>CM056201.1:83710762-86415762 GCA_029692085.1 Gymnothorax javanicus
CTGTCACACAAAGAAATCAATGCCCCAAGTGACTGTATTTTAATTAAGCAATTTCATGCAAATTACAAATTTTAGATTGTCAAATAATATACTGTGCAAAAAAAGAGAAAGAAATGGTAGGCTGGCTGATCTGATATGCATGGGGAGGTTTTCTTTCAGGCACTATGCATACATGGAAAATGAACAAAAATGCTAATGTCTAATCTATTATGCAAACAGTCAGATACTCACATAGATATATGTGCTTTTCTTGGCATGGCTAAACGCGACTCTTTAATTGAGTGTATTTGGAGTCAGAACTGTGAAGCTATCTTTGTTTTTTTTTGGGGGGAATTTTATTTTTTTTTATTTTAATTTTTTTTTTAGACGGCCTACACTTTATCTGCATACTATGCATGAAATGATGGGGGGCTTGCAGGTGATGCGCTTCCTTTTTGAACAGGAAATGTGTAGGAAAGCAGCCATTGGGCAAACTGTCTAATGCCCTGAAGGATTGTGAAGCTGGTCCCAAAATCTCAGTCACGCTCTGCTCTGTCACCATCCTCTCAGACAAAAACATGAATACGGCACAATCGGGGGGGAAAGGGGGTGGGAGAAAGTCATGGGAGGGGGGCACAGGGGAGTAACCCAGATGCAGCGAGTGCCAGCTTAAAACAGCAGGAAATTAATCAACACTGTACATTCAAAAGCCTCTAAATTCTCTTTTGGAGGATCATAGATGAGTCAGTACCTTTATATTGAAATCTTACACCTATATTTGTGTTAGCCAGTGCAATCTACAAAGTTTTATATGTATGAATAAAAATAAGCTGTGCAAGAAAATATCTGGAGGGAAAGGTTGTTCTCAATAAAGTTCCTAGATAGAGAAAGTTGCAACACAAGAAAAATCTGGTCATTGAGCCATCTTGTCTCCATCACGTTATTGGGCGATTGGGTGAATTAGTTTTTTTTTCTCCATTTTCTTTTTTCTCTTGTCTGAAAATTTTCCCCTCTTATGCTTGTAAAAAAATTGCTAGCTAGTTTATTTTTTGCTTCAAAAATTAATATGTTTCCCTTCTGAGAAAAGAACAAGAAAAATCAACGATTTCCACTGTGTGAAATGGCTCGGTTGACCACAATGGAAACAAAATGGCTCCTATCCTTGGTTTTTCACCTCTCTCTATCTAGGGACTCAACCTGCAAAGGCCCATAAACAAAGACCAAAAACTAAAAAACATGAAAACAACTTAGCAAGTTGAAAAACAAAACTATAGAGCTGAAAACATAACAACAATTTTTAAAGCAAAAAAAAAAAATTAGAAAAATCAACCATCTATCGAGAAAAAAAACATCAAATCGCCTTCTATTTGGAGGAAACGTAAAACTTTTGGAATTTTATTATTCGGTTTGTTATTTTGTTTTGGCTTTATAAAAGTGTTTTGCACCTCAGGGCCACATTATGTAATTTTGAAACTTCAGTCCTGCCAGACATTATAAAACTATATGCGCTATTACCCCGGGATGGGGGTTGTGGTAGGAAGGACATTTTCCCTCTATCATTAGTGCCTCCTCTGGCCTGGACGTGCAACTACATTAAGCTGTGCTGCACTCCTGTGCGACTGCTCTGCTCTGCCAGCAGCCTACACCATGAAAACAACAAATAGCCGCCTTTCTCCGCAGTTAATGGAGGCTGTGAATTTCAGTGATGGATTGGGCCAGAAAACACACCGGGGAATTCCAAACCAGGGTAAGAAATCGAAGAAAAAACAACAAGGCCAACTGTGTGTAACCTCATCATCTCTCACTTTAAAAGCTACAGCCATTATGTCACATGATACACGACACCCACAGGGACACTCGCTGTATACTGTTTACCGTATGCCCTCTCTGTTGCAGAAGAACACACCCAGCTTGAAGGTGTATTAGCGCCTTACCCTGTGCTGATATTGTCCTTTGGCAAGGCTGCTGTTACCGTTCATTTAGCCTGTGATTTAATTGCGATGATTAAGGCAGCATTGATCAGAACTACAGGACATCCAGGAGCAAAAAAAGCTTGCACACAGAGAGAGGGGAACATCTGGCTGGTACTTCGCTGCGCTCGACTGAAGTCCCGCGCTTTAAACGAGAACGGAAATCAATGCGGTTATTGCTCATCTCCTACCAATTAGCTCTCGACTTATGTAAAGTCCTCTCAGCTGATAAAGGAGGCCTAATATCAGCTTTAATTTCGAGCCAAATGGTAACCCAGCTGAGTACCTCTGGGACAGAAGCTAAACTGATTAAATTTGTCAGAATTCAAGAGCACAGAAAGCAACGTGTCATGCGCGAATCACCATTAATGCGTGTTTATGTTCAGTGAGCTGCGTATTTGTATAGTCACACGAGTAGAAGGCTTTAATTTCTATGAGCTTCACCATATATGGATATACATAATATAGCCAAAAGTGTGTAGACACTTCACTGAAGCCTCATTGACATACAAATAAAACTGTATGTATAAATATTGGAGTAATTTCCGCACCGTTCACCCATTTTGGAGGTAAAAACTTTTATGTCATTGTAGAAAGTCAGTGCTTTGAGCTCATATTCATTATTTAGTTTCATCCCCAATATGGTATGGGAGACAGCTAAAATAACATTAACCACACTCTTGTAGCTACAGTGTAAATACACTCAATAAAACAGCTTTAATTTGAGGGGATGTATATCTGTATGAACAGAATTGTATGCCACTGTCCAAACCTCACTATGTGCAATGTACTTTATACTGACCTATATTCCCTGATCGCCATTGTAATGTCTTATTTATTCAGAATAGCTTCCTGCTTAAGGAGAGGCCAAGTATCAACAGATAATAATTCATGCTGATATAATTATGATGGTAAAATTTTCTATGGAGACTCCAGTATTCATTCTAAGGATTTCAATGGCTTCTAAGCTTGGTCAAAATTCCTCATAGCATTATTTAAAGTCACCCACAACAGCAGTTAATACAAGTGTACCTAAGACATTCTGCCATTATAAAATGTCATTCACAATGACTAGCATATTTCTCATATAGACAGGCCTATATTCAACAAGCATGAAATACCCAGATCTCCCGCCACAGTTTTGGTGCTCTGGCCTGGATATGAAATGCGACAAAGTGATGGATAGATGGACAGAAGGACAGACGGACGGACGGAAGTATAGAGAGGTAGATCACCACCACAAGACGCATCTCGTTATTAGATTTCGAGGAAAAATGTTGAACGGTTTAGATGTTCTGGCTGAGAAACGAGGCGTGACGGATGGATACGTGGATGAACAAACGGACTCATGGAAGGACAACACTTACTCCAATATCCTCCTCCCACGTCGTGGCGAGCAATATTAATCATTCATACTTAATTTAGAGATTTTTATTTTGCTTATTCACAGATGCAATGATGCAATTTTCAGAGCAGTAATTTGATGATTTTTTTCATACCAAGTCCAAGATTCAGACACCATAATTAAATAAATAGTGCTAGTTATTTTCTGCACAAAAATTGTCAGGGGAGTTTGAGCAGGTGATCAAAGAAGTCGCCAAATTGAGTTTGGAAAAAAAAAAAAAAAAAGGTTCCAGTGTTTAACAGGAAGTCAAAGAAGAGGAGACATGTTGAATGAATCTAAACTTATCTTTCAGAATAAAAGTAATAAATAAATAAACTTTGCTGGCATTTTCACCATAATGTAGGGAAAAAGTCTGAATTAATTCAGGCCAGAGACCAGGTGAGAGGCTACAAAATGCTGCAGCACTAAGACCCTGTCTTACAAATGAGGTACATTCACTGCAATGTAAATTAATGTGCACTGTGCATTAACATACATGGGGAAAAAAGCTTTACACAAACTACAGTAAGTACATCTTGCCTGCAGCCCTCTGTGTGCAAATGAACACATATTTCTGAATGCAGTGATTCCTCATTTTCACTGTTATTACATCTATCTTCATACAGCATGTGGTCTGAAATTCTCAGCTTCAGTTAAGGAGGAGGACATGAAAATGAAGAGAGAGAGAGAAAAAAGAAGGGATGAAAAGAGATGAAAACAAAAAAGAAGAATAAGATGATGATGATGATGATAAGGAAGAAGAGGGAGAAGGTTATAGTGTAACAACAAAACTGTGGTGAAACAAGGCCCAAGTTCCTCTCGACACGTCAAATACAGCCCAATACTTAACAGCTGAGCCGACATGAAAATACGTCAGAAAACCAAAGAAGACAAGAAATTCACATATCCCCACAGAAATTAAGACTAGATGCTATAATTTGAAAAAACTAAAGCACTACCCGCGAAAACAGTACATGCAAACATAGCTCACTCAATAAATGACAGTCCGACACCGACAGGAAAAAAATAAAGCTCCTTTTCAGAAGCAGTTTGGTTCAATCCTGAGCTTTCAACAAAACAATGCCTCAAATGCACAAGGTTAAAAACCTCACAACTCCGGGAGCAGACCACAGTCAGGTAGCCATAATAAGTGGCTTATTGACAAAGAGGACAGTTAAGAGCTTGCTGTTTCTTTGTGATTCAAATGCATTTAATCAGAGGTTTGTTTCTATACGGCACCACTTAATAGTGTGCATTACCGCATTCGAGGCTGAATAAATCGCTCTCCTTCAGGTCCATTTTAATGAGCACAAATAGGCGGGGAAGTGCAGAACAGAAGAATTTAATAGCTGGGCTCAGAACATGATATTTACGGTGCATTTTTAGTTTCCAACAATGGCATCGTTTTTAAAAATGCGAGGACAATCACTGAAACAGCAGGGAACGACTGAAGAGCTTCGATGGCATCCAGCTCTTCCACTGACACTGCTTCTGGTAGGTATACTGCATCCTAACCTAATCAAATAGGAGCAAAGTTCATGCTTTGATTGGTTGAGAGCTATTGTGACAGCGTAAGGTTAGGCCATATGTGATTCGTTTTCTGTGCGCGGTTTGATCCACTTTGCAAAATGACAGCATGGTCTGACAATCCAAATCTTCTTCCCAGAGCATTATGGGTAAGCCAAAGTTGCCCCTGTTTTTTTGTTTCCTCTTGTTAATTAGTATTGCTAGTTCAAGTTGCCTCTGTATCTGCAGCTCGATACAAAGCCCCCATGTTCAATCATATTTCAAACAGTGGCCTCTCCAACTAACCTCTCCAAATGACAAGGCCTCTTACAGAAGTAAACTCAGGTGTTGAAGTGGTGAGGCTCAAACCAGCAGACAATTCTTTTTCTTCAGGTATTTTCAGAGGCCAGCCCTTGCATTGCATCCCACAGCCCCTCAAGAACCCAACACCCAGAGTACAGGCGCATCTCTAAAGAGCAAGGAACTATTCCTATTCAACAGACATGAACTGGAAATAGTTTGGCAGGAAGCCATGACAAGGAGCATCCAAATTGTCCATTTCATGAAGAAAAGGAGGCAATTAGTTTCCTCGCTGTTTGATAACAGCACAGAAACACAGGACCATCCTGTGAGAAAAGATTGAATATGGACCGCAATCCTTTGCAGCTGTAGCGATTGAGTATATCTCTCGTGTCCCAAAGTCTTATGATACATTGCGAGGGGTACCCTGTCGAGCTTGTGATGTACCAAAGGAAAGGATGTCCAATTTTTCTCAAACATATTCCCATGGTACATTTAAAATCTCCTGGCAACTTCCCCTTGACCCATCCGACCTTTTCTAGCAAGGTCAAGGAAAAGTGAAGAGAGGAGTGATTAAAGAGAATTCAGTTGCAGCCCGTAACTCACATCTGAGGAAACAAACAATTGCTGAATGGACTCACTGCATCACTTAACCACCAGAAATGGATTACTGTCGCGTCCAGTTAAGGATGCGCAAACCTCTGCTGACGAGCAGTATGACAGACCAGTCTGTTACATCCCCACAACTCAAAATATGAGGGGAAAAGAAATGAGAAATTTCAGGTGAATTAGAGACTGCAAATATTTCGATTGTAGACGCAATGTATCAATGTATCAATGATAATTCACCAGTTCTGCCATAGAGATAAACTTGTATGGAGAACTCCTGAAATCAGCACATCATTAAACAAAGATGTGCTATTACTGGGTCCAGTAGGTTAGAGTGGGCAAAGTCCACTCCTTTTAACAAATAATTACTCTCAAACTGTTTCCACTTAACTTGCTTTATCACTAATCAATAACTAATTAGATCAATTTCTAAAATTAATCAATCGAGTGACCGACCAACTTTTATTTAGAAAGAATTTGTCACATTCTGAACTTTAAATGCTTATGAAGCCACACAAATTTCAGCTAAACTTTGTTTCGTACTCTAAAAGTATGCAAAGCCATGCCAAAGCTAACAAATTTGAAAACCTCTTACACGTTGTATGATTCACATAAGATTTTCTTCTTCAAAAGTATTAATGGCTTTTAATCCATAAAACTAGCTCAAGTGCCTACTGGTGACTTACAGAGTGAAATGGAACACAATATAGTTGTGACATTCAAAAATGTATCTTCAAAATATTATAGCATGTGAAAAAGCAATGATGAGAACCAATTACAACCATCATCGAGGCCCGCCATTTACCCTAAGAAACTGAAAGAATCCAGTGCTGAACCAAGCTTGCTGAACTAAGCTTAGATATGAACACCCTGAGGGTCTCTGTCAACTGCAGTACATGTACTACATTAGCATGTAGAAAAAGGTTAACAATGCTAATTTCAGCTGCAATACTAACTTCATCTTCTGGAAATAAAGGTTAACTTTCATCCTCAAGTCCCTCAGGTGAAAAGGAACAACGATGAAAAAAGCATTTTGTGGTTAAAGTGCTAATTTTCGTTTTAATTGCTAGCAATTATTATTTATTTATTTTTTTTGTGCAAGATATCCAGAGAAACGATTTTAGTTATTAAATTCAACCTGAGGTCATTCTACCTGTGAATAACCCACTTTGTCTTACACAGTTTTTACACAATAACATTACAGCAATTTCAGATTCAAAACCAACTCACGTGCCGCAGCAACTTCATCCAAGGCCCATGCAAAATTTAAATCAAATTCTGACAGCAAAATATGACCCCCCTCTCCTGCCAGGCTGCCACACATTAAAATCTTATGTCTGTTACCCCCATTAAACAAAGAAATCTGCCAATACAGTCAGATAATGACTCATTTCAGGATTCGCCACTTCGGTCAAAAAAAATTTTAACTAGAATGTGTTTTCACTGGAAAAAACAGATTTCTCCCCCCCGATCCCCTTCCCTGCCTAACCCACCAGATGACAGACAGGCACATACCAAAAGGCACCACTGCAGGACCTGAGTAGTAAGTAGGCAAAGTTTCATTCAGATTAAGCAAACGGTTTTGGAGTTATGCTCCGATTACATCTGGACGGACAGACAGACAGACAGGCAGGCACATTCAAAAAGGCACCACTTCAGGACCTGAGTAGTAAGCATGTAAAGTTTCGTTTAGATCACGCCAACGGTTTTGGAGTTATGCTCCGGAAACGAAGTGGGAACGCCGACGCAAACGGAACTGAGCCTAAAACAATATGTCTCCCCTCTCCCACCGGGAACGGAGACATAATTCAAGCAACTTAAAGCCTTTTATACATGAAAAAACTCAAGTCTCATGATGACTAAGCCTGTAAAGCCAGCCATTTTTTGCAAAAAAAATAAGTGTTAAATCAATTTCAGAGAGTTGATATGAGTAAACTCTGGCTATGGTGCTAGAATTAACACCATTGGACTTTTATTAACACTGCGCATCTTGAATTTCCACCATTCAGGACATCACATGCCAACCACTGACCATAGAGTAGGGATAGAACACTGGCAGAAAAAAACGTCTAATGCCTCAGTACCTGATACAGCTCAACCATTACCATAAGTACACCCCCATCCCCTCCCCTTCTCCACGCAGAGGCAATAATATATCATTTTATTCAGCGTTTTCGGCAGTGATCAAGAGCAGAGAATTTCATAATTAAAAAAGAAGCACTTTGGGGGTCAGGGTGCCTTACCTCTACACTGTTGCCCTGAGCCTACAAACACCTCCCCTCCACAAGTGCACAAGCCCAGACTGCAAAGAAAAAGCAACTACTGAAAATGGAATTAATTATGTCAGAATATATTACACATCAGACCCCCCCACCCCCACCCCCCCACCCGCCATCTTCTCTCCAGCTCAGTACCTGAATATTAGACTATAATTAGGTTACAGCGTTCAATTTTTAATGAACGCTGAAATCATATTCATGCTCGCAGTGAGCAAGCCACACTCTGGCCCCGACAAGTACATCACACGATGGTGTGACATGAGCACCCTGCCCGTCATTTTGAGCTTGCAAAGTTTGGCCACTTAGCACCGTGCTGTGCACGGGAGGAGCACAGGAAGGGTGAGTTTTTAGTTGCCATTCCTCTGCTCATCCACATATCCATTCATACAAACTCCTTCCATACTCTATTATAACCTTGTTAAGTTATTTTTTTTACGTCTCTTCCGGCATGTTGTTTTCCAGAAAACCGACAATCTAAAAATGAAGCGTAAGATGTACAGTACTAAAAAAAATGTCATGTCAGTCAGGTCCATGTTACTGTGTTACAGGCAGCGTCTTCTAAATAACTTGTGAAAATTTATAGGCCGAGTTAATAAGTGAAGTAATTTTGAAGTTACTTCACACAGTAGCGTGGGACAGGTAGACATATAATTCCAACATTTAATTCCTTCAACTCTATCCTCAACTGCCAGGCTCATAACTTAATGGTACTCTGAGCTTAACAAGATGTGTATGCCAAGGTCCTCCCAACTTCTGAGGAGAGAGTCTTTAAAGCATTGAAGGGTCACTGTTGTGGCCAAGGACGCATAGTGGACACTCATCGGTTTCAGAGATATTGTTCAGCTGTCTGTACTCTTGGTTTTAGTTTGTGACTTTGTTTCTCTTGCACTGTAACGGAGAATAGAATGTCTTGGAATACCAGCAATTTTTTTTACGTTTTGGCGTCCCTTTTGTTTGTTTTCTAACATACCCAGAATAATGCAATAATATGAAAAGTGAAGTCAAAATTCCACCAGGGAACGTCTCTTTCCCATTTCCACGGTCAGACATAGCAGCAAACAAACAAATGTCTCTAAGTTTGCACAAGGAAAATGGATGTTTTTTTAAGAAAATCTTACTAAAATATATGATGAGTTCTGCCCCAAAGCAAATAATTTGCTTGTGGAAAGAACAGCTATGATTAACACCAATAATTAACCGCAATATAGTCATAAACCAGCAATTTCCCCAAGAAGAGCTAGAAAAAAAATTGGCCTATTTTTTCAAGTTTACTGCGCATGCTCGGCCGTGACAGCATTAGCTCATTCTCATGAGTGGACCACTTTCACTGTGTCTTGTCTATCTAAAGACATTCAATAATGTACTGATAACATATTGTAGCATACGTATGCTAAAAATGGTGAGAACAAGTCTTTACCTTCATCAAGGCCAGCCATTTCCTTCACAAATTGGAAGAAAAACAAATCCAGCGCTGAGCACCCAAAATGTCTACGCCTACTACAAAACACGTATTATATTAGTTTGTTTAAAAAGGTTAACAAAAATAGCTTCAACTGCTAATTCTCTCACAGCCCTTTGCAATGTTGCATTAGGAAGCTGTAGTGGGCAATGACAGTAGAGTGGTCAGTGCAACCAGCCTGACAGCTATTGTGATGTTTGTTGCGTTACACAAGTCAAGTGATCACAGTCACTGTGCTACATTGCGTCCAAATACAACAGTACTGAACGACAGCTATTCGACCCCCTGTTACCTTCAAAAAAATTCAGTGCTATGTAAAAAAATCCTCTGGCAGATGCATGCATCCGATACCACAAATTTATCCACATCTGAAGTGGCTGCACTCGGCATTTGCAAACTGATATCAGCGTTTGGATGGAAATAATCTCGTCTCAACCCCCAATGCCTGAAAATAATCTTACCAGTGAAGTAAAAAGGCAACAAATCTCAGGACTCGACAAAGACACAGAATATTTCAATACAGAGCTGGCAATTTCGCCATGCAGATTTGTATTTTATAGCAGCGCATCTCCACTGCTGAAGCCGTGTGTCTTTAACAGGCTGTAGTGTGATTTAGTTGGTATGTAAATTGGTTTGCTGATCCTTCTGTATGGTGGCAAGCCAAGGTTTCACTCAAAACCCCAGCTTGCCACACCTGTCTGGAAGGGAAGCTTTATAAAGATAATGCAGCCTCATCACACCTTCCTCTCTACACACTGGCACCTGATTTCTTCCGATAACACTTTTATTTCTATGTTTCGCTGATGGAGACACATGGTACAATAATAATTAGCGGTACAACAATAATTAACACCACATGGAATTTAATTGCATATTATTCCATCTGAGAGGCCGAACACGATGACGTACTGAGCCTGAGTCTCATTTTAAAAATTTGCACGTTTTATTTCCTCGGTTTCCATTAGTATTCTGCCAGTGCACTTAACAAATCACTTAATTCAGGCATTAAATAGGACAACGTTACCAGGAAAATAACCCAGCTGAAGAACTACCTCTATTTATTGCGCCAATCTGAAACAAACCGCAAAATATCCTCACACTTAAGAGGCTAAATTAAAAGCTTGTGCTCTTGAAATGAATTGAGGGAATGGCATCAGAGAGAGCAAAAAAAAGAAATCACCGGACAGAAAATTAATAGGAATTGCACTTAAAGCAGTATTATCCCGTTATGAGGCTCATTCATTAGCGGTATTACAGCTAATGCATTGGCAGAAGAGCAGCATGAAGGACAGGCATTGAAGGGATTACGCCCAGTGTAATAGCACATTTGCGAAAATTAAAATTCATCGAGAGCTAGACGACGCGTCACGAACAGAACAGGCAGAAAAGATAATATGAGGCACACAGGGCAACAATAAATAATAGGTGTAAAATGACACTCTTAAATGGAGTTACAGTCCACGAACATTAGCATAACAGTAGACATGACAAAGTAATGGTGGCGTGTAAATTCATGCTATTTATCCAGTTTAGTCTGCGGTTTCCAAATAGGGGGTTGTCTTGAGGTGGCGGAAACAATAAACCACTCTTGGAGAAGACAAATGACAGAAAACAAGAAAGATATTTCTCAGTGGTGAAGAAAGGACTTATAAATATATAGAGATTTATTTTTCTCCATCAAGGTGCAAGTTGATGGATAGGGGCCAGCACACTTAGTGAAAATCTCATCGTAAAAACACATTACGTCAAATATGTTTTGACTGCGCTTGACTGATTATTTCTCGGTGCATTTGTAACACAGCGGATGCCACTGGAACAAATCTGCTAGTAAAAATCCCCAATAGACACAACACTAAAACCAGGATGCGCTGTAAACCTAGATGCAAAACACTGGACCTGCTTGCTGCGTAGGTAAGAGCACAAATCAATATGGTCACACACGCGAATAAGCAGTGTGTCAACATCTACACTCCAGGCAGCATACAAGCTTGTGGGGGAGAGACTGGGGGGGGGGGGGGTCCTCAGGTCAGGTTTGGGCCACCTCTATCTGGGATGAGCAATATTGCAGGAGCCAAACCCTTCGACCGCAGACTGAACCTGTGTTCCAATCAGAGGCAGCAAACCCCAGGTGCAGAGACAGAATACGCCATTCTGTTTCTGTTTATTCAGAGACATCACCCCCCGCGGCAACTGCACCCATGAGCGAGAGGTCCTGAACACTCTCGTGCGCCCCACAGTTAGCGCCCTCTCGCCCCCGAGGTTAGCGGGACCGCTAATAGGCCTGTGTTTACAATGACGCACGCATCCGGGCTGTGACCAAGGGTCTTTTCATTACAAACCCCCTCTCCATCCACTCCTCCAACGCTTGCGCTCTTTCCGCTTTCAATTATTTATAAAATATATAACAAGCAAAATTTCAACTTTAGTTCCGCAAACAAATAGTCGGAATTCAAAACTTTTCTCCTCACTCCGAAATCGTAAGTGGCCCTTTTCTTTGAAACATGCACTGCATTTAACTTATCAGTGACAGGGAGCCTGCCACTTTAACTAAAGTAATTCAGCTCCTTACCAAACCCGGACTAAACTGAGCACCATAATAGCCAGAAAACAGCCAAATAGAAATATATAATTTCACAGAATTAAAATGAAAGCCAGGATTTCTCCTATTTCATGAAACCTGACTCCTCCATCATTACCTACCTAGTCTACAGACCCTGCAGTATATACACGCTGCACAGACCACGACTGCTGCCAGCTGACCAATAGAGTCCAGATGCAAATCTTTCGTCACAAAAAATTTGAGGCCACATGAGATCCAGTCCTATCTAAGACTACAGGCTGAGTCATCATTCCACATCAGCTCAGCTAGCGCTCAGCAAGGGGCCTCTACCAATTACTTGGCATTAAAACCAGCAGCCACTCATACCTGATTTGTTAAACTCAAACCTTTTTCTTTTACTTTCATTTTTCTCTCCACCACATCAGTATGAACATCCATGCCTGTGTACATCCTAATAATCTATAACTTGTGCCCAGTGCTTGGAACCCTGACATGAAAGGTCGAGATCGCACCCTCTGTCAGTGTTAGAGTGGCATTCTGGTCACACTGGTAAATCGACGGCACTCTAGCCCGAACTGCAGCATCTGGGCATCTCTTTTCACGATGGTCATAAATCATGGTTTTTGACAGGCCTACCTTCTAGAAACATCTCAGCCACATCCTGTTTTTGCATGTCCAATGTTAACTCCCCGCCCAATCCCCCCCCCCACACACACACACACGCACACACACACACACACACACACACACAAAAAAAACCCTCCTGCCGTGAGCCCGGATTTCAATGCCTCTGACGGCCACGCACCTCCAAGAGATTTACTTTTCCAACACTCTTAATTGATTCTGTTGGGGCAAAAGAAAAAAAACACCACCTCATCATTTATTTAAGTAGCCTTTGATATATGCCATGTATTTTTTTAAAAGGGTTAATATGTATGCCTTTAACCCTCATGGGCAGCATAAAAATTTCATGAGGGCGTTGGCCAAAAAAGTTGCAGGGAAGATTTCCTTCTGAAGTTCAACTGACACGCAGCGTGATGCATCTCAACACACCAGTATCACATCTTAAATAAACACAAATGAGGAGTGATAATGGGCGGTAACTTTTAACATTTTTCAAAATGACAATGAACTATTGCGCGTTGTTATGCTAAACCTATTCTGAACAGTAAAAAAGGAGGGGAAAACAGACAGCTACAAAAGTTACTTATATAAGAAATGAAGGAATAAATACTTGCACTCGTACGGGTTCACTCGTGGGATGAGCTCGAACTAGCGGCATGGCTACTCATCAGCAGTGGAGAGTGAGGGAGGACAGGGGAGGAGAGGGGAGGAGAGAGAGGAGCGGCTGAGGAGCTGAGGGCCCTGGATGAGCGGCATATCCATAAATCAGGCCTTTCAGGAGCTGTCAGGGGCACCATAATGAGGGTGATTATTCAGGCACGGTGTCACAGCTACTATCAGAGGAGAAGTTTCCGGACTCACGCTCGCTCTGGCCCTTTCTCGTTAAATAAGCAACGCGGTATACAAAGTGGCAAACAAGACGCGGGTCAATCTGATCTACTGTAGGGGGCACGAGGCCCCCGAGAGCCACTTACCCTCCGGGGACACCTTCTGACTGGAGAGATACATTATATGAGCTCTCAACAAAAAAGATTAATGAAAAAAAAGACAAGAAAAAGAACAAGAGAAAGAGAATAGGAATATGTGCGGCCTTTCTGAGGTACATTATTTGCCTTAATTGAAGTCAAAATGAACATAAAACATATTTCTGTTTAAACAAATAAGTGAAGGCAATTGCAATTAACATATGATGAAATGTTGTCAAGGATTCCACTTTCGTTGTCGCAGTTAAATAAACAAGGCTCATTTCATTTAATGCAAGATGCATGTATGCATTATGTGTACAACATATGTCATTTTCATACATATGAATGATTGCATTCTGTGTACACTCAATGTGGTTCGCATCAAATGCATAATTGGTGAGAGCACAGAGCATGGATGCACTTAGAAGATGCAGTGAACAGAGACTGAAAGCTGGAAGAGGCTAAAGTCTCGACCACAGATTAGAATTAAAATACGATTTAACACTGTCAGTTAGAGAGGCCATCTTAGGCTAAATTCACCTTGGCTTTACTGCACACCATTAACAATGGCAGGAGCCAAACAGCCACCTTTATTTCACGGCTTCTGGAGCGCCCATCAATTATTCATCCTGATATAATGCGCTACTAATATCTGAAAATGCCCCCCATAAAACTCTATTATTAATTTGCAATTTCATAAGTAAAGGAGGATTTTTTCATGTCTGGGTGAAATCAGTGGAAGAAGCCCCCTGCTCCTGGTGCTATGAGAACACGCGAGAAGAGATGCTCAACTGTCTCCCTCCCTCACCATCTACACAGACTATAACACATGAGATGTGTCCGAAGGCCAGGTGACTTTCTGGTCATTGAGTTTCTACAAGGTTTACCACTGAATCTTGGTGAGGAGGCCATTTTAAAGTACAATTATAACAGACTGCATAATGTGCCAACAGGCAGTTCCTGATTTTTGGGGCCATATGTTTGTAGCAAGTAACAAGACCAAACTCTGCTGCTTGGCTGTAAAGGTAAGCAATTGTCCATGTTTAAATTAGCATATATTAGAAGAGTGATAATGAGCTGGGTCCAAGAAAGTTGAGTTTAGACTATATCATTCCTGCAGTGGAATATCTATGAACACACAGAGAATGTATTTAGCCACTTCCCACAAAAATATGGAACTCTGGCTAATGAAAACTGTCACAAAAGAATGCCACACAGTTACTTTTCTAATTAAGATACGGTTGACTGAAAGCTCGTCCATGAGACAGGTGGAGTGAATGTGCATTGTGGATGTCCTCACATGGGTGAGTCTCAGGTAGTTTAGAACAACATAAAAAAGGTTATACATCTACACAACACATCTATCCCTGGGTTACTCAGTTCAACACTAACTTCAAATCTTTAAACAAACTCTCACGTGGTTTCTTGTATAAGCATAGACCAATTTCTTTTTGTTAATGAAGAAATTAATTATCTCTTCAGTTACAGCCGACGATTATACGGAACATAGATACATTTTGAAATAAGTTCTTAACTGGTCCACAAAAAAAGTTTCAAAAAATACATTACTTGTCTGAGCAAATCTTTTCAAGGGTTAAACAAAAGCGACATTTCAATTACCAACATCGTATCGGGGAGCAACCAAAAGTGGGATTAAAGAAAATAGTCAGAGGACATGTCAAAGGACATTAAAATCAGCCCATGGCAACTGTACAGAATATATAGCATTAAATGCGTTGGTAGAGAACTAAAGAGCAATTAAGGAGGTGTTATTGATTTTGAGTTAAAGACTCCTTAACTGATGAAACATTTCCTAAACTGAGCTCAAAACAACTATTGACCACGAAAGATAATGGTTCCCATGGTCAATGGAGCATGAAGCTCGGGCCACACTGACTCTATGAGCCTTGGTCACTCCATTATCCCTCCATTATCTTGCCCATTTATTCTGGTCAGGGTCGTCAGACAGATACAGTCTATTGCAGCATCTAATGGATGAGAGGCAGGAACATCCCCTGAGCAGTTTGCCAATTCAATGTAGGGATTGTACAACTTTCACTCACGCACTTATACCTGTGGGTATCTAAGAGTCTTCAACTGGAAGAGCATGCATGTCCTTGCACTGCAGGAG
This sequence comes from Gymnothorax javanicus, assembly GCA_029692085.1. Lineage (NCBI taxonomy): Eukaryota > Metazoa > Chordata > Actinopteri > Anguilliformes > Muraenidae > Gymnothorax > Gymnothorax javanicus. The sequence goes on from CM056201.1 coordinate 83,726,529, forward strand.
GAATCCTTGATTACCAGCAGGAAACTCAAGTAAACACAGCGAGAACATGCAAACTCCACACAGAAAGGCCTCAGGCCAGATTTGGACCCTTGACATTCCTGCTGTGGGGCAACAGTGCTCCCCACTGCACCACCATGCCACCCCTGCTCCCATTATACAGTATACACAAAGTGCCAACCCCAGCGACCTCCCCGTCACCGCACGGAGCAATATAGTCACCAATGTTTCCGATACAGCTGCTTTTCTCAGTCATCTATTGTGAGATCGGTGCTATAATTTCACAAATCAACCATTATGACTTGTTAAATTCAACGAAAAAAAAAAAAAAAAAAAAAATTTAAAACATGGCTGTTTAGCGGCAAAAATTGAGCGATATTATTCTAATGTTTAAAATAAGAAAAAGAAACAAAAAGGCAAGATAATTTACAGTGTTTAAACTGCAAATTGAAGATAACGCAAAAGCGACTGGAGTTTATAAATGTCTCTGAATATTCGAATGAATTCATATTTTTCAGATTTCTCTCATAACAATAAATATATATCAGCCAAGATCAGCACTCAAGAGATGATTACGGGACCAAAACAATACAATCATAATTTCACAAAATGCACAGTGTGAATGCCTTTCTCCCCCTGACATAATTACAGGGGCCAGAAATGCATCATCTATAAAAGATCATTCAAGGACAGATGATACCTCCCCAGGAAACAGGATGTGCACTCTCAACATTATTTTTTTCCCCAACAAAGTAGGGAGGGCCTTCTTTTTTCCAGGCATTGATTTTGGTATAACCTACCTGAAGGCAGTAGATTAATCTTTCACGTGTACGTTTTGGACAGGCCTTCACGCTGTGTGCGATATTACTCCTCGCCGGCTTACGCAACGTCAATTAATGATTTTGTCATCTCAATAGCAGGGGCGCAAGCAGCCGTATTTGTCGAAGGGCTCAGGAAGTGTCGCTGAGATTGTAATTTGCACCATCTGTTTGGTGTAGAACAAAAAAAAAAAGTTACATTTGTGATATTAAAAGCTATATCCGGAAGACATGAAATGAACATATGTTGTCGGAGAGCCCGCGGGCTGACATTGAAGAAGAGAAAAGATTGCACTTCAAGGCGAATTCCGTCCCAGCAGAGCGACTGTCATGGTTTATATGGCTCAGTATATTGACAATTCTCCTGTGAACCGCATCTCACAGTGATTTACACACCGTTATGGGCAGCGCAGCCCGCTAGCCACGACAATGTGGAGTGCACAGGAGTGGCGCCCGTGCTGGATTGTTCCGGAAAGCCTTGTCTGCAAAATAAGTCTGACAGGACTGCCACGTGTTTGCTTGCCCAATCCAAAATATACCGACACTGCGTTCAGGTGCCCCTGAATGTGTCATTTCCTTGAGTCCTCATAAAGCCAGCAATTATAATGGACACATATACACTCACACACTCCTGCACGCACCCGTGCATACAGACACACACACATGCCAGCACGCACACACAGACACACACATTTTTCAGGACATAATCAATGTAGGGTCACTCAAATATTCCCCACAGCTAACTGACCATAATGTCCTATTCACTTATTTCTACACTATTCATGTGTAATAACAATTCTACGCATACCTAATTAATGCAGGCGATGCACTTGTTGTAATACCTAGCATTATAAATTCATTATATGACTGACAAACAGAGAGCCTAAATTAAGGCAGTGTCACAGGGCTAAATTAGACGGCCTTTCGTAGATTGGCCGCAGAAACATGATAAATCGAGTTAATGCAGTCCGGCGCCGTTGGAGACTTGCGAGCGGGAGCCGCCGTGATGATGAATAATGACTGCACAGCCATTTCCCAAAAGGAAGAACTATTTCAGTACAAAGGGAAAGGGGTGACAACCCAACTTTACGCACAACACAGCAAGAGTAAACATCACCTGCTTCAGACAGCACCCCCTTAGCCTGTCGCTCGCATCATCGATTGAAGAACAAGCGTCTTAAAAAGTCAACTTCGGTGCACGTCTTCGTACGACGGAAGAGGTTCTCTGAGGAGGAGAGATGAGAGCTCCTTGAGGATCCAGCCCCGGAAAGCTCGGCGATGCCGGGGAAGATGCGGATGGCACCGAGGCAAATGAACGGTGACTGCTCGACAAGGAACGTGCTGTTGACAGGGGAGATCCCAGCAGAGCACCGTCACAAACAAAGGCACAAAAACCAAACTAATTTAATAATCCTTTCATTCAAGTCAAAAAAAAAAAAACAGCTAACCACTTCCCACCCCGTACGCAAACGTCCCTGTAGCCTAAACCAATAGCTCACAAATCTAATTTAACAGCAGGAATAAACAGTTGCTTTCAGTTTGATGCAACACAGTGCCCAGGGAACTCTCATCAATCACCTCCACGCGGGTTGAAAGCGAACCATAAAACTAAACTCACAGAGGCAATGGGGATGGCAAACACCGTAAATATCCATCAACAGCCAACATAATCTTACTTCTGCTAGTCCCAGTAAGCAGGGTAAATTTAGCAGTCACAGTAATGGCTGGGTTTCATGACAGTACTTACAGCATAGCATCCCAAGGAATTAACCTCAGAATGGCCATATATCTCCCACCCTTTGAGTCCTTGGATCACAAGTTAGTGTTGAGAATGTTCTAACCACTCTGTTATAAACTGGCATATTTTTTGCCAGTTATTTTAACTGTAATTTTACAATACGTTCACAACAGAGTTACGTGTATGTTAAGGCTAAACCACAGTTAATTCAGGACCCCACTTATAGTTAACATAACCAGGAAACACTGCGTTCATTCAACTGTTAAATTCAGTCAGTTTATAACAGAGCACGGTGTTCTAATGCTGTTGTAACAAAGGTAACAATCTGTGCTGGTGACCTGAATGCGCTGAAGTTCTACATTGGCCGAGAATTTTGGCTAAAAAAACAATAATTAAAAAAGAAACACTTTACAAACTAAAAATACCCTTGAGTCTCCCTAGTAAGCATAGAGTGCCAACCTGCAGGGTGATTCGCCTTGAATAATTTAAAAAGACAATAAACACCAGGAAGTGCAATTTAATCTCAGCAGGTCACCAAATTATACAAAAACAAGATATTTCAAAAACAACATTGCATGATTTATCAACCAAATTTTTATCACTGCTTTTTTTCCCCCAGACAAAATGACCAAGGTCAGTAAGTTCATTTACAAGGCCTTTAACTTGTTTTTGTTTCCCCCAGATGATTTAATCATCCAAATAATTTAACACATAAAGTCATTTACTGAATTTGCGAATGGTTCGTTAAATTATTTATAAATGTTAATACCATAAATACACTATGCTAATGCTCACTTTGTATAATGTTCAATGCCATTTTTAAGCCAGTTAAAGTCGATTACTTTTATGTTTTTAATTACCCTCCTTTTAATAACGTCTGCTGAAGCGCCAGAAAACTATCTACTGTATTCATACATAGGAGCTTGATTCTATTATGCAATATTTCATTATTCTAAAATGTTCCATTCTTTCTCACTGTGCAGTTCATGTCTGCCAATCAATTTCCCATGAGGACTTGCAAAACCCACTAAGTACACTGAGCACTGAGAAAACTGCAAGGACGAAAAAAAAAAAAAAAAATAACAACCTCAGCTCAGCTGTCTAGCCTTCCTTCCCCCGAAATATCAACACCGCGCCAACCGACCCCGTTAGCGCCCGCTGCTGTCATTTTGTACGGTCAACAGACTGAGCTTGCAGCTCTGGAATCTGAATCTGAAATATTTACAGCCAGTTTTGTTTGTAGCAAAAGTGTGTCCCCCCACTCCCCCAACTCCCCCCACCACCTCTCCCCTCACAAAGGCCATCGCTTCAAAAGACTGGCCCCCCAAACAGTAATGCTGGGAGTCTGTCCTGGAGAGATGTGGCAGGACTGTCAGCATTGTTGTTACCTGTCCTCTCCTTAGCAAAGGTACCAGCAGCCGAGGTCTGACAGCATCCCTCCGCACATAATCATTAAAAAAAAAAAACTTGAGGCTTCCGGAAAACTCAGCATCTACCCCCCCCCCTCCACTCCAAATGTACTCATAATTCAATTTAGCAGGAGCCATGCGGCGGCTGCCATTAGATTTGACTGGCTGATTTAAGATTGATGACTTGTGCCCCTGGGTGATGCCTCATGGGACAGGGTCTGATGGGGGAGGGGGGGATTTGGATAGGGCAGTGCGCTGAACAGAGGTAGGAGTCAGGCCGAGTAAAGTTTGGAATTGATTGGAGGAGAGAAAATCGGGCTGACTAAAGTGACAAGCTGCATCTGCCACTGGAACTGTGGGAGAAAGCAGGCTGTCTACAGTCCTCTGTGTGACACCGTGGGGCTCCCTCTCTCTCTCTCTCTCTCTCTCTCTCTCTCTCAACCCTACTTTCTCTTTATTCCACATTCTCTCCATTTCTCTTTCCATCTGTTTTCGCACTCTTCCACAATTTCACTCAATCTTTTTCTCTCTTCCACTCTCTCCATTTCTCTCCCTCTCTGCCATATTCTCTCCATTTATCCCTCCTTTTCACTCACTCACCCACTGCTTTTCTACCTTTTTCTTTCCCACTCAATGAATCCCTCTTCCCTCACTCTTTCCAACTCCCCCTCTCAATTTATGGCTCTTCATTTATAGCCATCTTTCTTTCTCTCCCGCAACCTCAAACCATCTCGCACTGCGGTTCTCCCTTCATCCTTCTCTCCATTTCTCTCCGCGTAACGTTCCTTTTTCTTCCAGCTCTCGCTCTCCCTCTCAACTACAATCCCTCACTCCATCTCTCTCTCACCCTCCCTCTCTTTCCCTCTCTCTGTGTCACACCTTCTCAGAAACAGTGGCTCAGTGTCTCGCACGCATCAAACCTCAGCCTGAGACACAAATTACAGGTGGAGTATAGGCTGTCTGCAGTGCCACCGGTGGTCATCTGCAAAGCACATCACAGCAGCCTCATTCTGACAGCCCAGCGGTCCTGAGGCTACCATTGAGCTGTATGATAATGGGGGGACAGAGAGAGAGAGAGAGAGAGAGAGGGGCGAGAGAGACAGAAAGACAGTGGGGGGAGAGATGGATAGACCTGGCAGTTGATCTTCGAAGACTAAACGCACAAGACTTCATTTGATTACCAATTACCTTGCTGTAAAAAAAAAAAAACACCCATTTACAAACCCAACTCCTTCTAATTACTCTCAACAAACAGGGTAAAGGGAGCAGAAGAGAGAGAAGCAGAGGAAGAGTGCAGGGAGAGACTTTTGAATTTAGATGTTTTATTGAAAAAAAATTGCTGCCGTTACTTTAAGGCCTACCCCAACCCACTATATACACACTAACATGCCGCCCCAAGCCCACAAAATAAAAAGAGGGACAAAAGATTGAGAGAGAGACAGTGTGTGCATGTGTGTGTGTGTGTGTGTGTGTGAAGGAGATAGGAAGAGTCACGGAGAGAGGGTAACAACAACAAACATGCTCTTGCGCACTTATAAGTCTTGGCCAGTCAGAACAGCGCTTTTCTATTTTGACGGTCGACAAAGAAACTGAGCATTTGGTAACAACAGTTAAAACACTCACAAGCTTTTGTGACATTTGCACAATGTTATTGTGGTGTAACACTACAATGCTCGCAGTGTTATATGCTCCAGTGTTTCAGTGGTACCACAAAATTATTATAATAACACTTTCATATCAGTAGTCATGGATACAGAACAGAAAAACTTAAAATAATTTATGTCAACTAAGCAAATAAAACATAAAGCACCATTGAGCAAGAGGATAAAAAAAATTTAAAAAAAGGAAGGGGGATCCGATTTCACTCATGAATGAAGCATGAATGAAGCCTTTAAGACAAAGCATCTCACTCTGGAGATAATTACACTGTCAAGCAATCACAGTGTGAGGGGTCAAAAATCACCCCTTTTCAAATCAGAACAGGAAAAGTAATTTCTCATGACTCCTCTATACGCAACTAAATCGGATGCTGATGTATTTCCATGAGTCAATCACATGTGAAACTGTTAATTATTTCAGCATCTAAAAAAAGAGATAAATACACAAAATAAAACAGATAAATGCCTTCACTGGTACCACAGTAAAATGACACCCTCAGGACGGAGCAGGAAATGACGGCGCACTTGACTAAAGGGTCAATTTGTTTTTTAATAACCGTAAGTCCAGTATCTTTCACGCTTTCACACACCCTGCAGTGCAGCATTGGCTGCAAAATATGCTCACATGACATCTAAAGAGGACATTATAGTAAAAAAAAAACAGTGGTAATAATAATACATTCTTCAGCTGTAATCTCTTTCATGAAAGATCAGTCCAAATAAGTTCAGCATTTTAGTTTTATTCATAACGAAATAAACTGAGATGCACGCCAATACGGACCACACTTCAGAATCAATGATAATTAGTTACACAATGTCATAGAAAAGATAATTGCACCCACACGGGTTGCTAAGTTCTGACTGCGCTAAAGCAATAGATTTAGAGGTTCTGAATTGACTGAGTCGCACAGATACGAATACTTCAACAGAATAAGGTATAAAAGTCCTGACGTTTCAGCAAACACTCCTCTGATGGAAACTGACTCTCTCGCCAGTAGGCTACTCTTTACAATAAAATTCTGTGTTCCCACAGCGCTTCTAATAGGCTAGTTGTTTTCACTCCATATCGAACTCGTGGATCTAATGAAAACATAATCTTAATACTGTTAAGCCGAACATTACAGGGTTCACCCGGAGAATGGGCGAAAGACTGTTCACTGAACTGAACAGACTACGTTGTGGGTGGAGGTGAGGTGAGTCCACCAATTAGTGCTGATGTTCTTCACGCATTAAAACTCGCTGACCAAATGACTCTTGCTCAGCTCAAGGTTTAACATGAAGCTTCAACGCGAATTCTTGGATCAAAATTAAACAAAGTTCAAGACAACTTCCGCCTTTCACGCAGCCTACTACTACACTTTGATGATAATTAGCTCACTGCAGTCTGTGCGAACCACTTCAGTCTAATTGATTTTAGTAGAGGAGAAACTCAGCTGAGAACGCACGCGAGTGTAAAGAGATCGCATAACGTTCGTCACAAAAAGAGGCATTTAACTTCGCAAACTCTCAAATAGCAGCGTATGTATGTAAACACTGGATCGCAATGAGCTCAATATTCGAAAATGAAGGCAACAGATAGGACTAATCCTATGAAATAAAGGGTCTTTTTTATATCAAACGCATGCACCTTTTTCACATCCATTGCTACATGCATATTTTATCACCAGCACATGGGCGTGTTTTATCAAGCATGCACTGTCACACAGAAATCGCGTGACGGAGGCGGTGGAAATAGTAGCCTAACCTTGCTTCAAGGTAGGGACGTCGACCCGTAACTGCTAAACGTACAAGAAATAGTATTTCACAAAGCATATTTTAAAATAACGACGAGCATCTGCATCGTTATTAAGATCGTGCTCCAGCCCGCGTTTTCAGACCCTAACTTGCGGATGATTAAAAAGCCACGCACCTTTCTTCCGCACGAGTCCTCGACTCGAGCAGAGGGTCACGTGCGTCCCGTGTCACTCAAAGAGGTGATTCAGACAGTCAATTATGTGTAGTGAGGGAGCGAGCAGGAGCCGCGTGCCTCACATAATACGCAGCGCGGGAAAGGTGACAGTTGAGGATGATTTACATACGAGGACTTCACATCATTAAGCTGTTTAGAACTTACGGGTCAACGCTCGTTTGACTCGCAATCTCTCTTCCTCTCTTTCGCTCTCGTATCTTCCTGCCCCCTGTTCAAGAAATGATGAATTTCAAGGTGTATAATGATGGGGAAAAAGTGTGCTCCTCCCCTTGGTAATTGAGGTCCATAAGACTTTAAAGCCGTCACTGCATTTTTCTCAGTCACAGGTTATTAGGTGTACAAGAGACTATCAGCAATCACGTCACTAAGCATTCAGAAGCTATTTACTTGGACCTGGACAAAAAGTTGCCAAATACATGAACTGCATGGCAGAAACCCAAACCACCTATTTTACTCTGTTATCAGAAAAGAACCATTCACAGTTGCTCACACTTAAAAAAATATGAGGTAAAAAATATTATGACAACTTGAATTTTTGACGATTTGCCCATGAACACCATTGGGATTTTCTCATGTTTCATTGTTCGATATGAGAACAAATTAATGAAACCCATTTTAGACATTTTACATTTTCTCTAAATTCAGGATAGCTTTTTTTTTTTTTTTTTTTTTGGTAAAACAGCAGCAACAGCTATCACCAAACAGCGAGAAATTACATAATTTCTTGTTTTCTTTAAAGTGCAAGGAGCTTTTACAAATGCATGAACAATTAAAGCACAAACATGACTGAAATTAATATGATTTAAATGCAAAACACCCAAAAAAGATATCTGAAGGACAAATAATTCAAACCAGAAGGTTTACAAACCACTGTAATTATTCATAATGACAAAATGCTAAATTTGTGGGTAAATTTACATTTAAAAAGTGTAGTGTGCCATTTGTTTAATTCATGATAAACAGATCACTTAGTTGGAAAATCCCCATCTGCCTGGATGTTTCTGCTATTATTTATGAGTGCCTTGTTTGGGAATGTAGACTGCACATGTGCATAATTAATCCTGTAGACAATTAGATATTGTTCGATTCACAGCTGAACGCAATTAGTACCAGGGAGTTTACATATGTTGGCAATAACAGGGATTAGGCTCTAAAGTGCTTGTTAAAATCTTTAACCTGAGGGTGCTGGAGCAGACCTTCCTTAATGATGCTTTAAATGTTGTTGATAAAGAAATAATCCATTTTCTTTCATAAATAGGAAATTATGGTTGAAAACTAATTAAGCACGCCATCGACCACTTCATTAGCGTCTTGAGTTTTGTACATAATTTACTTAGAAATTTCTCCTGACAAGGTTAAGTGAGGGGGTGGCGGGTGGCAGGTGCGAAAAAGAAAAACAAAACTAAAAACTATGGTGGAAAATATAGGGGGCAAGGGCTTCAATTTGGAAATGTCTGGAAGTTCTGGCCTGCCACCGCTTGCTACTGCAGGCCGAGCAAAGAGGAGGCTTCAGAAAGGGAAATAATTTGACAAGTAAGGAAGCAGAGCCTTCAATAAAACATGTTCTCAATTTTCTACTGCTTTTTTTTTGAAGGGAATCCTCCTATTAGCTCCTTTTCACGGTGTAGTTTTTCTAGCACCACTGACATAAGAGTGAAGGTCTGGGGGTGTGGGAGTTTCAGAGGGGGAGGGGGTGGGGGGGGTGTTGGTGGTGGAGTACCCCAGTGGACCAGCTCACGATGGCTCTGTCACGGACGTTTCCGCGGTAACGCAAACCCCCCCCCACACACACACACACACACACAAACTCGTGTACCCCCTACCCCCGCCCCAACTTTACGCACTACCATTGACCATGAGTCAGAAATTGGGAGCATCCCAGTGCTTTCCACATCTCCTTTTTCCATTGAATATTTGGTCTTATCTCTGTTTCTCCACACTGACCGGCAGTGAGAGGCTAGCCGAGGATGGGAGTTAATTGACCGTGTCTTTCGCACTGTTCAGTAGTACAGACTAACTCTTTTTTTAAAGAAGTGAATTCTAGATGCTGGCCAAATTGTCCTGCAGACTGGACTAGAACATTCACGTCTGGATGCTCGACTGATCCCCTTATTATTAAGAGGAAAAAAATCAGTTGAAGACAACTGGCCTCTTCTTGGTCAGGAAATCATCCTGTAAAGACCATCTTCTCTTCGAAGAAAATCTGCACCCATTTTTTCCCCCGTCAGTTCACCGTGCATGACGGCTAAAACATCTGAGCTACAAAATGGACTCTTCACCAATTCAAGCACACCCTTCTACACCCATTACACACAACACCCACTGTATAACTGCTGAAACACGAATGCAAACAAATTAAAATACTCAGAGCTATAAGGGGTAGAGGGGTGAGTACAGTGCAGTTTTTCTCGATGATGACACTCCAAAGCTGTTGCACCGGTCACCTTTGGTTAATCTCTGCCATCAATATTCCATCCATCAGATTGACTCTGACTGCCTTTTATTTCAACCTCAGAGAAGAAGCCTGAGGCACAGGAAGAGAGGGGGAAGGAGACATGAGTGCAGGAGAGAGAGAGAGAGAGAGAGAGAGAGAGAGGAGAGAGAGATTGGCAGGGAAAGGAGGAGTAGAGACCTGGGAGAGATTTTTTTCAACCCAGGCTCTCCCAGCTTGCGCATATGGATACACACCGGCGAGGCTATCACTTATTAAACCATCTGCTGGATGTTAATTAGATTATCTGAGATAAAGAGTAGGAGTTTTCTTTGTACATTTTAATGAGAAAAATGTGTCAGACGCATCGTGCGGAGAAGATGGATGTAATTTCGCCGGCGAAAGCCGCGTGGAGTGGTGAGGGAAGTACACAAGTGGAGAGGATGGGATTCGGTGATTAATAGCGTGTCTCCAAAAAGCGCGTTGTCTGCGTCGTGAGGACGAATGAACACACAAAAAAAGGAAAAATACTGTTCAGCCTTATGGGAACTCTTGTGCCTTAAAAAAACACTAAACAAGGCATGCCGCTGGCCGGCCAATCTGGTATATGTTTTGGCCTCGTCCGCTGTGCCTCATTTGTCTAATTGCAAGCTTGGTTCGGCTTTGGCGAAGTCTCCGATAAAAATTGATGGGAAAACAAAAAAATGGCTAGGATACATAATTCATGGCACATTTTTTTTTTTGGCATAGAGAGCCCCTCCCGACCTGGAAAAATGCTGTTAATTTGCAGTGCCCTGTCATATTTTTAGGGGATACAGGGTTCAAAAGAACGCCAACAGCGAGGACGCCGCGTGATCTTTGAGTCTGATCACTTAGCTTAGCCGCTTGCGCATGGCCCTTTGAGAAATATCTAGTGTTTCTAGCTCCAAATTATTTTTAAGACACACATTAAAAGACATAAGGATCACTATCTAAAGTCCCCCTACACAACTGCTTCTGCACTCAATTGGTCAATTATAGTCACAGAGGTTCTGTATTGGAGGACGATGCCATTACTGTACATTCTATCAAAATTAGGGGGGCGCAGGAAGGTGGTATTCTATTCGCGATGTATTCAGAGCTAGGAAGTAAGAGTATAACCTCCACTCGATTCATGAATCTAGATTTTGCACCAAAGGGGAGGCCAGTCACTCAACCCTGAAATGGATAAGACACTTAATCCACACAGAAATGAACAGTCCCAGTACTCCACATTGACTGATATATAGCGGTCCCACACTCCATCTTGAAAAGAGTAGGCTACTCTTTCCACGATGCAAAGAACAGCGAGCCCCATTTGGGTGAAAACCCACTCCACTTTTCAACATTCACCATCCACTCCACACTTGCAAATGTACCCAGCTGAGACAAACACCTCAGAATTAATACTATACAAAAGCTACCACAGTTTCCTGCATAAAACCTGTCACATACAGTATAGTATTATAAAGATGGAAGATAGATACCATGCCATTAAATACGGACAATGGGTCGGATGACAACTGCCGCATTTTGACTTTAAAACCAGTCATTATCCTTACAGCATTCCTCATCTTAGAGATCAGGACAGAGATGAAACTGCTGGTTAACAGCCCAGTATTACAATGCCAGAAGATTTTTACTATTAACAGCTCATGAAAACATAAGATTTTAGTGTTGGAGAAAATTTGTGAAGAGACTTTCCACAAACTAATGAAAGTAAAACTATTGATTAGCACAGCCAAGGGAGGACACTAGGAACACACACAGACAATAAAGGACTTCATATCTGCTAAAGTGAACGTAAAGGTTATGTGCTGAGAAATATTGCCAGGATCAATAAGTGACAATATTTTCATGTATAGTGCTATAATCAGGTTCCATATTCAGCCAAGAAAGTCAAATAGAAAATGGCATCCAGGGTCATTCTAGGCCCTAGCTTTCCACTAGAACTGTGAGATGCATCCATTTTAATAAGAAGCAGAGACTTATGTGTGCAATGTTTACACAAGGCAATCCCAAGGGCACCAACAGATGGTTTTATTGCAATTACCAGATGCATATATATTCTCAAAATGGAGCTTATTAACATGTACTGCTACAATATTTTGCTCATTTGTGATTACTACACACCAGTTGTTCTGTATACGACATTAATGAATTTATTTTTCAACTTTTACACCTACAGCAGGAAAAATAACCCGAAACAGCTTAAACAATCAACTGCATGTTACTTTATGGCCAAAATTAATCAATGGCAAATCTCAGTTTGCATTATGTGTCAACATTTAATGTGATATGTCAAAACTAAGAATGTACTGATCATAGTTCCACTGTCCCAGCAAAATCAATTTTACAGTGTTTAATACTAATTTTAGTTCAACATTATGCAAGACATCCCAAACCAAAATTTTCCAATTTTGTATATTTGTATTCCTTCAGTGTTGCTCTTAAAGTTATTCATATCATCAAGGAGTGCACGGTCATAAGTTTCTGTGCATCTCATGGAAAAATCCAATTAAGGAAAATACATTCTGCAAATGAAAAGTACAGCAATCTATCTATAAGCTTTCAAAGTAATTTATTTCACTTGAAATTTACTTCCGCATGCCATCATATCCTTCTGCTTCTGTGAAACCAAAATAAAGCAAGTGAGGTTGGATATAATACTATGCACAATATCGCGCGCGCGCGCGCGCGCGTGTGTGTGTGTGTGTGTTTGTGTGTATGTATATAAATCAGTGGCGGCTGGTGAGCTGGCGATAGGGGAGGCTCAAAACAATCCTTTAAAATTAATGATTGGTCACAAACTGTTTTCAATCATTCATTTAAATTACCATTACAGTAACTCCGAAAACTCTGAGCATTATCAGGTGTGGCCAGTTTTCATTTATAACGCATACCGATTTTGATTTTATTCATAATTTACACTTCGTCCCAACTATTTCGGAACTGGGGTTGTGTGTGTGTGTGTGTATATATATATATATATATATATATACATGGGTCAATCCAAGAAATGATGCTCAGGGGGATGAAAATAACAAACTAAGTATTACTTAATAACACTTTATTTTATTGATAGCCCTATATCTTGGCTTTATGGAATGGTTCATTCAAGTCACCAACTCCTAACGGGTCTGTTTTTATCGCACGCGCCATAAAACCTTCTGAAACGCGTGAAACATGAGTGATGAGATTAAATGCAACATCAAAAGTACAATTAATAATTGTCATATCTACACCAAATTTTGTTTACAAACTTCTATAATATGTTACTTTAAGTGTACAAAAAATCAAAAACCAGGGTTGAAAATTTATAGAATTATGAGTCATCGAATAAATAGCGCAAAAGGTAAAAGTTGGAAAAAAATGACTCACATTCTTAACTTTACCCTCATTTTCTCAAAACTCATCAGATACTTTTCAAAATCACTGCACTCTGCCTACAGTGTGTCTGTTATACAAAACAGTTACCCTTTGCCATCCATAAATTACTTAAACAGCTTAGTCAGGCCCTGCATTGATCCTCGGAAAACCTCTCGTTCGTCACTCTCATTTCACCTCTGACAACATACTCTAAAGTCCACCTCAGCACCACTATACATCATTGGATTGTATCCATATCACTCCTACATACACAAAACATGTTCTACTATTAAATTAAGGGCATAAATACACATATCTGGCCCATCTAGGGTTTCTACCATGCCTTTGAAAATAAAATTTAACTCTGTTTCACGACATCAGCGACTCCGCGCGGGCCAGCTGTTAACATTAACAAGTGTGGTCAGTATACAACGCATACTGATTACGACTCCGGACTTCACACGCTTTTCTTTACTCAGTGGTTGGAAGCAATGCATGTGTTTTGCGATCGTTTAAATGAAATAAGATAATTTGAAACGTCATTATGCAATTCGATTGCTTCCAACTCCTCCGTGCACAAGGACTTCAGTTCCATGCCAGAATCTACATACTCGTTGATTGAATAGTTGCTGACTACAGCAGAGGAACGAAAATATGCCACTTAAACTAACACCGAATGCGTGAGAGTTGACCGGTATGCGTTATAAATGAAAACTGGCCACACCCGATAATTCTGAGAGTTTTCAGAGTTTCTGTAACGGTAATTTAAATGACTGATTGAAAACAGGTCATGACCAATCATTCTTTTTAAGGGATTGTTTGAGCCTCTGCTGTAGGCAGTTCACGAGCAGCGACTGATAGTGACCAAATATCCAGTCAAAACCCAAAATACAGCCCCCAGGAATTTTTGATTAAAAAAAAAAAAAAGTATGCAGTATCTACATATTTGCTGTTGTGTAAGTTAGGGGTACCATAGGGCCATCTTCTGGTGAAATATGAATAGGCTGGATGGGGTGGAGGCGCCCTTTCTGACGAAAAAATTGAAATTGAAACTCGAGTGACAATGGGAAAATGTACCTAAAAGCAGTTAAGGTATTGCACAATGTTCATTACTTCTAGTCAGGATATTAGAGAAGAGGCCTATCTAAAATACTAACAAGTGAAAATTCTCGGGCTGTGCATATAGAAGTGTGTGGCGGCCATAATCGTAGTACGTGAAACGTGAGTGACGCAGCGTAGCCAAATACCTTTAGGCCTGCACTGTGGCAATATTATACTACCCAGGATAGGTTAAACACACTTAAACGATTGAGAGTAGGTGTGGTAAGGAATATAACATGGAAAAAGCATGTAATCTAGCGAAATTAGGCCGTTTGAGGGGCCAAAAAGTGAAAATTCTGACAAAATTTCCCCATTCCGCCCTTCTTTGGGGTGGAGGGTCGACTCAAAATGCCCAAACATGGCCTAAAAAGGTAGTAACACACGCGGGACACCTCATTCTACAGAATTAATATCAATTTACAGCCAAGGATACAGGAATTCAAGCCACAGAGGCCATTTTCGGCAAGGTGGCTGGCCGGTCACTCACGTATCACTTTTCCCCAAACCCACGCCAGGCACGGCAAATGGCTCTGTACACGCAAACCAGTGGCCGTACCGGCTTGGAAATTTCACTCGCCGATCTGTTTTAACCCATAGAACCCAAAATATATCATTTCGGTACAAATTGAGACATCTGCATACACCCAGACACCCCCTCAACAATATTTTGTAAGAAATTCATCCATACTTCTTACCTTTCTGAAGAATTTCTCTTGTATTTTGCAGTAAAATCTGCTGTAAACTTGCCTCAATCGAAGCTTGAGATCCTCTGAGTTGTTTACGAAGGACCCCGGATGTAGTTTACTTTCGCCGGTAAACAGGAAGTCGCTTTCCTCTTGATCATTTCACTCACCGAGCAATGCCCCATAGAGCCAACCTGAATTAATTTTCTTTATTATTTTACGTTTAGGGTTGCTACATATACCCTATAACTTTGTTTGGGTGGTCGGAAGTAAAGAAATTAGTAGCAGTTTGTGCTATATATGGGTAAATGTCAGTGAAACGTGAGTGACGAGGCCGGTGTTGAAAATAGTTTTTTCAAGCTGGCACAGGCTCAGGTCAATGTATGTAAAAAATATTTCTATGAACATAACCCTTATAGGGACCCTCTTGGCTGGATGTAATATGAACAGTGGGACTAGCTTCTTAGTATGCTAGTTGATGGTCTAAAAGTTTCATTAATTCGCGTTTCAACGAGTTGAAATTCCAATTAAAAGATATAGAAAAAAAAAATGTTGGTCATGAAATGGCTAAACCTCATGGAAATGTTTGATATGACCCCCCACTAAGGAAAAAATAAGTTCATGGTGGTCTAGCACTATTTGGTTTGACAATACATGGCTTGGAATGAGGTGAAAATGGCCCAAAAATGGCAATTTTGGGCAATTTTTTCACTTTGGGGTTCAATAACTCACAAAATTATGGGCCGACATATGCAAATTTGCCCTTCTTTTGAAGCCCTGGATGTTTTCTTTCAAGTGAGACTAGAAACAGGAAGAATGGTGCATTTTTTTTTCTATAGCTCTCTGAAGTCAAAACGACCCTAAAATAGGCCCAAACATCATTTCTTGGATTGACCCATACACACATATATATATATATATATAAAACTCCAAAGCTAAACAACTGTAATTTCACAGTCTTCCTCTTCTGTCCATTTGATGTCTCCCCACACCCCTCCCAGGGTCATTTTGGAACAAAGCAACATTGTCTATCTCTGTAACTACACTACAAAAAAATGAATCTATTTCTCTAGATTGCTTACAGAATAACTATTCTTCTCAATGGCTGGCACTGCCATTAACCTCTTGATGTATTGACATGTTCGCAGCTCAATGGTCCAACCTCTGAAATTGATGTCTGAAACACAAAGTGCTCATACCACTGTTGATTCGCTGACAATATCAAACTTAAGTGTTTTTAGAGACCGCAAGAAACCTTACACACAATAACCAATGAAACCACTGTGAGTTTGCATGTGACAACTAGCATATCATCTAACATAGCTGTGGCTGATAGCCTCTGTGTTCTCACTATGATGTTTCTAACAAAAGTTTCTTTTTCAAATTTAAATTTTAAACATTCAACTGATGTTGTTATCTTACCCAGCGCAGCTTGCACAGAGCGAAATAACATGACAGATCAACCCACAAATAATTTATACAAGTAGTACAATCTGAGTCACATATTGCTGTCTGAGGATAGAATGGCATCTCCTCACACCTCAGAATTATGTACATGGTCAGTTCCCAAAACAAGTATACTCTTCTGTCCACCTGTCTTCCATGATGTAATCCCTGTATTCCTGGTCATGGTCACGGAGAAAGGGGGGGGACTGGAATTTGCCAATCCCTCACTGGGATCAACCAACTATCCACACACACACTCATACCTATGCGCAACTGAGAGACTCCAGTTGGCTTGAAGTGCATGTCTTCAGACTGTAAGGAGAGTCCAGAGCACCGACAGGTAACCTACCTGAACACGAAAACAAGATGGTAATGTCACACGGGGGGGGCCCAACATTAAATTCAAACCCACAACACCCTCGCTGCAACCAACAGCTGTAAAGTTGTTTTTGCTGCTGATAACACTCCAACAGCATTTGCCACCAGAGGGGAATGTTATAGTGTGGAATTATAATAGATAAATATTTTCTAATTATCTGTTGATATTAATAAAGAATTTTAGGTCTAT
Organism: Gymnothorax javanicus; assembly: GCA_029692085.1. NCBI lineage: Eukaryota > Metazoa > Chordata > Actinopteri > Anguilliformes > Muraenidae > Gymnothorax > Gymnothorax javanicus. Next base: position 83,743,734 of record CM056201.1, read on the forward strand.
TCATGATACAATCACTCCAAAAATAATTGCAATCTGTAGAGGCCCACCTGCTTTCATTTTTTCCAAAAGAGATTTCTCTGAAAATCATAAATATACGCATATATTGACAAACAGGGATTTATGCATTAGTAGTGACATAAGTATATTGACTTGCAACTTTCAATGGCAAAAAATACAATCAAGCAGCAAATCCTGTCGTGACGAAATGATTGAAATTCGTGCAGGGGAGATTTTCATAAGCAAAGCTGTTGAATATCCCATTAATTGGCCACATAATGCTCTTGAATCAGTCAGACCTGAAACTGAATTTGAGAGAGCACTCTGAAAACTGTGCCATGCCTGGCTGCAATAGAAAACAATTAAATAATTGCTACAAATAAGACTAATGTCTTTCAAAGTTTTCCCAGACTTTCAACCGCTGGATTAACTGTATATTTTCCAGGTATGGCGGATTAACTGTTTATTTTCCAGGTATGGCGGGTATAGTTATTTGTGATGTGTTATTTGCCTCATTGGCAAAAGTCATTTGTCAACATTCGAGTTCTGGGCTATAAGCAAATAGCTGGTGTTTTAGAGCGATGTGTTTAAGGTTTAGTTGTTTTGGAGTCATGTAAATCACAAAGAGTCCATTTTTTTCCCCAAACGGAGTAGATGACAGACAGCAAATCAGTACAGCCGGGTTTTACTAAACCAGCCTTACCCTTTCAAGTGTGCTCAGTCAGCAATGCAGTGAGAAAAATGCTAAAGTTCAAATGAACTTCAAAATTTTAATGAACAAACCCCTTTCGCTAAAGCTAAAATAAATATCACTCAAATGCATAATGCCTAATTAAAACACCTAAAGAATATTCACTTGGGTGTCCAGTCCTATTGACACACCATATAAGCTTCAATACGCTTTTCTCTTTTGCAAATGGCATGTCGTCAAATTCGGCAAGCTTCATTCTATGGGTCGTGGGAGTACAAAGCTTAGACTATACATTGGTAAATCTTACAAATATGGTCAAAATGAAGGGGCTCAGCACTCTGTTAAATATTTGTCCCATTGCAGACTAAAATATGGAAAATTACGAAGGAATGTGGAGCATACTTTTAACAGTGCGCGCAATACAAAATGTCACATCATGGAACAAAAATTATAGATGCTCTTACGTACACCACCCTCTCTGTATTTATACAGTACCCATTTATACAGCTAGACATACAATATGCTAAAGCAGTTAAATAGAGCACATTGCTCCAAGAAAAAAAGTATTTCAACTGAAAATCTAACCAAAAAGCTTCAGATTACAAAGTTCCCTTACCATGAAGCTGTACTGCATGTTTAATGGACAATATGGACCAAGTTATCTTTCTATGTGTAAGCTTTTTGCCAGACAAGTGCACTTATAATTTCTGAGCCTGAATCAATTCATTGACGAAAAAATGCTATATTTTCTTGTATAATTCAAAATTGGAAGATGCCAATGGATGTTCTTTGATTCACTGATGGTGCTGGTAGACTTCCCTAGTTTGCGCAGTGGAAGCACAAGAAACTGGAAAGATTGAAATTTTCCATGTTGAAGAATCTTAACCAAAGGATCTAGAATTTAATTTTGATTAAATTCTGCAAGGCCCCCTAATTTTCCCACAGCAAATCTCCAAAGTAAATTCTCATTGCATTATCTTGTTTTTCCATAAAACCTCCCACAAATGACATGATGGAATTCATCACAAGGCGAATAAAATCAACATGGAGGAGGGTATTAATGTTAAATACCGAGGTCATACGATGAAAAGGAATATTCAAAGGTGATCAGTTACCATTTTTGTAAATCCACCCTAATTTATTTCAAAAGCAGATGATAATTCTTCCTTAATGATGGATTTTGGACAAGCGTGACTCTTAATACCTTAATACGTGAAACCAAAAGACTGTTTTAGATGTGGGAGAAATCATGAGAAAAAAGTGTCAAGCAGTCGGATTAAAAGGTATTAAAATTTACTTGAAGTAATTGATTTTATAAACAGAAAAAGTGTGGAATAAATGTGAAATTTCCAAGAACAAGAAAATGTCTTGATACATAAGACATAAAAAGTACTATTTTTGGACGTTGACCCAACAGACATTTCAAGAATTAAACATACCAACTGCATCACGTGACTGTGGATGGGAAATTAAATGTGACAGATATATAAAGTGCAATTAACATTATTAACTAATTAGTAATGACTTCTTTGATGATAAACTCTCTGTTTTTCTCACTGCCGAAACAACATCTGTAGCTATGCAGGACTAGTTCTGAAAACAATTTTCAGATCAATAATGCAATAATGATTACTGCACGAAAAGTGTTAATTATTTAGAAATGGCAATAACATAAAAGTCCATTATAGCTCTTTGTACAGCAATTATTCAAAGCACGCAGGCTATACATTATAGGTGATGAGCTTGTATTAACATTGTATGAAAAAAATATTTATCTTAGAGTGTGGCAATTCTCTGGTGATAAATCTTAATGGATGGGCCTTTTAAAAATGTATGTTTTGCCCAAACGAATCCCAAGGCAAGCAATTCACAAAAATCCATCCATGTATTAATTATGAAATGGTGGTTGACAAATATAAAAACATGAAATTTGAACCCATTTACAACATCTTACTCTCATACTCGACACATTTAATATGCTGACTAAAAGCCTGGAATTCTAGAAGTGTTATCTAAGCAACTTTAAATATATATGACAAGCAAGACACCCTCAGACAACATTGACGGAGTAGGAAGAGACAAAAAACATTTTTAAATGTGCATAAAAGATGATATTTTGCTTATTAAATGAAATAACCACTGGCATGAATTTGTCTCGTCAAAATACTTGGGTAATCATCGCTGAAGGTTCAATGAGATAAAGATGGTTGTAAAGTAGGGGTCCTCAACTGGTGTGAATGCAGGTTTCTTTCCAACCAAGCACTTACACCCCAAATCCTACTCTGTAAACCCTGACGAGTGCGGTGAACTCAAATGTTTTGTGGAAACCTATTACCTCAAAAAATTGTGTCTGCCAACTTAATGATCTTGTGTTTACAGCACTTAAAAACATGTAAAGAAGTAACTTTACCTTATTGCACAGATATAGATGCTGGCGTCCGTAAATTGGGAAATTCAATCCCTCAAGAATTCTGTAATTGAATTTCCAAATGCCTCACTCAAATAATTTTCCAGAGTCTCTGTGACACAAAAACTGAGTTATAAAGCCTAATTAGACTCATGCATAACAGAAAAAAATTGGCATTATTTGTATTCTGCACAAAAGGGTCAAGTTCCTTCTACACAATGCAATTAAGTTGGCCTACACAATTTTTTTGAGGTAATTGGTTTCCACAAAACATTTGAGTTCACCACACTATCAGGATTTACAGTGACTAATCAACCTACAGCGTCTTCGCCAGAGACCTCCTTTGCTGGAGCAGATGTAATACAGCCATGCTGGGATGAAAGTATGTGCCCACTCCAGCCCTTTTAGGGATAAGGTTGATAACTACAGCCTTAAACTACATACCCTCACCGAGTGCTTTATCAGGGACAACTGTACACCTGCTTGTTCATGCAATTATCTAAATAGGCCAATCATGTGGCAGCAGTGAAATGTACAGTGCTCTCCATAATTATTGGTACCCCTGGTTAAGATGTGTTAAAAGCCTTAAAATAAATTCAATTTTTATTGCAGAAGCAAACTCTCACACTGAAAATTGTAGAAAAATGTAACCTTCAACTCAAGTGAATTTTAAGGGGAAAAAAAAATCCCTGACTAAGAAATAATTATTTTTCATAAAATCACCTGTTCCACAATTATTGGCACTCCTAACAATTCTTAGGAAATAAATGTAATTGAAGTATTTCTGTCATTTCTACAGTAGTTTACAAAGTTGATCAGAGTATCTAGGAACATTTAATTAGTAATTCATCACTTCCTGTTTCCCTGGGGTATAAATATGACGTGACACAGAGGCCATTTCTCTTATCCACTCTTCAACATGGGAAAGACGAAGGAACACACCATTCAAGTAAGGCAGATGTGTTTCGACCTTCACAAGTCAGGCAATGGCTACAAGAAAATAGCCACTCGCCTGCACCTGCCCATATCTACTGTCAGAGGAATCATTAAGAAGTTTAAAACAACTGGAACAGTGGTAAACAAGCCCGGACGAGGACGCAAGGTTATTTTGCCACCACGCACAGTGAGGAGGATGGTAAGAGAAATAAAAAGTTCCCCAAAGCTCACTGTTAAAGAATTGCAACAAATGGTAGCATCTTGGGGTCACAAAGTCTCCAAAACAACCATCAGGCGCTATCTACATGCTTACAAGCTGTTTGGGAGGCATGCACAGAAAAAACCTTTTCTCACTCACAATCATAAACGCAAACGTCTGGAGTTCACTAAGCGGTACTGGGACTTCAACTGGGACCGTGTGCTTTGGTCAGATGAGACCAAGATAGAGCTTGGTCAGATGAGACCAAGATAGGGCGGAACGCAAAAGATGAGTATGCAGAAAAGTACCTCATGCCCACTGTGAAGTATGGGGGAGGATCGGTGATGCTGTGGGCCTGTTTCTCTTCCAGAGGCCCTGGGAACCTTGTTAGGGTGCATGGCATCATGAACGCTTTGAAATACCAGGACATTTTAAATCAAAATCTGGTGACCTCTGCCTAAAAGCTGAAGATGGGTCGTCACTGGGTCTTTCAGCAAGATAATGACCCTAAACATGTGGCCAAATCTACACAAAAATGGTTCACCAGACACAAAATCAAGCTCCTCCCATGGCCATCTCAGTCCCCAGACCTCAACCCCATTGAAAACCTGTGGAGTGAGCTGAAGAGGAGAGTGCAGAGGAGAGGACCCAGGTCGCTGGATGATTTAGAGAGATTGTGCAAAGAGGAATAGTCGAATATCCCTCTTTCTGTATTCTCCCATCTTGTGAAACATTATAGGAGAAGATTAGGTGCTGTTTTGTTGGCAAAAGAGGGTTGGACAAAGTATTAACATCAGGGGTGCTAATAATTGTGGCACACATGATTTGATGTAAAAGAATTATTTCTTAATGTGGGATTTTTTTCCTACTGAATAAATGCACTTGAATTAAAGGTTGGATTTTCCTCTTTTTTTCATTGTGGTCCTATATTATTTAGAAAAAAACTGAATTTATTAGAAGCTAAAGAACACATCTTAACCAGGGGTGCCAATAATTATGGAGGGCAGTGTATATAATCATGCAGATACAGGTCAGAGGCTTTAGTTAATGTTCATATAAAACATCAGAATGGGTAAAAATATGATCACAATGGTTGTATGGTTTTTGATGACAGACAGGCTGGCTTGAGTATTTCTGCAACCGCTAATTTTCACACACAGCAGTCTGGAGTCCACACCAAATGTTGTGAAGAACAAAAAACATCCAGTGAGCAACAGTTATGTGGACAGAAATGCCTGGAAAAAGGTCAGAGAAGAATGGGCACGTTGGTTTAGGCTTATAGAGAGGCTGCAGTAATAACACTCCTTCTAACTTTGCTGAGCAGAAAAACATCTCAGAAAAGTACAGCACATCAAACCTTTTGGCCAGTGGTCTGAAAACGTAGAAGACCACCTTGCATTCGACTCCTGCCAGCCAAAAACAGAAATCTGAGGCTGCAGTGGGATCAAGATTTCAAAAACTGCACAGTTGAAGACTGGAAAGTGTAGCCTAGTCCTTTGAATCTTGATTTCTGCCATAACTCGCTGATTCTAGGGTCAGAATTTGGCATCAACATTATGAATTCATGGACCCAACTTGTCTTGTGTCAAAAATTCAGGCTGGTGGTGGTTGTGCATTGGTATGAAGAATGTTTTTTTAGCGACTAAACTGCAATCAATCATTGTTTCAATTTCAGAGCCCATCTGAACATGATTGCTGACCATCAGCATCCCTTCATGGCCACAATTTTCCCATTTTCCAATAAATATGTTCTGCATAATAATGCATCTCATTGCAAGGCAGAAGTCAACTCAATCTGCTTTAGTGAACATCACAATCAGTTCAGAGTACTTCAATGGACTCCTGAGGATCCAATAGAGCACCTTTGGGATGTAATAGAATGGGAGATTAGCAGCATGAATGTGGAGCTGAGAAATTTGAAAATATTATGTGATGTCAACATGGACCAGAATCTCAAAAAAATGTTTCCAGCATCTTGTGGCATCCATACAATGAAGAAATAAGGCTGTTTTGAGATCAAATGGAGTCCCTACCCACTATTATTTTGGTGTTCTTAACAAAGTGCTCAGTGAGAGTATACGAGAAAACACGTGCACAGACAGACAGACAGACAGACAGACGCGCTCAAAACCAGTTTTATTTTACTTGGTTTAAAAATATGCGTGCACATTCCAATGTACAGCATATCCTGCTGTTTTCAACACTACACCTCCAGTTACTCTCTGACTTCATCCCCTATTATTTCTCAAATTTGTTTGTCATGCAGCTTGACATTTTCCCACAGAGAAAACTATGAATGCTCTCAGAACACGCACACACACACACACACACACACACACACACACACACATTCGTACACACACGCGCACACACAGGCACAAAACTTCACCCCTCCTAACTAATCTTTGGTTTTGGACATGTGTCAAACAAGTGCCACAGCAACTCAATCACGTCAACCTCCACCACACTCATAATGTTCCGAGCAACCTGCATGAATGTTAAAAAAGATTGTGGGTAATCTTCCAAAAATACAACTTAACTCTGCAACCAAACTACAACCCCAATTCCGAAATAGTTGGGACGCAGTGTAAATTGTGAATAAAATCAAAATACAATGACTTTCAGATCACATGAGCCAATATGTTATTTACAATAGAACATAGATAACATTTCAAATGTTGAAACTGAGACATTTTACATTTTTATCCACAAATTGACCTTATTTCAAATTTTCTGGCTGCAACAGGTCTCAAAAAAGTTGGGACACAGGCAAAAAAAGGCTGAAAAAGCAATTAATATATAAGAGAATCAGCTGAAAGAACATTTAGCAAGTAATTAAGTTAACTGGCATCAGGTGTGTAACATGATTGGCTATAAAAGGGATGTCTTAGAGAGGCTGAGTCTCTCAGAAGTAAAGATGGCCAGAGGCTCTCCAACCTGTGAAGGCTTTTGTAAATAAAAATTGTGGAATACTTTAAAAACAATGTTCCTCACATCAAATTGCAAAGGCTTTTAAGGTCACATCATCGACAGTGCGTAACATCATCAATAGATTCAGAGAAACTGGAAAAATCTCTGTGCGTAAGGGACAAGGCTGAAGACCTTTACTGGATGCCCGTGATCTTCAGGCCTTCAGACGCCACTGCATCACACACCGGCATCATTCTGTCATTGACATTACCAAATGGGCCCAGGAATACTTCAAGAAACCGCTGTCTGTAAACAGCGTCCGCCATGCCATCCATAGATGCCACCTAAAACTCTATCATGCAAAAAGGAAGCCATTGTTGAGCATGATCCAGAAGCGCAGCCGTGTTCTGTGGGCCAAGGCTCATTTAAAATGGACTGCAGCAAAGTGGCAAAGTGTCCTGTGGTCAGACGAGTCCAAATTTGACGTTCTGGTTGGAAATCATGGGCGTCATGTCCTCCAGGCTAAAGAAGAGAAAGACCACCCCTCCTGTTATCAGCGATCAGTTCAAAAGCCAGCATCTATGATGGTATGGGGATGCATTAGTGCATATGGTGTGGGACACTTGCATGTTCTAAAAAGCTCCATGAATGCTGAAAGGTATATAAAGGTTTTAGAGCAACATATGCTCCCCTCCAGACGACATCTATTCCAGGGAAGGCCTTGTGTATTTCAGCCGGACAATGCAAAACCACATACTGCAGCTATTACAACAGCATGGCTTCGTAGTTGAAGAGTCCGTGTGCTGAACTGGCCTGCCTGCAGTCCTGATGTTTCACCGATTGAGAACATTTGGCGCATAATTAAATGAAAAGTCCGTCAAAGGAGACCCAAAACACTCCAGCAGCTGGAAGCCTGTATTAAACAAGAGTGGGATCAAATTCCAATGGCTTAACTCAAGAAACTTGTCTCCTCAATGCCCAGACGCCTCCACTCTGTGTTAAAAAGAAGAGGGGATGTTACACCATGGTAAACAGGCCCCTGTCCCAACATTTTTGAGACCTGTAGCAGCCATCATGAGCTCAATTGTGGATAAAATTGTAAATTTTCTCAGTTTCAATATTATCTCTGTTCTATTTTGAATGAAATACTGGCTGGTGTGATTTGAAAGTCATATATCGAAATTGGGGTTGTACTAAAAGCAGCAGCTAGAAAAGGTAACATACAGCACTGTGTGAATGTCTTCTGAACCCTATATTTTCTACTTAAAATTTTCCTTTTATTTTCATTTTTTGCTTTTCCTGTTTGTGTTTCAATAGAAAGGAGTACATCTGAGACCTGGAGAGACTATAGCAAGCGCAACAACCAATCAGTAAAAAAATGAAAATCAAAAAAGATTTATGAAAACATCTTTGCTTCGGGTGTGAGTAATTTAACATGGGCCAGGACTTTTGCACAGTACAGTAATTCATTTAGAAAAAAGAAAAAAGAGCACATGGTCATTGTGCGAGGAAAAACGCGGACAATCTCAAAATCAGAACCACTGGGCCCTGGGTAGAGTGCAATATGTTAAATGACAGTAATTCTAAGTTCCCCCTCTAAACATGAGATTAATAACTGCTTTAAAATGTTTTTTTTTCCTCTTCAAACACAAAAATACAAAACATGGCGCTTCATATTTATTTCACGAGTATCACAAAGAAAAGGTAAAAAGTGATTGCGTGTGAGTTTGCTTGCATATGAATGCGTTTTGAATGCATGTATTGGTTTGTGTGTGTGCATGTATGTGCATCAAATATTTGTTTTCCTGTGAGTGTACGTACAGTATAAGCATGTGAATTTACATGCGTGTGTGCATGTGCCAGTATGAGTGTTTTCCTGGGTGTGGACGTAATATGCATGAGACTGTATATGCGTATGTGAGTGACTGCTCTTATAATGGCAGCCCCAAATTGCACCTGACATTTCAAACGCAGAAAGTTACACACTCTGTTTCTCCTTCCCAGCTCTTTCCCACTGGGTGTTGCTTTATTAATGAATAAGAAGAGGGGGAAAAAACATCTACATGACTGTGAGTGTCACTTATCAAAAGCAGCGTTTTGATCTGCCTCTTAGCATGTACAGGAAATATTCTCTTTCATGAGGGCAAAAGACAATCACAACCTGCCAGCACATTCAAATGACCACATCTAGAACTTTCTTCTCATTTTTTAAAGACTTAGCAAATGAATATTGTATGCCAGTGAAGGAAGTTTGGCTCTACAGGGAGAGACTTTGGAAACTGAAGTCTAGGGATTGTTTAGAGCAGTGGTCATTTATCTTATTTGGAAAGGGCTGATGTCAAGTCAGGTTTTTGTTTTGGCTGGGTAATATGACACGTCATGCTTTCTTATTAACATCATGTTAGAAGACCATGAGCGCTTTCTAAATTGAAACAGTCTTCTTATACACTGCAAAAAATGAAAGATGAAAATACTAGGTGAGATGAATTTCTAAAAAAAAAAAAATTCACTTGTAAAGCAAAAAGTAACTTAAAATAAGTTACTATTTGCGTGACAAGTGAAAATTTTCTTATTCCATTGGCAAGCTGGTCAAAATTATCTGAAATCAGGACAAAGTATTTGTCTTACTAAGAAAAATGGTGATAGAAATAAGTGTTTTAAGTCTTCAAATAAGTAAATTCATCTCACCTAGTATATTCATCTTCCATTTTTTGCAGAACTGGGCAACAAAAAAATCTGTGCCCTCACTGACCTTTTTTTGTATAAAATTTGAAGGCCCTAGTTTTCTCAGAGAGACTTTTCATGCTTGTTCATCTTTCATGAAAACACAAGGTGTTTTTTTTTTTTAATTGATCCTCTTATTTCCAGTTATTTTTTGGGTTCCAAGCAAAGACCAATGAATGTGAAATCCTTGCCACAATTTGCATCTTGTAGATGAACAAATCAGATTTTGAGTGTGTGTGTGCGTTCGTGCGTGCGTGCGTGCGTGCGTGCGTCCGTGCGTGTGTGTGTGTGTGTGAAGAATGTCACACACGGCGGTGTGCTGTGTGGGTCAGTGTGAAAGTGTGTGTGTGTGTGCGTGTGGAGGGGGGTGGGTCGGACCAGAAGATGGTTTGATGTCTCCACAGCAGTCCTGTGAACCTTTTGGAAACTTCTGGAGCCGAACAGTGACCTTTCCTCCTTCCCTTGCTTCTCCTTCTTCCAGAATATGAAATTTGGTTTGAATAATAAATACATACTGCATACTGTATTGTGTGTCAGTACACTGACAGAAACGCCCCAGCAAGTTTAACAAACTTTCCGCTCCTGCTGCTCCTGAGCACTCTTCCGCTCTCTCTCGAGTTGGTCCACCTCGGGTAAGTAGGCCCACCCAATCTCACTGTACAGAATTTAAAAACATTTTCACTTAGTGACATTGGGGAACATTTTTATGATTTCCACCCAGCATCCTGTCTAAAGCTATCTACTCTCCTCCGCATCAGTCACAGCTGGTGAGCTGAAAACTGGAGAGTGCAGAACATCCCTTGAAATTTATGATTGGTCTTGCTCTGTTTTCAATCGTTCATTTCAATAAACATTATGCAAACTCAGAAAATAATCAATATTATCAGGTGTGGCCAGTTTCCCTCGTTAAGGTGATAGGAGAGAGAAAACACACCATTCCTCACGCAATTGCATTTCAATCAACATCATTCATTTACAGATATTGAGCTTTCTTTGTTGTAATTAAGCAATTATGACGCAAAGATTAGATAGTGCAGGATGTGCAAAAAGCAAACAAGCGGGTTAACATTGCAGTTTCTCTTCTGTAAAGCCTCTCCTCTGTAAAGTGAATAAAACACCTCGCATTTAATGCTTGCAACATTGCATTAAGAAGGAAGCTGTGTGTTTAACTGCCGATCTCTCATTCATATCATAAACTTGTTAATCTAGGAAAATAATTGAAAATAGATCAAGACTTATTAGTTCTCATCTTACCTTCATGACAACAGGCTACACCTGATGATCCTGCATGTCTGCACAGTTCACGTAATGTCAATTTAGATAAACAATTAAAAACGGGTACACAATGAAGCTGTCACAACCCTCGTGTGAATGCCTTCTGTGTCCCCTCCCATTCAGTACCTTGTGTGTCCTTTAGAAGTATTGTCTTCTTTAAGGTTTACATTTTGCCTGTTCCCTGATCCCAGCTATATGTCATCTCATCCTGACTCTACCCCATGTGTGTGTGATGTATTTATACCGCCTTCTTTGAGTTTGCAAGTTGCTGGATTGCCATTTGTTTTATGCACTTTAGCCTCAGTCATTATTTAGTAGTGAAACTCTTCGTCTTTTGAAAGTAAAACACACTCTTATATAATAGTAAAATATGAAAGTACCCTTCCTTGTTTAGTCAACAGGAACAAGCTCCTAAGCCTTTCTCACGATATCCAGGATTGGAACCACATCACTGTTAATTCTCTCCCAGTCTGTTCCTCTGTCAAGTTTATTAGGAACAAGCTCCCAAGCCTTCTACGGTCATCAGGATTGGGACCACGTTCCTCCGAAGCTTTTCCATCCTGCCATCAGACAGCTTGGCTCTGGCAAAGTGCGCACTCCATCTGGCAGTCATTCCAGATAGCCCATCCCAAAAACATTTCTTAAAGAGTTAACACAGGGCCAAGACTGAGGTGAAAGGGGTCTTAGTCAATCCATGGAATAAAAAACAATAAACAAAATAAGACAATAAATAGCATCATATTTTAAAGACAAGTAAACAGAATCATGAAAATCAAACAAATTGTCCGAGGTTCAAACAAGTTGGGGTACCAGTTAGAGCTGACAAAATATTCACATTTCAGAAGGAAAGGAAACCTTAGAAATTTCCATCAGCTTATCACTCAAAATCACAAAGAAACAGACGCCAAATGTTAGAGACGATAGAGCCTGGCAGAAGTTATCTTTCATTATCACTTTGTGTATATAAATTATACTTATGAATACACCTCATCGGAATAGAAAATATCCATCATGTTTAACTGGCTTAAAATCACTCAAGAAGGTATGAAGAAGGTCTGATGGTTTCACCGTACCTTTTTTAAAAGCTTCTAGAGCAAATTCTAACTTTATAGAAGACTTTGATAGACATTTACAGTACATCTTTCCAGCCATGCACTGTTAAAACAGTTTTGCACGGAAAATGATAATAACTTCTGAAAATACAGCGTCAGTGAACACATGGTATGTACAGCCAGCATGTGCTGCATATTTCAAACCTGTTATAGACAGTTGTAGTTTTATAAGCTTCAGAGAGAGAAATTCATTTTTACCAGTTGATGTTTCCGTTGTTGGACAATATTTAATCCACAGTTACACTCTGGCCTGTACCTGACAGAAGATCATTAGCCACAATAGGCTGCTAACTGCCAATTAAATGACCGAAGAAGCATTGAGGCCAATACGATTAAGATGTATGGTGAGTTTCAACATGTTTTCTCAAATCCAAATCTGGCGAGACCAGGAAAGCGGGCCCTCATTCTGCGATTTATGGTGTAAAAAAACACTTTTACCACTCTCCGATGGAATTGGCACGGGTTAGGTTACACAAATAGTGCCTGCTTTACCCACAAGCGTCTGTTTCTCAAAACACAGAGGACAGAGATTATCAAATCGGGGTCCTCAGGGGGGAATAAATTTGCCAGCTACCTTCAAGACCTCAAAGATGCTGTCTTAGATGGTGACACTCTGGAGTTCCAGAAGGCGAGGTCAGTGTGCTGTTTGAAAAATCTTTCAAAGAAACTTGAAATTACGTTGATTAATTCTGTGTACTCAGCAGGCACTTTTAAACAAAGCAACTCACAGTAGATTTGACCAAGCAGGGGCCAACCCCATGTTGTTAAGGGCCTTGCTCAGGGGCCTCACCAATCTTACCGGTCCAGCTCTAGAGCTTAAACCCCAAAGTCTCCAGCTCCCAGCCAAGCACTTTAGGAACGAAAATAAACCCCAAGGTACCATACACGTAGGCCCACTGTTGATGTGTGGTGGTGTGCTATGAGTAAATTCAGCAGAAGGAAGAATTAAGAATTTTGCAAAAAGAAAAAAAAAACTTCCCAAGAGAACCAGACTGAGGAAGAACTATCCTGAAGTTGGATACCAATCAACAGGGAAACATACTGGACATGTGACAGGAAGGGGTAAGATTGCATTTATGGTTTGATATGAAGGACGTCATACAGTGTTTTTTTTGTTTTTTTTTTTTTGAAGGGGTTTGTATGTGCCTGTGCTCACACTGCGAGTATCGAGTTTTAAAAGCCTCCTTGAATGCTGGAGGTGTTACCTGAGCCCCTGGAGGCAGAGACTAAACAGCCATCATGGGATGAATCCAGAAAATAAAGAACCAAACACTGAGACAATTATTCAGCAGTACTCCACTTTCATCCCATTTCCTTCCGTCACAGAGCAAGCGATTCCTGTTTTTGTTGTTTTTCAAAACAACGAAATGTACACCATTTAAAAACGGTGCGCTATACACAGACAATTCTCACACAACAAATTAAGCCATCACTTCAGTTAATTGCTTCATTTGGTAATAACGTGGTTAATTATTCAGGAGTTAATCACCACTGGTAATGATGCTCTATTAATACCAGTCCTGTTATTGTTGTTCAGCTCATTTAGACTCAGACAATGTGTATTGTGTACACAACATAAAGATGCATTTTCTTTCACCAGGATTAATGGAAGTATTTGAAAGCTTTTACTGATCATACCATGAAAAAAAATCCTAAACCTTCACTTCATTTAATGACAACAGTTTGTTTTAACTGCTTTTGGAAATGCAAACCTTCAAGACGTGGCAAATTATAATAAAGAAAAATGTATAAAACTGTAAACAGCAAAATTCCACCTGAATGATGTCACCAACAGAAATGCTTATGTGATAGACTGGTCGAAGCGGAGACAGATAAACAGTGCTGCAAAACCTGACATCTTATTTCAATCAAACAACTACTGACGTAAAATAAACCAACAAAATTAATAAATATTCAATATCTTAGAGCAAATGGATCCGTTCTTGATTTCTTAATAGTAATAAATCAAAATACTGAATATTCATTTCCAAAACAGAATTAACTTAAAAAACTTAAATTGTGCGACAGACATCTCTCAGAATGAGTGTGCATGTAAAAACAAACTGAAAAGCAACAATAAAATTCATAAGGTAAAACAAATGTATGTGCAGTTTGCAATTCAATACTAGGTAAAAGCAGAATCAAAGAGCACTGCTTTCTATTTTTTAAAATTTGTATTTTCCACAACGTCCCAACTTTTTTGAAAGGGGGGCAGTACACACGGACTAACCACATGTGTACCATTGTGAGGATACAAATCATCTGGGGCACAGAGCAGACAAAGAAGCCCTTGCCTTATCTGGTAGATAAGATTTGTACGATCTGTCGCGGCGCAGTCAAATATATTATACAGCGTAAAGGATGCTGGACTATTCATTCCCACAGCACCGTCTCTGATGGCACTTGCTTTTCATTGATCATTTCCTCCCAGATCTGACAAAAAGACTCTTTTTCTTCACAGGGCTCCCTCTCTCCTTCCCTCTCTCTCCCTTATCTGTTCAGCTTTGAATGCGCAAGGACCGCACAGCCCGGGAAACAGGCAGGCCGAGGCCTGGGAGCCGTGGGAGCAGTCAGTGACAAATAGGAAGCGGCGCGGCTCGGAGTCCGACAGGGCATGATTACGGGCAGCGGGGGCAATCCGTCAGCTCGGGGCCCTGACACGTATTTATGCCGTTTGTGTTTTATTTACTCTTCTACGCAACTGACACCACTAACGCTTGCTCCCTCCACCGCGGACTGCTGCTATAATAAGACGCCTGGAGGGCCAGGAAAAAAAATAAAAATACTGTTTCTTCACTGCATCGGCTGAGCGCATTCTCCCACTCTGTCTTTCTCCCTCTCTCTCTCCCCTCTGTCTTCCTGTGCTTTCGTCTCTCCATCTCTCTATCTAACACTGTCTCTCTCTCCATTTTGTTGCTCCCTTTTTGTTTGGCCTTAATTTTGTTTGATTGTCGCCCTGGTTGAAGTTCTGTAAATTCTGTATTTCGGGCAACCCTCCCAATTAAGTGGGTGTAAAATCTCAATTCTTTCTCTTCCTCCCTCTGTCCCTCTTTTCCTCTATCCTGGTCCCTCTCTCTCTCTCTCTCTCTCTCTCTCCAGTAAATTAACTTTACATTTTCTCTCTTCTCTCTGAACCTCACCTTCAAGTCTCTCAAATTCAAGTGGGCAGAATTGGCTGTACATACATAGGTATATATTGCCAAAGCAAGAGGAAAGTAAAACAAAAAAAAAAAAAAAACAGAGGGTACAAGAATGAACGCAGGACATTGAACAACAATATTAAGGCAGGAATTTTAAAAATAACATTTATAAAATATGAAAAAGTTCACTCACATCCACTGCCTCCTTCTGTCTCAACCCCTTGCTCTCTCCATCCCTCCCTCCATCAGTCTCTTTCTCTCACTCTCTCATCGTTGCTCTCCAGTTGTTGCCAGAGTCGGTGCTCACTAGTTGTTTCCAGATATTTGGATAAAACTGCAATCTTAACTCTTCCTTCGGATGAACTGGCAATCACAGAGGTTTTCAAAAATTGCTCTTAAAACTAAAACATTCAGTGAACGTGCAATATTTGATTTTTATCGTGCCATAACGTTCAGCAATGGCACTGTATATTTTTATAAGACTTGCAAAGTCATTGTGCCAAGCCATTAGAGGTTCCTAGCTTATACAATGTCCATTCAGATTAAAACTGATGCATGTAAAAAATAAGGTTAAGGCCAGTAAACCACAGTAGCTCAAAGTACACTCCAAACTTTCTCAAAGCTTCGAAGAGCAACTAGGAAAGCATAACGTCAAGGCCAGAAGGCTAACAAAAATCAAGAGAAATCTGCAGTCCATCACTGCAAGGTGTACTAAAATTCCATTCACCACTCTAGCATTAAGTTCAACTGACTCCATTCAAAATACACCTGTTGTTTCGCCCAGTCCAGCTAGCTATCAAACTAAATTTCAGCAACCGAGCAGACTCAAAAAGAAAAAAAAATGACATATGAAAGTGATATTTCAAACTCAAACAAGGGAAATATTTATATTAGTCTTTGGAATCCTTTGAAAAACACCCATTTCCTTTGCTCATAAAAAATGTTGTAATGCCTATAATTTGAATCCATGTGTGCAAAACTTGAGATTCCTACACCACATCTGTCAATTCAATTTCTTGTTCATTTCATTTTGTAAGTACCTGATTTTTCCACTGCTTGGCCACTACAGAACTGCAGTTCAGGCCTAAAGTATTACTGCCACGCATAATCTTACAATGACATATTTTTTAATAATTCTGACTGCAAAAGAAAAGAAAACATAATTTCTGTCAAAGATAGAAAAAATAATAATAATTTATTATTATTATTATCCACCCCACCCACAACGAATGTTGTGGAGGGGTGTATGTGGTTGCCGATTTATTTATTCATCTGTGTGTCTGTTTGCACTCTACAGGCCAATTCTGGACGGATTGTCTTCAAATTTCGTAGGGACGATCCTTTGGCGGAAGGAAAGAAATGATTTGTTTTTGGTGAAGATCGGGCAGGGTGATATGGCCTTCCGGACACACCCTCTAGTTATTATTATTATTATTATTATTTTACCTCAAGCACTCTTGTCGAGCAACCCAAGTAATATTTCAGCCAATAAGTTGATTGTATCACACATGCACACAGTGTAGCCCATCAGTATTTGGCAGTGAAACTGTTTATAACAGGCTTCCTGTCCCACATGATGTAAATGATAGTCTCTCCTCAAATGATGTTTATACAAACAGAAACCTGGCCCGGTAATTGCGATGGTTCACCATTTAGGGGGTATTTAGAGGTAGACTAATCTCTTCTCTGTTACAGTGGAGCTTTAACCTCTGAAACTCTGCTTGATCCCATATAAGTTTTTGCATGAATTCCCCCTTTAGTAGGTTCTGAGTTAGAAAAAGTATTTTTTTTACCCAATCATAGGACAATATCACTCATATCTGCTAGTTTCAGTGCTTCACAGAAGCTTCATCACACTAATATTGAGTAAAATTTTCAAACCCATGATGCCGCGTTTTTATGGCGATCATTAGTTCATTTGAAATATCTTTATGCAATTCCATTGCTTCCAATGATCTTATTTCATTTAAACAAGTTAAACGATCATGAAACACATGCATTGCTTCCAACCCTGAGTAAAGAAAAGCGTGAGAAGTCCAGAGTCATAATCTGTTTCAAATTACTAGTGGTGAAATCTACCGTAACGCACGTGAAACTGATAAACCTCCATGCCCAAGGACTTCAATTCCACGCAAGAATCTCTTACATAAGCGTTGATTGAATAATTGCTGACTACAGCAGGGGAATGTATATATGCCACTAAAACTCAGGCTGAATGCGTGAGAGCTGACAGGTATGCGTTATTAATGAAAACTGACCACACCTGATAATGTTGAGAGTTTTCAGAGTTTCTGTAGTGGTAATTTAAATGAATGATTGAAAACAGGTCATGACCAATCATTAATTTTTAGGGATGGGTTTGAGCTTCCCCTGTTGCCAGTTCACCAGCCGCCACTGATATGAAAGTAGTAGCAGTATATAGTATTTCTTTACTCTTGAAATCCCCTGATATTCCAGAATGTTACCCCTTACCCAACTTGGACATGAAACTCAAAACTTGATTAGGAAGTATGTCAGTTTTACACCAAAAAAAAAAAAAAATTGAACCTGCCGATGCAGCTCTCAGACTGCTGGAATACATTTTTCGAGAAAGCTTCAGTTGCCAGTTGGCCATTAGGTACGCTCTCAATTTCTTCACTGCCATCAGAACAAAAAATGAACTCGCTAACAAAACGTTTCAGAGTTTCATCGGCAGGCTTGCGAGGCAGAGGAAACGAGCCATGCTTCCCGAATAAAATCTTTACGTGATGAGCCCGGCAGAGGCCTTTCATGCCGTCTTCTCGCAGAGTTCATATATAGACATGCTTGGTTTAAACCACCCAATAAAAAAAAAAAATCCATGCGCCGTAAATTCTGACACTTCAACTTGAATTCCTTTTCAAACACTTGTCTTTTCTTACCATAATGGATGTCAAATTCTCAGATGTAGCTCAGCCGTGATGCTCCGCTCGCCGATCCGGGCCTTCGCCGTTTCATATTTGAAGCCTTCACTCCGTCGCAGCTCTGTGTTGTTCGACATCAAAAGAAGGGAGCCGCATCACCTGCCGAGATCGAGCGAATGGGGCAAAATATCTTCAAATCACTTGTCCAATACATTTTTCCCTTATTAAAGCTCTGCTACTGAGCACAGCTAAAAGAAGGCGTCGGGGTTCCTCTCCGGATGCTCCCCTCTATACCGTACCACTATGTTACGCCAAAAAAGATTACACGCCATTCTCTCACTTCATCCCGGCCCGCCGAAGGAGCCCGCCGCTTAACCGCTCGGCGATGAAAAGCCGTCATATCCAAGGAGAAAAACCAGGGCCCTGGCATGAAAAGAGGGAAGCGCACTTCAATAACTCGTACCTGACGCTCAAAAAATCTACAAAAGTCTGAATCGCATTTAAGTGAACGGGAATACTTTCAGCACCTGTAAGTTCCACGTCCTTAAGTCAGGGGTGAATGATTTTTTACTAATAAGGTTCAAACAATATTGCTATTATATTCTAGTTACGGCTATTTGCTTCATTTTAAACTATTTGTTAATTTTTTAAACACGCTCTCTCTCACTCTCTCTCTCTCCCTCACACACACACACGCGCGCGCGCGCGTGCTCGCACAAACACACACACATTAATAAAGGTCAACATGTTCATAATCCATCACTCTATTTCAAATACATGGGACAAGGAAATAACTTACAATCAGCCTAGTCCCAACAGCTTAACCACAAATCACTGCACTGATTATCAGAATAAACAAGGAATTGCATTACCACCTGGAAATGAGTTCAAAAAGTTTCTGGCAAGTTACCAAAACGGCTAATATACAAGAAAGATTAGCCATGGCAAATGATTTATGAAATTTGAAAGTGTCCAATTTCAAAGAAACTCCATTGTACGTTTTCTGAAAAATTCCTACTGTCAATAATTCATAAATACGTGTAACAAAAAATAATACTTCCATAAAAAAGGATCATGAATGATTCAAGTGGAAATACTGTATATCCTCCCCCCCTCCTTTTCTTCTATATTCCCCGAATGCTCTTGCCACGACAATCTACCCCGGGACCTCAGTCTTACAGCTCCGAGTCACCCCAGTGGAGAGAATCGCATTTTGACACGGCTCCGACTGTTAACACAACTGACTGTCGTGTCGTCTTGTTTTTCAAATTACAGGCCTAACAAAGGTCTTTTAGCAGCTTACTGCATTCTGAAGGTACGTACGGCCTTCGCGATTCTCAACTCAGGGACCGCTGAGGAGATGCGAAGACGTGAAGTGTGTTTTGGGGGTAAGTTTAATCTTGGCAGGTCATATTTTACTCCGCTCAGATGAAACAAAGCAGCTCTGCCGAGCCTCGGCTTTCATCTCTGGCTGCCGGGGCCCAAAACAAAGAGAAAATGATTGATTGAAGGATGAATTATTTAGCAGCGCTGCCTGTATCGCTGGGCAGATTGAGCAAAAGCAGTCAGGTACGGAATCCCTCCTCCAGCGCCGTCATGCTCAGTCGGCCCTGTAATTTCGCTAATGTGGATCATCACAAATTTGCGAAGGTAAAATATTACGGGAAACAAGCGGCCGCCGTCTCTCTTTTTTTTTTTCTTTTTTTTCTGCAGCGGGAGGCGGTAAACAGGGAGAACGACGTAGGTGGGATGCGTGCAGCCCACCTGAGTGCGCAGACCTGATTCATCGCTGCGTAGCAGGATGATTAAAATGAATCCTGCGAGCGTCCTGCGGCAGAACCCTCGCCACACAACAAAGACCTACGCGGGAAAAAGATCATTTTTTGTGGGAAAAAAATGTAAACGTGAAAACAGGAGGGAACCACTGCAACAGAGGTAACGATGCGATGTTGAGACATGGAGACTGGCAGGTATTTCATTTTTTCGAACACCTGGGGAAACAGGAGGAATAGGAGGATGAGGATGAGGAAGAGGAGGAGGAGCAGGATCTGTATTTGATTAAGCTTGCCTGGCATAATAGAACAAATGAAATGAACCCAAGTGTGTAAAGCCCACCGAGTTCTCCCTATTAGCAGGCTAAAATGTCGCCAGCAAAATCAACAGAGTGCAGAAAACGATTTAAGAGCAAAACTAATACTGTTTGAACCCTGGCCTGGATGTGACAGCATTTAGAATTGCAGGTATATAGTCAACCAGAGGGGGCCGTGATGAGATGCCTACAGCTGAGCTGTCTATAAGGGCAAGAGGGAAAGATCTGGTCAACATGGGTTGACAAGTTGACACATGCACACAACAATACACAACCACATACACTCACAAACACACATACAAACAGTTTACACACAGCAGGCTACACCCCAAGTTTAGAAAGTAAAGATACAGCACATAAACCCTAAAGACATACAGCCAACCACAGGGAACACTGATGAAACTTACTAAGGCAAATGAAGATTTTGTCACCCTGGGACAGGAAACACAGGCTGACACATGCCTGCACACACACACACACACACACACACACACACACACACAGGAGCATGCATACAACATTTTCCAATATCCTCTCCTGATGAAATTTCATTTGGATAGTAAATGCATTGTAATTTACTGTCAAAAATGTCTAATGGGCATCTGAATCCACTGACAGCAGGGTGGCTAATCAGCTCCTTCCTGAATGAATGTAGTTGAGACGGGATGGATCTATTAAGAGCCGTCGCAGGAAATGATATGCAATCACACACGAGTAGAACTATTGTGAATTTTTTAAATCTAAAACTTGGCAGTAATTTAATTTGCCCAAGTTTCAAAAGCGAATATCGAGAATTTTTTTTTTACGCGATACTTTGGCTTCATACTTAAAACGTGCTTCAGTGCTGTGCAATCAACGCTTGGGAAAAAAAAAAATTATGGTTAGAAAGTTGGTCACATCCTGTGATGTGTGTATTTCGACAACAATACAATTTTTTTGTATCTATTTCTTTTTCTTTGCTTTGTAATCCAGCAAGGTAAATTAAGTAAGGTTAAAGTGAAAACTATTAGCTGTAAACTAAAGGAACTGCATATGCACCCGTAGATCTTATTAGGAATAAAAGAACAAATATAGTATTGCTGTATATTTTTAATTTAAGCAAGGAACTTATACACAGGAGCACAGTCCCATCACCTGGAAATCTAACCCTATATTCTCTAACTTACAAAGCCAGCTCAGTTCCCTCCCAGTAACTCTACAGCGCAAAAGAGGCGAAATCAAGACATGCCGCGGCCATATGCAAATGGAGTAAGTGATGAGTGCCAATCACCAGAGTGCAAGCATAATTCCCCCCCTGGTAAGAACGAAATGCGAAGCCCCGAGAAACGGCTCGTTTCTGAGGGGCGATGATTGCGCCCTTATACGCGCCAACCATCATCATCAGTCAAATGAACAGCGGGGAGTGAAACGGACGAGAGAGCCGCTGTTTTACGCACTTTATTACGCCCTCCTTCAGCACCGCGTTCGAGAGGAACACACTTGTTGAGAGGAGAAACTCAAACCCCAGAATACCTGTCTGCGCCAGTCTGCATACGTGCATAAGCCCCTACAAGAGGCATTACTGCCGCCCCTCTCCCCTGACTTACCTGAGTCCTGGGTTTGTAAGCAAATATAAAAGGTGTAACGCACTAAAACTTCCCCCCACCCCATTTGGGTTTCATAAGCGGTGTACCACACTAAAACTTCCCCCCAACCCATTTGGGTTTCTAAGCTAATGCAAGTGGTGTAACACACTAAAACTTTCCCCACACCATTTGGGTTTCTAAGCTAAATAAGCGGTGTAACACACTAAAATTTCCCCTCCACCCCATTTGGGTTTCTAAGCTAACATGAGTGGTGCAACACGGTAAAACTTCCCCTACACCATTTGGGTTTCTAAGCTAAATAAGCAGTGCAACACACTAAAACTTTCCCCTACACCATTTGGGTTTCTAATCTAAATAAGCGGTGTAACACACTAAAACTTCCCCCCACACCATTTGGCTTTGTAAGCAAACATATGAGGTGTATCACACTAAAACTTCCCCCCACACCATTTGGCTTTGTAAGCCAACATAGGAGGTGTAACTCACTCCATCCTGAGTTTGTAAGACAACATGAGACAACAGTGTGTGTTTAG
Source organism: Gymnothorax javanicus (assembly GCA_029692085.1). Classification (NCBI taxonomy): domain Eukaryota; kingdom Metazoa; phylum Chordata; class Actinopteri; order Anguilliformes; family Muraenidae; genus Gymnothorax; species Gymnothorax javanicus. The sequence goes on from CM056201.1 coordinate 83,766,215, forward strand.
TGTGTTGTAAGACAACACACTAAAATGTCCTGCCATCCCATCTGGGTTTCTATGAAAACATAAATGAGCTGCCACACCTGTGCTTGCGTGCTGCTCTAGCAAGTTTACAAAAAAATGCGCACCTCACAAGTTTGCATATATAGATCATAAACTACCAATGGCGAGAAGGGAAAAACCATCCCTCTTCTCTCATTAGGACTGCAGCGTCACTACAGAACCTGATTTGCGTGGCCACAAGCCACTGACTAAAACCCAGAACAATACAGAACAAATCAAGCTGTGTTACTCTGTAATCCTCTTTCATGACTCAGGGCCCAGGTTGTGGTCCTGAAGATGAGTGAAGCCAATATTATGGGGTTAAGCTTTGCTAGTGACTCCGAGAGTCACTTGCCACATCTGTTTAAATTAGAGTCTGTATTTTAAAATAGACATGATCTGCCGGCTAATTGTAAGCCAAAACCAATTAAATTGATAATGAAGCACAACTGCTGTGTTTTTCTAGCCCCCACGTATTGGAGAACAGAAAAAAAATAAATTCCCACTTTTGTGACTATCATTACAAAATTACATTTGAATTTTTCTGAGGTAAAGGCATGAAAATGAGATTGGACTCAAACGTAGGTTTTAGTGCCCTAAAAATAGTAAATTACGATGATTAAGTGCATATGTGTAGGAGGATCAAGACAAGAACGGGGTCAGTGTGATACACTCGTTACTTAACGATCTTCCAGGTTAGAGTTTAATGTTCCTCTGTGAGGTTCGTTTTATACTTGATAAGCCTTTACAATGACCTACAACAGGTCTTACTGTAAATCGGTTATTAGCATAGAGCGTCTCTGTTAGCCTTGAGGTGAAATGATGTAGTATAGCACAGCACTGAAGAAACTTTATCACTCTGGTCATATTAGCCTTCCTTGAAGAAATAATGAAACAGAAATGATGGCATCGTATAAGCGTGAGAAAGGCTTTGCTTTGGTCTGTGCAGAGATTATACAGGCTCGGCAAAAATATCTAGGCGCCTTCGTCCACAGTTTCTCACTTAAAGTCTATCAACTTTAAAATCACATCAATAAAATATCCACATCATAGATAAAGCCCCTTTCTAACCACCATGAACTATTTGACTTGGACATGCAATGACACAACCCATGTTTCAGAACATGTTCACTCACGCAGAAGAAAACTCTCCAGTGATCTGGAAAAACCTAGTACATTTGTCACTTTTGGGAGAAACTGAGTTTGACTTTCATTTGCGGTAATTAAGAGTGGTGAAAATCTTAATACAATAGCTATTAGTGTTATTTGAACTGTCAAAATCAGGTTTCTATAATTGCTTCCGGTTAGAAAAGTCCAGAATCCAAAGGTTTTTGTTCAGTTGCGAGAATCCTTGCTACTGATTAATTCACTAGGTTTTTCCAAATCACAGCAGAACTTGAGGCAGCCAATCAAGGAGTGTCCAAATTCATTTTGGCCTGCAGACTGCCGTACATCACGCGTTCAATTATGATCCACTGTAAATGCAAAGGGCTAGTGGTGATTTGGTCCCCAGCAACTTGACATGACAAGTTTTTTGGCGACAATGGACTGAGACAATGCTTATTTATATGGCATTGCTCTGAAAATTTTTGCTTTTAATTTTTCGATCACCTGGGTAATGGCCAGGGGCCTTCCTGTGCTTTAGTGTGTTTGCCCATATTTGTGTGGATCTCATCTGGCTACTCTGGTATCCTCTCACCATCCAAAGACATGCAAGCTTTGTTCTAATTGGAGACAAAATTGCTCATGGGCATGAATGTGTGAGTTAGCATTGTATGAACGAACACGCGCTATAATGGACACATAAACTACTCAAGGAATATTCAAGCATCTTGCCCACAGAATGCTGGGGTACACTCAAGGGGTACACTGAAGGATCCCTGACCATGAATAAGTGATCAAGATAATGAATAGATGAATGGATCACCTGGATCTTATTTACAGGTTTCCTGTATGTTTTCACCAGAGGTAAAGAGGTCAGAAAAAGAGACTTCTTTTGGAAAGCTGATATGATATGGAGAACCCACACTCTCAACAACTTTGTGATTCATCATCCACCAGCTCCTTGAAACACCATCCTAAATCAGCTCTACACAAAATACCACAAAGCAGACAGACCTTAAATGTTTCTCTAGATGTTCTAGAAAGCCTGTGTTTCACGCGCTGGGAACATAGAAGGCACAGCCATCAAGTGATATGTGACCGACAGCTGAACCTCTTTCTCAGCACTTTGAGGTGTGACATCACAAAAGTGTTATTGCATTGACCATTCTAATGCAGACGCAACAACCACTGACCACCAGCAATTGAAACCAGTCAATTCAAGAATGCAAACTTGAAACTGTAAATGTTGAAGCTGAAGACTGAAAAAAAGTTCACAAGGTGCTGAATATCAGTGAGCCCATGACCACTCAAACGCGTTCTTGGTGCTATGCAGGGTACTCACTGTGGCCTAATGAGTTCCCTTTGGCTTCGACTAGGAATGAAGCACAAACAATTATAGCTGAAAAGCCGGGCAACAAACAAAAAGTTCTTTACGTAATTTTATTGGTCCTAATGAGTCCCGTTAAAAGAGAATGCCTGAGGCTCCATGGAATGGATAATGTTTCTGATTTCTGCAAGGATGGATGCAGATGCTGTTGTCATTCTCAAGGCCGAAAAAGCCCTGCTAATCATTGCAATCATTTAGTCTTAGATGGAGTGAAAAATTCTCTGTTGTATGCATATATAATGTGGATGTCCGTTAACAGACGATAATAGCTATCGTTGACATTCATAACTCGCACATTGGGAAAAAAACTGCATAAGACATTTGTCTGCGAGTGCTGTGTTTGGATGTTCAAATCATGGCTGGAGGTCCGCAAGGCCAAGGAAACAATTGGCTTGGCCTCACCAGGGATAATTTGTTAGGCTCTTCGCTTTCTAATGACCACTCCTGCTCAGCAGGTGCATGTTGTTGTACGAGCAAACTGTATGCTGACTGCATTATCCTCCAACAGCAAAGGTAGTGTGGGATTGCCAGTGCAACTGCATGTTGTAAAAGAAGCAAGGGCTAGTCGTCATTCGAGTCGGAGGAATCGTACCATGCATCTTCGGGAGCAGGTGTCTGCAGTAAATGAAAGGGTTCAGCTGTGTTTGAGGTGGGGGAAATGGGGAAAAACCTCCAAAAAGGAGAGAGAGTAAGTGAGAAAGAGAGAGAAAAAATGCAATAGAGATAGAAATACCGAAGAAATCTGCTGATCATAAGTAAAAAAACTATATGAGGTAAAATATATTGATGATTTGCTCCAAGATTGGTCATAGCAAAAATACAGTAAGTAACCTCGGAGTTTGAATTTCAAAAGCCATTATAGTTGTAGGAATAATGCTGTGATGGCCAGGTCCATTAATATTCACAAATTTGATTTTTTTCACAAGAATTCTATTCCTAGTGACAACTGACTCCATGATAGAAGTACAAAAACCAGGCAGTGTGAGCACTGAGTTTACATATTAAGACAGAATATCTGTATCTATTCAGCTTACGATGTAAATTGTTCTGCTTCTTCCAATATCATAAAGGTCTTTCAAGTACAGGAGCTGACAATGACAATCTTATCACTTGCGCCAGTCTTTATCAGCGACATAGCCTCTTCCTCCTTGATCCGGTACATGGAAAACTGAATGATACACACATCAACATGATTAAACAAGTCGCTTTAGGGTCTTCCAGTATGTACTATGGGATGCTAAAAATTAACTGCTTCTCAAGCAAAAAAAAAAAGAAAAAGAAAGAAAGAAATAAATAAATAAATAAATTGAGTTCAAATGAACTCTCAGATACAATTTCCATGGCTCTCGGTAGCCTAAAGTGCTGCAAACATTCATTGCATTTTTAAAAAGACACGCTCTAAACACTCTGAAGATGATATTTTTGAAGGCGCCCGTCCCCGTGTGGAATTCCATGCCCTCCATGCCGTGTTTAGAGTGCATTAGCAGCTGGTGACATCACTTCCTCGGCCTATTTTTCTTGTTGTCAGTGGAATGTCCTGAGGCTACAGCAGCCTGATTCACCAGCAATCCCCCTATTCATTTACTAATACACAGGGGCCCAATTTTCCATCAGCATAGCATGAAATCAAGGGAATGCTGCACAACAAGCACGTTCATACAAGGGGCACTTCTCATTTCGTAACCAGCCGGGTTTTCCTAAATAAAAATTTAACCCTCGCGGCGTCGAAGTCAAGTACCTGTTTGTGACTGCATCCAAGAAATCATTCCCTGAAAGACACGTTCCAGCGTAAGCAATGTCAGGGATGTTTTTCAGGCAATTAATCACTCGTCCTGCTGCATGCTCCGTCACCTGATACGGGGAATACAGCCAATATGTTGGGCACCCCTTTAGACAGACTAAGCAGTAGTTTAATTAATTCTTTAATTCTTGTCTCTTTGTATTACATCTGAAAATAAAGTCTTCAAAACGATAAAAATTGTAGAAATAAAATTGGTTGAATTTGTGTGTGAATGAAGGATGTGTAATCCCTGAGATGGATTGGTGGACAGTTCATGATGTGCCCCAGCCACGTGCCCAAGGCATGTTGGGGAAGGCTCCAACTCCCTGCAACTCTGACTGGGAGAAAGCAGAGTTATATAACTTAACAAACTGATAACAGAATTTGTTTATGTCTCATAAAGCAGCTTGCAGCTGACCATCTTGCATCTACAGAAGTCCTGCACTTTCGCGAAGTTGCTTCCACTTCAACAGACATTGATGATGGGTGCTTCCGTGGCAAATAAATAAATAAAAATAAAACATTTTTCACATTAGCCTGATGGGCTGACTTAAAAAGTTGCACAGCAATATGCATAACTATACGGGATCAAAGAAAGGATAACATGCTACGTGAGATGGCTTCTTTGATAATAAATCTTCATCAGTCTCAAAGTGAGCAAACACATCATTATCTTATATGTGCAGATAGCAGCATTGTAGTTTTGTTGGTACTGTGTGATCGTCCAGGTGTAAAATATAGTTTTGAAAAAGACCGTTGTTGACAGCTGAAGTTTCGACAACCTGAGCGGAAGTCATCTTCAGAGTGAGGAAATGAACAAACTGACAGAGATGGTATTTATACGTTTGGTCCAATCAGAAATATTGTTGAAATGAATGTCAGGTGCATGTGGAGGCATTACTTATTATGTTGCAGGTGTGTTTTAAGTCATTAAGTAGTCTGTTGTATGGTGTAGGGAGTGTCTGGCAACGATTGTAGTTCTGAAAAAAAAAAAAAAAAAAACTACTCAAAATTAATTTCTTTGCACGCATGGATTAAAAAATATACAGATGTGCTCCCCAACATTTCCTATAAAAAACCATTTTTCTATATTTGCTGGGATATACCAACTGTTGGCAGAGTTATAAGAAGTTGTAATTGCTGAATAAACAATATGTAAACGGCAGCCCTGCTGAAAAATCCCGTAGAATACCATTAGAAAAAAAACCATTAGGAACCATTAGGTTTCTAATGGTCAAATGGGAATTGGAACCCCATTAGGAACCATTAGAAACCATTACAAAACCACCAGGAACCATTAGAAACCAATAGAATATGCCTAATGGTTGCCTAATGGTTTCTCTGACTTTTTTCAGCAGGGAGGTGAAAATCAGGTCCGTTTTGGTGCAACTACTGCAGTACTCAGAGGGCTGAAACCTGCCTTTCACACAGTGACATGACTCAGTAGCCAGAGAGTAGATCCACAGCTGTATGTTTTAGATGTTTCTCCTGTGTGAGTGAACTTCATTGGTAGGTTGGTTCATGCAGACGGAGTGTTGCCACCGAAGAGCCCTACGTTCACATTTGATGCATTTTGACAGCTTCTGGATGACGGAGGCATGGCTTCTAATGCCTGCATCAGAACTAGGACAAAATCAGCTATGTTTGAAAATCCCTACAGATCAAAGAGCAGGTGCAACACACATATACAAACATACATATATGCACCCACACGTGCATGCAGCACAAACACATATGTAAACACACACATACACATAAATGCAAAAAAATATGTGTCCACACACATATACAGGCACAAGGACACACACACTGGTGGTAAAACATAGATGTACAGAATAATCTTTGTGTCGTTGTTCTGGTCCTAAATAAACAGTAGATGACACAGATGGATAATGAGTATCAAGATAGCAGCAATTGAAAAACATACAATAGACAAAGTAACTTACACCATAATAATTTGGTTTCCTTTCCTTATTTTCCTTGCCTTTTTTTTACGCTCGCAAAATACAGACCTGCAGATTTATTTATTTAATAACAAGCACCATTCTTCCAAAGGCTAGGAAAGGAGGGGAACGGGGACTTGACTGCTAAAGGTTCATTCTTCTCCTGCATTTCAGGTGATGCACAGGCTCTGCAGCTCTGCCTTCAACTGGTGTGTTGAAGTACACCAAGAGAGCAGAGTCCCACTGAAGAGGGCATGTTTTCTACTGAAGAGAGCAGGGTCCTGCAGAAGACAACTCAGTTCTACTGAAGACAGCAGAGCTTTATTGAGAGAGTGCTACTAAGGAAGCAGAATCTGACTAAGAGAGCAGAGTGTTACTGTGGGAGAGCAGGATCTTTTTCAGTGAATAGTCAACCTTATACAATAGATAGTGCAGGCCCTTCAGAATAGTATTTGTTTGGTGTGTGGCAAAAATTTTATGACTTTTAAACCAGTCTAATATTATCAGTCATGCCCCTCTATCTGCAAAAGGTGCAAATGAAACAAGCTGACGATGGGTGCCGATAGAACCCCACAGCCCTTAACTAATTACTAGTAGCATGCAGAGCATGTTTGGGGCGAGCAAATTTTGAGCGTTTGGTTGATGACAGATATACAAACAGGGGGCGCATTGAGCTGACTAATAAGGGACTCTCGCGCTCGCCCCAATTAATAAATAGGCGAGGTCACTGTGCCAAGGTCAAAGGTAAAATCCACGGATGACCCTTATGTTGCACACCAAACCCTCACAAGGAATCTGCATATCAAATTTGAAGCTGTTATGGTTAATCTTTTTGAAAATACGGCCCGGACAAAATTTTGAAGTTCAAGGTCACCGTGCCAAGGTCAAATGTCAAATCCACTAATGACCCTGACGTTGCACACCTATCCCTCACAGAGAACCTGCATACAAAATTTGACACTCCTGTGGCCAACACTTTCGGAGATATGGCCCGGACAAATTATGGAGCCACCGCCTGACCGCCCGCCCAGACACCATAGGGTATAACAATACCCCATCAGCCCATAAAGGGCTGCGGGTAATAACAAAAAAGTCACACGAGGATTGCATATGCTTCACAAAACCGCTAAACCTGATAACTGATGGCAATACAATTCTAAATACCACTTTGAAACAATCAATTGTGGAAAAAGAGAAAATAAGATGCTGTTTTGGATGCGTGTCGGCTGGAAACTTCAGGCCTTGTGGCAACAACTTACCTGAGCTCAACTGAGGCTGGAATGGGATTCAGAAATGACATCCTCAGATGATTCCCCTGCACTCTGGCACCACTAAATATGGATTGTAATTTCACATCTGAAAATCACAAGCTACCAAATCATTTGCTATGTAAATATAATACATGGATTTTTTTTCTCACATGCTACATGCAATCCCACAGAGTATTTGAATTTAAAGCAAGCGTGAAATATAAACCCTTCACACAGATTAAATTCTGAATCGAGGAGGCCATGTAAATGACGTGACAGCGGGGAGGCGCGGCTCAATTAGCATACTGGCTCCTGTACGCAAAATTAGAATACAGGCTCCCGTTAGCAAGATTAGCATACAAGCTCCTGTTAGCACAATTAGAATACAGGCTCCCTTTAGCAAGATTAGCATACGGACTCCTGTTAGCACAATTAGAATACACGTTCCTGTTAGCAAGATTAGCATACTGGTCCCCCATTAGCGCAATTAGGTGAAGCAGACAGCTGTATGGAAGTGAGAAGAAATGACAGAAAGGGAGACAGATTTCCTATTAGCTCCTACCAGCAAATGGCAAAGGTGAGCGTACATTTCCGTTTGTTAGCAGCGCACAAGCAAATGCCTCGCTGTTAATGGTAAACTGCACCTCTGTGTATTTAAATCTCTCCACCTGCAATAAAAGAATGCCAGTCTTTAACAAATGTTGACTGTTCAAACAAATCTTCCTCTCTGCTTGGGGAAAACTTGATGGGAATACCAGGAAAAAAATGACACTTCCTTAAGGGAAAGAGACTACCGTGGACCCCTTCTGGGGATTTAGGCACAAATGGGCAAATCTCCCAGGTTTATATTTCAAAGCATGCCTTAGTAAACAGGAACAGTGTGATGAAACAACACCTGGTGACAAATAAAGAAGCTTGTTTGGAGGCAAATTAGCACCATTTATATCGAAAAACTACTACAGATATAAATAAGATGAACTGAAGCATTCCTCCCATTACGTAAGAGGGGATAAAAAAATATTGGATGCATCCAAAATTCCATGACTTTTGAGATCAGTGTCCTGTATTTGCTCAGGCACTGTTCCAGTCCAAGGGGCGATAACAAATCCAGTGCCAGTTAATGCCTCATTTGAGAGCACTGAAGGGCCCCCACAGTGTGTAAACTTTAATGCTCAGTTCCAAACAAATACTGGTACAACTTTTCATTAAGTTAGTCAACCCCATGTGTCAATCAACAATGGATTTAGGTCTTGGAGAAAAGGAGAGTAGATGCTAATGCCAAATGTCATGCTGAAGAAAAAAGCAAGCAGACACCATACCTCTCTGACTACAGGAACGATGTCTTGGACTCAAAGGGGAAGAGAGAACTAAGAAAAAAAGCCAGCATGTTGTCTGTGGGACTACAGAGAAAATGGACCGCTCAGATGCAAGATCTGAAGGCCTCAATATGGCACCAGGTGAATGAAAATGGCAGATCCAGTGACAGCGGCGAACAGCATGGTTTCCTGAAAGGATTCACGCAGCCTTCAGAGAAGGTGAAGGAGAATAAGGGCGTGTGAGTGCATGTGTAGAGGGGGGGTCGTGAGAGTTGATCCACCTTTGACGCCAAACGGTGTGTTTTCCAGAGAGGGTTCACATGACCTTGTGACAGGGTGAAGGAGTGAGAGATGTGTGAGTGTGTGTCTGTGTGTCAGAGGTTATTAGAGGTATATCCAGCGACAGGCGCCAATGGTGCATTTTCTTTTAAGGGTTAATGCAACCTCCTGCCTGGTTAAGGAGAATAATAGAGTGTGTCTGTGTGTGTGTGTGTGTGTGTGTGTGTGCGTGAGAGCATGAGTGTGTGTATTTTGGGGGAAGGGGTGGGGAATGGTCGATTTGAGAGGTGGGGGTTGGATTACAAGCTCCTTGATCTCACATCTGCTTACAGAGGTTTAGCCCAGGGCTCTAAGTTTCATAACCAATAACTCACACTACTTGACTGAGTACCTGTCAGCTGTTTACAACACCGGGAGGGCTGAAGGGATGGGGCGAGGTAACTGGTACCCCAAAAAGGAATGGGGCGAGGTAACTGGTACCCCAAAAAATATAGCAGCTGCTTTCTTATTGCACACACACACACACACACACACACACACACACACACGCAAAACATCAACACCACTTACCCCACCTGTCACTCTCCCTCTCCCTCGTGCCAGCCGAAACAGACAGTCAGGACAAGGAGCACGGCTGGGGAAAAAACGCAAGCCTTTAAAAAACGGGGGAAAACTGACAAGAAATATCAACAGCTTTCAGATCAAGGGAGACAGAAGTTTGAACACATCTCTAAATAGGTTATGATCCGGTTGCGCAAACAACAGCAGCATCTGTTGCAGATTTCATGAGCCTGGTGCATTATGAATGAGTTTGTCAATCTGAAGTAATCAATCCTCCACATAAGACACGTAAGGGGCAAACCGATGTGTTGAGATTTGTTGAATGCTATTTACAATAACAGCCTGGTGTGTGTATTTGAGACTGGACTCTTACTCAGAGATTGACGAGATTGACAGTTTTCAAAAAAGGTTTTATGAAACCTTTGGCGGTCACAATTCAAAGAGTTTGTTTTCTTCCATCTTCAATTCAAACAAACATAAGAAGAAAACAAGTCTAATTTCTATGTGTTCACCACTCACAATTTCTGGCGCAGGTTCAGATATCTTGGAGTATTTCGGAAAGCTGAGAGGATTTTTTTTCATTTTTATTTTCAGTTTTTACCAGGACCGTAATGTTTGAATACTGATACAAAAGGCGCAAAAAGACAGAATGCTTTGGCACATCACAGAAATCTCCATTGGGAAGATCAAAGAGCACAGGCATTCCCATGATGATTGAGGTGTACCTCCTTTCCCCTTCCCACTTTGAACCTCATGCTGCCTCATCCTATCTCACTGGCACCCTGTTTCAGTTCTTTGCCTGTGTTCTCAGGAGCACCGTGAATACCGAATGGATAACAGCATATCGCTAGATACTGGCCTACTGCCGTCCACTTCCCTAGCTCTAAGGCCTTGCTTCCTTCTCCCAATAAACTGGCACCACACCACAGCCATGAATTTGTTAACACTATGCTAATTCATTTATCAATTAACTGCAAAAAATAAAAATATGAAGAAACAACAACATTGTCACACAAGAATGCTATTAAAGAGTTAAACAGAGGAAGGGTCCCAGGAGTTGATTGCATTAACATTTGCAGTGAATCGTGACTTCCCATGTCTAACTGGAGTTACTGCAAGATACACAAATTCAGTAATTGGACAAATAGCTCAATTACACACTTGCCCATTAATAGTTTTATTTGAAACTGTATGCACTTTATATCCAAAAGATCTGTGAATTCTTTTTAAATTAGAGCTGAGCCAATGATATTGGCAGTCAAGTTTGTGAGCTCTGTCATCTATTTTTTTCCGCTAGCACTTTTATTATAGCAAAAACATATTTATCAAAGTGTATAAAAGGGAGCTAAGGAGCCGCGCAGAGAAAGTAAAATGTCAGTATTTTCCAATCCCCGCAGATAATCCCCCATAATGAGAGGCAAAGCAGGTGGCATTTCAGAGGATTGCATCTGCAGTGGCAGATAGCTGAAGACAATCAAGTCTGCGAAGGAATGCATCAGCCCTGGTGCAGCTGTGCACTGGAGAGGAACTGGAACTAGGCGAGCAGTATGCCGAGAAAAGATATTTCACTTACCCCATGACGACGGTAAGTTATTACAAGTAATGTTTATAAACATTCCAGGCCAGGTGTGGCCAACTAGAGCCGCGTGCATTTCTGGTTTTCAGGACAATTTCTGGCCCTAATTTCTCAGATTAGCCTTAATGTTTACGCTCAAGAGTAGGCCTACTCCTTTCTCCCCAGTGTGATGCATTTCACCACGATCCAATCTATGAGTGATCCGTTGTTGATGAGTGCAGTCAGTTATCTTATTTAGCCAGGTTTACTGGTAGAAACACAAAGCTACATACATAACAGGTACCACAGAGCAGGATTGCCTGCTACTGTTCCACACGGATCCTTGGCAACTATTGCAACTGTTGTGTGCACCCATGTGGGGCCTCCATATGAACATGGGGGAGAGGTGTCAATGTGCCTTAATTTCTCCCTGCATATCCCTGCATACCCCCCCCCAGAAAAACATTCCTCTTTGGTCTCCCTGTGTGAAATGGGAATTTTTCAATATCCTCCCGTGTCACGAGGCAGCAAGGCATTCTTAAAATGAAGCAGACACCTATTAGGCTAAACAACCCCCTCATGGGTTGTGTAGACCACTTGGTTAAACGCCAAGCAAAACAGGATAAGTCCAAGACAGCTGAATTACATCAGGCTAACAAAACAGCAGTTGTCTTTTGCCACAATTTTCTCAGAATGCAATTACCCAAACCTGGTCCAGTAACAATATTTTCGGATGTGCTATCGAGGGGTAATCAGTATCTGGGCTGACCGCCCAGGCATATGGACGTGTTCTCTCAAGAAAACACACGGACAGCCATTGGTCACGTCTGTGAATGACGCACAATCACTGAAATATGCACCATATGCACCATATTATTGGCCGAGTTACATTTGCCAAATACAGATTATGCAAATACAGTAAAAATTCCTCGCTTGCAGGGAAGATCTGTTTGGAAACTCTAGTCTAAAGTGAATGTTCTTCTAAGTAGCATGGCGCATCATTGTGAAAACAGCATTGGTTTGAACGGAAGTAAATGAATGGAGCTCGTGTAAGAATACAAAGTTAGTAGGATGGGGATTTGGAAAATTTTATAGGAGAGGATACCCTACTGATATTCTCAATTCTCCACCCTAGTCATTTGTGTGGGTTCTGTGGCTGCTCAGTCACACAGTACACTTTTGAAAGGGACTTGTCCTTTTGAGGTAAACCAGCAAAGTGTGGTCACGTGCAAATGCAGGTATGAGAGCATCACTCACTTTGCTTAAGTTGCCAAATTTGCATTGATGGCTAAAGCTCTTAATAAAACTCTTGTAGAGCATCTTAAAAAACCAATAAACCATAATTGCCAACCAAGCTAAGCTGGCCAACAAAGCCATTTCCTCAGATTTCCCTTGCTGTTAGTACAAACAAATCAATATGAACCTGATGAATGTTTGTATTTCTCAGTGTTCACAAGTCAAAGGCTTTTCTTTTTCCACTGACAATGAGAAACACAACGGTGAGTAGAAACAAAGAGCTTTCGTTAACAAAGCCTCCCGGAGAGAGTCAGACGTTAGCATTAGCGCTATTTACATACCAGGTTCTTGCTGTCAGGAATTAGCATAATGTTTTGTAGTGGAGAGGCTCATGGGAGTCGCATTGTAACATATTGGTACTTAATGAACTCTGAAAAAAAAATTGATTTTCCACAGAGTAAATTAAGAAATGTATTATGGCTGTTAAAGCAATCTGGAGGGAGATCAGGAGCCCTCCACCGCTAAACTATGCTTGGTAAGTAATAAATTACACGTTATACTTATTTGCCTTAATTCATGCTAATTTTGCCCAATTAATGTATCACAGGAATTTCAAAGCCTGTCACAGGAGAGCTAATTATTTACTGGATGTAGTTTTTCTGTGTATGCGAGTGTGTTCATGTGTTCGACTTTATGGAAGTCAAGTAGCAGCAAACAAACTTGAGCCTATCTTTAAAGTCCCAGGTGCTCCTCATGCTCGCAGACCGAGCTTAAAACAATATTTGTTGCGGATGGATTCAAACACTTTTCTGCAATCTGATGATCTTGCCCAGTGCAAAGGAGCCTGTTAGATGGACGTGGGCTTGCACTTTGAGTTACCTAATTTGTAGCAATACACCAGGTGAACTTAGCCAAACATAGAAAAATAATTTCATCCTAAAAAACAAAACAAAAAAAAAAACCATTTGAACCCAGGTCTGGATTCATGTGGCATGCTAGAATCTTCCATCCTCTCTTCCTTAGCACCGCAGACGACTCATTGTTAGCTGTCCATCCCCCACCACTGGTTGCTATCCAATCCGCCCTGCTGTAAAAAAAATCTCCTCCAAGCAATCGCTACCTTTAGGCCTCTTTGGGCATTGTGACATGACACCCACCAACTTGATGAGCGTTTCTCTGTCAAGACGGGTACTTCATTTAGGCAGAGGAGAAAAAGAGTCTTTGGAGCAAATCCAGTCAAAACTTTGCGAGTCAAAGACGGATTAGATGCCATTTCCTCTTGAAGAAGTTTGACTGCAGGAAGCATAGATAGTGGAGTTTAAATACACATGACTGACCAACTAGATAAAACAAAGAATCTAATATAGCAGGAGAGCCAAGTCAAAACTTTAATGGACAGCTGAGCCACGAGAAGAGTGATTCTGTGCTACAGGTTTCTCAACAATGGGCCTTTTTAAGCAGAGTAATGTTTCCCAGCAATCTTCCGGTCTTCCGCAGTCATTTGGCCTCATCGCAGCCAACCATGATGAACGCCACACTGGCTGACTAGCTAAGAATCCTAAGACCACATTAATGTTCCTGGAAAATTCCATCAGTACTGTCAAAAAATGTTAATCAAAATTCGGTTTCATTAAGCAATATGCAACTTGTTGCATAAAAGAGAGAAAAATAAATTCTTCAGCTATGTACTTGTCAACGATTATCCTGCTTAGGAAAATTTAAAGGGCGTATTCCACATAGGGGGAAAACAGAAAAATATGGGTTTTCAAATTTCACAATAACATTTAACCTGGGCTGAAGGACAGAAAGTATTAAAAGAATTCTGATCAGGCGCCATCACCTGAAATTGCACAAATATTGGCCATGCTGTTCTTTTATATGCAAACAGCTGTTCACTCAATACTTGTATGAAAAGGAACTAAAAGGAATTTACTTTCCATGGAGCATTTCAGCACATTCCCAGCGGTAAAACCATTAGCTACTTGCTCGTTTGTGATGATTGGTTTTTTCTCAAGAAATCAATTTGTTTTCCCTCCGCAGTGACTTCCTCTTCAGCGCTGTAAGTATCCACTCTCCTCTCGGTTATATTAAAAAGCTTAACTGAAGATGGTTTTTCAAGTAAATTAGAGAAAACAAAATCTCAGTGATTAGTCAATTAAGTGCCACATTAGCCCTGGAGTTAATTAAAAGATAGGGCACACACTTTAAGGGTTGCTAGGCGGAATGTTTAAACAGCAGATTGTACAAATGGTGCTTATTAAAAACTTACTGCTAGTCACTTGACATCTAGCATCTCCGCGCCCGGAATTAGCCAAACAGATTGTCAAACTGCCAGTCCCAGGGACCCCACTATGCAAATCTTTGGGAACGAGACCAGGGAACTGAGACGAGTGAGAAAGCCTCCCTGACAGTATGCTAATGCTCCAACAATCACCAACCCGCAAACACAACCAAACACAACACAGCAGGATATGCAGAGAGGGCACCAATTCATTTTCGGGACAGAATATTCTGGAAAACACTCCTCCGATAATGGCTGGCAACCACGAGTCAAAAAGCTTAAGAGGAAATGAGCCTGATGTCAAAACAGTTGTGCTGTCATTCAAAGCCTATCGTGTGCATTCAGGCCCACTTTTACTGTCACATAACAAAAAATACATATTTTTTTGAGGATTACATCAAAAAAAAAAAAAAAAACCCGATTAGGAAAAACTTAAGCTAAAATACATTATCCAGCGTGGTATCCTAGATATGAGCAACAGGAAAGATATTTGATTCAACTATACTGAAGGACTTTTGTTCTGCAAATATTATTTATGGAGTCATTTCTGACCCAACGATAGTTTAAGAGCAAAATAAATTGATTAAACAAAAAGTTGGTTTAATTGCACATTCAATGACAAGTGCTAGCCAAACAAGATCAATTATTCTATTATTATCAAAGTGCCGAAGTGCACTATCATAGGGTCAGAATTCAAACTGTAAATAATATATGCTGAAGTAAAGTCCTTCAGTATAAAAAAAGTAGTTTAAAAGTAACAGAGTAAACAAAAAATACAAATAAATTAGCACTAAGAAGCTAATAAAAACTTGTGCATGGAAAAACAATTGCCTCTCACAGGAGTAAAATTTCATCAAATTAAAGGAAAGTGTTTGCAGTGAGCGCTGGTTTCCTTTACTGAAACCAGTGAGATGTACTGGGCAGTCTCACTGTCCAGTCAGCCTGTTTGGTTTAGGAAACCCTAATTGAACATCCATCTGTGCTGCTGCCATCTGTTTTCTGTCATGAGATCATCAAAAAAAAAGTGTGTGAGAGAGAGAGGGAGCCAGAGGGAGGGAGTGAAATGGAGAAAGAGAGAGAAGGGGAAAAAAAGAGAGAGAAGGCATCTAAGACTCATCGGGTCTACTGTATAAGTTATCAAGCAGGCATAATGAATCTAACCAGTGACTTCCATAGCCTGTTGGATCCACCATAAGCATAGATCTTCCATAAGTGCAGTCTTGTTGATCAGCATGAACATGCAGAATACCAAAAGCAAAATCCAGTTCAATTATTCGCTTTTTCATGGTTGAAAAGTGCACTTCTGAATTCTTGATATTGAGGTTTGTCTTTAGTCCATTAATTATTCTATTTTTTGCACAAAGTCCCTTAATTCATGCTTCTGCAGAAAGCCCTTGCACTTCAGCACACACTGAATGCATTTTTTATTTGTCATTGGAGCAAAGGATAATTCCGAGCTCTTTCAACGCTGACAGAATTATGCATCAGATGGCAGTCGTTTTCAGTGAAAGGTAATATCAGAGCTGTGAGTCATTCTTAATGAATGTGCAGATCTGCCGTTTTGACGAAGACAGGATTTCTGCCAGTGCTTTGAGTGACTAAAGAAGAAGAAGGCACACTTAAATATCACAGTTCATTGCTTGTATTGCCATTTACCAGTCACGCTTCTCCAGAACAATGCAACGCTTGACAACCAGTACAGAGATTGATCACGCTAAGCTGAGTTTTTTCTGCCATGTGTTAATTTATTAACAACCAGTGTACGCTCTAATGCAGATAATTAGCATATACATTTTGACCCACAAATGAAAAGTCATGAATATTCTCCAAGATCGAGATCCTTCGTGACCGTCTTCTTCTGGGGGAAAAAAAGAGTGACATAAAACAGAAATAAGCAGTAGGTGCTAGACACCATGGTACTCAAAATATTAAAGCTAAATATTTAGCCACCAAAACGGACTGACAACAAGTTTCGGAGATGGAGGTCAAGTCTAGAGCAGGATTGAATTCAATTTTCTGTCCAGAACGGTGCACTGACCGGATAATATCCAAGAACCTTCAACAGCAAACTTTAACACAACATAAAGTAACAACCAGAAACATTACACGACGTAAGAGTGGCTAGAACAGGCTGTTCAGCCAAAGAAAACTGAGCATTTTCTCACCACTAGCATACCTATCACTCAGGATTCATTGCACTGTATTACAAGTGGTTGAAAAAAAAAACAAAACATAGTTTTCTTCTGATTAGAAAAGGGTGCACTATCACTCACTTCCCTCATGGATGACATCATGAATGCATGCTGCCAATCTCTCCTGCAGTCTTTACTGTCTTGCAGCCAGCCTTGCATCGATGATACACTGCTGGTCCAAACAGGCATCCCAGTCAGGCTACAGGTACATACCTCAGCACCAGTGGAGTGCATGGAGATGAGCATTTACAGCGAGGTTAATAAATATTTGGATAGTAAAACAAATTTTTCACAATTTTAATTCCAAAACGTTTCACTCAAATTGGACTTACATACTCACAAATGCTGACAGTCTGCATTTGAGATTGAGGGTAGATATGCATGTCCTTACAATGCGCAGTTGTACTATGGTGCAAATACTAACAGACCTCACTGTATGTCATAATTGGACAAATTCATAAACCTACATTCAAGTATAGATAAAATTAAGCTTTTCAAGTAAAATCTCAGTTAAAATTCAATGTCTCTCTATAGCCCAGCTTAATAGAAGCCAGTGCTCACCATTTCAACCACCTCAGACAATCCAAGCAACAGCATATTCAGGTGTGGATTTCACCCTAATTTACACCATTACATGAATACGGTATAAATCCATATCTCACAGACAAATGACAGGAATGCCATCCACCTGGATACAGGTAAGAGCCACATTTGTTCACTAAACCTTAAATACTCTTGGGCGCCTAAGCATTTTGGAAACAAAAAATTCGCTTCACAAAATAAATGCTGGTTCATAGGAGGTAATAGCAGGTGAAAAACAGTTCTACATCATCGGGGGAAAAATGAGATGTGCGACCACATCACATCTTAGTGGTTATTCAGAAGCCTTCACAACATAGAGATGACAACACCATCAATATCAGCGTGACCTCAATCCACCATATATCATACTGCTGTTTGGCCAGCCTGGGCGACACCTAAGATTGAAACATATATTATTAACATCTATTGGTCTACATACATTTCCGCTCTGAATGCTTGTCGCACCTTGTAAATACTGTGCCATAAAGGCAATAAAACAGGCTCACATATTTGTCTTACAGTTCAAGTTTAACGTGAATAAAACGGCCGCAGCACCAAGGTACTTACATTCAGCGACAAATATTTACAATGTTTAATATTTATAGATAATACAAGAAAATGAAAGTTTCAGTCCAAACACATTTTTGAGGGGCAAACAGAGATACCTTCCCAACTGAACTTTTCTGCATGTATCAGAGGAGCAGAGCAGCCTGAGTGAAATCATGATGACCTACAGTACTGTGCAAAAGTCTTGGGCACATTTAATGCAATTTTATAGGGCAAATATGCTTGCAAAAATGATTAAATTAAAAGTTTTTAATAACTGAGAAATGTATTAAACAGAGCTGTAAACTGTTAGAAACTAAATCAAACCTATATTTGGTGTGACTATGCTCTGCCTAAAAATTTGGGACATTGTCCTGTTGTGTTATAATTTTATAAGATGAACGGCTTTTTGCTTGTTCCAAGCAGAGTGGAAAACTTGCCACCGTTCTTCTGCAGACTGACTGTCTCACTTGTGACTGTCCCTCTAAGTAATTGCAGACAGCCGTGACGATGTTGACATTGGGGCTCTGTCAAGGCTATAATATCTGTATCGACTGTTTTTAATGGAATACAAACATTTATTTATAAAACTTCTCTTTAAATTAGCACTTGAAATTTCAATTTTACTTTTTATATTCAGCAACACTAATGTGGAAAACAAGAAGTAAACATCTAAAGCAAATTTTAAGTGCAGGGTGCCTAAGACTTTTGCACAGAACTGTATCTTTAGGATAAAAATTTATTTTCCAAAAGTGCAACATGAACAATTATTATTCATGAGAGAGTGGACAATTAATGTGATAGCTTGTGGTGTGTCCAGAAAAAAAGACATAAAATTGCTTGCAACAGCATGTACCACTGGTGAACCCGCAATGTATGCAGTGGCAGCCAGCAATATACAGCAATATACATCCTGCTCCACACCAACAGCTGAGGAAAACATTCCTCCACTTAAAAAAAGCATTCCTCTTTATCTACTGCCCAGAATCACACAAGTAAGAACACTGTAAGTCAGACTAATAATGACAACTCTTCTCATCACTGATATTGAATAAAAATTGATATTTTAAACATGAAATGAGCCTTATTTCCATATTCATACTGTTAATAGTTGGTGTCTTCGCTAGAATACAACACACAACCTCATAGGCACACATCAGGGGCATTAAAATCCTAGCATAGCGACAATGCGCATTGTAAAGGCCAAGTAGTTCCATTGCAGACCATACAATATAACAGGGGAGCAAAAGTCAATCAGATGTCTCTGCATTTTAAAGTGGCTGGATGAATAACACATGTACTCAACGAAAATGAACTAAAGGGTTACTATGGTATACTACAAGAATTGTACAGTGTTCTATAGTGTGGTTGTAGTGTTATATAGTATGTTTCACCAGCTATGGTATTAGTTTTTTCTCTGTAGTGTTATTTTACTAGCTATGGTAGCCCTACAATATTTCAATAGTACTACTAAACTCTCGATAGTGCGTTCCAAAAAGCTATACAATTACTACAATAATTCTGATAGTTTTTTGGTGTTAATTTTTAAGGTATTCCTATAGTGGTATTTTGTAAGGGACAGACTGCCGTTCACCTATGGGATAGCCTTGATACAATCCTGATCATAACTGACCCAGTCAAGCCTACTGATGATGGCCTACTGCTGACATTTTGACGCCTTGCACAACCCCTTTCCGTCATCGGTGCTGTCACATATTGTTACGAGACAAAACTGAATCTATGTAGCAATAATCCATGCTATATGGCCCAGTCCTGCCTCACCCTAAGCCAGGCTGCCACAGAGAGCGGCAAGATAGAGAGCAAGTCAGAGCTGTACAGAGCGGAGAACCGGCGGTAAAATGACAGAAGAGTGCCGTTTCCCGCGAGGAGAGCGCACAGGTGTCAGAGAAAGAGAGAGAACACAAGCAGCGCACCTGCGACTGCTCCCCCCCGCATTACGCTAGAGCGTGTCGCGAGAGAAAAAAACAGAGCCCTCAGCTCAAAACAAACAAACAAACAGCAGGCTGACACGCTGTACGGATCCAAAACAGGGAGATGAATCCATCAACGCCGCGTGAAAGCAAGATAAACATGTTTCGGTCGACATGCCGGCGAGCTTGACAGCGGAAAGCACTGAGAGGCTCTTAACATCGTTTACTCCTTTACTGCCAGCTGCAAACAACACCTGCAGCAGGTGGAAAAAAAAGTATTTATTATTCCAGTATTGGGAGAGAGGTGCCGATTTACCCACCTGCGACTTAGTGAAATAACTGTAAAGATGAAAGGCTTCGGCCTCAACGCGCGTTTTTCAAATTCGCTGTTGGTGTTACGTCCTCAAATTGCCCCAGCGGGGCAAGATGCCGCACAACTGTGAAAAGGTCCCAAAATATCAACGCGCAGCAGAGCTGTCAGGGTAATTTCAGGCCACTCGATTCGCTTGTTTGTTTCAAAACGCCGGACCAAAGGTTTTCTTTTAATCTGCCAGACCGACAAAATGGAGCATAATACTGATGATATCTGATTTACGGCTCGCAGAGAACATAAAAATGAATATGCAGATCAGTGCACAGGCTCTCCTCAATGCCAGTTCCCCTGAGTCCAGGAGTAGGGAAACTTGCTCCTGGAGATCCACATACCTGCATGTTTTTGATGTCTCTCAGCTCTAACACACCTCATTCAAATAATTACAGCATTTGAAGAGCTTGATAATGAGACAGATGCTTGATATTGAGGTGTGTTTCAGATGTCTGAAAGATGCAGGGCTATGGCTCATCCAGGAGTAGGGCAACCTACCCCGCCCGAGTCCAAGGGTATGCTACTTCATCCAGAAAAAGCTGGTGTGGGTGCAGAGTTCTGTTTCAACAATGCGGTTACGCGCCTGACTCTACCAATAAGCCAACAAGACCAGGTGTGTGACTGCACGGCTGGAATGAAGGCCTGCACGCAACCTGGTCCTTTCTGGATAAGGCTAAGAAGCCCCAGGCCTTGTACAGCGCTTCTTTAAGAGGGGGAAACGGTGGAAACAAACAACCTCAAACTCAGCCCCCC
The DNA here is from genome assembly GCA_029692085.1 of Gymnothorax javanicus. Classification (NCBI taxonomy): domain Eukaryota; kingdom Metazoa; phylum Chordata; class Actinopteri; order Anguilliformes; family Muraenidae; genus Gymnothorax; species Gymnothorax javanicus. Next base: position 83,787,311 of record CM056201.1, read on the forward strand.
TCCCCCTTCACCCTCCGCCCCATCTAACCTCAAAGAGGGCTGACAGCCCCTGACACCAGTACACCGTTTACACCCTGCTTGATATTTAAAAGCGAAACATGCCAAGACATCATTGTTTCCGTTAGCGGCGCATCCCAGAAAGCGGATAAACACTAAAGCGCCCGGTTACATCTCAATTCACCCCCCAACCCCCCGCCCCACACCTGCACCCCCGCTCCATTTATTTTTCTCCTTAGGCAGGCATTGTCAGCACTACACTTCAAACCTGACTGCCAGGAACTGAACTTTGCCATACCGTAAGAAGAAGAACTGCGCACCTTGAAGGATCTCGCGCAGACAGACTCCCTGCCTCTGTGTGTGCCAGGCTGTGCCTGCAGGTATCAGGGAGATTAAACGCAGAGACGCACTCGCAAAAAAGCCGTAAAGGATATGCAAGTGTGGGGGAAGGGGGGGCGGGGAGCATCTTTAAATATTCAAAGCATTAGCACTAAATACAATAACATGTTGCCTGAAAAACACAAACCTTCAAGCGGTGAGATCATTTGGTGCTTAATCTGTGCATTGAGTAGTATTATTTCTGTGGCTACTAAAGTTAAAACAGTATACTTTAAAGAGTTAGTAAAAACAGAGATAACAGCTAGGGAAAATGTCTGAATGCATGCGAGGTGATGCACAATGTTTCATTGTCAAATGAATGTCAACACCTTGGCAAATCTTATTTGACAGCGTTTAGCATTACAGTTGTCTATTTGGGGAAGATTATTTGTGCCAATGTACAAGTTCACAATTCCACTTATGAGCAACAAAAAATATTTGTGATTCCCATTTCATCTGTGCAAGGTTCATATTGTTTATTTAAAGATTTATGAGATAATAATAATAACCCTGTAAAAGAACGACAGGCAAATAAATATTAAGGGGTACATAATTTGGTGCTTATGTCATATCCAATTAAATTCTCCGAGTAATGACCCCATTTGCATAGTACAGCAACCTATACCCACTCTTGGGACCTCTAATGGGGCCACTACAGTACCTGTATACAGTAATCGAGAGTGACATCCCTCGGGCTACTTCTTGAACTTACCCCAACAGGAGATCTGCTCGTATTATTTTTTACGTCTGATACCAACAGACCTTAAAACTTTGATGTGAAGGAGAAGAAAGGAACTGATTGCATTATGCATGGCATGTTCAGGGCTGCTCCTCAGTTTAGAAGAATATTATTTAATGAATTGTTGAGATATGTTCTACCTTCCTCGCCCTCTCTCGGTCTACTAAATTTCTGCTGCTTCTCAGCAGGCCGGTGTTTACGGGCGATTCTCAGACAGGGAACACCCATGCCTTGGTCGTGTTTACCTCCCCGTGTGATCTCCGGGATTGCTTTGAAGTGAGAACCTTCAATCTAAACACGTTCATGACTGAATTCCTTGCAATAATGTATGATTGAAAAATTGCATAATTGCATATCAACTGATTGCAGGCACTTGATGTCTATGTATGCGATATTATAATAAATGTACCTCAGGCCCACGGAACAATCAAGCAACAATGGAAGTGCCACTACAAATAAAATACTGTATGTATTATAAAATGCAAATACAAAAGGGTGAATACAGAGTGTAGACAGCACTCTGTTGCTGACAACTGTCAATCATGTAGGAAGAAGGGTAATCATCCAATCTGGCATGCCTGAGGGCGGAGCCAGTGGCTTTAGAGGACTGCAGTCACCACTAACTCTAATAGTTTATTTCCTAATGTTTTTTTTTTTTTTAATGAAAGAACTGCCTTGATATCCCAGAGTGCATTACACTTGTCGGGGGGGGACAAAGAACTGCGAGTGCCTGCACAGAAATGACCAGGAGAGCATCAATTTATGAACAAAAGACAGCAGACATTGCAAAAAGGTCACCACACACTCACTGTGGGAATGCATCCTGTCACCAACCCACCCTCCCCCCTGCTGCCAACCTCAACTCTCTTAGCCATAATGACATAGCTCCACGCCACTGGGAAACCATCATGACATTACTGATGAGATGGAAATTTCTGGAAAGAACACACAGAAAAGAGGAAGAGGGGGGATTTAGGTGGGTGGATAAACGGGTGGGATAGTGACGGGGTTAAGAGAAAGGCTAACAAGGGGGAAGGTCCCAAGCAAAGGTCAGGCTTACAGCATTACCCTACAGGAGGCTACTCTGCTTCTTCAAAAAAAGGCGGTTAGCTCGACCTCTCTCAGCAGGAAGCCCTTGCGTGCTCACGCAAGCCGAACGACATCTATGGCAGAGCCATTCTGACAAACCTGTGCGGCTCTCCTCCTTTACAGCATGGCCATTACACAATCTCAAAAAAAGAAAACTCCCTCCAAAATGTCAAAAACGCCAAGATTGGCATATCCCCCCCTCCCCATCAACCCCTTCCTTATCCAGCATCATGCTATTTTTAGCAGATGGACTTCAGCCAATGACAGCTACACAATGTGGCCAAAAGTAAGTGAACACTGCCTTGAAACCTCACTGACATTCATAGAAAATGAATGGAAATGTTTTGAATTCCAAATATCTGACGTTATAATTGAATTTCAAATTAATTGGTCAGTACGGCTGGCAGCTTCCATAAGTCATTTTCATAAAATACGATCTAGCATGGTCATGAAGAAATATTAAGCAATTTGAAGAGGTAAGGAGCAATATCAAAGCTGAATAATGCGGCTGTGCTAAAGTACTGCCAATCATTTTAAGTTTTCAGTGGAGGAAAACAGCAAGCCAAAACAATGGCAGAGAACAGCGGGAAAGTTAAAATCATCACTGCAGGCTGGTGTAGCAGCTGAGATCGCAGGCTGCTGGCCCACTGGAACGCAGTCCCAACAACACCCACAGATAAGAGCCCACTATTTTAAGTTTCACTTCATCTTCAATCGTTCGGACAGTAGACCCTTTCAGTTTAAGGGTGTGAAAAAGCGAGATTTGGAGAGTGCATGAGCACTGGTCATTGTGTATGGCAGAATAAAAACTGGAGACCGTTAACAAACCTTGCAGTCCGCGAAAGGAAAGCAATCTCTCAACTCAAGGTTCTTGAATTGAGAGATAAGATTTCGATGTACCACTCTCAAAACTCAAATAGGGAGAATTAGAGGAAGCAATATTTGAAAAAACGTCTGCAGTCAAAACAAACATGCGCACATAGGCTAACCATCCCCATTTACTGCCAGCTGTTCCTCAACTACCACAATAATTGGGTCACTTACCATGTCCGATAACTAGGTTGACATGGTTCATTTCAGCTGTTTCAGCACAGATTTCTTGCAATAATCATTTGATTTCGATCACATAATTACTTGCCATATATAGCCAACAAAGTTCAATTTGCTTGCCAGTTAGTTTTCCAGACATGAATTCATGTCATTGACACCACGATGATTGGGTCACATGCCATAAGTTAGCTAACAGTTAGTGTTCCTGTGATGAATTTGCACTGCTCAAAACAACTGGCAAGCACACATGATCCTAACCTCTTCTCAACATGGGTAAGTAGGTTCACAAGGCCAAGACATTACGAAACAATAACATAATTTCTGCTCGACTGAACACAACAGATTTGATTTCGGATTCTCATTTGTGCTGAAAACATCAGTGTTGAGGACTTACGTACATTGACAATATCGCGCCGCAGTCGATGGTTTTAGTTCATAGAGAAGACTGATGGTGCATAGGCTACATTGACAGGGGGAAAGAATTCTGCATCCATCCGCCACTTTTTTCAGGCTTCTTATTAGCTAGAACAATTTTAAAGGGGGGCACCAATGTATTTTGGGAGGTTTTATTAGTGAGAAGGGGGTTTAGAAGTTATCATCAATGTTTGATGTCCGGAAAGCATATGCTGCGCTTGCCCCAGCAACCCGGTGTGTTGGGGATGCGATTTGTTCTAGAGACCTTGAAAGCAGAACAGAGAGAATCAAAATGGTGGTCGACGCAGCGCGGAAATTTTTAGGAATAATGGATGTCAAAGGGGAAGAGATTTAAAGGATTTTGGAGAGGGGGTTTGGCGGGGTCAGGTGACAGGAAAGTAAAGTTTAAGAAAGGGGGTTTCACAATGGGGGTAGGGTAGGATAGGTAGTTGGTGTTTTTTTTTTTCTCTTTCTCGATAATATGTAGTTTTAACTAAATTAAATTCAAATTAATTAATTAAAATTTTGAATCTGGGAGGGCAGTAATATGCCTAGTAGTGTCCACACTGCATAGAAACTCAAAAGAAGAAGAAGAACCCAGAGTGTCATCTGTAACATGGCTCCAAATTTTCTTGACTGGATGTACGCTTGACATTTTTTACACTCCTCAATGTTTCTTTGAGCACCCAAACATCAAGGTATGCCGAAAAAGTGCCAATTTCATACAATGTTGGTGGTGGTACAAAATTCTTTCCTCGCCAGGGTCAACAAAATCGTGCCCTCCAGACACAAAATGTACACTGCACACCCTAGAATGTTCCTTGGGAACAGAAAAAATCTTCCTTTTTTCAGCCGGAATCCACACTGTTCGCTGCCTTTTACCACAAGGGAAGTGACAGAACTTAATATTACCTTTTTCAAAGCCATTTGTGAACCTCTGCCATACGTAGTCTGCAAACAGCATGCCCGCGACCCAAATCTTGCTTAAGCTGAACTGGTCTATGGAAATATCCATAGGCCTATGTAGCTGTCACGACATCATCATATTTTGACTCCTTTTACCAGAATTAAGCAGAGAATGATGCTGAATGCCCCTCAACAATGATGTTGAAATTACTAAGATTAAACCAAAGTTAAACAGTTGCATTTGCATTTTGTTTTCCAAAAGTTCCTTCCATACCAAGTGAATAAAGGATTGAGCAACATATAATATGTTAGCAGGGGATAAAAAGTAAGTATAGTAATAATAACAACAATAATAACAATAATAATAATAATATACTGCTCAAAAAAGTAAGGGAACACTCAATCATCATAGTCAGTTAAACTTCAGGGAGATCTATCTGTCTATTTAGGAAGCACAAGTGATTGTGAATCAATTTCATCTGCTTTGGTGCAAATGAAATTGACAACAGGTGCAATGTAGAGGCAGAAGCAGGTCAACCCCCAAAAAAAGAATGGTTGTGCATGTGGTGGGAAAAGACAATTGCTCTCTCTTTATCCTCCCAGATGGATTATTCTATGGTTTTGTGTTCTGCTAGTGTCCTTATCACAACTGGTAGCATGAGGCAGTACCTGCAGCTCAGTCAGGTTGTGCAGGTAGTCCAGCTCCTCCAGGATGGCACATCCATACATGCAGTTGCAAAGTTTTCTTTGTCTCCCAGCCCAGTCTCAAGAGCATGGAGAAGAAGCCAGGAGACTAGCCGTTACACAAGGAGAGCTGGACAGGGCATCAACCAGCAGCAAGACCGGTGTCTGCTGCTTTGTGTGGGGAAACATAGGAGGAACACTGCCCAAGCCCTACGAAATGACCTCCAGCAGGCCGTTGGTGTGGATGTTTCTCAACAAACTGTCAGAAACAGACTCCATGAGGGTGGCATGAGGGCCCGACGTCCTCTAATGGGACCTGTGCTCACAGCCCAGCACTGTGCAGCTCGACTGGCATTTGCCAGAGAACAAAGGAATTCGTAGGTGCGCCATCAGCGCCCTGTTCTCTTCACAGAGGAGAGCAGGTTCACATAGAGCATGTGATATGTGTGAAAGAGTTCAGAGATGCCGTGGTGAACGTAATGCTGCCTGTAACATCAACCAGCATGACCGATTTCACGGTGGCTCAGGGATGGTCTGGGGAGGCATATCCTTGGCAGGTTGCGCAGACCTCCATGTCATATCCAACCGTACCCTGACTGCTGTTCGGTACCAGTGTGAAAGCCTCATTGCAATTGTCAGACCGTATGCTGGTGCAGCGGGTCCTCCTGGTGCAGGACAATACCGTGTAGGCAGTTCCTGGATGGAGAAGGCATTGATGCCATTGACTGGCCGTCTCGTTCCCCTGACCTAAATCCAATTGCGCACCTATGGGACGTTATGTATCGGTGCATCCGACGCCACAAAGTATCTCTACAAACTGTGCAGGAGCTCACTGACGCCCTGATCCAGGTCTGAGAGGAGATTCCCCAGGACACTGTCCGCTGACGCATCAGACGCTTGCCCAGACGTCGTCAGGACTGCACACAGGAACACGGGGGCCTTACACACTACTGAGTCACATCATGAGTTGCTGTGATAAAATGTATACAAATTCGATAAGCCTGTGATTTCAAATTTTTTACATTGATTTTCAGGGTGATTTTGAATCCAGCCCTAAATGGGTTGATGATTTTGGTTCCCACTGACCAGTGTTACATCATGTTGTTCTTAACAAATTATACAATGTACAAAAGTAAAGATTTTCAACTTGAATAATTCGTTCATCAAGATCTGATATGTGATTTCAGTATACCTGTTTTTTTTTTTTGAGCAGTTTAATTTTATCAGATGAAGATGCATCTTTACTCTTATTTTTGTCAACTGAAGATCCATATTATCAATTATTATTAATAATAATAGTGCTAAGGGAGGGAGTGCACAACTTTGACAGAAAAACTTAATATAACCATTGGTCTCGAGCGACAGCGAGCAAAACAAGTTATCACTTAATAGGACAAAAAAAAACTAAATACTGCCACGCCATCTTAAATTTCACATTTTATTATTGTCAGAATAGTGTTTGGCTTCAGAGTTTGCAGAACATTATATTTCGCAGGCGCCAAGTCAAGACATGAGAGGAGAGACTTCAAAAAAGCTGGACAATTCAAAACATTGAAAACAAACCGCATTTGTACAAAGACCTTTATATTCAGAATGTTTCAGCTTTAGTTCCCATTAATGCAACATTTGCATTTTAACAACAACTGAAAGTGTGCCATGTAGATGGAATTTATCTATATACACCGAATTTTTGCATTAAATGCAACTAACATTTTTTGATCCATATATGACATTTAAATTGTACAAACCAGAACAAATAGGATGATGATGATGATGTAATACAATCACGAAGATATAAAATGATACATAATAACCGGGCAAATAATGATGAGTTCCTTCATGGCACATGATGAACTGCATTTCAGAATTCATAACTGGTGTAGTAAAAAAATGGCTAAAAATTATTTCAATATGTACCTAGACCAGACATGTCAAAGTCCAGACAGGAAGGGCTGTAGTGTCTGTGGGTAGTCAAGATTCCTTTTCAATCAAAACCCAGCTTTGGCCTCGGAAACAAGGCACTTAGAGTCTTCAGCCAATCGGTTTCTTGCATTCAGTCAGCAGGACTGAAAACCACCAAAAGCAGCAGACCCTGCTGTCCAGTGGGAGTAGAGCCTGACACCCTTAGTCTGGTTCTTTGTATAAAGGTGATGTTTTAAATTCAGTGCAGTTTTCACCAATATAGAGTGTGGAAGAGACTCGAGACATCCAGTTTGACCATTTCTCTGTCACCACTGTGGCTGATGTGCGGTGAACGTTCTAGTGCAAAATAGCTGCTATGCATCTCCCAGCGGGGCGCTATGCTTTGGTGATTATACGGGCACATTTCCCCATGTTAATGAGAAAACCAACTGCTATACATCCATCTAACAATCAATCCAAGGGGCACCTGAACATGATCATCAAGAGCTCGAACAGTGCAAACAAGAATTTATCACACTGACCGATGACAGGTCAGTTCAGAAAGGTACGGGGACACAATTTTTCTGAACTTAATATACTGTTATAGTTGCTCAGAATTTACCCCTGCCTGCCTAGTCATTATATCCACCTTTCTGATGATTATTTATCAAAAATCTTGTTTGAAAGTATCTTATGAAAGCAGTAATAGCCATGTCTAAGACACTGTTACAATGTTAATATTGAAGTATTCAGTCAAAAATATTGTGATACTTGAGTTTGTCCTCATCACCCAGCTGTACTTCAAAGTATACTGGTTATAAAAAGGAAGCTGGCACATTTTCTAAAAATGATACACGACATCATCTGTGTGTAAGTCCCCTCAAGAAAAAAAAATGTATTCATCAGACAAAATTAACCCGGGGGCAAGTGGTCTGAGGGCATAGCGTCCTTCACTTGGGTCAACCAGGACTCTCTCGTGCCTCGTTCATTCAATTCATTCCGGAACATTCTGAAGCAGTTTTCCCTTGGCGTGGGTTGTGATGATGATTTCGAGTGGGTAATTAATTGCTTTCTGGCGCAGTGACTACAATTTGGTGGGTAGGGATCGAGTAATATTACACAAATAATTCAAATGTAGAGGCACAAAATCTCAAGCGACCATTTAAAAGCGAGATTACGAACACGTACCATGAGTAACTAAATAGATGCCATTAACAACACTGCCTCACTAGCAAACACAATAATGAGTATTGTCCATTACGCATTTAAAAAGGAAACTTAACACTGATAAGGCACAGATTCCCATATTTGTTCTAAAAGCCAGTATTTCCAATGAATTTCCAGTATATCGGTCTGTAGGTTAACACAAATACCCACCACTCCCAAAACAGTACAAATCAATTCAGAATAGCATGTCGTAAAGAAAAATACAGGCCTATAGGGATGCATAGTCCTTGGTCATAAAAAATACTTGTCAGCAAAAAAAGATTACTAACCTATTTAGTACTCAACCACTTCTTATTTTCTGGATTTAGGATTGGTTTGATTGATTCCTTGACACACAACACACTTCAAACAAAATGGTAAAAATAATTAGATATGCGAGAGACATCATGTGACAGTCTTTTCACCGATTGATATTAAATCCTGAACAAATAGCCTACTACAGGAAAAACTTGTTTTTCTTCGTAACAAGTTCTACATACTTTGTTAGACAACATGAAGCTTCAAAAAACTCAAGGTTTAGCAAATAATTGCAGAAATGACTGGACGAAGAGCATCAAAAACATGAAATTATTAAAAAAATGTAAAATGTCATTTATACAGTATGGGCTCTATCTTTCACACTGCCTTACCCGTTGCCACTACCCGCAACCCGTGAATTACGCATTTAGCAGCTTCCACTATCCCTAAACGATATCTTGCGGCCACACTACCCGCTATGCATTATGTCTAATCCCTTATTTGCGCCTGGAGGTGTGCCCGTGGGCTTGTTTATGCGCTTTCCCTAAAATTGCTATCTTGACCACACACTTTAGGGAAAGCGTGTAGAAGGGTCCTAAAACCACGCTGGTACCCGCATTTGGGCTTTCACAAGAGCCCTATGCATTAGCACTCAGCAAACGGAAATTTTTTTCCAGCGAGAGCGCATTTCAGAACTCTCTTGCGAATGAAGGTAATTTCGCGACAAGTATGTACACCTGTTTTTGCAGCACGGTCACGCAACTTGCAGTAAAAAAAAAATAGACAACTGTCCGATTGGAAAATGTAAACGGATCTAAACCACGTACTTGTCACCAGAATTACCTTCATTCGCTGAAGAGTTCTGAAATGCCGCTCGCTGGGGAAAAAAAAAGTTACGTCGCTGAGTGCCAGTGCATATACCCAATTTTATTTTTCTAAAATGAGATTTTGTTCTATGCTTCATTTCAGACGGAGAGGGAGTTGGAAGTGCATGGCGAAACGCTTTTTTTTTTTTTTTTTTTTTTTTTTTTTTTTGAAGTTTCCATCACAAAAGGGTAGGCTTGATTTATTTATTTTTTTTTACTACTTACCAAACATTAAACAATTTGTCAATGTCAAGTAATAATAATAATAATAATAATAATAATAATAATACAATTCATGATTAACTTAACAAAAACAGATCCTCCCTGACTGGATTTGACCTCATGCACGGGCAATTTAACCCGTCGACGGAGAAACGTGGCGACCTTCCTCTCTCCATCACGGGTTTCGGTTTGAGGATTTGGGATAGCGCAGCCTGCTCCGAAAGGCAGTGGCACCTGGCACACTGATTGGTTTAATTGGCCTAACGCCCAAACCACGCCTATGCATAATATAACGGGTAGCGCTGGTGTTTTAGGGATATAGGCAGGTGTGCAAGATAGCAACTTACGCGGGGGAACGCCTCTTACGCAATGCGAAATCCCCAAATAACGGGTTTAGGGACTCTGGCGTAAGATAGGGCCCTATATGTGCTACTTTAAAACTATCTTTGAAAATGAAGACGCTTAACTCTGATTGGTCAAACACAGAGACAGTCACCGAAGGGCCGAAGATGCAGCCGACAGATGTATATGATGAAATACAGTGCAAGACAATATGGTCTACAAAAAGAAAAATACTGTTTCAAATGGTTACTGTTAGGAACGTAAACATATATTTTCATGAAAAAAAAAAACTTCGCTTGATTTTCATGGGTCATTAACTTTCGAGAAACCAACACAATAAAGATAATCATTTTCAGCAGACTGCTTTAAGCCGCTTTCCCACCCGGCCTGGCGCTAGAACAGGGAATTGGGTGGGCACAGACACGTCCCTTTATGACAATTAGGATAGTCTTGGCTAGTTCTCAATAATTTTCCTTTATTGACGCGTTTTCCAATTATCGTAATTGGCAACTGAAGACACGGTTTCTCTCCATATGCGATCTAACAGCGATGAAATCATGGGGTAAATTCGGTAGAACTGAGAATTGGGGTGGACAAAACATCCGTTTTAAACAATTATTAGTCCTGACCTGTTCTCAGTCATTTTCATGATTAACAAAAGGTTCACTCCGAGAGCACTCCACACTTAACAGGTGTTGCTTGTTCTCCCCGATTAGGTAGGACGACAATCATTCATCTGAACGCGTATTTGCTGAATTTAAATCAACGTTATTCAAAATTGCATACCTGCACAAATAGCTTGAGCCGCATGCTTTTTATAGCCTATTTCACTGCCGAGTGCCACTTTTTTTCACTCAATACCGAGAGTAATTTTGAATAACTTTGATTTAAATTAAGCAAATGTGCGTCCAGATGAATGATTGTCGTCTTACCTAATTGGGGAAGCAACACCTGTTAAGTGTGGAGTGCTCTCGGAGAGAAGCTTTTGTTAATCGTGAAAATGACCGAGAACAGGTCAGGACTAATAATTGTTTAAAACGGATGTTTTATCCACCCCAGTTCTCAGTTCTACTGAATTTACCCCATGATTTCATCGCTGTTAGATCGCATATGGAGAGAAACCGTGTCTTCAGTTGCCAATTATGATAATTGGAAAACGTGTCAATGAAGGAAAATAATTGAGAACTAGCCAGGACTATCCTAATTGTCATAAAGGGACGTGTCTGTGCTCCCCCAATTCCCTCAAAAGAAAGCGCCGGGCCTGTTTCCATTGGATGCGAATAAATTTTTAAGAAGACAGATTCAAAGTCAATGCAAAGATGCGAATACACGCGTTTCGCGTGTATTCGCATCTTTGCATTGACTTAGAATGTAATCTGTCGTGCGAAAAATTCGTTTCGCGTCCGGAGTGCAAGAGCTTTACAAATCCAAATACTATGAAAGCCACTGGTTATGCATATTGGCCTCTGAAAATGATATAATTCAGTACAGCTCTTTTTCCATTTGATAAAATCAGTTATTATATCCCATTTCTAAAACGTAAAAGCCAGAGGACAGGGTAGCATATGTGTCAGAAATGTCACTGAATGACCAAAACTTCACTCATTTTCGATGCCATTCGTAGGCAGATTATATCATTATGATTGCGCTACATGAAAATCATTAGCACTCAAAATATGACAAACCCTTTATGACACTCCATCTATCCAGGACACAAATGTCATTAGGACCCAAAAGCACTTAAAGCTGAATGTCAGTACGTTATATCAGCTGTAAAACAATATGTGTGCTTGAGAAATACCATGTCTTCAACCCTGGGCTGAGCCATTCATGTTCTCAAAAATCTGTACTTCCAGATTCACTAAGACAAACCGCAAGGAGGAAGGGAGATGGTCACAATAAGGCAGGACAAAGGGGTGTCAATGATCGTATGTATCCTATGGGAGGAAGGGGCCTAGAGGAGTGAAGCGAGGGGATGGATCCTCCATGGGGTAAGGCAGGGCAGCCCAATCCTGTTCCTGGAGATTTACCACCCTTTAGGTTTTCACTCCAAAACTAGCAATATGTACCTCATTCAACAGGTGGAGATATTGTTGAGCCGCTAAGAAGTATGGTTTGGCATGCAAAATCTGGATAAAAGTGCCTTCAGGATGGTAAAATTCCAGAAACAGGATTGGGCAGCCCTAAGATAAGTGGTAGGCCTCATTATTTTTTCCCTATATTCTGACATCTACAGTTTTTTTGGCCAAAATACATTAACTAGTGGAGGGTTCTTAATAGGAGAGCCCCAATTTAATAAAAGCCTTTTATTGTAGTAAGTAAACGAATGTGGAGCACCTCAGGATGCATGCTCGAAACTAAAAGATTCATCCTTTTTGAAAAGTAAGTCACATTTTACACTTAAGTCATAACAGCTTTCCTGGTTCTGCGGACCATGTCCTCACAACATTCTCACAATGCTGCACAAATGTTCTGTCAATGTAATAATGTTGGCGGGACACGGTCAAGGCACACAGAAGGGTGGGAGAGTTAGGATCCCCAATACGGGGAGTGTCCTTTGTGTGGGAGGGGGAGAGGCAATGGAATGACCAGAGGCGGGGCCAAAATGAGCGTAGAGATGGGATTGAGGCCCAGTCGACACAAAACATTTTCACAGCGCTCACACAATGTAACACAAATGTTCGGTTAGCGAAATAACATCCAAAACTACATAATGGCGAGGTTGTGAGATCGCTTTGTGTTTGTGAGGAGGGGGGTGCATCAGGCAGGGCTTTGAGCAGGGATCCCAAAATGTGGCCCTTTTATCCACGTCAAGTCCTGGGTTTCTTTCCCTCTAGACAGTTAAGAGAACAATTATTGCTACTGATGAGCAAGACTGACATCACACCTAACTCCCAGGTAAAGGAAGGGAGGAAAACCAGCAGTTCTTTGCCCTCGAGGGCCGTGATTAGGAGAGCAGAGGCACTAGTGGCACAACGCAAAGGGGACGGGGGGGTAGGAGGGTGGAGCGAGAGGTCAGACCCCCTATGTGGGGAAGCATATTCCACAGCACTCCATGCAGATCTCCAGGCAGTCTGAGGACTCGCAGCAGGCGTCCATGATGCCGCAGTCCATGTCATCGCAGGGGCAGTTGCAGTCGTCGCCCAAGTCCTCGCCGCCGCAGCAACAGCAGCACGCGTCGGAGCTGCATGCGCCGCAGGATGCCTGCGAGGCCGCCATGTTGCAGAGCGCCAGGAACTCGCAGAACAGGCAGGCCAGGATGCAGTGTACGCAGCAGTCTGCATGCAATGAACAAAAAAAAAAGAAAAGAAAAAATAATACAAACAACAAGAACAACAGATGTTAAAGAAACTAAATAACTATAAAAACTGGGATACTTTACAGAGCCAGAGAACTACAATAACATGAAAAAAAACATTTTGGGGTGACAAGACAAGTTATTCCCACAATTTAGTTAATTTGTGGCCACAAGATTTAACTCGTTTCTTTAATTTCATGAACTCGTTCCCACAATTTAGCCAACTCGTGGCCACGAGATATAACTTGTTACCATATTTTAGTTAACTTGTGGCCACAGGATATTTGAAAGACATAAGAATTTAATTAACTTGTTCCCACAGTTTTGGTCATTCAAATTGAGGGAAGGAGTTCATTTCTCGTGGACACAAGATAGCAAAATTGTGGGAATGACTCATAACTTACGGCCAAGAGATAGCTAAATGGAGGGAACGAGTTATACTGCATCTCGTGGCCACTAGTTAATTAAATTGTGGGAATGAGTTAATTCAATTGAGGAAACAAGTTATATCTCATGGCCAAGAGTTAACTAAATTGTGGGAATGAGTTAACTACATTGTGGGAACGACTAATATCTCTTGACCTGTAGATCTATTTCTCCATGTCACTGCACTTCCAAGGCTCCATGGATGCTTGACCAGCACAAGTTCAGCATTTTACCTTTATTAACCAGGTACTTTTGTATTAGGAACAAGTCTCTCCTTTTCAAAGATGCCCTCAGAGAAATGCCAAATAAAACAGTAGCTAGTTAAGACGGATGGAGAGAAAAAGGTCTAAAGTCTCTGAAACGGTTTTAGGGTGTGGCTCAAGGGCCCAACAGCAGAGCTCTTCCCAACTTCATCTCTCCTGATCGAGTCAGAATCCCAAACTCCACCAGGGGCTTGAATCAGCAATTCTACTGTAACCACGTCAAGCAACTTATCACTAGGCTACCCTGAACATCTTTGACATGTTGATCGAACAAACTATTCGCTACAGGTCATTTATGGAGATTCTAAAACACAGATGTCACCCGGGTACACAAATACTTCATAGCAGAATGTCATTCACTTAATCAGCACTCAAGGGGCGTGAAAGCAAAAGATATACCAAAGCCCATAATAAGCCATTTAGGATCTGAAAAATCTATACCTCTAGATTCATTGGGCCCTGCATGTAATCTGTCAATCAAGGGACAGTCAGTCACAAATAAGAAACAATTAATTTCCCCTATTATTATTGCTTACACACAAATGACTCTTGTACGATCTTCTTTAGCAGTCAAAGAACACTAGTTTATGATTTTTAAAGTCACTTTTCACAAGAAGCACTGAATCTTAATCAATTGGCCCACTGATGCGTGCACGTTGTCGGAAATGCAGTATATGTACATGGACTGCAGCATTTGTCAAACAGCTGTGCTTATGTACCTTGACGGAGCGCAAGCTGCTCTAAGCATTGGGTCTTATCAATTTGATTTCCTGTCTTGTGAGGCTACCAGACGATGCACAAACAGCATTTCAGTTTTTTTATTCAATACATAGTTATTTTCATCACTTCACCTTTCATTTTCATGAATTTAGCCATGACCTTTTCTGTAAAAAAGCAAAGTAAAGACAATTGTGACAAGCAATAATGGGCGTGATGCCTGCCCATACCAGAACAGACCAGACAGCAACACTAAAGGCATTTAACACTGAACTGTTGAGACTCAGCGACCATAATAAGCAACAGAAGACATTAAGTTCACGGCAGCGCAAGTTTAGGCAGCAAGTTATAGGCTAAAATTTCACACACCAGACTTTTTCCCCCTCGTCTGAACCTTTCCTTGGGTAATCAACTGCAGACCTGTCACAGTCACCCACCCACACACACAAGCGCACGCCTGGCAGAGCCAAGCCAGAGCGGATTAAATATATAGAGTAAAATAATAAAAAATTTCAACTTCTACAAGCAAGGCTGGCAGTCAGCCGTCTCTCATGACTGGAAGACACAGCTGTCACAATCCAAACAGACCTAGGGGAAACGGCATGAAGCGGGGAGAGAGCGTTCTGACAAGGGGCGAAGCTTCACCTACGTCCCCACGGTTTAGGATTCCAGTGGGGAATTGTGGGATTGCGGGGGGGCGCGGGGAGGCAGCGTGGAGGAATCAGTGGTCCACAGCGTTTCAAAGGAACGAATTCCACTTAGGGACTGATTAGCAGATTTAGTAATAATGATGGCATTATCATGCGGACGCGTAGACTTGATCATGTACAGCTGATTAGCGATGTTCCCGAATTTCTCCGCCGAATCGCTAGTACTAATGCTGACAATTTTCCCTCTCCTGATTAACATTTAACCTCTCTCTTCCCTCCCAGCCTTAGGGCCTTACGAATCTTCTTAGGGCAATGGTAAATTACTGTTATTTCACTCGTGTTGCTAAGCCACCATTTCTCCACCATTTTATTTAAAAAATTGTTTCATTTCAATATCAATTTTCCGTCCTCAAAAATATACTTCTCTTCTTGAATTATTTTTATAAGGTCTGTTTTCGGTTAAACAGTTTATGCTGTTTAAATGGGATAAATGACCTGGTGACATCGCTTTTGTTAAACTCGCTGATGTGCTCTGACTTCAGTAGTTAGCAGCCAGCAGGGGTGTACAAAAACATGACGCCCCCTTCCACAATCATAAAATCCAGTCCCATGCACTTTTTCAAAGCTAAATATTAGGAAAAAATCCATGCAATGCACTTATTCCTCTATGGAAGCCTCAATCACCAAAATACCTTCCCAACTCTACTTTCAAAACGACTCCCACGCCATCGGCCGCCTGGGCAGGGAGAGAATAATATGGGGAGAGGATATGACTGCACAGGGACACTGGCAGTCACCCGATAAAAAGTGGCACAATAGCGAGAGAAGCTGAAACTGCCATAGCTTTGGTGCAGACCCCTCATCTCCCCCCCCCATTATCCCTCCCAGTGAAGCCACAGAGCTGTAGGCCCAGGATAGCTCCGGGGGCTGTCCTCCCCAGCACCAGGCCAGGATGAAGGCCTTAATAACCATCCAAAACTCAAGAGGCTCAGGAGTGAGAGACATGGCTCCAAACGCAATGCTAATAACACTTCATTTGCATCGCTTTCATCGCAGCCGTTTTAAACGGCCCAGTGCAGGCCGCGTCAGAGGGGAATATTACACATAGGCCTGAGCCCGAGAACGCTGGACCCTCATATTTGATTAATCAAAGAGAAGTTTTTCTTCAGGCCGCAGAGGTATAACTGACCCACATCATGGTGCAGCAAACATAACCTCTAAGCGAAATCTGCCTCAAGTGTTGCGGTAACTGTGCTGCTGATGTGCTAGATCACTAGCCAGGACTATTAAAAGGGAAGACATAACACCTTCAATATGTAAATGACACTCATCTGCTTATTAAGAAACTATATAAGGTATCGATAAATTTGAGCAGTCTGCAATCTAGAACAAGCCCGTGTCCAAGTTACTACATGTATGAATAATACTGCGGATGTATAATTAATGCTGTGCATGCAACTGCATGGTGGAAAAAAAAAAACCATTTCAAGTGTTAACAAAAAAGGCAAAACAAATCAGAAGTTAATTTGGATTCAGAGAAAAAAGTCCAGATGCCTTACCACACTGAACGTGGGTATATTTAATTTATGCCATGAAAGTTATAAAACCATAACATTACAGACTTCAATAACTCCCGTTATTCACTTGGATGTATAATTTAGCAGCTGCGATGAGTTTGAATCTCGGAAAAAGCATGGCAGGGTTATACACACAGAGAGGATGGACCTCGTCTATTATGGGAAAAATTACTTCAAACCTCAAATTGCCTCCAGTGAGCGGAATGACGCGGTACGGTAATGACGTTTAACTGCGAGCGAAAGATAAGCGTACCACTCGAGGACATGCCAACTCCAGGTCAGGGAAATTCTGTGGATCACATGGGGAAAACAGGTGGGTCGGCGTCAAAGAGGGCAGAAAGGTGTGTCGCAAGTAGAACGAAGCACGTGAGCGGACAGAACTGAACATGCTCAGGTGAAGAAGGGCGTTTCCGAAGTGCGCTAGAATGCAGGCTGCAGGGGAGGTAGGTCCCATGCAGTAGAAAAGAGTCCAAAGACCAGAGCCAAGCCCCAGAAGTAAAGCGGTGTGGCACTGTGATAGGGCGAGGAGTTTAGCCAGGTGAAAACAGGGTTATAAGGGTTATGAAAATGGACACATTTCTGTCCATTACATTGGGCTCAGAGGATGACCACAACCTTTTAAACAGCCTCTGACCGGCCCAACACGACAAATTGTTGCTTTTTTTTGACACCATTGGCAGAAATAATTTTGTACAACAACCCTCTAATAAAGCTTATTTGCACTTCTCTGCACAAGGAGTTCATCCTGGAAAACAAGCTTCCCGGGAATATCCATCCAAACCACTGTAATAACAGGAAGAAAGTTTTTTAAAAAACATTTCAATGTTCAAATCTCACTTGCAAGTACCGGCTATGGCTGGAGGTCCGCAAGGGCAAGACAACAATCCCAGCCTTGCCGGGGATAGTAGGGGTTAAGCCAGTTAAAATTTCTCAGTTCATTGCTCTGTAGCAACCACTTCTGAATCGCCAAGTGCATGTAGTAGCTGTACGAATTTAATTGTACGCTGGCTAGATGATTCTCCAACGGTACTGGCAGTGTGTAGTTGGTGATGCGACTGCTCAGTGTAAGGAAGGAAAGGCTCACATGAGTCGGAGGAATCATATGCTATGGCATCTTCCTCCTGAGTCCACAGGAGCAGGTCGCTTTTAGATACGTTAGACAGTTTGGCTGTGTTCAGGGAGGGAGAAAAGGGGTAAAATCCGAAAAGGAAAAGATATTTTAGAATTGGAATACATTTAGAAACAAAGACGCGACAATTGGGTACGCAGTGACTTCACCTTTAATGCAGGTTTACTCTTGACTTGTTTCCGAATGAGAATTGCAGAATTATTGCACTGAAATACCAATACATTGCCAATAATGATTAAGACGTGATGGCCACAAAGAGGGAACAAGGCTGTAATATGAGATTGTATTGACGGCCATTATCCGCGTAATTTATTATAAAAATTTTAATTTTTCTGAATTCCATCTACCCTATTTGCATTGAACACAAACCAGGCTTTTGGTTACTGCTGTCAGAACAGTCAGCCTTCGTAACACAAATCTGAGCAGTTTCATGAGCATTTCATGAACGTAGTTATGCCAACTAAACGTTGCCCACTCGTCCTACCAATTATTCATTCTGTTAACTTTGAGTGATCATACAATTATTGCTTTATTTTACATTGCTTGGCTACTCCAGATGACTCGCACCGTACAAGGCACTGTACAAGGTAGTACTGTCAAATATCACTTCCACGAGGCTCTTCTCAGCATGCCGATCACAGGCAATGAACTTGGAATTTCATATTCCTTGCAGCAGAAGCAAAGTTCAAGCTGCATGCTACGCTTCCATTATATTCACCGTAATGTTGATTAACATTAATCGCGCTCTTTCGTCTTAATAACTATTAACCCTCTCCAGGCTCATGTTGCAAATTTGCAACAATAAATCGATTGATGACTGATTATAAAATATAAAGACCACATGA
This sequence comes from Gymnothorax javanicus, assembly GCA_029692085.1. NCBI lineage: Eukaryota > Metazoa > Chordata > Actinopteri > Anguilliformes > Muraenidae > Gymnothorax > Gymnothorax javanicus. The sequence goes on from CM056201.1 coordinate 83,806,269, forward strand.
ATGACTGAAAGATTTTTAATATTTCAAAATAATAAATTGGGCTGGAGAGGGTTAACACCATAAAATGATACACCAAAGCAGTCAGGCTGGGAACCTCTAGGTTTCGACATATTTCTCCATGTTGAATTTAGTGTTGGTTGCAATATGACCAGTGCGTTTTGACTTTTTGCAGTTGCTGACGTAAGTGCCGTTCCCAGATTCCCATAATTTTATTTTACAAAACTGATTACATGTTGCCCAATTACCAAACTGTCAGCAAAAACAAGAAAAACTAAGTACACTGTCGGCCTGTTGACTAAAAAAATTGTGCAGAAAAACTAAGTACACTGTCGGCCTGTTGACTAAAAATTGTGCAAAACTAGGCCGGTTGAGTTTAGTGATTGAAGAAAATAAAAGCAAGGGCTCTCAATTGTAATTTTATGGTATAATAAATATAGCAACCCAATGGGCTAAATAATACAGATATGAATCGTTTTTAGTCAAATAACACAAAAATTTCCTTGGGCGAGGTCTGCTTTAAGAGGGGGGAGGTTCCCAATTTCCCCCCAAAACACAGATGTCAAACTCCGCCTTTGCTTCCATCTCTAGATCATTGGCCTTTGAGTTTTTGCCCACATTCTAGCTCTCCCTCTCTCTCCCTCAATCATGACTCCCTCATTTGTCACCAGCCATGACCACAGTGCAGGCGCTCCGTATTTTAGTTTTTTTCCAGTAAACCACAGACAATGGCTGGCACATTCTCTTCAAAGTCATTGAGCAACGCCCTCTCCCCGTCTATCCCTCTCTGGTTTTCCTCACAGCCTTCGAAGCAGAGGTTGGTGTTGTCCAGACTGATGTCCAGGCACGAGGCATTTTGGTAATTTACTGTAAACCACAGCCAATGGCTGACGTGCTTTCTAACATGATTCTTGACCTACGCCCTCCTACTGCGTCTCCCTGACTGGTTTTTTGCACTAGCCGTTGTGGCAGAGGTCGGTGCATTCTAGGCAGAAGTCCAGACACTCGTCTGGCTGGCAGAACCATGGTTCACAGAGGTCGGGCCCACAGTGGGCGGAGCTACAGCGGGCGGGGCAGGACAGCTCTTCGCTGGAAGTGTCCGGGTGGGCGAAGCAGCCGCTGTCGCAAGCCGGGGGCAGACAGGCAGAGCACGACTGCAGCAGCCACAAGAAGAGGTCGGCGCAGTGACAGGACAGACAGGCCAGAATTAGAGAGGGACAGCACTCTGAAGGAGGGAGACAGGCAGAGAGACGACAGAGAGAGAGATTAGAGAAGGAGCCACCAATGATCAGCAGACACAGCAAAGGGGAAAAAACAATAAAGACACAGCAAGGTAAACTGTAAAGATCCAGTGAGGAAAACAAAAACACAGCATCGTAATGAAAAACAGTAAAGAGACAGTACGGAAAAAAACAGTAAAAACAGAGCAGGAGAACACACTGTAAAGACACAGATTGGAAAAAAACAGTGAAGACACAGTATGGGAAAAGAATGTCCAGACACTGTCAGGGAAAGAAAAAACTGTAAAGACAATTAAGGAAAAAACAGTGAAAAACTGTAAAGGAAAAGTACAGTAAAGACACTATTAGCAAAAAAAAAAAAAAAAAAACAGTAGACACAGAAAGGGGAAAAAAAACAATAAGTACACTGGAATGAAAAAACACAGCCAAGAACACAGAAAGGGCGAAAAAAAAACAGTAACTACACAGTTATGGAAAAAATGCAATAAAAAAAGAGTAAGGGGGGGAAAAAGTGCGAAAAAAGTATTCTAATGAAGAGAGACTACCAACATGGCAACCCAGAGGGGATTCTACCAACGTGGTTGCTGAGGGGAATAATGCTGCCAAGGCAACCCAAAGTTTCTTCAAAACGTTAACATAAATTATCCTCAAAATGGCAACCTAAAGGAAAGCCTTGCAAACATGGCAACCCTAAGAGGAGTCAGGCCGGCATGAATCATGTCAACATGACAACCCCCAATTTAAAAAAAAAATCCTTCCACCAATACAACCCAAACTCCACAACATGGTGACATGACAACCATATGAGAAATTTCAACATCTCCAAAATGGGAAATCATACCAAAACGAGAACTGAAAAACATGGCCACCATAATAAGATTTTCAACCTGACAAGCGCAAAGGGAAGCTGCAGCCAAATGGCAACGTAAAGTTCCTCAAAATTGCCAGGAGGAAGGACAAGTGAACATGACAAACGACATGGGGATACCAGCAACCTGCAAACAAAACCTTTCACAACTCTATTCTCTCTAGCACATGCACAGTGAGTTTAGGTTCCTGGCAAATACATTTCAGATAATGCAAGGAAAATATATCAAGTACATGTCATTGAGTGGAAACTTCCAGACTTCTAGCAATTACACCAAAGCCTTTCCAAACACGTGGCACAAATAATTCACATGCATAAATTAATAATATATTTTTTTTCCAGAAAGAAGAGTGATGACATGATATTTGAGTGATTTGTTTGCAGGTGTTGGTGTGATTGCAGGTTTCTGTTCAAGGCAGACTCAGAAGCAGAAAAGCAAATCCCCCATTATGGGGGGGTGGTTCACAGTATATCAGGAGCTTTATTACACTGTAACACCCCCTCTCTTCCCCTGACACACAGATTAATGCTAATCCCTGTAAACATTAAGCATAACAGCAGCTCTGGTGCTTTCTGAGGGGAACTAAACATAAATAAGCGTCTCGTTTACTAGCATGCATACAAGAGCCTATAAATAACTGACACATTGTTAAACCCACAGTAATAAAAGTCATAAGCACTTAAGCCACTGCTTCTTTTCAAGTCGCAAAAGCCCACTTCTTCTATATTTTTTCCATGCGGCCCTTCCTCTCAATTATGCATCAAATGCTACACAATATTTACACTATAAAATTAGTAGTAGTCACATTGGATCAAATAATGTCATTCTGAAACACATTTTTCTCCTAATCCGTAGAATCAGCAACAACTGAAACCTTTTGATGCCATTCAACAAAAGGGGTCAACATGTCCTGACCATGCACCGCACAAGATTGCTGGAAATACCCATCGGCAACTGAGCATTTGCTATTGTGCATACATACATACATACCTGTATTCATTTTGCGCATTTTGACATGAACTATATGTACCTGTTCACGTCATCCAGCGCTGTACATCCAGCGCATAAACATACATGCGTACCCTTCACATAAACACACACAAAGAGAGACACATATCTTTTGTAATTATTAAGAAGAAAAAAAAATGTTGTTTTCTCTCACAGAGATTAATGAGTCCAGAAAGAACAAAAGCAGGGGGATGTTAGCAGTGGGAAGGAAGGCGCTGGGCAGGATGGAGCCGGAATGGAGGTGCAGAAGTGGGATACGCGGCAGTAATGACAGGGACGCTGTTAGCGGTGACTGGCGCGCACCACGACTGGATGGCCGGCTCTCAGCAGGGACACCGCGAGCAGCTCGGCCTCATTAAAAGGTCACACCTTTCGCCGGCCGCCAATCTCCTCGCGACCACAGCCTCTCGTTTTCCACACTCATCTCATTATTAACGCCCCACATCTCCACCCCACCCCCCTGGCCCGAAAAGATCTCAAATAATGAGGGGGGGGGGGCGGAGAGGAAGCTGGAAATAGAGGAACATGTCATAAACAAAACCAAAGAGGAAGGGGTTGTCGTAGTTGTACAAGGTGTCTTCCAAACCAAATTCATCCAGATTACATCAAACTTCATCATGACCTGATCATATTTTCAATAAAACTGAAGAGGTAGATGGTGTGCTGTGTGAACAAGATGTCTTCAGGACCTAGGTCATCCTGATTTTATCATATTATGCATATAATCAAGGGTGAGGACCACCAGAGCTGCGGTTCCACAAAATTTTCAAAAACTGCCATATGTAAGGTTTCCAACATCATAAGTTATTATGACTGTACAGTAAAAATGTGATTGTAACTGCAATTGTAGTAGCTGGCGATGGGGAACCATGTTGTTTCAAACTTGTGTCACTCACGGCACCCGAGGCGTCTTCAAAACCAAATTCATCCTCAGTGCATCATACAACGCAAAATTGACAGCAGGGCTTTTGCCCTGTCAAAGGTCTGAGTGAGAGGGTATATGGCAAGCTGTTTTAACATTTAAGAGTGAATGCACGCAAAAATCAAGCAAAATGGCAAAATTGTGGCCACAGTTGAAAAATCAACTTACCCTAATTTTGAGTTTATGAGAAGTGACTGGTGAGTTTTAAAGGGTTCTAGGGTTTATTTTTAAATTCTAATCGAATTTTGTGAGAAAAACGGGATTTTAGAATTTCGCTGGTCCTTGACAAGAAATTCGGGTCAAATACACCGGCCCGAAAAACTCGCTTTAGGAAGCCAAACAACGCTTTCTCCTCACCTAAAAACACCTAATTTGCATTAAACAGTCATCAAACAATTAATCTATGACAGATTTCCGGTTTTAGAGGATTTTCGTGACAGCTAATTAGTGCATTCTTGCGGAGTCAAATAACATGAAGGTAGTTTGCCGTGAAAACTAGAATGGCTCTAGCACTGGGGGCAGTGATTTTCGTTGCTTCAAAATTAGGATTTACAACTTTGAAACATGATATCTCAAATATGTCAAATCATTTTTCTGGCGTCTTAAGCAAGCGCCTTTGAAATTGCTCACGAACCCGGCCCAATTCTGTCAAATTTGCTTGGAGCGAAGCGCGAAATCCCCAATAAAACACAATAACAATACTATGAAATACAAAAATAATAGTTTGGTTCAACTTGTTTTCCCTGAGTGGTCACTCACTGGCAATTCTTGACAAATTCATGCACTGCTTAGGCATTCTTTGGCGTTCAAACTACTAGGACAAAGGGCTCGTTATGCATTTTGCACATGACAAGGAGCGGTATTTCATAACACAGGAAATCTCAAAAACCATCACCAGACACAGACGATCCACTGCTATTTTCATAGAGCCTCTGGAATCTAGTTCCTAATTGAACTCCTGAAAGTGCTCAGCGATGAGTCTCGAAATGAGTCTCCACTTGAACCGAACAGCCGAGCTCGATTGTGTGGCAGGCTGTCATTTAAGCCTGTCAATTTTCAACCCTTGCAAGACATGCATCGCACAATCGTTTCATTCGCTAGAAATGGTGTGCGCTTAAAAGTCACCCCGTGAAAATTAACACTTTTTATTTCTTTGATTTTCAAAAAAGGGAATTCCGTGAACTGCTAAATTACAATAGAGCAGTTCCTTTTATTATGTGATGCAAACACGATAATTCAAATGAATACGCAAATAAATAAATAAATCACAATCTCTCAAACCTATTGACGGGCTATTTGTACCGTTTTATATCGTGCTATACTGACATCAATTCTATCATAGCAAACATAACTTACGTAGTGGAATTAACGCATCCATGAAATGAAGCTTATTTCACTAAAGGTATCGCTTTTGAATATTTAACGGAACAAACCGAATAAATTGACATATTCTGATGACGGAAGCGCGACATTACAAAGGGCTACCCTCCAGACTAACTTTTGGACCTAGGAGCGCATGCGCTCCCAACCTGAAAAAGTAGGGCGCGCAGGCCAAAATTTAGGCGCGCAGGCCAAAACTGTGGTCACGCAAAGTACCATGATACTTGAATATTTACAAGCCCAAATAAAGATACCTGAACAGACTATCAGTTGTTGCTGCATTTATTTAAGAAACATTATCAGAAAGCACTTTGTTAACTGAAAAGTAAATATTGATGTTCACAAGAATGTTTGAAAAATGTATAAATGCAGTTATCATTTTGGAGAGTTATCATACAAGTCTAAATGTATGTACAAGTCTCCATTTCTCCAAGGGACAACTTTTCATCAAACCCTCCCCAGTACATAAACTGAATTATTCATAGAAAAATTATGGCCAAATTTAGATGAGCACCCCCCTAAAACCAACATATGGGGATAAATCAATGAATAACTCCCAATTATCACAGTGCTAGTTCTAAAATTTATAACTGTTATTGTTGCTGCCATCCCAAGGAACAATTTGACACCAAACATGGCTTAATTGCTTTGAAAATATGAGACCCAGGAGGAATTGAAGCCGTAAAAAGCATCATTTGGCTACACTTTTTCATCACAAATTGAAAGTTTAACATTAAAATTAATATAGTTCCCAAAGTGATCCACCCTAAATATTTGGTAAAAAGTAGGTGCAGTATGCCGAGTTCGTTAGCACAAAGTTTCAAGAAATTCTTTCACCAGTAACAATGTAGTAGGACGGCTTATTATAATAATAATAATAATTATTTACCAGTTTTTTTCTTATTTCGCTATGTAGATTTTGCACATTTCGAAGGGTAACGGAAACGCACACAGAGACTGAGGACGATGTCCGACGTTATTAGCCCCAAAAAAACAGTCTGCTTCGTGACCGTACACTGTTCGTGACACAGACTCATATTTGAGGCATTGCGCTTATAAGCCTATGGTCGTCGCTGGAGTACATTGGACAGGTGTCACCAGTTAGTCTTTGAATCAGTTTTGAACATTTGTTGCAATCGACAAAATACTATTCCTCTGACAGCTGGCCAATTATCGGAACCCCAAAGAAAATGGACTATAAATCTATAAGAACCGCAGCTTTTCTCATCTTTATCATACTCTAATGAAAATAAATAATCTCGCACTCGGACCAACCAGTCACTGATTTCATACATACTGCATGAATAATCATGTACATGCGGAACTTCAGATCAGAGTGGAAGTGCGCATCCAACCTAATCCATCAGGATAGAAGGTTAGCGATTGATATTGAAACGCTAAATAAAACCATTCGCCACTGGACGCAAGCACCCATAGCTGGTATCAACAAGACTCAAAACTGTGTCACGAACAGTCTACGGTCACGAAGCAGACTGTTTTCGGGCTAATAACGTCGGACATCGTTCTCACTATCCAGGTGCATTTCCATTACCCTTAGAAATGCGCAAAATCTAAATAGCGAAATAAAAAACCGGTCATGAAAACACTTGTCCCCCGCCAGGTCACGGAAATCGACTGGGGTTAGCGTATCACACTAATACACATTGAAGCCAAAGATGAATGAAATCGGTCCAACCGTTCTTGAGATATGTCATTCACAACCAACGGGACGTGACGGATGGACGGAGCTGAATTCTATGTCCCCCGCTCCGTTCGCTACTGCGGCGGCAGGGGACAATAATTGATTAGTTTTGTGAATTGAAGTAGTTGGCGAACAGTTCAATTCAAAATAAAGTAACGCTTTGATATTAGTAAGTCAGTACAAATAAAAGCAACATTTTGATAATCAGTCTGTAATCTTGGCGTTACAATGTCACGCAAGGGTTGAAAATTGACAGGCTTGTTTGAGAGCCTGCCATACAATCGAGCTCAGCTGTTCGGTTCAAAAGGATACTGGATCATTTCGACATTAATCGCAGAGCACTTTCAGGAGTTCAATTAGGAACTAGATTCCAGAGGTTCTAACCATAAAAATAGCAGTGGATCGTCTGTGTCTGGTGATGGTTTTTGAGATCTCCTGCGTTATGAAATACCGCTCCTGGACATGTGAATAATGCATAACGAAGCCTTTGCCCTGGTATTTTGAGCCCCAAAGAATCCCTAAGCAGAGCAAGAGTCCATCCAGAATTGCCGGTGAGTGACAACTCTGGGAAAATAAGTCAAACCAAACTATTATCTTTGTATGTCATAGTGTTGTTGTTGTTGTTTTATTAGGGATGTCGTGCTTCGCTTCAAAACAGAAGGGTCAAGTAAACGGTCACTCACCTAGCAAATTTGACAGAATTGGGCCGGGTTTGTGAGCAATTTCAAAGACGCTCATTTAAGACGCCAGAAAAATGATTTGATATATTTGAAAAATCATGTTTCAAGGTTGTAAATCCTGATTTTGAAGCAATGGAAATCACTGCCCCCAGTGCTAGAGTCATTCTAGTTTTCACAGTGTACTACCTTGTTGTTATTTGACTCCAAAAAAACGCACTAATTAGCTGCCACGAAAATCCTCTAAAACTGGAAATCTGTCATAGATTAATTGTTTGATGTCTGTTTTGTGCAAATTAGGTGTTTTTAAGTGAGGACAAAGCGTTGTTTGGCTTCCTAAAGCAAGTTTTTTGGGCTGGTGTATTTGACCCAAATTTCTAGTCACGGACCGGTGAAATTCTAAAATCCCGTTTTTCTCACTCAATTTGATTAGAATTTAAAAATAAACCCCAGAACCCTTTAAAACTCACTAATCGCTTCTCATAAACTCAAAATTAGGGTAGGTTGATTTTTCAACTATGGCCACCTCTTGCTCGATTTTTGTGTACATTCACTTTTAATAGCTAAGTTCAGCTATCCGGAATTAACATTGCAGATATTAACAACGTCATTTTCACTTGCCGTAATTACATTGTGACTAGTAAGAATTTTCATTCAAGATATCTATAACGTCATTTTGACCAGTGAAAACTATAGTTAGAGATATCTGTAATTCAGTTTTGACTAGTCACAACTGAATTACAGATATCAGCAGTGACGTCACTGAAAGCGACACTGGACTCGTCACTAATCCTAACTGACAAATGTAGATATCTGTAATTCCATTTTGACGAGGCAGAATGAAGACTAAAGATATCTCAAATGTCATTATGACTAGTCAGAATTGTTGTGCAACGTTAGCTGTTGTTAGCGGAAGAAATGGCAGTTGCTGTTGTGGATAAGATTGTTCGAAAATGCCATGAAATAGAAAGAGCTTATCACCAAGGAATTTGTGGCGAACGAGAGCTTCGTTCACGAGAGACTTGTGGTAGAAATTTACAGCGTATTGAATATTTGTTGTCTCCGGGCACACTTGAGGACCTACGACGAAGTCTGGATGGTGTCAGAACACTGATCCCCCGTTCTGGGGTGTGTTTCCCGAAATCACAGATTCTAACTTACATAGTTTGGCCCATTGACTGTGAATGGATGAACTATGTAAGTTGCTAACTTAGTTAGCAACTACGCTTTTGGGAAATGCGCCCCTGGAGTAACAGCTGAAAGAGTAGTCTTTTTTGCAGAAAGTAACGTTAAACCCTGTGCATTTGACAGCTCCTGTCGTGCACGGGCTGCGGCATTAAAAACACCCTCAAAAAACACCTTCGGCCTCTGCTTGCTCTGACATGGCGTTTGAATGCAGCTTTGAATCAACATGTGGCGCTGCTCCCGCTTGCCGTAACTTTCTGGCATACAGATATCTGCAACGTCATTTTGCCTTGTCAAAACTCTAATTCAAGATATCTTTAATTACATTTCGACTAGGCAGAATGGAAGTGAAAGATATCTCCAATTTGAAATATCTCTAATCAAATTTCTCTCCGAGATATCTGTAACTTGATAGTAGATATCTACAATTAAATTACGTATATCCCAAATTCCAGTTTGAGATATCCACTAATTAATTTTGACTAGACATATATCCAGTTCAAGATATCTACAACGTCACTCTGACTAGGCCAAACTTAATTCAAGATATCTACAAAGGACAATGTAGATATCTTGAATTGAGGGCAATTAAAGATATCTTGAACTAGAATTTTGACTAGTCAAAATTCAATTTTAGATATCTCAAACTGGAGTTACAGCTAGTTGTAATTCAGTGGCAGATATCCGTAATTCACATTGCGGATGTCTGCAACTGAAATGTAGATATATGTAACGAGAAACCCCATTCACATGAATGGCAAAAGTGACGTCATTTGTCCTAGGAAGAATGAGGTTATGGATATCTGAAATGACAATTGTGGATAGGAAGAATGTCATTGTAGATATCTGAAATGCTCTTTTTGACTAGGAAGAATTGAATTGCGGATATCTGCAATATATATTCAGTCTAGTTATTAAATGTTAAAAAGGCTTGCCATAGAGGGTACGCAAGAAACTCGATACTAACCGCCCTGAATAAACGAACATCTGAATAGAGTTTATTATTTAAGCGTTTAGACCAAGTTAATTTACAGTATCAGCTCAATCTCCATTGCCCACCCCTGACTCTACAAGTCTATTCCCATTTTAGTTGGGGGAGGATTTGAGCCCCCCAGCAGAGCAAGTTATGTATGAGAGTCTTTAGAACAGCCATGGGAGGGTAAGGCCTCATAGGAGGCGGGGCTTACCTTCAGGGGAGGAGCCAGGCTTGTGGGAGGAGCCTGCGCTCACCTTGCTCTTCCTGCTGCCGTCACTGCGCACTGATAGGCTGGACTGCAGCTTGTGCTGGACCTTGTGGGAAACAGTGGACGACTGCTTCCTTGGCCCAGGCCCAGCTCCGTTGCTCAGAGCCACGCGGCGGCCATTTTGGCTCTGGCTTGCTTCGCAGTCGCTGGGCACCACGGAAGCAGTAGGTGGAGGAAGGCTTTGAGGCTGGCCTGGAAGGAGAGGGAGGAAGACCAGAGGCATTTTCAAAATGCAACAGCTCTTCATAAAGCTGGATATAACCTACAATGTAATTTTTTTCCCTCGAGAGCCGCAAATATTTGGGACTTTGACACTATTTAAAAGAAGCTGCGTCAGGCACAGATATAGATGTGCTCACCTGCAAATTTAGATTTATTTTGATGGTAACTGAGATCAACGCAGTGACAGCCATGCAGGAATTATAGCCCTTTACTGTCCAAGTACCAACAGACGTCACTCCATATTAAGGATCATCAAATCGCAGTCCTTAAGGTATGCGGTCAGTTTTCCGCCCTTGCTTTACCTGGATGTCAGGTGTACAGACAGGCTAGCGAATCATAAGCAGAAAAGAACACCTGGGCTGTATTTGGATTTGAGGTCCAGATTTGGTGATCCTTGGCTCTACATGGTAATGAGAAGAATCTTAAAACATTAATCCAGGGGTTATGACTGCTGCCCAAATAGTCCTTTGCTAACATACTTGAACGAGATAAAACATTTGGTTCATTCAGAAGCAGGATGCCAAGTCATAGCCCACTTCTACGGCTGGATTTTCAAGCCTGAATGATTCTGGAGTACTCTCATCTGGGGGAAAACAACATGCCATTCGCATTATGTTTCCGACTAACAGATACAAAAATCTGTCACCAAACATATTAACCCGCGATAAAACCTGCCCAGCAGTGTCTCTGCTATCCATGGGACGCCCATTTAAGGCCGCTAACGCTCCGATTAATCGAGGTTTTGCACTCCCCCTTACAGCAGTGTATCGAGTAACTTCACTCTGTGCCGGCCACGCTAAGATCATTTAGGCTCACCCACTTTTTATTGTCGTTAGAGCTTCCCTATTTAGGGCTGGGCAGTATGCCCCAAAATTCATATTGCATTATATTCTGAATTTTGAATGACAGCGATATCACAGTATACACTTTTTCTCCCAGTTTCTGCTGAACATGCCAATAAGATAGTAAAGGCATCCAATAAGAGCAAGGGTAGCAGCATGACAGGGCAAATGACACATAAATCAACCTGTTTTAACTCATTTCCTCACACCCCTGGGCCCTCATTCATGTCCAGCCAAGTTTTCTACGCAAATTCTTTTGCACTGATGCACTCATGCAAACACTGACATTTTTCCTCCACCAGTATGGATGGTTTAGCCAAATACATATTGTGGCTCTTATTTCTCACATTGTATATATATATATATATATACACACATATATATCACTTATTCCTACCCATAAGTCCACAGGCGTAATCCAGGCCATCCATTACAAAGAGCCTAAAAATAACCAATCACCCTGTCATCATCACGATTCCATGTGTTCACATACTATGTGCAGTAAGCAATGCCTATTCCAATAAACCCCATACAAGCCAAAGTCAAAGCAAAACAAAATCCTTATAAAAATTTCATAAACAAACATATTAAAGGTATGCAACGTTCATACAGACCAATAATTGGACGTTCATGCATAAAAACGCAATGCTCCATTATTGATGCTCTATTAGTGGACAGCCCCCCCTTGGTAGTTTATTCTATTGGCCCTAACCTACTGAGAACTACAGAGTTAAGAGAGCAGATTCTTCTGAATTGTTTGAACAGGCAACGATGCTCCCCTTGGCTAACGTTTAACCGCTACGCTACACCATGATGGAGTGCCCAGGTGAGTGTTGGGGGGGGGGTGCAGTCACGAGAGAAGAAGACAGACCCCTAAAGCTCGATCCTCCCCGCCATCCACACACACACACACACACACACACACACCCCCCACCCCAGTCCCTGATTCTTACCATCTCCACACGCGTGACAGCCGCGGAAAAGTCAAGCGCAGCCCCATCTGATAATGCGGAGCGCTGGCATTTTCAGAAGTGAAGCAGAGGCTGCAAATTCAGCCCAGCTGGGAGTTTCGGCATTATGTTCCATCTGCATTATAAAGGGAGCAGACCCACGTACAGCACACACCACTCTCTCCTGAATTATTCATTTTTTGTCTGTATATTCAACATCTCATGCCTTTCACTACCCCCGCTCCTCGTCTTCTTCCTCCTCTTTTTTCTCACCACCTTTTAATTTTTTTTTTTTTTTTTAAACTCTGCATTTTGTAACCGCGACGACAGTAATCACAGCCAAACTGAACTTCCTGACGGCGTATGAAAGCGTCATTTTGTTAAAAAAAAAAACTTCTCAGAGCTCCCTCGAAAATCAGATGCGCCGAGTTTCATATTTTGACTGTGCGCCAACAAATGCAATTATTGTTAACAAGAGGGGGAAAGAAAAAAAATCCAGCGATCACTCGCCCAGGAGGCCGCTGAAGGCGATGCAAAACAATGCAATTAACCAGGCCCTTGGCTGGCTTTTTCGTCTTAGGCGTGTTTAAACGAACACGTTTAAAAACAAAGACACCGTGTGAATCGTGCTCCCTCAAATCGAACAGCTGTAACTACCAAAATGTGACTCTCACGCCGCAAAGATTTTATGTAATAGCGGTTGCGATTACGCTAGTTTCAGGTGCTATGTTCCACAACGCAGGAAATTTGTTTTGAATCACCAGGAGTAGAGGAATGTAACATAAGGGCTTGTCTGAAAGCGTAACAACAAGTCATCTCCATTACCATACAAAGCAATAGCCTGATGAGGTCAAGATCAACTGCCAGTTCACAGAAGTTACAAAATATTTTGTCTGAGTGGTTTCCACAGTCAGTAGTTACTGCACGCTAAGGCCAGTGGGTGTCAATTCCACCCCTTCGCCAGCCATTTTACAGGAATAGCAGCAGGCATTTGAAAAAATTGAGCGATGGTGACAGAGAATCTGAAGCTTAAGAGTAATGTGACTACAAGCACACAAACAGAACTGTTCGTGCATTCATTTGGGAAAACTAGTATAATGATTATGTCCATAGTCCCCCAAGCCTAATCACTGAGTTCCAGCCAAGCACAACAGAATGTTTCGGAAGTCTCGAGTGCTTTTAACAGAGGAACTGGACTTCCCACAAAGGGAGTCAAATGCGATGGCAAGTGGAGTATTGATCTATCTTTCAGGCTTCAAAAGGAGAAAGAAGTCACTGGAACAATGACACACCAGATAAGGAAGGATCGGAGACTAATGACTCTCCACCATTGTGTAGCATTCAACAGTATACTAAAGGCCCACCAAGTTGTTTTTACACAAAGAAGTGTATAACAAAAATAATAAAAATCAATAATTACTCATACAAATATGTTTAAAATGATTTAAAGTTGCATGTGATGAGGAGTGAAATTGCTTTATATAATGAAAATGAGCCACTTTACTCTCCAAGGCATGGGTTGCACTCTCTGGAAGCTGCCATGCTTAAAGAACCATACAATTCCTTGAAAACACCAAACTAATGTTAACATTCGCAGAAGCTGCAAGATCTCTTGCATTTGGCTCAGCAGGCTGGCCGATCGTTATCTGGAGCTACTTCCGGGCATCTTGTCCGTATTCGATTTTGATCAACATAATAAATGAAAGATCATAATTAAATAGACAGGTCGGTCGCTCGCCACCAATGGGTTCAGCCCCCTATCAACCACATTTTTAATTTTGGCTTATTTTTGACACAAAATTGTCTATTATTTTGTGAATTATGTCACCATGGCAACCAAAATATATAGGCATTGTGTCCTAACCACTGCCCATATACTCATCAAATATTAAAGAAATAGCTTTAAATTTGTGGCCTGTAGAGCGTCCACAAGGAAATCTCTATGGCAGCGGCAACCCTGGATGCGTCACAAGGCCAAATCCATAGTAGCCCTGACTTTGTCCGGGGGCAAAAATAGCAGGGTCTGAAGCCATAATGCCCAAAAACTGCAAGAAGTTGCTTGCTTTCTGCTAGATATGAAAGTAAGGTGTTTAATATTCTTACGACTTCTGCTCTGTTTGGATGGACTTAGTTTTGCGGGGAGATAAAGCAACATTTACTGGAGCATCTCTGCTATTTTAGTCCTTTCAGAATTCGCCATCTAGCTGACTTACAGAGCTGCGCACTCCCAGTTAAAATTTCAGGGTCTTTTACTGTGAAACACTCTGTAAAAATAACCCGAGGTAATACTAAACTCGTACAATTCAAATACTCATAAAATAGCACGCTGCTTAGCTAGCTAATTGACTTGCAAATGCATTATTGAGGTCCAGCGATAGTCCTGGAATATTAGCTATAGGTCCAGTGATCAGGCAAACTATGTGGTGTCAGGAAAGGTTTCTAAAATGACGACAGTATCTATGCTCATTGTTTTCAAAGAAGCTGCAACACAAACGAAGATACAGCAACAAAAAACCATAAACATAATTCTGACATCACTGGCGTGAGATAACACTGATTCAATCATTTCTACTTTTTGCCCTGAAATGAGTGTAATATGCCCACCAGGGCTTGCGATGGTTACACGCAATCACGCCATTTTTCGTCTGCGTCGGTAAAGATATCAAGAGTGGGGTGCTCACTAATGCTAAGAAGAGATTCAGGGAAAGTGACTTGGTGCACCTTGAACTGTTGCATGGATACATGCATCAGCATTACATACACACACACATAGACATACACACATACTGTATGTTACAAAGGCACTAGGATGGTACACAAGTCATAGCTTTTAATCGCACGTGCCCTGCATTGGTTTATGGAAGGAAGCACGCTGCTCTTCTAATCAAAGTTGGTCATATCCTGTATTTTTCAAAATAAAGCTCGTTGTCTAGACTCAAAAACACATGGTGGCATCATATCCAGATTTAATAGGCCACAGTGCTCATTACAAGTGCTCATGCCACATCTCACACAATCATCATTAAGCCCCAAAGATAGGATAATAAACCACAAGACAGCACTTGTGTACAGTACTGTGCGAATGTTTTAGCCATCCCAGATTTTTCTAATTTAACATTGGTCTTAGATGTGCTTTTTTTTTTTCTTCATTTATGTTTTAAGTCGATTAAAACACACATTGAATGCTAACAAAAACAAATCTTACAAAAAAGTTGGTATTTCATGAAAAACAGGTGGTGCAGGTGATATTGCCTTGATAGAGCCCTGATCGCGTCATCATCAATACTGTCTGAGATTCCCTGGAGAGACGAACACGGTCAGCAGAAGACTTGTGGCAAGTTCTACGATAGGCTCGGAAGAGCAAACAGCTAATTATCTCATAATATTGCAAAACTGTAGGAGTGTGTATCTAATTTTTAGGGAAAGGGCATTAACACCGAATATTGATTCGATTTAGCTTTCACAGATCTTTGTAATACTTTGTTCAAAATTCAGATACTTTCCTCTTCATGATTTTTGGAAGCATCATCTCCCCAAAGACTTTTTTGCACAGTACTGTAGGTTAGAACGTGCAAATATATTTATGTCTTTTCTCACCATGATTCTTGAAAATATGATCAGGCACCAGTCTAAAATTTCTCTGGCAATCCGATTGGCCAGGTTGTGTTAAAGAGTACCAACATACTTCCCAGCATACTGAAAGAGTACAGACCCATTTTTGCCTCTTGAGAATCCAGTGAAGATAAATAACCCCAGGCATAAAATGTATAACTCAAATCCACTCACTCCATGAGGGTTTATTTTTATATGACTACCACAGAGCCATCCATAAACGAGGAAGCAGCCCTTTCTGGCAGCAAAATCATCTTTCCTGGTTTATGAAGTGAAGTAGTACTTTTAATTTACAGAACATAAATAGCCATTATAAAACCACAACACAAACTGGAAAGGAAATGGCTAGCTTAGCCGGGGTTAGAGCATAAAGGGAGCCACAAAATGTGCTTGCACATAGGTGTAGGAACCGAAAGCATCCAGGAAACAAGTGACTGACTCAAATGAAAAGGAAGAGGACATGGTCTGGTCACGACTGTTGGTTTTTTATGACGCTATCTCTACGACAAAGGGGTTGGCTGTCCTACCCGAGACTAGTCTAAACTCACACACAGGCAACATAGCGCCAGTACACTTTTAAACAGTCTTCAACTAGGGAAGTCAATGTTGTCGTAATTACAATTCATTTTCATAACAAGAGCTGTACCACCCAGAAAAACAGGAGAATACACAGACATATACACACATATACTTCAACAGGACACCAAAAGAGGGAAAAACAGATCTTTTAACCAGGACACCAAACTCCCCCCCACGTCCCCCCTTCATTTTCAATACAGGAGCTACCGTTGAGCAGGGCGTACTGTACTGTACACTGGGAAACTAAATTATTCATGGCACTGTTGGCTCGGAAACGCATTGCGAAGCGGTAACCGCGCCTGGCGGGATTGGCCCGACAGTTCGGTCCCCAGAACGGCAGAGAAATCTGACAGGCCGGTGCATCCTGGGAGCGTTTTTAAAGGCCAGCATGTGATGGATTCGCCAAGAACACACAAATATAATTGCCATTTGTCACGAGCACTTCGGTGGATACCCCCCACAGAGGGACTGTTTCGCGAAAGGCGCGGCGGGGACAGCAGATGATTTCGAACCCACAGGCTCCTACCACTGGTGTATGAGAGCAGTTCCACACTTTGCCAATCCTCGAAAAAAAAAAAATTCAAAGTATGTGCAAAAAAAGAGGAGAGAAAAAACATCAGGACATTCATTCTAGTTTTGAGGTAATGAGTGGTAGGCTGCATCACACTAGTGAGAAAAAACAGATTCCCCCCCACCCCCATTTTGAAATCAATAAAAACTCCTTATGTGGAGTATGCCGAAGATCGCAGAGGCGAAAACATAAAATGCTGAGATGAAGATAAAATTTAATCAGGTTTTTCTGCAGCGTGTCACAAGGTAAGACAAGACGGAAAGTCTCCAGGCCAGAACTTTAAAAAAAGTGAGTAAGCGTATAACTGTTCCTATCTGACAAAGCCAGAACATGCCTCCATTTAATTCCACATGGCAAAATTTCAGCACAAAAGGCCAATTCTGCGGGAGCATATTCTGATTTAACTCCGAGATGTAACAGGAAATGAGTGACACTGTCTAAAACGTCGGGCTGAGTATGCGAGTATGAGTGTGGTACGGCAGTTTGATTCACTACAAAAGTTAGTTCACTATAGACTTGAGGCCTTCTTACTTTGATTTGCAGAAGTGCAGAGACACAATAACTGATGGAAAAACAATTCCTTGTTCACCAATGTGCCGATAGAAATTGGTCTCTATTCAGATCCAAAGTAAAAACACTGGTAAACTTGTGATCCCGGTTTGGGTCTAGCTGTGATGGCGTCAGACTTAAAGTGGTGGTACATTGATTTTAAACTTGACCTAATTTGGTATGATTACCAAGGTAGAATTATGCTGAATTAGCACTCACAACTCACATTATCTATCTTTGTTTTCGATGTCGATTGCGTACTACCTGTTTAAAGTTTTTTTTTTTCTTTTTGTGAAATCTTAATGGATGGAACGGATCTTGATTTCAGCTTCGAAGTTGATCATCGGGAGGTAGATCTACCAGAAGTAAGCAGCAGTTCAAATTTCCTTTTCCTTTCGATATAATCTACCCATGATCTTTGTAGTAGAGAAATTGTTCCTGTCCAATGGGAATCTTCCCCAGCAATTCACATATGAGGAAACCATAATAGGCCGTATTAATACATCCGTCAGCGAGACACCAATAGTCTATTTTCTTTTCCCATGCTTCGGTTGGCAGCTCAATGGACTCCGTCTTTACAAATGAAACATCAGTTGCACGCCTATCGTCTTCGAAAGACTTCTCGTCCATTCTTAATATTCGATAAGAACCTAACAAAATCCAATTAATAAGTGACTTTTTTTGCATACCAGTATGAATTCTGAATTTGAATAGAATCCTGCTCTTGAGTTGGTGGGAATGGGGCCGACGCGACCTCCTCCCTTGCGGTGAGAGGTGGGCTAAGTTACCGTGCAGTGATCGACGTTATGTCCGAGTGCTCTTAATTCGTCCGATTCGAGGGCTCCTGATTTCAGGTGTTCCTGATAGACTTTATGCGTGGCACAAGTAGCACAAAAGACCACTGAAAAATAACACAGCTGACAACGTGTCATAGGTATAGCTAGATATAGATACATAGCTAGTTGTACGCTTACGCTAGCACTGCAACTGTTTGGTTCAAGCTGTGAGGTCTTTGTCATTTCTGGGTGTGAACAGTTCTGGAAAGGGTGTTCAAAAATGCTCCTTACTTTTTTTCCTAAGAGTACTGGATATCCTGAAAGTAATAAATTCATATTCTATATATTCTTAGCTTTCCTTGGGTGTATAGTTTACTGATTTTTGTAAGCCTCAATAAATTTCTACTCAAAGTAGGCTTTGTTGAGAGCTCTATGCACAGCTCTCTGGCTAAGTATTTCAGTTCAAACCAATGTTCACAGATCATGCCGTTGTAAGCTCCATGTTTGACATGTGTAGTAACATGACTAGCTGCTCACCAGGATCCCTTAGTGAGCTGGTTCAACAGTCTGTTATTCTAAATCAAAGAATATTTCTAGCGGAGATCCAGCCAACAAGCAAAACGGGCACAGTGTTTCAACTCACCAAGCTTTGGCAAGAGTGCACGACAGAGGCGTACTACTCGTGCTTCATTTTAGAATATTTCTCTATAGCGGGTAAAAGGTGAGTGATAGTGGGGACTGACTTGAGCACTGAAAGATGTGCACACCCCCCTCTACATCACTCCCATCACTCAAACTCTGCATCGGCAGTAAATTTTGGGTTGAACGCTTGCAAATTCAGGCGAGAATAATTAGCAAATAGCAAATGTTAATTCATAATGGAAGGAATAAGCGGGTACAGACAATGAATTCATAATGGACACTAATATTGCCAGACGATATTGACATAATCGATACACAATAGACAAAGCTTTCTAGAGGCTGAATTACTTTAACCAAGATCCGGATAAAGTTCAGCTCTCTGAGGAACGTGCTGTCCTCGGTCCATAACGCCATGTTCATTAGCTTTGACTCATTCAAGTAGCAATGAGCAGAATCTAATTGGGCTTCATTATCAGGGCTGTGGCTAAGCTTTACCTGAGCAGGTATTCAGGCTTCTCCCTCTGCCTTTCACCCTCTGTCATGCTAGATTTTGGAACAACCTTACTTAAGGCCCATCGTGCTGTACCCAAATGCGATATAAACCAAATGCTAGCACACTGTTCGCTCGGTATTCTGTGGACAGAGCACCATTCTTGGCAACAGCTCTGAGGGCTTTCAGCATTGATAATTTGTCCATTACTAACCAGAGCGCTACAGGCATGCTCCTCAGCTGACACGATTGCAATTGATTTTCAACAGCACCAGCGGCTTTGTTCTTAGTCAACAAGGCTCACAGCTGTTGATTTTACAATGACAGATGCCCGTGCAATCATGGCGATTGAATTACTTCTTTCACGGTTCCTGTGTGACTACATACGGTTAGCAAATGAATTTTGTTTTGACAGACACTAATGCTAAAGAAAGAAATATGCACCAATGTGGGCGCTAAATGAAAATGAAGAATGATCACATTTTATCAGATTGAATCAGTAGAAATCAGCTATTTTCTTTTTCCACAGTTCATAAATAACATCCCAACTTCAAGCTCTTTAACATAAAAGGTCACAGTCACCCGCAGTGTGAACAGAAATTACTGCATAATCTCCACAAGTATAATCCTTGACACCGCCCAGAATGCCAGATATGCCTACCAGTACTTTCTGTCCAAGATGTTCTTCAGTAAAAAAAAATGGGAGAAAAGACAAACATCTCCCAAACACCCCAAGCTCAACATGCAGGGCTGCTTTCACCAAAACAGTTCATAATGCCTAGTCCTGGACTGAACTGAGTTTTGTGGGGAGAATGATCTGCATAGGCCATTTCAAATTACAATTGTCTTGGACTAAGCTTAATCTGTTTCGGCAAATCGGGCACTATAATTGGGCAATTCACAGCCCTCTGTTCACCTTATTGCCGACATCAAACATTTATCCAAGTGCGTTTTTGTTTGCAAGCAGTAGCTTCAAGAGTAACACTACAATGAAGCAGCAATAAATATAGCAGTGTACTCAAAGCCAGTCTCCATATACTATTGGCTCTTTATTATGTAAACACCTCATAAATGCGTTATTCCTTTATACCTGTCAGTTTGAAATGCTAATTTTGTAAATACTTCTGTAAATGCACAATGACCTGCACTAGGAGAATTCCCAGAGTCCTTCAAACAGCCCAACCTTCCATTTCTCCTCGCACCAGACAGCCTAGTTTCAATACAAAGAGACGTATCTATTAAATTTGTTATCCTTTTTTGTACAAACATGAATCTCAATATCAGAATTTATAGTAACAGAACCAGGGGAATTATATCAGAAAACAAATATGCAAAAAAGGAAGGGGTGTATTTGCAATCCCCCCCACCCCGCACATGCATCAAAACCCATTTACCATTTGACCTCCCCACTTCAAAACAAAGACTCCAGAGAAGGCAAAAAACAAACCAGAAATGAGCAGTCAAGATTTAATTGGAGGGACTCTACCCTCCATGCCCTATTTTCATGATGCGCACCTGACACTGTGCACTCCTTTCATAAATGTTTATGGTTTATGCAAAGTAGCACTGAGGAAAAACAACAGTAGCTGTCTTTTATGACCATAATTTAGTGCAATTACGCCTTTAATTCAGGGACAATCCTTGACAACAAACCACTCAGCTTTTATTTGGTAAGAGACTTCTCAAATGACTCCATAAAGTATTCCATCTGCGGCTGGAAGATTTATTTGCATTAAGACAGCAAGCTGGAAATTAGATTGTATTTTCAACGCAAAGGGAAAACACTCCTAATACAAAGTGGTTTGAATCACTGAATGTCCAAGCACTGGCCCATGGAACAAAACTAGTCCCTGGCAACATGGCTGCCACTCCCTAGCAATGACAGTTTATAAAGAGAAAACATGATTTTTTTTTTTTCTCAATATTAAGTTGTCTATTAAGTAAATATTAAGTTATTTAACCTGCAAAGTTCCACAGAGACACTTATTCTGCTTCTCTTGCTTCTCCTTTCCAAGCATGGCTGGCCAGATATAGCAGTTATAGGCAAGGAGCGCAGAGGAAAGAACTAGAGGGAAAAGCCAACAGCGGTTTAGGGGCTAGAGCCCTCGCTCAAAGGCCTAACAGCAGAGTACTTCCCAGCACAATATCTCCAGGGCAATTCCATGAAAAGAGGGACATGATGAGCAAAAATTAAATCTCTGTTTAACATCCAGAAAAGGGCCTCAATCTATCCACAAAACCCATAACTTTAAGAAACATATATATTCATGGCTGAACCACTATTTTTCAGCAAGAGTTTTGCATCCAAACAGATGGTGCGAATTTCACCCTGAAATCGGCCCTAAATCAGGTAATTAGGACCTTTGAAATTACCAGTAACTAATTGGGTATTACAATTCATATCTTTCAATTTTTTATACCAAGAGCATCAATTCAAAGTAGAGGGGAGCTCGAACCCTCATGTGGAAGTTTGCTGGCCAGAAGGTAGGCGTGACTTAATCATCCCATTCAATGTAATGACCGTCACGGAAATTCTGAATTATTTTTATTGGAAGAAACTGAGATGGAATATTGACTAAACCTTTTCAATTCTCTTCGCTGTAGCCATGGCAAAGTCAATAATGGACAAAGTCTGCCTGAAAGTTTGGCGCGTAAGATTTGGCAGGGGATCAAAATCCGTCACGTCCGTCACATGTAACGTCCGTCACAGGAAAAGCAGGGTTCTGCCGATGCTGGTCGGCGGTGGTCGGCGTCTACCAGCACTCGGAATGCACAGACCACCACTCAGTTCTGATAGCTAGTGCTTTTCCCGACCGGCACTATTTTTTCAAAGATCAGTTAAAATGAATGCATCCAGTGTCCAATAAAATCGTTAGAAACAAAACATAAATGACCCTAAATATGCTACCCCACTTCTTGTTATTGTCAGAATAGCGAACTTTCGTTTTCGACCCACGCCCCGTCTGCGCTGGTCTTCATTGATACTATAAAACCTGCCCAACAGTGATGGAAACACCGAGTGTCATCCGAGCCCGCGTGTGCTGGGTATTCATGGCGAATTGAATCTGAGGCTGTGGGGAAATTATCGGTGCGATTGTCTCAATCTAATGAAAGACAGGCAATTATAATCAGGCTGGGTGACTGATTTCTGTAGCGCTGTACTTTGCATGTTGAGAGAAAAGTTTTCTTGTTATATAAACGACAGCAAAACTAAATAAATCTCTGTCGAGGACAGTAACATTCTTTACATGTTAATCCATCAGTGTTTAATAACATTGGCGGTCGGTGGACGGAAAACCGAGGGGGCGGAAAACATGTCTTGAAACGGATGAGATTGTTGGCCCAATTTTAATCACTGTTCTTGGTTAACACGTTTTCCAACAATATGAAAAATCCATTTGCAGTTAAGTACACAGTTTCCCTTTTAATGAAATGGCAAGGCGAGTAAATAATAAATTCAATAAAAATGTTTAATTCACGTGCCTTGATAGGTAACCATTCATGAAAAAAACCTACTGTGGATTTTCCGTGTTAACTTAAGCCACATCTTACAAAGCAAGATATACGCACTTTTTTGCCTTCAGTTGACGCGTTTTATCTCTCATCTTAACGAAGACAATTAGCTACACCTGAGAAGGGAGAGTTAAAGTATCTTTTATCAAGCAAAATGGCTGAAACAGATCAAGACTAATAACCAGTTGAAAGACGTTTATCGCCCTCCTTGTTCTCTGTCCAATGGGTGCCACTGAAGAAATGTTTGAAACATAAATGACAGTTGTTAAGTTGTATTCAGAAATTTAATCAAAAGTCTTTGGATACAAAATAGAGAACAAGTTTATGAATATGGCATCTACAGTGGTGTGAAGAAGTATTTGCCCCCTTCCTGATTTCTTACTTTTTTGCATATTTTTCACAGTTAAATGTTTTAGATCATCAAACAAATTTTAATATTAGACAAAAATAACCTGAGTAAATTCAAAATGCAGTTTTTAAATGATGATTTCATTTATTAAGGGGAAAAAGCTATCCAAACCTACCTGGCCCTATGTGAAAAAGTAATTGCCCCCCCCTTCTTATATCATGAATTAACTGTGATTAACCACATTTTTTGAGTCCAATTTCGTTAGCCACACCCAGGCATGACTACTGCCAGACCTGTTAAATCAAGAAATCACTTTAATAGAACCTGTCTGACAAAGTGAAGTAGGCTAAAAGATCTCAAAAAGCAACATGTCATGCCGCAAACTAAAGAAATTCAAGAACAGATGAGAAACAAAGAAATTGACATCTATCAGTCTGGAAAGGGTTGCAAAGCCATTTCTAAGGCTTTGGGACTCCGGTGAATCACGGTGAGAGCCATTATCCGTAAATGGAGAAAACTTGGAACAGTAATGAACCTTCCCAGGAGTGGCTGGCCTCCCAAAATTACTCCAAGAGCGCATCAACGACTCATCCAGGAGGTCACAAAAGAACCCGGAAAAACATCTAAAGAACTGCAGGTCTCACTTGCCTCAGTTAAAGTCAGTGTTCATCATTCAACAATAAGGAAGAGACTGGGCAAAAATGGCATCCATGGGAGAGTTCCAAGGCGAAAACCACTGCTGATCAAAAGGAACACAGAGGCTCGTCTCACATTTGCCAAAAAACATCTTGATGATCCCCAAGATTTTTGGGAAAATATTCTGTGGACTGAGGAGACAAAAGTTGAACTTTCTGGAAGGTGTGCGTCCCGTTACATCAGGCGTAAAAGTAACACAGCATTTCATAAAAAGAACATCATTCCAAAAGTCAAACATGGTGGTGGTAGTGTGATGGTTTGGGGCTGCTTTGCTGCTTCAGGACCTGGATGACTTGTCGTAACTGATGGAACTATGAATTCTGCTCTCTACCGAAAAATCCTGAAGGAGAATGTCCAACCATCAGTTTGTGACCTCAAGCTCAAGCGCACTTGGGTTATCCAGCAGGACAATGATCCAAAACGCACCAGCAAGTCCACCTCTGAATGGCTTAATAAAAACAAAATGAAGATTTTGGAGAGGCTTAGTCAAATTCCGGACTAAAATCTGCTCGAGATGCTGTGGCATGACCTTAATCAGGCCATTCATGCTCAAAAACCCTCCAATGTAGTTGAATTAAAACAATTCTGCAACGATGAGTGGGCTAAAATTCTTCCACGGCAATGTGAAAGACTCATTGCCAGTTATCGCAAATTTTTGATTGCAGTTCTTGTCGCCGAGGGTGGCACAACCTGTTATTCAGACGTAGGGGGCAATTACTATTTCAAATAGGGCCAGGTAGGTTTGGATAGCTTTTTTCCCTTAATAAATGAAATCATCATTTAAAAACTGCTTTTTGTATTTACTCTGGTTGTCTTTGTCTAATATCAAATTTGTTTGATGATCTGAAACATTTAAGTGCGACAAATATGCAAAAAAATAAGAAATCAGGAAGTGGGCAAATACTTTTTCACGGCACTGTATCTATGGAAATTAGAGGCATCCCGTTACGCACCGAGGAGCACATCAAAGAAACCCAGTAATCTGGTGACTCAGAAGCAATATCTGCTTTCGAATTGACGCAAAAATTTTCCTGCGCGCGCTCGCATACAAACAATTCTCCGACCAGCACTCCGACCATCCTGGGCAGAACCCTGGAAAAGGGGTCCTGTAACATCCGTCAAACACCGAGAGAGTGGAGGAATGCTCAACTTATCTACGTTGTAGATAATAATAAAAGGGAAAGAGGGAATTTTTGCCATGGATGTTTTTGAATTGGAGCTCAAATGTGTAATTGTGCTCACTTCCAAAGGATGAAGTTTTACTCAGATTGTCATTTGATTGTCAAAGATTGTCACAAGATTTTCAACATTAACTGGGTTTTATTATACTCTTTCAGCTTTCTAGAGTAAATGATAGTTCCACTAATTATTCAAAGTTGGCAGCTGCAGCAGGGTAAAATTTACCCATGACGCAATTTTACTTCCTCTATCATTTCCAAGACCATGAAGGCAGGCTTTTTTGAAGTGCTCAATTTCAATTTTCATGAAGCAACATCATCTTAACTAAAGGTCTGCATCCAGTTATTCTGTGCTTTAAACAAAAGGAATGGACAAGGACAAGGATTTTCTAAATCACTAAGTAGGCCTAAATACAGGTTTTCTGTGAAAATGAGACACGTGCACAGATTGCGCGTATGGCGCTTAAGTAAAGAAAATGGCGTATTAAAAAAAAACTACTTGCAGGGCCCCAGAGGCGGCCAAGCAGCATAATGACGTTTATCCCATATATGATTAAAAATGGGTGTGATGCAACTCAGTAGATACAGGTTTGGTATCACACATGTGCAATACAGCTTTCTTGCGTCACAATTGTTCAGATTCCGTTCATTGGCAAACGTCAAATAACATTTTCACAAGGCCAATGCTTCTGGAAACGTTCACCATCGCTGGTGTTTACATCTAGTTGACGGTCTATTGAATTCAATGGGATGAATAATTCGTTAGCTAACATGCTAACCCTTTTGGCCAGTAATGAGTTACACATGTAACGGTTATCGTAAACACTTGAATTTAATGATTTAACGGCGAAAAGCATTAGCATGCTAGCTAACAAATTATTCATCTCATTGACTTGAATAAACTGTAAACTAGAAGCGGCGTGGAAGGAACAAGACACAGTCTCGAGATACAGGGACCAAGCCGTGCAGCTATTGTGGCAAACCAGGCTATGGCCGAACCAGACAGGAGCGCATGCAGAAGTGCACTGCCTACAACCACATGTGTGCCAAATGCGGACTGCTCCACCACCATGAAAGTGTATGTCGCCAGTCACAGCGAAAGCAAGGGTCAACAGCGGCCACTGCACAAGCACCACAGGATGACGCCACTGCCATCTTCCACACCTTGTGCTCGGTCAGTGATGTCTCACCTGTGGACACACATGCAATCACCCTGGAGCACCACGTGTATAACGAGTTTTGTAATGCCTGGGAGCGACGTGCATCTGACCCTCAACCTTTCATCGATGTCCATGTCGTGGCTAAACCATATGACGCCTGTGCCCTTGGTCTCTCTTCTCCACTCCGCGGCCCCAGTTCATCAGTCATATACCCTGCCATGGCCGACACTGGCTGCCAGTCCTGCTTGGCTGGCACAAAGCTCTTATCCAAACTAGGGCTGGAAAAGAGACACCTTATTCCAGTCAACATGAAAATGACTGCCGCAAACAACCATAACATCTCCATTGTAGGTGCTCTGGTCCTACGCGTTTCAGGTACATCACTGTCTGGAGAAACTCTTGAAACACAGCAGATAGTGTACTTCACTGATTCCTCAGATCAGCTATTCTAGTCAAAGCAAGCAGGCATCGCCCTTGGTATGATCTCCAACAGCTTCCCCACCATCGGTGAGACAGGCAAGCCAACCAGTTCGAGCAATGCCTCTTGGATCACACCCATCTGCAGTTGCCCCCCACGCCAGGGACCACCGGCACGACCCACATCTCTCCCATTCCCTGCCACAGAGGAAAATTGGGAAAAACTACAAAACTGGTTACTTGATTACCACAAGTCAAGCACGTTCAACATATGTGAGCACCAACCACTACCAATGATGGCTGGCCCCCCGCTACGACTCATGGTGGATCCTGATGCTTGGCCCGTCGCCTTCCATACTCCCATCCCGGTACCTGTGCACTGGCAAGATGAGGTAAAGGCAGGTCTCGACCAAGATGTACGACTTGGCGTTATTGAACCAGTACCAGTTGGCACCCTAGTCACATGGTGCCAAAAGATGGTTATCTGCCCAAAGAAATCTGGAAAACCAAGGCGGACAGTTGACTTTCAACCCCTGAACCGCCATGCTGTCAGAGAGACTCACCACACACAATCACCCTTCCACCAGGCATGTACAATTCCACCATACACTCGCAAAACTGTCTTTGTTGCCTGGAACGGGTACCGTAGTGTTGCCTTACACGAAGATGACAGACATCTGACCACGTTCATTACACCTTGGGGCCGTTACTGCCACGTGTTGCCCCACAGGGTTACATCACCTCAGGGGATGGCTACAGCCGCCGATTCGATGAAATCGTCTCCAACATCCCACGGAAGACTAAGTGTGTGGATGACACCTTAATGTGGTCTGATTCCATTGAGGAGGCATTCTTCCAAGCAATTGAATGGCTGGACATATGTGGCAACAATGGCATTACGCTTAACCCCACTAAATTCTCCTTTGCCATGACAACAGTGGAATTTGCTGGATTCGAGATCACCCCGAACACCGTACGACCATGCTCACAATATCTTGAGGCTATCCAGAACTTCCCTACCCCTCGCAACATCACCGATGTGCGCAGCTGGTTTGGCCTCATCAATCAAGTCTCATATGCCTTTGTATCGGCCAAGCACATGCTGCCTTTCCACATGCTTCTGAAACCTGGCAACCCCTTTCAATGGACCGTTCAACTGAAACACCTATTTGAGGAGTCAAAATCCATCATCATAAGTGAAATCCACAAAGGGGTGGAAATCTTTGACAAGACAAAGCCCACTTGCCTTGCAACAGATTGGAGCAAAGACGGCATTAGTTTCTGGCTCTTTCAGAAACACTGCACCTGCTCATCCACCAAACCTTTCTGCTGCAGGACTGGATGGAGGATTACCCTTGTCGGTAGCCGCTTCACCTCAGGCACTGAATCCCGCTATGCCCCTGTGGAAGGCGAGGCACTCGCCGTTGTTGATGCACTTGACAAGGTCCGTCACTTTGTCCTCGGCTGCTCCAATCTCATCATCGCCGTGGACCACAAGCCCCTCCTGAAGGTATTTGATGACTGTTCACTTGACGATATTCCAAACCCACGACTCTGCAACCTGAAGGAAAAGTCCCTGCGCTCCCTTTTCCGCATGGTCCACATCCCTGGTGTGCGCCACGCTGCGGCCGACGGGTTGTCAAGGCACCCCGTTGGAGAAGCCACACAGCTTAATTTGCCAGATGATATCGCACCTGTCGATGCGCTCGACAAGTCCAACCCGCAACCGGAGCTGCCCCATGACATGCTCGCTGCCATCCACACACGCACCTCAAACCCCGTCGAAGTGTGCAGCCAGTCAACATCTTCCCCGACAGAGGTCATTAAATCAGTCACATGGGATGATGTCCGCGTCGCCGCCTCCAGTGACCCAACCATGTGCAGATTGGCCGAGTTCATTCGGGAGGGCTTCCCGGATCTCCCCTCTGATCTGCCTCATGAACTCCGCCCATACCACCATTTCAAGAGAACCTCACTGAGTTTGACGGAGTATGCCTCTACAAAGACCGCATTATCGTTCCGCCATCACTCCGCAACCGAGTGCCTGACACACTGCATTCAGCTCACCAAAGTGTCGTAATGATGTGTTCCCGGGCAGAGACTTCATTCTTCTGGCCAGGCATGACTCCTGCCATCACTGAGCTACGGGCCCACTGCTCATCCTGCAATAGCATGGCACCATCACAGCCAGGTGCACCCCCCACCCCTCCCACCCAGCCTGAGTACCCGTTCCAGTGTATTGCTGCCGACTACTTCACCTACCGCGGTCAGAACTACTTGGTAGTGGTGGATAGGTACAGTAACTGGCCGACTGTCGAACAAGCTGCCAATGGTTCCAAGGGACTTATCACTGCCTTACGCCAAGTCTTTGTGACCTATGGCATCAGCAATGAACTGACATCAGACGGTGGACCAGAATTTGCGGCAAGCTCGACCCGCCGCTTCCTACATGACTGGGGCATGCATCATCGTATCTCATCTGTTGCCTTCCCTCACAGCAACTGTCAAGCAGTAGTGGGTGTCAAGACTGTGAAGCGCCTCCTTACTGACAACACTGATGCTGCATTTTGCGCAATTCTATAACTGCCTGCTAAGAGACTCTCATTAGGAGCTGTATTATAATTTGTGTATTAGGTGGCCTAGTTCTTGTACAATTCTAGGATAAACATTCATGTGTACCACTGTTGAGACACAGAGCATTTTGAAATAAACATGGCTGAATTTTTTCCATGTCTTATTCATGTAACATCCGTCACGTTCATAATTGTGGTTCATGCGAAACACACAGACATCACTGGATGGCTTTTCTTCCCCCATCAAACAGCCTCAGACCTAAGCTGGTAATACACGTAAGGTTGAATTCCTTGGAGTACAACTTTAGCTGTGAGGGTAGTTGGAATGGCTAAAAATTCCTTCTGATGTACCGTCCATCACGATGGAATTGCCCATCACAATCAAGTAAAAATCCCAAGCTACACAAGGGACCAGAACCAACAGCTCTACAGTTGCCAGTCAAGCTGTGCAGCCTCCCAAGTTGATCCTACAACATACGATGCGCTTCACTTCATGAGACTAGGAAGCACTGAATTAACAGTCCACAAGCTCTAAATGTTTGGGAAGGAACCACTGGTAGAAGCAAGTCAGAGTAAAATGCTTGTTGGTTCCATGGTAAGACAAGACTGTTCGAAGTGTCATGCATTAGTGGTATTGACATTTCAGGAGTTTTACGGTAACATGCAGCATGCAGGCTAGAGTGATCAGAAAAGGTGCAAAACCTTTTTAAAAAACAACAAAAAAAAAAAAAACCAAAAAACTTTTTTTTTTTTTTTTTTTTTTTTGCCCTAATAAGGCAATAATGCATCCCCTTCTTGTAAATCTCAGTAAAACAAAAAACACTCCTTTTTGTAAATACCAAATAAAATATTTGACATTGCATCTATTTTCAGTCTGAGATTAAGTGGTTTCGCACCAACTCGGTCCCACTTTTAAGTATTGATTCAACGCTAATCACTTGAGTTCACTTGAGTCTAAGCACAATCAAATGCACTTTATCAAGATTAAAGCTTATCTGAGAAAAAGCTGCATCACCAATGTTTCAGCTGTAATGACACACACTTAACCAACCCCAGTAGCTCACAGCACCAGCATCCATTGATGAGAATCAACAATTCAGCACCCACTTTTCAGTCCCGCAAACAAGAAATCAGTATGACTGAGCTGTTTCTATGTCACTGCCATCGTATAACTCCCTCTGACAATCCTTCAAAATTCGGCTTGTCGGACGCAACTCACCACATCAGGCATTGGGAATCACGTTAATATTCTGAGCAAGAGTCTCCAACCACCCCCCCCACCCATTTGGATAAGAGTGACAAAGATTATAAGACGTCAGGGATTCACTAATTTCAAATTTGGTAATTTGCCTTCTGATTGAGTGGAAAGTGTAAGCCCTGTGCGACCCTGTTCAGCTTAATTACTTCTTACACTGAAAATTGCAAGTGGAAACACATCTCAATATCTTCAACCCGCACTCTCATTTAAGGGGGGCTGGAGGGAGCCGTCAATTATCCTTTTGATTTTAAAATGAAACATTTGAGTGATTAATATGTCTAACTGTTATATAAATCATTAGAACATCCAATGAGATGTCATATCCTTTAAGTGAATCACATTGAGGATTAAAATAAAATCATTCACACGGCAGCAGCTGCCAATCTGAGAGAGGAAAAATGGGAACCTGTTCAATAGCACGCCTTGGAATAATGTAAAAGCTCATGAACTTGAAACCGCATGCATTTTATAGTAGTGTGCAGGGATGATTATATACTTAATAAAATGAAGATAAATCAGAAACCAAGTACTATTCAAGTATTTATTTAATGTAATATTGAATCATATAGATGAAAATAAGTAAAAACACACAATATATAGTAAAAACAAAGATAATAATGTCCTATTGAGAGAAAAGGTCAATATCCAGCGTGACCACAGCCTTTAATCTTTCAGGCATAGTTTTCACATTTTTTTTTTATCTCTTCACTCGCTAAACCATTCCATATGGTTTGAAGTTTTCAAAGAGATTCTTTCGATGTGACAACAGATTTGCTCAATCGGATTAAGGTCTGGATTTTCAGCAGGCCAAGTCATAACTTTTATGTCACCAGATATTTCCTTCCAACTTCTTGCACAATTTAGACATGTTTTTTTAGGGTCATTACCTGTTGAAAATAAAATCCCCGTCCAATCAGTCTCTTTCCAGATGGCAATGAGTGCCTCACAAGGATGCGGTGATATTTCTTTTCATCCATGATTCCATCGATTTTTATGAGATCAGCAGCTTCTTTCGAGCAGACTGAACCTCAAACCATATTATTACCACCTCCATGTTTTACTGAAGGGGTTAAACAGTTATCTTGGAAACATTCTACAATTCTATGGCGCACATAAGTTCTGCGTGTGGGTGAGAAAATTTCAAATTTTGATTCATCGCTCCAAAGGACTCGTTCCCTGTCCACTGGTGTCCAATCCTTGAATCTCTTGGCAAACTCAAGTCTTTTTTTTGATGTTGCCAGCTCTTGGCAGCAACACAACCAATCAGACCATTTTCACTCATGCATCTGGAAAAAGTAGATCTTAATACTTTCATCTCTTCACTTCTGGCATGATTAATATCATCACAGAGTTGCCGTGCTGTCAACCGCTGAGTTTTTTTTAATTGACATACTCAGATAACAAAAATCGGAGGCACTTAAGTTCCGTTCGCCTGATGGTGTTTCTTACAGTGCCATGGCAGCATTTAACGTCTTAAGCATCATGTAAGGCCACAATGCAGCTACTAACAATCTCAGGGAGCTCCTTCCGTCGTGCCATCTTGTTTAACACTGCTCAAAGTTCATGTTACCTAATATACTGAACAACTAACCATCAGAGGTAATTTTGCTGAATAATCTTGCCTCAAACCAGTTTAAACCAATTTTTTTTAGCATCATTAATCATGGAATGAGCCTTAAAACATGCATTCAGACTATGCAAGAGTCAAAATATAAAATGTGCGATACCTTTCAATTGTTATGAAAAATAAATGTTTTCAGTGTTTTTGTTTATTGTCAATATTTTTACCTCAATATACTCATGGGAATAATTTTTTTTTTTGTTCTCATTGCCTACAATAGTATTTTTCAATGCATTTACACCAAAAAAATGACAGAGAAGTAATATATTAGGACCCCTTTAAGACAAAAATGGTGGTGTATAATCATCACTGAACACTACTGTAGATCTCAATCGTTTAGCTTGTACTTTAATTGGAAGGGGCCAGAAGTTGATTGGACCAAGCAGGAGCCAATCCCCCAGGAGCAATGTGGGGTTAAGGGGCTAGCTCAAGGGCCCCACAGCTGCAGTGTTTTACACTGTCTGGGACTTGAACCTCTCACCTTCTCAGAGCCAGTAAAGCACAAAAGAAGCAATTCGTTTTGAGGTCAAATGATTGGCTGACACAAGATTAAAAAAGCCTTCAACAGGGAATCCAGTTACAGCTTTCATGCCTCAAACGGCACATCTGCTCAGGACATTATCAAAAAAAAAAAAGAAAAAAGAAAAAAAAACCAATTTGATATAAAAACCGTCGATAGAAAAGTAGATGGGTAAGTCACTCATTCACCATCTTCCACATTTCTTCATCTCTCCAACATCCACACAAGTGCAGACCGCAATTCAAATTTTCTAGAAGCATCAGATATCCTGTGACTCAGCATGGCCTGCAAGCATTGCCAACCTCCAACCCCCAAGCAAGCACAGCCCTCTCTTCAACAGCCAAAAAAAACGAAAAACGCGGAACAGAGCTGAGGGGAAATGAGCCAGCTCCCAGTTTCAGTTAGGCTGGTGACTAACAGATTCCACTGCTTTCAAAATTCAAATATCTGAGTGGATCTAGAAGCTTCCAGAGTAACCTAGCTTTCAGAAGCTTGATCGCAGAAGGATTCCACTGAGAGCATTCAATGTCTCCCTCCCCCCCGAATCAAATCAAGCGCTGAACGTGCGTGAATAACTGCGACTGAAAATAATAAAACGACCAAGACCGCCGGCAGCAGATGCTGAGAGTTCACTGCAGGGTGAAATCAAAAATAATACAAAAAATAATAACAACAATAAAAGAAGAAAAAAAAAGGTATTCGGTAACATTATTGTCCTGGTATTAACCTCAGCATTTACTGGAGTTAATGTAACAGCTGAGCAACACCGCCGCGGGTCATCGGTGCTCGACCCCCTGGTGCCAATCACCGCTGTAAGCCGGGGGCTCAAACTAAGCGAACGCTCTCAAAAGCTCTCCCCCGATGGGGCTTTAGCAGACGGCTCCATCGATTTTACACCCCCAGGCCTCCACCTCCACCACCATCCCCGTCTCCGTTATACAGGGCCAGGCTGCACTCACAGCGGCTGAGCGATAACCATGCCCCCCCGCCCACCCATCCAGTCATCCTCCAGTGATCAGAGAGGCTCCCCAACAGAATGACCTACCAGGAGGGCAGTGAACCAGCAAACTGGGTGGGCCAGGAGGGCATCATCGCCAGAGATCCCCATAATAGCCAGGGCTTTAACCTCGGTGTTGTGGCCCAAACCCTGTTAGGAGCCAGAGAGTGGCAAGTGGTGGGGGGGTGGTAATCACAGCGCCCAGCGCCGTCCCGCCGCCCCGCCACCCTCCCCCACCTACTCCGGCACCCATAAAATTGTTTTTTTTTTTTTTTTGCCGTTTGGGGCACCAGTACTGAGTATGTTGGGGTTTAGTTTCAATGCACAAAGAGGCCCAGCCAAATACCAATATTTGCAATGATATACGAAGCAGGCTAACCAACTCAAGCCACATTAAGAGCCAAGAAACAACCATGTGAGAAGAGACAAAAACAACAAGCCTCCTATGCTCGACTGATATCCAAGACATATCATTACTGCTGACTGAGAAAGGTAAAATTGGACCTCTTCTTAATAGCTGCTTGATGACAACAAAAAAACGCCATTTCTCGCATGGGTTCCTCCCAACAATTATTAAAATTCCAAGGTGGCTTGCAACTTCCTGCGCAAGACGTGTCCGTAACAACACAGAATGAGGAAATAATTACAACCGAGGTAGGATCACAATGGCCATTTTAATCAACCTCTCCAGGCATTTCACCCTATTTATGCAGTTTACGATTCTCCAGCCCGCTGCTAAGTAATCACTTGAGAATTACTTCTCCTGTTTTAATGGCCACTTAGTTTCACCGCGTGATTTGGTCGGACGCAGGGGTCTAAAGATTAAGATCAAGATTAAGATCCGGCAGAACAACAATCAAGCTCAATTCTGTCGCACCAGAAATTAGCATCAAAATTTAATCAGGATGACGATGGTACTCAAACTTGCCTCAATTCCATTCCTTTTGCAATTCTCAAGTTGTCGCCGCCCCCCCCCCCCCCCACCCCCTTTTCTGCCAAGTAGAAAAAAACTGGGAAAACAGAGTTCAAAATGATCAGCTGGATCTAAATCCGGCAGGTTATCATAGACACATTTCATGGATTTTTATATAAACTCTGGATTATGGGTTAACCAAAGATCAAAGTCAAAGACTGAAGGAGCTCTTTAACTGACTCTCGACGCTACACACATGTACATTTCGGCCGTCATTAACACCGTTTGTCGATGAGCTCCGGGTATCACATGAGCGACTCCGGGCTACAGAAACGGGCAAAAACGCTCTCCGTGGAGCCATCAGTTGATCATTACAACACAAGCACCCATAAATCTCCACTGCAATATACCGCCGACTCCATTCTGCTTAAAGAAATGACTGCCACGCAATAACCTTCTCTAGAGCAACGAGTCGCCGTGCTTGGAAACACTCTACGCTCTTTCCCTTCCAAAAGGTCATTCCTCTGCCAAGCGAACAACCTTGAGGTTTCAAAATTAAAGGCGCAATCTCCGTCAGACAGTCCGCCATACAAGGGCCCGGTTAATATCTTCTGCAGAGCGTGAGGTGACATTACTTGACCTTAATGCTTCACTTCACTATTTCCCAAGATAAAAATACCTGTTCTTCAACAGTGTCTTCTTTATCCAGAAGAGCACTCAAAAGTCTTCAACGATTCAATGAATAATGTGGCGATAAAAATGCCGAAACCCGCATTAGGTCACGACAATTTACTTTCAGCCCCACTCTGGCTTCTGAAGTCTCCTTTGATAACAATATTTCTGCACGAAAACCAAAGTCAATTCAGAGCTTCTTCCTCCTTTAACTCAGGGAGTGAGACTAATTAAGAGAACCACTTTTATTCTTTTCTTTACGAAGGAATGGGCAGCACCGAGAACAAATGTTTTAGGTACCGTGATTTTTTTTCCTTCCAATGAGGATTTGAAAAGGAAGGACTTAAGCACGTTTAATACACTGTAAATGTTATCCACATTGAAAATGCTGGGCTTTTGTTCAAAATACCTTTATTCAGGGCATGGAAACATAGGCTACAAATATTACACAGACCACAGTCTATCCCTCCGATAAGGAAACAGTCATGTGCTGAGGATTAAATCTCAAGTAATCATCTTAATATCAATTTCCCTTGTTTTTAATCCACCAGAAACTTCAAAGTGACTCCCATTTAAACAAAAAACTCACAGTCCAATACACATTGCAGTCTTTATGCATTTTAAGTATTTTGATATTGACCGCATTATATAAGGTGCAATTCGAACACAGTTCACCTGATGTAGATTCAAGTTTACCAAAATGGAGTCTCAACTTCAAACTCATTTTCATGAACCCCGCAAAAACTGTGGCACAGCCCAAATGTGATTTCACACTTGAGGCCAGTGAATGTATTAAAAGGGAACCGGGTCAAACCTAAAGTAGATTTGCCTGAAAAGAGCACACTTTGAGCTTTATTTGCCATGCAAATTTCTCCGCGGTAATACCTGCTTCGGTGGAAAACTGTAAAAAACTATGCAACCACCATGCAATTCTTTGAGGAACTGCACGCCTCCATTTATTCACAATTGCCGAGGTGCAGTGATGTTTTGGCGGACTGCATGTACATTGGCTGATTGAAATCTTCAATAAATTAAAGTTATCTTAAGTCACAATCTCGCGACAAAAACACAATGTCAAATGCAGCATCTAAAAACACAGGGCCTTTGTGATAAACTACCGCAACACGCACAACACGAGTATGTGTGTCGCACACGCGAACGCGTTACATAAGCTACATTGCAAAAACAGAATTGATCTTGTGCAGTCTGGATCATTTTCTTATAAATATGCACCAGAAACACATCCTCTCCATGATCTTTCCCCGCGACTCTAGTTTTGGCCGATATGGGAAAATGGAAAGAATTGCACTGTCCTTCAGCATTCTTCAGGGTTTGCTTCGCAACAGCTGAGCTCGCATTTTGACCACGTAATCAGTCTCCACAAAATGGTCACTGCAGATTAAATCAAATTTACTATATTTTTAATTTTTCAGTTGGACCTTTTCCACCTTGTGACCCACTACCCATTTCTGAAAGAGGATGGGAGTTTTTCTGGCTCCGGTAAGGGAAGAAATGTCGTCCCAGGGCACTTTGCACCCCAGTTTGCGCAGCTGAAAGACTGGCAAAACACAATTTTCCTGCCCGCTGTACGTAGGGGATAGCGTAAGGATCTTGCGATTTCCAGGACAAATTGTCGTCAGATAGGTCACAACTGTGTAGGGGGTCAGTGTTTGAAGGCAAAACATACCCACTCCTAAATGGAACAGACGACGCTTTTGCTTGTGCTATATGGGTTCTACCTCCACAAGTCTTCTGGGAAATCAGGGAGGGCTTCACAGGTGAATGATACATAAAATCAAAGCTTACTCCCTACCACCAGAAAACACTCAAATCCTTCACCTCGGTTCCCCTTTAAATGCCGAATATTTTCCTCAAACCACTAATGCCTAAAACCATTAAAAAAAAACTGTCTGTGTGGGCCGACTGAGCTCAGTTAAGACCACACAAGCTGACTGGACTGTGCGGAAGCAACTTAGCAGAAAGAAAACTGCGCACAGAACAAATGCAGCCACAGAGGGCTTCTGCGACACTCGATGAACATTGCGATCTTAAACTTCAAGATCACTGACATTTCGCACTCAGTCATAAAGAAATTGATTGACTACTGCTTTTGCTGGATTTTGTGAAGATAAGAAAGTGAGATAGAGGGTAATTCACCTTAAACTCAATAGTTTCACATGATTTGTTTTATATAGATAAGCAAAAGCCATAGTTGGAAAGAAGAGAACAACATCGGCAGAGACAGATTCTTTCGCCAAACGAAGGCCTCTGAATGTTTTCATAAACTGAAGGTAGTGATAATTCTCTCAATCTTGTCAGCATGCATCTAGGATTATGTTGACAAACTTAAATGTCTCACTGCACCTTTTGCGTGGGAAAGGAATCTCAAAAATTCCAGATTACCGCAAATTCAGGACTCAGATAGTCTGTCATTATCAGTGCTCTCTATCTGAACACAGGAATGTGTGTAGAGCAATCTATCCAGGTGATGACAGTCACACTGAGACACAAAGTTCAGGACAGTATCCAAAAAAACTTCAGAACACAATGACCGGTCAGCCACAGTAAGAGAATCAAAACACACACACACACACACATCCTTGTACTTTGTGAGGACATTACATTGACTTCCATTCATTCTTCCTGTGTCTCTACAGCCTTTCCCTAATCTTAACAATAAGCAATGTATGCCTAACCCAAACCCTTACCCTAACCTTAACCTATCCCTAATTCTAACCTTACCCCTAACCTTAACTAATAAGTCACAATTTGCCTTTGTAGTTGTGAGGACCGGCCAAAAATGTCCTCAGTTCTCAAAAAAGACTTCACTTTATTGGTTAAAAATAGCGTGCTGTCGCGAGCGGGACCCCTCAGCCTTGCGCTTGCCCTGCCGTGGCAGCCATATTGATTATTGCAGCGGGACAGAAATTGATAGGGAGCTTCCTCTAACCACCCCCAACATACCACCAGAAAATGAAAGCATTTGGCCAAGGCGTTTTTCAGCTGTCGTCCAGAAACGAGAAGTTAGCGGACAGATGGACGGACAGACAGACAGACGGACGGACACCGCTCGCCACGACAATACTCCTCCACGACTTTTGACGGCTGAGGGGTAAAAACTCATTCCGGTCCTCAGTACGTAGCAAGTACAAGAACACACACACACGCACACACACAAATCTGTGAAAACAGAGCTCCAATCAGATGCGCAGGCCTCTTGCGGCCTCTTCACCGAATGGGCGTATATTCCGATCGCCCCTGTCCGTCTATCAGTCCGTCCGTCGATCCGCCCACAATTTATTGTACTCACTCCACAGACGACAATATTTGTCGGATTCTCTGTGTTTTTTTGTGGGTCAATGGTGATATCAAGACAATCCCTATTGCTTCTGGTTATGACTAGAAAAAGTGAAATTTCAATGAGAGAATGATTTACATTTACCTTGTTCTCGCTCATGGTGCAGTTTTGGTCAAATAGGGGCAATAGTGATATGCAGAGGATCCCAACTGATTTCAGTGATGATCGCAAAATGTTTCACGGAGCTGCGACACCAAACTTGGCAGATCCCTACACACGCCTCATATAAATAGCTTGTTGTCACTCTACATGGTACAATTTTTGCTGTATCGTTCTCATTTTCGCTTTGTGAGTCAACAGTGATATGAAGAGGATCCCTATTCATTTTGGTTAGGTGGTCCAGTATGTCAGTATTTGTTGGTTAACTTTTACTTCTTTAGCCATGTCGTTCTACATCTTTTTATTGGTTACTTTTCATGGTTTTTTTTGCCATTGACAAGGATTAATAATTGTTGTAGTTAAATATGACAGTGACATCAATTTCACACCTATTATTACTCAAACAACATGTCATTAAAGGGATAGTTCACTTTTTTTGAAGTGGGGTTGTATGAGCTACAAATTGCCACTACTTACATTAGATGCAGTAGAAAGCTCTCTGATCTCCTCCAGGTAGCCGCACCAGCGCATAGTGCTGGGTGGAAATTTAGGCGATA
This sequence comes from Gymnothorax javanicus, assembly GCA_029692085.1. Taxonomy (NCBI): domain Eukaryota; kingdom Metazoa; phylum Chordata; class Actinopteri; order Anguilliformes; family Muraenidae; genus Gymnothorax; species Gymnothorax javanicus. The sequence goes on from CM056201.1 coordinate 83,845,608, forward strand.
CACTTTTGTGAACGGGACCAGGGAAACAGCCAATTTTTGTGGCCTAAAAGAGGTCCTGCCCGAAAATAATACACTATGTCAATTGTACGCTATATTAAAAAAAATTACAGCGCTTTACCTGCTCGGAAAAAAAAAAAAAAAACACAGTTGCTCTTCAACTAACAAACTGACGTAGTCCTCCGCGCAGCGCATTGTGGTTAACTGCGCGCTGTAGCAATCAGCTGTTTGGGTCACAGTTAAGCCGCTTGCACACTGGATGCGAAACAAATTTTTCGCATGACAGATTGCATTCAAAGTCAATGCGAAGACGCGAATACAGGTGAAATGCATGTATTCGCGTCTTCGCATTGACTTTGAATGTAATTTGTCTTGCGAAAAATTTGTTTCGCGTCCAGTGTGCAAGCGGCTTAACTGCGGTTGCGAGGTCGGACGGTCGTAAAACTTGTGCAAATATTTCGAAAATGGTCTGTGTGTGTTGCTTTCCTGGATGTGAAAGCAAAGCTGTATCCTGGTGCACTTACAGCTTCCACCGCATTCCTTTGCGGGATGGACTTTGGCAGCTGTGGCTAGCTGCGCTCAACATGGATACTCAACACCAACCGTATCCCTAAAAGAGCTCCGTGTATGCAGTATTCATTTTTCCAAAGAGGATTTCGTGAGGCTACATTCAGGGAAATCTCAACGGTGCACGCTGAAGAGCACTGCTGTACCCATGCATCAGGTAAAAAGTGAAACACCTGTGAAAAAAGTCTAATGTAACATTGCAGCACAAATTGATATCGCATAGGGTCTACGCAGCCACATACTGTGTATCTGCTGTGCTGGTTATTGTAGGGATTTTTTTTTTTTAAATTTGAGACGTAATTCTATGTCATTGAAATGCTGTCTCTGCCACGAACTGCTCAGAGTCTGATCCAAACAGCTGATCGCTACAGCGCGCAGTTAACTACGATGCGCCGCGCGGAGGACTACGTCAGTTGGTTAGTTCAAGAGCAACTGTGTTTTTCTCCGAGCAGGTAAAGTGCTGTAATTTTATTTAATATAGCGTAGGAGATCAGAGAGCTTTCTACTGTATCTAATGTAAGTAGTGGCAATTTGTAGCTCATACAACTCCACTTCAAAAAAAAGTGAACTATCCCTTTAACATGGCTGCCATGTCGGCGTATTACTATGCTCTGCGTGGCTATCTTACACTTTGCTACCAGGTTGATGACCATTCAATACAAGGCTTGATTTCATAAGGTAGAGAAATACTTCAGAACTAAGAAATTCTTAGTGCACACCGCACATTTTTGTTTAATTCATGTGCACACTCTGTTAGGTAGCTTTAGGTCAGTCGCTGGAAGGAACTTAAGCACCAAGTAAAGGCACTTTGAAAAGTTCAAAAGCCCAATTAGCACAGCAGCAAGAAGCAAACTGCGTCCGGAAAACTGAATCTTTACACGCCATTTATATATTTAATTTTTAAATTCATTTTTCCCTCCATTAATACCCTGTGAATATGCACAGGTAAAAACACTGCCTGTTCACATAAACTCAAGAAACCTCCAATCAGAAACTAGGATAGCATGCAGATATACCCTCTCTTAGCCTAGTAGAAGCCCATTAATGTGCACAATAAAAATGTTCTGAACTTAACAGTCCAATGCCGATGTAACAATCAATACTGGCAAATGAAAGTGGAATTCCAGAACAGACTCAGAGTTTGGCCTATTCAATCCAAAATCCAAGGCAATCCATCTTCTCACACGTCTGAAACACACGTAATGTCTGAAATACCCATGTTCAGACCTGATTCTGTACACCGCTCATCGAAAATTAATCACCATGAAGGAATTCCACTACAAGCAAATCTGTACGGTGAAAAACTGAATATCAAATCTGAGTTAAATAATTAATCTGCAGGTTAGGACTAGACAACAGGCCTTTAACAGACAAAATAAACAGCCTTGAAACAAGAGCTGAACTACTTCAAATGATGTGATATATATGTAATACACACAAAACAATTCTAAATAGTGACAAATAAAAATATTTTTAATTGACTAAACAAAAACACTGACAATTGCAGCACTGAGATAACCACTGCTCTTTTAAAACTGAAGGCCCAGGTCACATTATTGCATCACATATCTTCACTATGCACAGGCGTCCAGCTCATTATGACCCGTTGGCTGAGGTGGGGCTGAGCATAATCTGAGTGGCTGAATTCCTGCGCTGGTCCACAGGCAGCCGAGGAGTGCCCACGGTCGCATTCTTTCTCCCCAACACCAGCCCACACCGGTCATCCCACAAAGAGCTCCGTCAACACTCACTTCTAACGAGGTCGCCGTCGGTGGAATTTCCTCCCTGCGTGATGCCCCGCCCCTCTGACGGCGAATCAGGGGGACCGGCGGCCACTTCCTCCTTGGGGAGCAGTGAATCACTGGGACTGTCACGTGATCCATCTGGAGAGGGGAGAACGCAAAGATGTTACACACAGCACACACACACATGCCTGCAGAGGTACATGTGCACGCTAGCACACAAGCAAACACAAACAGATCAGAACATGCGCATAATACACAACATAAAGACACAAAATATACACGCACTATACAAAACATGACAAAGATACAGCACAAACACAATGAAAAAGCAGGACATGTGACGCATGCAAACACATGTAGAGGAGGCACGCAAGGAACACCACAAACACATACAATACACGTGGCATTAAAGAAGCAAACGCACATAACCACAGACCCACAACACAGGCACCAAACACCAAACGTGATACACACAATGCAGAAAAAAGCACTCACTCACATGTGACACATACACACACTCAGAGGATAAACACAAAAAAACACTGAGAACCCAAACACTGTAAAAACACAGCAAAAACTCAAGTGGACAAACAGGAGACGCCACCAGGAAGAAGACAGACCTCATATTTTAAACTGTCAAGCTCAACCATCGACATCCTCTCCCACCCATGCCCTTCCGCCATGTTTAAGAACTGAACAAACAACTCCTCGTGGCCAGCAATCGCGCCAAGGATGCGTACACAGGTAATTCATTACCAAGTACACCTAGAGTTGAAGAAACATCATCTGTTACCTTTGCTGGGCCAGTTTAACTCAGATAGTAATTGGCAAACTGATTAAAATAGCATTATGGTTAATTTTAAAAAATCTTTCCAACCATGAATACAGAGTAACCATGGTTAGTACACAGATTTCACTGTGCTCCGCTATTAAATACCAAGTTCTCTTTATCTTCACTAAAGCCGCCATTTCATGAGTGCACTCTCTCGGTTAAATTGCACACAGATGTGAAGAGGAATTTTCTGAAAGTAAATATGCAATGTAGGATACAGGGCATTCATTTTTGTGGGCCTCACCTCGAGACAAAAACATTAAGCGTAGTCAGTTTATTTATTTTTATATGCACCGAGCAGTTGCACAACAGTGTTGGGGCACAAATTCTGGCCACTGTCAGATTTCTGGATTCTATTACCTTGATTCTGCTCCCAGGTAAACAATACCTGTGCAGAGTTTTCACAACTTTATAGCACAGTATTTATGTGAATTAAAAAAGCAAGTAGTCAAGACCTACTTATTAAATGCAAGGAAATAACACAAGGCGGCGTGCAGACGGGGATGTTTTCATGAAGCGATTTCAAACTTGAATAAGTTAGACCAGGAAAAACCTGAAGCAGCTCTTACAACTTCTGTATGTTACATGTTTCGGGTAATAATGAGTGAATTTTTCCAACTAACCCAGTAATCCCACTCCTTAATACATAACCCATTTCTTGACAATCCGATCTCCTGGCAGACAAAATGAGCATGTCTTGGAATTGAAATACAAGAGCGTTTTAGAACACTTACTGGCATGCAATAAGACAACAGCTGTACATACTAGACGGATGCCAAATTCAACACAATTGTGCGAATGAACACCACTATGAATCATTCAAGCAATGGAGGATGTCTATTCTTTTTATTATGGCAGCAGTTCTAAAGAGGTCACAGAGTGCACAGTCAAGAGACAGTAAAAACAGGACTATGTGGCATAAAGAGCAGAGGCAGTCACTGTTTTAAAACTCAAGAACAACAGCAAAGGATCCGCAGTCACAGTTTACACAAGGACGAAATGCGGGAATGGAACAACCTTGACGACTGCTCGGCAGTCAAGCACAAAGATGTGCCCAAAGTACCATACTGTCCAAGCCAGTGGTCACGAACCCCTTTCCTGGAGATCCACAGTCCCATAGGTTTTTGCTACAACCAGCACACCTTACTCTACTATTCAGCAGCTAAACAAGATCTCTCAGTTTTGTGTGAGACCTACAGTGCCAGACAAAAGTCTTGTCACTTATCCAAGTTGTAGGAACAACAAATAATAACCTGACTTGTAGTTGATCAATTGGAATCAAAAATGGCTTATACGAAAGGCAAAGCCCTCTAGATTATGCGAAATATACCAAAATAGAGTTTTGTGTCATTCATTGAGTTTTATAATTTAATTTGTACAGAAAGGTCAGATTTTGCTTGGACAAAAGTCTTGTCGCATTGAAAAAAAATGTGGAAATTATACATAAACTTTATTTTGAATACACAAATATGCCACTATAATATCAGAACATAAAGTCATGGTGCCTTGGAAAAAATAATTAATATTGCGTATGACTCCCATGAGCTTGGCGGACTGCATCCATACGTCTTGGCAATGACTGAAATAACTTGATGATGAAATCATCTGGAATGGCAAAGAAAGCAGTCTTGCAGGACTCCCAGAGTTCATCAAGATTCTATGGTTTCATCTTCCAAGCCTCCTCCTTCATCTTACCCCGGAAATGCTCAATAATTGTTCATGTCAGGTGACTGGGTTGGCCAATCCTGGAGTACCTTCACCTTCTTCGCTTTCAGGAACTGTGACATGGAGGCAGAAGTATGAGAAGGAGCAGCAGTATAAGTAGGGCAGCAAGAACTGATATTTCAGGCTGTTGATGTTGCCATCCACTCTGCAGATCTTTCTCACACCCCCATACTGGATATAACAACAAACCATGATTTTTCCTCCACCAAACATGATTGTTTTCTGGGAGAATCTTGGGTCCATGAGGGTTCCAACAGGTCTTGTACGGCGACTGGGATGCAGTTCAATGGATGATTCACCAGAAAAATAAACTTTCAGCCACTTTTCCAGTATCAATCCTTTCTGCGAGCTGTGGGCCTTGGCAAATGCAGTGCAGGTTTTATGTTTTCTGTTTAATGCAGGCTTCTGTGTACTAATTCGGCTATGAAAACCACTTTGAGAGAGAATTTCACAAACTCTTCTTGTAGATACCGGGATTTTTGGTGACATTTCCTCATGTAGCTTCGGTGTAGTTGAAGATGGGCTGGCCTTGTACAGTTAAAGCAACAAACGGTCCTTTCAAACAGTTGTCATACCGGGGTCTGTCTGACCTGCGCTTGCCATGAACGTCACCAGTTTCTTCAAATCTTTTTCTCATCCCCTCCACTTGACATTTGGGTACATTAAAGATGTCTGCCACCTCAGCAGCAGACTCAGTCTTCAGGCTCTTGATGATCAGCACTTTGGTCTGTGGCTGAATCTTTGGTATGTTGTCAGAGGTCTAGTCGCACCTCATATGAAAGTCTGGTGTGCTGGGGTTATTTCTATACACATCTGGGAATGTGTTAATTACAGTATTTGTCATAGGTTAAACTCTAATCTGCGATTTGTTGCATCATCTGAAGAGACAACAAGACTTTTGTCCCAGCAAAAACAGATGTTATTGGCTTAGCAAAGCTGTGAACATCAGAACACTTTTTGACGGTTTCATTTTGCACCAAATTATTAATGTGAAAGCCCTTGACATTAAAATGGACCATTTATTGTAACAATTGATCGGTTAGAAATAAAGTTATATGCTATTTTAGTTACTATGTCCTTATGCGACAAGACTTTTGTCAGGCACTGTACTTCGCCACTGTTGGAGTGAAAACATTCCGGACACAAGATCAACACAAAGAGAGCTAGTGACTGCAGGTCTAAACCACCTATTGAGCAATCAAAGTTTACAAAAGACAGGCTTAGTACTCATGAACTCACCAAGTCACACTCCAGTACTGTTGATTCAATCATTTCTAAAGAATTTTGCATACGTTTTTCTGACTCAATGTTTGTTTTGGAGTGTAAGCCTAATGGAGATGCCTCAATCACTATGCAAATTTAGCTACCATGTCTTCCGTCCTTTTATAATTAGAAGAAATACAGAGGACCGATATTTCTACATTTTTGCTAACGGCCCTGAAAATACGAAGGAAGGCTCTGAGGCCTGGTGTACCCGGAGAGACAAGGAGTTATTCGTCTTCCAAGCACAGCATGACCAATCACTCTGTCCTTCAACACAAGCCTCTCATTTCCTGCCAACACTGACTCTGTTTGTAGCATTCTGCAGAGCAGGAAGCACCATTGTAAGCAACAAAATAGGCATCAAGGAATAAGATAAATAACATGCCTTTCTCGGCGCATGCAGAGAGATAGAGGGAGAAGAGGTATGAACCTAGCTTACAGTCACTGTATACTGATCCCTATCAGACTGTAAAAATCAATACGCATTTGAAGTCCTACAGTAGCTTTTGATGCATTGTGGTATTTAACTGCTGCTATTGAAAATAAATGGGTCTGTTCTCAAGACATTACCAGGCCTTTGAAAGGGGAATCCACAGTCCATAGTGAACCATAGAAATGTTCAGAGAAACAATAATCTCCAGCGCACAAAATGATCGCTTACTTTGTCCTGCTTTAGGTTTCCTGACAGTGCTGTAATAGCACTCGGGATAAATAGGGAGGCAACGGCTGAACGCTTGATTAAAACAGGGGGAACAAGCTTATTTTACATACGATTATCTTAAAAACAACTAGAAAAGTTAATTAGGAACCATAATTGGCTGAAGTTGCTGCTAATAGCTGCCGAGGCGTTCCTTTCATTTTTGCTTGGGAATAATGAAAGCGTTATTATGCCTAATGTTGGTTTGAATACCGACGCTTTGCAAAAAAATTGATAGAATGTAATTTAGAGGGAACTTGCACATACATTTATGTTCCTATTGTTTTTCTTCCCCATGCACGGAAAAAGAGAACAAGATTTTCCAGCCAAGAATTACAGGCCAGTTTAATGATAAAATGTTGTGCATGCCTGAAATGCAGTGAAGTAGTCTTCTGCAATAATGAAGCGCTCCAAGCAAAAGCAAAATGGCATAATGCATACATTCAGGAAAATCGCTGAATTAAAAACTATGATTACTCCAAAACAAAGTGAAATTTGACAGAGGGCCAAAACTTTTGGAAGAAAACTCACGAGCAATCAAACACGCTGAAAGTATGTTTAGTCATCTTGTCTATCTCCCTTTGTCAAATCTACTTAATACCCTTGTCAGTCTCGCATTGCTATATCTAATATATTTCTATATCATTATCTGTCATCACACTCTTCTGCACAGGTGTAGGAATCAAATCATACTATTAACTCAGATAGTCATATCTATTGGTGATTTAGAGTCTCCAATTAGCCTGACATGCATGCCATTGGACGGTGCAAGGAAACTGGAGTACAGCCACATGAACACAGGGAGAGCGAACTAACTCTGCGCAGAAAGGCCCAAGGATGGATTCGAACCCACAGCCATCTTACTGTGAGGAGACAGCTACCCAGTGCATCACACTGGCACCCCTATATTTAGTGAAGGAATGTACAGTCTGCAACACTATGACCAAAACAAGACACTAAGTTAAAACCATGAACTGCACCAGAAACAATCTTACTTACTTAAAACACACACACACACCAAAAATGTTAATATTTCTGAATACATGCTCACTTATAGATTTCTACTCAGATCAAATATAACCTCAGAAAAAAGAGGAAGAATGTCGAAAATAAGGCCTAAAGTAACCAATAACAAACCATTTAAAAGCAAGTGGTACCATGAATCAGTTTTATTTAAATCAAAATTATTTCAGCGTTTCTTGTAAGGGCCATGTTACATGAAATTAATTCATGTGAACCGTCTATTTAATTGTAAAGGAATTACCCTGTGAAAGTGGAATAATGTTGACAACGTTTACAAGCAACTAAACGAGCCGGTGAAAACCCAAAGTAGAAGCCTATTGTGGGGATTCCGTGACTTACCCTGAGAGCAGGAGTGAAGGAGTCTTTCCTCCAGTGAAGTTTTTCGATCAGGCCCAGCAGGCCTATCCAGAGGCAAGACCGTTGTCTGGGACATGGGCCGCTTCCCTTCGGTCGCCTCTCGTGATACGCGATGGAGGGGGGAACGCTCGCGCAAGAATTACCCCGCAACACTGACGAACGTCAACTTGACCCTGAACCGAAATAGCACGCATTAACCAAGCATACTATCAAAATAGGCAACAAAAACCGTTAACCTAATCTTACAGCGAATAATGACGTCAAACTTGGCAAATTATATAATGTTACAAAAAGCTCGGGGAATTATTGGCTTTGTTTTGCCGTTTTCAAAAGTATAGATCAACAAAAACAAGTAGTCAGTGTTTCATTGTAAAATGTTTCGTATTTAAACATATTATACTGCATATAACGCAACGTTCTGTAACATTCATAAGAAAATTACCTTTCAAACATCGCTAAAGCTCTCTAGTAGTTCACGTTTGAGTCATTTCCATCTTTTTTGCTCACTGTAGCTCCATTATCGCTGCGTTGATTAGCTCTAATACTTCTGCGGGATCAAATTACCCCCGATTATTGATTTCTTTCCTCAGAAATCCTTCATTTCGCGCACTGCCCAGCCGTCGTTGCGAATCTCTTAATAACCCTCCCTCTCCATTCTCCCGTTCACCCAACACCAGTGAAGTTTGTCTGCCTCTGAAACATTTTTCATCATTTCCGGATTCCGAAAAGACTCGCTCAACCACTGCCAGCCAGATGCATATGGTCTCGCTAACTTCAGGCTCCTGCTGGCAACAACTGTCTGGAACCGTGCGGATTCCTTCTCAGAAATGACACACTCGCCCTGCATAAAAGCGCTGTATCGGCTTCTATTTCATTTTGTCAAGCCCACAAACACGCTCCTGCAATTTTATACCAGGAGCGCTGCTTTTTGTTCATTTCAACATGAAAAAATAAAGACCCAGCGTTGCACTGACGGATCACATTCACAACAACAAATACTCTATGCTATTCGAAAGCATTAGGGTGCGAGTCTTTCTTCAAAATTCAGAACGCCTGTTTAGCAGTTCATCGACGTCATTCTTTACTCAAGGCTCGAAATAAGCTGATGTACGAGAATGCCCAACATAGAGATCTTTTTAAAAAGCCCTCTAAGAGACGCAAATGTATTTCTTATTCCTTAGAAACTTTGGTACCTGTGAACCCGATGAGTGGGTGGTCACCCCAAATTTCGCGCACAGTAGTTGCTTTTGCTCATTGCCCTCCTCGCGTACTCTACTTACCAACGCTGTGCGTTTTCACTTAAGGTGTCTGAAAGTATTTAGGTTTAATAAATAAATAAGTTCAATTACTTTCCCTTTTGTAGATATTCATCATTTCGCCAATATATAACTTTTTTATGGTTGAAATAAAAGGGAAAAAGAATAAATGGCATGAAATATGCCCCCAACTCATTGATTGTGTGAACCCATCTTCAGTCTCTAATGCAGAAATCACACCAAGACTGTGGGGTAATGATTTACAATGAATCTGTGTCATTGTTGAGCTCGCAGAGCCTACACAATCCATCTTATGGACGCCCTCGGCCCTGTGGAGAAGGTTCACTGTTCCCCATTTGTAAGTGTTGACTCCATTACGGAACTGATCTGCAATCATACCACTCCTCAGCAGTCCTGAGCCAATAATTACATGGCAAGAGATAGCCTTGACACCTTATAATAGCCTAACCTAGCTGCCGAATAAAGAGAGGTCTAGAAGCCACGTCTCTGAAACTTTATTAAGACAGAAGCATGGTCTAAGCCATGGTGTGTGTGTGTGTGTGTGTGTGTGTGCGTGCGTGTGGTGGGCTTGCATTCCTACCCTTGTGGGAACAAAATGTCCCCACAAGTGATGAAAACAAAATTTTTTTAAGTTGTGGGGGGAAAGGTAACTGAGCATTATTTTAAGGTTGGGTTAAGATTACGCATGTAATGTTTATCATTCAGGCCAGGGTAAGTGATCATGGTATAACGTAAGTCTTTGGGATATCCCCACAAAACTTAAAAATGCAATGTGTATGTTTGTGTGTGTGTGCGCGCATGCATGCGCACGTACGTGAGAAAGAGCATTGGACATAAAATTATTGAGGAAAGAGCTGGACTAATTCACGCTGGCATCATGTCTAACCACTCACATTAGTCTCATGGGAAGTTGAGGGCAGTCCCCAGATCAGATTGAGATTACTATTAATCATTAATAAGGATTCAAGAGATATGACCCCTTGAAACATGCACATAATATTTGCTAATTCATATAGCACTGTAACACGGAGATATCTTATATAAAACCCATATAGCGTCTCAGAAAAAAAAAAAAAAAAAAACAAAAAACAGCCCGGACATGATTTAAAAAAAAGAGTGCAAAAAAAGAAAATAGCGCTTCTGTTGTATAAGAGCGGCCCCTTCCGCTGTCCTCATCACTCATTAGACCACAGGAACACTACTCATGACTGGAAGTATTTCACAGCTGTGAGCCCCAATGCGAACAGGCTCAGCTACATCTAATCTACCAAACAAATATGCCAGGAACCGTTTCCCCCCATTTGTATCTCTAAGCGATGCCAGTGACCGAGTTCTCCAAGTGATAACAGCAAAGGGGCGGAGTTTGCAGTCGCATTATTAGAGAGTGGAGGCAGATCTCCCATGGCTGTGCGGTGGTGTTTTGTCTGTTTTTCGGCCACAGATGGCGAAAGTCCTCACAGACTGTGTGCGCCATTCTGGCACTGAGCTTGGTAAGTGTGGTGCAATGCATGATGGGCAAAGCTCCCTGCCTCCTCCCTCTTCGTGCCTTTAAACCTTATTGGCCCAAGTCTGAGGGGTTCTAATGCATCAAACTTCTGTCAGTCCAGTCATAGCATGACCTGTCAGTCAAGCATGCATACTGCATACTGTATACTGTATGCTAAGGCTTCCCAGCCAAACAACCAGGATCAAGATAAATTTTTAAGGCTTACTTTTCTAGTCTTATTGGGAGACAATGTTTGCTTGCACCACTGCGGAGGCCTCCAATATACAGTCAGTCACTCTCACCCTTCAGTGAGAAAGTCAGTGGAAATGTAAACATAAAAAATAATTTTAATATTTCTAATTAGGCCTAATTAATTATGTTTTGTGAATGAATCAGGAACAGGCTACATGTCTACACCCACTATGCGTGATCAAAACTTGAGACTCAGAGGTTGAACTGTGCAGACACAGACTCCAAGTCTTGCAACTTGTCGGCTCTGTTAAACTGTACTTCTGTGCGCAAAAAGAAGCTTTACATTATGCGCAAGGAAATTCAATGGCTGCTGTCCCAGTGACTTGATTCATATATTTTCTAGTGTGGCACAAAAATCTTTTGCCCACAAAATTTGCTGAAAAGGTGTGCAATAGTTCAAGAATCACCTGAATAAATTTTAGATCAAACAGTGTCAAGATCAAGGTAAAAAAAAAACTAAAGTGACAAGAATGTAAAACATCTCCACTGGGTGAGGTATGTTGAGCCAAACATCACTTCTCAGGGCTGGAGTGACAACGTACAGCAGAAAAGAACTCCAGGGACAGGGTTAGGCAGCTTTACTGTCAAGTATACACACAAACTGCATTCAAAGAGAAAAAGGACTGTAGGTTTCTGGGCAATTACACAATTTTAAAGCATTAAAATTCCCAAGTTGTTCACCCAATACGTAAATACTCACAAATTAAAGAGCATATCGTCATGTTTGTGGCTATGCGGATCAAATTGTGTTGATGTTATAGCCCTTTAAAATTGAGTTCATGTCTACATATTTATGGACCTCATTGGATTTCAGTATGACCACCAGGTTGTGAGTATACCGTGCATTTAAATTTGACAGTAAAACCAAGAAAATCGTGCGCCAGCAACAATAAATTCGCAGCGAAAATGAATTTGGGAGAAACGAATGCATATGAATAGTGAAAACATTATTTAGTTTTCATTATTATGTTTTGAGCTACGAGGTTGAGCTTTGAGCGAACGTATGCTGTCAAAATAACTGGCGAACGTTGCCTCTGCAAGGGCTCGTCCCAGGCACTTGTGTCGGGGTTCGTTTCTTCGTTTTGTGTCGGAATGAAATGTTCACATTTCACATCACACGGGTCACAAAAGCCAGCCTACAAAGCAACTGAATGAGAAGCCCGTAATTAGCCCTAATGAGCCCATTCTTCTGCGCAGTGACTGGAATGGAGATGGGAACTTTATACCTGCTTTTTTGCATTTGAGCTTTAATGGCCGGGTAAGGAGAGGTGTCACTTTGAACTAGCGTAACTGCACGCATAGCCATCACTGACCAGATCTTCAAAGGGTTTTTTTTCCTCAAAGTTTTTTTTTTATCATGCAGATAAAAGGAACCTTAATAAGTCAAACTTAAATTCGTAAAAACTTAGGTTCCAAGGCACCCGCGTTTCTCAACGAACCTGTTAATAATAAGTGACGCTCACTGACTGTGGTTAGTTTCGCTTGCTTTTTTTTTTGGTGGCAAGATGTACGATCAACACTTTCATCCATCCGCTAATGACACTCAGCTCTGTAGCCCCGCAGAGTAGATGTACGCATCCATCAATCCATCCAATATATATCTTACCATTTGGTTAGTTCAGGGCTGCTGTATAAACGTATTTTTAAAACAAAAATAGGGTAATCAACAGACCACGCATTCCTCGCAAATTTTACTCCAGGAAGTTTTATGGAGTATTAAAATGAAACAAAACAAAAGTCTTTCCCACCATATGCAGAGAAGTTAGGAGGAGTGAATAATTTGTCGCATGAATGCCTTCACACATCTGGACTGAGCATTAGGAACGGCTGAAAAAGCCTCGTAATCAGGAACAAATGTTCGCATGATCTGCTCGCCGATTTCATAAATATGCATTTTTTTTAGTTTTAAGGAAGGAGGTCACGCTTCAATTGAAAAATATGACAGAAAATGAATGGCAGCAAAGAAAAGTGACACCAAAGATTAATTTCTCCGCAAAGATTCCGGAGCAAAGTTCACAAAGTGAGAGACGTTGAACATGCTTTTTTTGTGTGTTGTTGCGCAAAGCCCCACTTTTCTGCTTGTCTTTCGCAGAAAGTGAGCGCTCTGCCACGCTCTCCCCCAAGTCGACCAAGCTGCTAAAATACCGGCCCCCTGAGCTGTCCTGCTATGTGGCTGTAGCCACATGCCAAGCGGTACAAGCTGTTGTGCAAACGAGAGATCCCCTTGAGCCCAGCCTTTTCGGAGGTCAGTGAACGATTGATGGAGGACTGGCCGCACTGTCACAGCCTTGCGACTTGAACTCGTCACGAGTCTCCGCATGTTTTTTCGTCAATGTATCGATTGAAGACTCACCCGAGACCTCAGCAAATAAGACAACGTGTGTGTTTTCGAAAGAAGAAGTATGATATGACAATTAAAAATATTAGCGGGACAGACTGAAATCTAGAGATAAAATATTAGACTCATGCTGAGCGATAAGTGAAAGGGAACGGTTTGATGTGTATTCAAAAGAGCAAAAAAACAATCAGTTACAAAAAGAAAGAACTGTGGGACAGGTTCAACGCCAAACCTATTGTGCCTCTTAGCAAGGCCTGAAACGCAAAATACTTCTTTGAATAACCTTTCTGTAATGTTTTTTTATTCTTCAAAATTCTAAATAATCTAAATCACTGTTACAAAAGTCCATTAATTCGAGATACCAGCAGTGATTGTTATATCAGCATTGGAATGTTCGGTTAAGCAAGAATGAGGTTGTAGTCAAGGTTTGTAGCCAATATGCAGCACATGAACAGTGAACTGTAGAACCTTAGACGGGCGAAAATGAAGTGTTTAGTTGAACTTTGCTCATGATTTCCAAAATTTGGTTGTCGCCAGCCTTCATTCGGTGCTGTATGTGGCCTGTAGTGTGTAAAATTGTCTCTGGCACTTCAGTAGTGTGTGAGAATTAGGATGTAGAGTTGGTTTACAGAACTTCTTCATTCAGAAAGTAAAAGTCCTCTCCACGATCCTGTTCCTGTCGCATAGATTTGCCAATCAGCACAGTCAGCTTTAGGCAGGAGGGAGAACTAATGAGTGAAATCATCTGGTTGAGTTAATTGGTGAAAAAAAAAACACTTTGCAGGACTTTTTATTTCTTACCTCTGGACTCTTTAACTGCGGTTTGCAGGATAGTTGACTGGACAAGTAATTCCTGCATGGGTGCTGGTGGCATAGCACCAATGCTGTGTGTCGTCACTGTTTCTGATTTTCAGTTTAGCGAATAAAGATGAATATCGCAAAGTAAAAACCACTATCCTTCAATCTCAAATACTGAAGTGCACTTATGTTTTGTTGAAACTGATTACCTAGAACAATTGTGTTAGCCAACTTAATTGCCTTGTGTAGACAGTACTTTAAAAAATGTGGTACATATTTGGAAAAGTTATTTTACCATGTATTTAAGTGCTGTGAATACAAGATCATTTGGCAGGCTTTCATGATTTTTTTGAGTTAATCGGTTTCCACTAAACATTTGAGTACATTACAATATCTTTGTTTCCAGTGTTGACAAATCCCTGCACTGGAGCCACTGCCTGTGACAGCATATGCTGACATCTGTACTCGCTCACTCTCTCTGATGTCACCGTCTCTGTTTCCACAGATGTTTTCCACAGACATCTGCATGGAATCAGCATGTCAAATGTCACTGTGGCTACGGAAACATTATGACGACATGCCAAACACGGCTCATTTGATCCTGGGTGAGATTTAGAGAAGAGAAAGAAAAGGAACTTATCAAAACAAACTGCCTGTTTTCTCTTGATCTTGTGCTAATCGACACACCATTTGCTGTAAAAATGTGTGATTGAGCAATAAATATTGTGAGATTGTCATGGCTATAGATGTCGTGTCATGACAGGCATGACCATGTCTTCCTTTTAGCTGATTATGTTACTGTAAAGGCGGATTTTGCCAGTGTGATTGCTTCATTACCTACATCCTGAAGATAGGAAAAGATTGTTTCCTGCTGCTAAAACAGTGATTCAGTTATTTTCTAATTGTGTGTTAGGCATACTAAGCGTCCACGAGTGAGTGAGTGAGAGATTGCAACACATAGACTATGGCTGCCATGTCCTGAGTGTTTCCTTAATTGGCTTTCCTTGCAATCCAATTGACATCATTAGTTTTGGTTTTGTTTTGGTTATTGATTCTCATTATTATCCTCCCCCACGAACTGGTGCGGGGGATATAGGATTAAGTTTTGTTCATCTGTCCATCCTTCACACTTTCAAAAAGACAAGTTACCTCGAAAACTATGAAGGGTACATGGGACAAATTTTGTATGCCTAATAAGCTAGTCATGATCTACGTTGAGTTTGAAAATGGATGTCGAACCTGTAATGGCCGGTAGTATACGGAGGCCAAGCGCAACGACGGAGAGAAAGAGAGTAGCACGAACACAGTACAAACACAGAGAATAATATTGACCAAACGCAAGTACTTGCGCTTCCAAAGGACGTATAATAGTCTGAACCACGGAAGCAAAGCAAGATAGAAAAAGGGAGAAGAAACTCCAACAATAAGAAGATAGAAAGTCATACAAAACCTGACGACAGATATCTTCGGCTATGGTGTGAAGCTAAACACAGACACTCTAGCGAAGGAGGCGTGCCGGATATCCTGCTTATATAGATTCTGGGGAAGCGCCGCCCCAGCTCAATCAACCAGCTGGGTAAAGAATTCGATGGCCCAGGAATTCGATCTCGTCCCGGGACGAGAACCGCAAAGAAAGGTCCAAACAATAGCACACCTCACAAACCATGACAGAACCATATTTATTTACAGAGTTATGGCCCTTGAACGTGATGACACTGTCGTCTGTTTATTTATTGTCTTGCTCCATTCCCCTCCCACCTTGTTTCATTCCCCATGCTTACACAAGCATTTTCCACTTTGTTGATTGTGCCTTGTGTATTTTAGTTCCTGGTCTCTGTCTCTCATTTGCTGGATTGTTACATTGTGTCTGTGTCTAGTGTCTTCCAACTTCAATGAATAAATAACTAATATCCAAGAGTCAAATTATTGGAGGTATACTTCCCAGAGTCTGCAGACTTGGTGAGAAACTTCTTTCCTGTTTGAAGGCATGCTCCAATCCTGTGTGCCCCGAATCATTCAGCTTGCAATCCAATTTACTGACCTCGGACCAGTCCCTTTGACTATGCCTTGCTCTCACCTGGCCAAGGACTGTGCTATCTTAACTCTGCAACTTAAAAGCCCTCCGAGTTTCAATTCAGTTTTGTTTATAAAGACAAATCTTGGCATCACCATTGATTTGCATTTGATCTGTTCTCTTGTTCCTGACCAAACAATCCAGCCATATATGTATATATGGAAATGTGTAGACAGCCCACTATGTTCCTTTTGCCATCAAGAAGAAGAAACATACCTGCATGTCTTCTGGGATTGCCCTCATGTAGTTCCCTTTTGGGATAAAATCAAAATCTGGTTTCATCAGAAAACTGGCCAAAAACTACAACTGAATGCCTTTAACATTATTTTTGGAAACTTGACCTCTGAAGCCCCTATCAGAGGAAATCTTGTTATTTTACTTGCTAAAATCTGTATATATAGAAGTAGAAAGACTAATCATGTTAGTTTTCAATATTTCATTCAATATGTCAGTTTTTTCTACAAAGTTGAATATTACATTGCAACAAGGAGAGGAAAAGTGCAGAAGCATCTGGGCAAATGGGGTACATTGTGTTTTTAATATGTATTACCTTTTCTTTACATAAGTAAAGTGTCATATATGTTTTTCTGTTTTGATATTAGTACTGTTATTTTTTATTATTATTTTTTTTTGGATGGTTCAGTGTTGTATTATTTGTTTACTTATTAATAAAATGCATTAAAAAAAAAACAATCCAGCCACCCATGGAGCTAGCAGATCACCCTTTTCTTACCGAGCAAATCCGCTTTCAGTGATTCTGCCTTGGGGGACAAAAAGCTAAGCTTTATCTACTCCTCCAATCTGTCGGGGTCATCCCCTGTCAGCTTACCACCATTTCTGAGATCTCCTGGGATGCAAGTTCATTCCTGTTGCAAGCCCAAGCCCAGTTTTCTAGGCCACAGGAGCCCAGTCTTCCTCAATAAGAGCCTGACAATGGCAACTCATCAGGACAAGCTGACCACCTGCATTCTGCCCCCTGACCTTGACTGGTTAATTGAACATGCTCTCAAGATTGATATCCATCTTCAGGAGTGGTGAGTGGATTGTCGTCCTTGACTTAGGGCCCCTCCACCAGGGCGACCTGCCAGTTCATCCGTCCAATCACCATAGACCTCTCTGCCATTGGAACCCATGCTTGTGGACCGCGCCAGATTCAATCACAACCACCATGCTGAGCAACAATGTCACATTGATTCAAAACTCTTCCTTACTGCAGGGCAGCTAACCACCTGAACAATGACTGCCCAGTCTGACGTCCTCAAGCTGTCCTGGGGAGAGAGGTACTCTCCAGGACCTTCGGCTCTCCATTCCGGCACCTCTTCTTTATTCAACTCTTCTGGCAGGGCCACCAGTTTCCTACTGAAGTCTTAGTAGATTCTGGAGCAGATGGTAACTTCTTCCTCTGTCCCATCCCAAGCAGTTGGGGTTCCTTACGACCCCTCTGCTTGGGCCCATCCAGTCCCAGGCCTTTTCAGGAATGGAGCGTCCTGACATCATTGAACACACCACTCCATTTCACATGAGGATCTCTGGTAACCATCTTGAGACCATTGTCTTCTATTTGATGGAGTCACCACATGCCCCTGTGGTGTTGGGGAGACTAAATCTTGAAAGGCATAATCCCCGCATTAATTGGACTAGCGGCATCCTTAATTGAATGGAGTCCTACCTGTCCCAGGCCCTGTTTGCAGTCTGCTTCCTCTCCAGTTGCACCTCTTCCTCTTGACCTGAAGGAGTCGCTGGACCTTTCATGAATCCCATCCATCTACTATGACCTCCACCAGGCCTTATGCAAGTTGGGAGCCACATCACCTCCTCCACATTGCCTATATGATTGTGCCATTAACATCTTTCCTGGACTATTGCCTCATAGAGGCAGGCTGTACTCCCTGTCAGTGCCTGAATCCAGAGCAATGGATGGGTATATCCCAGAGGCCCTGGCTTCCGGCATCAACCAACCTTCATCTTTACCAGCTGGTGCTAGCTTCTCCTTTATGTCAAAAAAGACAGTTCCCTTTGCCTATGCATCAACTACTGAGGCCTGAATTCCATCGCAGTCAAGAACCACTATCCGCTTCCCAGGGTCAGAAATGTTCGGTATCGCCAGGGGTGGCATTAGACCTGGGCTAATATGCATCCCTTTATTGATAATTAGTCCTGGCTAATTCTAGATCATTTTCCTTTATTAACACGTTTTCCAATTCAAGAATAATCAAGTGGCAATTGATGACCCGGCTTCTCTCCCCCATGCGATCTAAAAGCGACAAAATAATGGGCTGCATTCAGTACAGAAAAATAATTTAATTATAATTAGGTCTATGCACTGTCACTCGGTGACGGCACTTCAGAACTCTTCAGCGAATGAAGGTAATTTTGGTGACTAGTACATGGTTTCGTCCGTTTACATTTTCCAATCAGACAGCTGTCTATTTTTTACAGCGAGTTAAGTGACCGTGCTGCAAAAACAGGTGTACGTACTTGTCGCCAAAATTACCTTCATTCACTGAAGAGTTCTGAAATGCTGTTGCCGAGTGCCAGTGCATAGACCTAATTATAATCAAATTATTTTTCTGTACTGAATGTAGCCCATTATTTTGTTGCTTTTAGATTGCATGGGGGAGAGAAGCCGTGTCTTCAATTGCCACTTGATTATTCTGGAATGGGAAAACGTGTTAATAAAGGAAAACCATATAGAATTAGCCAGGACTAATTATTTTCAATAAAGAGAGGGATATTAGCCCTGAAATTTTCAGGTCTAACGCCGCGCCTGGGTATCGCATCACTTTGCGATGCAAAAATAGCGA
The DNA here is from genome assembly GCA_029692085.1 of Gymnothorax javanicus. Taxonomy (NCBI): domain Eukaryota; kingdom Metazoa; phylum Chordata; class Actinopteri; order Anguilliformes; family Muraenidae; genus Gymnothorax; species Gymnothorax javanicus. The sequence goes on from CM056201.1 coordinate 83,864,843, forward strand.
TTCCGCGATGCAAATCTGCTTTTGCTTACCAAAATTTGGAACACAACATTTTTACCTCAAAAGGGTGGTTTCTGTTGTCCTATTTCATCACTGGCAACGGTGTAGTTGCTGGCTGCCCATGTGCCCTGCCTTATCGCTTCCCGCTGATCAGCCATGATCAACTACGCATGTACCGGTGCACAGATGCAGCCACTACATAGTAAGCGACTCACTATTCATCGTCTTGATCGCTCCGCCTGATATCCAGGTGGTGGTGCACATAGTACAATTTTTCATGATCTGGGTATTTCGATATTGTAGCTAGCCGTGAAAATGCCAGTGATTCAAACGGTCGAATCCTGGTGCAAAGCACACCAATGGATAAAATACGAATCAAAAGGACAATTAGTTACTACCATATTTTGTGAATTATGCAAAAAGCACCTAAATTCAATCAAATACTGCAGAAATTTCTCGGCTAGTTTTGTGACTGGGATAACTGACCGTGCACTGAAAAAAGACGACATTGTGAAGCATGCATCATCGGAGGCCTATAAATTGGCGGTGCGGCTTGAAAAGAAGCCAATGACTCTTGAGAACCTGTACAAAGCTACTCCTCTTGACCGGGCTTTAACACGTGCCAACAAGGATGAGCTTGAGAAAACTAGTTTTCATCGTTTTTTTTGCCATTCTCAATGTGGCATCTCTTGTGATAAATGATATTGTATGTGCCCTTGATAGTGGGCAACATTGTGCCGCCCTGCTTGTTGACCTATCCAAGGCCTTTGACACTGTCGATCATTCACTCTTACTTGATAGACCTTTTGTAGCTCATGAGGCCTAGATCAGAATGCTTGCAAATGGTTTTCAAGTTATCTTTCAAATAGAATACAATGTGTTGCAGCAGACTCTGCTCAATCAACTTTTTTGGAGGTCACTAAAGGGGTACCACAGGGCTTGATTTTAGGACCCTTACTTTTTACTATGTATATTATTAATATGGTCTCATTTGATAATGGCTGTAAGGTGCATTTCTATGCTGATGATACAGTGCTTTATACTTCTGCTTCTTCATTGCATTATCTGCATTACAAAGAGCCTTTGTTTCATTTCAGCACTCACTTCTAGAGCTCAAATTAGTTTTAAATGTGGCAAAAACAAAATGTATACATTTCTCTAGATCTCGTTCTTTGAGGGACTGTTCATTTTTAATTCGCTCCTTGGATGGCTCTGAAATCGAGCAAGTGTCTTGTTACAAATACCTTGGAATATTTATCGATGAAAAACTGTCTTTTAAAGTACATCTTGATGAACTTACAAAAAAGTTAAGACATAAAATTGGGTTTTTTTTACAGAAACGGCTCTTGTTTCTCTCAAGATAATAGGAAGCTTTTAATTCAATTAACCTTCTTGTCAGTGTTAGATTATGGTAACATCATCTATATGCACGCTGCCCCAACGACCTTGAAAAAACTTGATTCGGTCTATCACGCTGCACTTCGTTTCATTACTAGAGATCCTTTTAAAACGCATCATTGTTCTTTGTATAAAGCTGTGAGTTGGCCATCATTGGCTACCAGGAGAAGGCAGCACTGGCTGACTTCATTTATAAAGCAATCTAACACATATTACCATGTTATCTTACTACTTTTATCTCAAGGCGCAGTAGCAATTACCAGGCGAGATCTCAGTGCTGGTTGGTCCTAGAAGTCCCCAGAGTTAAAACAGAACTTGGTAAAACTGCTTTTAGTTACTGTGCTCCTAGGACGTGGAACAATTTTCAAGAAACATTTAAACTGGGTAAATTGATATCATTAGAAAATTTCAAAAAAGTGATAAAGGATTTAGAAGTTGGGGACTGTGTGTGTTTTAAAAAATATTACGGCAATTTTCTCAGCCACATGTATTGTATGCACTCCTGTATGATAATTTTGTCGTTTATTGTTCACTTTTTTTATGATAATGTATTGCATTGAATTCTGTTTTGTGTTTTGTGTTGTTAACAGGGCACCATCGCAAATGAGACTGAGGTCTCAATGGGTTCCCCTGTATAAATAAAGGTTAAATAAAATAAAATAAAAAATGCATTTTTTTCTTTCTTTGGTAGACCTATGTTCAAAGGTTTTTGGTGGTCTAAAGAAATTTTGCATGATTCAAGATAGATAGAAACTTAATACATGAATAGATCAGTATATCTATGGGCTCATTTGAGTAGCAGAGTCTGCTTGTTAGAACAGGTATATATACAACACAATATTGAATGTCATGATTAAAAGAGGACTTAGGAAAAGCTAAACTAAGTTACATTTATAGTGAATAGAAAAGGAAAGGTCCAAAGCTACTGGATGCCAGGCAGGATTACACACCACCACCACCAGAACAACAATAAGTGTTACAACAACTGGGTAAACAACAAAGCACAACATGATAAGTAGCACTACAGATTAATGACAGGCATGGCTGGCTAACATGCTCATTAGAAGAGAAGAAAGTAGAAAATGAGCAAAAACCTGATAGAAAAAGTGCTATACAGATTTCAGCCATTGCTATACATATTTATCTTTGTGTATCAATGATTGCTATACACCTTTTTCCCAACATTTTGGACCCTGTGTCTCATGGACTCTGCCTTATCTAACCTACCAAGGGTGCCACTATCTCCCTGGAACTCCTCAATGCCTGCCACTTGGTTAATATAAATGAAGGAGGTGAATGGAAAACGGTGTCAAATACCTCCTTGGGCTACTTCGGAGATGCCATTCAAGCTCACTAATGCCCCTGTTGTGTTCCAGAAACTGAACGATGATGTCCTCCATGACACGATTTCCCATTTTGTGTACTAACCCCAATTCCTATGAAGTTGGGACGTTGTGTAAAACGTGCATAAAAACAGAATACAATGATTTGTAAATCCTTTTCGACCTATATTCAATTGAGTACACTACAAAGACAAGATATTTAATGTTCAAACTGATAAACTTTATTGGTTTTTTGGAAATATTCACTCTTTTTGAATTTGATGCCTGCAACATGTTTTAAAAAAAGCTGGGACAGAGAAAACAAAAGACTGGGAATACTAAGGAATGCTAAAAAAAAACACCTGTTTGGAACATTCCGCAGGTGAACAAGTTAATTGGAAACAGGTGAGTGTCATAATTAGGTATAAAAGGAGCATCCCCGAAAGGCTCAGTCGTTCACAAGTGAGGATAGGGCAAGGTTCACTACTTTGTGAACAACTGCGAGAGCAAATAGTCCAACAGTTTAAGAACAACATTTCTCAATGTACCATTGCAAGGAATTTAAGGATTTCATCATCTACAGTTCATAATATCATCAGAAAATTCAGAGAATGCAGAGAAATCTCTACACGTAAGCAGTGAGGCTGAAAACCAACATTGAATGCCCGTGACCGTCGGTCCCTCAGGTGGCACTGCATTAAAAACCGACATCATTCTGTAAAGGATATTACCATGTGGGCTCAGGAACACTTCGGAAAACCATTGTCAGGTAACACAGTTCGTTGCTACATCTACAAGTGCAAGTTAAAACTCTACCACAGAAAGTGAAAGCCATAGATCAACAACACCCCTCTGGGCCTGAGCTCATCTGAGATGGACTGACGCAAAGTGTAAAAGAATGCTGTGGTCTGACGAGTCCACATTTCAAATTGTTTTTGGAAATCATGGATGTCGGGCTGAAGAGGAAAAGGACAATCCAGATTGTTATCAGCGCAAAGTTCAAAAGCCAACATCCGTGATGGTATGGGGATGTGTTAGTGCCCATGACATGGGTAACTTGCGCATCTGTGAAGGCACCATTGATGCTGAAAGGTATATACAGGTTTTGGAGCAACATATTCTGCCATCCAAGGAACGTCTTTTTCAGGGATGTACCTGCTTATTTCAGCAAGACAATGCCAAGCTACATTCTGCATGTGTTACAACAGCATGGCTTCATAGTAGAAGAGTGTGGGTAATAGACTAGACTGCCTACAGTCCAGACTTCTCTCCCATAGAAAATGAGCGGCGCATTATGAAGTGCAAAATACGACAACGGAGACCCCTTACTGTTGAGCAACTGAAATCGTACATCAAGCAAGAATGGGAAAGAATTCCACCTACAAAGCCTCTACAATTAGTGTCCTCAGTTCCCAAACACTTACTGAGTGTTGTTAAAAGGAAAGGAGATGTAACACAGTGCTAAACATGCCCCTGTCCCAGCTTGTTTGGAACGTGTTGCAGGCATCAAATTCAAAATGAGTGAATATTTCCAAAACATCTTGTCTTTGTAACGTACTCAATGGAATATAGGTTGAAAAGGATTTGCAAATCATTACATTCTGTTTTTATTCACGTTTTACACAACGTCCCAACTTCATTGGAATTGGGGTTTTTATGTATATCTTGATAATATCCTGGTGCTCTCTCACAGTCTGGGGAAACATACTTACTGAATACAGGAATAATCCAGCAGCTCCAGAAAACCAGCTCCTTTTAAAGCCATAAAAGTGTGAATTCTATCAACCATCAATGCAATTCCTGGATTCACTGTTCTATGGGAGAGATCAGCATGAGTCAGCAGAAAGTATAGGCTGTCCTGAATTTGCTGGTACCTGCAAACTGTAAGCAGTTGCAGCATTTCCTGGGCTCCGACAACGTTTACCGGCACTTCATCAGAAGTTTCTCGGCTATCCCTGCCCTTCTCGTAGCCTTCACCTTCCATTGGACCCCTCAGGCCGCCTCCACTTTCCGCCAGCTAAAGGAATAATTTGCTAGCACTCTCCTATATTGGATCTCCCGGACTCCCAGTGCCAATTCCTCCTTGAAGTGGATGCTTCTGATGTACATGTAGGGGACATCTTCTCCCAGAGGGCGGCTGATGGCAAGATACACTCTTGTCTTCTCTCAGCGGCTATTCCATGTGGACAGGAACCACAGCAGCAGAGATTTTGAGCTCCTGCTCGTCAAGCTAGAATTTGAAGAGTGGAGGCACTGGCTTAAGGTGGCCAACATCAACTTCCTGGTTTGGACAGCCTAACCGCAAAGTTGAATATATCAACTTTGCTGCTAGGCTCAATTCCAAACATACCTGGTGGTCACCTTTTTTGCCCGTTTTAGCTTTACCCTTACCTACTGTCTGGGAACTACGAATCTTGAGCCTGATACCATGCCTCGTCTGCACTCTCTCACTCCAGTGGAGGTCCTCAATTTTGTGGTTCCTGACAGTTCCCAAATTGATGATGGAGCACATCATGGAGGAGGCTCACTAATCCTGTTCCTTCCTCCGAGAGGTGTTAGGTGAAATGTCTCTTTCTCCCAGAAAAAGTGAGAGCCAGAGTCCGCCCCTGGGCCCATGCCTCTCTCGGCATGTCATCCTGGGGTTTCCCGGACCTTGCCCCTTGTCTTTTGGCAGTTTTGGTAGCCTACCATCTGGTGGGATTCCCAGGGGTATGTCGCTGTTAGGGACACCTAGCTCATGTGAAGACCAACAACCAGCTCTCCTAGTGGTCTCCTCCAGCCTTTTGAAGTCCCCCATCAGCCATGGGCATGCATCACCATGGACTTTATCACTGGGCTGCTGGAGTCTAACAGTTCATGATGATCTTGACTATTGTGGACTGGTTCACAAAGGTAGCCAACTTTGTTTGACTGGTGAGGTTGCCCACAGCCATGGATACAGTAGAGCTCCTTCTTCGGCAGATGGTGCACCTCTACAGCATCCCCTAGGAGATCATCTCTGATTGTGGGCCAAAATTCTCCGCTCATTTTGGAGCGCTTTCTGTGCCCTAGTTGGCACCACCCTTAGCCTCTCATTCAGCTCCCATCCTGAGACCAACGGCAAGTGGCAAGGCTCAACCAGGAGTTGGGCAAGACCCTCCACTGTCTCTCTGAAAGTACCACTACGAAGTGGTCACATCCCCTCCCATAGGTGGAACTCGCCATGTATCCCTCCTAGTGGTGGGTCTCGAGAGATCCCCCTTTGAGTACTGTCTTGGCTATCAAAACCCCCATTCTAGGCCAAGGATAGGGAAGCAGAGATCCCTTCAACTCAGATCCTGGTCTGCCGCGCCTGCCAGGGATAATGAAGAGCTTGCACCCTCCTATTGAAACATGTCTTAGCCTTAAAGGACTAGACTAATTGTCATCGCCTTCCGGCTTGCATCTTTCAGGTTAGTCAAGTGTGGTTGGCGACCAGAGACATCCCCCCTGAGAGCGCAGTTGAAGAAGCTTGTTCACTGGTTCATCAGCCCCTTCTCTATTTCTTGGGTCTTATTGCTCACGGCGGTCAGTCTGATCTTCTTTGCTGCATCAATCTTGTCTTTCATGTCTTCTGCATTACACCTGACTGTTCCTCTTGTTACCACCCTCCACCTCACTCCCCAGAGTCGTGTTTAAACATTTACACAGCGGATTGCATCTCATGATGTGCTGCACAGGGGGCCTGGATGCCAGTTTATTGTGGACTGGGAGGTATACGGCTCCAAGGAGTGCTCCTGGGTGCCGGAGCATGACATCCTGGTCCCCTCCCTGGTCCTGAACTTTCTGCATTGGCGTCAAGAATCGGTTGCAGGGCTGCCAGGTAGCACCCCTTGAGGGGGAGGGGGGTGTATGGGGCAGCAGGTACTGTCATGCCCTGAGTGTATCCTTAATTGCTTTCCCTGAAACCCAGCTGTCCTTATTCATTTCAGTTTTGTTTCATTTATTGATTCTCATTATTTAATTATTGTCTTGTTCCATTCCCCTCCTTCCTTGTTTCACTCCCCATGCTTACACAAGCATTTTCCACTTCGTTGATGGTCCTCTTGTGTATTTTAGGTCCTGGTCTCTGTCTCCCTTTTGCTGGATTATTACATTGTGTCTCGTCTCTTCTGTTTTCAGTGAATAACTTTCTAAACCCAAGAGTCAACTTATAGGAGGGATTCAACCCAAAGTCTGCGGTCCTGGCAAGAAGCTTCATCTCTCCTATTTGAAGGTATGCATCAGTCCTGTGTGCCCTGGTTCAACTGGCTTGCGATCCTAGGTAATGACCTCAAGCCAGTACCTTTGACTATGCTTTGCCTTTGCCTACATGTTCTGTCTGATCTTGTCTGACTACAGACTGTCCAGTCTTTACTCTACAACTTGAAATTTTCTTGTCAATTTTGTAATTTAATTTCAATGTCAGGATCATCATTGATCTGAATTTGGTTCTGTTCTGCTCTTTGTGACAATGGCAGCAGTTCGCATGCGGTGGAAAAAACAATGCCGGTTTTGTCAAATGAGGGACTTCAAAAATCACGTTCCTACAAATATGCAAGGTCAATTCAAGCTCAATGAGAACCAATAGTATCATTTGTGGTGACTTCACAAGACACAGTGAATAATGCGATGTAGTTTCCAGCAAATGGAACACTGTTTGTTTCCTTGTAGCAGGAGATGGATGTTCTGCTACAACACTTCATCAATTTCAAGAATCTCAGTCCAGACGCCTCAATAATGGTGAGATTCATGTGTTTTCACACCAAAATGTCAGGGACAGAAGGTACGAGAGGTGACTTGGAATCATAGCAGCATTTCCTTTTTGGCATTTGTAAAAACCAGAAAAACAAAAAAGTCATTTGTATAAGTATTTCAATTACATGCCTTACGTCTCTCTCTCTCCTCCCTCTCTTTTTCTCTTTCTCTCTCTCTGTCTCCCTCTCAGTTGTTTCTTTCTCACTTTCTTTTATCTCTCCTGTGCTCTTCCCTCTCTCTTTTTTATATCATTCTCACCCAGCTCTTGTCATGTATTGTCTGGCTATGAGGTATTTGAAATGCATATCGAAGAGGTCCTGCAGTTCCATGCGGTGTATAGGCGTGTGGGCTTTTTTGAGAGATTGATGTCAGTGTTGGGCAGGATCTGAGCAAGGTCTTACTGTGGTCTTGCTGTCGATATAATGTGTTTATTTTGAAGAGGCATGAACGATACCAGGTTCCTTCCCAGCACACACAAGTGCGTACAACACACATACACAGGAGGATCACAGGCTCGTGAATACGTATTACACATAGATGTACACACACATGCACACACATAAACATATATATGCGAGAATCCCTTACATAGCCTATGCGTTGATTGAATAATCACTGACTACAGCAGAGGAACGTAAATATGCCACTTAAACTCACACCGAATGCGTAAGAGTTGACAGGTATGCGTTATAAATGAAAACTGGCCATGCCTGATAATGTTGAGAGTTTTTGGAGTTCCTGTAATGGTAATTTAAATGAATGATTGAAACAGGTCATGCCCAATCATTAATTTTAAGGGATTATTTTGAGCCTCCCCAATTGCCAGTTCACGAGCCGCCACTGGTACACATGCATGCAGACAAGTTAACAGACTTACACACTCACATTCATACACAGGAGAATCAAAGGTTTGTGAATACATATTACACATAGACGTGCTCACTCATGCACACAGGTGCATTTGCATGAAAGATACTCATATACACACATGCATGGAAATACAGATGCTAATAAACGCTTGCACATAAACACACTCACGTGGGTGCAGAAATTCCCTTGCATTATTGAAATAATACTGAATAGCACGAAGCATTTTTGCCTATTTTGATTAATTTAATGCCTGACTAAATCAGAGATTAGGCTTTGACATAGGTTACAATTAAATATTAAAATCATGAAGTGCGAGAATGTTTAATTTTTAAAATATGAGTTTTAATTTACCTCACATGGAGCCCATCGTGGCACACCTGCAGTGCAGAAATCCCCAATGGTGCACCTAACGCCAGTGGCCTGCTTAGACTTGAACACACAGCTAAAATAAACTTATGCATTTTAGAGAATAGCGGTCAAATATTTATCCAGTTGATGAAGCAGGCTCTGTATGCAGCTCAGACAATAATTAAAGATAAACCAACCATGGCTTCAAGAGGGCTGTCCCTTCCTGTTTGAAATGATGTATCCAGGCAGCATTGTCAGATAGGATTGCATATTGACCCTTCCTAAAAGAAATGCATCTCCGGATGCCAAATATCTCCACAGACACTGAAATGCTGCCTGGATTTATTTCAGAATTCTGGCTTCAAGTTAAACCAAATATTGATTTATAGTGGCAAATGTCAAACGCATATCTATTAGTAAAGACTGATTTGCCGTAATATATTTTATTATTTCAGCGAGAATGAAATTCATGTCGATGTGTTAGGATACATAAATGCAATAATTGATCAAATTACTTTCTTAGCTATTAACTTTTATGTTTAATTGAATGCAAGGCCCCTCCCCATTCATTTCCTTTAGAATAGCTTGTGAAAGTTGAAAAAAAGCATTTTTCTTTAATTATTTCACATGTACAGTTTCCCTGACAGTGAGAAGGTTTCTTGGTTACTTGTCCTTGGTTCTTAAGCACTCAGAACATTGTTCAATCCTGGACAGTTCTCAATGGTCTCAAAGCAATAAATCTTGGCTTTAGTGACCAGGGCTCGTGACACTGAGCCTTTTCCTCTCGAGGGACAGACGTCCTCATTTTAAAGCACAGAAACACACACACTTGGAAATAACCAGAAATGAAATGTCACATTCTCTACTCGCTTTTACTCGCTTTCAAGTTACAAATTCAAACTGCTTGAATGTGGAACAGAATATATCATTCATGCACCATTGTCTCGATATGCGTAATAGCACAGTAACGTGTTTACACTAGCTGTGACCTATGGAGATACATTTAGAAAAATGAGGCATTCAAAGTACAGCCGCTGACCTAAAATGGGCAGAAACTTTTGGGTGAGTGGAATGCAACAGAATTGCTTTTGCATTGGGATTTCACACTAGTGTTTCCACCTGAGTGTGCATAATATACTCAAAAATCTAAAATCAGCGGCACCCCTCCCATCATTTCCAAATGTATCCATGAAGCATTTGAATTGCACTCTAGTGTAACATGGTGGCAAACTGAAAAGACAAGCTAGTTGCGCATTGTATACACCAACAGTACACTTCCAGATCATGCTGTAAACAAAAGCAAAGGCACATAATCTAAACACCATAAACCATAAAGACCAACTGCTTAATGCTTTTCCTTTCCTGAACATAAATAAATTATGGAGCCTGAAATCACCTTAACGCAAGGAAGCATGACTCCGGTCCTATGGTGCTGATCTTTTCGCTGGCTTTGTCACAACTAGTAACTGAAGTGTTTGTTTCCTGACAGCTACACTAACCATGCTGGTTCATTCCTGTATTCGAGCATAGTGTAATCTTTGGGATACAAGTGCAGCCTATCGCTATGGATGGTCCTTTAGCAAATGAGAGATCATGATGTGAGAGAGCTGATGCAATAATCAAGAGCAGAGGTTATGAAAAACTCTGAAACATATCAGGACTTGTTTACTCCTCGCCATACTTTCTGAATTCTCAGAGTGAATGAGAGAGTTTATATGTCCTTTATGTGCAGATTGGCATGATGTATACAGAAAAATTTGGTGATGATTTTGGCTCATTATCACTAAAGGGTTGAGAGGACCATGGAGCAGGCCCAGCAGTAAGATGAAGTGATTGAGGGGGCTGTTAAAAATTGTGCCGGGGGATTTTTTCTTAAAGTAAAATTCATTGATTAAACCCAGCAATAGCCTCAGAAATGGTAAACATCCACATAAAGCTACTGTTTAAAATCAAAGCTGAAGTTTCTTTAATTTGAGCATATGCTCAGGTTCTTTTTTCAGCATTTTTGTGTCTACTGCATATGAGTTTCCTGAATTTAGGAATTCAAGTGACATCAGTTTGATGGGGCCGTTTTTTCAGCACCAGGAGGCCATCACTGTATTAGGCAGGTGGTTTTAATCTTGTGGCTGACTGGTACACATATAAGATGCACCAGAATATAAAGTTTTCAATGCCACCAAAATCATTTCACAAAGCTGATTAACATGGACCAAGTGCACGATCCACAACAATCAAACAAACGCAGCTGGGAGCTATGGTGACTTCGTCTAAAAAAAATTTAATCACACAATAAAAACAACAGACGCGCTTGGTGTAAACTACAATCAATCAACCATCAGAGGCTACTGACATCCATCATCTCCTTCAAAACATCACATGAAAGCCAAATACTCTCTGTCTGTCCATGTCTGTAGCTCAGGGATGTCTTCAGGCTTCATGAAACACGTCTCAAACAAATGAGAATACATAGTTTAATTAATGGTATTTTTTTTTTTTGTAATCAAGTAGGGTAAAAAAAAATTATGGAATCATTCATTGATGGAAACAAATATTTTTCACATCAGAGGGGGAAAAGGAACAACATGACAGTCAGCCTGTAGGCATGGTGCACCGAAACTACTTACTGAGAGTTTCATCAGGCCCTAACGAGGAAAGGTGTCCGAAAATAGGTAGTCTACATACAGGATGACAACACAAGATCTTCAAGACCTTCAAAATCAATAAACCTCTGATTCTACAGTGCACACCCGACAAACAACAAGGCCCATGCAGGTTAAATGAGGCCCTGTTTGCACAGCTGGGGTGCGTTTACTGAAATCACTGGTGCTAACTTACATAGTTGGTACCATGGACTGAATGGACAAACTATGTAGGTTGCTAACTTAGCAACTTTGCTTTTGTGAAACGCACCCCTGGCTGGCTAGTATGCTTAATATTTTCATTATTAAAGTATCAAGTTTTACATGTAACAGTTGTCACAGAAACTTGAATTTATTAATTTCATGTTGAAAAGCGTTAGCATGCTAGCTAGCAAATTATTCATCCCATTTACTTGAACAGACTAATAGCTTGTGCTTTTTTCATTCCCTAATTGCAGCTCCTGGTCTCGTTCCGGCTTCAATATCATGGCCGAAGTTTCCATTTTACCCAAGGTCTCGTGATGTGATGGCGGATGGCAATTTAGTTTCGTTTAGAGTCATTTTTTGTGTAAAATATTTTCCACGCTCATTTTAGGATGGGCTTATCTGGTTTTTCTGAGTTCAGAATAGATGAGGAATAGTTTGGGCTTGGCAGTAAGGGTTTGGCTTACTAATCAATGGCTTAAGTGGCGATTTCAGTAATTACTAACCCACTTTGATATCCAGACTTGTCTTGTGACTCGGGATCTGGCTGATAAAAGCAGTCTTCTGTAAAGTGTTCAAAGTAAATCACCAATCCTGATCCGGGCTCGGTGAAATCTACTTGTTTCTTTTTCATAAAATACATCCATGCCTTTCAAATTGTGGGGTTTTTTTGGAAATTTACAGACCATTATGCCACTGCTTGCATCTGCCTTACTGTTGCAGCCATAAACAAGGCAGATATTTGGCATTATCCGAAGGGAATAATCCACAGTTACACCACTAGGGTATGTTATGTCCATTGTCCTGGCAGGTTGATTTTCTTTGTAGCAACCTTCTCTCTGCACGTGCAGAGGTTGATATGTGAATATCAACCAGGCATGTTATTTGACAACTGGACTGTCTAACCTAGGGTAGATAAGTCAGACCTCGGCTTCGCCTCGGTTACTGACTTATCTCCCCACGGAATTCAGGACATCGGTAATTTTCAAATATCGTTTCTCGGCTTTGCCTCAAAAGAATATTTGAAAATTACCTCTGTTAAAGTGTTAAGGGTGTGAAGATGGTCATACTGTCCAGGTGCCAACTGAAAATAATAAGACTAATAACAAGAATGTTTAGGTTTATTTCATGTTGAAGTTTACAACACAATTCTGAATGCGGATTTGTTGCCCGGCATGAGCTGCAGACAGTGTGAGGGCGGAGGAAGTGGGTGCAGAGGTGGTTTCGGTGTGTTCCTGGTCTGGTCTAGACACGGTCTCTGTAGCCGCTCTAGTCAGTCCCATCTGCTCGTCATTCAGAATGGCGTTCACTGTAGCCTTCTGGTCCTCGCTGATACGGGTGTAACTGCGCACACCTGTTTGAGATAAATTATACACACATGTAGTAAGTGCATAAAATAGTATATGACATTTAGATATACTTAATATCAGCCTCTGATCATTAGACCTTAGACGAAGATCAACCTTATGGGAGAGCGGCTCAATATAGAAACTCGTAAATGGATATTAATATGTAGCCCACTTATCCCTATATTTATTAGGGAGGGGCCCTGAGTTCTTTAAATCCCTTAACTTAAACAATAACGAGTACTTAAATTTCCTCTTACCTAAATACAATTTCCCTGTCTTGAGTTTATTTAATCAATTATTCTGAATTCTAACCTCACTGTTATTTAGTGTATCTGCTTTAAATCTTTATGATTTAAACACTTATAATGTACCTTTAATGCTGTAATATCACGAGTAAAAAGGGGAGAAAACAAGCATCACACAAAATGTAGTTTAAAAGTAAAATGCTTCTTATTTACTTTTCAAATGTTCAAAAAAATAAAAAAAAAACGTTAGATTCAACTGTACTTCTTTTAAACTTAACGGTTTTCTTCAATTGAATTGGATTACTAGAATGTTTCCTTTTAACTTGCAAGATACCTCAAATCACGTTACCAATATAAGTAAACGCATGTTACGAATCATTCAAATAAACATCAAATCAGTGGGCCCACACTCAAACGCACAACATACACACACAAGCCGGCAGGTATTAAAATAACAAACCCCGTTGCAGGCCTGATGCGACGCTTGGGAGCGGAGAAGCCCAAAACTGATGACTCTTTCACGCAAAAGCGCAATAAAAAAACGTATGGTACCTTAGTTTTGAGTTCAGTCTGCAGCATTACCAGTCTCTCGGCACTCAGATGAAAACAATACAGCGAGCAGGCATCCAGCGATGGCGTGATCTCTCTCGCTTGCAATGGTAGCTAACCCCTCCGTCAGTCCCACGAACATGCAGGTGGTGAACGTTTAAAAAGGGGGTCGTCTCTACCGCGAATTCAAAGGAGCTTTGAGCGCTAGCTTGATAGCTCAAAAACCGTCTTATAAATCACAAAGTTTCCACATCGAAAACAATGAATTGCAGCCTTCAGCGCAAGCTTGGTTAGCTATACAGTGGCTAATAGTCCATTCACTTTGTTAGTGAACGCTAGCGAAAATAAACTCATTTGGCTAAATGAGCTATTGCCCACGTATGAAGCTAATGCAAAAGCATGAACAACTGTAGGAAAACTTCGGTTAGAAATATCTTCAGCAGTTCACAGAAAATATGTAGAAGTATCTTGATACAGACCGTCGAGTAGATATTCTGAAATACCAACTACATACTGGTTTGCAAAACTTTATACGGACTTATTTTAATTAACAATGGCGACTTAGTCAGTCAAGCGACCAGAAAATTAATCTCTCCAGCTCCCCCTTTTCTCCCGCCACGCATGCTGGGACTTAACTCACCAATGAATGGCCAGTATTACTCTTCATCTCAACACACTACTACTTCCTATTACTGCAGTGAGCTCTTCAAAATAAACGCACTTATAATTATACATTGACCTTTAGAACTTATTTATTGCTTGGTACCTTTTAACGATTTTATGAGATAACTTAAACCTATTTGTTAAAACACACTTTAAACCATATGATGTACCTTTTTCACCATGTTACAAATATAATCTAATTTGGTCGCTATCAATATGCACAGTGGCATTTTAGCTTCAAACCGATGTACAAAATTCAAGTTCACAAAATTTACATATTAATATGGTCTAATATTTTAATTTCATGTTTCAAAGCTTAATCTTTTCTAGCGAGATTAATTACTTCGTGAACCTTTTATGACGATTTCCGAAAAAGTACCTCAGTGTCAAAAACGTTTTTTTATCACTGTATCTCAAGATTTGAGATGTATTGAAAAAATGTTATATACACCACAAAACAAGAAGCTACTTCACTTAATTTGGATGTGCATGAGGTAACAATTTTCGAGTAATCGCCACTGTTACAATGACCCGCATCACATTTGACACGGCTCTCCTACCACTTTGCTTACAAACGAAATGAACTGAAAAGTAAATTCTCACCTGTGACGCTCCTGTGTCCGACACATTTCAGGGACAATCTTCTGGAGCGTGTTGTGACCCAGCGGTTGTCTGCTGTACCTGAAACATAGGTTTTAAATATCATGAGCTGTTACAAGGTGAAGTAGAGTTGCCAAGTATCGATAGATTCAGTATGTGCTAACTTCTGGATCCTCCCCTCTTTTCAGAGACTTGCACGTGTTTGTAAATCAGGCTATTGTAGTATTTAAATGTTTGTACGTGCGTTGCTGGTTTGAATTTGTTGATAAAAATTTATGAAAGTTTAAACTCTGGATGAATACATGGATAACAGCATATTACGTTGTTACGTTCAAACCGGAAGTTGTATATGTAAAGCACTTACCAACACTTATCTGTAGGAGACTGGAGAGCTTGAAGATACAGAGCGTCATCATGGCCGTCTGGGGGACACAGTGATAGGTACTTCTTAAACAGACGAACATGGCATCGGGCAGGATTACTACTGGGGTGATGCTCGATCTCCTTCGGGTAACTCTGCCTGTGCTTCAGCCCACCTTGCACAGTTTTAGAGTAGTCTTCCGGTAACACAGGTATTCTTGTCCGCCAGGAGTCGTTTTGAAGGATATTTGAGAGTTCTTGTGTTTCAGCTTTCTGTGTTCGTGTCCACTGCGAAGTCCGAAATGTTTGCCGTTCAGGTAGAGCAGGGTGTTGACGAGTACTCGTGGGTTCCGGTCTCCGAGCTGACCACACCTCCACAGTAGCTCCTCCTCGTCAACACTGATAGCTTCAGCCTTCTTAACGTTCTGACCCAACCCCTTACGTGTTAGCCTCTTCATCTCCCCGTCAAGAACCTGCCGGAATTCTTCGAACACGTCGGACTGAAGAAATTCCACATTTCGTTTAGAAACAGTCTTAATGTACGATTGAATTCCCATCACTATCTGAAAGAGTGAATTCGGGGGGTATTCACAGCCGTCTTTTTTTTTTTTTTTTTCCTCACCTCGAGAACAAACTTGGACATGAAATAACCCAACTGGTCAAGCGTCATATTTTCCAAAAGTGTTACTGGTTTTCGTCCCTCACCTCTTCGATTATTTACCGCAATTGCCCAGGCAGTAAACGTGTTGTACGCCCATTTGTCCCGTCGCTGGGTGTTAGTCGGCACGGCATCCAAAGCACGTTGTTCAATTTCGCCATCATTAGCCCTATGAAAACGTTCAATTTTATCTTGTTCTACTTCTTTTTCGATAGCTTGAGATGCTTGCAAAAGTTCTCGGTCGGAATCGCTATCGTTGTTGATAAGACTTGCCTCCACTTCTTGAGACGCCTGAACAAGCTCATCGTCCGAGTCCATGTTGTGTAATGATTTCCATTGTTACAGCCACGTAAACACATTAACTTTGGCAGTGCAGTGAAAGCACGTGCAACACGCCATGGACGAGTCCATTCGGAGTCCACGTGGTGTAAGTAGGTTAGCCCCCTCCCTCTGCGGGTGATATGGATTCAACGCTCTCGCTATCGCTCGAGCGTTGAAATCCATTTCACCCTTGAGGAGGGTGCTAACGTATACTTACGAATCACTGGGTCCAATATCATCGACAATGCGTTCTCTGCCGCTGGCTAGGTTCCTCCTGTAACATCATTGCTGAAGATAGCCAAAGATAAATTCTTTCTGAGATGATTGCGATTTGCAGTGATTAAAATGCAAATAAATTTGTAGTGGCTGATTACAATTTGAAATGACCAGTGCACAAAGGATGTATTTATATTAAAGATTCTGTGGTCCAAATCTTATTTTTGAATGAACAAGCACCTTAACGCATGGACTTCACAAATACAAAAAAGATTCAAAATAATACAAATCAGGGGGCTTACCCCCTGAAGGCCCCTCGTGGTGCTAGGCCTGCCATGGCGTTAGGATGGGAAGTTGCAATTTTGCTAAGAATGTTGGTGAAAAAATATGGAAAAGCCACAAACAGGTAACCAGAAGTCTAAAAACTTTCTTTTAGAATCTTTAATTTGGAAATCAGAAAATGCAGCCTGTTCCGCTACCTCCAGTGGTAACAGATGAGTAAATTCCAAGCCCTCTAAAATGATTTAACCATCTGGAAACAGTAAAAAATCAATAAAGGAATGATGGCATCTGTGGTTTTCCTTGGGCTTTTAGTATAACGCTGTACATATAGACTGAATGGGCGTTTGCTTCTCTCAAGCCAATCGCCATAAATAACTGGCTGTGTTTGTCTGTCTGTCGCGGTCGAGCTATTTTGCGGGTTTCGATTTAGCAGGGAATGGTTCCGGATTTACCAGTGAACCTCATTTAAATGTCAAATATGAGCCAAGGACATCCTAGGATTAATGCTATGGTTATACGACGCATATAAAAACAAGTCAGGATTGAAAGACAAGTTTCTTTACAAATCTCATACCAGGTTGCCTAATTATGTAAATCAGAATGTCAGTATTACTGGCACGGATTTGAATTGGCTGATGTCGGCCGCTTATTAAATCACCTATCAGCCACGTAAACTGACTTATGCGGCATACAGTACTTTATTTCTCAGCAAACTTATCTGACCGATGTTCATGCTGCCTTAGTGAGCATGAGCGCCAACAATAAATAAATATAATAAATGAAATAAGTCCCAGTCGTCGTCTCAATTATGCGTACCAAAATGACAACAAATAATGTGAATAAGGAAAAATACCAATGAGAATGATTGTGGGAAGCCGACCATTGGCAGGAAGGTTTTCTTTAATATTAAACTGAGGACTACAATTAAACCACACAGCCAGACAAAATTCAGCCAGATACAATGCAAGCTGCTGGCAGCTGAAATTCAATCAGCTCTAATTCAGTCAGCCAAAGTTCAGTAAGTTCCAATTTGTCTCAAAGTCAGCTATGATTCTATCAGCTCAGATTCAGCCAGCTAAAATTCAGTAGGTTCAACTTCAGTTCACAGAACGCAAAATTTCAGGCAGATCAAATGCATGACTGATTCTGGGTGAGGCCTTTTCGACCGCTAACATCCTTTTGACTGGTAAATGTGAATTTGGACAAATGGTCTCTAAGAAAACCCTAGAAATTGGCCCAATTTTATTTTACTACTATTTATTTTATCAAAATGTGATTGTTCTTCAAATAAGTAGAATGACATACACACGCATAGCGACAAGCAGCTGATCTCATTATATGATAGATACGTTGTATATCAAAGACATGATGGTACAAACCTTCAGAAATACTGTTCTCAAAACAACCAGTAAAGTTTCCCTGGAATGGCTTTACATTGAAACTGCAGAAACCTAATTCAAAACAGTCAAATATTCATGGTTGCGCTGTATAATTCAGCAAGTTTCTTGTTCCTGTTTTGAATCCTCCTGCCATGCTATTCCCTTGTATTGGTACACCTGTAGCACTGACTCAATTGAGAATCAGTAGTTCGGTGATAAATTTCTCTTTTTTGTCAGTATTAAAGGTACATTCCGAACAAAAGGTAGCATAGCTCATTTTATCTCACTGAAGATCCACTCTAATCCTCTAAGCAAACTAGGATTGGGTTTACAAGGGCAAACCCAGAAAGAGAGGTAATTTCACAAAGTTTAAATTTCACTGGAAAACCAGTGCTTGAGATACTAAGGCGATTCTACCATTACCCTAAAACCATCAACAGTGTTATTTCACAAATATTCATGCTGCTTTCCAAAATATAACCTTTTATCAAGCACTTATATCACAAATGGCATACCTGGAAAGAGGCAGAGCTGTTTCTAATTCCCAAATTTTCTGATTTTTAAAAAAATCCTTAAAGGAGCACTGTCACACAATTGAGTCACGCACTTTAGCACTGCATAACCTTGAAAAAAGTAGCCTTTCCCCGCCAAGTTTGTCGCTGGTGAAAATTGTGGCTTTATATTGCACTTTATCATCGCCGTTCCCTTGCTTTTCATTCTGAAAATTAATTATTTACTTAAGGCAGGACTTATTATATTTTTAGTTCAGTTTTTTATAAACTTTCATTTTGCTTGCGCAAACTTACAGACGTTCGTTCGTGTGCTGCTATGTTTGGCCGTTGCGGCAATCAACCTAGAAGCGGGGGAAGGTGAATATATGCCTCAAAAAAAAACCAATGCAGCAACGTCTGGAAAACAGGACACCAATAAATATCACTCAAAAATACCGTCTGACTTGGATTTTGCAAGCCATCTACTTTTACTCATATAGCCTCTGAAAATATGAGTATCCACCACAAATGTTCCGCTGTGACAGTGTTCATTTAAGGACAATCATTTTAATGATTGCAATTTATGTAATTCCACAACATATCATATCTTTATCATAGTACAGACTGTCACTATCAATTCAGAGGTATTTGCGTACATATAATGTGAACCATGCAGGAATTGCTGCCCTTTTTATTATGCGGCTTCAGTGTCCGATTACTTATAAGCTGCACTGCAGCTATCGACGTTAGTCTATTTGCATTTAATTATGAAGCCGAGGGCTCCTCCCCATGGGCTATATCCTTATAAACAAATTCAAATAAATAATTGTCATGAATAAATTAATCAATATCTCCCTCAGCCTCTCTCTCAATAAGCGCCGGTATGGCCTCGCGTTCTTTGACCCCCCTACCTTCTCGTGATAATCGGCCATGACACGACTGTCCCATTTGGGGTGGGGTTTTTTACTCTGGGCTTACTCTTATATGTCTGTGTCTCTCAGAGGACCAAAAAATAGGAACGAAAGAAACACCTCCAGGATATTATTTTCTCGCTCTTCTGCATGGTTCAGCAGATAGAGCAATCTGAAGAGGTGCTTGCTGGTTTGTCACTGCTCAGGGCGATGCAGTAGCCCTACTGCAAGGGACTGGCTAAGCAGCTGATGCGTGTGTGTGTGTGTGTGTGTGTGTGTGTGTCTTGCATCAGACCCAGGGGCCATGCTAAGATTCACCACCCAAGGGCCACACGCTCAAACTGTCTGCAGACTGCAAGTGAGGGTGTGCAGGTGTTTGCAGTCAAGTGTAATACAGCGTATTTGATGACAAAAAAGGTACGGACAACAACACAAACGGCTCGTATCATTCATATCACGCATATTTTTTGATTTTCTGGTTCCATTGGCTGCGTCAATCACCAGATCTGAATCCAATTTATAATGCATTTTGCAAGCTGCAGAGGAGACTGAAGGCAAAAAGTCCTGGAACAAGGCAAGAGCGGAAGATGGCTGTAATACAAGCCTGGCATTACCAAGGAAGATACCTAGTGTTATCTATGCATCAGAGACTTCAAGCAGCCATTGCATGCAAAGGACATGTGACCAAATGTTAGAAATGATCATTTTACTGTACAATATTTGAAAAATAAGTGAATGAGCCGTACAAGTCTGTTGTGTGGGGAGAACTTTGGCGAACGATTCACCATCTCATACAAGCTTGGTGCTGGTTCTTGTAGTGGGGAGGGGGGGGGGGCTGTAGTAAGAGAGAAAGGTGGGGATGGGAAGGTGTTTGTAAAGGAAAACAAAGCAAACACAGGTATTGTGGACAAGCAGAAG
This sequence comes from Gymnothorax javanicus, assembly GCA_029692085.1. Classification (NCBI taxonomy): domain Eukaryota; kingdom Metazoa; phylum Chordata; class Actinopteri; order Anguilliformes; family Muraenidae; genus Gymnothorax; species Gymnothorax javanicus. The sequence continues at coordinate 83,885,318 of CM056201.1, forward strand.
ACTGTTCGAGGTGCAATCCTGCTCCTGAACCTCAGCTATGGAGCTCAATTACATTAAGGAAACCCCCAAAAATAAGACATATAAATAGAAGCACATTATTTTATCTGAAAAAGAAACCATTCAAAGTATAATAATTACTTTTTTTAATACGTGATTTTTTTATGGCTCAGAACAAAAAAAAAAAAAGTTTTAGGTATTCAGAGCTGTGTGGCACGCTATAATCTATTAAACGCATTTAAAGTCAGCGGGGACAAAAGTATACATTTTTGCATTAATTTGTGCATAATTGCAGTTATATCCACACAGGCCTTCAATCACACACAAGCAGGTGGTATTTTCACCATCAGCGCACCCATTTTACGAATCACCATAATGGCACTATTGTGAAGCAGATCATACAGTAATACCAGTGTTCACTGAAAACCTTTAAAAGCCCAGGCAAGCAAAATTCAACAGAATGGAATTACCCCTCATCGCCATGGAGAAATTTATGCCAACTTTAGGTCTTTAGTGTTGCAAAAGGGTTGGGGGGGGGGGGGTGTAAGAGCTAAAGAGAGAGAGAGGGATAGAGAGTGTGGGAGAGAGAGCGCTACTAAAATCTGTAGATATAATTCTTCCCTAATAATGTGTGTGCTGTGCGACACCACTTCAGTGGTAGTGTCCACATTTGCTCCCTTTATATCGACTGGCTTTTTCATATTCATAAGAATTTCTGTTATTATCATAACAAAGGGGAGAGTTCAGAGCAGGATCTGAATACAGTGGTACCTTTGTCACTGTTAAAGTGACAATAGCTCTCATAAAATTGAACATCAGCCAGTCATGGTGTTACTATAAAATAGAGGCTAATCTGTATTTCCTTTCAGGTCCTGTAAAAGCACTTCAAACATCTACAATAAGAGCACTGATCCAGTATCAGTTCTGTTCTTTTAGTTTGTAGCAAATTAAGTTTTGTTATGGATCATGGAAAGCTGATCCAAGATCAACACTTCTTCTATGAAAGTTTTGTGAGTGTGGTTCATGGCGTTTGGCTGCACTGGAAATTTGAAAATCTTCAGACTTAAAAATTCAAAGCTGCTTCCAAGCATCAATAAAATGGCTGCTCAGCATTAGAGGTAGTTTTGGTTCATTCCCCCGACCGCCTTCTTCCTTTAAAGTTAAGACTTACATATCATGCTAAAACAGCACTATCATTTCTAACGAAATATAATTTGCACTGATAAATTAACTTTCAATCCAACAAGTAGTGCTCTAACTCTGTTACACAGCTCTGTAAAAGTTTGCTGTTTAAAGTTTTAGGCGTATTGTTCTTCCATCCAACCGACTAGTGTTTCCCAACTGGTCCGTGAAAGTTTTTGTTTAATCTTGCGCCATGCACACAATATTTATATGTTCAGGTGGATCTGTTGACCAATCAGAAAATTGGCATCAAGCTATGCATTGAATTTGGTGTTCAAGAGAGAATCTTCGAGCAAGAACATTGCAAGGATAGAGGTCCTTCAAGATGGGGTTGGGAATCACTAATGAAAATTTTTGCAATGACATTTTTCTCCTATGTTTCTGTTACTTTTCTCTGCCTTCAGACAATTCCTTAGCCTAAGCAACATCCTTTCAAAAGAGCAGAAAAAAACAGAAAAAAGTGGAGACAGGACAATTGATTGAAAAGTGAATCAGCCAGATGGAATGACTTTGTTTCATCAACAACTCACAGTGACGTAAGTTACTGCCAGCCATGGGCACAAGTAGATACACCATCAATAGCGAGAGGCACTCTGCTAGGCCATAAAGAAGTTGCGCACTCTAATATTTTGTTGGACCGCCTTTAGTTTTATTCATGACATGCATTCGTTGAGTCATTGTTCCAATGTTCTTATGCCAGCTTATAACATTTATTTTTGACCAGAGATGCATTAGTTAGACTGAAATCTTGTATTGATGATGGAAGAGTCAAATAACTCTGCAAAGCCTTCTTCAGCTCATCCCAGAGACTTTCACTTGGTTAAGGTCAGACCTCTGTGGTGGCAAATGCATGTGTGAAAATGGTTCCTCATGCTTGCTGAATAACTCTCACAATTTTTGCCCAATTAATCTTGGCATTGTCATCCCAGAATATGCGCCATCAGGGATTTAAAAATCTATTGATGGGATAACCTAGTCATTCAGTATACGTTCAGGTTCAGATAGTCTGCTGACTTCATTCTATTGCTGCATAACGTTACTGAACCTAGACCAGACCAATTGAAGCAATCCCAGATCATAATATTTCCTCCAGAGACTAGCACAGTGGGCACTATGCTTGAATGGTGCATCACCTCATGGGCTTGCTTTCGTACCCTGACATGCCCATTGCTCTGGAAACGGGCAAATCTGGACTCATCAGACCACATAACCTTTTTCTATTGCTGCACAGTCCAATTTTTATGCTCTCTAGTTTAGTTTCAATCCTGCAAGTTGTTTCCCGAGTCTACGCGAGTAAATGCTCTGACTTTCACAACTGAACATAGCCATGAATTCTACTGTTGATTTTTTACCATGAGACTTCACCGAGCACTTTAGTGATCTTCAATGATCACTCATGATTTTTTCCTGACCCATTGTGTCGATGAAGTTGGTTCACCACCATCCTCCCAGGTTTTAATAATGTGTTGGACAGTTTCTGACCTAATCCCAGCAATTTCAGCAATATCCTTTGTCGTTTTTCTTACTTGAGCAGGCCAATAATTTGCCTCTCTTGAAACACAATAACATCTTTTCTATGACCATGAGATAACCATAACCATGAGAGAGAGAATTAGCCTGTTACGAGCCTAGTGGCCCATCGGGCCGGTGCTTAACCCCAGTTTCCATGGCATGAAGCGACTAGGAGTATTACTACTCCCCCTGGATAATGTAAAGGCCGATAGAATCGAGAGGCCAAGTGCAGCGATAGGAGAAAACCAGAGCAGCACGCAATTAAAACACTCACAGAGAGAGATACAGACCAAACAACAGAAACAGCTCTCACGCTTCCAAAAGGACGCCCAACCATCCGAAACAAGGAAGCAAAGAGAGAGAGGGAGAAAGAGGAAGTATCTTGGGAACTGAGAAAACAAAGCACCTAAAATGGTGCAACACAAAGGTCAGAGAGGGAAAGGAAGAAAAGGGAATTTCCCTACAGAAATAGGAACCACAAAAGTAACACGAAGATATTTCGCCAACAATTCCTGACTACAGATATCTTCTGGCTGTTGTGTTAGCTAAAATCAGACACTCCAGCGAGGGAGGCATGGCGGACATCCGGCTTATATAGGCTCAGAGGAAGGTGCCGCCCACGCCTGACGAAACAGCTGGAAGGAATCCGAAAATTAAAGGAACAGAAGTGGTTCCGAAAAGAGCCACAAAGAGAGTCTAAAAACCACAAACACAGTCAAAACCATGACAGATGGGATGCCAGTCCATCGCAGGTACTCCCCCAGCTATTAGTCAAGTTTCCCTGACTATATGCTGTTACCCATTTACACACCTGGGTGGAGTGAGGCAGTGTGGAAGTGAAATGTTTTGCCCAAGAACACACCGCGTAGGTTGTGACCGGGGTTTGAACTCAGGACCTTACAATCCCAAATCAAGCCTACTTGACCACTGCGCTATTGCGTCTCTCCACCATAACCATGAGAAGCTGAAGAAATGTTGCCTGCTGAAATTTAAGAATTATTGCAGTGACTGATTTAATCATAGGCTTATGAGCTTTTGTTTATTTAAATCCAAATGGCCTGGCAGTGGAGATTCGCAGGTCAGTTGTTCACAGGTCTGCAAAAAATATTTCCACAAATGATAGACTCATTTTTCTTTGCTCAGAAGATATTTGGGAAAACCTGTAACTCTCACCTCTTCACCCTCACCTCCCCAGCTAATTTAATGGACTGGGATTTTCATTATGATGTTTGACCTCAATCCATTTATTGGCAGGGTGCAAGAAAAGCAGAAAAGTTTTTCTAAAAATTAAAAGTGTGAATGGACGATATGGCCCAATAAAAGACGCGGGGTTTTGTGTGGAAGAGTGCAGGGGCTGATGGGCAAGCAGCAAAGAAGCACCCTACCCGCCCACACGTGCTCAGTCCGTCCCAGCACTGCTTTGTATCCATATCACTTGTTGCCCTCAGCGTGTCGTTAGATTCCATCTAGCCAATTAACAGGGGGATAATCTACACAGATTTCAATTGATAAATCTTTAATGATTTGAGGGATTTTATACAAATGTGCGCTTGACAGTGCTAATTTAAAGCAAATATGAGGCTTGATTAAAAATTCCCCTGGCTGCGGGAAGATAAATGTTTGAATAATTTATCAGATGTAATTGACACGGCTCTGAAGTTGTAAACAGAGATGTTTTGATGTTGGTAATGCATTTTGACATAATGAATTTTTGGGAGAGATCCAAGACTGACAGGGCAGTGGTTTTGAAAGTAAAGGTAGTGAGAGCAGGGTGATGGTGGGGTGCTGTGTGGAGTTCGGGGAACTGGGAGGATGGGTGGAGATGGGGGAGCGTTGGGGGCTGTGAGTATAAACAATCACTTATTTTTCACAACCTTTTCTTACTTTTACTTCCACTCATCGCGTAGTTTAGAAAAAAGTGATAAATCGCAATGGATACAGAACACAGAGGGACGGCCTATAATGGCAAGCACATTTTAACTGGGATTCAAGATGGTGGTTCAGGCCCCAGTCTAGCCACAATAAGATTAGTGCAGATGTTGGCCCTGGTAACCTCACGTTGCGCATGGAGGAATTGGTCCCTGTTCAGTCAGATCAGCTGTCATTCATTTTGGAAGAATGCTTCAGCTTAATAATTGTAATGGAATGGATCCAAGAAATGGGGATTGCAGAGAGGGCAACTGCTTGCTTTCTCAAAGGACAGAATTGACATTGGTCACAAGCACAGATGTGTGGCTGACCGGGAAGAGTGAATCATTGGAATAGTTTCCATTACTTCTACCAAAGGAAGGTCCTGAAATTCCTAGACCAAATTTTACTTGGGGAAATTAAGTACTTTAATCTCACTCTTTCAATGGATAAGAATCTGCTCAGCGCTGATGGAACTCAATTGATTTCCAGATCAGGCACAAAAAACTTAAGAAAGAAAGGAATGAAAAATAAGCGATAGGTATTAGCCCATGTTTGGCCAGCCCTTATGTAGCTGCTCTTTCTATGGCATCATTTGTTCTATGGTAGGCCTACTACCGAGGCTAACTAGTGGGTAATTGGTGCGTATACTGTACAGTTAAGTCCATAAATATTTGGGCTGAGACAATTTTCATTAATTTTGTCTTGTACGCCACCACAATGGATTGTAAAAGAAACAATCAAGAGGTGCTTGAAGTGTAGACTTTCAACTTCAATTTAAGAGTTTTTTCAAAAATATTGTCTGAACCAAATCGTAGTTAGACAGTCCAGGTCGATTAAACTCTGGAGCAATGCAGTGCAGAAAGGCAAATCCAGATCAGAATCAGTAAACAACCCAAGAAAACCAGGAAGTCAGTATGCCAATGCCAAAACACAAGGAGGCCGGGAAACAATCAGAGAGGTCATTCATACACTGAGTGCTGGACTGAATTGAAAACCATAAGATAAACAAACTGTATCAAGGAAATCCAGGAAACAAAGAATGCTAGTAAGTAGACACAGGAAAATCTGGCCGACTAACTCACGAAGAACTGAACGCAATCGGGGGAATATCAAGGGAAGGAAAGTGACTGATTGTATGGAATTCCATTTTGATGAGCTGGAGAGATTAGCACGGAGGTATGGCTACAAAAAAGGTAACAAATTAACAAAGAACACTGGGAGGTGAAAGTATGGGGTGAAAACAGGAGACAAGTGGCAGGTTCTGGAAAATGGCTGAACTAATACAAAGGAACTGCTAAAATAAACAATGAGAACATGAAAAATAATACAGACAAATAAGAATACACACTAATATTTAAAAACAGACTCAGACCCTGCCACTAAAACTGAAGCAGAATGTTCTCACTGAAGTTGTATTTATTATTTAATTTCAAATCCAATATTCCACGGTCGACAGGTAAAATAATAATAATGTTGTCAGTGTCCAAATATTTATGGACTAAGCCGTGGGTGTGAAAAATTACGATTGAAACAAAAGCCGACAGGGTGGGTCGATCGCAAGAAACAGGACTGGGGCAGCCACTCTGTTTCTGCTTTACCATTATTTCTCTGATACCATTTTATATAATTGAGGGAAACAAGACTACAGAGCCGCTTACATCGAGAATTTTCCGAGTGAATAACCTCAGGACTAGCAGAGAACCTGGGGCCAAAAATGCAAAACACAGTTCGGCCTGGAGACGCTACAATCCCTAAATATTGTAATGAGGGACTCTGCATGTTTTTAATGTAATGCAGGAAATATTCAGCATGAAAAACTAGCAGAGACGGATGGAGACAGGCAGAGAGCAGTTCCTTAGTTGTTGATAGCAACAGCAGCTGCCTGTGTTCAACCGTGTTCTCTGTCGCGGGGACTTAACTTGAGAGCGGCGAAACGCGGTACACAGGTTTACATGCCTAACAGTGTATCGCTTCCCACATCAAAGGAAACATGCCCTTTTAAATGAAGCCATGTTGTGCTTTATTAGCCTTCAATCAATAAACATGCAGTTTGGTAAGGTAATCAGGAAATGCCTGCAATCGGCTGACAATGTATCAAAGCCACCGCTTCGAGGCAACAGGCAAACTCTAACAAGCACTTTATTACCGGTATAGCTGTTACTGACATTAGTCAAAACCAAGAAAAGATAAAATGGAATAAGAAATGCTATCCTGGAAGGGCCTTCGGCGTCGAGTTTCCCCCTTTCCCGTTTGAAAACTGCACGCCTTCCTTTGATATGATAACAAATATAAATTGTTCAAAAACATCAAATGCGCAAAGAACCGAAAACCCAGACTGTCACGGCGCTAATCTACCGGAGAGTGTCACGTCCCGAATCGAAGGGGTAGCGAGAATTCTGGGAAGCGAGAGGGAGGACTCATTTTATGTGCGTGAGTCTGTGGAACTCTTGAGCTCGGAATCCTCCTCGCCGTTGTTTTCTGTTCCGCCACGAGTCCCCAGATGCTCAGAGCTCGTGTTTGTGTCTCTCAAGTTCAGGATTTCTGAGGTAACTTTGGATCATGTTTTTTTATTTTTATTTTGCTTTATTTTATTTTTATTTTTTTGTTGCTGCTTGACTGTAATACTCACTGGTTCTGTATGCCCGAGGGTCCTCGTGAGGCAGGGAGATTTTGAAAATCCACCCACCTCTCATACGTGGCTTGTTTGGTCGGGTCTGAAAGATTTCTTTGAACTGCAGTTTTTTTTTTTTTTTTTTTTTTTTTTTCAAAATTTTGAGTCAGTTGCTTGAAATGTTTCTTAAAAGTCACCAGTGGTGACCTTTACACCAGAATTATAACTTGTAAGCACATTCCGAGTGCACATTTGAGATTGCTGTCTTTAAAGGGTTAAACGTACACTAGGCAGGGTTTTTCGGTTGCGATTTGTTAAGACAGTGATCAAAGCTCCCCCCCCTCCCTCGGCCCAATGACATCAGAGGCGTGTTATCAGAGGACAGCGAGAGCATGCGTGAGCTGGGACACCCCACGGATTACCCATGAGCTCATGTGTCCCCCATTTGGTGGTGTTTCTCTTAGCGAGCCAAGATGGTGTCCAACAACATGTCTCTCATGTTTGTGACATAAATTAATGACAATTTTCTCCACAAAAAATACACTTTGTATTTTCCTAAAACACTCCAATCATCTTGCCAGCAAGGTAAGTATTGTTTACCAAGCAAAAACCCTGTCGTCCAGGTCTACGAAGAGCTAAACATACGCTTGCATCACCATCCAGATAGGAACCGTCACTGCTGTCAGACAATTCGAAGAGGAGTGCTGGTTCGATAGCTTTACTTATGTTGTGAGATGCCATCTTAAAAGATTTTGAATGTGTCCAATCTTGCTCAAAATTACGTGAAAAGGCACAAGCAGGCACTAACGAGGGCGCTTGTCATCTTGAACACACCTCGGAATTGAGTATGGGACTGGACCCTGCAGTGCAGTGATATGTCCTGCTCTCAAACCCTGCAGGCCGTTATTGGCTGGGGGCTACCCACTGCCTACTGACACCCAGAAACATCCCTTACAGAGAAAAATATGAAAATACAGGCAGACACCAGGGTTGCTGGCGATGCAGATGCCCTCACACATAGTGGTCATAAGTGATGATTGAGGGGCATTAGTTTTGTATGAGTCTATACATTGTTTTTTGGGAAAATCCTTCACAGTATATCTTTAAGGAGCACATGAGAGAGAGTATTTTAAAGAGAGTGGAGTGTTGGCGAGGTTGGGCAGGGGAATAAGGGTCGGTGAAGGATGCATTTTCTTTAAAAATATATATTCTCCTCCAAATTATTTTTCAAGGAGGAGCTGCATCCCCACGGGCGTATATGAAATGCAAATGAACAGCAGATCAAAGGTGTTCTGACCAGAACAGGAGGAGGAAAAAAAAACATCAGTGTGAATTTCGCTGCTGCCTCAGATGCTGCGCGGGATTGCCGGTAACCGCGGCTAACAAGGAGGCCATCCTGGACTCCCTCTATCTCTCTCCCCCCCCCCCCCCCCCAATCATCCCTCCTCCTCTTCCTGCACACCCTTTCTCTCCTCCACTCACGATTCATCCCCTATTTCCCTTCTCTTACTGTAACTTAATTCTTAAATTTCCATCTACTCAATCTCTTCTCATGTTCTTTCTTCTACCAGTTTTCCCTCTTTATCTCCTTGAAATGTCTCCTTTCTCTCCTTTCCTGGTCTTCTCTCCTTTCCTAACATTTCTCTTTATCTTCTGTTATCCTACATCTGCTCACCTTCATTTTTTCTTTCCATTTTCCCTCTTTTTCCATTGTATTCAATTTCCTCCTGTTTTACCCCAACCTCCTCTGCTCTGCACTGATGTGGCCGCATTCTTACCTCTTGATGAGGTGATGGTTCTCCTGGCTGTGGTCTAATGTATTGACCTTACTCTCCAAGGTGAAACAGTGTGGTTAACCATCAGAGTAAACCTTCCTAGAAAGCAACAATAAAACATTTTTCTTGTCAATGCATCACGTCACAGACCTCTGTGTATGTCAGACCATATAATTTAAGGTTGGTAATGACTTCTGCTCAACAAAATTAATCATTTTCAAAATTAATCACTGAGTTATGCAGTCAGTGAAATCCTGTTTAAGGGCAGTATCTTTCTTCTTACAGCGTAAAAGTGAAGGGCTTGAGGCAGATCTTCATCTTCGAGAAGAGAAAAGTGAGGCAAGGCACGTTTATGTGCTCGGCACATTTCATGCAGAATGTAATTTACAGTACGTAACATCAGCTATTGATGTAAAAGAACTGAAAAATTTGACTAAAAGAAATATAAAGTATAACAAAACTAGTTCTCAACTCAAGCTAGGGCAAACTGTCTTCTCAACTGAGAGGGCCAGCGTGGGTGTGGGCCTTCATTCTAGCCATGCAGTTACACACCTGAGTCTAGAGATCAACCCATAAAGACCTTGATAGGTAGAATCGGGTGTGTAACTAAATTATTGCCATGAAAGCCCCGCACCCACATTTGCCTGTCATGGAGAAAGTTGTATACTCATAATTTATTGTCTTGTTTCAAACTCAAGAACTCGTTGTTTTCTTAAGTTCTCAACTCAATAACTTACTATATTCTCAAGTTTACAATTAAGATCTTATTATCTTCATTAGTTCCCAACTCAAGGTCATATTGTCCCCTGTTTTTTCCCTCTAAAGGTCTTATTGTTTTCTCAAGTTCTCCACTCAATGTCACATTGTTTTATCTATACTCAGCAAAAAAATTTAAGGGCCAGTGAGCTTTTTCTTGATTATTTTCTCTTATTGTGAGCTTCCCAGGACACCGTCAGGCTGTGGTGAGAGCAGGTGGTGGCCACACAAGATATTGAAATTACTTTGGACATTGTTTGACATTTTGATTTAATGGTTTGGGCTTGGTGTGATTCTGGTCTTCCCTGGGAATGCCCTGTTTTGGGGGTAATAACATCATCTGATCAAATGTTTTGATGCATTTTGTGTCTTGGATTAACACCAATGACGTTGAAAACGCTTGGAATTTTGGTTCAGTTTTTACATTTTTGCATACTTGGGTGAAAATCAAGTGTTCCTTAACTTTTTTTGTTGAGTATAGTTTTCTACTCATGTTCCTATTGTCTTTTCTAGTTCCAAACTTAAATTCTATTGTCTTCTCTAGTTCCATACTCACAGCCTTGTTGTCACCTCAAGTTCCCCAAGGTTTTACTGTTTACTCAAGTGCCCTTTCCGTCTTAATGTTTTTGATAGTTACCTACTCTAAATCTTTTTGTACTCTCTAGTTCCTTACTCAATGTTTTGTTCTCTAGTCTATAGTTACTTACTCAAAGTCTTATTATTTCTTCAAGTTCCCTTCTCAAGGTCTCCTCGCCTTCTTTCGTTCATTTGTCTTCTCTTGTTCCCTACTCACGGTTGTATTGTCTCCTCTATTTCCCCACTCAATGTCTTATTGCCCTCCACAGTTTTACTCAGAGTCCTCTTACCTTTGTATCACAGTAGTCAGAGCATGTGGGCCAGGTGTGATTGTGAGTTCAACCTTCTGCTCATGATGGAAGTCATGCAATCTTGCAACCATTAGAACCTTTCGTCCTCAAACACAATTATGTATTTTCACAGTGCACAAGAATTTCAACATCACAGGTTCATTAAATATAAATCAATTTTCTTCTAAAAATGATGATACACTTTTAAATAAAGCTATCCCTGACATTTTAAGCGGTTACAGTGCATCGTCTATAAATACTATTTTAAAAAATTCTATTTTCCTTTTTAAAAATATCTAATTACAATAATAATAAAAAAAGACCTGTGCATGCATGTGGGCATTACAGACAGAGAGTTCATTTCTCACAATGACATTTTCTTTAATCTCCAAAGATTTTTGTAAGAGACCTGGCCTTTCAAACACCACAGTCATTATCTGAAAAAGAATGCTAACAATCCCAGCACAGGCAAGTTTCGCTAAGAGGTTTGTGCACCGGGATTAAAGCGCGAGATGTTCTGGCTGAGAAATGTGAACCTAAATAATGTTTTTTTGCTGGTCAGCAGAAGCAGAAATAATTGTCTTCATCCCGCCGGCAGCTGCCACTGTATCTTCCCCAGGTCGAAGGTATTTTCCTTTTTAATATAAATTCTTAATCCCTTTCTTTTATTCCCTCATTCCTACCTCCCTCCCCTCTCCGGTGATCCCACCCTGCCCACCATCTCATTGTTGCCAGTCATTTGAACCGGAGCCCTTGATGCCACCTTCTCAGCAGTCTGATTACTTCACGCAGGAATTAGTATGTATATTTAATGCAGAGTGGGGCCTTTTTTTTTTTAATCTCGATGAAAACAATCTTAAGGAACAGAGAAGATTGCTCAGGCGTCTGCCTGACAAGCCAGAAACACGCTTAATAACTGACAGCTGATTTATGTATCTGTATTCTTTTATTTATAAAAATAGCAAGTGGACTGATTTTTGATATTAATAATACAAGTGGATCCACTTTGATTAGGCTTTTGCGGATTGCTGCACATACTCAACATTACAATTAAACCCTGTGATGTGGAATGGGAGTGACACCCTAATGAAGCTGGCCAGCGATGCTGAACCAAGACTGTCCAACATCATTATGGGATATCTTAGATGAGTGGTAATTATAGGATGAACACTGAAATGTCATTAAAAAATCTTCTGTAAGTGATTTAACCTACTATTTCTCCTTAATGCTCGGTTTTTAGAGGCTTACCGAAGAGAAAGTTCTCTTAACAAGTAACAAAAAAGAGCTTTTCAAAAATGTCCAGATTTAAGGCAGAGATGCAATCGAGTGTCCTAATTTAATTTGGTGCATCAGAATTTGATACGTGCATGTAAATGAAATCTCTTTTTTAATAAACTCAGATGAATTGGTTATTAGGTCTTGATCTGATTCCAATGAAATGGGTCACACCTGATAGAAGTATTATACTCTTATTTAATTTCAGCCACTTACACACATCAACTTAAAAGGTTGCAAGAAAAAAAACAAATAATTCAAAAACTAAATTTGTTTATTGTCTTTTAGGAATTAGAAATTTAAGGTGTAATCTTGTTTTGCAGTTGTATTCTTGTGGTCTTGAGGTAAGCACATTTAAAACGGTCTTTGTCAACAGTTTAAAGAAATGCCTCATTACAATGAGTAGAAATCAATTTTTCATTAGCATATTAATACGAGACAGGGCAAAGGTAATGAGCTACAGAGTGAGAGCACTTCTTCAGGAAGATCAGCATTTTCAATTAATTTGTACTGGTATATGTTGCATTTTCAATATTTATTTGAACACAATAGATCCATGCAAGTCTTGGATACCATCCCTAATAAAAAAAAAAAAAGCATAGCTATAATATTTTTGAATATATCATATTCTACTGAAATATTTTATCTAACTTTATATGAGCAGGAGCCACTCAATTCTTTACCATCAACAATTTTGAAATATGGATGATCTATAACACAAGCAATTGTGTGATAACAAAGGTTGTTTAATCAATTTTGTCTTGAAATGTCTTCCAAAACAAAGCACGGCGAATAAACACAAATAATCACCAGGGTACGTGTATGTAATTTTTTTTTTTTCTTTCTTTTTGCTGTTCACGGGTGACTTTAGGAAATGAAGCTGAGCAGGCACGATATAACTACTACCAACACAGCATAAGTACAATCGAGCACAAATAATATTGATATTTAACATTAAGTGCAAACTCGCGGCTAAACTGACAATCGGCCAAAGCTGGCGCACTACACCGGGTTAATGTCATATATCGCCGTGGTGGAGGGAAAAAAAAAAAAGAAAGAAAGAAACGTGGGCTCGAAAGCCAAACGTGCCTCTTGGCTATGCAATTATTTCTCGGTGCGTCCAATATCAACTCGAGAGCAATGCAAATTATTTAAGACGCACTTTTCAGAATTCGCAATTACTGCATAATAATGATGATCTCAATTAGCGATGCTACCGCCGCGGAGCATTTAGTGGCCAATTTCACAGCCCAGGGGTGAAGTAATTTTGGAGAACTGATACCCCTTGTCAGGCAAGGAGGAACATCATTTTGGCTAATAAACAATGAGAATGTTTTTTTGTAATTCCAAAAATGTATGGAGTTGGAAGCATTGAATGGTTTCGGTTTGATTATTAAGTAGAACGAATGACTGGATTTCCAGCAGAGTTAATTTGGGCCCGATGATTTGGCAAATGTTGGACGATTATCGTGCAATTGTTTTACCAGACAAAAAAAAAAAAAAAAAAAAAAAAAAAAAAACCAAACAAAACATAAAAAACAAACAAACAAAAAACAAACAAACAAACAAACAAACATAAAAAACTGATATTTTCAGGCATCAGCTTTGATTGGTTAAATGTGACCACACCTGCTCCACACTTAAATAAAAAAAAGTCATTGTGGCTGTATGTTTGAATGAATTAGATATACTTTGATATTTTGTCGCCGCAAATGTTCACGAATCAGGAGGGCTGGAATGTTTAACGTAAATGTTCAAATGTGTTGGAATATTTGATGTAAAAAAAGATGCCAAGTGGCTGTGATCTCTGGCTTGTAAGTGTCCGTCTTAGGAAACGCACGGATACACTGTGTCGAGCGTTTGACCGTGTGTGTGTTTATACGCGGAGTGTGCGTTCAGCGCGTGTTGTGTGCTTGATCAGCCTATAAAACTGTCTTTTGAAAGCTTCACAGTGTATTTCTATGCAGTCTCTCCTGACCTGGCTCCTTAAAGGTCTGAAACATTGTGATAGCCTATTAAGCATACAGAGAGGCAGTTTGTATTTAAAACAAACAAACAAACAAACAAAAAAGCATTATATACGCAGCACACAGTATGCTATAATTATGCAGGCCTAAATAATTCTAGACTATTTACGCATGTCTTTTCAGGATATATTTCGTCATAGCTACATTACTCGCTGTCCTGTAAATGCACATGATTCCCCATCTGTGCCGCACAAACATTACACATTTTATTTGCTGTGATATTTGAAAACCCCATTATTTTCACATAATAGCGCAATGCATTTTCTCGGTTCAACTACCAACGTAAATCAGCGAATAAAACATAAAATTGTTTTCCTCATCAGGGTGCGGAAAATCACTCCACGTTATGAAAGGAAGTGACCTTTACTCTAGGGTAGCGCTGACGCTAATCAACAAGGCATTATTATTATTTCATTGGCTTTGAACTCAGCGCGGCGCTTGTGCGATGTTTGTGAGTTCCGTGGCTCATACACAGGCTCATGCAGCGGAGCATGTTTGACTCCTCATCCGAACGAACACACATCTGCTGTACAGACCTAGCGCATGACAGACATGCATGTCAGACAGGACGGCATGAAGCTGAGAAAAAATAGGCCTATCAGGCCCTTCGGCATGTCTCGTCCTAGGCTAAGCATCAAATGTGATCTTAAACTGAGTAGGCCATCGTGTCTGATAACAAACCGAGCATCATGATATTAACCTGAATATTATGCCTGATATTAAACTGAGCGTTATGTCTCATATTAAACGGAGTATCATATCGGATATAAAACTGAGAATCATTTCTGAAATAAAACTGAGTAGGCTTATCATTGCTGATAGTAAACTAAGGTATCGTGTGATATGAGGCTAAGAATCATGTCTGCTATCGAGCAGCATGTTTTATATGAAATCAAGCAAGTCTTATGTAAAATTGAGCATCATCTCTCCTATGGATAAAACTGAGCATCGCATCTGATATAAAATCAAGCACCATGTCTCACATCAAATCAAGCACCATGCTCAATGTCACATGACCATAATTTCTGCTAACCTTAACCATCAAGTCTGATAAAAATAAAAAAAAAATCCATCAGCATGTCTGATCTGAAACTAAGCATCATAAGCGGTATCAATTTAAGCATTATTTCTGATATTAAGACATGACACAAATTGACAAAATTAATGGAGCATCATGTATGATTTAACAAAGAATCGTGTCTGATATAAAACAATCCTGTCTGATATCAAATTGAGCATGTCTGACATAATCCTCAATATACTGTATTGCTGACCATATCTCATATGAAACCAAGAATCATGTCTCACTGCAAACAAAATTATGTCTGATATTGAATTAAACAAGTCTGATATCAAACTGAGCATCAACTATGCCAAGCTCATATGTCCGTCTCAAAGTTATTAAAGGGGGACTAATTATTCATTTTTCTTCCAAGTTATAATTTTCTTAGATGTCCAAAAGGAGAGGTTTATAAACTTTTTAACAAAAAAAAAAAAAGACCTAAAAATCCCACGATTTCTAGGCA
Source organism: Gymnothorax javanicus (assembly GCA_029692085.1). Taxonomy (NCBI): domain Eukaryota; kingdom Metazoa; phylum Chordata; class Actinopteri; order Anguilliformes; family Muraenidae; genus Gymnothorax; species Gymnothorax javanicus. Next base: position 83,900,756 of record CM056201.1, read on the forward strand.
AGTTTATTCCTGATGTTCTCAACCCTCTGAAACACAAGTTGTTTTGAGGGGGTGTCCCCTCTATCAATGAGCTCAGTCCTGACTGATTGGCCTACGATCAGAACACCATACCAATGGAGAGCAATGATGTCATAATCCCTCAGCTAAAATACAAATGACTGAATAAGTAGCTAGCTACATTGCTAGCTATTAAACTAGCTGATGAGTATGGAAAGCCAAGCATGGATGGTTGTTACATTCATAAAGAAATGCAACAAGCAGTCACCATTAAAGTTTAACTACACCTGGAATTCAGTCAGATAAAAGTGATATGCGGTTAGCATCTGCTTAGTAGCAATCGGTGGCTATCATTCTATTTATTTTGAATAGCAGCGCTACTCCAGTAAAAAATGGATTGAATTCCATTCAAAACATTCACCCATTTTATCTGTTCCTATCGATGCATCTCCAAATTTCCCTCTGGCTTAACTAGCTATGGTTTCTATAATAACAGTCAATTTAGCAGCAAGCTAGTTACACTTGGAATTCAGGTTGAATATTAACATGAATTGGAAACACCTACTCAGCTAGCTAGCTTCAGATTCTCCGTGATAATAAATTAAGAACACCACTTCTTTGTATCTTCTGAAAAGCAAAACTTTGTGTTTTAGAGCATGCCAAATTAGACCACCCTGTGGCCATAGTGATGTCACCACGTTCAGGAAGAAACGATTGGGCTACAAACGAGATGTTTTGCAGTTCAGGCTGGGTGTTTTCTGTCAGGAAGAGTATCTTGGCTCTTAGGTGGACTTAGAAGTTTGTATCTTTGTAGACCTTTTTCATACTCAATATACTACATAAAACACCAAAGAAAGGTGAAAACACAAAAAGCATAATGGGTCGCCTATAATACCACATAAATTGAAATGAAAATTATGTTTTGATAGGCACTGATGTAGAGAAAGAAAGTTGAACAAGCTAATCTGACAAATGGAGAACTAACATTATTAGAGGATTTGCTGCGCTATGATGGCATTATAGTTGTTATCCGCACAAACATTTGGACATGGCTCATTTTGTTGGCCAGATGAAAACTCCTTTTTCTCCTCTCACTAAGGCACAAAAAGATTGATGATATAAACCAGATAACTAGGCACAAGCTTCTCCAAGTGTGTAATCGCTTAATTTGATTAGCATTATTTCCATTAATATTGGCTCACCTCCATTTAAATTCTATACATGTCCTTTGCACAGCAACATTACAAAATACTTTGGGGGATACAAGCTTTTTGAGCCTCCTGTCTTCTTTTTATAAGAAGTCATTCAGATTCTGTAAATGGCTAAAATACACACACACACACGTGGCATTTCTTCGCCATTAAATTCAGCCTCCAGTGCTAAGCAGCAACAACCACCAGAAAGGCAATTCTGATCACAGCGGAGCAAGAACATGAGACAGCACGCCGTTTCCTTATGCATGGAATAGCTAAAGAACATTACTTCCGCTGCATGAATTCGACATGCTACCGTTGAAGGTACACCACAGTAAACACGTACTGCATGCCTCTTAGTGCCTCGAGACTGGTGCCCTGTGGGTTCAAATACTTCGCAGGATGGGAGGGACATCAGGTGGGGGCAGGGACGATAGCCCCACCCAGGTCTCCTGTCCTCCGGCCGACTCGTGGCCACAACCCAATACAGGCTGACCAGCATCTCCTGAAAGCTGGAGGTGGCAGTGGTTTCAAAAAAAGGCTTGATATGCGGCCCATGCAGTATTAAATTACGTTTTTTACTTCCCTAAAAACAGCAGAAGCTAACAATGAACCTCCCGAAACTGCATTAAAATGTATAATGGCTGGTAAATCATCACAGAAGGGGGGTGGGGGGGCATGATAAACTATGCGTACAAAAAACTTAGAACTCCCAGATGTTGGAGGTAGACAGTTGCTTTTCGAAAATCCTACTTTTGGTCCTTTATTTAATTCAGCAGTGAAAAGCCATGAATACAGAACAAATAACAGCTGTTACAATTCTCAACCATGACTTCTAACGTCAGAGAATTCAAGATATGGACACGATACACGGTAATGGAAAGTATCAAAAATCAGTTTACCTCAGTAAAAGGTTAAATAAACAAACAAAAAAGGGTATCCACCAAATACAAAAACAGATGTTGCTTTTTTTCTTCCTTTTTTTGCTACAGTTCAAATTTACTGTATACACAGGGCATGGAGTTTCCAATCATTAGTGAGAAGGATACATGACTTATCGCCAGACATAATGCTTCATAAGGTATGCACAGAAATACGAGCATAAATACACATATTAGTCTTTAAAGCCTTACAACAGCTACGCAAAGCAGATGCAGAAAACGCAGATTTGCTATCATTAGCAAGCAAATGACAGAGGAGTAAAAATTCATGAAACGCAGAAAAGCAACGTTGTTATTTTTTATCTTAGAAAAAAGTCTGGTCATTTTATGGGTCCACCAACATTTTTACATAATATGCACAATTATCAAAATACAGACAGCATCTCAAGAAATAAAACCCCAACGAACCTAATTTCTAGTGAAGAAGCAAACTGCAGTATCAGGAGGTTTCTCTGGTATTTATGTGCAAGCAGCTATTTTAAAACATTTCTTTCATTTTGTTTTTTATTGGTTTTCTCTTTTTTTCATTTTTTTCTTCTTTTGTATTTCTTTACAAAAAAACCCATGCAAAATCTACAAGTTATATGCATTCTGTGGCTGAGACAACCTTCCCTTCCCAAAAGACAGATTAACTGAGGTATGCATACTTAAATATAGTACACTTATAGGGCCAGGTTCCTGATGACATATTACAAGGTTTAAATCATCTTTATTTCCAGTCCACCAAAGTATTTTTAGACATGCATTTGAAAACACAATTTTTCCCTTATAAGTATTTTTTTTAATCATCACTCGACAACTGTTTGAAGACAACCCATGATAATGCAAATCTCCCAGATATGACTTTGGGAATGTAAACCGTCTGTTGCCCGTGCCCAAATAGACAAGCGTAATAAAATGCAACTGCTGTTGTGGCATTCAAACTCGTGCAATCTGACAATTTGTTCTGACTTAGTTGTGCAGAGGTAGAACCATTAAAAAAGACTTTTTGGGTGCGTGAGAGAACTCTATACTAGTACAACTTTTCTGTCCTCATATTTGGCATGGTAGATGCGCATTGTTAAAATACAATATATCTGCTGACTCCTGCAAAGAATAAGAAATTAGTGGCAAGACCTTGCTCCACCCCGTGGAACCAGAGTGTGTGTATGCGTGCGCGTATATGCACGTGTTTATTCAGCAGCCTCCTCATCTTAACATTGTTAGTAAAGCAATAACCATATTTAGGTTAAGAGGTCCCTTGTTTGAGGGAGATAAAGTTGACATGAAAAAGGCCTGTCATGACCCTTCAAAAGCAGCATGTGAGCAGTGCGTTATTATATGAAATCAGCTGTGGGACATGATGTTTCTGATGCAGTGAGATGCATTATCACCAGCTGCGAGAAAACTCACACACATTGCTAAATCCAGATAAGACGTGGAGCAGGACAGTCAGCAGAGATAAAATTTGGATGTTGTGCATCTTTTGGAGGGAGTGTGTCGCAAGCCTTACGATCCCAAAGAAGAGGCAGAAATTTGTGTAACTTTGGTTTGACTGAAAACAGAAATAACCATTAAAGCGACATTATCCTCTTTTCTAGATGACATTCACTGATATAAATTAAACACCTCATTTTCAACTGCTACTTTAATCTTTCACTTCTCTCCAAAACTTTGTAACATTGCAAATGCTGAGGAAGAGATAAGTAACAGGTACATGGTGCAGACAAAAAATGTTTTAATCCTCAAATCTAGTGAAATCAAATATTCACAGATGCTAAGCAATGCGTGAAACTTTCGTGAGGAACTCCACAATGGTACAAAGTGAATATCACCTAGAAAAGATCTGTTTATTCCTTGACATCTTTCCAGACAATGACTGTATTCTTTTCTTAAACTCCAACCAAGCCAGACCATTTCTTACCAACTTGAAATCAACATTATTATGTATTATTATTTATTATTATTTATATTTGTTATTTGGCTTTACTAGATTGTTTAATGTTTGGTTACGGTGTTTTTCGGTTTCATTTATTACAGCTGTGAAATATTTTAAAGGAAAAAGGACATCACAGACAAGACATTAGCACTAACATCAGATATTCATTAGAAAACAGTGACATTATGGGAAACTGCAAATAAAAAAAAAACAAATATCAAAACAAAATCAAATCAGGATTTTCTTTTTAAACAACAATACAGATTCTGCACTTCCATTAAATACACAAATGATATTTTGGTCAGAGTTCTCCGCGATCCACACATAGCTGCTTCCACCAATGTCCGACCTCTAAAATTCGTCCCCCATCCCCCGCCCCCCCCCTTGCTGTTCTGGTATTGGTTCCCACCCCATTTTCTTCAGCCTTTAGAGACAGTGGGGACTCGTCAGCAATCTGGGTGGACCCTCTTACAACTTATCAAATTACACATCAATTTTCTTTGTACAGGGCTAAACCAAACGATCCCAGAGGTTATTAATAAGAAGGTAGTTCCTGGAAAGCTTCTTTTTTAGTACTCATTAAAGCCACAGATCAGCCTGGCTGCTTCTGTTAAAGAGTTATTGGCCATTGATAGAGGTTGGCTTTGGTTTCTAGCTGTTGCCTTTGACTGTTTGCAGGTAGACAAAGCTTTATAACGAGGAGGTAAAGAGAGCAGTAACAAATCCTTATGCAGAAATGCATTGTTTCCTCACTTATGGTGCTTGCACAGACAGTTACTTCTTAGCGTGATAGCTTAACATTTCAGCACATACAGACTTGGAAGCCTACTTTTTCTCTGTTTTTCTATTTTTTTTGGACAGTTGCAACAGTCTGATACAGAGATTCTGTTGTTGGTGACTAAAGAAATGTCATTTACAGTTGGTGGTGCCAAAACAATAATTTAAAAGAAATGAATGGGAAAGAAACAAAACAACATACTGGTCAATATAATGTAGCGACAAACAGGCTGTGATGCTAATTTCTGATACTACTCCTGTGCAAATGATTTCAGAGCAACAACTTGAATTGGACCAGCAATTGTCTCTATTATCAACAACTACTGTATGTTTTGAAATTCACACTGAATGAAACTAAAACTATTTTTGGCAGTACATGAGGCTATTAGCTTTCTAAAGAACACACTTCCTCCTTTTATGTCATTTTTTTTGTTCAGCACAAGAGCCCATAATAAGATACCTTTCCTTTTTTCCTTCCCTCATGTGTATGGCCACGCCATTCTGAGTTTATAAGGAATGAAGTCTTTGTGGGTTTAAAAAGCGAGCAGTTTTTACACCCCCGTCGTTTCAGTTTTCCAAAGGGCTCCCAGAAAGAGTTCCTTTGGGCGTTGCCCATGATGCATGCTCAATAAATAGTCACAGTTAATGTCCTGCGGGGTATTACTGGTGGCGGATTTGGCAGTTCCGGTGAACGGACCTTCCGAGTCTGCGGTCCGTCCGAAAACGAAAAAGAGTAATAAAATGTTACTCCAGGTCCTCCGACAAGTTGCCTTCCTCCAGCTCTCTGTCGTCGTCCAGCTCCGGGCTGTGATTGGCTGTCGTCACTAGCGACATCGGGCAATCCTCGTCATCCATGTTTAGTGGTTCTTCTTTGACATGAATGGGCGGCCTGAGGACGAGGGAAACCGATTACAGTCACGTCAGCGATGCGGTGGCATCTCCAGAAACAACAACATTAAAAAAAAAAAAACAAAACTGAGAAAAAAAAAATAAGAACAACGTAACACAAACAAGTTTTAGTTGCCCCGCATTTGAAATAAAAAAATATTAGACAACATGCGGCTGAAGTCGTCAAGGCCTTTAGGAAGTGTAAAACCAATTATAAGAGCAATGGTATTTGTTTCTATCAACCATAGGCTGTATGAGTAATTTTGCACGTATCAGAAGAATTTTTAAGTGCTTAAGCTCTTAGCGAATCAGATCTAACATCGCCAAACAGTAATGGCACATGACCCGACGAACACAAGCCTTTAATTTTTTTGTACTCAAGCTCAAAAAATGGGAACATGAAACATGTGTAACGACTGCAGACTACAGCAGTGAGGGGAAAAAAATAAAAATAAAAACAAAAGCAAGGAAAAAAAAAAAAACAGGATCAGTGCCAATGACTGGCCAGGATATCACACATCTGCATTGAGATTTTCCTGGATAACAGAGAGACAATTAGAGGGAGAGCGGTAGGAGTGAGTGGCACGCTCATTAGGTATGCCAGCCATGGCCCGCTCTCCTGACAGAGCGGCCAGCCTCTCTCACTCTACTCACAAGGATTTAATGGGGAAAATCAGGGGTATCCTTTCATAAATTATTGAAATGTTTGCTTACAAGGTTGGCTGGCATTTTCATCTGCCTGTGATCGCATACTTTTCACGCTGCTATTTATAAAAGGTAATTAGAAAATGCTGCGGAGAGACAATGCGGGAGCGGGGGGACCTGAGGTGGCATTCATAACCACAGTGTGTGTGTGTGTGTGTGTATACGCCTGTGTGTGTATGAGAGCGAATGTGTGTGTGTGCATGAATGTCAGCACACATGTATGGCGTGTCCGTGTGTGTGAGTGTGTGCATGGATGTGAGCACACGCAAATGCAATTCTGTGTGTGTACGCGACTGTTTTTGAGTTTGTGCATGTATGTGAGCGCACACACAAGCAATTCTGTGTGTGAGTGAGTGTGCCCATGTATGCGTGAGTGCACACATGCACGCATTTGTGTGTGTGTGTGTGTGTGTGTGTGTGTGTGAGACTGCATACATATGTACGTGAGTGTGCATGTGTGAGACAGTGTGTGTGTGTGTGTGCGCGCGCGCATGCATGTAAGACTAAGTATGTGAGAGAGTGTGCGAATGAGCGTGTAAGTTTGTGAAACAGAAATGTGTGCGAGTGTGCACGTGCGAGTGTTTTTGTGTGTGTTTGAGTTTATGCATGGGTGTCCATGAGTTCGTCTGACTGTGTGTGCCAGGGTGCGTGCTTATCTGGGAATCTAATTTTAGGCACAATTTTAATCACAGATTACTATCACGCAAATGCGTCTGTGTTTTCTCTCTCAGAAGAAAAATTAAAAGATTCACACACTAATACAAGTAGGCCCGAGTAATAACATAAGCCAGTGTCACTTCGACCATAAAAACAAACAAGAGCGGAACGAAAAACGCTTCTTTTGGCAAAAAGAGACAGAAGCCGAGCCCAGCACTGTGAGGAGTTTAGGCATGACATCTGCTTTTAAAAACAGCGTTTATAAATAATGGAGAATTTCTCATTCTCTTACCCCTGGAGCCAGCGAGAGCCTTCCTTCTTTTATCTCGTTAATAGAAACGGCAATCTGTCATTAATATGCAGAGCCGAGATGGCTCTCGTGGAGGAGAAACCTGGAGCTAGTTCCTGTCATTAATCACCTTCAGCCTGCCCAGTTCACACGGACATGATGATGCATGTTTTTATCTCTAAATGAATGAATATCTTTACCCACTGTCAATAAGTGCAGGAGAGGGGAAAAAACAGGGCTTTAGAGTGGGGAGAAACACTCTCAAAAAAATGTAAAAAAAAAAGCTTAAAGGGGAGGAAGTGAGTGACTAACAAGAGTAATAACGCTGTCACACACAAACAAGGCTTTACATGATTGGGGCCTACCCACGCTAAGGTTTGCGCTACCATGATAAATCTGACAAAACCTAATTATTTTTGACATATTAGATGCATCAGGGATTCCCAGTAGATCGGGGGTGAGATATGGGGAGAGGATGGGGAAAAATGGGGTGGGGGGTCCTTTATCAAGTACAGTCTCTGTATCTGAACGTGCGTCAGCCACTTCTCCCCAGGGGCTATACCGATCAATGACAGGAGCTTTTGAATTCCAAAGAATTTTAAAAGCTACAGATTACTTTAATATTTATAGCAAAAAAACTTTTTATTCAGATCTTGTTGGGGGCTCAGATAGGCTTGCATTTTTCAGAACCTTGGCCTATTACCCATAATTCCTTGTGTTTTGGAACAGAGGAGTTGTAATGAGGGGTGGTATGGGGGGAGGGGGGTAACACAATAAACAATACCCCCTACCCCCTTTCCCAGTCACCGACAGGTGTGACGGAGCGCTAACTCCAACAGTGAAACAGTTACAGCTCTCACTGAAGAAGATGTTAGTTCGGGGCGACGCTTTAAGGAAACTCAACAATAAGCCCAAACCGCTGTATGAAAACACATTAGAGGCTCACCGCCATTGCTGAATTAATTTTAAAGTACTTCCTCTCAGATCTCAAATATAATTACTCACGGCCCAAATCTGATTCGCCCTCACAATTAACTTTTTTCAAGAAACGAGGAGGGCTGGGGATATGTAAATCGTCTTTGGTGCGATACCGTCCCTGGAGCCTCATGACAGAGAAAGCCTTCTAAAAGCGCTGTCACCGATATTTATCATGCAATAACAAACAATCCCACAGATATGTACTTAAAAATATTAAAAGGTAGATGAATGAGCGGGAGTCGCGGTGAGCTGCAGCGAGCGGCCGTAGAGCGTGGAGAGTCTCTGGACTAATGCGAAAAGCATGGCTTACAGCTTTCATTTGCATTAATTATAAATCAGTAACATGCTGGCCTGGTTTTAAAAAAAAAAAAAAAAAAAAGGGAGGCAGGAGAGATGATTAGTTCGCACAGTTACTTTACACTGTATTAAGACGTCTGGATGAGTCATTTAGTATTTAATGAGCAGCAAGCATTATAGAGTCAGAAATAAATGCCAGCTATGTATCTTTGAATTCATAACTGCAATTGGACCGAGACTCTTGCATATTATGCCCGGATTATTACCGGCAATCATGCAGAGATATGCCGCGGCTGCAAATAACGTCATTAGCTTGGTATTGTAATGAGGAAAAGGTGCATAATTGAGAGAGAGAGGGGGGGGGGGGAGGGAGGGGGCAGAATCGCAGGAATGGAGTGACAGCCGCCATAGTATTCATCCCTCCTGCCTCTCCGTGGTCATCCGGCCGCCGAGTGTCGTGGGTATTACTTCAGAGAGGAGAGAGACCAGGGGAGCACTGGTGTGTAAATAAGAGGGAAATGTGCATCGATTCTCTGAAGAGGCGAACGTTTTTCTTCTAGAACTTGACACCTTTCCGTTACCAGTGACGACAGTGACGTCAGCATTACAATGTTAGGCTCCCAACATTAAAATCAAGTGTTTGTGATCATCGTACATCTTAAAGGGTCAAAGGTAAAAAATATGCCAACGCTATCTGTCGGAAATTTCTATAATAAATTGACATAGAACCTGCGATGCTGAAAAAACAGCGACTGAGTGACCGCATTCACACCGGCATATGAAGCCTCTTAAACCACTGCAGGTTTGTTTTTCTTCCACATTTATCTGGGAACAGCACTAAGAGGGAACATGAGTGAACACGACTTCTCTCACTGTGCCCACACTGGTCTCTCGCCCTTTCCAGGGGCGTTAACTTTAAAAAGTGAGACTCGGGCTCGGAAATGGCCATTGGCTCAGCCCGCCACATCCTGCACCCCAAAACCCACCACTCTAGCAACAAGTTCAAAACTCAACTTGAAAAGGGTGCTGCTTCATATCGCAAACATATTACATACATACATACATATAACAATATGTTGAGCCCTAAATAGAACCAACCACCATAGAAGTTTGTGTTAAGTGCACATGCAACAAAATCACGCGTACGTACACACCTTAGAGAATGCACAGAAACAGTGAGAAGGTGACCCTAAATGACGGCCATCTTGAATCAGTCTGGTTTGCATTAACGGTTCAGTCTATGAATATTTGGGCAGACACGTATAATTTTTTTTCGACTCCAACCTTTAGTTGTGGATTATAAACCAACGAATGACGAGATCAAAATAGAGACTAATGGCTTTAATTTGTGGGCATTCACATCCCCAGCTCATGAGCCAATCAGAAACTGCAGCCCTATAGCGTATAGTGTCACCATCCAATGCCTGCAGACTGGATGATGATTTGGGATGGTGACCATCACGCGCCACTGTGAATCAGTCAACTGAATTTATCTGTCGTGTTTCCAAGGTTTTTAAAGCTCTCAGCCCTGTATCCATTCTCCTAAAAGTAACTGAACACCAGGATAAGGCCTGCAGTCACCGTGGCTACGTAGCTTCCCTGTTGGTAGCATTAAACTGCGTAGGGTTGGCGAGATACAGAGCGAGAGATTTGTCCAACTGTTCATGCGGCCAGTCTGCAGGGCTCTTTTCCACCATCATGACTCCCCGAATTTGTTCTGCTCGTCAGGGTCATTACACCTTGTACATTATTTAAGGTGTTCCACAAAGCCCAGGCCTCCGAACACAGTTCTTCCATTTTGAGGGCACTGTGAGTAATAGTGAGCGGGTAATAGTGAGCAGGACGTCTGTGAGAAATGGCAAGACGGCTTCCAATCGTTTGTCTGAAAAACCTCACCGGAATAGAACTGAAAACGAGATGAAACTGGATAGGAAGCAGAACTATGTGTGGGTGTCTGATACCTGAGCAACAGTCCCTGCCCATTTAATTTCACCCTAAAAATCCCTTAAAATCAAAACTGGGCATTGTACAACAACTGCAAGAAATCAACAACAACAACAACAATAGTAATAATAAATTATGCATTGTATTACTATTATTAGCAGCAAAATGACCTCTTTAAAATTCAAATTTATAGATTTATTATAAGAATATGCTGAACAACTTCTGGGCTATCATATCAAGCACTCAGATATGAAAACTGAATTGAGGGAGAATGTGAGTTTTTGCCCATCAGGATGGGCAAAAACCATATTGACACTACAGGACCACACTAACGTCACTCTCATTTCTTTTTAATGTGCTGCCAGTACCTTATTATTTTGTAATCGTTGTGTTTATTATTATTATTATTATTATTATTCTGCCGCAATTTTAAAGTTTGAGACTGCATAAATTGAAAACTAATTGACCAATTTTCATTGAACTTGGCCAAGTTATAGCTGGCCAGTTTGCTGTCATTTCCTCACCAGTTGGTTGATCTAGGTCACATGACTTGGCGGCCAAATTGGAAAGAGCTAAAAACCTTTAAAGATCTTCTCCTCCAGAACCACTGAACGGATCAAGCTCAAATTTGATACACTTGTAGAGCATAGCTAGCCCTTCAAAGTACGTGAATGGTGTTTAGTTCCGGTCAAAATTCTAGAAGCGCGCCATTGGTCGAATATGTCTGGTGACCACAATTGACCTTTAAATGCCTATAACTTCAAAACAGCAACACCTAAAAAATTGGTGTGTGTATTGTACTGAGGCTGTTTAACAAACTGAGCTAGTTTTGTGCGCTTGCGCCTAGTCACGTGACCTGGCGGCCATATTGAATTTTCAGATTTTGTGCGTTAATAACTCAATTCCTTTTAAAGTTAGAAGCGTAATAATGGCACTGTTTGAAAGCCTAATACATTCCCTTTATGACCAACATGAGCTGGGTTTTCATTGGATGACGAGTATGGCCGCCATTTTGAATAATTAGCTTTACACTTAACAGCCTTCTTCTCCAAAAGCACTGAACGGATCAAGCTCAAATTTGATACACGTGTAGAGCATTGCTCGACCTTCAAAGTATGAGAATGGCGTTTAGTTCCTGTCAAAATTCTAGAAGCTGACTATTGGTCGAATATGTCAGGTGACCAAAATTGACCTTTAAATGCCTAAAAACTTCAAAACAGCAAGAGGTAAAGACATCAAAATTGGTGTGTGTATTGTACTTAGGCTGTAAAACAAAATTACCTAGTTTTGTGCGCTTGCGCCAAGTCACGTGACCTGGTGGCCGTATTGAATTTTCAGATTTTGTGCGATAATAACTCAATTTTTTTAAAGTTAGAAGCATAATAATTGCACCGTTTGAAAGCCTAATACATTCCCTTTATGACCCACATGAGCTGGGTTTTGAATGGATGACGAGTATGGCCGCCATTTTGAATAATTAGCTTTACACTTAACAGCTTTCTTCTCCAGAACCAAATAAATATTGAGATGAAATCTGGTACACTTATAGCGAGAGCCCAACCCTATGAACTTTCAGAAAATTGATAAGACCCAACCAACATTTCAGAAGTTATGAATACGTAAATATTGCAGAAATATTGTCGCATGTCACCGCTGCCTTGTACTGTCCAACATCGGCAGGTGACAGCTAGGCAAAAATGAATGTAGAATTGAAGATTGAAGACTTTTCAAGTTGAAGAAGTTTCAAGGTCATACACTAAGATTTGCGAAGTAAGCTTGAAGCCCGGCATCACTGTCATTCTGACAGCTATATTTATAATTATTATTATGATTATATTTTATGCAGTTTACAATGATGTACCATACACTATAAAGATGCAACCAGCAGTTCAGCCTTCCAGCTAAGCTGGTGCAAGACTGTGTCCATGCGAAAATGGATGTTACAAGATCATCCATTTCAGCAACTCAAAGGCCACTGGACAGGAATGAGGATAAATTGTGGAGGCGGGTTTTTAAAGAGAGGGTAGTGCAGTGTTTCGAACAGACTGCAACCTATCCCTAAAACCCTGCTACGCGCCCCCCTCCCAGCCCCTTGCACCCCCAGTTTGGTAAACACGGAGGTTCCTCATGTCTAACATCACCGATTATGGAGGGACATTCGTTACACACACATTTCAGAAACCCACAAGACATTAATTTTTAATAGTCCTCCCCTCTCTCTCTCTCTATTTCTCTGCTCCATTAAAAAAGATGGAAAGGCAAAGATTTTAAAAGTAATTAATGATGAAGTCAGCTGCTAAATATTAATAGGAACCGTCTTGCATAAAATATAGCATCTAAACCCCTGCAACGCCAGACACTGAGAGTAATTAAAAGTCAGGCCTTATTTGCCTCCAATTTACAGATCTAAATGAAACGTGCAATAAAATACATGCATTTTAATAAACACAGCTTTGAATGAATGTCTATATGAACAACTGACTTAAAATGGAAAAAAGCGAATGACCGTGACCCATTTAGCAGTAAATTACTCTATATGAATACGGATATGGACCTCCATATAAGTAATAAGTGTTGCATGAGAAGTGCCGGAATATTCTCTCTGCCTATAAAGCACAGGGCTGAGACCAGTGTGCTGATGTGCAAACCCTTTGATATACAAAAAAAAAAAAAAAAAAAAAAAATCAAAAGAGCCATCGTTTTGGAGGGACCCCAAAATTTTTCCCAAGAGCCCGATAAAGGCTAGGGGTCGCTCTGAGTCACTGTCAAGCCAGGATAATCGGACTGCAATGAAGAGGTCAAGTGAGTGTCACATTAAAACTAACTGTGGTGCAGTGTTGTAAGTGATGAAAAGATATTAGTGATAAAAATCATTGTCAGTCCAGCGCTGAAGATGAAAGTTGCATGGCGCAGCCGAGTGTAATGTTAGGGGCTAATGCTATGTAGTATGGGGGCTGCCTATAGATTCAAGTGGTCAAACTCCCTGGTTATGGCACAGTTGGCACCCGGAATGCTGCTGGTTCAAGCCGTAGAGTAGTGACAATAATATCAGTGCAGCTATTGGGCCCTTCAGCAAGGCCCTTAACCTGACACTGCACCACGAGGGAGAACCCCTGTTCATTGAAGCCACTTATGTAAGTCGCCTGGGATAAAGGCCTCTATTAAATGTTTACAATGTAACATTGGTGTAATGGGATAGAGCGTAAGGTCTGCAGAGTGCTCTATGTGAGTGTAATGATATGCATGGTGAGCACAGTGTTAAAAGTGAGGGTAATGTAGTGTGTGGTGAGTATAGTGGTAATACAAGCATAATGTAGTGGAAGTTTAATATTATGCGAGTGTAATGTAAGGCGAGTATAGTGTTAAATGTGAGGGAAATGTACAGTGAGTGCAGCGTTAAAAATGAGGTTAACATAGCGTAAGGCGAGTATAGTGGTAATGTACAAGTAATGGAGTGTATACTCACCGGGCATTACATTACACTCGCATAATATTAGAGTTAAATGTGAGAGTAACATAATGTGGACTGAGTGTGCGTTAAAAGTGAGGGTAATGTAGTGATAGGTAAGTATAGTGGTAATGTAAGTGTAATTAGTGGAAGTTTAATACTATGCGAGTGTAATATAATGTAAGGCAAGGACAGTGATAAATGTGAGTGTAAGGCAATGTGCAGAGAGTACAGTGATAAAATTGTGGGTAATGCAGCGTAAGGTAAATATAGTGGTAATGTGAGCGCAATGTAGTCTAAGGCAAGTACAGTGGTAGTATGAGTGTAATGTCGCGAAAGTTTAACATAATGTAATGAGTGTAATCTAATGCACAGCGAGTACAGTGTTAAAAGTGAGGATAATTTAGTGTATGGTAGGTACTGTGGTAATGTGAGTAATGCAGTGGAAGCTTAATATTATTTGAGTATAATGTAATGTACAGCGAGTACAGTGTTAAAAGTGAGGGTAATGTAATGTACAGTGAGTACAGTGTTAAAAGTGGGGTTAATGTAGCACAAGTACAGTGGTAATGTGAGTGATGCAGTGGAAGTTTAATATTATGCAAGTGTAATGTAAGGCCAGTATAGTGATAAATGTGAGTAACGTAATGTGCAGTGAATGCAGTGTTAAAAGTGAGGGTAATGTAGTGTAAGGTAAGCATAGTAGTAATGTGAGTGTAATGTACTGACCGTTTAATATTATGCAAGTGTAATGTAATGTAGGACGAGTATAGTGTTATGTGAGAGCATAACGTAATGTTCAGTGAATACAGCGGTAAAAATGAGGGTAATGTAAAGTAAGGTAAGCATAGTGGTAATGTGAGTGTAATGTATTAGAGGTTTAATATTATTTGGGTGTAACATAATGTCGGGTGAGTATAGTTATATACAAGTGTAATGTAAAGTGCAGTGATTACAGTGTTAAAAGTAAGGGTAACGTAGTGAACGGTGAGTACAGTGCTAATGTGACTGTAATGTAGTGGGAGTTTATTATGAGTGTAATGTAATGTAAGGCGAGTATAAAGTTAAATGCGAGTGCAATGTAAGTTAAATATAATGCAATTGTAACTTAATGTACGGCAAGCACGTGAGTGTAATGTGATGTAAGGCGAGTACAGTGTTAATAGAGAGGGTGAAGTAATGTAATATAAGACTATTAGCATGCTGAGAGTGAGTGTAATGTAATGTAACGCAAGGCGAGCAGGTGAGAAAAGCGAGCGCTGAGGACGCGTGACTCACATGTGCGCGTGAGGAGAGTACCCAGGGCTGGAGTGGCCGTTGGTGTCCAGGTGATCCATGGAGCCGTTTAGCTCCTCAGTGGGGGACTGCAGGAGGCCGCTGGAGTTACAGTTCATCAGGCCTGCGGAGCTGCTGCTCATCAGACTGGGGTTCGCCAGCATCGGTAAACTGCTCTCTGCCAGGGCAGCCTATAGACGACACACACACACACACACACACACATACAAAAACACACAAGCACAAACATCCACACACACATAAACATGTGTACACATGCACACATATGCACACAAAACACACATACACACACACACGACCACATACACATAGACATCCACAAAAAAAGACACAAAGACAACGGTCAGCACACAATATTAACTGTGCCTTTGTACTCATAACGCAGACTTCCAGTCACGGGCAAACTACCACAGACAAACTAACTCAATCATTGCCTGATAATTACTTCTGTCAGAAAAGGCCTGTTGCCCATTTCAGGTAAAATCTTCATAAGCCATTAAAATGGCAAGGCAAATAGCTGTAACCACAGTCAAGCCACTGATGAATTGAGGCTGAGTTTAAGATCATTTTAACTTTGCAGCCAGATGGGGTGTGGGGCCCTGCATGTGGCCTTCACACACCGCCACCGCACGCTCACCGCACACCTGTAAAACCTGCCTTCCCAACCCTAACGCTATAACTCACCTCCGCAGAAACGCTGGAGTATAATACGCCAACACTGTCCGCGTCATTACGGTTCTGCATAATTCGGGTCCTCTCTCCTCGTGACAAGGCCAGCTAACCCCCAATTTGCACTTGAAAACAAGCGGCTTCATGACTATTAAAATCAGCAAAACTTTACCTCAAAATAAAAAAAAAAAAAAGTCCTGACATTTCGCCTCTCGCACATAAAAATTATATTCGGTAATTAAATTTTAAAGTTTTTTGCCACGAGCTGCTCGCTCACTGTAACTCTGATGCCAAATCATTTATGACAGCCGGGATAAATATTAATGCAAATCCACTCGCATGAGCAAAAGGCCTCAATCAATCTGAGGTTTGGATGTGAGAGAAAACAGCAGGTTCCTGTGCCAGCCACAGGGTGTCCTTCTTGGCTCTCACACATGTGAAGCAGGTAGACTGAGTTTCACGCGACTCCTCGCGCCGTAACCTGTCACTGCTGCATGCCACAGCTGACCCCCGCACGTGTACGCATTCTACCTCCTTGCTACTCCACGCAGGTCTGCCCTTCTCTTTTCCTTATCTTTCTGACAGAAATCATTGCATTTTAGGGGAGGGTTTCTAATATTCGCAGCATGGCAGCATGAACCATGATGCCAGATTTTTGGAGAGTACTGGGGAGTATTTCACAAAACTGGATCACGGAGTTAACTGGATAACTGCAGGTGAGTCAAAACCGGTATAGACTTTTATATGCAAGTCTGTGTTTCAGTTTTATGAGGGTTCTGGGCTTTGATCAAAACGGTTATCCTGCTAACTCAGTACTCTTACATTGTGAAACAGGGCCCAGTACAGCTATTTTGTTAATTCTGTGATCCTGCGATGTAAATCAGGACCCAGAGCAGTTATCCAGCTAACTCCGTAATCCTGCTTTCTGAGGCAGGGCCCAGTCCAGTTATTCTGCAAACTCAGTAATCCTGCTCTGTGAAACAGGGCCAAGAGCAGTTATCTAGCTAACTCAGAAATCCCCCCATGTGAAATAGGGCCTAAGTGCGTTTACCTGTAGGCTGGCGTTAAGCGCTGCTCCGTATCCCAGACTGGAGGGCAGGTTCTTCACTAGCGTGGGGCTCCTGTGGGTACAGCAGACAGCAGGGAAAATCAGTCGCAGCCGAAACACATTCGCCATCCCTCATTCACTCACAGTCCTTAAGTATTAGGACACCGACGTGATTTCTGATTTTCGGCTCTGTAGTCCAACTTGTTAGGTTTCAAAACTTGATTCTGAGCTTAAATTGGAGACAAAACTTTAACTTGAGAGCATTTACATGTAGGAATTGAAGCCTATTTTACACAGAATCACAGTCCAGATACTTACTGACTGCACTGAATACTGTGACTCAACTTGTCAAAAATACAATGCAATTAAATTGTACACCCACAAAAGATTTTAAGGCTTATATTCTAAGGATTACAGCTGCATCTTGATAGACAGTGGCCTCTTAGTCACTGAGTACAAAACACAACAGCTGCATGTCAGAACTTCGCCAAAGCAGGGGAACTTTGGCACAGTTCCTAATCCCTGACTTAATGATAACAATCTGCACCATGATATGCATTGAAAAACTAAGCAACTCATTACATTAATGATGGAGGAATATGTGAAAAAGGTAGGAAATGAATAGAAGCAAAACAAACACATTACACACTGATAATGAGATAAACGATAATAAAAGCTGTCATGTTACAAAATAAAAATGGATTTAACCTTGAGTAAAGAGAACTTGAAAAGAAAAACCATACCAACTAGACTAAAAATGGCAGCTTTCAATGGCAACCTGTGACTGTGTGGCTGCTCTCTGATTGGTTAATCTCAAAGAGCGCACGTGCAATATGTAAGGGGGTGAGGGTCGGGAGCTACATACCCAGTTATCTTCTGCGACCTCCTCTTTTGGTACTCTATCTCGTCCACGGTCCACACCGCCCCCTTTACGTTCTCCACGCGGACGAAGCACTTGTGCAGACTCAGATTGTGACGAACAGCATTCTGAAAAACAGAATAAAAAGAAATTAAGTGAGGAGCGAGCATGTTCTGTGAGCAACACTTACCATTCAGATCTTTATTCTGCCTTCCTTATTTCTACAAGAAACCTTTCATCTGTAGGCTACATAGCCGTGAAGGGTTACCTTGGTGCTTAAATCTCCAGATTTAAACTGCTCAATATTATATATATATATTAAAAAAAAACAAATAACAAAAAAAAAAAAACCCAACAAGTACATAAGCAAACCGAAGAGGTGACGCGGCGACGTACTTGTGATATTCGTCTGTTAACGCCGAGGCCCGCGCTCCTAATGCCATTTTAATAACAGTGCTGTCTGCTCGACGCTCTCGTGTTAGAAGTGGTCGGCACGACAGTATCTCTCCAGCGGTGACAGTATCAGTAGAAATGCCCGTGCGATTGGGCGACCCGGGCCTGTCGGTGTCCAAGCCTCGCTGATAACGAGGAGTGGTAGCGGTGGCGGAGGCGGAGGGGGAGGGGGGGTCTGACATCAGCAGTTAAAAAATGTCCGAGGGAAGCCGGCGAGCTCCATTATAGTGGGGGGGGAGTCATTAAAAAGCTTTCATGACACCTCTTAATTCCATACACCAGGGCGGCCTATGCTAATGTGCCATCTCAAGCAGGAAATAATGCCTGCCTGGCACTCCTTTCCAGCGGATAAACTGTTGTCGTGACGCTCGGAAAACGCATCTCAGCATCAAAGGGACAATGCACAAACCTCAAACTTCAACATCTCTTTAATCAGAATTCATTCCTTTATTTTTCTTTTACACGCAATTCCTTATACACCCCCCCCCCCCTCCTCAAAATCACACATGCTTTGGTCATCAAGAGGGAAAAAAAAAAAATTACACCATTCAGCTCAATTTACCTTCAGCTAATACCCGTTCCATTTATCCTGGAACGCGGCTAATTAAAATGTGCGGAGAATCTCAGAAATAAATAATAAACCTATTGTTTAATTTCAGCACATTATTTTCCGCTGGCACATTAAAACTGTGGCACATTTGGATTCACTCGAAGAAAAGGATAAAAAAAGGGGAAAAAAACCAGAAGCAGATCAAGCATCAGACCTGGAAATCCAAGGATTTGATTGATCTTAATGCCCATGGCTCTGAATATGATAATTTTAATATTAATGAGCAAATGAGGGGTTTTATTATGCATGCGATATAGTTAGAACTAATAAGCTCTTCAAAATGGGAGCTGGATCCCCAGTCTATTTGATGAGGCCAAGCGGGGAGATTAAATCACCTTTCTTTTACATTTCTCCCCAGTTAATCAGCCGGCAGACCCCTCGTATGTCACCTCGCCAACATGTGACGCAGATAATGCCCCCAAAAATACAAACTCAGAAACTACGACAAAAAAAAGAGCTGAATTTGTCTATATTGGTGCATAATAAATAACGCTTCTTTTGTCCTCCAGAATCGAAAATAATGTTGTGATGCCAGCAGTTGAGCGGCATCAAATGGAACCGCTTAATTCAATTTCAAAAACAGTGCAGACAACAAGAAAAAAAAAAAAACAACAAACGTATAAACATCTTATAAATCAGAAGTCTCCGGAGGTTTTTTTTCTTTTTTTCTTACACCCTTGTAAATCCCTAATCGCTCGCCGGAATCATTTGCATTTTAAATCCAAATTAATTCACTTTGGTAAATCTAGTGCACTGAAGTCCTTAGTATGCTGATGAGAGTTAGCCCGCTCGCAGGCTGGTGGCCCCCCGATGGATCCATAATGGCTGCCGGCTAATTGCTGTTTCACCCCACCACCCCACCCCTTTTTTTGAATTGAAAAATAAAGCCGAACATTCGGAGCCGTTATCGGCCCAGACGCTGTCCTCTCGTCCTGAAATAGACGCGCTAACATTTTCAGGCGTCCTCTCTCCCCACCCCCTTCCTCTCCCCCGTATAGGAAGCAGACAATGAAGATGTTTGGAC
This sequence comes from Gymnothorax javanicus, assembly GCA_029692085.1. Taxonomy (NCBI): domain Eukaryota; kingdom Metazoa; phylum Chordata; class Actinopteri; order Anguilliformes; family Muraenidae; genus Gymnothorax; species Gymnothorax javanicus. The sequence continues at coordinate 83,920,747 of CM056201.1, forward strand.
AGGGATATAAATGAGGGCTTTTGTCTCAGTAAATAAACTGTGTTTCAGTTCTGACAGGGCCATTTTCAGCCAAACCGCCGCCCGCCCCTCCCTCTCAACCCACTCCTTTCTTCTGTCCGTTACAGCTGATGGACGCAGTCTTACTCTCTTTCCCTCTATCTTTCTCTCTCTCTCCCTCCTCTCTCACTCTCTCTCCTGTCACACCTTTGGCCTGGCTCGTAAGGTATGATGTGTACAGAGAGGAAGAGGCCAGGGACAGAGATTACAACAGGAAGGAGAGGGAGGGGAAAAAAAAAGAAAGAAAAACCAACAGCCTCCATGTGTTGCATAAAAAAAAGGCAAACAGCCATTTTTCAAACTAATTAGCCAATAATATGTGGCGCGGAAGGAAAGCAATGCCGGGCATCTAACAAAGGTGCTGATGAGAGAGTGACCACACCATAATTAGTATGTCGGGCTTCGCTGACTCCGAGCCTGGCCTCGCCTATTAATTGCACTGAATTAGAAAACGATATCAGAGGCGGAATTATTCTCTCGCCTGTCACTCCAGAGGAAGGAGGATTCCTTCCATTCTAGAGGAAGGGTGTGTTAAAAGAGGGGAGGAGAGATACTAATCTGCTGGTTGTCAAGTAAATAAATGTTCCAGCGTTTTCTCTGTGAAAAGCGGGCCCGGAGAGGAAGGGAGGGAGGAACAGGAGTGGGGAATGGGTGTAGGGGTGTACCTTCCATGTTGCGGCGTTACGTCTGAAGTAGGCGAACGTCCGCGTGAACCAGCTGTAAATTTCATTAAGAGTTAGCTGCATGTCGCTCGCTTCCATGATAGCCTGCAACGAGATGCCATCAAATAATGGTTTACTCGCTAACTGCGGCCTACAACACGATTTCCTCCAAAGCTAGCTTTAATTCAAGCGGCAATTAATTTTAATCTAATCAGACGGAGTTAATTTATTTTCCACTCACCTGCCTTATGAGGGTTGCATACGTAAAAGGGGGCCGAACATCCGCGTTCTTATAGAACTCATAATTTGGAGCAATCTCTGGGAAAAAATAAGAAATTATTAATAGACAAATTGCATAAATAGCATGCCACCAACTCAAATAACAGGTTCATTTTAGACCTTCAGGTAAAGAATTCATGTTGGATTTTTCATCAAATTAAATCTGAGAATGAGAGAGAGAGAGAGAGAGAGAGAGAGAGAAGAGAGAGGTGGAAAAAACCTAATGTCATCGTTTTACATGTCTAACAAAATACAATTTTAATCACGTCCTCTCCAGCGGATTCTTAAAACACTTAGACAGAAATGGAAATTAGAGCCGGCAGATATTTTATTACAAATTCAAATAATGTACGACCTCGCATATTAATACACAGATCTCAGTAAATACAAACATCAGGCGTAAGAAACGTAAATGAACCTTTTAAATACATCCATATTTTTCTGAATGCAATTATGATACACATTTTCTTTTTTTCTTTTCTGAGGAAATACATTCAAACATGAATGCCAGTTTAAGTTGCAAATGACAAACATCTCTGCAGCTAACTAGGACATGTAATAGATGTAAAGAATATTTATTGAGGCAAAAAACGTGAGGTTTTAAAAATGAGCGCTTGTATTTCAATTCAATTCAAGCAACAATCGACAAGATATTAAATGTTTTTTTTTTTCTCTGGGGGGAGCCACAATAGATGAAGAATTAAAGTGATGCCAGAGGATGAATGTAGTTACAATCAATGTAGCTGAATAATGTGAATTTTTATGATTAATAACAATAAAATAATTGTACGGCTAATTGCGTGAAGCGCACATTGGTCTTTACGAATTAAAAGCAGGGCAGCACAATTGCTCAAACATTGCCAGTTTTGGAAAGGCTGGCATTGCTAGCTTGTATGCTACAGCAATGCTCATGAATAGACTACGCGCTGGGCGGCACAATGTTACCAGATGGCACGACTAGAGCTAGCTAGTAGATGGCGCTAGTCAGAGCAGTACCAGTGGATAAATCGGCTGCTAGGAGATGGCGCAAGTTACACAATGGCAATGGATTACACTAGTACTCGTGGGTGGAGCTAGTTGGTGCAATGCTAGCAGATTAACAGAATGCTAGTAGGTGGTGCTACTAAGCGCTACACTAACACATGAATGATGACCAGCAAGGCTAGCGCGCTAGCTGGGTGGACATAAGCCTACCTGAGGACATGGGTATGCTGTACTTGTCGGAATGCCGCCTTCGGATGGCGCCGACGCCTGGAACACTGGCAGGGCTGAGCACGGAGGGCACCTGGGACAGCGGGGTGATGGGAGCTGTGGGCGTGGTGGGGGTCTGAGGTAAGTTCGGAGGCGATGCGGAGGGCAGGTTCTTCGACATGGTGACGCTCGACACCAAGTTGAGCTGCGAAGGGTACATGAAGTGACATTACATTACTGCACAAATTATTGAGCAGACCCTTTCATCTAAAGAGACTTGCAGTTGATTACAATAAGCAGGGGCCAATCCTCACCACCGCAATGTGGGTTTAAGGGACTTACTCCAAGGGCCAAAAACCAGCACTTACCTAATTGTGGCAAATAACAAAGGCTAAGATGGAGAGATGAAGAGAGAAAGGGTCAGACGAGGAAGGAGAGAGAGGTATAGAAAAGAGAGAAGAGGCAGGCTTTTTTTTTTAAATGGAAAAGGACTCTGACAAACGAGTGCAGACTCATATTCTGCAGCTGCACCCTCCCTGCTAATAAGTGGTAGCAGAGGAGGCAGCCAGTCTTGACTAATTACGGGACGAAATTGTATCATAAGAATTCTAATTAGCGCACACTGTTGAGAGATTATCTAATGATCTGCTCCACTCCTATCCCTAGCCATCTCAATCCAGTCAGGGCCAGCTGAGTGCAAAATCCCACCCCCTGATTTCCGTTGGCCTACTGCCCGCAGCCCCATTGGCTGGCACGGCCCACTTGCTGCATCCCATTGGCTGGCATCGCTTCCTTAATAATTCTGAATGGAGACTTCCCTGATCTTGTTTCTCACTCCTCAAATTAAATTCTTCAGCATTATTCTCATCACTAATGCCTCCCTGAAACGCACTGCTAAGCCAAGCGTTTTTTTTTTTTTAAAGACATTTTTACTTTCAGTTCCAGATCTCAGTCAAGTGGCTCCAGCCAAGTGGAAAATGTGCCCTGACCTTCTGTCTCCGTATTAATTTGGCGGAAACGGCAATGGCTCTACGACACATTCAAAGCCCAATCGCCTTAATTGCAAATTAGCCAGAGGACCTAATGAATGTGCAAATGAAATACGATTGGAGCTGACAAAAAGGGGAAGAACTGGAACATCCCCATTAGCAATCAGTTGTGGCATGTGTTAACAAAATGTAATGAAATGTCAACTTCCACGAGAACACTGTATCGATCATTTTCAACAGATGATTACGGTCACTAATGCTGATGTGCTAATGCTAATGCTGGAAAAGCCAGCATCGCACAACTTATACTTCATTGTACCCCCCTTTTCTTCCTTGACAACTCTGGAGTGACCAATCATACTCATCGTCAGAGGATGCTGCTGTCATCATTGCAATGGGTTACTCAGGGCAGACTTAGGTACCCTGAGCTAAAACAAAATATTCCCATAACGTCCCTGCAATGTAGTGGCAACTTTATAACATTGACAGAACATTCCAGAAACATTGTGAGAGCATCGGGAAATTCTTTCCCGTGAAGCAAGGAATGATACTGGCCGTGCCTCTTCTCATGCTGTGCGTTAGGAGTTGGGCTCGTACAAACTTGAACCAAAGGAAGATACTACAGGCATCAGGCGATGTTGGCGGTAAATTTTCAAGGTCTTAGGGGCTGTTGGCCACAACCTGAGGGGTCAAAGTCCAGTCCTGGAGGGCCATCGTGCGTGCTGGCTTGCTGGTATGGTTTCCGCACGAGTGATTCATTAAAGGTACCGATTGGCTAAAGAGTCCATGCGCCTTTTTCTCAAGGCATTGATTGGCTGCTGACTGAAAGTAGGCCATAAAAGCCTGCAGATGCAGGGCATTGGAGGAGGACACCCCTGGCCGCAAGCAACGCTGCAGGCAGAAAGAATTCCAGTGAAACTGAAACCAGGAGAAGTAGCAGAACGAGAGGTACCCAAGTCAAAGGTTCAGAGGTAAAATTCCTGCCATTCTTCTCCTCCACCAATGAACTCAGCCGGCCTATTTCACACATTAGTTCTCCCTCCTGGCAGAGGAACTTTCTTATCAGCAAATTTTGACAGGTGGAACAAAATACCGAGCATGATTTTAAATTCTGAACCTGGATTTCACTGCTCCTTTCTGTTTGACCCATGCTGCTATAAAGGCAAACATTCCATTCATTTTCAAACCTTGCTTCAACCGACAAAGTGCAGCAACTTGCACATCGCTAAGCGTTTTTAACTTAATGCTGTTAAATAAGATCAATCTGAGGCCAAAATAAGCACATTTACCTTTAAACACTCTCAAAGCCATCAGCTGAGAGTCAGAGGAATTCAGAGAAAAGCAGCGGTCGGTTGGGGGGGGCGGAATTGGCCGGCATCATTGAAAAGCAGCCTTGGCCACAATCAACCTCGGTACAGTCAAGACAGTGGCATCAGTTGTTTTTATGGGAACAGAATGCTTTGGAGTGAGGGAGCTGATTGGTCTGATTGAGTGAGCAGAGGGATACACATGTAGAGAATCAGCAGATTTGTAGAGGAACAAATATAAGCATATGGCAGCTAATTGTTTCCTCCTTGGGCGGCAGCCAGCTGAGTAGCATTAGCAATGTTACAACAAAGACAGACAACCCCCCAAGGCACCCCCGCCCGCATCTCTATGAAACAACAAACCCACAGACCCTTCCAGAGTGTTTCGGCGCAAGTGTGCTCGCTTCAAGCGCAAAACGCATGCAGTCCTCCATCAACTCAACCTATGACCGGGGTAAATAAAATCTGCCCCTAAAATCAAAATCAAGCCAGGGTTTATTTTCTCCAAGATTATTAACGAAACAATTAGAGCCACTGATCAGCCAAAATGAGCTGACATCGGACTTTCTGACATACAATACGCATAAAAAGTTAGAAAGTGAAAACCGGGGACCCAATTTTTGATTTTAGTCATAGCGGAAATCTCACCAAGGCGCAGCGTCACTACTCTCCTGTGATCTGGAAAAACCCAGTGAGATTTTTCAGTGGCAAGGGTCTCGCAATTGAACAAAGACTCTTGGATTCTGGACTTTTCCCAACCAAAAAAGAAAAGAAACTTGATTTTGACAATTCAAATAACACTAATAGCTAGTGTTTTAAGATTTTCGACACTCTTAATTACTGAAAATGAGGGTCAAACTCAGTTTCTACCCAAAGTGTCATAAGTACTAGGTTTTTCCCAGGTCACAGGAATACTGTCCAGAAATCCATTTTAACCGTAAACCATTCAGCTCTAATATGGAAATATTGGTTTGCTTTCGACTGTAAATTTTTCTAAACCTCCACTGTACCACAGCACAATAAGACCACAAAGTCTTTAATCACAAATCTCTAATCCAGCAATCTTAACCTCCAGTCCCTGGGGAGAACAGTGTCCATGGATTTTTTGGAGTTTTCTGTTCAATCGGCAGTTAAATCAGGCCTCAGTAATAGAGATAGCAGACACTTTTGACCAATCAATTATTTAAATTAAGCACAGAAGTACAGGACCAATAAAAAACCAGCTGAAACAGTGGCCCTCCGGGATGTGTTCGAGAAACCTCTTCAACCCTCCATCACATCCAGGGTACACCACCTAGAAATGCTACCTCCTCTGAAATTACTAGACCAGCCAATGGTAAAACAAGTAACCTTGATCACAAACCATTATTTTTCAAAAGGTCTGGGAACACCATGCTTTGGACAAACTACATAGACTTCAACCGTACACAACAGCGAACCAGGGAACCATCCCATAAGTCATTGGACAACTGTTTTTTAATTCATTCATGCGGTTTCAGCCACATTACAATTAAGACAACACCACCAACTGTCCTTCTCCGAGACCAGTCAACAGTCACTTGAACCCTCCGCGGAACACCGCGAATATCACTATGTTTTAAGTCTGCAAGATGTCGAAATCCCCATATAATTCAACACGGGCGGCATGTCGGAATAAAATCCCAGCCTTTACTCCCCTTGATGTACACCTCTCAGCGCAAAAAAACCTTAATTCGTCACACTGCGGCGTAACGTCACAAAGAGTCAAAATCGGCAACCTGTAACGCTGCTTCGGAAGTTCAAGTGGAAAAAAAAGAAATAACCCACATGGGGGCAATAAATATCCTGTCAAGCCATGTGAAGAAGGCTTTTTATAATAAACCCCTCACAAAGAATGTGTCATAGCATGTATATTTATGGTGTTAGAGCGACGCATCTTCCCCTTCTCTCCCGGTTCCGGTAACAAGCGTAACATGTTTTCGGGAGTCAGATAGCGGCATCCAGAATGGAATTTATTAAATCTGGCCGAATGTGAGCATGTAAGAGGCTGATCGGGCAGCCGGTCACCGCCGCTCGTGTGAATATATACTGGAGACTGGCTTAAAAACTCATTACCCCGGTCTCCCAGCGCAGATAACTTTGATTCTCATCCATCCACACCATGGCCGAAACGTAACACCTAATGAAGCACTATAGAGAGAGTAAATGAGGTCATATAATAGACAGTGATGCAGGGACCTTGTGTTCCAGCTCTGATAGCTTTTAGGGGCTCTGCGATGAACCAACAGAGCTGGCTTCACCCCCTTGTAATAAATTCGTACTATTAATATTTATCAAATGTGCGGAGCGATTCAGCCCTCCTCTCTTCATGTGCGAGCACTAATCTGCACTACGATATCAATTATGAGGCCTCTTTTGAACGGCACATAAATTGTGTTTTTCATAATTTTTTTTTTGTTGTATATTACACCCTTTTATGCTTTGTGCCGCATTAAAAACCGCCGTGGCGGAAAAGCACTTTCACATATCCGCGGTTCCAGTGGGGAAGCGTTAAAAGTGTGCCTTCATTCCAGACCGTTCAGCTAAGAATTCCACATTAATTGCCCGCCATCAAATGCAATTAGCAATTCTTTCATGTGTGGTTTATGTAATGTAATACTTAATTTACATTATTCATTCATATTCTGTTTTGGATTATAGGCTGAAAATTCGTTATTAGTGTAGATGTAACCACGCTGCTGGAGTTCTGGAGAAAAAAAAATACTGATTGAATAATTAATTGGAAAAAAAACACGAGCAAAAGATTCCTAGCGGATTTATGGGGTAATTATTCTATCTTGTGATTATCTACTTTATATGATGGCAAGTGATGAGGAAAATTATTCTATTGAAATGAGTTCCACAGCAGACGCAACATAATGCCATGTTTTGTCCCCAAAATATTTTCAGTGCCTGCTATTTTTATATGAACAATTACGACCAAAAAATATTTGCTCACAGATTTGCGCTTCGTATATTTTTTTTGGCCTTTGGCAAGCAACTGAATCTAATATGAATATTCATGCCTAAATATGACCTCCTAATTCAACATTGCATTGAGGAATATAAAAGTGTACACACACAGTACCTACAGGTGTACCTGTGTATGCGCTATTGACAAATCCTCCAGAGCAAATAAGGTACTGGTATTTAAGTAACAGACAGTGTTGATGATCATCTGAAATAAAATAGCGCTGTAGTTTTTTTTAAAAAATGTGTGTACATACATAGTCCGCCATTAAAAAAAAAAAAAAAAAAAAACTACACCACTGCCATTTTACTTCAGATGATGTTCGGCAGCTTCACTGTAGCTTAAATGCCAGAACCGTTTTTCCCTTCAAAATGATTGCTCATACAGACAATTTTTTGCCTCATACAGGTATAAGTGCTACCTTAAGCCGTGCCGCTAAACAGCAATTTCTGGCCGACAGGTTGTTTTGAGCACCGCGTCTATCGTCTGCCAGACAGAAGAACGGCATTATGGGCCGCGCACTCCAAGCCTATGATTTGCACACTTGTACGAGCGTGGCTCTCCCAGTGTCGCTTAAAGCACAGATCTGATAGGATTTGTATAATATAGCATTACTCTTTAAAAGAAGCAAGCAATTTAAAACCCATATTGCAGTCTTCATTTCTTACTTTTTTTTTCTCCCTTAGGCGGTCGGTCATTCACATACCGTCGCTTTAAACTTTTTTTAACAGCGGCCTCTGAAGCCGCTCATTTCCTGTTTCCAGGCAGGGCGACCGGAGACTCTATTTACTGTTTGCGGAGCAATATGCACTCACCGGTTTAGGAGATGGTTTGGGCTCAGAGGGTCTCATGTGCAAGTGGGCCATCATCGCCTGAAGACGCTCTCGCTCTTTAGAAAGCTGTTAGCAAAGGTGGTGGGTGGGCAGGGAAGGACAGTGAGAGAGAGAGAGAGAGAGAGAGAGAGAGGGAGAAGGAGAGGGAGAGAATGAGAGACAGAGAAAGAGAGAGAGACAAATATTTCAGATTTAGCACCCGACTGCTTGGGACAGCATTCAAACGCAAACATGACAAAACCTAATAAGAGAAATATAGACAAATAAAAACAAAGTCAAACATCCACAGTCAGAGAAAGGGAGTGTGGGAGAGAGGGCGAAGACCACAAGGCTGCTTTAGATATGAGCGATTCCCTAAGTCTTTCCACAGCAATACATCTTGTTACCCAACTTGTCTCGCCGTAATGACCCGAGCCAGTGCCCAGCAAAGACCCTTATAGGAAAGCAGAGAGAGAGAGAGAGAGAGAGAGAGAGCGAAAGAGCAAGAACAAGAGATGACGAGAAAAACAAAAGAGAGCAAGAGGGACAAACGGAGCGAGACGGGGACAGGGGAACGAGACAGGGAGAATGAGACAGAGAAAGAGAAGGAAAGAGGGAAGGCTGTGTGGAATCCTGGCAGAGAACGACAAAAGGTCAGGTGAAAAACAAATAACACTTCATCTCTTTGTCGATAGCAGAATTTGGGTCATGGGAAGCTCTCTCTGACAGTAACAAGTTGCTTGGGCTGTAAATTAGGGGCTTCCCTGGCGTGAGCTGAAAGTCCTGTGGACACCGTTATGGCGAGGGCTGGAGCTGACTGGTGCTGCGGATCTGACCTCTTAGCAGAGGCACCAGGGGGAGGGCCTGGGACCCCCCTGAAAACCCCAAATCCCACCAAGGCCCCCCTCCCACCCCTCCACCCCACCTTCCCTTGGAGGTCCAGTTAGCGCCCACGATGCTTGCCATCATCAATCTAATTCGCCAGACTGACAGAGAGCAGGCGGCGTGAAGCCCGCCCCTCCATCTCACTATGCCCTTACCCAGACTGCACTGGGGCTCATTACAAGTGACCAACCTCCTCGGGCTGCAACCAGAAAAAAAAAAAAAAAAGAAAAAAAAACGATACAGCAAAATCTAACCAGTATAATTGGTCACACTTGGCGCAAGCTTGTTGTAGCACTTTTTTTTTTTTTTTTTTGGATGTCAGCAGGTTTTAAGACAATATAAAAATATTCATTTAGCATTTAGCTATATATATATATATATATATATATATATACATACACACATTTCCCCACTTCCAAACCCAGGAAAATCTCCTGAGAGCCAATGTGAAAACTACAGCTGAGGCCATGTTTAGAATTTTACAATTTGGATTTTACTATACTGTATTGACAATGCTGCTTAATCTCCATTGGCAGAGAGTATAGATTTGCATCATCTCTACTCTGCAGTCTGACAAAACCACACAGGTTCAAATTATTCTTTAAAAATAGTACTGCTGGCTAATATGAATACAGGCACTCAATTACAGCACTCATTTTCTTCACTCCAAGATGAATCACAAAGTCTGTACTCCAAATACTGAGCTTTCTATAGGTGCTAAAAGCTCAGTTGCATGAATACACCACAGGACAGATGCTTTTCTATTGAACGGCTCAAACAGGAAAATAAGAGCCATCTTAAACATGCAAGTATTTTTAAGATCCAACAGATAAAATGGCCAAAAATTAAAAATCTAAACAGAAGAGGTTCCGATCTGGCAAGAAATATAGACAGAAGAACATAAGAACAAGGCAACATTTTGACGGTGATTGCAACTTACCATGTGGATGTGTTTACGGTGTGTGAGTGTTTGTTCAGAAGTGTGTGTACACCTTGCACAATACGCGTTTCTGAGTACATGTTACCAGCTCTGAAAATGTTATTTTTAAATGTAAGACGGAAAGAACATAGAAAATAAATGAGACCCACCTGTGCCTCTTCCTGTGAACAAGATGTGACTGAGATCATTAAAGAGCGGTTAAAGTGTGCGCGTGTGCGTCCGCGTGTGTATGTGTGAGAGTGGGTCTTAGCGAGTGTATGTGTCTGTGACTAGTTTTCATACAGTATAAATAAAACATCCGCAGGAATATTGTGCGATCTGTCTCTGGCTGTTAAGCATGAAGGAACACTGAGACGAGGTTCCAGTAACCCCAGCATTAATTATGATGTGATTAATGCGACTGAGGTGTGCGCTGGTTTAATAGAGTGTGTGCACAAGTGAGCCCATGTCTATGTGTTTGACTAGTTTTCACAAAGTAAATGAAACATTAGTCAAAATGTTACGCTACGTGTACCCACCTACAAAAGTGTGAAAGAGCATTTAAGTGAGAAATAACTGCATATCTATGACTAAAATGAGTTCAGGTGCATGTGCGTCAGTTTGTGCGTGCGCCCGTGACTGTGTCCGCGACTGTGTGTTTGACTAGTTTTCACAAAGTAAACAAAACATTAGTCAAAATGTTATGCTAATTTTATCTGACCACGAAAGTGCGAAAGAGCATTAAAGAGACAAGTAACTGTCTCTCTGTCTATAATTAAGATGTGTTCAGGTGCATATGCATCTGTCCCAGTGTGTACGCGAGTCCGTCTGCGAGCGACCAGTTTTCGAAAAGCAGACACAACGATAAAAATGTCCCGCTACATGCGTGTGGCCGCAGGTGCGGACGATCGTCGAAGCGACACGTACCTGTATCTCCAGCTGCTGCACGACTTGCATCTGTACGCGGCACTGCGCCGTGCTCCTGTCGTCCAGCGCGTGCTCATTGTTAAGGTGCCTGGGTATGGGGAAAAAAAAATAAAAATAAATAAATAACAGGGCCCTTTACAGCAACCGCTACATTCCGGGGTGTTACAGACGGACAGAGAGAGAGCGGAGCACCTCCGCACACACTCGACGCGAATCCTTTTACTTCACAGGCCCTCTCATCCAGCCTTTTGGCGGATCTGAGGATGAGAGGGTGTGTAAAAAGAAAAAAAGAAAGGGAAAAAGAGAGGTGTAAGAACCCGGGCAGCTGTGCAAGGACAGACACCGGAGTAATTAAAGCTCACGGCTGCGCGGCTATTTGAATATGTGTGAAACCGTGTCATCCGACGTCCCAGCATGCTTTGCGCACAGTATCTGGATCACAAGGTAAAACTTTCTCATCTCTCTCGACAGACGCGGCACAGAGGACTCCAGCTTCATACAGGAGACATTAAATGCTTCATCTGATACCCTTTGCTAGACTAAAAGCGGTCCATTATAATGTATATTATATTCTAATACATCTATGTCGTATTGTATCTATAACACACTGTGGGTCCTCAATGCGGAAGCTGTGAACGTACAACATGCCCTCTCTAAAAAAAAAAAAAAAAAAAAACCCTCAACTGACTAAAAATGTTTTTTTTCCTTGTCCTATTCGTGCGCCGTTCAAAAGGATTCAGCGATCAATAATTTAACTGGAGCCTTTTTACAAAGGGCTTCCTCTTTCATAAGCAGTTCGCCCACCCCCCCTCCAGTCCACATATTTAACGGACCTCCTCATTAGAATAAAACGTCCACTGACTCACAGCAGCTAACCGTCAAATGAAGGCTTGACTTGATTGGATTTTGTCTCCGGGACACAAAAGAACCTTGCCATTAAAATAGACCTTTATTCTCGCCGGCCCGGAAGGGGAAAGGTTTTAAACGTGTTGTGATGTTCGGTAATGAGCCTCTATCTAAATTATCATTGGTGACAAACTCACAAAGCCTCTTTTGAGGACACACGGTTATGAAATGCCAGAGCAGACACATCTCCTCCTGTAATTATAGGTTAGCTTGCAGCCCCTCATGTTGATCACTGCCAGCGACTGCCGGCAGTGAATTACAGCCGGTCTCATACCCGCGTCCACACCTCTTGTCGTATCCTTTCTTCCCGCTTCTTGCCTTACTATTGTTTACCGGCGATATGCAAAATAACGCTGCCTATTCATTACCCTGCCTAATTACGCCAATCAAAAAACCAAGGGCGTGAGAGGAGAGAGGAGGGTTTTTTTTTTTTGAAAGCACAATAGTGTGATCACTATGTAGTGCATTACCATTAAATTATGGCTTCTGTGCATTTGCCATCACTTACAAAAAAAAGGAAAAAAAAAAAATCCCCGTTTATGCTTCTGTAACCATTCTGGCTCTGATGCCTGAAGATTCTCCATTACGGATGGGGGATTGAGATGGCGTTAAAAGAGCCGGAATGGCGGGGGGTTCGGCAGCCCGTGCCTAATTGCCGTTTCAGGAATGCATATGCAAAGGGACATTTCATTAATCATTTAATCACGTCCCCCCCCCCCCTCCTCCTCCTCCCAGGAAAGCAAGAACTAATGTTGCAAATACTCTGTTCATTACACTGCCCATAATTCTATCTCCTGCACTTGATATATTTGCACGTCAAATTATAGCCGCTTCAGATGGACCGAATGGGGTTTTAGAGGGGAAAAAAAAAAAATTATAATGATAAAATTTAAAGTTGCTGCCCAAACGTACTTTGTTACAAAATCTTTAAGTTTTCAGCCCAATCCGTATTATCTCCTCGCCTCCTTCAGCGAGCCGATGTGGAGATACAGGTGTGTGCTGCCCGACAGGCTTCCACTGCCCCAGCCTTCCTCGGTCGGCCTGTTAACAAGCCGATTACACAAAAATTACGGCTTGCCTATGAAATATTTAAGTGCATTCTCCTCCACTATGCATTAATAAAAGCCGCAGACAGGGCCGCTATCCAGGTTAGCGTCAGGCTCCAGCATCCTCTAATGAGCCTCTTACGGCCACTGTAGTTCAAACACAGCCAGAAAACAGAAGGGATGGGGGGGAAAGAGGAGGCCAGTGTCTGAACAAACACTCCCCGAGTCGGAAGTAATTTATGGGTCACTTTATCGGTATATTGATTTTTATTTTGATAATGGAATAAATGATGTGATTGGGTTCGAGCATCTGTAAGACATGGAGGATGTGCAGATCCTAACACAAAGAGGGAGCATTTGAGAGAGAGAGAGAGAGAGAGGGAGGGAGAGAAGCAAAAAAGTGTGAGTTGTGTGTGTCAAAGCACACAGATAAACCACAGTAAGACTTAAAAAATGCTATTGTTATATTTACAACCTTTACAGTGGGCTATGAGACACATGCTGAGTGTTTGCCTTTACTCTTATCACTGCTATTTAAAGCACAGTAGTCTCTGAATGGTTAACAATGCCGCCTTGTTAAGGAAATGCGCATATTAAGCAGCAGAAAGCCAATTAAAATGCAGCACAGGGAAATTACAGCTTTGGATCCTGATGTGGTGCTCGCGTCATATTACCCGCTCTCCGACCAGTGCATACCGCCATCAACGTCATTACTCTAGCCATAACTTCAGGACTGTTTTATACTTCAGCGCTGTCTGCATATGAGCAGATAAATTGTCCTGGAGCAGCCCACTGTGCTGGTCACACAGGCTATGCCATCATATTTCAAGTACACCGTGTTACATATTTTCATTATTAATTATTGATGATTTGTGCCACTGGTCTCAAACCTATTCGAATATCTGCTTATCACACTGCACCATATTTCTAGTACAAAATTCACCATTCGCCACCTCACGTCACACTGCCAGTCATCAACTGTGTAGAGTAGGGGGGCGCATGTTACCAACTGCATGCTTTTTAATTTCCTAAGGAAGCCACGCGATGTCTGTGCCGCCGCAGTGCGTAACCTTTGCACCTGCAGCGCATTCCGCACGGCCCCTATATGCAGAATCCCATTTCCATGCATACTCCGCAGAAGTATAAATCGGGCCTTTAGCTGAGAGGGCGTTAGCGTTAGCTCCCCCCGCCGCCGTCAGCTCTCCCGCCCCGCTCGCAGCATTAGCGCTTTCTGTTGGTTTTTAAAGGTCCTGTCACATCAGTTCGGGCTTCCTTGCACGCAGCTGCCACCGCCGTCAGCCAAGGTCCCCATCATGCAGCCTTGTGGGTTTAATTAAGCAGCGGTTAGACGCCTCTGGTCAGGTTAGGGGCTCGACTCGCCGCTCGCTCAAAGCTCCGGGTCGTAACGAAGCGCTGACGTGGAGGAAGAGTTAAGTGGAAGGCAAATAAACTGCTTTCACCCGCTCGCCGAACGCATCATCGATCGCAATATGCGCCCCTCGTTTTCCGAATGGCATTGCGGAGTTAAATTCCAATGGCATATAAATACGTACAACGAGGTTCTTTATTGAAGCCTTGTGACCTGCCCTTCTAAACCACCTTTCCGCTAAGATATATTCGCGTTAAGTTCGAGAAGAAAGGAAATCAATAAAGACACTGAGCCCGTGGGAAAGCACCTTATAATGACACATTCCAAAACAATGCAGGAATGAATCAACAGTCACCATTACACACAATGCGATTCACAACAGGTTTTTAGACATACTATACATGTGGCTGTAATTCCAAAGAAAATCACCGGACATGGATGGAGGTACACTCGTAATAAAGATGGCAGTTTCCACTTCAGTATCATTTCCATCATTTCATTTCTTTCAACATACTGGGCCTTAATTTGACAATTTAACGCAGTCGGCAAACACATGAGCTAACGGTATCGCAGATCAAAACTGGGCGTGCCTAACTCCAGTAATTTTCCAGTAGTTTTGTGACAAGAGGCGATCACGCAACTGTGCCGCTGTTGTCCAAAGGGTTAGACGATAGAGGATGTGGTGCGAGTCTGGTTCCATTAAGGCCAATCAGACCAGTCGCTGTCATTCCCTATAAAATCACTGCATTGCGTGTGAATGCCACGGTGAACTGGCGATTTCATCAAGTGAAGAACAAACTCCTAACCTGCGTTACTGTCACCCCCTTCAGTCCCCTGAAAATGACATTCCAATGTAGCGAGTGGCTTAATGATGTGAGCTGACAAGAAAAGCAAAATCTGGAAACAGTGCATTTTGTATGAATGTGACCCATTCAAATTGTACACAAAAAGGCACTCCAGGTTGTATCAAGGGTGAGACTCAGGTTAATTATTAGGGGTGCCGAGAACCCTAATGTAATCACTCAGATTTTTATTTATTTATTTTTTTCCATTGGTAAAAGTGGTACTGGAGCATACACCGTAAAAGTTAGGCAAGATAAATTTGCAAGCGAGGTACAGAAGGGTGCATGTACCTTACACTCCAAATATAACGTGCACTGGCTGGTGGTGCTATTATCGAGGTAAATGCGTTTTGGCGAGCAAGTCCCACATAGTTGAATCTTGTGACACAAGCCCTGCCCATTTGTGCCTGTAATTTATTTTTGCAAAATTGTGAAATGTTTTAAACAATTTTTTCCAAACTAGTCCAAGGCTGTCAGTTGGACTGGCAAGAAACTTTCCACTTAGAATCTTTGGACCCTCATGGTTAAAAGTTAGAAGAATTTTGATTGAACAAAAAATGCAGAAGTTATAAAGGAAGCAACTTCCTCCAGGTTACAACCAAAACAGGAAGTGGCACAAATCTTGGCAACAGTTCGTTCAATTGATGCCAAACTTAATATCCAGTGCCTAGAGAACAAGTCCGGAAAAAAATCATGTCGTTAGCTTTATTAATTCCAGAGTTACAGCCTGTTAAAAATGGAAAAAATGCAAATTACGCCAACCAGGGTGCCACACCCACTTTTTTGACCTCCCAGAAAATCAAAACTAGTGGGCCGATTGAGCCAAAACCTTTTTTTATTTGGCACCCAAGGCAACATTCTTTTAAAGTTTGAAGAAAATCCATGACTATGCCCAGGGAACTTTGTCTGAATATTGGTTTGCTTTCATATGGAATGATCCAGATATTATTTGCTTCTTTTTTGGACCCTTTGTCAAGTTTTTCATGACTTTGTTCAAATAACAACATATGAAAATAGGGCAAGAATTCTGATCTGGTAATACATTTTCATGAAACATTGCATATGTCAGTTTTTTGTATGCATTTAAATATGTCTGATTGAAGACAATATTTTGAAAATAAACTGTGTTTTTCTAATTCAGGGATTAAACATCTTGTAAGAGGTATAGATTTCATACTATATCACAAAATAGCAACTGTCTGCGCATGCAAATGTGCTCGCAACTTCATTTGGTACTCTTTTGGCTGAGGAGTAGAAGGCAGAGCTTGAGCTTAGTCTAACCATCAAGTTACACAAATACATTAATAAGGCATAATTCCAAGATAGAGTAGGTGTGTGTGTGTGTATGTGTGTGTGTGTGTGTGTTTCTCCTCAGGTTTTTGAGCAGCTATTTGAGAGAGGAAACCATTAGGGTATTACATAATGGAAGATAGCCAAAAATAATAATATAAATATAAATATAAATAAAGAGATATAAGTAGGTTATAACAATATCGACTTCAGTTATAACATTTTTCATTATTTTTTCAACCCAGCAAATAACTTAATATGTTATGGGCAGAAAGTTTTCTTGTTATTGGTTCAGGAACTTGGTTACATTACTGGTAAGCTGCTATGTTATCAACCTTTATTACATTAAGAAATTAAAATTATTATGTTATTGGTAGTTATTACATTATTGGCTGCTACAAGCCCCCTTCTCAGCTGCTCTCAACTTGAGGTTCACATCAGACCTGAAGACCTGCAGGTCAGACTTACGCAGACTCCGGGCTCCAAGGTGTCACTTGCATGGGGGGCTTGCCGTTTAATACCTGCCTACAGGTCTGGTTTGTATTTGTATCTGTATTTCACATGTAAAAATACCCCTTCCCATTAGACCCCACCACCATAAAATGCGGGCATTTTATATATATATATATATATATATATATATATATGCCATCCTTCATAACAAAAGTAAAAATAAAGAAGAGAAAGAAAAAGATAGGAATCATGTGTGACCACACAGCTCTCCTGGCTGGGATTCATTCCCCTAAAGCAATAGTGCCTGTAAAGGGTGGTCTGACTAAGTCAATATGTAAGCAAGGTCTTTGACACAAACAATGCACATTGGCAGCTTCATTCATTGACACACCCGCTAATGCACAGTTCTTTCCACAGTGCTGCAAATGCATTCATGGCTGAGCACGAAAATACCAAACAGGGCTAGGGCCAAAAATATGCTGTTTGCAGGCAGCAAAATTGTAAATAACTTTATCGCCACAAGCGTTTCCGTTTATGAGGGCGCAAATATTGAGCCCATTGTCTCAATAGAACACCAAAAATAGCTTTTAAATTAGTTCCAGTTCAAGCATCAATTAGTTTTTGATTGATTTACTTAAAATTAATCACTCTAAAGTAAGAGCACACAGCGACGATAATCAAGGTTAGTAAGAGTACTCTGTGACACTAATCAAGGTAAGTAAGAGCACTCAGTAACACCAATCATGGTAAGAGCACCCAGTGACACAAACCATGGTGAGAGCACCCAGCACCACTAACCAAAAGGTAAGTAAGGGCATTCAGGGACACTGACTAAGGCAAGTAAGAGCAGTCAGAGACAATACGCATGGGAAGAGCACCCAATGACACTAACCACGGTAAGTAAGAGCTCTCAGTGACACTAACCACGGTAAGTAAGAGCTCTCAGTGACACTAACCACGGTAAGTAAGAGCACCCAATGACACTGACCACGGTAAGTAAGAGCTCTCAGTGACACTAACCACGGTAAGTAAGAGCACTCAGTGACACTAACCACGGTAAGTAAGAGCTCTCAGTGATACTAACCACGGTAAGTAAGAGCTCTCAGTGACACTAACCACGGTGAGTAAGAGCACTCAGTGACACTAACCACGGTAAGTAAGAGCACTCGGTGACACTAACCACGGTAAGTAAGAGCTCTCGGTGACACTAACCACGGTAAGTAAGAGCACTCGGTGACACTAACCACGGTGAGTAAGAGCACTCAGTGACACTAACCACGGTAAGTAAGAGCACTCTGTGACACTAACCACGGTAAGTAAGAGCTCTCAGTGACACTAACCACGGTAAGTAAGAGCACTCGGTGACACTAACCATGGTAAGTAAGAGCTCTCGGTGATACTAACCACGGTAAGTAAGAGCTCTCAGTGACACTAACCACGGTGAGTAAGAGCACTCAGTGACACTAACCACGGTAAGTAAGAGCACTCGGTGACACTAACCACGGTAAGTAAGAGCTCTCGGTGACACTAACCACGGTAAGTAAGAGCTCTCAGTGACACTAACCACGGTAAGTAAGAGCACTCGGTGACACTAACCACGGTAAGTAAGAGCACTCAGTGACACTAACCACGGTAAGTAAGAGCACTCGGTGACACTAACCACGGTAAGTAAGAGCACTCGGTGACATTAACAAGGGTAAGGGAGCTCCCTGATGCAAACCAAGAGAAGTCAGAGCACCAAATGACATTAACCACAGTAAGTATGAGTACTCAATGACACTAATGATGGTAAGAGCACTCAGTGACACTAACCATGGAAAAACATCCAGTGACATTAACTAAGGTAAGTAAGAGCACACAGTGACACAAACCAAGGCAAGATCACTCAGTGACTCTACCAAGGTAAGAGCAATCAGTGCCCCTGACCAAGGTAGGTAATGGCCCTAAATGACACTATCTAAGGTAATTAAGGGCACTCACTGACACTAAGATGCGTACTTACACAAAAGCTTTGTGCCATGGATCACACTATTTGAGAGGCTGTCACCTTCAGATTACTGTTCGTGCCTTTACTTTATAAAGTTTATATTCTTCTGACTACGCTCCATGGAAAATGCTTCATTTGCGCCTGACATGTATGAGTAGAGTGGTTATTTAACACACATTATTAGCCTTTTTAAAGGGGGGTTGAGGATTTGAGTATTGCTACATCGAGTCTGATAAATAACCAAAATTATTTGGGGGAAAAGGGTTTGCGCCTGAGTTTTACCCACCTCTTACCCATCTCTTTCATCTTGGGACAATGGGACTACGCGAAATATCAATTTCAATCTTGGACGAAAAAAAAAAAAACCCATTAAAAACAGAGTTGGGTTCAATTACTTTTTTCAATTACAATTACTTTCTGGACAAAATGTTGAATTACAATTACTTCTCGAAAAAAAAAAAATTCAATTAAAATTAAATTACAATTACGAAAGTAATTGATTAAAATTACTGTAATTGTATTTGAAAATAGAAACTGAACCCAACCCTGATTAAAAACATAAATTACATTAAAAACATAGGGACTCAACTGCATTCACATTGATCTAGCATCAAAATATTTACCTTTCCTCAGAAATATATCTAGAAACCATGACTGGGCTAAACTGTTGATTCTTGCCTTTGATAAAGACAGGAGTATCTAAAGCTTGGCTGACCTCTCGTCACAAACACTCAAGAAAGTCTTAGAGCTCAAGTGAAAATCAGGAACAATTATACTTCATAACTCTATGTTAGCACGCATCCCCAAGTCAGCACAATTAGTGAAAAAATAGGACTTGAACCAATCTCAGACAGTTAGCACCTCCCTCATTTCGACATGAATTAGACCATTGGACCACCTCCACGAAGTATGTAACAAACGTAAACACACATACATGTAACCACACTAGACTCAAGACTACGGGGAGCCAGAGCTTCCAGAAAGAGACTCCGTTTCCCACAATGCCAAGGTACAAGGCAGATCTCAGATTAGGCTGCAAGGCAAACATCTCTGCAGTGAGCAGTATACCCCGCCACCATTACACACCACCTCCAGACCCTCTTATTAACCGACACCTGGTCCAGTCACACACAACAAAGCTTCACCACACTGCATTGACTCACTGCTTTGACCAAAAAAATAAGTCACTCATTAAAGATTCTGGTCTGTTTTTCTAAATAACCCAAAATGTTGCCAGTGAGTACAGACAGCTCAACTAATTTCAAAATTTGCCAATGGGCAAGGAAATATGTCTAGTCACACAAACAGCTACTAAAAACAAGATATTTATCACATCAAACAGGAAGAAAAGTATTCTCAAAGCCTCCACATTTCACCCCAGTACATTAACTTGAGTGTACCTGCTGGAATGAGGAGCAGAGTTTCACAAGTTATCACTTTCTGCACTCACATTTTCTCTGCAGTAGACAAACTAACCATAAACTAACCAAACATCCACAGAAATGGGCATAGCGCAGTTTCATAAGTCACTGAAAATCAGCGAAACTTCAAACTTTTGCCAACTTGTTCCACAAGTCATTGGTGACCACTCAAACCGGCATTCTGAAACTCTGGCATTGATGCAGCTTAGCAGCACTGAATGCCTTCTCTCATTATTATAAATGCAGCAAACCCCAGTCCATGAGAGTCACAGGGTGTTCTGGTCTGCACTCTCACCAACACTTGCGGTTCCAAAAACCAGAAGAGGTGAGCGAACAGTACAATGAACGACTACAATTGTTCAATTATTGACAATGACCAGAAGACACCATGACTCTCCAGGATCAGGGCTGGCCACTACTGCTTCGCACAAAAGGCAGTAAACAATTCTATACGGCCTTCACCTTTGTGTTATTATGACTGCGCTGTGTTTCGGAGCCTAAATTTGAATGCGAACGTGCCATCCTCACAGAAAGTAAAAGCTTTTAGTGCTGTCTAAATTCCATGTCACTCTCCCTGCTACAGAAACCAACTCCCTCCAAAAAAAAAAAAAAAAAAGAAAAAAGAAAAATGATAGAGCAAAAGGCTCAGCATGAGGTAAAATTTTCATCACCGTTTCTTCATTTAATGTGCGGAGTGTCACAACACTGAGAGCAGCATAAGCAAAAACGAATACCAAACATGAGACTGCAGTATAAAAGCGGTAAAATCAGATTACTGTTACTATGGGAAGACTGACAGCAGCCTGGCCCCACCCACCACCTGCGCTGCCTGCCACACAGCAGTCAGTTAGTAGCTGGAGGGACGCACTGCATAAAAGCGTGGCAGTATCTACATGGCTCATTGATGAAAATTATGGGATATTGAAGGTATAAGTCTCCATGAGAACATTATTGACTGTTTTCAAACCCATACTGTATGTGTTACAGAAACCAAAATAAAAAAACAAATTGTGCGGTTACCCGAATATTAAAGGCCAACACAGCAGCTATCAATAATTTCCTTAAAATGAGCACTGTCACAGAGTGGGACGTTTCAGGTCATCAGAAGGCATACCGTGAACCGAAAACGAAGGCGAATGTCGTCTCACATCCTTATAGCTACCCCCCCCCCCCCCCCTCCACCCCACCACCCCGCCGTAGAGTCTGGTTCCTCCCATGGTCTCTTCTTGTTCGTCACCTGGGAGTTCTTCTTTGCAACAGTTGCCCTAGGCTGGCTCTAGCGGGGTTTCGGCTGGAGACTTCTTTGAAGCGTGTTGTGACTATTCTCTGTGAAATGCGCTAGAGAAAAATACATTTTTATTTGGTTCGATACAACCAGAGCAGCGCGGAGGCCGAGGGCCCAAGCGACCGTCTGCTGAGGAAACACTGGGAAGAAGACCTTACCCAACAATAACGCCAGAGTACTGGCGATGCACACCGTCTCTCATGCAGATACAGCCACACCAAAGTTATTACTCTATAAATATGAGCCTGCATGCAATCAAGCTTTAGTACAACTTGTCATCTCAATCAGTTTTTGCGCAATAAAAACTGCAATTACATAAAAATATTTAGGAGATGGAATCATTTACATCTGTTCAATTTCCAGCCTGACTCATATATTTGAAAATGGACACAATCCGAATGTAGTGAACCATTTATTCATTATTACCTTTTGATGAGAAATCACAAACAAATTTAAATTCACCAGTATTTTTTTTGACTAAATGCCAAATGCCTCATGCAAAGTAAATATTCAGTGTTAAGGGAGAACAGGCTGACCTACAGTGAAGTATTGGAAAATGGGCAATGCAGATTACTGAAGAAATAAAAAGACCTATCATAATTTCCATGATTTTCATGTGCATTTACACAGAAATTGACACTCATAAAGCATTCCAAAAGATTTAATGGAGGCTTGATTACAAATTAAATTAAAATATTCAAATGAATTATTTGTCTTTTTTACCAACGTGCTGCACATCCTCCAGAGAGGAGTAAAAGCATGATAACCTGTAATCTGTGCCGCTCCAAATACCAGTTCTTTCATGTCCCTACCAGCGCTCCAGCAACAAAGCAGACCAATTAGAAAAGAGCTAATTAAGTAAATTGCTGTGGGATCACGTAGGGGTTCTGTCAGGCGGCTGGTTGCTCCATGACAACGCTGAATGCAGCCGCCGTTTACGCCAGGCCACCATTAAGCCTCGCGCATTCTCCCCGACCCAACGTTTCCCGCTGTGCGGGAGCTACAGTCTGCGTTTGAGGGTGAGCGGCGAGCTCTTTGGGGTTTTGTGATGCTTTGAGTTAAAGAAAAAACAAAGCAAAAATCACAAAGCAATAAAAAATTAACTTTAAATTCACTCTTTGAAATTTTGTACATTGATGCACTGATTATCGCCTAGCGAGCACCACATTTGCTTTTTTACTTGACATCTGGCGCAATGATGTGATTTGAAAGAACACTTTTGTGGAATTTTGAGTGCGAATGCCCGACAAATTTGCCTGAGAAAAAAACGCCTGTACTAATTCCTAGAGAGCACCGTTAAAACTCCATCCCTAATTAAAACATTCTTTTACATTTTAATTAACAGCGTGCGGCAAATTACCCAAAAAGTTAATCATCTGAGCGAAAAACAGAAGCCAGATGTGACACCTGTGCAAACTGCAGTGCTTTGGAATGGGAACCTCTTAGCAAATAAAGACCTGTGAATACGCGACTTTGTTTTGAAAGGCTTGGGAAAGCGTGGCTGTTTATACGTCAAACACAGAAGCCGTGCGAAAACGCTGACGCGCAGATAGCCGTCTTTACAGTGACTGTTTCATGCAAGTGCATGCAAAGCAGGTGGCGTCTGGCTAGTTTGCTCGTGAAGCGCTGAGAGGTGTGGAAAAGCGTGCATTACACAGCAGGTTACCGAGGTGATTTTGGTAACTTGTTGACTGGTAACCCATTTGTGAGCAAAAGGCGTGGGGTGAAAATCTCGCCAAGGAGTCAGGCGAATCATCGTCTGGCGAAACAGGCTGCTGGCAGCTATATGCTAGCAATGTTACAGATGAGCTTCCTGCCTTTTACTCCTAGTGGTGCCATGCGCTCAGGACAGGTGCTATATGTACAGGTGATCCATCCACATCATCATCATCGTCATCATCATTAAAGCGGTAATCAATCTCTTGTCATCTCGAGGGGAGGAGTAGGGGGGAATGACAGATGGAGCAAGATACTTCAAATCATCGAAACTGGGACCTACTTCAAAAACTGGCCGAAGTCGTCACAGATGCTTTCACAGCCGGGCCATTTGCAGACTCCGTGACCATAGAGGGCGTGCGAGGCGTTCTGTTCCTCATGTAATGAACTGTAAGATAGAGAGAGAGGGAGGGAGAGGGGGAAAGAGAGAGAGAGAGAGATGGAGAGAGAGGGAGGGAGAGGGAGACCGAGAAAGCGAGAGACAGAGAGATAAAGAAGAAAGGGAGAGAGAGAGACACTGTGTGAGTGTTACAGCACTAAGGAAAAAGACTGATGCTAGTGACTTGTTACAGGCTCCTGGTGCCAGTTAAATCCCCTAATACCAGCTACTCTGGGCCGGATCTCTGTCAATTCCGGCCCCGCAGCACTAACTTTGGGCAAAATTGACAGAGCTAAGCCCCAGAGTCACTGGATATTTGGATTACCTGCACTTTTTCAGGAGTCAATCCTGCTAAGAACAGTCAGAAAATGACACTGTTCTATTGAGTTGGAAAAACTGCACAGTCTGGGTCATGTTCCACCCAGCTGTAATCTAACAGAGCTTGAGCTAAACTCCAGCTATAAACTAGAAAGAGTCTCTGTCTGTATGTCTGTCCTCTGACTTGGCAGATGTCTTGCTGAAGACCCAAGGAAGAGCAGTGTTGAGTGTGAACTTCAGAGTGTCAAGTTGTTTGGCTGAGCAGTTCTAAAGAAAGCCGCATGTAGCACTACTGGAGGCCAAGACGACGGCCAGTTCTGAACAGGAGCATTTTGAATCCACACCACAAGTATCTGATGATGAAGTGTTTCGAAGGGCATCTCCCTAACACTCTGATAACTGATTCACTAGTCCTGATGTTTTGCAATATCATACTTCTAAGCCCTATTGACTGCACCATTTCCACAACATCTTCCAGCTTTCTTGACTGGTTAGAAATATTGAAAATTGCCCATGAAAAGCAAAGAGGTGGGGAAAAACAAATAAATTCAGGCTCAGTGACCTCTACCTATTCAGCCCCTTAAAGTATACAGATACCAAAAAAAAAAAATAAAACAAAACAACCCTAAACACAGAGATTGTATTTAAGGAGACAGTTAACCTTTCAGCCCACATTCGCCGTCGGCAGTCAGCGCTCGCGAACGGAAGCGAAGAGCTCGCTCGCCATTTTACAGCGGGAATATTCCATCTCATTGATCTGCGCTACAGTGCATTATGGGAAGGAGGCAAGACTTGACAACTTCGATCATTACGAGCAGCAAAATGAAGCACCTCAGAGGGCACTTAGGGACACAGATACCGTTCTTCATTTTACACAGGATGGGGAGGCTGAAATTAAATTCAGAATCTGTATCCCTTGAACTGGTAGTAGATGTCAGTGCTTCTCTTTATTCCTGAACCTTTGCTCCAATAGTAGATAACATTCTACTTAAAATCCGTTAGACAAGCAAGTCTACTTACAGTAGACTTAGGCCTGCAACTCTTCTACATGCTTATTCTGTTGCGGGAAAGTGTTAAATAATGCATAAGGGGAGTAGACAAACGTAACAGGAAGAGCCTTTCATACATGTGGCACTCCATATAAAAGGTCCATCTCCCAGATAAATATAATAAAAGCCACCTCGGCATCATGTATTCTGTTTATGTGACAAACAACGCAGCGCAGTCCTTTTAGAAAGCGGGGAAAAATTGTTAATGCAGCGAGGCAACCTCAGCTTGCTTCTTTTGACGCTTCTCTCTCTGTCTCTCGCTTTTGATTTTTTGCGTGAAAGGGTGTCACTAAACGCCGCCACAGAGGGAGGCATGTTTCTGAATACCTAGCGCTTCAAACATTAATCGTACGCGGAACAAACAAACAAACAAATCCACCCGTATCTTCCCTGAAGGAGCAGAAAAAACATGTTTTCCTGTTAAAGATGATGGAAAGCTCTTTGCTTTGTGTAGGTATTTAAAGTCTTTTACAAATGCTTTTTTGGGATAATGTGAGTGCATGGCCATATAACAGACTGTGAAATACAGCTACTCTATACAGAGGCCCGAAGCCAAAAAAAGGGTCTGGCAAAGTCTAAGTCCTGCTGTGCTATTCATCCACCAGAGAACTGTTCTATAGTTCTACCCAGTGGCCGAAGAATCATGCTAATTCAGCAAACCTAGCTGGCTAAAACAAAACAGTGGGGAGAACGTTTGCTTTCTGAACCTGGATTTTTGTTAAGCTACCTGTCTCTTCTAACGCTGAGCGCAGACGCCTGCCCGTTGGCCATGGAGTGGTGGTTGATGGGCGGCGATGTTTTGGAAATTGTGGAGGAGGTAGTAGAGGGGGCGTTGGTGGTGGTGAGGTCCAGGCCGCTGTGTTTGAGACCCCCGTCGTCCATGTTGTGAGAGCCGGTCACCTCCTTCCACAGCTGCTGTAACTCGGCAGGGCTCAGGCCCGCTGTGGAACCACACGAAAATAATAACTTCATGTGAATACACCCCCCTTTAAGCATGGTTCCAAAACAGAGCACTTCCGCAGAATTAATGCTGAAGAGTAAATAAAAGATAGCAAGAAAACCAAAACAAACGGCGACACTGTGATTAATAGGCAAATGCGCAATGACATGGAGACTCATAAAGCACAGACGAATGCAAAAATAAACACGCGCCCAACCATCATTGTCAAACGTAAGAGACCATGAAAATTTTCCCAATGCCCAACTCATGTAAATGATACATTACAAAACTAAATGGGTTTGACACAAAATTTGCACCCATGAACTTTAGAAAATTCTCCAATTTAAAGCATATATTGAGGGGACCTCAATAATTCAGCACCAAAGAGTCACTATCTCTTTCATTTTCAATTTCCAGGAAACCCGGCCAAGAAAAGTGTGAGCGAAATGAACTGCAGTTTTTATTTTCGGGCTTGAGCGCATTCCCAAGCTTGTACATTCTTTTGCCAGGCGGCCATGTTTTCTCAAGCGTGGCCAAAGAAACAAGGTGCAACTCAACAAGCAACTCTCAACAGTCACAACTCAGCAAGCTGCCATGTTCTTCTCACCTCAGTGGCCAAAGCTGAAATGCCCTGTATCACGCACATTAAGTAATGCTGGTTACATGGGCAATACTGCCAGTGCCTGTCTACACTGTTAGCCTCCCAGCAAGACTGTTATTCAAGCTATGGTGGTACCAAACTCTCAGAGGAGCAAAACATTCAGAAAGTCCTCAAGATTTTCTGCATTCGCCATCACTTAAGTGCAATTATCTTTGAACTCACAGGGTAAAATTTGAGTGAAATCAGTTCATGGGTCAAAGAAACATGTGGTGGGACTTCAACTTTCTGACCTCTGGACTTCTCACCAATTCAAACTCCCTCTATTCAAGCTCTGTAGCCATGTACACTCTGAACATACATCAAAAGGCTACATACAGCCTCCCTTTGAACGAAGATTGAGTTTCAGATGCCAAAAGCAGGAAACACAAGATGCAATTAAGGTGAGACTCCTATCCATTACGTCATATCCCTAAAAGGATTATCGCCATGGAAACAGAGCGATAGAAAGGAATGGCACCCAGGACACTGCCAGAGGCTAGCACTACAAAAGTAAAGACTGAACTGATACACAGTAAAAAAACTGTATAATCATCTGTCTTTCTGTATGCTTGCCTGGGTGTCTACCGACCAGTCTCTCGGTCTACCTGTGGGCCTGTCAGTTTGTCTATATATATATCCCTCTGTTGTCATGTCCGTAATTCTGTCTGCCAACCTCTCCATCTGTGTGCATCCCTCTGCCAGGGTCTGTCTGTTCCTCTTTACATTGGTCCGTCTTTGCGTTGGTTTGTTTGCCTGTCTGTCTGTTTTTCCTACTATGTCCTTTTATGTCCTTCTGAAAATGGTAATTTAAGTAATCTGCTTGCACCAGGCCAGGGACAAGAAATGTCACTGAGCTTGATAGCTAATGTTGGCACAGTCAAGTGGCTGTCCCCTGTCCTGCAGTCAAAAATATAACATATACAATAAGAAAATTTTATTTGATTTATAATATAAATCAGCCATAACATTATGATCACAGAGGTGTAAAGAGAACATTTTATCCTCGTCCTCAAAGTTGAGACGTTGGACACAGGAAAAATGGGCAAGCGTAAGGATATGAGTGACTTTGACAAGGGCCAAATTGTGATGGCGAGACGACTGGGTCAGAGCATCTCCAAAACTGCAGCATTTGTCAGATGTTCTCGGTCTGCAATGGTCTTTTTTGCAGAATTGTTTTAATTCAGCCAAACTGGATGGTTTTCAAGCATAAATTGGCTGGTTAAAGGGTACATGCAATGAAAAACTCAGTTTTTTGATGCGCAAGGACATATATTTTGCTATCTGGAGGGCCCAGCAACCCACAAACTGTGAACTAAGACAACGTAGGCAATTTTACGCGGGCTGCCATTATCATAAAACTTGAGAGCTACTTTTGAGAAGGTGCGTCATTTTTTTCTTTTTGCAAGTGTGGAACCAGCTGGCATGATGTCCTTGGGAAGAGCAAAGTACGTACTGCTCCGTTGTTAGCGGCAAAAACCGACAAACATCAACTCACTGCCTCAGAGGGCAAAAGAGCAGAGTGGATTTTTTTGATGGCAAAATCCCGGCTTCAATCGCCAAACACCTGTATGTGTACACTATCCACTTTTTGTCAGACCACTTTATACTACTAACCTGGGTCAATACAATGCAAAACTGGCAACAAAATGTATATCGAGGGGGATCTAGCCATTATGCTTTTTGAACGATACAAAGAAGCAGTGGCGTTGCTTTATTTTCAAGGGAAATGTGTAGCTAGCAAGGTAAGCCCTTCCAATTTCTGTTAATATTTAAACAAAATTCCAAGTGTAACGTTATTTAAATTTGTATGGCTTGGTTGCCGATGTAGCCAGCGAGCAAGCAAGCTAAGTGCCACTCTCAAACCTACTTAGCTGCCTAGCATGCACACACAACCTTTCACTGTGACTGACTGTGACTTTAGAAACAGCTGTTACTTTAGCTAGAGGCAATATATGAGACATATTGATAAGACCACATAGAATGGGTGACTGTTTTATTGCAATTCAGCTATGGAAGAGTAGCATGCCATTCGCAATAAATGGAATATCAGCTAAAAGTGCTACTACACAGATGCTAGCCACAGATCCTTCTCAATTTTAGGGAATGGGGAATGAATGCCAAGTATAGTTAATTTTAAAGGTGACTGCTTTGTGAATATAACTACCACCCTTGCTTAGCCTGCATACGTTACCTTTCCATACTCATTGAGTAGTTTAGTAGCTAGCCAGCTGGCTACTTTGTCATCTGTATTTAGAGACTTTCCAGCAGATTTTGACATGGATACTCCCTACTGACACACAGAACTGGTGGTTCTGTTTGCTGGCCAATCAGAACAAAGCTCATATCATACAGAAAAAGCCCACTTAGAACAGCTTGTGTTTCAAAACGTTAGGAATGACAATTGCCTAGAAAACATTGACTTTTAATTCTCATAAAAAAGGAAGTTTATAAACCTCCCTTATAAACATCAAAGAACATTATAATTTGGAAAAAAAAAACAGCATAATAAATCCCTTTTGTGACAGCATCTCAATAGGATTCAAGTCAGGGGTCGTCTAGATATTTATTGACAAATGTGAGACGACTTCTTGTGTCCTTTTTGGACAGTGGTGGTTTTCCCCTTGCAGCTCTACCATGGATGCAATCTTTGCCCAGTCTCTTTTTTGCTGTGGAATCATGAACATTAACCTTAACTAAGGCGAGAGAGGTGTGCTATTCTTTAGATGTTAGTCTGGGTTCCTTTGTGACCTCCTGGATGAGAAGTTGATGCGCTCCTGGAGGAATTTTAGGTTATGATAGGTGTCATTACCCGACCATGACCTATGCCCACACCAAATATAGAGGGAATCAGTTGAAATTTGTGGCCTGTAGACCGTCCACAAGAAAATTTCTGTGGACAGGTGGTGGCGGTGGCAGGGACGACGACCATAAATCCATAGTAGCCCCCGACTTCATCCGAAGGCTAGAATTACATTTAGTTAATTTGTTGATTTAGAAACTTCGGCAATTGCTTTTTCGAATTGGGCCAGGAAGGGTAGGATACCTTTTTTCCAGCTAAAAAACGTATTTATCCATGACAGATATGCAAAAATAAAAGAAATTAAGAAGGGGGCAAAAACTTTTTCATGGCACAAATATATCTGAGAGTCTGTATGTCTGTACTTTCCTCATTTTGAGTAAAGGAAGATAAGAATGAGGTGTTTACTTCCTCATTTTCACAGCAGTCGAGAA
The DNA here is from genome assembly GCA_029692085.1 of Gymnothorax javanicus. Classification (NCBI taxonomy): domain Eukaryota; kingdom Metazoa; phylum Chordata; class Actinopteri; order Anguilliformes; family Muraenidae; genus Gymnothorax; species Gymnothorax javanicus. The sequence continues at coordinate 83,950,636 of CM056201.1, forward strand.
ATAATGCATTCACCTTGCTCCCTCATCCTCCTGCACACTCTTTCTCTTATTACCGCAAGACAGTAAACAAAACAAAAACAACAACAACAGCCGCACCAAGCACAGCAGCAGGGTGGAGGAGAAGGGGGGAAAGAGAGAAAGAACGAAAAAGACAGCAGGCAACAGAATACGAGGAGAGGAATTGAAGCCAAAAATGAGAAGAGAAAAAAGATCAGGGTCAGAGATGAATGTGCAGTGTTGATCACATGAGTGCTGCCAGGTCACATGACACAAGACATGACACTGACGAGACTGTGACCAGAGGGGGTGTGGCCAGGGAGTCCGGGGGGTGGAGCCTACCTTGCGTGAGTGGCGGCTGGCCGGGGAGCGAAGCCTGGCCAGGGGGAAGGGAGAGGAGGCCTTGCCTCTGCAGGGAGAGCAGGTGCTGCTGCTGCTGAAGCTGCTGCATCTGAAGGAGCTGCTGCTGGAACACGAGCTGCTGCGCCGCTAACTGCTGCTGCTGCTGCTGCTGCTGCTGCTAATGCCAGAGAGACAGCAGATTACACAAATTAATTCTAGCGCCGCTAAATGCTGCTGCTATGTATAGGGGGCAGATTACACTAATTCATGCCAAGGCTGCTAACTGCTGCTACAGCTACAGAGTGAGAGCAGATTACACTAATTAATGCAAATGCCGCCAACTACTGCTGCAGCTGCAGAGAACAGATTCTGCTAATTAATGCTAGCACCGCTAACTGCTGCTGCAGCTGCTGCTACAGAGAGCAGATTATGCTAATTAACGCTAGTGCCGCAAACTGCAATTGATATAGACCGAGCACAGATTACGCTAATTAACGTTAGGGCTGCTAAGTGCAGCTGCTAGAGAGAGAGAGAGAGAAAGAGAGAGAGAGCAGATTAAGCAAATTAATGCTAGCTCCAATAACTGCTGCTACTACTATAGACAGAGAGCAGGTTGTGCTGATTGATGTAGCTTTGCTACCTGCAGCTACTGTCAGCAGAGCACAGATTATGCCAATTAATGCTAGTGCTGCTAACTGCAGCTGCTACAGAAAGAGAGAGCAGATTACACGAATTGAAGCTAGCGCCGCTGACTGCTGCCATTATAAGCACAACATAGATCTTGCCGATTAATGCAAGCATTGCTAACTGTAGCTGCTATAGGCCGAGCACAGATTATGCCAGTTAATGCTAGCTCCACTAACTGCTGCTGCTACCATAGACAGGGAGGAGATTATGCTGATTAATGTGGCTTTGTCAAAAGCTGCTGCCACAGGCCGAGCCAAAGTCTTATAGACAAGCCTCACCACTCAACAGTCATCTCAGCAATGCCCCCAGGCAGTTATTCCTGGCTAAAGAGACCAGACCCAGGGTTAACCCGGGCACCATATAAATGCCGAGTCCTTCCTGCAGTGGCCCAGGTTCAAATCTAGCCCTTTACTGCATGTCCTCCCCATTCCTCTCCCAGTCTTTCCTGTCTCTCTCCACTGCACCCATCTAGAAAACTCCCCCCCAAAAAAATCGTAAAAAGAATAAAATACAATAAAAACACCAGAACCCTATCGAAATGAGTGAGGAGAAAGCTATAGCTTCACTTTCAATGGTCGCTGGGACATTAAAAACTGCAAGTAAAAAAAATCCCTTGCCAAATCTGGGAAAAAAAAAAAAAAACCCACTTAAAAACATTTGTGACTTCGCCCAAAAATAAGGCTTAAAATATATTTTTCCCTGCTGGTTATACTTCAACACACTGTTTCACTACACCAAGTTCTTTTACAGTGTGATGTGACATGATGCTGTCAGCTCACTCCACTTAACTAAATGATGTACACTCAATGGGCTCATCGCTCTGAAGCACTTGAACAAAAAAACCAACAAATCGGTTCAAATCATGGGGGCTGAAACTGTCCTAAGTCTGACCTGCGTGCTTACGTCAATGCAACAACAAGACTGGCTAGATCCGTTTCCCGGTTAGTCAGTAAAAAACAGACGATTGGCTTTTGGGGAGAAGGGGAGTGGTATGTCATACAACCGCCATCTCTAGCGTTGCGGACTTATCCATTTTAAATGTTTCAAGTGGTTTATCTCTTCTCTATACCATCACTGGCTGAGTGTAGATTAAGCTAATTAATGCCAGTGCTGCTAAGTGCCAATGGCATAGAAAGAGAGAACAGATTACACCAATTAATACTTTCACTGCCGACTACTGCTGCTATAGAAAGAGCACAGATTTTGCCAATTAATGCAGGTGCCGCTAACTGCTGCTACTATAGGCTGAGCGCAGATTATGCAAATTAATGCTAGCATAGACAACTGCTGCCGCTATAGGCCGAGTACATATCACAAGAATTAATGCTAGCACAAATAAATGCTGTTGCTAACTGCTGCTGCCACAGAGAATGAACACAAATTGCCATAATTAATGCTAAAGGAAAGAGAGCTCAGATTATGCTCATTAATGTTAACACACTTAAATGCTGCTGCTGTGTCTGCTACAGAGAAATACTCTTAATGCTAATTAATCCTAGCACAGCTAACTGCTAAATTACCAAGAGCACAGACTATACTAGCAAACGCAAGCACAGCTAACTGCTGCTGCTCTTCAAGGGGGGAGCAAAGATTATGCTAATTGATGCTAACACACAAAATGATGCCATTGCTTAAAGCAAACATTTTGCCAAATAATGATAGTGCTGCTAACAGCAACTGCTGCTATACAGAAAGCTCGCTTATTTGCAACTTCATGCTAGTACAGTTAATGCTGCCATTGCTATAAAGCACGTCCTGCTCATTAATGCAAGAGCTGATAACTGCTGCTGCTGTAGAAAGAGAACAGATCACGCTAACAATGCTAGCATTGATATTAGTTGCAAATAAGAAAGCATCTTTTACGCTCATGAATGCTAGCTCAACTACCGGCAAACGTTGTCCCTACTGTAACGTTAGAGCGCAAGTATTCCTCCAAATAATGCAACTGGTGCAATAGGATAAGCACAGATTACGCAAAAATGAATGTGATTGTCAGTAACTGCTTTTAAAAAGCACAGATTATGCTTAATGAGGTTTTCTTCACTAAGTGCTGCTCCATACTGCTATAGAATTCATAGATAATGGTAAGTAACGCTATTGCCGCTAATACAGGTAGAGAAAAGGCCAGTCATTGGTTATCAACAATTTGCAAAGCCAGATCCCAACACACACCCCTCACAACATAAACACCACAAACACAGTCACCATGGAGAGGGTACGGGGAGGAAGAGAGGGAAACAAATAACAGTAAATAACTTGAAAATGAACAAACTTGCGCGTGACCTTAGACCTTGTACTTCCTCTTCAGCTCCTCCTTCACCTCAGACTGCCACACTCTTCCTCTCTCCCTCCCTTTTTTCCGGAATTCAAAACTCATCAGCTACATTACACGGACGAACATCCACCTCAATCAGAGGAACACACCATCTTCCTCACCTTCTTCTTCTTCCCTCTTCTTCTCGGGCTCTTCCTCCTTCCTTCTCCTCAGTCAGGCACACCCTTTCTGTCTCTATCTCTCTCTCACTCTCCTTCGCCTGATACTCTTCTCTGAACTGCCACAGAGAGTGTGTACTGTATGATATTTAATCAGGCACCCACCTCCCTCTTCTCTCTCTCTCTCTCCCCTTCTCTCTCCCTCCCTCCCTCCCTCCCTCCCTCGATCTCTGCTTATGGCTTTTAATTGTCTTGCATTTATAATTGTCTGCTGCAGATTATGCCGCCGAGGGTACTAGCAGATCAGGGGAGCCAGTATTTGGAAACGCCTGCTCTCTCTCCCGCTCTCTCTAGCTCTGTCTTGCCTGTTTTTTTCTGTTTATCCCTGGGCAAAGACTGCGTCACGCCATCGCCGGGAGAAAAACAACAGCCACGGCAACAACAACAACAACAACAACAACGCCGCCGCCCACAGCGCGACGCAGGCAGCAGAGGCTGCGGTGAAAACAACAACAACATAAACAACAACAACGTCGAGGAGCACAAAATCATGAGAGCCCATTTTCAGAAGCTCGTCTGCCAGCCTAACTGCCGAGTAACGGTTACCAACGACAAAAAAAGAGGCAACGACTGGAAAAAAGAAAAAAGAAAAAAAAAACAACGACTAACAACACAACAACAAAAATAAAACATCAGAATACAAGCGTCACCGCTGCATCCGAACCCAGACGGATGGATCAAACAGGAACAGAGACGGCTGCTAACGACACAGAGCAGCTTGGATTGCGCTGAGCGGCTGATCACAAACAACAAGGGCTCATTATATCCAACTTAGAGCCACAGATGTATCTTATGGAGTCAAGTTTTCACTCAAAGGGCATACCATTTCATTATTATTTTTTTTGGAGAATCTTCTTGGTTTTTTTTCCCCTCATTTTTTTAACGCAGCTGAATAAAGCAGGCCCTCAGAGGACAGTGAATGCGGTCTCTTGTGATCTATTAGCAAACTGGGATGTTAGTCTCCACAGCTCTGACACCGGCCTGTTAGTCCTCCACTCTCCCTCTGTCGGAATACATTAAAACCGCCGATTCGTTCGAAAGGCGAAGAGATGCCCCATTACAAAGCCTTGGAAAAAAGTCTAACTTTCCTATTTTTTTGCAAGGGAATTACAAGACGGGCCCCCCGAAGTTTCAAAGACTCAAGAGGATACTCTTGGGCAGTTAAACATCACGGGAGGACAAGGCAGCTAGAAAGACCTTTCCCCCTTTCAATTTTTTTTAGGTGGGGGGCGCACCGCGAAGCGGGGGAAAAGACTAGCGTAAACGCGCTCACCGGAAAACCGACTGCATAATGGAGCGAGCTGTGTGGATTGGTCCGGCCAGTCTCTCGAGAAATAAGAGGGAGCAATTTCTATTCTGTGTTTGACGGCTGGAAATTCTATTCGCAAATCCAAACAGAGGCCGGGTCTCGAGGGGGGGGCCTAGGGGCCTAGTTTCCTGTTGGGGCCCACCCACTTGCTCGCCCGCCCGCCCACCAGCCCGCGCGTGATGGATCGACCGAACACGACATCTGCCTGTCAGCTTCCTTTGCGCGCACATTTATTTATACATATATATTTGTTTGGTTAAGGGCTCGTTTTGCGCGCCCCCATCACATCGCTCTTTTGACGGCTCTGTATGGCGGTGAATTGGGAGGGGGGTTTGGGTTGTTCCTGTGCGCTCACATTTAATTCATTAACTTTTTGGGGGATGTTTAGGTCTCATTTTACACTCCCCACCTCTCTGCCTTTATTTTGACTGACAGGTTAGATGGCTTGGAGGGAGAATGGAGGTGGGCTTCGGGGGATTGTGTCTGGGGGACCAGCGTCTACATTAGCTCATGAGGCAAAGAATTCGTAGTCATGTCCTGATGTGCGTGTTGTGCACGAGTGTGAGCAAGGGGAGCGGACAGGTGAACAATATGGTTAGTTTGATTTCTGGGCTGAGTTATGGCTCCATTTTTTAAGCTTAACACGTAATTGCTTAATGAAACACGTTTTCATTTTTAAGCTTAACACGTATTTGCTTAATGAAACACGTTTTCATTTTTAAGCTTAACACGTATTTGCTTTGACCAATCTCTCTAAAGTGAGAGGTGGATGAGAAGGGGGCAGGGTGAGGGCATGTTTCATTATCAACCATATTCATACAGTGGCCATTTTCCTCTGACGTCACGCTCAGGATGGAAAGCTCAAATGCTGTAATCATATGAATACTATCGTATTGCTGTGTTCATGGTTGTAAGTCATTTAACCCTTCGGTTTCTGACATATCATTACCATTAAACCGCTTCACAACTGATCTCCAACTGAAAAGACAACGAATCATGAAAATCCGGTGGGGCATTGGGCCGTATTTCAGAGTAAAAAATCCTAATTTCTGACCCATTAGCTAGCTACCATTAGACAATAGCTAATAGTTAAAATGCCCATTCAATCACTTCCCTGCAAGCATTACTGTTTGATGAAGTTTTTGTAACATCACAATGCAGTAAAATGCACAGGATGTAATTAAGCTTGCAATGTAATATTAACTATCTGGCCGTCTTTTCACCCGACCTCAGAAATGTTCGGCTTAACGATGTGTCAGTTGCTAGCTAGCTAATATTGTTAGCTAGATTTAGTTTGTAATAACGTAGCTAGCTAGCTAGCTGGCTAAGTTAGCTAATCTCACAGCCGGGTGCCATTAGTTAGGTAGCTAGTATGTGGTGCATAGAATTGAGCAGAGGTCAGTGAACGTATCAGTGAGTAAGAACAGCTTGGCCTGATTATTTAGCTAGCGAGCTCAGCCAGGTCATCAAAACATTTTCTGGGTTTATTAATTGGCTACATAGTTCGTTAGCCACCTAGGTTAAATGCTAGCCAACATTGGCAAATGCTAATTGGTTATTAATAATGTTACTAACTAGCCAGAACATATCTGAGGTAGGGTGAAAAGACAGCTAACATGGCACTGCAAGACAATATACAGTCATAGTTTCCTTTGCATTAGCTAGGAGGAGGTTAAATGCGTACACTAGCTGTTGTCTAACAGTAGCTAATGGGTTAGCAAAAGGATGTTTTTCATTTACATATGGCTCAATGCCCCCCCAGATTTTCACTATTCATTGCCTTATCAGTTGCTGATCAATAAGGAAGTGGCAAAATTATAATAATTTTTCAGATTTCCTATGTTTGCACAGAAAACAGTGAAGTGATAGCTATTTGTCAGATTCCGTATGTTATACGACTTGCAACCAGGAACAACAGTACTTCTAATCATAAAATATGAGCTTCCCACCTCTAAGCGGAACGTTAGAGGAAACTGGCCGCCGTGTGAATATGGTCAATTGCTGGCCCTCCAAACAACCCTAAACAAACTGAACGGGGGAAATGGGGATTATGGCTGAATAAGGCCGGAACACAGAGGCTGCCAACATGGATATTCAATTATTTCCTTTATTCTTTTTCTTCTTTCCTTTTTTATATCTCTAACCCCAACACTCAAAAATCTGCTCTATTTGAGACTTTCCCTGAGCCAACGGAACACCGTGCCAGTCTAGCATCATAAGCCCAATGCAAGCGGACAGTACCAATAGACTGCAGGTTCCAAAGTCCCACCGGAATGACAGCTGAACCCTCCTCCACCCTACTTTGTGGCCTTGATTTATCCAAGCCTTATAATAACGTAACACAAAAAGATTTATAAACTGTCTACATATGCACAAGTCCATAACTCTACAGTCAGAAGGCTGTACGAGGTGTGCTTCACACATGGCAAAAATGTGTGCTCTAGCTCAAGTTCCTTGCCCAGAAATATTCCATCGTTTCTCTCTGTCCCTCTTTAACCTTTCGATCATTCAGTGCTGATCCCATAATTTCGCTGAAATTAACAAAAACCAATGGGGGGAGGGGAGACCACAGATGAAAAATCCAGGTAAAATCCAGATAAAGATCAACCCCAGGATTTTAATCCAACCACCATGACTTAATAATGCAGAAACTCTTCAGTCAGGAATGGACCTCAGGAGTAAAATCAGTTGGCTGAGCTCACGGGTGTAACAAACACATAATGAGACATTCACCCTCAGATCGCTGGACTGCAAACCCCTGGAAGACGTACCTCTTTAGCCTGTTTGCCCGAGTGCTGCTGTTGGAGGAGCTGAAGGTGTAGCTGCTCCTGCTGCTTCTTGTAAAACTCCTGCAGATGTTGCTGGAATTCAAACGCAAAAAAGGGAGGGAAAGGGGGGAAAAACAAAATTACTAGGCGTTGAGAAAACCTCTGGCGCATTCGTTTGATTTCCAGCGTCTAAGCTACAAACACCACACGGTCAAATACTATTCTCGCCACTGCACACAGCTGTGATCGAGCAGGTCCAGTGACTCCACGGTGATGCCTGGTGCATAAGGCCCCTGCACTTCAATATCATTATTTTCTGTGCTGTGTGTATTTAAAACACATGAACCATGCGAACAGTCCGCGATATTACTGGCAATTCCCCAAAGCGGCAAAATCAAAACAAATTACATGCCACGCATCGCACTGGGGTGAAGTCAAGGGGTTTCGAGAAACAAAACAAGACTGTCCGCTGCTGACTTTGGACTTAATTAATATGTCAGTCTGGTGTGCGCAACGTCAGATTTCAAGAGAATGGACCATCAAGCCCCATTGTCTATATATAGAGGGCTCGATCTTCGCACTCGTTCGGGATCCGTGGCAACTGAAAATTCGTTCAGGCAACCGCATAAGCTCAGACTCCTCGAACGGCCAGCGAGTGAAAACTCTGCAAGATCTTCACTGAATATTCATACAATCCTACCGTAATTGATCTTTATACATATATCAGAAGTTCAAATGAATTCCTTACGCAGTGTTGCCAGGTTGGTCGTATGGTTTCTTGCCCAAAATGAATTCAAAATCCATCCAATTGTATAAACAAACCACTCAAAAAACATTTACCAAAACTAAGGCTATTTATCAGTTTATTTATTAAAGCAAATCATATTGGCCTTCGGCAGTTAACAGAGCAAATGCATGCAATAATTTCTTGTCTTTCCTTGAGGAAGTAAACAATAATGTTACACCTGAAGCCCACGAAAGGGCTGAGCTAAAATGTATAACCTCGCTAGTGACATGTATTCACACAAGCACAAACAAATACAGATTGGGAAAAAAAGCAACACAATCAAAACTGAAGTTAGCCTGTCAAAAACAAAATTATTACAGCTGTTCAGAACTTCAACTTTTAATTTCATATGGCCTAATGGCTCGGAATACCAGGAGTCACTAAATGATGACACACCCGGGAGGGGGGGAGACAGCAATTAAAAGCAAATTGGGTAAACTCCCCCCTTTTTAACTAGTTTACAAAGAAATACTGTGTTCTTGAAGAGGTACTTCACGCACATGCTGGTTTACTTGCGCACAAAAATGTATTACATTTATTATATATATATTTATATATATTTATTATAAATTTAATTATCAAGTGCACTTGGTTTAGGAGCTACATATTAAATGCTCCAGTTTCACTGCTAGCTAGCCAGCTAGCTATATCCAATAAATCATCTACAGCATTTACTGACACATGAAATGCAATGCAAGTTAGGTGGCTCTTTGGAGTTCACTACATTCTGCTGGTCATCAGCAATACCACTTGTTCAGTCTCTGGCACAATGTCTTTTCAGTGAGTGATTAAGATCCGAGGTCCGCACTTTTTACTTGCAGCATATCCTTTTAGGGTTCTGTAAATGGGGCTAAGCTAATATAGGTTCTGCAGATTTTACGGTGGACTTCACACATATATGCTTTCTCAGAGAGTCCCCATTCCTTTAGATCAACGTGTACAGTAATGTTACATTTCCCTTTTTTGCCCAATTGTTTGATTATTGGAATAGAATACGCTTATGGCCGTTGTTTTGGCAGGGTAGTAAGCCTCAACAGCTTTAGATGAAGGCTATCAACCGCATAGACGGACCTGTCTGGGATAATATTATGAGTTTCACCACAGTTCTTAGCCAAATTTTAGTAGTTTCAGCCATCTCCGCAGTTTTTCTTTGCTTGACGCAGGCCAAGAATTTGATCCCTCTGAAACTGTAACATCTTTTCCATGATCACAAAATTTGATCTGACATGGTTGTTACCTCCACCAGGGAGGTCATGTTTTCACCTGTTTATCTATCTGTCTGTCTGCCTGTCAACAGGATAACTCAAAAAGTTAGGAGCGGTTGGGCATGACATTTGGTAGGGTGATAGCTGGTACTTCAAGGACGAGTTGATTCAATATTGGATGTGATCCGGAACATATTCTAGATTCTGGATCCTGAAGAATTACAATATATCTGTCTATCATGGATCTGTGTGATATTTCTGACCTGAAAACTCAGAAAGTTATGAATGGTTTGGCACAAAATTTGGAAGAATGATAGGTGGCAGGCCAGGGAAGAGTTGATTTAATTTTGGAAGTGATCCTGAACATATTCTGTAACCGAAGGAACAAATATCTGGCATGGTGGAGGTATGCGCTCCACTTAGTGCCCTTTAGTTTAAGAAATGAGAAGCGACTAACAATATCATTAATGGTTAAATAACTCTTTGCCAACTGAAACACATTAATTACTGCGGTAATTATCCAATGGAAGGCTCTTACTTTTTTCTTAAGTTAAATCCCGGTGTTAACTTCTTTTTTGGCCGGGCAGCGTATGAACACAAGATGTATGAAAACTGCAAATTTTTTTCATTTATTTAAAGTCCTGTTCCATTCATATTAAGTGATAAAATGAAATTTGTACCTGTGCCATTAAATTGCATGTGATATTCTAGCCTTTTTCAGTCGGGCTCGTAAAATATTCTGCTGGCCAGTGACTTTTTTTGCTGTCACAAGCCCGTCTGGCTAGTGGCCAAAAATTGGAAGATCAAGCCCTGTATATACCTGTATATATACACACACCTTCTGTTGTACATGAAAGCTCTCATGAAATTACCAATGTTGCCATTTTCTCTTATAAATAAACAAAAATAAAACAAGGCATGATTCAAAATTGGTACTGAGTCAAAGGGCTATTTTGCGAGCTGAGCTCCAGATTTGATCAATTTATCCCACCCGGAAAATGGGCAACAGGAACTACACAAATCGTGCAGCAAACCTTATGCGCACATGTATAAACATTCAATGAGTTCCTTCACTCATAAATAATCTTCTTCTTCTGCTTTCAGTTGATCCTCCATTACCTCCCCATATGGAGTTTAAATGGTCTTGCACACTATTGGAGGAGGGACAATTAATCATATTTCCAGTATATATTTTTGTCAAAGTCGGTGAAAGGCCCTGAAATTTTAAAGGGAATGTAGGCCATTAAAAGACCGAATTCATCATTCAGCGTTAATGCGTTTAGCATGCGTAGCATCCATTTACCGCACTTAATGTCCTGAGGATAAAGCCGATTTGTAGACAGTATATGGTAAATAAACCTTTGTTTTTTATGACAGTCTGTAAATGAGGTTGCTACATTACAGAGGTATATTCAAGGTAAAAAAAAAAAAAAAAAAATCAATAACATGGGTTTTAGATTTTTTATTTCAAAAGCTTTGAATATGGAACCGAACCCATTCAAGAATGCAACAAAAATGCATTAAATGCATTACAATATGAATGACTTGTTTTATTTTCTCTAAGCCCCATCCGTTTTCCATTTTATTTCATATAAACACACGCGTACAACAGACACTCAAACTTTATTTTGTTTTTACGTGAAACAAAAGTGGCATGCTCCCTCACATGGTCCAAGCGGCTGCATCTGAATACATAACACATGCAGAAATGGGGAAAAGTTTTGCTACTGATCGCCCAAGCATGAGAACGGTCAAAACAAGCAATCTTTGGGAATGGAGGGATTGCAAAGCCCAAAAAACACCCCATTAAAGAGTGAGGTTAGCGGGGACTCGGCAGAATAATTCAAGCACACAAATAGGTGGTATACGGGAAGTACACCTGGCCAGAAATGCCCAAATAGCTGCTGTTTACAGTCATGAGAGGAAAGTTGCTTCTGAATGTAAAATATTTCAAATCAAGAAGCTGACTGGGAACACCAGCAGGAGACCAAGCCAAGTTCCACTCCTGTCTGCCAAGTACAGGGAGATGAGGCCGCAGTAGACACAAGATGACCAGAACTGGAAGCTTGGAGATATGGATAACATCACCTTGTCCAATATACACTGCCCCTCCAAAAAAGCAGTCGCACACCATAATTCTTTTAGGCCACCATTGATCACGGCGCACACTTGTTGTGGTACTGTTTCGGCATTCTTATACAATGATACAGTTCTGGTTTCTGACCAAATTTGCTTTCATTTTTTAGCTAAGATACTGTATTGATGACGGATGAGTCAAACGACTCCATTTTGTCTTCTCCAGCACATCCTAAAGACTTTCAGCTGGTAAAGTTCCAGACTCTGCAGTGGTCAATTCGTGAGTGAAAATGATTCCTCGCGCTCGACCACTCTTCCACATTTTGAGCCCAATCTGGCTTATTTGTGGCCACCAAGCTATTTAGTCACAATCCTCCAAGTTTTCGTTGCATTGTGCATGTGGAAATGCTCTAACCATCATAATTATACACAGCCTTGAGTTCTACTGTTGATTTTTTAAAGATGAGACTTCATCAAGCATTTTAGTGATTCCAATCAGCATCAGACATGATTTTCTCCAACCCGTTTCAGTTCCTGACACAATTCCAGGGATTTCAGCAATCTCCTTGGCGGTTTTCTTTAATTGATGCAAGCCAATAATTTGCCTTTCTTGAAACACAGTAACATCTCTACAATGACCATGAGAAACATTTTCTGACGTGGATTTTTTAATAAATGAGAAGTAACGTACTGAATCAGTCAGGATTAAAATAATTATTCCCAGCTGAAACATATATATATATATATATATATAGATATATATATATATCACTGCAATAATGATTGAATCATAGGCTTGAGTATTTGCTTATTTAAATTGAAATGGCTCCCTGCCTTTGCCAATAGTCAGCTGGGATGGGCTCCAGCTCCCCCCGTGACTCTAATGAGGAAGAAGCGGGCATAGACAATGGATAGATGAAATTGAAATGGTAACTTTTTTGGACGGGCAGTGTACCCCAGCGTCAAGGGCAAAACATATTTGGTAGGGTACAAACTTGGGTGTCCTGTATCCATGGTTTCAGACCATGCAGTTGAGGTGAAGGTGGGAGTGTGGCTGCTTAGGGCAGGGGTTGTGAGGTGTAGTTAGGTAGAAGGTACCTGCTGTAGCATGACAGCCTGCTGCTGCTGTAGCAGAGCCTGGAGCTGCTGAGGGGACAGAACCTGCTGCTGGAGGATGTGCTGCATCTGCTGGGGGGTGATCACCTGCGGACTCATCATGGCCACCGATACCGGCACCTGAGAGAGAGAGAGAGAGACAGAGAGAGAGAGAGAGAGAGAGAATGGAGGGAGAGAGGGAGGGAGGGAGGAAGAGACAGGAGAGAGGAAGAGAGTGATGAGAGAGAAAGTAGGAGAAAGAGAGAGGCGAAAAATGGAGGGATGGAAGGAGGGGGAGAGGAATAGAAAGGGATAAAGAACAGTATTATAATGCTGATAGACTGATACACTGATGTCAAAGACAGAATTAAAGCACTCATAAACTGAACACCTGTATGAAGGGGACGTAACCAGCAACAGAGCGTGTGATAATACTGATGAACTGCTGTCACAGATGGTGCAAGAGCGTGAATGTGTCACCTTCAGCTAAGCTCACCCATTACATTTAACCTCCCGCCTACACACACACACACACACACACACACACACACACACACACACACACACACACACACACACACACACACATGGAACAGACAGAGACACACACCTCCACAGAGTCACAGAGCCAGGAGGAAATGAGGAAGAAATGTACAATAATCGACATCATCATCTGAGGAAATCTGTACATTCCACTCTTGTCTTCCTTCTCCAGTAGTCACCAAACTCCCTTCAGACCTCTGAGAGTGATCTGGTGATATTACTGCCCATCAGTTAACTGATTCATTGGGCTTTCTCATGAGAAAACAAGATGTCTAAAAAACCCAGGTAACCCAATGAGATAATGTCATTGTTTTAATTTGTTACGTGAAACACATTAATTCGCTATTTAATGAGTAAAAGTAGCACTTAATCGTGCTAGTGCAATTCTGAAATTGTGTGACTCACACTGATCTTTTTTCTGCATATAGAAATGTTAAGCGCAAAATCAAATTTAATAGACACAGAATACATTTATCACTGTAATATATCTGGCTTCTGTTGAACGTGAAAAAAAGCTCTGTTGGAGTAGATTTAAAACTGTATTTTGCAGTGTAGTTGACAATCTTTCACACGTTTTAATAGTTCTGCATTACCCCACCCCACTCTTTATCACATTAAACTATCAAAAGCTAAAGAAGTTGCATATGCTACCCAGAATACCTTCCTGAACATTTATTTATACAGTATGTTCCGGTAGGTTTTTTTGAAATGGCAAAGCATAAAAATAGGTTGTCACACACCTCTGACGCACACCTTTTGATAGAATGACAATTCCGAAGAATTATTTACCATCACCATTGTAACGCTCAATTTTGGAATATGTATTCCAACGAAAATAAACGACAGCTGTGAAAAACTACATCAATGACCCAGTGGCAGGTTTTGGCATGATTAAAAAAGTCAGATCGACGCCGTTTCAGAAACTCTGGGGGAAGGGAGGGAAGGAACCAGATGTGCAAAGTTTCCAGTCAGCTCTAGTTTTTGAGTCTGTCTAACTCTCCTCGTCAGCCGGAGGCAAAACACAGACCCTCACCCATCGAGTCGCTTAAAAAATTCATATCATTTGCAGACGCGAAAAAATAACAATCAAAATTCCAGCTGTCAAAACTGTGAGAGCAAAAACGCTGCCAAAATAAGACTAAGGAAAATATTGTTCTGCACGATGACTTCTGTGGATCGATGAAGTGAGCGATGGAACTTTGATCGCATTTTTCCCTTCGAATCCCTGTGTATACTAAGTTTGGAACATGCATGATAACATTTGTATTACTGCTCTCAAACACTTCACTCACTGTTAAAACCCAAACTGGAAACTAACCCAGATAAATGTATTTGCCAGAGTCGGTAAATGTAGACCTGAATCATAAAACCTTAAAGCTCCTGCATATCCCCATGATAAGACAGTCAAGTGCATCATTTAGTGAACTCATTTAATCGCTTTTAAATTCGAAACGAGAAACACAGTGTCATTTCGCCCAGTTTGCCAATACAGTCGTAAGCCTTTTATTCAAACTACAAGTAACACTTGTACTAATGCACTTTCATTTAATCTCAAGAAAACATGTTGCATGAACATGTTTCTTTTTTTTTGTCACATAAAAGGCATCGGCTTTCAAAAAAAAAAAAAAAAAATTATTTTGAGTGAATTACACTCGGGGAACATTTTTCGAAATAAGGACGTGCCACGCCACATTGACTTAAGAGGTCAATTATAAGCCGCCTTTCAGACATTTTCTGCTTTCAAATTAAGCATTCATCCTTCTCAGATTCCGTTTGTTTATGACATCACTCTTAATAGGGATTTTCACACCCTGAAGAGGTCTGCAGAGTTAGACTTATTCTGGCTAATCGAGCCGCTCGGATTATTTCACACACATCTTATTATTACGCCTCGACGTGCCCTTGTTTTCCTCTGGCACCACAAACTTAAGTTTCCTCACCACACCCCCCCTCCCCCCCAATTCGTTGATTAGCTGAAACACTTGCACGGTCACTACACATTTTTCATTTCAGAAAGTCATTACGCATTAGCGGTCCTGATCGCTGAGCCTGACTAATCCAGATGAAGTGAAATCACAGCTGAAGGTCGAACACCATCCCCGTGCACATTACATATTCCCGTTCAAACACCAAACCTGCGTCGCCAAAATCATTTCAGCTCTGAGAATTATCCGGAAGATGGGTATTTCCTGCATTCATTAAGAAACTAGCATGTGAAAAAAGCAGCTAGAGCACAAAAAAAATTTACACACCATAAGCAACACAGTGTAAGACTGAACAGGACGCACTTCCAACACCATCATTGTTATATCCATTATTTAAAAAGGCCCCAGGATGGATTAGAAAAACATCAGGGAGGTAATTTTATAGCCAGGCTGGGAACCATAAGGCCTACAAGGGGGTCATTCAACCACAAAATAGTATAAACACCATCTCCCAAGACCCTTTGCAAGAATGTAAGAATGGTCCATATATCTATGGTGTTGTTGGACACCAAACACATTATTCGCTGTGAAAAAAGCAAAATAATATAACCACAGGTTAAATATTAATCACGCACACATATGCATTTTAGCCTAAAAAAAAAAAAAAAAAAAACATTAAAATTGGCTGGCCCCAATGCCAACATCAGCCTGCGCTTCATCACTGATGTAGTGTAGTAACTATATGACTTAGAGTTATGAGCTGAAAATTACATAGGAGATCAAGACATGTTACAGTCATGCAGACTATACTCTACACTTCAACCTCCTGAGACTAAGACTACATTTTTGTGTGTTAAGCCTAAATGTGATGTCTACATATAGAGACACAGGGTCTCAGGAGGCTAATACAGGATCCATTAGTTATTTGTGCCAGTTTGTTTGCATGTCATAAGAGAGACAGACAAGCAACGTTGAGAGTAATGCAAGAAATGTGGCCCAAAATAGGACATATTTACAAATGGTAATTACATATTGTTTAATCAACAGCAGAGCTGTATTGGCCTGTAGTTGCCATAGATGAAACTTGGTGACTCAGAGTACATCCTGTATATATCCAGTGAATATAGTTATTTTTGCACAATTTAGCAAATGTTTCACCCAGAGCGTCGCTATGGCGCAACTTTGCTAGGTCTATATCAAAGTAACTCATTGGAGAGCCAGTAACAACTGTAGTCTACCAACAAAGTAGCACTGAGATTGGTTTTGAATCAGCACTGATAATGAGGTTCAAAAATCGCTGTTTTACATGAGTGGTCTGATCAAATGGATCACATACTGAGCTTGGTTTAATAAAGCCGAAAATAAGGCTATTTAATCCATTTGACTGAATAACACACAAAAACTCTCCTTCCCACGATTCAAGAGCGATAAAAAGGAAGTGCCAACGGTGCTGCTATGCACCATCAGCACCGCACAAAAAAAAAAATGCAGCATAATGTGTAAAAATAATAAAAGACATTTATTTCAGCAAAAACGAGACCCTCCCTAGCCTTCAGCTGACAAAAAAAATAAAAACATCAGACAACAAATGAAGGAAAATGAGGGTTATTTTTTTCCACTGTTTTTGGTTTAGCTTTTTAGCGGAGTGATGGATGATAATCATCTTCATTACATTTCTCTCCCAAACAATAAAAAAAATAAAATAAAATAAAGGAGGGTAGGCAGGGAGTGGGCATGGCTCGTTCATCTGCCGAGCCACACAATGCTAATTCCGGCATTTAACCGCGAGCTTTTCCGTCTGATGCACATCCCGGGGCCCGGGAGATGAAAGGAAGATAAGTAATTGCACCCCTGGTTCTTGCTCTTCACTGACAACCCATAAATTTAATTTTACACACACATTCATTTACATTTTCAAGTATATGACATGATAATTGCCAGAATATAACACCTCCATGGCAAGGGGGACACATGCAGTGTCTGACTGACAGGTGTGCTGAATAGAGGGGAATGGAGGTTGAACTGTACACCCCCCCCCCATTTCTCTCTCTCTCTCTGTCTCCCTCATCAACCTCTCTCATCATCCCTCTCTCTCGTCTTCATCTCTCTTTTACCTCTCAATCCCTGTTTCTACACTCAGTCTCCTCCCTCATTCTCTCACTCCCGCTCCCTCTTTCACCATCCCTCTCCCATTCTATCCATACTTCCATATCTCTTTCACCTCTAATTCTCTCTTCCCCTGTTTCTCTACATCTGTTTCTCCATCTTCATCTCTCTATACTTCTCACAATCTGTATCCCTTTCATTACTTCTCCATCTGTTTCTCACCATCCCTCTCTCTCTCTGTCCATCATCATGCCTACCTCTAACTCAGTCTCTAGCTCCTCTCCATCTATCTACATCTCTCTCTCTGCTCTCCATACACCGACCGTCACAGTACAATGCCATAAAAACAAGTGCATCTGTTGCCCGCGGAGATGAACGCATTCTAACACCAGGTGCTAATCATCGACATCAGACCCCAGCAGCATTAATTAAGGAGGAGAGAACTGGCTTTCCTATAAAAGCCTTTTATTCTCAGTGATAATAACCAGCAATTGTATTTAAACTGGCATAATAAAGCGAACCGTAAGGCTACTTGTGAACGCTAAGTGAATGCCCAGTGCCCTATTTATCTACTATATGCCCAGGAAATATCAGAGCCAAAATGGAGTCCATCTTGCGGCTGAGTCACCTAAGTTGGAGTGAAGGACTAAGACCTTTACTCTGGATCTTGATCAGGAGACAACGTGGGTTTATCTGATGATTAAGAAGCTATCTGTACTTTGGGATATTGCACAGGCCCCTGATTCTAATGCCCATCATTGGTCCTCATTTTGCCACAAATGCAGAAACATTTACATACAGGACTGCCATTTAGGCACCACCATGTGACCTGCAGTCCCCATTGTCATCTTCAAGGGTTCCTTTAGGCATCCATACTGTCCCCAACGACATAGTAATAAAATTGTTCATTTCAGGTAGAGACAATTACATAATGGGAGACTGAACATAGAAACTGTTAATCCAGGTCCTCTGGTTACTTTGGTTTAAATAAAAAATTATAATAAAGTGACCTGGTTGGTGTTTATCATGTTGTGTAAATTATTTTGTCCACCTTTCAGGATGACTTCGCTTCCACGGGTGGCACATATTTGAGGCAAAATATTTCTGTATGCATCTAAGCAGATTACGCTATAGATACTCATCAAAGCCTTTTTATTAAAAAAAGAGGTTTGGATTTAAAGGAATAGTTCACCCAAAAATGAAATTCAGTCATTATTGACTTACCCTCATGCTGATGAGAAGTCCGGTGTAGTTTTTTATTCCTCAAAGTGCAGCCGGAGATTCAGGGGGTTTTCGTCCTGCACCGCAAATCCATATAACGAGGGTCTATGGTTACCGAAAAGAAAAGGTCCATAAAACTACACAAAACTTTTTAATATTCCTCCATACTGCTCGTCCGCTGCAATCCAAGTGTCCTGAAGGGGTAACATCCAGAGTTTACCCGAAACGACGTCATTTAGTACAGTTTTATAGCCTATTATTCACTCTAGTGTGTTCGCCTGGTGGCGCGCTCGCGCGTTCACGCGGTTCTCCCGAGCAGCGGCGTTCACTACGGTAGCCGCGCCAGACAACATTCAATGAGAATCGCGGTACACAAAACCCTGTGTTTACGTCCTGCTGAGAGCGACACGAGAACCGATAAAGCAGAGCGAAGTCAACGAGAGCAAAGTTAGCTGCTCCCCGAGTTGGAAGTAAAAAGACATTTTTGGTTTTTGTCACTCAGAAATTTACTTTTTTTTTCAACTGCACCGGTAAATTAATATGAAAAGATGGTTGTAGCGTGTTCCTTTCCTGGATCCTTCAACCAAATGAAGCGTCCGTTCAGGAGATCCGTGACTTTTCTCAGACTACCAGTTCAGGACACTGAAAGACTATAGCTATGGCTGATAGCTCTTCGTTGCGATATCAAGACCGTCAACGTCCATAGTCTTCGGGTCTGTAGTGACCACTTCTCACCGGAGGATTTTAAAGTTTCCAAACGAAGACCTTTGTTGAAGACTACAGCTGTGCCGACTATGTTACAACTAAGGACAGAGGTATGTACTTTACAGACCTTTTATATAACTTATTTGTTTGTATATTTACGTACCCTTTTCACAAACGTGGTAATGTTACAGAATGTTTGATGTTACTTGACCAAAAACTATGCATTTCCACATCATTTTGGACTATTATGGAGTTTTGTCCTTGTTTCTGACACAGTGAATATGCATTTTCACATGATTTTGGACTATTATCACGAGTCTTTTAGTTCTGTTCATTTTGCTTAGGGACTGTGAAATAACACCTGGGGGTTGAATGTAAGTGTTATAATGACTGGGGAAAGATAACATCACTAGCTATGTTTCCATCCACTTGTCAATCGAACTATCTGAAGTTCGCCAAAAATATTCATGCGAAAAAAGCATGTGAAAATGCGTTTCCATCTAATGGCATTAAAGCGAATAAAAAGTATTGCAAAGAGACGTCACATGCTGTTATGCGATCAAATTGGTGTATCGAATAGATTTCTGACATTTTAAGCTGCTTCCATTCATTTTCGCACTGAATCGCAGAACCTTCAAGTGACCAAAAGTAATGTGTTAACCGACTAATTTAGCTAGTCAGCCAAAATGGATCGCGTCTACCAACAAATGATGATAATTGCACAAGTTGTACGTGCTTATATGCCAGCTATTAGCAACATAGCAAACCATTATCAGAAGGCAACGACGGCATCAAAACACCGTCACGATACAGTAGCAGATTTATTCGAAAATAGCGTTTCCATCTGCATTTTTTTTTTTTTTTTGCCCTCTTTACAAACCTGGTGGGCTTTTGTTAATTGCTCACTGTCATATATTGATTCATGTCCTCTTACTGACTTCTAATGGCAAAAAACAACACATTACGTGTAACCTTTTGATGAGAGGCACACCTGTTTTATGTGAGCCTAAACAAATCAGGCCCGCTGCACCAAGACGTCAGTCTGCATGATATATATAGTAATTTATGGTCTAAATTCGAGTATTACACAATTGAAGAGACATTACCCACAAAGGTAATTTAACATTGTTTTTTCCAAATTACAAGTGCATGGTTTATAATTATGTGGATATAATTTCTTTGTTCCTTCCTTGCAACGTGAAATTGGTAAATATTTTGAATGGTCGATATTATGTATATGTTGTATCATTAACGTTTTCTATGTGTCCAATTTTTTTTCTTTTGTTTTTCAGGAAAACTGCAATTTAATGTGGTTTACCCAAAACAAACCAAAGAGTGGGTCGCCAAAAAGATCTATGTGCCAACTACACAAACATTCCGGCAAAATATGGTGGTGCAAGTTCTGCAGAGACGCCTGGACCCCATGATCAAGTTGAAAGACCCACAGTCACATGTTTCTATTCCCCCACTACCAACAAACATAGCCCAAAAACTAAAACCTGCGAAAGAGGAAGCCATACTAAAACATGCTTCACGGTTTAGCAGTTAGTATGAGGGATTCACAATTGGTTTCTGCAT
Organism: Gymnothorax javanicus; assembly: GCA_029692085.1. Classification (NCBI taxonomy): domain Eukaryota; kingdom Metazoa; phylum Chordata; class Actinopteri; order Anguilliformes; family Muraenidae; genus Gymnothorax; species Gymnothorax javanicus. The sequence continues at coordinate 83,971,473 of CM056201.1, forward strand.
CAACTTGTAAAATGTCAAGTCAGACAAACACAAACATGCCATGCTTATTTTTGCCTTTTTTTATTTTTGCAATTATCTTGTTTTTAGTTTTTTTCCAAATGAGGTGACGTTTGTTTAAATTTCTATTAAAAAATAAAGTTTGTGTGAAAAGAATAAAGTTTGTGAGAAAAAAACTGTAAAGGTCCTCATTGTCCATTACTAAGCCACCAGAAAAGTCCTGCTTACGGCATATAGGCTTATGGACCCTACTAGTCAGCTACCGTTCGAAAATGAGGCCCTTATATCTGTACATAAATAAAACACTGCATTTATCTGTGGGTAGCATGTCTGTATTGCGGATAGTGCCCCGGTCTAAGATAAATCTCCAGTCAAAGGAGCAGCTTTGCAAGTCATATGCAAAATGTGTGCTTGTGATTCTGAGCCAAATATTGACTTATAGTAATTATTTTAGTATTTATCCAATTTTGTAACACCTGCAATATGGTATCCCTTGGAGTGAGTAGTAAATGCAACTTAGTTTTGTGGTTGGTTACTGTTGTTTTATTGTACAAACCACACAATACTAACAAACGTTAACAATTACAATAAACATTGTAAAGTATCTTCCATTTTACACATTTTCTTTATTCTTTAGCGATATCGTTTCTCATAAAAATATAGATGTGCAGCAGCATAGTCTCCATGCCTGTTATTATTCATAATGTGGCAGTACTTTTTTGGGATGTATTGGAAAAAGTCCCAGATGAAATACTATGAGGTAATATAAAAATGAGTCAGAGAGAATGTCTTTAGATTGATTGTCTTCAGATCCGTTCAAAAGCCTCTTCTGCCTCCTTGAATCCAGTATACAATCCATCTGGAGAATGGTAGCCGTCACGGATGCTTGTAACAACACAGGCTAGTAAAACTTTTCTATTGTCCTTGCCGAGTCTCTCGCCTTTCAGGACCCACTCCAATACCACCCGGTATGCCACCAACCTGCACTGACAGTGGAAAAAGTAAATAAAGAAATAGTTTAGCACTGGGCACAGCACAAAATACGAAAATATTGTAAATCGGGTTGCATCAAAACAAAAGACGTATAACGCATACTGTACAATGGAACTTACTCTACAGAGAGCGTGCCGTTTGGTCCTGCGGGTATTGGCCTCTTTTTCCAGTTGATTTTAGTTACGTGGAAAAAACATCTCGAGAACCCCACGGGTCAGTAATGGTGGATAATCCGGGTTTTCGGTAATACGTTGACTTTGGGCAGTGCTCTCAGTCTCATCAACGGAGATATTGAGATCCTCCAGGAGCGGCATCAACAAATCCCAATCTAAACAGCAAAGGCTCTACTCTTCGGTTTGCATAGTTTTACATTTTCGACATTTACACCACCATGTTTCCGATGCCCTAGGTCTGTAGTCCGCTGCTGGTTGTGGCTCTGGTCGAGCTGCGGCTGCTTCATCCATCTGTCTGAGTTCCTCGTCCGTGTACTCCGGCTCAAAGAGAAAAGGCTCAGCAAAGAACTCGTGCTCCTCCTCAACATTGAAGTCCTCGGACATTTTTCTTTTTTCCTTTCAAAGGTTCAAATCACATGCAGGAAGAGCCCTCTTGTGTTTGTGTGCTGCTCGTGTCGCTCTCAGCAGGATGTAAACACAAGATGGTGTCTTCCGCGATTCTCGTTGAATGTTGTCTGGCGCGGCTACCGTAGTGAACGCCGCTGCTCGGGAGAACCGCGTGAACGCGCGAGCGCGCCTCCAGGCGAACACACTAGAGTGAATAATAGGCTATAAAACTGTACTAAATGACGTCGTTTCGGGTAAACTCTGGATGTTACCCCTTCAGGACACTTGGATTGCAGCGGACGAGCAGTATGGAGGAATATTAAAAAGTTTTTGTGTAGTTTTATGGACCTTTTCTTTTCGGTAACCATAGACGCTCGTTATATGGATTTGCGGTGCAGGAGGAAAACCCCCTGAATCTCCGGCTGCACTTTGAGGAATAAAAAACTACACCGGACTTCTCATCAGCATGAGGGTAAGTCAATAATGGCTGAATTTCATTTTTGGGTGAACTATTCCTTTAAAGGTATGGAGGGACCCAAGCGTTGTCTTAAAAGGAAGAGCCTAAATTACCAAATAAAGAGGGAAATAAAATGTGGGGATTGGGGTGTGTTTGTACTTGGGCAGACCTTGTTTTGTGCTAATTAAGGACACATAGCGAAACTGGAATTCCTTCACTGTACAGCCATCTCATCACAATCCCTGACTCCGCCTTGGTGGAGCAGCCCCACACCCACCCTCTCCCCTCCCAAACACCACCCCTCTGAACCCACCTGTCTCCACTCAACAATGCACACAGGCAGTGGAGGTGAGCGGGTATTAGATATCAATGAGAGCCCTCTCCTCCTTGTCCATACCCCCCTCAGCCCAGGACAAGTTCACCACATCCAGTAGGGACATATGTGTGTGAGTGTGCGCGCGCGCACACATGCGCGTGCCTGTGCGTGCGTGTGCGTGTGCTTGTTCTACCCTCAGGCCTCACCCGTCATGCTCAGACTGTCCAGATTAGCCCAGACTTCAGGAAGGTAGATTATTAGAATAAACCTCTCAATAGCGTTCCTGTCTTTAGGTTTCACAGTACCTGTAAACTGTATGGTCAACACTGGGTCTGAACAAAAAGCACACAAAGCTGATCTACCACTCTCTTCCACAGCTACATTGCTCCAGCTGCTAAACGTGTGCTACATCATTCACTTCTACTGTCAAAGGTGTGTACTACAGCATCTGCTTCTAATGCTAAAGGTGACATCAGTCACTTCTACCGCTCAACACATCATTCACTTCTACTGCCTAAGGTGTGCGCGACATCATTCACTTCTACTGCTACAGTTGTGAGATACGTCATGCACTTCTGCTGCTTAAGGTGTGCGCTACATCATTCACCCCTACTACCAAAGGTGTGCTACACCATTCACTTCTACTGTTTAAGGTATGTGCAACATCATTCACATCTACTGCTAAAGGTTTATGCTACATCATTCACTTCTACTGCTATAGGTGTGTAGAACATCATTCACTTCTGTTTAAGATGTGTGCTACATCATTCACTTCTACTGCTTAAGGTACGTACAACATCATTCACTAAAACTGCGTGCTACATCATTCACCTCTGTTGCTTAAGGTGTACTATATCATTCACTTCTACTGCTAAAGCTGTGAGCTGGATCATTCACTTCTACTGCTTAAGATGTGCTACATCATTCACTTCTACTGCTTAAGGTGTGTGCTACATCATTCACTTCTACTGCTTAAGATATGCTACATCATTCATTTCTACTGCTTAAGGTGTGTGCAACATCATTCACTTCTACTGCTAAAGCTGTGAGCTGCATCATTCACTTCTACTGCTTAAGATGTGCTACATCATTCATTTCTACTGCTTAAGGTGAGCTACATCATTCACCTCTACTGCTAAAGGTGTGTGCAACATCATTCACTTCTACTGCTAAAGCTGTGAGCTGCATCATTCACTTCTACTGCTTAAGGTGTGTGCTACATCATTCACTTCTACTGCTAAAGCTGTGAGCTGCATCATTCACTTCTACTGCTTAAGATGTGCTACATCATTCACTTCTACTGCTAAAGGTGTGTGCAACATCATTCACTTCTACTGCTAAAGCTGTGAGCTACATCATTCACTTCTACTGCTTAAGATGTGCTACATCATTCATTTCTACTGCTTAAGGTGAGCTACATCATTCACTTCTACTGCTAAAGGTGTGTGCTACATCATTCACTTCTACTGCAAAAAGTGTGTGCTACATCATTCACTTCTACTGCTAAAGGTATGTGCTACATCATTCACTTCTACTGCAAAAGGTGTGCTACATCATTCAGTGCTACTACTAAAGGTGTGTGCTACATCATTCACTTCTGCTGCAAAAGCTGTGAGCTGCATCATTCACTTCTACTGCTTAAGATGTGCTACATCATTCACTTCTACTGCTAAAGGTTTATGCTACATTACTCACTTCTACTGCTAAAGGTGTGTGCTACATCATTCACTTCTACTGCTAAAGGTGTGCTACATCATTCACTTTTACTGCAAAAGGTGTGTGCTACATCATTCACTTCTGCTGCAAAAGGTGTGTGCTACATCATTTACTTCTACTGCTAAAGATGTGTGCTACATCATTCACTTCTACTGTAAAAGGTGTGCTACATCATTCACTTCTACTACTAAAGGTGTGTGCTACATCATTCACTTCTGCTGCAAAAGGTGTGTACTACATCATTCACTTCTACTGCAAAAGGTGTGCTACATCATTCACTTCTACTACTAAAGGTGTGTGCTACATCATTCACTTCTGCTGCAAAAGGTGTGTACTACATCATTCACTTCTACTGCTAAAGGTGTGCTACATCATTAACTTCTACTGCAAAAGGTGTGCTACATCATTCACTTCTACTGCAAAAGGCGTGTACTATATCATTCACTTCTACTACTTCAGGTGTGCTTCATTATTCACTTCTAATGCTAAAGCTGCTAGCTCCATCATCTTCTTCAACTGCTAAAACTGTGCGCCACATCACCTGCTTTAATGCTAAAACTTTGTGGTACATCAGCTTCTACTGCTAAAGCTGTGAGTAACATAATCTGCCCCGACTGCTAAAGCTGTGTGCTACATAACCTGCTTCTGCAGGTAAATGCGTGATGGTCAGGGCACGTCACTGTGGTTCTGCTTTTGATGTACTTCATGACACAGAACATGGCAGCAGTACTGGCCCGGCAGAGCAAAACTGGTGTGGATACCCAGGGCCCAGCAATGCCTACAGGCCGCAGTTATCAGGCAGCCATTGACTTTGCAGTATCTGCAGACAAGTAATGAATACGATAACTTTAATTCAGCCACTTTCTTCTTAAAGTGTATGTATGAGGACAGCAAGTCCAACAATGGATCATCCAATTTAATTTCATGAGGTGTACTGGGGTTACGGCCAGAAAATTTCCAGACTGCACTCATTTTGCAATACCATCCAGAAGATTCACACAACAGCTATTTCTGAGCATATCCATGAAAAAAAAATCTAAATAAATCATAAATAAGCAAATCAGAGCTCAAATTACCTGCCAAAACTCACACTTTAGTAAACCAACACCTTCAAATGAATTTATTGCATTTATTCATCATCCAACAGCACAGGGAGTTAAAATTCTCCAAAAAAAAAAAAAAATGACAGCGCAAGAGGGACTGTAATTTATTTTTTCCAGATCTGAACTTCCTTTACACCCACCCTCACTCTCTCGCTCTGACTCTCTCTCAACCATCATGCCTTGCGTCCCCACACTGGGCTACAGATGCTGTTTTCAGTGAAAGGTTTTCTCCATGTTACCGGTAATGGGTAGACCATTAGGTCAGGACTCTTCATTGCCTGACACGTGGTAAATTACAAGTGCTGCGAGCAGTTTCGGCGAATTACAGTTCATCACTTGGAAAGGTTCCCCACTGCCAAGCTACCCCGTATCAGATCTGCCAGTTAGGATCCAATTAACACTCTGGCCACAGTAAGCAGATAGGCCGGCGCGGGACCGCTCTAATTCCTTTATTGCTTCCATGCATCTTCTGTCTGTAGGTAAATTTGTTGCCGCAACATCAAAGCTCGGTATCACTTTTTCGCGCTCCGCCTCGGGGTCGAGTTGCGAATTCTCTTGCATCGCAATGATGGAGCTCTCCTGTCCCTCGCAATTTACCAATCCTGTCCTGCAGGTATTGTGCGCTAAGACGTAGACGGACAGCCTCTCGCTTTCTGGTCGTTTTGAATGCAAGGCTATCAAAGCACAAGAATTCTAAAAATTTTTCCTGCAAATTTCAAAAGGATTTTTTTTTTTTTGTTTGGGGGGAGCGGGGACTCCCTGAAACCTGACCCCCCACCCAACACAAACACACACGCATGCAAACGCACAATAATCAGACATAACTCTTGAAATACTTAGAATAAATAAAGCCAAAAAAGACAGCATAAGACACCCAATGCCTCTTATGGGTCTTGTGATAACAAAACTAGTGCTGTACAAGTCGTCGTACAACCAACACGAAATGGTTCCCAAATGCAGCCATTTCAATTTTAAATGTGAAACTTCATACATAATCTGCAATTATAGTTTTTTTTGTGACGAGCACAGTCTTATGATGGACAATTCCTTCTAGGTGGAGCAGAGGACATTTAGATGACAGGTTCGTATCCAAACAACAGCTCGACTGTTTGAAACAGCACAGGCGATTGAATCAGTACAATTTACTGCATTTATAATAATTTCACAGCATTTTTCAACATCGGGGCCTCTTGCAATATAACAAACAAACTAACAAGGTATTAAAACTGAATGACCCGTGTAAGGATGGCCTGTGGTTTATTGGTTTATAGGCAGCGGATATGAATAACATTAGGGCAAATAAATGCGCGTTTCACAGTTTGATATTATCCTCAGGCTTTCCCCTCCATTGTCAGGTGAAGTGACAAGGTTGAAATGAAACTCGCCAACATTTAATTACCCAGATAATTACATGCATCTTTTGATTTTTATTGCAAAGACACGGGAATTACTGGACACAAACACCCACAGAATATTAACCAACTAACTGTGGCCTCTCAGAGTGCATGCTGAATCGAGGAAAGGTAAATAAATAATCCTCTTGAATGCTTTTATATTCTATCATCAGACAAGAGATGGCTATTAGATAATACAGCAATAAATATGCATATGTTATCCAACACAAGCTCGCCGGAGACGACCATTTTATTAAATATAATGCAAAAAATATTACGTATAAAAAAAAAAAAACAAACATAAAAAAAAAACAAATAGAAAGCCGGCAGACTTCTATTACTGAATAGGTGAATCGTTGGTGCTTACTTTTTAATAGGACGGTCTCCAACGGTTTAAAATAAAGCGCCATGGCTTATTAACATCAAATTCAGTGTGCATGTCAATTTCTGTGTTCATTAGCTGACCCGAAACGTGTTGCCAGTCAACAGTTTTTGTGGCTACTGGGATGCAATGGTGAGTGATTCTTCAAGCTGCAGGGCACCCCGGGATAGATTCCTGACAAGCTTACATCCCATACTTCAGCCATTTCCATTTTTTTGCCCAAATTCAAGAACTGGAGATTTACTGATTTTCTTAATTTCACTGTCTCACAATACGAGGTCGGAAATGCAAATGTAAGCATTTACAAAAAGCACAGCATGCTTTGATAACTGGCTAACGTGACAATTAACTGATTCAAAGCTAACCCATGGCTGGCTACTGCTGAAGGTAAACACAACAGCAACCAAATATTTCATTATGCCCCATCGACCTAAACAAACTGCAGCAAAATGAACACCATACAACATTATAGCAAGCCAGAGTTGTGATAACTGACTCGAGGTAAATCCTTTTAATGACCTTGAAAAGAGGCAACACAGTTACTATACAGCAGGCCCAGCACAAATGATGCCACATCATAAATTAACAAGGTCTGCACATCAGGCTTAATGCAGATGAAAATCACAGATTATTCAGAAGAAATGAAAAAAAAAAAAAAAAAATCAGTAGAGAATGTTAATTCCAAATTAATTCATCAGCATTGCACTAACATTCCTGCAATCTTCATCCTCTTCATCACTCTCTCATTCTCACTGCAGAGAAGCGGTTACCATTTCTTTCCTCACCACTTTCCTCACACAGCCGCACATTTCCGCTATTTATTATTTGTATTTTAAATGTCAGTGTAAAACTCTGGTGTTCGATATTGGCGGGATTGAAGGCTGTTATGTACCGAGGGAAATCTCCCTGAAGGCAGGGTGTGATAGCAGCGGGATTTAGAGGGAGAGAGCGTCGTTTATTGTGGGCTCCCGTGGGTTTATTGTGTAATAATAGACCTGTCACATTACGCAAATACCGGCAAGCAGCGCACGGCGCACGCCGCGGCGTCAACTTCATCACCGCCGGTGGACGTACGCGAGATAGAATTAGTCAAGTGAAAGCCGCGAGATGCTAATGCTATGCGTAATTAAAGCTGAAAGCCCGGGCACTTTAGACGCTTGTGTACAAAGTCATTTGCGCTGCAAAAAATCTACAGACGATTTTCCTCCTTCTCTCTTGGCTATAAAACTCGCAGGCAGAGCCTGGCAACTTCATGGTCTATTTGAACTGCCCCGACTGTATCCCCTCGTCTTCTAATGACGTGTTTAAGCAGCACAGCTCAAACGATCCACAGGTTATATTTTATTGAAAAGGAGATGGGGGGGCTTGGTTGGATTTAAACATGAATGGAGAGCTAGGCTAAACATAGGCCACAGATTCAGATGCCAGTGTATTACACGAGGTCCTGACTGGCTGACCGCCATATACGGAAACCATGATTCGAGTCTAAATAAAGCAGGCTGTGCAGTCCAGGAATGTACCTAAGTTAAATTGACTGCAAGTTATTTTAAGGCACCAGCATTTTTTTTTGAGTGGGATGAAAAATGTTCTCACAAAGACGCTTTGTGGAGTATTAGAAGGCCAAACACCTGCCTTAGCTTTGCAAAACGGCTAATGAGGTTTAAAAAAACTCCCTGTAGGGAGAAAACTCCTCAGTGTTGAGAGAAGAAAGGAACAAATAAATAAAGAGCAAAGCACCAACAAAGCAGCTTGAAAACACCGGCTAATCAACGTTCATTTGGCAGCTAGCATCAACCACTGAAGCGTTTAAAACGAGGGGCCTCGCCAGCCGGCTCCTTCCAGCGCAGAACAACATGAACACCGACTGGCGGACGGTGATGCAATTATGTTAACTAGATTTATACTAAGTACTGTGATAAGCTGTCAAGTTTAATGCTAGCAATCAAGTCCTCAGCTCTGACAGCGTTAGCGCTGTGTTCTCAGCAGGGAGCCTGCCATAGGATGCAGGGGTTAGAGATGTGCGCTTGGTCAGGGAAAGGCACATCAATGATCAGTACTAAGGATGGCTTCTACTATTGTGTAGTTCACCTAAAAATAGCTCTGAGTGCGGTGTGTGCTAAGGCCGAAAAACACGTGTGTCAAAATTTTCCTGAAAATTTTCAAGCTTCGAGCTAGCAACTAGAAGACTGCACCGCAAAAAAAAAAAAAAAAAAAAAAAATCTTACCAATCTTGTATTTCGATTATTTAATCTCACATCAATGGCAAAAATTTATTTCTCATAAAAAAGGAAATAAGTGTTTTAAGTTTAAACACAAGATTAAAATGCTTTATAAACTTTTTTTTTTTTTTTTTTTTTGCATTGTGGTTTTCGGGTGATTTTATGTGAGACGTTGGTCACTCCAGTAACAAACATTAAATGACAAAAATAATGTACAAGTTAGACCAGAAATCTGATAACGTGGCCTGAGCGATTTGTACAGCAAGCACACACTGAGAAACGCAGAGCCCTTTCGCGAAAAATGCAAATCCATTCCCACAAATGTCAGGTCCACTGAAGCAGCCTTTACAGTTGACACATTTCCATCTTAAAGCAGCCTTAACTAGTCAAGCAGGTTTAAGATGAATTTTCAACACTTACAGCTGGTCAGCCAGCTTTTCACCATGACGCCACCATACTCTACTCATTAAGTGGATCATTTAAAAAAAAGAAAATATAGAATAATAAAGTAATAATCGTAACAGGAGAATGACAGGGTAAACACACGCAAATATTCAATATTTATAATCCTCTAGAGTTAAATAAACAGAACTGGTCAGTTGCGTGTCGGCAAATTTACAAGCCACTTCGCATGAGCTGCACGTACGGTTTTCGAAACATCCTATTGAGATTTGAGACAAAGTCAATGTGCAGGAAAGAATTTTCATCAGAATTCCCATCTCTGGTATGTTTCAGGTGAACAAACATGCCCATATGGCCATAAGCATTGCGTTTGCCTGAGCTCGCAATCGATATATGCAGTGTGCACTTAACCAGTTAAGCAGGCTGGATGGTGTCTCAACGTCATCCAGAACAGCGGAGAGCGCTTATAAATAAGACTGCTAACAGAAAAGCCCTCAGGCCAAGTTCAAAACAGCCAGGGTCATTATCACTGAACCCACAGGATTACACTGAAGATGAAAGATCAGTGACTAAGCAGTAATGGCACCAATAACATTTCAGTTATCAGCCAAGTGATGCTCACAATCACAGGGCGTCATACTGTAAATACTGCATTTATCTGCATCATTGTCTAACTCCCACACTTCGGTGAAAACTCAGATTAGTAGGCGTCAAAGGCTAATCTGAGGACCTCACACTTGCTTCTCATCCGTTTTCTCCACAAACATGGAATGACCACAAGTAAGTGGTACCGGCTCTGGATCTTTGATTGGACAAGCACAAAATTCTTTTGGATTTTTAAGCTGGTTTTGAAGTTGGATAGTTCTGTGGCCCATATAAATATAGGGCACTGGCGGCCCCAGAAGCTCCCGTCGTTAAGATAAACAAAATGTCAAAGTTTTTGTTGACGGACTCACACGCGGATGGAGCCTGATACCATAGCTCCCGTGCCACTCGGGCGGCGGGAGCTAATTAGGAGCCTGTAACTGAAAATGATGATAAGATAAAGCAAATTGTCGAAGTTTTTGGTGATATTTATAGGCCAGTGACCTTGAATAAATAGGCCAAGGTCACCTTTAGTCAGGTCATCTGTAGGACTTTATGAGTTGTATGTCCAGTAAAAATTAGGAGCCTGTAACTGAAATAGTTGATGAGATACAGCAAAATGTTGAAGTTTTTGGTCATATTTTTAGGCCAATGACCTTGAAAAATAGGCCAAGGTCACCTTTAGGCACGTCATTTGTGGGGCTTTATGAGATGCATGTCCAGTAAAAATTAGGAGCCTGTAACTGAAATCGTTTAGGAGATAAAGCAAAATGTGTTGATGGACGGACTCACGCACGCACAGAGCCCGATACCATAGCTCCCGCACCGCGAGCGGTGGGAGCTAACAAAGCAGAATTACCGACTTAACTGGATAAACAAGACCTGGATTTGTCCGACATCTAGAACGTGAACTGCAGTAAAAGCAGATGTTCCAGGTTCCACTCAGTAGAGTTATCCAACTAATTCAGCAAGCCAGACGGCTATATCCTAAAGCAGGATTATTGGGTTCGCTGGATTACTCTGAATAAAACCCAAAACAGCTTGTTTTACTCTAGTCCACTGGTCACCAGCCCAGATCCCGATGATGTACCATCCTGTACGTCTTCACTCAAACCCTAACAATGCCGACCAAATTCAACAACTACAGATCTGCAGTTAGCTGCTGATTAGGGGAATCAGATGTGCCAAATTAGGGGTGGAAAGAAAACCTACAACAGGATGGCAGATTTCCAGGAGGGGGTTTGGTGCGCTAGTCTATATTCAAGATGTGGGATGGCTTTGGGTTTCACATAATGCAGTTATCCAGATAACTATATTTAATCCTGCATTGTGATACAGGCACTCAGAATAAATCTGAAGAACAGCATCTCAATGTCCATGCCAGAAGTCTTTAAATCCTAATTACACCATATGATGCAACTAAACCTGCACTGACAAAGAGGGGTCTCTTCTTCACTGGGATTCACACAGAGTGGGTCTCTGTGACCTGCCAGAGAGGTGATTATGGGCACGGTGATCAGCGGCACCCAGAGGCCCATCTCTGCAGATACAAACATCATTCTCCCCCTCCACGTCTCCTCTGACCTGAAGCACAGTTGAATGGAGGAAAAAGACAGGCCGAGAAGACAGCTGCGGAACACATTACCTATGGACTGCTACTGTTTGTGAGTTATGAAACACAACATAAATCCTCACTCAAGCCCTTTTGTTATCACTGTCTGTTTCTCATATTCCAGGCAGTCTGTCCACCACATATGGAAAACGCAGGGAACAGCCAGGATTGTCTTCAGTATTGGAAAAACAGGGAATAACTGGGTAAAATTTGCAATAAAGTGCCCCCTCCCCTTCTGTTGATTGTGTTTATCATTCATCTTTCCCTAAAAACCATTTATATTATTTTTTTGTTCCATTTTACAATCAAAGGAGGACCATTTGAGCGAGTGACAAACTCTTTGTAGGTTTGGTTACGCTTGATCCCAGGCTATGCGTTGTCCAAGAAACGTATCTACAGTCAATTTAGATAAACGGGATTTAAGAACTTCCAATAAAATCAAACTGAAATGCTTGGTTTAGTGAAATAAATATTCTGTATAGCTGTAAAAAATGTTTTTACCGTACAGAACATCTATTCTTCTGGTAAAAATAGGTATTTTGGAATGTTCTAGTAACAGCAACCTTTTTCCACTTAAACCCAGATTGTTAGAACTGAACGAGTACTAGCAGGGATGTTAAATTACGAGCATGCTGTCAAACTCTCCGCAAAAAAAAGCGGACCGAAAAAAACTGAATGCAGCGTATTGTTCAGATCAGTGAGAGAGAGTTCACCTCCGAAAGCCACAAATAACAAAAGCAACATTTCCACATCACAATAGCGTGGTTTCTGCTATTAATCTCCCGTTTTGGAAAAACTAATGCGTATAATCAGAACAAACAAATCTTAACTCTTTCATGGAAGCCACGAAGCTGGCCTCGCAAGCCGTATCCAGCTTGGGCGAATAATTAGGTACACAGGGGTTCGACTCCAATTGAAGGTGTCGTGATTGTAATGCTCTGTGAAAATATTAACGATGAGGTTAACTCCAATTTTCTCTTCTGTAATTAAATGCACGGAGCACTAATGAGGTAACCTGCTGTTCCTTGATAGCACTTATTAGCTGAGAGCGGAGCGCGCTCTCGCACTGCAATTTAAGCCTAAAAATAAAAACTGAAAATATTTTAATTGTTGACATTATCAAAAGCAGCTGAAGAGATCTTACAACTGAAAGCATTGTTGTAGTTTTTTTTCCTTTTTGGCTTATCTGGGGGGAGAAATCATCTGGTGAACAGGGTCAGGAGAGGAATGCGCTAAAAAGCGCCATGGATGTGACCTTATCCAAGCCACTGACAAGCAAATAAAGACGCCTTTGTATGAAAAATCAATACGGCAAATTATACTTGATGAGATAAACTGACAGCCAGACACAAAAGAATTAGCTAGACAGAATTAGCTTCCTTTCAACAGTGCATTCTCTAGATTAATACACTCTTGTACTTCAGGAGAACTAATAAATGAGAAATATATTTAATAAATTAGACAGTCTGCTATTCAAACCAGATATAAGAGAACACTTCCACACTGGCAGGAAATGTGTACATTCACATGAGTGCACACTCACACTAAGACCCACATACAAGAGACACACAAACATGCAAGCGAAAAGAATTGAACACACATACACACACAAAACATACACATTCATACATATGCGAACGCACGTATAGAAAGGTGCACGCACACGCGCGTGCAGAAACACACACAAACACAAAGACAAACCACATGCAGACGCAGACATGCCCAGAGACCCACACAAATATACACACGCAGACAAACGACACACACAGCCACACACATTATGACAAACACATGTATAAAAACAAACACACACACACACACACACACACACAAGTGCAGGGACATAAACATACAGACAAATCCTGGCGTTCACGAGGTACGGCTTATATCAACAAATATATCCCTATTGCTCCCCATCCACAATGCACATGCTGTTCCAATGACTGTTCCAGAAACTTCTACAGCCACATTGAGCGCGCTAACTCTCTGACATTTCGCCACTTCTGAAATAATAATTCACACTGTGAAAACAAAATTCCTGTGGAAACACGCTTAGCTTTTGAGACGTAGATAAAATAAGACTCCAATTGACTGCAGGCACGGCTCGCTCATGAAGAGCCATGCGGAGAACAGAACTCTGAGCGCGATCCACACGCCAACACGGTGCAACACATTTCCTTCATGATTAAAAGTCAGACAATGCTTCCAGGCACAAAGCTGTCATAAGATCTCAAAACAAAAACCTAAAACAACTGAAAGGCAGCAACTATGGGAATGTCCATCACAAGAACAAATTCATGTGCGGTAATACCCTACGCTCAACACAAAGACCTTACTGTGCACAAGAGCACGGGTGTGGTTTGAAACTTTTGGGGGGGATCGGAGGTTGGTAGTTCAATGCTGGGGTATCCATAGAGGAATTGCACTAGGATACTTTCCTGATATTTAATGACTAGTATTAAAAGTGTGAGGGACAGAATAACATTCCTTGAATGAGGTGCTGGGTTCGTCCACTGATTTCCCCAGCTGTTACACCCCAGCTTGTGAGAGCTCATGGACCAATATACAGTTATATGAAGCCACATAATGATGTCACACGTACAGTAGTTCCACTCCGTCTGACATATCACCTCCATCCAGCAAAAGCAATGGCTGGTGTTAGACGAACACCGTGTCCACTGTAGCTAGTGATCTTCCAAAAGGGAACCACAGCTGTGAGGTCACAGGTTAAAGGTGAACACTGCACCCAAGTCCAGAGAAGATGGCGAGTCCAGCAAACGGCTCGAGGACAAGATTTTAGCGCAACTGGCTGATCTGATGCTACAAGTGGCTACCCCACAGCTAGCAAAGACAGCAGTGTGCTAACATAGGCAGCACTACCGATGCTATGGAGGCTTGCTAGCAGCTAGCATTCGCGTATTCGGCGGGTGTACTGTGGATCAGACATCAGAAAGCAGGGCAGAGGGAGGTTGGCGACTGGTGCAGCTGCCAGCTGAGGAGAAGGGGGGGGTAGGCTGAGTGTGTTTATCTTGGGTTGTGGGGGGTGTGGTTTATAAGGGCTTCCCAAGTCTTAAGAGGGCCAAATACTCAGTGTAAGGGGAGGGTATTTTCGGGGGCTGGTGGAAGGGGCTGTTGAGGATTATGAGTTTTGGGTACCTGTGGGACACCTTCAGCACACAGAGCCAGAGTTTAAACTGGGAGGCAGGGGGCAGTCCCAAAGCAGCTGGCCACCACAACCATCTCAAAACAGACTCCTGTTCTTGTGTGAATAAGGCAGCTTGCTAGGCACCTCTCAAGAGAACAAGCATGTGCGCTCCGTGAATGAGCACTGAAGGGGCTCGTGTGATGGGGAGCTGCTAGCTAAACGCTGGCATCGAGGGGTGTGAGGGGCTGGAAATGGAACAGTGGGGTGGAACGGGCTCGGCGTGGACGGTTTAGGCGGTCGGCGGGTTTTGGTGACGCGATAGCTCACCTGCAGTGGCGGACGCTGTTTGTCGTTGTTCTTTGGAGATTTCAGACCACTGCTCTGCTGCTGGAGGAGTAATTGTCTGGCTGTTTGAAGGGCCTGGGGAGGGAGAGAGACAGAGGGGGAGAGAGAGAGGGAGAGAGAGAGAGAGAGAGAGAGAGAGAGAGAGAGAGAGAATCAAGGGCACTGCCCACCCTTTCAATGCTGAAAAGATAAAATTAAAAAGTAAAAAAAAAAAAAAAAAAAACACAAAATGAAGAATAACACAAAAAGAAGACATAAAATTGAAAAAGCTTAACTGGCACATCATCATCATAATAATAATAATAATAATAATAATAATAAGTAAATGAGGGTTATCAAGTCAGGGTTGACAGTTTCATACTTGATGGATTATTAATCCATACATTGAAAGAATATCAACATTTCGACTACATCTGGACCAAGACTTAGAACACTTTTAGCAAGTTTGATCCATATCTATGTTGCGACTTGAGAGGAAGTCAAAAATGTGGCAGCCATTCAGATTTGAGGACCACCATACTGGATTCTAAATGAACCCAATATATAACAACATCTGGTCAGGGCTTAGAGATGAACATTTGTAGCAAGTTTGATCCAAATGTGTCGAGTGGCAGGAAGTAAAAAAAAAAATGCATCAACCAATCAGAGGGCTTGAGTAGCTGTAGGGTTAAAACACAGTAATGGTGCCCTGGGTGTCAGAATTTTTTTTATTTAATTGAAACTTAAAATTCTTATCTCATTGTAGAAAACAACCTGAATTTTCAGATAACATAAGTTTCATTGATGTACACCCAGTACTTTTTCTGTGAGACACTGGGAAACATAAAGGGAAAAAAATTGCCTCTCTGACGGGACACATTGTAACACTGGCCTAGGCCAGAAATTAGGTTATTTTTTCACATTTTTATTATTCAAATATGTTAAACTAATGAAAAATAATAGTTTAACATAGAAAACTGCCACCCAATACTTATATTGTGGAAAAAATATTTAGTACTGTGGGTGGTGTGTCCCGTCAGAGATATTTGACTTTGAAAAGTTTTCATATTTTCCACAACTGTTAAGTTATATCAATAAAACTTGTACTCTTCTTTTTACTAATGATATGTAATAATTATAACTACAAGTTATAGAATTAAAATCATTTACAGGGAAAATATTGCCACAATTCTATTATTATCTCTGACGGGACATTTTCTGACAAATCTGATTGACTAGGTTTTGTTCTTCAATTAAGTTACTTTTGACTGTTCTGTTGTGTTATATTTCTTTTTTAGTGTATCCATATTAGTATTGGGCACTTTTAATGATGATTAGCTATGGTGCCTTTCAGTGTTCAGGTGTTGGCATGTGTTGTCAGGCCTCAATGAGTTGTGTTTCACACCTCACTGCATTACCTGCCAAGCAGGGGCTGTTTGACATGTGGATGTGCATGATTTGCTCACAAGATGTCTTGTGACTTGCAGTCTATTGTCTTTTTGTTTTTACAATGTCTGTTGCAACATGTCATATGCAGTGGCGGGTGGTGGACAGAGAACAAGGAGGGCGATAAACGTGTCTTTAAACTAAAACTAAAAACCTAAATTTTTTATATGAACAATAGAATGTGTATCGTGGACAATGTTTATTATTACTGACTACAGGTAGCAGTAATGGATTATGAATTGCTTACAAAATTATATTGTGCCTTATCGATGTGTCACTATAATTATTGTTAAGATTCTCAACACAATGCATCTGGTGATGTTTGTAAAGTGCAGAATGTTATTTTAAAGTTATCTTGTAAATAAATTTCTTCAGATACAAAAGGGTGTCTTTTTTTACCTCTGTTGTCAGATTTTTATATAGTGGTCAAAAGTGTCCCGTCAGAGATGTCCCGTCAGAGATAATGACTTTTTACACTCAACAGCCCATGCTGCTAAAGAAAGAACAAAAAAATGGTCTACTTATGCCTTAATTACTTCTTAAGACTTATACCTTGCAATATAAATTGCAAAGGCATAAATTAAATGAAATTCCAAAGAAAATTTTAGTTGGAGTTTTAGCCTAAAATACTAGGGGCCAAAAAGTCCGTCAGAGATTGAACTTTAACTGATTGTCATTCCAACATTTATTTAAATATAAAGTAGCTCCTTGTTTTGAATAAGCCCTTATGGTCCAATTAAAGCAAAAATGAATTTAAAAGTAACATTGTGGATCATTTAGCACCACTGATCTGTCATATTGTCTCTAAAATGTCCCGTCAGAGAGATTTCGAATACCGTGTTTTGACCCTGTAATGGATCCCCAGTTGATCGGAAAATAATAACACTTATTCAGGGCCATGAGACAGACGTTTGCAGCAAGTGTGATCATAATCTGACCTTCGGAACTTCAGAAGAAGTCGAACATGCAGCACCCAATCATTGGACTTTGAAACAAGCCAAAAAAGTAACACGTGATCAGGGCTATAAGGTGAACACTTGTACCAAGTATGATCCAAATCCGCCCGGTAGAACTTGAGAAGAAGTTGAAAACGTGTCAGCTAATCAGTGGGCAGGGTGGCCATATTGGATTTTAAATCAAGTCAAAAAAATAACAGCATTTGGCCAGGGTCGTGAGAGAAATGCCTGCACCAAGTTTAATCCAAAACTGACCAGTGGAACTAAAGAAGTCAAAATGTTTTGATTAATTGGAGACCAGCCATATTGGATTTCAAATCAAGCCAAAAAAATAAAAACACAAGGTATGGGCCATAAGACAAATGAATAGGCTGCGTCTTATCCAAATCTGACCAACAGAACTGAGAAAAAGTCCATAATGTGTCAGCAAATCAGAAGCCAGGGTGGCCATACTGGATTCCAAATCAAGCCAAAAAAATAGTAACACTTGGTCATTGCCATGAGGTGAATAAATACACCTTGGCTGATCCAAATCTAACTATTGGAAATGGACAAGTCAAAAATATGTCAGCCAATCAGAGACCAGGACTGCCATACTGGATTCTCAGGGCCATGAGAGGAGCATTTGTACCAAGTGTGATCCAAATCTGTCTTGTAAACCTTGAGAAGTAGTTAAAAATGCCTCAGACAATCAGAGGCCAAGGCGGCCATATTGGATTCTAAATCAAGCCAAAAAATAACAACACTAGGACAGGGCCATGAGACGAACATGTGCACCAAGTGTAATCCAAATCTGACCAGTGGAAGTGGAGAGGAAGACAAAAATGCATCAGACAATCAGAGACCTGGGCGACCATACTGGACACTGAATGGAGCTGAAAAATAACAACTCATGGTCAGGGCCAAGGGATCATTGATAAACTATGTCTGATCCAAATCTGACTAGAGGTCCAAGAGAAAAGGTCAAGAATGTGCCCACCAATCAGAGGCCAGGACAGCCATATTGGATTCCAAAACAAGCAGAGAAATAATAACTGATGGCCAGGGCCATGAGAGGAATATTTTTACCAAATTTGATCCAAATCAGGTCAGTAGAACTCGAGAAGTCCTTATCTAAAAAAAAAAAAAGTTGACGGGCTGACAATAGACGGACGAACGGACGACAGACGCTGCACCATGGCAATAATAATAATAATAATAATAATTTTTTAAGGCTCTGTTGTTTTCGATGTGTCATATTTATCAGAAAAACCACTGAAATTAATTCTCGTCAACAATGATGAGAACACATATCAATATTAATAAAATCATATAAAGAGCGCAGTCACAGCTATAAGCACAGATAAACAGCGCCTCTTTCACAGTGCTCTCATGGCGGCCAAGCTGGGGCTGTACAACAGAGAAATTGACCTGTCTAGAGCAAGCCCTCTCCTCAAATGCCCACTTCTCTCCAAATTAGCAGCCCATTTGCATATTCATGATATCAATTTGAGGCAGAAGCAAAGATGTGAAGTGTTACAGGAAAGCTGTAATTAAATTAGACAAACCAACATCAGATTACCTCAGAAAGCAAATTACGCTGGAAGCGGAAATTTACTGCACTGAGAGCTCGACTCCCAACGCCCAAGTTACACCCTCACCTTGTCTGCTTTCCGAGCCAAAAGAAAATGTCAGAATATTGTCAACTCCTGACTAAACGGACAAAAAAATGTAAATGCCTTGCTAATTTCAAGCACCAATGAGTGACGTGTGGAAGACTTTCTTATCCCAGGCATTGACAAAAATGAACACTATGGCAATCATAATTACAGCTTCTTAAATACTAAAGGCAATGTACGATGGTCAGTATATAGACTTCATATTGACCGTGCTGGCAAGTCCTTTCACACGTTAATTGATGTAGACACCATTCAGTCTGCTATCTGAGGACTGTGAGCCCGGCATCCTGTAGGACTGTCTGTTTATTTTATTGGCTCGGCCTAAGCACTGAATTTGACTGCGGCCTGTCAATACCAGCAGGGTAAACAGTATAACAAAATGTAGCACTGCATAGTATGGATATCATGATCCATAATCCATACTGGCACACTCAGTTCGCCCCAAAGGGCCACCAAATGATCCGCTTTTCAGGCACTAACGGATCTACTTCCAGGGTAACACTGCTGGCTTTCTGTCAACCCTTAGAGCGCTGAATGCAAATAGTGTTGCTCATTGATGTAAGATGTCACATTCAAAGTTGTTGAAAACCTATCATGTGGCGACTTGTTTGAAAGACCTCCCACTTGGGAGCTCTTTTAAACAGGTCGCCACATGATAGGTTTTCAACAGGATGATAGAATTTACAACCTCAATTCCAAAATAGTTGGGACGAAGTGTAAATTGTGAATAAAATCAAAATGCAATGACTTTCAGATCATATGAGCCAATATGTTATTTACAATAGAACATAGATAACATTTCAAATGTTGAAAATGAGACATTTAACATTTTTTATCCAAGAAATGAGCTTATTTCAAATTTTCTGGCTGCAACAGGTCTCAAAAAAGTTGGGACACAGGCAAAAAAGGGCTGAAAAAGCAATTAATATATAAGAGAATCAGCTTAAAGAACATTTAGCAAGTAATTAAGTTAACTGGCATCAGGTGTGTAACATGATTTGCTATAAAAGAGATGTCTTAGAGAGGCTGAGTCTCTCAGAAGTAAAGATGGCCAGAGTCTCTCCAACCTGTGAAGGCTTGCGTAAAAAAATTGTGGAATACTTTAAAAACAATGTTCCTCAACGTCAAATTGCAAAGGCTTTGAAGGTCTTATCATCGACAGTGCATAACATCATCAAAAGATTCAGAGAAACTGGAAAAATCTCAGTGCATAAGGGACAAGGCCGAAGACCTTTATTGGATGCCCGTGATCTTCGGACCCTCAGACGCCACTGCATCACTCACCAGCATGATTCTGTCATTGACATTACTAAATGGGCCCAGGAATACTTCAAGAAACCACTGTCTGTAAACACAGTCCGCCGTGCAATCCACAGATGCCACCTAAAACTCTATCATGCAAAAAGAAAGCCATTGTTGAGCATGATCCAGAAGCACCGCCGTGTTCTGTGGGCCAAGGCTCATTTAAAATGGACTGTAGCAAAGTGGCAAAGTGTCCTGTGGTCAGACGAGTCCAAATTTGACGTTCTTGTTGGAAATCATGGGCGTCGTGTCCTCCGGGCTAAAGAGGACAAAGACCACCCCTCCTGTCATCAGCGTTCAGTTCAAAAGCCAGCATCTCTGATGGTATGGGGATGCATTAGTGCATAAAGTGTGGGACACTTGCATGTTTTAAAAAGCACCATGAATGCTGAAAGGTATATAAAGGTTTTAGAGCAACATATGCTCCCCTCCAGACAACATCTATTCCAGGGAAGGCCTTGTGTATTTCAGCAGGACAATGCAAAATCACATACTGCAGCTATTGCAACAGCATGGCTTTGTAAGAGAAGAGTCCATGTGCTGAACTGGCCTGCCTGCAGTCCTGATCTTGCACCAATTGAGAACATTTGGCGCATAATTAAACGAAAAGTCCGTCAAGGGAGATCCAAAACTCTCCAGCAGCCGGAAGCCTGTATTAAACAAGAGTGGGATCAAATACCAATGGCTAAACTCAAGAAGCTTGTCTCCTCAATGACCAGACGCCTCCACTCTGTTAAAAAGAAGAGGGGATGCTACACCATGGTAAACAGGCCCCTGTCCCAACTTTTTTGAGACCTGTAGCAGCCATCAAATTTGAAATGAGCTCATTTTATGGACTAAATTGTAAAATTTCTCAGTTTCAACATTTGCTAAGCTATCTCTCTTCTGTTGTGAATAAAATACTGGCTGGCGTGATTTGAAAGTCATTGCGTTTTGATTTTATTCACAGTTTACACTTTGTCCCAACTATTTTGGAATTGGGGTTGTAATTTATCATTTTTAAAACATTTATTTCAGCACTCTAAGGGTTAAGATTTCAAGATCATACAGCAGAGCAATGCCTGGATGGTCCAGCACATCATTTCACACACGAAATGCATTTATCTTTTTGGTAACTTGAATCCCTCGTCATAAAGCTGACATAGCACTGCACAAACATGACATAAGAGCGGTCACAACATAGCATGAAGTCAGATAATATCAAATTACCTCGTACTGCCATGCATCTATCAATAAACGACAGATGTTACTGCCATTAACCTCTACCCAAGAACAGGATGACAATTAAGCCTGTGATTTCCAGCATAAACAGACTTCTGCTGTTTTGCCACTGTGTGACATTTCTTACGTCCTGCATATTACAGTGCCATGTCAGCTGTTTGTCCAGGGGTTCAAGTTGAGTGCTATAATCCGTTTTTATACCAGCCACAGATATCAATCTTTCGCCCTCAATATCCCCTGGGAGTGTAACAGATTTTTTGTAAGAATAAGGTGTCACAATCTTCAGAATGGGCGGGGCCGCGGCAACCCGTCAATCAATGACATGTCCAAACCAATTAAAATTTATTTCGGTTCTCCTCGGGGAGACAGTGATTGGCTCAAACTGGTGAGTCAGCGATGGCATGCGGTGGCGTTTTCAGTTTCAAGTAAGCCTCGACTCTGCTGCAGTTTACAGCTGGAAGCTTCAAAGTTGTTTCTATTTCCTGTGCTCTGTCGTTCACTCTTCCACCCTGCAGGCTATTCATCCACGAGAGGGGAAAAACCGTCGCGCAGTTCTGCCTATTATTTCAGATCGGCAATAACAGGAGGAATACAGGCAATAAATACTGGAATGAGTGAAGTCACCACAAGCTAAAAACCAAAGAGCAAGACAGAAAGGTGAAGGAAGTGGCATATTCTTATCTGAAAGATACAGAGAGGTGCACCACACTCCATAATGCAGCCTAAAATCAGGAAGCTCTAGCAAATGTTCTTCATAAAGCTTCCACAAATAAACTAAAATAAGATGGCATTTATTCAGTTCTGGGTATTCTCTACAGAAAACATGTACACACACACACACACACACACACACACACACAACACAACGTCTCAGATATACACACACAAGCAGGCGCACACGCAACTACTACACATCCACAGCAGACATAAAAATGCAACAAATGTAGAAAAAAAAGAACTTTACTGTTTTCTTTCACTGTGAGGAAGAAGTAAAAAAAAAGACTTCAGATAGATGGGAAAAAGACACTTCTTTTTCTATGAGAATCAAGGGTTCGTGGATTTTTTTTTTCCCTCCTTTCAGCCGCGCTCCTGTATCCATGGCAACAGTTTCTTTTTGACAGGCCGTGCGTAAGGCGCTACACTCAGGCAGCCGGTGTGAACACTGTTTGAACTAGAGCATTGAGATGCTGAGCAAACAGAAAAAAGTTGCCACGTCTTAACCCTCAGGGAGGAAAGCCAGCCCCTGATCAATTATGAACAGGCAGGAGGCAGGGATGCCACAGTCTGGCTCCTGCAGGGCCCCTTTCTCTGCGGAGGGGAGAGAGAGGAAGACAGTGCAAACCAGAGTAAACAAACTCCATGCAGTGGCACTGTGTCCTAACAACATTGATTTGTCTGCATAGAAAGGGATAAAGGAGCGGATCTGGCAGCACAGTGTGGAGGGCATGGCGGTAGCTCCAAGAGACACGGGGAAACACACATGCAAGGGTACGGATACACACACACACACACACACGCATACACATCACAGTTGTGCACACGCGCCCATACGCAAGCACATCACAGTCGCGCATTTGTGCCACACACACGCATTAACGCAAGTACACAAACTCCACAGATGTGTGCGTGTACCACACATACTAACCTGCATTCGATAGGTGGACATTCACAAACACACTCACATAGATACATGTATACATTAACACGTACTACTGCACACACCAATTCATACAGGTGCACTCACACCTGTACATACACACACTCATGCACCAATGAACACTCACATTTTTGCCATTGAAGTACACTGCCAAAGACCTGAACAAGCATTGAGAGAATTCATAGTCTCGCCCCACAGCCTGAAATTTATGTCATGCCGTGAGGTCAGCCCAAGGTGTTTACATGTGAAAGAGGAGTGAAATCGGTCAAGCAGTTCTGGAGATATCTGCCCGGAAACACACATACACAGACAGACAGACAGACAGACAGACAGACTCACAAGGTAATTACAATAGTCTCGGGGGCCCCCTCCGGGAGCTCGACTAGTAATTTATCCTGACATGGAGTATCAAAAAACTAAAGTCATGAATAAAGCTTGGTTCACCCCCGACTCTTGACAGTTGACGACGATTTTAACCATACCCAGCACGATACCCGCATTACTTTTATTGACCTGACACTTTTAAGCGAATAACCATTGATTAGAGTCAGCAGGAGCCAAACCCTGAAATAGGTCCTGGTCCTAGGTCCCAAACCTAAACCACAGGGCTATAGGGGCCGTCACATCCCCGCATATTCCCGAGAGTGGAGGTGCACCATTCATGTCAACAAAAACACACCTAACCCCTGCACCTGAAACCAACCTAACATGAATACTAGTAGACAGCGTCCATGCCATAGACGCAAGCTACCGGCTAATGTGCCCATATCTTCACTATTGAGCTCCTCACTTGTAACACCACAACTAGCTGATTCACTTCCTTATTTGCTGACTGATTAGCAGCAACTATTATGTTGCAACAGACAGCAAATTGAAAACTTCTCTCCCCACATCCCCGCCCCTTATTTTCTTCTTCCTTTAGGCCGGGGTCTCTAACCCTGACCCCGGAGAGCTACCATCCAGTTGATTTCACGCCAACCAAAGCAAAACACCCATCATTTCCAAGTCAGAGATCTTGCTGGGCTACTCATTGGCTGAAACAGGTGTGTTGAATTAGGGTTGGAGTAAAAACCTACATGACGTCAGCTCTCAAGAAACAGGGCTTAAGACCACTGCTTCAGGCCTAATATGAAAAATCTGAACAGTAGAGCAGTTAAGTGCACCAGACAGCTTTAAGAGGAAAGGTATTTAGCAGTCAGGCAAACAGCTTCTGTTGGGTGTGCAGCTGATTGCAGATGACCCAGCCTCCCCAGCAGACTGGGTTCCAGCATGACAATGTCCCCCTGCTAGGGCAGTCTCAACAGACTTATGGGCCCGCGGGTGAAGCAGCGCGCTGGGGTCCCTTCCGACACAACCATTCACAGGAATAAAAATGTAAATAGTTGATAACATTAAACATTTATTTATTGGTGCTTCCAACAAAATCAGTGTTTCAGTGGCTGTTCACACTGAACGTGCTTTATTGGGGTGAAACGCAAGGTGCCTATCTTCAGTTTTTGAAGCCTACACTGTAAAATAAAGTGAATGCGCCTTTTCTGCAGTTGTTAAGTAACGCTTCTGTCACTCACTTTGCAAATATTCTGAACAATGTTAATGGCTGCGGGGAACTAATGCCACCAGAAAGTCTGGACGTTTTGTCCGTTTTTTTTAAATAACAGATAAGCGGTTGACACTTGCTTTTGCACTAAAGGAAAGTGAAAAATAAAATTAGTTGGAAAATTAAACATTTACTGTGAAATCAGCTGTTTAAGGGCTAAGACAATGGTAACAACAAATTTAAAAAAAAAAAAAAAAAAAAAAAATTTAAAATGGAACCTAACTCAAAATAAAACACCACCCCTGCTTTCACGTGATTGGACAGCAGTGAAAAAGGCTGACAATAACGTGAAGTGCTTTTTTTTTGAAGTGTCTCAAAGCAGGAATTTTTTCAGCTGAAGCGCACCTAAAAACAGCAGGATGCCCGGGGCGCATAAACGCGAGGCACCCGGTGTGCTAAAGCAGCATCCAAAAATCTTCAAATCATTAAAAATATCAACAAAAAGGGCTCCCCACGGTGAAAAACCTCATTTGGTGAGAACGGCCCCTAGTTAATCTCAGATTCAATCTAATAACCAATAGCATATGAATACAAGCTATATCATTGGTGTTAACTGTCAAGTGAGAGGAAGTATACACTTCTACATTATATAGCGCTTGGGATACATACACGTACATGCACGTGTAGTTGCAGAGGTGACCGCGATATTAAATAAGGGGCCAATGTCCACTTGTTATCAGAAAAATTTGCATTAATATTGTTCATGATCCTTAGTAAAACACGTGCTAAATTTGCATTTTCCAATAACAAATATTTACAGTTTAGTACAGTATTTATTCATTGACAATTAGTTGCAACATACATAGATTAGCATGGGGCCCCTATGCTCGTGGAGCCCCAGGGCAGCTGCCCCCTGCACAGACAGGGGTTCATACACAGTTTGATGAGATAGGTATAGCAGAGAGAGAGCAGCCAGCAAAGATCTCTGAACTTTACCCTATTAAAGCCCTTAGGGATAAACTGGTAAGCGGACTTCAAGCCAGGTCAAATCGCCCATATCTCTGCCCCACCTCACCAATTCTTTTCTCGCTGAAGTACAAGCAAATCCAGGAAACACAGTTATAATATCAAGTGGGAAATCTTCCCAGAGAGAGTAGAGACTATGATAGCAGCAAACAGCGAATCAATTCCATTGGTAATGCCTGTGATTTCAGAATAAGATGCTGGGTGAGCAGCCGTCCATATACTTTTGTCTGGATACTTTTGCCATGTAGCAAACAAACAGAGTCAGTAAGTAGCGGATTTGATCTCGGATGAACCCAAAGCCTGCCAAGGCGGGCGATCTGGTGGAAGGCGCTTTCGACAAATTGCACTCAATCATGGCGCTGATGTGAAAGATGTGCAATTGAACATGATAACTTCCCCTAAGTGTGAGTGCATTTAGCACCCTATGTTACCTCTATGAGCCGGCACTGACGAATAAACTCAGGTTTGTGTAACACTTACACTGCCAGCCCCTTCTCAAAATTACAGGGGTTTAAATCAGCGCTTCCCTGTCGCATCTTGGTAATTCTATCCATTCTGACTGCTGATATCTTGAGTAAATCCTTCTATTTCACAGTTCAGGGAAAATAACCATCAGTACCATTGTTTTGAACACAAAACCTTACATTGTGTTTGAGCCTCGCCATATTTACAGTCAGCGGCAAATACTGTTTGTTACAAATGTTCACATGATGGGAATATTTCCAAGCGATAACTGATTTTTTTTGATAATTTGTTTTCTTCATGATCTTAATGAGTTAGTGCAGATCAAAAAAAAAAAAAGAAAACAGCAGTTGGTTGGCAGGTGAAATTATTTACATTTACCACTTTCAGGACGAGTGAGAAAGGAATGAGACAGGGTGAAAAACTAAACTAAACATTATCACAGATGCAGATGTACAAAGAAAACATTTCAGAATGTTAGTAACAGTGAAAGCAAAATAAACAAGAGGCGCGAGGCACAGCAAACCCTACCCCATGCACTTGGCTGTGGAATGAGTTTTTTCAGGTACCACTTTTCAGGTACATGTACTCTTGGGTTTGACCAGTCAAGGTCACTCAAGGTCAGAGGCCATGATGTCATTTTACTCGCCATATATGAGTTCCTATACGTGATTCATAGAGACCAAGTGGCTATCCATAGTAGTTTTTCAGATATAGACTTCTGAAATTTTGTCATCTTTCGTTTGACCTTTCAAGGTCATCGACAGTGGAAGGTCATGGCATCATTTCCATCTCGATTTATGATTTCCAACATGTGTATTTATCGAGTCGCTATCGAAAGAGGTATTTGAGATGTAGAGTAAAATTAGCCAATTTAGATCATTGACCTTCACCCCTCCCCCCTCCCCCCCGAACTTTGGCCCCGACCAATCTTTTCAATTATGAACTTTTCAAGGCAGCAATGGAGAGGATTATACTTTATTAATTGAAAAGGGAAACGTTTGGCATTGGTTTGATGTAAACTGGATCATTTTTGACAGAATTATGGCAAAAAAGATTTTGACCTTTTCAGTGACCTTGAACTAGACTTTGTCCCAATTCATTCCAAAATTTAATGGGCTATATTCAGGGTTATTGCCCAACCCTTGCCAAATTTGGTATAAATTGAGGCAGTGGTTTTCTTATATCAATAAATAAATAAATAAACTCACAAATCTAGTCAAATACAATACCCTCGCCCTACCCCTCAGAGGGCATGGGGTACAAAGAAAACAGAAGCTAGCATTATGGCAATAATTATGATTATGGAACTGACAGAAACTGAGTTTAGCCTCAATTCTGTCGACGACTCCGTTAAACCGATCCCCAATTTCCACCTGTTCAAGCATCATTTCCAGAACATGTCACACACATAAACTGACATGTTCAGTCAAACCTTAGAGACTAAACTGACACTGCTTTGAAAGTATTCCAAACCAATATGTATAAAGGTAAAGAATTTTGCAGAATTATGCATTTTGGACATGGTCGTTGGTTGCCAAATACTACTTTCCCAAATTATCTATCATCGTTACTTGAATTATGGTCCTGTCAAATGATCATAAAACAGAAAGTAAAAGACAGCATTTTAATGAAGAGAGAATATCTTGCTTTATACAGAGGTGAAAAATATCACCCCAATCTTTGGCTCGAAAATAAGAGCTTTGCAGTCCTACAGGTTGCAATCGAAACAAGCTTCTGCAATTCAGTACCCTATTTACCCAACAAAAAGACAAAAAGAGAGGTCGAATAACTTTTCGTTGGAACTTTTGTTGCCGTGCTACGTGCCAAAAAAAAAAAAAAAAAAAAAAGCGAAGAACGCATCAATTTAACCCGGGTTGCCCCGGTGCCTGCAGATGAGGAGGAAAGACATGTCTTCCCATTAATGCCCTCTGCGCATAAACACCGGCGCACGTCAGGTTCTGGAAAAATCTTCCGCTCTAACACAAATAACAAGGCCACTCAGAGGCATGTTTGATGTTGATATTCATCGCTGAGGAACAACACCGCCAGCTCGGGGCCTCCTTATGAAAATAGACTCGGCCCAAATGGATCCCACGTAATTGGTTGCAGATAGCGGGGTCAGAAGGAGAAGAGCGATACAGGCGGCCATTACGCGAAAACGCCGGGAAACAAGCCTGTTTACGCAGAAGCTCCTCGGTTACCCTAATGGCCCAACACTGGGGAGAAAAAGGCAGCCAGAAGGAGGGGGGGGGGAGGTCCATGCTTTTACTCTTCCACCTGGTGTTTAAATCTACATTTATGAATAAGAGAAACGGGACGCAGCAATTACAACACACTTTTTGAAAGGAAATGTTCACAGCCAAAAAATAAAATGACTACGGACGTGTACCATTTAATTAGGAAGGTACAGCGACCTCAGCAAACCAAGATCAATTCAAAACCTTCCGGAGAAGAACAGAATGTTTTCCTGAACGAAGGCCTAGTTCGCCACTGTAAACTTCTAATTAGTGAAAATTAGACTGGAGCAAGACAGATGGGAATACGCAGACATTCACTCGATATCTCCATGAGAAAACTGCCTCCATTCGATAACCTGAGCATAGAGGCCTTCGGACCGCTACGAATGCTTGGCTGGAGGAAATGCATCATACTGGGCATTACTCTGAAGACTCAGACAACAATGATGTGATTTTCCCCTGATGAACGCATTATTAACCTGCCATTAAAGAGCAATTACATTATGCACCAGGGGACCAGCCAAACACACGAGCACTGAGGCACACTACTGCGCCCAGACACAATATAAACAAGCACAGACTTGAATGACGCTTGCAGAAAACAGTATGCACAAATGGATCATTTTTTTTTAGGCCACTTTATGGCGCAAGAAGGGATTACAGAAAAAATGAAGGAAATAAATTAAAAATAAAAGATGGAAAAGGGAAGCAGAAGAAAGAAAGTAGAAAATGAATGAAAGATGGGCAGAAAGAGGGTAAAAGCAGTGTATTGGAGAAATCACGTTTCAGAGTGGACTATTTCTTGTGGCTATAGAACAGGAAATCACAAACTGAATAAAGAGTGTGGAACAGGTGCGTGTCACAGGAATGGGATAGGACACTTCCAGGCAAATCCTGACATGTCTAACTGGCTGCCTGTTCTCCATCCTGGGTTGCTCAATGGGAGTCTCTCAGCTCAAGGAGAACCTGTCAGACAGAACTCTTCTTGACAAGGTGGACGGACACGCCTGTTCCTAACCTGGGCAGGTGGGGTGGGGCGGGGCTATGTGCCTCCAGGGCAGCGAGCTACTGGTCTGGCACCACCCCAAAACACGCAAGCCGGACACAGGGACTCAGACTCTCACTGGTCACTCTGCCAACCGGTAAATGCAAATATCATGAGCCAATCAGCCGCAGAAATGAAACTTCTGTGCATCCTATATCCAGTAATACTGTGTTCAATGTGAGGTAGAAAAGGTAAATTTCCAGAGCGCAACACTGTGCTTCAGCAAAAATCAGACAAAAATCTGATTTTGGTGTGTTATTTGCTTCCTAGTTTGCAACATCAAAACACTGATTTAGTCCGCTGAAATCTTTGTTTCATAAGATCATACCAGCCAAAGCAGATAAATATTTCTAATGCTGGTATTAAAAAAAAACACAATGCAAAATTTCAAAAAAGCAAGGCAATGCAAGTATTATACCACTGCATGGAGCTGGGTTATGTCCACTTGGAAATGAGCTGAATTCCAGCGATTTTTAAATAAACAGCCATATCACAAATAAACTGAACAAAATTGTTTTGACCTCAGTCAGCATTGACCTCCGTCAGCGTAGAGCACAAAGCACTCACTATACAAAGATACGTTTCTAAGGCTCACAATATGGCACTAACAAGGTCCAAGAGATATGTTTATGAACTCAATGACACCAGGGGACGGTCGCACCAACAAGACTTACACCTGGTCTTAAGCTGTGTCTGGCGTAACTTTATGACTGCTGCATCCACTGGTCGTAAACTCTGTTGTAACAAAGAACGAATTTAAAATGTACACCTAGCTGAGGGTAGGCGTTATATTAACTTCTTGGCCATTTCCAAAGGAAAGACCTGTAATCGGCCATCCCATACGACGCAATGTCACCACCTACCTGGCAGTGCATTACCCACTTCTCATTCATTCCAGGTAAATTATTGGTGTGAAAGCAATAAAATATTGTATCAAAATTATCCATACACATAGGGATTTATTCTGAAATGAAGATAAATAAATTACACATAATGACAAGGCCTCATGTTTTCTTATCGATCCATCAAAAAGACCTTTTGTTTTCCAGCCAGTGGAAAGCTAGAATGTGTTTTTTAAACTGAAAGCTGATTTGAAGAAAGCTATGGGATCATTTAAAAAAAATATCAGCAATTTCCAGTGCAGTCGCTACGGTTAATAAAGGAGATGATTTCTCGTTATCTTATGTTAGAACTAACTTAGTGAAGTCAGAGTGAGAGTTTGACATTTGCTTTTGGGGAGCATTGGGGAGAGGGGTCAGAAGGAACCCTCCCCATAAAAACTTGTACATTTTTTGACTAAAAAACATGCATTTCTGCATCATTCATTTAGACCATATCCATTAGGTTGCTATATTTAGTAAACTGTAAAACTCAATTGATAGCCCGGGCTTTTATTAGCTTCAATCACTGAACTCAACTGGGACAGGCCTTTAATTCCCTTTGCGCAAAACTTTTTCTCAGAAAAGATGGGAAATATAATCAAATGTTGTATTTAAACCAGTATGAATATTACTTGTTTAAAAGTTAGCCAAATTAAATTATTGACAAAAGGCCAAACTCCTGTTTGAATGCAGGTAAAATGATAAACGGCTTTACAGCATCAATGGAAACCACAAAAACAATTAAAGTAGACCCAGGCCGGTAGCACAAAGCACCTTAAGCCAATATCTCCCTTAAACTTCGATTAAAGATTGCCTTAGGTCAAAATCAGTTGCAGAAAACATTTTCAATTCATATCCTTGAGTTGTTTCTGGAGGTACTTAAGGTCATCTCCTTCACTTGGATTCAAATTTTTAGGAATTCCTTAAAGTCCGTAAGCCGTGGCAAAAAAAACACCTTAGTAACCAAAAGAAGGACAAAAACTTACGGTACCTTCACCTGAAACTTACCAAAATGACAGAGTTCATCTTTATCAACAAGGAGGACAAATGTGCCTCAAGTAGACTCTTTCATGATCAGGAAAATTAAGACTACCTTAACCAACAACCATCAACAACTTTCAGCGATGTCACTGGGAACCCAACATTGCCTAAAAGCAGCAAAACCAAGGGGAGCACAAGCTACGCTAGTCTAGTGTAAATGCACCATTAGCTGTGCCTAGGGATAAGTTTGTTTGGTGCAACAGGCGAAAAGTGCTCGCAGGGAACTGGTCTTAGCAACAACAAATTTAAAAGTTAAGACCCTTAAAAGTTAAGTCCAGCGCCAGAATATTACACTTTTGGGCTCTGAACCAAATTTTTTTAAGAACAATCACTGACCCAGTGTGCCCATCCAGAGAGGTAATGAAGGCCCCAGACCATAAGAGACTCATCCGCAGTAGCACACACACCAATCACAAAGCTTAGTCCCTACTATTTAGCCTGCTGTGAAATCAGACTAACCTGTTAGCCGGTACAATTGAAAGAGAGAAAGAGAGATTTAAGCACAGATCTAAAAGTTCTACTATTATTATTTACCATTTGTATTATAAAAATTATTCTGTATGTATTATATGTTCCTGTTTTGCTATTGCTTAGGCAACACAAGTGCAGAAATTCATCATGCCAATAAAGCATTTGAATTTGACCTCTGAAAACAGCGGGAGAGAGAAAGGGAGTGGGGAGTCCTCTCACCCAATCTGAATCAGTGGCCTGATACCCCTTCAAGATGAATGGAGGATTAAGCTGTTGCCTGTCTGTAGGTTTGGCTCTGATTATTCATTAATTTATGGTTATTTTTATTCATTAACATTATTACACTGAGTCAATTACATCTCAAGTGTCATTGTTAATTGTCTCATCGTTAATTGCGATTGGAAGGCAATTCTGTTTATATAGTCATGCAAAATAAGCATTATTGCACTGAACCGAGGGAAGAGGGGAGAGAGAGTGCGAGAGAGAGAGAGAGAGACAAGAAGAAAGAAAGAAAAGGCAAGGGCCAGAGTGAGAGAGAGCTATAAGAGGAAAAACAGATAGTGGAGTGAAAGGGGAGAGGACAGTTATTAAGCAATAGAGAAATAAAAAGACAGAGAAAAAGAAAAGAGAGAGAAAGGGATAGAGTAGGAGAGCAAGTGTGAAGCAGGAGGGAGGACAGATAGGTAAAGGGGGAGACTGAGAGAGAGAGGGAGAGTGCGAGTATTGTAATAATGAGCATCCTTATTTATAACTCAATAAGTCAACAGAGCCTGTAATGTAGAAGGAGGCCCGTGGAGGTTCTCCGGTCCTGCAGGAACAATGGTCTTCAGTGTGGCAGGCAGACCGAGGCCTAGAGCCCGAACAGGGAGAGCAGTCTCACTCGCGTTGTTTATTGATTTTCTAGATTAAGAATCCCTGGGAGAGGATTGTAACAGACAACCATAAAATTATTTTCGGCGTGCTTATTTGCCTTTCCCTTGCATCTATTTGGCCTGTGTCGGCAGACAATTACGCTTCCCCCCGTCCCGGACTCAGGTGCTAATAATGAAGGACAAATAGAATCATATGTGTAAACTTCCCCTTCTGATGAAAATTTATATTAACTTTCTGCCACTGTAAACACGACTGCATAGCTGAGACTCCCTGATGAATTGGTGATGAATTCAGTCATTTATATCCCGGGATCTGTGCGTTTACGTGGGGACTGGGGGATTGAGGGGGGGGGGGAGAGCGGTTTAGAGGGAGGGGATGTGAACCAGCTGCATAGTGTAATCGCGCTCTCTCTCGCTTTGGGAGAGAGAAAGAAAAATACACGGGCTGCTGCTTAGCTCAGGAAAAAAGTGTGCAAATCTCTGACTCTCATACCTGGGTTTTTTCCGGTCAGGTTTCTTTTTATTTGGCGTAAGTTTCAGTAAGAGGACTAACGCCTGGACAAATAAGCCAGATGACTCTAAAACAGCAGGTATACCTATTTATACATACTTTTAGGCTTCCCTCTGCGAGAGAAACAAGAATAGAAAAATCATATTAAAAACGTGTACAATATGTCTCTGTTGAGCTGAGCAGTTTACAGTTTTATGTAGCAGCTAGACAGGCACAGTGCACGAGAGGACAGTAAGCACATCATGGAAAAAGGAAATCCTGCAAGCTAATGCAAGGAGACCGCAGTATATACCACTATCACCAAACTGCGCTGCAGCTAATACAATTACTCCATACTCCAACAGATCTTATACTTCACGAATGTTAACACTACTACCACCTCTACTGAAAACACCAGGGCTGATTACAGGAAACTGAATAACAGGAGAATAGTCGTCTACACTCCAGTGGTAATGTATGTACTGTAATTATATGGTATGTACATGCATATCAACTGAACCATGAGGGACTGACAGCTCGCAAAAGCTCGCATATCACTGTCCAAATAGTTACACACTGTAACTGCCACCATCTCGGTGCATTTCTCCAGGCTGCCTGGGTAATGAAATCCGCCGGCATCCCTTTCCTCTGTGCTGCTTTAGGTAAAGCCCCGGGTTTATGCCGGGCCATTCAGCGGCCTTTCGGATCCATCCACTTCATCTTCTTTTATTTATGGGAGTCTTTTACAGCTTCAGGCCTCAAAGACGTGACAATCTCCATCCTCCAAATCTAGCGCTTCCTTTTTCGCTCAGGGGTCCTCTCGGCGTCCAGTCCTGCCAAATGCGCGCCTGTGTGGAGTTCTTCTTCACAACACACATGCTAGCTCTGTTGTACTGGACTGTGCCAATAGGACTGGCAGGAGGATGGCCACAGACTCGCCCATAGGGAGAGAAGATTGTATTTGGTGGATATATCCTCGGCATTCACTGTTGCCAATGGCAGCTCTGTGTGTGATGATGGCAAAATGTCCCGGCAAATCTGCAGGTGGGATGCAACTACTGCGTAGCCAGCTTGCCGGATGCTGGATAGAAAGAGGCGCTGATGTGCACATTATGGAAGATGAGGGATGTGCGCAGTGGAAAAAGGACCTTTTGCAGAAGAGGCTCATGTAACAGTGAAAATGCACGTAACAGAGAACGTGCACGTTCTGTAGGAAGTGCAAGGCTGTGTTCGAATAGTCAAAAAATTATGTCCTATTGTCTAATTCCTACCCTCTTTTGTTTAACCTCGGAGGAAAACGTCAGGAGGTAAAGGAAAGGTGTAAAGGGGAATTCATAAAGGCTTATGAAGACAACCGCGCTGCTACAAGACACCGAATTGCGCTGACAATAGGCGACGTGATCATGCCGCTCTCGCCTGTCATGCTTGTTTGTTTACACGATTGGTCAGATGGAAGGCTGTTGCTTTAAATATTGCTGCTGCCCGTAATCGTGGGATAGCGTTATCTCCTTCCTTTTTCGTAGAGGATAGCCCAGTGCACCCAAGGCTAAATGAGCTAAGTTCGAAAGCACTGAAGCACCTTTCCTTTACATTTAAAGTGTTCAAACACACTTAACATGGCTGCCATGTAAATACATCTGGGTCATTTTGCAGGAGTGAGGAACATTCCTAACCAAAAAAGACAATTCAGACGCAGCCCATATTGCAGAGAAAGTGCATGTTACAAAGTAGGTGCACACTATAGAGAAAGAGTACCCAATCTTATCCAGACAAGAATGAGATACTCAGATCCCCAGCCATGATTTTGGCATTTTGGCCAGGAAACTAAATTCAATGGAGGGACAGACAGAGGGACAGGAGGACGGGCGGAAGAATGAAAAGGCACATCTACACTGTAAGATGTCCATATTGCCAGATTTCACAGAAGAATGTTGAAAGGTTTAGAGCAGGGATCCTCAAATCTGGACCTCAAATCAAAATTCGGTCCAGGTTTTCTTTCATCTCAGGTAAGTAAGTGAACATTTAGCAGCTCCTGATTGGCCAAACTGTCTTTACACCTGACTCCCAGGTAAAGGGAGGGTAGGAAACAAGCAGCTCTCGGACCTCGATTTGAAGACCAAGGGTTTAGAGGTTGTGGACACACCGACAGAAGGACGGACACGCGGAGAACACTCATGACTAAATCCCCCTTCCATGTCATGGCGGGAGATTAAAAGTCCGAGCATGGGGGCAGGTTTTTTGCAGCAACCCAGCTCCGTGACCCCAGATTTTGCTCAGTGAGGCCCCGCTGAAGACCATGATCAGTTAACTAATTGAATCATGAGTCGGCACCAAGGCTAGGTGAGAAAACAACAACCACACTGGGCCTTTTCCCAACGGCACATGATGAGCAGGCCGTGGCGGATGTGCACCATACCAAGAACCCTACCAGGAAATGAGGAAACCTCTGTCCGTCCTTCTGTTTGAACAAACTTTTCTCCTCAGTCGACTGGCCAATCAACCTGAAACTGCAACTGGGCGCTGAGCCTCGGCAGAAACAGGGACTGACAAAGCTGATTTTTCCATTTTAAGCCATTTAAGAGCAAATTTAACATGCTTTGGCCAGTCTGCACAGATATAAAGTGTCAACACTTTGTGGAAAATGCCACGCCATGTATTCCCCTCTGATACAGCCTGTATGTTATTTGCTGTGAGAGGGCCTATCACTGGACTGATGGTTGTCTGAAAACTTCCAAAATGGGCTTTAAATCAGGGTTCCCCAAATCTGACCCCAGAATCCAAATCCAGCCGAGTTTCCTTTCCTCACAGATAACAAAACAATTAGCAAAGCTGATTGGCTAGACTGGCTTCACATCTGACGCCCAGGTAAAGGGAGGGTGGAAAAACAGTAGATCTTTACCCTCAAGGACCGTGATTTGAAGACCAAGGCTTTAAATGATGAGTAAATGAAGTACTGTATCACCCATGCCAAAGGCAGCATCCCCTTCTCTTGTTTTCACGGCGACCTGGGGAAAGACAGACAAGTCGTTCCTCTTGCATTCAAAAAGTCAATCCACTCGAGAGCCTTCTCTGTCATTCTTTTCAGCACGGAGGAGGTTTTGTCGGACGTGGTGTTAAAAGTCAGCTGTCTGTGCTCAGTGTGAGAGCAGTGAAAGAGAGGCTTTACGGAGAGCGCTTTGTTTTGAGTGTCTCTCGCTCCCCGTAATGGCACCGAGTGCCAAAAGCCTCACCGTGCGCTCGCCTTTTGTTGACAAGCGTCTATTACAGAGGCGCGGAGACCAAAGAAGATGTCAGGAGGTGACAAGTTATCTTAACGCGCCTCTTAAAGATCTGAAAGTCCTCATTTGAAAAAAAAAAAAAAAAAAATTCAGAAGACAACTTGTAAGCATACCGGAGCAACACGCTAGGCTGAATTAGCGATGAGTACACACGGGTGAAAATGCAGCCAACGATCACACACAACTCAAGACACTGCCGTTAACCAGCAATAACTGTGTCAAAATCAGTGTCAAAATATGGTAGAAAGTTAAGCTGAACAGTATTACAGAATCAATCATTAGCATGTGCTTCCCTGCCACTAAAGACACTGTATTTCCTTGTTAAAAAAACCTCAGTCTTCACACCTAAGAAGAATGTGCTGCTTTTAAACACAGTATGAGTAACCAGACAATTGCTGAGAAGCAATCAGCACATCGAACACTCCTTGATTGTTTATTTGCACGTTTTTCTTTCTTGCACAGAAACAGTTCAGCAAGGTCGGTAATTAGCAAAATTAATTGCATCCGTGGGAGGGGGAAAAAAAAAGAAAAACAACTGTATTTAAATAAAGCCGAGGATTTATGTTGATCGAACAGAGACTGTTTATATACAGTCAACTGCGGTTCCTCAAGAGTTCCTGATGTTATCCTCAAAGTCCCATCACAAATTCTCCATTTTAATCCGACTAGCACTAGGATTCGAGTAATGAACTCAAAAACATACAATCAGTCATGCAGGTAACTGGGGCCAATTACTTTGTATTTTTTTGGAGCAAGCAAAACATTTTGATTGGCTCAGAGAAGCACATGATTGACAGCTCGTGGCATCCCATAGAACGGCTTGCAAATATTCACTCGCTCCCATCGCTACCACATACATCCAGGAACAAGTATATAAATGGATTTATTTCAGCACTCAGTGGTTCAAATGTTGTAAAAATATTTTACTTGATGGACAACAATAACCTCTAGAGTCATCTTTAACACTGAATTGATTGAGAGACAAGCGTATGTTTCAAGTGGTTCCAGTACACAACGCAACAATATCGAGAAAACGATGTGCTGAATGCGGAATGCTCTGAATTTCAGAAGGACTGGAGAACCCTGCGACTGCGGCCTGGAGCTCCGAGAGCCTTTACACCAACGCCGCTCCCAGGCTGGAGCCGCCAGCTCCATAGCATGGTGACCCCAGTCTTGACCTTGAGCACCTCACAAATGTAGGCACCAGATAATCAATCTCTCCGCGCTTACTTCATCTACGCCCGCCACCCTGCACTAACTGCCAGTCAATAGCGCGCGCCCGTCTCTTTCAGGGCAGGGGGTCCTAGGCATACAGAATTACCCAGAGGGGTCAATACCATGCAACTTCACGGCTCTGAGAGGACATCCTCTTCAAAGCTGGCCCCAGCCGCTCGCGCTGAGCCTATCGACAGCAGTGAAATGAATACCTTGCAGGTGCGGATTGTGACTTTGGCAGGGCGCAGGGGGGAAATGCTAAGCTAAAGAAAACAGGTGATTGCGATTGGTTTCTGGCTGGAAGCAGGGACTCAAATGCAAGACGCTGGCTGGATTTCGGCAGACAGTCAGACGCACCGGCGACACGTAGGTGGACACCTCAACCCTGAGAAAAAAAAAAAAAAAATAAAGGAATAAAAAAAACACAGAGAGGACTTTTTTCCATTGTTCTATTGCTCTTTGTTTTCCCCAGTGACATGTTTTGTTGCTGCAAACGACACAAAAAACTTTCTGCAGGAGGAAAAAAAAAAGTTGAAAATCTCAGAAGCTCCGCAAACAGTATCGGCATGGGATGCGTAGATGCGAGTGTGTGTGAGAGCGAGCGAATGTGAGCGTGTGTGTGTGTATCTGCATGTGTGTGTTTGTGGGGGGGGGGGGGGTGGAGGGTGGAGGTGGGGAGTGTAAGACTATGTCAGCAAACAATAACAGCGAAACAACAGCTTAATATTGTTTGTACGCCCGGCAAACAGAAACTAATATAGCGGGTAAACAAGAAACAGGCTCCTGTCTCGACTGCTTTGTTCCAAAGCTGCGATGTTAGTAGCTAAAACCCACCCACTCCCCGCCACCCCCAAAGGCTGGAACTATTAGATTCCTGCAGGTCTACAGTAAACCCCCACCCCCCTCACCGCCAACACCTCCCTCTTCCACTGACTTGGCGCACCAAAAAAAAAAAAAAAACAAAAAAAATAGAGATCAGAGGAAGTTAATAGGCACTACATCTGCGACAGCGGGAACAATGCATCTTAGTCTACATTTCACCGCTTACGGGGCGCCGCGGCTTCTCCTTCCCCGTCCGCTTTATCTCCCGAGTCGTCTTCGCGTATTCCAATTATACCGCGCGCCTGACCTTTTCGCCGAGCCCGCGGAAGATACAGTTATCTTCTCCGGTGACACACAACATCTATCAATCAACATTTTCCCCGCCATTTATTTAAAGGGAAAAGAGCATAACTGAAGCCTAGTGAAGCAAGGAGTTCTCTCTTTCTCTCTCTCCATCTCTCTTTTTTCTCACTCTCTCCATCTGTCTTTCTCTCCTCTCCATCTTGGTGTCTCTGTCTCTCTCTCTCACTCCATCCCTGTCCCTCTCTCAATTCAATTCAATTCAATTAAAAATGCTTTAATTGGCATGAAACACTTGTATACTTGTGTTGCCAAAGCTAAATGTGACACTATAACCTATTCACACAATAACACTGTACCAGAAATGTGTAACAGATGCGTGTTCATGTGTAGAGCAGTAACAGGTGAGTGTTGGTAGAGTGCCTGTGCATGTGTGTGTGCGTGTATGCGTGCGTGTGTGTGTGAGAGTGTGTGCGTTAGTGTGGGTGCAGAAACAGGCTGGATTTACGAGAAAGTGCGTGTGTGTATATGTGAAGAATTACCAAGTTAGTGTAGGAGATGTTGCATCTATGCCTCTCGCTCGCTCTCCCTCTCTCTTTCTAGGAGGTTTTGATTAGAGTTCTGCATGGCCTGGGTAGAAGATGAGAACCGGGAAAGCAACTGATAAAGATGTTTTTTTTTTTTCCTTCAGACAAAAACAGAAGAAGAGATCTGAGGGGGTGGGGGGTGAAAGGGAGCGCATCGAATTTTCCTCAACACTTAAACATGACTACCTGCCTGAGAGCACTCAACTTCCACAAACAAAACCCCTGCCATTCCAATGCTGCCGCACGTTTCAATAACAGCCTAGCGTGAAGAGAAGTCATACTTCCTTAGTTACGCCTTCTCCCCCCCTTCTTTCCGAAGGGCTAATCTACATCTTTCATTGAATCAAGAATGTAAATTCCAAAGAAATGCTTCTTTTTCAATTTCATGCTAAAGTAGCTCAAGTTAGTGGATGTAATTTCTCCTAACAAGAAAATTTATCACTGCGTCGTTCACTTAGACGCACCATGTGAGAGGCTGATTTTTGCATTTTCTTTTTATAAAAGGGTATGGCTTTGATAAATGTGCCAAAAGCGCCATCTCTCCAAAGCAATTTAGACAAGGACAGCACAATTACACAGCTTCTGAAAAAAAAAAATGTGGATTTAGAATTGATTCTGCATAAAAAAGAAAGGCACTTTAAGTTAAACGTGCACCATGGGTAAAAAAAAAAAAAAACGTAAACACTCAGCTGCAAATATTTTGGCCTTTACCAAGATCGCAATATGTTGATAAAACTAAAACAGGTCAGAAATAATGCTGCATATTGCTTATGCATTGAGTGTAAGAGGACAATTGTTTTAAAGCAGCCCAACTTGCAAATATCCAGCAGGTCCGTTTGAGTTATAGGCCTGAAATGAACTTTTATTTCCTGCTGATGAAGACTGTTCATATGTCCAGTGTGCTAATGATTTTGAATACAAGTTACTGTGATTCACAAACATTAGGTACTGACCTTGTTTTGACTGTTCCGCAGCCAAAATAGCTAATTTAAACAAAAATCTGGAGAATAGGAATTGGAAAAAAAGCATTATGAACAAAAATACTTATAATACAGCAAATGGCAAAAAAAGACAAATGTTTAATCGCGAGCCGTGAAAGAATCTCATATTAGCAGCATTATTACTAAGAGGTAAACGGAAAAAAAAATGCGGATAAAGATGAACTAAGAAGACATGATAGCTTCTGAAACATCGTCAATATAATTTATTGAATGTTCTGGTGTAATTTGTCAAAGCTGAGTCAAGTACAAATACACATTTACCACTCCTTCAGCTCCTAGTGCGTATATTCGAGGTTTAAAAAAAAAATACACGACAGGAACAAATCTAATAAATTCCACAGATTACATTTTACTTGGAGGTGAGAAAAAAAGAAGACATTTTTAAATGTAGAATATGCAGTTTTTATAGCTTAGGGCCTTTTTTTTTTTTTTTTTTTTTACCAGGGAATGAAGCTTCAAAGAAATGTAAGAATCAATTAAGATCAGGCGAACATAAACAGCATGTATACAAGGCCGTGACAGATAAATTGGATTCTGAATTAAATAAGCAGATAAACTGCCTTGCAAGTGCATTGACAAGCAGTTCTCTCAGAGTTGATGCTACCAGACAATTATATTATAGGACAATGATGTTTTCTTGTTGATTGGCAGGGTACTTAATCATTTAGTGAAAGTGAGCCTGACATGGGAAGATTAATTTGAACAAGCGTTCTTAGTAGTGAGCTGCAATAAACACTTTTTCTATTAATTACCGTCTTTTGCATATTATCATGGATCAATTCATTGTTGTCATTTTAAGGAAAACATCAAATCCTGCTTCATCCTCCTCCTCGTCTGTCTTCTGGTTCACTGGATACCGACAGGCTCGTGTCACAACAATTGTTATCATTAGAGGGGGAAAAAAAAAAAACTAACAGCCACAGTCATACACTAACGTGGCTTCCATGGCATTAAAAATCACCCACGGTAAACACATGTGTGCCTTGTAATACCAATTCATCCACGCGTCTTTCAGCCATCAAAAGATCCCAGAAACGGCTCCTAAACCGTGTTTAAGCATTCAAAACTCATTACATGCGTTTCACGTTTGTACCACTGCCCACTCCATTTTCATTCATCACAAACCCCATGTCTCCTTGTACCATTTAAAGAGACACACAGATAGCAGTATCAACAACCTTGTAGGAGAGAGGAAATTAATAGTTCCACTGTGACGTCATGGTACATGGCAGAAGCCTGTTCAGACAGTTAATCTTTCTCAGTAGCGGGCTTTTCTGGATGACTTTTCTCTAAGGCCCCATCCACACATAAGGATATTTTTCTAAATGGATATTTTCTTGCCTCCATTTAAAAAAGTAAAAAAAAAAATTCCATATGACCTTGTTTAACAAAATATCTGCGTCCACACGAGAATGCAAAAACATGCAAACGCCCAAATCAAGTATTCCCGACCAGTAGGTGGCGATATCATCTATACTTATATAGTCTAATATCAGAGAGGAACATTACACGATGTAACAGTGGGCATGCACAAAATGAGTTGTGACATCACTGTCTTCCAAAAGCCCCATTTAACATGTCCACACGGACACACAGAAATGTGCATTTTTTAAAAATCTTCATTTTAGAGGGCCTTTTAAAATATCTCAGCTTTTGTGACCTAAAACGCAGTTTGCATGAGGACAAAAGGCCAAAACGAATAAAATAATATACATTTTCAAAATTATCCATATTTGGACAGGGCTTAAGGCCTAGCCCAGAGTAATTCAGATATTTTTTTAAACAGATATTTCCCCCCTCTGATTAAAAAAAGAAGAAAATACTACATGACTGCATTTTACCATCAAGTGTTGCCAGGCAAAACAAACGTTGCCCGCCAGCACTTATTTTAGTGCTTTTCATACTGACTCAGTTTTGCAAGCGTGAC
Organism: Gymnothorax javanicus; assembly: GCA_029692085.1. Taxonomy (NCBI): domain Eukaryota; kingdom Metazoa; phylum Chordata; class Actinopteri; order Anguilliformes; family Muraenidae; genus Gymnothorax; species Gymnothorax javanicus. The sequence continues at coordinate 84,014,113 of CM056201.1, forward strand.
CTCAACCGTTTTCAACGTATTGTTTTTTGAAAATCCGTGACCTTGAGTTTGACTTTTCGAGGTCAATCAAGAACAAAGGTTGTGGTGTCAAATAAAAGCCCATATAGGAGTTCCAATATGGTCATAATAGTAAACATCTGTCAATCAGCAACCATTTTTGAGTTATAATGGAAAATATATTATCTTCGCCGGACCTTGACCCCCCTGAAATTAACCCCTAACCACTATGGAGACTATCATAGCTGCCATGCAGCAGATAGTTGGAAGCAGAATTGAAAGACGCACATTTAGATTTTGGTTTGAGGGCAATGTGATGAAAGTGAAGGAAGTAATTGGAAAAAAAACAAAAAAAACATTTTGATATTTCTGATGAACTTAATCTTAATCCAATAACCCCCAAAACTTAATCAGAGTTCATGTACGGACCATTGCCAACCAACTGTGAAAAGACTGAAGTCAATCAGGGCAACCGTGTACACGCCAGACTGTTAACACGCGGACACACAGACAAGAAAAAAAATAGGACCAAGGGTCCTGTAGCTTACCGGCAAGTAGTCTTATAGTGATGATACAAGTTATGAAAATTTCATGTGAAGTTTGACATTTGAATCAATAAAAATCAATTTCAAGGTCACTAAATAAAAGTTCACATACATTTATAGGACCTCCTGTAATACAAACGCAATCTTAAGCTCTGAAGCAGTTTTGGTGATACAAGTCATTGAAAATTCAATATGTCAATTGTGAAATTAAAGGTCACAGAATGTCAAGTTATGGTCAGCAAATGGACTTCACATATGACTTTCTAAATGTCTCTATACAAACCTCGGTGACCATTTGGGTGATACAAGTCATTGATACAAGTTTCAATGTCAAGTTTGACCCTCAAAGATCACTGACAGTCAAGTTGAATATCACCAAATGAAAGTTCATACATGACTTCCAAGATGTCAGTAACACAAACCTAGGCTCCATCTGTGACCATTTTAGTGATACAAGTCATCGAATTTTCACTAGGTCACATCTGACCTTTGAAGGTCAATACGAAGGTCGGCAAATGAAAGTTCATAAATGACTTCCTATATGTCTCTAATACAAACCTAGACTCCATCTGTGACTGTTTTGGCAAAACAAGTCATTGTAATTGTATTATGTCAAGTTTGACCTTCAAAGGTCACCAACAGTCAAGTTGAATGTCACCAAATGAAAGTTCATATGTGACTTCCTATGTCAGTAACACAAACCTAGGCTCCATCTGTGACCTTTTCAGTGACAGAAGTCATTGAATTTTCTCTTGGTCATTTTTGACCTTCGAAGGTCAATATGAATGTCACCAAATGAAAGATCATATATGACTTACTATACGTCTCCAATACAAACCTACACTCAATCTGTAACGATTTTGCTGATACAAGTCATTGAAATTTCACTGTATAGTTTGGCCGTTCAAGGTCACTGAAGGTCAAGTTCAAGGTCACCAAATTAAACTTCATGTATGACTTCTTATACATCTCCAATACAAACCGAAACTATCTGTAACCATTTTGCTGATATGAGTCATTGAAATTTCACTGTGAAGTTTGGGCATTCAAGGTCACTGAAAGTCAAGTTCAATGTCACCCAATGAAACTTCATACATGACTTCCTATATGCCTGCAATACAAACCTAAGCTCAATCTGTAATAGTTTTGGTGATAGAAGTCATTGAAATTTCACTATGTGAAGTTTGACCTTAAAAAGGTCGCCGAAGGTCAAGTTCAAGGCCACCAAATGAAAGTTCATACATGACTTCCAATAAGTGTTCAATGCACATATGTTCCCAATCTTCAATACTTTCATAGCCTGGAATCCATCCGTATCAAGCTTTGGTCGCTCCCAACGGTCACTTGCTTGTACGTCTGGCCTCAGTCGGTAGACCAGCGTTTGACTTTCAAATATTCGCACAAAATCCATGCGAGATCTGTGATTGGCTCACAGTCGCAAGGGTGCCCCCTCCCCTTTTAGACAGACTTAAAAATAAATAAAAATACCACAGTTCTGCATTCAACGGAAGTCCCGCCTCCCGGCTCGTGTTTATACGAGTATTCATCTGAGTGGCAGCAGAGTCTCTGGGCAATGAACGAGCCGGGAGGCGGGACTTCCACTGAATACACGAGCTTACTTAAAGCATAACTAGCATTTTATTATTTTTAGCGAAAAATAGAAGTGTTTCTAGAGTTCTGAGGATACGAGTGGACAAAGCTGACTTGGATTATACTGGACGATGCGTTGGACGATGGTTTGAAAGTTTGTCAACGGACATTTTGTGGAGTTTTCCCATTGCTACTGTGTGACCCCATTTGCTTCCAGCAAAAAAGGAATTTGGATAATTTTCAAAACTCTCCAGTGGCCATAAAGTTGCGCCAGGTGAAGAACAACTTTGTCCGTTAAAGACATCTAATGGTGAGTAATTGATATACAAATTATAGTTTTTGGGTGGAGTTTCACTTTAATCTAGCTGATGCAATCATGCCCTTCGAGCTATAGCTAATGCCAATTACCGTGAAATATGTTATGTAATTTGAGTATTATTTAATTTAGCCTTATACCGGGGAATCCCTCTGAAATAAACAAAATGCAGATATGGCCAAACATTATCCTGTTCAAAACCTAACAATCACTCCAAGAGTAAACGCAAGCAAACCACAATCTAATTTTTAAGCTCATGTCAAATAACATTCACAAATGCCGTTGCTGGCCAGCTAACTCACATTCGATTGGTGGTTCTCGCCAAGAGCAGAAAACATGAATATTCATATATTCACTTCATTAGTGACGTGAGGGCTTAACGCTGGCTATACGACTGAGGCCAGACTGATAAGTCAGTGATTGTTGGGAGCGACCAGCACTTTATCAGTATGGATTCCAGGCTAATATTTTCAAGCCTAGAAACCTTTGAAAATTGTAACATTTTGCTTGACCTCAAGTTTGACCTTTCAAGGTCATCTGAGGTCAACTTCAACGCAGCCAAAATATAGGTCATATATTACTTCCTATATGTCAGTAATACAAACTTAATCTCTATCTGCAACCATTTAGCGTCCACAGGCGATTTGGCCCATTCTCCATAAGACCCAATGTTAAAGTACAGCGCCCCCACTAGACCCACTTCTGTCGATTCAATCAAAATGGCACTTGCACTGTACATAAAGTGTATCAAGGTGACTTGATTGCCAGATTTAGAAAAAAAGTTATAAGACAGTTTTTGAGAAATAAGTTTCTGAAATCTCAAGGCACATCTTTTAACATTGTTAATATATTCCCTGACCTCGAGTTTGACCTTTCAAAGTCATCTGTGGTCACATTTAATATTGCCAATATGTAGGTCATATATGATTTCCTATATGTCGATGATACAAACCTAACCTCTATCTGCAACCATTTGGCCTCCACAGGCCATCTTGCATATTCATAAAGTACAGCGCCGCCAATAGACCCACTTCCATCGATTCAATCAAAATGGCGCTCGCACTGTACATTGGCGGTACCAAGGTAAGTTGATTGCCTGATTTAGAAAAAAAATTTATCCTGCAGTTTTTGAGAAATAATTTTTTAAAGTTTCTCAGTCCTTTCTTTACCATTGGAGCCAAAATTTCAAGGGCCCATAAAACGGGCAAAAATGATTCAATCAAAAATCCGAGAAAAATGACTGGAGATATGGTCTAGTAGTATGTTATTGCAAATTTACACGAAAATTCATCGGGCCAAAAAAAAGAAAAAATGTTCCGGACGACCGACGCCGGAAGCCACACCACGGCAATAGCTTATCGGCCCATAGGGCCGGCAAGCTAAAAACAAACTGCACCGATTACAATACCTCGCCCCGCTGACTCTGTCGCAGGTGAGGTAAATATCTCCATAAAACGAAAACGCAAAAATGAAAACAAACGTCCAAATCAAGTATGCTAGGTCAAGAGGTGGTGACACTGTCTATATAACCGTACACACAATACCACAGAAGAACATTACCCAAAGCAACAATGGGCATGCGTGAATTCAGTTGTCACATCTTTGTTTTCCCAAGCACTCCATTTTCCACATAGATACACAAAAACCAGTTTTTAAAAAACGTCCACTTTAACAGCTCTTCAACAACCTCTGTTTTAGTGAGCTAAAATGCCCTTTAAGAGTAGTCGAGGGCCAAAAGTGCGTAGATAAAGCAACGTTCAAAAAATAACTGTGTAAGTGGGGACAAAGCCTAACTCAGTGTTCCAGAACTTACCAGTGACCATTGTTAGAGCCGCAATAGAATGTCAAGATAAGAACATTATTATCCAACACGAGAGGATCTAAATTACATCATGAATCGGTTAACAGCACACAGATCTGTCAGTAAACATCCTGTCCAAGACCTCAGATAACCCTGATGTCAGGCTAGCTAGCCGCAGCTGACATTTTATAATGCTGAGATCTAAGAAGAACAGTGATAGGCACTTAAGCTGCCTTTTTCAAATGAATTGTACTATTAGTCAGTACTATCTGATGAGAATGTTCCATGTCACTGGTCTCCACATTTGGTCCTGGGCTACCATGTGTAAGCCAGTCTCATTTCAACCACAACTGCCATCAAAGAATTTCAAAAAGTTATTTATTTTTCTTGTGTGGGCCCTTCTGAGGTTTAGCAGGGTGGGGCGTACATATCATCATAATCAACATTAAGCCAGAGTTCGTTTTTTAATGCCACAAAGAATATAATTCCCCAAGTTCATATTGTTCTTACAGCATCATGGCAAACAATTTCGTAAAAATAAGTAACAAAAAAGACTGAGGTTAACAGCCTCCTAATTTGGTAGAAAAACTCAACATTAGCTTGTGCCATTGGATAGTAACACAGCCAGAAAATTAGCTACTAGTAAGTTAGCTGGTGGGTACATGGAAAGCTCACCGACACGAAATGTATTACCTCAGTTTATTAAGCCCACGTTTATTATTACCATTCATTACCAATAATACATGTTGCAACAGAGTACCAAGTTTCGTTGAAACATTTGTACACAACCTCTGCAAATGTCATCTTAACATCCAGGACACGGCCTACCTGATGAAGGCTACATGGGCCAAACTTTTTGCGGACCTCCTGGCTGAGAGCCGTGGACGCCACTCTGTGAAACTCTGTCTTAGAGGGTAAAAAATCTAGCCCATCCACAAACGTAGAGCATAGGAGCACTGTAACTCCCAAGATGATAGCAACACTTCAAACATGTAGGACAGAGCTGTTGGCTCAGTGACTGAGACCCTGACATGAACAGGTTCTAAGGGGCACAATGAAGACAATCCCCATTCTGAATGACGCAAATGCATTACTTTGTCTAACAGGTATGCCAGCTGGCATCCGAAACATCAGAAGAATCCTGTCACCAGCAGGAGTGACATCTCCCTTTCAGATCCCAGCCTTCTTTCCCTTTTATCAGAATATCTGGGGTTACTTACCTCACAAGTGGTTGACAGAGCTCCCATTCAAAAGTTGCATTAACACTTTGAGTGATTAGCACGTAAACGGAAGGTCAACTGTACTGCAGAGTTCTAAGACCTGCGATGTAAACAGATGGAGCAGTTTCAAATTACACCATGAAAAAAAAAAAAAAAAAAAAAAAACAGGTAGAAGTTTAACAAACACACTCAAACACATACAAAATGGACAAAAATGTTGCTAAAAACACCTTAGAAATGGAAGACAACAAAATAAAGGGGGAAGATGAGATTTCTTTTTCCGGAGGGTGGAGATCGAGAGCGCGGAAAGAGAGCGTTTTAATTTGCTGATTAGGACTCATTGGGGAGACGAGACTGAGTCTGGTTAGATGGGAGAGATTAACGGATTCCCAGAGAGAGTGTCACCGGGCCCGCGACCTGCAGCCTTGTAATCTCAGTGCTCGATCGATCGACAGCGCACTCCACCGCTGCGAACACGGCCGCTGCGCTGTATCGCTACAGGAGACACGTGGGACTCCTCCAGGGTCCCGACAATGAAAGTTCACCGCAAACACAACAAATAAAACTAAAAAACAAAAAAATACAAACACAAACCCATGAACCCATCCAAACAAACAATACGGTAACATATCATCTCACATCTGTCCAAAACACAGAGCAATTCTACAAATCAAAATCTATGCTGGGCAGAGATTAAAAAAAAAACAAACAAACGAAAAAAAAAAAACCTCATTTTAGCAACCACAGAAAAAAAAAAACCTGAACTCCAAATCTGTCAATCACGGAGTGAGATCATAAATTGGGCGGAGCCACATCCTCAGCCTCATCTGCATTCAGAGTGTTCCACACCGTAACTATAGGAACCAGGCCCAGGGAGCCCGACTCATCTGCGGCTCCTCTTTGCGTAATACACAAGCAAACAAAGCACAAACAAATTAATCCCCAGCCATGCAAAAAAAGAAACTGTGCTCTGCATGAAAAAACAAAAGAAATAAAGAAGGCTTTAGAATGAGAGACCTGAGCCACAGATAAAAATATGTATGCCTTTCATGATTTATCTGCCTGGTTTGAACCAGGCAGCACCTTCAAAGTGTCTTTCTCCATCGAGAGAAGAGCATGGGCTAACTGTCCCTAGCAGGACATCGCTCTGATCTGACCGAGAATCAACAGCCGAACACTGAACAAGCTCCTCCGAGGCTGTGGACCCAAGCCAAGTACACAAGTACTGTGAAGACCAGTGGCTCCCAGCATCGGCCCCGGGGACCCCCTGCATATGCTGGATTTTGTTCCAACCGCAACTGCAGCCACTGTTTTTAACAGCCATTCATTTTTCTTAATGATCTCCCTTTTCATGTTTAAAAGGTTTATTTACTGTTTTTAGCCCATTATCTGAAATAGCTTCAGCTGAATGCCATTTAGGGGAAAAAAAACTGTGCTTTATGGACAACATTTGCAAATACGGTCCACAATTTTGGCAATTTTTGACTGAAATTAAAGAAGATGGTGATGGCGGTCCTGATTATGTTGCTGAACTAGTGCTTTTCGCTTTTAAATAATGGAGGTTTGACTCGTTATAATTTGCCTTGTAGCTTAATTTGTGACTAACTTGCTGTTTTTTAGGGACCAAGGGTCTTCACTTTATACAATTACAAGCTAGTCAAATATTTAATTTCATTAGTTAGAATTTCATCCACTTTTTATGTAATTTCCACTGTAATATAATCAGAATATGGAACTCTTTAGAGCAGTCACGGCTATTTGTGAAATAATATGACTTTAAAGAAGAAAAGACCTGTATAAACACAAATGGAGCAATTAAGAAAAATTAACAGCTAATCAAAATTTTGGGATTGTTAACGAGGTTGCAGCAAAAAAATAGCATACACAGGTGATCGTTAGGACCGATGTTGGGAGCCACAGGTGTAGACAACATGGTGCAATGTGGATTAGGCAGGGCAGTCATATCTAATCACATCCAAAATGGGCTTGTGTGGGCATTTATTTTTGCCCGAGACGATGACCGTACCATCATTTGCTATCTAAAGTCCCTTGATTCGACCCATGAATCAGGGTCTTGACTGAAGACGACGATTAGCAAATCAGCTGAATCAGCCTCTATTACGCTAATTCAAAATGAAAACCTAATCCCATGCGAACCCTCTTTGAAAGAAAAAATTTGCCAAAAAAATTATTAAAACCTAAGTAGCAGTGACAGTTGAACATATGGGACCACAATGCAGACCCACCCAGCAAAGGTTGAAACATGACATTTTTCATGTTAGCCACTGTGCAGTGGTTTATGCTGCAGTCAGAATGGCAGCATTCAGAACGAACGTAGCTCAGGCTTTGCGGTGATCACACTACAGCCGTAGCATCGCAATTAAGCTAACCGGCGCCATGTTGACAGTGCGGACACTCACACGGAGCACCCTCCCTCGGAGAAGCGCAGGGAACTGAGCGAGTCACAGGTGTGGAGTAAAGCGCCATGCGGGTCGCAGAGGTGAAAACCCCGGCCTTGTTTTTAATCGGCCGAAGCCACGTCCTGCCAGTGCCGGCACAGAAAAAGGGCACTCGGTGGGGGGATCGGTGGTGGTGGTGGTGGGGGGGGGGGGGGGTCTTTACAACGTCACAGACAAGTACCTTTATGGCTTCCAATCTGTCCCATAAAAATAATTACTCCTGTCAGGAGAGTCAAATGGCTACAAATTACAGGCAGCATACGCTATCGCCATTAGCTTCCCCGCCGCTCTAAAAGATCACTCCCCACCGCTGACATTTTTGACCAGCAGTCAAACGTTAGCCCAAAAAAAGAGAGAAAACAAGAGAAAAAGGGAATGAGGTGTAATGAGCATCCTCCAATTTCCACTTCCTTTAGGACTGAAGCAAGCTTTGTCTGGCTAATAGAGAGCAGGGAAATTGGTGAGGAATATTACAATATGGAGATTTTCAAAATGACAGTTCCATGCTTAAAATTACCCAAAAATGCCAAGCTACCAGGGAGAAACACTCAAATATTACAATACAGAGATATTAGAAAGGATGGTTCAGTGTTTTAGAATGACTGAAAAATGTCAAGCTTCTGGTCAGAAACACTCAAATACACAATATGGAGATCAAAAAAGCAAATTTGTGTATTGGATTCACAAAAGACCTGTGCTGGGTTTGAGAAAATGGTGACCTGGGAGTAATGCACACTCGCTTTCCACGTCCTAAACAATATGTCATGGTGTATAAAATGGGAATATTTTAGAAAGAAAATGTGACCAAATTTACACATTTTACGGCATAAGAAACCTTAGTTGTTTTGTTGCCCACATTGTCATAAAAACCAGTGCAGGAAAAAAAACATGTTTTGAGGGTTAACCTCTCAGTAAGTGTGACAATGAGAACACGTGGCTAGAGGGTGCATTTGTGTGTGTGTGTGTGTGTGTGTGTGTGTGTGGGGGGGTGCATAGAATGTACAGTGTACAAAAGGCAAAGAAAGTATATCTAGAAACAACTGAACTAAATAGATGAAGCATTTTCTCCCTGGCAAAGTGATATCACATTCATATATTCTGAACCGTGTGTTTGTGTTTGCTTATACAGAACTGTTTCTGTGCACAAACCAGAGCTAAACCAAAGAACTTCAATTTTCTAACCTGAATAGAAATATCACCAGAAGACCATGTACAACCATTGCACCATTTATAAAGTCAATTTCAATATTTGTTGCAAGTAGGGGGAAAAAAAAACAACCTAAGGCAAGAATTTTGCCTCCCCATTTGATAGCATTCACTGCTAAAGCAGACACGGATGTGAAATGTGGGCACGCTTGTTAAATTCACAAGACTCTAAAGCTCTTTCCAGTAAATCCTGCCTTTAAGCTGTCAGCTTAAGTCTGCCAGTATGAGCATACATGTGAATTTTAAGCTCACTGTTAAATGGATGCTAGTGTCATGAAGCCTATCCAGTGCATAACCTACTTGGCTTGAGTTTTTGCTTGCAAAACAAAATGCATGTCACACGTCAAGGATCTAAAACTCTCTGTTTGCCTGTCGCAACTGGTGCAGACGAGTTCAAAACGGCTTACACCAGGGATATTTAGTGTGTTCTGAATAACATTCGCCTCAGAAACGCACATTTGCACTTATTTACAAAGCAACTTATTCGGATTCAACGCGATACGCTCTACAGGCTCCTGCTTTTAGTTTAAGGACAACATCTGAGCAACTTCCAAATGACTTTTTGTGAAAACTGCAGGAAAACACAAACAAAAGTCTACTCTCAGTCAACCTGGGAATTCCGTTTCAGTTGCTCTACTGTGATTTAAGAAAACCAGTCAAAGTACTCGCGCTAAGCAACAATATACAGTCCCGTACAATTCCAGCAAATTAATCGACAATTTCAAAACATCGAGTTCTATGAAAATTCAGGGCAAAATTACACTTATGTAATTTTTCTTTTTTTTGGTTTTCGTGACAGCACCACACTTATTTACATCGCTGACAATTTCTTGATTTTGTAAAATGCTTTAACAGCATCAAAAGAGGTCAAAACAAAATATAACATGTATGGGCTGTGTAGAGTAAGCAGCGTAGTTAATCTAAGAAATGTTGCAAATGTTGGCCTTCTCTGAATATTCCTGTCCCCTTACACCTCTTGTTCTTGTCAGTTTTGCCCTGACAGACGTCACTGTTTCTGTGCTAAAAGACCCAAACCACAGGCAGTGGTCGGTGTAGGACTGATTGCCGTCCATCATATGTTGCTCTCTTTAGCTCTTTGATTTTGCAGCTGGTAAGCTGGTTGCCTTTTGTTGAGTCAAACTGCCAAAATCCAGAGCACGAGTCCCAATAGCCTGCCCAAAACCTACACTGACTCCTAGTACTACCTTCCACCCTATTACCATTATCCTGTCCATCCAAGCCATTGGCCAACTCATGACCCAACCCCCCCCCTCTCTATCCCTTCTCTCTCCCTCCCCCCTATGACTCCCTCCCTCCCTCCCTCCCTCCTTCTGTCTCTCTCTGCTCTCTGAAGTGATCTCACCTGACCCAAACTCCTTCATTTCCACACTGCTCCCTTATCAGGGCTGGTCGGCCTGCTGCTTTAGAAAAGGCCCTGGGCGCACAAGCGCCTGACAAAGACCAGAACATTCTGCAGCTTTTCTGTTGTGCTAAACAATCACACTCTCTCTTTCACGCTCCTTCAATCTCTGCCTCATTCCCTCTTTCTTTCTGCCTCTCCCTTCCTCTGTCTCTCTCTTCATGTCAGTCTCTTCTTCCCTCTCTCCCCCATTCCTGTTCTTTTCAAACTCTCTGTCCATCTCAACCCATTCTCTGTCCATCCTTCCATACCCTCTTGCAGTGATGAACAAATATTCCACGTCCACCTTCTACATCCAAGCAGAGAAATATTCCTTCGACCATCTGCTCAAGAAAATTCTAATTTCACAAGAATTTAGCCTTTCTTCAAATAGGCTTTGTAAACAGGAGTTACATCATTACAGTTGTAATTAAATAGATGATATGAACAGGAATGTGTGTACACATCAATTCTGGATTTTCTGGTTCAGGTATTCAATGTCACTGTTGTGAAATGTATGACACTGCCCACCACCAGATCCTCCCTTCTAATTTGCCCAGATCTGGATAGGTGGGGCTCTTCAGGCTCTGAGCCAATCCTGCAACTTCTGGCCTGCTCTCTCTCCCAATCACCTTTAATCTTTTGGAGGGTCTCACACCCTCTGTGATGTCACAATTTGGTGTCGTGGAGACCCGATTCCCCTGATCCTGATGCTACACCACATACATACGGAAAAGTTACAAGGACTCAGCTTGTATCACTCAAAAAGGCCTTTTCCTGTTAAACATTCCGCAAATACCCAAACCAAACCAAATCCATCCAAAGCCAGTGTCAGTGTAGGATCACCAATGCAGTCAAGCAAGTCTTGTGGGAGAAGAGGAACATCAGGGTCTACCAAAAAACAACAGTGGACCTGGTCACTCTCCAGAGGTGAATTCAATCGCTCCTCCAGTACAGCGCAATGGTGGACTTGTCAACAAACAGGACACTGGCTGCAGAAAAAAGTGGGGTGGATCTCTGGAGAGAACTGGTCATGTAGTCCACCCCCCACGAGAGGGACACCCGCAGATTTTCGATCAGAGCACGGCCTTTTCACACACTCCATGATTATTCCCCTCTGTGATTAGTTTTGTCCTGCAATGTTTGCTTTGTTTAGTATTATTAGTTATGGTTTTGTCTGTCTTTGATGATGTGCCTTTTGTATAAATGAATTAAATTTCTAATTATAAATCCCCTTCTTAAACTGTATATTGATGATTACTGCTGTGGCGCTTGCTTTTTGTATCTTTTTTTCCATTACAGAGTGTGGCAAAATTTGTATTATTGCATTCTGTGATGAGTGTTTGTTTGAAATATTTGGGTTTTTGTGAATTAAAATCCCCCCACCATTTTGTTATCTTGCTAGTTCATATTGTAGTACTTGTTTTTTGAATGGTTGAGTGCATTTTTGAATTATTTTTTGTCCTCTGTCTTTATTTTGTGTCTTCTCATTAATGCATGTTGCGATTCTTATACTGCTTTCATTGGTAAAAGATTTACTGATTTATGGAAAATTGTAAAAACCAATGAGAGCCAAACCAAACTTGACATCTTGCCCTCAACCCAAGCCCTGAAGAACCAAAGGGCCAGTCGATTGTAGCCTCACCTTTGCAACCACCAAGCAGTAGAGATCCAAAAAAATGAAGTTCCAAAATTATCAGAAGCAGGCAAAGCAAATTTCCAGTCTTAAACAGATCGATTAAGAGCTGAGTGACCATGGAAAGCATCTGCATCTCACCTGGACCTGCCATGTGACTCCGTGGCTCCCATTGTAAAAATGCAAGGTAACACCTTCACCATCCTTCCAGGGATAAATATTCTTTTTCTTTTTTTATTTAATTTTTTTTTTTTAATATATATAAATTTGGCTTCTCCAATCCCACCTGAATCTGGAATGCCCAATTGGGGAACTATGTACAAGACTTGCTCAAATGCCACCCCCTTTTGCCAACTCAGGAGAGTGAAGACAGTTTGCGGCTGTCCTCCTAAACACGCGCCTGTCAGTCTGCTGCTTCTTATGCACTCAGTGGTTGAATCCTCGCAAGTTCAGAGCGAGGGCGGAGGATATCCGAACATGAACTAGCTTAGAATCTTCCTGACGAGCGCCCGGCTGGCCAACAGGAGGCGCTTAAGCAACGAACAAAGCTACCATTTGTATATTACCCTTCCCGGCAGACCCTTCCCAATTTGCATCCCTGTAGCGCAATGGCAAATTGTGCGCTACTCTGAAAAAGCTCCGACCACTGCCAGTTGGTACGACCGGGCTCGAACCCGCGCCGTGATAGTCACTCCTGCTTCGCAATGCGGTGCTTTAACCGCGTGAGCTATCCGACAGCTCAGGGATAAATATTCTGCCCATTTTATTCACCGTGCCGAGCTACACCTTCTGCATGTGACTCATCAGTGATTCAGTCTACATTTCAGTTCAGAGATCATCCAATGTGTCACACCCCCGTGCTCTGTGTAGCAACACAAAAAAAGTCAACCATTCATAAGGCTGAATTGTAAAAAGGTTTTTTATTTCAAGCCGAAATAATTTTATGAAATAATACCATTGTACACTTGTTGTTATCCTCCATGTAGAGCAGGTGAAAATTAGACTTATTTACACAGGAGCAGAGAATGTCTTCATCTCAGACTGCAGCCGGACAAATAGTGTAACTAAAGCATGATTCCCAACACACACTTCTACGACTGATCAGGAAAACACAAAGGAACAGAGCACCAAACCAAAAAGGAATGAATCTGTGAGAAATACTTGACAGTTCAGGGCAAGGACACTAGAGTGCTAATTCTCTGTTCTGTAATCCTGAGAGTTTCGTAATTAAAAGCTGGTGTGTAGTGAAAACAAAGCAGTCTGTCCAGTGTTTGTGGGGAAACAGGCTGAGGGAGGGCCTCGTTACACCCTGTGGGCTTCCTGACAGCGGGGCTCAGGGTTCGAGCCACAGTGGAGCTCAAACAGAGACTGGCGCTCACTGGGAGAAACTTCACTACTCATGAATTAGAGATGACAGACATGCTGGCTCCCCCCACCCCCCACCTCCCCACCTCCCTGCACCACCATTGTTGATTATAAGCAGCCTGTAGCTCGCCGTGACTGTCCTCTGGAGCAAAGAGTTCACATGCCAAAACAAGAGAGTGAGTGAGCAGGTGTGGGTGAGTACATGTGTTTGAATGTGTGTGGTGTGTGTGTGTGCGCGCGCGTATAGGTGGGTATGTGCCCATGTGTGTTTGTTGCCTTTACCTGTGCTTGCGTGCGTTTCTGTGAGCATGCATACGTTTTCTGCGCGTGTGTGTGCATGTGTATAGGTGGGTATGTACCCGTGTGTTCGCTGCTTTTGCCTATGCTTGTGCTCGTCTCTGTGTGCGTGCATATGTTTTTTTGCATTTGTGTATGAGTGCATGTTTGTGTGCGTAAACATACGCATGTATGCCTGTATCAGTATGCGTCTCCACACAGTGAGAGGGACAGTAACACTATGTGACAGGGCCGTATTTCCGCAGTCGGGCTCCATCGGCGGTGCCGGCGGCCACATCAGCCGGGTCTGTCCTCACCTGCGACGCCTGGGTTCCAGCGAGCCGCACCTGTCTCCTCGTCGAGGGGCCCGATCGCCCATGAAATGCCCCTAAGTGTTTGTTTCCAGCAGATTTCACATCTGCCTCACACGCAGCTGCCTGACATTTCGCCCGCGTCCCGGGGGAACGGCGGCGCTGAGATGTAGTTACCCCGTAGACGCGCGCCGCAAATTCCACCAAGCCATGTAATGCGCCTTAACGCGGACGGACACACGACAGAGAAAGAGAGAAAAAAAAAGAGCGAGAAAAAAAACCAGCCATCGAAGATAATAGAATAATACCATCTGTTTTGTCTGGGGGGGAAAAAAAGAGAAAGGAACAAGGGGAAACCCTGTCATTCATATCATTTATCCGTCCTGTCATCGAACAGGAGACAACAACTCTATATGTCAAGCCAAGTGCATTGAGCTTCAGGGACCAGACGCGAGGAATGAGAAATGTTAAGCGAAACAGACCCGATGATAAATAAATACGACACGCGTTCTGTCTCTATTTGAAGAACGGCGTGTGAACAGAAAACAAATGTTAAGTCCCCTAATGATGGAGTATATCAGTGCGGTTTTATATGGCCGGTGAAAAGAAATATATATAAATCAGGCTGCAATCACGGTCGCGCATCGATGGTGACGGGACAATCCGGCTCCTAAACAAAAACCGTTAATATTTCAAAATGCTTTATTAAAAATTTAAAGCGGTTGTAAGATGTTTTATTTACACACTTGAGTAATGTAATCTCCGCCTGTGAGATAAAACTAATGAGGTTCTTGGGCGTTAGAGAGTAAATGAGACCGGTCTCCCTTTCCCGTCCGCCGAGCGGAAAACCCTCCATGATTAGGTTTCTAAATTACGCTCAAGGGCAATTTCGTTTCGCGTCCGCGCCAGAGTTCCGCCTTTGATGAGTCTGAGGTGTTTAAGACATCGGCGCTCTAACTTTTAATTCTGCCTCCTGTTTCTCCCCGAAGGCCACGCCGTGTAGTGGTGGGTGGATTTAGCTACGAACAGAAAAAAACAGAAACAATAATAATTAAAAAAAAAGCTTGACGTGCTGTTACTGTACACAGACTGAAAAATGCGTCTTCGTAAGTGACGTTAATTAAGAGTCCTGGGGGCCTGCTAAACACCTGACGGAAAAACCGTAAATGATGTGCGCCGCGTGTGTGACGAGAGACGACGGGAGTCAGTCTGCCTGTGATTTGTTACCCAAAAAAAAAAAAAATTAAATAAATAAATCCGCTTTTAAAGAGAGAGAGAGTTCCTGACAGAGCGTCGGAGTGCCGACCATTGGCTCCTCCGTTCCCGCCAACGTCCCCGCCACTGCTTTCCACGCCACCCTGGGGGGCGAGAACTTCCTCTGCCACCGCACTCACTTCCTGTGACGCGACTCACTACATTGTACACCCCCTGATCCATTTAACACTTCCTTCACTTCCTCCGTTCCAGAAAATTAATCACCTTCTAATCGTTAATTTTGATTTTATCCATTTATTTATTTGCTCATTTATTCATTCATTCATTTATTCATGCATTTATCTATTCATTTGTGAGCGATTCTGGTGGCACTTACCCAAACAGTGATAAAACTTTCACTCATAGCGGGCTGTTAATGACTTCTCTTTCGCAGATTCTTCAGATTTAATGAAAAAAAAAACCCAAATTTCAAAGATACCAAGAATTTTGCATTTTGCATTTTTCGGTCAATTTGATCCCAAATGTAAATGCTCTCGCAAAATTTTACCGTGGTTGGCGGTTAAAAGACCCAAATATAAACATGTAAAATCAGACATAGGACAAATTATTTTGCATTCAAGATTTTTTTTTTCTTTGCCAAAACAAGTTAGCAGTGGACCCCTTTCTCCATTCAATTTTGTGAACAGTTCCCAAGACTTTGTCACTGGCATTTGATTGTGAGCACAAATATAAGGTTTATTTATTTATTTTTTTTAATTCAAGTTCCTCATTGGCTCACCGGCGCCATTTGTTTCAACTTACATCAACAATTACCCAACAGGGATTGGTCAGAGGCAATGATTGGTCCTTGATCTTCCTGGCAAAATTCAACTCCCAGCCGACAAGATCAACATTTCCTATACATAATATAACATTTTCCAATAATCCAATGGGTAGGTTACAAATATAACAACATAGTGACTTCACATGAAAATTTAGAGGAAAAAACATGTCTGCGGATTTTGTCGGCCACTTAATTTGCAGGTAGCCGGCCCTAATGCCACTCTTTGAGATCTTACCCCCCGCGTTCCCTCCCCTTAAACCCGTAAACATGGCCGTCATTCGCTGCCCGAGTTCTCATCTGAAATTCTCCCGCAGCGACGCAGCCAGGTTAATTGCAGTCACTTTTACATTCGCCGGCTACTCGCCCGCCAAGCGCCTTGGCTACAGTGGGTGAAATGATGAGAAATAGGGGACCCCTCGCCCACACACACACACATACACACACATGCTAGCAACAGAGATAATAAAAGTAAAAAAAAAAGACAGAATTCAAACACTGATATATAAAAAACCTAAGAGGAAACCACAGAGGAATGAAATGCAGCAGACATGTGGACTCATTAGCCAAATGTGCTCTGGTCATATTCCCTTCCACCCTCTCCCTAATGCTTTAGTGCGAAGGTAGAACTTTTTGGGGGTGGGGGCAGGTCAAAGTCTATTACTTGCACTTTTCTTGAATGGAAGTGCGTGACATGCCATAGGCAAACAGCCCGAAACAACTGCAGCAAGACCTGAACCATCTAGCACAGTTTTACTGAATAAAATCCCCTTAATTCTCTTGTTTTTTTTTTCCCCCACATTTGCCAATTCAAAAAGACATTTCTACAAATTTGCTGTGAAGCAAAGGTAAGGAATGAGAATGCGTTCTTCCGGAGAGCCATCAATCAACACTGTAAATCCACCCAGATTAGAATCCTCATAATCAACTGACTACTCTACTAAAGTACAGTACGCTATAGATTTTAAGATCAATGCAAAGCGTCATGCATGTACATTAGCTCATTTTTTTTTCTACGTCAGTACATTCATGAGAAGGGCCTCGTGAATCGATGAATACAAATTTTAAGAAATTTTTTTCCCTGTTTTCATTCGTGTTCCATGCGATAAATCCAAACTCCCATTCAGCGTCAATTCAGTCACATACATTCCACCAAGCTGCCAGTCGTTTAAGAGAAACAATACCTCTGACTTTGTCACACACACACACACACACACACCCGCAGCTGCTGATATGTGCACGTGTTATATATTTATATCCGCAGCTGTGCATAAATCCTACAGCTCCGAGAGTGTGTGTGAAAACCACATCCGGTGAAATTAGCCCGCTTAATGAGTGTTACAGATGCAAGCTCGCCTGTGACATTTTGACTTCTCCAACCTAATCAATTAGCAATGCATTTTTTTTAATGTATAAATGAAATTCAGAAACATGGAGTAATCTTTCGTATTTCTCAAGGAAACCATTTTAATAAACTGATTACAATGTTAAAATGAATACTGTCTCATGCATTGTTTAATCTACAATGATTATGTTAATAAATATTGTATCTGCACCTATAACAGTAATAATAATAAAAATAATGACTTTTATAATAGCGAATAAATAACTATTATTATTATTATTATTATTATCATTATTGCAAATACAATATTTATTATGTTTATTATTATCCTCAAAACAGTTTGAAGTAAATCGGTGGCAAAGATTTACCGTGAATTATGAGTACTGCCAAATCTTGAAAACTGAAAATGAGAATTTCATTCGCTTTTAGCTTCCGTTTTACTTCTTAGCTTTTTCATGCTAACAGCATTGGCCATTAGTAATCAAAGAGACAATTGACCTTACCTGAGCCACAGTATAAACTTTTACCCCTCACCACTCACACCACATGCAGACACGCTCACACACACACACACACACACGCTCACACAGACTTGTGCACGCTCGCACGCACATGCGCGCTCCCGAGCGAGGGCACTTGACCTTTTTTTGATGAAGACAAAAAGGAGCGGCAGAATTGGATCAGTGGGTGTTCAAACAGGCCCTTTGGAGAGAGAGAAAGAGAGAGAGAGAGGTTTATGATAACAAGGTGCTCTCTCTCTCTCTCTCTGTCTGTGTCCCTCTCTAATGAGCAGCTCGGTGGAGAGACTGTAAGTGAAGTTAACAGAGAACGGAGCCCCTCTGTAGAGAAGTCCTCCAGAGCCCCATTACCATTAACTCTGATTTCTCCCTGTCTGCCTCCCTCACACAAATAATCACATCGGCCTGCGCGCCTGTCACTGCTACCTGCCCATCCGCACGCCGGCGAAAAATAAAAAATAAAATTAAGTACCCGACCGGCCTTTACACTCCACACTCTGTGTTACTCTTCCTCTCCTGTCCTCTCATCTGCGTTTTTAACAACTCTCTCCGGCAGTGAACCTTTCCCTGTCCTTCCCTATTGGGTCTGTCCTCCAGTTTAATCGCTCAATGTGCTTCCAGTGTCAACACTTAAAAACATATTAAATAACTGAACTTCTCTCACTTAATTACACCAAAACATAAAAAAAGAAAAAAACAAGAGCTGCTGCTGCCACAGGATGCACTACATTTCATAAAAATAACAGATAATAGTAAAAGAATGATAACGGCACATTTACTTAAATTTCATTTAAATAATTACAACAACTCTATAACATTAAAGTGACCACTAAAAATAATGAAAGCAATAATACGCCTAATGTCAATAACTACTGCTGCTACCACTAATAATAATAATAATGATAATTTAAAAAAAAAGGAAAAATTGAATTTTAATATAAAATATACTTCTTTTTTCTTTGTCATTCATAGACAAAAGCATAGGTAATCTGCTTTCTTAATACTCAGAATCTGTCTTCAAAATAATTTTTAATGCTGAATTTAAACTGTCATACAAGGAAAATAAAGGCCAATACAACAAACCCTGCGACAGACTGATAGGTAACTAAGAAAATGTGAGAGGTGGAATGTGGGGAGAGAGAGAGAGAGAGAGCAGGAGATGAGTGTGGGCTGACTGTAGAGTGGGCAGATGTTAGATGATGAATAGGAGGTTAAGCACCAGCGACTCTGATAGGGCTGTGATGGTGTTGTAATGATGAAGCCAATACCCCTACCCCCAATACCCCACCCCCTTCACCGCTCACGCCCCCACTGCCCCCCCCTCACTCAGCATCCCCCCAACCCCACTTCAGGGGTTCAGCAGGCTCCAGGCTCAGCTGTAACAGAACCCCAGGCTCCCCCACACCTCTACTCTTCATCTACTACTAATGCTGCTCTTCCTCCACCTCACCTGCAGCACTGCTCTGTCAGCACACACACACACACACACACACACGCGCGCGCACGTGCTTGTGCTCACACACACACAAATACACAAACACACAAACTTACACACACACACGCGCGCGCGCGCGGTTGCGCGCGGAAACACACACACATACACACGTGCTTGCGCGCAAACACACAAACACACACACAAACACATGCGCGCACACACAAACACACGTGCATATACGCATGCACACCCTCGCGCATGCACACACACACACGCACACGTGCTTGCGCGTGTACACACACACACAAACATACACACACACACACACGTGCTTGCGCTCACACAAAAACATACACAAACATACACACACACACACACATGCATCCACACACACACACACACACACACACACACACACACACTCACGCACGCGCATTCGCACGAACACACACAAACATGCACACAAATTTGTGTGCGCACACACACAAACACAGGCACAAACACAAACACACGTGCACATATGCATGCGCACGCTCGTGCACACACACACACACGCAGTCATACAAACACACACACACACACACACACACACACAGGGGGGGCTCCAACTATCACGCTCATCTGTGCTTCTGCTTTAAACTCCACTCTCACACTCCTCTTCATCCAACACAATCAATAAAACTGATTATTCAAAAATACCCAAATCAGGCCCATTTTCTATGCCAACATCCTATGCACGTTCCAGAGCCCATTCAGCAGTTTTGACCTTTTAATTCATTTTTTTGAAGTGCAAGAGAGATGTCTCCATAAGTTGATTAAAATAAATTAATCAAAGGAGACAAGAGAAATAGCTTGCAATAACGCTGAGGGAAAATTTAAACAAAAAGGGAATTATAAACATTTCCACAATCAGATCTGCAATTTCCTGAAATATGCAGAATTAAAACATAAACTGAAAACTAACAGTCATCTTCTTTTTTCCATCTCTTTTCTCTCGCCAAAAGGCACAGTAGAGAGCGGACACACGCTGTGTCACAGATTTACAATTCATTACCACCTCCAATTAGGCCCCTTTTAATTGTTTCCCGGTCAAAGGTTTGCCTCCCGGTGATTTTCATAGCGGAAGGTTACGATCAAGTTACATGGCCCTCTAGTGGCGACTGCGGTATTGCAGCCTTCAAGCACAGCACAAGCCGACTCTCAACTCCAGCGCACATGCACATAAGCGCTTGTAGTCGCGGCCGGCCGGAGCCCCCCACGCACACACGCGCACAAACAACCGGCAAACCGCGCGAAAAAAAGCCGAGCGGGAGTGAAAGAAACTGCCCGATCACCATCGCAACCCTGCCCCAACAGCTTTTACACAATACCGACCTGCCCGCTTACAACAAACAAACCACACTAATGAGCCAAACAACACCCAACAGGAAAACCAAGAACCTAAAATCCACCTTTTTAACAGCTATGACACTCTCCCACACTGCTCTTAAAACCACACATCCTTTCATGATCTTACACAAACACACAGACCGGTTTCAGTGGAGTGGAGCCCCGGGACAGCTAGATGGGAAAAACAGCACTCACCTGCTGTTGTTGCAGATGCAGCAGCTCCACTGTGCTTACTTCGCCGGCGGTGTCACCACCACTTGATCTCACATCTCGAGTGGCAGCGTCTAATTGGCTGGTGAGGCTGCTCATTCCATTTTGACTCATTGAAGTGTTGCTTATTGTCTCCGTGCAAGAGTCCTGCATCATGACTTAAAACCTGCGAGAAACGATTACAGAGGCTCCAATTAATGCTCCCGTTACACCTTTTTAACACTTTAATTATTAAAGAGGCTCCCGCAATACAAATTAAAGCAAGGGGAAGGGGGTGTGAGCCAATTTATGCATCTACCGAATGCATGCAAATAAGAAGCAATGATGCAAATTCGCCACATATAAATTTAATTGTAGTAAAATATTAACCGTGATGATTACACTGATAATAATTTGTCTACACACACACACACACACACACACACACAACACACAAAACAGCAATGCATTTGGGATTGAGCACACAATGACCTCAGAAAATAACAAACATCCATGTTGATTTACAGCATTTTTGTTCAATAGTAATACAATTATTTATAATTTCAAAAGTTTCTTTTTTTAAAAACCATGAACACGCACACCTTACAAGAGCGCACACGATTGCCTTGTCTAACATATGTACACACACACACACACACACACACACACACACACGCATAAAACACACCATTATCCCCTTGCACCCCTGACTAGGTATATGGCCGCACTTAAAATATTCCCCGGTCTTGATTGTCAGGATTTTACAGCATGCCTCATGCCGAAGCAGGCGTTTAATGAAGCAGAGCTAATCATGCAAAATTAAAATTTTGTAAGGGAATTACAAATCATATGGTATCAGCTGGTGATAAATGTTGTAATAGTTCTCTCTCCTTCTCTCCTCAGCTAGAAAGAAAAAAAAATCTGCCTTTAAGGCTTCTAAGGCAAAAAAATAAAATAAAAAAAATCTCATGTGTCACATACCGGCCAGTTCCCTAATCAAACCACAGATATTCATTTATTTTGTGACATTTAAAACATTTAACGGTGTCCTTGAAGGGACATAATTAAGCAAGCGCACACAAGGCAATCAAACTGCTCGGCTGAAGATGACTTAAACCTCAATTTTAGCGCGGGCAGATAAATGAAAGATATAAAATTCATTTTCCTGCCACGTGCTAAGATATGAAAAAGCCGAAAATAAAAATCTATCAAAAAAATATTGCTAATGATCGTGCTAAAAACAGCATCAATTATGCATATTATCTCCTCGGTAGTAATAAATGTTTTATCATTTTCTCCAGAGTAAATGTGCTGTAGTTTCAGTCAGACAGGGGAGGACACCCAGCTAAGATCAGTGAAAATAAATAATAAAGACTGGAAACTCTGACCTGCCAACAACTGCATTATAAAAAGGCACAGCAGTAATTGTACATGCTAGTATACTTGATTTCCATTACATTCATAGTGTGGCTGTTACATACATTTCTTGGTCCCTACTTTGGTTATTCAGGCATTTATACTTATTACGCATTTCACACACAAACACACATGCACTCATTTACACACACACACACACGCACACACACATATATACACACACACACACACACACACACACACACACCTCTCGCGCACATAAACAGGCAGAAGTATACGGCCCATGTAATGTCCCCATCTCCTCTGTTTGGTGAGAGAGATTGAATATTTGAAGGCATAATATACTGCTTCACAGTGCCTCAGTCTGATATCGCTGCCTCCACCTAAGGCCAAATACATGAATTTGCGCCACATACCGCAGACCGGTAATTCATTTCCAGCACTGAATTAGTGCATACTGTACCATGACAGCTTTGCGCTGCCGAATAATTGCCATCATCAAATGCGCCGCACAACAACAAAGTGATCCGTGATACATGGGCGGTTTTCAAATCGGCGAAGAACGCCTCTCTTCTTTTTTTTTTTTTTAAATCTCTGGAAGTACACTTGTAGCAACACGCGTGGGGGGGGCATTGCTTAGACCGTGTGAGAACTCCGGAGCTCAGATTCAAGGATGTGCCCAGAGAAAATAAACAGGACACAAAACTAAAACAAACAGAAGTTTAGCTACACGGAGGGCGACAGCTGCTTTAGGCTATGCCGAGTAGCGTTTTTCGCCACCAACACCTCTCGTGTGGCGAATCGCCTCACATTTTCCAGAGAAAAGGAGAGGGCGAGAAACAGACGAAGTGACAAGCTCTGATGAATCTCTTCAGGTAAGAAACACAAAGCTGGCACTGCGCAGGGGCAGCAAATAAGTATTCAAATGAGGCATAAATTTTACATGGCCGCTGTTTAAAATATTCAGCAAAGAGGGAGCCTGATTACCTTTGCTAGTTATATGAAAATTTCTAATAGCGTATTAACAACCGGTGCACTGAAAACCCGGAGATTTATATAAGAAAGGGATGTCTTTTATTAACAGGTGAACACAATGAAGCCTATTTTTCTCCTAATCTGCTTAAAAACCACAAATTACAACTTGAGGCCATTACATTTTTTAAATGTGAAAAAAAAGCCAACGTTTTCACCTTTTACAATTAAACTTATTTGGATGGTAATCGTTCAATTTGTCCCTATAAAAAAAAAATGGTTCTATGGAGAAAGTTTGAGAGCGGAGGAAGCACGTGAAGGACTTCTCCGGACAAAGGGTCACCTTTCACTGCTTCTGAAGCCAGGAGACACTGTGACAGCAGCGCTGTTCGCAACAAAGAAACCTCACTGTCCACCGTCTGATGCAAACCTACATTCTGCCAGGAAAGAAAATGGCTTAACTTACTTCATACCCGACTTAACCAAAGACTGAAACACTATTTCATGACAAATGACTAACACTGACCACAGAGACAAGTCTGTAGGGAGCAGAAAGGTTAAAGGTCATATAAACACACTATAATCATTTACTGTAGATACATTCATCAGGTATGATTTTTGAAAAAAATCTGTTTATTGTGCCTGAAGAGATAGTTTAAGCTTCATTTCTGCAAAAAATGGCCAAGTCAGAGGGTGCAACGAGGACATCACTGGACAGGTATAGTTTAACATTGCAATGACTTAATTTTGCACCTGTGCTACGGAAATCACACGTAAGAGTTTCCAGGCCCGCAAGCATGAGGGCCAGATCTATTGCTTTACATTGCGAGTGTGATGTTGTCACCTGCGATGCGTTCGCTTGCGAGGTGAGGCTCCAATTTAACCCTACCGGCCCTAACATCCTGTTTTTAATTAAGTAACCGCAGGTAGCAGTTATGGGGGGGCGGATCCGCTGGTGAGGAAATGTTTAAAGATAACCCACCACATTTTTTTATTTCTTTACGTGGAGGCCGTCGGGAAAGAGCGACGTGCCACTTTCAGTGTGGAGAGACCCTGTGCTCTGGTGGCGGCGTTTGCGGATGTGAGCAAATGCCGCTCGCACAGGGCCGTTTCAGGGAGAGTGTGCCTTCAGAATGTCTCCCTGCTATCCGTGTCTCAGAGGCACCAGACTGTCGCTGCGGAGAGGGCAACCACGTGCGGAAATAGCGCTCTCTCCTGCCTTAAACAAGGCTGGGTAATGAGTGAGCGGCTCTGGCAGGATTTATTCACAGAACCCCGATGTCACCCCGAAGTATATCGGAGGAAGACTCCACGTCAGTGCAGGTGAAACACTGTATATCCATCCATCTGCCCACCCCTTGCATGCTACCACGATACACCGTCAAACTCAGGCGAAGTGTTTTGGGCGCAGTTCTGACACTAATCGACACTGAGCAGAGAGCACCCAACATCTGACACTGTACACTGTGGCTCGCTACTGCCACCATGAGACCGGTGCTTTTAAAATAAACACATGCGTAAATAAATATGTCTGCCTGTCCGTGTGTACGTGAAACTCAGTGAACCTTTCAGTTAGGATATGAAACTTGCTAGGTGTAAAAAAATGCACTGACAGACTGCAGTGATACAGTGAAACACTGAATCAGAAAGGCCTTGTCACGTGTTGAGCGGCAGAGACACTGCTCTCTTTCAGCGAACCACATGTCCCTGAATCTCCTCATCATTTGCAGAGACAAACACAATTATTACCCCCCCCTTCCTTTTTGAACAGGCATGTGTAAATGTACACGCCTAAATCTGACTAACAGGCCTTGCCACAGATCTGCCTCCTCTCCACATGTGGCTGCTGGCTCCATTGGGTCGGGGGATAGAGAAGGACCTGCACTTGTCTTGTCTTGTCTTCTCTCTCTCTCTCTCTCCCTCCCTCCCTCCCCCGAGTCCATCCATCAATCACATCACCCACCTCTACTTTCTATCTCACTGACCAAAACAAGCACGTATCTACCAAAGGACCAGAATACATTAGGTTATGTAGAAGCAGTTAAGCGACTTACAGTGGTTTAGCCAAACAGGAGCCAATGCCGCTGTGAGTAATGAGGAGTTAAAGGCTCTGATCCAATACAGTGCAGTTCAAACATACTCAGCGCAGTGAGGCAATTTTCACATTTTTTGGCTCTGTCCCGCAGTATGTTCCATTTGAAAACGACGAGCAACTGGTGTAGAGACAGTCAGCTATAATTTGCTGGTTTTCATATACGGTGCGAACCACAGCAACTCTCTTTAGGCAGGATCACTGTCCAAACACTTTTGGACTGCACTGTAAGTTAAGGGTGCACAAAGTCAGGCCTAAAATCCAGGACTGCGAGCTTCACGAGACCAACGAGCATTACACTTTCCTGTACAGCAAAGCACACACATGCTCTCCTCCAACCACAACAAACAGAATCGCTCTTCACATTCAAGCGCAGCACTGCTTCATGGAGACACCGTTAGCATCAGCTACAACACGGCAGTTCTGTGAAGCAGTGCAAAGTCATTACACAGCGTAACTCCAGCGGTCTGCATGCAATGACAGTTCTGTGGCCTTCACAGACCAACGCCAGGCACTCTGCAGCAAGAGCGCTACAGCTAAACACGCTACGCAACAGCTCATTTCCAACTCCTGTCAGCCAACTCCTGTTGAGATGCCCATTTGACAATGGTGGTCGTCGTTTCTTATGCAACCGTTGCATACGCTACATCAGGCAGAGAGGAGAAAAATTCAGGATGTGTAAAGAAATGAGCAAAAACTCTCAGATAATTTGTGATCCACAAACTGTATTCTCTGTGAGCTTGGGGCAGAATGAGGTATTTGTAATTCACATTTCGTCTTAAAATTGTAATTACATTTTACAGTCCACTTGGCTCCCCAAGTGGATTAGACCTTTTCGGTGTGGAATAGAGGGGGTGGGGTGGCGGGGGGGGGTAGCGTTGAAATAATCATAGCGTCTGTGCTCCAATGAAATTAATTCATCATTGACACGGGGTACAATGCTTTCAAAATAAAAGCACAGAGGGCCCAGTGTGCTGAAGTCCTTAATACTTTAGATTGGCTAATAAATCAAAATGGCAGAAATGAAGAGTTTTAAAAAAAAAACGAAGAAGAGCAGGTGTGGACACACACACACACACACACACACACACACACACATATGCATCAAAGCAGTCTCCAGCTGTGACAGATATAAAAAAGGTGGGGCTCATCTTTATTTTGTACATAATCTGGTTCACCAGCAAAACTGCACAAAAGTGCAGAACGGCTACACTTACAAACGATGCAATTCACAGACATGCTTACATAAACCTGCACGTCAAGGAGCCGATGGAAGTGCAAAGCATTATGGAGAGCGGCAGGAATTATGGAAACAGTCACTTGTAAAGCCGCTATGGTTTCACACAAAAACTCTCCCAGAGATTACGCTATACAAGTCAAACAGACCAACTGCTCAGTGCAACAGCCATAAAGTACATTAATAACACTTCCATAACCGGTGTACAACAGTAATAGTTTTTTTCTGAAGATAAAGGCATTTAAAAGCAATTCATTTGGAATCACTTTGGGAAGAAAAATTTTTTTTTTTTTTTTTTTACAAAGGCAAGCAGAAAAAAAATGAATTTCACAATAAATATTACACGCGCAGCTTTCTGGGATTACAATGGCATAATTCTGCTATTTACGCCACAATCTGACAACTCCTTTAAATAACAAATGAAAAAGTCCATAAATTCTACGTTACAAATTATAATAAATAACAATAATTTGCGACACAACACTGTGTGTAATTAGCTAATACCATTTACAAGCTTCAAACATCCTTAAAAATATCTTCCTTTTAGCATCGGCATGATTAAACTACATTCAAATTTAAATATCCGTGTGTGAGAGAGATGCACAACTCACACTGAAATTTTGCACGATGGGTTATCGACGGCCCAAACCGACGTAATCTTAATTAACATTTTTTTGTCCGCAATGTTCCCAAAAGAAATAATCTGAATTGTATCAAATGACGACAAAAGCCAAAAAAATTACGCAGACATCAAAGAAAACAGTACAGCCGATTAAAAAAAAATTAAAAAGCCCTTTTTTTTTCATTATGCTGATTAGAAGTGCTATGAGAATGTAAATTCTGAAGAAATGACAGAGGAGAAGGCAGAAAGGGTGATGCAGAGAAGCCAGTGATTGGGTATAAATACCTCTCTATCTATAAGACACAAGCTGAAATACACATACACCCCCTGCTACATCAAGACAAAAACCACGACGACGATAATAATTATAATTAAAAAACAGGTACTGACGGAGGTTGAGTGGAGTTTTATACCTCCGCACAATGAGAGCTTACGTTTTATTGATACGTGCGTGCACATGTGTATGTGTGTGTGTGTGTGTGTGTGGTGTGTGCGCTCTCACAGGGGCTGAGTCAGTACGCCCTTCTGAGAAAAAAAAAAAAATCTTTGTTTCACCGCTGTAGGTGAACTCTCCTCTCCACTCCGGCTATAATTAAAATTTCAGACGTGGAGTGCTCCCTTTCATTGAGGAATATAGCGGCTGCGTAGTCAGTGACAAAATTTCAGCTCTGAGAGCCGCTCCTTTTGTTCCCCCGTTTTCATTAATTTCTTGTAATTTATGCACCCCCACCTAATCTACAGTAATTGACCTATGAAAAAAGGGAAGGCAAGCATTGTCTGGTCCCGTCATTTCAACGAGGAGGCGAGTCTCAGGCAAGGGGCTTTTGCAAACCTATTTTTTTCCCCTCCTTTAAAAAAAAAAAAAAAAGAAACCCCGTCATATTCTCGCTCTCATTCTCCCTCCTTCGCCACTGCCTCAAATGTATATTTGATTTTTGCCATTCATTGTTCCGGCGCAATTATCTGTTGAGATGCTCGGTCTTCCGAGGGTCTGGTATACGTTTGAAATGCCACTTTTTTCCTTTTTTTTTGAGAGACGGAGGGAGCCTCTTACCCGAACGAGAGGTGCTACAAGTTCTTTGGGAGGGAAGGTGAGAGGATGTAGAGTTAATGATGGAAGCGGACTCGGGCGGCGCTGGAAGATCCCGGGGCCGGCGGGACACAGAGACATAGCTCATTGTGACGGCTCCAGTTATTTCAAGCTGATTAGGGCCATTATGGCGGAAGCCTGATTTATGTCGCCGGTCTCCCACACCAGTCCTGCATCGATAGATCTTAATGAATTGGTAAATAAGGGTGAAGATTACACTTGACAACACCGAAGCATTTCTCATTCATATGAGACAAGATTTATGTAACCAATTAGGGCATAACAGCAGAAATTGGTCAGAAGAAAAATAATCTTTCGAGAGGAAAATTACCCAAGTCTAACCTTCTACAAAATAGATAATGGGCAGGTCTTTAACTGTGGCTCAGTCACAGAGCCCAACCTTGAAATGATTTTTTTTTTCCCTCTCCTTACTTATTATTTTCCCTCTCAAGAACTGTATTTGTACAGGAATCCCCCTCTGCCTGCTTAAATTCCAGCACCCGCAGAAGCAGTGTCTCATACCAATGCCCTCTTTTAGCAAACAAAACGGGAGCGTCCCGCATCAAAACGACTCGAGCCACCAGGCCATTTTAAAAGCGCAAAAAAACGATTTTAAAAGCCCGGCGACAAAAGGGACACCTTGATGTGGCCGACGTACAATTCCGAGAGGACGTGCGAGACGTCGGGAGAGAGGGAGAGAGAGGAAAAAAAAAAAAAACCCCAGAGATTATAACAACTTCAAAAAATAAAAAATAAAATAAAAATCAATCGCTTCTCAGAGACTTCACTTAATGTTTGATATGACTGTTGAGGAAATCATTTGCATTTTTTAATAGTCTCATATTTCAATTATTTAATTTTCAGCACTGCGGTTTCCCAGTAATCAGCTCGCCACCCTTTTTGTCATATAACAGATAAAAGCGCAGATCATCAATAGCCGGCGACAGCCCCAAAGGGCCGCAGGGAAAGGAAGGTGTAAAATTTAAGTGGAGTGATACCCGAGTCGCCTCATTCAACCGGCTTCAAGCGTATGCAAATGACATTCCGCCGCTCGGCTGCATCATTTATGTTGATAATAACGGCATCATCATTACAGGACCTAAATTAAATTACATCACAATTAGCATACCAAAGTGATTGGTTGAACTTTTAAAACAAATACCCAATTCTGCTAATGAACGTTGTTAATTAGCATGCAGGGCTACAAATAAAGCGCCAGAGTAAATATGTGCCTGAGTAACAGTTTCGCATTCTGTCTCTTACAAATGAGAAACAAGAAAAATAAAAAAATAACAATAATTAAAATTAAAAACCACAAGTTCAGCACATGAATGCTGCCAAGGGAATTTGCAACGCTGAAACGTAAAATACCCAGCTTTTAATTTTCGAGCACTAAAGAAGCTATTATAACGCGTACTCAGGAGAAGCAGGGAAATTATCAGCTTTTCTGCATAGAGTTAAGGCCAATTCTCTATATCAACTAATCACACAGCTCATTATGCACAGGCTTGCTGAATTATGAAGAAGCTGCATTGCACGTTTCAGAACAAATCCCTATGAAATGTTAATAGTGTGCCCACAATGGCTCCATACCATCACGCTTTACCAGCACTCATGAATAATGAAGTAAACAAATTATGCGCCCATCTTTGATAAAGATTATTAGTATTTCATCACATTTAATTTTACTGACCTCTTATATTCAAATAGGAAGGGAAGCAGTGGAGTGTTATGAAGTTATGGATCACTGCAAAATCTAAATAACTCCTTCAAATAAAACCGATATCAGCTGCACATTAATACTTTATTGCCATTAGATTATACAAGAAACATAATAGCCCTCCTTTTTTTACAGTCACTAGACTGTAAAGTACTCTCAAAACATTAGTTTCACATCTCCAGTTTAATTATCAGCCACATGCTTATTAGCACGTGTTCAAAGTGCAATTGGTGGCATTTCAACAAGCAGGGTGTCTCCAGTAATTAAAAAAATGCCTCAAAATATAAAATGCACAAATAAACAACTATGTATCTACACAACGCATCATCGTTACTTCCACCCCAACGTTTGAAGTAATTAACCAGGCTAATAAACACAGTCCTCTGCCCCCCCCCCCCCTCCCTCCAGCCCCACTATGCTACCACAAGAACAGAGAATAGTCAAACAAAAAGCCAGCCAACGATAATAAAAGCAAGTGGCATTAACACAAAGCAGAGTCCCGTTAGAGCATGGAATATTTCTGTGTGCGTTACCTGCAGGTGAGGGCTGTCACTGTGGGCAGATGAACAAGCTGTTGGTGTTTGCGGAGCCAGCCTGCTCATGCCACAGGGTACAGTACAGCTTTCTGTGTCATCACTCCAATACTGTTTATAGTGGCTTGCATCATAAACAAGCCCTTCTCCCCGAGTGGCTTGCTCGTGCATACTTAAATCACCTTGCCCGCTGGAAAAAACGTCCCGACTGACAACATTCTACCGTTTTTTTTTTTTTTTTTTTTTGCAGCTGTCATCGGGCAATTACAGAAGCTCACCAGGACGGGCCCAACAAGAACTTGGGCAGGGACGCTACTTCTCCACTGCCTGACAATGTGAAAAGTGCAGGAATGAAGATTTATCGCTCAGGCAAGGGGCTCTTTTTTTCTCCTGACATAGAAGAAATAATTATACTATCACCCCCAATCTGATGAAATACAATGCAATTATTTGAAAACACTATCATTTCATTGCCACTTTTATATTGCCTGAAATACAGTTATTTAGTGGTCTCTGATCTGAGAATGACCTTCAAAAAATCTCTCGCTCTCCCTCGTGTTTTTCCATCTCTCTTCTTTTTTTTCAGAATTTTAAGCATGTGGACAAACGCGCTTGAAGTATCTGGGATGCGGTAAGGAGCGCGAAAGGAGAGAGCGCGCGGTGCCTGTCCTCTCGCGGCGGTGCGCGAGCTCTCGCCCAGACGCCTTTCCCCCCCTCCGCTCGGCTCTAAAATAAACATCTGCTGCTTCGGAACGGGCGCTCAGACGCCCAAGCGCTTGCTCCCGAACTCCCGCCGTACAAAAAC
This sequence comes from Gymnothorax javanicus, assembly GCA_029692085.1. Taxonomy (NCBI): domain Eukaryota; kingdom Metazoa; phylum Chordata; class Actinopteri; order Anguilliformes; family Muraenidae; genus Gymnothorax; species Gymnothorax javanicus. The sequence goes on from CM056201.1 coordinate 84,045,593, forward strand.
TCGCATCCTGTCTCACACCGAGGGGATTTACAAACGCGCAGCAGGAGCGACAGCCTCGCCACGGGGAAAAAGTAAAAAAAAAAATATATATATTATATATATTTTTTAAAAAATCGGGAGACATCCACTCATTCTTCCAAAGAAAGGTATTTCTATTTATTTTATTCATCTCTTCCGCTTTCTCTCGCTCCCCGTTCTGCTTCGCTCTCTCGCAAACGGGAGTTAAAACTGCATAATCGTTAAGGCATGCAGTAGATTGTGATCTCTGAAGGGCACTAGAAATAGCAGTTCCAAGCATATTTTTCAAACAATTTTGAAACAAACGAACTTAATCACTCAGCACGGACACAACCGAAGAAGCACACATTCTCCACGCGCGACTCTGTTCTTAAAAAGAGCGAAAGTAACCTACCTTTAAAACAAGGGTAGAGCAAAACCATCCACAAAGTAACCGTCATTTGAAGATATTCTTAGAAGACCCATATCATTAACGTGCTCCATAAAAACATAACACCGGTAGAAAAACGGAATAAGTACGGATGAGATAAATTAAAAAGAAAAATAAACCTCTGAAACTAGCTAACTGTCAAAGCCATTATTAAGGAACTATTTCTAGCGGTATTTACACTGCGGTGAGTGCACCTCTGCCCGATCACGTCCCAGACTGATGACATTTTTGCGCGGGTAATTAAAACAAATCAAGCAGCTCTCTCATTGTTTTGGCACCCAAGGACAATCATACACAGAAATCAGCGTTTAATCGCCGCGGTCTGTCTGTGATGCGGCGACGTGCGGGGTGACAGAGGTTCGATTCTGAGCCGGCGCGCGTGCAGACCCCCCAAAAAAAAAACACTAAGTGCTTCATTTTTTTTTTTTTCTCAGGAAAACAAGTCGCTGCAATCCTTCAGCACTCTTGTCATCTTTCAAGACTGGGACAAATATGCCTATAGTTTAGGGAAAGCTTGGAATAATATTTTGTAACATTATGTCAGCTATATGAACGTATAAGTAGGCCTACTAAATAAGTGAGTTGAAAACAAACAAACAAACAAATAAATAAACAAACAGATAAATAAATAAACAACAGCAAACAAGTGTTTTGCAACCCATGCATTAAACAGAACACAGTAATGTGGAAAAAAATCCTGGCTTACACATGTTCATATCCTCACTTCAAACCACTTAATGGCAATTTGCCCTAACAGATGCTAATCAAGCCTCACTCTTTTGATCGTTAGAACCCACCAATTACTAACCTTAATTAGAATTACAGAACTCCATCTCGACTGCCAGCCTGTTCCGACGGTGACGTACTGAAACGGGATTCGCTCATACTGTAAACAATGCGCGCTGACAACGAAATGGAGCGTTTTCTGATAATGGGGTTTGTCAATCCCTTTGTGAAATTCTCTGCCTGCCACTGAGGGCTTTTTTTAATCTTGGGCTTTTTTTTCCCCATACAAAACAGGAATCAACTGGCAGAGAAGAAAGAGCACGGTCTCCCCCAGGAAAATGGAGCACAAAGCCAGGTCTGTGTACAGCAGATGCAAGAGTAAGTCCATCTGCTACCACCTCGCAGAAGCACATGGCGCGGGGAAGGTTTAACGCTACAGCCTGCCCGCCCGTGTTTGTGTAGACACTGTTGCGACATAAAGGGGAGATCCCTGACAGCACTATGATGAGTGCGAGTCTAACACAAACACACAATCGCAATAACACTCCTGTGTGTGAACGTCGCGCTTTTGCAAGCGCTTTTCTTCCGTCACCTGCGTAAACTTGAGCGGAAACTTTTTCATAATGGCATATGCGCACTCAAAAGCGCGACAGACACGTGGTGATGCGCTGTTGCTGTACACATACGGACACGCACCACACTCACGCACGCAAAAACGCATACTTGCACTAACGTACAGGTGCACATGCACATAAAGATGAACAGACACGCGTGTATGCACGCATGTAGAGGCAGACACACACAAACTGTGTCATAAAAGTGACCTGACCAGCTCTCCAAGTCCCACCCGAGGCAAGCATGCTGAGTTCATTTGGTCAAATTCAAACATATCGGCCACCAATCAGGATAAGGCCACTTGAACCCACAGCTCAGAGCCCAGTGCTGGTACGATTAGACAGACTCTGAATAGCACACTTTATCTGCAGCTCTACCGCAGCGCATGTTGCCAGCGCGATATCGTTCCTGCACCCAAAAAAAAAAAATCAAAAAATGCGCTTGTCAATGCTTCCCCCCCCCCCACACACACACACACACACACTCCCCCCGTGTTGGGGCTGTCTGACTTTTCGTGCTTTTTCTTCTGAAATGCGACAACCAGCGTCTTTCTGCCAAAGGCAAACAGCAATCGAAATACGGGGCTGGGGGGGGCTCAAAGAGTGAGCTCAAAGCATCTGTTCCCAGTACTGCAGCTCCAACAGCACACCTTTTAGTGGCAGTAATTACAGCAATTCTGCGTTTCACTTTCAACCTCCGGGGGCTCTGCCCTCGTGGCAGCACCCGTCCTGACACCCCCCCGCCCCCACCACCCCACACCTCCATCCCAATCCTTACGCAGCGAGGTTCAGCATCTCTCATAATATACCTTCAGAAATGTATTCTTCTCTAATACCATTTCCACTGAAAGAACTGCTAAAACTGCAATGCCAACTCCCCAACTCCCTTCCACACTTTTACAAGGAATGCAAACGTGCTTCCAGAGAAAGTAAACACAAAAAAGGATAATGAAAATAATAACAAACTGGAAAATCTGGGCCCCCACATCTGGGAAAGTTGACAAAATTTACCCATGTTCAAACACCTGAAAAACTGTCAAAATTTTGAAAAATTCCACAACAAAGTATGAGATGCACACCTTTAGTGTTTCTACAAAGCACACGTACAAGCTCAATGACTGCTTTTTGAGAAGTTGATACACGATCAACACCGTACAGGCAGATAACGGTAACCCTATATGCCCCCAGCCAAATATGGTGTGGGGACATAATAAAAAATGTTATGCCAATGGTTACAAATACACAGGATTGTGACCCACAAGAAGGTCCTTAATTGTGGTTATACAGTCTCTCCGTCTGCACCTTATCTGACCCAGCTCCACTGACTCTCACCAAGTGCATCTCCAAGTCTGCAATACATACAGCTAGAGATACCTTCAGAAATTTAAATGCCACAGTAAAGGTATTGAAACAATTTCCTAGACTTTTCTATAGCTAGATAATTAAAGTGAAGTCTATTGATCAAATGGGGGTGAAAAATGATCAGATTTAAGAACAAGCTGATTAGCTTATAACCATTTGACAGGACAGGTCCAATCAATAACATGCTCTTAAAATGAAACACCAGCCTGCTAAATCGATATCACCATCATGCTCAAAAAATGTAATGTATTACTACTCATATTAATGAATGCATTGCAATGTCTCATTAATTTGTGTAGACCATACTGACAGAAAGTCTGCTTAAAAAATATGCACAAAAAAGAAAGAAAAAAAACACATAGATGCAACTTGAATTTCATTTAACTCCACTCCGAAATCCAGAATTTTACTCCTAAATCCAGAATTAGAGAAATCTTGAGACATCCCAAAGGGGAAATGACACGTAACAGACACAGTGACTGTAGGTAGCCTTCAGAGCCGGACGTTACTACACTATTGGTGTGTGTGTGTGTGTGTGTGTGTGTATTGTTCGCTCGCTTCTTCCTTACGCTAATGACTCTTCCCTTCTTCCATCCTTCCCTCCCTCTCTCTCTCTGCAGGGCTTTGAACAGCAAGGTCAATAAGGACAGACAATAGCACCAGTGTCTCAGCGGATGAGAGAAATGGGGAAGGGGGGTGATGGAAGGGTGGGAGTGGGGTGTGTGTGTGTGTGTGTGTGTATGTGTGTGTGTGTGTGCGTGCAGATTTCTGTCTGCAAGCAATGGTATAATTTCCATAGCAACCCTCTAACTATTAATTTTCAATTAAAGCAGACACAAAGCGAACAGCCAAGGGCTAGCAGACAGCATCGAGGGTCCCTGTCCCCTCTCTCTCTCTCTCTCTCTCTCTCTCTATGTCTCTCTGTCTCTCTCTCTCTCTCATTACTGAGTCAGCCACTAGGCCACACCAGTGCATCACCATGTCTTAGGGGTCATTTGAGAAACACTTGATAGATGCAGAAACAATTAGACAGGAACAGTAGCAACACATGGCAAAAGAGACAGGGTGTTTTTACTCATTTCTCACTGGCCACTCAATGAAGAGCGCCGAACATGTGACCCCAGTGGAATGCAGGGGCCTGTAGTTTTTTTTTTTGTGCAGGTTTTTTTTTTTTCTGTAGTTTTTTTCTGTGTGCACTGACTGGGAGATTTATTTGTTTGGGGCCTCGGAGAGGCAGCCATGGGCGTCTAACCCTGTTCACTTTGCGTGTGGAGTTATCCAGTCCACTGCACACACCCTCCCCCCACCGCACCATCCCCCGACACCCCCTCCCCTTTCATCCCCCCACAGGTCAGATAAAAGCAACAGCCTGAACTGTGCTGTTAAATTCACTCTCAATAAAAATGAACATCGGCGCCCGGACACACCGCGGCCCCAGCCACTCTTTCCAAGTGGGTATCAGTGTCAGGGGTTTTTTTTTTTTTTTTGCGTGAGGAATTTTCAAATAATGCAAGATACTCTACCATACTTGCGTTTCTCTCGTGTTGGCAGCTACATATCCAATACAGGAAATGTTTACCAAAAAAAGGGAAAAAAAAAAACACAAGAACTCGTGAATTTGGTGAAACTTACTTTACATAGGTAGAAAAAAAACTACTCTGAGTGTTTGCAATAACATGTGTATGTGCACACACACAGAAACACACACACGCGTAAACATACCAATAAACAAAAACTCACAGAACTCCATCATTACTGCACCGCCTTTGCCCAATTAAACTGCTCACCACCAGATCAACAGAACCAAAAATGGACGATTATAATGCACTGATTAAATAATAAGCTCATAAACATTTTGCAGACCTGTACTCTAGTGGTAACCATGGCAACTTTCCTCCGTCATGCTTATAAATGGGCTAATTAAAAACTCTATTAAGTAGCTTGTGATGATGTCCACATACATTTCCATAGATCTTTCATTGAGTAAAGCAGAAATAGAGGCAAGGCAGAGTTTAATATTAGCAACAGCTAATATCGACAAAATGTTCTTTTAATCTTACACATATCACATCTGAGGCAGTCTTCACAAACCAAACCAGGACAATGAATTGCCCCAAAATTCTCCCAAAAATGGACATCCCAACATACTCTACTATTGAAATGAATCAAAATAATTAACCAGATAGTATCTACCCACAAGCTACTGTAGAATCTGCTGTCCTTTAATTAATACAGAAATGAAACCTGAAGGCTGTTAAGCACAGGACTGGGGAGGAGGCTGGATGGGTGATCAGACAGGTCTTGAGCTTTGGAGAGACATTTTCAGCCATTTTCCTTATTTTTTTTTGGCCCAGAGTCCCTTGTGTGATGTCATTTCAGTCTGGGCCCAGGGCCAATCAGGACATCCCTGACTGAGCACAGGCTTGGCTTGACACCAGCAGACCCAATGAACCCGGCAGCAGTGCAGAACCAAGTCACGAGCACCAGCTGCAAGTAAACTGCCGCAATCGTGCTAACGTGCTAACGGGACACGATCTAGCGGCCCTTGTAGGTATGAAACCCAAAACAGTGCCACCCTTTTTTTCCCCTTCCCTAGTCCTTTAGAGGATTAACTTCTCTTAAAAAAAAACATCCTCTTTCACACAACCCACTCTTCAACACGCTCTGAAAAAATGGGTCCCAAAAGAAACTCTCATTCTGTATAAAAGAAACCCCACCAAGTTCAGAGGTTCTCAGTCAGGTGAAAGGATTCAGCTCTGGGGTCTTTCGCAAGAAATGCTAAAAAGTTCACATTTACTACAACACTGAGATGCCAGCATCTTAGATTTATTAATTGGGCTTAGAATCTTGGAATTTACTAAAAAGTTGAGTGACTATCCGAGTTCGGATAGAACTGTAGGACATAATATTTCGAAGTAATGCAGAACATGGCATTTAAGTTTCAGAGTGTATTCGCAGCTATGATATAGGGGTCTTTAAAGAGCCATAAAGTACACTTCTGTAGAGGCAGAAGCCAAAGACAGCCTTTATTCCAAGACTGAATATACCCAGTCCTGCAAATGTACAGCGTGACACAGACAGAGACATCTGAGGGACAACAAACTGTGTGTGTGTGGGGGGGGTAACAGGCCATGACACAGAAATGTATATTATGATGTTGTGATGTCACACACAGGCGATGAATGATGTAAAATCGTGTTACGGGAAGTAACGGGCTACTCCGCGCACAAGTGGCCCTCATAAATGAATAAATGTCAAAGCCGGACTGACAGCGACAAGTCGCCTGCCGTGTAACATGCCCCATCTCCATGATTGGATATGAATCTCTCCCCCACTATAAACACGCGCCACTGAAGGATAGGCTAGCGTCACTAGCACGCTGCTACGCACGGATGTGATTGAATGCAAATGAATGCTGACCTGTTGCAAGTTACATGAGATGAGATCTCTTGCTGGTTGCCGTATTGTAAATACATCTTTTTTTTTTTTTTTATAGTCCCAGAAGCAGATTCAGAAATGTATAGTGCTTTTTTATTAAACGCCACTGAAAGTCTCACAACTTCAGGGGAAAAAATAAATTGATTAAACAAAAAAAACAAATAAATACCCAAACGCTATTACTGAGCCACTGTTGCCATGATGATAAGGACTGAAATGCCCAGCTGTTAAATGCCACTATATTTCCAGACCATGCAAGTAAGGTAAAGTACTAACGCACTATGACAAGCCAATGTGTTTTACAAAAGAGCAGAGGAAGAAAAAATATCTACGGAAAACATATCCAAGTGTTCCTTATGTTTTTGGATATTATCTGACGTCAAATAAGACAAAAACTCAAAGGGGCGCTGCAAAGGTGAATGGGCAACATTCTCACCACTTAATGCAGTACTACTGTCATTTCTATCTGACTGGAATGTTCATGCTCTCATAAAAACTTGGACCAAACCTCTCTGAACTATTTAAGGCATGACATCTAAAGAATGCAGTGAGAAAGCTCCTGAAGAGAACAACAGCTGATGTAACAAAATAACAACAGGAACTTGGAAGGCAGTAGAGATCTAGAACAATCTCTGAGAAGTTTAAGATGATGTTCCCAAAAAACCCAACTTTTCCACAGGGTTTTCTCCCAGCTCTGAATCAGATCAATCCACCTGACTCCAAAGCTCCTTCTCAACTTTTCGCGAACATCGAGCTCCACTTGAGACGGAAAACTACCATATTTCAAGCACATTACCACAACAGAGTATGAACACAAAAATCTGACCCACTTTAAAAAAAAAAAATGGATGAGATGAGATGTTGCAAAGCGCGTACATATAATGAGACAGAAGAGTGTGCGTTATTCTTTACTGATAATGAAGGGGCTTTTATAGAAGCATATATATTTAATATTTCCCTTTGGTCAATGTGGCCATCTCATTAAAAAACCACCTAAGCCCATCAGGACACTCCCTGAAACAGACATCACAGGAAAATGAAAGTGGACAGACACTAGCTAGGCACTTCAAGTTAACCACGCACTTGAAATAGAGGCTGGGGTGGGTGGGGGCTGGGGGGGCAAGGTGGGGGCACAAGAGACACTCAAGGTTAACCTCCCTCCTGCGTTTTTACCTTAAATGCGCCTGCCTTCAAAAACACGCATTTAAATGTTGCTACTTGATGAAATCAAAGACTTGACTGTGAGTACATTTGAACAAGTAAAAGGCTCCCCTTCGTCGTGGTTCACCCATTAAGCGTGCAACGGGTGGCGAGATGAAAGGTAACAGTGTGCCAAGGAAAAAAAAAAGAATAGGGAAAAAAAACAAGGCAGAATTGTAAATATCAATGGAAAACACAGCAAGATTCTGGCACCTGATCCTCTGGCTCCTACCACAATATTTTGTCCATGTTTTGGCCTGACCTTCATAACAGGTCAACTTAACTCAAGAATCTTTACAAAAACATGTGCCATTATGCTTATTTTAAGAAAATGTGCGGCATCAACAGGGCAAAACACCATGTCTAAGGGGAATTGAAAAAAATTGCCATTGGCTTCAAATCTGTGCTAAAACAAATTGTATGTTACATCTAAAAATACCTAAACAAAGGTAAACACAGAGCTTGGCATAAGTGTATAGCTAATCAGCATCAAGTCGGCAACACTGCAAATAGGCAGCTTGCCCAGTGGATGCAAAACAGACTCAGGTAGTGCGATGGTAGCTGTGATAGGCTGTATCTTGCTAACTGTTAGCTAGTCGTTGCCTGAGATTATATCCACTAGGGGGCAGAGGAGGGTTGGAACACGTTGACAGTTAATTTTTTTTTTCCCTGACTTTCTAGCACCCATAGCATCACCAGGCATAAAATATATACTGTCCCTGTGGTTCATGAGAATATTGCACCGTGTGGACGCCTGTTACATGTCTGCGCAATAAGTTTCAAACAAATGTAACACCAGTTGCCAACCACCAATAACCACTACATTTGCTGGGATTTGTTATGTTTGTGATAGGCAAAAGGCGTTATGTTAGTGGAAAACTAACTGTAGCCCCCGGACGAATCAGGCGGCTATTATGGATTCATGGTAGTTGTCTCCACCACCGCCTGGTCCAAAGAGATTCTCCTGTGGATGCTCTACAGGCCACAAATTTCAACCCATTCCTTTGATATTTGGTGTGGGCATAGGTTATGGTTTGGTCACGTCACCGATCGATTTTGGTCGCCACGGCAACAGAATATGCTGAATAAACCGCAATCTCATGCTGAAAATGTGCCCATTCCAGTGAAGTTCTTGTAAGCGCTCTAGAGGTCACAGTTTCCAAAATAGCACAAACAGGGGCTCAAGGGCAACACTCATGCGGTCACGGACAACCAGACTATCCAGTTACATTTCCTGGAATATTAAATTTGAAGCTGCAGCTTTGTATATTGTTTGTGGTTTATTATGTTTGTCAGGTGTGAAAACACACAGCATTACATTTTTATTAGACTTATATAAGAATTCTCCTAATGTTTGCAGGCTCTCCATGACATATCTTGAGCGTGTGTTCCCTTAATGTCTTCAAGTATGTCTCCAGTCAAACGCTTCACTTAAAATCTGCATATGACTGGAGTTAGACTCACTTGTGGACAAATGAACAATCCACTGTGCATGCTCTATTTAACCAACACATGTACATTTTATTTAAGAATATGCTTTTAATGATAGAGGTTGGTTTAGGTTACACTGTGGCTTAGACATGCCATTTGAGTGACATTTTGTAAAGTCACTTAAGACTTACATCAACACTTATATTCCCCGAAAATAACGTAAAAACAATGTCATACTACCAAGGGGTACAGTTGAACTCCAATAATTATTGAAGAGTTCCCAATAGTGATTGCACCTTATCCTGTTGGGGTTCTCTAGAATATAATTTCCACACAGAAATATATAATAAATTCATATAAAATACTAATTTTATCTGACTGTTCGATCTTTGACACACAATTAGCAGAGGCAGGTAGTCCAATGGTCAGAGAGTGAAAGTCCGGCCAAGTGGTTCTTCTACCAATTAAGTCAGCCAGCTGATTTCACTAATTAGTTCAACCTCCTGGCTACAGAACTGTGCTAATTAGCAAGTCCTTGTGATCGAAATAAAACACTGTAAAGCACCATTACTCCCAGAGCCTTGATTTTACACCTCTGACAATTAGTACAAAAGGGTTGGGCTAACAGTTTTCTTTGCCACAAAAAAGTTTTTGCTAATCCAGCGCTAGCCAACAAAAATTAACATGCCAACCACTCGGCGGACAAGGACAGAAAATACCGTAAACTTGTCCACAGATGTGAAGTCAGGTTTAAAGGTCCCCTATTATGTCACCAGGAGCACAGCCAATTAGTTACTACAAGCCACTTCAAAATCTTTCCCCTTCTTCACATCACTTGAGGAAGTAACCAACCAGGGGCAAGATGAACTGATCAACTTCAGCCGAGCAGTCAATCAGATTTCATTAATTCTGGGTGGTCCCTCCCCCTTGTGATGTAGACTTTGAACTGGCTCATGATGGCCAATTAGCTGTACACCTGGTGGCATCATAGGGGACCTTTAAGCTGGCATGCAGATGTGAATGGAGACGGTACTGGTGGATGGGTCCATTAAACCACGTTTCTCCCTTAACAACCCTCTCACCCAAACTCATCTCTTTCAGGGGTGCGGTTTAGAGTCAGCTGCACTTACTGTGCCACTTGTTGCAAATTTGCCCGTTCTGGAATTCAACTGTCATTCGTCCAGATGATAATTAAGAGCCATTGTCTGTAAAGTTCAGGCAGGTGGTGAAAGTCACCTTCTTCAATTTTGCTGAAACTTTGGTGGTTTTATGTCCCTACCCCAACTAGAAAATTCCCCAAATTTTTTGGCCCTACCTGCATCAGTTTGGGTTTTAGGGGTCAATCAAGTGCAAGCCGAAATAGGGCCTAAAATGCCAAATTACCAAAATTTGATTTTTGGGTTGCTCTTATTCACTGCGCGAACTTTATCCCAAAGTGAAAGTTGGAAAATTGAATTATGGGGGGATGGTCAGTGGAAAGAGCGATTTTGGGCCCGGAATCTTCTTCGTGCAACATATGGGGGGCGCTCCAATATGGCCGCAATCCATTTTCGTCACTAGTTTGCACCCCTTATACTCTGTGCGCGATCAGTGCCCAAAAACTTTTACAGCTGCACCACACTGGTATGTAGTTAGACTATCCATTACAGGTGAGAAAAAGTTGAGATAATGTATGCGCACACCAATAGGTGCCGCCGAACATGGCGAAATGGCAAAATTTGACGTATTTCAGCGCCACCTGTTGGTGAAAGCGGTCGACCTACAGGGCAAAGGTTTGTTGCATAATGAAGTATGGAGATCACCCTTTTAGTTTATGAAAGCCATTTCTTGGGATAAGGACTACTGTCGATAATAGGTGGCACTTTACTAACAGATGTACTGGTACACGTAAAAAAGCAATATCCGCTCCAAATTGCTCATGATTGGTCAAGTTATGAAATGCGCAGCCATTATCCCAAGGATATGTTTTCATGAATTATGTCTTTAGCCTTCATCAATGAAATTCCAATGACAAAAATCATGGGATATTCTTTGCGCATGTCAATATAAGCTGCTATAGGTGCATTTCGATGGTGTGTCCCAGTAGAACAGGCCCTGTGATGGACTTGACCATATTTCAGGTAATGATTATTGATTTTTCAATCATCTCTGGCATATGTGTGGTTTCATTAGTTACATTAATTATTGATTGAGGGCACCACTAGTACGTCTGTTTATTCCATTGTTTCAGACTATTAAAAAGCCACTTTTTCAATCTGAGGTTTTATCCAGAATCATCCACGTATGTGAACGCCCTTAAAGTGCCAGAACTGGCTTGGATGAATATATAAACGTTCCCAATGTATACAAAACTGGCATTTTTTTCACAAAACAACTTCTTGTATAGTTACAGGCCCATTTTATACAGGCGGATAGACTTGCATACAGACTAAGCTTGGGCTCTTGTGTTCCATTTTATTGTATTGTACCCATTTTTAAGTGGTTCAAAATAAAATTTTACAAATGAACAACCATCTTGTATGCTCCATTCAACTCTTCATGTTCCACGGAAGTAGCATTTTAGCACCCCTTGTATTGACTTGCGCAGTCATGATCCCATTGTTCCGTTTGCAATAACTGCAAGTTTAAGGGTGAAGGACATCTCATACAAAAGTATTTCCTTGAGATTTCCACCGTGCATTTCAGCTGGACCAATCATGAGCAATTTTGAGCGGATACTGCTTTACGCGTGTACCATTACTTCTGTTCGTAAAGCGCCATCTATTATGGACAGTAGTCCTTATCCCAAGAAATGGCTTTCATAAACTAAAAGGGTGACCTCTATACTTCATTATGCAACAAACCTTTGCCCTGTCAATTAACCGCGCACGCCACCAGGTGGTGCTGAAATACGTCAAATTTTAGCATTTTGCCATGTTCGGCGCCACCTGTCGGTATGCGCATACATTATCCCAACTTTTTCTCACCTCAAATAGATAGTCTAACTACATACCAGTGTGGTGCAGCTGTAAAAGTTCTGGGGCGCGGATGGGGCACAGAGTATAAGGGGTGCAAACTAGTGACGAAAATGGATTGCGGCCATATTGGAGCACCCCCTATATGTTGCGCAAAGAAGATCCCAGGCCGAAAATCGATCTTTCCACTGACCATCCCCCCTATAATTCAATTTTTCCATCTTTTACTTTGGGATAAAGATTGCGCAGTGAATAAGAGCAACCCAAAAAATCACATTTTGGTAATTTGGCATTTTAGGCCCTATTTCGGCTTGCACTTGATTGACCCCTAAAACCCAAATCAGTGCAGGTAGGGCCAAAAAATTTGGGGAATTTTCTAGTTAGGGTAGGGACATAAAACCACCAAAGTTTCAGTAAAATTGAAGAAGGTGACCATCACCACCTGCCTGAACCTTACAGACAATGACTCTTAAACACCACAGTTAGAACTGCTGCAAAAGGATCTATCTGACAGAATAAAATCATTAAAAAAGAAATTCCAGACCCAACCGTTTTAGTCAAGCACCGCTAATTCCTACCCAATGTAACCTGCCCACGGATTTAAAAAGGGTGGAACAGGAATTAGCCAACATCTGGATGTTATTCCCTTCTCAGTTTGCCCCTGCCCACTGAGTTAAAGCCTTCTGTAAACTGCCAACACAGTAACAAAAAACTGACAACATTACAAAATGAGTAAAAAGGTGTGAGCTCTAAATGACTTCATTTGACATTTTACTTGTGCTGCTACAGAACTCAAGAGCAGATGGGGTCTTGAGTCATGGGACATCAAGGAACTCAATCCAATGAATAAAGAAATAAATGAAATTATGTAAAATTAAGATTTACGACTGATGTGTGATTTAAAAAGAAAAAATGTGAGCACAAAATATGTGATTCTGGTTTGGTTTCATCCAGGTGTTAATAGGATGCTGTAATTTTTGTTTAATTGGAAAACCATTTCCAAGCCCCCAAATGTAGCTGCATGAGTCGATATTCACAGGAGCACTTCCATTCACTCTTCAGCCCATGTGCTCTGTGTCCCCATTATAAGCAAGTCAGATTTTTTTACCTCAGCAGTATAATGTTAGCATAGCAACACACTGTGCAGGATGATGAAAAAGCACAGAATATAATGGCAAAAAAATTTGGCAAATGTTTAAATTAAATAGGCCTGCGATGCGAGGCTGGCAAATCACATCAATCAAATCCATTCTCAGGCCTGCCGATTGGCAGACGTCGCAAAATGTGGTCCCCATGGTCACGACTGTAAAGTTGCTCAAAGTGGACATTTGCAAAAAAGCTGTCTGCAGATCCAGAGTTCCTTGATCTTGCAGAAAATGTGTTTTCCAAATGAAATGTGCCAAGCGATTTGCTGTTTCAAGTTGGCCAATCGGAGAATATGAGATCAAATAAAGGGGTTGTGTGCAGGCTGAGAGTAGAAATGGATTCTGTCCTGAGCGGAGATGGGAGTAATAAAATGACCATTTTATACATCATTCTTACACCGTACATTTTCCGCCAGAATGGTTAAGCTTTTACCAAGTCTGTTTAAGTAATTCTTCCTTTGCAAAATACAGTATCCAGACAGTCGTTCTCCTTACGTGTAACACAAGAAGCCAGGGCACTACCTTCTCATCTTTCCCGGTTGCAATTTGCGGGAATATGAATAACGCTTTTGCAGTCGCCCAGTTCAATGGGACTGCCAGTCAACCCATATCAATAATATTTTGGAAGTAATAATAAATGTGGAAAAAAAGAGCGTTTCCCGCGACAGAAAAATGTTTGGGACATAATTGGTGCACATTTCAGCAGGCTAGGTCCCGGTGTGGCTGTACATTAGTCCTTATCCACCATTTCGCTTGCTAGGTTTGCACAACTTCTACAATGGAAGCAGCCTGCAATGGCTGGCAATAGCAGAAGAGAGGCATTTTTACCAAAATTAATGAAAATAAAATTTGAAAACCCAATGTTTTCAGAGTATATGTCTTCCCCAACTTCAGTAAAGGGCAGTCTTTAGTTTTCTTCTTTTTTAGTGTATTGTACATTTGCTTTTAAAGTCATTGCATACATAAATTAATTTAATTCTGCTGTCAGGTCACCAAGGTCACATCACTTCTAATTACAAACAAAAAACACACATGACCAACTTGGACGTTCAGAAACCAGGAATCCCAATGTATAAAAAATAAAATTATCCAGAAAAAAAAAATTACCTTAATTACCATTTAAATTAAGCCAGCATTTTAGTTTAATTACTCCAAGCTTCAATAACGAGTTACGGGCCAGAGTAGAGTGAGTGACTGAAACTAACAATAAAAAGAAATTGATGTTCAGAAATTGATTCCTTTATAAAAAGATACTCACAATAACTATTATACAAAAAATTTTAGCCGAGGTACACGTCAGTATTCGCAAATGGACATTTGCTAAAGGGAAGGAATACATTATAAATTTGTATACCTCCATTACTGAAGTTTCAATGAAAGCCCTTAGTAAGTGAAATGAAGCACTTATCAGCACGTCTCCAACCTGCACTAAAAGCAGTCCCTGTGCCACAATTTGAATGGCAAAAAGCCGTCTGTTATGACATTAAAACCTAACTGGATGTACACTTTTGTAAGAAATAAATGGTTCTTTTTGGTTACACTGGGGGAGAAAGAAGGAGAGGCGTGCATTATTGCCAGCCAAAGTGACTCGAAAAAATATAACAGTTTATTCAAAACCAGAGAGCAAGGTGAACACCATGTCCTCATGAAAATAAGAAGATAGTTCCCATCCCGAGAACTTAAATCATTCAAGAATTCAGTGGAAAGAGTTGTAACCATTTATTTTATTTGAAAACATTCACAGAAAGGTTGCTACAGTTCTTAAACTTTCCAGAAAAAAATGTCTCCTCATACAAATGCATCAAAAGAAATGTATAGGCATCTCAGAAAGCCGGCTCATCTAGTTTGCATGTAGCGAAAGAACTGCATTGCACCCTACATTCTATGGCAGGAAATACTGCATATATTTTTCAACAATTCAACTAGGCTTTCACACATCTCACCACCTGTATCAACAAAACAGCTCTCTGTGTTATGCTCTCCATTCCTTACTCTTTCCCGCCATCACTCACTCGCCATCTCTCAATCTCTCAATCCATTGTTCTCTTACATTTCTTCCTCCACTGCTCTCCCTCCATGTCTCCATGTCTCACTCCATCTCTCTCTAGCATCACACTCTCTCTCCATCTCTTCCTCCCTCTTGCAATTGCTCTCCATCTCTATATCCTTTTCATCATCTCTCATCTCTCTTTACCTCTCCCTCTATCTCTCTATCCCTCCCTTCATCTATCTCCATCTCTCCCTCTATCTCACTATCCCTTTCTTCATCTCTCTCCATCCCTCTCTTCACCTCTCTCCATCTCTCTTCATCTCTCCCTCTATCTCTGTCCCTCTCTTCATCTCTCTCCATCCCTCCTTCCAACAATGTCTCTCCATCTCTCTATCCCTGTCCATCTCTCACGCCACATCTCTTTATTCCTCTATCCCTCCATCTCTCATCACTCTCTCTGCGTCAGTCTTTCTCCTCTCTTACCTCTGCCTCCATCTCTATCATACACACACACGCGCGCAAATCAAATTAAAATCAAATCAAATGAACAATATGGTTCATTTCACAAAGAAACGCCACCAATAATCTCTACAGGAAAAGCTAAGCCTGAACCCCACAGAAAGTATACATAAAGTATGCAGAAATATCTGAGCTTTTGTAAGGAAGATAGAGCAATATCCTCCGCATGAGTTTCCTTAGATTCAGTGGCACCACCCTCCCTATGTGATCACACACCACGCAGCACGTCTGCTTTAGTTAAAACAGGAGTTATCCGGCTCAGAGGCCTTGCAAGGCTAATATGGAGTCTGTGGTACAGTGCCCAGCTTTAGACCCTAAAAACATTCAGCCCTGAGTTTTCTTCTCAGCGTGACCCGTTAACGCAGTCATTTTAAATGAGCTACGCTAAAATCATAAACATTCAATCAATGAAATTAACAGAAAAAAGTGGTCTATGCTCATTTCAAATAATTAAGTGGGCTTCTCTCTGAGAGAGCACTTTGTTTCCTAATGCTACACTGCAATCTGCAAGCTTCTCTTAGCTTCACGCCAGTAATTTGCGTACACATTTTTGTAAGCATGGCACATCAGCAAGGATTAAAGCAATCGGATATCAATCTAATTGTGTACAAACAGTCACATTAATAATAATGTAGTCATCATGTTAATGTACACAGTATATAAAGTGAGACTTGCATGGTAATGACATGGCATTACATGCTGCCCAATGGCACCCCCTATGGTCAGACAGGGTAAAGCAAATTGCCTGTGCCAGGGCCTACTGCAGTCCTCCAAAGCCATTACTGGAGAACAAAAGAATATTCAGTGCCTTTTCAACATTCCAAATTGGGTACTGAAAAATAGTCAGCTTAAAAAAAAAAAAAAAGTTATGTCAGACCAACTTAACCATATTTTTTAAAGTTCTGACAGTCTCAATTAGTAACCCACCAAAATGTTCCTCAGTGTTTTTAAAACAATTTTCATTCATTTTATCAGGTTTGGTGACGCAGTCATCTTGTACCAAACATCTCATTGCAATGCTATTTCACCCCCATCATTTAAATGGAAACACAGTCAGTATGCACTATGCACAATCCGAGGGCAAGTCTTGTTTTAACAGGCAAGAGGTCAAAATCCACCTTCATATTCTCTATCCCACGGTGAAATCTTTTTTGAATGATTTAAACGACCCAAAAAAATGAGGAAGAGATTTTGCTTCCGGACAATTAAAAAAAAAAAGCACCTAAATAAAGAGAGAAACCTGCTGTAGCTGGACCCCCCTAAACCCCCCTTCCCAAACAGTCTGCAGACCGCGTCGTACTTCAAGTGCATAGCAGGACTATTAGGTAATTCTCCCTCCGCTGGATTCAGCCAGTCTCGCTGACAAACATACATCTTCCTCATTGTTCGTGTCTCCTGAACTTGCGGTACGCGGCACAAATGCTGCCCAGGGTTACAGCAATCAGAAATTACAATCAAGGAATACTGTCTCCCGGGCGAAAAGGCGAGCCGAGACAATTTAGCTTGAAACGGCCTGCCCAAAGCCAATAAACACAACCATTTGTACCCAAAATGGTGGTGAATGCGCTTTGCTCACATGTGTAATTTTATTACAGTTTCATGTTTGAATAGCTACAGTATTGTGCAAAAGTTTTAGGCACATTTAACAATTCTGTGAGGTGGAGACACTTCTAAAAAAAAAAAAATCACTGAATAAAAAAGCTTTCTAAATATTAATAACCATACTATTAAGTGTAGTGAACTGTTAAAAAAATAACTCAAATCAACATTTAGTGTGACTACATTTTGCCTGAACATTTGGGACACTGTCCTGCAGTTTCATAGTTTTATAAGATTATCAACTGTTTGGTTGTTGTAAGCATATAGGAGAATATGCCACAGTTCCTCTGCAGGCTCCCAGTCTCTCTTGTGTCTGTCTCCCCGGGTATTCCCAGACAGCCTTGATGATGTTGAGATCAGGGCTCTGTCATGGTGTATTATTTGTAATCAACAGTATTTAGTGAAATTAATGTCTTGTGTAAGATCTGTTTTTTTTTTTGTTTTTTTTTTAACATTTCAAAACATGCTTTTTATCTACAGCACCACTAATACGGAAAACAAAAATAAACATCCAACATCGAATTTAAACAAAAAATCTAGGGTGCCAGAGACCTTTGCACAGTACTGTACTTACTCACTAAATACTGGACTTTCATTGGCTGATTCTACCAGATGGAGAGGGAAGGAAACGCGTCAAGCAATAACATCCAAAATGCAGAAATTAAAGGTGATCAGCAACAGGCAGATACACAAGCAAAATCGAAAACATCTGGCAGAGTCATTTAAAGATGTGAAAACAAAGAGGGAAAGGCTCACTTTTTTGCTAGTTTTTCATAGCAGGTGAGTTAAAGTAAAATGTGGACTTTCTGGATTCCTGTTTCATTAAAGTTCACTTTACAGACACCTTTTAGCAGACATTTTCCTGACACAGATGATAGCTTTTCTAAGATAAAACATTAAAATGGAGCAAAGAACCATAATTCTTCCATAAACCAAATTCTAACACATCCAGCAGCTACTAAAGGGGCCTATTCCGCAAAGCATGATAATGTAGTTAGCTAGATAACTGCAACACGGCAATTCCATAATGTAAAACCTGAGTGTGAAAAAGTAAAGCTCGTTGCTCCCAAAGTAAAAGCTTTACATATATCCACAGACTGTACATATTTGAATACAAATTTTATTGGACTTCTGTATTGGCTAAATAGTATGTTATTGCCATGAACACTGTAAAGAAGTAAAAAAGGGACAAAACGCTGTGGTGTCACATCAATAACACTACTTTTCCTCATAAAAATAAAAATGGAAATAAAATATTTTCAAAACTGGCATTTATATGTTCAGCCAGGACCCACACATCATGTAGAAATCAAATGGTCTGCATTAGACTTTAGTCTGCATTAGTCAGCAGAATTCTTACAAAATTGTTGTCTCCCCAAAATGCCTGTGTAAGTGTCACATCCATACTGCAGGATTTTTGTAAATTTTTTCTGACTTATCTATATTTCTGTAATTATTTTCTTTGCCTTTCTGCTCATTTAATTGGAAGCAAAGAAAAAATGCAGTAATTGTTGCAATCATATAGAGGAAGAGTATTTTGCTGAGCTGTTTGTGCAGTCTTTTAGACTCCAAATGTCATAACCATAAGGCTGCAATTGCCCAGTGAAAAAAAGTGCCAGTATTCATAAAGCCCATGAAGGCCAGGAATGCTGGCTTCAGATCAGACTCCCCTGCCCACCTCCACACCGCATCCACTAGAAGTGCCAAATACCAGACTGATCCCAGATCAGCACTCTTACTCTGAGGACTTCAATAGGGGCCTGGAGCAGCTCTTATTGCTTCATTCCATGTCCTGACTGGCAGTTTCCTGGTTCTACTGGACTGGCAGTAGTTTAAAAATAAATAAATAAATAAATAAATAAAATAGATGAAAATTGCTAGCATGCAAATCTTCTATGATTGAGAATGAGACAGAAAAGGAAACTACAATGAAACCAGCCAACATAAGGAGGCCACTACTAAACATATACACATCCACTCCAGTGGGAAGCCTTCAAGAGTGTTTAATAGAATTCATAGTTTTTTAGTTGCATTCATGGATTATGAGCAGAAAAAAAAACTCTTTATAAAGTGTTTTTCTTTTCTAATTATTATTAAAAATTGAATTACTACAATGTAATTATGCATAAAAATGAGAACTGTAAAAAAAAAAAAAAAAAACTAAATACTTTCTAAACTTTTTTAACAAGAATAAGGTAATTCAGTTTCTTCACTAAAGGTTTATTGAAACATATCCCCCCCCATAAGTAAGTGAACTTTTTAACACCTGCAAACCAGCAGAGGCGAATGCCCAGCCGTTTCCGCGGCCGGTGTGAGGTATTAATGCGAGCCGGACGTCATGTGAAAAATATTCCACTCTCGTGGCCTTTAAAAAAAAGAAATGTGGTCATTAATGAAATGCAGGCTGTGCAGTGAGGTCATAGCGAGAATGGATTTCAACAGTACCGCTTTAAAAAAAATAAACAAATAAAAAAAAATCACTTGCAAGAATATCAAACATGAACGCAAATCAAATCCCAGATGCCCAAAAAAGGGAAAAAAAAAGATGTCTTTCAACGTTTGTCCTTTTCGCGCGAGGCAAACAAGCATTAACCGTAGCTGAGAAACAGAGAGTCCACAGCGAAACCAGACTAAACAATCACATCGCGGCCAAAGAAAACGCTAAGTGAGTCCATACGCATGGTTACGTTACAGGATGTCTCAGCCGGGCTATCGAATCGCACAATGGAATCTCTCTGTCTATTTGGCACAAGTGTTCTGCCAATTTCCGTTTTTTTCTCCCCCACTTTCCCAAGACGATGTTCGTAGGTGTCAACTTCTGAACATAAGACAGCAGCCGTTTTTGACTAGAATAAATCAAAAGAAGTCATGCACAGTAGTTTTGCCGTGTGTTCAATTGTGACTTCACTCTCACAGCCATCCTGATATGACACATAGAAATCACAAAACGAACGAGTGCAAGTAATTGTAGGCTATTGCTATATTAGCTCCCTCCTGTCCCCACAACCCTTTTTTTCCTGTTTTTTTATTTTAGAAAAGAACTTTATCCCTTGTTCTTTTTCTCCAGTGTGCCAAACCCAGTCATGCACAGATCACTACTGCTAAAGCCCTCTGATGCAATCACTGGCAAGCCTGTGACTATTTTGCACCACACAGCTGACACTACCACAGGAAAAGGCTGTTACAATTTTATACCCTACAGGCCAAGCTAAGGACTACAAGGGAGCCTGCTGCCATTTTACACCCTACAGGCCACACACAGTACTACAGGAGAAGTGGTGCCCATTTTACACCCTACAGGCTACACACACTACTACAGGAAAACAGGTGCCCATTTTACACCCTACAGGCTACACAGTACTACAAGAAAACAGTTGCCTATTTTACACCCTACAGGCTACACACAGTACTACAAGAAAACAGTTGCCTATTTTACACCCTACAGGCTACACACAGTACTACAAGAAAACAGTTGCCTATTTTACACCCTACAGGCCACACACAGTACTACAAGAAAACAGGTGCCCATTTTACACCCTACAGGCTACACACAGTACTACAGGAGAAGAGTTGCCTATTTTACACCCTACAGGCCACACACAGTACTACAAGAAAACAGGTGCCCATTTTACACCCTACAGGCCACACACAGTACTACAGGAGAACAGGTGCCCATTTTACACCCTACAGGCTACACACAGTACTACAGGAAAACAGGTGCCCATTTTACACCCTACAGGCTACACAGTACTACAAGAAAACAGTTGCCTATTTTACACCCTACAGGCCACACACAGTACTACAAGAAAACAGGTGCCCATTTTACACCCAATAGACCACACACAGTACTACAGGAGAACTGGTGCCCATTTAAATCCTAAAAGCCACACAAAGTTCAACAGGAGAGCCAGTGACCATCTTACTCCCTACAGACAGTATCAAGTACTAGAGGAAAGCCAGTCAAGCCATCACACCTGACAGGCTATAACACTGCACCACAGGAGGGCCGGTTGGGAGGGAGTGGGCGCACTGACTAGGCATCCCATAATCCCGTTTAAATGTGGCAAAAAATATGCTGAGCAAGGTAGAGACATGAGGAGAAGACCCCTAGGCGTGTGCCATTATTCAATACATCCTCCTCTCCCTGACAAGTCTCCTTCTCTTATACAGAACTGTGGGGGGGGGGCACAAACGGAGGATAGGACGGCCCATTTCTGAGAACTGGCATTCACCCCATGTGACAATCACAGCACTGGCACGTTCCACAGGGCACAGCGAAGCAGAGAATGGAAAGCACAGGCCAGACTACAGGTGAGAGAGAGCGAAGAACGACACAGATCATGGAAAGAGCCGGGAATGAGTCCTAACAGGGAAACATGGAGAGGAATCCCAGACAAGAGGCGAAGCAGGGAAAGAGCCCCGGGATCACAAAGGAGCGGTCAGGCCGGTCAGCGCGCGACACGAGGCTCTCTGTTTCCCGAAAGTCGAGAGTTGTGCTCCGAGTTTCCAAACTTCAAACGGCTCAAATACCAGGGCATTCATAAAACAGAACTGAACCTCTGGGAGTTGAGAAAGGGGAAAAAGAGAGAGATGTGGGGAGGGGAGAAGGGAAAAAAAACACAAAAAGGTAGCAGACCTCGACAGCAGATGGTCGAATTAACATTTCAACAGCTCTGGCCTTTCATCTCAGGCCGCAGTGCCTTTTTCCAGGAGGAAAAAAAAAAATAATGAAATAAGTGAGGCTGCGGTTTACAGAGATGCAGAATTACAGAAAGCATCTGGAAAAAGGAATATTGGCTCATTACTCCTGATATTCCTTTTCTCAATGAAAAAAAATTAAATGGGTCTGTTTTCAGCTGGTTACACTCACTCGCCAAGACACTCTTGGCTATGTTATGGAAACACCATCACTAATTTATAAGTGAAAGAATACCAAAAAGAAAAAAAAGGGACCTGGACTTTTTTTTACAAAACACTGTTTAATTTCATCCTCTCTCTATTGTGTTAAATTCTAGCCAAAGAAAACACAGCTGTTATGCACAGCAACCTACAGCACCATGCTTTATTTTGGTGAAAGAAATGTGATGCAAACTCTGCAAGGTTGAAAGGGCTCTCTGAGGAATCAGAAGTATTCAGCCTTTGATATCTCTACAATGTACACCAGGTGACTACCCTTCTCTCTCTCACTCTCTCTCTCTCGCTCTCCCCCTTTCCCCTCTCCCTCCTTTCCTTCCCCTCTCTCATTCAAACACTATCTTTCCCTCTCCTTTGCTAAGCAATTTAATAACAAGCACAAGACTGCGCTGACCCATGGCATGTAATGCGTACGCATCCCACTAAACATCCCTACTCTGCATCCCTGCTAAATTTCTCTGAATAAGTGAGTGACTGAGCGACTGAGTGAGTGACCACAAATTTTCAGCGCATAGACAACAGCAGCAGACTAGCCAAATAAAGCCCCTACCTCTATAAGCCAGGCTTTTCAGGGTTCTTACATAGAAGTAAATGAAAATAGTATACGTCAAGTAAAGTATTCAAGTGCATTAGTTTCCCTCTGAACCACACTAAAGCATGATGGGCTGGTCTAGTCCCACAGATTAATATGAATGCAGGAATTACCAGGGGAGCATTTCCCGAAAGCACAGATGCTATCTTACATAGCTGGAACCATTGACTGTGAATGGACAAATTATGCAAGTAGCTAACTTAGTTAGCAACTACGCTTTTGGAAAACACCCCCCGATCTCAAAATTAGCTCCAAAGTTACCCATCCTGTGCGCCGTGATCAAAGCTAAAAGTGGCCCAACAAAATAGCATCATGTGTGACTTTTTTTGGACGGACAGTGTATATTGAAAAAAGTAATAAAAACTCATCAAAATGACGGTATTCTTCGTAGGGTTGGGCAACCTGACTTGTAATTCATATTGCTATATATTTTTTTATTTTGGATGATGTTAATATACGCATATCATGCTATACACTTTTTTTCTTCTAATGTCAACCAATTGCGCTTCAAAAAGTGTACAAATATCCACCTAGACAGTCTGGTCGGCTGCGACCGCATGGGCATAGCCCCCGAAAGCCCGCTCCTCCCCTTTTCTGCGCATTATTCGGCCAATACTGTCGCCATGGCAACCGAAATGGATCGGTGTAATAAGTGAAGTATATCACATGTCCATACCAAATATGAAAGTAATCGGTCCAAAATTGCAGCCTGTACTGCGTCTACATGGAAATCTCTGCTTTGCCACTAATGTGCGTATCACTCGGCCAATACTGTCGCCATGGCAACCAAAATCAATAGGTGTCATAAGTGAAGCACAACACATGTCCATTCCAAATATGAAAGCAATCGGTCTAAAATTGCAGCCTGCGTCCACAAGGAAATCTCTATGTTTTGCCACTAATATGCATATTATTCGACTAAGACTGTTGCCATGGCAACCAAAATCAATAGGTGTCATAAGTGAAGTACAATGCATGCTCATACCAAATATGAAAGTAATCGGTCAAAAATTACAGCCTGTAGCGCGTCCAAAAGAAAGTGTCTACGGACGCAGATGCAAGGGCGGCGGAGACGTCCGGGGGCTACAATAAGAATTAGGATTCTTGCTTGATTAGGCTGGTGACAAATCAATCAACTGGCCTGAACCAATTACGTAGCAGCACCCGGATAGTGGGCCCTCCTTAATGTCCAGCCATGTTCTCTCGGCAAAATTACGTAAACAATTTTCAGCCAGCAAGAGATACCGGTACTTAAGTCACTTATTGCCCCAGTGACAACCCCAGTCATGTGACATGGGTTATCAGCCCTCTCAAGGGGGAAAACTTCCCCTGCAATGATCCAGGGGTAGGAGTTGTAAACAAAACCGTATAACCCTGTGAATTCAATAACAGGTTCACTTCAACAATAAGCTGACGCTGAGCACCGAGAGAACCCCACAGCCCTTAAGTAATTATTCATAAATAGCATGGTCACTGTGCCAAGTTCAAAGGTAAAATCCACTAATGACCCTTATGTTGCACACCTACCCCACACAAGGAACCTGTAAACCAGATCTTAAGCTGCTGTGGTCAGTACTTTTGGAAAAATGGCCCAGACAAAATTTTCAAGGTCAAGATCACCGTGCCAAGGTCAAAGGACAAATCCACTAATGACCCATACCTTACACACCTAATCATCGTAAGGAACCTACATGCCAAATTGGAAGCTGCTTTGGTTAAACCTTTTGTAAATATGGCCTGGACAATATTTTTAAGCTCAAGGTCACTGTGCCAAGGTCAAAGGTCAAAGGTCAAATCCACTAATGACTCTTACTTTGCACACACCTATCCCTCACAAAGAACCTGCATGCCAGATTTGAAGGTCTTGTGGCCAGCACTTTTGGAGATATGGCCCGGCCAAAATAAGGAGCCACACAGACGCCAAAAATGCATTTTACGATTAAAAATAAATAAATAAATTGAAAAAACAGCTTAACAAATAATTTAAGAATTGGCCAGCCATGAAGAAAACCAAGGAGCGATCTCTCTCATCAATTCATTCCCAAAGAAAGAATGTTTTTTTTTTCCTGGTGGCAAACAACAGAAAATAAATTGGGAATGTAAACAGCCGGAGACTGTCTCCAAGCATTCAACGGGAATGCTCTGTAGTACCTATTAATTTGACACAGTTATGGCTAAATTACATATGTTCCACCTCTGTGACATTTTAAATGCAATTAAAGCTGGTTATGAGAGAGTGTGGACCGTGCTGCGATGGAGGAAATCTCTTCAGTGATTAACATGCAAACGAGCTCACGCTGGCAGAATAGATTGGGGTTTGAAAACCTCAATTACCTCTGTGTGATTATCTATTTACCAGTACACACACTTTCATTTTTCATCCGCATCCGAGCCGTTCATGCATGGGCCCCATTGTACTCTCCCGTTCATATATGACAGCCATGTAACTGAAATACAATTATCGCCATTTTTCCACCGAGATGCGGCGCGTTCTTTAAAGCCAGCGCGCGTCGACATATAAACGCGCCTCTAATTCCATCATCCATTTCAATCCTTTCTTGTTTTGTTGTTATAATTCTCTTTTTAATATATCAACCTATGTTTGTCTGTGAAACTGTGAGCATACGTGTGTGTGTGTGTGTGTGTGTGTGTGTGCGGGTCTGTGCGAGTGTGCGTCGCCTCTTGCGTTCAACCCTCAAATAATTGACAAGCTCAGAGGTAATGGAAAAAGGTCACCTTCTTTCTATGCTCCGGCCGTTTTTTAAACCATTACCTGGCCGCGATTTAGAAGGCAGGCATTAAGAATTAAAACCAGCCTGCCTGCCAGCCGCTGAAAATAGCACTTCATAACCCACAGGTATGGCAAGCGATGAGAGACATCTGTGTAATGAAAAAAAATATAAAAATCCACAGAAGCCATATAAACAATTTCAATCTTACTCATCTGCATGCTGATGTAATTATCAATACAACGCACGACAGCTTCTCAGTTATTTAATTAATTTACTTGCTTGAGTAGCCACAGACCATGCTGTTTATCACTTGTCTCAAAAACTGGGAAAAAGGTGGCGTTCAGAAGCCAATGGTAATCTTCATGGTAACCCAAAATGTACCGGGAAAAAAAATGTTTTTCCTTTCACAATCTTAGCAGAGCAAATAATTAATTCAATAAGGCATAAAAAAACTGTTGGGTTTAAAATGGAACAAAATATTAAACGCCAGTAAACACCTTTCGAAACACTTTTTTTTTTCAGAAGGCACAACAAACAGATAATCCAGCCAGGCATAAAAGCACAGTAAATAAGTGTGAATTACAAATAAAACTGCTCATTAAAAACAATGAATTGAAATTTGGCGGCAGCTTTGGCAACAATGCAAATAATTGCTTGGCGTGTGCTGCTAATCCGAGAGGGGGAAATAAAAAAAAAAAACCATCAGCTTTCTGTTGTCTTGCTTCAATGAAACCCCTCTGACAGAAAGCTTAGCAAATTAACAAGACTTATAAACAACAGTGTGGAAAGCATCACAAAGTGAGAACGTGTTCCACACCTTTTCGCACCTGAGCGGAGACATGGACAGGTGTGTGAGCATCCTCTTCACCTCACCCATGTCAAGCTAAAATAAAACAACTTTAGGATTTGGAAACTACAAATAAATGCACATCAAAGTATTGAAGATTACTAAGCATGTGCGTACAGAGAAAAGATTTCAATGATTTTAATCACTGGATTTGAAGTACAATTTTCATTTTAGGACTCCAAAATCCACTTCTGTCTGAGTAAACAGGGCCTATTCAAGAGTAGGGAAATCACAAAAATGTGAAAAACAAAAAACACATGCAGGCACACGCACACGCACACGCACACGCACACATAAACATGGGCACGCACACACATGCACGCACGCACACGCACACACGCGCACACACACACACACACACACAAATACACCCAGTACTCTCTGTTAATCAAACTGGCCACTTGCTCCGGTTAAAAAGGTGTGGGAAGTTGACATGGAAACAGTGCCATCAAGTGACATCACAAAGGATTCCTTTGGAACAGTCATTGGTCAGACATTTCCCTTCATGTTCTGGTCATCTATCCTAACTCATGTAGAACCCACTTTAGATGCCATATAAGAAGCCATGTGATTTAGAAGCCAAGAAGTGGCAGAATTAGTAGTGGGGATTGCCAATTAAAACCCAGTCGACTGTCCTTCAGGAAATCCCCTTAAAATAAATTGTTTGAGCACAATTAGCTGTATAAACACATTACATTTTTAAAAACACAACACCTACAAGTACATGTCTCCTTTCTCAGTTGGGATTTCTCCCCATCAAACGAATTGTGCGAGGCTTGGTATGGGTTTCTTTGTCAAATGTACACCAAAATCCCTCCAGGTTTGAGTCAGAAACGTCCCTATAATGACAGCATATTCAAATGAGAAATTACAGCAGCCACAGCGACGGATGCTGCGGGCTGAATGGGTGTCAGGGAGGTGGAGGTGACAGGGGTACGTGTGGGGGGGGTGGGGAGAGGGGAGGGGAAGGAATGGAGATAATTACTATTCTTAAAGGACAGCTCCACCACCGACGGGCCTTCCCAGTGATGAGCCTGGCAGCAAGGGGCCACGATGAAGCATTGCCACCCTCCGGAAAATTCTGCCACCTGCCCAGAAAAACTAACCCTTTACGGTGTGATGTCACCAGTATGAGATTGGAACGTGTTTAATTGAACATTCCAATGCAATGATGTCACAATCACCCCATGAGATTGAAAGTAAGGAGTTCTAGAACACAGATTTGGGAATGTTGAAGAGGGGAAAAAAAAATAAGCCTTAAAATCTGCAAACAGCTTCAGGCAAAACACAAAAACTGCAGGGAATAAGAGCAATCATGAAGGCTCACTGTGCGAGGACTGGTCTACGATCATTTCTGGCTGTTACTTTGTAATGGAAGAAATGGACAGAAACAGGGGAAATCTGATCTTGAACCAGCTGACCTAGAGTTTTTGCAGATCCCATATTATACCAATTTTGAACAATTTAAGACAATTTCCTGGCATGTGTAAAACAATGATTTAGAACTTGTGGCATTAGAAAACACAAAGTCAGAATTTACAGATTCTGTACGGTCACTGGTCTCTCATTTTCTCAGTGATTATGTTTCAAGTGGGCGGAGAGTCAGTCAAAATGAGGCTCTGCCCTGATTGGCCATCTCACTGCGGTGCAAAATGAATAACGGCAGCCAAAATGGAAACATGTCTATACTGGACTATATGCAAATGACTCCCCTTGTGACGTTTTAAGGGGACCAGAAATGAAACTGGTGGTTCGAGAAACAGTTCTTCTGAAGTACAATCTAGTTTCATATTTTAACAGTTCTTAGGCAGAGAGAGGACCAAATTATATGTCAAAGTCCAAAAAAAATTGTGAATTTTGTTTTTATAATAAAGGACCTTTACCAGACTGCAAAAAAAAAAAAAAAAAAAAAAAAAAAAAAAATAGTAAACTCAAATTTTTATGGTAACCACTTCATTAGATTTTTGAGTGGACTCAATTACTGCTAACAGTACCTTTAAAGTTCAGTTTGTAAATATAGTCAATACTCTCAGCAATATGGAATCTGAAGTAAAATGTCAGTTGTCGAGACCTTTGTCCAAACCAGGAAATCTGTATGAGCTCAACTACTGTTATGAATAGTTGAATAAAGTCAAAAATTGAGTAAAGTAGGCGGTCTTAAAAGTTCAGTTTTCTGCTGTTTTCACCGTGCAGTGTACGAAAAGAAACATTCACACCTATCCATTAACAACACTTTAATTTCCAAGCTAGACCACCTCAAAACAAAGACTCCCACCTTCCACAAGTCCACTGCCAGTACTACATTTGCTCCGTACTAGGCACAATACAAGGAAAGGGGGGAAAGCAAGAGAAACCACAGCCCAGATACCGCACTACTGGCCATAACTGACCACTGACACACGCTGCACTCAATCTGACGTGTGAGGACACACCGAAGGAGGAAGGCCTGATTACAGGTGAGGTTCCAACTCATTTTCCAGAGCTCAGGCCCATATAAACCTCTCCTTCCAGCTCCAACAGGATCTATTGATCTGTGAAACAACCCACTCAGGGGAGCTAATTCACTTGATGTTATGTATCTAATGATGAAATGACTAACGATTATTCCATTTGGTAATTAAACATCTTACAAACCATTTAACTTGACTGCACGTCAGAAAGGGCGCGCAGGGTCAAAGTGATTGTTCCCCCCGTCTTTGTACTTGGCATGAAGAAAGAAAGAGAAAGAATGAAAGAGAAAAAAATGAAAAAGATGCAGAATTGTGCGAACGCTTCATGTGCAGGGAAACCTCCTCCACAAAGGCCTTACCGCTGTCAAACCTCTAAAAAGGAAACAATTAAAAAGCAAAGAGAACGCTCCCTGCTTTCAAAAAGATTGGAGAAAAATCACAAACTCCGAAAACTCATTAGCCACCTCCACAAGGCTTTCACAAAAACAAAGACTGCTTTTTTTTCTCCTTTTAAAAGTGAGAAAATAGAATCTAGACATCAGCTGTAAATAAGAAAAAGGATAAATAGGACACGTGATCTATGGATGCTGCGTTTCTGCATGCGCGATATGACACATAGTCATTTGTGTCATACAGTACGTGAACAATACCCACTCAACATCCAGATTTAACTTCAATGAACTTGACCACTCAAATGTTTACTTTTCTTCTATTTCTGTATTAACAGACAGAGTATTGTTAAAACAGGAAGAATTTTTAATAATGGAGTAGTGACAGGGGTAACGTGGCTGGGAGAGAGGACAAAAGGATTAAATTCTCACCAGTGTTGGAAGAACCACAAATAACGCGCCTACAATGTAACTTTATTGGGACAAGAAAAAAAAAAAAAAAAAAAAAAAAAATACACTGGACAATTAAACCAGCTGTACAGATTTTAAAAAGCCAGCAATGTCCCTTGAAAGGACGCATGAGAGAATCATGAGCGTGCACAAGGGACGAAGTCCTCTGAGGCAAGCATAACGACACCAGGTAAAACACGAGAAAGTGGAGAGAAAGGTGAGCTGGATTAAAGACTCGGCGCTAGCGCTGAAGGAGGAAGGGAGGACGGCAGGAATGCTAACAATGTTAAAATAGAGGATGCTATCACAAGGTTCAACACGTGCAATAATGACTACATGGGAGATTATAGAAGCCCACTTTCCGTCATTTACATAATGTAAAACATTTCTTTTTCCCCCCACCCCTTCCTCTTCTATTCACAGAATAAATGAGGACGCTATCATAGCACGGAGAATTTTCCGGCAAAAAGACGGAGAGAGCCCGGGATTCAGACCAACGACAAGGGTCTGACAAAGCGGGCAAGTGCTAGCACACCTTTCCTGAAGGTCTCGGCTCAAAAAGACCTGAAGAACATTTATAATCGAGCACAATGCCAACCTATTTCCATGTCACCTATGCCCCATTGAGAGTCAGAGATATTATATCAGGCACCAGAGGGACCTGTTATACAATTAATACAAAATGTATGAGGTTTATAAAAAAAAAAAAAGAAAAAAAAAGCCATTTAAATGAGTTCAGACTCTCTAAAAAGGTCTCTTTTTTTGCATAGTGTGTATGACACTGATCACAATGTAAACAAATGACCAGTCAGGAATAGGGCACTGTACCTGTAACACGTATGTACCGCAATATGTATGCGAACTGTGGCAGGACAATGGAAATTTGAATGCCTTATTACTGGAAATGTGGTGATTTGATAATTTCCATATACAGCAACTTTAAAGGGAGAAACGGAGTGCGATTTAAGATGGGACTGCAATGGACCAATGCCGGAAAATTCCCGAAAACCACCTCAATGGACAAATGCCTGAAAAGCTTACATCTAAAAAGGAGTAGACAACATCAGGACAGATTATGATAGTTTTCCGTCGAATTATTCCAAAAGGTGAGACTTGTCAGTGACCGTCAATGACGGGCGCATGTAAAGTTGGGCTGCCCAACCCTGTTCCTGAAGACCTCCCTCCCATTAGTTTTCTCTCAAGCCCTCATATAGCGATTCTCATTACAGTGAGAGCAGGGCCCTGTTTCTGAAGATCTACACTACCGCTCAAAAGTTTGCGATCACTTGCAAATTTCTTTGTTTTCCAAAGAAAAATACATTTTCATGCATTTCACAAACATTTTTTTTCCATTTCACAAACATTTTTATCCATTTCACAAACGATTAAAATTAATCAGATGATTTACAAAGAATGATCTATATTTTTGCATAGAGGCCTATTATCAGCAACTGTCAGTCCTCTGCATCAATCTCCTGGTATGGCTGCTAATCCAAGTTAAGCATTTTATAAGGCTAATTGATTATTAGAAAACCCTTCTGCAAATGTGTTGCACAGCTGAAAACTGTTGAACTAATAAGGGAGCACAAAAGGGAGCATGGCATTC
This sequence comes from Gymnothorax javanicus, assembly GCA_029692085.1. Lineage (NCBI taxonomy): Eukaryota > Metazoa > Chordata > Actinopteri > Anguilliformes > Muraenidae > Gymnothorax > Gymnothorax javanicus. Next base: position 84,076,999 of record CM056201.1, read on the forward strand.
TTGAGGTTGGTTTAGTACTTGAAGCATCAGCAGTTGTTTGTTTGTTTACAGGCTCAAAATGGCCAGAAAGAAATAACTTCCTTTAGAGACCCGTCAGTCTATTGTTGTGCTTAGAAAAGAAGGCTATTCAATGCAAGAAATTGAAAACTTAAAATCTCTTACCATGCTGTCAACTACTCCCTTCAGAGAGCAGCACAAACTGGCACTAACAAGGACAGAAAAAGGAATGGGAGGCCCCGATGCACAACTGTGCAAGAAGACAAATATCTGAGAGTGTGTAGTTTAAGACAAAGACGCCTCACAGGTTGTCAAATAGCAGCTGCGCTAAATAGATCCCGTCAAACACCAGTTTCAGTATCAACAGTGAAGGTGTTTTTTTTTGATGAAGGCAAAGTTTGAAGTACATATTCATCATTTTCCATTAAAATCATTATTTCTAACTCAGACAATGTCAGCATGTTCTGTTCATTTGCTATATTTTCTATTCAGACTCATTTCATGTGTGTTTCCATGGAAAACAAGAAAATTTCCAAGTGATCCCAAACTTTTGAGCAGTAGTGTACCTCCCATTAGTTTTCTCTCCAGCCCTCATATAGCACGTCTCATTAAAGTGAGGGCAGGGCTGCCCAACCCTGTTCGTGGAGATCTACCTCCCATTAGTTTTCTCTCCAGCCCTCATATAGCACTTCTCATTACAGTGAGAGCAGGGCTGCCCAACCCTGTTCCTGGAGATCTACCATCATGAAGGATTTCACTCCAACTCTAACAAAGCACATCTTACTCAGCAGCTAAAACAGGGCTGCCCAACCCAACTCAACTCTACTTACCAGTAAGGTTTCACACCAACCCTAAAAAAGCACACCTCCTTCTACAGCTAGTAGCCTCACCAATTTAATCATTAGCAGAATATAGCGTGCCAATCTCTGAGTGAAATTAGAGCCTAAAGGGCCACAAACATCAAGGAGCAGGGTTGGGCACCCCACTGCCTAGAAGGAAATGGTTGAGATGTACCTTCACAACCTAGCCAAAAGACAGTCATCCACGTACAACACAGCACAAGTAAGATTTAGTTTTGTCCTTAAAGCGCTCACAATGTGTTTGTTTTAATGAACCCAATAACCTAAGCCCTCCTGAACTGTGAGGTCACCAACATTCAAGCCTTCTGGAGACGCACTGACAAACTATTCCGCTGCGTCAACAACAAAAAGTACAGTTCCTGAGGGCATTTCAATAAAGCCGGCTTCATTCGTAAGCATAAACGTCAAAAACCAGCTGATTAAGCTAACATCAAAAAAATCACGAGAGTTAATTGGAGTGTAGATGCCAGGTAAGGCCAGAAGTACTGTCGGTTGAAATTTGTCCAAAAAAATAATCCTCAGACGTGTGGTTACATGAGAAAAACAGCATCTCGCTGGGGTTTGTCTCGGTTTGTTAAACATGCCATACATTCTGTCCCAAAGAGGCAAATAACTCACTTTTTTGCATGACTCGACAAAAATGGCTGACCTCATTTAGAAATAAGTGGTTACACAAACACACCACACAGCTACATGCTGCCTGAACTATGCACAGGGAAATCCAGGGTTGTTTTTGTGAGTGATCACTGCCTAGAGTATTTTTCACTTCTGAACTTCAGGTGAGGGCATAAATCATTGTTGTAAATCATAAATTGCCGCACCAACGTGAAAACACAGACACAGATGCAAGCCCCCAAGCATGTGTACACATGCTGACACACACAAAGACAGACAGACAAACCAAAGCACGCACATATCACAAACAAACGCACTCATATGAAACTACACTGACAGAGCAGACACAAACTCAGGAAAACAGTCAGGCACAAATGCATGCACACTGACAAACACACACAAGACACACAGGAGCTGACAAACTGAGACACACACACACACACACACACACAAACATGCGCTCGCACACATATAGGTCGACATGAGAATCAATGCAGTGCCTCTTCACTGGTTTTTGTACCTACTGCCACATCATTCCCTCTACCCAGCAGAATTCTCATAAGGCTCCTCATTTTATTTACTTTATCTTCAATAAAATGGTTCAGTGAGCTCCAGAAACTCTGAGACACGAGTTTCAATCAGTCCTCCTGCACCGGCGTCAATCAGCAATACAGCCCTCAGAGCTGAGAGATACAGCGAGAGAGAGAGAGAGAGAGAGAGAGAGAGAGAGAGGGAGGTGGAGGGGGGGGGGGGGGGAGAGAAAGAGAGGGATAGAAAGGAAGAGAGAGGGAAAGAGGGGGAGACAGAGGAGGAAAAGAAAAAGGGAGGAGAGTGAGAGGGGAGAGGTAGAGCAAGAGAGACAGAAGGGAGGAGAGGGAGAAAGTGGGATGAGAGTGTTAGAGAGAAGAAAGATAGCAAGAGAGAGAGGGGAGGAGAGGAAGAGAAAAATAGAAAGAGTGAGAGGAGGTAAGGAGAGGGAGAGAGGAGACAGAGAGAGGGAGGAAGAGACATGAAAAGAGGGATGGAGAGACAGAGAGTGAAAGAGAGAAGTGCAAGAGAGGGCCCGTGGGATTTTCATATTAGCATGACCCTCTCATTTTTTTTTAGTGGTTAATTATTTTTATTAATAAGTCAACACAGGGACACAGGAGTATAAAATGAATGTAGAAAATAGAGGAAATAAAACTGCACTGGAGTATACCACAAATAATGCATGTAGAGTATTATAATGGAAATGGCATTAATCATTACAATAATCTGCCTGCTCAATCGCCCAGACACTCTCCCCATAGATGACAGTATACCTCACTGTAACCAAGCACTGCAGAGACAGGCAAGAGCAGCAGGAGGAAGAGGAAGTCTTAGAGGAGGAAGAGGAGCAAATTTAAGAAGTGGATTCCAAGAGGAGTAGGAGGAAGAGGAGGAATGAAAAAAATCTTTTAAAAAAAGTAGAAGATGGAGTGGAGGAGGAAGAAAAGAAACAAGATAAAGAGCAAGTGAAATAGGAAGTAAAAGGAGGAAGAAGAGGAAGTGGCAGAAGAGACATAAAAGGAAGAGGAAGTGGAATTGTGAGAAGAGGAGACAGAAGAGAAATAAGCAGAGGAAGTGGAGGAAGAGAAGGAAGAAGAGAAACAAGATCGAGTGGATGCAAAAGAGGAAGTAAATGCAGGAACAGAAACAAGTGGCAGAAGAGAAATGAGGAAGAGGAATTGTTAAAAGAGGAAGCAGAAGAGAAATAAGAAGACAAGTAGAAGAAGAGAAGAAAGAAGAAGAGAAGGAGGAATAAAAATATAATGAGGAAGAAGTAGAGGAAGCAGAAGAGGAAGGGAAAAGGGAGGATGAGAAGGTGAAAAACAGGGAGGAAGATGAAGAAGTGACTGAGGAGAAATAAGAGGAGTAGGGAAATGTGAGGAGAAAGTAGGAGAGAGATGAGAGGCAGGAGAGAAGAGGGACACTGAACAGCAAGAGCAACAAGACTGAGAGAAGGATGAAAAGTGAAACAGCCTCTCTCTTACGCCTCCTCTCTCCTCTCACTCCTCCTCTCTCCTCTCACTCATCCTCTCTCCTCTCACTCCTCCTCTCTCCTCTCACTCATCCTCTCTCCTCTCTTACGCCTCCTCTCACCTCTCACTCCTCCTCTCTCCTCTCACTCATCCTCTCTCCTCTCTTACGCCTCCTCTCTCCTCTCACTCCTCCTCTCTCCTCTCATCTCGCTCCAGCTCTCACTCCTCCTCTCGCCTCTCACTCCTCCTCTCTCCTCTCACTCATCCTCTCTCCTCTCTTACGACTCCTCTTGCCTCTCACTCCTCCTCTCTCCTCACTCTTCCTCTCACTGCTCCTTCCTCTTACTCATCCGCTCTCCTCCCACTCATCCTCTCTCCTCTCATCTCACTCCAGCTCTCACTCCTCCTCTCTCCTCACTCTTCCTTTCACTCCTCCCTCTTGCTCTCACTCTTCCTCTCGCCTCACTCCTCCTCTCTCCTCTCATTTCACTCCAGCTCTCACTCCTCCTCTCACCTCTCACTCCTCCTCTCTCCTCTCTTACGCCTCCTCTCACCTCTCACTCCTCCTCTCTCCCTTACTCATCCTCTCCTCTCATCTCACTCCAGCTCTCACTCCTCCTCTCTCCTCACTCTTCCTCTCACTCCTCCCTCCTCTTACTCCTCCTCTCATCTCCTTTCACTCTTGCTCTCACACGTCCTCTCACTCCTCCTCCCTCCCCTCCCCTCCTCTCACGCCTCCTCATTCCTCCTCTATCCTCTCACTCCTACTCTTCCTCACTCCTCCTATCTCCTCTCTTCTCCTCCTTACTCCTCCTCCTCTCCTCTCTCACCCTCTCAGCCACAGAGCCGCTCGCTGTTCTTCTCCTCCTCTGACACACAAGCCCTCACACTGAGCTGCCACACACAGCCAACCACCGCCCAGAAAAAAAAAAAAAAGACGCATGTGTTCTCTTCAAAAAAAAAAAAAAAAAAAAAATCAGCAAAAAGTCCTTCAAAAGAAACGGTAAAGACCGCAGCACAGACAGCACATAGCACAGATCATTTAGGACACAGACAGAAGCGGAGCCTGATCTCTCCCCCTTCCGCTGTCAGCTCGAAGACTCCGGTACGGCTCGGGCCCTAATTAGCTGCTTAAATGGCAGAAGGTGTTTGTGTGTGTGTGTGTTTTTTTGCTGCTTCAGTGGGGTTAATGGCAGAATCTCCGCGCAGACCCGCGGCCGAGGGCAGGAAGTGTGAGACGATCTCGATGCCACTTCGCCCAGTCCTGTGTACGCAAAGGACATGCTAATTTACTGCATACAGAAAATAAAAAATTAAAAAAACAACAGCAGCAGCCTTTTTAATGACAGGAACATCTACTAATGGCAGTGGATGATATGAGTGATTTCCTTTGAAACAGTGCAGCAGTGAGCCTGGTGTACAGGACTCATAGAAAGCAATGGAAGCCTGTACTGTATAGGACAGGTGATTAATAGTTAACTGATCTACTGTTTTCCAGGTTCATAACACATGATCAATGAATAGAGAGAAATGTAGCCTCAAAAAGCTCTCTGAAAATTGGGATAAATTAAAATCAGCCTCCAATAGCCTTAACTCAATGCGAGGAAGTGAAATTGTGAAGTTTTACAGAATTATTTATTTATTTTTTAAGCCACTCCGTAAGTAACAGGGGTCTTGATCAAAATAGCCCAGTATCCAAGAGCCTCAAACAGACACAAAGACATGAAACAATAAAGGAAGTGATTTAGCAACCTTCAGTTCTCATCATAGCCATACAATGTGAAGAGGCGAGCCGCTCATATTGTACAGCTACGCTTGTATTAGGTTGATAAGATGACTGGCTGGTAATACACCCTCAGACACAAGACTGAAGCATCATTTGTCCTTAATATGCACTCCCAAACATTCATGCCACAGCTGAATGTGCCAATTTGAGGCCACTGATGAACTCATCAAACTTTTCTGCAGCCTCACAGCTGAACTCCTGCAACTCATAATCCAGACGGCCTGCGTGTGCCAGCAAGTCCCAGTTTCAGACAGGTGCTGAGTGAATCCAGGTCTAAGTGATTTTAATGTGACTTTATGGTAAGGCGTGGCAAACACACATGAGCACGCGCACGCACACACACACACACACACACACACACATTTCTGGTTCTACTCTATTACTCAAAATCACAGAGGTACACGCAGCATTCGCAGCAGTTCGTAAGTATTTGGACAGCGATACATTATCTTTTATTGATGCTTCTTTCTCCATATCAAATCGACAACCCTACAAAAATAATCTGGAGGCAATAATTGTGTTATTCTGACATCAACAGATAAAGGAAATGTGTTCAGCTCCAGCTTACTTTTCATGTTTCTGTGAAAAACATTTCCGAAAACCCTCTCTTCAAAAGAATGAACTGGAGCAGGTTTCTCAAATTCAGACCCTGGAGGGTTCCCGAGTCAGCTTGTTTCTGGCTTGTTCCTGAACTTTAATGCTTGAGCTGCTGATTGGCTAATGAGTCCACGCAACTTGTTTATGAGGCCTCAGGGTGCCGGTGATTGAACAGGAATCACAAAAGCCTGTGGATACAGTGGCCCTGCAGGAGTACAGTTCGAGATCCCTGTTCTACACAGACTGACAGGGGTTCCTCCATTGACAGGCAGCAGGACCACGGTCTCACGATAAAGACCTACTCCAAGTGGAGGCCCCTTCCACGTACAAAATACCAACATCGCACTGCCGTCGCAGAGGTAAAACAGACATTGATGCAGGCCTGGTAGCCTGTTAGTCAATCAGTCATCAGCTACGTGCAGAATTCCGAACGGACGCCGTTTCTGAAAATGCGGCAGGCGAGACCAGGATAGATCATTGGATTCTGACACTTATGACTGGGTCAGTTGATGCGAGTGCCTGTCCACATTTACAGCATTCATAAGGTCTTGTGATACAAGGCACCTCAGTAACGCCAACTGCCTTCTCTAGTTTTTCCAAAGTAATCATTCATTTAACTTGGGTAAGTGTCCACTTTCTAGTATAATACAGTAAAAACACAACTATAAAAAGTGAGTTCAAGTTTCATAGCTACTGTGTAGGTAAAATCTAGATCATGTAAATTCAGAAGCCCAAGACATCCTTTTCCAAGGGTGGTAAAGTGATCGCACAAACATACGAAGCAAACCTTAAAACGATGGTTGCCCTGTACATTTTTTTTACATAAATTTGTTGAAAACATTTTCATCAGACAGACTAAGACACAAATATGAAATTAAAAATAAGGAATACTGAATGAAATGTATCCGTATTTACATTTACAGGAAGCCTCTAAACAGTCACTTACTCAAGCAATCTATTGGTTTCTTAAATTACCGAGAAGCCAAAATCCTGAACTCAGCAGCTTGGAAAGAGAAAAAGAAGACATTCCTGATTCCCCTATCAATGTTCTGCCTTAATAAACACTGACTAATAATGAGGTAAATTCACAGACGTGCTGGGACACGATTAGCAGATGACACCATCACACAGGTCAAACCTGCAGCCTTTTTAAACACACCACTGAAGAATTAGCGACGACGCACTTCACCTCGACCCCTGAAAAAAGCCAAATAGCAAGAACGGTTGAACTAAATCAGTAATCTCGAAGGCTGCGAGGTTGTGACATTTCACTTTGAGTTCATCAGTAAATGCTCAGTGTCATAAGTGTGGCATAAAGCCCACATTAAAAACTGACTACTGAATAGAGAGAGGAGATTGCCAATGATAACACCGAGATACAATCTTGCAGTCATCACCCACTGTGTAAATTAGGGCTGACAGCCATAAGGCAGACACTAAGGTTCTGATCTCTGCATCCGATTTAATAAAATATCTTCTTGTCAATCAGACTTTCAGCAGTTTGTTAAGAACCGCTTCTGCTCTCTCTGTCAGGGACAATAATACCCGTTTTTTTTTTTTTTTTTTTTACCTAATAACAGATGTACAGGTCAGTTATAAGCAAGATGGTATCATCAGTTTTATTGCAGGCATAGCATCCAGAGTCAGCATACCAGTGTGCAAGCACATATGCAGGCAAACACACACACACACACACACACACACACACACACACAGGCGTGCACACCCACACACGCAGACACACATGTATACATGCACGCACGTACACACACACACACACACGCGCGCGCACACACACATGCTCATGCAGATGCACAAGTGCTCAGGCACACACACACACACACACACACACACACACACGGACACTCATACACACGTTCATACACACATTAACATGCAAACACATAAATCGTCATGAGAGAATTGCCCGAGAATTTAGGCATTTCAAAATGTCACATAAATTTCTCCTTCAAGTATGAAAGAACCATGACCGACCCACCCCTGGGCCTTTGTCATCCTCACAGCCAAGAGAGCTCAGGCCGCCTCTGTGTTTGTGAGGGATCTGATCACTGGGCCAATCCCCGCTTTACCCTGGGATTCTCCCACAAACACAAGTTCAGCTTCACTGCCATTTAAGGGGATACGGGAAAATATCCCAGTGCGCTCAAAATGGAGTTTATTTGTTCTGTTTTGATTTCTATGATTAATTTTGTTTTGATTTCCCTCTGGAAAACATCCTCTTGTGCCAACTCCAAAAAAATAAAGACTGACAGGCAGATTGACAGTCTGTGGAACTGAAATGTTGAAGGCTTCGGGTCACTGATACCTCCAGTGAACTGGAATACCGAAAACTCGACATACTCCAAATATGTGTAGTTTTCCAGCATGTTTTAGTTTGCAAATCATAAGCAGCCCTTACTAAGCGCCACAGGCCTATCTCACCAAGTGTGCAGGACAGTGGTAACATACTGTTTGAGGGAAGATCTGAGTTGGGAATGCCATTTCAGTCACCTCACACTTACAGCAATTTCTCAGTCGCATATTACAGGAGCACATTAGTGTGGTAATGTTGAACATACAATTGTAAAATGAGGTTACTTTATCCTCGATATCTACATATAAAAGTCTCTATTATGTATCTGTATTGGAGTATGGCAAGCAAATACCCTGCAATTTTAATTTCAATGGTATTACACAGGTTACATTATAAAACTGAGTCCTATAGTCAGCCTATCAAAGCAGAAAGTTCCAGCAGACACACAGCCGAATTTTGCCAGCAGAGAACATTGAAATGGAAATTCCAAAAATCACTAGAAACAGACCACAGACTTTGGACAATTTACCACTTTAAAGGGTTAAGGTTTTTGTAACTTTGGTAGAGTCGAAATTCTGAGTGATCTAGAACTCAGCTCCTTTCAGCCACCCCAGCTAATAATAGCAGCAGCACTGGAATGATGGATTAAAAATGTTTCGATCAAAAGTTTGGGATCGCACACCAGGAGGGGTTAAATGTGCCTCTCCCCACATAGAAATTAGAAGGAGAAAATCTGAGTTGGACAGGTCAGCTTAAACGCAAAACACGCCCCCTCCCGAGGCCCAATGATCTCCGGCATCCAAGGCCCCACTGATGTGCTAAATTAGCATAGCGTTCTCTCTCCCCGGATCGATAGCCTTATTGAGTCCACATCCGTTCCCTGGAGCGGAAAGGGATGCCGAGATCCCCCCCCACCCCATTGTAAAACCAGCCCCATGGTGATTCTTAATCCTACTCAAACTCTCTCATACACCTCGTCTCTCTCCCTCCAGCCCTGGGGGTGGCTGTGGTTTTCATTGTTTTGTTGTTATGACATGGACAATGTGCAAAGCCCAGAGTCACAGGGACTTCAACTTTGAAGGAGAAGGTTATTTCGAATGCTAAATCAAAATTTTATGTCTAGAACTCCGAAGCCATCGATGATTGCCACTGGCAATCATTACATCGGAGTCTGAACGTTCCGTTCAGAAGATCCTAATCACGCTTTAGATATTGCACCTTAAAGGGTTAAAACAAAACAGGCCTGCTCAGAACCTGAAGGCCTAAAGTCAAGGCAGTTCTGATGGCCAGCGAAAGAAAAACAAATCAATGCCAAAAAACTGCAGCAACTGCCAGAACGGGGGAGGGAGGGAGACAGGCCAACTTTTAACTTTGGGTCCGCCATGCTAGTCGACTTTTGTTCCAATAAATTATGCTTATTTAATTTCCAAACAGCTGCATACATCAGTGCTGAAATAAGCCTGCAAGAGAGCTTAACTGAAGAGGACACACACACTGTCTGAGGTTTCAGCTAAAATACGTTCAAATGAAGCAAGTGACTGCGGATAATAAAATAATTAAGAGCAGAAGCCAAGCATGAAGACCCAAAACAGATCTGCCCTGGACTTGCACCCTGGCTTCAAAGCATAGCACACATAAAATCTCTCCTCGTGCTGGCACAGAGACAAAACGCCAATCAATTCCTCCGCCGAGACCTCAGAAGAACCATCTGCAATAGCGAGAACACAAACAAACAAGTAGCCAACCCGCATCCCCTGTCAGCTCACCGCTCGCATCATGCTATTGACCAAAGAAACCGCAAGTGTGATTTTTTTTTTTTTTAAATGGAAACCTGCTGGAGTTCCAAGGGAAAAAAAAAATAACCCTGAGAGCACAGAAATAAATAAAAATATAGATATAAATTGAAAAAAAAAAACATAAATTGAATTATCTGGTGCCGTTGAAAACCTATCATTTGGCGACTTGTTTAAAAGAGCTCCCCTGCGGGACCTCTTTTAAACAAGTCGACACATGATAGGTTTTCAACAGTTTTGATTTTGATATCTTATGTCACTGAGTCACAATAGCTGCATTTAGCGCTCTAAGGGTTAACAGGAATGCAGTGAGAATGGAGGTTCTGGCTGATGGGAGACATGAACCTTTGATGACTGGGACTTTTGTTAAAAAAGGCTTAAGTTGAAAATATTCCGAGGGAATATGGAGAAGGATTGACCAATGGCCTGATTTTAGGCACGTGTGATTGCTCTGAGGTTAATGACAGATAAAGATTAAACGGAGATCGGTCGCCATCCGCATCCCGTCCACAGAAACCAATCAAAGTACACAAAGGTGTGCGGATGGAGAACGCCAGCCTCTTCAAATTCTGCAATTGCCAGCTCTGCCCGAAGTCCAGCGGTAAAAATCCGTCCGGAAGTTATCCGACTCAGGCTTGGGTGGTGCCATCTCACACATGACTCCCGGAATAAGAAGCTGCAAGAAATTAAATTCCCACCTGCCAACCTCCAAAAATTATAATTCAACAAAGCCGGCCATTCGGACTTCATAATATTTAAAAAAAGGGAAAATTGCTACAGATTTCGTTCATGCATACAGATACTCTGAAGTTCGACAAATTACTTCTTATCTTTCTGATTAGAGGATTGATTTACATTTAAGAACTTAAAGAGGTCCTCTCCACAGACTTAAGCAGGATACTCAATAAATCAGAAGCTAATAAACTAATCTCTTTTAGGAGCTGGAGGCCTGAGGAATCCGAACTTCGAAATATTTCTGAAGCAGGAGCTCCTGGGGCATTTGCTCCAGACCCGCAACCCTGATTTCAGACCTCTGAAGTCCAACCGAAAATTTGGATCTCAAAGGTTCCGCAGAGGGGAGGAAATAGACACCAAACCCCCCCGCCTCCCACTACCACCCAATCATCCCCCTCCCCTCCACTACTTTGGCTAGACCAATATTACTGCGGATCCAAGCATCAATCAAAAAACACAGACAATAACTCAGAACACGCCTCACCTGTTTACCTGTCCAGACATGCAGTATTTGTGCATGGACCCGTCTACATCAGCAGCAAAATAAATACTTCCAAAGTAAAAAGAAATACATCGACAGAGGAATCAGTCAACGCTCCCCTTGAGAATACGAACAGAACGAGGCTCTAACTTCACGACAACATCTGGGGCCGCTAGTGTGATCGGAGCTCTGCTTCGCCAAAACCTGTCTCTCATTGTGGCTAACTCAAACAAGCACAGGCGTTCTTTTTTACTTATTCCTTTCCCTCAACAAACACAAGTTAACTGCTGCAACTGCCAAACTTGACAAACCGCCATTTCTTAAAAGGAATTCTGAAAGATTAAAAAACAAAACAAAACAAAAAAAAAAAAAAACAAACAAACAAAGGGGTGCAGATTTGCATTTATTTATGCGTATCCTGAAACTGGATCCCATTTCTGGTATAAGGCTGTATCTTTTGCGCAGGCTCGATGATGGCAAACAGTGAACGTGTACCCAGAGTAGAGCGCATTACTCCGTGAGAAACGTTTTTCACCTGAAGCCAGAACGTGAAACTATGTCCGCAGTCAAAATCAGACGAATCGAAGACTTCAGCCCTGTCTCCCATTGCAATAGCGCATACTCAGGAACAATGTGGCATTCACCGCTGGCACAGTAGCTAAAAGCGTCCAGCTGGCTGGAGTAGAATATAGTGCCCTGCTTTGGGGGGTGGTGAGAGGGGGTGTCACTGACATTAGCAGGGTTCAGTGAAGAGGGTGAGACTGACATCACAACAGCAGTGGGGGATGGGGTGGAGCAGACAAAGACTGGTAGCCAATTGCCAGTCTCAGTATCTCCACAATGTTTATTGCTCTCCCCAATCTCAACTCTCGATCTCACACATAATTTACCTAATCAGGGGAACCGCTTTGTTTTCGGTTGCCGCCTTTTCTTTCGGGTAGTGTGGGTATCATGAAACAGCAGGGAAAGCCTGAACCTCTTGCCTAAGGCACAGCAGACAGGCAAGCCAGCTCTCAGGGTGGTGCAACCCGCAACAATGAAACCCAAGTCTTCCTCCTTTATCTGTGCCAAATGATGTCTTAAGCGGACACCTGTGCATCGCATCGCATTACAGAAGCGTTTTTTTATATTCGGTTTGTCATGTATGACAAGCATTTTAGGGGCGCATTTTACGGAGTTTTGTCATCACCCACAGCTTGTATTTCAAGGGACTTTGTGAGAAGATTCGGTAGATTAGAAAGGAAAGGTGCTTTTTTTTCGGGGGGCTGCCATCACCTGAGCCCTGACATGTTCCTCAGGCATATTTCACAAACCGCATTTCCTTCAGGGTAAAAACAAAACAAAACAAAAAAAAACGCTTGTCATCTTTATACCAAAGGGCGACAGTTAAAGGAGAGACACTTAAAAAAGATATGCAAAGCACCCTCATAAAAAAGAACAGAAAAAACAGTCAACAACAAACAATCAAACCTGTCTGGTAAGGATAACAGGTTGTGTGTGCGTTTGAACACCTGCAGAAGAGACTCTGCTTTTTGATCTGCCAGGATTTTTACTGACGTTCGAGTGCTTGACTAACATTTCACCAAAAGAATTTTCATCACTGAGAAAAAACAAAACAGCCTCTTCAGTAGCTGAAGGATACAGTCGTTGTAAAATAATCGAAGACTCAACCTTATTTTAAAGCTCATCATCTAATGAAGGAGAGAAATCATTCCTTTTGTAGCCTAATGTGTGAGGTCCATAAGTACTTGGACAATCCTGTAAGGGCCGCCATTCCTACATAGTTCTCTTGTAATAGATTCGTACACACGCACACACACACACACACACACATATGCACACACAAACTCAAACTGAAGCTAATGAGGGTATAATTGACACCCATGCCTAGAGAACAACGTTGAAGTTACAGCCCTTATAAACAAACAGTTGAAGAGACACTCCATGCAACATGCTAGCCTTGTGATGACAATGAACATTAGTCAATGGACAAGGAGCTAATTAGCTTTTCAAGCCTGGGTTCATTGACTTCTATTAATAGTCATCAAAAGGTTAGCATGAAGCATGGAGTGTCGCTTCAAGGACTTCACTGCATTTCATTTCCACAGTGATACCGTGGTTGATACTGCTGTGACGAATATGGCATGACACTAGGACGCCGTGTCCAGCCAAATAAGCCCCAATAGTGCCCAAAACTTTGATAATCCCTACTCCAAAATTTGACCGATTCAAATGGTGTTCCCGTGTATATTTTTTTTTTTGAGGAGAGGCCGCAGTGACAAAATGCGAGCGATATCACGAGAATCTCCCAGAATGACTCTGAACAGCTGGTGTCGAGTGGAAATCTAACGCATGTTAGCACACAGCCTCCTCTCTCCTCCCACATCCAGCCTGGCATCCGACAGAGCAGTCAACTCACTGTATCTGCCACTGATTAAGCCCCAACCTCCCTTTTACTGAACCACCCAGTCTCTCCATTCTGACATGAGAGAGCAGGGTTTCACTTTTGAAGAGCTGATGTTGTAAATGGCTGACACAGCACCAAGTAAACTCAAAAGTGTCATATTTGATCCACTGAAATATTTTATGTCTACTAGACCCACACAAATAAGTAACTTATGATTGATTTGATCAATTAAATTGGCGTATGATCATAGGATTTAACCAGAATTTACTTAAAACAATTGTTCGGAACCAGTCAACAAAATTAAAAAAAAATAAATAAATCTAGCGTTTCATTTTTTTGAGTGTACAAATTCATTTTGAAATTTGGGAAAAAAAAACACAACTTTTCTCCAGATAATCAAGAGGACAAAAGCGTACACTATTAAACCCTTCCAGTAAATGAACACCATCTACACAATTTTCTAACTCAAGCCTTGCAAAATATTAGGGTCTTACAATTTTTTTCTTGAGCCTTTTAGCACTTTACTATGAATCAGAATCACTTTCACATAAAATGTAGATCAAAACATCAAGACTTCCCCATTCCTGTAATAGAGCATCTACATGATAGAAAGTTCAGATCTTCTCTGCAGCCTCATGCCAAGCCTGCAAGTACAGAGAGCTGTGAGAACCTAGTGTGTGTGTGTGTGTGTGTGTGTGTGTGTGTGTATGAATGTACATGTATGTGTGTGTATGCATGCTTTTCAGCCTGTGAGCATATGGGTGAACATTTGTCTGGGTGTGTACGTCAGTCAATGATTGCATGAGCGTGTGTTAGTTTGCACTTGCGCGCATGTGACCATGTGTGATTGTGTGCAGCGAGTTTAAGTGTTTGTGCATGTGTACATGTGTTCATCCAATTGTGTGTGTGTGTGTGTGTGCGTGTGTCAGTGTCTCCATCTATGTCCGCTTGTTTCTCCAAGTTTATGCCCTCTCCTTTGAGTAATTCTCAGGCGTTACAATAATGTGCTACGGTTTGAGTAAAGGGGAAAAAAAAGATAGAAAGAAATAAAATGGTCAGAACAGGTACTCACCACGCTGACAAGACCTAAAAGAGCGTGCAGCAAGTGTGCGGTTCGCCAGCTGCTACGCCAACTGCAATTCCATATCTCATCCTGCAGGGGCGATGGAGAGAGGTAGCTCAGAATAAATGAATTAGTAGCCATTTTTAAAATGGGATGGGGGGGGGTGTGAAGTCCTCTTTGTACTCCATGACTTGTGTTTACTCCAAGGTCATGAGAGAGATGGCGAATGAGAATAAAAAATACTTCAGCTGATTAAGAAGTGCTTCCAGAGGTGACTGGGTAATGGCCTATGCTTGAAGCGTACGCCGTTTCCTTAATCTCATACCATGCACTTGCACAGGAAGAATCAGGAGGAATTGCAGAATTAAGATATTTTCCAAAACCAGCACACAAGCTACCGTAGGGACATGTACGAAGAGATCAGCTAGCAAAAATCTTGAAACGGGTACAGATTTTGAATGTGGTCAATCTTCAGACGCGCCAAAATAGCACCACCATACTTAAGCACAATGGCCCGCTCACTAAACACCAATGCACAAGCTTAAAAATCTGTGTAAATCGCTCATTGAAGCTGGCTTACATTGATATACTGATTATGATACTCATTTTTGCATTTTTCCAGCATTACTTGTGCTTCTCTCTCATTGACCACCTGTGGATTCGTATGATTTCCTTTCACAAGGTTTCCCATCAGAGGCTGCAGCTATCGGCACTAAATACATCAAATAACCAGATCTGAGTCGGCTAAACAATGCCAGTGATCTCCTGTGCTTCAGTGAATAAGAGGCCAAACATTAGCATTGTGATTGGCTGGTTTGACTGTGGACTGTGCATGCTGCGCATCGATTGGTCCAAAGTTAAGTCTGAGCGGGTGGTAAACAAAGAAAGAGGAGCTCCCCTTGATCTTTGGGTTGCCACACAAGATAGAGGTCATGCCTCATGACATCTGACCTATGCCCTTTAACCCAAGTATCCACAGAAGAAATGCTAGGCAGGACACTGCAAGCTTGGCAAATCAAAAGAAAACAGGTTTCTGTTGTCAGGGGCATAGCTCAGTGTGCTTAGTGATGCAAAACCTTCCCGCCATCAGCATAAGGTTAAAACGTGAACTAAAACACAAGGCTAACCATTATAATGCTGTGGAAAAAGTATGAGTCCCCTTCCCAATTTCTCCTATTTTTGCATATTTTTCATATTCTTGTTCCAGGTCATCCAACTAATTTAACTATAGGACAAAGACAATGTGAGTAAACACAAAACGCAGCTTTTAAATGATCATTTTATTTATTGAAGGAAAAGATTCATTCAAAACAAACATCCCCAATGTGAAAAAATTATTGCCCCCCAAAACCTAATAACTGGTTGTGCCACCTTTTCGGCAACAACTGCAATCAAATATTATTTATGCACGTTGCCCCTACAACCTTGAAACGGCTTGTCACTGTCTATCATGTAGCATTTTGCTTTATCACAGGATCATTTTAGAAGAAATCATTGTTGTCTGTATCAGGCAGTGGGCTGGCCAAATCTTGCTACGAGGAGAAAATAGCACGGCTGACATTTATTTATAAAGCAACTGTACATAAATCGCCTATTTATCTGACTTCTTTCATCGCATGGCGTTCTAGTTTTTACTGGGCAATGTCTCAGGACTGGTTGGATCCCCAGGTCCCTCAAGTCAAACCCGAGGAAAAACTACTCTTACTTATTGGAATGGAATAGGTATCAAGAGACTATTAAAATGGATGCCTTAATCTCATTGGAGATATACAAAAAAAGTGATAAAAGGAAATTCTACTTGCTGTTCTTTGCAAAAATGTTTTAATTCAGCCTACTTGGAGGGTTTTCAAGCATGAACTGTCTGTTTAAGGTGATGTCACAACATCTCAATCAGACTCAAGTCGGGACTTTGACTAGGCCACTCCAAAATGTACATTTTGTTTCTTTTGAGCCATTCAGACCAGGACGCACTTGTGTGTTTTGGACTGTCCTGCTGCATTCTTCTTCGGTCACGAATTAGAACACAGGAGCCAAATGCAGATCACAGACAGCATATCATCGATAAAGTCAAGAATGGAGTCAATACACATAAGCAAAGAGGGTTGTCAGAAGATGGTCCAAGGTCAGGCGGGGGCCAACAGGAACACAAGGAGTCAGACTAAGCATAGTAGCAGAGACTAGGCTGAGGTCTGGAGCCGGGGTGTCAGGCCGAAGAGATTGGTGCACACAGGGCAGATGCACACTCTCAGACTAGGACAAAGATGATGCTGGACGAAGCGCAACTCACCAGGACCGCACTGAACTGGGAACGGGATCCCTAATGAATATTTTTTGGGCAAGTGTTAGACACCAAAGATGTAAAATAACAGTCAAACAAAGGGAACACGCAAACCAGGAACTTAAACACACAAACACAACAAAGTGGAAATGGGTGTATGAAGCATGGTGTCAAAACACAAGAGGAAGGGCCAGACAATAATTAAATAACAAGAAACAATTAAAAAAACAAGACCAAAAGTGACACAGACAGCTGGACTGCGGGGGAAAACTATTAACAAAACTTTCATGATGTGACAACTTCAGGATTTCTGTTAGAGAGCACAATTCATGTTTCCATCCATTATGGCATGTCGCCCAGGTCCTGAAGCAGTAAAACGACCCCAAACCATCCCATTACCACAATGTTAGACTCTTGGTATGTTGTCCTTATTATAGCATGTTGTGTTTGCTTTACAATTGATGTAATGGGACCCATGTCATTCAGAAAGTTCCACTTTTGACTCATCAGTCTATGGAATATCCCAAAAGTCTTGCAGCTCTCCCATGGATGCCATTTTTCCCCCAGTCTCTTAACTAAGGCAAGTGAGGCCTGCAGGTCTTTAGATGTTAGTCTGAGTCCTTCTGTGACCTCCTGGATGAGTCGTCAATGCGTTCTTGATGAATTGTGGTAGCCCTCCCACTCCTGAGGAGGTTCACCACTATTCCAAGTTTTCTCCCTTTGTAGATAATGGCTTTGCCCATGGTTCCCTGGACTCTCAGAACCATAGAAATCGCTTTGTTAAGTTTATTTCTCACGCGTTTTTGCATTCCTTTAGATCATGGCATAATGTGCTGCTATTTGTCGACTTCACATTGCCAGACAAGTTCTATTTTTTTAAGTAATGTTTCAAATAAGCAGGGCTGGCAGTAATCATGCCTGGATGTGCCCTTTGAAACTGAACCAAATTATCAATTAAATTTGCTTAATTGGTTGATTTAGTAACTGAGGGGGCAGTGAATCTTTCACTTAAGGCCAGGAAGGGTTGGATGGCTAAATTCTGTCAATAAATGAAATCATCGTTCAAAAACTCCATTTTTTGTTTACTCCAGTTATCTTCATTTAATTTTAAAATTAGTTAGATGATCTGAAACATTTAAGTGTTACAAATAAATACAAGAAATCAGGAAGGGGTCAAATCCTTTTTTTACAGCACTGTAAATGCAGCTCAGACAGAGGATCGATCTCTTAAACTTTAGTATGAATCGGATATTACCTCAACAAAGAATCAACGTGCTCATGGTAAAGAGAATATTGTGTCCTTTTGCAGATCTTGTGAATCATTTTATCAAAACACGGTCCAGAACTACTTTTAAGTCACCAATTGACTACGGCTGATTGAACAGGTATTGCGTACTACAGGTAAAAGCAGCGAGCTCACTGCCACTACAGCTGAAGAAAATTCTATTACATCTGCAATGTGGAGCCTGGCCACACTCAATATGAACTGAAGCCTTGACAGTGTAGGGACATATGAGAGGGCATAAAAGAACTAAAACAAACTATAAAGAAACCCAAGGGTGAAGTTTATAGTCTTAATAGGACACAAAAGATAATAAGGAATATGGGAAAAAGTGTTAATAAAGTGTTAATATTTAATACATGCATGTCTGCACCATTTTTTTCCCCTTTGTATTTTGCATTTTAAACCATTTTTGTACATTTAATGCTAATTACCCATACTGTTAATCTGCACACTTACTCCAGCAGTGAGAATTTTTGGAGGGAATGCCTGTCTTGAAGCTGGAAGAGCTTGAAAGGCCGATAATCTGTGAAAAAACAAAACAAAACAAGAGGGTATTACGTAAATCTACATTTAGCTGAACATACAGGCTCATATATGTGGTCCTCTGGCAGATTCATTTAGTTTAAAGCAACAAAAATGGCTCTTTGCAAAGAATACAATGTTTACAGTCAATAGCAGGGCAAAAACAGAAATGCGTGTACTTTCTTTAACATCTTACATTTTTTCAATGAATTTGCAATCTGTACAATCCAAAGTCCAATGAACAAACTGCATACATATGCTTGTACGCGACTCGAGCTGCCATCTTGGGAGAGCACAGACAGTTTGTGGTTCTCCTGCAAAACACAGGCCTGTCAGCTGCCTCTGCTTTTCACTTGTGGTCACGGTCCTAGCACGCACAGAACAACGGTGGAGGAAACCAGAAAATGTGCCAAATCAGAAAGTGACCAATTGGCGCACCAATGGCCAGCAGGAGGCACTTGGGCAACAAACTATGCTAACCCAAACGACTGTACCCCTCCAATGTCCCAGAGCAGCGCAACCACCCCATTTGAAAAATGACCGGGAAATGCAGTGACAGTACGGATAAGTCGCTGGAGATGTGACTGACAACAGGCTGACATGTGGTGACAGGCAGTACTAATCATATGGGCCAACAACCAGGGTGGAAGAGGGTCTACAAAAACACAGTTGAAACACCCGTAACTTCATTCAAGGGTCCTGGGGGCCAAAGCAAAATCGTTTTCTGGGGCCCAAAAATCACCTTCAGGGCCCCCTGAGTAACAGCACTTTCTACACAGAAGGTCTCTTTGCATGCAGAGAGTATACAGATCAGTGAGGCGAACTTAAATAACCACATGCATAACTAAATAAACACACCGCGTTCCATTACAAACGTTAAATGCAAAAACAGACCGTAGGGGTAAGGAAAACAAATAGGTTTATAATGTATTGCCCTGAGAGCAAAATTTCCATGAAACGAAATGAGCTGTGTCAGAGCGGCACCCATGCAAATGGGCCACAGACACTTCAAGCACTTCAAGGCGCGAGTGTGAGAGTTAGTTCCCCTATTTGGGCCAGTAATTACAAGATGTTCTGGAGCCAAAGATGAATGCACGTGTACCTGGTTTAGAGGAGGAATCAACCCAGGCTGTGCATTTTTGACTAATCTGCTCTGATGCTGCCATCGTCTTGAGAGTGTTTTTTCGTCTGATCATCCTGAAGGTGTGTGTGCGTGGGAGACCTCCGTTGGACAAACCGATGACAGACGCTTTAATTAACTGCCTTATAAACCAGTCGTTTGAGGATCAAAAGCCTGCTTCCTGCGTTTAATTGCTTTTAAAAATAAAGAAATGCTTCTGTCAAGGCTAGGCCGGGGCTAATCTCTGTTCACACATGGCTGTGCACAGAGGTTCATGGGGGTTCAGGAAAAACATTTTAAAAAAACTCACAGTGACATAAAAACATGCATGTTTCATATGCAATAAACACACACAACAAACGTACACGCACAACACTCAGTCATAAATAGCTGACAGCTGTGTTATACTGCCAAAACACTTCCGTATCACTCTGATAAGGCATTCTGGAAGACAGCAAAAAAATATAATCCATTCCATTTTTTTCTAAAGCATAATCAATCTTAACTGGACAGAAAGCAGCCTTGCACTCACCAAATGAAAACTGAAACCCAGAGAGGCAGCTTATCCTACATAATAGCCAATCTAACTTCATTCAACACCTTTGCAACCAAGAAAACAGAACATATGATGCAGTCCAGGGTAAACCTGAAAGACAGGCAACAGTTGACTAACTTTATAGGTCAACATAGTTAATGAAACTAGAGTGCCAAGGGCCCTGAAGGTTGCCGGCAGTTACAGCTCCAACAGGAGAAAAGTAACTAGCATCAGTCCGCGGATTCAACAGCAAGCCAACACGAATTCTTGCGAAAGCAACACGTTGTCTACACGATATTGGCGCTAAAAAGCTCCAGCTCGGACAATTTCGGCGGTGATGGCGAATGGTCCCGTACCACTGCGAATCAATTCACGGTTCTTCAAATCAATTCTTCTCTGCAAAGGAAGAGAACTGTTTCATCAGCACACTTCCGCGGGCCAACGCAGCTCAGTGAGAAAGGGGTTTTAGTTACCATTATCGGGCAACTCGACTGAGCAGTCACACTTTTTCAT
The DNA here is from genome assembly GCA_029692085.1 of Gymnothorax javanicus. NCBI lineage: Eukaryota > Metazoa > Chordata > Actinopteri > Anguilliformes > Muraenidae > Gymnothorax > Gymnothorax javanicus. The sequence goes on from CM056201.1 coordinate 84,097,903, forward strand.
GAGTGACAGACAGCAACATTTCTGCCATTTAGCAAAATAAGAAGTCTACATCATGAAATCCGATTAGTTTTTTTCTAACCTGAACTTTCACTGTCGTCTGCTGTCAATTTGTGAAGTGCGCCATCTTCTCAATTCACTTCTGGTTCTTGCTCTGCTTTCAGACAATGATTTTTTTTACACAACGCTGCCACCGAGTGGGTCTAATTAGTATTATTCTTTCTATTCCATGATGCTAATAGGAACAAACATCCAAAAATGGGTTTTGACCAGTTTTTATTGCCGCAATTGATCGAGAAAAAAGGTCGACCATGCGGTTACAATGCCCGTAAAAATTTTAATTATATATAGGTTAGTGCCTAATACACACTAATTTCTAGACATTATTAAACGAGGAAATAAATAGATTGATTTTGTCACATGACCTTGACCTTGAAGACCAAAGTCAAATCCAATATGGTGTGTTTGATCAGCATACATGATTTGTCATTAGTATCCAATACATACCGTAGATCTAAAGCCAACATTAAAGGACTTTTAGGCTGTTTTGTCATTACCTGGACCTTGTCGCCCAAGGTCAAATCCAATATATCGAAAACAACCAGCATACATGATTTGCTATTAGTGCCCAATACATACCTAAGTTCTACAAACAATATTAAACAAATATGGGCCATTTTTGTCATATGACCTTCACCTTGAGGCCCAACATCAAATTTGACTGACTGCCTAAGAATGTTCAGCATACATGGTTTCCTATAGGTACCCCAAACATGCCTGAGCTCTAATTGCCATATTCAGCAAGTTACAAGCAATTTTTGCCTAAAGATCTTGACGCCCAATGTCATATTCAACTTGCCGAGAATGTTTGGCTTACATGATTCCCTATAGGTGCCTCACACATACCTAAGCTCTAAATGCCACATTAAGCTGTTATAACAAATTTCTGCCATTTGACCTTCACCTTGAGGCTCAAGGTGAAATTCGAACAACCGAGAATGTTTGGCATACATGATTCCCTATAGGTGCCTCACACATATCTAAGCTCTAAATGTCATATTAAGTAAGTTATAGCACATTTTTGCCATTTGGCCTTGACCTTGAGGCCCAAGGTCAAATGTGACTGACTCACAATTTCCGGCATACCTGATTCCCTATAAGTGCCTCATACATACCTAAGCTCTAAATGCTATATTAAGAGAGGTATAGCACATTTTTGCCATTTGACCTTGACCTGGAGGCCCAAGGTCAAATGTGACTGACTCACAATGTTCGGCAAACCTGATTCCCTTGAGGTGCCTCATACATATCTAAGCTCTAAATGCTATATTAAGAGAGGTATACCACATTTTTGCCATTTGACCTTGACCTTGAGGCCCAAGGTCAAATGTGACTGACTCACAATGTTCGGCATACCTGATTACCTGTAGGTGCCTCATACATACCTAAGCTCTAAATGCTATATTAAGAGAGTTATAGCACAAAACACCCCAGAAAATGATGAAGTCCAGACACGTTGCCTAGGTAGCGCTATGAAGGAGCGATTCAATCAAAATGCCGTTTACAACGTTGAAGCAGGTCATGATATTGATTCCATTGCTGCAATTAAAAAAAAATTCATCAAACAGTTTTTGAGAAAATTGCACCTAAGCGCCAAAAATGGCCATTTTCGACATAAAAATGGCCACCAAGTCTAAACGAAAGATTCAAACAAAAAAATTTTTGCTCGGGCATTACTTGATGACCGATTTGATCACATCCACAAATTAAAAAAAAATTCATCAGACCGTTTTTGAGATACGGCTTTAAACAGACGACGACGCCGACGCCGCCGCCGGATGCAAAGTGACGACAATAGGTTACTGGCCTACGGCCGGCAACCTAAAAATAGGACCAAGGCTCCTGTAGTCTGACGGCGTGAGAAAATTTTTGCATTTTCAAGGTCAAAGGTTATGGGACCAACGTTACTGTCAACACTTAAACAGTAAAGGGTAATCAATGTGTGTAAATGTTCCTGAGTGATAAGTATCAGAGACGTTATTAGGCCATGCCGTCATTGTCCAACTGAAAGACATGTAAGAAATACTACTTATGAGTAGAGGTGCACGATAAATATCATTTGCGCTAGTATCGGAAATGTTGCTTTGACGATGTGCAATTTTACATTATGTAGCATTTATTCTACCTCAAAAAGAAAACAAATGAAAGGCGCGTAGATGGAGGAGGTGCGCTTGTTGTGTTGCCGCCTAGACTGCTTTAAAGGCGGTATACTACGAAGCAAGTTCAACATAGACAGGCTTTCTTTGAGTGAGCGGCTCAATAAACCCTGAATTCACAATCAGAGATAATTAGCACCATAACGGTGGTTATAATCCTGCCTTGCTGAACTCGTCTTTGTGCTTTCAACGCCGTGCGCGCTCTCAATAAAAGGGCGTTCCGTGCATCAATTGACCCTATTTCCGTTCATAAAATGACCGATCGCGTGCTGTATGTTTCTCCGGGGTAGCTATCCCTGATCCAGGATCAGGAAGACTGCGAGATATCTCCCCCCGCAGCACCAGGGGGCGCCGCCAGCAGTTTAATGGGAGACACATATGAAGTTTTACACTGATTGGTTGGACACTTGAAAGACTGCTCGATTATGCATGCACATACTCGGGTCTAAACACTTGGGAAATTGTAATTGAAATTTATGTTGGTATATGCATTCATGTTGGTTGATGTATGCACTTTTTCGTTGGATGTAATGCGAGTGGTCGCTGGGTGATTAATAAAATCTTTAAAAAAAAATCTCCTAGGAGGAGTGGGTCGTGATTATGGGGAGTTATGAAGAACGTAAAAATATAACAAGAGGCTCCTCAGAGCCTGTACTCGGGCCGGGTCTAGGCCTGGGCCAATCGCGAAACCGTGCGCGCATGAGCAGGACAATCGGGACCCGAAAAAAAAAAAAAAAAAGAAGAACAGAGCCGAAACTTAGACTCGTGGCCTACCGGCCCGACTAAAAAAAACAGCAAAAAGCAACACTTTTGCAGCTAATAAGGCCAGAGAGGAATTCTGGTGGAAAATTGTGGACCGTGTCAATGCGTAAGTCCTCTGATGAAGGACCAGTGGAAATCACTTTGTTTGATTTTGCTGAGAAACTAAAGTGAAATTAAATGATAGATTGAATATTATCCGACTATGGTAAATACCAATAGTATACGGCGTTTTACTAATTTCTTCGTTTTTGGTTCAAAGTATTTCTTCCATTACTTTTCTTTTATACAGCATGATTTTAATAAAATCGTATCCCACCACTAACTCTAACCAGTTGCACCATTGCAAATTTACAGTAGTCCTGTGGCATATCAAAACAATGGTAAGAATGATAAAATACTTTTTAATTTTGTAAATGGTGCTTTAATAGCTGCAGTACCAGCACTGTCAAGAGGACATTCCAGCAAGTTAAAACAAAGCATATGAACATTTATTAAAGTAGTAGGCCCGATGTTGCTTTGCTTTCATAATTATTTTAATGGTATGCTGTGTAAAATGTATAGCGCGGCATACAATATTCTTGCTCAGATTTTCTGCCTCACCACCTGAATGTTGTAGGTTCCCGTGGCAAAAAACCGCAATACTATGCATGCCATTCGTGCAACTCTTTGTAAGTGCTTCTCTTTGTTACATTGCCAACATAAGGTTCCAGTATATCGCATAAGTAAAGCTAACAGGTCATGCCATTCTCCCTGGCATGACCTGTTATGAGTTTTAACAGCATTTTTTTAAAATCGCATTTTAAAGGATACCATCAGACTATCCTTATCGGGATATTTTAAATTATAATCGAGGTATTATTTTTGGCCAATATCCCCCACCCCTACTTATGAGCATGCTGACGATGACAACAGCAATAATGAAAAATTCATAAAAATTCAAATAGCAAAATTTTCAAATTCATAGAGCAAACTTGGTAGAGCTTTTCTCTAGGACGCACCAGTACAAATATCAAGTCATTCTAGCAGACAGTTTCGGAGAAGATCAGGAAAATTTCCACCCAGCAACCTTGGGTTTGACCTTCAAGGCCAATCAGGGTCAAAGGTCATGATACCAAGTGAAAGTCCTTATACTACTGCCAATCAGTTGTCAATGCTATTTATATCAATATATAAGGCCAATATTGAGTATATGGGAGAAATCAAAATTTCAAAAAGTAATAAAAAAACTATATTTTCAAATTCTTTGCACATACTTGGAGGGCCTTGTCACATGGATGCTGCATGACAAATATCACCTCATTCTAGCAGATGGTTTCAGAGATGAAGATTTTTGAAAATTTGCTCTAAGTGACAGACATTAGGTTTGACCTTTCTAGTTTTCACTTTGAACAGCACTTTGATGATGGTAAGAGGTTGCCTCAGTGTGGAAGTGAGAAAGTCCTATCCATTTACAGAATAGTAAAGCAACTTCATGTTATGGCTAAATAGGGTAAATGTAACATGAGTAAAGCTGGAATGGCCTAATTATCACTTTCAAAGTAGCCTAAACTGTTGAGAGCTTTTTGCGTCTTGAAAGATACAGCTTATAGCATTTTTGCCTGTATCACTGAGTTTTTGTGTGTGTCAATTCGTTCCTTATTCCACAAACCACTGAATCATGAAATGCAATACACTTCCGCCTTTTTTCCTACTGCCTAATTCATTTGGTTTTTTTTTTATTAAAATAAATACACCATACAAATTACAGGCACACAATGCATACAAGTAAATACTGACAGATGCGTGGATTAGTGATCACAGATTTGGACCAATAGTATTGGTTGGAAAATGTCACTTGTCACTCTCATTAGCCAAAGGATCTGTTGGGACACAGGAATATTCACATTGGGAGAGAAACTGCATTGAGGCCATCCCAACGTCTCACAGTTGGTTTGCAGCCCTGTCCTTGGGGAAAATTAGGCCAAGGGCACAAATGTATTTTGGAGAGACCATTTGAGACATAATGAATGGAACTGGCTCACCCTCCCTCTTTCAGATATTCCCATAAATATGGAATCCAAAAAACTTCAGACTACAGTGATGTTGATAGGTTTTCAATTTAGTGAGTCCCCGGGACCCACAGGGGGTGATTTGAGTGGGTCCCTGGGAAATTCAATGGGTCCCCAATGAAAAAGATTATTTCTTTCTATTTCTTATATTCTTCTATTTCTTAAATTGTAGTGTTAAACTCCTTTGATGGTGGTATGGTATGATATGGTTATAATTAACGGATATATTCATGTATGTTCAAAATGTATCTGAAATTAAACAAATAAAATTCCAAATCTGAAAAGTTTATCGCAAAACAACTGTCACAATGGCATGACATACAAAATTCAAATAAAATAGCATTTTTGTAGTGACATAAATAGCACCACAATAAATAACTAAAATTCAAATGAGAACAAAATGGTGTCTGTAGTACCAAAATAAGTTATCAAAGAAGTGCTGATTTTTTACACATAAACAAAACATTCTCATCACCATGACAGAGTCAACAAATAAATTGTCACCAAAATAACACCAAAATCTTCTTGTCTGAACATCAACCAAATCAAGTGAACTGAGTCAATCACTGTGAAACCTTTAGCACAAAAAAGAAACTTAACTATCACAGTGGAAAGTCTGTTGAGAAAACTACAATGATGCAGATGTGTTTGTGGTGAGAGGGTTGAAACAGCGCTTGTCTGGTCTGCTGACAGCAAGGTTTCTTTTGCTAGTTACTGTGATTTTAAACACGAGTTGTTGTTCACTGTGGACCGATTTCTTGCAAGCATTTTAGCGTGCGTATAACTAACAGGCGTTTAAATTTAAAATGCATGTTAAAATGCCTTTGTACGCGGACAGCTAAACGAACGTTTAAACACCATTTCACAAGATGGGATCATTGCACGTTTCGCTGCATGGGATAACCTTGCATTTAGCCCTCAGACTAAACAGGTGCGGTCAAATTATGACAACCTGCCATTGCATAATGGGCATTTCCAATTGTCGTTACCGGTTAATAACCCCGTATGTAAGGGTAGTTGCGTTGTGGACACGCATTTCGCACAGAGATGTCGGCAAAAAAAAAAAAAAAAAACACGGCGAGAATTTCACTTCCCTTCAAAGAATGTCAAACGTTCTTTGCGTGTCCTGTGGACGTGAGCTTGATGCTGACGTCAGACGCATCCTTCACCAAAACGGTTTCATCCGCGGCATTCTTGGTTATTTCATACATTCATTTGTGCTTTCATTATCGGTGAGTAAAAGTGCAGTTCGGACTTCACTCACGGTAGCCTTTTTAGAAAATGTAAACGTAGATGTAAACGAAAAACGTGGCCTTGTAAAACCCCTCTAGTAAGTGAATAAGAAACTAAAGAAAGCAACTAATTTATGCATTCATTTCATTTATTTTATTTATGCATTTCTTTTCCAGAAAAGCCGCACATCTTGCTCAAAATCTACCAGGCAACCAGATGAAGGCAGGCCGGCGTCACTTACTTAGGTGCAAATCAATCTGTGGTGGTAGTAGTTTTCGCGAGTTAAACATACCTTCACGAGTGTTCAAGTTTTCTTTTGTTATTTGACCGCAGGCGTTTAAAATATTTAGACGCACGCGGACAGTTGCTCCTCGTGAAACGGTGATTAAAATTAAACTCATGCTAAACGCGCGATTAAGAAAGTTATCCGCGTGTAAACCTAAAAAAGCTTTTGTGAAATCGCCCCAATGTATCGTTTTTCGAGGGAAAAATGAGGTGCGTCCCTGGGACGCATGGATAGTGAGTTTACTGCCTCCTTTCAGATTTGAATGCGTCAGGGACCCCGGACGCGTCCCTAGCAACATCACTGGACTACAATCATTATCAGCATTATGTGATCTGAACACAATACAGCTCACCACTGCCTCCCACTGGTCCAAGAGTGCGGTGCAACAGTGCAGTGTGAGAGCAGTTTCATCTTCTAACAAGATGGCATGGTCATCAATATCCCCCGCCATGATCAAGGACCATTAGGGTCATTAATCAATGTGCAAAGTAACAATAACTATTATACTTCCCGAGAAAGATTGTCCGCATTAGATGCTATGCACAAAGTAAGATGTTTCCATCCACGGCCATAACTCAGCCAGTAAAAAAGCTGCGTCATCGCTTATCGAACCCAACTAGGTCATGAATGGTCAAGCAGCCACGCACTCTTGTATCTCTCATAGTTTTTCAGAAAACTTGTCTCCATCGTAAGTGTGATAGACGGATGGACAGAAGCAAGGACAGACGGACGGACCCCAATCCTATGCTTAGTAGGACAAACTACAGTGCCAGACAAAAGTCTTGTCGCATAAGGACATAGTAATTAAAAATAGCATATAACTTTATTTCTAACCAATCAATTGTTACAATAAATGGTCCATTTTAATGTCAAGGGCTTTCACATTAATAATTTGTGCAAAATGAAACCGTCAAAAAGTGTTCTGATGTTCACAGCTTGGCTAAGCCCATAACATCTGTTTTTTGCTAGGACAAAAGTCTTTGTCGTCTCTTCAGATGATGCAACAAATCGCAGACTAGAGTTTAACCTATGACAAATACTGTAATTAACACATTCCCAGATGTGTATAGAAATAACCCCAGCACACCAGACTTTCATATGAGGTGCGACTAGACCTCTGACAACATACCAAAGATTCAACCACAGACCAAAGTGCTGATCATCAAGAGCCTGAAGACTGAGTCTGCTGCTGAGGTGGCAGACATCTTTAATGTATCCAAATGTCAAGTGGAGGGGATGAGAAAAAGATTTGAAGAAACTGGTGACGTTCACGGCAAGCGCAGGTCAGACAGACCCCGGTATGACCACTGTTTGAAAGGACCGTTTGTTGCTTCAACTGTACAAGGCTAGCCCTTCTTCAACTACAGCAAAGCTACATGAGGAAAGGTCACCAAAAATCCCGGTATCTACAAGAAGAGTTTGTCAAATTCTCTCTCAAAGTGGTTTTCATGGCCGAATTAGTACACAGAAGTCTGCATTAAACAGAAAACAAAAACCCTGCATTGCATTTGCCAAGGCCCACAGCTCGCAGAAAGGATTGATACTGGAAAAGTGGCAGAAAGTTTATTTTTCTGGTGAATCATCCATTGAACTGCATCCCAGTCGCCGTACAAGACCTGTTGGAACCCTCATGGACCCAAGATTCTCCCAGAAAACAATCATGTTTGGTGGAGGAAAAATCATGGTTTGTTGTTACATCCAGCATGGGGGTGTGAGAAAGATCTGCAGAGTGGATGGCAACATCAACAGCCTGAAATATCAAGAAGTTCTTGCTGCCCTACTTAGACTGCTGCTCCTTCTCATTCTTCTGCCTCCATGTCACAGTTCCTGAAAGCGAAGAAGGTGAAGGCACTCCAGGATTGGCCAACCCAGTCACCTGACATGAACATTATTGAGCATTTCAGGGGTAAGATGAAGGAGGAGGCTTGGAAGATGAAACCATAGAATCTTGATGAACTCTGGGAGTCCTGCAAGACTGCTTTCTATGCCATTCCAGATGATTTTATCATCAAGTTATCTCAGTCATTGCCAAGACGTATGGATGCAGTCCTCCAAGCTCATGGGAGTCATACGCAATATTAATTCTTTTTTCCAAGGCACAATGGCTTTATGTTCTGATATTATAGTGGCATATTTGTGTACTCAAAATAAAGTGTATGTATAATTTCCACATTTTTTTTTCAATGCGACAAGACTTTTGTCCAAGCAAAATCTGACCTTTCTGTACAAATTAAATTATAAAACTCAATCAATGACACAAAACTCTATTTTGGTATATTTCGCATAATCTAGAGGGCTTTGCCTTTCATGTAAGCCATTTTTGATTCCAATTGATCAACTACAAGTCAGGTTATTATTTGTTGTTCCTACAACTTGGATAAGTGACAAGACTTTTGTCAGGCACTGTATAAAACATTCCTAAAGCGCATACCACCACCAACACATTTGGTATTAGGAATTGAACAAATATGGCGACCATATTTGAATTCCAATTCATCCCAAAATTTAATAAATTGTTCCTGGACCCACAGCCCACACTTCCTCAAAATATAATTGAAACCAACAAAGAAATTTGAGAGACATTGTCTGGAAAAACAACAAACCAGTAAATACATAACCACCGCCAACAAAGTTGGAGGAGGTTATGCATTTACTGGTTTGTTTGCCTGTTTGCAAGAAACTTTGAATCTCCGCAAAGTGTTAGCCAAGAACTTTTACTGTGCCACTGAAACTAGCCAACAGTGAACTATCCCTATAATGACGAAACATGAAAACTGTAAGGCTAAACATCTACAGGGGCTTCAAGGTGAATATTGACTAAAACAGCCTTTATACTTTGCAGGGGGAAAAGGAAATCTACTACACAGTCTTCAAAAAATGCATTAGTATGTGCTCCAGTGAATAAATCTCAATCCAAATCCAGACAAGAGTGATCTTAATACCCACACCTTCAAGATGTAAAAGCTTCTCCTGGTTTTATTTCACCAAGTACCACATGTTGTGTTGGGTATTAGTGCATAAGTCAACAGAAAGCTGAACTGATCAGAAAAAAACTCATTATTTACAATCACACACACAAAAGATATGGAAATAATGACTCCACAGGGCAGGCTAAGGAACTAGAAACACCATAAACATCTCCTAGAGCCAATTTATGCTTATGTATCTGTGCCAAGTTAAAGTGCTTAACTGCTTATTAATTCACCATTAATAGCAGAGGAAAACCACTCCCTGTGGAAATAAATAAAACAGCTCTGTGCATTCAATCGTGCCCAATATTCCCTTTCCCTGAAGTACTGCAGCCACACGCAGCAAAGCTTCTTACAACATTGCTCCAATGTTACTGAAATGTTATGTCACTGAAAAATAACACTGCAGCAACAGCGTGTGAACATTCTTCAAAAAATATTTTATCACCCGGATCAGAAATTCTTCTCAAAATATTGCTGCCATTTAGAGGCTATATTAAAACATTGGCAAAACATTCTTGTAACATTGAAAGAACAGGAATGAGGCGATCCAGCCAACCCTCCCATAATGTTGCTCCCACGCAATGGGTATATTAGGGTTTAACACTGAAAAAACACTACAGTTATATTCTGACAATGCATTAGCTGGTGAACTCTGGTTAGACTAACTAAAGATCTAGACTGGTGGTCGGGACCAAAAACTTATCTACAGTCTTGCCACATTTGACTGCCTTTCATAAAGCAGTTTTGAAGCCAAATCTATGATACAAAAGGAACACAAAACATCCTGGATATTTCTGAGACGAGGTTTTTTTTTTTTCCAAATTCAAATGACCCCTAAAGGCAACTGACAACTGCTGGATTGTGTGGAATGTGCTCTCTGAACTGTACAAAAGCCTCTAGGCCCATGCTGCTCCACTGCTAACAAAAAACTGCCAAGTGCAATTATTCCCTGAGTTTGAATTCACCGATGTGCTCCGTAGATTTCTGCCTCAGCGGCAGCGTTTACAAAAAGGCATGCAAAACAAGGCACAACCAATCCCTTCCTGATACCAAATAGAATGAATTGTCCCACAGAAAAAAATCTAAAACCACAGATCATACAAACAACATACTGTATGATGATCAAGTCTTTCAAAAACAGGTTGGATTCGTAGCTTACAATTAATGATTACCTACCAGGTGCAAAAGCATTCAAAAAACAAACACACCAAGAACTCTTATAATCTTCTGATCCTGAGAGGAATTTGAAAATTGGCCTAAAATGTTTAAACATAGAACATAATGCTAAAGTACCCTCGGCCGTATGGGCATAAGACAAGGAATTACAACATATAAAGGGTTTTTTAATGTATGCCTATGTAACACAATGTGTTTAATACTTTCGGGCTTGAGAGAAGTTTCAAGAGTCAAAAGGAAGACAGAGGTAATTGTCCAATTTCATCAAGGACCTGGCAGGTTATATGGAAAGTGTGGAACAGGACAGCTGGGACTTTACATCGTTTGGCATTCAGAATATGAAGTCTGACATGATGCGCAGTCATGAAAATTCGATGTTATGTTGAAGGTGACTGAACAGTTTGGTTGATAATGTTGCAACATCAAATTGTTATTAGAAGGTATTTAACGTAGGTGAAGGCCATGTAGCTTCCATGTCCTCCAACTTGATTATCCAGTGAGTACACCTTATGAATTTGACATAGCTACACCAAAAAGTGTCATGGTAGTGCAAAGGCGTATTAAAGTAACACTGTTCAGAAACAATGTGACCTTTTGACCTCATTAACCAGGTGAAGGTCTTCCACCTTCAATGTTCTGCAAGCTGATTATCCAGAACATACACGCTGTAAATTTTACACAGCTACAGCAAAAATAGTGGATGTAAATCAAGCAAACAGTGTTTACAAAGAATGTGACCTTTTGACCCCTTAAAGTAGGTCAAGGTTACCCATCTTCAAACTTGTCCAAGCTGTATGTCCCAAGAACAGTCCCTGTGAATTTCATGACCCTGACATTAATGGACAGGTCCTGGTCAGGAAAAAACTGCCAATTTTTCCTGTCAAGGTTTTCTCAGTGGATTCTGGTACTTTGAGACGCACTCTTTAAAATAAGTCCTGGGGCCTACTTGAATTTTGCCTCAAATTCAATATGGCCGCCAAAATTCCAATATGGTTGCCAAAATACCTAAAATGTTATCAGGAAGAACCCTATTGAGCAAAATGCAGATTTTTTTTCACTAATTTGTGATGATAATGGCCAGTGAACATGATCCAGTGGGACTGATGCCACAGCAGTACACCATTAGTGTTGAAATCCAATATGGCCGCCCACCACGCTTTTTGGAAAATAGCTATATCTCCTGGTCTGGTAGTGATATGGCAATAAATTTGGTGTCTATCCCCTGATTTTCAGGGGTGAGGATTCCAAATATGCCATCAAATTCAAAATTAGGTCAGTAGGTCATGAGGTAAATTCAAGATGGCCGCCGATGGCGATGCCCATAATCTATTCATTGGTGTTTCTCATGTTCTACAACAGACACAAAAATAATTCTAGGGACTAGACATAGGTATTCAGGGTCAAAGAATTTATTTATTCACTTTTTACAGTCATGAAGTCATTGCGAGTATCTTGAAACACACAGGGGTCCCTAAAACCAAATAGGTTGATAAAACATGGCTGCCTTGTTTGGCCTAACGGTATTTGAGAGTTCGAAAGGCTCTGATTTGTTACAGATGAATTTTCTCCTTATTCACGGATATCCAGGTCACTATAAATGTCACTCTCGGTCAGCGAATCAATTTCACAAATGTCTGAAGAAGTATGAGATGCTAGTTCAACGTCACTACACTCAGTGTCGGAAATTTCATCATCTCCGACGAATCTGTGATCATCGTCTGATCGTCCATATCTGAGGCTTGCAGTAATTTCCTGCCGAGGCAGAGGTTGATCATCCTTTGCAATCCCATCTGCATCAGTCTCATAGTTGGGATGACCTGAAAATAAAAATTGAATGGCAGACTGATCATTAAATCTTTAGTTTCATGGCTTGATTTTTGTGAAATTGCCTCTAAGTAACCACCGTACCTCGCTTTGTTTTCGTCCTTCTTTTACCTCTAGCTGTTGATCCTCCTCCTCTGGGCTTGCGAGTTGTCTTGCTCCGTTTACAAGGGGGCTGCTCACTACCAGTGTCTTCATTTGTTTTGTCCACGTCTGCATCATAGTCAGCACAGCCTGTGGGATAAAAATTTGGAACATGTATTACTAATGTGCACAGATTTTGGCGTTAGTCTCTTAGAAATACCGTGGTTAACAAGAACCCGGATTGTGGCAGACTTACCCTGCTTTTGTCCTTAGAAGCTCCTGTTCTTGGAGGAGAGACTGGGTGGAAGCTGTGGACATGTGAACCATACTGGTCGAATACCCGCTTCCCTTCTCTGCCAAGCTCTATCTGTGATTTCAGGATACTCAATGGTAGTTTGGAGACACTGATACCATATGAATGCCTGCAAGTCACTCCTCTTGATGTGTTCATTAGTGCCGTTTTCGTCGGGCAGGATGCTCATGCTTGACTTCACCTTTTTCTGGTTGTACATTCTGATCCGGGTTTCAATGTGGGATTCTTGCTCAGGCCCCGGGTACATGCAAGCTCGGAAGAAATGCTTAGCTTTAGAAATGTCGTGAACCACGAGTCAACTGACCTTCCCATTTCAGAGAGGAGGTGAGACTTGTCCTGTTGCAGCATCTTCTTGATTGGCTTGATCTTACCAATACCAGACGGGTATGAGGTGGTATCACAACCAGTGATACTATGGTATGCAGGAAGAATTTGGCACACTTGATCTCCAAATTGGTCAGCTACTTTACTGATGCTAATGTAGCGATGATCTACCTTCATCAGCCAGTCATGTGGTGGCTTGCACGTGGAATAAGCATAGCACAGGAGGATCATTATATCCGTGTCAGTGGCTCTGATTATCACTGGATCTTTGCATCTCGAGGCGTGCAGCACCAGCCTTGTATCTGCTTCAGTGTGGTTCCAGGAATCTAGTTCTAGTACAGTGTCTTCACTGTAGAAAGGATTCATGGAATCTGAAATAGACCTGAGATTAGTTTCTATGAAGAGATTCTCTCACTGAATCTTTATCTTCTGTCATTCAATTAATTTGAGTGAAGAGAGTAAAGGTTCCAACTCTTCATCTGCTACCATTCATCAAACCGGGGCTTGATATGGCAGCTATCTTGAACTCATGGAAACAGTTGCAGATATTGTGCCTGAAAGTAACAGAAGAGATTCCTTGACCCTGAAAACCTATGTCTAGTCCCTAGAATTATTTTTGCGTCTGTTGTAGAACATGAGAAACACCAATGAATAGATTATAGGCATCGCCATCGGTGGCCATCTTGAATTTACCTCATGACCTACTGACCTAATTTTGAATTTGATGGCATATTTGGATTCCTCACCTCTGAAAGCCTGGAGATATGGCAATAAATTTGGTGTCTATCTCTACCAGACCAGGAGGTATAGCTATTTTCCAAAAAGCGTGGTGGGCCTGGCAGCCATATTGGATTTCAACACTAATGGTGTACTGCTGTGGCATCGATCCCACTAGATCATGTTCACTGGCCATTATCATCACAAATTAGTGAAAAAAATTCTGCATTTCACTCAATAGGGTTCTTCCTGATAACATTTTAGGTATTTTGGCGGCCATATTGAATTTGAGGCAAAATTCAAGTAGGCCCCAGGGCATATTTTAAAGAATGTGTGTCAAAGTACCAGAATCCACTGAGAAAACCTTGACAGGAAAAATTGGCAGTTTTTTCCTGGCCTGGACCTGTCTACAATAGGAAAGGAGTTATTGTCTACATAAACGGACAGACAGACAGACGGAAGCAAGGTCTTCGCTATATCCGATGACCAAATCAACTTGAACAGAAAAAAAAAAAAACATACTTGAACTGACTAATGCATTTATCTGTCCGAAAAATTTGACATGAGTAAATGAAATCACAACGATGGGAGGCACTTTGTTGTGACAACATAGTTTCTGAGCAGAAAAAATAGAATTCACAGGACTGCAACACTGTTTCCCCAATGTGTGTGGGAAAATATCACAACAAACACTCGTATGGAAATAAACGGTGACTTGCAGTGCATTATGTACAAAAAACATCCAATTTATACTTGCCTTCATCCATTTGTGAGCTTGTATAACTAATAACTCAACAGAAGACATGTAAAAACTGGACCAGTAATACACTTTCCTACTAATAAACCACTCAGCATTGCATGCTGTATATGAAGTATCCCTTATCTGAATACAGAGCCAGTGAAAATGACTGTTTCTCAGTGCTTACTTCTTCAATTTACAAATCTCTAATTTAACACCTTCAACAGCAGCCTAAGAGGCCCGGCTGATGAAAGGAAGGTAATGCCAACATGTCCGATTAAATATACAATAATTTATCTTTCAAATAAATACCATGCTCCTGTTATGTAGTGCGTTATGGAAAGTCAGAGCAATATTTTCCACAGGGGCAAATGGCTTATCTGTGTCAGTTAAGTAATTCAGCCGTCGAACAAAGATGGTCTTCAAACTCCCTCTATTCATGGCTGGACGTGTAATTATCCGCAGTTCATAGTCTAGACGTTACCGCTTTTCCAGTATTTAAGACCCTCGCTGCAACATGCGTGCTGCTCTTAGCGACCGACGCTAAATCTGCGGGCAGATAAATTAGCGAAGAATGCAATAAAAGGACACAATGAAGTTTATCCGCCAAACCTTGTGCGGTTAAATGAGATTTCTTTGAAATGCAGATGAGGAGGGGGAGGGGGGGGTGGGAGGGGGGAAAACTAGATTAGTGAATTTTAGCCGCTGTCAACATCATAACAAAATACAAATACAATTGTCCACTGGCGTTATCGCCTTGCTTCCATCTGCTGTCGCCTTATTTACACTCTTTGATTTGCTATGCAGATCGGAGTAAGTCAAATCAATGCTGGCTTACCACACAATGGCTTCTTAAGCCTCTGCATCAAGGTATCTGAAACTGAGGCAGTGAATAGGATAGGCTCTGTCATCAAAGACAGATCACTAATGAACTTCCATATCAGAGGAAAGAGAGTGGGGGGGGGTTGGCGTTTAATGCGGCCCGTGGAAAAAAAAAAAGGAAGAGGCTACAAATCGGGGTGACCTGAGAGCAGACAAATGCCTACATGCCCCCCAATGAGATTAATGCACCGTGGATCTACACAAGTGACTCCATCCATGCTACTGGCTCTACGCCGATAGAAACTTGTTACACACTTACATGAAAATAACACATCTTCTTCAGGCTTTTTGGTCATGCTGTTCATTCGAAGTACTAGGCAGGTGCATTAAGCAATAGGGAAGATGACAATGGGTTACAGCTGATGTGATTAGTGCACCATGGGTGAGTCCAAGTGTCACCGTGTTTGCTGCGTCATTGGCAGCCCAGCAACTGAGACATGCTGCACACTTTAATGTATAAATAACACTTCTGTTCATGCTTTTCCTGTTCCATAAATATTAAGAAACAGGTATAAGAGATGGTAGAAATTACAAGAATGGGTCAACCACAGATGAGACTTGTGCGCCACGGGTATGCCCAAGCATCGCCAAATTTTAGACGGTCCGACCATGGAGAGTAACAACTGCCCCTGAACTTTTGAAATACAGAGGAAGGTTCAATAAATTAGCACATAGACAAAAATGGGATGAACTTGCTGAGATCAGTGCACTGAGAGTCTTTCCTAGCAACAGCAATTCATTGGTGGTCCAAGGATAGAGCCCTGCGGCATGCCATGAGAAACATACTTCTCGTTTTTGCTTAATCTCTAAGTAAGTAACCACTTACTGGAACAAAGGGGATCTCATCTAACAGACCTGAAAAGGACAGAGGGGCAGTGTATAGATCAGACAACAGGTGAACATTATTCCCCTACAGTGGGGTTGCCTCAGTAAGGAACATGACCTTGGGCTTTAACTATTATACCTACCAATCTTCCGCAAAAGGATTGCCCTTAACTTCGCACCACACATTTTCCCTATATCTGACACCAGAGGGGGAACAGCCAGGGCTAATATTCTGAAGGCTGATGTTCTTAAGTTCTCTTTGATTAGTATTTGTACGCCATGTATAACTGAATTACATGCCGGACAGGACAAGCCTAAAATGGATGGAAAACATTCAAGATGCTCTAATCTTACTAGTTGTGTCTTTTTTAAGAGGTGGGAGAGTGGGTGCTATGGATGCATTTTGTGAATGAGTGAATGATGGCGTGCGTATGTGTGCGACTGAGTGAAAAACAAGAGTGTTTGTGAGTGAGTGAGTGTGTGTATGACAGTGTACATGCCTGTGCATATCTGTGAGTGAGTGTGAGTGAATGACTGCGTGTGTGTATGTATGCGTGAGATTAAGTGTATGGCAGCATGTCTTTGAACATGTGCATTTAAGTGAATGACTGAGTGGATGAGTGACTGAGTGAATGATCATGTGTTTTTGTACACGCGCGCGCATGCTTGTGTATGTGTGTGTGTGTGTGTGTGTGTGTATGTAAGAATGACTGTGTGTTTCTGTATTTGCATGCGAGTGTGTGACTGAATGAGTAACAGTGCGTGTGAGATTGATAGAATGACAGTGAATTTTTGTACATGTGCGTGAGTGTATGTGTATTTGTGTGCCAGCAGGGCAGGCATTGGCACGCATGATCACACACTGCCCCACAGGGCGCAGGGGCAACAGCGGGGACACGCTGGCTGGTACATACTGGGCAGGCCCCGCCCTCCCTCGCTCACGGGCATGTCACAATTTCTGCGGCCATGCCCAAAGGACGACAGCAGACACCTCTCCCCCCCTTTCATCCCTGGCGTGCAGAACACCCCCCAACCTCCAACCGACAAACCCCTCGTACAGACACACACACACACACAGACTCACACACAGACTCACACACAGACTCACACACACACACACACACACACACACACACACACACACACCACTTCTCAAATCCCGGGCACTGCTCCAGGAACCAGAGTTTAGCCTAGGAGCTGGTGTGTGTGTTTTGGAGGGCAGGGGGTGGGGGGGTAGGGGAGTTGTCCCATAGCTGTTAAGCGGAAACAACAGTTGTCTTTTTTTTTTTTTTTCCATTTTGCCGCATTCTGTTCCAAGTCGGCCCGGCGCCAAGGCACATTTACAACCGCAAGGGACCGCCGCCCCCCCGCCAGCTCCCCTTGTTTAATGAAATGACAAAACAACAGATTTACATACGCAAAAACAGGTGTTGGAACAGGTTTGACTCCTCTTGACCTAAAAATGTGTTCTTTTTTGGGGGGTGAAGGGGGGGGCATATTGGCTTAAAGAAATTTTAGAGGAAAAAGGGGGAAAAAGAAAAAATAATTTTAAAAAAACTTTATTGGCAACAGCTGCCCCCTCGAGGTATTTAACTCTGATGGGTGCTCCAATCCGCACCATCTGTGCTGTTGGTAGTGACAGTCTAAATTAAAAACCACTCATCAAATACTGTAAAAATAAACCATTGTAGTGCTCTGCCCATATGCTGCATCTGTTTGTCTCAAACATTTGCTGTACAACAACTGAAGGCTCCCTTCACTTCACCCTTACCTACCCCACCCCCTCTCATATAATTACCCTTCAGCACCTTCCATGGAATTAAACTTAAAGTTTTCAAAGTGTGTTCACCCTGGCTTAGATCTAGGGGCATTTCAAAAGGAATGGGGACAAATGACAAAATAATTAGGTAGGAGGGATTTGAAATTAAGTGCCAGGGAAAAGCCCACTGAAATTGTGATGGAGACTCTGTTTCTCCATAACTTCTCCATAACTTCAGACAATATTCCCCGGGACAACCCACCATTATTTTGGTTGGCTAATTGAGAAAATAATGAGAAGTGATTTTTAGAGAAATGATGGGCCGTTCCCACCCTTGTCATTCATTCAGCTCCGCGCGACAGCTTTATTCTGCAGTCCTCTCGCTGACGTTCACGCAATTCCATCACCGTGCGAAAACCTGAGAGAGCTACAGACAGCAAGACCATGCATGCAGCACGAGGGCCATTACACATCACACTCTGCTGTCAAAACAAATCAATAAGAAAATAAAAACACCTGACAGACGCCGTCCTTCGTCCACAGAAATGTCTGAGGGGCCGGCAGGATAAATTGTGGTGTTAAACTGACGGACCACATTGGAGCAGGGAAGTTTTGGAGCTTGCAGTGATTTTGGGGAACTTCTATGGAGGTTTAATGAGGAGAATTAGGGGTACGCTAAACTAGAAAAGGTTTGCTTCATATTTGCATAAAAAGGTAGAACCCTAATTAGGGGCACTGTTGCAAAACCGGACCCTCGTTTGTAGTCGTAAAGGTCGACGCTCACTTTCGCATGCGTGGGCTCATAATTATTCCTAATGACAATTGTGTTTGCATTTAAATGCAACAAGGACAATACATTTAATCTTAATTGGGTACACAACCAAATGTTACCGCATTAGTAAATATAAATAAGCAATGTCTTTTTTTTTTTCCTGCCGTACGCATTATTTTCTGGGCTGCAGTCCAAAGGCTCAGTCAAATATAATTGAATAAAGGAATGAATAAATGACTGAAATATGGAATAAACAAATAGGTAAATACTCAAGTAAGCAAATAAATAAATAAATAGATGGATATATAAATAAGTTAAGACAACAGCATGAAAAATGGTGTTTTGTCCTCAAAATGTCCACCTGTTTTTTAGACAGATGATTCCCCACGTTACCGCAGCCAAATCGCACCCCCCCACACTTACGTGGAGGACCCAGGCAGAAGTACGAGTGCGACCCCCCCTCCCCACAGTGGCTGTCTCCCCAGCAATGCCAGCAGCAGGCAGTGCCATATGCCCCCTCCCCGGAGCTGGCTGCTCTTTCTGAAGCCTAATATGCCTGTCAGAGGACATTACAATCACCCACCCCACAACCCAGCCCCTCCGTGTATTTCTGTAACATCTAAAGAAACAAATAACCTCCACAACCAACCCCACCAAACTCCCTGAGACCCACCCAACCAGGCACCACCACAAGATTCTTCCTGTGCTCCAATTCATCCTTCCAAATCAAGGTCAAAATTTTAAAGCCTTACCCCCCTCCCCAAATAAATTAAAGATATAATTATCTAAAACTGCACAAAAGGATGGCATCCTCAAGGTCAGACAACAATTGCGATTAAAAAAAATGACAGGAAAAAAAAAAAAAAAAAGTAAATATGGTAATAGTACATTTTCCAGCAGCCGAGTTGGATATTTAACCTTGATGATGGAGAAGGACCATGTGAACTGCACAGCTAAGGATGACATATCAGCCACTCCACGGTGTCTGCGTGCGACATTCTGACAATAACGAGTCAAAAATACACTTTAAATTTCTCCCCCTTGGTGTGATTTTTCAGACCTCGGACGATGATGTAGAAATACAACGGTGCCTGACCCCAGCGGAGGTCTGCATGAAAGCTCGCCGCATTTCACCCACACTCGGTCATCAAATGTGCAAATCTCAGGTGGCGTCTCGTAATCACCTGCGATTCTGCATATGAAAGCAGGCCAAAGAAGCACTTCAGCTCCCTGTAAAATATGGAAATACGTCAAACTCCTCTGAAGGTCATAAAGACTCACTTTAATTTTTTTTTTTTTTGAAGTTGAGTGAATACATTATACAGGACATTAAATGTACTCGACCGCTAAAAACGAAGAACATTAACAAATGGGGAAAAAAAAAAAAAAGAAGAAATGCTCATTTCTCTTTGCGGGGTCTGGAAGCCACGCAGCGCCCAATTAGTTTTAACACGTGTTCGGAAGATTTTCAGGACCGCGTCTTAAATGGATTCATTTAGTGGGCTTTTTAAAACATCTGCCACCGTTTTGAAATCTAGTCATTACATCCTTCCTCTTGCACTCAGCCAAGATGTAATTCAATGAGCCTTAAATATGATTATTAAAATTCTTTTATCGGGACAAAAACAGAGGGTAAAAACACCGCTATGATGTCATCACTATGAGGGAGACTGACAGTTGGGTCAGGTAGTGAGTCTCAGGCGAGAGAACTTGTTTCTTTTCTCTTCCCGTACCGAGTTTGTATTTGAGTGGTTCATCATGTGGAACTGTGGTCTTCTCAAGTAACTGAAAGCACTTGAACGATGCCACTGGAGTGAACCAACCACACTGTTATACACAGACGAATCACCAGCTCTGATATATGTAGGCTATATATCACACCTGGGTCAAATACCTGCTCAGAATGATTTAGCTCTTCTGCTGGTGCTGCTGCAGCAAGAACATTCACTCACAGATCCATGTTAGAATTTTCTGTGAAACACAGAGCAGATTTTATTACATTCTGATTAAAAATTATTTTATTCGGAGACTGTATATTGGGATATGCTGAATACCGTATGTATGTTTGCTTGAATCACACAGATGTATGGATGGATAGATGGTTTCATTTAACTGAGATGGTTACTAGGTCCAGGTTTTCTGCACACACACACACACACACACACACACACACACAGTCAGTAGGGTCACTTTCAGCCTTTGAATATGAATAAGTAGTTTATACAGAGGACTTCAGACACAGTTCACATCTAATATAAACCTGTTCATGAAATATTAAACTTTGGTCACAAATTCCACCCGACACAGTTTAGTTTACAGAACAAAAGGAAAACCAAACACTCGATGTCCCCTCATCAGCGAGTACGTGTAACCTGAATCTCAGAACCATACTGAGTCAATATACCAACCACATGTGCACAAGTCACTATCTATAACAGCACTGTTCTGTATATTGTGCACTTAAGCGTAACACTACACAGTTGGTTACAAGCTGTTTGAAATCTAAATTGAACACACAGCAGCAACTCTGTGCCGCTGGCCCGAAGCTGCCCGACTTGTGTGACCCAAGCCTTACCAGATTAATCCTGCCCATATTCAGATTCCACCTGCATACTGTTTGTTCTATAATCTTTCATTATAGCCCACAGACCCTTTGTCAGACAGTAGGTTGGTTTTGGCAGCCACAATCTATGGAAAAAAGATAATAAAGAGGAATTATGGCTTCTATTCTGAGGCCCAAGGGGTGTTTATTTTGTCCCCTTATGTGGGTCAGTGTTTACAGTACACAGTTACCTGCTGGCTATTTGAGGCGAGGGAGTGACAGTGACCTTGACACTTCAGACAAGCTACATGTTCGTCAGCCATAGACATGCAGATCGCATACACCCTCTTCCACAAATGCTCATTTCTTGCAACTTAACTCCTTTATAGTCATTTTTTACTTTTAAGATATACCAAGTAGGATTTTTCAGTTGTGGTTTGCAAACACAACATTCAAAGTTGGCCCCTCCTCCCTAGCTCCATATGTCCCACCCTCACACCCTGCAAGCTGTAATTGGCTGGGGGCTATACCCCCACTGCCCAAAGGCTGTCGCCCAGAAACATCCCGTACAAATAAAAATAAGAAAATGCAAACTGATGGCAGAATTTCTGTATACACCGGCACTGCCACACACTCCAGAGGGTCATAAGAGATGATTGAGATATTGTTTTAGTACAAGTTTATACTTTGTTTTTAAGGAAAATCTTCTAAGCATATTCTCCTCAGCATTGACATGCTGTGTTCAAGAGCAGTAGTTCCTAAATTCAGTCCTGGGGTTGCGCAGTATATGCAGCTAATTGAAATCCCAGAACTTCTAAAAGCCATTAATATTTCTTTGTTATTGATTTTTCATATTTGTAGAGATAACTTGAACCACCTTGTGAAAAAATGCCCATGCATTCAATGAACAATAGAAGCACAATGTTCATATTGTGTTTATTTTGCCACATCCCAAGTAACTGCATTAGAGGTGACACCCTTTAAGACAATGGTGAATCCGCAAGCTGCCAGTTAGGTTTCAAAACACAGGTGTTAAAGTGTTTGCAAGATGTTTTTTCAGGAACTTAACACAAAAAACAACAAAAACTGAAGTTAACTCATAATTTGCCCATCTCTGAATTCTTCATAATGTATCAAATGGATAGATTTAGTGGCCATGTGTCCACAAATTCACCAACTAAAAGCCAGTTAATTCCGCAATTTCATTATCTACACCTCTGTTATGCAATAAAACATTATTTGCAATATAGCGTAATATGAAAATGGAACTCTTGCTGTTTCTGACATAAAGTGGTCTCAAATGGGAAAATAATTCCAATAAACACGAATGTGGCAATTGAAAACTATTAACAACTTGTTTAAATTCTATGACTGCAATTGTGGTTAGAACAAAAACTAAGGTATACGGAGGTTCCCCGGGACAGAGCCTTGGAACCACTGTTCTAACCTCCACAACCAGCAGTTACCAGTAGTGACTGTGGCTTCATTATGAGAATGTTTAATTGAAACACTCTAATCACTTTTTGTTGACCTCAAACCTCAGAGGGTCAAATAATATTAAGTTCCAAACTCTGAATCACCATTAGGTGTTACCTGGAAACACTAGCAATAAAAAAACAGCACAAAAACAATACTATTTTGTCTGATGAGTCAATGTAAGCTTCAGGATTCTTATTTTAAATGAAGTCCAAACTCATATTTGAATGCACAGAGGGCAAAGACGTTGTTTCTAGTTCTGTACTTGCATTTTGAGAAGGAAATCTACAGCCTTGCAGTACTGTCAAAGTATCAAAAACAGTCCAATTTTCCAAGATCCTTGAAGCTCTAGCTTTGTGTTAGTGGAGATCTACACTTTCAGTATAATTTTTTTCTTCATTTCCTGATTTCCCAAAAAGGTGTTGTAAAATAGCCAAGGATGCTGTAAAATAGCTGGGCTAACCACAGTTATTCTGCATGATGGCTTGTACCATTAATGGCCATAAACAGATATTATCTTATGATCTCCGAGACAAGGTGTGGCTGCAGTCAAATATTTCTGGTTGAACCAGTTAAAATTTAAATCATGTTCCTGAAGGGAAAAGAAACTTTAAATGTCCAGGAACATCTTTGTTAAAACTGAACTCCACCACATTTCCAAGAATTGTCTCTTACAAAGTTTGGTGCCTCACAGATTGGTCTTAACAGTGACAGTGAACGTTAAAATAAACAAACCATGCCTGCTCCACTACGAAAACCCATAAGTGTTTGAGAGTGGAAAAGCTGTAAAATAGCTAACCAGCCACATTATCTGCACAAAG
Organism: Gymnothorax javanicus; assembly: GCA_029692085.1. NCBI lineage: Eukaryota > Metazoa > Chordata > Actinopteri > Anguilliformes > Muraenidae > Gymnothorax > Gymnothorax javanicus. The sequence goes on from CM056201.1 coordinate 84,121,668, forward strand.
AAAATCGTAATCTTAAAACTTGCCCCAGACACAATCGAATTTGAGTGAATGCAGCTCCATTACAGATGATTATCACAGAGGTGTTGAAATTCATATTCAAAGATTCACTGACTGCACAGGAGTGGAGTTCTTCCCAAAACCAGTAAGAATGATACTTTCCATAATCTGCAATTTTAATTTAAACCACAAGCATAATCCTCTCACTTTAACCATTTTCCCCTCAATTTTTCCATCCCCTCCTTCTTACACATCACCCCACATCAAGTGACAACTGTTTTTTTTTCCCCCAGGTACTAATCTCAATTTCATACTATGTCAGGATAACATTTCATGGCATAAACAGGATAATCCCAATTAAATAACAACAATTTTACAGATCAGGGCTGTGCGCTTTGATACGATGGCGGGGCTGAACTCCCATCAGACTGTAGTGAGTCAGACAGCTCAGTTGCTAACAGTAATTTGGAAGTTGAGAGTGCTTAATTCCTCTAAAGTGCCAGCCATTTAATTGAGCATTAACCCTTTTGAAGAGTAGGTTTATATTTTTTTCACTGCTTCACAAAATTCTAATTAAGTGTTTTACAATTCCACTGCTTTCAATTACCAGTACTTACGGTGACATCACGATTATAATGTTCAGTTGAGAACATTCAAATCACATGTGAACTCTCATGCCGCAAAGGGTTAATAGTTATTTGCAACTCAGCACGCATCACTGACATAACCAAAATGTCTACACTGCATTACAGAGGGGGGCTTTCAAATGACATGGTATGCTAAGTACGTCAAGAAGTAGCTAAACCGCTTTTTTGTCGTAGCTAAATAGGCACGTCACAGCTGAAATTTGCACATAGCTGAGCAAACAAGCCAACATGGAGAAAAAAAAAAAAAAAAAATAAATGTGTTTTGACACCAAAACTGTGCCTTGTACACTGCCGGGCAAAAAAAGTTGCAGTTTGAATTTAAATAACCAAGTACTTAAAGCCTATGATTGAATCAATATCAAATAAAGAAATTGGATGCTACACACTGTATCAGTCAGTGTTAAAAGAATTATTTCCTGCTGAAACATATCAACTGCTGTAATCAATGTTTCAGCAGGCAGTAATTCTTTGAACCCTGACTGATGCAGTGCGTAGCATCTCATTTCTTAAAGGGGACCCATTATGCTGATCCTTCTTTTAATACATACAAGTAATGTTACAATGTTGGATGTCCATACTCAACCTCTGTCAAGTTTCTAAACATAAGATACAGGGGTTTTGCCATAATCCGAGAACATGATTTCCTCTCTAAACAGCTCGTCCCGAGATTTTCATGAGATCTGGGCAAAACCTGACGTCAGGTTGTGCCGTCCAATTAGCACAGACCTAGCCAGAGCCAATCACGGCGCTGGACCGGCCCACCCCGGAAACTATTCTAGCAGGCACAAACAACCGCGGATCATATTACACCTTAGTAGCGTCTGCACTTCCGGAACGAAAAAGAAGAAGAAGAAGAAGAACCGCAGATCATTTGAGGTGCCGTTTCATCAGTATGTCTCCCAAAGCTGCTCGTCTGCATTTTTTTGGATGAGAAAAAAGAAGCACAACTATTTTCTCTTCCAAAAGACGATGCCACCAGAAATCAGTGGGTAGCTTTTTTGTTTGCTGGCGGCAAACAGCCACACTCAAAGGGAATGTTAGCTGTTTGTGCTCGGCATTTCAGCAAAGACAGCTTTGTTAATAAACGATAATTTGACGCTGGATGCGCGTCTCAGCTGCTTCTCAAACCTGGAGCAGTTGCATCGATCAAGCGCTCGGAGTCACAAGCTGTAAGTAACGATCTAACAGCAAATAATGTAAATGAAGCTAACGTGTTATGGGTGGCTAGCAGGACCGCTAACAATAGTTAGCACCAACAACTGGCCTAAAACGCAGGCTTTGTAAAATAACTGAAGATAAAGCCTGGATCGGTAACAACTGTCCGTGACTCACAGACGCAGAAGTAGTAAGTTTTACCATTTTGTGTTGCATATGCCTACCTAACGTGATAGCCTGTTGAATGTAGCTGTAGCACTGCGGCTAACATAGCTAAGTTACTGTTGCAAATGTTTGCGCGAGAATATGCAAGAGTAATATCAGGGGACATTCAACAGAAGGTGCGTGAACATAAACCTCATTTGAAGCTAACTTTTTATACTTGTTTGTAATTTGGATGCTTGGTACAACTGTTCACGGTAACGAAACTTCCCGTCTGTAAAACCTGTATTGCAGGGTAACGTTTGTCTCTGTCGTTATGATGACCGCTCGGTTACTACCGTATGTTAGTTCCGTGCTACTTAAAAAAATGCTCCTGGTAATTTATATGCAGTAATTCAGATTGGTATGCTTGTGTTACTTTGGTTAGCATCAAGGTGTCAGTTTCATCACAACGTAACCTGACCATAGCCGCTACAGTTCAAGCTAACCGGAGAGGTGTTGTGCGTGTCTGCAAAGCTGGGCTGATAAGGCTGCAGTTAGACCAGACGTAGGCTTTGCGGAGCCTAGGGTACGTGTTTGGGTTTGTTTACTGCTGCTGTGAAACGATCGTTTTACTTATCCATGATCGGGGTCAGCCGGTACTTCACTGTGGTGTGGGTTTAGCTCTCTGATCCTACCGCGGTGAAAGCAATCGCGAAACGCAATATAACGTGTATGGTATAACAAACGATTTCTCTACATTGCCGTGGCGGAATTTCATCCACCTTTGAAAACTGTTCTGGCAAATAAAAAGCCGAAAAAAGTGGAGATCGGATACAGACTTTTTTTCAGTAGAAGTTATCGATTCGCTTGCTCCACATAGGCAATGCTTACACTGTTTGTGTGTTTTTGCTACGAACTCGTTTAGTAGCTTGGTGTCGGAATTGCCTTTTTGTTTTGGTGGAAATGGTGAACAGGAGCTTTTAGTGAAATTTCCTCTGGATAGCAAAGTGGGTATATAAACATGACTATATAACAGTACAGCTACAATCATATGCATGCAAGAAGAGACAGGACGAGCAAAACACTAAAATTTCAACTTGCCACTCACTGAAATCCTGCTGTAAACACTGCTGCAATACTTCATTTGCTTCCTCCTCCCGTTCAGCTCGGATTCGGGATCAAAAAAGTACGGTCTCACAGCAATACATGCCGCGGAGAGCTGTCCTGAAATATCTGCCATCTTGGTTTCCTGGTTTTTCGGGTCTGCACCCTCCCCCAGGCAGCCAATCAGAGCAGTGCCTCATTAGCATAGCCTCCCCGCCCATTTCAAAACGGCTCGTGTTTCAGGCCGGCACAGATGGGGTGAGAGAAGAGGTCTCACTTGACCCAGATGTGTGTGGTTTTTTTGCAACTGAATTCTTAACATTATTTAAAGACCCATTCGACATATTTTATACAACTAAATACAGCATAATAGGGGACCTTTAAACAAGCATGTCGGAGGAAGTATCCCAGAGTCATGGAAAGGATGTTACTGCTTTCCAGGAGGGGCAAATTATCAGCCAGCATCAAACAATGAAAACAAGTAAGGAGATTGCTGAAATCACTAGAATTGGGTTAAGAACTGTCCAATGGGCTATTAAAATCTTGAATGATAGTGGTGAACCACCAACTTCCAAGAGGAAATGAACGGAAAAAAAAAGAATGATCATGACCTAAGATCACTAAAATGCTTGATGAAGTCTCATCATAAAAAACCGAGAGTACAGCTCATATGTTTAATTGAGGTAGTAAGAGCATTCCCACGTGCACAAAGTGACATGATCTTGCATGATTGTGACTAAACAGCTGCCTGGCCTCAAGAAAGCCACTCGTTACTGAGGTGAGTTGGGAGAAAACAATTTCAATTTGCCAGGGACCATAAAGATTGGAAAGTGGAGCAATTATGTGAAGCACTATCACCATGCCCATTTGGGGTAGGCAGATAAATTTTCAAATTTTTTTGGTTTAAGAACTTCAATAACGTCAAACTTTTGCACATAGCTATGGTTGTGTTTGCTGATTACTATACAAGACAAAAAGGGATAAAGAAAATTACACTCAACAAAAATAAAGGAAAATTGGCGAATTTGTAACGTAAGGAGTAACTCAATCGGGTCAGTAAAACTTTTCCAACATCTAGTATTTTTATAAAATGAGCTTTGCTAGGATAAACGGATTACATCCAATCATACTGCAGAAATAACACTTCAGCTGAGCAAAATTGAAGCATTTTAAGTTTATTGAAATACAACAGAAAGATCTATCATTTTGCAGCATTGTTCCTGGAATGTGGCCTCTTAGAAAATAGAGATTCAGAGAATTTTTCTCCATTGCAAGCTAAACTTGAGATGCATGAAAACATATCAAGCAAAAGCTCATACTTTGAGTTTTAATTTGGCAAAAAAAAAAAAAAAAAAAAATCACAAATCTTCAATATAAACAGAGAAATGAGTGTTCAAAAAAGTTGCTACAATAAATTTCAACCTGATTATGCAATAATATATTCTGCCAACTTAACTTTTGTTGAAGCTGTTTGATCAGAATAACTATATTGATTGATTTGAATAACTTTAAAATAAAATAGGAATCAGTCCACTTTTGATATTGTCATTTTACTTTGCCAATTGATGGTCTTTTACATTAAGTGATAATTTTTTAATGACATGATATAGGCACTATTTTCTAGGGCCCGACCAATATATCGGCCAGCTGATTTAATCGGTCGATTATAGTCCTTTTAAAATAATCATCATCGGCCGGAGTTTTGCAGATTGAACGCCGATATATTCTCAATTTCTCATAAAACAGTTTGCACTAATGAGAAGGACTCTAGGACTGAAAGGCAGATTGACAAGATAGAGTTCATAATTCATCTATATATTTACATTTTAAAATAAGGTTATTTATTTTATTTTGCAGAAATGTACTGCCGTTTTTGCACATTATTTTGTACTTGAAAGTTCTTTGTTCTTGAAAGTTGTAGAGTAGAAAAATAAAGGAGGCTTGTGAAAAGAATGTTACCTTAGTGTTTTTGTTGCTTTCCTCTCACAATTACCTGTCTACAACTTTTTTTTTAAGTTGTTCTACCTGTAATATAACCTACATCTAATTTACAGCAACAAGAAGTACAAGACAAGATGTATTTCATAACTCATTTACAGATTGACTCTTTTTTAAGGTTACATAATTTCCCAGAGGTTTAATGCTTTTTTGCATGTTTTTGTACTTGAAAATTCCTCACTGTTGTAAAGTTAAATAAATACTACAGGACAAAGTATTGTAAAACAGTAAAATGTTCTGCCAGCAATTCATATCTTTGTTTTTGCAAGCGTTAAGGGACCAAAAAAGAAGTTACTTTATTCATTATAAATATTTTTTAAACCAATAGGCCGATTAATCGGTATCTGATTTTTCTTTCTGCCAAATATCAGAATTGGCATCGGCTTCAAAAAATCCATATCGGTCGGGCCCTACTATTTTCTGGCCAGTAAAAAAAAAAAATAATAATATTTCAGCTGTAAATTTGGCCAGTTTGCCAGGCATTGACAGATAGACCAGAAACTTAATTTTGGGCCTGGTACTGAATAACCAGGTCATCCCATCAGTGGATTTTTAATCGCTGACAGCATAGGTATATTTCAGGAAAACAAAGATTAATCAGGCTCAAATTATGAAAAATTGGTTCCGAGAGCATGAAGAATCATTTTCACACACCAACTGGCCACCACAGAGAACCAAATGAAAATCTTAATATTGTTACAGTGCATAAGACTGTCAAAACCATGCCATGATGAGCGCATGTCGTGATCAAAGCTGAAGACAGTCCAACAAAATATTACAGTGTGTGACTTTTTCTTTTGGCCAGCAGTGTAGTTGTAAGTTAAAGTATGATACCTGAGAAGCACATCAACTTAAAGTAGAGATGCTCTGCAAAAGCAAAATAAATGCAAATTTTCCTTGTGGACCATACTCACAATTGCCATCAACAATTGTGAGGGGGAGCAGTCAATCAGTAGCCTGGTAACACCAACTCTGCTACTTCGCTTTGCTTCGTACACAGAGTCTGGACAGTCGTGATTGACAAGTGTTTACTTCCTGGTGGGTGGGCGCTTGTCAGAAGTTTAAAATCATTGGTGTACCCGTAAAATAATCACTAACGTTTGGCGATGACGTATGTTATGCGCCCACTCAACCACCTAGTACTTCCGCTGTAAACACAGTCCTTCATACCAGGAATGCAGCGAAAACAAACTGATCAGTACATTGAAGTTAATACTGTACTCATACATATGCCCATCTACCTCAATTTAGCCTTCACTCATTCACCTAAAAGAACATAAGGTGCTCTTTCTGTTCTCCTTACAAGAAACAAACTGTTGAGCTATCGTTTATCCTGCCGATACTGCTGCTATTAAAAAACGTAAGAGACCCGAAACCAACGGCAGAATCAGCAAGAATAACGCATTATTTACATTAGGATGAAATCTGCGTTGACCCGAAAACTGAAACGTTAACCATACTTGCGTTAACATCATACCCAGCTCGCTGTCTAACTTTATAGCAACATAGTTTGGCTCTAAGCGTTTGGCTGTCTCAGACAGCCATTTCATTCGTGGATAATGACAACATAACACTGAGACAGCTAATAGGTCTTGTGACACGAACAAAAACAGGGCTATTAAAAAGTTCGCTGCTAACTTAAATAGGGTGAAATTCGCAGGCAATGTAACACTAGAAGCTGCAAGCTAGCTGAGGTGGTTCAGCTATCTCTCACAGAGATGAACTGGGTGCCTATTTCATATGTTTCACGATGGATATTAAGTAGATATGACAACTTTTCTTGAAACCTGTAGGGAGTAGCACTACAACATCATTTCCATTCAAAAACTAACCAAACATTCCTCTTGTTGTGGCTTTAAGTCGCTGATACCAGGGATTTTCTCCATGACAGAGCGAATCTGTGTCCTCCCGTGTATCTGTGTCCGTGGCCATTGTTGATTTCGGAGACTACAATTTCAAACTTGGCGCAGCTGCCACATCATGGCTCTCGGCCACGCCTTCTGTTCGTTGGTTGGTCCGGCGTATTTTCTGCCGAGGTAAATGAGGCAGAGCTCCGAGTGACCAGACTGAGTAATGAAGCGAAATGAAATTAAGCGGAAGTATGAAGGCTGGCGGAGTCAGGCTAGTCAATCAGCAGGCTATTAGCAACCTTGTGCCTCAACACCACCACCTCTGGTCGCCTGAAAAATTGCATTCTACTAAAAGAAAACCCCCTGAGAGAAACTATTATAACTCTGACCATAATATACTTCACACAGATATGGTTATCCAGTTTGTAGACCATATAAACTCTAAATCTGAAAATAATTAACCCTTTGTTGCACAGCTGGTGAATATCAGACCCAAAAAAAAAAAAAATCTTAGCTGGCTACTTGCATTTTTGGAGAAACGTGTATGCTACAAAGGCGCGTGTCCAAACTTAATCAGGAGGGAAACTGAAGCAAAGTAGCACAAATTACGATCCAGCACTCCAAAAAAAAAAAAAAAAAAAGAAAAAAAAAGAGAACTCCAATAGAAACTCACAATAAAACGCTCAGTTCCAAAAAATCAACTGTGATGGAGAAAACTCAATTCCTCCAGGACTCATAACCTCGCGGAACGCTGAATTAACACGGAACATTCCACTCTTGCTGCCCAAGTGTCACTTATGCATGACAGAGAGAACGAAGCAGCAGGAATATGAGGACTGCTATTCCAATCCAGATTTCGGTACTCTCTCCTCCTGGGGAATTTTTAACTCACCCACAGACGGGGGATAGACAAAAATATCAAAAGCACCCCTGAAAAATAGGTTTAACTTTGAAGCATCTCAATCACCATTTTAAAAGCAGCTAAGAGGGGATTCCAATTAATCTGAATACTAATTACCAGATTAAAAGAGGTCTAACCAGCAGTGCTTCACTGGGGAAGTCCCCAAAGCAAGATGAGGATACTGACAGAGTTGCAAAGGGGTTATAGAGTTGGTGCTGCAGTCGCAGTTAAGTTGGTAGAAAAATGGCAAATTTATGAGGTGACAAGGGAATGAGGTCAAAGATTATAACAATATGAGCTAAACACCAAAAAAGGGGGAATGGAGAAAAAGGACTGCAGCCGCGAGCCAAAGCTCACCGACATGGGCAGATGGAAACGTAGTACCAGTTGCTAATAAACACAGAACTGTGGCTCAAACAATCACCACAGAATTGAATCAACACATATCTGAACCAGCTTCAACAAAAACAGTATAGTCCAAGCTTCAAAAAGCTAGTGTTTAAGGCAGTGTTTCCGATCATTTGTTTTGCAGTATTACAGCACAGCACCAACAGGCCAGTCCACCGGGCTGCATTTTAACACATTCACTGTCCAGCAGCCTGCCAGCCTTCACCCAAAATTTGGACCATGAAATGATAACGCAAAGTAAAATCACTGGTTTTTTTTATGTCTACTAGCCTTGGAAAATTCATTTTCTCAGCCAAAAAAATGAACATATCTCAGTTAATAAAAAATGCCTAACTTGTGATACAGAACCAAGTATACAAAAATATAACATTTAGCATTTTATGTGGCACACGCAGCAGCACCGCACCAACACTTTTTCGGATAATTACCACAAGACAGCCACACAGACAGCAAGTAACACATTCTTTTATGTAAAAGTCAATCTATCGGAGGCTGACAGCTAGCAACAATATGATCTGGTAAACAAACACTCTCTGCACAGTGCAAGAGTGGTATTAAGGGCCAAAACTGTCAAAACAGAAAACAGATCCTGTTTAAGAGTAGACGGTGTCCCTGTGTGTGTGTGTGTGTGTGTGTGTGCGTGCGTGTGTGCGTGTGTAATGGGGAGGGGGGGGGGGGATGCAATAAATAAATAAATTAATAAATAAAGCATGTAAGCTGTTGATCACCTCTGGTTGCTTTAACTAGCACAGAGGTTGTCATGGAAACATTTCTGGGAAGTTCACAGTGATAAAAGCAGAAACATTCCCAGCTTAATTGCTATTAGGGCTGGTGCTGCAGTTTATTCGCACTTGATGCCGCGCATTAAAAGGACGGCAAGCAGGCAGCCAGGCAGGCAGCGCACACCCGCACACGTACGTGGATCAAATTAAAACTGCGCCGCGCGACATTACAGCTCCTGTTATTCTCTTTTCCTCTCCGCGCTCCACCCCACCCACCAAAATCTGAACACCTCCGAGGAACGCAAAGATGTGTCTCGTGAAAATAAACCAGTGGAGAGGGGGCTGGGAGAGGGTAAAGATGGAAAAACAAAAGAGACAGAGGGAATCTGCAGTTTGCCCAGATGAGAAGAGAGAGACAGCCATTAGCCCTGAGGTAATGTGAAGCCCATCAGCTGGTACCATGAAAGTATAAAAAAAAGTTGACATTGATAAAACTGTTTAACTTCAATAGAAAAACCCCACAAACATTTATAACTTCCTTCTCCTCAATGCAATATTCGCATTCCCTCATTCCAAAACAATAGACATAATCCTCCCAGCAATTTAACATCACACTCTATCAGCATGAACTCTTTTGCACAACTACCAATAGTAAGAACAATACTGCAGCAAATTAAAAACAATAAAAACCAACTTAAATTTATGCAAGTGTCAGACCTATCAATTTTGAGTTTTTATTTGAAACTTCTGTGCAATACAACGCGAAGATTGATAACCTTCCTATGAAAGAATAACAATACTTGATGAATGCAATACATGCACAATCAATAATGAGTCTGGGGGAATCAATGCAAACGGCCAAATAATGTAACAGCAAAGTATACAAAGGGGACTGCTGGTCATCTGTCAAACGTGCACTTTGAAGCAAAGCAGTTCATGAAAATCCCTCGAACGTGGACTGAGCTAATTTAAGATTTTACGATCCAACACCTGGGCAAAGGCGGGCAAAGCCAACATACAGTAGACAGTGCCTGAAAACACATCTGGAACATTCTGGAGGTAAACCTTAGGCTAGAATGTGCTTAAATGTCTTCTCCGAAACTTGCAATAAAGCCATTAATCGCACATCCATCCCAAGCAAATTAGCTCAGGAATGACTATGGATACTTGGGTAGCATAGCGACATCTGACCCCGGTCATTTTAAGGTGAGAAGCAATGGCAGATCAAGGCTGTGTGGAAGCGGAGCAGTGAACGCGAGCTGTGAAAGACCCTCATAATGATTTACTTTATAACCGTACCCACCGCACCTCTGCACTGAGGGAGTATTAATAAATATGAATGACATATTAAAACCCAGGATGAAAAGGCACCAGCAACCGTGGTCAACGGTAGGATGCTTGTCACTATTATTACCATTATTATTTTGTTAATATTATATATAATACCATGATTATTAGTATTACTATTTAAAATAGCAAGACTCATTTCTGTAACCTTCAGAAATTCACTCTCGAAATAAAAAAAAACTGAAAAGGTGATATAAAAATAATATGTTACGTTTAAGGGGTAATTTATAGAATATTTGGCTTTGCGCGCAACATTAACCTCCAAATAATATAGAGGGTATGACAACACGTCCACTGTCACACAGCCGATAGGTTCAGACAAGGCTATTAAGCCCTGCATTATAGTGAAATAATGAGCAATTAACATCGTCATCCATATACAATTAAGCTGGGTATTTACTAAATGCCTTTCTTAAGACTTTCACAGTATTATTTCTGCGTACAGCCAACTACAATATGACAGTACAACCAACGGGACTCTGACGGTCAGGATTACGACAATATTAGTGAGGAATTTACACTTTAGAGGGTAATAATAATCTAAATGTCTACAGTAGCCAAATTATAATACAATACTTAGAAATTATCCCAAAAAAAAATCTTTGGCACAATTACAAAGGCTACATTCCTCAAGACAAGCTGATAGTTTAGTTTACCTTGATATTTCCCTCAAAATACACATTCTCAACGTTAAAACGATTATCAAGTCAGATTTGCAACATTAATCAAATCGGATTCCAGTCAAGAAATCAAGAATAAAATTTGTTTAACTGATATCAAAACAATTTACTGTACTGAGATTCAATTTTAAAGGATGTGTCGCGTTATCAGTATCGAAAGCACACTTTTTCTTTCAAACGTCGTTAAACTACACAAGGACAGGACACTATTCCTTGCACACTTGTACTGGAGCGTAAGTGAGCACCTCTCATCGGATTGAGGTCTCCAAACATTCCAAAAGTAGTTTTTGATTTAAAAAAAAAAATAAAAATAAAATAATAATAATAATAATAATAATAAAGCGGAAAAAAAATTACGAAAACAAAAATAGTCAATAGTGCTTTTAGAATAACCCAAACCCAGGAAAGGTGTTAAACGGATTACTAGATCTACACTTAAAAACTAGACTATACTTTCATTACTCATTCACCACGCATGCCGGACCTACTCTGTGACTAGGGCAACCCGAGGAAACGATGACCGAGGGGTCAAGATTAACGAACGGTATTTAATAGACACATTTCTCTCTTCGTGGAACAACAGTTTGTGCAGATAAGTATTTAGAACATAGGAGTAAAGCCGCTTTCACACTGGACGCGAAACGAATTTTTCGCACGACAGATCACATTCAAAGTCAATGCAAAGACGCGAATACACGCGTTTCGCAAGTATTCAGAGTCTTCGCATTGACTTTGAATGTAATATGCCGTGCGAAAAATTTGTTTCGCGTCCGGTGTGAAAGCAGCTTAACTGCGTTTCATTTTTGTTTGCGCGAGCGAAACAGGCGGCTCCGTAGAGAACAAATACAATTTAAGCTTATGCTTATTTTCTCCGCTGGTAATCTTCTCGGGGGCTGATCTGTTCTTAAAAGTATGTTGCACGCGTCCGTGGCTGGTTAGATGAACTAGCTAGCTACTGTATTAGCTATCCAACTACGTCGCTCTCGGCAGAGGAGCGTGCTGAATAAGCTGCATAGGCGAAAACTTCGCTAACATTCACCCGATAAGTGGCTACAACAAACTCAACATAATGTAAACAATAGAGAATTCTCTAAACCACGGGCTGCGTCGGCGCTCATACGTGCGCATTGCATAGTAAATAAAATATTGGCAAGCAGTACACGCTAATTTAACTTTCATTGCGAGAACATATCGATAACGTGGAAAAGTGAAAGTCCCGAAGAAAAAGGGATAAACACCGAAGTGTATACTCACCAAAAACCCGCCTTTATTTCCCTTCAGAAAGCAAGAGCGCGAGAGCGTGAAGAAGTTACGGTGACTTTCTCTTTTAGGAAAGGTTCGCACGTGAGAGCACGGGTTAATCATAAAATAGAAAATGAACAACAAGCCGAAGAATAAATAACAACTAAGATATTCCTCCGCTGGCACTGCGCTCGGAGATGCACGCGTTGTCTCGCGCTCTCTTCTTCAGCCACTGGTGGTGTTATTATTAATGCAAAAGGGGAAAAGTATACACTAAGTCCTGTTAGATTGCTCTCGCATGACGCGCAGTAAGGAGATGTAGCATGTTTTTGCTTTGGGATTCAATACATCAAAATGTATCCAAGGAAGTATTTGGGACTAGCTTATTAGAATACAGCCCCAGGGGAGGCACTCTCGCGGAGTTGAATATTGTTATTTTTTGGAGTAGCGCGACAGGCGGTGACGTCACGTCCACCTGCTATGTAAACAAAAAAGTCTTCGGAAGTTGTTCGCGTTTTATTGTCACATTTACAATTGCATCTTATCAAAAAACCATTATATAAGAGCAGGTTTGTTTCGTTGTTGCTTACGTTGGGGTCGTGCGTGGAATCATTTACAATAGAAAAATGTGCCTATCATCCATTCGCATTGACTTCTGTATGGAAACCAGGGGAAAATGACAGTCTTTTAAAAATGATAAAATTCTAAAAACAAGTTGAAATATTTGATACTGTAGGTAGACCATTCTCCCAAAAGAGCGTGATATAACCCGATATTAGCCAATAGCTATTTACAGATGCATGACCACAATCCTGCTTCAAACTAAGCTTGGGATTGAACCAAGGAAAGCATAGTCTTTGCAGGTATATCTTTCTCCAGCGTAATATATCGGTAAATGTAAATGTTCCAATTGGCATTGTTTTCGAAGGTGAATTTCTTATGGGATGCAGATGCTGAAGACAATGAAACTGGAAATGAGTGAAAATAAATCACAGCAATAAGTAGCATCCATAAGTTTTGATATCTGAAATGTTTCCTCTTCTGTTTACGTGTAGTCTATTTAGGAACAAGTATTTAACGTGATTTATTTAATCTATATAAGTAGCCGTCTAATCGTGCGACATTTTGCAAAAAATTTGCATACTTCAGGCATATATCATTACTTTTTTTTCTTAAGCTCTGCAGTCAAGCCGAAGAAAGTTTGAGTGAGAATGTCCACTGGCTGACAATACTATCGACTTCATTAAACATTTCTCCATAAACTGGTACATTGTTTTTCTTTTTCTTTTTTTTTTATGGGAGCGAGGGGGGGTGTGTTGCTGGAGGGCGGTGGTCAGAGTTAGGTACGAATGTCGTGGTGCAATATTGCAGGATCCCTCTGCTACATTATAGCCTATAATGGGACATCATCAGGCGATATGCTGAACACTGACAGAAATCTTCGACAAAAATGTTTCAGAAATTCTGAATTGGGGGACAAATTTACATTTTATACATTTAGAAACATTATAAATTATGTTTAAACACTATACTTAATATATAATTCAATATGTTCATTAACAGCCATAAACTATTTGCGATAGGCTACTCAGAATGTAATAAGAATTCGGGCGGGCCAGGGTTAGGAGAGTGCTAAAAGCGAGGATCTTACCGGCTGTGTTTGTATGTGTGTGTGTGTGTGTGTGTGTGTGTGTGTGTGTATGTGTGTGTGCACTTTTAAACGGGCGAGGAGTCTGAGTAAGGTTCTTATAAATACGTGGCCCATGTTTTTACTTTCGCGCTTAAGTCATTTTTGAAAATTCTGATAGAGTCACAAACTTAAAGAAGTGGCGAGAGTTCTGAAATGGTTTTAGCCTACGTTCACTCCACGGAGGTGACTGTCTTTCATGTAGCCGATGAAACACAACAGCCCATATCGGTTCAAAGGGTTAAAGTTCATTGAAGGGGCACGTTTTATTTGTTGATTTTTACATTCGGCTGCGTTACTCTTTGCTATTGTAATTCAATCTTGGTGATGTCATGTCAGTGTGTGTAAGCGATTGCGTAAACGTGCGCGGATATGAGATGTGTATGTACCATGAAGGACAAAACAGGTATAATTTTTGAAATTGTTACGTGGCGTGTTGGCCCATGTAATTTTTTCTTCATTAACATAAAGAAATGCATTATATCAAATAAAGCAATGCAGAATTTATGGTTTACCTTGAGATATCACGATGAAGCCGTTCTATTTATTTCATTGTCTGTGAATAGCAATTATATGATTTTGGTATTCAAAACAAATCTATTCGTTTATGATGAAATAGTGGCCATATACCAGGGCTTCTTTTATTCAGTTTTGTTCGCAGTAAACAGTGGAGGGTTAAGCAGGCTTGCGCTATTTTCAGGTGCTGAAAATAAAATGACTGAAAGAAAAATAAGTTTAGCCTTCTACCAACTGTAACCTGGATTCAACAAAACAGAAAGAAAGAACGTTTTTAAGTTGCAAAAAAGCTCAAAAAACCTTGAAAATCGAAATCTCATCGTGCCCGTGCAATGGGGTTATGCCGCCACCTTCTGACATTTGACAAGCATGGACTTTCTTTGACGAACTGAACAGAAATTTTAGGTAGGCCGTAGATCGAATATTCGGTAAGCATAAAACATGATCGACATTGAGATACAAAGTATCTGAAGCAAAAATAAACATCTAAAAATTAAAATCCGGACAACCTTGTGAGAAGAGCTTGAATTAATTCATGCGGACAAAATTCATTCTTCAAAGTTTTTTGTTTTTGTTTTTGTTTTTTTTTTAAATACCATCCAACTAGTAGCGAAATAAACTTGATGTAAAACGCAACCTCGGTTGCATTTATGTGTTAAAAGAAGGCAAACCTCACGAGGAAAAATTTAAGAGCTCCAAAACACGATTTAAAACATTTGAAAGTTGATGTTAAAAATGAAATTTAAGCTTGTTGCAGTTTTGCTTTCTTCACGAGTCACCATCAGTGGACGTAGTAGACGCAAAAACAAACGTGACATAACTGCAGTATGCATTGTGCACAAATCTAAAATTGTTTCGGCTTATTCACATAAAATTCACCCAATAACTTATCTCAGGAGACGTAAAGCTCAAGCAAATAACCTAGGCCTCTTTCGCCACCATGTGACTCAACAGAGTAAGTGCAAGCATTTTGAGTGGACGAAAAGAAACCACTGGGTATTTTCCTATTGCATTTTTTCTTCTTGGATTCAGGTTCTGTCTCATGAACGTTGCTGAATTGTCATGCAGCTACACTAAGAACACACACGCTCGCGCGCACGCACGTTTGTTTTGCCGTGAGGGGAAACTAAAATATTTTTGTGCCAAAATCCTATTTCCCTACCTCCTACACTTAAATTACAAACGTGCGCACGCGCGCGCACACGCGCGCACACACACACACACACACACACACACACACACACACACACACAATATTTATCTACTGTGGCACAGTGGACTGTGGCGAAAGGTAATTTTTACCAAGGGGAAAGAAACCATATATCATAATTTTCCACTGTAACAAGTAGTTTTATGTAGAAACACATAATTTTCATACTGTTTTGATGGTAAATTCAAAAACATTAATTTTGATCATTTGTAACTGACTTTTTTGCCTCTCCCTAGCCAGGCCATATAATGAGAATTTCCTGCCCATATTCTGTAAAATATTGAGTGATGAAATAACTGTCACAGTGCATTTTATATAGCTAATTTCTACTCAACTGATGAACTTTGCATCAGCTGAATTAACATTCTCTTTTTGCACAACCTTTTTTTTTTTTTTTTATAACAATAGACAATGCATTTTTGCCCACATATTGTGAAAATGTGCAAAGTCTTTAATAATGATGATTTTTTTTCAATGGAGTTATGTGTATTCAGTCCCCATAAAATTACTCCTTACTTTTTTCTACTGTGAATATACAAATTTGAATTAACAAATGTATTTTATTTTAAAAGCATACCTTTTGTTTTACAACAAAGTGCACAAAGTATTGCAGAGTCAGAAAACTCTCCATAATTTCACATCTTTTTATCTGCATTTCTGATATGAAACAGATATTAGCTGATTGAAAAATGAACACTGGCCACAATGCAAATCCTCTTCATGACTTACAATAAAAAAGCAACAACAAAAAAAGATTCATCATCTGTTTGTCATCTGTTTGGCTTTTACTGTATGAAAAGAGGAGAGCACCTCACACTTTGCTCAGCAAAGCCATGCTTTGTTATTTTTTCTGAAAAGCTTTTTTTCCACTGTACTTGTTGCCACTGTGAATACTTTTTGAATGAACAAATGCATAAAAAATTTTGAAAGCACGTTTTGTGTTTTACAACTAAGTGTACAAAGTATTGCAGAGTCAGACTACTCTCCACAATTTCATATCTTTCTGTCTGCATTTTAAATATGAAAAAGATATTTTGTGCCAGAAAAAAATAGACACTGGCCACAATGGGATTCCTGTCAATGAACTGCAATAAAAAAAGTGGGGGAAAAAAATGATTTGTCACCATTTTGGCTTTCACTGCCTGGAAAGCAGAGAACATAGAAAACTTTGCAGAGGGAGGGCAGTACTTAGTTTTTCAGAAAAGTTCCCTTTTCATAGATTTCACAATTATAGCATTCTAACACCCCTGATACACATACACATCCAACAACTCCCATCTTCCATTTGCACATTTACTTGTCAATATTTGAATTTACAGTAATGTGCAGTGATGATTATACACTCAACAAAATTAAGATAAATCAGAAACCAAGTACTATTCAAGTATTTATTTCATGTAGTATTGAATCATATACATATGAAAATAAGTGAACAGATAACAATATATAGTAAAACACAAAAATAATAATATCTTCTTGAGAGAAAAATCAATATCTAGTGAGGCCACCCTTTGCTTTGCATTTAATCTTTCAGCCATAGTTTTCACATAATTTTTTTATTTCCTCACTTGCTAAACCATTCCATATGGTTTGAAGTTCATTCTAAAGATATTCTTTTGATGGTACAACAAATTTGCTCAATTGGATTAAGGTCTGGATTTTGAGCAGGCCAAATCATAACTTTTATGTCACCAGATGTGTCCTTCTGAATGAGATAATTCTTCCACAATTTAGAAGTGAGTTTAGGGGTATTATCTTGTTGAAATTAAAATCCCTGACCAATTAGTCTCTTTCCAGATGGCAATGCGTGCCTCGCAATGATGCTGAGATACCTCTTTTGATCCCCGATTCCATCGATTTTTATGAGATCACCAACTCCTTTCGAGCAGACTGAACCCTAAACCATATTATTACCACCTCCATGGTTTACTGAAGGGGTTAAACAGTCATTTTTGAAATGTTCTCCAACTCTACGACGCACATAAGTTTTGCGGTGAGGTAAGAAAATGTTGAATTTTGATTCATCTGTCCAAAGGACTTGTTCCCTGTCCACCTCTCTTGCCACTAGTTTTCAGTGAATGAGTCTCTTTGAAACACTTGATGGTGTTTCTTACAGTACCAAGGCAGCATTTAACATCTTCAGAATCATGTGAGGCCACATTATGGCAATGAACAATCTCAGAGAGCTCCTTCTGTCATGCCATAGTGTGTAACACTGTGACACTGCTCAAAGTTCGTGTCCCCTTATGTACTGGAACAACTGACCATCGAGAAGTAATTTTGCAGAATAATGTTGCCTCAAACCCACTTAAATCATTTATTTAGCATCAATAATCATGGAATGAGCCTTCAAGCATGCATTCAGGTTATGCAAGAGTGAAAAAATAAAATTTGCGGCACGTTTCAAGTGTTATAAAAAAAAAGATGTTTTGAGTGTTTTTGTTTATTAACCCATATTTTTACCTCAATATACTTACGGGATTATTATTCTTTTTTTTTTTTTTTTTTTTCTCATTACCTACAATAGTATTTTTCAATGCATTTTCACCAAAAATTTATAGAGAAGTAATATATTAGGACCCCTATTAGGTGAAAGTGGTGGTGTATAATCATCACTGCTCACTACTGAAGTTTTATGTATTAAGTAACAGATATGTCTGATTCAAAGTTTACAAAGACAATTATAAGGCACTGACCATCCAAATTACATCCTGAACATTGTATCAAAGATTTGTAGGTGAATATTCAGTAACTGTTGCTAAATATCTCAATTATCGTATGGTATGTCCAATAGGATAACAACCAAAGTCTGCGCTTGAATAAGCAAAAACAAAGAAACTAGAGGGCGCTCAGAGAGCACAGCGCTACGCCAGCAGGTTTACTCTACCAGCACATATAATCAGCTGCAGAATCCGGATCTGTATCTGCAAATTTAATCACCTCTTCCCATTCATACAGGCCAACTTCCCATAAAAGTTTGTGGTAATCTGTTGTATAGTTTTTGAGTAATCCAGCTGACAAACAAATACACACACACACACACACACACACACACACACACACATATGCACCCACACGCACCCACACACACAAGTGATCTCAATACCTCCAGGCAGGGGTAATGAAATTATGGGATCAGACTGAACTGTAATTCCATGACAGGCCTGGTGTATGTCTGAACTATCATATGGTATGTCAAGAAGAATCGCAACCAATCTATAGGGCAATGCAGAAAAACATTAAAAAAATTAAATTTTGATATCTGACAGAACTGGGATTCCTTGGCATTTTGGTGAACTGCCCCCGAACAGCTTTTTATTAATATTTGCATTTAGATTGCAAATATCATGCAGCTAGAACAGGAGAGCAGGTGCTTTACTTATGTTCTCTTTGCCTTCTCAGTACTATTTGCATTAATCAGCTCCTTTAAATGGTCTTCCAGTAAAAATAAAAATCCAAAACGTTAAGTAAAATCTGAAAATTGGAGACTTTGTACGATTCAATAAATCAAACGTAACATTTGAAAGAGAATTTCAGAAACCATGTTTCAGTCATACTTTGAGATTTAATCAAATTTGGGAGAGCTTGACAAATCAGGAAGCCATGCTCCATGTTGGCTGCTGCGCTGAACACGTAGTGTACTGCACGAGCAGGATTTGATTGCCGGGGGGTTTGTATTGGGGTGGAAAAGCGGTGCAGTGAGTGTACTGTCGGCCTACAGCAAAACGGTTGAGGCTTTGAATCCGGCCTGGGCCTTTCTGTGCAGAATTTTCATGTTCTCCCTGTGTTCATGTGGGCTTTCTGCAGTTATTCTAGTTTCCTCCTATAGTCTAAAGATATGTTTGTCAGGCTAATTGGAGACTCCCATAGGTAAGCGTGTGCGAGTAAATGGTTTGCGTGCTCTGAAACTGGCAAACTAGGATAGGTTCGACCCTCATCAGAAATAAGCAAGAAAGTTAAATTTAGACCAGTGATTCCTGACATCAGTCCAAGTGACCCCCTGTGTGTGCTGGTTGTCACTTCTGACTGCAACTGCAATTACTATTCCAAACAGCTGTTACTTGGTCTTTCATTTAAGTTTCATTATTTACCCTCTGTAGCCACATTTCCCAAAAAACCTGTAACTGTATGCCATGCAGTATAAAAATTGTGCTTTATTTCAAACATTTGCTAAAAGGCTAGACATCTTGATCAGACTGAATTACAGATGATGGTGAATGAAATGGGTTATAATTACATTGCTGAACTTGTACTTTTTTTCCATTTTACTTTGCGGGTTTGGTTCATTATCATTTTCCTTGTCTTTTAATTTATAATTAACAACCTAATGGCTATTTTTGTGGCCAAGTGTCCACACTTTCACCAATTAGAAGCCAACTGATTCTGAAACTGCATAAGTTACAGTTTTTCCCTTTTTATGTGATTAAAGAATTTCCAATATAGTACAATATGAATATGGAACTCATTAGGGCATACACAACTACTTCTGACATGTAATATAGCTTAAAATGGTAAATAATTTTTCTTAACACAAATTCAGAAAAATTAACATCTTAAAAATTTTGGGGGACCAATGGTGGTTAGGGGGAAAACAGCATACACAAGGGGTTCCCAGGAGCAATATTGGGAACCAATGGGTTTGGCAATGAATGGACAGATGAGTCTGTAATGACCAGTGGAACAAAATCCAAGCTACGAATGTTAAACTCCTCTCCACAATTTTGCTCCAACCACCTGGATTTGTAAATTGCTGCTAATTGGTTTAATCAGCTGTCTGAGTTCATGGCTGGGAGAAAGGCATGGCTGGACTACTTTTTCCTTCTTACCCCGGAAGTTTCCTCCTCTAGCAATGATGTAACAGTCAGAAGTACGTTTGAGACCGGAGGAATTGCATCATAACTTGTCTGCGCATCACCAGAGCAGCATTTCAAGTCATCTGATTTAATCAGGAGCAAAAAAGTGTTCTTTCCCGAAGAGCTGAGGCATCAGAGACTGCCTGGATAATATTTCAGGATGATACAGGAGAATTCCAGTAGTAGGGTGAAGCTCTTACCAACAGATGGCGATGAAGCAGCACGTTGAAGCAGAAGAACTGTCACCGCAGTTCATCATTCTTGCTGTAAAGTGCATTTCTTCGCGTCGCAAAGTCTATTTTTGAGTTTGATGCGTAAATAAAAGGCTTGCGTCATCAGCAATGAGCTGCAAATGCTCATGACAGAGTCTAATTAAACGGTCAGCTATTCTTGAATGGTTCGCACGCACCGGATGCAAATATCCACCTATTTAAGCACCAATTTAGATATTATGAATCTAAATAGTTCACATTTGAATCTGTCGCTTGATTACTGAACAAAGAAGCAAAATATTGCCTCTATCTGCACTACAGGGTTTTGAACATCCGCAATTTTCTAAACACTTAGCGGTGACAGTAAGACATTTAAGGTTTTTTTTTTTTTTTTGTTTAACATAAATAAGAAAAGAAAAAAAAGGAAAAAGTTTCCAAATTTTAGCTTAGCGCGGGTTCCGGTAATTCTGTGCATCTTAGCCATCTTTTTGTGTGTATGTGTATATGACGTCACGAGTCGAAGTTTCCGGTAATTCAGCATCTGTTGACTTGATGGAGCACTTTCAGAGACTTAGGAGTAAAATAGTTTGTTTGTTTATCTCCGTGTCTTATCTAATTCAGGTTGAATAATGACATTAAACGTCAGACTAAACGTTCACACCTACACAGAATTATGCTATTTGTGAACATTAGTGCAATCAAAATATCATAATTATGGAGCATTTGCACTGGCGCGGCGCGTCAACGCCTGAGGATGCAGAGTCATGTCCCACACTTAATCACGGAAACAACTCATAACTGGACAAGTCCAGTGCTGGACCAAATGTGTGTGTATATATATATATATATATAAATAAATCACATGGAAGTTGAAATGTCTTATGTAGTTAATGGAATAATAAAAAAATAAAAATAAAAAATAAAATCAGAGATTGAGTGTTCTTCTGTTCAGTTTAAACAGAAAGTACTTGCTTAGCATCACAGACCATGCAGAATTACCAGAAACAACAATAATAACATTAGCCAGATTTTGCAGCATATTTCTTTACTCTGACAGTCATTTGGTTTTGGTTTAAACCCAAAGACACAGCGGAAGTTTCCAATAATGTGCTGCACTTGTGAGTTGGTTCCTCTTGATTTCTCAGCCCAAGTGGTCCCAAAATAGCTTAATTTTACATTACCTTCATAATAGGACAAAGAAAATTATTAGTTTAACTACTCATGTTGCCAAATATCTTTATTTATTGTTTACAAAATGTAGGCACTATCCAGTAAAACAAGCCATTCTTTCTTTACATCTCACTATTCACACCTTAAGGTATTTGAGTACATACATTAAAACTGCTTATATCTCTGTAAAAACATAAAAAAACATCAGTAAGGTGTTCAAAAACCTGATTGGTGGTGTAAATACTTACGGAGAACACTTTATCTAGTACCACGTTTGATGGTGATTTTAATGTACCGGCCGTTGCACGTGTACTTTTTGAGAGCGGTCATATGCACAGTCCTCTGTTATTGCGTAGCACGGTCGGGCATATTGTCATGTTCACACAGTGTAGGCAGGATCCATGATGCATGGCCGTGGGTAGCCCATGTCCCAGACGCCTGGGGGAGGCAACTGCCGGGAGCACAGATTTAGGGGGGGAAGAGGAGGATGAGGAAGGGGTGGTCTTACACACAAGGGACAGCAGGCCTCTCCCAATCCCACATCCATCATCCCCGACCTCAGAGACATCCACGGAACCCACCCGAAACTCCATCTCCCACAATCCCTTGAAAAGGCTGGGTTCCAGGACCCAGGGGCCAGATGAGATGAGAGGGTCCTGGGTAGCCACTGGAGCTGGAGTGGGCAGTGAGGGGCTTCAGGTCCTGAAAAAGGCCCCTCTCCCCCACCCAGTACCCCCCTCTTCTTCCTGCTTCGACTGGCCTTCCGGTGCTGCCTGAAGTCGCCCCTCAGGAACCCCTTCAGGTGGGCTGGGTGGATGCCCCAGTAGCTGCCCTTGCCGTCCTCGCAGCGGCCCAGCTTGACGAAGCAGTCGTTGAGCGACAGGTTGTGGCGCACGCTGTTCTTCCAGCCTTGACCCCGGCCCCGGTAATACGGGAAGCGCGACTCAATATCTGCATAGATGGCTGCCAAATTCAGCATCTGCGAGGGGGAGGACAGGATTACCTGTGCAATCATGGCTATGTAGGACAGGGAGGGTTTTCCCAAAACGCCTTCCTCCAACCCTTCGGAGGAGCTTGGTAGCCCCCTTTGCTCATTCTGTGTTTGGATATCCCCGGCTTCAGCCCTTGCCAGGGCTGGATCCATCATTGCATCGGGCGATTATTCCACCTCTGTGTTCTGAAACACGGGTCACTCTAGTTCTGTATGTCCATAGCCTGTAATCTTGTGTTTGACTGGGATGTTGGTGATTCTAGCCCCAGTGTAGCCACAATAAGAGCAGAGCCGTCAAATGGCTCTCGAGCAAGAAAACCCAGAAGTTGCTTCTGAGAGGACTGGCCCCTGTCGTGTCTCAGTCTGTCGCTTTGGATAAAAAGCATCAGCTACATATCTCCTTTCAGAGTGGCACTCCTTGAGTTAGACCTTTATTTCACCATCATGCTATTGTGTTTGTTTATGCCATTCGCGGAGATATGTGCAAAACTTTTATACCTTTGGCCACAAACTTTTGATAGTGCTGCGCATATGGACCTGCCCATATTGACATATGAGTTTGCGTAAAATAAAACAGATAATCAGACAAAGTGCCCGATCAAAATGTTCTAGTGCGAAGCCCATAGTGTAAGAGTTTGCGACACAAACTTTTGAATTAGTCACGATTAACAAATGCATGCCGATAAGGCGAAGATAAAGTTTAATACAGGATAAGATCTTGAGACTAACACAAAGAGAAAACTGAAAAAAGCAAATATGGGCTTTTCTGTGCTGGATTCAAGGTGTGTAAATATGTATGTGCATGCTTGCGTGTATGTGCGTATTTTCCTTTGATGCCTTCAGTTTGATGCCTAACCAGTTCTGGTTACATAAGTTGTATTTACACCCTATCGCTACCACAATCATTGTTTACCCCCTATCTCTATTTAGCTAACATGTTATCAGCAGAACTGTTTAACCAAAATATATCTCCAGTACTAACAGCGTATGAAACATACACCCAGTAGAAGGAAAAGAAGCATAAGAAGTATTAGAAAAAGAAGAATAAGAGAAATAAGAAAAAAAGAAGAAAGATGATAAAGAAGAAAAAACAGATGGAAGAGATGAAGAAGAAAGGGAAGAAGGGAAAATAAGGAAAAGAGGAAATGAAAGAAGAAAAATAATTAATTGGGATTTACAACCCTCCCACAAAGTAAATACATAGCGATGAACCAATTCTCACTGTAATGAAAGACCAGAGTATCATGCCCACTTCTTACAGTGAATCACAGTTAATCACTAAACATTTTACCCAGCAACCAAAAATTATATGTGGCCAGCTGCTACTACAACCACTGCTGCTGCTGCAGTTTCATCTCGGAGTGACTTAGATTTTCATCTCTTTAATGTTTTGATTTAAGCCTGTGCCGGTAGGCTGTTGAAGTTTCACTGGCGTATGAAGGCGGATGGCTATTTTTAGGCCGAGCTCGTCCCCCAATGTCAAATGTAACTCGACTCCATCTGTCAAGTCGCAGGGTTTCGGGTCACAGTGGCCAGTGGGCAGAGCGGCTGTCTACCGCGGTGATCACACATACACAGCCCGGATGGAGTCCGCAAATAAAACAAGTAATCTGGGGTTCCCCGCCACCTCCTTTTCTAGCTTTTTGGTGATTCCGAATGGGAATTCCAGCGATGAGTATGAGAACGAGCTGGAGGGCCGGATCAAGCCCAAGTCCTCTCCCCTCCCGAGGCGGCGGAGCTCGGACTCGTCCGACGACTCGGAACCCGAGCCCCCGCCAACCCGCTCGCGAAAAGTGTCATTCGCGGATGCCTTCGGTCTGAGCCTCGTATCGGTGAAGGAATTTGATCACCGCGACCTGTCCTCTCCGGCCGGTCTTGAAGCGCTGGAGGGAACACTGGCGCGGGACTCCGAGGAGTATGTCCTGACCTCTCTCTTCGCTGTTCCGTCCTCCCCAGAAGAGCTGCTGGGAAAACTCCGGGATCAGAAGTGTGAGCTGGAAGCCGTGGAGCTGCTTCCCGGGACCACCACAGTGCGAGGAATCGTCCGGGTGCTCAACCTCAGCTTCGACAAGATGGTGTACGTCCGGACCACGCTCGATGGCTGGGCTACCCACTTCGACCTGCTCGCCGAGTTCGTGCCCGGCTCCAGCGACGGCAAAACTGACCGCTTCATGTTCAAAATCACCCTCATCCCGCCATTCCAGAAGGGGGGAGCCAAGGTGGAGTTCTGCCTGCGGTATGAGATTCCTGGTAGTATGTTCTGGGCCAACAACAATGGGATGAATTACATTCTGTTCTGCAACAAACGGGGAGGTAGAGATGGGAAAGACAATCAGCCCGAGGAGAACAAGCCCAAGAACAAAAAGAGCTGCCTGAAAGCGATAAGGTGAGGAATAACAGTAACTAATGCTTTTACTGTAACTATTACTACTTTATCTACTCAAGGGTAAAGCCTGTAGTTGCAATCACTACAAATCCATTAAATAGTAAACTGATGCATTCTGTGTCATTCAATTCTATTTTCACTTAACAAAGCTAAAATTAGAAGTTGCAAAACAGATCACAATATAGTGCCTGGAGGCATATCATTTAAGCATGAGCAATAATGTGCAAAAAGCAATTCAATTAAAATCTATCATACTTCGGCAAGTTAGATGCAGAATTTATTATTAATTTTAAAAATCTGTGTATAAACAACATTGTGCAGCAGGCAATTAAGTTAAAATGTATCAAATGTTTGAGAGCTATATACAGAATTTATATATTTATTTTTGCTTTTCATGCATGACCAACTTTCATGAAGATTGCATTACAGTAAAAATATAAAAATGCTGCAGAAACATATTCATTTCCCGGCCTGATTTTCCAATTCGGCACGACATAGAAACCCGTAACTAATTTCAGCTTGATAATCTGTCGCTTAAAACAGATCCTTTCTCTCAGGGAAGCCAAAGTACTGTATTACAGGAGGACTGTAATGTCGGTGTTTTGTGATTAAATAGGAGTGCTTTGTGGCAATGTGTATTTTTTGTGATTAGCGGGGACAGTGGGACAGTGAATTCAAGAAAAGCATTGTGGGTGTGTGCTTTTTAATGTGTGCGTGTGATTCGCGGGTGCAGTAAATGTTTTTGTCTGACAGAAGAGAGAAACCAATAAATATATAGGCATATAGTAAGATGCTTCACATTCCTTCAAACAGTAAAGTTTCAAGGAGAAAGTTTGCAAGTAGGGAACATTCCTGGCCCAGACATCCCCTGCTTCAAATAGATTGTCATTTTGTGATCATAGTTCATTAAGAGTTTGAGAAATATATTATCATATAAAATTATAATATTATAAAATAATCTCTGTAATGAAAAGGAATATGAGTCTTCAGGATTTTTTTTGTGCTCTTACGGCATGATTAAATTAAAGACCAGCACCATTATAATTTTATTTGGAAAATATATTTTTTCACTACAGAAATCCTTTATTTACTTTCAGTAAGTCTGTTATTGGAACCTTGAACACTGGCTTGGTAATGTGTTTAATGCAAATAGGATTTTAATGCAATGCTAGTCTAAACTGTGTTAGTCTACAATGCCGGGGGGTGAAGAAGTTTCTTTCAATGTAAAGTGATTTAGTGTTTTCCCTATTATGTGCACAAACTTTATGAAACCATGAAATTACCACCATAGTTGAGAAATGTATTCAAATTGTAATAAATTACAACAAGACTGTAATGCTACTCCCCCCTAAGAAGTTTAATATTGTTGCTTACAGTAAGGACAGTTCTATTGAGAGGACTTCAATCTTGGCTACAGAAGAGAGAGCAGGTATGAATTTCTCCTGAATGCTTCATTAGACCTCAGATGTGTTTGAATCCATGCAGTCTAAGAATGTGAGAATTCTATTTTCCAGGCATACCCAAACCAAAACAGGAAGTGGTTGTAACCACGGAAACCTCAATGACAAATTCAGAAGGACTCCTTGAGGAAGGCCGCCGGAAAGCAATGGTGGGTTGATTACACTCCTACCCACACACACTCACGTACATGTTAAGATTGTGCGATACACTTGCCTCCCACCACCTGCCTCTCTCAGTAAGAGTTTCAGTAAGATATATGAAGGAATTAGCTGTGCTCACTCCCCAAGCTAAAAAAAGCCATCAAATGACATTAGGACATTTTGACATTTTTTTAAATCACTGTGTCACTTGCACAATATTAATCTTGACATTATCTGTGTTTCCACATTTTAAGTTATAAATCTCGTATTCTCAGGAAAGTCAAACACAGAAATGTTCTCATCAGCGCAGAGTAGTTAAAACACTGGCTACATTCAAATATTGACAACCCTCCAGAAAATGAAAAAAATGACCATACTAAATAAAAAATAAAAAATAATGACTCAAAATTTCAACTTAAACATTAAAACTACTTACAGTTTGTCTGGCAAGCTTGCATAAATATAAAAACTATTTTTGTTCACTAATTGATTAAAAGTAACGTGTTAGAGCCCAAAATATAATAGTATAGCTAATGCTGTTGACATTTCACAATGAGTTTTGTTCTTGTTATCATAAGGGGTTGCAATAATCCTTGAGTAGACAACGTATATGTTAGAATGATGCAAGAGGTCTGGCAGGATATTATAGGTTACCTTTGCATTAAATATACTCCTTATTCAATGGATTGGTCTGCAGAAAAGATAGGAGAGCATAATGGAATCCGGTGGCTTTAGCAGAGTGGATAGGGAGTTGTGTATTAAATTCGGTCTTCAAATGTCAGGAGTAGATTTAGACAGAGGGGCCTCTGGTCTGTTTACTGAAATGTGGTGTGAGGAGCTGTGAACCCTTCTGCTCTTTCTGAAAGAATGTCATGTGATTTGGCGCTGCCTCGAGTCGGTGGGGGTTGACTGGGGGGTTGGGGGAGAGTGCTGGTGGACGGGAAATGGGCAAGAGGGAGTGTAGTTTGGGAACATGCCAAGCGCTCCCTTTCAGGCCCTCGATTTATCAACTATTAATATGACAAACCATCTGTCGGCAGAATATAATGCATACGAATGACAAGCTATTATCTCTCCTCGGCGAAGAAATGAGATGTTAATTGCAAGTGCACGTAAGCAGAGTTATTGAGTTCATGCAAGCATTGAGCTCAAGAAAAATGGCCACCAAGGTTAGAAGTAGCCCTCATTGCACCTTAGGAGGCAATAGCCCTGTTTCCAATGCAGTCACCGAATTGGCTGGTCTTATTGTTGAATTAATAAGCAAGATGTCATATAAAATCTCTCAGTATTCTTTCTCCAAATGGAACAAAAAAAAAAAAAACTGGAAAAAAAAGATCCAGCAAATGTGGGAAAAACTGTCTGTTTATTCCCTGAACTATTAAAAGGCCATTAAGGGAAACCACTGGAATGCCGGGAGACAGAAGAGATTGGCTTGATAAGCTCAAACATACAGAGGGTAAAAATAATGCTGTAAGGGCAACTCAGGTCTTCTAGCTAGCTCCAAATGTCATTTACGAGGATAATGCACATGACAGCTATGAATAAACCATCTATTTAGGGATTTGATGGGTTTTCTCAATACTTTGCAAAGTACATGAGGCTCCTGAGATTTACAGGGAAACTGGGAGGACAATTTTTGGCAAGGAAAAAAAATGCAGCTGTGTCACATTTCTCAATTTAAAAAGAGTTGGACCTTCTAGAGACTTGACAGTTCTTAACACATTAGCAAATTTACAGTAGAATTGAGTTCCGTTAATTTATCAATTTTGCAATGGTGCTATGCTACACTCCACCCTCTCAAATAAGCCCCAAGTCTCTAGGAGAGATGATTACCACCAAGCATGATTATATTTAGAATACTGACTCATTTACATTTCTGGCAACTCAGATATGATTTCTTATCAAGGACTGGCTACAGAAACACAATCAAAGACACATGAGCAGATTCTTTTTTTGCATGCTTTCAGTACGAGTGACACTTAGGTTATGTGGTGTAATCATGATAAGCGCTATAACCTTACCCTATAACCTTACCGGCATCACATCCTGAGGCTTTAATGTCTGTCTGGCTGTCTCTCAAATAAGTGATATTAAACAGGCAAGAAGAGTTTTAAATGCAGACAGAGCACAAATGCACAGATATAGGTAGATATATTGCATTTCTGATGTCCAACCAGTGGGGTGCCATGTGTGGTATGAAAGGCCCACGGAAACTTCACTTTTCAGTGCTTGATTACACTAAAAACTGCAACAATTTACTTTGCCTGATTACCAAAGATTGATCTGCTCAGTTGCTTAGACTCATTGCTAGACTGACAGGTCAATTTATTTTTGATAGCATTATTGAATATTGTACCACAAAGCTATGCAATCTTTCCTGTCCGCATAAATGATGCCTTAAAAAGTTTGAAATGTCTTTTGAAGATTCTGAACCTATGTAGCTCATGAAATGGCACCAATTGAAATGCAATGTACAATAGCCTAATGGCTATTGAAAATAAATTTGACAGTCATTCTACCATTTAGTCCCAACTGTTTCTGATCAGACAAAGTAAACTGTGACAGGATTAGATGATTAACCGCATAAAGCCTAAAGAATGTAGATGCAGTATTCAAACTTGTGAAACTTCCGGCCTAATTCAGATTCAAATTGAGATCCCACGGTTTCCAACAATCCCAACTATGTCCTGCTGAATTACAGGCAAATGTGTGTAAAATGATGCACAAGATCTCAATATTTTCCATTTCATTTAATGTTGTGGCCATAAAAACAGGGTGTGTCGGGTTTGAATATTTCACTCAATACACGTGTGATGTAGCTTCAGAGAAGCACTGCAAACAGCAGATAAAAAATATGTATGTGACTGTCCGACAATAAAAATGAGAGAAATGCCTTTTCTGACTTTGAATCTACATATGGGAAAACTTAAGGGAAATGTTAGAGTTTAAGAGCCAGTTTTCTAAGAATCAGGCAGAGGGTGATATATGATGGTCTCAGATTTGCCTAAAATTTTTGTTGGTGAAAGATGGTCGGTTCATTAGAAAAACTGCAAATTTTACGTGCCAATACCCTTTGGTTTCTTTTTTAGGGGTATCGGAAGGGCCAAAGATTCCAGGACGAGAAGTGAACACTGAAAAAAAATTCAGTTTGGAAATGCAATTATATCATTGCGCCGACAACAGCCCACGGAAATTTTCACATATGTTAATCTACCATGTGTAGGGGTCACAGTTATCCAAAAATTTTTGTGGGCTGTCGAGGGCGCATCCTATAGGGGGTGCTGCAAGATGCTCCTTTTAGCCATTTGAGCAGTAAAATCAGGGGCATTTCCAGGCTGTGCCCTCAAAAGCCCAAGATGGTTTATTCATTATATGATAACAATAATAATATGTCCTTTACATAATCAACACAAATTAAGCGTGGGATGTTGAGGGCAAAAGAGTATAAGTGGCATTTCATTCAGTGTAAAAGTGAAATTTGGCATTTTGGGAGGTCAAAGTTCTCCATGCGCCCTCATCCGATTTTGATCAAACCATTTCTGTTGGGTAGCCCTATATGTCTACTAACTGTGATGTAAAGATTACTCTGGGTTTCTGCTGCGTTAATCCTTTCCCACCATCAGTTCTAAAGTACCTTTTGCAAAATTGAAAACACTGCAACTACTAATTCACCTTAACTGCACTTTGGAAAATGTAATTTGTATTCCACAAAATTGTCTTTGATGTTTAATGCTCCTCTTCAGTTATTCACTTTACTGATTGATGTCACCCAAAAGAAACCTGAGGTGGGTGGCAGCAGCGGTCCTTTGGCATGTCAGCCATTGTATAGTATATTGTGATGCAAATTACATGATAAATTTCCCTAGTTATCTCAACCATCACTTTTCTATTCAGAAAAACTCAGGTAAGAAAGCAAGAAAAGATGTGGTCATAATGAAGAAATTTAAAATTTTGTGAACATTGAATGGAATGCAGTTTCAGTTCTCTAGTGCAAAGTAGCCTGTATGCCCTCTGGAAGTAGCTTATATTTCACATTATACACCCCATTTAAAGTTCAAAATCATTCATTACTGGCTGCTAGTATCACATGTGCACTTATATGCATATGTATCATATACTGCATTAAGTACTGAGGTAATAAAACACTGCAATTCAGTGTACGATTTGTAAACCTTTCTTTCTCAGATGGTCTGTAAAGAGTTAATGCAGCACAAACCCAGAGTAATCTTCATATGACAGTTAGTAGACATGTAAGGCTACCCAACAAAAAAAGAGTTTCATCAAATCGGGTGAGGGCGCATGGAGAATTTTGACTTCCAAAAATGCCAAATTTCAGTTTTTCCCCGACTGAAGCACCACCTATACTCTTGCGCCCTCAACATCCCACGCTTAATTTGTCTTGATTATGTAAAGAACTTCCCATAGTATTATATAATGAATAAACCATCTTGGACTGTTGAGGGCGCAGTCTGGAAATGCCCCTAATATTACAGCTCAAATGGCCAAAAGTAACATCTTACAGCGCCCCTATAGATGGCACCCTTGACAGCCCACAAAAATTTTCAGATTACTGTGAGCCCTACACACTGTAGATTGACATATGTGAAAATGAATGTGATCTATTGTCGGCGCAATTATATAATCGCATTTTAAAAATGTAATTTTTCAGTGCTCATTTCTCATCTCGGAATCTTTGGCCCTTCTGGTACCCCTAAAAAAGAAACAGAAGGGTATTGGCACCTAAAAATGTGCAGTTTTTCTACTGAACCAACCTTCTTTCACCAACAAGAATTTTAGGCAAATCTGAGACCATCTGATATCACCCCCTAATAGTTAACTGCCTGATTCTTAGAAAAACTGGCTTTTAAGGGGTTAAGCATTAAGAGGGGAGGTTACCAAAGGCCCTTTTACCACTGACAGACCACTACTGTTGCTCATAACTTTCTGAAGAAATCAAGTGCCATTATATGATTAATTATGCAACTGAGAACATGCTACAATGAGAGATGGAAGTCAGAGAAAGTTTTGGATTTTTTTAACATTTTTCTATATTAAGTAGGAATATTACCTTTACATCCACTGTAAAAATGTAGCTAATAGGCAATCCCTTTGACATTTTCATTTCTTAATCATTATAGTCTTCGTGTTTGTGTTGATTACTCAGCAATAAATTGTTTTATTGTAATCAGGGAAACAAAAAGAGGAGTAATGAAGCATTTAAAAGTGAGGTTACCGTAGGCCTTTCATACCTCTGATAGCATGACACTGTATCCAACAGTAAGCTTTTGAAAGGGAAGCAAAAAATTTTTTCACTATTTTATTAATTGAGTGAATTTTACGCATGTAATTAGTTCATTACTATAGTAAAGAAAAAGTTGAAAACCCAGAAAGCAAACTTGCCTTTTATTGCATAATGAGTGTAAATTTGCTCATACACAGCAGCAACATCCAAAGACTATGTCCACATTTTAACACAATATGCTCACATTCAAACTTTCGCTGAAACGGAATCTTTTTGCCATGGCTGTATATACTCATCCGTGCATATGAACCATATTTATCATCATTGTAAGCAAACTTCTGCCCCAAACTGTCCTGCATGCACACAGTATGCCACCAAAGCTAAGCCGTCAAATTTTCTGGGATCAGCACCGTCTCACTGAAGCTCAATTGGTGAAAAATAACCAGGAAAAATCTGACTGTACATTTTGCTTATGCATGGCGACAGCCCACATCACTACTACTATTTGAGTGATGTGTCTGTCTCCCTCTGTCAGCAGTGCATAGCACACAACGTACGTCACTCATCGTACGTCATTATGTTACTGTGAGATGAAGGCTGGCCTTATCATTTCTCTTCACGCACAACGTACGTCACTCATCGTACGTCATTACGTTACTGTGAGATGAACGCTGGCCTTATCATTTCTCTTCGCTTCACACAGGCTCGATTCAGCCTTGCTTCGTTTCACACAGCCGGACCCCAAGTTTGCAGTGCTGGCTTCAGTCAGTCTGCAGTGAACTCAAAAGCCAAGGCAGAGTGCACTCCACCCGCTCGCCACGTCGCCAATGGCGAAGTGGTGTGGCATGTGGCGACCGAAAATTGGCCACAAAGCGCCATGCTGGTGAAAGCCTAATTTTGGAGAGAGTGGCGAAATAATAACCTCAGGTTTTATATCTAATTATGTATCTAATGAAGGACTACACATGAATGTGTCCAAATTCAGATATGAAAAAATCAAATTGGTATGTCCACAGTGGTCAGAAAATATCAGATCTGCAAAACAAGTAGTTAAAAAAAATTGATATGAGCTACTTTCACCGTGCCATGTGACCAAGTATTAGTGGTTGCCATTTTACCATCATTTTGAGACTATGGGCTCTAATTTCTTGGCGCAACGCAGGGTGGTGCAGCGTGGCGCAGCCCAAACAGTGGTAATTTCGTCCGGTGCAGCCCGCGCAGTGGTAATTTTGTGCGGTGCAACACCGTGCGCAGCCACTTTGGCAATTTGGTAGATGGACGTGCGCCGAGATGGGTGTGGCAGCGTAGTAGGGGGAGGTGTCACATATTCATCATGACGCAGTGACAATTTATTGGCAAAAGACTCCGCCGAAAGTGCGCAGAGAGCTTGCCAGCTCCAACCTGATTTACTTTCTGTGCAGGGGTAATTTGGCTGACCGGCGCACTGTATGCACACGTCACCAAAACCTCACAGGCAGGTTTACAGAATGTCAGGCTCATTTCAATGCAATAAATAATTACAGCAACCACTATTTAATGTAACTATCTGAATCAGGACATAAATTATAGTATCTATATCGATTGTCCTGATGTCAGATCAAAGGCGGTTGGCACGCATAATGGAAACTCGACCTGGCTTAATCAACGCCGCTGAATCTGTGATGCAAACTAACGACTTAACATCTTTCTCAGCCAACCACAAACTGCCTCGGCATCAGGTAGTGCATATAATGCTTGCGTTCTATGCTTAGTAAAGCCGCTTGCACACTGGATGCGAAACAAATTGACAGTGGCTATTCTTACGTGATTGTAATCCATTGCAGGCAGGCTATTCTTACGTGACTTTCGGTCAGACATGCGCAGATTGAAATTGCCGGACTTAAATAATTTTTCTTACCTTGTTCTCCCATAAGAATAGCTAGACACGTTGATGGTTTGCGTGACTGATGCTCACGTAAATGTGGATATGTATAACTATTTTTACCGGAGTTCTCCTATCTGATTAACGGCCTAGTTCCAGATGCTACCACGAGATTGCCCAACCTTGGTGAAGCAAGTATACTGAGCAACAAAAGAAACGCAAGGTAATTAAAGACAGACCGGAAAATAAGTTTGCGCGTAATTATTATAGAAAATCAAATTTATTACTAGCGCGTGCACATTTACACTCGTTTCATCAAACATTTCTTTGTTTTGCGGTCACTTTACTGAGTAATCATAAGAGTACATTAACTAACTAGCTAATTTGCGTTTTTGTTGCTCAGTGTAGAAGCCCCGGGGACGAGATTTCAATTTACTAGTGCCATGGTTACGGGCTTCACCCTTCGGCCCCTTGTACAAGCTCGGCCGCCAGATTGACCTGATTGACAAAAATTGCGCAGTCGTCATACAATTTCGATCTGCGCATGTCTGACCGAAAGTCACGTAAGAATAGCTTGCCTGCAATGGATTACAGTCACGTAAGAATAGCCACTGTCAAACAAATTTTCCGCACGACTGATTACATTCAAAGTCAACGCAAAGACGCGAATACACGCTTGTATTCGCGTCTTTGTATTGACTTTGAATGTAATCTGTCATGCGAAAAAATTCGTTTCGCGTCCAGTGTGCAAGCGGCTTAATACTATTATTGTCACTTAGGTTTTATCGTTTTTAGTGGGGGAAAGGAATACAGCCTGATTGCTATGATCTCGTACAGAGTTAAGATCACATATTGAAAATAAATGTGTAACGTATCTTGCATTGTTGTCCATACATGTTAATCCCAAAATTTTAAGCAGCAACAGGGTGTAATAATAGGAACACGCTATCCATCGTTTCTCTTCCCAATGATGCAGGCAGAAGAAATAAATGAGCAACCGTCGTATTTCATTCCAACTTCATAAGTTTGAATGATCTGACGTTGTTTCGTTTTGAAATTCCATTCAAGTTCGCTAATGGTAATCATTCGCGAATGCCCTAGCTAGCCAGCTAACTCATATTCGTAATGCTTAATATAGACGTAAGCGGTGCAGAAAACATGCCTGAAGCAGCAAAGTAAAATGCAACATTAATGCATCATGCAGATATAGGACAGAGGCTTCTTTATTCCAACAATTTAAAGGTGAGGAGAGGAGCTCATTTGATTGGTGAAGATTTGACTCGGCTGTGTTAAACCCACTCCTGCCTTCTCTCCTCCCTCTTTGCCACTTGCGCTGGCAGGACGGACAGAGGCGGGACAGAGGAGTACTTGCGCCAGGCACGAAATTGCAAAATTGGTCTGGATACACCCCGTTGGTAGGGCGCTCCCCCCATTCGCCGCGCCTGCGCCGTGCCTGCGCCTGGTCAACAAATTTAGAGCCCTATTTTGTAAATGACTGATTTCCGATTTCTTTTTTTCAGTAGCACTTTGGGACAGGGTCATTCTAAGGTGCACATGAAATTGATTTAATGATAACTGAAAAAATAAGGCAGGAATAAATAGATAGAGAGAAGCGCTAAAAAGAGTAAGAGATAGTTTTTCATTTTAGGCACCACAGTCATTTCCCTCAGTGGTGAAATGATTTTATAACAGCTGTTTTACTACTAATTTTCTCGGCATCACATTTCATTCTCTTCACCCTAATTTTGTCCACCTTTGATATTGATATGGTTGTGGATCCATCCCATTGAATTCAGAGGAAGTACACCATTTTTTACTTTGAGCAAAATGACTGAGATACATTTGGAAAATTAATTACTCAATACAATACCCTGTCCTTCATCTCTGACAGCATGGGTCACCTTAAAGAATGTATGAGCCATGTTTGGGCAAACTGCCTGAGGTAAAGGTAGAACCGGTGACTCTGTGAAATGAAAATAGTTTGATCTTTTTAATTTTCTCTTGACTAATGCTTCAGATATTCTGTATGCACAGTACGTGGTCAAAAAAAAAAAATCAAAAACACAGTAATAAATACCAGCTTTGTGAAGCTCAAAATGTACTATTTTTGTTGAAACTGGTTTAAATATAAATAATTCTGTGATGATTTATGGAGCTGTAGGTCCGCAGTTATGAGCAACTATCTCATCAGTGTCTATCTGACCCCGTCGGAAAGCTTTTACTTGCAGCCACAGATCTTTTCTGCTAATGCTGTTTTTTTGATATTAAAAATGCTGTATGATGTCATAATTGTTTACATTGTTCCCCTGCCGCCATGAATAATTTTGCCATTTTGGAGACTGGCACACTTGTAATTAGGACACTGACTATTTGTCCCCTTTGGAACGCTTTTAGGATCCTCATCTTGTTTCTGAAGCTTAACGAGAAGGGTGTTTCTGGCTGTACCTCTTTTAAGCAGACACATACTGCCAGTTAGCAAGAAAATCATTGACATTGAATTATATAGATGCTTTTGTATCTCTAAATGAGAATCCCATTTTTAGAAAGCCATTTTTCACCAGTGCTTCTGACATTTTGTTCACCCCTTGCATCTTTTGCATTAGCCTAGATGTTTGTAACCCTTTTGAGGCACATCAAAAATGCATTCAGATAAAAAATGGAGATGGTATTTTAACACGATGCAATTAATTACTGCATATTTTCATTGTATAAACTAACTGAAATTTGAAACTCAATCACTTTCTTTCTACTCTTCTCTCCCCTTTCCACCCCCCACCCACCTGTTTGTTGATTGACAGGTGGGCAATACTGCTGATTTCTCTTGGAGGAGCAGGCGGAGAGCTGCTCGTTTGGCACGGATGAGAAACCCCCTCCAACAGAATGATGAGGAAGACGAGGAGGGAAGCAGTTCAGGACAGGATATAGAGCGGAGGGGAACAACAGAGACGCCATTGGATACCATCACAACTCCTCATTGGGCCACTACCTCCAACCTACCCGGCATGCCAAATGCAAATCGAACTAATGGTACAGAAAAAGAGCAGAACCATAAGCTACTCCTGCCACTGTCGCTGAATTCCAACAGAGTCGACAAGCGTTTGTTCTTTCCAGATACATCTGACGGCTGGAGTGAGCGAAATTCAAACAAGGAATCTATCAGCCCCGAAGAAGGGGATGCAGCTTCATACCGCTCTGAGGAGAGGACCTCTACTCCGGGCAGAAGGGAATCTTGGAATACCACTGTCAATTCTGGGGACACGTGGGCACACAACATCATGACGGCACCAACGGATGGGGTCTCTTCGAAAGCTGCTTTTGATTCTGCAGCTTATCTTGAAGAGGACACCACAGGCTGGTCAGAATTCCTCAGTGGTGCTCCAACAATAAGCCCAAACACAGAAAACTTGCCAACAAATGAGATCAGTGCAAAGGCAGGGGAATTCTCGCAATGCAACATCACTGGCCAGCACGATCTAGGAAAAGACCTTGACAACTGGCCCACAGTTAAAGAGGACTTGGAAAGTGACCAGACACCTGAAAATAGGGACAGTGAGCAGGAGATGGGTGGTGTAGTGCACCACGGACTTTGTACAGAGAGTGCCAGTGTTTGGCAAAGGTTCCCTTTTGACTCGTACCTGACTGCAGAGACCCAGAAGGAGTGTTGGGATGTCAGTCAAGAATCAACCTCTGATGACTTACTAAAAGCAAGCACAGATCCTCCCAGTCACAATGAGCCTGACAGTAGCCAAGACAACAACCTGCTAAACCTGCTGAACTTCTCCCAGACTCCTCAGGGAACTGGGGATGCTGACAGGGATGTGATGGTGGATGAGGATACAGGCCACAAGGCTGGGCAAGACAGAGATCAGCAGAGCATAAATAATGGGGACTCTTTTGCAAGAGTTGCTGACTTAGTAGCAACCTCAGCGGGGACAGACAGGTGGACAGCGATGACCGATATGGCAGCCACACAACAATCTCAGCGGTTATTGCCAGCCAGTGGAATCCCACATGATGAACCTGACAACAGCTGTGCCTCATCAGAAATGGACACTGGAATCGACGGCAGCATGTATGACCTGTTCAGGAGCCGCATGACCTTTGCACATGCAGTCGGCGGAAATGAAGGAAATGTCAAAGACAGAGATGAGGAACTGAGCAGAAACAGGGGAGATGAAGATGAGTTAAACAAAAATGTAGAAGGTCTGTATGAATTTGAGGAGGAGGCCTCAATGGGAAACAACAACAGTCAGCATGATAATGAAGGTGCACATGTTGATGAGACCAAAGACCTTCATGTAAAAAGCAAAGAAGATGCGCTGGTGGAAATGGTAGATGATACTGCAGCAGAAAATAGAGAGGATCTCCCTGAAGAAGAGGACATGGACTACAGTGAAGACCTTGATGATGAGGAGGATGTATTGGTGGAAAATGAAGAAGACTCATGTGATGAAGTAAATGAAGATTTTTATGGCCAAGGAGAGTTACCACTGAGCAAAGAGGAGGAACTTCAGAAAACAAGCCAAGATGTGTTAATGCTGACAAAAGACTATAGACTGGAGAAGGAAGACATGTCAGCAGAAACTGAAGAGGACTTGGAAGTTGCTCAGATTTTAGGATTGCACAAAACCTTAGAAGAAGACAAAAAGCCTTCGTCAATGAAAATGGAGGAACTAGATGACAAAAAAACACGGAGAGACATGGAGGCTTATCTGCTTAAAAAACAAAATAAAGAATGTACAAAAAAGGGAAAAGGGGCCCAGCACAATGAAGAAGAAGACAGACACAACAAAATACAGGTTGATTTTAGTGAAGGAGGAAAGGTATTTCAGGAAAAGTTCAAGGAATGCAGGGAAACAAGAGAGGGTTTACACTGGAAAAAGGAAGGATCGGTTGATGATGGCTCTGGAGGGGGAACTCTCGCCACAGATTTTCAGAAAGGCAGGGAGATGGAACCAAACACACCCGGTATTCCTAGGAATGACAACACAAGCCCATCAGTTAGAATGTTAAGGATACGGTCATCAACAAACAAACCTGAATTCCCAAGAGAGCATGGTGAAGCCAGGGAGGTTCCAAACTCTTCTCAGGCAGATTCAGACCCTGTAGAAGAACAAGTATATCGCTCCACAGTCCACCTTCCACCAGTTGGAAAAGTGGAAAACGTTGCCAGAAATTACATTTCATGTTGGTGGACCTCATTGTCACATAATGTCTGGAGGGTGCTCCTGTATGCTTTCTTGTGTTTGGTCTTCTTAATCACAGCTTATTACTATGATTTTTTGGCATGCTTTGTTTTTTATTTAATAACTATTTACTGGTTTTGCTTCCATGGGGAGAATGGAATTGAACAGGCCCAAGGACGGTAACATGTTGATTGGTATTTCTCTGGTGTTGCAGAGTTTTCCATGTAAGGAGTGTTTGAAGGGCCTTCTGCCAAATGAAAATTGCCAAGTGATAATTGCCACGTTCACAACGATGGACTGAAATCACAGGATAGCAGAGAGGCGTGAAATTTTGAACCTAAAATTTACCATTTGATTAACCATTTGATAAGGCTTGTGTGGACTGAAGACAAAAATACAAGTAAAGTCTCAACATTTACATATTTTTGCCAGTCATACTGGGTGGATTCTGATTTTTTTCCTTTTTTTCTAAAGTGCTGATTTATTTATAAATCTTATATTAAATATACTGTACAATTTGTAGGATTTATAACTGAAGATTATTCATTTATATAATTTCAGTTTTTTTCTCCAAAATATCACATTTCTTCTAGTATGAGAGGAAATAATGGAAATGGCAGAGCATTAAAAAGAACAGGAATTAAATGCTTTAAATAAAGATTACATGAACAACAAACTTTGTAAAAAAAATGGGGAATTTGTAGGTGGACAGTTTGTACAGATAAGATGTTCTCTCTCAAGGACTTCTTATGCTTCGGGGCCCACAAAGAGAATGTTTTCCTACTCTTGGAATTTTAAATAGGTCATGGATACAAGGATTGACACCCTGAATTTCTGTGACATGTTGAATTCTTATGTATGCTCAGGGGTTTGGCCTCACGATGCTCTAGAATTCATAAACTTGTTGCACTGATTCAGATCAGGTGATGATCAATATAGTGAGGCCAATATTCTTTTGCTTTTTCTGATTATGGCCATGCAATTTTGCCTTGACTTCGGTCAAAAAATGCATGTTTGCAAGGGCATTTAGGCACAATTTAGAGTTTTTCTTTTTTTAGAAAATTTGGGAATGTTTTTTTTTTCAGAATTTGTAAATGGTGACATATTCTTTAAATAAAATTGTGAATCATTTACACTACACATGTTGCAAGTATTCATACTGAGAATAAAAAGGTCCTGAAATAGATCCTTGGGGAACACCAAAAATGGTTAAACAAAAAGTGGCTGCATGTCCACTGCGTAGTAAATGTATTTTTCACAAAAGCTAACATGTAATTTAACTAATGCAGATTCTTATTCATTCAGTTCAGTTCATTTGGGGTCATATCTATTATCAAGCAATTTAGGGATCATACAGTGCCCACTCATAAACTCATGCTTCAGGGCAATTTAGAGTCTATAATTAACCTAGAGTAACTTGCCTATCATTGAATTGTGGAAAAATAGCAGAGTACCTGGAACAAGTATGGACACAGGGAGAATATGCAAACTCCACACAGAAATGTCCCAAGCTAAAAACAAACACACAATTATCTTATCTTATCTACCTTATCTTATCTATCTCAGTCACTGCATGGAGCAATATAGGGACAGATGTATCTGATACAGCAGTTGTTTAAAGTTATCTATGGCAAAAATATTGAATCTTACACATCAACCAAGTGTACCTTATGGATTTACTGAACAAAACATGGAAAACATGTCTGTTTAGCCCTGAAAACAGAGGGGTATTACCCGGTTTCTTTGCCTCAGGAAATTATTTTCAACATCCTCTATCACATGGATCAATTAAAACCCTTGTGTATTTTTAGACAATCAATAAAGTTTATCAAGTGATACATCATTATAGATATTTTTTGAAAAAGCAGAGAGTTTCCCCCAAAGTAACAGTGTCAATATTTGTAAAACACTTCCAATGAGAAAGCCTGTTTTCCTCAATATGCCATATTTAAAATAATCATGAAACACAGGCTCTTGAGAACATGCTTCAACCATCTGATGTGTGTCCTGAATTTTTGAAGGGAAATGTGTAAATTTGATTGACAACAAAATATGGACATTAATTTCAAATTGTGATGGATTTGAAAATGTGTAAAAGGACACTGATTGTAGGGGAACAAATGCTTGGATGTAAAATTAAAAATAAAATTTTTTTGCAGGAAGTAGGGCTGTATGATATTGACAAAGTCAAATGGTACAATATTTTTGACCAAATACCTTGATATTGTTATTGTGACAATATTGTAAGGATTACATTGGTGCTTTCACAAAATGTTTATACTATGCCTTAGCAGCAAGCAGATGGGAATGATCTTTGAAATGATAATGCAAAACGTTTACAATCTAACTAGGGTATTCGGTCTCAAGTCACCTGAAGAAACAAGGTTTTGACACCCACCACCTCAGAAGTAGCTGAAACTCTATCAGATGGTGTAGACTGACAGAAGGGTACATGAAGGATTTTTGTAAAAATGTTTATTGGCTCCATAAATAGTTAATTTACTTGGGCTATTTTGACTGCGGATGTATTTTTAAACTCTCAACAACTGGAATTATGACTCTCATTTGGACCAGCTATGGCAGTATTATTAATTAATGAACAAGGAATCCAAAACAACAACCAAACACCCATCCTGAAGTTTCTGAACCCCAAGATTAAGTGTAACTTGCATAAACCATCCTTGCCAAAACCAGAAAATCACTTGTACCAAACAACAGCAAAAGTCCCAATTTCCTGAATTACTTTTTGTTATCAAATAAACATCGCCAATAGCGGATTTTCACGCTTAATGGACCAAGGCTCCGATCTCGTCGCTATGCATTTCCACAATAAAACAGTGTATGTCTGACAAGATGGCGTGCAAACTGCCAGTAGCAGTGGTCCAAGCCAAAGCATTGGGGATTCTCTATTTAGCATTAGCATGTGGGCTGAGTCAAAGTCAACGAGAGAGATTGTTGCTCAGTGAAACACAAAATTGTCAGTGGCAGGCATCTATCACTGACTCTATGGAAGTCAAAGCAATTCAGGACATGAACAAAAATGCATTTTAAACTAAAATAATGTTAATCTCGTGGACAATATGTTAGGAGCTCCTCTCAATGTTTTACTTTTTTCAAAGTTGGTACAAAAAGGATTTCATTTTATCCATCCTTGACCGAACAACTTTGGTAATTGAGTTTTAGAGTTTTTCCCATGTAACAATAAAGTTTTATATGTTTATGAACAGCCTTTTGATTAAATTTATTTTGGCAAAGATTGATGGAAACAGACGACAAGTAGGTACATAAGAATGAAGATGTTTTTGTCATAATACACGGAGCATGGACATGAAATTTATTCCTAAACATCAGATAAAGTGTTTTACACATGTTGTGAATTATATCTGTCTTAGTATGTGTAAAATGGATTTTTTTGGTTAACACACATGACAGATTTTGCATATATTGGATATTACATGAAACATGCAGGCCCACTTGAATACGTTACATGCATGATTTACTGTATTTAACTAGACTATACAATTGTGCCAGGCGGCAAAAGAAATATGGAGCTGTACTTCTCAAATTAATTTCTATACACTTAATAGATTGTTCTCATAAAAAAATGATTTTTTTTTTTTTTTGGATAGGAAAATTTAATCTCCAAATTAATCAGATTGTATATCATGAATGTAATAATTGCAGCACCTGCATCGTCGAATAGATGTCCCTATAGTGGTATATGCAGCAGAGCCATATGTAGCAAGAGTTTGGCCGACTGTTCCAAAGGCGCTATGTTGTTACCCATCCTTAGGGTCTATAGCATATGAGCCCTAAGGCACATTTATGCAGAATTTTTCGATTGGGGGGTGTTGGTCACTCCACTGGGGGGTGGGGGTTGGTCACATGTCCGAGTGTCGTGTGCGCTCAAAACAATATTTTTTTTTAGAGTATATCGACGTAACATGCCATGTTTCTTGCTACATCGATTAGCTAAATAGATTAATGGTAAATGATTAGCTAAGATTATATTGATAGGCACTTCAGTTCATGTTTTTTCCAGGCAGTACTGGGTAGATTATTTTCTCGTGGTATAATATCTCAACGAACGAATAATAGATGTTGTTCAGTATATGCCAAAAATTATCATGGTCACGACATTTGCCTGAAATTCTGAATGTTTATAGGCTGCGAATATAGTGCTATGTACTCACCGAGCACAAAAATACGAAAGGTCATCAGGGCCAGGCATTAGGAGAAAAAACCGAGAGGGGAACATTTTTATAGTTTTTTTAAATTTTACATTTCAAGGATAAAGTCGAAATGCCGAGAGTATAGTAGAAATGTTGAGAATAAAGTCAAAAGTCATGGATTTAAGTCGAAATATCGAGTGTAAAGCTGACATTTCAAGATTTAAGTCGAACTTTAAATCAAAGTATAAACATTAGCACATATCGCTGCCTCTATAAAATGCATAATGTATGTTTGTAGGTGATTTAGAGAAATCGTGCTTCAGAATTGGTTTTGACAACACGGAAATTCTTTTAGCAGATAAAAATGCACTTTGAAAAGATAATATCAAAAATTGCATTTGTTCAGCAGGAGAAATCACACAAATTTAGAAGAGGTGGCTGCATTTGTGTGAAATTAAATAGCTGGTAATGGACAGAGGCAAGGGGATCAATGAGTACACTTGCGTGCAATACGGTGAGGATATGTTGTATCCCAGGACACAATAAGACAATCCATTAAGTTGATAGATCCTGAAAGTGTGGAGCTCAGGTGGGCGTGGTGTCTGAGACGCAGACATTTCCACAACAAAGGTCCCAGCACACTATGGCATATGGATTTGTTACGATAAGTTGATGCCATACGGCATTGCCATCAATGTTTGTATTGATGCTTTTAGCCGCTATGTTGGGTGGATGTAAGCTTACAGAACAATGACCCAAAAGTAATAGTGGACTACTCCATCACATACATAGTGTGCTTGGGAGGATGCTGAAGAGACTGCACGCTGACCAAGGCACGGAAAAAGGGCACATCGAAAACATGCTTGTCTTTTTGCGTAGGAATCATACTGACAGTTTTGCAAGAGACCATGATGTACACACAGTTGACAGGGCGGTCAGTCAGTTCACCAGTCGCTTTCTCTGAAGTTAAATTATGGATATTGACTTTATTGTCGAAATTTTGCATTTATTCTCGAAACGGAGGTTCGACTTTATTCTCGGGAATTCGACTTCATTCTCGAAATGCAAAAGAAAAAAAATTACC
Organism: Gymnothorax javanicus; assembly: GCA_029692085.1. NCBI lineage: Eukaryota > Metazoa > Chordata > Actinopteri > Anguilliformes > Muraenidae > Gymnothorax > Gymnothorax javanicus. The sequence goes on from CM056201.1 coordinate 84,166,034, forward strand.
CCTCTGCTTTATTCTCGAGATTTCAACTTTATTCTTGAAATGCAAAATTAAAAAAAAAAGAAAAAATTTCACGTTAGCCCACTAAATGACAGGTCTATCATGACGAGCTGTGTGTTGAGTAACAACATGGCTCCATTGAGTCAAGTGATTAGCTATTATCCAATTAACGCTAAGGTGGAATCAAACCAAGTTGGCCAAACTCTCTATACATGGCTCTGCTGTGCAGTTGCAGCAGCGATAATGGTCATAAATGTGATGAATTAGGAGATTTAATTTTCCAAACAGAAAAAAATAACCATCTCAATTTTCAATGAGAACAATCCATCTGGTATACAGAAATTAATTGGAGAAGTTCAATTCCATATGTCTTGTCCCATATAATACAAGTGTATTGCAGTCCTAGTAAATATTCATACTGTGGGATTCACAGGCTTAAGGGGGTCTGGTAGTTGTTTAAAGATATATATATGTTCTGTGGGCCAAGGCTCATTTAAAATGGACTGTAGCAAAGTGGCAAAGTGTCCTGTGGTCAGACGAGTCCAAATTTGACATTCTTGTTGGAAATCATGGGCGTTGTGTCCTCTGGGCTAAAGAGGAGAAAGACCATCCCTCCTGTTATCAACGTTCAGTTCAAAAGCCAGCATCTCTGATGGTATGGGGATGCATTAGTGCATACGGTGTGGGACATTTGCATGTTTTAAAAAACACCATGAATGCTGAAAGGTATATAAAGGTTTTAGAGCAACATATGCTCCCCACCAGATGACATCTATTCCAGGGAAGGCCTTGTGTATTTCAGCAGGACAATGCAAAACCACATACTGCAGCCATTACAACAGCATGGTTTCGTAGTAGAAGAGTCCGTGTGCTGAACTGGCCTGCCTGCAGTCCTAATCTTTCACCGATTGAGAACATTTGGCACATAATTAAACGAAAAGTCCGTCAAAGGAGACCCAAAACTCTCTAGCAGCTGGAAGCCTGTATTGAACAAGAGTGGGATCAAATTCCAATGGCTTAACTCAAGAAACTTGTCTCCTCAATGCCCAGACGCCTCCACTTTGTGTTAAAAAGAAGAGGGGATGCTACACCATGGTAAACAGGCCCCTGTCCCAACTTTTTTGAGACCTGTGGCAGCCATCAAATTTGTAATGAGTTCATTTTGTGGATAAAATTGTAAAATTTCTCAGTTTCAATATTTGCTATGTTATCTCTGTTCTATTGTGAATGAAATACTGGCTGGTGTGAGTTGAAAGTCATTGCGTTTTGATTTTATTCACAATTTACACTTTGTCCCAACTATTTCGGACTTGGGGTTGTAGTTTTTAAGAGATTGCTCCCCTTTATGGTGCATTTTCAAACATTAAAAAACCTTTAATTTCTTGATTTTTGTTGAAGAAAAATGTATTTTGATTACAGTTTGTTTTTAGGACACATAAAATGGAGGGAATCCAAATGTCTGTGTACTAATGTCAATCACTGCCCAAGAAGCATCAAATGTCCTGCTCTTATTGTGGCTTATCAATCATCACTCTAACACAGATCTCCAGCTCTGTAAATCATAGAACGTGTTGGCAGGATACAAATGGGTCTATATTCCTAGCAGGCGTATCAAATTTTGCAGTCTGAGTGGTTCCTGTAGCCCACAACCCTGGATAGCCCCAGGATTAAAAACGGTTAAACACTAGCGTAAACACACTCTATTAGTAACTGTATTAATGCCTTTCCACTCACTAAATTTCAGCTACTAGATGGGTGCCTTCACACCTCATGTAATTTGTCATAGGTGTATGAAATACGCTGTTAGGGAGGGAGGGTCATGGTAGATTGGGTATCACTTCTTTAATTACTCAAGGATGTTCTGAATATTGAGATATACCTTGCTGAAAAGTGTTCATGGTGTTCTCACCGAAAAGTATTGAACACTCGCACACGGCCAAGACCCTCTTCTATTCATTGTGATAGAAGTACCTGGTCATTTGACATTTAAGTGGTGACTTCTTCACAACCCCCTTGTCTCAATAATTGTCTCCACCTCCTTTCCAGCAACCTGCGTGTCTTTCAGAGGTATTGTCTCCTTAATGGGTTGGGCACCTTGCGTGCCTCCCCTTTCCAAGTGCAATACATTTGTAAGCCCCATTCCCTTGTGTTTCTGCAGTGTACACAACCTTACTTTGTGTTTAGATTATCGTGGCTGGATCGTCGTGTTTTATTCCCTTGAGCCACCGGTCTTTTTAATCATTTAGTTTACAATTGCATTATTGTCATCGGAAATTATCATAACCTTTATGATAGTGAAATATGAAATACTCTTCGGAACCTAATTAATAGGAACAAACTCCCAAGCCTTATCATTGGCCTCCAGGATTCGGACCACGTTCCTGTTAACCTGCCTGCTCCTGCTCGGGCCAGTGTGAACACCACCTGGCATCTGCCCTGGGACACCACTGGCTGGCCGCGATCACGTCCCTTGCCCTCACCTCTTTATACCATCTGAACTGGACTGTGCTCATGCTCTTCAGGCCTTAACCTCTTGCCTTGCTATTCCTGCATTCCTATCAATAAAAGACTTCATCGGATTGTCCCCTGAATCTGCAGCTAGTTCCTTGTCTGAATCATAACAGACTTATGTACTTTTATTGCATTCTTTATATCATCCCTGCAGCAGCAGTTGTGGAGCATCTGTTTTTGTTGGATACTTATTATTCAGCTATGGATAAATTACTACGGAATGATTCAGTATTCCCACCAAAAACTTCTGTAGCGCTGTTAATTTGCCTCAAAGTGCCAATTCATACATTGGTTGTTATTTTTTTCTTCCTTAATTCCCTGTGAAATCATTTTTTTCTTGAGGCACTGGGGAAAATGGAGAAACATTTTCAAAACATTCAAATAAAGCACTGCACAGCCTTGTGATTTGCTATAGTATTTTTACAGGCAACTTTTCATTTGAGTTTATGTAACTCGCAGTTCCATTAAATGAATATGCCTCAGTACAGGAAATGGCAAAGAAAAAGAAAAAGGCTGAAGGCATCGCATTTGTGCCCACATGGGCCATTGCAGATGGTACTCAATCGTAGCAGCAGGCTATTGGACAAGTTTTCACATTTCATAGACATTTGCTGAACATCAAATCAGTTACAATTTGGCAAAGATTGAATTCCCACCCACATAAGTCAGATGTGTTCACACAGTAACAAATTACAACCCCAACCCGTATAAAGTGTTAGTATGGAAAATGCATATAAAAACAGAAAGCAGTGATATCTAAATTTACTTCAACTTCCATTTCATTGCAGACAGTGTGAAGACATGATACGTCATGTCTTTGTCTGATCAACTTAATTTTATTAGTAAATATACATCCATTCCAGCAATACTGGCTTGCGACACTTTCCAAAAAAAAGTTTGGACAAGGTCATTGGACAAGTAATGAAGTGAAAAAAATGATGTGATTTGAAGAAGCTGATGTCAGCTGCTGATTGCAATCATTATTTGGAACAAAAGCAGCATCTGGGAAGGTCTTGACCTTCAGAACAATGATGAGCCACCAATGCATGAGAAAATCACTGCAAGGTTTTCAAACAATGTCCCTTGAAGAAAGATAGCCAGAGATTTGAATGTTTCACCCTCTATGGTGCATAACCAAGTTATAAGGTTCAATGAATGTGGAGGCATTTCGGTGATCAAAGGGCAAGGGTGCAAGCCTGAGATGAATACCCCTAATCTCAGGTCATTCTGATGGCACTGCACCACGAACTGTCATTCATCAAAGAGATATAATCACATAAGCTCAGAATTACTTTGACAAACCTTTGTCAAGTATTACAATTCTTACACAAATGCCGGTTAAAATTTTACAGTGCTACAAGGAAGCTTTATGTTGTTGTTGTTGTTGTTGTTGTTGTTATTAACAATATTATTATCATTAAAAATGAACCTTTGTAACCAAACCTAGTTACATATCAAAAAAAGAGAGAGATTTTATTCTTAATTTTTGTTGAACCTTGTTTGTTTGCTGAGGCAATAATCTTGATTTGAGGAACACACTCAAGATTTCACTCCCTAATCCTTACCAGAACATTACATATCTTTAGAAAAAAATAAATATTTACAGTCAGGAAAACACACAAAATCAGACAATAAAAGATAGCTAAACCAGCAGCTCGCACTTTGTCTTGGCAAACATACAAATTAAACTGCAAACTGCAGATATGAAGTACCAATGAGGTGCCCCATAAGAGAGCTTCGCCTAAGTCTACATTACGCTCAGGTAAACATGGGCAGAGTTGTTGACACAATCTACTGTGAAACAAAAACAAAAAAAAACTTGATATAAAAAACTTAGTGCAAAAAATGTGTTTGAGAAGACTACTGTTTGAAGGAACACACGGCAAAACAACAAGATCAAGGAAGTCTGAACAGTGAATCTCATGGTTTACAGAAAGCATCATGAGGACCTGAAAAGCTAATTATTATGCCACCCTTATCACATAATGAATGCATTGACAAGGTATGGCTATAAACATGTCATAACACTAAAGCTGATATTAGCCTTGCAGGTATTGAAGGAATGTGTTTATACAGCTTGGCTCAGGCTCCACTGCAATGGACTTTTAAAGAAGGTGTAAAGGAGGGTATGTATACTAGATATACTCGGGAAGGTCTAGCCCCAGATTTTACTGTGGACACAGGTGTCTGAGCTTTTGTAATGAGTTAGTGGCACTCATGCACATATCATGATGAATTCATTTGCAAAATACAACAGTTTAACTATGACCTTCCTGACTACACGAAGCAATGATTGAAAGCATATTCTCTCTAATTTATTGAAGAAAATATTTTTCATTGATTGATAATTATTTTTCATTGTATGTTAAACCCTAGCTATTCGTTTGGCAACCATGACCAGAATACTTGAGCAGTAATCAACCCCTATTCTTCTGGCCACCCACATAGTACCCTTATAGCTACTTTTCCTCCAATTTAACGGGAAAATAGAAATGCAGATATATTCTTTTGTTCTTTTCCTCATGATAACCAAGGTTGGTTACTTAACAAAAACCTCTTGCAAAACGTGTGAAGTAAGAAAACGTTTCACAAACTCTTTGCGCAAGTTAATGTTCAGGAAGGAGTGTGTAAATGGATTTGAGAGGGATCCGCTATGTTCAGCCTCACAGAGTTAGGCTCTGGACGCGATCAGCCACAATGCTCTCCAAGATGCAGCTGTCACTGACAGAGCCAGTGCCAAGTAATATGCAGCCAGGCTCACGTAGTACAGGCAGACTGTGCGCCAAAACAACGACGGTCGGCCCCCACCTGTCAATCACTCCTGCAAAAAGCATAACCTCGTCCAAGTCACGGACTCGAAAGCTAATTCAAATCATTCTGATGGCGACCTAGCCAACAGCGTCGTCCTTTGTCAAGTCCTATGATAATACAACAAAAACTATCCGCATAGGGTGAAATATATCCAATGTGACGCCGCATCTCAAGATGGCAATTTGACACCTTCCGCGGAGGCTGACCTTTAGCGGCTGACCCAGAGCTGTGGCTGAAGGCGGTCGTCAGATGCTTGGGGGAAGCACCGCAGGGATTGCTGTTGGGATTAACCTTTCGAGTAGCGAGGCACAGCGGCGCAATTCTGAGCAACAGACGTCAAACCTCACCTCGCATTCGCTCATACGCACGACTGCAGTTGCTGTAGAGAGAATGTTTCTCTTTGTTTTTTGTTTTTTTGTTTTGTTTTGTTTTTTTTTTCTGGCACGAAAAATGGCTGGGTAATAATGCCGAGCCATTACCGAATTGTAGCATGTGTCTACACTCGGTTGTGCGAGTGTTTATTTCTGCTCGATATGGTCAGTGTGCAAGCGCGCTGATTAATTGGGGTTGATGACTGCTTTAGTTGGCAACTGTGAAAAAAATATTGTGTGATGAATTATTCTGATGTTATATGGCAACTACTCATTTTGAAGTTAGGATCTATAATGTAGTGACTATGAACAGGCAAAGTTATTTGCGTTCGAAACGAGGGGATAAATGAACTAATCGACCAATTTGTTTACCAAAACATGTTCTGTGTACCCACGTATTTTAATTCAATTTCAGAAACTGAAGCTTGTCATTGACCTAGAAGCAGCTATGCGTGGGCACTGCAAAAAAAAAAAAAAAAAAAAAAAAGTACACCTCCTAGAGCTCATAAAAAATTTACGGTGCTGTTTTTTTTTCTGTTCCCCAAATTCAGGTGCATTTGCTTATAGAGTAATAGGCTACTGCTTTACTGATATCAAACCAAGATCTTGCTACTAAATCAATCTAGATTTGGTTGTACACTGGGCTTCAATATTATTGGGACACCCCAATCTTATCCCATGTTAACAAACCATTTTAAAGCTGTGAAATTTTTGACTGAGATTGCAAAATCGTGTTGTGTTAACAAGAGCACCATTCTGAGAGAAATCGCTGGTATCATGACAAATGCTATTTATGAAATTGAAATTTTTGCTGGAAATTAGAAAAAAAAAATCCCATTTCAGGCGCCTGGGTTTCTGTCAAAATGTTAAGAGCATGGAAAAACTCCTGATCCACTAAACTTAGCTCAAAGCACATAAACAGAGAGTAATTGATTGTGCAAAACACCACATTTTGCCACACATTACATTTCTCACATTTTTCTTTCTATACAAATACTATTAGTATTTCCTGAATTAGCAGAATAAAATTCTGAACCAGTTAACATGGGGAAGATGCAGGTTCCCAATAATATTGAACCCCTGATGTGTTGGTAGACCTAGATTATCTGGGAATGCTTTTTTGTAAGACTGTGTATTTATGACTGAATTAAAATAATGATCACAGTTTCTGCTCAATAATAGCCATAGGAAACATCAACAAATTTTTATTTATTTATTTTTTTAAAACTCAGTCATTCATTCACTCGCCCACCCACACCACCCAATGTGGTACAGGCTGCATTGACCTATATGTCACTATATAAATAACAGTTTAGAGGAATAAGGCCCAAAGGCAACCCCGACCCTGTGAAATTTATGACTCTGTCTTCCAACTGTCCTGCTGAATCATGTGAATCTCAGCTGCAGACCTAAATTGGGTACATTACTGACATTTCACCCTCTAAGTCTTCAAATTCCTAAGGGACTAAACATAGAAATCCAATACATTCTCATTCCGACTCGTCATATAGTGGCGCTACCTGACCAAGCAGCGATATACGACGCAAAAGGAGGCTTTTAGCGTCTTTATTTGACGCTTACAGTTAGGGTTTGGGTTGAGGGTCAGGGGTTAGGGGGTAGGGTTCGTTCTAAACTGGTGTCTAATTAGGATGCCAAAAGCCTCCTCTTGTGTCATATATCGATGCTTGGTCAGGTAGCATCACTATATGATGCATTGGGATGAGACTGGGCTCAGAAATCATGAGGAAAAGACATTGTCACACAGTCCCGCATATTATGCCATCTTTAAGACGTGGGAGAGGAGAACATTGTAAATGATCAACTTTTCAATTCTTGTGGACCAATATTTCAAATTTTTATTTTATCTTACTCTGAAAGCAGTGGCAAGATGAAGTGGGTACACATTGAAAGTGAACCAAGGTAGTGTTTTTAACATACACACTGAAATTTGGTTTAAGAATACTATTAGCCAATGAACACTGATTTCATATCTGAAACATTTATTTAATGAAAACAATGTGTATTTGTGGAAACAAGATGCATCATTACTTCTTAATTGATCTTATGTAATACTGGCTGAGGGCATAGCTACACAAAAAGTTCTAGACTGTTGGAAGTTATGCGTACTCTGCCCCAGTTATGGATTGTAAATCTGTCTTGCCTCATATGAACAAAGATACTGCATATTTTCCTGTCTGCTTTACTGACAGAAATAAGCAGAAATTAGCATGGATTCAAAATCATGAGTATTATTCAGGGCTTGTTGCCACTCCCATGACCTACACACTGAGCTTTCACTGTGTAAAATGGCACCTATATATATTTTTTTGCAAGGATAATTTAAGCAACACATCATGTCTGAGTACAACTTGCGCCCACACTTTGACTTTCACCTGTAGTCCCGGGTCAAGAGAATCATTTGTACCACAAGCCAATCAAACATGTGTTTTGAAGAGACATGTCAATTCATTTCATTTTTCAAGTGCTTTTGACAAAAAACTGTTTCAAAGACATTTTATCGAATAATGAAAGGTCAAGCACCAGGCCCCAACTGTTGGATAGAAAGACAATGTGATTAACAATTCTAAAACAATCTATCCATAATCTTACCGGTTCGTTCCTGGTCAGGGTCACTGGGGGCTAGAACTTATCTCTGCTTCCAATGGACAAGAGGCTGGAAAACACCCGGCACAGTTCACCAATCCATTGCAGGGTTGGATTCACTTGCACAATTGTGCCTATGGGCAATTTAAAGTCTCCAATTTGCTTGTCAAGAGTGTCTTTGGGACTGTGGAAATAAACAGAGTACCTGGAGGAAACCCACACAAATTCAGGGAGTACATGCAAACACCACACAAACAGGACAGGGTTAGAACACAAAACCTTTGCATGGTGCATGGTGAGGCAACAGTGCTACCCTATGCATCATTGTGGCGCTCTAAAAAAACCTCCCTATTGAGGAGAACTACTCAAAAAACAACAAAAAAAAAAAAAAAAAACACTGGCAAAATGAATCTGTCCAATGATAAGAAACCTCAGGGGATAACCCGCCTTTGGAGGCGGAGCCCAGCCTTCACGGGTTGTCAGCTTGGTATGGTGACAGTGAATATAAACAGACATTTAAGAGGACACACACTCAAATGGCTTGAGCAGGTCACTATTTAAGTAATTAACTAGCTGGAAAAAGAAGGATGCCTGTCATGGTTTAGGCGTGCGTTTGTTTGTTGGACCTTTCTTTGTTCTATCGTCCGGGACAATATCGGATTTCTTTTCCATCAAATTCCTGGCCCAGCTGGCTGATTGAGCTGGGGCGGAGTTTTCCGGACTCTATATATATGGCCGGGGGTTCGCCACGCCTATCGCTAGTGTCTGTTTGTTTCTGGCACTTCGGCCGGAGAAAAAATCTCTAGTCAGATTTCCTAGTGATTTGTGATATTCCATTTATTGTTAGGAATTGCTTCTTTTAGAAATTTTCTCTCTTCTCTCTTGTTGTTTATTCTCTCTCGCACTGCTTCCATGTTGCGGACTTTTATTCGTCCTTGGAAGCCCAAGCTTTTACCGCAGGTGTGTACCTCTTTTATGTTTGTCTCTTATCTGGGCTGCTCTCAGTTCTTTCTCTCACTGGTCGCGGCACCTGGCGTCCTATCACTGCCCATTACAATGCCTGGATAAGGTGAGGTATAGCATGCAATTTAGCAGAGGTGGACATTCCAGTGATCAAAAAGTAAATACTCTGCCATGTTTTACATACACCCTGAGTTCAGCCATTTGATTTCAATCATTAGATTAAAATCCAGGCAATTGGAGCAAAATTAAGTTGAGGACTTTTACTTACGGAGTCTGGATTGTCCACCTCTTATATAGCAAGGCAGAGTGGTGCATCCACCGCGGCAAGATGTGTTAAGGTATGGGCATGAACCAGGTGAGGAACTGGGCAGCCCCATCACTGCTTAAAATTTCAATTAGCTGTCCTATAACTCACCTTAACACTTAAGAACCCATAAAGGAAAATGATGGGATATGAAAAACTAACCAAATAGACCACATGAAAAACATTTCTGAAAAGGGTTTGTGATGCCTCTGTAACCATGTGCTCTCATGCGTTAAAACATCCTTCAAATTGCCTGAGAAATTGTAGAATCACTTAAATATACCCAACTGCTTATCAGTTAAGAAGACATCAGCTCCTTAACTGAATTATTACTCTCACGCAGACTAATTTCATATCGCTATTTATTCTGCAAGTTCTGTGCTTGCCAACAGGGTCTTGCACCTGTATTACACAACCATGTCAGAGACTTTGCAGTGCAGCCTAAAAATAAAATGCAAGCTCAGGACAGTCATTATGTAAGAGATATTTTAAGGGGACAGTTGCTGTAAATATTTGGCTCGGACCAAGGGATGTATTTGTAATTATTCTAATGGCCTTAAGAAATCCAAAGGAAGGCTAGTGTCACTCTCTGAGTCCTAACTTTTTTTCTTTTGCCTGGCACAATTCAAATTTAAAGAATTGTAGCATTTATTTAATAAAAAATCTCTTTTGGTGGCATTTAACGACTGAATTATCTTTAAAATCTGTTTGCTAATCTATGGGGAGCAGTATGTACAGTGTGTATTTAGGTAAGAGTTCACCATCAGGAGATCATTCATCTGTTGCTAAGACAAGTCTATTTTTACCCTACACCTAACACCATCTTGTTTTTAACTTCAATTTAAAATAGCAGTTTTACATTACAACAGCAGGTGTCAGTGCAGCACAAGTTTTCGAGCACGTTTGAGGCTGTCCCCTCTTCTCATTTCCTTTCCTGCCTCCTCTCCGCCAGTCTTCATGTACATCTCAATTCTATTAGATATTTCCTCAATCCTCGCTTGAACCGGAAGTTGTTGTCTTGCCGGTCGTTTCAAAGCTTTATTTTCTGCAGCAAGGAGCTTGGTGAGGAGGGAACCTTGAGGAGCTATAACCAAGGATACACAAGAGCAGCCTTCCAGGAACACTTTTAGCTTAAAGCCACTGACGTCAATCTGTAATGACTGATACTGGTGGCAAATCCAGGTGTGCACTGTCATCAGAAATGGAAGTCGTTTGATATGACGTTTGAGATTAAAGGACATCTCATTTCTCAGAACACATATTTCCTTGTTTCTTCTCTCCTGGCATGGTTTTATGCATCTTTGGCAGAAAGGACTAAGATGCAAGGAAAAGATGTGAGTGAAGGAAACATGAATGCAATTTAAGAGAATTGAGATGCACCCGTAGTCCTTTTCACCTGAAATGCAAGGGCAAGAGCTGTGGGGTGCATCTCAATTCTCTCGCAGTGCATCCACATTTCTCTCACTTGCGTCTCGTCTTGCATCCCTCCCATCCCTCCCACCGAGCATGCATGGGAGAGGCAAGGAAATCATGCAGGGATTTGTTCTTGGAGGCATTGTGTGAAGCCAATGCCAGATATAAAAATTTCTGTCTTTGGAGAGAAATATCCAAAGAAAAATGGCTGGAAAGGTGATACAGGGGTTCCAGAACTGAGCTCAGGGAAAAGAAAAAGCTGAAAATTGCATTTAGTAAAACTGCTGCTCCTTTATTTATGAAGACCGCAAAGGAAAAACGATCAGAGTCCAAATATTGCATTTTTGTATATTTTATATATTATATATTATTATAATATTTATAAAAGTAAAATAATATTAAATATTATTGCAATATTTTACATATTTTTTATTTTTTGCATATTTTTTCAGTGCTTTATTTCTAAGATCGTTTTTAATTTTTAATTCATCATTTCTCCACAATGTGAAAATGTGACTGATTATTTTTCCATTGTGGTCTTCATATATATATATATATATATATATATGTGTGTGTGTGTGTGTGTGTGTGTGTATGTATAGGTATGTGTATATACGTGTGTGTGTGTGTGTGTGTGTGTGTATATACTTCTGCGTGCATTGCACATTGGGAATATTTAACACTTAACAGTAAATAATGCAAATCATGGCCAGTGAATCATGATAGCAATTAAGCAGGTTATTTTGTTTTTGATTACAGTGCGATATTTTATGGTTATTGGTCCATTAACTGGTGGCATGGTGCAGCAGTGAGTAGAGCTGTTACTTTACAGCATGAAAGAAGTAAGTATGAATTTGACCTGGGGCCTCCCTGTGTTTAGATTATGTGTTCTCCTTATGTGTTTGTATGGGTTTTCCCAGGGTTCTCCGGTTTCCTCCTCTACTGAAGCTATCTAGAGCAGTTTCAGGAGCAGGACCACACCTCAACTGTGACGCACTCAGGACTTGCTATAAATACTCACCTAACCCACTCCTGTTCTGCTTTCGTATTATGGGCTCATCCCTTCTATCTCATTCCTTTCTTCTCTCCCCTCCCCTCTCTCTTTGCCTTTCTGGTAGGGTCCCCGAGGGGTTCGTCTTGCCCAGGTGCTACAGGGAATTCCCTATCATAGCTTTGCCAAACTCGGCGGTCAACAAAGCTGAAGAGCTCCATAAAAATTCCCCTCTCGCATTGCAACCATATTCTCTTCAATAAACTCTTGCACTTATCTTGTTTATGGCGTGGTCTTTGCAAGTGAATTGCCCATACAATAGCATGTGTGAATGGCATGTACGAGTGCCCAGCAATTAACTGGTGAGCAGTCCACGGTGTATTCCTGTCTCCTGCCCATTGGATGTTCAGATAGGCTCCAGTCCCTCATGGCCCTGAACTGGAATAAGCAGTTAGATAATGAATAGATGGATGTGTAAGTCATAAAGACATATCCATTGCCTCTGTCATGTGCTCACTGTAAAATAGACACAGCGTAACTATACAAGTACTGGGCAGATTTGAAATCTGTTTTGAGAGGTTAATATTTGCTGCACATGTGCATGCAAATCAGACGGGAATATTCTACCTGATATGAGGTCAGTGTTACAATTTCAATGATCCAATAATCTCCAAAATTTGCCCCACAGCTCCAACCTCACCAGACTGTGGCTTGTAGTCCCAATCTGTACATTCAGTGGATTTTCTCAGTGGGCTTTAATACAAACCCCAATTCCAATGAAGTTGGAACATTGTGTAAAATGTGAATAAAAACTGAATACAATGATTCACAAATAATTTTTGAGCTATATTCCTTTGAGTACACTACAAAGACAAGATATGTAATGTTCAAACTGATAAACATTATTGTTTTTTTGGAAAGATTCACTCATTTTGAATTTGATGCCTGCGACACATTCCAAAAAAAGCTAGGACAGGGGCATGTTTACCACTGTGTTACATCACCTATCCTTTTAACAACACAAAAAATGTATTGATAACTGAGGATACTAATTGTAGAAGCTTTGTAAGTGAAATTCTTTCCCATTCCTTCTTGATGTATGATTTCAGTTGCTCAACAGTCTGGGGTCTCTGTTGTTGTATTTTGCGCTTCATAATGTGCCACACATTTTCAATGGGAGACTGGTCTGGACTGCAGGCAGGCCAGTCTATTACCCGCAATCTTTTACTGCGAAGCCACTCTGTTGTAACATGTGCAGAATGTGGCTTGGCATTGTCTTGTTGAAATAAGCAGGGACGTCCCTGAAAAAGATGTGGCTTGGATGGCAGCATATGTTGCTCCAAAACCTGTATGTTCCTTTCAGCATTCATGGTGCCTTCACAGATGTGCAAGCTACCCATGCCATGGGCACTAACACATCCCCTTACCATCACAGATGCTGGCCTTTGAACTTTGCGCAGATAGCAATCTGGATGGTCCTTTACCTCTTTAGCCCGGAGGACACGACGTCCATGATTTCCAAAGACAATATGAAATGTGGACTCGACAGACCACAGCATTCTTTTACACTTTGCATCAGTCCATCTCAAATGAGCTCGGGCCCAGAGAAGCCAGTGGCGTTTCTGGGTGTTGTTGATATATGGCTTTTGCTTTGCATGATAGAGTTTTAACTTGCACTTGTAGATGTAGTGACAAACTGTGCTAACTGACAATGGTTTTCTGAAGTGTTCCTGAGCCCCCATGATAATATCCTTTACAGAATGACGCCGGTTTTTAATGCAGTGCCGCCTAAGGGACCGGCAGTCACGGGCATTCAATGTTGGTTTTCGGCCTTGCCAGTTACGTGTACAGATTTCTCCGGATTCTCTGAATCTTTTGATGATTGATGATCGTGGACTTAAGATGATGAAATCCCTAAATTCATTGCAATTGCACGTTGAGAAACGTTGTTCTTAAACTGTTGGACTATTTGCTGATGCAGTTGTTCACAAAGTGGTGAGCCTCGCCCCATCCTTGCTTGTGAACGACTGAGCCTTTCGGTGATGCTCCTTTTATACCTAATCATGGCTCTCGCCTGTGTCCAATTAACCTGTACACCTGAGGAATGTTCCAAACAGGTGTTTTTTGAGCATTCTTCAACTTTCCCAGTCTTTTGTTGCCCATGTCACAGCTTTTTTGGAACGTGTTGTAGGCATCAAATTCAAAATGAGTAAATATTTCCAAAAAACAAATAAAGTTTATCAGTTTGAACTGTAAAAATATCTTGTCTTTGTAGTGTACTCAATTGAATATAGGTCGAAAAGGATTTGCAAGTCATTGTATTCTGTTTTTATTCACGTTTTACACAATGTCCCAACTTCATTGGAATTGGGGTTTGCAATATAAATATGCATGAACTCATTCAGACATCACCCACTATATATGAGAAAGGCCAAGCATGTGTGTGCATGTGTGTGTGCATGTGTTGCGAGAATAGCTAAGTATGTGTGCGAATCTGTGTGTGCGTGTGTGTACTGTATGTATATGTTTGTGTTTTTGGGAGCTCCTGGGGGAGGCTTGCTGAGGTGTGTGAGCATAGGTGAGTGTGCACGTGTGTGAGTGTGTGTGTGTGTGTGTGTGTGTGTGTGTGTATGGCTAGCCGTGTGTATTAGTGTGTGCGCACATGTGTGTGAAACAATGCATATATCAGTGCGTGCATGTGTTTATGGCCAAGTCTGTGAGTGTGTGTGTGTGTGTGTCTGTGTGAGTCTGAGACAGTGCATGTGTCGGGAGTGTGTGTGTGTTTATGGCCAAATGTATGTGCGTGCATGCCCGTGTTTGTGAGTGTGTGTGTGTGTGTGTATGTGAGTGTGTATATGTATGTATGTGTATGGCCAATGTGTGTATTGTGTGTGTGTGTGTGTGTGTATATATAAATACGTGTGTGTGTGTGTGTGTGTGTGTGTGTGTGTCTCTGCCTGTATGTGAGCGCAGGTGGGTGTGTTGTGTGGATGTGTGTGACTGCATGTGTATGTGCATGTGTATTTGTACTGAAGGTTAACCTTCAATAAATAAATTTTTCAAGGAGCGAGTTATACTTGTATAACCCTGAGGGCTCTTTCTTTTCATCCCAGGACTGCAATCCAGCTCCAATTTGTAAAATGTGAGATGCTCTGCAGGTCAGTGAAGTGAGTCATTAAAAGTTTTCAACAACCCTGGCTGCCTTTACTCTTTTTTTTTTAACCACTTTAAAGGAAAAATAAAATCAGTGCTGCAGCACACTTAACTCTAACCTTTTCCCCCGACTGACGTGCCTTTTCTTCCAATAAATTGGCCTTCCTAAACATTCATCTAAGATGTACACACTCAGTCGCACCCAAGTAGAAGCCATTATGCTGCTCTTATTACAATCACAAACCTTAATATCGCACTGTTTCATAAGCATAAGGACTTGATTTGTCAAAGTATTATTGAAAGAACATACATGGGACTCCTTCAATGGGCGAATAAAGCTATTCCTTCAGCTGTATGCTTTAAAAGTTTGTAGAATCAAAGGAGCACCACATTCAAAAGAGAGTGAGTCACTAATGTTGATTGCTAGCTCAAACAGGCATATCTCTGATCAAAACTGATCAATTTCAGGGTCGACCACAGATTGCAACAATTTTTCCACTTTAGAAAACTACTAAATTTAAGAGTAATCCTAATGAATGCCTGAAAACGTTCAGTGACAATTTTACTTCAATAACATGAGCAATCTTACAAAACAAGAATTTTGTTCTTAATATTGATTGAGAACCGCCTGAAAATTAAATTGAGCATTCGAAAGATTGTTTCACTGGTGAATTGCATTATTGACAATATTTTATCACAGGTCTAAATAGAGTGCAAGAGCTTGTTTCAAGCCCCAAAGATCAGTGATGCTGATTAGACCTATTTGGCTCGGGGAGCAGAGATATCTGAAAGACAACCTAGTTTTCTGGTAATGACAGCATTCTGCAATTATCTTAGCATCAGCTTGTCCCTCATTGGCTGCTTGGAGGGCAATTAACATCCAAGATTCTCTGCACATAAGCTGTTGCTACGGCTCCTTGAGTGAGCAGATTACCACCTTCCAACTAGCCTCTAATCAAACAGAATATTTCCATTTGATTAGGTGCCACAGAAAATGAAAGAAAGACTTCAAAAGTTTGCTATATTAGTGTGCAGTATTATAAAAAGTGAGCTGCATTATAAGATATGGTCTCAAGATATTGTGGTCAAGATTTTGTGCTTTTACTCAAAACCTCTCCTAAATTTGTTGTGCATCTTCACGATGATGCTTCATTATGTCCAATTTCATTTCTTAGAAACATGCTTGAGTCCTTCTTATCAATCAGTTCATGCCAGAAGCAAGTGTCCACCCAAGCACTAGAGCAGTGAATAAACAAAAATCAAACAATGCGAGCCTTTCACACTAAAACAGGAACTTATCTATTCCCAGACTATAGGGCCCATCCAAACACTAGAACAGACTCTGAATAAATACCAGTCCATGGGGCCCGTCCACACACAAGAACGGGGCTTTAAACTCATTACAGACAATGGGGTTCAAAAACACACAGGAACATACCATTATCAGATAACAGACCATGGGGGCACATACAGTATTCCCAGGTGCTAGCAGTGTCGTAACAGATGATAGACTATGGGTGCCACCCACACACTGGAGCAGAGGCTTTACCGATTCCAGACTCAGCGGCTCAAACACTAGACCATAGTCTTAACAGGACGAACCAACCCACATCTTGTTCAGTCATATCTGTGCCCTTACATACTGCAGTAACACTGCTACTGTTCTTTTTTTAAATATGCTTCAACAAAGCTGAAATTAAAAATGCAAAGCCTATCCAGGCAAAATTATGTGCATTTGCCATTTTATTGAAATATCTCACAAAACAAGCTTTGCCCTCAGGCTGCCAGCATCTAGGTCATTAATTAAGGCAGAATATACACCAATTTAAAAGGGGAAAAAAAGACTCAGAGCACATGAGGTCAAAACCAATGACGATGAGCAGAGATTAGGGGCCAGAGCACACTAATTGCACCACAACATCTGAAAAGACTAAACACGTCATCCAGCAGTTTCCTGAAATGACCTCATGCCAGAGTGCGTATTTGACTCGAAAGATCGGCCCTTCACTGTAGGATGCACATTCCCATACATAGTCGGCTGCAAGCCATCCCCAGGTAGGCCAGAACCAGGCAAGGGGTGCTTTTTATTATGCCAACTTATACCCCCTACACTGTTATAAACTTGCACCTTTTTGCCAGTTATTTTAAGTGTAATTTTACAATAAGTTCACATCAGAGTTCTGTGTCTGTTAAATGTAAACCACAGTTAAATGCACGCTGGACTCCACTTACATTTAAAGTAACCGGGAAACAATGCATTGATTTAACTGTTAAATTCAGTTTATTACAGTGTGGCGTCCTCTCTCCCAGAAATCGTTCCCCCTCTGCCATCATGGAGGATCTTCCAACCCCTGATATGTACTTCAAGAGAACTTGGATGATGGAGACAGGAGGCTTCCGGGGGGAGCTCAGAGTGAGGAAACAGGTGTACCCCACGCAGAAGCCTATTATCAAGTACCATGACGTTTAATGGAGAGAATGATTTCTCATTGGGTAGCCTTTGGCTCCTCCCTCCTCCCTTCTATTCCTCTCATCTCTCTCTCAGACCCTCAAGGTATAAAGCGACAAATTGACGCAAGTGAGGGAAGTGAGGAAGACGTTATCATAATGACAAGCAAACTAGATCACTTGGTAGAGCTTTTTTGCCTACTTTTTGACAAGTGGCACCAACAAACGAGCTGCGTTCGAATAGTTTAAAAAAAATGCATGTCCTCCCATCCAATTCTGAACCACTTTTCCTTTACCTCGATAGAAGATGTCATACGGTCAAGGAAAGACGTATAAGAGATTTCGTAAGGACTTAGGGAAAGACTACCTTGGTGCCAAGAGAATCTGATTGCATTTACAAAAGGTGACATAATCATGCATTCCTCGCCAGTCATGTGTGCTTGTTTTTGTTAATGGCCGGATGGATGGTGCATAACTTTAAATATTTCTACTGCAAGGAATTGTGGGATGGCAGTAACAGCTTGTTTTGTAAAGGATTGACCAGCGTACCCTCTGCTAAAGGAGATAAGTTAAGAAGCACTGAAGCAAGTTTTCTTATCATTTAGACAATCTGAACAGCACTCATCATGACTGCCACCCTCTCAAAGGATTCATTTCCATCATTTCCATTCTTAACGTGCAGACATGTCCTGTTCTTACAATACATCAATGGGATAATTCTGCAGAATAAACAGCAACACCAACCCCCACGCATTACACAAATTTGTATTTTACTGTGAAATACCACATAACAAGTCTCAATTACTTTTTAACAATATTCCATATGCATCAAATGTGGGTAAATTGGAGACTTGTCACAAGATATTTACATGCCTTTTGCTGAAATTCATTGAACATTGCTTGAAATATTTGCAAATGGCCATGTATGGTATATAGTGAGTTGACATTGAGCCAAAAATCTGATGCTTGACTTACAATACAGCTAACACTCAGGCACTATTGGTGAATGGCACATTTTGAGCATCAGTGCAGTATTTACAGGGTCAACGAACAGCCAGTGGCATACAGTTAATCAAGTTGAATGTCAACATTAACAACAAACAAACAAAAAAAAATTTTTATTTTTTCTCATTTGCAAATAAATTCAACAACTCTGAGCACTTATTTTGACAAATATTTATAAAATAGTAATAAATAAATAAATAAATAAAAATTTGAGGGCCTGAGCTCAAGTACGAATTTAATGCTCCAAAACGTAATTTGCATCAATTTCAACCGAGCTGTAGCTCCTGAAATCAAATCACTGGTCCCATAACACAAATGATAATGTCATTTGGGCAAAGGAATCAAATACAATGTCAACCTGCACAGAATCAGAGCTCAGTTTATCCCAGACACAAGCTAAAAATAAATCCATAATACTTAGAAAAAATGTATTGATAAAAGATAACCATAATGTTAAGAATACATGGCTGTTTTGAAAAGCTTACTTTTGATGGAAAGGGGGTGGTTGTTTATATGAATAAACCTTTATTCCGGTCGGCATTTTTAAGAATTCTCTCTAATTAGCTTTCACATTAACAAGAAACTGTATGCAAATCATGGATTGAGCATGCTCTCTCTCTCTCTCTCTCTGTGGTCCTTTAGAAACTCAAAATTAATGAATAAATAATTTGTTCCTATTTCATGATATGCAGTTATTGTGCAAGCCAAGCTCAAAATGTAATCTGAAGAAAACAATTAGCAGAGACTTAAGGACCTTCAAGTCTGCAGCTCATTCATTTTTCAAAACAGAACAAACAGGGTTTGTGTTTCTTTTCACACTTTGCTCATGCTGACTTGATCCAAGTAGACTCTAATAGGGAACAGCACCACTAAAATATAACAAAGGTATGAGTAAGTGTGTGTGTAAAACTCTCACAAGCAGCTTCATGCTGTTGTTTGGACACTTAAAGCTGGTCAACCAGCTGGTCAGCCAGTGTAGTCACCTGGTCCAGTTGCTTGACCACTAACTTACTCTACCTGCTTTTGACCACCAACAGACCAACTGCGACCTGCTAAGTGTCCCAAATAAAGCTTGGACCATAATAAACCAACTTATCACCTCAGCTGATGGAAACTGGAATTTTCAGCTGAGCTGCGAGTCTAGCTGGGCCATTTCAGTGGAGCTTTATGTCCAGCAAGGCCATTTCAGTCAAGATGTATGTGTAGTAAGGCCATTTCAGTAGATCTATGTCTTGCAATGCGATTTCAGCTGAGCTGTAAGGCTAACAAGGCTTTTCAGTCAAGCGGCAAGTTGTGAAAATAGCATTGCTATTTCAGTAGAGCTGTGAGCCTAGCCAAGCCATTTCAGAGTTGTGAGTTTAGCAAGGCCATTTCAGTTGAGCTGTAAGCCCAGCAGAGAGGCTGGCCAGTAACCATGCAAAAGCATGGGCTGCTTCTTGCCATGAGCTCTCAAAGTTCCCGAGCACACATAGCCAATCCGCTGGCATTAGAGGGCTTTCATGGGCCCTAATAAAGCCCACTCCAGGAAGACATAATTCTGCTCATCACAAAGTTGAAATATTAAATGCAAACATAACAAGATGACCAATCTTCCAATTTATTTGCTTTTTTTTTCCACTGCGATTTTCAAAGTATTAACTCGGACAAATGGCCATTTTAGGGCCACAAAATGCTACGTTTATTTCCAAATATTACACCCTTGAAAAATAAAACAGCAGCAAAATTTTAAAATGTGTAGCAGAGTAACATTATACATTTTGCTGCCCATGGTCAAGGTGTAATATCTATGCAGTAGATATTTCATTGAAATCAATAGCCACTCTTCTGAACTTGTAAATGCGCAAGCTTGCATAATATAATTGAATTTCATTCCTGGCCCACCTATTGATTGGCTTCCTTGCTCGACTCAAGGATTTCATCACATTGTGATGTGCTAGCATGTCTCCATTGACTTTAGAAGCCCTGGAACAAGGCCCCTTACCCTTCGAGTGAAGCTCATTGAATCCTGTACAAATTTTTCTGGCTTCCAGAAGTAAGACGGCCGCACAGAGGACAGAGATAGGATGTTATTGGAAGGTGAGGAGAGGACAAACAATGCAGGCAGGTTTGTAAGGCAGGGCAAAGGTTATTTGGCTATTTTTCACTTTCTGAAAGGTTCCTTCACCCAGCAGAAAGCTGATACCTCCCTTAGACTGGCTATTCTAAGGTAAACCTGCTTCTAATTTTCAGTAAATTACCTCCTTGTACCGCCTTGAGTGTGGGTGGGTGAATCTTTTTTTTTCAATATTTAAAATTGCCTGTGCATGCCAGAACTTTGTACTCACATTTGCATGGCTATCGTGTTTCCGGGGATTTTATTGCAAACCAATCAGCCAATGTCACCTTCACTATTTACATTAGTTCATCCCACCACATTTAATGCGGCCAAATGAATGCAAATTAAGATATTAAAATATATTAATACAAGTGATGCTTCTAATGTCTCCTATTTTAACAGCCATAGAACCAAAGGGATACAAATGGATGGAACGTGAACCAACGGTCACATTTCAAGATACATAAATTATATTCGTATATTCATAAGCAATTCATGTCAGTCTGTAAACCGAGCCCAGTCTCATCTCGATGCATCATACATTGACGCTACCAGACCAAGCACCGATATACGACATAAAATGACGCTTTTGGCATCTTTATTTGATGCCAGCTTAAAACTAAGCCTACCCCCTAACCCCTAACCCTTAATCCGAACCCTAACCCTAAACGTCAAATAAAGACGCCAAAAGCTTCCTTTTGTGTTGTGTATTGACGCTTGGTCAGGTAGCGTCACTATATGATGAATCGAAATGAGAATGTGTTGGTAAACCAGACTTCAGAGTGGGTGGCACTGTTGCCTCACAGCACGAAGGTTGTAGGGTTGAATCCCCATGGGGCCTTTCGGTGTGGAGTTTGCATGTTCTCCCTGTCTTCGTGTGGGTTTCTTCCTGGTGCTTTATTTTCCTCCCGCAGCCCAAAAATACTCATGGCAGGTTCATTGGAGACTTCAAATTGCCAGTAAGGATAAATGTGTGAGTGAATAGTGTCTGAATTGTGTTTGGACCCTGAAATGGATTGGCGAACAGTCCAGGAGGGGGTCCCTGCCTTTCGCCCATAGTCAGCAGGGATAGGCTCCAGTTCCCCTGTGACCCTCCTGAGGAAGAGGCAGTATAGAGAATGGACGGATGGATGTTCACTGGGCTGGACATTCTTAGTCCCCTGTCTTCCATGGACAGTGTTGTGGTGTATACGCTCCCAAAAATGATGTAGAATATCATCCTACATCCTCAGCAATGTGGAGTTAGTGCACGACAAAAGTATTACAGTTTGCTGTAGATGGATTAAAAGGCTAGATCAAAGTAATATAACAAAGAACAGGAACCAGTACAGAACTAAAAACGGTACTATCATTCATACATTTCCAAGGCAATACACTCTGGCAGCTAAAATGCAAAATGGCCGCAGTCATATATAACAGGTACATAAGTATTTGGACTGGAGGACAATTTCACAGGACTGCAATTTCTACTACTTTCATTACACATAGCTGTGGACTCAAGGGTATCTGCTTCCATATTTACTGAACCCTTTCACGTTCTGGCCTTGTGACATTGTATCATGGTCAGAACACTTACAGACCTTACTGTATATGCCCCGAATGATGAATATGCCAGAAAGAGTCACATTTGTGCTCTAATGCAGATGTGTTTAGTCAAATCAGTTTAAATAATCCAGTTATGGAATACAAATTTTCCATGAGCTTCATGTCAATTCTGACTGTTGAAACCTTCAGTGAAGTGTTCAGTGATAGAAAGGAATGATCATGCATTCATGAATTAAAAAAAAAACAGCGCTCTTCACTCTACTCAACAAATAATAGCTTGTAACAGAAACACAACTTAAAGTAAATTAAACTGTTCTCTTAGCAGTAACCCTCACCACATCTTCAAATATGCTAATCCAGGAAAACAGAATGAACGCACTCATTAAACATCCAATGTACCTCTCTCATTAAATGTAAATCATGAAGAAACAAAATTGAAAATTCATTGTTTGGTCAAGGGGACAAATTTGTCGCTGCTGTTGATTGGTGGGAAAGGTCAGGGACGTGAAGTTGTCTTTGTATCTTTGATTTATCACATTGATGTATGTGTTCCCGGGCATTTAGCAAAGGTTGAGTAACAAACAATGCGGTCTGTTAAAAGCAGGCCTCTATATCATTCTGTCTGGGAACTCTATTAAGGAGGGGGAGGCTGGCAGGAGAGGGGGTAGCACTCTGTGCTTTTAGGGGTATAAATTGATTCATTTTGCAGCTCTGTGCTCACTGACCCCAACTTTTTAATATCATCTCAATTTGAAGAGGCTCGCAGTAGCTGATCTCAGTCTCCGCAAAAACCATCTTTTATTCTCGCATCGGGCTGAAAGAGATCTGTAATTTCAACCCACGAGTACAGCAGTATATCTATGGGCCTGTGAGAACACACTATATTCAACGATTGCTGACGAGTGCAGTTTCTCATGAGCGATTATATCCTTTTTCTGGTTGAGAGCAGCTTTTATATTCATAACAAGGGCTGTTATTACGGCTCCCACTGCTAACTGTTCATTGAAAAAAGAATTATTACTTCCTTTGTTTGATCAATTTTGTGTATTTCCCAAATATATGAAGTTTAAATTTGTTCTCAAATAATTACAACTATTTTGGCCTTAAAAGAACATAAAGTCACCCATGCACTTTGTCGCCATTACAGGGAATGACAATTTTTATCCACACATGAACACAAGGGATTTGCTTGAATAGAAACCTACCTTTTCGATTCAATGTCCAATAAAAAATAAAAAAACATGTCAACGCACACATGAGGTGATTTATGTCGCAGTAGGCCAGCTGTCCAAGAATGTCCCAGTCTTATGTCATGCAGCCGAACCCCTGAAAATGTTTTTGTCCAAAAAGCTGCCTTTTGAATTAATTATACAGTTTTATTGCTCTAAGGAGCCTCGTTTTAATTATGGTGCTAAGCGCTTAAGTCAGTCGGCCACTTCATTCCCGACACTGCCACCCCCCTGCACACACAAATAGGTAAAACTAGAGTGAAGGAGCTCACACTGAAAATGCAGTGAGAATGAACACAGCCATGCACACACACACACATGCATGCATGAACATCCACTCAAACACATGGACGCACCCACACACACACATACACACACGCCTGCTCACATGCATGCTCACATGCGCACACACACACACACACACACACACACACACATGAATGCTCGCATGAGCACACACACAGACACACAAGTACACACACACACACACACACGCTCGCCACATGGCCACATGCGCACACACATGCACGCCCACATGCATGCATGCAAGCAAACACACACACGAACACATGCACGCGCACACACACACACACACGTACATGCAAGAGCATGCACATACAGGCACATGCACAAGCACATGTCGGGTAGAAATGCATACATTTCTTAGGCATGTGCACATGCACGCACATACTAATAAGCGCACAACTCCTACAATCTCACCAGGGAGTTGCATGTCCAACACCAGTAATGCTAACTATTATCACCAGTGTCTCTTAAAGAGAGAAAGAGTGGGAGAGAGAGAGATTGAGAGAGGGAGACAGAGAGAGATAGAAACAGGCAGAGAAAGAGATTTAAGAGCATCTCTTCAAGCAGTTTCATTAGGTTGAGCTGAATGTTCCTAGCTGAAATACATCCTGAAACCACTTCTTCTACTCTATGAACACTGAGTCCAGAGGAATGATCATGTGACAAGCGAGACCGCCGCCCCCAACCCCAACCCCCTCTTCAGCAAATGTTTATTCTGCATCAATTCCTGGCATGTAGGCAGCACACTATGTGGGAATTGAAGATATAGAGAGAATGAGACAGAGAGATGCAGAGAAGGAGAAGGAATGAGAGGCAGGCTTTTCAGAACTGTTCTGCTGGCACTGTCCAGGAATTATCCCCAGGCAGAGAGAGAGAGAGAGAGAGAGAGAGAGAGAGAGAGAGAGAGAGAGAGAGAGAGGACAAGAGAGGCAAGCTTTTTCAAAACTATTTTGCTTGTAGTGTCCAGGAATTATCCCCAGGCAGAGAGAGAGAGAAAGGGATGGAGGGGGTAGAGAGAGAAAGGGGAGAGAATGAAAGACAGAACAGGCACGCTTGGGAACATATCCGGTTCGAACAAAACTGCTCATTACTGTGATGCAAAACGGCAAACGTAATATTGCCCGTGATTTATGGGCCGCTTCCACGCCCCGCACAATTAAACAGGCACTTCTAATCGAACACCGCGGGCCAATGATATTCACACTTTTACAGGTCGTTCTGCTCGGCTGAGGGAAGTTCTTCTTCTCTTGTTCCATTAGTGAATGACTCTGCAGTTTCTGGGGCCCAGAGCACTTCCCGCTTGGGGACGAAACGAGGACGTTCTGTATCTGAAAAAGCCGGAAATTCATTTGCCATATATAAGTTACTGTATATCTGAGCCAGTTCTGGCTGACAGAGCCAGAGAACTAGGTGCAGATGTGTCCTGAATCTCTTGCTATCTAGCATATAAACTGCACCTACTGTATGTCGCACTGTGAACCCTAAATTTTCCTTATTTTCTTTAAGATCCCTCCACACAATGCAATTAAGTTGGCCTACAAAATTTTTTTTGAGGTAATAGGTTCCCACAAAATATAGAGTTCACCACACTATCAGGGTTTACAGTGTCTGTATGCTTTGAACATGTGCATGTTTGGATGTATATATGTATGTATGTATGTAACTTTGCATGCATTTACAAACGTATTTATCTATGTGTACATGTATGAATGCAAGCATGTGTGTACACACGTATGTATAAATGAATGTGCGCAAGCATGTACGTACATATGAAGAGTTTGTTTCCAAAACACAATATATCTATTTTACTTATTTTGAGTAAATCAGCAAGAGACACAAAAATTACATGGGCTTTATTATTCATAATGATGAAATGTGCCATGTATCACAACGCATTGCCTCTGAGACCCCGGCGCCTGTTGGAGGCAGCTGAACATCTGGCTCCTCATAGCGAGAAACCGTAAACATAGGAAACCCCCGGGGCCATGTACCCTGGCCATCACCTCACCGACTCAATCGCTCTACAAAGAGGACACGTCATTCTCTAATTAATAAAAATGAAAGAACTCAAGCCACCATACCGTATTGCCGAGTTCATGTGCGTTTCTCATTCTTTTCTGGGTATTCTGATTGTGCTTTTCCTCCACCCTGTTACCATTTTCAATACATTCGCTTTAGAGCAATTATAATCCAGGGGGATTCACGATGCACGGGGACATCGGTAAGTATTCAGACAGTGGCATGATCTTCAGCGACAGCAATTCACACCATACTCGGTCCACACCATATTATGTAAGGTAAACGCCCAAAATTTCCATTGCTAGCATTAATTTCTGAGGTCATTAACATACATAGGAAATATATGCAATGCAGGAATGACATCTCTTTAAAATGGAGTCACTGTGTAGTTATGGACATTACAGCACGTGAGCATAATCTCATAATTCTACCAGGCCCCAGGCTGTGACAAAATAACCCATCCTAGACACTGGCATCAGTGGCTCTTTCAATCATTCTGAAACCAGGCAGTAAATGCCTTGTCAACCCTCGGTCCAATTTACTGTCTAAACTGCACAAAAACGAATTTCCCCATCAGTCAGCACAGCTGATATTACACATGCTCAAAATTAACCTCACCTGGGAACTGTCCAATCAATCCATCAATTAGTAAAACCACTCATTCACACTACTCTGGCCATCATTCCTTGACCATTCATGAATAAAGCCATGGATGCAGTGGGTTTGTAAAGAAAATATGCAATGTAGTTGAAGACTGCTAATTCCCTCTCTCTCACACAAACACACACACACACACACACACACACACATGTATGCGCTCACGTGCACAAACACAGTCGCATGCACACACTAAAACATGTGCATTGTGGTTCATAAGTACTTGGACAGTGACATGAGTGAAAAAGACTGCCATTCCAGCATAGTTTACCCAACGTGGATATAATTATGGTTAAGCTAGGAGTCTGCACTGTGATGATATTTACTGCCAATGTATTTCTATACAAAGTAATTGAACCATGCAAGTCATAGATCCCTTCACAATACTTTCCTGTTACCAGCAAAAAACTCACACATCTCAATGTAAAGTCATAGACTACTAAGGCAACTCTTTCACATAGCAACACATTTACTCGGATTATATGACCACCATTTCCACACCAGTAAGTGTGTGAGCAGCATCATTACAGCTTTGTCACTGTCACAGTCCCACAATGGCTCACACTGAGCATCACAGTTAAAACACGGGACGGCAGTTATATGAATCATTCCTCATGTTGGCAAAGTGCTCCCTGTACTCACTTCCTGTCATAATAAACAAATATCTCATAAGGGCTTCAATGACAGATGAGCAGGGGATTCTTCACAAAGCAGGATTAGTGATCTCACTGGATAACTGTGCTGCATAAAACCTGGAACAGACTCCTTTTACTGCAGCCCAACGCCAAGCTTTTAGAGGCTCCCAGGTTTTAAGCAGTGCCATCATTCAGCTAATTCAGCAATTCTGCTTCATGCCCTCGGGCCCAAACTTAATTAAAAGATACACACTGCTGAACCTTTCTGTCATTCTCTCCAAGAGAGAGAGAGAGAGAGAGAGAGAGAGAGAGAGAGAGAGAGAGAGAGAGAGAGAGAAAGAAAAACAGAGCCTCCCATATTTTTGAAGACAGAAGGCAAAAACGAAAAAAGTTACAACAAGAAATATCGATTGTTTACTTTGGGAGTGTCCAGTCTTATCTGAAAAGGGCCGGTGTGGGCGCTGGTTATCATTATAGCCCAACACTTGAACACCCAATGCTACTTGCTTATTGAATCACCGATTAGATAGTTATTTGAATTGCGTATTGTAGCAGTGGGCTAAAATAAACACCTGCACCCATACTGGCCGTCTCTGGATAAGAGTTAAAACTGGTTTGATTGTATGAGGGTTTTATGTGCAATTTTTAGTATGTGACAACACTGTATTTTTAATATTTTGACCTGTTGTCAATGTTGTGAATGATTGTTCTGAGACAGACACATACCTTTAATCTGTGGAATGGAAAAACATACCTGGATCCCATTTTCCCAAAGCCAAGCATGCAGTGTAAAATCAATTGCTGGATTTTCAACGTCTGGAACTTAATATGCCCAGCAAAATAAAGGTTTGGAAAATAGTACAATGAATGCATTTGAATATGTCTTTGTAAAGTACACCGGGAGCTAGAAATGCTCTGTAGCGGCTTGTATTTAATTAACTCAGTATTTTACGAGCACAAAGTCATAATGTTGCTTATCCAGGCAAAGGACCCCTTATGCATGAACATATGCAGGCACATTCAGTGTAATGAAATGGAGGCCAATGGAAGCCACTAAAATAGCTCAACCTCAAATGGCTGCCTAGCAACAGGGCGCGAAGGAGGGACTGTTCGGTCGCAATAAACCTCCTGCCGAACAGGTGGGCCATGAACCAAACATAACTACGCTTTCACCCGAAAACAAGAGAGACATTTCAAAATGTGCAAGACGGCTTTTTTTTTATTTTTTTTTTGAGATGCTTCAAAATGATTCATTGAGTGCAGGAGAAAAAAAAAAAATTTTTCGTTCAGTTTTTATAGTTGCCTGCACCATTTACCTGATAGCAAGAATGGAGGCAACTTTATTGCTGTTGTAACCTCTGAATCACTGATATCAGTGTCTACACTGCCTGTCAAAAGTTGATTTTTTTTCCCTTTTTTTTTTTTTTTTTTTTTTGGCGTGGAAGACACCTGCATCTACTGATAGCCTCAGATCACACTCCCCAGACAGTCATCAAATGCAATGAATTCACAATCCGGTGAAATATTATGGCTTCATTTTAATGATAATATGTCCAATGGCTTTTGCCCCCATATAATGTGGTATATTTTCAAAAAGGGCAGAAATTCCTTCTTCAGTCACTCAACATATCTTAAATTAAAGCATTCAGTCTGCACTTTATAAAACGTATTTAAAAACAAAAATATGCCTGATTGTCCTCAAATAATATAATTATATATTGTAGAAAGAATAGAATCGGAACTGCAGATATACTGTACGAAGCATCATCAATGCGGAAAACTACGAATTTAATTTCAGAGATAACGGCATGGAATCATGCCAAGAGGATTAATAATGGCTGATAGTGCTGTTCTCTTTGCAGATTTAATTTAGTTTTCCTCACAGAAACATCCTCAGTGTGATTCTTAATGAGTAATTTCAGCAATTAATTAGCCTTCAGCACTTCACTCTGCCGAAAGTGAATCCATCGTAATGCGTATCTTCTCTACAGAGACTACAGAACAGGGTACTTAACTTTGTTTTATTTTGTATTTTTAAAAATAGTTTCTTTTTTTCAGCATGGCCCCATAACCTTGCATGGTGTGTGACAGTTCATTTTGTAGTTCTGCCAATAGAATGACCCCAAATGCTTTCTCCCGCTCTCTCTCTCTCTCTCTCTCTCTCTCTATTCTGTTTGATTATTTGTGTCATGATACTCGTTTGTTTCTTTATGGAACTATATATCGGCATGGATGGTTAAATGGCGATGTTGCATAGGGGTCTTTCACTAGTCAAATCCCCTTTTTCTTTCTTCATCTCTCTCATTCATTTGTGATGCAGTGGTGCAATTAGTCAAGGCTGCCTTTTCAACTTTGACAAATTGCACTTTCATCGCCCGATACGAGTTTGGACAGAAGCGTGAAGCCGACTGGGCTGTGAGGCAGAACTGGGTCCCCGAGCAGAATTAATGAGTTTATTTCTGGGGAGATCATCTTTGTTTACAGAGCAAATTTTTTTTCTCCAAACTTGAAAATCCAAAGGTTAAATCCAGTTGAGGAAGGGCCCGCAGGGCCCGCATGCGGAACATCATAAACAGCAAATTTACTGTACTGAAACAGGACACGAAACTGAGATGGCACAGGGACATTTCAGATTGGTGCGCGCCAGCAGCTGTAACGGCTCTATCCGGACTAAACTTCAATTCAGCAGGTTTTTTGTTTATTTATCTTTTTTATTTATGTATGTACTTATTAATTTTTTTTGCTGTTATT
Organism: Gymnothorax javanicus; assembly: GCA_029692085.1. Classification (NCBI taxonomy): domain Eukaryota; kingdom Metazoa; phylum Chordata; class Actinopteri; order Anguilliformes; family Muraenidae; genus Gymnothorax; species Gymnothorax javanicus. The sequence continues at coordinate 84,195,842 of CM056201.1, forward strand.
CAAAAAGGTGCAATGAAACCTGCAGTATTTTTTTTCTACAACCGACAAACTTCAAGATGCACATGACTCAGCTTCCTGAGACCATGCCCGTCGAAGCCATCACTTACGACAGACCAGCCACAGTCTGCACACACAAGCACACACTAACACACATACATGCATGACCTCCGACATGCCAAACATATCAAAACACAGACACACGTGAACGCAACACAAGCGCTAAAATGTGCGCACAAACAAAAGGAAACGCAACATGCCTTCACAAACACACTTGCAAATGTGGCACCAACCTAACTTTATTTATATTTTAATGCAGTTAATATGCAGTTTTCAAAGCACGCGCGCAGGTTCACATGCAAACACACAAAAAAACAAACAAACACACACACACACACACACACACACTCACAGTCCCAACAGTAAGTTCCAGGTTCTAAATTAGTCGATTCCATTTAACTGCAAAGAAACGCCCCCAAAGCCGGATGAAGTAGGCTGGAAGTGAGGGTGTGGCTGGGTTTAATGACTATAGTTTCATGAAGTGGTGTGTATTTTTGAACATTGTGACCCATCAGGAGGGCGCACCCTAATGACCTCAACAAAAAAACTGCAGTCTGGAGTCGTCATAGGCCATGGCGACAGTGTAGCTACACATACAAAAGTGCTAACGTGCTTTGCTGATGAAGCTATTTCACTTCAGAAGAGGCCTCTGACCACAAAGCACCTAAACGCTAATGTGGCGCAATATTTTACTTTCGGCTCTTCAAGAACGACTCAACTCGGATCAATGCACCAGACTAGCATCACAAGCAACACATTTGAAGCTTTGATTAAAACAAATAAAGAAGGAAATAAAAATACACTTATTTTAGAAAGCACATCACACTTCGCACCAAAACTAAATTCAGTCTTAATTTTCTCTGATAAGACACTCGCTGAGGTCTGAGGTGATTAAGTTCGGCTGTGCTTTACTTCAAACGCAGGAGAAGAGAGTTCTCATTAATTGGGCATGATAAGAAAGCCCAAGTGTGCTTGCGGGCCTATCAAATGGCATTTCAGATGGAGAAATATTTTTCACGATGACAATCACACGAGTGGATGTTTACAGTTACACAAGGGTGAGCAGGAATCAAGCAGATCCACTCTCTTCAGCTTTTATACTCACCTTCTAGTTCCTTCAGTCAGGTAAACCTATGTATTAGGATTGAACAAGTTTATTGACATGTAGATGTAATGACATGTTTATTAAGCGGAAGGTTCGTCTGTGGAGGTGCTCCCTACCATGGTATAGCAAGAACATACTAAACAACAATAAAATAAGGTAGGGAGCAGAACTTATGAACCCCCCCACTGTCAGACAGAGCAGAACCAAACAGGTGGAGGTTGGGGTGGAGGCGGCAAGCAAAAAGCATCTCTCACCTGGCGCATGAGGCAGCGAACTGAGAAGCGAAGAGCCGCACTTCATTGTGCTTAAATAGACCAACGTAATCGGTTCTTTTGCGCTTAAATAGACCAGCGTAATCGTTTCTTCCTTGTTGCCGCTCTGCGATGGGTGTACTCTCGCTGCCGCAGACAACTGCATCAGGAGATGTAGTAGGACTCAAGTTTCCTGCTCATGTAGTAGTATGACTCAAGTAGTTCCACTTATATCTGTGAATTTGAAACGCATTCCAATACCTATGCATAGGGAACACAGTTGATCAGAGCTGGTCAAGTCAAACAAAAAAAAAAAAAAGTGTTGACCAGGGTTTGTCTGTGAATGTGTGTCAGAGCGAGTGAGAGCATGTTTGAAAGAACTCGGCGTCTCTCGCAGCAGTGCCAATTCATGTAGCCTCAGCATTATAGAAGTGGATCCAAGCCAAGGTATCAGAAAGTAACACATTCGCCACAAGGGGAACGCATCAATGCTGTAAACCATCTAGACCTTCCGACCAGTATCACACTTTCTTTAAAGACGGGACAAATATTTCCACATCAAATATATGCCAAAAAAATATCAAGTTGAATTGACCTATCTTTCAGAGTGCACGCTCGAGGTTCAGAAGGCAAACGTTATTCAATGCCAGCCACCTAGATGTGCTTATTAAGGCTAATCTATTAAATGAAATCAGCTAGCTGAGCTCAAGGGGAGAGGCACAAGACTGGACTTTCTGACCCCAAATATTGCACCACTGTCATCCTTTCATGTTCATATACAGGGAGTATTACACCTTATCTGGGATGGGCCAATGTGGATGTAGCCTTCATTCCAGCCATGAAATTATAGACCTGACGCTTCTAATGAAGCTGAAGAGTCTTTGCTAACCTGACCTGGATCAGTAAAATCAGGTCAGCGAAGCCAGTCTGGCCAATTATTGCCAAAAATTGTTCACTTAATTGCCAGGAAAGAAAGAAAACCAGGGCAGGAATCGGATTTGATTGGTCAGCAGCATAGGGGATTGCTGCAATAGTTACAGGCACCTACCCAACACAGTCAGTACTTACCACGCTTGCATGTGCGACTGAAAGGCTGGGTTGTGCTGAACTGTATGCAAATCAAACTCGGTTAATTATGCGGCTACAGATGGCATCCCGGGGGCAGCGATCAGCACCTCTCCTCGTTAGCAGTGTGAGAGAGACGAGTGCAGGGGCCGTCAGGCCCGAGAGCGTGGAGTGTTTTACACACTCAATCTCTGCTTTATATTCAGAGCTCTCTGCCCTCCCTCCTCCCTCCATCTCACTCTCTGCCTGGTATCTCTCAACCCATCATTCACTCCTTCATCTACCAATCTCCCCTCTTTTCCACCTTCCCCTCACGTCTGTTTCCCTCCCTTAATTTTGCCTTTGTAACCCCATCCCCCTTTCATTCTCCCAGCTCCTCCTTCCCTCTCTCCACCTCCCTCCCTCCCTCATTCCCCTTCCATTTCCCTGCCTCTCTGATCCCTCCATCTCACATTCCGCTCATCCCTTCCACCCTGCACCTCCCCCTTCCCTCACCTCTTTCCTTCCTATAATGATCCCACCATCCCCCACCCTTTGTCCCTTTAAAATTTCCCCTTTCTCCTCCTCCCATCTTGCTTCCTCTCTCTACAGTTCCTCTTGCCTCCATCACTCATTCCTTCCACTCTCATCCCTCCATCTCACCCCCAATTGCCACGCTCCCATGATCCAGTTCAGATGTAAGCCCGTTCAACTGGCAAAGGTGCTTATCGGCAGCAAAATAGCAAACAAAGACAGGATATGGAGGAAACCATGGCTTTATTGATACAGTTCACTCACGTCCCTTTGTGTCACATGGTATTGCCATGAGGACCAAGGACGCGTCATCCAGAGAAACGCAACAGTGTTATTGTGACATCATGGGCAAAGCTCCACTGATACTGAGGAACACTGACAGTGGATTCGCATCAGTGACATCTCTTAAGTGGGTCCGTCCCACGCACACAAGGTATCCCACGACAACCCTCAGTAAGCTAGATGTTCTGAAGGAGGAGGAAGAGAAAGTTGTTCCTGAAAAGGCCCATTTTTTTCACTAATCAGCATGGCTACCATGTTCCGTCCCGAATCATTTAGATGACAAGTGAAACATTTCACGATGGACAGGGTTGCCCAACCCTCTTCCTGGAGGCCTACCATCCTGTCGGTTCATTCCAACCCAATAAACCTAAAATCACTGCCGGAGATCTCCTTCAGCAGCTGATTAGCAGAGAAAGATTGGGCAACCCTGCCATAGACTCAGGAAAACGGAGAATGTAAAATAATTTAGCCAAGCTATCCAATCATATGAATGCTTTAGCTCAAAATTGAACAATGAAGCTAAATCCTGGCGTGAAATCCAGACACGAGTTTGGCCCTCCAACATCTGCTTTCTTTCTCCACCTCTATAACTAGTGCACTCCTGTATTAACAAAACCATATTTACATCCTTAGTATTATGAAAAATATACATTGGAATTAAGGCATTATTAGTGAGAAGCAAGTACAAAAAAAGCTTTTGAAAATGGCTTAAGGGTTACAGAAGACAGGTCTGTCTGAGTTAAATACACTTTGGTTGTTTGTGCATAAACATATTTGAATCTTTGAATCCTCACAGTGTGTCGGGAAAAAGCCCCATTTTCGCAACTCAAAACTGGTCACATAGCCCAGTGGACAGATGGAAGCTCTTCCATAACAAAACCAGACCCAAAATTCCAAAATCTTCCACTGCAAAAAAAGCTTTTTAGTCTTACGAGACTTAAAATTTAATTTTACTATCTCAGGTTGAAAATATGAGCTTGTCTTTAAGGTTCTACGTGCTTGACAAGCTAGATTTTATAACCTTGTTAAAAAATCTCAGAACAAGTGAAATTTCAAGTCTCACATCACTGGCAGATATTTTTGTCTCACTGAGCAAAAATTTAAAGGAATACATGACTTTTAAATCAAAACTGAAGTTTATTTTGCGGTGCTCAGGGCCATTTAAGGCCCACCTGAAATGACCGCCCTTTAACTGAACGCTTGTCCTCAATGAAAGCGCTCTTTTATACGCAGTAACACCTTCATTCAGGAGCTGCTGAAATCTGCAAGCAGTGCCAATTTCACACATTCATATACGAGTGTACAGTTATACTGAGGCAACGCAGAGGCTTGCATCCCATTCAGAGCACAGACCGCCAATCCAACATGTATATTTCATTACAAATAAGTTCATTGCATAACAATCATGTCATATTGTGCATAATTTAATGCCTTTTTATCACTAAATGCACTTCAGCATATAAAGTATATAGTATGGACTCTGAAAATAGTTTAAGTATGTACTCTCACTGATGATCCAATCAATCCAATTCAATGACTGGCACCATGTTTGGGGTTCCCACTTGTGCAAGCTGCGATGTATAAATCAAAAACAGAAACACTGCAGAAATCAGAAACTTAAGATCCGCTCTTAAAAACTGAGCAGCTCCCCCATTGTAACAGCACTACCCCCATTTCACCACCAGGAGGCACAAAGGCACTAATAAGGGGGAGACATCCAACAGACACAGCTATCCTATCGTTGGCTCATTTCCATTGTGACATCACAATGCAAATAGATCCACATGCAATGATTTTGGTCCAATGAGAGTTGAGATATCATTTGCTTGGAGTCCAATTCAAAGGTATAAAACAAGGCCGCATGTTCTACACAGGGACATCAACGCAACCTTGGCTGTAGCAACGTCAAAGACCAGATTTCACAGATAATAGCAGGAAATAGTGCCATCCAACCGCAGTCAGCATTGAGTATAAAGGGGTATTATCGATGCACTGAGGGAGTAAAACATTGGTTTGAAAACCTTTTCTTTGTTTGATCAGAAAGGTGTAACGATGACCTTTTAATTCTATTTTGAAACATCTGTCAGTAACAGGAGGACAACCCTGCTTCTTTCAATAACCCACAGTGCAAATATAGTCAAGCCAATTTAAAATTCAAAACTATATGCCCATTTCAGTACACATTTTGGCCAGTAAGTAAACAGAATGCTCAATTTAGACCCAAGTGAACAACAGAGGAAATACTAACCTCGCAAGAAATTTGGCCAAAAATTCAGTCTATATGTAAGCAGTACAATTTACAAATTCAAACTTACAAACAATACTTTTGATTTCCGAGTCAACCAAGGGCTAATCGAGCCTATGGTTTGTCAGCCATTATGGAAAACGCAGCAAACATGCACTTCCCTGACACCAAACAAGCCAGCTTCATAATCACATCGGTTGTTCATTCACGAGGCCATTCAGCATACAATTCATCCCAAAGAACTCTGATTCTCAGAGGTCCTACGTGCATTATCCCCATGAAGCACATGCCGTCAATCTATCAAATCAGGTTAAAGACTGGACCCAGCACAGTAACCAATGAGGCCTGTTCAGACAACAGGCATGACACCGTAACCATTCTAACCAACCACTGAGCTCAACCCAGAAAGCCATCTCAAGTACAAATCAAGCCCAGATCGCGGTATTCAGTGCAGTAACCACCTTAAATTGGTAGTTAGTCCAGACCCAACAGCTGCCCAATTCAGCAGAAAGTATTAACTTTCATCAAAACCAAATCTAATCTCAACACATTAATGCAAACAAATGAATTTGACAGGAGTGGCAACGAACATTAAACAACCCTTAAACTCCAGGGTCAAGGGATTGGGCAGGGGAAAATTATGTTACATTTGGGAAAAAATATATAAAGTAGGCAGTAAATCTTTTGGTACACCCAAATAAAAACTCTTCATGGTGGTTCAGAGTTAGGACTTCACTAGTTTGAACCCTTGGCCTGTGTCCAGGACGTTGGGAGGAAACCAGGACATCTTAAACCTCCGGAAGCAGCGAAGGCAGAGGCTGCAGGGCCAGAACAAGTTGAGGCCTCCGCACCAGTTGGCCAGGTAGACGAGCGGGTAGGTCACTTTGGGGAAGTAGGTTTTCCAGTGCTTGGTGACATCACTTCCCGTGGGCAGGTGCAGGGTATAGTCGCTCCACCTCTTCGACACACCGTAGGCGGCCCGGACACACCGCCCACTCTCCGTCCATTGGATGTTGCTGTCAGGGTCGCAGTTGAACTCCACCCACTCCGAGGTGAAATCACCTAGCTGAGGGGGCGGGGTCTCAGCGTCTGCCGCTGACCGCCTAAGCTCCGCCCCCTGAACCGCCACAAACAGCTCGTCCACGCCCCGCACGGCTTTCACCCATGGCATCGAGTTCTCCGTGTCCAGGACGAGGATGAGCCGCGAGCAAAAACCGCCATTTTTCTCCTGCCACCAATCCAGCACCTCGTCCAATCGCAGCGTGTCCCCGCCTATAGAAACAAACAATTGCAGAGAGAAGCATTTTCAGTTTAAATTCACTCATTTAAAGCCGACAAGTTACTGAGGAGAGGCAGTAACACTACTACAAGGGGTTAATTAATGGACAGAAGGTAACAGGGATGAGACAGTCAAAACTAATGACAAACTAGTTGCTAACTGGCCACTATTAGCTACTTTTTAAGCAACATTTCTGACCAATGGTGTTAGGATGCTGTGAAATGTGTTTACTTTCCCTGAACTTCAACAGAAAACAGTTACATGGGGTAGTGATTCCAGTTAAGCTCCCATAACCTCTCTTCCAAATTACAGTAGTCTAGAGAAAAAGACTTCAATCTTATCCAGAAAGGACGAGTTTGGGTGCTGGCATTCATTACATCCAATCACCCTGACGCCTGACTCTACTAATCAAGGTCTTCAGACTCTTGAGATCGATTACGAGAATCAGGTATGTAACTGTACGGCCGAAAAAAAGGCCTACTTACACATTGGCTCTATCTGGATAAGGTTGAATAACCCTGAACTAAACTGATGTCACTGTCCAGTCCTTCACTTACTGGTCCTCGGTAATCACCGTAATAGAGGACACGTAAACAAAAAGCAACCATAAATATCTATGTCATTGTTCAGAAGCTTTTATTTTATTATAGTTCAATTCGAGGCTTGACATATCACACAGTACCATAAATTCTGTGTGCATCGGAGCAGGCTCTATAAGGGCGATTTTCAGCCAAGTGTGCAATTTAGTGGTAAAAATGTCTTATTGCATTTAATCTATTTAATACTAAATAAACACCCAGGAAGCAATTTAGTATGTTGCAGAACACTTTTTTCTAGTTTAAAAAAATTGTTTGGTCATGTTTGAGGGGAAAAAAACAAAAAATAGCAGGATTTTTACGGTCAAAATGTCCATTTTGTTACCTGTCTCAAGTGGGGTCACTTTTACTCAAGTTGATTTTTTTCTTTTTTCCCTTGAGAAATCTTATCACTTACAAAACTTCACAGGTTTCTTTGTATTTTAGGTCTCTAGAACAGATTTGTTTCCCCATTTCTTAGTTTTCCTCTAAAGATATTAGTCAATAAAGCAATGTCGCAAACTTGGTTCAGTCACCGTCTTTCATGTTACCACCATCACATCTGAGGACAATAATTAACGTTGTCTCCAATAGGTGTCACTACCATGGTTTTTTTTTTTTTTTTAAATACCAGGATGTAAGGAATCTATTTTGGCTGCATTTTAGAATTTGAAGAGCTGTGGGAGGAAGAGACAGCTCTGCAAGTTTTTCCAAACTGTGTGTCTCACAAATTGCACGTCTTTCTTGTTACCACAAAATAATGCATGATTCCAGGTAGAAACTGAAAGAGTGACCTGTAATAGTGTAACTGCTTCAGTCTGCCATAATTAAGGCATGTTTGTGTGTGGAAAAGTGCCCACAGTACCCTGGAAAAACTTTTGGATGTGCCTTTCATGTTACCGTAGTTTGTCTTTCTTGTTACCATTATTGAGTAACAAAAAAGACAAATTGGTAACACAAAAGACAGGTATGACGCCACAATTAAAAAAAAAATAAAATCCAGTTCACAGATGTATAATTTTGATGAAATCTTCATGAAACAAGGCCTAGGCCTACTACAGTGGGGTGCAAAAATTTGGGCACCCCCGGTCTGTTAGAATTAATCTCTAAGTGACTGAAAGCAAACCTGAACACTAAATGCTACAAAGTTAAACATGACACATTTCATCACATTTTAAAGCAAGAAATATTTTTATTTTGAACATTTTACACTTTCAAAATAATAAAACAAGGAAAAAGGCCTTGTGCAAAAGTTTGGGAACCCTGTCAGCTGGTACTTTGTAACTCCTCCTCGGGCAGCTATAACAGCTTGCAAGCCCGTGTTACTGCAGTAACATGAAAGACAGCATGAAAAAATTAAAAATGCATTTTCTCATAATTAAAGATAGTTCTTGCATTGCAGCTTTGTAGAATCCTTAGAAATTCACTGAGAAAACAAAATCAGGCCAAATTATGTGGAAAAAATGGGTTTGATTTTTCAAAAGTGTCTTTCATGTTACTTGCACACTTGGCTGAAAATCGCCCATAAGTGAAATGAGCAATCCATTCATCGCATATTCTTGCCTTCTAGGTTGAAGTTTGAATACTGTTACCATGCACATGTTCCCCCATTCAACAGAGGCACAAGCCCACCAACAATGGACATACAATGGACATATGTATACTGTGAGTATATGAACATACAGAAGTGACATGGCAAAAACAATGCAAATTAGCATCCAACAAGAGGCAACAATGGGCTTTATGCACAGCTCCACTACTTCCTGAACTTAAGCCAGCTCCTTTATTTCCTGTCTTTCATTATTGGACAAACTGATTAATCCAGGTGTGCCTGACCCCACAACAACAATGGTCAGGCACACCTGGATTAATCAGTTTGTCCAATAATGAAAGACAGGAAATAAAGGCGCTGGCTTAACTTCAGGAAGAAGTGGAGCTGTGCATAAAGCCTATTCCACAGGAATTTGTGGCATTTCATGCCACACTGGTCTTCTACATGCCACATTGTACTAGGGACTCTATTTTGAGTATTTAAAGCTCGAAGAAACAAGAGTGGGGTACGTAAACTGTGGTCTGTTCACATTATTAACCACATACATTAGGGATGTCATGCACTAGGAAACTTTTTAACCAAACCTCCGTTTCAGTCCTCGACCAAGTTCTAAGTGGTCCAGTGGCAGCAAACAGAACTGGCCGAGTCGTCCATGTTTCACTGCTAGCAAGAAAGGTTTAATGCTGATTTTTAAAAACAAAACATTATGGTGAGCATAGCATTTTGTGGAGGAGGCTGCCATAACATTTTACTTTCTGTTTATTTTCCGTAGCAAGCAAGCCACTAACAACGTTTTTGTATTAGTTTAAACCGGAATTTTGTCGAACCGGAAATGAAGTTACAAAAAATTAGACATGGAAGTGTGTCAAGTGGATAGGGCTGCATAAGGTCAGTACATATTCGAGCGGCAATGTCATTTTAAAGCGCTGCATTTACTGCGAGGTCCACCCCATCTGGACGTTAAAACCCTGAAAATAAAGCTTGAACCACCAGTCAGCACATTTATTTGATGGCCTTTACATTCATATGGGATGTACCGATGTACACCCACACAGGAATTAAGTTAGTTTAAAATTGCGCTTCTCTCCAAGTACTTGAGGACCTCTATGTAAATACACCACCCCCGACTCTCCCAGTACCCAAATATAAATGATCATGCTCCAGCAGTTCCCTTTGGTAGATAAACAGCCTAATACGAGCTGGCACGCGAAAGATGCGCACAACATATAATGTCATGGAATCCTTTGGAAGCTTTGCCGCTCGCTAAATGTTAATTTGCAATGTTTTATTCATGTCATGCCTGCCATTACAAATACTCAGAAATTGTTAATTGCCACGCTGGGAATGGATTTCCATAGAGACTGCATGTGATAAAGCAGCCTCATAGCCTCAATTATGGCACTGCTTTCACATCTCAGTGGCACCAGCGTGATGCAGAGCCCAACGAATGCAATGCGAGGATGCCTCTGAGGTTCGGGATGCTGACACACTTCCATCATTGTTACGGTTGCCAGGAGACCTTCCATCAGATGGCCAGCTAGCGTCAAACTCATTTTCTCTGAACATAGAGAAGATGTTTGGGACAAAGTCCAGGGCCATTCCTGTCGATTTCTTCAGTCGAAATTAGAACTAGGATCAAAAAAATTCTGTTCCACCTCATTTTTCTTTACTGGTATTGGCGCGTGGAACAAATGACCTGATCTTGTAAAACAATCTGCCACTATGAGTATATTCAAAAAACAAGTCAGGGCATATCTTCAGGACAAATTCTCCATAGACACCTCTAGTGAGTTTATATAATTGTTATGGTTATCTGGTCATCAATCTTAACTTTTTTGCAATCATTTTTCTGTTTTCTAACTTCATTATTATTATTATCATCATCATCAGTATTATAGCCATCAATTTTATTTTCATTATATTTATTCAATTTGTGTATCAACCCTAGGTTTTTCAGTCTGTACAGCTTGTATTATTATTATTATAGTTATTATTCTTATTATATTGTTATCATTATGATTTACCATGACCATCTATATATTATTACTGAGTCGGCGATTTGCGTAATTTCACACATCTCCTCCGAAACCACCGTGAATAATGAGTCCGTTTTCCGCATACACCAGTTTTACTGTGTGACAAAGACGATGCGCCAAGTTTCAAACTTAGTTATGAAGTGAAAACTGCATTTTGAAGCCGTTTTTGCAAGTAAAACTGGCTAATTCAATCAGCTGTTATCGTGTTAAAAATTACCTCAAACCATGTCCGTTGTTGACGTCGATAAATTCCATTATGACCGCGACCTGGCACATCCTTAATCAACAGGCTGCCTACATTGCATCGAAAAACAATGCCCGTGCATATAGCCCGTAGCACGGGTATTGGCTAGTTATTATTATTTCTTGTTGCTGCTCTGTCTAGTTTTTTATTTGCATGAGGACCACATTGGAAATAAGTGTTGTTTGTAATACTTTAATGTGCTATCCTCTGTGATTTTTTTATACATTTATGTATGTCAATGTACAAGTATAAATATTTACCTAAATAAAATCAACCAATCGATCAATCAAAAATTCAACTCTTTTGTGTTCAGGAATCATCGCACTGGAGAGACAGGGCAAGAATTGCACCAGTCCTCATATGTGTGAATGAAAAATTACATTATATTAATGGACACACCTACAGGCTGCATCTCCGCTCAAAGGCCATCGAACATTTATTTCACATCTATCAGTGAAGAGTGCATTCTTTATAAACCTCTATGCCTGTAGGTACACTTCCTGGCCGGTGTATTTGATCGAAATAAGCTTCCCCGGCTTCTCTGTGCATAGCCTCGGACTAGCTGGCTGGTTCAACAACACGGGGTAATGACCTGTTTTTTTGTGTTTGCGCGCGGAACAGAAAACCCACCTTGAGCCCCCTAGGCAACATAACTGATGGAGCACACACAGCGAGCCAGGGAATGCTAGGCCTTGATCACTTTGACCAATCACAGGCAACGCGGCGGGAGGCAATCATGCAATAAGAAAAGCACAGCAAGACTGGACAACCTGCTGGGGCCTATCTCTCGCTGACTTCAAATATAAAAGGCTTCTTCAGCAAAGAGGCGAAAAGCACAGATCTACCGATTCCCCCCCACATTCATTTCTCCGTCAGTTATTCAGGCGATAAAGCTACCTTCAGATTAATTTAAATCAGCTTTAACTATCAAACGGTTAACAAAGACCTATCTCTTGCGGATAAAAATGAGCAACTTCATCAAATATAACATTTAAACAAAAGAAAACTTAATGAGCAGCCTATTCTCAAAGGTGCTATTAATGCTAACTCTGGGTAAAGACAAGCTTTACCGCTGGTACCTCCACTCACGCAGCACACAGATATTTATATTTTCCGAGTGGGTGGAATTAATTTATGATTAATTATATTTTCTTTTGCTAAAGTTATATATCCTACACTTGTAATAAATCCAGTTTTTTGTTCAACTGTGTTGCGAATTCTCAGCAACAACAGACAACAATTTTTTAGGACCTCTACAGAAGACCTCTATGACAAGTAAGTCATGAGAGCAAAGTGACTCCTGAACAAACAGCTAGTGGGGAGAATAACCCATACAATAACCTTTACACTGTTAAAATATGTGAAATAAAGAAAATAAGTTCAGATATCAGTATATTAAACTCAAATTATTAAGCAGGAACGTTACAGACATTTCTAAGTTGAAACAACCTGTTTACCTGGATAAGCAAAGCTTAGGAAGGAGTGTTGTGACGAAACTCAAGCTTCATTCCACTAATCAATCAATCAATCAATCAGTCAATTTGCCGTTAGCACGACCACGGGCGGCAAGATAAATATGATCTTGGCAGGGATTACCGCTCCCTAATTCCCAAACAGCTTATCAAGGAGTTAACGATAGTGTCACTTTGATTTTTTCAATTTTATGCATACAGTGATCAAAGTGGTGAGAAGGGACCTCTGCAACAACCTTGAGAATGACCTCTACATACAACAACCTCTGCGGCGAAGATTGCGACCACATCCGTAATATGGATGTCAAGATGAACCAGCTTGGAAGGGTGAGCTTTTGAAAACACAACCCCCCGCCCCCCCACCTTCTCTAATCAATGCCCTTCCACCCCAAGGCCAGTCGCTTTTTCCGAAGCAGCTGTGGACCCGCTAATCCTCCTAAGGCAGAGTCCAGAGTGGCAGCGAGGCGGACAGGGACAGATAATAGACACTCCCTCTTCCCTCCTGCCATCCCTCCCTCGGCTGCCAGAGACATAATCGGTCCTCAGTGTCCAACCGCCCCCCTCCCTCCCCCCCCACCCCAAAACCCCTCACAGCCTACATGGCAGGTGCGTTCCTCACCAAAGTCCACCCCCCACCCCCCCATCTCACTAGTAAAACACTGCCACGAGGCGTCAGGACAAGCATCCTTCATGAAAATTAATAGCCTTTGGCGGCGGTGGGGGAGCAGGCCAGCAGATAAACCTCCCCGTGCTCCCCAGTCCGGCTGGAATCACGATATATACGGCAATATTCTTGCCAAATAAATACACTTATTTTGCCGGATCAGAAGTGCCAGGGGTAAACGAGCGCGGTGTCCGCCTTAAATGTGTCCCCAGGTTCCGAGGGACCCAAAAGTTGGCTTTAAGGCCGGTCAGTGGCTGCATAAGTCCCCCACCAAAGATCGGATGTACACATGTTCAAACACCACGTTTATCTATAGACCCCAGACCAACCCTTTGGGTGGCGGCAAAATAAAGAAAAAAATTGTGCCGTGGGTACTGTAGCTGATTTGGTTTATTTCAGGGTTTAGTGTCATGTAAGCTCACAAGTGGTAGTATTTCTAATGCTTGGGTCCAACATTGGGAAAATGAAGACACCTTTTGTAATTTCTGTAGGAGAAAAACTAAAATTTCAAGCAAAATTCATCATCATGTCATTATTATTTTTTTTTTGCAGCTCTTTTCATAGTGGAGCTCCAGTGAAATATCAAGCCCCAGACAGCAGATTGTTGTACCCAGCATTATACACTAAAGAATTAACCAGTTGACTATTGAGCTAAAGTGTGTTGGCTCAAGGGAGTAGTATTGTAGCATATGAAGCTAAGCTAAGCTTTTTTATTTTTATGTCCTCAAAATGTATGTGTGTACAAAGTTTCAGCGTTCTAGCTGCTTTCAAATGCTCTCCAGCATGACATAGCGCAATTTTAAACATGGCCGACTGGCGGCCATGGTCGATGTTGAGTTTCGACGCCTCAAACAAATTTTAATCTGTTCATCCGTTTGTACCTTCCCATCAAATTCTACATTGATCCCTTCAGTGGTTTGGCAGAAGATCATCCAAGTTAACACAGACGCCGATGCTGACGGTGCCGCGTGATCCCGTAAGTTCCCTTCGGTCCATTGGACCTAGCGAGCTAAAAATGGGAGATAAAAATCATCATGGAGCAAAGGCAAAGGACACCGACAGGAGGGTCGAGAGCATCAGAGAGGCGTTAATGTATTTGTTCCTCTTCAAATGTCCATTTCAATGCTTTGGAAAAATGACATGCTAATTGCAGAGCCCATGAGCTACTTTTTGTCATATTCCACTTAAAACAAACAAAAAAAAAAAAAAAAAACCAGTGAGGACTGATAGTCACCTTCCAAGCAGAAGCACAATACAGATGAATGTAGGAACACTACAGCACTCCATGCAGCAGATTTAGAATAGTAGACAAAAAAAAAAAACAAACTGTTTTTGTTTTAAACTCTCCAGTACGCGCGGCCATTAGCAGAACAGCAGTGCAGTCAGTCACCAGGGAGCACAGGCCAGAGTAGCTGCCAAGAACATGAAGCATCATCCCATTAGAGCCTGACACGGCACCATGCAGAAACCGTGACCACTGAATCACCACACTTTCTCTGGAGGCACACACACACACACACACACACACACGCACGCACGCACACACACGCACACATATACAGAAGCACTAGCTTAATTATGGGAGTCAACTAATTGGCTGCCATATTAAAAATGTATTTGGGGCAGCACTATGTAGTGAAATGGGAAGGGGAGCTGGGGTTTGCGTCTGTAAGGTAGTGGGCTTCACTGCCATCCCTTCAGAGAGGACGGCCCTCCTGGCCAGCTTCAGTGAATACCCCAGCACAGCTTCAGTGAATACCCCAGCACAGCTTCAGTGAATACCCCAGCACAGCTCAGTGAATACCCCAGCACAGCTTCAGTGAATACCCCAGCACAGCCTCTGTGAATACCCCAGCACAGCTTCAGTGAATACCCCAGCACAGCTTCAGTGAATACCCCAGCACAGCCTCAGTGAATACCCCAGCACAGCCTCAGTGAATACCCCAGCACAGCTTCAGTGAATACCCCAGCACAGCCTCTGTGAATACCCCAGCACAGCTTCAGTGAATACCCCAGCACAGCTTCAGTGAATACCCCAGCACAGGGCAGGGACTGAATTTATAAAAGGAAAAACTCTGCTAGACAAGACCTTCCTCAGAGACCAGGGCCTTCATACTTAAAACTTCTCAAGTGTGAGGGCTGATTGAGGATCAGTGTTTTTTTTCTGCTGCTGAACCTGGATGAGGTTGAGGAGGTAGGCAGGTGAAACTGGTCTGAGATCAGTGTTCCAGTTATTGAAGGGCTTGATGAACACCAGCCCAGGGGCCTGTATCACAAAGCAAGATTACAAAGTCAGCTGGATAACTGGAGCCCCCATTTCACAATGCAGGATAAATTAATCCGTTAGCTCGATAACGCCACCGAGTAAAAACACGAAATAGGCTCCTTCTACGTCCGTATTCCAGTTCCAGGAGGGTTTTGTGTATTATTAGCGCATTGATACAGCCAGCTCAGTTCCACCTGACTTCTCAATCCCATTTTGTTGAAACTGGAGCCTGGGCCGAGTTAAAACAGAAATTAAATTATCCATGTTTCACCAACACACCCTCAGGGAATTCATCGGAATAAAGCCAAGATTTTACCACAGCATAGGAAACGACATTAAGCTCTGAGCAGCAGTAATTATCCCACTAATTACCTGGGATACTAAATTTTCCCCAGAAGCAGTGTATATACAGCCAGGTCCGTTAGTAGTCTGCATAAAGAGGCTACATCTCGGGTCCATAAGTTTACGGACTGTGACACAGTCTGTAAACTACGTGGCTAGCACAATGTTGATGGAAGTTCTTACAAGGCAAAAGCAATCTGTACTTCAACCTCGTACTCACTGTTTTCAAATCCAGTCATAAAAGAAAATATGGTGTCACTGTCCAAATACTTACAGACCTGAATGCAAACGGACAAATGTACTAAGGCTCCTTCAAGAAAAATATGGGCACGCAGCAAATTAGTTGGATAGTGACCGCCCACTCAAAAACATACTGCTGTTTCCCCAGGACAATGCAGTACCAGGCAGATTGCAGCTGGACGGGCTCCAGACATGCTTAAGGTTAATTAGCCCTCCCCCTGACCCAACAGTTTTACCTACTGAGCTGTCTGTGAAATACTTTACAGTCCAAACACAGTCAGAGGCATTGTTACATTTTCATTCCGTATTATACATCTTATTGGCAATTAGAAGAGATGCATTTTGTTTTAGTTTCTTGTGCAGCCATCATCAGAGGAGCCAGTTTCCGTACTTGACAGTGATTACTTCTCTTACTCACAATGAAAGCCGTAAGTATTTCATGAAAGGCACGATTTTAAAAGGCTGTACTGCCAAATTCGGTTTGCTTCCATTTTGATGTGACCTGAAATCAAAGCAGACAACCAACACTCAAATTTGAACTATAGCTTCAAAAATTTGGATGCTGTCCAAATTCTTATTTACCTTATCATTTAACAAGATAGAGGTCACCAGATCACAAATACACCGCTTAATATTGAGTGAAACCTACCAAAGCTATGGCCATGCCGCATACATGTATCGAGTAGTGGGACTCTCGTGTATACTATAAATAAGCTCATTTTACAGGATAAAAGCATGCAACTCGGGGGACTTGGAGGAGTGAATTTTTTTGCACATTATTTTAGTTTTGCCTTTTGTCATTTTTATAAAGCTGGACTATCTCGATTCATACATAGACTGAACGGCACGTCCAGCACGCGATGGTTTGGTATGAATACGTGTACCCTATAAACCCCTACAACACACACAAACACAAAGGTATGCGCCTTTCAATTATTATTGAAAATAATTCAAGCCCCGTATATAGACCAGACCAACATGGTTGGTCCAAAGGAATGTGTTGAGAGTATGAGAGCGAGAAAGAAGAAGAAAAAAAAAACTCAAAGGATCTAGGAGAAATGATCAATGTTCTCAACATCTATAGCCAAAGCGGGAACAATAACACATTTGCTGAAATCTTTTTTGTTTTGCAATGAAACAAAAAAGCAGCAGCTAACCATCAATCACTGCAGCAGAAGCAGGAAGGAGGGGTGTGTGCCAGCAGAGTAAATGTAGCAGTACAAAACACACACACACACACACACACACCTCCGATCAGCTGCAAGCAAAGAAACTGTGGCATACAGCAGCACTGATGCTTATGGGCAATGCAGTTTCATTCATGCTCAACACTCACAACACACAATCCGCTCAGCAAGTAGTAATACTGTGAAGTCCACAAGTATTTAGATACAGACGCAACCTTAAATACTGGCAATTACAAAATTCCTTCCATACAAATAGAAATACCTTCAAATTAAAGTTAAGACTGTGTGCTCTAATTTGAGGGCACATAAATCCATAACAAGCGAATCATGTTTAAGTTAAGACCCTGTAGGGGAGACTGGGTCCGATGAGCCATGGGGACCAATGAGCCATATCACTATTTTGCGATCAATCGATGACACAGCTGCTTAAAATAGGCAAAATATTTGACCATTGACTGATGAGTCATGGGGATAAATGAGCCATATCACTATTTTGCCTATTTTAAACACCTTTGGCATCAATTGATCGCAAAATAGTGATATGGCTCATTGGTCCCCATGACTCATCGGACCCCAGTCTCCCCTATTATAGTGGTACATTCCAAATGCATACAGATTTCTTATACAACAACTACACGAAGATCTTCAAAAAATACTATTGGTGGAAAATAACTGCATTGTACAGCACAGATTCGCGTAATTTTCTATTTAGTATCCCTAAGGTAGGGAAGTGAGGTGTGGGCATGGTGTGGGCGGAGCCACACAAGACTGGTGGGTCATTTTTGGGTATTAGTAAACACATCCAAACACAACAAATGTGCTACATAAACAGACATGGTGCCGTATTAAACATACACTGGAAACTCGTGTCCCAAAAGGCTGCAGTGTTTGCAGGCTTAACTACAAATCCTGGAGGGCTGCACTGTCTGCAAGTGAAACTCCAGACCTGGACTGCAAGATGAATGAAAGTTTAACGCCAACCCTGGCGGGTTGCAGTGTCCTCAGGATTTCATGAGCTTCTCTCAAAAAACAGTCAATATCCCCTTGAATGACAAATTAATCAATTAAAGAAAGTGCTTAGCCCCACTGAAAACCAGCAGACATCGCTTTTAAGTTCAAGAGCAGTCTTTATTTAAAGGGGAAACAAAGCAAATGTTGCAAAGTAGCCGATCCCAATCGATACCCCAGGTCAGTGACTGAAGGCCGAGGGGGATGTGAAGCTGACAATGAAAGACTCCCTCCAAACCTCACCTGATGTGAGCTGATAGCAGCAGTCCTAGTCCTAGTGTGGCTACAGTAAGCAAGGCCTCCAGCCCCACACTGCTCCAGTCATTACTGGCCCAGTCGATGCTTAGTCTAATCAGCCATTAGTCACTTTTGATTAAAGCAACAGCTAAATAAATGTAATGTAATGATTGAGAGGACTAACCCCCCTCATCACAGTGAAGTGCGCAGTGTGTCGAGAAAAGCTCTTACGAACACCACTGCTCAAAAAAGTTCAAAAGTCACTAAAAAATGTTTTCACAGCGATGAAATGGCAGAGACTTCGTGTTACAGCAAGACGACAACCTAAAACATAAAACCAAACTCTGCAGGGACTTCCTGGAAAGTAAACTACAAAACATAGAGTGGCCAGCTCAATCACCCAATCTGAACCCCAAAGAGATGTTGAAGGATCACTTGGATTGTGAAGTTCATGAAGTGTGCCTATCGTCAAAAACACACCGTGGGAATCATTGCAGGTGGAAATCTATTGACAATGATACCTCGGGTGAAATGAATAACCCAAATCAAATCTCTCAGGGGGGATACAGTGAGAAGACGTCCCTAAAATAGATAACGATGTGTCTGTTGACCTTACCTGCGAGGGCCAGGTCACCGGAGCGCAGGGCGTGCCCGCTGTAATACACCAGGTAGGTGTCGTGTCGGGGCCCGTCAGCTGTGCGGAGCTCCAGGAAGGCCCTAAGCTTGGCCTGAAGGCTGTCCAGAGGCATGCCCGCGGTGGAGTAGTCGCAGCTGTACGGCTCGATCATGTGATGCGAGAAGAAGCGCTGGATGCTGTTCAGCATTCCTGTGGAGCGCAGGTTCAGCTCCTGGACCAGGTCCGGAGGGAGCAGGGCGGGCTGCCCATCAATGCTGTGGAAACCAGAACCAGAACACCAGTGGTCACACACCCCGATTCAAGAAGATCTTCAGTGTTGTAGGTTCTCAGTGTAATGTAGTATACCTCACATAAAAACAAGGGATCCTGCTGGTCTGCTGTCAATTAGTTGAGTCAGTTGCGCCAGATAAAGGTCATAATTAAAACCTAATGGATTTTAGATCTCCAATAACAAGCTTGGTAACCACTGCTTCATTAACTGATAAACACGCTTCGACCAAACAAGTTTTAGCATGGCGACCAAGAGTCCTCTGCCTGGTGTGTTTACAAGAGATCGTGAAGAATTAAAGTTCAAGTCCCAGTGAAGGTACATAAGATCAGCACCCAACACCATGCTGCACCAAGGGATTAGCCAATTAGTTGCACAAATGCACAACTCTCAAACTGTGAGCACACACAAAAACACCAAGACAAAACACACCAACTGTGTAAAGATTACATATTTTTCACACCAACACTAGACACCCTGATCGTTTCAGGAGCACAGGGTTTTCACACACGGTGTGTGAATCACGAAGACCTTTAGAGAACTAAAGTTGTTACACACTAATACACAACACGCTGACCATATCAAAACCACACGGGATTCACAAAAAACAAACTGATCCTGTAAGAACCCCACCTCCCTTGAAGAAATTTATACTAAAGTAATGGTTTAGTAATATGGTATCAGATATGGACTGATAGCAATTCATAAACACAGAGGTGGAATACCCTGCTTTAGACATTTAACATCGAACCCCGATGTTTAGTTCCAAAAACCTATATTCTTCTGCAAGGCGGTCAACCTAATGAGTTAAGTCAGCAGGCAGAAATCATGGGTTCATAAAAAATGTGGCAGGGAGTTTACTTATAGACCCCAGGAGGGTCCATCCCTGCCTGAGAATAAGGACAGGGACGTGGGTAAGGGGCATTATCTCTGTTATGGGACATCAGCCAGATCATCCAGCTCATTACCGTGGAAACACTCATGAGGATCCACCACTAAACCCTGAGTTCAGCCATTCTCACAGCCTGGTATCAGACCGGCCCACACACTTTCCAAACCAATGAACTGACTCGTTTAAAGGAAACCCGGCCTAATAATCTCATCTGTCACTCCTAAGCCTGGCTGGAAGTTCTGCAAATAACAGAGCAGCATGCAGCACTGGTGTCTGTCAGTATACTACCAGTCAATAGTTTCAGAATACTAACAATTTCTGAGCAGATTGGAGGTGAGATAAAACTTTAATTTAAATCTTAATTTGATCAAAGTGGCCATCTTTTGACGCAAGCAGTTGCATGGAATTTTCTTTTTTTTTTGAGCAAAGACAGATAAACCATTCTTAAGGTTTACGTCCAACACTACTCTAGAAGCTCACAATGACGCAATGCACTTCTTGCTCGCTTCCTCTTGATTTTTCTGTTCAACTGGTGCCAATGGAGGTTCGGCATTACATAATCTTTGTTGGAAAATGGAAGTAAATAGTTTGCCTGTTTATTTAGCCAAATACACTTTCTTTTCTTTATACCAAAATTTAGGTCACGGTCCAGTGAAACAAAATCTTCACCTCTCACAATTCAGATCTTTCCTCGTGCAATTTGAAATCATACCGTTGACATAAAACTGCTTACATATTCTACTATAAAGTGGGTCAAAAACATGAGCAAAGTGTTTCAAACTTTCGGTCAGAAGCAGATGTGGACAGTAGCATAATCAAACTATAAAGGGAGAAAACCCTGCCTGTCTCAACCACCATTCATCCAATCGGTTTCAAACTCAGTGGGAGAAGGAAGTGCGGAGTCAAGTGTTAAGTTGTTTGGCTGAAGAGTTCCTAAGAAAACTTGAGAAAGCTGCAAACAGCAATATCAGGAGCCAAGCAGCAATCAAACAGGCATGTATTGGACGGGCACTAAATAGTTTGTTTAGACAGAAAATTGAGTATATGTTTCAATTTGGGGACACATGCATACGGAATTAAACATGTAGTAAATGCAGTTCATTACAACGGCCTCACTTTCCAGGCAATTATGGTCTTCACTGTATATGCTGTGGAAAGAAGAGTTCTCATTGCAGGAGCATTTATGCGAGAAGTACTTCACAAATTATTCTCCTAAACTGATTCGAATGCACAGCGAGTCCTGTTAGCACCATGCTAAATCCTAATTAGACGACTGCTCTGCGCAGCACTGACTGCTAAAGAGAGATGGCTGGTAAGGCCTTCAGTCACCGCTGAACAGAAAACATTTTCTTTGCGATAGAAAAGGGTTGAAACTAGATTCTTTTACCGTTAATTAACCAGGTGAATCACCTGGTTAATTAACTTCAATAAACTGGGGAATCAATGATTGGAGAGCAAGAGCTAGGTGTCCCAAACATTACGGAGTTCACTGCAGGTCAATTTAACACTGCTCAGTATTATACAGGAACATAACCAGTGAAAGTAGCTTCATTATTGACCAGCTAAGGTCTGACTAGACATAGACAAGTCAAAGGAAGGGCTGAGCTAAAGTTCCCATTGCTGGTTACTGTATTCACTAACTGCAATACATCTTCTGCAGCTAATTCAAAAACAACATTCCCATAATACACCCCAAAATTAACGTGTAATACAATATGTACAGAAGCACAAATTGAAAATTGTGGGGTACATAGCCAAATCAAGCAAAGAACGGTCTATGTCCCAAACATTAGAAAGCTCACCATTTCTCCAAGTATTCAGACAATGCCTCTCCCATAATCATGTATCATTGCGGGCGCGAGGTTTTAAGGAAAATTTTCAAAAGTCAGCAGTATTTTTCCATTTACTTTCACTGCATTTGAAGAGTTATACCATTTTTATCACATATTTGACCCAGACCTGGTAGGAAATTAATTCAAAAACATTGTTCGGCTAAATAGGCTTGTAGGACTACTGCTGTTTTTCCAAGCAAAATGTCAAGGATACATCAAACACTATGATCTTGTTAAAGTCTGACAAAGACTTGAAACGGAGGTTAAAATGTCACCTTTCAGAACCTGTTGCCCAAAGATACAACACAGGAATTCAAACAATTCTTCCCAGGCACTAAGAAAACAAAGGACGTAAGCAGTTTACTTAAAAATGAAGTAGTTTTTCCAAGAGTAAACTGCAAGACCACCATTACTGAATAGACAAAAATAGAAGCAGGTTTATTTTCATTACATGCCAGTGAAATAACAGAGGCGATGCTGACCTACAGCGGCTCGTCAATCTGTCACTCCAGAGCCACTGCTCACTGCTGAGATGAAACCCTTCTTCCCTTGCTCTTCCTTCCTTACCCCTACGCTCTGATCTCCCCTCCCTCTCACATTTTCATCCCTCCCTCCCTCTCTTCCACACCTCCTCCACTCTAACCCTTCCTCCGGGGCCCTGTCCTCATCACCGTAAAGACAAGATCTGACATCATCAGATACCAAATTATGAAGAGCGATATTCTTATTCTTGCTCTCTCTCACTTTCTCTCTCCCTCTCCCTCCTTCCCTACCCCCAGGAAGCCAGCCAGAGTGCAGAGCCAGAGGCCATGGAGCAGCCATAAAGAGATGGGCGAAGCGATGCATCAAAGGTCCGCTCACACATGGATAATTTTATATGAGCCACACTCTTGAATTAAATCATGCCCAGTATCTGCAACGCGGGCAGGATCGGCATCCGGAATGCCGGCCCCATGTGTTAAAGAGGCGGGTGACACGAACATTGAACGCTCACTTTCTAATTTGCCATTCCAACACATTGGCTTATACCCTTTCGCATGAATGTTAGGGCTTCTAGCTCTGGCAAGGGTGTCAAACTTGAGCCCAAGGGGGCCATGATCTCTGCTGGTTTCTGGTGCGTTTTGTGTCACAAGTGATTCATTACCTCCACCAAGGAGGTTATGTTTTTGCCGGCGTTGGTTTGTCTGTCTGTTTGTAAACAAGATAACTCAAAAAGTAACGAACGAATATCTGAAATTTTGTGGGTGGGTTGACATTACATCAGGGATGGACCCTGTTGATTTTGACCGCGATAAGGCTGCCACAGCAGCCATCTCGAAATCCTATGTTGCAGATACAGAGGATCTTACAAGAGTGGGCGTGTCATATGAAAGTTATGAAGCGAGTTGAGTAAATTTTGCGTTTGTTGCGAGCTTTATTGAGAAACAAACCCAAAATTTACTCAACGTGTTTCATAACTTTCTCATGACACAACCGCGAGTGTAAGATTCCGTTTATCACATAGCTGAATTGCGTAATTTAATGCAGAACAAATGTAATTTCCATTAGCCCCCAAGGTAAGTTAGCTCTGTGCTAACTACATCGCTCTGTTTAGTCATTCTCTGAGTCACAGACATTCGGGGCTGAATGAGTAGCGGTTAGTGAATTCAGTCAACTGAGTAGCGAGCTAATGTTAGCTCGATAGCTAAGAAACTAATGTTACATAATGTATTGAAAAAGTATTGCATGCGCGCTACCTAGATAAGTAATGTGAACTTAGTTATGAGAGTGGCGCTTAACTAGCCTGCTACAGCGCTGAGCCATACCAACCTGACCAATGTAACACTCGGTATTTAGTTTGGCTTAGTATAAACAGCAAGATTTAACGCTCTCAGCTAATGAGATTTTCGCAAAAGTGATATTACCCAAGGGAAATATCAAAAATATGTCACGAGCTGGGCTATGGGAAAAGTACTGCTGTTATGTGATAAACCTTAAATTTCTTATGTGTCATGCTCACTCAGCAAGATTGACTGTGCTGCCTTGGCGGAGGTTTGTGCTCTTGGGGTGCCTCTGGCTGAGGATTTCTGCAGATTGAAAGGAGGCCTCAAAAAAAAAAAAAAATAGAGCTGAACTTCCCAAAGCTAAAGCCTTATCTCTTAAAATGCCCCCCATTGCTAAAATCTGGGGACATTTCCAAGGAATGGGGGCAAATGTCAAAGTAGCGATTCAACTTTGAATGAAGCAGCAAGGTAAAAATTTAGCAATCGGAAAAAGCCCACTAAGGCCACAACAAGTTTGGATGCCGGGACTGCTCTATCGACAAATTAGTAAAAATTGATTTTAAAAGGAAGTATAAATGAAAAAAGAGCCATTTGTCCCCAATGCCTTGAGTTTCCAGGGCCATTTTACAAATTGCGTGGACATTTTGTTCTTCAATCGTCTAAAATTCCCACCCAGTCGAACACACTGCCAGCTACAGCACACACTCCCAGGATGCACACTGAATATTGCTGAAATTCTGCAGTCACTGGATATTGTGTCCTTAAGGCTGAACCCAGTGTTGAAAATTATTTTATCAACTCAAATGAGCCGTCAGGAGAAGGAATAGAGATGTCGGTTCATGTTACAGACACAACCGCTTTGAAAGCAGTGCCCTTTTGAGACGAGCCAGCCAGACTTTAAGTGCCACTATCGTACATTTTGATTAGGCAACCTCAGAACAAACAAACTGCCTGAAAATGTGTATTATTTTTGTAAAAAAATACAAGAACAAAAGTAGCCTAAATACTTTTTTCTTTTACATTTATTTGCTTGGCAGGGGGGCAGAGAAAAATCATGCATTAGAAAATATACCGTAAAGAAAGAAAAATACACTGCCTGCCCAAAAAAAGTAACTACCTGGATTTAACTGAGCAAATAGGTAAGGGCCTTCCATTGGATTATTATTGCAGTGATTAATATATTTCAGCTAGCAACAAGTTATTGAACCCCAACTGATCCAGTGAGTAGCTTCTCATTTCCTAAATGACCATGTTGGAAGGCATTACCTGAGGTTGTGGAAAAGATGTTACTCTGTTTCAGAAGAGTCAAATTATCGGCCTGCATCAAGCAAAAAAAAAAAAAAAAAACTAAGGAGATCGTTGAAACTGCTAAAATTGGGTAGAGACCTGTCCCCATGCATTATTAAAACTTGGAAGGACAGTGGTGAACCAGCATCTTTGAGGAGGAAATGTGGTCGGAGAAAAATCTTGAATGATTATGACCAGAGATCACTTAAACCTTTGGTGAAATCAAATCCTGAAAAATCAACAATAGATCTCACAACTATGTTTAATAGTGAAAGTAAGAGCATTTCCACATGCACAATGCAAGGAAAACTCAATGGACCGCGACAAAACAGCTGTGTAGCCTTAAGAAAACCACTCATTAGTGAAGCTAATCAGACAAAAAGGCTTCAGTTTGCTAGGGAGAGTGAAGATTGGACTCAGGAACAATGGAAAAGGGTCATAGGGTTTGATGAGTCCAGATTTACCCTGTTACAGAGTGATGGGCACATCAGGGTGAGAAGAGAGGCAGATGAAATGATGCACCCATCATGTTTAGTGCCTACCGTATAAGCCTGCGGGGACAGTGTTATGATGTGAGGTTGCTTCAACTGTTCAGGTCCAGATTCAGCAACGATATGTGCCCAAAAATGAGAACAGCTGACAACGTGAATATACTGAATGACCAGGCTTTTCCATCTATGGATTTTTTCTTCCAAGATGGCACGGACATATTCCAAGATCGCAATGCCAGGATCCATCAGGCTCCAATTGTGAAAGAGTGGTTCAGGGAGCATGAGACATCATTTTCTCACACGGATTCACTACCACGGAGTCCAGACCTTAACCCCACTGAGAATCTTTGGGATGTGCTGGAGACGACTTCATGCAGCGGTTCAACTCTCCCATCATTAATACAGCATCTTAGCGAAGGATTAATGCAACTCTGGACAGAAATAAATGCTGTGACACTTCATAAGCTTATTAAAACGATGGCACGGCAAAAGCATTCAGGAATCAAAGCTCAAATCTGTCCAATGAAATATTGGAGCGTGACTTTTTTTTTTGGGCGGGCAGTGTATATTGATTTTGCAAACATGAAATACCAGGCAGAAGGTTCCACTTACCTTAAGGTGAACTGGCTCTGATAGGAAATGGAGGATCACTTACACAGACAGACTACATGCAATCAATACATGAATCAGGTTAACGGTTATAGTGGCGAAAGGGGACTACTTTGATAAATCGAAGATTTGTACATTCATAGAAAAACAGTATTTAAATTTCATTTTTCCATCTGACTGCTCCATACATGTCCATGTTCAAAAACAGTTCACTGGTGGAACAGATAATGACATGTTTATAGCATCTATATGCTGATCCCCTCAAAATAACAGTCCGAGACCCATTCAAAACTAGTAGCCGTTCAACACAGATCACCGTACACCACACAACACAACAAGAGCCGGTGAAGCCCCTCGTTCTGGCAGGATGATGACAGAAATAATCGCCCGCGTTGTGAATATTGAGCAGGTGGCCGGGGAGTCTGCCTTGCGTTCAGCTTACTGCACGTGGCACAGATTCATTTCAATTCAGCTCCACTCCTGAGATAATTCTATTTTACGAGGTGTCGGCTGGTTCTGTCGCTCACATCAGACGTGCCTTTTTTTTGCAAATGCCTCTGTGGCCCGGTGCTTATGTCTAATGCCATCTTTCAATACTCAATCTGCCACTGCCCTGCGCCCCCCTCTGAAGAGAAACAATAATGGAAAAAACATGATCATAAACATCAACTACGTCATAAAAGGCCTGGAAATAACGCCATAATATTTTACACCTTTATCGCCCAGCCCCTAATTACAACAGAAGTCCACTTTGGGAACGAACACTCTTGCCTTGCATCAGGCAATAAAAATGACATGAAATCTACGTGTGCAAGTATTACCAGTTGGGTGCACACTTACAGCTTAAGATTCCTTACGAGTAATACAACAAATGTCTTAATGCTCAGGAAAAATGCAGCAAAGTAAGAAGTATTAAATCTATTCTCCGGGGGAAAAACTAGTGAAAACTGAAATAAAAAGACACACTTTGTGCTTTTGAGGTCTGAAAGGCTTAACCCAGCTGCTAAGGAGTAGGAATGGGACACAGAAGCTAGGTGGTCC
The DNA here is from genome assembly GCA_029692085.1 of Gymnothorax javanicus. Taxonomy (NCBI): domain Eukaryota; kingdom Metazoa; phylum Chordata; class Actinopteri; order Anguilliformes; family Muraenidae; genus Gymnothorax; species Gymnothorax javanicus. The sequence goes on from CM056201.1 coordinate 84,223,282, forward strand.
AAGGCCCAGTGTAAGCACAACAAGGCACAACTCAACACAGTCGATCCCTAAACCTCTGTCTGCCATGGCTTCATATGCCCTAAAAGTTGATCTTTGGTCCCCACATACAGCTGACCTTATGTGACCTTGACCTTTGACCTGATGACCCTCAAAACTCAATCAGTTCAGCTACCCTCCGTGGGAAGTTACCATGGCTGATTTGGTCAAAATCCATTCACTCCTTCAGTAGATATTGACCACTCAAGGTATGAGAGAAAAAAAAAAAAAATGAATGGACAGACAGACAATCAGAAAAAAATATGCCTCATAATAACATCAGCACAGTGTTAGGCCCTTATCCACACGCTCACTGCTCGAAGGTGGATTGGCCCCTGCTTAAACTCAAACTGTACGTCACTTTGGACAGAAGCGTCAGCTAAACAAATAATGTCAATGTAACCTCTGTGAAAGAGGTGCAAAATTCCACCTCTAGCCCTGCAGTGGACACAGTGTACAGGCTGCTGCCCACTCCCTTCTTATCAACAACTACCTTAAGCTCTGGGAACAAGGCGTGGAGTCCGTAGCTAATCAGCCGCCTGAATTAAGCCCTTCAGGTGTTGCTTTTCATGGCTACTCAGCATCTAAGTGAGGAGCCAATTACACTGTTGACTCTCCTGATTTCCTGGGTCTTGTAACTGAACAGTACTTTTTTTTGGCAAGAAATAGCACGGACACCCTGAACCAGGCATGTAGAGCAGGGAAATACACAAAAAAACTGCACGGCTCATCACTACAGAGGCTATGCAGTCTTATAATGGGTTTATAACATGCCATGGCAGTGATAAAGCATTATGTAGGCTTTATAGGAGGACATGATAGCAGCTTGATGATTAAGGGTAAAGAGTAGATGTGGAAACCCCAGGTAAAAGTTAAAAAAAAAAAAAAAAAAAGAATTGGTCAAGCGTGGAGGAAACATAAAGTAGGACTTTGAAAACAAGGTAACATGGCGGCCCTCTGTACTTGCTCAGGTGATGAGTGTTATAGCATCCAGACCTGGGTGACGGTGGCGGTATGGCATACCTGCAGTGGCTTGTGGGTATGACGAGTGCGTATCCGACACAGGTGCCCCCCAGGCAGTTACCCAGCTCATGGAACAGACCATGTACCAGCGACTCCAGCGGCAGGACCAAAAGGAGCATGCTCAGGAAAGTCCCACTATGTGGCTGTCAAATACAAACACACAAATTACTGTCTGTTACTTTTCACAACATGTAAAACCGAGGAGGAGGAAACAGCTGAACGAAAACTATCAGTGTGAAATTAATTCTAGCAGAATACAAGTGGTCCCTAAGACTAATGATGATGCCATGCTCAAACTAGGCAGCACTCAGAGAGCACAAACCTCTGCCAAGGCAGCTCAATTCCCCACACCAAACACACCATACATTACATTTCACCCCATTTTAAAGTGATGAAGAGAAAACAGTTGAAAGCTGAAAATAGCAGAGTGAAACTATAAGTGTTAAATCAACTCTAAGAGTACATGAGGTCCCCAATTCTGATTATGCCATATTCAAATTATAAACAACATACAGTGTAATATTTAATGTGGTGAAATTTTGCGGTGAAATTTTCAGTGTTAAATCAACTCTAACAGAATACCATATATTACTGGCATTTAGCAGACGCTCATACCGAGTGACGTATAACACAGAGTGCATTTACAAGCTACTAAACTATTGAAATCCCCAGAGGGAAGTTACAATCGAAGTGGCAGAGGTTGCTACATAGATAGAACCTAGACCCGATCAATAAACCGTAGAACAAAAACAAATCAATAAAACAAACCTAGCAGATGGTGCCTTAAACAAGAGAGACTCAATTTTGAAACTTTCTGGGTCATTCCATGCTCCATGCTAGCCTAGTGATGATAATGAATAGAAGTCAATAGACAAGCCACAATTTAGTTTTTTAGCCTTAGCCTATTAACTTTTATTAATGGTCATAACAAGGGTAGCATGTAGTGTGGAGAGTCCCTTTAACCCATTTGCGCCAAAGAAATATATTTAGCAGAATAAGGAAACACGCCATGGAATTTGTTCTGATTGGTCAGATGTTATGACATTCTGAATAAAGATACTATGGACAAGTATCGAACTGCACACATTAATTGCATGAAAGAATCATACTTAGATTTGTAGTCAAAATTGTCATTTTGTAAATATTGGGAAAAATTCAAAATTGTGTTTATAACTCGCCATCTGTGTAAGCTGATAAATTCTCACCAGATAAATGAGCACATCTTTGATCTACAGACCTATTCTGAATTCACAGACAGCAGATATATGATTGTGTTTCATGTGATTTCTAAGATGCGGCGATTTTTTAATCATACCATCTGGCAGTGACGGTATGCATTTTGTCAAATTGCAGTGAAAAAGCGACGCATTCTGCGGTTGGGCGGTTCACTGCTAATGCCTGACCCACCCCATTTAATGAAATTAAAAATAAAAATTGTGGGGGCTTCTGGGTTAGCTACACTGCCGTTCAGGGTTACAGCATTGTTTGTTGCTCCAGCGCCTCCTGTTGGCCAGCCGGGTGCTAGTCTGTAAAATTCTAAGCTGCCACATGTTCAGGTTTCCTCCACCCTCAATTTGAGCCGACAAAGTTTCGAGCTATGAGTGTCAACAGAACCAGTGGCTGACAGGTGCGTGCTTCGGAGGAGAGCCGCGAACTGTCTTCCCTCTTCTGAGATGGCAACATGGGTCACAAATGAGCATGCTTGTGTAAGTAGTTAGCTCACTGGGTCATTTTCACAATAAGGGAAAAATAATGGTGAAGACAAATTTCAAAAATAGTGGCAAAGCCACTGTGCCCGCTAAGCCAAACATGGCCAAAATTGAACTTGGCCTAGATTTAAATTAGGGCTGGGTATCGTCAAGGACGTCACGATACGATACGTACCTTGATACAGTGCCGGACGATTCGATAGATACCTCGCTACAGTGCCGTACAATTCGATACCATAACGATACCGATAACGATATAGGCCATATATTGCAACACTCATCATTTTTTGAAATGGTAAAAATGTTGCTGAGAATACAACTTTCTGTGTACGACTTATGTAATCTAGTAATAGGTTGGTACATCTCAAAATATTGGTAACAAAGTCGACAAACTATTTTGATTAATTTTTTATGTTCAAATTTATTGACGATAAAGTGCATATTTCTTATAAACGATAAACATTAACATTTGTTTTTTGCTGTAAAAATGAAAAGTGCATGGCATCTTCAGTAACTTAAACCATAGCAGCTCAGGAAAAAAATAAATAAAAATTTCCCACTAAACTGAACACTGAATAACATGAAAATGTAGTGCATGTTAAGTGTCATTCTCACATTCATATTAGGGCTGTCACTTTTTATTTGAAATTCAAACATTCATTCGAACCTGAGGGTGAAAGTTCATATTCGAAGGAAATGAGACGTTTGAAGTCAAAATACACTCTCTATCAGTGCATCATGCAGTCTAAAGTAGGTAAGTCTCACACATTGGCTTATTTGCCGTAGTCCGCAATTATTCAATGAATGCTTATTAATGAGATAAATCCTTGTCCATTGAAGTATCAGTTTCACTTGCGTAAAGGTGGACGGTCACCGCAAGTAACATGGAAAGCGATTATGACTTCTCATGCTTCCGCTTACTCAGATTGGAAACAATGCATGCGTGTTTCATAATCGTTTAAATTGTTTCAATGAAATAAGACCATTTGAAATGTCTTTTCGCAATTCCATTGCTTTCAATCCCTGAGTAAAGACAAGCGTGAGAATTCCCGAGTCATAATCAATTTCCGTGTCACTAGTAGGGAAATTCACCGTAATGCACGTGAAACTGATCAACTTATTGAACAATGACCTAAATTCCGCGAGTGAATTTCTTCAGTGCGCGCTGATAGAATAATTGCTGACTACGGCACAGGAACGGGAATGCCAGAGACGTGAGACTTGGCATCTCTGCAGATACTGTCGTTGTGTTGTACTACTGTTGAGTGCAGCTTAATAAAAGATTATAATTAATGAAGAGGATTTTTTTTTTTTTTTTTTTTTTTTTACGTGTGTTGAGTCGCGGTGCACGGGGGAGGGGTTCGAATATATTTAAACATTACGTTGTCAAATTCTAAATTCGTTCGAAGTTGTTTTTTTAAAAAGTGACAGCCCTAATTCATATTAACTGTAAATATGAACAAGGTCCCTGCCAAAATTATGGCCATTAGTTGCCATTTTGGCCTACATATGGCATAAAAATAGGTCAAATCAAAAACCCGTCTGACATACGATCGAAGAAGCCTTCATGCATCTACAGAACATATCTGAATGTCGTAGCTCAAAAGGGCAAGAGTTACAACATCTGTTTTTGTGCTTTTCATGTAGCACCCCCTACTGGCCATTAGTGGTCAAATTTGGCTGGAAATCAAACTCAGCCTACATCTCACAGGAATACAAGACAAAAATAAAAGGGATCGATCAAATACTGAAGGTGATAGAGTGCTAACAAGGTCATCACCAAAAATTACAGCCATCTGTCGCCACTTGACCTACATGTATGTTGCATAAAACTTGGTTAAATAAAAAATCTTTCTTGATGTGTGATGACCCCTTGCCATAGCTACCTTCTGTAAAAATTTGACCATTCGAGCACATAGGATAAGGGACTTATGGTCATTTTTGTGTTTTTGATTAAGTGTCCCCTACTGGCCAAAGCAGTGGGCCGATTCGACTCAGATTTGAACGTGGCTAAGATCGTATGCCCATACATGCACATGCAATATGAAATAGTTCCATCAAAAACGGAAGGCGCTGTAGTGCTGACAAAGTCGCAGGCAAAATTGCGGCAATTGACAGCAATTTGACCTATATACCGCTTAGGATGACGTCAAATCAAAAACCCTTCTGAAATGAGATGGCCCCTTGCCAAAGTTACCTTCCATAAAAATTTGAACGCTCTAGCTCAAAGGATAAGGGCCTTATGACAACTTTTGTGTTTTTCATAAAGCGCCCCCTATTGGCCAAACTAAGTCTAAGAAGCAAATCTGGTCGATTATCCAACTCGATCTGCGTCTTACGCCTATACAGCCACGCACCGCCAAGCGGGCTAAGAATCTGAGCAGTCAAGCTAAAACGGTAAGGGAGTTATGGCTATTTTTGTGTTTTTCACAAAGTGCCCCCTATTAGCCAAACTCAGAAGCAAACCTGGCCGATTATCAAACTCGATCTGCGTCTTAGGCCTATATAGCCATGCACCAAGTTACATTTGATTTCACTGAAAACTGTAGCTGCTATCGCGCTGACAAGCCAAAAGATAACGGAATTACATACTAACGAACGGACGCACGACAGACCACCACTAAGCATGCTCATCATGGCATTAGCCCTTTTGGCCATGCGGTCAAGCAGGCAAAAAATGAAGTTTCATTCAGGACAGTCATTTTTATCCCCCAGTTTTTATGCAGGGTCATATAGTTGTCAATGCGGTCCGTTCGTACATCCATGCGTGGGCGTATCATTTCCGCAGAACTCAAATACCGTTCAATATTTTTTAACGAAACTTGTTGTGCAAACTAATCAGGTCCTAATCAGGTGCCTTTTTATATTTTTGGGATATCTGAGATTAGATATTGGGGGCCAGAGGGACTGATGACTCGTTTGTCAAATGGGTCATTCCGTGTCAACTCAACCAGAGCCCCCCACATCAAAATTTTGATTTTGATAAAACTTTGCACATTTCCAGAGATATGCATTGGCAGTACTGAGGTCAACTATTTCAGCTCAGTTATTGCTAGTTCCTGAAATTTAGCCTATTTTAAGGAAGGGGGGTCAATTTTAACAAAATCACCTTAATTTTGGAGTAAGTTTGAGGGCCTGAGATATGCATTTGCAGAGCAAACAGACCCACAAGTCTCATTGTGTCATCAGAATAGTTGCTGAACTCTTGGCTTAAGCTACTTTTCTTTACTCAGTGTGTTTAGTTTATCTGTACTGTGAACTGGAAAAAGCAAAAAATACCAATCATACTAATTTTTTCAAAATTTAAAGCTTTTATTGTTCTGTAACTAATAAAGATGGAGCCCTGAGACTTGGTATGCAAACTGTCGGTCAACTTTCTGAAGATCACAAAAAATATCAAAGTCACAATGGTTGTATTAAATGTTTTAATGACCTTGGAAGTTGTCTTCAGAATGAAAAGTGCGTATTTTGGGTCATTATAGTGGGTATATATCTCAAAAGGGACAAAAGTGATCAATGTCATATTTTTAGTGCTTAAAGGCATGGGTCTTGGGTCTAACATATTAAAAAACTGGGGATGTAAAACTCATCCTTTAGAATGTACAGCATGCCAATCATATTAGGTGTCTAACTTAATTTTCGGGGCACCTTAGCCATGGTGTAAGTGAAAAGATGAATGTGACACATACACCTCCTTGGCGGAAGTGAACAAGTGTATGTTTTTGCCGGCTTTGGTTGGTTTGTGTGTTCGGTTGTCTGTCTGTCCATCTGTCTGTCAGCAGGATATCTAAAAAACGGCGCACAGATTTTAACCAAACTTTGCCGGATGTTAGAATAGCACAAGAGGAACAAGTGCTTAAATTTGGGCATATCTAGGCCAAAGTACAGCTGAGATATAGGCCAAAGTTCAAATCCAGCTATGCTGGCAGAGATTTCAAGTCTTTCCAATGGGCCGTGCTTTTGGGTTTTGCTGCCACCTGGCAGTGGAATGCAACAATACCCTACATCAGCCAATGATAATCACCTAATATGATTGGCATGCTGTACAGTCTATTGGAAGAGTTTTACATCTCCAGTTTTTTAATATGTTAGATCCAAGACCCATGACTTTAAGCACTAAAAATATGACATTGATCACTTGTGTCCCTTTTGAGATATATACCCACTATAATGACCCAAAATACACACTTTTCATTCTGAAGCAAACTTCCAAGGTTATTAAAACATTTAATACAACCATTGTGACTTTGATATTTTTTGTGGTCTTCAGAAAGTTGACCGACAGTTTGCATACCAAGTCTCAGGGCTCTATCTTAATTAGTTACAGAATAATAAATGAATTAAATTTTGAAAAAATTAGTATGATTGGTGTTTTTTGCTTTTTCCAGGCCACAGTACAGGTAAACTAAACACACTGAATAAAGAACAGTATCTTAAGCCAAGAGTTCAGCAACTATTCTGATGACAAAATGAAACTTATGGGTTTGTTTGCTCTGCAGATGCATCTCTCAGGCCCTCAAACTTACTCCAAAATTATGGCGATTATCTTCAAACTGACCCCCCCCCCCTCCCTAAAAGAAGCTAAATCTCAGGAACTGGTAATAATTGAGCTTAATTATTTTACCATTTCACACCAGATATATAAATCTACCACTGTGGGGAATATAATAAAAATTTATTTTTTTGGTGGGAAGTTCCTAAAATTTGGTTGATTTGACATGCAATGACCAAAATGTAGGTGGTTTGTCTCCAGGAATATTACCTATTGTCTGCAATGCTAGACTCCTAAAAGTTCTACGAAACATGAATTTGTCCTATTTTACCATTATGTCTTTACAGTTATTTGCAAAATTGTAAAGACAAAACAGAAAAGACAATGTTAATGTAATCTAGACACCAGGTTCTATTCCAATGGGTCAAACACCTCGGAAGTTTGGATGCGTGAGATGGTAGGGACTGGTGATTGGTAGTGCGACGTAGAATGGGGCCAACGTGGAAATTTGTTTTGACACAAATATTCCTCAGAAACTAAATTTCTGTTGGCACACTGGTCACTTTGACAACATATTTGTATTCTACATACGCTTAAACGCATGCAAGAATATTTTCAGTAAATCAAACTTTCTGAAATGTTCACAGGAGAAGGAAATGTATGAAATATTTAGGAATGCACTGATTCAGTTGATATCCAATTCAGACACCTGAATTTTAATATCTGCCAATATTGATACTCTTCTGATACCAGAGCAAACTTATCCTTGAATATTATTATTATTATTATTATTAGTAGTAGTAGTAGTAGTAGTAGTAGTAGTAGTAGTAGTAGTAGTATTGTCATTTTTGGTACTATGTGTAAGGTTCCATGAGGCTGTAGTAAACCACACAGCACTTCTTATTTCAAAGAGCAAAAAATAGGCAAAAATTGTATTCAACATTTAATCTAACAGCTGGCTAACATGATTCGAGCAAGTGTAGGAGTGCAACTTTCATAAGGTTGAAATTGAAAATTTGAAATCAAAATGCAAGAACTCAAAAACCCTGTCAAAGGTAAAAACAACAGTGCTTCATCTGGAAAGGAAAAATCAAGTACGCCTATTTGCAGCAGCAACAATTGTTCGGTTATCAAGTTGAGTATTTACTGAAGTGCAAGAAGTGGCCGGCGACCGGCGATAATCGCCGTATACTCGGGACATGACGACCGGCTACTCGCAACTCTGATTCTCCGTATCATGAAATTCTTTTGGTCACCTGCCTCGTTGGTTTAACCCGGTGTTTAGCCGCATTTTCAATAAAATAAGGAGTTTTTGCGTTATTTTGGAGCTTCAGTAAGCTATTATGGTTTCCGTCATCGCGCATGAATGAGCCTCGCGTAGCCTCCGTATGCTACGTTGGTACAGTTTTGTTGAAGACTAGAGGTGCTTGCACAGGCAGAAAATCAGTACATCGCCTGTGTCTAAAAACTTGCATCGCCGTTTTGACCGAGGATACGAGATGGCTGAACCCCTAAGTAAAATATTAAAAATCTCAACAATATTGTCCTTCTTTAACAAGAATGGTAAAGATATACTATGTCTTGCTAACATGTCTAAAAAGAACCATCATTTCCTATTGAACGTTTTGATTACCGACGGTATACGGAACTGTTTCCTGCATGGGAAACTTTATTGCAGACTTTCAATTGAAATTTCCCTTAAACTACAAATTTAAAATGATAGCGTTAAGTTATTATTCAATGTAATGGTGTTAAAGTAAAGTGTAAAGTCTTATATTTCCGGATCGTTTTAATCATTTACTGGAGCTTTCTTTAGTTGGGAAAAACTAGGCTAACATCTGTGATTTAGCTGTTCGCTATTCCCTGAGTGGAACACTCAAAATGTTTGGCTCTTCACTGCAAATTCGTTTTGCAGAATGTTGACGAAGGTTGCTCCTGGGTCGGCAAAATCAGCATCTGTATTGGCTTTCGCTTAGCTTATAAATGGCATTAAAACACCTGAATAGTTATTTGGAAATGGTTTAGCGTTACATCTTTACGAGTATGGTCATGTTTCTGAGATCAGAAAAAACAGCTGCTTTTTCTCTGTGATTCTTACCCGCGGCGGTGACCCACTCAGACATCCGACATTTCTGCTTCTGAAGTCCCTTGACCACAGATTATGTCACACAATAGTCAATATTTTCTGAGGATGGACAAAACAGTACAAAAACAGCACAACTAGCTATAAAACAGTACAGTCAGTCAAAGTACACAATGTGTGAAAGAGCGTCGCAAAACTGTGATTTAATCGTTAACGCCGCTGTATCATCCTAGTCACTTTCGTAGTCATACGTCTGAAATTTGACAGATAGACTCGTAAGCCTGTTTAAATTACTCAAACTCGCGCTTCGTTCTGATCATCAATTACTGTGCCCGAAAAAAGGCTGGGAAGTGGTCAGGCCGAAAGTGTCTCACTCGGGGAATGGTTATCGAAGTTACTTCTATAACACTGTAACACAAATTTGTTCCTGGATAGTATTTCTTTATTGCTTATGTTGTAAAAGAATAGAAAATGCCCATTATTCCCTTCAAACTTTTTTGACCTGGATAATGAAATTTAGGAATTCACCTATTTTCAGTGTAAAAATGGGAAATTTGCACATTTTCATTTACATATGGTCTGAATAAAACAAAACACAAATGAAATTTTATTAAACTTGTGTAATATCAAATCTTCCTATTTAAATGAGCAAAAATGGTCTGTCTTGCCTTCTAGAGTTTTTTTTTTTTTTTTTTTTTTTTTGCAGTGCTCATAGGTAAAATGAGGAGCCCTGAGTTTGTGTTGAACAGGCATGCCAAAATACACCTTGTTGCTTCACACATTTGAACAGTTGCTGTCAGAGTATTTTTTTGCTCATATTTTGATAAATTGGTCACATAAATTGCAGAATGCATCTGGAGAATGCTTGCAGCTTCTTGATGCCAGCTCTGAAAAATTCAGATATGTCTACATGTTCACATAGGCAGCTAGAACTAAACTGAAGTGGTGAGTGGTGAGCTGCTGTATATATACTACTATGGAAAGATCAAGAAAATTTTAAAAGGTTCTTGGAATTCTTTTAAGTTCCATAACATCCTAGAGAATTCTTCAAACCTCTGTACAACATCCTAGAAAGTTCTTCAATGCTTGTAAGCATGAGAAAATTCTCAATGAGCAAACCAGCACTAAATCTACCTTTAATGTCCTGGAAAATATATACAATGAAAATTTCATTGTAGTCACAAAAGCAAAGTTTGATAGGTCTTCTCCTTTTACTTTAGGTACAACCCCAATTCCAAAATAATTGGGTCAAAGTGTAAATTGTGAATAAAATCAAAATGCAATGACTTTCAAATCACACCAGCAAGTATTTTATTCACAATAGAACAGAGATAAAATAGCAAATGTTGAAACTGAGAAATTTTACAATTTTATCCAGAAAATGAGCTAATTTCAAATTTGATGGCTACTACAGGTCTCAAAAAAGTTGGGACGGGGCCTTTTTTTACCATGGTGTAGCATCCCCTCTTCTTTTTAACACAGAGTGGAGGCGTCTGGGCATTGAGGAGACAAGTTTCTTGAGTTTAGCCATTGGAATTTGATCCCACTCTTGTTTAATACAGGCTTCCAGCTGCTGGAAAGTTTTGGGTCTCCTTTGACGGTCTTTTCTTTAAATTATGCGCCAAATGTTCTCAATCGGTGAAAGATCAGGACTGCAGGCAGGCCAGTTCAGCACACGGACTCTTCTACTACGAAACCATGCTGTTGTAATAGCTGCAGTATGTGGTTTTGCATTGTCCTGCTGAAATACACAAGGCCTTCCCTGGAATAGATGTCATCTGGAGGGGAACATATGTTGCTCTAAAACCTTTATATACCTTTCAGCATTCATGGTGCTTTTTAAAACATGCAAGTGTCCCACGCCATATGCACTAATGTATCCCCATACCACCAGACATGCTGGCTTTGGAACTGAACGCTGATAACAGGAGGGGTGGTCTTTCTCCTCTTTAGCCCGGAGGACACGACGCCCATGATTTCCAACAAGAATGTCAAATTTGGACTCGTCTGACCACAGGACACTTTCCTACAGTCCATTTTAAATGAGCCTTGGCCCACAGAACACAGTGGCGCTTCTGGATCATGCTCAACAATGGCTTCCCTTTTGCATGATAGAGTTTTAGGTGACATCTGTGGATGGCATAGCGGACTGTGTTTACAGACAGTGGTTTCTTGAAGTATTCCTGGCCCCATTTAGTAATGTCAATGACAGAATCATGCCGGTGAGTGAGGCAGTGGTGTCTGAGGGCCCGAAGATCACGGGCATCCAGTAAAGGTCTTCGGCCTTGCCCCTTATGCACAGAGATTTTTCCAGTTTCTCTGAATCTTTTGATGATATTATGCACTGTTGATGATGAGACCTTCAAAGCCTTTGCAATTTGATGTCAAGGAACATTGTTTTTAAAGGATTCCACAATTTTTTTACGCAAACCTTCACAGGTTGGAGAGCCTCTGGCCATCTTTACTTTTGAGACACTCAGCCTCTCTAAGACATCCCTTTTATAAGCCAATCATGTTACACACCTGATGCCAGTTAACTCAATTACTTGCTAAATGTTCTTTCAGCTGATTCTCTTATATATTAATTACTTTTTCAGCCATTTTTTGCCCGTGTCCTAACTTTTTTGAGACCTGCTGCAGCCAGAAAATTTGAAATAAGCTCATTTTGTGGATAAGAATGTAAAATGTCTCAGTTTCAACATTTGAAATGTTATCTATGTTCTATTGTAAATAACATATTGGCTCGGGATCGGAAAGTCATCGCATTCTGATTTTATTCACAATTTACACGTCGTCCCAACTATTTCGGAATTGGGGTTGTATAAGCAACTGGAAAATAACACCTTCTGCCCATGTTCAAGAAAAAGCCTACATTTTGTTACATTGTGTAATGGGCAATATGTTATAGTCAGATCATGAAACCAGTCATTTTCTGAAATGACCAATTTTTTTTTTAGTCATTTCATGAAATCACTGAAGTTTGATGCCAGCCATTTCATGAAATGACTGAAATTTTTACAATCTGACTAACATATATAGAAATTTGATGCATATGTCAGTGATCAGATTAAGGAAAAAAAACTGATTAGCATTTTTTGCGAATCATTATATCAATTGATTAGCAATTGTTTAGCACATCTGAAAAATGATTAGCAAAAATTAGAAAACAGTATATCAGATTTTAAATGACAAAAGGACTTTTTCATTCTTTCCTAATGACAAATTACAATTACAATGGAAATACAACTCCACTCCGAAAGCAAAACAAATTATTTCCAAAAGGAATCAATTTTACCATGAACAATCATAATTTAGTACAGCACACTTCCGTTTCCCAATGAAATTTCTGTAAACTACTTGTAACCTGCAGTACAGCTGTCTTATCTATACCTTACTGTAGCATGTTGTTTAACACGTGATCAGAGATGTGAAAGGATCCAATCCCATTAAAATCCAGTCACATAAGGCACTTTCCAACTCAGTCACATTTTGACATCTGAACATCATGTATTGAATGATCAGAAATCATTGTGCATGTTTCGGGAGAGGCCGGCAAACCTGCGATTCCCAAAACCACATAGCAATGGGACAAGTTTTGATGACTTTGATGGGCTTACCGTGATGTTTGGGCAGCTGGAGGAACATTCAGGTGCGTGAAAACGTAAAGCGTACATCCAGTCGAGGCGATTCAGAGCTAAAGCCGAAAATGGTGGTCTGATCCGGAATTCTTTCCATTAGAACAAAAACCAAATCACGTCGCTTTAGTATAGCAATGATTACAAAGATTCCCCTTAACTAGCGTCAGCTAGATTGGAAGATGGCTAGCTTTATAATCTGAAGAGAAATGTAATACGCGATAGCACGCACAACAAGATAATTCACGTAAAACTTGCTATGATATAGCAAGTCTCAGGCCCAAACTGTCTGTTTGCTCTTCAGGCAAAATAAGCTGGTCATCAATGTTGAGAGAGATCGTCTGCATACGATGGCGCTGAAAGCGACAAATCAGAGCGATAAAAACTTCTCCAATAGACATCATAACCACTGTAGATTCACTAGCCAGCGAGCTGTACCTAAGCGATTGCTTTTGAACTAACCAGCAGACTAGTTAACGTCCCTAAAATGTGAAAGTTTTGTTGGGTCGCACGAAACTGCCGCGAAACCTCAGATAAGTTCAAGTCTATGGCACCTGGCAAAGTTAGTAGAGTTGGGGCAAGAAACAAATCATATCGCCTAGATAGGATGATCATTTACAAAGATTTTCTTTTGTTAACGTTAGTTAGCCGACTAGCCAACTACGTGGATATATCCAAAGAGCAACGTTCTCGATGGCTCCAGATGGCTCACATAGCTGAGTCTTCCCGTCAAGACCAGAGATGATAGATCGTATGAGCGTATTGGAAAGCCTCCCGAGTCCCAAGTGCATGCATGCACTCCCCAGAAGCTGATTGGTTGGTCAGGCAAATGAGGAACATCATTCTCCAGCCAATCAGAGTCGTGAAAACTTCTCCTATAGCTACGTGGTTCGGGAATTCGGAAGTTCACAGGCCAGTGAGTCAGGATCCATGAAATATCATTAAGATTTTTTGAATCGCATTTTTTTGCGAAGGGATTGTTATGATGATTAGCATTTCGTCAAAACTGCTGAAATTTGATTCGCATTTTGCAATGCGAATCCACATAATCTGATCACCGCATATGTATATATTTCAGCGCAGAACTTTAATGCCATCTTTTTTTGTGTTTGCCGCCCCTATTCTGTTCTATAATTTTAAAAATAAACTGAAATACGATGGTATTCTAAATGCTTCAAGTTTCTGATTTCACTGAAGCCATTTTCTCCCTCACTGTTAAGCTCAAATCTTGAATTATAAAGCCTTAAACAGAGCAACACATACATTTCCTGATTTAGCTTCTACAGAAAGGGGTTGTTGCGTGTGTCTAATTCTAATAACTGATAATCGGAAGCGATAATACATGTATACAGTAATGCATCATGAGCAAATGAAGTCAAGAATCCTCAAAAATATATATGTTAAAACTAAAAAAATATTAAATTCACATCATCAAATGACAAGGAAATTAGATGCTAGAAGGCACCAGAATGCATCATAGAGCTTCAATTTTTTTAAATTCTCCTGGTAGAATGCCTCCTGGAGGCTTTAGCTCCCTCAATGCTCGGATTCTCGGCACCTCCACCACCAGCCATAGCTGCCTACTCAACTCTGCCAGCCGCTTACTCCAAAAACTTCTGAAAGCCCTGCATGTATAATGATGCACGGTGGAATAAACATGGAGATCAGGCATGAAGCACAATTAAATCTTAGTTATCGCACTGTGAATAAAGTTGGAAGCCTATAGGTTTGTTGAGTCACTTTGATTGCAACAGCTAGTTGATGGATGCAACATTTGGCGAGATTTACAATGTTTTCCCCTCACCTAGTGCGTATAATAATAATGGCAAATATGGCAGTATTTTGTTGAATCACTCGATTGTGTCATTCATTTATAAAATGTTTTGATGACATGAAAATCAGTTTTGAAATAAGCGACAGCAGATTTCATAGAAAGGGTTCTAGGCTTGTTAAGATTGCATAAAATAAATTACAGCTGGATATCTTTCACTGTTGGGATTGATACAGTATTTTTAAACAGCTGTCTGCACACTAAATGCAACAAAATAGACTCAAAGCATAAAAACGCAGGGGATGTGCATCAGACGCATGTCTCAGAGATTTAGCTTGGAGTGATTCATTTAATAAAACAGAAGTGTATCTGTTCCATAAGACGCGGGAGAGATGGATGTCTAAAACTCTTCTAAAAACGCTTCCAGTGAGGATTAGGCTCATCTCATTGAATTCTGGGACATGTACAAGAGCCTGATCGATATGTGAAAACTAATTGCATCGTCACATATTCATTATTTATATGCTGTGGAATCTTGGTCGGGACGTGCTCCCTGAAGGCCAGGGGTGTCTAATCTTATCCAGTGAGGTTGCTGGTTTTTGAGAAAACCCAACACTAAAACACTTGCTTCCAATTATCAAGGTCTTGACTGAACCCCCTGATCACTTTATTAATTGAATCAGGTGCTGTAGCCCCGGGCTGTAATAAAGACCTGCACCCACACCGGACCTTCACATATAAGACTGGACACCCCCACCCAAGGCAAACCATATCTGAAATGTCCGCATCTTTATAGCAGTTTATTCACCATAACCTTGCATTATAACAGTAAAGATAACTGTAAAGACACATTTTGGTCCCAGCCCCAGGCTGCTGTGCGGTGCCCATCAACAACAGTCAAATTTGACTTAATTCCCAAGCATTACACCATAATTTAGTGGGCCCCTGATGTCTCTACGTTAATAGCTCCCTAAAGAGACAATCAATTTGCGAGACGCTTCAAAATCTGCAACTTTCCGATTATGTAGCACCAGCACCCAGCATTTGGTCTTGTTGTTGCAAGATGGCCACTGGCAGTGATGATACACATAGGCGGACTTACCATTAGGCAGAGGTAGGCAGTTGCCTAGAGCCCCATGATTTCAAGGGGCCCCATAAAAGGCCTCATTAACTTATTATGATCTAGGAAGTTTTTTCATTTTTCTACTATTTTTTTAAAGTTTTCTTATAAATCCATGCGCTCAAAAAAGTATCAAAATGCTTAATCCGTTGTTTCGGGGGCCCCCTTCAGTTTCCACTGCAGTGGACTAGTCCAAACTGCATGCGCAGACCAGAATCAGGAAGACGGTGGCAAAACAAACTCCCGGCGCTAGCACGGAGAGAGCAGAAATGAAGCAGAATTAGGTAGACGCACTTTCTGATAATGGTATCTCCCCTGTCAGATAAATATTAATTGTACCACACCTGGGAAGAAGTACAGACCGCTAAATGAACATCTCAGAGTCACGCTTTCTTATGATTCCCAGGATTCCACCGAGCCTTGCCAGATTGGAACTCGTTTTTTGTGGAGATTGACTGTCAATGGAATTTTATCACCTCTTTATGAGCAAAGCTACAATTTAACTCAAAATGCTGCTACTAAGCCACTGGAAATGTTTACCAGTGACAAGATTTTAAGTCTTGCTTACATGACAGAGGTCGTCTTGTTTCATTCAAATGGCATGAATGGCTAGATAGTGTAATACATTTCACCGCTGACAATATAAGGCCGGTTGGCAGTAAGTTTTAACTGCTCACCATATTTCGTTACTTTTCTCTTCTGTATTAATATTTCCAGTGGTGGTGACTGAATTTTTGGAGAGACAATGCATATGCAATTGTGGATACAGTCATGCTGTTTATAATGAGCGGTTTTCCTCTTTTGAACATCTTAAAAATTCATAAAAATTAAAGCGCGCTGCACCTGGCATTCACAGGCGGCATCGCGCTCAGTACGGAGCTGGACATAATTAGCTTGTCTTTCCATAAAAGAAGCAGGCAGGTGTTGTCAGAGCGTGAATCCCAATAAAAAAAGTGAATTATACATTCTACTCACTGTGAGAACGGTTAGCAAAGCAAACTCAATTCAATGTAGGTATGCGTAAATTCTGTGACCGCACCCACAAAATCCCGCAAAAGCAAAGACTTCTACCACGTGAACAAGTGAAAGTGACCATTAACAAAACAGCACTAGAGCGTATGCCTTGCAGAGCCTAGCTGATAAAACATTATGACAACAGGCTGGCTACATGTCACGACTAATTCTTTAAACCTGTTAATAATCAGCCCGTGCTGTGATGACATGCTGTTGCCACCGCTCTATTAGAATAAACAGAAGTGCACAACTCTTGAAAAGAATGGATTTCGTTTTGGGGGCGCCAATTCATTTATGTCCACTTTGCTCCGAGAAGTTCTGAGTTTATCTTCTGCAGGAAATTTAAGGCAAAGTCGCAAATTGAGTAACGACTGTTTTTTTTTTTTTTTTTTTTTGCTTTATTTTCTATTATCTACTGCGCTGTACAGTTGCAAAATAATGAACATAGTCTCAATGGGCAAATACTTCTATACCTCATTTCATCACATTCACAGAAACGCCAGTCTTCAGTTCGATTCAGTGCTCTTTCGATATTTCTTGAGGGATTCCACACAAAACTGGCAAGCTTAACAATATTCCTGCATGAGTACATTTGAGTGATAATTAGCAATACGAGGTTCAGCTTTATGAAGGAGGGAAAAAGTGGGTTAAAGCACTTTCTTCAAGTCAAAATCTGGGCCTTTATTCTGTCTGCAAAGAACTTGCACAAACAATGGAAAAGATAGGCTGTGTGAAGTTGCATTGAACACAAAGACCTTGTGCGCACTTTCCTGTGCTCGGTTTAATTATTTTCTTTCTAACTGCTTCATCAGGAGACAACATAGGATATGAGGGGCTCCTTGACTGTGTTTGCCATGGGCCCCAAAATGGCTAAATCCGCCCCTGACGATACACTCAGATCACGATACAATACACGATATTGGGTTCACGATCTCGATTCGTTATGGTATTAATATATTTTTAACAAAACTTGAATTATGAAAATATATCACTGAAAAAAGTATTTTAAGACACAAAGCTGCCCTTAGTGCCATTTTTGTGATGTTATAACTGGTAACAAGCCAGAGTATAGTGTAATATAACAAACATTCAAGGGTATGTAAACTTATGATCAGGGCCTTCCTCGGTTCAAACAAAACAAAAACACTGAAAAGACAAAAGTGCCTGCAGCCTGCCTTTTTCCAACACATCACAAATTCAGGTAGACAGTATATACAGTACAGCCCAAACTGAAAGTTTCTCTCCTACATTTATTTTCTTCAGTTTTACTCACTCAAGTCCTGAATGCATAAACAAAACATAGTGTCTATTAATTTTTCAAATGCATACTGTAATGTCAGAATGTATGAAGAAACTGAACTTGCTGGCTTCTGTTCAAACAAAACAAAAACACTGAAAAGACAAAAGTGCCTGCAGCTCCCCCGAACACAGGTAGACAGTATATACAGTACAGCCCAGAAACGTACTTTATGGTTTTGCAGTTCTCGGGTTCGCACCCTTGCTGGCGATCTGTTCACCCTCCCCAACGAGAGATCTTCTTTAGTTCCGGCTCTTCTGTTCCGGCTCTGGACAATTATTAAAGGAATTTTTTTTCTAATTTTGCACAGGCAAATATTTCTATTTGGCAATGCTCAAGACCGATTTTCGGCAATTTTGGACGTCCAATATGGCTGCCGGCGGCCATTTTGTCCGAAATTTGGGGATCGGGGAGATACACGACTCTGTCCCTGTGGCGACCGAGTTATCTAGTTGTTGCTTGCGATTTGATCACAATCAACATGTGCTGGCATATAAAACGCAAGCAAAATTTTAACTGAAGTTCTCCGTTGAAATGACAACACCAGCGTAACACATATACAACCCCAATTCCGAAATAGTTGGGACAAAGTGTAAATTGTGAATAAAATCAAAATGCAATGACTTTCAGATCACATGGGCCAATATGTTATTTACAATAGAACATAGATAACATTTCAAATGTTGAAACTGAGACATTTTACATATTTATCCACAAAATGAGCTTATTTCAAATTTTCTGGCTGCAACAGGTCTCAAAAAAGTTGGGAAACAGGCAAAAAAGGGCTGAAAAAGCAATTCATATATAAGAGAATCAGCTGAAAGAACATTTAGCAAGTAATTAAGTTAACTGGCATCAGGTGTGTAACATGATTGGCTATAAAAGGGATGTCTTAGAGAGACTGAGTCTCTCAGAAGTAAAGATGGCCAGTGGCTCTCCAACCTGTGAAGGCTCGCGTAAAAAAAAATGTGGAATACTTTAAAAACAATGTTCCTCAACGTCAATTTGCAAAGGCTTTGAAGGTCTCATCATCGACAGTGCATATCATCATCAAAAGATTCAGAGAAACTGGAAAAATCTCTGTGCATAAGGGACAAGGCCGAAGACCTTTACTGGATGCCCGTGATCTTTGGGCCCTCAGACGCCACTGCATCACTCACCGGCATGATTCTCTCATTGACATTACTAAATGGGCCCAGGAATACTTCAAGAAACCACTGTCTGTAAACACAGTCTGCCGTGCCATCCACAGATGCCACCTAAAACTCTATCATGCAAAAAGGAAGCCATTGTTGAGCATGATCCAGAAGCGCCGCCGTGTGCTGTGGGCCAAGGCTCATTTAAAATGGACTATAGCAAAGTGTCCTGTGGTCAGACAAGTCCAAATTTGACATTCTTGTTGGAAATCACGGGCGTTGTGTTCTCCAGGCTAAAGAGGAGAAAGACCACCCCTCCTGTTATCAGCGTTCATTTCAAAAGCCAGCATCTCTGATGGTATGGGGATGCATTATTGCACATGGTGTGGGACACTTGCATGTTTTAAAAAGCACCGTGAATGCTGAAAGGTATATAAAGGTTTTAGAGCAACATATGCTCCCCTCCAGACAACATCTATTCCAGGGAAGGCCTTGTGTGTTTCAGCAGGACAATGCAAAACCACATACTGCAGCTATTACAACAGCATGGCTTTGTAGTAGAAGAGTCCGTGTGCTGAACTGGCCTGCCTGCAGTCCTGATCTTTCATTGATTGAAAACATTAGGCACATAATTAAACGAAAAGTCTGTCAAAGGAGACCCAAAACTCTCCAGCAGCTGGAAGCCTGTATTAAACAAGAGTGGGATCAAATTCCAATGGCTAAACTCAAGAAACTTGTCTCCTCAATGCCCAGACGACTCCATTCTGTGTTAAAAAGAAGAGGGGATGCTACACCATGGTAAACAGGCCCCTGTCCCAACTTTTTTGAGACCTGTAGAAGCCATCAATTTTGAAATGAGCTCATTTTCTGGATAAAATTGTAAAATTTCTCAGTTTCAACATTTGCTTTGTTACCTCTGTTCTATTGTGAATAAAATACTGGCTCGTGTGATTTGAAAGTCATTGCGCTTTGATTTTATTCACAATTTGCACTTTGTCCCAACAATTTCAGAATTGGGGTTGTAGATTCTGTAAACTAAAGGAGCAAAACAACATTCAATTCAGTTAATATTCAAGTTTTTCCAATAATCAAGTGCAGTGACTCGCTTGTGGTTGAAATTTGAAATCGGTTGGTCAAACTTTTAAAATATTTAAAAGCATTCTACAATGCAGAGCTTGTTGTGCATGATTTATAGTCTTCCATCAGAGTTTTAACGTCATGCCATTATTATGAACAAGGTCAACATGCCGATAAACGTCAAAACAAGAACCGGCATAAAATGTTAATAGTTATGCTTCTCTTATCTTATAACACCGTTTAACGGCAATTGCAAGTTGGGCTTCAATTGTCATAATTTTGATTTGGCCTACACGTTTTAACCGAATGTATCCTTCATAGGCAGATAGGGGACGCAACACTAAAGATAAACTTTTAAATAACTTTTGCTATAGTGAATAGAGTTCCTGCAGTAATCACATTTTTAACGCTGTGTAAATAAGCCCTGTTCTTTTTTAACTAGTTATATTTAATTTATTAAGGAGAGCTTTCTTGTTCATTAAGGAGAGCTTGCTTGTTCATCTTGGATCAACGCCGGTACAGATCACACTATCGCCTTAAACTGTGACCAGTGTGCTTAGGCTTCTCAGTATACTCCAGATAGCTCAAAATGCTGCGGTAAAATAACATCCGAGTGTTATTGGTTATACCTACAGTAGAAGTATAAATCACAATAATGCTAAGAAAGTTCATCACAAAAATTAACAGTAAAATTCTTTCCCAAACTCGTCCTCTTTCTCGTCCAGCAAGTTTAAGGTCCCAATTGGCTCAGCATTAACCACAGTAACCCTAACCCTGTATGCGTTTGCTGCGTTGTCATTTCAACAGTGAACCTCAGTTAAGGTTTTGCTCCAGTTTTGTAGGCGAACACATGTTGATCGCGATCAAATCGCAAGCAACAATAAAACAAAGTGCGAACAGATTGCAAGTAAGGTGCGAACAGTTTGTGAATATTCCCTGCGATTAGCTTGCGATCTGCTCACGGCCTCATGAACAGGTTTCTGGACTGTACTTCAAGTCCTGATCTCGCGCGACAGTTTTTCATTTCGACAAAGCATTTAGTTACGTTTTCCTATCGCAATATTTCGTCACAGCCCTAACCAGCGTCGATACCACGCGTAAAACGAAAGAACTAAAAGATGGTTTTCTTCCAGACTGATAACGGTAAAGACCTATGGTTCACCCACTCTGGGTCATGAAATTTTCCAGCAGTAGAGTTTGCAGGCCTGGTTTTGGAGGAATGAACTGCACTCAAAACTGTGGTGCAGTTAGACCTCCATATATTTCGAGTTTGGTAGCAGGAACAATGTTACTAATAGAAGAGGATCTATCCAGTAAGTGGTTTTCATTTGCTCAAACCTAAAACTAGTTCACAGAAACTTTTATTTATGGGCCATTTCACAGTATTAAAACCGTTGCGCACAGGACAATAAGAAACTATTCAATGCTGCTGTGAAAAAGCAACTGATAAAAAAATTCAGTCAAATGAGCAGTCCTGACCGTTTTCCACTAGGTAAGAGTATTTTTTAATTCCATTTTTCAATGAGGCTAATTAGTTCAAAGTATCCGCATTGCATATGGGACACCCTGCAGCATGCATTTCTGGAGCTTCTGGGAATTTTAAGATCAGGAAAAGAAGCTCTCTCACAGACACTCACTTAGATAATTAGCCAGATAGTTGCTCAACATTTCGGCATCACATCAGAGTTTTCAACTGGCCCTTTATGAAATTAGGGAGTGATCTCATTTAGACTGCTTTGTGCACAGGACATCTGAAATGATTGCGTACGATACAAATTTGTTGCACTGCAATCTGCATGCGAGAAAAGCATTGCTGCTGGAGTAATCCAAGTGAAGTTCAAGTAAAATGATGCAAAAAATGTCATGCGGTCATCAAACATGCATATTTATTCTAATGAGGGGTCAATACCTAATATTATTGGTAAATGTGAATATCCAAAAAAAAAAAAAAAAAAAAAAAAATAGGACCAAGGGTCCTATAGCTTACCAGCAAGCAGTCCTATAGTGATGATACAAGCTATGAAAATTTCATGTGAAGTTTGACATTTGAATCAATGAAAATCAATGTCAAGGTCACCAAATAAAAGTTCACATACATTTATAAGACCTCCTGTAATAAAAACTCAATCCTAAGCTCTGAAGCAGTTTTGATGATACAAGTCATTGAAAATTCAATATGTCAACTGTGAACTTTAAAGGTCAGACAAGGTCAAGTTGAGGTCAGCAAATGGACTTCATATATGACTTTCTAAATGTCTCAAAATAAACCCTGGCTCAATCTGTGACCATTTTGGTGATACAAGTCATTGAACTTTCACAGTCAAGTTTGATCCTCTGGTCACTGACAATCAAGTTGAATGTCGCCAAATGAAAGTTCATATGTGACTTCCTAGATGTCAGTCACACAAACTTAGGCTCCGTCTGTGACCATTTTAGTGATACAAGTCATTGAATTTTCACTAGGTCACATTTAACCTTTGAAGGTCAATACGAAGGTCACCAAATGAAAGTTCATATGACTTCCTTTATGTCTCTAATACAACCCCAATTCCAAAATAGTTGGGACAAAGTGTAAATGGTGAATAAAATCAAAACGCAATGACTTTCAAATCACACCAGCCAGTATTTTATTCACAATAGAACAGAGATAACATAGCAAATATTGAAACTGAGAAATTTTACAATTTTATCCACAAAATGAGCTCATTTCAAATTTGATGGCTGCTACATGTCTCAAAAAAGTTGGGACAGGGGCCTGTTTACCATGGTGTAGCATCCCCTCTTCTTTTTAAGATATTATGGAGGCGTCTGGGCATTGAGGAGACAGGTTTCTTGAGTTTAGCCATTGAAATTTGATCCCACTCTTGCTTAATACAGGCTTCCAGCTGCTGGAGAGTTTTAGGTCTCCTTTGACGGGCTTTTCCTATAATTATGCGCCAAATGTTCTCAATCAGTGAAAGATCAGGACTGCAGGCAGGCCAGTTCAGCACAAGGACTCTTCTACTACAAAGCAATGCTGTTCTAATAGCTGCAGTATGTGGTTTTGCATTGTCGTGCTGAAATACACAAGGCCTTCCCTGGAATAGATGTCATCTGGAGGGGAGCATATGTTGCTCTAAAACCTTTATATACCTTTTAGCATTCATGGTGCTTTTTAAAAAATGCAAGTGTGTCACACCATATGCTCTAATGTATCCCCATACCATCAGAAATGCTGGTTTTGTGAACTGAACGCTGATACCAGGAGGGGTGGTCTTTCTCCTCTTTAGCCCGGAGGACACGACGCCCCTGATTTCCAATAAGAATGTCAAATTTGGACTCGTCTGACCACAGGACACTTTGCCGCTTTGCTACAGTCCATTTTAAATAAGCCTTGACCCACAGAACACAGAGTCGCTTCTGGATCATGCTCAGCAATGGCTTCCCTTTTGCATGATAGAGTTTTAGGTGGCATCTGTGGATGGCACGGCGGACTATGTTTACAGACAGTGGTTTCTTGAAGTATTCCTGGGCCCATTTAGTAATGTCAATGACAGAATCATGCCGGTGAGTGATGCAGTGGCGTCTGAGGGTCCGAAGATCACGGGCATCCAGTAAAGGTCTTCGGCCTTGTCCCTTACGCACAGAGATTTTTCCAGTTTCTCTGAATCTTTTGAGGATACTATGCACTGTCGATAATGAGACCTTCAAAGCCTTTGCAATTTGATGTTGAGGAACATTGTTTTTAAAGTATTCCACAATTTTTTTACGCAAACCTTCACAGTTTGGAGAGCTTCTGGCCATCTTTACTTCTGAAAGACTCAGCCTCTCTAAGACATCCCTTTTATAGCCAATCATGTTATACACCTGATGCCAGTTCACTTAATTACTTGCTAAATGTTCTTTCAGCTGATTCTCTTATATATTAATGACTTTTTCAGCCCTTTTCTTGCCTGTGTCCCAACTTTTTTGAGACCAGTTGCAGCCATAAAATTTGAAATAAGCTCATTTCGTGGATAAAAATGTAAAATGTCTCAGTTTCAACATTTGAAATGTTATCTATGTTCTCTTGTAAATAACATATTGGCTCATCTGATCTGAAAGTCATTGCATTTTGATTTTATTCACAATTTACACTTTGTCCCAACTATTTCGGAATTGGGGTTTACAAACCTAAGCTCCATCTGTGACCGTTTTGGCAACACAAGTCATTGTAATTGTATATTATTATGTCAAGCTTGACCTTCAAAGGTCACCAACAGTCAAGTTGAATGTCACCAAATGAAAGTTCATATGTGACTTCCTAGACGTCAGTAACACAAACCTAGGCTCCATCTGCGACCTTTTTAAAGATAGAAGTCATTGAATTTTCATTAGGTCAAGTTTGACTTTTGAAGGTCAATATGAAGGTCACCAAATGAAAGTTCATATATGACTTCCTATACGTCTCCAATACAAACCTACACTCTATCTGTAATGATTTTGCTGATATGAGTCATTGAAATTTCACTGTATAGTTTGGTCGTTGAAGGTCACTGAAGGTCAAGTTCAATGTCACGAAACGAAACTTCATACATGACGTCCTATATGCCCACAATACAAACCTACGCTCTATCTGTAATAGTTTTGGTGATAGAGGTCACTGAAATTTCACCATGTGAAGTTTGACCTTCGGTGACCTTCGACCTTCACTGTATAGTTTGGTCATTGAAGGTCACTGAAGGTCAAGTTCAAGGCCACCAAATGAAAGTTCATATTTGACTTCCAATAAGTGTTCAATACACATATGTTCCCAATCTTCAATATTCTCAAGCCTAGAAGCCTTTGAAAATTGTAACATTTTGCTTGACCACAAGTTTGACCTTTCAAGGTCATCTGAGGTCAACTTTAACACATCCAATATATAGGTCATATATGACTTCCTATATGTTGATAATACAAACTTAATCCAGTGTTTCCCATACATTGACGAGACTATGGCGGCCCGCCATAGTCTAATTTACCCCGCCATAGTCTCAATATGCGCCATTGCCGCGTGTTGAGATTAAATGCGCGCATTTAAAAAAAAAAAAAAAAAAAAAAAAAAGGAAAAACAGGAAAGGTACCCGAAGATGCGGAATTTGCGCAATCCCCACCCCGCTCAACAAAATGAGAATAATACCCCCACCCCCCGCTAAATAAAATGAGAATAATTACCCCCCGCTCAACAAAATGAAAATCACGCCCCCCCCCCCCCGGCTCAACAGAATGAGAATCATTTTTCCCAACTCAAGAGAATGAGAATGACCCCCTTCAGACATCAGTCTGCCACCACACATGTGCCCCCATAGTCTCCAAAAATTCTGTGGGAAACACTGTTAATCTCTGTCTGCAACCATTCAGCTTCCACAGGCAATTTGCCCATTCTCCATAAGACCCAATGTTAAAGTACAGCGCCCCCACTAGACCCACTTCCGTCGATTCAATCAAAATGACACAGGCACTGCACATAAAGTGTATCAAGGTGAGTTGATTGCCAGATTTAGAAAAAAAATTTTCAGACAGTTTTTGAGAAATAATTTTTTTAAATTTCAAGCCCTATCTTTTAACATGGTTAATATTTTCCCTGACCTCAAGTTTGACCTTTCAAAGTCATCTATGGTCAAATTTAATATTGCCAAAATATCGGTCATATATGATTTCCTATATGTCAATAATACAAACTTAATCTCTATTTGCAACCATTTGGCCTCCACAGGCCCTCTTGCATATTTATAAAGTACAGCGCCCCCACTAGACCCACTTTCGTCAATTCAATCAAAATGGCGCTCGCACTGTACATTGACGGTACCAAGGTAAGTTGATTGCCTGATTTAGAAAAAAATTTACCGCAGTTTTTCAGAAATGATTCTTTTTAAATTTCTCAGTCCTTTCTTTAAAAGTGGGGCCAAAATTTCAAGGGCTCATAAAACGGACAAAAATGATTAAATCAAAAATCTGAAAAAAAGCGTCCGGAGATATGGTCTAGTAGTATTTTATGGCAAATTTACAGGAAAATTCATCAGGCCAAAAAAAAAAGATAAAAAATGTTCCGGACGACGGACGCCACACCATGACAATAGCTTATCGGCCCATAGGGCCGGTTAGCTAAAAAACACCCACAAAATAGACTGACCCATGACCTCTAGCATGATGTAACCCATGCTGATGCCTACACCTGAGTTGAACATATGAATGATGTATCCCAATGATAAGTATATAATTATTGATTACTAAATGACAATGAGAAGAAAGAAAAGATGGTCAGAATTAGGGCTGGGCGATATGGACAAAATCTAATATCTCGATATTTGTGACCGAATACCTCGATAATGATATTTTGCCGATATTATCCGGACAAATTTTGGAGCTGTCACAAAATATTTACACATGATATTTTTGATAACCATTTATTAGTAATGTTGCTATAACGACCAAGCAGGTGCAGGCAACAGCTACAACAGTCTTGTAAGAGCAGAAAAATGCAACCCTTTACTGAAATGCAGCTTTTAAAACCA
Organism: Gymnothorax javanicus; assembly: GCA_029692085.1. Lineage (NCBI taxonomy): Eukaryota > Metazoa > Chordata > Actinopteri > Anguilliformes > Muraenidae > Gymnothorax > Gymnothorax javanicus. Next base: position 84,250,190 of record CM056201.1, read on the forward strand.
GAAATGCCAACACTTCTCTCATATCACAATATTACGATATCCAAAATCTGTGACGACATTTTACTTCGCATCACGATATCGATATAATATCGATATATTGCCCAGCCCTAATCAGAATGACCGTGTGCGATGCCATGATAGAAATTTTCATACAAGTATGTAAAAATGAGACAACAGATTATTCAAAGAGCCACCACTGACCAGCACACCTCAATGAACACGTACATTATTACTGATTATTGACAAGGCCTGTTCCACAATCTAGGTAGCATGTTGTCTCACAGACATCCAAAATTAAAATCTCGACATCATTTGTCAAGTGCATCCATGTTTTAGCGCATACATGTGAGGATTTAACTCCAGAATATTAGACCTACATGTCGTAAATTTTATGCACCACTAATGAAGTTACCTCAACTGAACAACTTAATTTCTGGAGAGGATATTTTTTGATGGCAGTAAACATTCACATATGCCTGGAAACATGGAAAATGACAAAAAAACATCCAATTCTCTTATTAAGGAAGCAATTCATATTTTTTCATAAGGTAAATGGAGTCTGTAGATGATAGCTGCATTGCTTAATATTAAAATGATCGAATACTCATATTTACCAAGGTTTTAGAAAAAAATGGTCCAAGATATCAAAAATTGACTTAATACCCTAACTGTGAAACTGCCCATTATTGATTACTGATTATTGACTTTGGAAGTGCCAGATTAACACCACCATAGAGCCTAAGTGCCAAAATTTGTCATTGAACTGAGTGATTCTTAGCATGTGCAAACAGCTGACTGTCGATAACTTGCACGTGGGCTAAATGTGTCGTAATTAGTCAATGCATAATTGATGAAAAAATTGGCTTCCTAAGGAGGGCAACCACACGATAAATGGCACGTGACACAGAGTTCTTGAACTTGAATGATTCTTGACAGGTTAATCATGGCTGCTTGCTCACCACTGCAAGTGGGCATTGTTGGTCTGGTTATCAGAAGGCTGCTGTCTTTAGTCTCTTTTCAACTTTCAGTGCTATTTTAAAACCTGTTGCATTCCATGTGTACAAAAATTCAGATATCAGTTCAGTTTCAGTCTATTATTGTTGTCTCATGAAAATTTAGTTCTATCTGCAACATTTCCATTGCTTAACAACCCTCCAGACTAACTTTTGGACCTAGGAGCACATGCGCTCCCAACCTGAAAAAGTTGGGCGCGCAGGCCAAAATTTAGGCGCGCAGGCCAAAACTGTGGTCACGCAAAGTACCATGATACTTTTCTGAATATTTACAAGCCCAAATAAAGATACCTGAACAGACTATCAGTTGTTGCTGCATTTATTTAAGAAACATTATCAGAAAGCACTTTGCAAACTGAAAAGTAGATATTGATGTTCACAAGAATGTTTGAGAAATGAATAAATGCAGTTATCATTTTGGAGAGTTATCATACAAGTCTAAATGTACGTACAAGTCTCCATTTCTCCAAGGGACAACTTTTCATCAAACCCTCCCCTCCCCAGTACATAAACTGAATCATTCATAGAAAAATTATGGCCAAATTTAGATGAGCACCCCCTAAAACCAACATATGGGGAAAAATCAATGAATAACTCCCAATTATCACAGTGCTAGTTCTATAATTTATAACTGTTATTGTTGCTGCTATCCCAAAGAACAATTTGACACCAAACATGGCTTAATTGCTTTGAAAATATGAGACCCAGGAGGAATTGAAGCCGTAAAAAGCATTATTTGGCTACATTTTTTTCATCACAAATTGAAAGTTTAACATTAAAATTAATATAGTTCCCAAAGTGATCCACCCTAAATATTTGGTAAAAAGTAGGTGCAGTATGCCAAGTTCGTTAGCACAAAGTTTCAAGAAATTCTTTCACCGGTAACAATGTAGTAGGACGGCTTATTATAATAACAATAATTATTATTATTTACCAGATTTTTTTTTATTTTGCTATGAAGATTTTGCACATTTCGAAGGGTAACGGAAACGCACACAGAGAGTGAGGACGATGTCCGACGTTATTAGCCCCCAAAAAACAATCTGCTTCGTGACCGTACACTGTTCGTGACACTGACTCATATTTGAGGCATTGCGCTGATAAGCCTATGGTCGTCGCTGGAGTACATTGAGCAGGCGTCACCAGTTAGTTTTTGAATCAGTTTTGAACATTTGTTGCAATCGATAAAATACTATTCCTCTGACAGCTGGCCAATTATCGGAACCCCAAAGAAAACGGACTATAAATCTATAAGAACCGCAGCTTTTCTCATCTTTATCGTGCTCTAATGAAAATAAATAATCTTGCACTCGGACCAACCAGTCACCGATTTCATACATACTGCATGAATAATCATGTACATGCGGAACTTCAAATCAGAGTGGAAGCGCGCATCCAACCTAATCCATCAGGATAGAAGGTTAGCGATTGATATTGAACGCTAAATAAAACCATTCGCCACTGGACGCAAGCACCCATAGCTGGTATCAACAAGACTCCAAACTGTGTCACGAACAGTCTAAGGTCACGAAGCAGACTATGTTTTCGGGCTAATAACGTCGGACATTGCTCTCACTCTCCAGGTGCGTTTCCATTACCCTCAGAAATGCGCAAAATCTAAATAGCGAAATAAAAAACCGGTAATGAAAACACTGTCTGATATCATGAAATTTGCTCTCCGATCTGCAGTTTTAGTCACGGCTAAGGCCTACCTACGAGACTATTGGACTTCTGCAGCAGACCAGCTAGTGTACTTGTAATTTCGCGTGACATGGAGCATTTGCATCGTTATTGTCAGACAAGGTTTTACAATTTTGCCGCGCGCACAACTCAGCTGACAGTGACAAGGTCGAATGCTTTGCCATTCTCATCGATGCATGAGTACAGCCGAGCTGTGATTGGCTGATGCACGTAATGGTACCAACCGACCCGCAGAAAAAAATTCGCGGCCGGCGGCTGATAATTAGGGAGTGAATCGCTGCCCAGAATAGGCGCACAGTGCATGAAGCGTTGGTCGCGACCGATATTAGAATGTAAGTCGCAAAACGTAATTATTGGTCGCAAATGCGACCGGTCGCAGTCTGGAGCGCTGCTTCAAGAGCATATGAAGTGCCAACAATGATAAAAAAAAAAAACGATAATATAGCATTTGAGACGTCTCTTAGCCAAATTTCAGGCTACTTTAAAAAAAATGCGCGATTTGGGAGCGATTTGAAATTCCTAAAAACCCACCATTTTGTGTCCAAGACCTCGAAGCATTGGGGCCGAGTTATGACGTCATCTTGTTTGCAATGCTAGCAGAGTTTGCACATTCAGTGCGAGAAAACACTACAAACGCGTATTCAAGTCATGTCTGCGCCTGAATCTAGCGAAAACAAACAGATTTCTCACTCTTCCGAACATGAGGAATCGAGCACAGACTGCCAAGAAGATATGTCAAGCAGTGGAGGAGAAGAGGAGCGAGAATTTGGGGGCACAGTCGAGCCTTATCAAGATGAACCTCTTGCTCCTCCAGAGGCCATTGCAGAGGAAGCAAGACAAGCAGACTTTGACGGGTTAACGCCAGAACAACTCGCACAAAGAGAAGAAGGAGCTATCCGACTAGACGAATGGTAAGAAAGGGATCTGCTTATAGAAACTGTCGCTTGCTTGATTGATGCTAGCTGAATCGTGCGTTGTTGTGTTGTTTTGATAGGTGTCAGTGTACGAGATGTCAAACGGAGGAACTCGCTGCTGCAGAGAGGTGGTCCAAACACAGGGCAAGATGTACTTCGACGGCTCCATCGAGCGACTAAGTTGCATCACCGAACACGAAGAATACGCCGCAATGACTAACAGAGCAGTGCTCGAAAACGTTGGACCGCTTCTAAAAGATAGAAATGGTCGCTCGCATAGACGCAGAGCTGGCGTTTCAATGAACGAGTAAGTATTAGGCTATTGTTCGAAGCTTGTTAAATTTTATTCATCTTGGCTATTACTCGTAGAAATATCTTTCAGCTTAATGTATAATAATTTGTTTGAGTGACCGCCAGTGTGAAATTTTCAGAGTGAGAAATCGGTTCGTTTTCGCTAGATTCAGGCGCAGACATGACTTGAAGAAGACGCGTTTGTACTGTTTTCTCGCACTGAATGTGCGAACTCAGCTAGCATTGCAAACAAGATGACGTCATAACTCGGCCCCAGTGCTTCGAGGTCTTGGACACAAAATGGCAGGTTTTTAGGAATTTCAAATCGCTCCCAAAACGCGCCCTTTTACTAAGGTAGCCTAAAATTTGGCTAAGAGACGTCTCAAATGCTATATTTTCATTTTTTAAATCATTGGTGGCACTTCATATGCTCTTTAAGGGACAATTTTTTTTTTTTGGGACATGCCAGACCTAATTTTTTTCTTGAAAATTCAGTTTCCTCTCATCTGTCTCGAACTTTAATAAGACCAAACTGCGTATAAAACCTATTTTCTTGTTGGTTTTCAGGAAATGTAAACTTATTGATGTCTTTTTGCGAAACATAGTAAAATCCATTTTTTGTCCGAATTTTTGAGGACGTGTCAATAAAGAATTACATTGATTATGTGACACTTGTCTTCTAATAAGCAAGTTATCCAAGTTTGAAGTCAATCGATCAAAAATTGACAGAGCTGCAAAAAGTAAATTAATTAGTTTTAAAAAAATTCATGTCCGCGTGCTTATTTTTCCCAACCAAGTTTTGGTACCGCTTCCGCTCTGAGCCACACTTCTCAGATTGTACCTAACTGCATTATGAGCCAATCAGATTGTACATAGCTGGAATTTTTCCCTAACAGGGTCATTTAAAATAATCTGGCGTCCCGTACACAACGCTAAATTGGCAAAATTTCATCATGACCTAATTAACATATGAAAACATGATGTGACAGCTGAAAAATATTACAGATGATTAAAGTATTCAAGAAAACATTTTCCACACCTTTCAAACAGCAGAATTAAATTTTTTTTTCCCCAAAATCGACATTGCCATTTTAGTCAAATGGCCCTTATATGAATGCATAGGCATGAGCCCCTTGTATACCTGTACTGAAAATTTAAACAATCTATTCACTTCAATCGGTTGTTTAGAACATTTTGTACCATTTTCAGAAAAAAAGCAGGAGTCTCTTGTACCCAAAAACTAAATTTGGTAAAATAAGAAAAACACAATCACATTACCAATGTTTGACAGTAAACACTGTAGCCCTTTAAAATCACTATCCATTCCAAACACACAAGGACCTCGCTGTATGGATGATAGCTGTCAGTAAATCACCAGAGGCAAACCCATGCAGCGAGAATCCAGCCCTGTTTAAGAACCTAATTTCTTGGTTTCATTCAGACAATTTTCACCATTATCCAGTCACTGCAGTCAATGCGCTCTGGAGACGACTCAAGACTCAACAGCTAAACTTCGCAAAATCCGGGCTCCAACATTTCAGCGCCCGAGAACTGCACTTCCCCAAGGCCAAGGTAAAAATGGGTGATGTCATATTGGCTTCAACCATATTCCTTCTAGAATGATGGGGAAAACCCTAATCCACCCCAACACTGCTTCAGACATCACAATACACATTAATGCAGACATCACAATACACACTGCTACAGACATTACAATACACACTGCTACAGACATTACAATACACACTGCTACAGACATTACAATACACACTGCTACAGACATCACAATACACACTGCTACAGACATCACAATACACCCTGCTTCAGACATCACAATACACACTGCTACAGACATCGCAATACACACTGCTTCAGACATCACAATACACACTGCTACAGACATCACAATACACACTGCTACAGACATCACAATACTGCAATAGACATCACAATACACACTGCTACAGAAGCCATAATACACACTGCTACAGACATCATAATACACACTACTACAGACATCACAATACACACTGCTTCAGACTAGGGCTGCATGATAAACGGAATCGCGGTTATCGCGAACGCAATAAAAGTAACTGCCACTATGAGGCAGACAGACTAGCTTGCTTATTACCTTTTCTATGACACATACCTAATGCGGTCATTTGAAATGCTTCCAGGAAGAAAACTGATTTGAAGTCCGCCAATTACCAGCGAGGTTGGACAGCCTCCATCGCCTTGGCATAATTAGCTTACCTTAAATCAATTCCCGTGTATTTTGCCTAACTTGCAATCAAGCCGTTTATTCAGCCAACTGACTGATCAAAACCAAAATGTGGCCAATAATGATTAAGAAGAGATAATGAGAAGGAGACAGACCTAACCAGGCTGCTGTGTTAGTTTGAAAGAGTGTCAATAATCTGAATAAATAGACCTCTGAATTCCACCTCTCATAGAATTTTTACATAGCCTTAAAAAGATTCCTTAAAAATAAACCATTTTAAGATGGCCTTGGTTTTTAAGCGTTTCAAAATATACACGAAGTGGAAAAAATTTGTAAAGCATATCGAAAGTGAGAAATTATTTTTTTCGCATTGCACTGCAATAGACAAATGCAGCGAAGACTTGGCAAACACATTCAGGCAAACGCGAATTTGGAGCATTGTTTATTTGATAATTGAACAAGATTTCAAATAAAGTAATTAATGGCTGCTTATTTTGGTTGCTTTTGAGCATCTAAATAGCCTAATGTGAAGGTGGAAAACATTTTGTTTAAGCGTATCGAACGTGACGTGTAGAAATTGTAATTGCATTAGCAGGCAGCGCGACCAAATGAAAAACTGGAAATAATCTCGCAAACACATTCAGGTAAATTACATGCTGAAAAAAAAAAAGTTAAGGTCTGCAAAATCATCATCTTCTACCCGACAATTGCTCTCACCCCTTTCCCATTTGCTTTGCTCAATTTGCAATCAAACAGTTGATTCGCTCAATTAACGATTTAAATTGGTTGACAGTCTGATTTATTTGAATATGTTTTATTACATTTTCAAATTTAAATGACCATGAAACATGACAGATTTGCCTGAATCTGTTAGATTATTTCTTGTTTTACATTCTGCTGCGCTGCGTGCAAATGCGTTAACAATTTACGTGAAGTTCGACACGCTTAAAATGTTTTCCACCTTCACTGTTGGCTATTAGACGCTCAAAAATAACCAAAATCAAGAGCTATGAATTAGTTTAATTTAAATTAATCTTGTTCAATTATCAAATTAAAAAATGCAACAAATTTGCGGCACAGATTCGTCTGAACTTTTTTGCCAAGTCTTCGCTGTATTTGTCTCTTGCGTGCAATGCGAAAATATAATTTCTCTCACTTTCACGTTCGAGATGCTTCACAAAATGTTTTCCACTTCATGTATGTTTTGAAACGCTTAAAAACCAAGGCCATCTTGAAATGGTTTAAGAAATCTTTTTAATGATATGTAAAAATTCTACAAGAGGTGGAATTCAGAGGTCTGCTATTTATTCAGATTATTAACATTCTTTCAATCTAACACGGCAGCCTGGTTAGGTCTGTCTGCTTCTCATTATCTCTTCTTAATCATTATTGGCCACATTTTGGTTTTGATCAGTCAGTTGGCTGAATAAAAGGCTGGATTGCAAGTTAGGCAAAGTACACGGGAATTGATTTACAGTAAGCTAATTAGGCCTAGGCGATGAAGGCTGTCCAACCTCGCTGGTAATTAGCGGACTTCAAAACGCAGATTTCTTCCCGGAAGCATTTCAAATGACCGCATTAGGTATGTGTCATAGAAAAGGTAATAAGCAAGCTCCTCTGTCTGCCTCATTGTGGCAGTTACTTTTATTGCGCTTGCGATAACCGCGATTCCGTTTATCGTGCAGCCCTACTTCAGACATCACAATACACACTGCTACAGAAGTCATAATACACACTACAGACATCACACTGCTACAGACATCATAATAGACACTGCTACAGAAGTCATAATACACACTGCTACAGACATCACAATACACACTGCTACAGACATCACAATACACACTGCTTCAGGCATCGCAATACACACTGCTAAAGACATCACAGTACACACTGCTATAGACATCACAATGCACGCTGCTACAGACATCACAAAACACAATGCTACTGACATCACAATACACACTGCTAGAGGCACTAATCGCAACACCACCTCACACAGTGTCTAACTTCAGCAACGGCCCAGAGCAGCAGCTGCAGATATTATCCTTAACAAGCCAGTCAGCGACTGCAGAAGTCCCCTGCCAAAGATCAGATGCACGCACAGATACATCCTAAATCAACAGTCCCCCGACCTACCTTTTGGGTGTCGAAAAAAAAAAAACATTGTGATTGGAACAATCTAGCCGCAGAAACAACCTAGAAAAAATAAAAAATACACTCTTTTGATCTCTCCGTTTTGAGACAAAGAAAAAACCTAAAAGTAGCCAAGTTGCACACTTGACATGTTCCTAAGCAGTAATTGCCAATTTGGGCAGCATTTCAAAGTCCAAATTCACCTGTCGAGCCTGCCCAGCTAATCATCACGGCAGGTGGTTCATTTTAATTACATCCTTTATGCTGCAGCTGATTGGACAGAAAGTTACAGGCATAGTTTCCAACAAAAAGGAAGTCTCTGTGACCTAAGGCTTGTAGCTGTCCTCATCCCATGACGCTACCCACAGATCCGCACTGAAAGAGGCAAGAGCACCACGCCAAGATGAACTAAGCTGAACTTTAAGCTTTAGAACATTCTATTTACAGTAGGAGCTAGACCAATAGCACAGGAGAAAGTCAAAATGCAAGACTAAAAACACACTTGCTCCCGCAATAGCTTTTGATTGCAAGGGAATGACAGCGATGCAATGTGCTATCTCCCCTGCTCAAATAGAACACAAGACTGTTGTGGGTGCAGGTGTAATGCAAGGGTAATATAACAATAGCATCAATAACATACAGAGCAGCGAAAAAACAAGCTTAACGTATTCACACGCGCAGTCGTAAAAAACTATTCTCTTCAAGCAGAATGTTTAAGCAGCCCAGATAAACCATTCACCACTGTCTGATGGTCGCATTTTAAACGGCATTGCTTTTGCATGTTTTCTGGAACTTTCTGAGGAGAGACTAGAGCTCTTGAAAGATTAGCCACCGAGCTATTTTTCCCACAAGGTTAACATAGGCTGCCCTGAATCAACAATGAGAAGCAGGTACTTTCCAATTCTGTTTAGTTTAATGAGTTGTTAGGAACAAAGAACAATCAGGGTAACCAATCGGAACGTGGGCCAAAAAACCTGGAATTAGGTGATAGCCCAATAAAACCGGCTCATTAAAAACTTACTGATAACTTGTGATAATACGCAGGCAGGGCAACCCTCTCCACCTACTCCAATCTCCCATGAGAACTGCTCATCAGCAGACCATTTAACCAATCCCACCTTCAAGTACACATCATCGCCTATAATTATCAAAGATCAGAGGAGATAATGATGACTATTATCTTGCAAATCGCCGCTCACTTAAAAATAAAAAATCTAATTTTGTTGCAATAGCACAACAACACAGTGTATATGGGTCTTTCTACAGAAAAGGGCACAATTACGGTAAAGACAGTCCACCCATTTTTTTTCACAATGGAGCTTAACTTTCCTATTCATTTGGGAGCTAGAAATATTGAGCATGATATTTGCAATTATGGGCAACTTTAAAGGGACACTCACTCCAATCTGACATCCAAGGTCAGATTATGACGCAAGTGTCCATATTGTAATCATTCAAAATTGAGCCAACAGAAAATTAAGTTTAAAATTAAACCCTTTTTACTGATGACTCAGACTTGCCACCAGGAACAAGTCTTCTTTAGTATTTCAAGTTACATTACAATAGCTATTGGTCCAGGAAAAAAGGGATTAACCCTTTCCCCCCACCAAAAGCAGGTGTCCTTCAAGTCTGGTTTTCCCTGTCTTTACCATAATCAGTCAGCTATTTTAGTTCTACAGCTGCCCACCAGATGTCAATCCTGCCCCAAAATAAAAACAACAACAACAACAACAACAACAACAACAACGACACAAAAGGAGGCCATTTTGAAACCTTTTGGGTGCGGTGGCTGAGCGCCAAGGCTCAGGTAGTATCCGAATTTTTGCTTGTCACACAAATTAAATGTCTTTGCCATAATCATGAAATGTTTTTGTAGCTAGTGCTTCTTTAGGAGGTTATGCTTGATTAGAAACCTTTTCAGAGAAGTAGAAAATAAGGGAAACTTCAGCCCTTACATTGGTTGCAAATTTCCATGGGGCTGCATTATACATCTTTACCGGCGTCTTTACCGTTATCTTTTAGAATTACGGTAAAGACATCAAAATTACGGTATAGACAAGATCATATTAAAATCAAATTTTGATGCCCGAGCCCTGCCAAGCTGGGCCTAAAAGGGCCTTTTTGCCCTTTTAATTCTTTCATCACACCAGGCCTAGTGCACTGCCACCCACTTGAATAGGCCTACTTCATCTGCCCGTAAAAGCTGGGTCGGTATTAGTGCTGTACTTCAGTAAAAATTGGTCAAAGTTGCATTCAACTAAACGTTTGGCTAAGTGTTTTGCTAAGTTTTTGACTGAGAATTTTACTTATTCTAAGTGAAATTTTCAGTCATACTGAGTAAAAATTTAAGTACTTAAGCATTATTGGTATTCAAGTGCGTACAACTAAGTAAATATTTTGTCTTCTTCAGATTGGACACTTAAGTACAATATCATTCTCAAAGAATCATTCGTCGGGACAAGACGTATCATCATGGATGCTCTCCTCCATCTTCAATTCAACCATCAACGCGAACTTCGTCAGCATATGGTTAACCAACGTTTGCATCCAATGGACGCGTACAATGATACAGAACTTATCAAAAGATATTGTTTCAACAGGGAAGGGATCCTGCGCCTAACTCAGTTGATAGAGGACAACATCGCCCCCGTGGGCAATACCAACCATCCAATCGCACCCGTGGATAGGCTATGCACACAGTGGCGGAGCTAGAACTGGGAATTGGGGGTCACAGAGCATCCGATTAAAACAATTATTAGTCCTGACCTGTTCTCAGTCATTTTCATAATTAACACAAGATTCACTCCGAGAGCGCGCCACACTTAACAGGTGCTGCGAGTTCTCCCCGATTGGGCAAGATGACAATCATTCATCTGGACACGAATTTGCTGCTTTAAATAAGCGTTATTCAAAATTGCAGACCTGTCGACTCTCAAGGACATGGCTTGAGTCGCACGCTTTTTATATTTAATTTCCAAGCGCCAAGAGTGAGAGGCGATATTTCATTGGAAGGTGGATCAGTTATTATTCAATCAATGCGAATTAAAGAAATTATCACGCGAAATTGAAAACTTTAAGTATGCAAGTTTTTCTATTTTTAAATGACGAATTTAAACGATCATAAAGCACAAGTTAAATCGCCTGATGTGCGGAAAAGGCCGCAGAAGTTTCAGAGCAGTTTGTCTTTCGTAAAGCATTGGCCTATTAATAAGTAAATTATGTTTCTGTACTGATTCAGCCCATTACTTCATCGTTGTTAGATCGCATATGGAGAGAAACCCGGTCTTCAATTGTCAATTACGATAATTGGAAAACGAGTCAATGAAGGAAAATGATCGAGATCAAGCCAGGACTAATTGTTGTCATAAAGAGACTTGTCCGTGCCCCCCCCCCCCATTCCCATTTCTAGCTCCGCCACTGTGTGCTCAGCCCTGCATTTCTACGCCACGGGATGCTTTCAGCGCATAATTTTGTCTTAGTAATTTACCTAGATATCACCTAACTAAGTAAATGTGTTAGACGCATCTTGAATACGACTTAAGCATTTTTCTTAGCCAAGTAAAAAACTAAGTTTAAATTTTAATCAGACAAAGTATTGAATTGAATACCGGCCCTGGTGCCCTTTTAAAATCCAGACCCGGGAGGGGGTATAGAATCAAATTAGGGTCAATAGTTTTGTGCATGTGCAAAAAAGTTTTGAACTTGTGAAATGGTTTTGTGCATGTGTGAAAATTTCCTACCTTCCTGTGTGACAGTGAAGTTGCGGATACGCTCAAATTTCCTACCTTCGCGTGGAACACTTTTTTTTTTTTACAAGCACAAACCACATTTACGAACCTCGAGTTACAAAACATGACTATTTTTACTCCTGTAGGGTAGACCATAGAGATATAAAAAAAATAGTGTGGACGACGTGTGGGCTGGACCAAAGTGCACACAGCAGAATAGCTCCGCCATCTTGTGTATGTATAAACGTCCAATGAGGCACATGTAAACGGTAAACATGGGTGCTGACAATTTTTTTTTTTTTTGGGTTGGGGGACTTGTTTTCCGTGTTCTTTTTTTATCTTTCATACTTAAATAAGGACACGAATAAGGAATTGTAAATCAACACTATTTATGCTCCATTATTCCACAAATCTAAAGAATAAGCTCGACGATTGCCTTACCCTTTGTATTATCGCTCAGTTATCCATGTTTAAGTTCCGTTCAAAGAAAAAGCATTCGCATTCAGCTGTGCCTGTGAGTCTGACTCGGGTCTTATCGTTATATGCATATATTAATTCATATGTAGCTATGCTTTGTGTATTAAGATCGGAACAACTTCATTCTGAAGTGTTCATACCTAGTTGTTGTCTTCATTTAGTCCGTCTTTGCCCTGACACAATGTGTAGCCTAACAGGATGATATTGCGTGTTGCCCCAACTGGGATCAATGTAGAAGTCTCAAAACTAAAGTATGTAAATGAAACCGCGCCAGTTTCAGTTTCCACCAATACACTGTTAATAATAAACGAATAAACTGAAGGCTTTTTTGCCAGCTAATTTAACTGGCACCAACTTAAATTTTACAGTAAGTTTCCCACAGAGTTCAGTGCATGTTCAGTGTAAAGCACGGTTAAATGCGTGCAGGACTCCACTTACAATTAAAATGACAAGGAGACAATGGGTTAATTTAACGGATAAATTCAGTCAGTTTATAACAGAGTAGAAAAGGCGAACTTCATTTCATTGCTCAGTTGCGACTGCATATGTGCATGGTGCAAACCAGCTTGTCTGGTATACACTAGTGCTTTTGAATGGAAATGCATTGTGAGGGGACTGGAAATTTTGTCCGATGTAAGCGAAAATCCGTTATATAAAATCCGGTATATTCAATGTTCATTTCATGGATAAACATTACAGAAAAAATCGGGTGTCCGGTATGAGCGAGTTTCCGTTTTATACGAGGACGGTTTAGGCGAGTTCTACTGTATTTTCCATTGAACGTCTGCCCGACATACATACACAAGATGGCGGCCGAGTTCTGCCACAGAAACGAGGCCTTTGTCCACTCTGGTTTTTTATATCTCTATGGAGTAGACGAGCCAATCAGCACATTGCCCATTGAATAGCCAATCATAATGTTACCCACCGTCACAGTAAGTCATACTGCCCAATCAATGGCCAAACGGTTGTGACGCTATTTCTCCCCCCTGTCAATGGAGAAATCCATAGCTCATGGTTTTCCGTTTTTATTCCACTGTAATGTCATTGAAATCATATATTCTCGCAGTGATGTGTCTCGGGCAATTGATGTGAGTGCGCTTTTCACCAACACGGTTCGATTGACTCACGTTACATTAATTAGCTGGTTAGCAAGCTAGCTAGCTACCCTACTGCAAGTTAGCGAACGTTACGAACAACCACTCTATAAAACTTGATTCCAGTTCATTAAACCGGATTAGATTGCGATCGGTCACCAGAAACTACCAGTCAAGTATCTTTTATATGGTTCATAACGATCTTATTAACCTTGTGTTATATCGGAGTCGATCGTAATAACGGACTGTTTCGAGTTTGCATTTATTCAAAATGCAGAATACTGACTCACTTGTATATTCACAGTCTTGACACATGCAGTGATTGTGAAGGGTGAAATCTTTGAGGCTCTGGCAAAACGGACCATTTTGGAACATATAAATTACTGGTACTTTACAGTATAGAAAAATTATGCAGGGGCATGTTGGAACATAGTTATTTTGGCATTTGGGCCCTTCCCCCAAAATAACAATCTGCAAAAATTCCTCACCCTTTACAGCCAGTGCATGTTCGTACAGCAAAGGTGGAGACATGCCTTCTCACACTCAGACTAGAGTTAACAATGAACCTTTCAATGCCTTTGACATGTTTGAATGACCAAAAGATTCATGCAGGAAGTATGATACTCCTTTCTTTAGTGCAATTTGCCAAAAACACTGATTACGGTAAAGAGGTATGTCACTTCGTCTTTACAGTAATTGTTAATTAAGGTAAAGACACCTGACCATCTTGAAGTTTGTTGAAAAAAATGAAACCAGCCATAACCCAGCTTTGCCATTTTAATACTGACTAGTACTTTGGAAGGCCTATTTGAAGAATTAAAAAAAAGTGGAATCCCAGAGAAAATTTTTGGAGGACATGTCTTTACCATAATCATGCCCTTTTCTCTAGAAACGCCCATATAGACTCTCAGAGTCCTATATTATTTGCCACAGAGAAGCAGTAGTTTCACTCAGCTCTACAAGAGCATTTTGTTAGAACAGTTTCCACATCGGAGCTGCAGGAAGCCTGTATTACCCATTTTGACATTCAGCACTCTCAACACAGCTGTCTGGGCTGTAAGAAAGTATCTGCCCTTTCAGTGAAGATTTTGTACTTTTACTGAGAATTTTTTTTCCCCCGCTAGTAACTGCACAAATATTGGAATTCAAAATAATAACAATTTATTCTGAATGAGAATGCAGCAGTTTGGTAATTCTGTACTGTCTGAACAATGCATAGACAACAGCCACTCACAGTAGGATCCGCTTAGACGAATGGTCCAAAATACTCACAAATGTGTGCTTTAACCTTGTCAAAAATTACAAGAAAAGACTCCATGCTGTAATCCTTGCCAGAGGTGGTTGCACTAAGTACTAAATGAAAGGTGCCAATTATTATGAAACCTTGATTTTGTGGACATTTATTTTGTATTAAATATTGTTATGATCTTAGTTGTTTCCATCAAAACATTAATAAAGTATTTCACACGCTGGTATATTCCATTTCTCTAACATTGTATTGTTTATATTTCTTTTGTATTGTTTGTGCAGTGCCAGTTAGGGGTGTCAGTAATTTTTGAGCCCATTGTAAGTCTTAAGACTGAGAAAAATAACCTGCAGAGACTGCAACCCATCGGGATGTGGACAGGTCATTCCACCACTGGGGAGCAAGAGCGAAGAAACTCTGTGGTTCGGGTTAGCAACCACAAATTAGTAACAAATGACGTAATTCAATCAGATGAAACTGACTACAGCAACGGGGCTTTCATGCCATTATACTTTCCGTATAATTGCATCATCATGCACCCCAACATCAGGGCTCAGCCTAATGGCGGCCTTGCCAGATGCGCGGTTCAGCTTTCTGCCGCTAGGTGTCCGCACCTTCCTTCGCGATATCCGGGGCGGTTGGCCGTCCTGCTTGCATGAACTGCCATTACATATCACAGCATGAAATTTTGTTGCTAGCTTTCATCGGCTTTTCTATCGTCGTTCGTGTGACAGAGACATCTGGTAAGTGAGATATACATGGATAAAGAATCCAACTATCAACTTCTGGGCAGAAAAATGGGTATTTTGGAGTACTAAATGCATTTCTCCGCCGATAAACACCCCCAGGTAGCCCAGGTGCTGCTTATTGTATACAATGGCAGCCCAGGATCATAATGGGTTTATCAAGCTTAGACTTTCGAAAACGTCTCGTAAAATAGATAAATCGTCCCTACCTTCCAATAAATTCTTGTTCTCCAGGTACTCCAGATTGTTATCCTTCGATTAGCTACATTTTGAAATAAATATGTCTATCGATTGGGATACAAAAAGATTGAGAAGATCATTGGATTCGTGGAGAAAACCTGGATTTATTCGGTGAGTAAAGCAGCTAATCGTCTTAATTTGTTAGCTAATTACTAGAGGAACATTAGAACTATCGGGCACTGACAACGTTTTTGCAGTCAGCTGTATACAGAGGGCGCTATCACTTTCCTAAAAAGTTCTAAGCTTTTTTTCCACTCATCGTGCCTGTCTCATCGTGACAGTCCAAGTGGGCTAACCCCCGGGTAACGAATATGCAAAGGCACAATAGGCTTTGGGAACTTCCAGCATTAAAACCGGGCATATAGATAAGAATCCTTCCGTTTTAAGTCACTTCACATTGACAGCTGTTATCTCTAATGTATAACTGGTGATCTTACCATGCTGTGCATTCGAAATTACCCAAACAACCCAAGAAATCCTGGGGGGTTTGATCATCGACAGTGTTCCTCGATGCGTTTGTATGCGATCCGGACAAACAACGAACTGCCGCACGGGTCTGAACCGCCCCGGATACAGATTTAGCGCCATCTGGCGATCGAGGTGTATGCATCTGGCAAGGTGTCCATTCCTTTCCAGATCAGGAAACTGAAATGGAATTCATGAAATAATATTTCCTAAATGTTTGAGGGCAAAGTTTAATTCACCACTTAATTAAAGCGAGTTTATCACAAACACCGACAGACAATAGGAGCAGTCTTGTGGATTATTTACATTCTACCAGTCTAACAAGATCAGGTCAAATCCCAGTATACTGCTGGATCACGAGGATGTAAAAGACGACCATCTTAGTACCTGGCTGTAAAAGCCTCTTGATGAAGTAATCCCTCAACTGACTAATGGTGTAACTTCATCACTCACTCAGAGATTTTTAGCTCCCACCGCTCGCGGTGCGGGAGCTATGGTATCGGGCTCCGTGCGTGCGTGCGTGCGTGCGTGCGTGCGTGCGTGGCGTGCGTGCGTGCGTGCGTGCGTGCGTGCAACACATTTTGCTTTATCTCATCAACGATTTCAGTTACAGGTTCCTAATTTTTACTGGACATGCATCTCATAAAGCCCTACAAATGACGTGCCTAAAGGTGACCTTGGCCTATTTTTCAAGGTCACTGGCCTAAAAATATCACCAAAAATTTCAACATTTTGCTTTATCTCATCAACTATTTCAGTTACAGGCTCATAATTTTTACTGGACGTGTATCTCAGAAAAGTCTACAAATGACTTGCCTAAAGGTGACCTTGGCCTATTTTTTCAAGGTCACTGGCCTAAAAATATCACCAAAAACTTCAACATTTTGCTTTGTCTCATCAACGATTTCAGTTACAGGCTCCTAATTCGTACTGGACATGCATCTCATGAAGGCCTACAAATGACGTGCCTAAAGGTGACCTTGGCCTATTTTTCAAGGTCACTGGCCTAAAAATATCACCAAAGTTTCGACATTTTGCTTTATCTCATCAACTATTTCAGTTACAGGCTCCTAATTTTTACTGGACATGCATCTCATAAAGGCCTACAAATGACGTGCCTAAAGGTGACCTTGGCCTGTTTTTTCAAGGTCACTGGCCCAAACATATCACCAAAAATTTCAACATTTTGCTTTATCTCATCAACTATTTCAGTTACAGGCTCCTAATTTTTAACGGACATGCATCTCATAAAGTCCTACAAATGACATGCCTAACGGTGACCTTGACCTATTTTTTCAAGGTCACTGGCCTAAAAATATCACCAAAAACTTCGACATTTTGCTTTATCTCATCAACGGTTTCAGTTACAAGCTCCTAATTTTTACTGGACATGCATCTCATAAAGTCCTACAAATGAGGTGCCTAAAGGTGACCTTGGCCTATTTTTTTTTCAAGGTCACTGGCCTAAAAATATCACCAAAAACTTCGACAATTTGCTTTATCTTATCAACAGTTTCAGTTATAGGCTCCTAATTAGCTCCCACCGCCCGAGTGGCAAGGGAGCTATGGTCTCAGGCTCCATCCGTGCGTGCGTGCGTCCGTCAACAAAAACTTCAACATTTTGTTTATCTTAACGGGGGGAGCTTCTGGGGCCGCCAGTGCCCTATATTCCTATTTGTTGGACAGGCCCTCACTTTGCAACAGTCTAGGCAAAAACTACCAGAACTGCATCCTACCATATCTATACTGTAAAAATTGAAAATTAATTTGCATTAGAGAGTCGAAACTGCACTGCTACTTGCCACAGAACAAGTAAGGAAGCATAACTGAGCACCAAAATATGCCAGCGTGAAAAAAAAATAAGTTTAGGACCATGAACCTACCTGCCAAGAAATGGCCGTGAGGATGACTGTGGACAGCAAGCTGAAGAAGGCCAGTCGCTCAGAAATGAGGCAGAAATGGCGCATGCCCTTGGAAGCCATGACCCTGTCAAGGCTTCGCCCCTCACCTCGCTGGGTGCTGTAGACCTTCTGGCACTCGCTGAGCTTGGAGTGGAAACCCCAAAGCGTCACCACCAGGATGGCATGGCACACAGCCCAGAAGATGGCTGACACGCAAAAGCCCGGAATTACCAGGTACCAGAGACGCAGGTCAGCCAACTTCATGGCAGACAGCACCAGGAAGGCCAGTTCAGCCAGGCCTAGCGGGAGTACCGTAATCCTCCGGAGGACCGGCCCACGTGACAGGAAGGGCAGCCAGCGTTCGGTGACTGCCAGCCCGCTGAAGTACAGGTCCAGCAAGGGGTCACAAATGAGCCGGCTCAGGTAACAGCCGAGCGCGAATGGGTTAGCCTGGATCCCTACTGGGGAAAAGAAAACCAGCGAGGTGACGGACGCAAAGCAGACTAGGTTTGGGACGGCTAGGAAGGACTTCATCCGGAGGTCCACCACCAGCACGGCCAATGCCACCACCAGCACGATCAAGCTCACTGCACTGTGCAGGAGCATGGCAGTGCTGGCAATAGCAAAGCCAACCAGCTCCAAGAACTCGGTGGAAGTCAGCAGGGCAGGCCGGTGTCTGACACAGCCGCGAATCCTCTCCAGAAGTGCCCACAAGGCTCTGAGTACTGCACTGGTTAGCAGGAGGTAATTAGTGACTTTTTCTTTGACGTCGTTCAACAGGGCGGGGCTGTTCAGGAAGCACAGCAGCCCGAGAAGGAAGCCGAACCACAGGTGGAACAGGCTCATGCTTGCCGCCTCCATAGAGAAGTAGTAATACAAGATGCTAGCGATCCCCAGCACGAAGAGACCCAGGATGAAGATGACAAGGATGGTGGCCTCCTCAGTCTTCTCCCACCGCACATAGAGCCCCAAGCAGACAGCCACCAGCAGGCAGAGGCTGGAGAAGTAACCCAGGAACCGAACGGGGGACAGCGCGCCCATTTCCCGGTTCGCGTCCTCCAGGCGTGTCATGGTGGCGTAGAGACAGTGGCTGACACAGTAGCGCAACGACCTGCACATTAACGACGGGGGAGCGCAAGCTCATTCACAGACTCATGAGAAAAGTTCCACCAGCAGGTCACCCAATGAGGGGTGAGAATCGGTTTGGAGAGAGATTCAGGGAGTCCTCCCTCAAATACGGGGAAGGGGGTCAAATCCTCCATGGCTGGAAAAAAAAAAAAAACAGAACATGAGAACTACTGTAAATTCCATGAACCAGGCTACAGCACCCAGCGGAAAATTCCAGCAAAGACCAGCGAGAATTCTAAGCCGGTTTTAGATAGTCCAAGTACTTTTTCCAGCACACCTACTGAGACATAGCTGGTACAGTGGTGAACAGTGATGATTATGCATTTAACTAAATGAAGATAAATCAGAAACCAAGTACTATTCAAGTATTTAATTAATGTAATATTGGGTCATGTAGTTGAAAATAAGTAAAAAGATAACAATATGCAGTAAAAACAAAAACAACATATGTATTTTTGAGAGAAAAAGTCACTTTCTAGTGTGGCCACCCTTTGCTCTCACTACAGCATTTAATCTTTCAGACGGTTTTCACAAATTTTTACTTCCTCACTTTCTAAACCATTCCACATGGTTTGAAGTTTATTCCAAAAAGATTCTTTCAATTTTACAATAGATTTGTTTATTTGGGTATCAAGCAAACCCCAGATTTGCGCAATCAGATTAAGGTGTGGATTTTGGGCAGGCTAAATCATAACTTTTATGCCACCAGATGATTCTTTCTGATAATTCTTGCACAACTTAGAAGTGTGTTTTGGGTCATTATCTTGTTTAAATCCCCGACCAATCAGTCTCTTTCCAGATGGCAATGCATGCCTCACAAGGCTGCCGCGATACTTCTTTTTTTTCCATGATTCCGCCAATTTTTATGATATCACCGGCTCCTTTTGAGCAGACTGGACCCCACACCATAATATTACCTCCATATTTTACTGAAGGGGTTAAACAGTCATTTTTCAAACGCTATCCAACTCCACGGTGCACGTAAATTCTGCATTTGGATGAGAAAATTTTGACTTTTCATTCATCGGTCCTAAGGACTTGTTCCCAGTCTATTGGTGTCCAATCCCTGAATTTCTTGGCAAACTCAAGTCTTTTTTTTCTGATGTTGTCAGCTCTTAGCAGCAACAAGACCAATCAAGCAATTTTCGCATAGGAGTCTGGCAATGGTATATATTGATACTTTCATCTCTTCACGTCTGGCGCTATTAATTTGTCACTGAGTTGTTGTGCTGTCAACCACTGATTTTATTTTTAATTGTCATACTCAGAAAACGAACATCAGAGGCACTTCACTTCTGTTTTGCACCTCTATTGCGACTAGTTTTCAGAGAATCGGTCTCTTTGAAACGCTTGATGTTGTTTCTTACAGTGCAATGGTAGCGTTTAACGTCTTCAGAAATTTTTCTAAGTGACCAACCAGCATAATGCAAGGTCAAAATACAGCTACAAACAGTCTCACAGAGCTCTTTCCGTTTTGCCATCGTGTTTAACCCTGTGACACTACTCAAAAGTTCATGTAACCCCATGTACTGGAACAACTGACCATCGGAGGTAATTTTGCAAAACAATTTTGCCTCAATCCAGTTTAAACAAACTTTTTAGCATCAATAATCATGGAATGAGCCTTCAAACATGCAAGAGTCAAACAAGAGGCCTGTCGGCCTAGAGAGCTCCGCTGAAGATGAGTGAAATGTCCATGTCATAACTTAATTTCAGAAATCCTTGAAAACTATTGCAATATTAACACATGACACATTATGTAACCAGAGTATGCTGTGAAATGGTTTGGTGTCTCAATTTATGTAGTATAACAATAGAACCACACTGCAAATAGCAATCATTTCTTTCAATCATCTTACCAGCAAGCAATACTAACAACCAACAAATACCCACCAGGCCTCTTGTTGAGATATTAATGAAGGACTGAAAAAATTAGCACATTGATTTTCTCAGTCCAATATGCTGAATTTGTCAAAAACCGGGACGTAGAATTTTCTAATTTTCAAAGGGGATCACCAGAACATCATAAGGAAGGCTGACAACAAATTAGACAAGAAGTTATCAGACAGTTTTTGAGATATTAATGAAAGACTTAAAAATTGAGCAGAAACACTCATTTTCTAAGTTCAAAATGCTGAATTTCTCAAAAACCAGGACGTAGAATTTTTTTTATTTTCACAGGGGATCATCAGAACATCATAAGGAGGGCTCACAACAAATTAGACAAAAAGTTATCAAACAGTTTTTGGGATATTAATGAAAGACTGAAAAAATGAGCAAAAACACTGATTTTCTAAAACACTGATTTTCTAAGTCCAAAATGCCGAATTTCTCAAAAACCGAAACGTAGAATTTTCCAATTTTTGCAGGGGATCATCAGAACATCATAAGGAAGGCTCACAACAAATTAGACAAGAAGTTATCAGACAGTTTTTGAGATATTAATGAAAGACTTAAAAATTGAGCAGAAACACTCATTTTCTAAGTTCAAAATGCTGAATTTCTCAAAAACCAGGACGTAGAATTTTTTTTATTTTCACAGGGGATCATCAGAACATCATAAGGAGGGCTCACAACAAATTAGACAAAAAGTTATCAAACAGTTTTTGGGATATTAATGAATGACTGAATAAAAAGAGCACAAACACTGATTTTCTAAGTCCAAAATGCTGAATTTCTCAAAAACCGGGACGTAGAATTTTCTAATTTTCGCAGGGGATCATCAGAACATCATACGGAAAGCTCAGAACAAATTAGACAAAAAGTTATCAGACAGTTTTTGAGATATTAATGAAAGACTAAAAAAATGAGCACACTGATTTTCTAAGTCCAAAATGCTGAATTTCTAAAAAACCGGGACGTAGAATTTTCTAATTATTGCAGGGGCTCATCAGAACATCATAATGAAGGCTCACACCAAATTAGACAAAAAGTTATCAGACAGTTTTTGAGATATTCAACTATGAAGTGAAAAGTTGACGCCGGCCGGACAGACAGACGGACGCCGGACAACTCGGCATTAGGAAAGCTCTGCTGACAGCTGACTATCGTCACAGCGGAGCTAAAAAATAAAATCTGTGGTGACACCTTTCAATTGTTATTAAAAAATGACGTTTTCAGTGTTTTTGTTAATATTACCCATATTTTTACCTCAATACACTCCTGGGAATTATTTAATTTGTTCTAATTGACTACAATAGTACTTTTCAATACATTTTCACCAAAAAAAAAGAAAAGCAGTATATTAGGACCCCTTTCAGATGAAAACGGTGGTTATAATCATCACTGCACACGACTCAACACAGGTGGGAAAAGCAGGTCTCTAACTGTGAAAAGCTGGACAAAGCTGGTTCGGTAACTACATTAAGCTGGTGTCAACTGGTGAAACAATGGTTGGCCACACTAAACTGTTGAGAAAATGCTTCTTAAGCCAGACTGAACAATTTAGGCTGGTTGAAGCTGGAATTTTCAGCAGAGACAATCAATATTATAAGATGCGAAGATGCATCTTCTTCGTTCTATAACAGTTCAGCATACCAGATGTGTTTATATTGTTGTAGAAACTGTCTTGAGAATAATTAACTTTAGCTATTACACGATTATTCAGCCCAAGTTCGCGACTCAACTAAGTTTACCAAGACCAGCAGTAAATTAATGAATTGGTAATGGAAAAAAGATTTCAACAATCAGAAAGGAACACGTCCACAAAGTAGCTACATAAGTGAGTTCTGTCAACAGCACACGGCCGCCAAAACTGATTTGCGACATGATAATCAGATTGATGGAAAAAGAAAAGATGATCTGAGGGACGACCACTGCAGAACTACAAAGAGCCTCCAAAGCTCAATACATCAGTTTCTATGAACCCAGCAAAAGTGATCTGACATTAGCTACCACCCATCTGCAGTGCTGTAGTTTCCCCTTCACAAATTTCTTTTTTTTTTTTTTTGGCTTGTTATATTTAAATGTTCCAGATCATCCAACTACTTCTATTATAAAACTAAGACAACGTAATTAAACACCAAATGCAGCAGTGGAGCGCATACCTCCACCACACCATATGCCAGTATTTTTGGCTCTGGATTCACAAGAATATTATCCAGATCACCTACAACTATAACCAATTCTACATTAGTGTAGATTCTATTTAACGCTGAAATCTTATGAAAATCTGTTCATTATATAAGAGACAATCATTCTATTCCGGTATATTTGAACGTAAAATGATTTCCCCACGATACAAAACACTATCGTTAAACATCAATCGTGCTAACGTTTGTTGCCTTACTTCCGCACTCGTAACCATAACATACCGGTCAGCTAATGAAAGATACCATGACATTCAGCTAGCAACAAAGGCTAACGTTATCAATGCATGAGAAATTGGCCAAGAACTAGCAAAGGCCAGCTATTTAACGCCATTTATGTTCCCCAGTTCATGTTTTTTTTTTTCTTTGCACTTTAGCACAATCCGCCTAAATCTAATCAACGCCCTTGCTAGCCAGCTGAACCAAACATTTTCAAAATGTAGCTAGCTAGTTACAGTTAGGTTAGTGACTAACGTTAACTATGTTCGTTAAAGATGCTACGAACTAGATGGCTAGCTCGGTCACCTGATTTCACCATTATGGTAAAAAGTCCCTCTGTGTCTTGTATCACGTAAAGTTTGTCAACTAACGACACCAGATCAAAACCGATACAGTCGCAAACTAATACGACGGAAACTCAGGAAAACATTTAACCCTTCCGCTTATCTACGGCAACAAATGAATGGACATACGCTTACTTTGCTCACTACTCTAAATAACTAGCGAGCCCAGAAACGTTAGCTAGCCAAGTAACTTAGCAACATCCTCTTCGCTAACTAGCAACATAAACCGTAGCTCTATATATGAACGTAGAGCTACTTGGCTAGCTAGCCACTGTAGCCTGTCAGTTCAGCCTCCCTACGCAAAAATAGCTAGCTTATCAGAAATTAACGCTGAAAAGCAAGGGCCAAAGATTGGAGCGGGAAAGGAATTAACGGGAAAAAGTGAAGTGAAACATAACGTTACATGTAATGGCTCGTATTAAACCGATGAATCTCGTTAAAAGTCATGATGGATAGTTAAGTCGCCAACTTTTCCAGTTTCAAAACTTTCTTAATGACATCCGCCATCGTCCCTTTTCCAAGTACGGAAAGCCCACGTGGACAATAACATCATGTCGAATTGCACTGCAGTCATTAATGTCGTTAATTGATAAAGCTTTATGAAAATCAGAACCATTCACCAGAGCACCCATTTCTTTCGGAATATTTTAAATGACTATTAGCGTCTTCACAGATCATCGATCCGATGTGGACAAACAGAAAGCGAGTTTTTATGTCATTCACTATTGCATTTCCGATGATGGTTTTGGTTAAGCTGGGTCTTCATCACGTTTAGGCTGTATCTTGTATTTTACCCGAAGTCCCATTCAGATGCAAATAATTGACTGTGTTTGTATACTAGTAAGGGACACGGCACTGTCTAAAGGTCTATCCTTTGTGAAAGATGGTACCCCAATGCCCAGAATTTCTAGGTTATTGAGTATCATAATTAAATAATCTTGATTACTAATCATATATTTATATAGACGTTTGCTCACTCATCAGCTCTGGAGTGTGCTATGATTTCTGGAGATTTAATATATTTCTATTGAAAACATTTCACAGAATATAGGATTATCGCCAACAATTGTCTTTCAAGTAATTTTGTTGAGGAGGCCAGCCTATTATCAAGCTCATTCAGATAAAAGTATCCTCGAAAGTTTTACTTGGGCTTTTGGTCATTCTGTTTCCTTTGAAAGAATACTGATTTTGGAGGGGTAGGTAATATTACATCAATATTGTGTTATAATATTTGACATCGTGTGAGATTTTGGACATCGTAACATTGTGGTATGACATGAGTATCGTCTTTTCATGTATTAAAGGCTGCATTACAGTAAAGCGATGCAGTTGTCTGTGCCTTTCAGACAGTTATAGCTGTTGCCTGGAATTGCTTTTATCATCATACCTACATTACTACTAACTGTTTTTCAAAAATGACAAATTGTAAATATTTACTGAGAGCAGCAATGGTTATCTCAACAATATCGCCTCAATATTGATATCGAGGTATTCAGTCACCTCATATGTCAGATTCTCCATCACCCAGTCCAAATTCATTGTGTGTTACCATATCTAAGAGCCATTTATCACTTCCACTATAAAGCTGGGCTGAGGCACCTTGAGGGACTTAAGTTTTGTTTTACCAATTTTCACCATTGAAACAGGCCACAAAGACTCATACCTATATACAGTCCTTAGACTGAACAATCGTTTACTGCATGTTTCTCAGCTGTCAGTGGTCCATTGATACCGCATTGATTGCGCCACACTTGTCATAACTGGCAAAAGTGAATCACCTGTCCGAGCCAGCTACCTTCTGAATTTGCGAGCCAGTCTCTAATTTCTACTATTTATGTACAAATGCCTGGATGAGTTATCCCTATGAAACATAAAAAGCTTGTCATTGTAATTCAGGGATTTCCCTTTGTTATTGTTCAGACCAGGAATCAAGTTAGGAGTCAGGCATACAATCGAATGATAGTTTATTGACAGCTATACGTACGGATTGGGAATGGAACCCTTAATGATGAAGAGGGGGCGGAACCTCAGACAAGGATAGCACAGTTCAGCTTAGACGTGACAGGCAAGGCTGGGCTGACAGTCACGGGCGAGTGGCTTTGGGGAGGCAGCCAGATGTTGTGCGGACTTCACCAGCACTGAACTATTCCAGAAGATTAAGAGGTTGTTTGAGAGGTACGCGGTCCCAGACCTGGACCCTGATTAGGATTGGAAGCTTGTTCTTAATAGCTGAATAGATGAACAGGCTTGAGTAGGGCCAACTTGAACTCAGTCCCAATCCTGGACCCTGATTAAGATTGGAGGCTTGTTCAAATTAACTAAATTACAATAAAGACTTCAAAAGAATGCTGTCGCTAAAGTACTGGTTGCATTAGAAGCAGAAGAAGAACTTTTACTAATAATAACATTGACTGGGATCTTAGTACGAATGCGACTCTAAAATCTAGCAACTTGCACATAAAGCAGAGGGCTTAAATGCACGTCACTCAGTCATTTGGAAACAACCATGTAACAAGATTCAGCGGGCTTGGGAATATGCACAAGATGTAAACCGATCATAAGACACATATACCTAGACCCGCAAGTTGCTGAATTGTGAAGAGACACATAAAGAAATCACACGAGGGTTGTGACACCCTTGGCTTTCTCAAAACTTAAATTTGAAGGTGGGACAGCATGCCGTTAACATGTGCTGCCACTGGAAAATAGAAAGACCCCTAAAATATTGGAATTAGGCCACATGCAAAAGAAGGTGCTTTTTATCTCACAAAAGAAACCCAAATGGCTAATTTCTTGAATAACTTTGTACTCCTGGTTGAAGAATTTGTCATTATCAGGGAATCAAGGTGACAGAAACAAAATGGTGGGGAGGATTTTTAATATCCAAGCCTGGATTTGACACTGCTGAGTTTTTCACTATTTCTTAATTTATGGATGGTGCATAATACTTTTCGGTGCATAAAACCCAGCCGCACTTTCATCTGAACCTGTAAGAATGAACTACCATTACAGAATGTCATACTGCTTCTGGTAAAGCAATAAACTTGCTATTAGCATGTTTGCATTCCTGCACATGACGGTTACAAACATTAGCTTTATATCTTCATTAAAGCAGAGATCATTTTTCTTTGTCTAGATTTACCAACATATGGAAAAACCCTGCGCCACCCCCACCCCTTTTATCATTTATTCATCACGCAATTACAAACCCTTCTCCATCCTCTTCATTTTTATTTCAGCACTATTGTGCATCCTTGCTTATTTGCATCCATGGCTCCATACAACGCCATATAACATGTCAGTTACACAAGAGATCAAAACACTGGACAGCGCCTGTCAAACGGGCCCATATTTTTAAACAGCTTTTCATTGTTGATTCCCTAGCTGTGCTTATGAGCTGCTTTCTCTTCACTTCATGAAAGATCCTGTTAGTACCACACATCAAACATGATGTGGCTTTCTGTTGGAGAAAACTTCAAGTGACCATTGAAGACCCTGAGCACTTAAATCACAAAATGTAGATTTTGTGAAAAAATAGGGTCTAAATATATAATAGATCAATCCATAAAATCTGCTGATTGAAGATACCAGTGCTAAAAGTCCTGAAGTCAGAAAATGTCAATTTTGAGAAAACTGAGAAAATCAACTTAGGTAAATATAAAAGACGTTTTTTTTTTTCATCCTTACCTTTCAATGTGTGAAAATGTGACTTCAGTACTTTTACCACTAGGCTCTTTAATTATAGGATGGGTTAGGCCTAGTACATGTAATTATTGAATTGTTGAATTACATTTGTGATTTTAGTAAATCATATCTTGTCTACCCCCACTAGCTTGACAAGGGATCTGATGATTCCTTCCCTAACACTACTACAACTTTCACTTCACAAAAACTATTATAACTGTTTCAACCACTCACAATCACACGGCTTCTGGTGCTGCCATTGTGCTTCACATTAAAACAAAGCACTGATTTTTTTAAAATTTACTTTGACTTGTATTTCATTGCAGACAGTATAAAAAACAAGATATTTAATGTTTTGTCTAGTCAACTACATTTTATTTCTAAATATACTGTATATCCATTCCTGCCATCAAGGCAGGGACAGTGTTACAATTTCAGAAAAAGGAACCAGGCGCAGATCCAGGAATAAACCTCTGTGGCGTTTTAATAATGGTAACAAGCCGCAAGTGGCTCAAACTCAAACAAAAGAACTGAAAAGGGCAATGGTGAGGCAGGTCAGTGACGTTACAGGTTAGGTGAAGGGCTAACAGGATCAAGGCGGTTGGTAAGCCGTGCTCACTAGTCAGTCCGTGGTCAAAACTGGGTAGCAATCTCAGATGGGGGGAGCACACTGGACTGTGCACTTTCATAGGTTTTGTAACAGGAGGCTACCAGAGAGGACAACTGGAGACTAGGGGTAGGGTGTCCCTCATAAATAGTCACTTGATTCTAAGAAAGTATAGATAAAGGAAGAGTGCTAGGCTTGTTACTAGAGTAGGTTAGACGAACAAAGATGAGATAAGACAATCCAGCAAGGGGAAGATGAAAACGCCTGAACTTAAGTACACACCACACCGATCAACAATGAGAGAGGGAAACGTGCGAGTACGCACATGCATGGAGGGGGCAGGGGAAGAAACAAGACAATAATTAATCAATCATCAAGGAAGACGCCACTGGAAACCGACATGGGCAAATGGATTGCATAGAAACGACTGAGGCAAATAGTCAGGAAGTGACAAGACTGCCCCTCCTCCTGAGGGACGCCAATCACGGATGCTAACACAAGAATTTTCAGACCTGGTAGGGGTCCAATATGCTGTGACTGGCACCCAGGAACAGTCATAAGAGCCATACCCTACCCAGCCCACTAGGAATTGACGCCTGCGCCCCCGGCGCTGGACATCTAGGATACAATGCACAATGTCGGCAGGGCCACAATTGATGTGCTGAGGGGGAGGCGGGAAGCAGTGAGAAGGGCAGTAAGGAGAGAAATGGAAAGGTTTATTATGAAAGACATGAAACATGGGGTGAATACAACAGAGGGGAGGAGGAAGGATCAGCCTGACCATTGAAGGTGACAAGACCTGTGAGATGGAGAAAAGCCCAATGAAGTGGAGGACAAGCTCATTGGATGCCTCCCTCAAAGGAATGTCCCCGGTAGTGAGCCGCACTGTCTGCCTAAACTGATAGTAGGGGGCTAGGCGGCAACGGTGGGCGCCCTTCTTCTAGCAGGCTGACACGTGTTTCCACTGAAGGGCATGGGCTCTTGTCCACCTCTGGCGAGTGTGACAGTCTGGGAGCTGAGCTGAGGAAACTGCGCTTTCCTTCTCCTTAGCCTGAAAGAGAAAGGGTTGGTAGTCCAGATAACACTCAAAAGGAGGCATTCTAAGACCAGCCCTTGGGAGGGAATAATGAGTGAGGAAGGGGATGAGCCCATTTAGAGGGGGTACCCTCAGACAGGCAGCGGACTGTTTTGCCCAGCTCAGGGTTCAGCCTCAGTACTTGGCCATTAGCCTCATGATGGAATCTGGTGAAGAGGCGAGGGATGGTGCCCTCCTTGGCGCAGAAGACCTTTCAGAAGTGACTGGTGAATTGTGGCTCATGGTTGGAAACCACCTCCTCGGCAGGGCTGTCAATAAGTTTTAAACTAGATGGCTAAAATGAGAAAGTACCCTAGGGGTTCTGGGGACATAACGCCCCCAGAAAATTATGAAATTTAGATGCTCGGAAATGTTATTTTTAGCGTTTTCTAGACATTATTTGGACTTAAAAAAACAATCAAAATTACAGCTTGTGGCGCCCCTGCCCCAACAGTCTGCGCCACTTGCGTGGGGAACCCCGGAGGGGGCTGCCCCACGCAACCACGCAAGCGCTACCCCTTGGGGGAAGTGTGGGAAGGCGTATATTTCCCCAGGGCAGTGACGGGCCGTTCAGCACCCTGGAGAGTGGCAGCTCTCCCTGTCAGGCTAGACCACTCTACCTGACCTTCAGCACCTTGGACAGGGCACGTGAGTGGAATGTAACTGATGCACCTGTACCTTTTTCCCTCTGATGAGCCAGGAGAGAATATAAGGTGCGGTCACTGCCCCAGCAGACAGAATGCGTGCCTGAGCTGGAGGAGAAGGAGCAACCTGAGCAAGGCGGTATAGTGGACAAACTCGGCTTGGGCAGGACTGAGAAGAAAGAGCGCTGGCCTGGACAGGCAGCCACGGCAACCACGACAGCCGCCTGTTCCAAGCTGACTCTGGCCCCAGGAGTGCCTGGAGCCCCCCAGAGACGTGAGCACTGCGCCTCAGCAACCCTCACCTAACTACCTGTCCTTCTCTCTCCCCCCAACAGAGGCAACAAGAAGGAGAAGAGAAAAGGAGACCCCCAACCTAATACCCCGAACCAGGAGGAACCTTAAGTTTGATTTTGCCAGAACGGCCCTTTCTTTATCCCGTTTCCCCCAACCCCCAACCAGAGGCAGACGAAGGCCTTAATAAAACCTGTGATTCTGGGTATTACTGACTCCAAGTGTCTGGTTTACAGCAACGGCCTGGCCCCTACACTCTTGAGCGAACCCCGAGGGGCCACAAGCTTCATTAGCCATTTTTCACATTGGCTGCCATTCTTCTCTTTTTTTTTTTTTTTCAAAATTTCAGTAGTATCAATCAGAAAATTGTTCCTAAACTATGTACAGTGTTCGAAATCCCTGTCATTCACTCCCCTGCTCTGCCTTCCACAACACTGAGACACACCCCCTTTTCCCTACACCTGATGTTAATTGCCAATTAACTGCAGCGTGCCTCTCTGTTTGTGGCTGAATGACTGCTCTCTCCCAACTCTCCATACTGAATGAGCAGAGTGAGCTGCTGTGTCTCTGACCGTGTAAGTTTGGTTTATTTTTCATATTAAAATGTTTGGTTAAAATGTCTGAATTCTAGGGAAATTCCGGACAGTGCTCTTCAGCATAATTCATATGCTTTGTTGAGAGAGAGTCTGTGCTTAGAATCGTTTGATTGCCATGCTTTGCATTGTTCAATTCTGAGCTGCTTACCAACTTCAACATAATGCATTGCTATTGAACTTTTCATGATTTCATGGTCTAGTCAATGTTAATGAGATCACCCCTTCATGTTTCCTGCTTTATTAAAACAATTTTTTTATTTATTCACTTATTTGTAGACACCAGCAATAAACTCTGACAACTTTGGCAATAAATGGTCAACTCTATCTACCTGGATCTGTGTTTTTGTGGACACACCATTCCGGCAACATCTATCCTAAACCAGCCACTTCCCCCAATACTTTACACAGTAATTATTATTACAACTTGCAGAGGCACTAAAATGCCATGAAAGACATAAAAGTTAGCCTTCCGGTTCAAAAAAAAAAACCCACTGATGTTGGGAACAATACTATTAGTTAAAGTTGGAGAAAATTTCAATGCCAATGGTCAGCTTCAATTAGAAAATCATTCCTAAAGTGCAGGCCCGTACAGGCATGAAAATTCCATAAAACGATTTTATGAAAAGTTGCTTCTTGGAAAGAGCGAAAAGATAAATCACAAATTTGTGTTGAATTCGAATTCACTAAAATTCAAAGTTTATTACACAGCTCTCTTGGGGTGACTTTGTCCTGTAATAGCCTTATGTACACTAACTGGGAACAACATTGAAAAGTTAAAACCTGCTTTATCTACAGCTAGGTTTCTTACTCAATTAGAACGGACTCACCAGACAGATTAAGTGGGCTGCCTCTGAAAAGCAGTCGATGATGGTTCGTACCAACTTGTAAGCATCTGACTCAGGCATCCAAGTGACAAAGTCCATGGCACTGCACACCCACGGTCGATAGAGAACTTCCAGAGGTTGGAGTAGGCCAATAGGAGGATAGTTATTGGACTTTGGCACAGGAATGGCTGACAAAGTCCCAAATGTCTCTCTGTAGGCGACCAGAGGCATCAGGAGATCGGGGACTTTTTGCTGGAGGATCTGGTGGGGCGCACTAAGGGAAGGTATGAGTCCAGGCAAGGAACTTGTCCCTCTTTTTCACAGAGATGAAGGAACGGTTGGCAGGACATCCCTGGAAAGCAGAGCAGAATCGGAGAGCCTTTTTTTAAGGTGAACTCAATATCCAGCTTGATAACAGCTAGAAGACACTGATTAGGGATAAAAGTCGCTGGAAGTTCAGCAGTGGTAGGGGAGTGGAGAATGGACAGGGAATGCGGCTTCCAATTCTTGGACCCGGGACAGTAGTTGAGGATAAAATTGATGCGGGCAAAGGAGTGACCACAGGGCCCACCCAGGATTTCATTTTTTAGCTGAGCTGAGATACTCAAGGTCGCAGTTGTCCTTTCACACAAGGAAAAGGATACTGGCTACAAACCAGTGACTCCACTCCTCAAATGCCAGCTTTACCATCAGAGGCTCATAATCTATGATGCTGTCATTCATCTCCGCAGGGGACAACTGATGGGTGAAGAAAGCATAAGGATGGATTTTGTTGTCAGCTGCCTGTTGTGAGAAGACTGCCCTAGCACTGACATCAGGAGCATCCACCTCAACAATGAATTGGATTTGTAACTTAGGGAGGGCCAGGACAGGGGTGTAGGTAAACTGGTCGTTCAGTTGGTGAAAGGCGGAGGCGGCCTGAGTGGCCCAGCAGCAGGAGATTTTACAAGAGGTTAGAGTGGTGAGAGGAGCAGTAGCTGTGGAATAGCCGCAGATGAAGCATTGATTAAAATTAGTGAAGCTAAGGGACCTTTGAAGTTGTTTCCGATTCACCAGGTCTGATCAATCTAAGACAGCCTGAGCCTTCTGGCGATCCATCTTGTGCTTACCCCCGGAAATGATGAAACCCAGGAATTGCATAGATGTCTGATGAAATTCACAATTCTATAAAGTGAATTAATAAAAAGTAATTAACAAAAAATTAAAAAATCACAATTCTCTGGTTTTAGGTAAAGCTGATTCTCAAGCAGACATTGAATCATATGGCAAACATGATGGATGTGGTCCTCAAGGGTGAGGGAGAACACTTGGTTGTCATCAAAGTAGACATATACAAAGTGGGAGATCATGTCTCGGAGGTCATTATTAATGAGGTTTTGGACCAGTGCGGGGACATTAGCGAGCCCAAATAGCACCACCAATTAATATGTTAATTTTGGCTGCAGAGGGTGTTAAAGGCCATCTTCCACTCATTATCTTCCTTTATTTGAACCAGACGGTAGGCATTGCACCAGTCTAACTTGGTGAAATAGTGCCATCCCTGGAGGCTGATGAAGGTGTAATTCATTGGTGGTAGAGGGTAGCGATTCTTGACAATGATGGATTTCAGGCCCTAGTAGTCAATACACGGATGGAGGGATCCGTCGGAGATGGCACTGATGGGCCGATTAAGCCTGTGCAGCTCAACTTCTTGCTTCCTTAGACAAATCCCTTTGAGCCAGATGGCATTAGCAGGATGAGGGAGATCCGCTAGTTCCATATTTAGCTGGATTGTACTGTTACAATTTCAGTGGAAGAAACCAGTTCTTGCTGAGCAGAACTGTTAGAATGCAGGTTTCGGGAGTTTAGCAGGAGTGCAGTCCCAATCCTGGGGACTGCTGAAGGCTTGGAAGGAGTTCCTAATAAACGGGGCTGAGGAATAAATTGGAGAGGCTGGTTAACAGGAATGCGGACCCAATCCTGGAGACAAGATAAAAGGCTTTGGAGCTTGCTCCTAGAAAGAAGGATAAGAAGAGTACTTCTGTATTTTACTATAATGAAAGGTCCATGAGGACACTGACAACATTCATCAAACTGGGAAAAACTTTTTGTGATGAAACAAGTCCAGGCTCAGAGACTTTAGTACAGACCTGCAAATGATTCCATTTATAGCACAAGAAAAAAAGGTAATAAGGTTTCTTTTCAAGTATCACCATTTAAACTGTTTTCATGGCTTAATTGGCTAAAAAAATTCTCTCCTTTTCCACTAAAGCTGATGTGTAATGAGTGTTCTTATGCATAATGGCTGCCGGGCATCACCCAAGTGAGTACTGCACATTGGTAATGGGTGAAGCAAGATTTCTCCTCATCGCTGTAAAACGCCTTGAGAGAGAGAAAAGTGCAGTGTAACAGCGTAAAAGAGCTACTACCACACCATCATCCACGCAGAAAAAGATCCCAATTCTATTACCCCCACAGTTGCAGCACAATCAGTGTTAACAAAATTAAGTGTTCGGTGTACACAGTACTGATGGACACGTTTCTCATGCCTGGGGAAGTAAAATTGTGAATCAGTGCTGCAGCTTGCCGACTGTTTTACTTCTGGAATAAGGATGACTGCTTATCCTCAAAGAATTTTAAGACCATTGTTAAAATCACATATAACTATTGGTACACTAGCACTAAAAAGAAAGTCTGCCACTAAAAGGACTATATGGGCTATGTCTCACCATAGTCAACTATTGAGAGACGTGAATACACTGAAGGCACTTTCTAAACTGGCATTTAGTAAAACTGGCACAAAAATATGATGAACTCTGGCACACTATTTGCAATTACACTCTTATTCATTCTAAAATTATTGCCATAAATCATTTTATCAACACATTCCCAGTGGTCCAAAGATATGTTTCTTGCTCAAAAATATCTTCAGTTCTGCCAACAAAAACAAAATAAATGAATAATTCACACATTTACAGCTACTTGCACAATCTAATAGATAAACAGCAATTTTGGCAGTTGAAGAATTCCAAATTAAAAAAGTAATATTTATTTTGCAAACTCATCAAGCTAACTGCCGGAGATGGGCTTGGTGGCTTGACAGTCACCTGTGCTGATTTGCTCAAATGTGGATAGACCTCCATTTGTCAAGGAAATGGATATGAGTACTGTGTGGACCGAAACTATAGGAGAAAGTGAGCTGGTGACAAGTGAGCAGCAGGCACTTTTCCCTCCAAAAAGAGGTGACGCACTTACACTCTCTCCAGATTCTCCAGGCTAAAAAAAAAAAAAAAATCAGCCTGCATCACTGTTTGGCTTTTAAGCAGGAGATAAAGTCACCAGCCCCCGTGGATCAAAAGTGCGTTTACTGCATTACAGAGATGAGGTCTGCTTAAAAGGTTTATACAGGGCTTTCGGCTCTCTCAACAAGATAAATGAAAGACTGAGATGAGCATCAGTAAGCCTGCTAATTCTTCACCCAGGGGGCTCTGTGCTGCCAACATTTTTGTTTTTGAGTTCATGTACACAAGGATGTGTGTGAGTGTGTGTGTGTGTGTGAGTGTAGGTGTATTTGTGAGTGAGAGCGAGTGTGTGTTTGTCTTTGTGTGTGTGTGTGTGTGTGTGTCTGTGGGTGTGTTTGTATTTGTGCTTGTGTGTGCGCGAGTGTGCGTGTGTGTGTGTTTGTGTGTGACCGTACGTTTGAGAGTTTGTGTGTGTGTCAATACTATCTTTAGGAATGCTCGTGCCAGAGATTGAGGGGGTGCCTGATTATGTGTTTGTGTGTTTGCTTGTGTGAAATCATGTTTGTATTTGTGTTTGTGTCAGGGTATACATAGAGGTATATGAATGCTGATGCTGGAGTTTAAGGAAGGTGCTTACATGTGTTTGTGTGTGTTTGGGTGTATTCATGTGAATGGATGTCAGAACTTAGGTGGGCATGTTTTGACGTGTGGAAATTCATGTGTGTAGCGCATACAGAACACAACTCTACTGGAAAGACCAACTCAGTCTCCATCACGAATGCACAAAACTCAGGCTTCTTTCAGAACATAATAACCCATTACACGTGTAGAATAAACCAATGCAGGCTACCTGAACATGCAAAAATAGCACAGACTTACTGTGCCGAACGCGCATGCGTCCCACTAAGCATCCCAACTAAATGTCCCAATTAAATTTCCACGAATGAAAAAAGTGAGTGAGTGATTGAGTGACCAACCAAAATTAGCAACGTGCAGCCCTTGTCAGCAGTTTGCAGCGCCATAGGAAAAACAGACTAACTCATTATCTCTCTAGAATAAACTAATCCAGGCTACCTTTTTAAAAAATGAGTTACTCAATTTTAACAATTGAAGTACATGATCTGAAATATGTGGTACAGTGCATTTATGGTGTGTCCAAATCCATTTTTGCTAGTTTGACGGCGGGTTATCTGGGCATAAGGTAAGGCGCATGCTTCAAAGGGGTTGTAATTCATCTCTTAATTAATCATAGGTTTGTTTTGGGTGTAACATGAAATAAACCAATCAGAGTGCTATCTCCCATTCCCTTTAAAAGCCAGATTAAAAACAAAAATGAGTGGGAGGGGCCTGACCAAGTGAAATTAAAATGAAAGGGGAAAAAACAGCACAGGAGAAAGAAATGAAGATAATGTTATTTTGACTATGCTACCTTAACCCCTTGAATAATATCCAGCAGAAGTGAAATTAACTTGCTTTTGCTTTGTAGACAGTGAGGCAGGAAAAGAAATGGTTCAACCTGGATCACATAAAAACAAAAAATACCTGCTAGTCAGATGTCGGCCAAGTCAGATGTCTGGAAGATATTTGGATAAATTATAGTTGGTGGCAACAATGTCATCCATCACTTTGTTTCTTTTTAAAGTGCCACCTTTTAAGGCTGCTTTGCTTGTCAGCCAAATGGTAAATTATAATCAGCACATTTCAAACAAAATGCGGAGTTGTGTATTTGATAATAGAAGTGGGGTGGATGGATTGCAGGTATTGTATTCATAGATCAAGTTGGATTTAAAATTGATTTTGAGGTAATTGCGGGTAACAGGCCAATCCGTGTCGGACTCTGACCAGACGTCTTTCACTTTGTAATATTTCTAATGTATTCATTTGCATGTATGTGCCCTTCTGCTCATCTGTTTGTGCATAACTAGCAGAGTGTATGCGAGTTGTGGACTTGCCTATAAAGGCCCATCATTCTATCTTAATAAAGGACCCTCAAAATAGCAGTTAAAAACTTACAGTTGATTTTAGACCAGGTTTCTGTTGATCAATCCAGCAATCACCTTCTGGTGCCTCAAGATAACAAAATGCCAACAATGTACCTGACCACACCTCATTTTAAGACCAACATGCCCATGGATGTTCTTGTTGGAGAAAGTAAACTCGCTATTTGCGCAACCTGAACGCTGGACGAGAAAACGACTACTGCGTCAGTCTTAAACTACCAAAGACACTTGCGTCACACTTGGCACCACTTTGTGCCAGATGTACTTTGTAAGATAGAGCCCATTATCTTCATAGAATTGACCAACCAAGGCTAATTACTTTAAAACAGACTAACTCCTTATCTCTGTAGAATAAACCAACCAAGACTACCCACTTTAAAAACAGACAAACTCATTATCTCTGTAGAACGGACCAACCCACCCTATCTACGTTAAACACAGACCAACTCATTATCTGTGTACAGTAGACCAACTCAGGCTACTCCCTGTTATGATCCAGACCAGGAACCAAATGAGTCAGAGTACAATCCAATAGTAGAGCTCATTAATAGTAATATGGTATTCACAGAGGGACAGAGCCCAGAGCAGATTGATGCTGTTCAGTTCAGATGGTACAGGCTTAGGTGCAAGGGGCTTGTCCATGTCCGGCCAGTGACGTTCTGTGACTGCTGCCAAATGGAGTGCACACTTTGCCAGAGCAGAATTGTCGGATGGCAGGAGCGGGGAGTTTAGCAGGAACGTAGTCCCAATCCCTATGACCGCAGAACACTTGGGAGGTGCTCCTAATAAACTGGGTAGAGGAAGAGACTGAAGATTGATTAATAGGATTGCAGTCCCAATCCTGGAGATCAAGAGTGAGGCTGGAGCTTGTTCCTACTAATGTAACTAGGAAGTGAATGTCTGTATTTAACTATCATTAAAAATTACAAATAATTTCCAAATATAATTAAATTTCACCCGGAAATACTGACTGGTAGCTAAAAAGCATATAGCAAGCGACAATCCAGCAACTTGCACTCTAAAAGAAAGGAATACATATATGCAAACACACAGGTAAGAAAATGGGCAAACCTGAATGCAAAACAGCTAGTGGGGAAGGCACACGGGACGTAAAACAATCAGAGACAATATATCTAAAAGACACGCAAACTGCTGGTTGGGAGGAGACTCTATAGGGATTCACACAAGGGTTAAACAGACTAACTCATTATCTCTATAAAACAGACCAACCCAAACCACCAATTTTTAAATCAGACTAACTAATTATATACCCAGAATAGATCGATCCAGCCTACCTACTTTAAAAACAAATTCATTATGTCCGTAGAATAGATCAAAATAGGCTACCTACTTAATGCACAGACTAACTCGTTATTTCTGAAGAGTAGACCAACCCGGGTTATTCACTTTTAAAACAGATTAATTCATTATCTCATTGGAATAAGTGGACCCAGACTACAAACTTTAAAAACAGACTTACTCATTTTAACTCCAGAATAGACCAATCCAGCCTACCTGCTTTAAAAAGAGACTAACACATTTTCTCTCTAGACTAGACCAATCCAGGCGAACTACTTAAAAAAAAGACTGACTCATTACCTCTGTAGAATAGACCGACCCAGGATACCTACTTTAAAACAGACTAACTCATTGTTTCTGTAGAGTAAACCAACACTGGTTCCTGAAAAAACAAACTGACCTGCTCTCTCAAACAAAGAGACCAACTCAGGATCTATGAGGAATAGACTAATGTTTTCTTTCCACATATTAGAGGTACTCAGGCTCATTTATTCACTGGGCTGAAGATTTTCTGTCTCAAACAGAAAATCTCAGGTTCCCTCTGGATCAGACTAATGACAAGACCTCCAGGAACATGGCAACTCTGGCTCTGTCTAAAACAGACTACCTCTGTTTCCCTCCCAAGCAGATGAAGTGAGTCTCTCTCTTCATAACAGATCTACTTTTCCAGCCTCCAGAGTAGAACATCTTTATTCACGCCTACTGTAACAATCTTGTTTTGATCAGAAATACCGGAACATGCCCTTCACTCCCACATTAAGGAATGTCCTTCAGTAAAATTGCTGAGAAACCTTGCATTGAAATGACTTCATTCATCTTCAACGAGCAGATCCAAACCTCATTCATTACAAATCCTTTAAATATACCTGCTGCGTGACTCATATCCTGATTCTCATTACCTGTATGCCGCCAGTGAACATAAAGATGTGCAGAATTGAAAGGCCAAACAACCCACAATGGAGCGGTAGAGATGCACAGCCCATAGCAATCCCTGCCTTTGTGGCTTCATTCCTCCATAACGCTATTAACTCAGTCTCATAAGATGCACTGGAGGGACCATAGTCTGGATTGAATCAATATTTGTCCTTAAATTGCACCTCACTGCCTGATACTATTGCTTGTTCACTTGTTATTGTTTTTGCTCCCTTCATGACCACAGTTTAGAAATCACCGATACTGTTGAATATAGAGTATACAGTAAGCGTGGTATTAAATTGTGGAACCTTTATTAAATTGTTGGAACTGTGACATGTCCGTTACTCTGGCATGAAAATGAAAAATTTTGTCTGCCTTTTTTATGTGTCAGCAGAATTAAGTTGATGGATAAATTTTGATTGAGAGAAAGTCACGGACAAATACTGGATGAATCCTGCCAAAGTAAGAGATATCTTTAATTAATCAAGGCAATAATTAAGCACAAATGTTGATTGGATTCGCCTTGCCAGGATTTAACAGCCATTGTTCAAAAATGGGATCTTTTGAAGAAGGCATTAAACCCTTTAACGAGAAGTTTTTTGGACAATTTTTTTCAAAATGCTAAATGTTACTTTTTTTTTTTTGGAACAGGCTATAACCAGATGGCAGTGTGCTTGTCTGGGACTTATAGTGTAGCAAGTGCAGCCCCAGTAAGATCAATACTGCCCTAGGGCCCTTAATCACACATTGCTTCAAGGAGCATTGGCCCCTGCTAAGTCTAATCAATTGTAAGTAGTTTTAGATAAACATGCTCAGCTAAATAACAGTGAAGTACTACTAAAATTAGAAGTATGTGTCATAAGGTTTTGGTCATTTGAATTGTGACATCTACATCAGATTTTTTGGCTAATCACATACAGTATTTGCAATGGTTAAATTACTCCTTCAAGCACGGGTGATCAAGAAAAGGCCAGTGTGGGTTCTGGCTTTCATTCCAGACAAAGTAGTTACACTCCTGATTCTGCTTATCAATGTCCATGGCAAAAACTTTAATGGTTGATT
Organism: Gymnothorax javanicus; assembly: GCA_029692085.1. Lineage (NCBI taxonomy): Eukaryota > Metazoa > Chordata > Actinopteri > Anguilliformes > Muraenidae > Gymnothorax > Gymnothorax javanicus. The sequence continues at coordinate 84,290,363 of CM056201.1, forward strand.
GGTAGAATTTGGTGTTTTACATTTGGGATATAATGAAAGCCTGCACCTACCCTGGCCCTCTCCAGATGAGGTTCCCCACCACTGCTTTAAAGAATTAACTTTGGATGTTAAAAAAAACTCTTTTGTGACGCCTCACATGTGACTCACAGAACCTTCATCATGTGGCAAATGGGACAACAAACTTCAGGTCTGTTACAAACTTCTCCCCTCATGTGACCTCAAAAAACTGGGCCAACAAGTCACAGACCCCCCAACACCATGGAGACAGCCATCCCCCCATCAAGCTGATTCATCTTCACAAAATCAATCCAGTGCTCTGAGCTGGAGTACTTTAAGGAGCGGCCAAACATGAGGTTGAGTGCAAATCAAAACGGCCTCTCTCACACACAGCCGTTTCTGATAAATAATTTACAGATTTATGGAGTGGAGAGTTTCAGGGAAAAAAAAAAGAGTAAATAATTTTGAAAAATACACATCATTTGTCCTTGGCACTCAACATTCAAGCTTGGAAGTGTATGACATGTTATTAATCTTCTGTGGTGAACAAAAAGCTGTTATTTGGCAGAATAAAACTGTAATACAGGCTTGAGTCTGCATATCTTAGTCAAAATCATTTTAAAAAACCATAAATATTCACAGTGTGAGGGTGGGGAATGATTTACATGGAATCATTGTCACCCCTCAAGGTCAGATTTAAGAAGCCTTTACAAGCATATTTATCATTGTCAAAACCTGCCAACAATTTTGACATGAAAGATAACACGTGTAACACATAGAAGAATTCACACTACAGAAAAGAAGTACAATGCCAGCCTCAATTGCACCCATGCTTGCTATTTACAATATAAGCAGAAAGCACATCCAAATGTGCATAAGCATAATTTTGAATGATGAGAATCAATTGAAGAATGATTTTTTTGAAAATGTGTAATTCCCTGGGAAAATTAAATACGATCTTGTGGATATTGATTATAAAGGTTTTAGGGTGGCGGCATGATTAATTATTCTGTTTTGGCTGACTACAGTGTGCTAAATTACCTAGTTTCTACACATCAACAGAACAGTGACTTTGTGCCAGCAGAACAAGGGAGGCCAAAGCGCTGTCACATGCCATCTGGGGCTTTTACACCCAAGCAATCTCTAAACAGACAGGACGTGGCTAATGGTCAAACACAGCCCATCAAAGACATGTCACGATCAGCACTGTGGAGCCAAGATGGAGTCATCATCACGCTCTGTTTCTGCGATCTGCCGCACATTGCTCGTTCCATTGTGAGTCACGATCGGTAGCTGTGGCCAGTGAAACAGCAGTTCAAATGTGCGGGGGCAGCAACGTCAGCGGCATTTGGGGGCTGGGAAGCAGGAGCTGGATTTCACCATTGGTTCTTCTTCTCATCACTGAGATGACAGGGTCACACAGTGGTGTTGTGTTAGCATCATGTTTGCACGGGTCTCCCCCGGGCAATCTGGTTTTCTTCCACAAACAAAAAAATTTAAAAAACGATCCTCAAAGCCTAACAATGAAAATTAGCCTCCTTGGCAAACTCTGGCATATTTATGGCCATGGATCACTTAGATCTGGTTCACCTTTTTGACTTGCCAGCCTTGTATTCTTTCAGTTATCAAAAAAACCTGCCTGTATTTCTTTGCCAGATCTGCTTTTTTTTTCCCTCACAATTTTGCTTCAATTCCCCAGAATGCCCCCAGAAATTGAAAATGAAAAATCTCAGTAAACAAAGGAAAACAACAATGCCAGTTGCAAATGAACAGCAAGCAGAACAATATACAGTATAGTACAATACGCATGCTCTCACAGGGCTGATATATTTTTAAAGATCATATTTTCAATGTCTCTTTCAATGCCTCTTGGTTATACTGTTGAGCTATTGTGGTATTGTATTGGTATTTTACTATTGATCGTAAAAAATATAAAAAATGGCAAATAGAGGCAGAAACAGCTACTAACGCAGCACAGACAGAACTGCTTAGGAAGGGTCAGGAATGATTGATGAAATGGGCTGGGGTGGTTAGCGGCAGGAGAAATCCTTTCCTAGAAATAAGCAAAAAAAAAAAAAGCATGGACCCAACCGCATAACCTGACAGGATGTATTCAGATTAAATGCTGGAAATTTCCATATTTGTGCAATAGGAGGCATATACATATGCCCCAAAATGAGCTGTTTATATGCAGGGAATTTTTTAAGTGTTCCATATGCAATCACCATTCATAATCTGACACCCTGCCTGACAGAATGAATGTGCAGGGTTCCAATAAGGCGAGCTGCTGGTCGGATTGAAAGCATTGTGAAATACTACTCTGCTATACCAGATGGAGAGGAGAGGACCAGCAAATGCTACTCCTATTTGCAGAGCAGAAAGCATAGAAATGAGGTTAACTGAATATGCAATTCACCCCTATATTTGGATTTAAAACTGCTCACTGCTTTCATGCTAAATGACGTAAATGGCTTGCCAATAAGGTTTTATTCATTTCAAGATTGGCCAGTTGGGTAATGCCAATTTCACTTTTCATTCATCAAGGCAAAAGTTACCTAAAAGAAACTGACATTTTCTACCTTAGAGAAAAAATAGATTTTAAATCCCATTACAAAACTATAGCAATTGTGAATAAATATGTTAGTTTTCCCGCGTCTGCTGGGATAGCCTCAACATTTTCAGAACCATGGACAGCGGTGTTCATCCTCGAGCACCGCATGGCAGATATTGCTTTTTGGCTTTGCAGAGCCCATGCTGAGGCACAGTAGTAACAACGAGATGAAATGGATACTACTCCAGTGGCTAACACAAGAATTCCCCCGCACTCCCAATCTTCCAAGGAATGTCCAGGTTTTGTTTTCTATTTTGCCTGTTTCATTCCCCTTTGTTCGGCTTTCAGTGAGACTGAAGAGGATTTAGTCAGATGATGCAATGATATGTGCAACAGTTTCTGACATGCTGCAGTATCACTTTGCTTAGGCGCTACACACGCAATTCGAGCACACTTTTTTTGCTGTATATCCTGAGTTATCGTGAAGAAGGCAATATGGACCCTTTTCTGGTTGGCCCAAGTCTGATGGGAAAAAGTACTCATGACTGCATCTTTTTACTGCTTTCAAAGGGTTTTGTGCTTGTTCTGCTCTTTGCAGTTTTGTTCCTTCTCAAAGCTTCTATTACGCTTTGAGAGTGACAGCAGAAGGGGGCACAAATAATGTTTTGCTGTTTTGAGCCCAAATATGAATTCTCCTTTCCAAGTGAAGGCCACAAAGGAAAAACGATCAGTCCAAATTTTGCATTTCTGTATATTTTATATATTATATATTATTATCATATTTATAATAACATATAATACTATATTATTATTATTATATATATTATTATAATATTTATGAAGGTTGCTGGCAGTTACAGCCCCAACAGGAGAAAAGTAACTAGCATCAGTCCGCGGATTCAACAGCAAGCCAACACGAATTCTTGCGATAGCAACACGTTGTCTACACAATACTGGCGTTAAAAAGCTCCAGCTCGGACATCCGCAAAAAAATTAAACCTGTTTAATTTTCTCGGCGGTGATGGCGAATGGTCCCGTACCACTGCGAATCAATTCACGGTTCTTCGAATCAATCCTTCTCTGCGAAAGAAGAGAACTGTTTCATCAGCACACTTCCGCGGGCCAACGCAGCTCAGTGAGAAAGGGGTTTTAGTTACCATTATTGGGCAACTCGACTGACCGGTCACACTTTTTCATGAGTGACAGACAGCAACATTTTTATGTCACTTTTTTGCCATTTAGTAATCTTTATATAACATATAATATATAATCTTTAAGAAGCCTACATCATGAAATCCAAATAGATTTTTTTCTAACCTGGACTTTTACTGTCGTCTGCTGTCAATTTGTGAAGTGCGCCATCTTCTTAATTCACTTCTGGTTCTTGCTCTGCTTTCAATGATTTTTTTTACACAACACTGCCACCGTGTAGGTCTAATTAGTATTATTCTTTCTATTCCATGATGCTAATAGGAACAAACATCCAAAAATTGATTTTGACTGGTTTTTATTGCCGCAATTGGTCGCAAAAAAGGTCAACCACACGGTTACAATGCCCGTTAAAATTTTAATTATATATGGATTAGTGCCTAATACATACTAATGTCTAAAGACATTATTAAACGAGGAAATAAATAGATTGATTTTGTCACATGACCTTGACCTTGAAGACCAAAGTCAAATCCAATATGGTGTGTTTGATCAGCATACATGATTTGTCATTAGTATCCAATACATACCGAAGATCTAAAGCCAATATTGAATGATTTTTAGACAGTTTTTGTCATTACCTGGACCTTGTTGCCCAAGGTCAAATCCAATTTGTTGAAAACAACCAGCATACATGATTTGTTATTAGTGCCCAATACATACCTAAGCTCTAAAAACAATATTAAACAAATATGGACCATTTTTGTCACATAACCTTGACCTTGAGGCCCAACATCAAATTTGACTGACTGCCTAAGAATGTTCAGCATACATGGTTTCCTATAGGTGCCCAAAACATACCTGAGCTCTAATTGCCATATTCAGAAAGTTATAGCACATTTTTGCCATTTGATCTTGACGCCCAATGTCATATTCAACTTGCCGAGAATGTTTGGCTTACATGATTTCCTATAGGTGCCTCACACATACCTAAGCTCTAAGTGCCACATTTAGCTTTTATAACACATTTTTTGCCATTTGACCTTCACCTTGAGGCTCAAGGTCAAATTCGAACAACCGAGAATGTTGGGCATACATGATAGGTGCCTCATTAATATCTAAGCTCTAAATGTCATATTAAGCAAGTTATAGCACTTTTTTTCCATTTGGCCTTGACCTTGAGGCCCAAGGTCAAATGTGACTGACTCACAATGTTTGGCATACCTGATTCCCTATAGGTGCCTCATACATACCTTAGCTCTAAATGCTATATTAAGAGAGTTATAGCACATTTTTGTCATTTGACCTTGACCTTGAGGCCCAAGGTCAAATGTGACTGACTCACAATGTTTGGCATACCTGATTCCCTGCAGATGCCTCGTACATACCTAAGCTCTAAATGCTATATTAAGAGAGTTATAGCACGTTTTTGTCATTTGACCTTGACCTTTCGGCTCAAGGTCAAATTCGACCAACCAACAACGCTCAGCAAGCATGATATGCTGTACATGCTCAATTCATACCTATATTTTAAATGCAATAATAAGCAAGTTATGGCACATTTTGTGGCAAAACACCCCGAAAAATGATGAAGTCCAGACACGTTGCCTAGGTGGCGCTATGAAGGAGCGATTCAATCAAACCTCCGTTTACACCGTTGAAGCCGGTCATGATACTAATTCCATTGCAGCGATAAAAAAAAATTCATCATACATTTTTTTAAGAAAATTGCACCTAAGTTCCAAAAATGGCCATTTTCGACATAAAAATGGCCGCCAAGTCTCAAACGAACGATTCAATCAAAAAAATTTTTGCTCGGGTATTAACTTGATGACCCATTTGATCACATCCCCAAATTTTAAAAAAAACTCATCGGACCGTTTTTGAGATACGGCTTTAAACAGCCGACGCTGACGTAGACGATGCCGCCTGATGCAAAGTGACGACAATAGGTTACTGGCCTATGGCCGGCAACCTAAAAACTTTATTTGGATATATCCAGAGATGAATTGGGCCACTGTTGGTATAAGGCTGCTGTTGCAGAATATAATGAATTTGCACATTGCCACAGAATCACGCCTCTATCGAAAACCCTCAATGAGCTGGTGAACACAGTTGAGACAGCCGATTAGATGCCTCAGAAAGAGTGAAATCAATTTAGTGAGTGCATTTATGCGGTAGTCACGCACCTCCAATAAAAATGACATGCATCCCTGGCATCCCTGATAATGATAATGATGGTGAATTTACTGCAGGGACAGGCAATGTATCTTTTTATGCCAAGTAAACACTCAATAGTCAACGTATGTTTATTAAGGAATTCATGCATGCTGTATTCCCTGTCTGAGTTTAAGCGTCTTCAGAAAGCAACACATTATTTTTAATAATAATAAACGATGATAAATAAGCATAAAAACATAGATTCATCATTTATATCCATCCTTCATTTGATGAAACCTGTGCAACCAATTTATGGAGTTTTTCCCAAGCGCCAGAAGAATGTTCTAACCCAGCCAATCCATCGACATCAAAGGGAAGTCAGTGACTTGTCAGTGGATTTCAGAGCTGTCAATCAATCTCAAAAAGAGCAGCCACTTGCCTTTCTTCCAAGGACCCAGCTCCCCCACTTGCAGCTATTTGTTACAGCGGCTCAAAACGCCAACATATAAAAACAGAAGATATCTGAAGAGGGTAATTATTTTTAGCTGTGTAGCTGGCTGTGGCTAAACGCCATACAGTGAGCTCAGTCCAATTGTTTACTTTCCCTCTATTCACTGCAAAAAAGCTGTTCTTTGCAAGTTTTTTAGTCTTGTGACTGGTGGGCCTTTTTTGGAAAAAGAAAAATACTAGCTTCCTTGAACTTGCTGTTTGCCAGACAAGTCAAATTATATAAACTGTTATAGTCCAGACAAGGAATCAAGTGCAGAGACAAACTTGCAAAACATCTGGTAATTTATTGGTAGCAGAATGGTAATGATGGGGACAGAACTCCAGAGGGATAGAGAGACAGTTCAACACAGATGTAGTAGGCAATGCTTGGGCTGCTGTCACCGGCCAGTGGCTTCCGATGTGCAGCCAGATGCTGAAGCGCTTGACAGCACTGGACTGCCCACAAAAAAGAGTGTTGATGCTTGAGAGAAATTCAGTCCCAATCCTGGCCCCAATTCAGGGTTGGAAGCTTGTTCCTGACAAACTGGGTAAAGAGAGATGACTTGCATGGGTTAACAAGAATGCGGACCTAGTCCTGAACCCTAATCAGGATAGGAAGCTTGTTCTTGAAAACTGGAGTTAAAGAACAGTATTGAATTAAGCTAACTTGAACTTGGTCCCAGTTCTGGACCCTAATTAGGATTGGAAGCTTGTTCAAATTAACTAATGGCATTAAGGTTTCAGAGAGATTTTAGTTGCCTCTAAAATACTGGTTGCAAATGACAAAGACAAAGAATGTTACTAACACAAATATGACTTGAATTTCAGCACAAATGCGACTTTACAATCCAGCAACAAGCACATGCACAAGAAGTCTTAAATACCCATCACTCGCTAATCAGGAAACAAGCGAGTGACAATATTCAGCCGAGAGGGGAGACACGCACAAGACGTACACCACTCACAACATGCATACACCTAATAGAAACGCAGGTGGCTGAATTGTGAAGCGACCCAATTGAGATTCACAGGAGGGTTGTGACAATTAACGCGTTTGCAAGTCTAATAATAAGTCAAAATACCTCATTATACCCCTCGGTAATGTTTTTGTATCTTTTGTCTGAAACATAAAACATTCCCTTTTTCCCCAGTGTTCTGGTGCTAAAGGGGACAGCAGCTTTCAGACAGTAACAGTCTCATATGGGAAAAGAATTTAGAACAGAAAGGTCAAAGGCCACATCATTTGTCTTTTGTTAGTCATGACTGGATGGCATCTCAATAGTTCCAGAAATATAAGTGATTAGAACAGCTTAACAATTTTATTTTGCGAGTGTTAAGTTTTAGAGACACAGCATGTAAATGATGTAGGAATTGTAGCCCTTGTCTTACATTGTCACAGTAGGAATACTGAAGGATTGCACTGCATATATTGTTCATTTAAACATTGATGTTCAGCATTCAAAACCATATATCCATCTCCCAATGTCAGCTTCATTCTGAATTCCTAAAAGCTTTAGTGGTACCACCGTAAAACCAGCACCTTTTTATTATTATTCCAAGTCAATTTTCTAAATGAAATTGCTCATTTATGTTATTCCCCAAACCTTTGTGTATAAACTTGGTGAAGGTGACTGTTATTTACAAATTCATATTACCTACATTACAATACAGTACATTACTAAAACAAAGTCACGACTATGTGTATTTACATCACACCAGTTCCTACAATCAACAGCCTTTTTAGTCAGTGCTTCTTAAACCATCATAAGCAATAAAAAGTATGCTCCATTCTTGCATGTATTTTTTATGTTTTTAAATTATTGAAAATTGTCAAAATTTAATCATTCCCCTGGTATATTCAAAAATTCCGCAGATACATTTGGAAATGAAATATTTTGGACAGTATGTACTGAAGATCTTATAACTCAGGATTTCATCAGGCTGACAGTGAGAAGTGCATTCTGGATAATCCACGAGACAGGATTCTGAGATGAATAAGAGCCTCTCTTGCTTTCTCTCCCTCGGCTATTCATGCTGAACAATTCATCGTGATTTTAGGCTCTTGCCGTCCATTACTTTCTGAAGAAGACATACCTGCCATTCCAATACATTGCTACAGAGCATTGCATTTAATACTTGGTTGCACAGAACTAAGGGCAGTTTGTGTTTACTTCAGGGCACAAAAATTACTTAAAATAGTTCCTCTCCTTTGGTTGTATTTTAAGGACAGCCTGAATGGGCTAAATTCTTTAGACCGTGCAGTCTACATTTCTGTTCCAGCTTCATCCAACTGCAACAGTGACTTTCAGCTAGATTTCCCAAATGACAAATGAGTTTGTATTGTGCTGTTGTTTTGTATTGTGTTATGCTAACTTGCCTAGCACTGCGCAATATAAAACAAGATAATGGTGCGCAGTGGCAATTTGTGCTGTTTTTATCATAATATTTTGACAGGACCACCCAACCCATTCCAGGATGGATCACCGTGCAGCAATGTTTCACTCCAACTCTTACAAAGCACACTGCATCCAACAGCCAAAAATTTTATTGAGTAGCTGATTCCAAGAATCGGTTATGCCAAATTATGATTGAAATAAAAACCTTCAGGATGATCTCCAGGAACAGCATTAGGTGGCCCCGTCTTACGCTGTGATGCAATGTGCTGTGCTCAGCATTATGCCACGTTGGGCTGTCTTGCGTTGCGTAGCGAGAGATGTGTTTGCACAGCACTCCTACGCTCCCGAGTCCTGGAGAAGGGCAGGCTTTGCTTAGCAGGCTACGTGTATACCTGCCTGCCAAAAACCCCAGGAATCGCAGAGTTAACAGAAGCCAGCATCTGTGAAAGCATTTGAATCGCCGCCCAGGTGAATGATAGCCTGTCTCTCAGAGAGGAGCAGCGTGGAACGGCTGCACTGTGAGATTTTCACTCAGTGGCATAAATCAAGCACAGTCTCTTGGTTTCACTTCAAATAGCCAATATGAATTCTTTTTAAAATAAAGCACATCCAGAGTGAGGTGAGCAAATGAAACCCACTTAAGCAACTGAAGGTACATTCTGTGGGCCAGTAAACACTTGAGATATTGCACTGATAGAAAATGTGGCCATGAGTGCTGTGATATACTGCTGCACAGGAACAGAGGTGATCTCTAATGCACGCAGGCAAAAGCGCATAATTCAGGTTCAATAAGGAAAAGTCCTTCCCAGTAATTTTTTCAAACCAACAAGGTTTGCTAATCTGCCCAGTTCTCAGAAATCAGAAAGTAGGCCAATTCAGTTAACTAAGTTCGTGGCTGGAGCACAGACATGACTTTGTGACCACTGGATTTTATGCCTCTGCTTGCAGTATGTCCAGGTCCATGAAATCACATCCCTCAGTAGCTGAGAACTGCTGATCTTCCACTGTGGCTTTATCTGAGAATCAGGTGTGAGGAAAGCATTTTTTTGTCCAGTGCACTAATTGTCCGGTAGATTACCCACAAGAAAAGGATTTTGAGTCTTGGGTGTAATTTTATAAGTCACACGTTACAGGACTTATACATTACATGTCTGCCAGATCAATGTTACCACAACCCTACCTCCATTCATAACTGTTCCTCCAAAATGGCTGAAGCTGTGCAAACATGGACTTGGTATAACTCAAATGGGTGACTTCCTGGGAAAACCAAGTGGCTGATGGAAGCTGATGGAAGTAGATTTTAGGGGCCAGTTGTAATCTTCCCTCTGGTCAAAGAAAACCCGAAAATGCTCCAGTTCAGTGATTAGATGCTGTGCTGAAGGAGATCACAACCTTCAGATGAGATGTTAAATGGAGCTCCTGACTAACTGTGGTTATTAACTAATTCCCTATGGAATACTTTTATATAAAATTGTTGCGTTTGTACGGAATACTTTTCCAGAAAATTACACAATATAAAGTATTGAAGTACAGGTGACCCATGACTGCGATCGTCAAATAATTTCGAGTTTTCATTTGACTGCGAATGGTCATCCACGCCGCTGGCACTGGCTTACCGCAGGGAATGGTAGAATTCGCCGCGCCGTTGGCAGCGGCTTGCCATCGGGAATGAGTTAAAAACATGACAAAGTGTTGAGAGTTTACCAGTAAACTGACTAAATTCCCAACCTGGCTCTTCCAACCTGCCACTTAGTCTTCCTGTGATTTAACTGGTTAAAAACGTTTTTTTTGTCTCTCCACCTCGACTGATGAGTGGTGAGCATCCTAGCAAAAAATGGCTGCCGCGCATCACCCAGTTAGATGCTACACATAGTGTACAAAGTGAGATTTCCCTCTCCCCCTGATCACTGTGCAGCAAACTGGATGTGCGAAAAGTATTATGTAAGGGCAAATATACTGTTATATATCAAGCTTGCTGCTGACGTATGCTAGGTCTTATTTCTATGTGCCTCACATTCTCTTCAGATAATATTGACGCAGAAAAACTGAAAAAAAAGCACAGGGCTTCAATCCAAAATAATCAAACTGTCCATTCAAAGGGACAAAACTCTCATGTAATGATCTTATGTAATCATTACACCTTTCTCTATTCCTGAGAATATAATTGTTTCAGGTAAGAGAACACATTTTCATTCTAAGTGTCGTGTGACAGAATAGAACCAAATGCACAATCACCAAATATGATGATGTTGGCCCTTAATTAACAAAACTGAAGAACAAGAAAGACCTTTCACAGCTGGAGAGTGTTTTCCATAGATTAGTCTGTGATCAGCTGGTAACAAACAAGTTCTTGAGGATGGGCAGGGAGGAGTCGAAGGGACTGGTAAGAGGTCATTTACTGGGATAGGAAGCCGAATGATCCTGGGCACAGTAGGAAGCTGCATGCCTTCCAAATGGAAATTGCTAGCTGAGTCCCACAGAGTGCAATAAGGTCAAAGGAGGATGGATTAAGACAACAGCTAAATAATTAGAATCAATTCACAAAATGAAACCAAATCCGACAAGGACAGCTGGATTGCAGGGAAAATTTTTTGGAAATACTCAGGATGTGACTCTTAACCAGTGAGTAGGTCTTCAGAAAACTATATGATACCTCAAAAAATATATATAATTTTCGACATCAGCAGTAAAAAAAAAAAAAAAAAAGGTCATTAAAAAAGAGGGCATGGTTGGCAGCTGCTGCCCACACACAGTAGGACATTTCTCACTACTTGAGAAATGAACACTTTGGGTGAAGCCTTAAGCTACATGCAAAGTGAACAAAGCAATCTCTTCAAGCTGCAAGTACTAGCAGAGAGAATTTTAACTCCAGTAAACACATTTCATGAACTATAACATAAGGTACTTTTAACAAATCATTTCCTTACACTTAACCCCTTCGCGCAGAAGCCAAATCTGGCTAGTAATACATTACCCTATTTAAGGCAATATAATTCAAGATGTGAGCTTCACAGAGAGGGGGAAAATGGCTTAAATGAAACAAGACACTTGTAGCATTTAGAATTGTCATGGTTTTTGGAGGCTGGTGAGCTTTCTTTCTTTCTCTTGTCCAGGACGATATTGTTTTGCCCACTATCGAATTCTTTGGCCAGCTGGCATTAATTCTCTGCTCTATTTAAACCCAAGTTCCGCCTCGCCGCCTTTTCTAGAGTGTCAGTGTAACTTTGCACTTTAGCCGGTAAGATCTCTAGCTAGAGAATTGTTTGAAGAATTAGTTGCAAAGAGGAAAGCGCTAGTTAGCAAGGGAAATTTTCTCTCGTTATTTCTCTCTTTCTATGCAACGCCTGGTGCCTTATCTCGATATCTCGGTAGCGAGAGATTTTCCCTTTATTTCATTTCAGTCCTGCTTGCTTTGCTTCCTTTTGTACCCGGACTAGATCTTTGTCCGTTGGAAGCGCGAGTCTCTCTCTCTCCTTTTTGTTGGTTAGTCTCTCTTATTTTGCTGGACTACCTTTCGTTTCGGCCGCTGCTTTTGGCGTCTTGAAACACCAGCCTTCACAGTACACTCTAGCCAACATGGAGACATCAGCGGTGGCCGAGATTAAAAGGGTTGTTACCAGCCAGCAAGATATGCTGTCTGGTTTCGGCAAAGGGCTTTCCAGCCTGGGAAATCAACAGGCTGGTTTAGCTGAGAGACTCCGCCTTCAGGAGAATTCGCTTCAGAAACAGGAGAGCGTTCTGTTAAGCTTGACCAAGAATGTTAGATCCCTGTCTACACAAGTTTCACAAAAAGTTGCACAAGCATCGCCCATACACCTTCCCCAAGAACCGAAGTTACAATTGCCACAAAGATATAGCGGCGAGGCCGCAAACTGTAAGGATTTCATCGCCTAATGTGAGATATTTTTTAAGGCTCAGCCGTCACGATTTGTTAATGAGGATTCTCAGGTGGCATTTATACTATCCCTGTTGGCTGGCACAGTACTCACTTGGGTCGGCCCACTAATTCACCGGTCGTAAATTCTGTAGAGGCTCTTGTTAGGGAGATGGTGTCAGTATTTGATCAAGATGTTTGTGGTCAGGATGCGGCTACCCGTTTGATGCACCTTAAACAGGGCAAAGAAAGTGCAGCAGAGTTCTCTATCTTATTTCGCTCTCTGGCCACAGAGACAGGCTGACTGGAGGCTCCTCTTATGACTGTGTTCAGTCATGCTCTCTGAGGAGATAAAAGACGCGTTGGCTGCATTGGAGCCCTGTTCGACTTTAGATTCTTTGGTTCGCACTGCCGTGCGAATTGACAATCGCATCCGCGAACGTAATAGGGAGAAGCTCAACAGATTGCCGCTTGCTGACAATGGGGCCAAAGTTGCTAGTGGCGAGTGTGCGGCTCCTATTCCATCCATTGAAAATTCTACTCCGGTTGAGCCCATGCAAGTTGATAGTTCGTTTGAGAGTTGGACTCAGAAAACTACTCGCAGAAGAATAAACTGCTTTAATTGAAATAAGCCGGGTCATACCCATCCACGTTGCCCGAAGCTTCAGGGAAACGGGAAACCCCTCTAGCACTTTGGGGGGCGCTAGAGGGGCAGACCCAATTTCCTTTCCAAACACTAATCCCTGTTGAACTGACTGTGGGGATCAAGAGAGTTATTATCGAAGCGTTCGTGGATTCAGGCGCCGTAAATTGTTTCATGGATGTTGAGTGGGCTAGGAGGCACTCCGTTCCCACCATTCCTCTTTCACAGCCACGCTCTGTAAGAACTTTGGATGGGTGCCCGCTTGGTACGGGAGTTATAACCGAAGTTTCTGAACCGCTAAATATGTTCATTTCCTTTGGTGGCCATTCTGAAGAGGTTCAGTTTTTTATTATCAGTTCCCCTGCTTTTCCCATTGTTTTAGGGAATTCTTGGTTATGGGAACATAGACCTTGCATCATTTGGAGGGAACAGAATAATCCTATCGTCCACTGGGGCACCAATTGTTGGTCTCATTGTAGAGAGAATGAAACTTGTTTTCCCGGACATCAAGCTATGGGGCAGGCTGATGCCAGAAGCAAGTGTGAGGAGGTTGTCTTACCGTACCCTCCTAGACTAGAAAAAGGGGCAGAGGAGGGGTTGGAATGGGATCCTCAATTTGATTGGCGTCAGCCAGAGGACGATTACCTTTTAGAGGATTTTTTCGATTCTGAATCAGTCACCGAGATATTAGATTCTGAGCAGGGTGAGGAATTTGGGGCCACCCTGAACTTTAGTTTGCCGTCTAATGTTCCTAATGATTATGCTGATCTCGCCGAAGTTTTTAGTAAACAACGAGCGTCGACGTTACCTCCCCATCATCCGTACGATTGCGAGATCAATCTCTACCCTGGTACTACTCCTCCCAGGGGTTTGCTATACTCACTGTCAGGGCCTGAGCATAGGCCATGCGAGAATATATTCAGGAAGCTCTCGCTAATGCCGGAGCGGGGTTTTTTTTTGTGGGAAAAAAGGATGGCGGTCTGAGACCCTGTATTGATTATAGGGGTTTGAATAAGATCACCATTAAAAACCGATACCCCCTTCCGTTAGTGAATTCCACGTTTGAACGTCTGCAGGAGGCTTCATTTTTTACGAAGCTAGATCTCCGTAATGCTTATAACTTGGTTCGCATTTGGGAAGGGGACGAATGGAAAACGGCATTTAACACTCATGATGGGCACTACGAATATTTGGTCTTGCCGTTCGGATTCGTTATCGCCCCCTCGGTGTTTCAGGCACTCCTTAATGACGTCCTCTGAGAGATGTTGGAGAAATTCGTCTTCGTTTATCTTGACGACATTTTGATTTTTTCTTCAACACTCTCAGAGCATAAACAACATGTCAGACGTGTGCTTGAGGCCCTCCTTAATGCCAAGCTTTTTCTAAAGGCCGAGAAATGTGTTTTCCATGCCCAAACTGTCTTGTTCCTTAGCTTTATTGTTTCCAAGGGGTCGGTCCGCATGAACCCGGACAAGGTGGCTGCAGTCAGGAATTGGTCTGCCCCTCAAAGTGTTAAGGAGGTCCAACGCTTCTTGGGCTTTGCTAATTATTATAGGAGGTTTATCCATAATTTTAGCGTGGTTGCTGCCCCCATTATTGCGCTCACCAGGAAGAATATCTCCTCAGCATTTTTTTGGTCTCCAGCAGCTGATGCTGCCTTTCAGGAATTAAAGAAACGTTTTAGTTCAGAGCCCATTCTGGTTTTGCCCGATCCCTCCCTCCCATTTGTGGTGGAGGTGGATGCTTCGGAGGTTGGCGTGGGTGCTATTTTGTCCCAGCGCCCTCGTTGGGATAATAAGCTACACCCATGCGCATACTTCTCCCGGTCTTTGTTCGCCTCGGAACGGAATTACAGCATTGGTGACCGGGAGTTATTGGCCGTCAAGTTGGTGCTTGAAGAGTGGTGCCACTGGTTGGAGGGAGCTGAACACCCTTTTGTGGTATGGACAGACTATAAAAATCTCCAGTATATTCAACAAACCAAGCAACGTAATTCCCGGCAGGTGCGGTGGTCATTGCTCTTTAACCGCTTTGATTTTATGCTGACCTACCGCCCTGGCTCTAAAAACATTAAGCCTGATGCCTTGTCGCGGATTTACGACCGCTCTGATCGCGATTCCACCCCGGAGCCAGTTATTCCTAATGCTCAGATTGTGGTGCCCATTCAATGGGAGATTGAGGCGGTGGTTCAGGAGGCTTTGAAGACCGATCCCAGCCCGGGGAGGAGCCTCCTGGCTGTTTGTTTGTCCCACCTAGAGTTAGGCCACAGGTCCTTCAGTGGGGACACTCTTCCCGCTTGGCTGGGCACCCGAGGGCCCATCGGACTAAGCAGTTCCTGGCCCGACGTTTTTGGTGGCCAGGTATGATGAGGGATATTCGGGAGACTGTTGCTGCCTGTGGCATCTGCTCCAGGAACAAAACTTCCCACTTCCCTCCCTCTGGTCTACTGCGACCATTGCCCATTCCCAGGCGCCCTTGGATGCATATTGCGATGGATTTCGTCACTGGGCTGCCTGTATCTGACGGCAACACGATCATCCTGGTCGTGGTTGACCGTTTTTCTAAGGTCGCTCATTTTGTCGCGCTACCTAAGCTGCCTTCAGCGCAGGAGACGGGTCTTCTTGTGGTTAACCATGTGGTCCGGCTGCATGGGCTTCCGCAAGATGTGGTATCAGACCGAGGCCCTCAGTTTACGGCCAGATTCTGGCGGGCATTTTGCAAACAGTTGGGGGCCACTGTGAGTCTCTCCTCTGGGTTCCACCCAGAGACCAACGGGCACACTGAGTGTACTAATCAGTCTTTGGAAAACACTCTTCGATGTTTAGTGGCGGATAATCCATCCTCATGGAGTCGATTTTTAGCATGTGCCAAGTATTCCCATAACTCACTGTATAATTCCTCCACGGGTCTTTCCCCGTTTGAAGCTCAGGTGGGTTACCAACCCCCACTGTTTCCTGAGACTGAGAATGATTCCGAGGTTCCCTCAGTCAAACATTTCATTCGTCGCTATCGGTCGGTTTGGACCAGGGTCTGTTCTTCTCCGTTGCGCTCGGGGCTCAAACAAAAATCCGCCGCTGATAGAAGGCGTCGTTTGGCACCATCTTATCAGGTCGGTCAGAGAGTTTAGCTGTCTACCCGGGACCTCCCCTTGAAGGTAGAATCCCAAAAACTGGCGCCCCGCTATATTGGCCCGTTCAAGATAGTGCGGAAGATCAATCCGGTCACGGTCCAGTTAAAGCTCCCGAGATCTTTACGCATCCATCCATCATTCCATGTCTCCCGGATTAAGCCGGTAAGCACTAGCTTCCTGGCACCTGCCGACACACCCCCGCCGCCACCGCGAATGGTTGGGGGGGGCCGGTTTACACCGTGTGCTGCATTCTTGCCGAGAGGCGTGTTAGTCGTGGGGTCCAGTTCCTTGTTGACTGGGAGGGATATGGCCCTGAGGAGCGCTGCTGGGTCCCTTCTCGGGATATTCTGGATCCCA
This sequence comes from Gymnothorax javanicus, assembly GCA_029692085.1. Lineage (NCBI taxonomy): Eukaryota > Metazoa > Chordata > Actinopteri > Anguilliformes > Muraenidae > Gymnothorax > Gymnothorax javanicus. The sequence goes on from CM056201.1 coordinate 84,307,109, forward strand.
CGCTTATTTCTGAGTTCCGTGCACAGGGTTCCTTAGGGACATCTGGAGCTGTCCCTTAGAGGGGGGGTCCTGTCATGGTTTTTGGAAGCTGGCGATCTTTCTTTCTTTCTCTCGTCCGGGACAATATCATTTTGCCCACTATCGAATTCTTTGGCCGGCTGGCATTACTTGTGGGCGGCGCCCGGACTCTATTTAAACCCAAGTTCTGCCTCGCCGCCTTTGCTAGAGTGTCAGTGTAACTTTGCACTTTAGCTGGTAAGGTCTCTAGCTAGAGAATTGTTTGAGGAATTAGTTGCAAAGAGGAAAGTGCTAGTTAGCAAGGGAAATTTTCTCTCGTTATTTCTCTCTTTCTATGCACCGTCTGGTGCCTTATCTCGATATCTCGGTAGCCGAGATTTTCCCTTTATTTCATTTCAGTCCTGCTTGCTTTGCTTCCTTTTGTACCCGGACTAGATCTTTGTCCATTGGAAGCGCGAGTCTCTCTCTCTCCCTTTTTGTTGGTTTGTCTCTCTTATTTTGCTGGACTTTCTTTCGTTTCAGCCGCTGCTTTTGGCATCTTGAAACACCAGTCTTCACAAGAACGACATCGTATTTCAGTTTCTTTTCATAACTTTAGTCCAGAGCAGGGCTATTCAACCTTATCCAGAAAGGGCCAGTGACGATGCAGGCTTTCATTCCAACTAAGTAGTTACACACCTGATTCTTCTAATCAACCCTAAGACTCTTTGCTAAAGAGCTTGATTAGTGGTGTCAGGTGTGTAAGCGCTTGGTTGGAATGAAAGCCTGCGCCCACACCGGCCCTTTCTGGATAAGGTTGAATAGCCCTGGTCCAGAGTAAGGGCCACAAACACAAAAAATCTTCATGAAAATTTAGCAATGAAATTATCAAAAAAATACTGTGAATTAAATTTGGCTGGGAGTTAAAACAATACTTTTCTGGGATCATAAACTCCTTGATCACAAGTGTACTTCATCTGACAGTGATTTTCAGCATTATCTACCGTTTATCAGCCAAATAAGATAGCTCTCCAATTGGCTCCCCATGTTGTCAGAGCCCTCAAAATTATGCTCTGCCAAATCATGAAATAATCATATGTTTAACACATGAAGGTTGATATGAATTAATGATTTTCTAGCAGAATTTAGCATGAATTTATCAACATAGGTGCAGATGGTCACCAGTAACCTCCCCAAACCAAAAACATGCCTTTTTTCAATGATAAAGTTTAAAGTTTTGTCAATTTTTCCACAGAGCCGCATCAGCCAGCACACATACTCATTAAAGGTCTCATATTATGCTGTATTTAGTTGTTTAAAACATGTCCAATGGGTCTTTAAAATAATGTTAAGAATTAAGATACAAAAGAACCCCACAAACAGAGGTCTCTTGTGAGACCTCTTCTCTCACCCCATCTGTGCTGGCCTGAAACATGAGCTGTTTTGAATGGGCGGGGAGGCTATGCTAATGAGGCGCTGCTCTGATTGGCTGCTTTGATTCCGGGGGAGGGTGCAGACTTTAAAAACCAGGAAACCAAGATGGCAGGTATTTTAGGACAGCTCTCTGCTGCATCTATTGCTGTAAGACCATACTTGTTTGATCCTGAATCTGACCCCTGACAGGAGGACAAAGCAATTGAAGTGTTGCAGCAACATTTACAGCAGGATGTCAATGAAAGGCAAGTTGAAATTTATTGTTTTGCTCGTACTGTCTCACCTTGCATGCATGCAGTTGTAGCTGTACTGTTATATAGTCATGTTAGATACCCACTCAGCTGTCCAGAGGAAACTTTGCTTAAAGCTCCTGTTAACCATTTCTACCAAAACGAAACAATTCCATCACCAAGCTACTAAATGAGTTTGTCGTGAAAACACACATACGGTGTAAGCGTTGCTTACGTGGAGCAAGTGAATCAATAACTTCTAACGAAAATAAAATCTGTATTTGACGCCTACTTTTTTCAGCTTTTTATTAGCCAGAAAAGTTTTCAATGGTGCATGAAATACCGCCACGGCAATGCAGAGAAATCGTTTGATATACCAGACACGTTATAGTTCGTTTCGCGATTGCTTTCACCCCAGTATGTCATGGTTTGTGAGGTGTGCGTTTTGTTTGGACCTTTCTTTGCGGCTCTCGTCCCAGGATGGTATCGAATTCCTGGGCCATCGAATTCTTTACCCAGCTGATTGATTGAGCTGGGGTGGCGCTTCCCCAGAATCTATATAAGCAGGATGTCCGGCACGCCTCCTTCGCTAGAGTGTTTGTGTTTAGCTTCGCACTATAGCTGAAGATACCTGTAGTCAGGTTTTGTATGACTTTCTATTTTCTTATTGTTGGAGTTTCTTCTCCCTTTTTCTATCTTGCTTTGCTTCCGTGGTTCGGACTATTATACGTCCTTTGGAAGCGCGAGTATTTTCGTTTGGTCTATATTATTCTCTGTGTTTGTACTGTGTTCGTGCTACTCTCTTTCTCTCTGTCATTGCACTTGGCCTCCGCATACTACTGGCTATTACAGAACACTCTAGCCTGCATGGAGTCGTCAGCAATGGCTGCGTTCGAGAAAGTTGTGGCTAACCAACAAGCTGCTCTCTCCGGTTATGGCATGGGTCTTGTTAGCCTGAACGAACAACAGGCAGAGTTGGCGGAAAGAGTCCGCCTTCAGGCGAGTGCCATGGAGAGACAGGAGAACGTTCAGTTAACTCTTACTGAGAGTATTAGAGCCCTGTCCATGCAAATCACTCAAAATGTTGCACAAGCACAGTCCGTACATTCTCCCTGAGAGCCAAAGCTTCAATTACCCCCAAGATATGGAGGCGAGGCAGGAAGATGTAAAGATTTCATTGCCCAATGTGAGATATTTTTTAAAGCGCAGCCTTCACAGTTCGTGAATGAAGAGTCTCGGGTTTCATTTATTTTATCCCTGTTAACCGACACGGCACTCACTTGGGTCGGCCCACTTATTCGATCTAATTCACCGGTAGTGAATACTGTGGAGACTCTCGCTAGAGAAATGGTATCAGTGTTTGATCAGGATGTTTGTGGCCAGGACGCAGCTATGCGTTAAATGCATCTAAGGCAGGGCTCTGAGAGTGTCGCTGCATTTTCAATCACATTTCGCTCCTTGGCTACAGAGACAGGCTGGCCAGAAGCGCCTCTTATGACAGTGTTTGTTCACGCTTTGGCAGAGGAGGTTAAGGACGCTCTGGCTACATTGGAGCCTTGTTTGTCTCTAGATTCGTTGGTTCGCACTGCGGTGCAAATTGATAATCGCATCTGCGAACGAAACAGGGAGAAATGTACTGCATTGGCTCTTGCTGGCAACGGGCTAATGCTACTAGCAGCATGCTTAAAGTTCCCATTCCGCCCACTGAAAATTCCACTCCTTGTGAGCCTATGCAGGTTGATGGCTCATATGAGAGCCAAGCTCGTAAGCCCGTTCGGAAACGTATAATCTGCTAGAATTGTAACAAACCGGGACATATCCGTCAATGCTGCCCTGAGCTTCAGGGAAACGGGAAGTCCCTCTAGCGGTATGGGGGGCGCTAGAGGGACAGACCCAATTTCCCTCCGAACTTTAATCCCTGTAGAATTAACTGTGGGGAGACAGAGAATATTTATCGAAGCTTTTGTGGACTCTGGCGCCGTAGATTGTTTTATGGATGAAGAGTGGGCTAGGAGACATTCCTTTCCTATCCGGCCTCTTTTACATTCATGCTCTATTAGATCTTTGGACGGTCGCCCGCTGGGAACTGGATTTATAACTGAAGTTTCTGAATCATTGACGATGTTCATCTCTTTTGGTGGCCATTCTGAGGAGGTCCGGTTTTTTATTATCAGTTCTCCTGTTTTCCCTGTCATTTTAGGACACTCGTGGCTACGGGAACATAGGCCTCATATCATTTGGGGAAGTCACCCGATCATCCTGTGGGGGACTGATTGTAGGTCCCACTGTAGGGATAGTTTGGCGTGTCATCCCGGGCATCTACCTATGGGGGAGGCTGACGCCTGGAGTGATTCTGAGGAGTTTTGCCCCTCCTAATCTACAGAAAGGGGCAGAGGAGGGATTGGAGTGGGATCCTCAATTTGACTGGCGGCAGCCAGAGGAGGATTGCTATTCGGAGGATTTCTCTGACTCGGTATCTGACTTAGAGGGGGTAGGTTCCGAACAGGGTGAGAATTTGGGGGCTGCTCTGAACTTTTGTTTGCCTCCTAATGTTCCTGACGATTATGCTGATCTCGCAGAGGTTTTTAACAAGCAACGGGCCTCCACTTTACCTCCTCATTGCACGTTCGATTGCGAGATCAATCTCCACCCGGGTACCACTCCCCCTAGGGATTCATTATACTCGCTGTCAGGGCCTGAACGGAAGGCTATGTGAGAAAATATTCAGGAGGCTCTGGCTAATGGATTTATTCGGCCCTCTATGTCTCCTGCCGAAGCGGGGTTCTTTTTTGTGGGCAAAAAAGATGGCGGTCTGAGACCCTGTATTGATTACAGGGGCTTGAATAATATCACTATTAAAAACCGATACCCACTTCTGTTGATGAACTCCGCGTTTGAACGGCTGCAGGAGGCGTCGTTTTTTTTTTTACTAAGCTAGACCTCCGGAATGCTTATAACTTGGTTCGGATCCGTGAGGGGGACGAGTGGAAAATGGCATTTAATACTTATGACGGGTAATACGAATATTTGATCATGCCGTTTGGATTGGTTAATGCCCCCTCTGTGTTCCAGGCACTCGTTAATGACGTCCTGCGAGAGATGTTGGAGAGATTCATCTTTGTCTTCCTTGATGATATTCACATTTTCTCTTCAACTCTCTCGGAGCATAAACAACACATCAGACAAGTGCTTGAGGCCCTCCTCAAAACCAAGCTTTTTGTCAAGGCTGAGAAATGCGTATTTCATGCCAAGACAGTTTCGTTTCTTGGCTTCATTATTTCGGAAGGGTCGGTCTGCATGGATCCTGACAAAGTGTCAGCAGTCAGGGATTGGCTTGCCCCTCAAAACGTTAAGGAGGTGCAACGGTTTTTGGGGTTTGCTAATTTTTATAGGAGGTTTATCCGTAATTTTAGCGCGGTAGCAGCCCCCATTATCGCGCTCACTAAGCAGAATACCTCCTCGTCATTTGCTTGGTCTCCGGCAGCTGAGGCTGCTTTTCAGGAGTTAAAGAAATGATTTAGCTCAGAACCTATTCTCGTTTTGCCCGATGCCTCCCTCCCATTTGTTGTGGAGGTGGATGCGTCAGAAGTCGGGGTAGGTGCCATTTTGTCCCAGTGCCCCCTTCAGGAAAATAAGTTGCACCCATGCGCCTATTTCTCTTGGTCGTTGTCGGCGGCCGAATGCAATTACAGCATTGGTGACCGGGAGTTGTTAGCCGTCAAGTTGGTGTTAGAAGAGTGGCGCCATTGGTTGGAGGGGGCTGAACAGCCGTTTGTGGTTTGGATGGATCATAAAAATCTCCAATACATCCAACATACTAAACGATGTAATTCTTGGCAGGCACGGTGGTCGTTGTTTTTCAACCGCTTTAACTTTTACGTTAACCTATCGCCCGGGGTCTAAAAACATCAAGCCTGACGCTTTGTCGTGCATTCACGACCGACCCTATTCCTGAGCCGGTTATCCCGGCAGCTCAGATTGTGGCTCCCATTCAGTGGGACGTTGAGTCTGTTGTGCGGGAGGCATTGAAAAATGATCCTGTCCTGATGGGGAGCCGCCTGGCTGTTTATTTGTTCCTTTAGCAGTGCGGTCCAAAGTTCTCCAGTGGGGGCACTCTTTCCATCTGGCTGGTTACCCCGGGGTTCATCAGGACCAAGCAGTTCTTGGCCTGACATTTTTGGTGGCCCAGCATGATGGAGGACATTCGGGAGTTTGTAGCGGCATGCTGTATTTGCGCTAGGAACAAGACTTCCCACCTCTCCCCCTCTGGTCTGCTGCGGCCGTTGCCCATCCCTAAGTGCCCGTGGAGCCATATCGCTCTTGATTTTGTTACGGGGCTGCCTGTTTCGGAAGGCAACACGGTCATCCTTGTCGTGGTTGACCGTTTTTCTAAGGCCCCCCACTTTATTGCGCTACCCAAGCTGCCTTCGGCGCGAGAAACTGCCCTTCTTGTTGTGGACCATGTTTTTCAGCTGCATGGCATCCCTCAAGATGTGGTTTCTGACCGGGGCCCTCAATTTACAGCCAAATTCTGTCATGCGTTTTGCAACCAGTTGGGGCCACCTTGAGCCTCTCCTCAGGTTTCCACCCAGAGACTAACGGGCAGACTGAGTGAACCAACCAGTCTTTGGAGAATACTCTTCGATGTTTGGCGGCTGACAACCCATCTTCATGGAGTCGATTTTTAGCATGGCCCGAATACTCCCGCAATTCACTGGGTAACTCCTCCACAGGTCTTTCCGCGTTTGAGGCTCAGTTGGGTTATCGGCCTCTACTGTTTCCTGAGACTGACGGATTCAGAGGTTCCTTCGGTTAATTACTTTGTTTGGCGTTGTCGGTCAGTTTGGGCCAGGGTCCGGTCCTCCTTGTTGCGCTCTGGACGGAAACAAAAGACTGCCGCAGATAGAAGGCGCCGTTCAGCCCCATCTTATCGGGTTGGCCAAAGGGTCTGGCTTTCCACGCGGGACCTGCCCTTGAGAGTGGAGTCACAGAAATTGGCTCCCCACTTTATTGGTCCTTTTAAGATTGTGCGAAGGATCAATCCGGTCACAGTCCGGTTGAAGCTCCCTAGATCCTTATGGATCCACCCCTCTTTTCATTTCTCCAGGCTCAGACCGGTTAGCACTTGCGTCCTGGCTCGGGTCGACAAACCCCCGATCGCCGCCATAGATGATTGAAGGGGGTCCGGTTTACACTGTGCGTCGTAGTTTAGCCAAGAGGCGTGTGGGTAGTGGAGCTCAGTTTTTAGTAGATTGGGAGGGTTATGGTCCTGAGGAGCGGTGCTGGGTCCCTTCTCAGGATATCCTGGATCCTACCCTTATTTCTGAATTCCATGCACGGGGCTCTCTGGGAAATTCTGGGGCTGTTCCTTAGGGGGGGGTCCTTTCATGGTTTGTGAGGTGTGCGTTTTGTTTGGACCTTTCTTTGCGGCTCTCGTCCCGGGATGATATCAAATTCCTGGGCCATCAAATTCTTTACCCAGCTGGTTGATTGAGCTGGGGTGGCGCTTCCCCAGAATCTATATAAGCAGGATGTCCAGCATGCCTCCTTCGCTAGAGTGTCTGTGTTTAGCTTCGCACTATAGCCAAAAATATTTGTAGTCAGGTTTTGTATGACTTTCTATCTTCTTTTTCTTGAAGTTTTCTCTCCCTTTTTCTATCTCGCTTTGCTTCCGTGGTTCGGACTATTATACGCCCTTTGGAAGCGCGAGTACTTGCGTTTGGTCTATATTATTCTCTGTGTTTGTACTGTGTTTGTGCTACTCTCTTTCTCTCTGTCATTGCGCTTGGCCTCCGTATACTACCAGCCATTACAGGGTAGGATCAGAGAGCTAAACCCACACCACGTAAAAGTACCCGGCTGACCCCGGTCATGTATAAGTAAAACGATCGTTTCACAGCAGCAGTAAACAAACCCAAATACATACCCTAAACTCCGCAAAGCCCACATCTGTGACAGTGCACTCGGGAACCACACGCGAGAGCAGGAAATCCAAAAATCGTATGCCTTTATTGATAGCAGGATCAGGACCAGAAGCCACAAGAATTGCCAAGCCAAAAACGAAATCCAAAAACAAAGTCGACTAGACAGGCCAGGGTCAAAAGCAGAGGTGCGACGGTACATAGACAGTAGGCAAAAAATCGTAGTCGAAATCCAAAGCAGAGGGTCATACACAGGGCATCCAAACACAGAAGACTTGGTCATACAGAAATGGATCAAAATCCAAAAAGACAAAAATAAGAACAGAAGGGCTGTGGCAAAAATCAAGGTCAGACGAAACAGTCGAGGAGAAACAATAATCGTTTGGCACAAGAGGCTCTGCACAAAGGAATATTGATCAACGTTCTGACAAGGGCTGAACAGCAGTGAGGACTCTAAATAGACAGAAGGGAAGTCACATGCTATGCGGGGAACAGGTGAATTGGATAAGAACTAATTACAGAGGAAGGTACACGTGGGGAAGTCCTAAACCACAACAATTGGCAAAATCCAAGACATGGACGGGATTCATGCAGACAACCTATGACAGATAAACGGCTCCAGTCAAGGAGTTCTAAGTGCACAGACAATGAGTGCAGGAAGGCAATTAAGCACGTGCGAGAGATCTCGCGGAAACGTTGGGAGAGGCAGGGAAAGCAAAGCAAGGGGCGGAGGCTAGAACAGGGCGATTTCTGAGATTGGATTAGTAATAATTAGTAGAGGTGCAGCTTTACAAATTAACCGAAGTGCTCATTAGTTAGTTAGTAATATAAACATGGATTAGTTGGGTTAGTAGACTATGATACAAAACATAAATGTTATTATTATTAGTAATCTAGGAAAGCAAGGCGAAGGAAGTAAACGAGAATTGAAGTAATAATATGAAACACCAGAAACCATTGAAATCACCCGAAGCAGGTAAGCACACAGACTGGGAAGACGGACTGAACCAACTAGATCACAAGACAGGGGGAACAAGTGCAATGAAACTTAAAATGGCAGGAACTGAAAATCGGAATATACAATAACAAAAAAGAAAAAAGAAAAGACACAACCATGAACATAAAGCATGACATCAAACACAGAACCGTGACAACATCTGGTCTAACTGCAGCCTTATCAGCCCAACTTTGCAGACACGCACAACACCTCTCCGGTTAGCTTCAACTGTAGCGGCTACGGTCAGGTAACGTTATGATGAAATTACCACCTTGATGCTAACCAAAGTAACAAAAGCATACCAATCTGAATTACTGCATATAAGTTAACCAGGAAAATTTTTTAGTTGCACGGAACGCAAACTGACATGCGGTAGTAACTGAACGTTCACAACAATGACAGAGACAAACATTACCCTGCAATACAGGTTTTACAGATAGTATGTTCCGTTACTGCAAACAGTTGTACCAAGCATCCAAATTACAAACAAGTATAAAAAGTTAGCTTCAAATGAGGTTTATGTTCACACACCTTCTGTTGAATGTCTCCTGATATTATTTGCTCTTGCATATTTAGATCACAAACATTAGCAACTGAAACTTAGCTACGTTAGCTGCAGTGCTACAGCCACATTCAACAGGCTATCCCATTAGGTAGGCTAATGCAGTAAAGTAACACAAAATGGTAAAAAGTTTCAGCTTCTGCATCTGTCTTTGAGTCACAGACAGTTGGCACCGATTCAGGCTTTATCTCCAGATATTTTACAAAGCCTGCTTTTGAGGCCAGTTGTTAGTGCTAACTATCGTTAGCGGTCCTGGTAACCACCCGTAACCATTAGCTTCACTTATATTATTTGCTGTTATATCGTTACTTACAGCTTGCTGCTCCAAGCTCTTGATTGATGCTACTGCCCCAGGTTTGAGAAGCAGCTGAGACGCACATCCAGCGTCAAATTATCCTTTATTGACAAAGTTGTCTTTGGTGAAATGCCGACCACAAACAGCTAACTTTCCCTTTGAGTGTGGCTGTTTGCCAACGGCAAACAAGAAAGCTACCCACTGATTTCTGGAGGCATCGTCTTTTGGAAGAGAAAATACTTCTGCTTTTTTTCGCATCCAAAAAACACATATGAACAGCTTTGGGAGACATACTGGTAAATCTACAAGTTAAATGATTAATGCTCGTTTGTGTCTGATAGAATAGATTCTGGGGTGGGCAGGTCCAGCGCCGTGATTGGCTCTGGCCAGGTCTGTCCTGATTGGACAGAAATTCCTGACGTCAGGTTTTGCCTAGACCTCAGTAAGATCTCGGGACGAGTTGTTCAGAGAGGAAATCATGTTCAGGACATCACATTCTCAGATTACGGCAAAACCCCTGTATCTTATGTTTAGAAACTTTGCAGAGGTTTAGTATGGACATCCAACATTATTGCATTACATGTATGTATTAAAAGAAGGATCAGCATAATAGGGGACCTTTAAAGGAACTGCTTATTTTATGGTCAGAGTGTTCACCCTGCAACTGACAGCTTGTTATTCACAATTCCGATCGCTCAGCTAAATGCAAGCTTGTATAAACACTTTTCACACCCTATAAGTATTAAGTGTTGCTCAGTACAGTAATATCTGAAATCTACCTTATTTTAACAAAACAGACATTTCACTAATCAGGAAAAAAGCAGGCAATATGCTGCTCTAGATTGAATAGAATTGGTGCAACAAATGTAGCAGGGGATTATCTGAAGTCTTCAAGCTATTCAAATTTGAATAAGCGAAAACTGAACGTAAGGCTTTCTATTTAATTGAATGCGGTATAAATTCTAAAACATTGCCACCAAATGCCACCACACGCTGTATTATTAGCAAAAGCAAACAGTTACTCTTATCAACCAATGTGGCAAACAAGCTCTGTGATCATCATGGTTTTGGTAAACCAAAAATAAAAAACAGCTAGCTAGCTAGCAAGCCAAAAGTAATACATACTCTGTTGTACTAACAAATAAAGAAAAAAAACCTTTCCATCATTGAGTTCCTCCTCCAGACAAATGCAGCAATCCAGTACAAGGAACCCTCCAGTCCTTTTCCATTTGGAAAACCTCCCATTGACCATGGCGGTATCATATTTCCATCTCTTAAATGTAACCTTAGCATTTTTGGGTTGGTTTTGGAAGTCTTTTTTTCTATGCATTCATGTCATTCAGCTGTGCACAGTTTAGAGAATATGACCTAACTTGCTGTTATGCAAGGGTTTAAATACATTTCTGAGGGTCCAATCAATGTCTTTCAATTACTGTGGAAAGTTTATACTGCCTGAAATTGGATAAAAACATGTCAATCAATTGATTATTATCAGGAAAGTTTCGAGTGGGCGTGAACTATAACTATGCTTTCCACAGATAAGCCTGAGCAAGCATTAAAGTGATTGGATTTCAGTGAGAGGTCGTATGACAATGTGACTACTGAATTGATTGAGGGACGAATCCACACGTAAATCAATGGTAGGGGATTGCGGGTTTTAATATCTGATGACTATAATTTATGGTAGAATGACATAATATCAATACCATGTTGAATTTTTGCTTCAGAAAACTGATTTTTTCACTACTTATTTGGGATTCCTTCACCCTATCATAGCTGAAATGGTTGCAACAAAGGACAACCATTTTTTTCTGTCACAAAAGATCATTTTTATTAACTGCTGGATAGATACTATGGACAAGTATATTATGCAGTTTGATATCAGGCTTGGCTGAGGAGTCTTATACAATTCCTGGGAAACAGCAATGGGACTTAAAGGTGCACTATACAAGTTTGTTTATTTTCTGCGCGATTATATTTTTGTCTCAACCTGCTGACATCTCCCCACGATCCGCTAGCTGCCTGCCCTTGAATTCACTGTAAAAAAAAAAACCCGGGCTCTGGAGACCGCACAGGCCTCACAACTGCAAATAAGCACAAGGGGCACAGGCTGTGCCCCATAAAATAGCAAACCGTTCCGGCCAATCACCAACAAGAGTTGACAGTTACGGAAGCATGGGAGGGAGGGAACTATGGGAGGGAGGGGCGAGCTACCTCTGTTTTGTTTGAATTCGAATGTCAACAGAAGTGATGTCAACAAACTTGCATAGTGCACCTTTAAATTTTCCATATTGTAAAACATTTACAAGCACCGCTTCTTTGAGAATATTCAATAACTGTTTTGATGTACAACCTATTGATAGTATAGTGAAACTGCTTGCATAAATAGAGCAGCCCCATGTCCGCTGGTGTCTACATCTGCTCAAGGGGGTTTATGTCACATTTCCATTAACCTTGTAATGCCATTTGTATCATATTTGATACACGACTTTCTGTGGCCTCTGTATCATCCACATGATCACTATTTTCCTCAAAAACCTGTTCTATGTAATCTGATACATGTCATCTGTCCCTGGTGAAGCATCCAAGAATTGCAGGCGGTAGAGATCTGTAGATCAGCGGTTCCCAATTTTGGTCCTGGGGCACCCCTTTGTATGTTGGCTTCAGTTCCAACCACGTTTGCATTGCAGAATTTTAATAAGCCGTTAATTTGTCCTAGTTAGGTGCATTTCATGTTTAAAGCAGTTATTTACCATCTAAAGCCACATTTTGACAGAAAAAAACCATGATTGCCATAAAGACTAAATGACCCTTGAACATATTGTTTCTATTTTACCATATTGCAAGTAATTTCAGGGGACAACATTTTTTAACAGATGAAATAAGACACTGAGAAAATCAGTCAGCTCCAAATTAGTTTGCTGAAGACAGGTGTTTCACATTCTTTCTAATTAATTTGCTTGAACTTAATGACATTAAAATGACACAAAGCAGGTTTGACTCTATCATTTGATTGCCTGAAAAGTTGTTAGTTTTCACAACCATGTGTCCACAGTTTCACTAATTAGGAACCCACTGATTCTTCACTTTGATTGGCTCAATTTTTTTTCCTTCTTTTATGCATTTGTTTCTAATACAATGTATATCACCTTATGGATATGGATTTATTTCCTCTTTATGGTATGTATGGATATTTGTTCAAATGTGGCTTCGTAGGATAAATAAGGGTGCTAAACATAAATGCACCTGGTTAAGACAAACTGACAGCTTGTTAAAATCCAGTGATTACAATTGTGGTTGGAACAAAAACCAGCATACACAGGGGTGCCCCAGCACCGAGATTGGGAACCACTGCCGTAGAACACAAAATCAAAGATGGCTGCCCCCATTCACCAACCTGCAGGTTTTTTCATGGAAATCTTTGCTAAATTTGACAAAGTTACGGTTAAAATACATTTTATGTTGTTACAAATACTTCAATATGAAAGTGGACTGGATTGGAACAACTTATAAATGCATATTCTTGCTTTTTTAATAGTAAAATCGAGTTGAAAAGTATCAAATGTGATACTACAGGTATTTTTCTCTAAGAGATCCGCAGGAGAACCGGCTATATCCAGCAACATTACTGTATTTATGAGGCTGGTTTTTAAGATAGCGCAAAGGCAGTGGTATCCCAAGAAACTGGAAGACCTAAGGCATCCATTGGTAGCACCCATGCCATGCTGGCTTGTTGTAGATAAAAGGACCAAGTAATGCTCCAAAATTTAGGCTAAATTTTGATGGAGGAAAAACCATCATGGCCATTTTCGCTGGGGTCCTTTGACCTCTGACCTCAAGATATCTAAATGAAAATGGATGACCTATACCTATGAGTCTTCTCCAAACGGACATGCTCTTATGACAATCCCATGCAGTTTTGAGCAAAAAAAAAAAAAAAAAAAAACTTGTATTTTTTTGCATGTAGTACCAATGTTTTATTTTTGCCAATTGTACTATTCTTGAATATTTCTGCATACTGGAGTTTTTTAACAGTCTTGGAATTTAATGAATTGGGTAAGACTGGAAAACTATTATTTCATGGTTCAGGCTTTACAGGGTCAATATTTTGAGAAATTTGAACAAAAAAATGCCAATGTGCTCTGGGTCTATGACGCTCAGGCAATAAGGACCAGATACGAGCCAGGGAAAAGCAGAATCGTTGTCTTTACTCAGGCAGGGTCAGAACCGGGAGATCACAGGGCAACAATTCCAGACAGTGGGCAAAAATTCAAAAATGAAAAAACAAGCAGAGATCAACACCAGAAAATCAGATCAGCAGACAAATCCAAAGGGACAGGCAAAAAAATCGAAGTCAGGCAGAAGGATGTCGTAGAATCACTAATAACAAACAGGCATACTGGGTGCTTGGCTCTGAATGAAATAGATCGACATTCTGACAACAGACTGCAGAGTGGGATTATATATAAACAAGGGATGTCATGCGTTGGGCGGGGCAAGAGGTGTGAGGGATAGTCTAAAAGTTAACTGAGAGGGGAAAATACAAGAGGTAATTAACAATACAAAATGGGAAACAATGACAAAGACTACTTTCACGAGACATCCTTAAACAATAACAGCTCAATTCAAGGAGTATCAAAGTGAAGAGAGATGGGAGAAACAGATTAGTAGAAGAGATAGTTGCAAAGTATCTGCAGAAACTAAGACAATGGACTGGGAGAGCAAAGCAAGCGGAGTTTCAGATTAGTGCGGAAAGCGGAGAGATCCAATCAGTAAGTGCGATAATAATATTACCAAAATGGTGCAAGTTAAAATGTTTGTTATTTACAGAATTATTATATTAGTAAGGATTAGTAGATAAACTAGACAAAAAATAGAGTGTTAGTGGAATTAGTACTTAATTAGTAATTAATGTTGAAGGTAGCTAAATGAGAAGTAAAGGAAGTTTGTGAAATACTGGAAAACTTCCGAAATCACCTGAAATGTGACAGCTCGCAGACAGGGAGGTGCACTTGGCATAAATACACAGATGATGCAATACATAACAGGGGGAGACAAAGGTGCTAGGAACTGGCGAAGGTAATAAAAATAACAAAATACAAATGAACCTAACAGAAATAATACTAACTGAAAATGTGAACTATAAAGAAAACAAGATCATAACAGGCTCATTTCAAAACTTGCCAACTGGGTAAAAATTGTGAAAGGCCAAGCAAAAATAATTAGAAACATTAAAAACAAGTTTTTTTTTCAGCATAAAGAAAAAATAATAATAAGCCTCATCATTTGATGAGCCCACCTGTTACAACTTTTTCCAACTGCAGCTGAAATTCTTTGGCACACAAGACACTCTCAATGCACAAGATTGATTTTAATTTCATTAGTTTATTTGACAAGGTCAATGCACATTAATGAACATTTCTGTAAATGTATCAGTATCAGCCATGGAGGCATTTTTCATCAGAAGACCTTGGGATGCATGTCTCTGGACTGCTGTTTAGAGTCCATGGCATGCGTAGTAATGAGGTAGCACAAAGATTCCCTGGAATGCCCTCTGGCTATCTCTGTTTGCTGTTACCCATCACTCCAGATGAGACTTCTGTTTCAGCCACAGCTAGCCAGGACAGAAAATGAGGTTTAAAATCCAGATTCAGAAAGACAAAATCCTCTCCAGCATTTCATTTGTAATCAACTGCATTTGTTAATTAGCGCAATTTATTTGCCTGGCAATGGAAATAATCATTAGAATCAGTTGCTTGAGTTCATTGATGGACAAATGACATGGTAGAACTTTGACCCTCTGACCCCAAAATTTTACACTACGGTGAAATAATGTTGTCGAGGTTAATTCAGCTACTCAGCAGCCTCTCCCCTTCATCAGTAATAATTTCAAGGTAATAATTTGTACACATGGATATATGAGTGAAGGCAGAGCAGAGCACTTGTCATATTATAGGCATGTTGTTTTTCATGATGGTTATGCAATATTTCAGTGTACCATCCATCACACACTATCATCAGGGACAGTTAATTTGACCAAGCCAAAGTGCTCCTATGGTTTTTCTTTCATGCTTCCTGAAGCGAATGTTTGTCTTTCTTTCAAGCTGAATGAAACTGAGGCTGCTAATTAGAGAGAGAGACCTTTTTCTTTGTAAACAACCCTCAGCTGCATTGTTCAGTTTTCAGAGAGAAAGAAAAATCCCACTTAGACATTTTAATGAACATTTCAAGGATGTCGATGACCACTGCAATCATGCCAGCATTGTCTGCCAGCCAGACACCCACTGCATCTTTTTGCCATTACAGAACAAAAGAGCAAAACATGGAAAAGCAACAAAAGGGCTCAGCATTTTTTGGGGTAGTGATGATTTCTTCATTTACCAAAATTCTTCCCTTTAACTGGGCATGGTGACAGGTGAAGTAGGCCGCTGTCGGGGTCTGTTCAGGCTTTGCTAACAACACAAGATGGCTGTAATGAAGAAGAAGCAGCCTCTTCTGCGGGTGGAGGGATGAGAGGGAGAGAGGAGTTAAAAATAAACCACTCAGGCCTGGAGGGCTGACTGTCTCCGTTTGCCTTCGCTGCTGAGTTATCACAGACGGGAGCAACCCGCCTCCCTTCCAATCATTTCACAAGAGAGCTGCACATTCACATCTTGCATTTGATAACCTCAATAAAATAGGCCTAATTATGCACAGTGAGGTTAGTAAAATATCTGGGCAGTGACAGTTAGAAAGGACGCTACGTCCTATACCGTTCACCTCAGATGAATGTAATCGCAGATGGTCAGCTTTAATTTGAGGAAGTCACATTCATATCAAGTGAACTGTATAAGAATTGTATAAGAGTTATAGCCTTTTAAAGTTTTGTCGCTGTCCAAGCACTTATGGACCTCACTGTACAGGCACACTGACACATTTGTGTTGTTTTGATTCAGTATTTCAGCACGTTAGACATTTAATAATGGATTTGTGGTTCAATCACAGACTGTCAGGCTTAATTAGGCAACATTTACATACATCTTGGGTGATAAGAGAATGAATGACAACCCATTTCATACATAGTTCCTCTAGTTTATTGGGAATCTTATATATATTTATATGCACACGTGCATACATGCATAAAGTGACTGTTTTTATTTATGGACAATAAAGAACTCCCAGCATTACAGCCATCAATGCCATTTGGGAGCTTCTGAGAATCATATTCTATTATCAAGATTTTGACACCATAGTAAATTTTAGCACAGTCATAAAAAGCATCCACTCTTCTTTTGGACTTGCACTGAAATATGAGAGGGCTGCTCTCTTGTTTAATTTGCCACATACACGACTGCTCAAAGATTTGCAATCACTCGTGATTTTCATATCGATTAAACGGAAGAAACTTTGTGTTACAGTGAGACAACAATCAAAAATATACATCTAAACTCTGCAGGGACTTTCAGGACAGGAAATGACAAAATAATAAGTGCCCTGCTGAAATGCTGCATTTAAACGCGATAAAGCTGTTCAGGGATCCCCAGGATGGTCCGTGAAATGTGCCCATCTTCAAAGACACCCCTCAGGAGAGATATTGCAGTTTGCGTGGAAATCCATTGTGAATGATACCTTTAGTAAAATACATAGCCTGAATACCTAAGATTTACTATGCATTGATTAAACCTCACAGTAGATTCCTTGAGGAGCAATCACTAAAATAGATAACTGTTATTTTACCAAAATGTCATTAAAAACTTTCCCCCAAAATGTTTTATTGAAATACAAAATAAATATCTTAAAATAATTTTTGGTGTCATAAAAACTATTATATAAATACTTTTATCCAATTAAATAGTAAGAACTACTTAAACAGTTTGGCAAAACATCATTTTCGATTTTGCAGATGACTCACAGGAAATAAAGTGTACATTCAGGCTATAAAATGCATTTTCCCCATTTTCAAATAGAAAAAAAAAATCCATTCTATTATCAGATCGGGCTACCACAAAAATATTACGCTTTATATTTATTGGGACATCTGCTATTTTGTGCACACAAAACAGTTTCCCTTTAAATTGGTCGGCGTCAAATTATGAAGAACAGATTTCTTTAGCTTTGTTGTTACAAAAAAAAAACTCTGTAATGTTGCAAGAGTGAGATAAGACAAAGTACAAAACCAATGGCAGCTTTAATTATATTTCATCCATTACAATTGAAACGGGCCCAGCCCTGCAAAGGGCCCCTCCTGACATTCAATTAATTGTATAATTTGTCCACCCTTTTTTAAAAATGCAACTAGCATATAACGGTGAAGGATACAGCAGCTAGCAAAGATCCTTAGCCTACTTGTGAGTGGAAAATGAGACGCACCTATCCTAGTGGTGCTGAAAATGGAAAATATTAGACTGCAAAAGAAAACATGCAGACTCCTAAAAGTGACCTCTTTATTTGGTTAGGGCCTGTGAAAGGCCTGCCGATGACTGCACCTGCACCACAGTTCTGGCCATGAGCACTTGAATAATAAAGCCTGCAAAGGAAGAGCATCTCCAAAATTAGAGTCGGGGGAGCAAATTAATGGTTTTGCATCCCCAGTCTTTGTTACGATCCAGACCAGGAATCAAGCGTGGAGTCAGAGCCAGACAACATTGAGAAGGAGATATGCCAAATCCAGCCACTGGTAATGAATTATGATCAAACCACCCAAGTCAAATGACAAAACCACCTGGTGGGATTACCTTCACACAGGCATCAAAGAGTCTAGCCCAGCGCTTGGTTTAGCCTCTCCACCTGGCCTTTGGTTTCAGGGTGAAACCTCGAGGAAATCCGCAGGGTCACGCCACTGACCACGGTCTAATACCACCTCCTGAGGGACACCGTGGAGAATGACCACATGTTACAGGAGCAGGTCTGCAGTGTCCTGCGCAGTGGGCAGCTTTGGCGATGACACAAATTAGGCAGATCTTGAGAAATGTCAACAATGGTTGTAATGACCATATTCCCATCAGATGGTGGTAAGCCCATGAAAAAAATCAATTGTGATGCATCCCCATGGTCAATGTGGAACTTCTAAAGGCTGCAACAGACCATAGGGACATTGGTTACTTGACTTGGAGCGATGAAGGACCAGGTATCATTAACAAGGGATGACCACCAAAAACTTTGACACAGGATTTGGGCTGAAGCTTGAACATCATCGCAGACTGGGCAAGGAAACTGCCCGACAAGTGGTAGGGTCGCCACTGTAGGAGTCCAGAACCGCCAGGTTGGGGTTGTGGAGGGCGTGCGTCTGAGGGAGAGCTTGTTGCAGAAGGATATTGGGTGCTTGAGTGGCGGAGGCGGAGTCCCGTGATATTCCTGTTGCAGCCACGAGTTGGTTGGAGAGAGCTCCAGTGGACTGGTGAAATTGCTGAAGTTCAGTCTTCTGCAGAACAATCCCCTGGTACCTCATGGCATCAACCAGGCTTGACATCTCTGCTGATTCCATTATTGGCTGGATTGTATTGTCGCGGTCCAGGCCAGGAGTCAGAGGCACAATCCAACTGGTAGTTTATTGACAGCAATACGGTAGAAACTGGGGGCAAAACCCGAGATCGGATGGCGGAGACAGAACCTCCAGAGGGAAATACAATTCAGCACAGTTGAAATTGGTCAAGCTTTAGCTGCAATTGCCGGCCAGGATTCCAGGATACTACTAGGTGTTACACAGGCTCTGCCTGCACTGAACTGCCTCAGAGGATGGAGAGGTTAATTGAGGGGAACGCGGTCATAGTCCTGGCTCCAGTTCAGGATTGGAAGCTTGTTCCTTATAAACTGGATAAGGAAAGCAAACTGGATGGGTTAGCAAGAATGCAGTCCCAGTCTTGAACTCTGATTAAGACTGGAAGCTTGTTCTTGATAACTTGAGTAGATGAACAGGAACCAACTTGAGTAGAGTTAACTTGAACTTGGTTCCAATCCTGGACCTTGAATAGGATTGGAAGCTTGTTTGAATTAACTAAATGATTAGAACAACTTCAAGGGAAAAGGTTGTCACTAAAGTACAGTTGCATTAGAAGAAGATGAAAGAATCTTGGAACTAAACATTGACCAGGATTACTTGCATGAAAGCCAGTTTACAATCCAGCCACTTACACAAGAATTTATGAGCTTAATACTCGTTATGCCATTGTTAAACATACAACTGCATAATGAGAATAAGTCTAGGGGAAGAGACGCACAGGACTTAATCCAATCACAGCACACATACACTTCATAAACAGGCAAGCTGCTGAATTGTGAGGGGACACACAAGTTATTCACATGAGGGCGGTGACACTCTTCTCTTTATAAACTGTGGAATAACTACAGTAGTCTATTTCAAAAGGAAATTAGCGATCACTTTGTTATTTTCATCAAACGGTAAATTACAACAACCAAAACAACCTTTACTATGATACTTTGTTGCAGCTAAGCCACCTTGCGTAGCAGCGTGTTATGCTGAGTCAGTTCGATTCTTAACACCAGAAGGTGACAAAGTTGTCAGACAGTCGGGGAGGCGAAAAGAAGACAGTAAGACAAGCAACAATATTCAGTTGCAGGGCAAATTAAAGAATGAAGGTATGATAGTGATGCTATTAGGTCTCTTTACTGATTTATTCAGCCATTTTTTCGATACGTCTCAGCGTTGCAACATTGACCATAATCAGGAGATTGCAATTGCACACAGACTTGGCAAGTTAAATGCTAATAATGTTTCAACTAAGAGATGTGAACATTTTAAATGTTCAAAACCTTAGTGTTGCTTGATTCCAGCTAACGCTTACTAAATCAAAACAAAGTCTTCTAGCTAGGAGCTACTTTCCTGAGGATAAACATTCAGTAATAAAACTTAAAATAGAATAGTAACCAGAGGGGTGCACTACAAAGGAAGGTTGGTGGGTTAGTGCTATATGTTCAGCCTACAGACTGTATTAAACGATGGATGTAGTCTCTATGACATTATGTTCTGAAAAGCCAAAAAAGAAGCTCAGTTGGTGCTCCCTGGTGCTCTCGGCCGTCGCCTGACTCCGCCTTACTCTCAGCTGATCCAAAAACAGGCAAAGAAGTGGAGCGTTGGTGGAGCTGAGGCAGGCTGAATGAAGGCAGGCTATGAAACACGCCAACCTGGGCCATGGCTACCAAGCAAGGTATGGCAAAGAAGTTTGGTCATATCTGCTCCAAAAAGCCACCAATGGGCAGATCCTTCTGATTGCATAAGGCAGCAGGTCAAACACTCTGTAATGTATTCCCAGAGAGCAAATTGGTGCTCGTATTTAATGTACTTCAGCCCAGAGCCCGTAATACACAAAGTTTGGCTCGCTCAATTTCAATTTAAGCAATCACGTGACAACAGGCACCACCTGGGACCCTTGGTATAGCAATGATATTAGAGTTCTATGACAGCAAGGTCTACGTCTACAACTGATCACTGCCAGAGAGACTACATTTATCTTGATTGCTCCTGAATCTCTGACAGCTCCTTCCGTCGTGCCATCGTGTTTAACCCTGTGACACAGTCCAAAGTTCATATCACCTTATATACTGGAACAGCTGACCATCAGGAGTAATTTTGCTGAATAATGTTGCCTGCAACTAGTTTGAACAAATTTTTTTGCATCAATAATCATGGAATGAGCCTTCAAACATGCATTCAGGCTAAGCAAGAGTCCAAAAAAAAAAAAAAAATCCTTTCAATTGTTATAAAACACTGATGTTTTCAGTGTTTTTGTTTATTACCCATGTTTTCACCTCAATATACTTGTGAGAATGATTTTATTTTGTTCTCATTGCCTACAATGGTATTTTCAATACATTTTCACCAAAAACAATAAAAAAGATATTAGGACCTCTTTTAGACATTGCACACTACTGTATGTGGCTTCTTGTGATATAGACATCAAGTCGATACCTCAGGAATTGTGCATGCTGGAGTGAGTACAAGCAAACAGATGAATAGACATGAAGATCAACATTGTTGCAGAAAAGAGTTTTCACAGGTAATAAACATACAAATCAAAAAGAAAACAACTTCTTCGGTGGAGGTAACTAGCTTCCAGAACACGTTCTATGCACAAGCACACAGAAGAAGTAATAATAAATACAAACTTAGATTCATCAAGTGGCAGTATTTCATTGTGGTCTTCTGTTTATGTTTACATTTTTTTCTTTATAAGAGGAAGTAACCAAAATACTGCATTTCTTAATCTTGAAAATCCATGCCCCTGATTTCTATGTGGAACATGTAAGAGGGGAAAAAATGCTCTATTTTCACGGCACACACACACACACACACACACACACACGCACACACGCAAACATTTATGTCTTAAAAGTGAATGGAACACAATGTCAATATTATTGATACGTGCCATGTGCGCCAGGTCTGGGCCAGGATTGGAAGCTTTGCTGTGCTGCCCTCTGCACCACTAGCTTTGATATAAAGCACAGTATTCACCTCTGTCTGTTCCCTCTCTCTGGCTAAAGAACCCCTCTCCCAGGCAGTGGAAATACTCTCACGTCACTGTCCGCCCAACGCCTACGGACCACCCCCCCAATTTGGCCTCTCACAGCCATAATCTGACTAACGTTTCCATCACAGCCATTCTCAAGATGGAAGCTCTTCGCCCACTCTGTTTTTTTCTTCTCTCCTCCAGGGGATATTGACGGGCCTGATTGTTCAAGCAGCGGCTAACCAGCAAACGCCCACTCCCACTGGTCAAATGCACAGTTCTTTTCCCATCAGCGTCCTCAATTAAGTAATTCAAAGCGAATTAAAAGGATGATTAAATTTGCCCATTTGACCCGATATTACCTTTTGCATAAAACATTGCAACAAAGCGGAAGATAAAATGGCAAATCTAAACACAAAATAAGAACTGAACTCAGGTTTAGTCCTTGGGTATGAAATACATCTGTGACAAGAGGGTTATTCATCTTTTCTGACATCTAACGTTTTATTACTGGGATTAAACCGGGGTTAAATCTTGTTCCAGTTCTTTATTTTTGCCTTTTGATATTGCTCATATTTGCCTTCTTGCTGATTTATGTATATATTCTTGTATGAGAATAATGTAAAAGGTCAACTCAAACCAATGAATTATAATGATTGACTGCATCAAAACCTTTTTTAATTTAATTTTTTTAATAGGTAAACATAATTTATTCTCCCTCTAATGCCTAGGTTATGGTGGATTATATAATTCACAACTGAATGGAAAAATGCGTGACACCCCAATTGTGAAATGAGATGTCTCGGAGGTAAATTAATTTCTCTGAATCCATAAATTACATGTAGTTTATATTGTTTGGAATTCAGATAGTGATAGTATATTGTGGGCATGCTCTGTTCTGTTGCCTTCTGGGTTCAAATCTAGACTGGAGCCTTTATTCAGTGTGGAGTTTGCATTTTCTCCAAGTGTTCTTGTGGGTTTCCCCTTGGATACAAATTTTCTCCCATAGTCCAGCAACAAGCATGTTAGGCTAACTGGAGATGCTAAATTGTCCATGAGAGTGTGGCTGAATTTCTGTGTGATTTAATGTGGATTGGTGGCCCATCCTGCTGTCTCTGCTTCTGAATGGATGCTAGGATAGGCTCTAGCTGTCCGTGACCCAGAACAGGGATACAAGGGTTAGATAATGGATGGATGGATGGCTTGATGGATGGCTGGATGTTGGTTGAATCTGAGCCTGTGCATATTTCTGAGTGGAGCTTGTATGCTTACATGAGGAATAGCCTCACAGACAGACATATCAGAGCAGTGGAAACATTATGGCCAAAAACAGGATTGTATTTCTGTATGGAAGTGGATGCTCATTGGGGAAATTGGTATACATCACACATTATGTTGCCTGAAACTACCTCTCCTTTCAGCCTATTTATAGCGAATCTCCATTCAAATTGATATCAAAGTTATAAGCTGCTAAGGATGGCAATAATTATTCAGTCGAATGCTGTCACCGCTCCACATAATATACAGCGGCAGGGGAAGGGAAATTCTCAACACTTCAAAAATGTGTGATTTTTTCTTTTTTTCATTTTGAACTTGTCTCTCATGCTCTGAAAGTGTTACTTTGCCAGTAAGTAGCTCTTTTAGAATGAAGATTAATGTCTAGTGGTTCCTAATGTTTTCCTGCAATTTGACATCTTTCTGGCACATGAATCTGTCTCATGAATATTCTCATAATGGCTGAGATCTTTGTCTTCTATTCTGAAATTCTCATAAGAAATCAAACTAATGGCTTTAAGGCTGTCAAGAACGCCGATGCGCTGCCATTTTTTTTTTTTTTTTGAGTTAGCATTTCACACAGTGAGCTATTGCAAATTCCTCACTGAATGGGCTGCAATGCTGCAATGCAGGTCTATCATCGGTTTACAAGAGCTTTGTAGACAGCCCTGGTTTCAGTTGGATTCATTACTCACCTGAAAAAAAAAATATTCAAAAAGGAGACAATAGCCGTAAGTGTTGAGTCACCCTGTGGGGAATAAACTGGATGGAATCACATGGGCCAGCATTCAAGCAAACATTCGTCCTTGGCTTCCTCCTACACGTAGACGCCTGTGATTCACTTTTGTTGCAATGCAAATACAAATGCGGTCATTGGTTTCTGTGATTGCTGAAATATTGTGAAAGATGGAAAGCAAGGAGCACGTGAATTGATTTGAGATTCAGAGCTGACCGGATGATATGCAGTTTGCTTGGTTCCTCTGGCTCCGAGCGAGATATGCGGTTTCATGCATTAATTGCACCCTTTAATTTTCTGTGACCTTTTTGACGCCTTTTCATTAACTTATATTTGTCGCCCTCCCATCAGTCTGACCCCCTGTCAAGTACATCACATTATAATACAACAGCAACAACAACAACAAAAAAGCTTGGCATCGTGTTACAGATGGCAGCTCAGAGGGTAATTAAACTGGACTGAGGGAACACAGAGAATAAAATGGTTACTGGTTGCCATCACAACCAACAGGCATGACTTATTAAATCCAATTAGGTCCTTGCATGATTTAATGGGTCGTAAGTCATTTGCACTTTGTAGGAAGAAATATGACATTCACCTCCAACAAGGCCTCAGACAGAAGAGGAAAATACTGTAAGAGGTGAAATCGCGCAGAGCTGTCGGGCATTTCCAGGTGACAAATTCTCCACATCACCTCGCTTATGGGCCTGCCAACATTTGGCATTATGCAATTACATAATACTTTTTTAATAGGGCTAAATACTCAGAAACTCATCAGCTGTTGAGTATAAATTGTAAACAAAACTACAGAATTTTCAAAAAAAAAAAAAAAAAATTTTTTTTCACAAATAAAAATTATTTCCATCCATTAACATTTGTGTCTGTTCCATTAACCTTAGAATACAACATGGGCAGCCGATTCGAAAATAACTGCCAGCATGCATAAAGTGCTTCTAATAGGAAAACATCACAGATATGATTTTGTTTGATAATTCATATAGGGGTGTCTCTAGTGAGAAAATGCACCATCAGAGCTTCTGAGCCAGACAGCAGTTAATTATCTGAATACTTTGTGAAAGGTAATACAAATGAATGTACATAAGACACACATACAGGTACACATACCCACAAGAGCATAAACATTCTTACACATAAATACACCAATCAGCCAGAAGATTATAACCACCTGCTTAACATAGTAAAGGTCCCCCTTATGCCGCTAAAACAGCTCCATCAGACTGACGTCGCTTGAATTACCAAACTCAGGGTTTCCCATCAGAACATTTCCCTGGATGTCACACACCATCCACCAGCTTGTCTTCTTCCCAGGTAATTGGTAGACACATACCAAGTCAAAGCACCAGGCAACTGGACTCAACTGCTCCAAGGTCTGGTTCTGAAGCTCAGGTGCCCATTGGGGGGCACTTTTAGAGGTGGACCAGGGTTAGATTGGGCACTTTGACTAATCTGCAAGCTCAAAAGTGCAACACACAGCACGGTATTATCCACTGCGTGTTGTGACACATCCCTTTTGTAAATATTATTGAAATTAGTGACTTGTGCCACAGTTGCCTTTCTGTCAATTTGGACCAGACAGGATAACTTTCTTAGCCCCCGTGCATCAGTGAGCCTTGCGTGCCCAAAACCCTGTGGCCGGTCCATGATTTGTCACTTCTTGGAGCACCGTCAGTAGGTACTCATCTGCTGACAGGGAGCACCCCAGAAGTCTTACCTCTTCAGAGATGGTATTACCCACTCATCCGGCCATAATGATTTGGCCCTAATCAAAGCCGTTCATTTCCCATTTCTCCCACATCCAACACATTGAATACGAGAACTGACTGTTCGCTTACCGTCTAAGATCTGTCTGCAACCCTTGATATATGCCGCTGTTATAAGATAATCAAGATTATTTGCCATATCTGTGAGTAATTTTAATATTTTGGCTCATCAGTGCAGAAACACACTCACACCCATAGACACACACACACTCTTTCACACAGACATGCACATAAGCATGCACACACAGATACATACATACACATGCACACACATACTGTATAAGCATGCATGTGCACACATGCACAGAAACACATTCTCACACACACGTATACACTTGCACGTGCATACATACAGACACATATGGAGACATAATAAATAGACAAGCAGATGCATAATCATACACAGATACAAACACACACACACACACACACACACACACCTGCCCACAGATAAGCATCCACATATGAACATAAACATAAGCACACACACATTCATTGACACAATTTGCATACACACACACACGGGCATGTATAAGCATAAACACACTCCAACACACACACACATACGCACACGCAGGCCTGGGGAAGAGCAGTGTGTGATATGCACTCCCGTCTGGACTGTTCTTCACAAAACTAAAGTGATGAGTCATCGGCCCAGGGGGCACAGACATTTATTTTTTCGCCCCACTTGTCAGTGCAACAAATCCTGGACCTCCAGAATTGGGTCAGGCTCCCTTTTTCATAGTTATTGTTACTTTGTATCGGATTATTTTATTAAATTCTGTTGCAGGTAAAAAATTTCACTATTAGAAATAAAGTTTCTCATTTGCTTGAACACATTTGTTGATTCAGAAGTTACATTTTCAAAACAGTCCTTATACAGGCCTGAACTGAAAGTTGCTGGTCAAAATGACGCACCTTGCCTGCGAAATGCTCAAAAACTATAGACCATTAAAATGTGTACAGAAAAAATTTCCATGAAGCACCACAACGTTTGACAACATTCATACGTTCTTTCAATCATTATGCAATGCACAGCAAAGCACTGTTAAGAATGCGATCCTTTCTTTGTGCTCAGAATTTCACTTTAAGTCTATTCATTTATGACCATTAGGCCACAGGTTCTCACTATCGTATTGAATGTTTTCCCTTGCAATACATCAAAGGGAAAAATCCCCCTTGCCTGGTGTATCCACCCCTGACGGTCCTCTGCACTCATTGCCAGGCAACCAGCAGTCGTTGCCTCCTTGAAGGATATCTGGTCATATGGCCGGGGATCATGTACCTTAAGTTTATCTACAAGCAGAGAGAAATTTCTAAATTGGGTTCAGAAAAGGAGGGTATTCCAGGATAAACTGTATCATCACACAAGGCTGTGCTGCGAATCATTTATTCAAAAAAGTGAGAACAGTGGAAGGCAACTATCCCAAATGATGACATACAAATGACATAACTCTTTGAGAGGCACCAGTCTTACATTCACCATTTCAAGAAGTGTAATGAGGAGTTGTGTATTGTTTTTGCCTATAGTTGGTATGGAGCAAAGGACACCGTCATTTGAGACAGCAGAGCACATGGTGATGCTGACACCCCTATGTCCTGGCATTTAATCAGGGGTCCTCTGGCCATTGATGTCCCTCTGCATGTCTCCTCACATCAGAGAGATTGAGGCCAGCTTCCTCCACATAAATTAATATGTGATGTGTCTCTTCAGCTCCATTGTTCTTTGGGGAAAAAAAGCAACTTATTCCAGTTGAATGGAACTGTGTGGTAAAACAAAGCATTACAACAACCAATCCTTACCTGAACATACTGAAATCTTGCCTCCTTCACAATATCAGGGTTTCTTTGGACTGGAACTCTGTACAGCTGCTTCATGCCAACGAGGCTTTGTTTAAGGACTCGATAAAGCCAAACTCACACTGTTGACATTTCTAAGTGCTCCCTCCCTGACCTACAATTACTGCTGCCTGGATTTCATGCCGTTAGATCGCATTGTTTGCCATGACTGTATGCATAATGGTTGTCTACAGCTCAGAACTGAAGATCTTTCCCCAGCTGCGGGTGTGAGGTCGGCCATGGATTGTATTAAGTAAATGCATAAAGCATTCATGTCTTATTGTCACAGATCAACATGTATTCATCTGTTGTGGGGGGTAACAGGTAAAAAAAAAAAATTATAAGACCCTTGTTCAGTTTTATGCCCGCTGTGGGTTCTCCACATTCATCAACTTTATATTTTATGCACTGGAAAATGCATATTTGCCTGTGTAACACCAGTAAACATAATAATGCCTCCACAAACATAGTAGACCACAAAAGTAAAACAAATTGGCAAAGTTAAAATCCCTCAAAACATTACTCAGAAACATAATACCTGCTGCCAACCACAAATGTAACAAATCCACACAAATGTAATGCTAAGGCCTATTACTTTTGTAGGAAATGCAGCATTATGTTTATGGTAGGCAACTGGTATTATGTTTGTGAAAAATTTATTGCATTATTTTGGGGTTATAGCTGAAGTTTATTACTTTGGTTGTACGTTTATGAGGTGTTATTACGTTTGTGGTCCTAACATACCAAAGCTAAAACCATGCACAAGCTTATGCCTGTGGAAGAGCTATCACCACCAGCATTAGCTGTTGTCAGTGGTGATTAACGGAAGCTTCTGGAAGGACGTGGAGCAGATGGAATGATTATAGCTGTCTTCTGGAGCTTGGATAAACTCAGAATGAGTTTTTCACAGAGAGAGATGTAAAGAATCTTCAGCCGCGACACACACATCAAACTCCAACCCCTATTTATTTTATCCCTCAGTCATTGGTACTCTCCTTCCATTGTAAACACTTGAATCGATACATGTCTCAGGTGTAAATTTGGGCATAAATCATTGAGCCAAGCTTCCATGTCTTTATTTGTGACAACAGTGACTTTTTACAGATTGATTTTATTGTCTCTACCGCCACATGGTTCAAACGGAGGAGTGGTATGCGCAATTCCGCAGGCAATTGACGCAGTCACAAAATTTCAAAAGCAGACAGTAAAGGTTGTGACATGACATAAATGATTAGGCACCTACATATTAAATTACTTTCTGTGTAAATAAATTCACAGTGCATCTGTTGACAAAGCAGTTCATCTTTCTGGCACAGTAAGCATACTATATAAAGACAAGAGCAATCCGAGATTTCTGATCTCCGCCAAGGGATGATGTCTTATACAAATGCCATATCTTTCTCTTTGGAAGATTTCAGGACCACCCATGTGACAAGTTTAAATGGGATTTTTGTATGTTTGAAGCATCCATTCTCCAAAGCCGTCATCAAAGTACAGAGCGATCACATGATCATCACGTGACCATGATGTCACGTGATGATCGTGTGATTGCGCAATCGCATCGATGTGACTGCACAGGCCGTGATTGGACAATCACTGCGGTGTATGATTGAGCAATCAGTGGTGTGATTGGATAATCACCGCCCGCTGGCGTGTGATTGGACAATGGCCGCCGGGTGTGATAGCGCAATCAGTGGCCTGACTGGACAATTACCCTCGGGGTGTGATTAAGCAATCACTTTCCACCTTGATTTGATCAAAATCTGTTCATTAGTTTCGGAGAAATGTCACTGAGATTGTAAATACAGATCCGGATCCAGAATCCAAATCCGGATCTGGATCATGACACAATTTTAATGGAGTCGTCCCTTGACCAAGATCTATCTCTGGTGAAAATTTCATGAAGATCCGTCAAGTAGTTTCCAAGATATGCCACTAAGATTGTAAATACAGATCCGGATCCAGAATCCAGATCCGGATCCGGATCATCACAAAATTTTAATGGAGTCGTCCCTGGCCCAAGATCTGCCTCTGGTGAAAATTTCATGAAGATCCGTCCAGTAGTTTCCGAGAAATCCTGTCCACAGACAGACAGAAGGACGGACAAATAAATAAACAAATAAACCGACTCGATCGCATTATCTCCTTGGTGGAGATAATAATAACCACGTTGAGTACATTTGCCTATTTTTTGTTGTATAATCAAAAATTGTATGACAGACATTAGTTTCCATTCCTGAGTATAAATATAAAATTCAACCAAAATTCTACCTCTGGTTTGAATAATGACTTTGAAAGGATATAAAGAAACACAGTTTTGCTTCATTCAAAAAAAAATTTGAATGATTTTCTCATTAGTCATGTGAAATATGATTTATATACCTGCCAAAAGTTCCCAATTCTTAACCAAATACAACCCAATATATCAAAGTCAAAAAAAAAAAAAAAAAATCACACAATTATTTTCATCTATAGTAATAATTTGACTTGCCAAACAGACTGAAGAGCACACAGTGAACTAAGCATTGAAATTGACTTTCTAACATTATGCTTGACTAATTTGCCCTGTGAAGGGGGACTACTGATTCAGGCTGTGTCCGTCCATGCATACATGCGTATGTCCATCCGGATCTATTACTCTGTGACTATATGCAGCAGCTTTACCATATAATGCTGACTTCATGACCTTAATTACCAACGCTTCATATCGTTTACCTTTTTTGTGACCTTTGACCTTTCATTGATGGCCTCCATCACTGTTTTTCATTTTGCAAGCATATCTCTAACACCATTGACAAAGGCCTTTTGAAATTGCTTATGTAAGTTGGCCTTATCCTCAGGTTGTGCTTTGTGAATGTTTTTTTGACCTGTGACCATTGATCTTCGAACTTTTTTCCCCGCAATTTTCAACTTTCTGGAAAATCATCCCATCCTTTAATGCAGCACATCAAAACCTACTATGTTTAGGTCAAGGAAACCAATGCAAGCATTAAAACTGACCTACAGCATGACCTTTATGGGACATTTTATGTGACCTCTGACTTGTGACCTTGCCCTCAGTTCCATTTTTGAAGAATATCTTCTAAACTGCTTGCAGTGGCCTTTCAAAAATGCTTTTTAATTTCCTACCACCCGACGGGTAGGTCAGGTGACTGTTTATTTAGGCTGTGTCTGTCCTTTTGTCCTACTGTCCGTTTGTTCGATCATGCATACATTCTATGGCGAGGGTCTCTAATCAGCTTGTTTTTCTCTGTTATTTTTAAATGCAGGTCATTTGGGTCAACCTGCTATTGGCACCACCAAAAATGATGCTAAATACACCCAACCAATGGCATCACAATCAGATTAAAGTGATTGACAACATATTATACATAGGTTTTAGTGCCTAACTTCTACCTGACCGCAGAAAAACACTACTTTGCCATCCGCACACAGCACATGCTGTAAGTTTCTGCATGTACAGGTTTTGGCTAATGATTTTACAGGGACAGATACGAGGATTAACTGGAGGCTATGAGCTTTAAATTAAGGGTATTTACATCCATATCATGTACACCATGTAAAAATTTCAGCCCTTCATTATAAAGCTTTTTTCATATTTTGTCACTACACAAATACTCACAAAACTGTAGCTACATGAGATGCAATAACATACTTGCTGCGCACAAAATCACGAAAAGCCTGCCACACTGGTGGTAAAACATATTAAACAGAAGCCTTCTTGGCAGAGTGTCACATTGACCCTGTAAAATACACGAGTACAGTAAATGGCCCTCAGTGGCAGCGTAAATGCTCGGAGAAACCGACTGATGAAAAATGTGTCCTATTAATCACAGGGATCTGCTCCTCTGTTGGGTTTTTCTGGAACAAAGGAAAGGTGTGATTCTGGTGAAGAGCAGCTTGAAGAGCGGTACAAGCATCGCCGTGGGCAGATATAAGAGTGTGTGTCACTGCTCCAGTTGCCTGTTGAGAGAGATAAGCTGGATGGTACCTGGGAGGACCTATATAGATGAGTGTCAGTGGAGAACTCCATTGTTGCAGAGTGGGGGAAAACAGGACCACAGATAAAGCCACTGGCAATGGACAACCTTTAATTTATTATCCCAATTGTACTCTTATGTTGTCCTTTTGTAGGGAGTACCTTTATGGACCAGAAACGAAAGTGCAGATATTGGGTCAACCATGTTTGAATACTGAAATGGGCCATCTAAGAAAACAAATCCACTGAGATTCATTCCTCTTAAACACTCTATGTGCAACTTTTGTTACATGTACTAATTGCTTTCTATTGTCAATGTGTGAACAGATTGTAGCAAAAACCTAAAAATTAAATCACGTTAAATCATGAATTAACTGTGATTAACCACATTTTTTCGTTCAATTTCATTGGCCACACACAAGCCTGATTACTGCAAGAACTGTTGAATCAAGAAATCACCTAAATAGAATCTGTCTGACAAAGTGAAGTAGGCTAAAGGATCTCAAAAAGGAACATATAATGCCACAATCTAAAGAAATTCAAGAACAAATGAGAGACAAAGTCATTGACATCTATCAGTCTGGAAAGGGTTTCAAAGCCTTAGGCTTTGGGACTCCAGCAAACCACGGCGAGAGTCATTATTCGCAAAAACTTCGCAAGAACAGTGGTAAACCTTCCCAGGAGTGGTCAACCTACCAAAATTACTCCATCGACGACTCATCCAGGAGGCCACAAAAGAACCCAGAACAACATTGAAAGAACTGAAGCCTTTACTTGCCGCAGTTAAAGTCAGTGTTCGTGATTCAATAATAAGAAAGAGACTGGGCAAAAATGGCACCCATGGGAGAGTTCCAAGGTGAAAACCAAAAAGAACACAAAGACTCGTCTCACATTTGCCAAAAAAACATCTTGATGATTCCCAAGACTTTTGGGAAAATATTCTATGGATTGAGGAGACAAAACTTGAACTTTTTGGAAGGTACGCGTCCCGATACATCTGACGTAAAACTAACACAGCATTTCATAAAAAGAACATCATACCAACAGTCAAACATGGTGGTGGTAGTGTGATGGTTTGGGACTGCTTTGCTGCTTCAGAACCTGGACGACTTGCCATAATTGTTGGAAATATGAATTCTGCTCTCTACCAGAAAATCCTGAAGGAGAATGTCCGACCATCAGTTTGTCACCTCAACCTCAAGTGCACTTGGGTTATGCAGCAGGACAATGAACCGAAACACACCAGCAAGTCCACCTCTGAATAGCTTAAAAAAAAAAAATCAAGGTTTTGGAGTGGCTAGTCAAAGTCCGAACTTAAATCCAATTGAGATGCTGTGGCATGACTTTAAACAGGCCGTTCATGCTCGAAAAACCTCCAATGTGGCTAAATTAAAACAATTCTGCAAAGAAGAGTGGGCCAAAATTACCCCACAGCAATGTGAAAGACTCATTGCTAGTTATCACAAAAGCTTCATTGCAGTTGTTGT
Organism: Gymnothorax javanicus; assembly: GCA_029692085.1. Classification (NCBI taxonomy): domain Eukaryota; kingdom Metazoa; phylum Chordata; class Actinopteri; order Anguilliformes; family Muraenidae; genus Gymnothorax; species Gymnothorax javanicus. The sequence goes on from CM056201.1 coordinate 84,340,088, forward strand.
CGCCGAGGGTAGGTTTAGGTTTCTGGGTCAATTATTTTTTTTTTTCACACAGGGCCAGGTAGGTTTGGATAGCTTTTTTCCTTTAACAAATGAAATCATCATTTAAAAACTGCATTTTGTATTTACTCGGGTTATCTTTGTCTAATATTAAAATTTGTTTGATGACCTGAAACATTTAAGTGTGAGAAATGTGCAAAAAAATAAGAAATCAGGAAGGGGGTAAATACATTTTCACGGCACTGTATATATATATATATATATATATATATATATATGTGTGTGTTTGTGTGTGTGTGTGTGTGTGTGTGTGTGTGTGTGTGTGTGTGTGTACACACACATATACATATACAGTATATGGGGATATTGGGTTTGATTCCCTGTAAAAATTCAAAAGAGTTGACATCTATGTAAACTCCTGCTTGCCTTGCCTGCCTCTATTCAGCTCTCCAATAGTGAAGCTGAGGGCACAGGATTCAAGTGAGGAAATCAATTTAACTTTATTCATTGATTCAAGAAGAGTAGTTAGACAGGCTGGTTAAATAACCAACAGAAGTATTGCAGCACCAAAGCAGCAAACAGAATCAGAGTTGATGAACAGGCAAGGGATGGCTTACAAAACTGACAGAATGAGGTACAGCGGTATAGGTAATATCAAATTAGACAAACAAACAAAAAAAACAATCCAAAGTTGTGGCAAAACAATTCAAACACAAGGAAATCCAAAATCATAAACCAGTAAACTAAAGAAGTCAAAACACAGGAAGGCAATCACTAGAATAGGCTTGTAAGTAACAGTGGTAAAAACTCTGAGACAAACTCGTAAAGCTAGACAGAAAACAATATGTTTACATTCATTTGGGATGATTCCAAAATGCAGGGCTGGTGAACATAGGGAGACAGAGCATGAAGAGGGGCATGGTTACAAACAGAGAAACAAAGAACAATTATCACATTAAGTGGGGAGGGCGAGCGGGCAGCAGGAAAGGTACAGACATATGCAGCATGAAAACAAAAAAAAAAGAATATAATAAACGGGATAAAACTGAAACTAACACATAAAAATGCTGAATATAACTTACTAAGCACTAATATCTATAATAAGTTGGGCTAGCGCGCACCACAAGCTAATGCTTGCTTTAAAATGGGGACCACTAACATAAAAAATCAACAGGAACCCATTGACACGAGGTCAATCACAAAGTCCTTGTAAACACACAGAAAATTAGCTTCTGAAGCCATTCTGGCTAGACAGGAATGGAACCAATGTCGGGGAAAAAGTAGGGTCAACATCGGCAGGTGGCCATTAGATTAATAGACCGACCTTTGTATGATTATGAGGTATGTTGATTAACAGTAACAGTGAAGTAAACAATGGTATGTTGTAATGATACAAGGTAAACTACAATGATGAATACATGGACTATTTTCCTGGTTAATGCCAAAAATATTTGGTTTTTACAAACAGTGACGCCACTCCTTACATTTCATGTGCTCCTGTCAAATGTTACTCATCCCACGCCAAAAACTGACATTAGATTAGCATTAGGTTTGTAGGGCCCACAAATGTAAAAATCCACCACAAATGTAAAAATAACCACAAATGTCAAAACAATGCACCCACAAATGTCAAAATAACCACAAATGTCATAACATGTCAACCACAAATGTAAAAATAACCACAAATGTCATAACATGACAACCACAAATGTAAAAACATTGTGCCTACAAATGTAAAAATTTCCATTTTTACCTCAAATGTCAAAAGATGTCAACCGCAAATGTAAAAACTCATTGTAAGATAAGTTATAATCATCATCTTTGAGTGATTTTACATCATAACAATATTGTCATATTGTTGTGTCAACTTGCCGAATGTTATGGAACCCATGGCTTCCAAAAAGTTCAATTTTTGCCTGACCAGTCCACAGAATATTATTCTAAAAATCTTGGGGGTCATCATAATGTATTTTGGCAAATCTGGGACATGCTTTACTATTCTTTTTGGTTTGCAGTGGTTTTCGCCTTGCAGCTCTCCCATAAATGCCATTTTTACCCTGTCTCTTTACTATGGAATGGTGAACACTGACTGTAAAGCAAGATCAGGCATGCAGTTCTCTACATGTTAGTCTGGGTTCATTTGTGACCTTCCAAATAAGTCCTTGATGTGCTCTTGGAGGAGATTTGGTAGCCCGGCCAACCCTGGGAAGGCCCACCACTATTCCAAGTTTGACTCATTTGTACATAATAATGGCTCTCACCATGGTTCAGTGGGGACACAGAGCCTTATAAATGGCATGGCAACCTTTTCCAGTCTGATACATATCATTAACTTTGTTTCTTTTCTGTTCTTGAATTTCTTAAAATCACAGCATCATGTGCTGTTCTTTTCTTACTCTACATTACCAGGTTCTATTTAATTGATGTTTAGATTCAACACGACAGGCAGTAACCAATTATCCATTAAATTATATTTTATGTTTACTTGGGTCATCTTTGGAAAATACTAAAATTAGTTTGATGGTCTAAAAGAGTTGTGATGAATATTCAAAAAACATAAACTGGGAAGGGGGCAAATACTTTTTCACAGCAATGTAGATTTTTTTAGCCTGGGTGTTTTGACCTCTATTGATTGCCATTAGGCCTACAAGGTTAGCACGTAGCATGGAGTGTCCTATTAACATAAATTAATTGAATGTCCTCCTCGGTATGTTGTTCCAACCACCAGGATTAATGCAATTTCCTCAGCCAAGTGGACAAACTGGTTAGTGAAATCAACCAGCTGAGTTTATGGGTGGAAAAAAACACAAGGCAGGGCTTCTAATTCCCAGATGTTAGGCGCACTGTTCCCTCACAGTGTACAACAGTGACATAATGTTACGGTGGAGGCTCCCTTGCCACCTGAGGGAGAAAGTTATACTACCTTTACATGCGAGCAGGCAGAAGGATCGTCAGTTTGTTCTGCCTCATTCTGGATAAGAAAAATACAACTGCAGGCAAAAGATGATGGATGGTCGTTTGTAGCACTGGTGTGCTCCACAAAAAAAAGAGAAAAACTTCTCAATTGCCTCCAAAATGCCAAGCCAAACCTGGTTAAATAATAATTGCGAAAATGCTGAAGTTGTCCAAATGATTCATGGATTCATGGAGCAAGGGGTGGGGTTGGGTGGTAAACGCCTGCCCTCTCCTCCCCATATATCGTAGTTTAATGATGCACATTAAAAAAACATCAAATAAAAAAAATGAAAGCCATCTTGATTCAGATGTACTCTGCAAGCCTATCGGCCAATTTGTCATCATCTTTGTACTTGTTAAGCTCACGTTTGTCTGCTGGCGTGGTGCCCGGCACGGACTACTGCATCTGAATTTTACATTAAGCAAAATTGGGCAGATGAAGGTGCTGGAGATAAACCAAAGCACCGAACAAAACGGTGGGATTCGTTTTCATTTTTAACTCGAGGCTCATTTAAGAGCATTTGTGAGGCCAGGATGAAAGCACAGACACTGCTGTATCCATAGCTCAGTATGATAATGTCAGTGCTAGTGTCTGACAATGTAGCCCTGTTGGCCACCGCATGTAGACGACATGTTCCCTTTCAGCAGTGATCAGTCATATTGGTCCCCTCATGGCTGATTCACCAAAGGTCAAAAAAATGCTGCAAGTCTGTGGGTGCCTTCCGATTGCCCTGTAGTTCCCTGTGAAGTGGACTGGTCAGGGTGGTCAGTCATGTTAAGTCAGATTCCAAACCGAAGGGAGCAGAGAATGTTCAGTTCAAAGGGAACTGCAAACTGTGTGGGAAGAACTGAACAACGGTTCATCACTTTGCCAGAAGTTGACAACCAAAGTCAACCAATCAATCATTGCGCCTCGCTGGACCGCGAAAATCAGTGCGCTACAATGGAGACAGCGAAGGAGTTTGTGTAGGTCTGTAAGTACTGTCATAGTAATTATCACAAATGATGTTACCATTTTAGTGGTTAAGTCAAAACAGCAATGCGCACATAATTTAATTATCAAATGCTGAACTTTTTTAAGGGAAACGAGCTATTGTTGACTTTCAGAACGTAGGTTTGGCGAGTTAGTACGCGGTTAACCTTAGCAAGCTATTTAGCTAAGCTACCTGCCGTAAGCTCAATATTAAATTTGGCTAACATGACTCTACGACTCCGTGTAACTTCAGTATTACAACAAAGGGTAACGTTAGTCGGCAGCTAATTTAACCGCCATAGTTGGAAGTATAAGCAACACCTACGTTTCCATGGCAACGCACTGAGGAAATGATGTATGCCTTAGTGACGTTGCAGGGTGTTCCGAATGGAAAGTGTTTTGTCGAAGGAAGTTCCCTTCACCGTCATTCCCTCCACAGGGAGCAGGGAGTAGGGAGGACCGTACTGTTCACTGCGGAACGGAACGCAGCCTGTGTCAAGTGAAACTGCTGTGGATAGGCAGCGATACTAATACTTTGAAGAGATTCTGCTCCTTGATGAGAAGGTTTGTCTTTTAGAATGCTAATGCTTCTTTTTCTCAATGATAAGTATAAGTCATCAGATTGACCTTCATTGCTTATTGTTGTGACTGTTGCATCACCATAAAAAGTTATGATTTGAACACCATTTTCTATCACATATTTTGATCTCACATCTCAAAGTACAGATGCCACTGAGACCAAACAGAAATCTGAATGCCCTCGCAGAGTAATGGAGACACTGTGCGGCAGGAGGTGACACTCCTCATGTTAGATGTTAAACCAAGGTCATAACTCACTGCGGTCTTTAAAGATCCAGTGACGCTGTTTGTCAGTTGTGGTCTTAACCTCAGAGTCTTGGTCGAAATAAATTTCCACAAAAACAGGCTGTCTGTGCATCTAGTAACCTAAATACCCCCCTGAATCTAATTGGCTCGAGGGGACCAAGGTCAACATTGTTCTAATCTGAACACCCCCATGATCAATCAATCTCCTATCCTATTATATCCTGGCACTTAGTAGAATTTATTTGCTGCTTTTTAGTGATCACTTTTTAAATGTAACAAAAAAAATTATATTTGCTTAAACTGCTATTGTTTTACACGGCTGTAGCTGACATAACTATACTGTATTGTCTAGTAACTACAGTTTTGGACAGAGCTGAGTGATGCTTTACATGAATTGTACCCTGCCTAATATATGTAGTGAAGTGTCACAACCCTTGTGTCTCATTAATTGTTTCCTCCCCCTTTTGAGCAACCTGCGTGTCTTTTAGAGGTATAGTCTTCTTAATTAGTTTTATGTCTTGCATGCCACCCCTTTCAAGGTGTAATCCATTTGTATGCCCCATTCCCTTGTGCTCTTGTGGTGTATATAAGCCTTAGTTCTGTGTTGCTGAGTTGCTGGATTGTCATGTCTTAAGCAACCAGTCAGTTTGTGTCTTTCAGTTTAGAATTATATGACTTTCTTCTGAAATTATCATAAACTTTACGATACTGAGATAAGCAACTACTTTTCAAAACTTTGTAAATAGGAACAAACTCCCAAGCATTACTGTCAGTCTCCAGGATCGGGACCATGTTCTTGTTAACCTGCCTTGGCAGCTTGTTTCTCTGCCCAGTATATTAGGAACACCTCCCAAACCTCCATCAGCCTCTTGGATTGTGACTGCATTCTTGTTAAATCCTTCAGATCTGCAGCCTGACAGTCCTGATCGGCTGGGGTTTACATCACCAGGCCTCTGCCCCGGGATGCCACTGGCAAGGCGTGGACAGGTCCATTTCCCTGCCCACTCCATACCAACTATTTGGACTGTATAATATAAAGGGGTTGTGACCCCCCACCAATGCTGTAACATAAATTACTGTGATTGGGAAACCACCTGATCATAAACAAGGTCACATGACAACCATAAATCACGTGATCAAAGTCAAATGTTTGGCGGCCAGTTTTCCAGCATTTTGAGTTATTCCATGTTCCCTATAGGGCTGCTAAACCGGCCTATATGGCTCAAAGAGTTAATGTTTAATCAACCAAGAAGTACGCATATACAGATGGGGACTGCGACCATTGTCTGTCTGATAGATAGATATGTCATTTCATGAAATTACTCCATTGTGATAAGTTTATAACAAAGAGGGAAATTACATAACTCCTGCATGATTGGATTTCTTGAATTCCAAGTGATTTAAATTGCTCATTAATTACAGTATGAATAAATTATATTCTATACTAGAACAATAAAATTATATGTTATCAAATCATATGCAACCTATGTAGGCAATTATGTATTTATCCTGCCCACATGCACTATGAGATTATGAAAGCAAAATAAGTTTTATTTTTTTTCTATCTTTATGAAAATGTACATCACGCTTCTTCATCTGTGATTTGATTCAAATATAATTAACGTGCACACTCCGATAGCTTATGTAATTGATTTTCTGAAATTCCTGCAAGTGATTAAAAACGAATCATTACCCAGAATGAGTTCCATAATGACAAGTGAAACAGTATAAGTACTCAAATGCAAAATCAGAAGTATTGAAAATGAAAAAAAAAACCGTGTTTTCACGCATCTTCCCATAATCCTTCAGTAGTTAGTCTGAAGCAATTTAATACAGTCCCAGAGTGAAAGAGGTACGAGAAGATGTGATTTTCAGGTTGACCAAATCAAACTTGAATCCAGTGCAAGACACGCAGATGCATGTAAGGGGAACATTTCTGCTAACACTTCATTTTACAGGCTGTTAATTACAACATTTACTGGGTAAATACCAGTTACTTTTACGCAGTCATTTGGTGAGGCAGGTTTGTTTCACGGTGCTGGTTTCGTTTCGCTTACCACCCTGATGATAGCACAAGGGGTCATATTCACAGAGTAAATACAGTAAGTAATGGCCTGCAAAATAAGGCATTATCAAAGTTCCTTGTGACTGGGTAAAAATGGACTGAGGTTGTTCAGAATGAGCCTTGAATTCTTTTAGAACAGTCCGGAATGCTCTCGTACCAGCGAGTGGAAAAGCCCCTCTGTAGGACTCATGATGGACACAGCTGGACTGTCTAAAGTAGCAGTGTTTCAAGTGGTGGGAGTACATGGCAATGACAGTTCTATCAGCCCAAAGCTTGAGGGGGCTCAGAGCTGGGGAGGGCCACAAATATTCCAAATAGACTTTGTGGATTGGGATGGGAGGGGCGAGGGGAGGGTCAGAGCAATCTGATTTCAGGGGGTCCAGAATAGGGCCAAATATCATCATGCTGACTGCTACACTGCAGTGATTGACACACTGGGATTCCCTCCATCTCCAATATATTATTCCGATATTCCCGCTGTGTGACGTTTCATCTTCTCTGAATTGTGCATGAGCGCACTTGAGCAGTTGCCAGACAGGCACTCAGTGGCTTTCAGCCTGTTTCATGCTACACTGGAAGCAGCAATCTGGCAACCTTCCAGGCCTGCATTATATCCAGTAAACAAGCAAATACTGGTCAGCTAAATATAACATTTCCTTTCTTGCATAGTAACAAAAGTGCATGTGCGCACACACACACACACACACACACGTGCACGCACACACCACATATACAGTACATAAACACATACACAAGCATGCGCATTCACACAAACACAAGCGCACATGTGCAGTGCATGTGCACATACACTCACATAATTACACGCACACACACACACACACACACACACACACATATGCACATTCATGGATAGCCTCCACTACCACAGAGATTAGGTTTGTGTTTAGTCCGCAAGCAATAAAAATGCGTTACCAGGCATTTTGTTTCAAATATTAATATTATGATTCTTTTATATGCATCACTTAGGCAAACTGCTCTCTCTCTTACCTTGCATTAGTGTTTTGTTATCTTGTATTGTCAGCAATAAGCACAGTTTCTGCTAAAGATCATTTCCCACTTCAGTGAGATGTGTCAGCTGTACATGTAGGTGGTTAGGTAGATGAAAATAGTCTCTCGGTACCACACAGAGCGATCTTATTCACTCTGTCGACGCCTACAAATTTCACATTTTGTAACAGCATATTGTTTTCCAATTAGACCATACAATAAACACCGAAAGGAGGCTGTAATAATCCCAAAATAGTGCGCCATGATGTAGGCTGTTTATTCTCTCTTCAGTGAAAAAAAAACTTCCTTTTCTCTCACTCTCGCTTCCTCTATTGGTACAAGTAATGGGCCAGAATAATGCCAAAGGGCACTACATTTCCAGCACATGCATTCTACAGCAGCAGTACAAGTAGAATTGACTTCAGCCAGCTCGTGCACGCAAAAAGACATCACATACACACACTAAGGGCCAAATTTTCTACGACCTTTCGCACACCAGAGGGTGGTTGGGTGCATCGCAGGACAGAACAAGGGTGAAAAAACATGATGTGTTTGGTACGCATTCTTTAATTTGAGCCAGAGAAGAAACAAGGTAACTTAGGGTGAGGTTAGTTTGAGGACAGCGTGCGGATAACAGAAATGAGCCTGACTCTATTTCTCCTCTCCTCTCAACCTAATATTTCGCTTCTCTTACTGAAAAAAAAAAATCCATAAGGAACTTTGTTGTTCCATAGAAGAACCTTATCTAGTTCAGAGGTTCTTCGTCGGCCAACGGGCAACGTTCCTTTTCTTAACACCGATGAAGGTTGCAGAAAGAATTACTAAGGTTGTCTCTATGGAAACAAGCCAAAGGTACATTTTTTTCTGAGAGGGATCATCATTGGCAAAATGCAAACCCTTGACTTTGAACCCAGTCAACTGAGGATACTGGTGTGTAGTTCAAAGATGTAAAATCCAGGTTAAGACAGTGAAATTCTCCCCAGTATTTCATAACATCTACGTTGTATTTGGATTTGCCAATCAACATGCCTCTTGAGTTAGGAGGTGGATCTAATGAGTGGAGGCAGCTGGCTCAGTTTACATTTGGAGCGAGCGCAAGGCAGGACGATCTGACCCCTGCACAAAATAGACTATGAGTTTGGAAGAAGCCCTCAGGCGTTCAAACCCAAAACTTAATTTTCTTCACCACCTGCAAGAAGCATTGTGTTACTTCCCCAGTCTGTGGGAGTCTATCCTGTCACCGTACTAACAAATAACACCACTTCCCCTGGGACTCATGTCAGTTCTGGATATAAAGCTTCTAACACTTCCCTGAAACTAAAAGACATTAGAAATCTGCCCACCCCCATACACCCCCCCCTTCCGCTTACGCACACTGGATGACTGCAGAGACTAGTAAACAAATGCTCTGTTTTTACTTAAGCTGCACTACAATGCCAAACATCCCCTAAGAACCAGTCATATCCAAATAAAGAGTCTTTAACAACTAGGGCTAAATGTGATGTAAACTGAAACAACTTCATTCTCTTTCACACGGCTTTCCTTAGTGCTGATTAAAACAAAGCCTTTTCGCCTGTTTGGCAAGATCTTCATTCACAACAGTGGCCATTTTTTTTATTAACATTGCATTTAAGATTTGACATTTTACAGATGCCAGAGCGACAAATTATATCCAATCAGGACACAGACAATGAGCGGAGAGGATGTCAAGTTATCACTGTTCCTAAATAGTCCAGAACGAAATTATCAATATACTGTAATCCTACGTGCCACAACAGGTGCTGAGAGTGGTTACTGAAGTTCAGCTTCACGTACCAAATCGTTTTTAGGGTATTGGGTTTCTGGCCCTGTTCCAGGAAAGCCACAAGCCCCGAAATCGACACCCAATTCAGTTCCTTGTTGAAGTGAGTTCACTTCACATCTAAGTTCTGTAAGTGCTACATAACAGCATTAAACTCAGCATGTCTTGAGGCTCTCCAAGACCAGAGTTTCAGGCTGCTATTATTGAGTGCTGGTTTAGATGAGGAGCAGACTAGGCTTGCAAACCCACAGCAAATACACGAACATTACTGTTACTGGAGTGAAAATGCAGCAACATGAGAACAAATATTTAAAGCAAAGGAGACATCTATGTTGTTAAAACAGACCTGATATCCTGTCCTCATCATGTGCATTTACAATTACACATAGTTTAGACATAGTATAATAACTCATATGACATAGTTGTTCCAAATCAGCAGCAGGTATATTACAAAGGAGGAATTACTCACCCAACTGGATACTTCCACTGTAATGACCTGTGGCCCTTGCAAAAGATAGAAAATGGATGCAGTGAAAGAAAATCAGTTCTGTGATTAAAATTTTGCACTTATCTAGTGAACTGTGTAATCCTGCTTCATGGCACAACCCCTCCAATCTCTCCATTTCCAGAATTTTCCAGTATAATTTTCGGAGGGTGGAAGGGGTGGGGGTGGGGGGGTGTAAATCGGGTATGGACCAAGCCCAAGTTCATAATCAAACATCACCCAGAAAACCCTTTGGCTTCACATGGCCAGGCCATAATAATGTAATCAGCACTGGCACACCGCACAGGGAACAACAGAAGTCTATCACTCACTCTGACACACCCCTGCACATTGGCGCACTGCTTAAGGGTGGACCACTAAACCACCCCAGCCCCACCACCAACATTTTTTTTTCTGGTGAGCCATAACGAGATTAAACGGAACTGCAGCTCGGTTCCTCGGGGGCACTACCTCTGGCTAGCGGCTTGGCCAGCTCCAGAGTATCAAACGGCAAAAACACAGCGCCCCCGTCTCGCCTGCTCATAATTTTGGTAATCCGTAACAATAAACTGGAGGTGAATGGGATAACGGCCTTCGGGGGCATCGTTGGACGGGAGAGCCATGTTCATTTTCTTTTTGGGAATGGGATGGACACTGCATGCCTTAGGGTCTATATTATCTCATATGCTGCAGGTTAGGGCACAGGCCCAATTCCAAATTAGAATACCAAGTATTTCTGACTGGAAAATAGAGTGTAAATCCATAACAAATGCGATTTGGCCAAATTTCTATTAAAAAAAAAAAAAAGAGACATTTAGTAAAACGTAATAGAGTGATGTCCAAATGATTTTTTTTCTTTCTGTCTTGGTGTATGTTAACCCTTCATTTACCCAGAATACTACATGGCAGTATCACCATATCTGGGAGTAGTAACATCAGACTGGGCTCAGGATTTAAAGGGTAAATAGCTAACTCTGAGGGGGGAAAAAAAAAGAACAAGCATCCAATAAACTACCACAAAAGACAACCCATATCAACACTGGGTGAGGTATGAAGAGGACAGCAAGGCCTACTCCTTCACTTAAGACGGTTCACTTACCATTTTAGCTTTTCAGACATTGCTTTGTTGTATATTTACCTATTTTTCTTTTACATTTTTGTAAAAGAAAATGCAGTTTTTCTGCATTTGTTCATGTAGTTACAACATTTTTACCTCTGCCAAACGAAGTTGGCAGGAGGTTATGTGATTGTTGCCGTTTGTTTGTTTGTTTGTTTGTTTGTCTGTTAGTTTGCGATCAAGATAACTCAAAAACTAATGAAAAGATATCCCTGAAATTTTGTGGGTGGGTCGCTATTGATTTTGACCGCAATGACTCAAACAATATGGCCGCCACGACAGCCATCTTGAAATCGTATGACACGCGATAACTGAACTTTGCTCCCACTCACCAAGATTTGGACTGTGCTGCCTCGGCAGAGGTTTGCACTCTAGGAGTGCCTCTAGTTATATCTTGTGCTTGTGATTGCAAGTTGAGATTCCCATCTTGAATTATAAAATGATTACACCAAATTGGAGAAGAGCAAATAAAAGCTACTTCCTTTCTCCAAAACGTGGCTGGGTTATAGCAGCAGGGACAGTAGCATCAGCATCTGAAGCCATACATGGGTACTGCTGAGTAGCAGCAGTTCATTAGTAGGTTCTCTTACGCTTTAAGAAAAAAATGGTTTGAAAAGGAATCAAAGTCTAAATCAAGGGTTCAATGTCAGGCAAATCAATTTGAGCGCTTTTATACATTTCACAGCTATGGTAGAGGGTTTCAGAAGAAGAGTAGAAAGGATTTCTTCGTGGAGACAAGCCAAATAACATTTTTTCCAGTACATTAGCTCTTTATGAAGCCAGTCATAGCACTATGATTTTGTCATTAAGTTCTGTTTGTGGTTTAAGTGACATCAAAGTCCTACTGCAGTTGAAAGTAGTGCTGTAGTGCCTCCTAAATTGTTGAAACAGTAAAGCAGGGGTGGCCAGCCCTGGTCCTGAGTGGGTACAGTGTGTGCTGTTTTTCTTTTTTCTTTTTTTTTTTGGTTTTTGACCCAATTAATCAGACGAGGTGAGGAGGAGACACTGTTGCCCTCCAGGACCAGGGTTGGCCATCTTTGCAGTAAAAGATTCCTGTGATGGAGGAAGCTGGGAGGCAAGTTCACTCCCACTAAGTGTACTTTGGTATCTGGCTTTGAGGTAAATCCTAGGGGCCAGTTTCACAAAGTAGCATTATTCAGTTAGCCAGATAACCTCACCAAGTGAAACCCTGGATCCTGTACAAATCTAGGACATGGGTCAATGTAAGAATAGTCCCTCTGGGTATGAGCTTGGGCTGTTATATGGCTAACTCCATGACTCTGCTTTGTAGAAAAGGCCCCACATTTGCACAGGAAATCTGGCTTTGTCATAAATTCTGATTCTCAAGGGCTGGGTCTTTAGCTCACCTTCTGCATCTTCCTCTCAGCCGAGCCACACATTTCTGGGATCCTCTCAGCACATAAAGCAGATTTACTCATCCAGCATCCCAAATGGGCTGCTAATTCTGGGCACCATCTTCAGAGTTGCCCGAAAGATCCAAACAAAAACCTTACACAAACATTAGCTCTTCCAATATTATTCTTCCCTTTATACTACCTCTAAAGCTCTGGCACCGTTGGTTGGCGGAGACTCTCACAGCATCTCATTATTGCCTGAAACCAGGGTAATAAGATATGAACTTATGGATTATACAAGAACTCCCTCTTGTCTGAGCTGCTCAGCCATACCCCTGTCTCCGGTTAAACAGCCATTTCATAGGAATCTTTATTTTTCTCCAAATTTCACATCACATGCTATTTAAATCGACTCCTTATTAATTGGACTCATATATACTTTGTTGGAGTAATGGATGGACTGGTATTTTTATATCTAGTCTTTCAGGTGTGTTGAGTTTGGGGAGATAACTGAATTTTACAATTATAGGAGTTAGATGCACAGTATAAGACAAGCAATGATTGACTCTGTCCTGACCAAAAATATAAATATCAGCCATATATTGCTTGAGCAGAAGGAAAATGGTAGAATAGCATCAGGTAATCAAGTGATGAAATAATTTCTAGCAAGGCTACACTGTTCAATTGTCAAACTTCTGCAGCAGCAGCCTGAGAATCATAATCACCATAAAGTAGTAATAGTGAAAGTTGACTCTACCGCAAAGTTAACATGGACTTAAATAAGCAATGTAACAACACACTCAATACACTTTTAACTCTTTTTTTCCTTTTTTCAAAATGTCTCAATGAGGCGCATCCAGAAAAGATTTCATTTCACCTAAGGCTATATAATATGATGCAACAGCCCACCCATCCAACGCTCTTGATATACCCATTTAGTAGAACCTTTGTCAAGTAGAGCTGAAAACTGGCATTTTACTTTTAGAAATTATGTTATTTCATTTTATATTTTTGCATTAATTCGTGGGAATACAAAGTTTCTGAGCTGAAACTTGGTAGGGATTTGCCTAAGCACCATTTTATTCAAGGAAAAATGTAATGACTGAGAAAAATGTCAGAATGATTGAATCAGAGAGGCTTTGACCTTTTTAATCATGGACAGAGGTTGTGTTGCTCGTCTTCATCTGGTCACGGTCCTTGGGTTCATCCTGGTTGTTGTTGCGGTCATATGGGTCTTGGTCTGGGTAGTAGTCATTGTGGTCAGTGTTGTTGATGCGTTGTCATGTCATTGTCTGGTGTCCATGCCAGTAGGACATGGACGGCGACACAACAGCCTCTTGATGTTACCGCCATTGACAAAGATGAAGACCCCACAACAAAGAGGACCCGTATCTTCCAAACTGTCATACACATTTTGTGGACTATGGTACAAAAAAAGTCACACCTCTTTTTGTGTCATTTTCTCAGTTGTAACATTTTTCAGTTTTTGTTGGTTTTCTGCGCATCATGTGATTTTGAGCAGGGCATAAACATATCTAAGCTTGCACAGATTTTGCTTGGTGAAGCCTGACTTGTTATTACAGTGGTTGCACAACATTTGATTCAACAAAGAGTCACCAATTATGTTCTGCACACTTTTTTTAGCCAGTTCTTTCAAGGAGTACATTTACGCAAAGTATGGTATTGAATCGCCCAGTAAATATCGGGAGATTTATAAAGATGATGCCATGCCCATGGAATTCAGTCATCAGCAGGCCCCCAAACCCAAGTGCCTGACAACTTTAGCAGGTAACACTTTATTTTGATGGTCCTTGGTAGATGCTCAACAGACAAGAAATAGCATGTTAGCGACATAACGGTTGACGCTCAACAAAGATTGATTTGTGGACAGATCAATAGTGTGAACAAAAACATCATCATACTATCTACTGACTATCTTAGACATAACCTTAATATTTATGTTGACAATCTACATTGAAATGTTAAGAGACGCTCAAGAAACTTTCATTAAAGTATCAGTCAACATGTTATTGATATCAGCGGAGCATCTACAAACATAACCCTGTGTATTTACCTGATCATCTATTGACAATTTTTTGATAGTGAGTGTTGCATCATCAAGTACTGACTTCACTGGCAAATAGTGATAAATTGCTCACTATGGATGAATGTTGATACAGGTACCACATTTACCTGATTATCTATTCATATTTTGTTGATGGTCAGTTGATTGTTCCCCAGAATGTTCACCTAATCATCTGCTGGAACGTAATTCATAATCAGTTGCACATCTACAGGCGTCACATCGTATATTAACCTGATCATCAGTTGATGAACTTTTGATAGTCTATTGAGCGTCTCCAAGTATTAACCTGATCATCTGCTGATACTCAAGTTAAAGTTTCTTGAGCATCTATTAGCATCATACTGTAGATCGTCAACATAAGGATTAAGGTCGCGTGTAAGACACTTAGTAGACGGTGTGATGATGTGTTTGTTTATAGTATTTGAACTGTCTACAAATCATCCTTTGTTGAAAGTCAACCTTTATGTTGTTGACACGTTTTTTCCTGTTTGTTGAGCATCTACAGAGGGACCATCAAAATAAAGTGTTACCCTTTAGCAAAGCTGGAAAAACAACACCATCCGTTAAAGATACAACAGGTAGGCTTTCCAAACGTGCAGTGCCGTGAAAAAGTATTTGCCCCCTTCCTGATTTCTTACTTTTTTGCATATTTTTCGCACTTAAATGTTTCAGATCATCAAACAAATTTTAATATAAGAAAAAGATAACCCGAGTAAATACAAAATGCAGTTTTTAAATGATTATTTCATTTATTAAGGGGAAAAAGCTATCCAAACCTACCTGACCCTATGTGAAAAAGTAATTCCCCCCCCTTGTTAAATCATGAATTAACTGTGATTAACCACATTTTTTGAGTCCAGTTTCACTAGCCACACCTAGGCCGGATTACTGCCAGACCTGTTGAATCAAGAAATCACTTCAATAGAACCTGTCTGACAAAGTGAAGTAGGTGAAAAGATCTCAAAAAGCAACATGTCATGCCGTGAACTAAAGAAATTCAAGAACAGATGAGAATTGAAGAAATTGACATCTATCAGTCTGGAAAGGGTTGCAAAGCCATTTCTAAGGCTTTGGGACTCCGGCGAATCACGGTGAGAGCCATTATCCACAAATGGAGAAAACTTGACACAGTGGTGAACCTTCCCAGGAGAGGCCGGCTTACCAAAATTACTCCAACAGCGCATCAACTACTCATCCAGGAGGTCACAAAAAACCCATAACAACATCTGAAGAACTGCAGGCCTCACTTGCCTCAGTTAAAGTCAGTGTTCATTATTCAACAATAAGATAGAGACTGGGCAAAAAATGGCATCCATGGGAGAGTTCCAAGGCGAAAACCACAGCTGACCAAAAAGAACACGAAGGCTCATCTCACATTTGCCAAAATACATCTTGATGATCCCCAAGACTTTTGGGAAAATATTCTGTGGAATGACGAGACCTGAGTTGAACTTTTTGGAAGGTGTGCATCCCATTACATCAGGCGTAAAACTAACACAGCATTTCATAAAAAGAACATCATACCAAAAGTCAAACATGGTAGTGGTAGTGTGATGGTTTTGGGCTGCTTTGCTGCTTCAGGACCTGGACGACTTGTCATAATTGACAGAACTATGAATTCTGCTCTCTACCGGAAAATCCTGACGGAGAATGTCCAACCCTCAGATTGTGATCTCGAGCTCAAGCGCACTTGGGTTATGCAGCAGGACAATGATCTGAAACTCACCAGCAAGTCCACCTCTGAATGGCTTAAAAAAAACAAAATGAAGATTTTGGAGTAGCCTTGTCAAAGTCCGGGCTTAAATCCTATTGAGATGCAGTGGCATGACCTTAAACAGGCCGTTCATGCTCAAAACCCCTCCAATGTGGCTGAATTAAAATAATTCTGCAAAGAAGAGTGGGCTAAAATTCTTCCACAGTGATGTGAAAGACTCATTGCCAGTTATTGCAAACGTTTGATTGCAGTTGTTGTCGCTGAGGGTGGCACAACCAGTTATTAGGATTTAGGGGGCAATTACTTTTTCACATAGGGCCAAGTAGGTTTGGATAGCTTTTTTCCCTTAATAAATGAACTCATCATTTAAAAACTGCATTTTGTATTTACTCGGGTTGTCTTTGTCTAATATTAAAATTTGTTTGATGATCTGAAACATTTAAGCGTGACAAATATGCAAAAAAAGAAGAAATCAGGAAGGGGGCAAATACATTTTCACGGCACTGTATGTCAGCTTATAATTTCTCATTGTAGTTGGGTTAGCCCCAACCCTGTTGCCAGTTCACCAGTTTTCCTTCCTTGGACCACTTTTGGTAGGTAATGACCGCTGCAGACTGGGAACACCCCACAAGAGCTTCAGTTTTGGAGATGCTCTGACCCTGCCGTCTAGCCATCAAAATTCGGTCCTTAACAAAGTCGCTCACATCCTTACGCCTGCCTGTATTTCTTGCTTTCAACACATCAACTTCCAGGACAAAATATTTATTTGCTGATGAATATATTGCACCTATTGACAGGTGCCATTGTAACAAGGTAATCAATGTTATTCATTTCACCTGTCCATGGTCATAATGTTACGACTGATTGGTGTATTTTTCAAAGTGCAAAATTTTTTCAAAGTGGGTTGTTACAAAGCAATAAAATTTTGCAGTCTCAAATCTATCAGTGAAACTAAGGAGTTGCCTCAAGTCTGGCAGAATCCTAGCACATAGAGGAGAAGTATGGTATATTATGACTCTAGACCAGAATTTTTTTTTTTTTTTTTTACCGCTTCTCCCCCACTAGTGTTAAACATTCAAAACAAAGTTATAGGTAGGTGTATTAAAAAAATCCTTGAAAATGACAACTGTGGTTTTAAGATTAGATATCTGATAATTTATTTCTTCCTTCAGATATTCCCAGTGCTGCTGAAACAAGAGTTTGTTTATCCTTCATCCGAGGCCTTCGTCTGAGAGAGAAAGCTGTTGTTATTGCTCCGTTATAAATATTTCACATGCAACGGTTTTAATGTTTGCCTGTACTAAACCTGCCACAAATCCAAACACAGGCAGGCGGTTCAACATGGGCGTTCACTGTCAACCCCTCCGGCTTCAACAAAGCATTCCCCCACAGCCTGACTATCGTCGCTCGCGGTGCATTGTGGGTAGGTTTACGGTTGATTTGGCTCTCCAGGGAGGATGAAGCCCGAACTGAAATGCACTCCTGCAAAAAGAGAGCGTTTTATCTACCCAAGTGGTCTTCAGATTTAAGGAAACCACTGTTTCTTTAATCATCCATCATCATTCTCCTTGAAGTGTTCACCAAGAAGCTGGAAAACTGTGTAACTTTATCCCTCTCTCCCTCTCTCAAAAATCATTCAAAAGACTGCATTACAAAAAAAATTTTAAAAAACCTCCATATTTTCTGGAAAGAAAGGAGTGGCCATTAATATACAGTATGCCGAAGTAGTGTTTGCACTCCAATAACTTAATTTCCCTTGTTTATTTAACATGTGAAAGAAAAAAATAACACCGTAAAGTTCGGCTTGTTTGTCTTTATCAAAGTCATAATTTTCACAGCACTTAATTGCTTACTTGCGCCAACTGGCTTACCTGTTTTATGAGCCTTCTTAATAAGGGGGCATGTGGTTTGTGAAAATTAACACACCAGGAAAAAGGCAAAGAAGCTCAAATGTCAGTGTAATCTTTTCTCCCCCTTGGTTAATAAATAAGAGACAAAAGTAATTTGAGTGCAGGCTCAACTTTATCTACTTACTTTCATGAAGTAATCAACATACCAAGTCACAAATCTATGGCTGGAGAGCAAGGTGGTTAAAAAAAATCCTCATTAATACATGGTAAACACAGATATCATCATTGGCGGAATTTGACTGATGCTTTCACAAAGTAATTGATTTCTGTAAATGTTTCTGAATGATTTGACTGGTATCTGAAGTGCAAAAATGTGATTACTTTACTCACCATCAAGAAACCTGCGTGAAGTTCCTGAATTAGCACAAAACATTGTGGAAGCATGTGAATGGCAAATTGCTATTGGATGGTATCATGGGTAGTGTAAATATACTCATGTACCAGTGTCCTGGTTACATGATTGTGCTGCTTCAAAAAATTTTCCAAATTGATTGAAATTTCATGATGGGTGGTAATGTGTGAGATTTGCATAAGGAATTACTGCAAACTGTGGCAAACCAGGAAAAATACACAAACCATCCCCTTTTCTTTGCTTCTTGTTCTTTTGATACGGCACAACGACATGTTTTCTCAACTTCGACTTCCTTGGGAGATTCCTCCGTTGCAGGAGCACCACTGTCTGGATTTCATAGACCTGGAGAATGTTCAAGATCGTGGGGTCAAGCGAGAGCCCGTGAGTTTTTGCCTCCTCAATGACTAAACTACTGTACGTTTGGTCTTGCGCCGACTAGCAAGAACATCTGCGAACGGTCTTGCCTTGCTTTTCAAGATGGCATCCAGTATTGTCAGAGCTTGCTCAATGGAATTTGATGCAAACCTTAGTTGGCAGCCATGTTGGAAAATGCGCAAGAACTCACAAGTTGTTCAAAACTTTGGAGTCTTCCCTTGTGAGACCTAGGCGTGAGACCCTTCGATCTTGAACCATGCCCCCGTTTGACTGGCAGTCTTGCTAACATTAACAATCTGTCTCTGCAAAGGTGGGTAGAGAACATTTTTTACTTCTCAGCAACTACCAGCTGAATACAGCCATTGATAAAAGCAGCTCTTCCAAACCCCCAAACCAGTCCTTCAAAGTATGTGCCACTTCCTTCAATTCATGCACAGAGAGGGAACACTCACTCAGCACCCATTTAATGCATCCACTCTACGCCCACTCTCAACTCCCACAGGTGTCTCGAACGCGTCCGATCATCACAGAATAATGAGCCCATTTCATGCTGTTTGGGGCGGAATAATGTCGTTGCTAAAAGGAGATCTTCATTAGCCTCACCTTGCAGGAAACACACTGAAAAGCGCAGGTATTGAAAATGAAAATTAATTTGGACAAAAATGAATGAAAACAAATAGCCAATGACAGGAGTATTCGTATATTTATTTGTTTATTTACCTATCGATTTATTTGCTCAATTAAAATTCTTATAGTAATGATCAATTATCTCACTACACCATAGCACATAATAGACTAAAAGCGAAACATATTTGTATTTTTTTGTGGGTAAAATTAGTTTGAAATTGGCAGGAAAGCTATCTGAGGCAAGAGTGCATTTCACATTACAGTGAAGAGAGCAGCTTGTTAATGGGATGTAGACTTAGATTTATTCCTGGCTCTTCCTCAGTGAAGTCTCTCTAAATCTTACTCACTTCCAAGCTTCTTCTTTTCCCAGAAATCTTTATTATTGCCATTTCTTTTGCGCCTCTCCTGCTGACAAAGGCAGAGTGTATCTCCTTTCACATCCATTGCCATGCGAGTAAGCTGACTGCTCAGTCTCAATGCCTGACATGTGGGTGGGTGGGCGCTAGGAGTGCAATCGGACGCCTACATGACGAAGCATGATTACAGCCTCATTACGATGGCCCTTTCCCAAAACCGTACCTTCTCCTCATGCACTTCACTACTGAGTGACACTCAGTGTGAAATCTCTCTCGTAGCTATGAAGGGAACTTCATCAAGGAGGAGGGTGTAAATACTGTACATATATGAATTTTGGGAGGCCCTTGTCCTGTATCCAGTGGGAGGCACAGGTAGTCATCACCATGCCTACCGATAGACGTGTTGGGTCATACAGCATATGCTGGTCCAGTACCTTCATCAATAAATATTTATATAAAGGGTATTTTATACATAGCATCGATAAAGATGAAAGAGTATGTGCTGTGACACGGCACAGCGTAAAAAGGAATGGTCATTGATTCAGTAAATAAAAACTACCCACTGCACATGTTCACGGGTACACAATTCATGTTCGTTCCAAAATATGATGTAACCTCTAGTTTCGTAATTTGCACAAAATGATCAATCAAATGTCCATTTGAGGTTAGGTAATTTATAGCTCATCTGTCAGAACTAGCAGCATGGAACTCACATTAGTTGGCATATAATCACCATGCCAACTGATAGATGCAGTTGCTTAGTATATGACAGTCCAGTTCCTATATTCCTTACCCGATATATTTCAGAGAGGATGCAGCAACTAAATAAGTATTTATATAAAATATATTTTATACACAGCATTGACAAAGATGAAGGTGTATGTGTAATGACATGGCACATTGTGGAAAGGAACGATCATTGATTCAATAAATAAAAATTACTCACTGCACGTTTTCTCCAGTTCACAACTGCAAAATACGACGTAACATCTAGTTCTGTAATGTGCGTGCAAGATAGTCAATCAAATATCCATTTGAGGTTAAGCAATCTATTTCTGATCTTTAAGAAATAGCCACACAGAACTCACATATGTAGGTATGTCCATACTGGACACAAAATTAGTGCTACACTTGAGAGGAATGTGGTTTGTAAGCCTGTGGCGAACCCACTGCGCGAACAAGTAAACAGAGGGGTAGTGGATAATAGATCCCCGAGGGGATCGGGGCTGGTTTGAGAAAGGCCAGTATTATCCAACGGTCACTTCTGATTCTGTCTACCATTACTATTGACACAAATTCGGCAAAGATTCCCTAAACTTTACTGTGAAAACTGCACATTTTCCATTAATAAAGCCTTATTAGCTTCAGTGAACTCGAGAAGTCAAATGTAGGATGAGTGCATGCAACTGTTTTTCTTAAGTTAATTTCATGTGATGCAGCTCATAACACTAACTTATTTTAAGTTGAGGATTTGCAGTTTTCTTTTCAATGTTCAGCAAACACAAGGGGCACGCTGAGCTCAAAATTTAATTCCATGCACAAAGGAAAAGCACACTGCGAAACAGAGCGCAGATTTGGCACAGAGGCAGGATTAGTTTCTCATGCTGGAACTTATTTCTTGTCTTAATTATGAAGCAGGTTTTAATTGGCGTTCCAGCAGACAGCGCAGACACTTAATCCTGTGTCCATGGGGCAGTTTGACGTAGCAGTAATTAAATGATAGGCTGAGACAAAAGCCATGATTCAATAATACAGGGACTGCTATGATAAAAAAAATATAATGAAAAAAATAAGTTTTCACATATATCCCCAAAAGTGCTTAATGAATAATATAATATTTATTCCAAGAACATTGATGTCTGGTCCCCGCTTGCACAATGGTGGACAGCCAGACATCAATGAAAATTACGTCCTAAAGGCTGAGATTAATGAGACAAACTGAAAATGAGAGAATCAGCTTTTCATTGTTTGAGCATAAATTCTGCCACGTGGCAAATAAAGACCAAATAAACGTAAATCTCATCGCTATAATTGCTTTGTCTTGTTCCGTGTCAAACAGCTCTCTTTATAGTTAGTTCCACAACATGGTAACAATTGTGAGAGTGGCATTTTTCACAGTGGTCTCTTACCTGTCCACATTAAAGATGTAATTCCCTTTGAAAGTAAGCACAAAGGCTTAAAAAAAAGCACGTTTTCACTGCCTGGCGCTGTAAATAGAAGAAAGGCACTTGCTTCCAAGTATGCTCAACCCACAGGGTTCCATGGAGAAAACCACCTGAACAGCTGCAAGAACACCAGAGTCTGTCATAAAACGGCCCACAAAATAAAGCAAGGCTATCAGCACAACAGCTGCATATAAAAAACTAGGGAGACGCGCACTTGCCGTAAGCAGCTAACGTGACCGATAAAAAACTATGTGCTACATAAGCCACTTATGTGACAAGGAAGCAGTGCTGCTAAGCTCATGGCTAACATCTTACAAAGCTAGAACAGGGCTGCCTTCCAGAATTATGTGATTTTTATATATTTTTTTCAAGCTAAGTATACGGGGGCTTGAATGCAATGTAAACATCCAAATTAAATTAAGCTAGCACTTACCATATATCACAATTGCTGTGCTAATCTGAGCAAAATTATCTATTCGAACACCTTCTGTTTATCAATTCTTACTTACGATACATGCTTTGAAAAAGCAAGTTTATTCCTCACCGATTGATTAATTGTATTTAGTACAGCACAGCAAGCATGTTAAAATGTCAGGAAAAACATCCATTAAGAATCACACTGTGTATGTTGTTTATACTTGCTTAACCTGTTAACTGTCACTGGGCCCTAACTAGGGCCCAACGGAATTTTCAAACAAATTTTGAATCCTTCCTTTGTAAACTATGACTTAAATCCTTAACCAATCCAGGCAAACGCGTGGACATACATTTACAAATAAATCTGTAAAATATTCATTTTTCATTCCTTTGGGATCCACTTTTGACCACAGATGCATGAAGCCTGTGGCCACGGCCTGGTAGCCTCTGAAAATTCACCCCACACACCCAAATTAATAGGCAAAGTCCTGTTCAGAGGTCTATGATGCAAGCGGAAATACATCTCTTTATTCTAGTCTCAATTACTCTCTGACAGTAAGTCACAACATTTTATGATGCATTTCACTGAAAAACTTCTATGTCTTATGTTTCCAATGAGACCGTGCATGTGTAATAAACCCATTGTATGTGGGAGCAGTGAGCATTTGAAATGCGATATACCAATCCAGGCCAAATGAGAGAAAATGCAGGTGACAGTTAAGAGGTTAACAGCTTATCCATGTAGGATACCATAAAACTCCTCAACATCATAATTGCCACAGCCATTTTTACACAAGTCTTCATCTTGGCAGTGCTTCTCATTTTCATGTTCACTGAGTTTATGTTTAAAGAAAGAACTTCCACTGTCAGGTTTTCTGCAGTTGATTCTTCATGCAGGTAAAATGAACAGAAACCCACACAAGCAGAGAAACAGGAGGCATTGAAGTGCCAAAGAGACCAGATAATAGCTAACCCACTCTCCTGTAATGACTTTTACAGCACCGGGCCACTGGCCTGATTCAAGACTTTCGACAAAGCAATCCAATCTTTCGGCTAACACCCCTGTCAAGGCAGAGGGGTGGATTATGAGGCGGAGATGAGGTCACATTGGAATGCGTGGTGAAAATGGCTGACGCCTGTATGAGCAGTATCATCTAAGCCCAACCCTGCTCTCAGAGTCCCTCTGCCCTGCACATTTCATATGTCTCCCCGATCTGACTCACGCAGTTCAACACACAGCACTCTAGTGATTATCTGATCGGCTGAATTAGGTGTATTAAATTAGGGCGAGATCTAATATGCACTGGGCATGGTTACTCCAGGAGCAGGGTTGGGAAGCATTGATTTAAGCCATTTTCATTTTCTTAATTTTGCAACAGGTGTATTTCTGGGTTACCTAGTGGCTGTGTCACATGTGCAGCTTGTGTTGTACCGAGCCATGCCTGAGTGCATCCTGGAGTTGTTGATGCTTTGCCTTGCCTCTCAAAACTGCTCTCAGTAGTTCCCTTCATTTTGACTTCTTTCTTACCCAGGTAGTTCATTGACTAAGCTGCAACCTGGTGGACATATTTGAATTGTTATACAAAAACCAGTGAAGTTGGCACGCTATGTAAATTGTAGATAAAAACAGAATACAATGATTTGCAAATCCTTTTCAACTTATATTCAATTGAATACACTGCAAAGACAAGATGTTTAATGTTCAAACTGAGAAACTTTTTTTTTTTTTTTGCAAATAATCATTAACTTAGAATTTAAAGGCAGCAACACATTGCAAAAAAGTTGGCACAGGGGCCTTTTTACCACTGTGTTACATCACCTTTCCTTTTAACGACATTCAGTAAACGTTTGGGAACTGAGGAGACCAATTTTTGAAGCTTTTCAGGTGGAATTCTTTCCCATTCTTGCTTGATGTACAGCTTAAGTTGTTCAACAGTCCGGGGTCTCCGTTGTCGTATTTTACGCTTCATAATGCGCCACACATTTTCAATGGGAGACAGGTCTGGACTACAGGCAGGCCAGTCTAGTACCCGCACTCTTTTACTACGGAGCCATGCTGTTGTAACACGTGCAGAATGTGGCTTGGCATTGTCTTGCTGAAATAAGCAGGGCGTCCATGAAAAAGATGTTGCTTGGATGGCAACATATGTTGCTCAAAACCTGTATGTACCTTTCAGCATTAATGGTGCCTTCACATATGTGTAAGTTGCCCATGCCTTGGGCACTAATACACCCCCATACCATCACAGATGCTGGCTTTTGAACTTTGCGCCTATAACAGTCCGGATGGTTCTTTTCCTCTTTGGTCCGGAGGACACGCGTCCACAGTTTCCAAAAACAATTTGAAATGTGGACTCGTCAGACCACAGAACACTTTTCCACTTTGCATCAGTCCATCTTAGATGAGCTTGGGCCCAGCCAAGCCGGCGGCGTTCTGGGTGCTGTTGATAAATGGCTTTCACTTTGCATTGTAGAGTTTTAACTTGCACTTGCAGATGTAGCGACGAACTGTAGTTACTGACAGTGGTTTTCTGAAGTGCTCCTGAGCCCATGTGGTGATGTCCTTTACACACTGATGTCGGTTTTGATGCAGTACCGCCTGAGGGATCGAAGGTCACGGGCATTCAATGTTGGTTTTTCGGCCTTGTCGCTTACGTGCAGTGATTTCTCCAGATTCTCTGAACCTTTTGACGATATTACGGACCGTAGATGATGAAATCCTAAATTTCTTGCAATAGCTCGTTGAGGAATGTTGTTTTTAAACTGTTCGACAATCAGCTCACGCATTTGTTCACTAAGTGGTGACCCTCGCCCCATCCTTGTTTGTGAATGACTGAGCATTTCAGGGAAGCTGCTTTTATACCCAATCATGGCACCCACCTGTTCCCAATTAGCCCGTTCACCTGTGGGATGTTCCAAATAAGTGTTTGATGAGCATTCCTCAACTCTCTCAGTCTTTTTTTTGCCACTTGTGCCAGCTTTTTTTTGAAACATGTTGCAGGCATCAAATTCCAAATGAGCTAATATTTGCAAAAAATTACAAAGTTTACCTGTTCGAACATTAAGTAACTTGTCTTTGCAGTGCATTCAATTGAATATAGGTTGAAAAGGATTTGCAAATCATTGTATTCTGTTTTTATTTACAATTTACACAACGTGCCAACTTCACTGGTTTTGGGTTTTGTAATAGAATGAGCATTACTGTTTATTTCTATCGTACCCATCTACTGGCTTGCCAACCAGTGGAAGACAGGTTCTCCCTCTACAGTCAGGATTATCTTAAGACTTCGTCCCCGTGTATAATTTGTGAACATTATTTGAGGTTTTCTCTAGTTTTGCAGCCTGGGTAGATTTGGCAACTATTTCTTAGGGGCAACAGTCATTGAATTCCTCCTTTCCCTCACAGCTGTAATTTGTCTCTGAATGACATCCTCTGAATAGCTCAACTGATTCTGTTTTTGATCTCAACAAAGACCATTTAAAAAAATCTTTTGAATAAAGCAAGGAATTTCTCAAATTTGCATACCTAAAAAGTTGAACATTCTGTATGTACTGTATTTCATAAGGCCACAAAATGGTGCAGGGGATTTAAGACTGGGTTCCATCTGTCTTTCCTTCCTTGCATCCATCCATGCGTCTGTCACACTTTCAATGGAGACAAGTTTTCTCAATAAGTATGACAGTTACATGGATCAAATTTTGAATGCTTAATAAGCTCGTGTTGATCTATGTTGAGTTTGAAAATGGATGTCGAAGATTTTTTATTTACGGAGTTATGGCCCTAAATTGTGGAGGGGGATAATGATTCCATAACGTCATCTTGTTTTGGATAGTATTCACATTGACTTTATCTCCACTCACAGTCAACAGATGGTGAATTTCTTTTCCCAAATAAAGTTTACATTGCATATTGACATACTTTGGGTTTCACTATTACCAACAAAGATGCATTTAGTCCACTTTACAGGAGGCATTATGCAGCTTCAAATTTGGAGCTGTATCTTCCAGTTCAATTTGAGATCTGTTTGGCAGACTGTGTGGGCAATGCTCCCATTGGCATGAAAATTTTCAATTTTCACTTTTAAATCCTGGCCATAAATGCAAAATGGAAACAACTACATAAATTACATTTAGCTGAATTAAAAGATCCAAAAAAAATGGTAGCAGGCGATATTTCTCTGAACTGCTGATGAAATGGCATAAATATGCATTAAATTAGATAGAAATTATTTTAATTTGTAGAAAATATGTCCCCAAACTTTTTAAGTGCTTTTCTGTGCATAAAAATTATTTACTAGCCGGGAAAAAAAAAGAGTGGTAAAAAAGGGGCAAAATAAAAATTAAAAAATAAAATAAAATAAAATAAATAAATAAAGATGGCTATCTTTGTTGAATGAAATGGATTGTTTGTGGCACCTTGATAAATTCCTTACACCATACAAATAGTAAAGCAGGAAGTGAATTCTACATAAAGACACCTGAGTGACAACAATTCTTGCTCAGCTCATCAGCTAGGCATGGATTGGACCTTATTTCTTCTCAAGGCCATCAGATAATGAATCACTAATGCAGTGGATTTGATACTTCGCAATTTATTTTACCAATTAGGAAAAATGCTGATTGGTACCACTAGATAGCTGGCTAGCTCCATTTCTGTGTAGCTTAACACCCCAGATGTTTCCACAGAGACAACTGCTTTAAAATTTAAAATCCTACGAGGAAGAGTCCAGATTTGGTGATTCCAGATCCATCCTGATTTAATAAGTGAAACTTTGATATTTTTCATAATTTTTAAGCATTTTTATAAATCTAGGATTTCCAATTTAGTGTCCACTTGAACTTTGTACAAACAAGGCACTAGATACGTGGCTAACATTACCTACATACAGTTGGCAACTGTCTTGAGGAGGCTAAATGATTCAGCTGGGAATAATAAACCAGCAGTATCTAAAAAAAACTAAGTGTGACACTAGGGTGAGAGCAAGCTAGGAGGTGGTCTCGACAGCCAGTAAATTATTTAGGGAGCTGGGCGGTTAGTTAGATAGCACAGTGGCTAGCTAAGGTAATGGTTAACTAGTAAATGTCAGCTTACCGATAGGTGCTTGCTGTCTGTTGTTCTTTTGCTGGTCTATGCTGTATCTCACATGAGAAGACAAAAATAAAAATGGAAAAAATGTAGTTTTTGCCTCTTCCTTACTGCCTTTGTCCCCATTCTTGTGTTATTTGATGCCTGCATTTTCAGTGTAGTCACTGAGAAAGGCAGGCTGATCGAATTTCCCACTGGGACATTGGATTGGTCATCATATTTCCAATAAATCTCCACAAAAGGAGGGTATGAGAGAGAGAATATTTTCAATGATATTGACAGAAAATATGAAGTCTCACCGCTGTCAATTTCAATTAAAAAAAATTCATTATCAAGGTCCTATGTACGTCCCTATATATTTTCATAAGCATTAAAGTAGACATGTATTGATTTCAAACTTTACAAAAAATTGTTGTATTTGGTATCATCCGAAAGGGCATGCAATACTTTCTCAAACTATCAACAATTTTCACCCGGAGATGATAATGGAATAGAGTAATCATGGATGTAAAATAGGCTTTTAGCAATCCCGAATATTGCCCTTGAACAGCGCTGTAAATCGGGCCAAGAGCAGTGACGACACTTTTGGGACCGATTGTGACACATAGGCTATGGAATGTGTATTTTATATTGCAAGCAGGCTTTGAAATCCACTAAAAATTGAGAGGGGGCTGTAATATTTTGTGTACTATACTGTCCTGTAACACGGACCACTGTAGTACCTGTCCTGCTCCACTAGGGGACTGGTCCGGACCACTGTCCTGTGGAGCATGGATCACTGCAGTAACTGTCCTGCTCCACTAGGGGGCTGGTCCGGACCACTGGCCCGGAGTGTCTTGAGACAGAGAAATTTGCGGTCTTTACTGGCCTTGCACCGAGGTACGGTCTCGGAACCACTGACTGTACAGTCCATTCTTGGAATACTGCAATTACATCGTAAATGCCTGCCTTACCCTCAGCATAACTGTTGGCCAAACTATTTGCCTAGCCTGCCATTTTCATAAATAAATTGTAATGAATGTGATTGTTCAAAATGTTTGAAGCTGGTAGTCTAGCAATACGCAGCTTGCCCCTTTTTCTGCTGCACTAATCCGGCATATTAATTAAGCAGCTAGTGACACCTAACAAAACCCGATGAATATAAAGTGAAATAACCGATATTGCGTCATCTTATTCTCGAAAATATGAATGCTCTGAACAGATTATTTTTATCTAGCCTAGCTGGAGAACATTGAAAATGATCGGCAGGTTTGGAAAGTAATGTTAATGAATTGCAGCCTGTTCATACATTGCTGTCAGCTGCTAATCTTGGTTGATTATCCTGCTTTCTTTCTGCACCATAAAAACATAATTTTAAATAGAAGGCTATACTCAGGCAGAGGGGTGATACACAGCCGTATTATTTTATACTGGAGCTTCTATTACAGTTCCGTGTAATTCATTCAAAAATGTGGTGGTCCCTTTCCGAAAAGTAATTTGGCTTCTCAGAAAACACTAGAAAATAACTTGATGGTCTTACTATTCAATCCTTCCAAAAAACAAGTAATCCTTTAACATATCGTAATTGTGTAAGACTATTTACCGTAACTTGTAGTACAGTGCATTGACCCAGATCAGCCATGAATAATTCGGGTCAATGTTTATAGTGTGACTGTTGTTAGGCTACTATTATATTTATCAGCGAGCATCCCTTTGTTCTCATTTATTTTCCCCTTCTCTTCGGAAATGGCCACCGCATTTTCAAATTAGCCTATACGAAGTTATCAAAACTCAATTTTAATTATATTATTATTGCTCTGTTATACATGGACTGAATTTTACAGCTAAATTAGCGCATTGTCTCCTTGTTATTTTAACTGTAAGCAGAGTCCTGCGCGTATTTATCTGTGGTTTACAGTTAACATACGCGGAACCTGTGTTATAAACTGATTGTAAAATTATAGTTAAAATAACTGGCAAAAAAAAGGTGCAAGTTTATAACAGTGAATGAACACTGACCTGAGTTATTCATTGTTAATCTGGGTTGATGTACTGTACAACGAGTTGCTGTTAATGGCCTTACACAATTAGAGCTTATTAAAGTCGCGGGGTGAGTTCAGTCTAATTTCTGATGGACAGTGCTCATCACTAAAACACCCCCTCCCCCTCCATCCCCGCCCCCACTGAAAATCTAAAAATTTTTATCCTTTGCTTGGAAAGATTGAATGGTAAAAATTATTATTTTATAGTGTTTTCTATGAAGCCAAATTACTGGTCGGAAAGGGCCACCGCATTTTAAAATGAAGTACATGGAGTTGTAGGCTAATC
Organism: Gymnothorax javanicus; assembly: GCA_029692085.1. NCBI lineage: Eukaryota > Metazoa > Chordata > Actinopteri > Anguilliformes > Muraenidae > Gymnothorax > Gymnothorax javanicus. Next base: position 84,370,063 of record CM056201.1, read on the forward strand.
AAAACTCCATTTCAAGAATAAAATCATTAAGCTGTATCACACCCCTCTGCCTGAGTATGGCCATCTATTTAAAATATATTTTTATGGTGCAGAAAGAAAGCACAATAATCAACCTAGATTAACAGCTGACAGCAATGTATGAACAGGCTGCAATTTATTAACATAACTTTCCAAACCTACCGATCATTTTTAATGTTCTCCGGCTAGGCTTGATAAAAATAATCTGTTTGGAGCATTCATATTTTCTAGAATAAACTGATCACTAGCTAGTTTATTAATATGCTAGAGTTGTGCAGTATAAAAAACGGCGCCCTGGTACTGCTAGACCACATTGACTGTTACTAGCTCATTTCACCGGCATCAAATATTTCGAACAATTACATTCATAACAATTTATTTATGAAAATGGCAGGCTAGATAAATGATTTGGCCAACAGTAATGCTGAGGGTAAAGCAGGCATTTACGATGTAATTGCAGTATTCCGAGCATGGATTGTACAGTCAGTGGTTCTGAGACCGTACCTCCGTGCAAGGCCAGTGAAGACTGCAAAATTTCACTGTCTCCAGACACTCCGGACCAGTGGTCCGGACCAGCCCTCTAGTGGAGCAGGGCAGTTACTGCCATGGTCCGTGCTCCACAAGACAGTGGTCTGGACCAGCCCCCTAGTGGAGCAGGACAGTTACTGCAGTGGTCCACGCTCCACAGGACAGTGGTCCGGACCAGCCCCCTAGTGGAGCAGGACAGTTACTACAGTGGTCCGTGCTACAGGACAGTACAGTACACAAAATGTTATAGCCCCTGCAGGAAAAATGTCAGATTAGCTTGACTTAGACATTGAAGTTGAAGAGGATGATTCAAGTACAAGTTCAACAAATAGCGACAGTGATGATGACAATGGAGAGGTAAGACAGATGGAAATGAAGAAGAAATTAGTGATGATAGGGATGCAGCTGAACGCCAACAGCTTCCGCAAGCATTCCAGCACGAACCGGAGCTTCAAGCATGAGCGAGTGAGTGGGAAGCAAGCTCTGAGGTGCTTTTCCCAAAAGTGTAGTCGCTAACTTATTTAGTTGGAATCAATGACTGTATATGGTCGAATTAGCTATGTAAGTTGCTAACATAGTTAGCAACTGACAAGTGCCCGGCTGACTAACAGGAGGCCCTTAGGCAATGAAGAAAGCTACAGTCCCATAATCCGAAATCAGCAGTCCCTCCCAATTTATTTCCTTGCAGTGCAAAGCCAAATGTGTGCTGCTCTGAAAAGACTACTGGGCATTGGTACTACCTGCCCTCCAACCCAGGCCCTGGTGCTCAGTACTACTCCGCGAAAATGGCCCTTTAACCGGATGAGCTAACCCGGTAGCCAAATAATAACACACTTTTTGACGATCATAACTGCAATCCGCTAGAAATATAAACTGAAACAAAACCGAGAAATGAACAAATTACTACAGGCAGACGATGGTCGATGCACTCGAACTCCTTACCGTGAGTCCCTGTTTCCCGCAAATCACATCATTAGCAAGGGGCTATTTTCGCTCAGTTTTTAGGGGTTGTGTGCGAGTTGAAAGGGTGTTCAAAATGCCTCTTTCATTCTTTTCCTGTTTGAGTGAGTGTCCAGGAAGTGTTTTATTCATCATTTCCATGACATTACCTTTCTGTAGAGATATAGTTTGCCCATTTTTTGATTTGTCAATACATGTCTACTTTAAACATAGACTGATCAAAAATAAACAAATTTTAGTCCCCATGAATAACAGTTGTTTGACTTTGGAGCTGTTTATAAAAAGAGACAGTGGCGTGCACAGACATTTTGGGGGGCAGGTGCTCAGTGAAAAATAAGGGCACCTCAGTGTTTCCCACAGACAAGGAAGCAATGTGTGGTGGCAGACCACGGTGGGGAAAATGCTTTTTATAATGCTTTTTATTTTGTTGGGGGGTTGCTGCGTCTTATCTTGTTCAGCAAGGGGGGGGGCTTGCTGCTTCTTATTTTGTTCAGAGCGGGGGTGGCTGCTTCTTTTTGCACACATTCCGCGTTTTCCAGTACTTCTAATTTTACTGGTTTCTTTTTTTTTTTTTTTTACACTCATAGAGAATGCGATAAAGAAAATCGCGTTGACGCGGAAAAAAAAAAACAAACAAACTTTCAAAAGGGCACTTGCTTGGTCCAGAGGGGGTCACCACCTAGAGTCTATCTCTGCACGCCACTGAAAAGAGACATGCGCTATTGTTGCATTAATGTAGCTAAAATACTCGATCAATTTCTGCAAATAGCGAGATTTTTGCTAATACGAAAACAGTATCATCTTTGAATGGGCTCCCATCACCTGCAGGCTCGGGTAAAATTGCCCCCTGCGCCCCTCTATTTCCACTATATTTATATAATGAAGTAAGGAAAAATGACTCAGTATAGAATCAAGCTCCCTGCAGAGTACGGGAAATTCTCTCTATTGGAGCAAATCATAAGTACAATGCCTCTCAGCTGAAATGGCACATTATGTTTTAGTCACAGAGTATAACTTGTCATACTTGCTAGCAAGCTATATGTATATGTGTAGCATCAGAAAGCAACAGCTGTGTTTGGGCTGGGGAGGAGCGGAGGGAATGTTGGTTCCCTTCTTAGCAGGGCAGAGACTGTTGAATATTGGGCTTTCTGCAGATGTAGACGCCTGCGGACATAGAGCAGCTCTTTTTATGGACGCAGTTGTACTACTCTATCACTAGATGGCACCCCCAGATCAGTTATTGGATATTCACAAGCAAGCAGAGCTGGAACACAGTCTAGAATATTGACGAGTTCACTCCTATCCCTGTTTTTCAGGAGTTGCATGAATTAAACTCCTCAGCTAAGCCTGATGTGCAAACTGCTCAATATCCTTGCCAATAAAATCTATCCAGCAGTGTAAAAAAATGATCTCTTGCGACAGAAAAATTTGTTGTCCTCTGTAGCAACCACTTCAGTTACAGTGACCCAATGGTGTTCCAAGTAGTTAAAAAAAAAATCAGTTTCCTGAGGCAAAAATTCGCCATGGTATTGATACTATGTCATTCTACTATCAATTTCAGTCTTCACATATTAAAAACGTGTAATTTCCTATCGTGGATTAACGCGTAGATATGTCAGTTGAAGAATTTTGCTGTCTCTTAGAGCGTCATACAAGCTCTCATGGAAATCCAATCACTTTAATGGTGATTCAATGGTATCTGCGTGAAAGCCCAGCTGTAGTTCACGCCCACGTGAAATTCTCCTGGTAATTACCAGTTGGTTGACACGATTTTTATCCAATTGCAGACAGTATAAGATTTCCTCAGCAAGTGAAAGACATTGATTGGACCTTAAAAAACATATTAAAATACTTGCGTAATAGGGTTACGTTGTATTCAGTAAACTTTAGGCAGCTCAGATTGACGTGCTTGCATGGGAACAACAAACCTCTAGAACTGAGCCTGGAGAGCTGAGCTTATTTGTGGGATGGAAATGTGATTCTGAGATGGAAAATAGCAGTTATTCTGAATGGAATAGACAGGAGGGCTGACAGCATTGATACTTTTGAGGAGCAGCTCAATAATTCTTTTGAAAAGTGAGTAAAGCTGTCTTTGTATGGTGTAGCTCAATCTTACTTTTAGCCTGCTAGCTAACTAGCCAGCTATTTCTTATTTTTGGTTTACTACCGTGATCGCAGAGCTAGTTTGTCACATTGGGTAACAAAAGAGCAGTCGATACTGCAGTGTGCTAGCATTTTTCTTAACTAGGCGATCAGTTTTAGAATTCATACCACATTCAATGAAATGGAATGCCTTGCATTTTCGCTCTTTTAAAGTGCGAACAGCTATTACTGTGACCTGAGTTATACTTGTTCCACAGAGGGTGTGAAAAGCGTTGTTACAAGCTTGCGTTTCGCTGGGATGATCGGAATTGTAAACAGCAAGCTCTCCGTCTGAGTGAAAGATCTGACTGTAAAATAAGCAGTTCCTCTAATGAGTAACTGTGCTTGCTGACGCGGCTTTGTAGATAAATGGACGAGACTGAACTTTATCGTGGAGAAAAGGCATGTTTTTGGTTTGGAGAGGTCACTGGTGACCATTGATGTCCAGCTGCGCCTATATTGATAAACTCATGCTAAATTCAACCAAAAAATCATCCATTCATATTGAACTTCATGAGTAAAAAGTTGATTTGCGTTAAAAATATGATTATTTTATGAATTGAAAGTGCGCCATTTTCAAGGCCCTGGGAGTTTGGGGAGCCACCTGGATAGCTATCTTATTTGGCTTATAAAAAGTGGATAATTTAATATTTCATGTTCAGATGAGGAGTACTTGTGGTCTAGGAGTTTATTATCCCAGAAATGTATTGTTTTAACCCCCAGCCATTTTTCAATCCTCAGAGTTATTTTTTTTTACAGTTTCAATTGTGAATTCTCATGAAGATTTTTTTTATGTTTGCAGCCCATTTTCTCTACCAAATTCATGAAACTAAACTGAAATACAATGTAATTCTAAATGCTGTAAGTGTTTTTTCTGAGTTGAGCCACACTCGTCCTCTTTATGAAGCTTAAATCTTGAATTATAAAGCATCAAATTGGGTAACCCATAAATAGCCAAATTTGGCTTCTGCGCAAAGGGGTAATGACCTCACTTGAGTTCTACCTTCATAACTGGGAGAGACATATTGCAGTGCAGAGCAAATATTGATGGAGGAGGAGGATCAGGTGAATTTCTGCCAAATTACTTTACACACTCAGCAAGTTTTACTGCCCATAATGCAAGGATGTGGCAGAAGAGATGCATTATTTTTTCAAATAATTTCCTCCCAAGAAAAGGGTATGGCACTATTTAAAAGAAAGTCTACACACTTCCTTTTTTCTGTGACATGCCTCTATTCCAGGAAAGCCGTGATAGTGCTGATAATGGGAAGGCAAAAAATAGCATCCATGAATCTCCCTAACTGATGCTCGCTATCGTAATCTGGATGCATGCACGGCAAAACATGAATATATTTAACAAAACTACATTATTACACCCCACAAGACATTGATAGTGCAATATTTTCCCTTTCAGAATGTAATTCGTACAAACGAAAGTGCCTGGTGGTTTAATCAGAGGGGAACCATTTCCACGGCAACCTCCTCCTGAGTCCATTCGAGCATGTCGCTGCAGTGGACTAAACTGTTTGCCTGTGTACAAGGTGGGAAAAAAGGGGAAAATTCCCCCGCCCCCCCCAAAACTATGATTAAAATATAATTGGAGAACTATTTAAAATGTCCTATTCGTCAAACATTTTAAGCCTAGTACATAATTTTTAAGCCTACTGGGAAACAATTTTCATGTGGCTGTTCCTCTGCAGCTTTCAAGGAGCCTTATGAAAAGTGACTTGCAACATAGTAAATTCTGAATAGCATCATCATAATGCATGCCAGCTTAAACCAAATGCCATTTCTTATCTGATATGATGCTATGCCATTAGCATCATAATGCTCATGACTTTAGTCAGGCTACAAATTGACTTATGCTGATGAAATGTTATGCTTATAATCCTGTGCTATAAGCATCATAATGCTCAGGACTTCATAACCTTAATGCCAGCTCTTTTAATTTGGACATATTGTAAGGTTTAAGTATGCTGATGAAATGCTATACTTTTTGATGCTTGGTCATTAACCTCATAACGTTCACGACTTCATAACCTTTGCACCAGTTGTTTTAATTTGGTTACAAGGTTTACATACAGGCTGCATCCTTATGATGCTTGTCAGTCGCTATACCACCTCTCGAGCTGTTATCACCGCATGGCTGGAGCAAAGCCTTGGATGCGAGACCATCCGGGAGCACTAAGTTGCTGCTGGAAGTGGCACTGATGGGCCTGTAGGTGGCGATCATCCCTCTGGTGAAATAAACCCCAATGCCTGAATGCAATGATGGAGACACTGTGCTGAAGGAGTCACTGTCTTTCAGATGGAACATTAAACCAAGAACCGTATTCACTGTGATCAATAAAGATCCCACACCACTCTTCAGCTAGAGCTGGGGGTTCCCCGGTTTCCTGGCTAAATTCCCAATCTGGATCTTTCAACCTGCTACCCAATCATCCCCTGATTTAATTGGCAGTGCAATTCGTGCTCTCCCTCTCTACCTCAGCTGATGCGTGGTGAGCGTTCTGACGCATAATGGCTGCTGTCGCGTCACGCAGGTGGGAGCTACACATCGGTGGAGGTGAGATGAAATTACCCCACATGACTGTAAAGCGCTTTGAGCATCTATGAAAAGGTGCATATAAATGCAACATTCATTCATTCATTCATTCAGTCATTCATAATCATATGACTTCATAACCTTTATACCAGTTGTTGTAATTAGTTAATAAGGTTCACTTATGCTTATGCATGCATTAGACAAAGCTAATAAACCTGATGTGTAGTGTTGCCACCGCAATAATACTTCAAAAAAAAAAAAAAAAAATTTTCAACTATTTTTAAATCCATTGTTCACCAATTGAAGACCTGTGTGCAAGAAGTACCTAAGTCACAAAATAATACTTCTGAGATTCTGGGGGTCAAAGTTTCCAAAACATGTTGCAGATAATGACAATGGGCAATGGAAATGGACCTGTGCACAAGACTTGAATGCTTCTTTGCAGAAATCTCTGGTATCAGATGATGCTCTGGCCATTGTGGCTTTTAATACTGGTGTCAACTCATTTTTTGCAAAATGTGACTTAAGTACTTCTTGCACACAGGTCTTCAATTACTAGATGACAATAAAGGATGCCAGGATTAACCATCTGGAATTAAACAGACTGGAGGGAAAAGACTCTGGATGTGTAAAATATCTTTATCACATACACTGACAGTCAAAATTCTGGGGGCAGTGACACAATTTGTATTCTTGCAGCAAGGAAGATTACCAGTGTCTGGTGATATCTATGGGTCACAGACCTTGAGCAGTCATTGAATGCAGAAGAATTGCAACCAAGTAAAATATTTAATGACTTTAATATCTTGTTAATACATCAACTTGCTTTTCACAATTGCTTTCGCTTCCCTTAAATGGTAAAATGTGTATAAATGGCTTTAATTCCCATCAGATATGGATGTAAATTCCCTCAAATTTCATCTGCCAGTCTGCACTTTAACCTTGAATTCATTTACTGCATTTCAAATCCAGTTTGAGCAGCCAAGTGCCGAAACAATAGCAACTATAACAACAACAGCAACAAAAGCATGTCAGCAACAAAAACATGTTGGGGTGGTGAATGCTTAACATTTTGGCAAACTGGTGCCGCTCACAGTCACAGATGTCGCCCAATACAGGCCTGGGATCAGTTTTAGGAGGCACAAAACTGCTGATGATGGTTGCAATAATAGAACTCAGATTTCACATGAGACTTTCATTTTCTTCCCTCTGTGAGTTTAATTTCAGCATGCAGAGTTCAGAGAGCAGATAATTGCGGCAATGTGGGTCAAAATACTGTGGGTAGAAATCAACACGTCTCTTTCTCCCTCTACCTGAGATTAGACTGGAAATTCTCCCAGAGCTTTCTGGAATTTGACTGTTTTTCATTTTTTGTCAGAATGTTATTCCTAAAATATGAGGTAGTAGACTGGAAGACAGTAAGACCTTAATCAAACATGCACTGAAAAGCATAGAGAGAGAGATTTATTCCAGAGCTCATATTCACCTTCGTAGTATGTGACAGCCTGCCTTGAGTTCAGAAGAAAGAAAAAAGGAAGAGATGAACATTGGATTCTTGTCCTAATCTGATCAGTTCCTGAGAACATATTTTCATTTCATTAATCCTTTATTTGAACTCACAAATAATTGACCCTCAATTACAACGATGCTGAGATTACAAATTAACATATAGAACAATGAAAATATACAGACCAATCAATTAAAATATGTGCATTCAGACATTTGAAGGCTTCAGATCAGATTTCTGAAATCTTCAAACATAGCAGGAGAATTTATTTTAGGATGCGCTGGAGATGCACAAAAACTGAGGGCAGTTTTTCCCAATTAGGTATTGACTTGAGGCACTTTGAGCACAAGCCAGTCATTTGTGCAGCTTTGATAAGGACAAGAATTTATGTGCCAGAGCGACGGGACATAAGATAGCTATTTTCCTGTGAGGTCTTTGTAAATGAAAATGTATAAATGTATATCTCATCTCTTTGTGAGGGATGACCACCTAACATTTTATAAAAGGGTGCAATGGTGGGTTCCAAAGGGATCATCAGTGGTAAATCTGAGGTCAGAAAGACGAACTGTGCAGCTTCATGCATATAGGCAAAATCACCACAATCTCAAACTGACAAATACGCTGCTTCAACTATCCTTCTCCAACAAGGCACAGGGATGCTGGGTTTGTTTCTGCATTAAAACATTTGGCTCAGCTCACTAAAAAAAGACTAGTGATAGGATGTTTAAAGGAGATTTTTCTCGTAGCCAATGCCAAGGTGATTGCATTTGGTGACTGTTTATTTTAGACCCATTTGCAGTAGAGATGCAAAGGTTATCGTAATCAACATTTCTAAATCAAGAGAACAGCATGTTGTTGTTACAATTATGATTATTTCTTTTTTATTTAGTATCAAGTATTTTTACTATTATGACCGGTAATAAAATTAATTTCTCTATTTATTCATGAATTTGTTTTTTTAATGTCATTTTAATGAAAAACTGTTGTAAGTTCGTCATTCCCAACTGGACTGCTTTGCAGCAACAGTTGATTCCATTCATGTCAATAAAACTGTTTGAATTTGAAAAACAAAATTGAGTTTGAGAGAGGGTGAGAAAGAAAGAGAGAAATAAGGCAAGATAGCAGATTTGCATGGGAGGAGTGACTGTTGGCTTTCAAGTGCTAAGTGGGATTAGCTGATTGCTTGGCTTTATGATAAGGAAATAAATTAATTAAGTAAGCAAACAAACAAACAAACAAATAAATAAGACACTTCTGAGCAGGAACCAAAGCTGGGTTGTCATGGCGACATTCGGAGTGGAATTAAAAGTATTCTTCAGTAGCTTTTAAAATCAACTGAACTCACTTGCATGTATTCAGAAGACTGGTGAATAAGAGGCTCTATCAAACAGCAGAAGGCCGAGCAGCAGGCTTAAATTGCGATATAACGAACACACGAGGTAAACAAACCACCCAATGAGGACATAAACCCTCAACTGGCAGAGAAAAAATGGTAGATAAAGCAGTAATGAAATGAGGAATCTCTTTTAGAAATTCAAGTGGATATAGGCCAAGTAATGGTTTGGTAAACTATTTAAGGCAAATCGCAGGACACCTAACATAACCAGATTAAATGGTTCCCTTTCAAGTGACCATTAGCCACCAAATAAATTTAAGGTTAGCTTTTGATGGGCTACCAGCAGCACGCAGGACACCTTTGTGTGATGAGGTTTATTAGTGGGATTGCCTTAAGGTAACTCAACTATTATTGTTGCCATTATTATTGTTATTTTTCTTTAAATTATTGAAAAGAACCAGTCAACCTGCAACGACTTCTGCACACTCTGCCCTAAAGATTCTTTTGAAATTTTATAATGTTCAGCAATTTTGGGAGATGTGTGCTCATATTTTTCTAAGCAATTCGACAAATAATTTTTCTGCTATTCTCACTCAAAACAGCCACTTTGCTTCAATCAATGGTGGAATTTTCACTTTATTTAATGATGCCACAATTAACTTTAGCTTGCTCTAGCATATGTCCTGTGACCACCAAAAATGGTCACAGGACATATGGACCCTTAATCAGAACCCTCATTTTAGGCAATGATTGCATCATGTCTCCACTTGAGATAGACTATTTGCTTTTAATATGACCAACTTACACACCTTATCCAACTTTAGGGCCAATGAAAAGTTTGCTTATCCAACTCCTTCTGTGTGAACTGATTTTTTGAAAAATTGACCCTTTGGCCCACATTTCTTAAAAAATGACCGAGTCCAAAAAGTAGGTCAACTCTGGTGAGCTCAGTATTGATGGTTTCGGTGGTTTAAAATCACACTCTAATACCAAATAATGATACAAAGAATAACATATTCATCATATCAGGGTGGAATTTCATCAAAATGATCATGATTTAGCTTGTTAACCCTTTCAAGTCCATATTGGCGTCCGGAAACTTGGTAAACTTCTGACTAGGTCTGTGTTTAGTTCCAGTGGTTGGAATTATTACACTCTTGATTCAAATGATACGGAGAATAACTGTAATATCAGGTGAACATCCTTTACAAATAGTCGTAGATTTGGCTTGTTAACACTTTCAAGGCTGTCTTTAACTTTTGAAACTTTGTGCATCTCATAACTAAGCTAAACTGTTGTTGCTGTGAAATTAGATACAACGTGTATTTAAAGCCCCAAAATTATGTTCAGAAGAGCTTATTTGATCATCACATCAAGGTAAAAACTCTTCAAATAAATATGGCCTTGAAGGGTTAACAAACTAAATCATGATCATTTTAATGAAATCCCACCATGATATTGTGATTGATTTTCTTCCAGCCTTTTTTGAAACAAATCTATTCATTAGAGGCATTTTCAGTTTGCATACATTATAAGACATAATAGAAATAATACAAATGTACAGCCACAACATTCCTGTGCCTCCCCTCCCTGGACCAGTTGATTTTCCTCAATTTTTGAGCCCGCATAACTTCATAAGGACAGGAACTTGCAGCATTAAATTTTTAGGGAAGAAAAACTAATTTGAGCTCTATTAGAATTAGCAACCAAATCAATTTACATCCACAACAGGCGCCACAATCTAAAGCCAAAATCTTGTTTTTGCCCAGCACAACTTTTTCTATAACCAACTTTGAGCATCAATATCATGGGGTACATCATAGTTTCAACAGCAGAATTGCACCAATTTAATGTCTGTGACATAGAGTAATAGAAACCATCATTGATGCCCTGGATGCGTTACCCATTGTCTGATAATTCATCCGAGAAAACTTCAAAGATTGCGTTTTGGGGTAAATTTTCTGGGGTGATATCACCATGTGGGATAGGTAGTTGGTCAAAACAGGTTATAGCATATGAATGGTCTCATTTTTGTGTACATTTTTATACAAGGCTCACCTTCTAGCTATGATTCCTCCACTGTCAAAAAAACTTTTAATATGGGCATATTTTGATACTTGCAAAATGTAATATTTGTGATCCTATTTACTCAAGGAATTAAAACCAGGATAATGCTGAGTGAAACAGCACAATACCGAGCAAATATTGTGATAAAACATTATGGGTCTGGTGGCACGAATCCTCTGTGATAATACCAATTGTTCCGGTGTTCAGATACCTGTGGGCTCCTCAGTCGGTCAGCGAAGGTCACAATCACTTTGGTGCAAATTGGCAACCCCGCATCACAATTTCAGCTAGAATTTGACTTACCAGCAGCAACAGTGATGCCAGTAACATTCGCAACACAGGTAGTGGAAATTCTAACATTTATGGTTGAGGTCTGAGTGGTGGTTGTGGTTAGTTGCAGTAGGAGAAGTAGTAGCAGTTGCAATGCCAGAAATAGTACCAGTAGTAGTACAACATAGTACTCGTGTATTTGATGCTGCAGCGATGATGGCACCACAGGCAATGTTATTGGTGCAGGTTGCGGTTAGCAGTAGTAGCATAAACAGTTGTGTTACAAAGCAGTGCAAGGACATAACAAGTTTGCCATAAGCCCCTGAACATTTTTTTTTTTGAGCCTCATCTCCTGCACTGTCAGATGCTCCTAGAAATATCACAAATTGACAAAGGTGTTGATGCCACAGAAAAAAAATCAATCTAATTTTGGCATCTTCGCCAAACTCATGCACTTGTTGTTTCAGGTTTTTTTTTTTTTTTTTTTGCACACGGCCTCTGTTTCAGCTTACTCAGCTTTGCTGTGCAATCAGTGTTGACAGGGACCAAACGATGTGCACAGTGGCACTACGTTTGAAAAACATGCATTATATGCAATTCACCTCACCCTCGTCGAATGTCGGGAGCAATTTGACCTGCCATTGGTCAATACACAGACCTGGCTAATATCCCAGCGACATTTCTCTCTGATAATTTCAATTCTGATTGCAAAAATGTAGAAAATTATAGCAGATAACATCCTTTACAATTATGATCAGTACATTTTGACAACTTCCATTGGTTAAAAAATGACAAATTGTAAAACTGAATTGATTTGGATTTTCAAAACTACCAGTGACACTTAATACACAAATATATGTGGTATATAATACAGAACAATATGTTCATCAGAACTTTGCGCATTATGAGCAACTTGGTGATAGTAAATTATTTTAATTAAATATGCACACACAATAGGGATCTCTTGGCCCTTCGAGGCCCAGGTTCCTGGGTCCACTGTCCCTGTTGCTCCGGCGTTGTTACACCGGTGGTCTTAATGCATTAGCAATGATATCATTGGTGGCTGGCAGTGGTAGGGTGGTCCAGACAGTAGTATTATTAGCTGTACTATGTGAGAACCACACCAGTGGCTCTATTTAAGCTTGTCTTCCCAGCTTGAATATTTGCACCAGATGGACTAACTGATTCAGACATTCAAAACCGTGCATTTACTCACCTCAGTAAGTGGTTAATCTCAGTGGTCTATCCCCAAATTGCAAGTGACTTTGGCTGAATCTGCATGCAGAAACAGCAGAGATCTGACCCAGAATCACTTGATAGTTTGAACAGGACTCAGCATTGTAATAGAAGGCTTGCAATCATGTCATGTTATGCTTTAGATCAAAACAGAGCAAGAAATAAACAGGAACTAGGAGGGGGCCATGTCTTGCCGAACCTCCCGGACGATAAACCAGAGTGCAGCTCATTTGGTGGAGAGCACGATAACAGGGTTGGCAGTAATTGGCCCCATCCACCTAATCTAATTTACCTAAACATGGCTGTATTGATTGCATTGTTTCTACAGATGCAGCCATACAGATGTTGCACAGCGGTTTAATCTTAAAAAGGAGGGATATTTCAGGTATTAAGAAAAATATTGCACCCAAGTGAATCACCACCAATAAGAGTGATAATCACATACTGTGTGGTTATGTGATACATGTAGAATTGCTGAAAAATCAAGACCCCATCAGCTAGAGCGATTACATCCATCTATTTATTATGTACCCCGTTGTTTCCTGGGCAGGGGTCGAAGCGGAAATGGAGTCCATAGCCTACCAGCATATTATGGGTGGAGGCAGGAATACACCATAGACAATTACTGTAGAATGATTATACATAAAACACAAATGATATAAATACAGTATGAGCTGAGTTTGCTCATGGTCTTTTATGTGTATATCATTCAAATTATTTCAAAATTTTGGAGCCATATTTCACTCTGAGAGTATAAAGACTGAGGAATCAAGGACAGAAAACGATGTTCAGTTGCCACTTGTGGTTATTTTCTCCCCCTTCATTTACCCCTTCCATTATTGTTTTTTCATCTGAAACTAGGGCTATCAGCTTGCTGTTTTTTTTTTTTTTCTTATCTTCAAAAAGGCAGAACGCTAAGAAGAACCCTTTGACTGGCGGAAGACCATAAGGTGGCGGAAGGGATTTTTGTGTTGTGTGTACAGGACCACCTGCTCCCTCCCCAACTCCGAACCCAGCACTGTAACCCACGAGTTATTTTTTGGACATAAATGGAGATGTTCACATGTCACAGCACTAAAGTGTTTAATTTAAATCACTGATCATCCTATTCAACCTCAAGTCTTCCACAGGCTTCAGCAGCCTTTGAATTTAAAAAAAAAAAAATCTGTGGCCCTGCTGGTCTGGAGTTTGAGATTGCTGTTAAAGGTCAATACACTGAGTTGCCCTGACATGCTGCATCAACATGGAGCTTAACCTACATTAGATAATGACTAATTAGGTGAACTGAATAATCGCTGGCTCTCCAGCACAGCACGTCTGAAATTTCGGCCAGGCTCATAAAAATGTCAGGTTTAAGCCTGGCAAGGTTATATCTGACAATCATAATTTGCACACATCTATCCTAAATTTAAAGTGCGAAAAGTGTGCTATTCCATGAGCATAATATAGAAAATAAACTGAAGCGGCTGTTCACTTGAGAATAGTACCTGCACCAGACCCACAGTGTCAGGTCTGCCAACCGTACGTGTGAAAGACATCAAAAAGACGTACCTGTCACCGATTCCGAGTTTTTCCACAGTTCCTCTCGCTATTGTACTGAGATCATTAGCTGTCAGCCAATGACATCGTACGCCTGTGTGTCATAAAGTGAAGAGGATTGTCTTTATCATGTCGACTGAAAGTGCCAAAATAACAGTAAAAAAACCTGTAAAAAAAAAAGTTTGAAAAACAAGGTGCTTGGGGAATGGAGATTGACATTCACAGGTTTGTAGGAGTAGAATCTCAGATAAAAGATATAGAAACCTCACTAACGCAGCTCATTCAGTCAGATGAGGTCTCTGGGGGTAACGGTCTGCACCTTTACAAAATAAATCAATACAGTGAACTTGACACACCCCCTGTTCGTACGTTTTTTCCTGTTCGTACGTTTGTGATGGGTGCCCTAGCACTGGCCAAAATGACTTCAGTATATTATTGTTTTTTTTTTTTTTTTTTTTGTTGTGTTGGGTGCTGCTCTTGTCTTGTTTCATCATTGTTAGGTACATCCATATCTGCTAGGGGTGCTGCAGTATCAACTGCCCCAAAGAAGTTGAGTTGAGCGAGGCACTACCTACTCAAGTTAAACTTTGATTATGCGGGTGCGCTTTAAGTACAGACTAGCTAATGAACATAATCTTTCAGTGACACAGTCTCTCGGTGTTCTAACAAAATTTTCAAAAAATCGTCCATTTTTTACCATAATTTGACAGAACCTTAGCACAAAGTCATGAGATATGAAGGTAGGCACCTATCTAATACCAATTTTAATGTGACTAATTGATTTTTAAGGTGTTGTTCTCCTTAGAAAAGTTGAGTTTGTTCGTTTGAAATAAGGCGCAATATTGATAAATCCATGCGCAAAACCCGAGTCAGCAGCTCGAATAGTTCGACTTGAATGGTAACCATGGCAAAAGTTAGTCTCCAAGCATGCATTTTACAAACCATCTGATGCCATATTTGGACCCCTCACCCCAAATTTACTCTAAATGCAATGTTTCAAAAGATTCTGGCAAGAAAGAGTTGTTATATCCCTTTTCTTATTTTCTTCTGGCATTGTTTTTGGGTATCAACATCAATTGTCTTAAGGTAATAAAGGCGGAAATAGTGATTAGTAAAAATCCCATATCTCTGGTTCTAGTCGAGGTATCAAGGTGATTTAACCACCAAAATCTTTCTTTTTCAACAGGCTATCTGATGGTACTGAAATAAATGAAAGCATTTAATTGAGTTGAAAATTTTTATGGATGCACCGATCATTGTATCATGTTTTGCACTTCTGTTGGCTCGTTTTGTGCATCATGATTCGTCTTTTTTTTCAAGTGCCAAGTGCACATGCATAATTGTTTGTTGTCGCCATGTTGTCGGCCCACTGGTGTGGGAACTTTGTGCCTGTTTGGATTCAAATGAATTAAAAAATAAATTAAATAAATTTCAGTAATGGCAGACTTTTTACTTGAACATTGAGCAATCTTCGGACTAAAGCGGGATCTTCAGGAAAATAAAGGAGCTGTGTCATGATTACTGCGGATGCTTGTGTTTGACAAATCCAATTCAGTAAACAAGGCCATGAGCGCAAGTGAAAACTGCTGTCTTGTTTTGATCACAGTTTCACTAGAGACTTCACTAATGATTTTCGTCAGAAAACTGAAGAAATGAGCACTTTGGCAGACCAAGGTGCCTCTTTAGTGGTAAGTGTCCGCGTTTTGTTTTGGTTACAGTGCTTTTACAGCTTTTGTTCGCCAAATTTCAACCACATTTTGATTTTACATGTGTAAGCTATGTGTTTGGGGGACAATGAAGTCCAGATTATTTGCTTCCCATTTCCACATGATGATTCCCAATAATCATACACTGCTCCTTTATGAGCTCTAAAGCAGTTGTCTTTCAGATGTGAAAATCTGGGAGCAGAAAGTAGAAGTCCTTTCCAGTATTTTGCCTTAATCACATGGATTTGCCATGTGGAACATTTCATTCAGCAGGAGGTGAAACTAATATATGAAATCAGACTGAGCTCATGGGTGTTAAAATGGGTTGCACGCTTTTCACTTCCTATCCCATGGGCTCTCCACGTCTGGTCCCATCGTAAGGATATTTCACTTTGAGATGTATGACCAGAAGGATAAGATTATAAAAAAGAAACAGATGGACTGAAATTCCAGATTTTCCCTGAAATTCCTAAGGCCTGTCTGTCCCAGATATGTACACAAGTTCTGCATGCAAGGCTAATCTTAAACCGGGTATTACTGTGGTGAACTATAGTGCAGTATCTCACCAACAACAAGGATGCATTGTACTTTTTTTCCTCATATAATACATTCCTGAAGGAGACTACTACTGATGCTACAACCCATAACCCCCCCACTCCTAACCAACTGGTTTGTTTGCCCCTGCAATGCAGCCTTAAACCTTCGAATCCATTGAGTCCAATAAGCAGAAAATGTATCAGCCTCATATATTAGTGTGCATTGTTGCTGGGAATATTTTCTCACTTCTACTTGGCACAAGTGGCATAGTAGCTGTCTACTAAAAGCATCCACAGAGGATAATATTCCCTTGTTTCTGTGTGAGCATGTGTGCTTTTTGGGGTATTTACGTGCACTTTTTTTTTTGCAGATGTGTGCATGCGTGTTTGTGTGTATGTATGTCTGTGTTTTTGCATGTGTGTTTGGCCTCGTACTTGCTACATAGTAAGGACCAGAAAATTTTTTAACCAACAGGGTGGGGACATTTTTGGGAAGTTTGGACATTATGGCAAAATTGTGACCGGTTGGTGAAGGATAAGGTTACGGTTCGAATTAGGAATTGGTTAAGGTTAGGGTAAGGATTAGGGTTAGGCATGCCTTGATTATGGTTAAGATTAATGAGAGGCTGAGGAGACACACAAAGGATGGATGGAAGTCAATGCAATGTCCTCACAATTATGGAAGTATGAGGATGCAAGTGCGTGTGTGCATTTGTGCGTGTGTTTGCATGCGTTTGTTTTTATAGGAAAACAGGAAAATAGGCAACTGAGTTATTGCTGCATGTCTGAAGTTTTTACCCCCTCGGCGCTTCTAGCCGATGGGGTATTTTTGTCCCCTCTGCCTTCCACCCATCCGTCTGTCCGTCTGTCCTCCCATTACTTGTTACCGCTCTAGCTGCTGAAGCATTGTAGGGACAGCCCTCAAAATTTAACTGGTTATGCATATTGGGTGTCTCCAGAGTAAGCCTGGAACAAATACTTGAGTATACGGGTTAGGCGAGGACGCATGCCATGGAACAGACGACTGTATGCTCGAAAGCACAGTTTTAACCTCTGTAGAGCCAAAAAGAGGCCTAAAAAGCAAATAAAATAGAGACCTATCATTGCAATACCAACTTTTATGATGTTTTGATGTATTTTAAAACAATTTGAATCACCGAATCAAAGTAAGCATAGCTAACATACATGGCAAATACTAAAAATATTGCCACAAGCACTGTAGCTCACCTAGATTGTTTATACTTGTACAGGGTGTATAATAACGCCATTAACAAACTTTGGTGTCCTCATGGGTAGGAACACAAGTGCCAAGTTTCACCTTTATAGGTCCAGTGGTTTCGGAGAAGAAGATGTTTAAATTGAACACCTTCGAAAGTGGGCGTGGCCAGTGTTGAGGTCAAATCAAGGTCAAATATCAAAATTTTACGAACCTTGTCAAAGATATTTTAGAACTTGCTCCCATGTACCCATATGCCAAATTTCAGCTTTATTGCTTCAACAAGTGCTTCACTATGGCTCCATTTTATATATTTTAAATATGGCCACCATGGCAGCCATATTTGAAATTGGATCGTAATGCCATGAACAAACTTGAGTGTCCTCATGGGTCGGAACATATGTGCCAAATTTCAGCTTTATTGGTGTGGTGGTTTCGGAGAAAAAGATGTTTCGGAGAAGAAGATTCGGAGAAGAACATGAGCCCACTGCACCTTCGGTCCAGGTGAGCTAAAAATAGGTCCGTATTTTCGGGATAAGAAGAAAAATTTAGGAAAAAACAAAGATCGAGTGAAATATAAACTTTTTTATTGTCCATGACTCCATGACACTTTGGACGTACTTTGTTTTTTTTAGTCACAGCTTTAAAATTTTAAGCTGCACCAAAGAGGTGTTCTCATCAAATTCCATTTTTTATTCCAGTTTTAGTGTTTCTTAGTTCTCCTAGCTTACTTAATTATTGGCAGGGCCAAACAAGGAACATCAAAAAGCTTTGCGGAATGTTATCAGAGATCCGATTTTTACAAATTGGCTATTTTAAGCATGTAAACGAGTAATCAAATTAAAAGATAACTGTGTATGCATATACCAAAAAGGACTTTCAATACAGGCCTACTCCAGAAGCCTATTTGATGTCAAGCTAATAGGTACAATTTTGATCTCATTTTGTATACGTCAAAGGTCAGGCACGCCCACCTGTAAGGCATGCCGATGGGGGATATAGCACCGGATGCAGTCTAGTTTATATTTACACATGCAACACGCAGAGGATCAGGGTCGGCTGTTCTTCGCTCTCTGATTGGATGATGCTGTCATTGCTGCGCTATGTCAGTCAAAAAGCGCCCATCTGCATGGACATTACTGGCCAGCACTCCAGTGTGTTTGAGGTTTGGGGAAGAGGAAGACCAATCTGTGATGTCATTGGGGAAATGCAAATCTCTGAGTGCATTCAGAGAGGACCAATGTGTGATTCTATACCAAGTTAGCTGGAGTATGATTATATTATGAAGAACAGTCGATGATCTCACTACAGGAAAAGCACTGCATGACAAGCCAAAGAAACATACTGGTGTCCTTAAAAAACACTAACCACAGAAGCCTTGTTGAATAACATAATGCTAGCTGCTTGAAGTCTCCCCCTGATTAGCCGTTGCCTGGAGCGAGAGAAGCGGCTCTGTTCCATTTAGAGCTCGCTCGCCCGTAGTGCTGTTCTGCAGGGAGATCGGCCCTTTGCCACTGAGGACTGCTTCAAAGAGGGGATTCCAGATACAGCAACATCAATGTGAATATGTTGGTCCATTTTCTATGCACTAAACCCCCATACATATGAAGACTATGCACCAAACCCCCATACATATGTAGACATACACACATCTACCCCCCAACACACACATTCATCTACCCACCCATACATGCATACACTCACACAAAAACACACACACACACACACACGCACGCACGCATGCACGCACACACACACACACACACACACAGCTATCACAACTAGGACATTGCCTTGACTTCCATTCAGTGCGGACAGACTGACCCTAACCAGAACCAAATGCTGCCTAACCCTAACCTTAACCCTACCCAACTTCAAACCTGACACCTAACCTTAATGATGCCTCATTAGGACCAGGCTTTGGCTCCCATGAAGACCACTGGTCCTGACAATGTCAGTGTATAGTAGAAAACATCCCCAATAGGTAACAAAAATGCACCCCCCAACATACACACACACACACCACACACACACACACACACACACACACACACACACACACACACACACACACACATACATTGCATCACTGAATGTAACAGTGATAGCACACATCAATTAGCTTCACTGAGTCTGAGACCTTTTCATTCTCCCAATTACTCATTCCTTTTTTAAGAGCCAGTGCTGAATTAAATCCCGGGAAGATGGAAGATGAGATGCAGGGCAAAGAGTGAAGGTTATTACCTGCTATGAGAGATGACATGCCTTTTATGAGGTCTTCACACAGGACGTTTATCAGGTTCAGCTCAATGGGTTTGTATGGCACTCAAGGGTGTCGGTGACTGAGTAAGGGCACCACCACTGACAATTAGCATCTCTGCAATGACCTTCTTTCTTTTTATTTACTCGCTGGCTCATTATTCTCTTTTTGTTTTTTTTTTTTCTTTTCTAGAGAACAATGCTTACCTGGACCTAACCAAAGACAAAGAACTACTAAATAAAGTTGTCATAAGCTGATCAGTGTTACGAAGGTGATAATTCCACAACAGAGTATCTGAAGACCTTGCTTAGCTGAGTTGCTTGTCAGCTTTAGTATCTCTCTCTTTCTCTAGCTCCATCTTTCTTTCTCTCACCCTCTCTCATTCATATCTACTGCAGTTGAAATGTTTACTAATTTTTGCCTCTGCTTTTAATTGATAAATTGAAATGAGTGAATATGCAGTAAGTCACCTCACCCTCTTTCCGCGTTAGTTGCTGATTTTAGGCTGAAAACTTACACCGGCAGTCTACCCTCCATGAAACTGCCCATGCCTCCCTCCCCATTAACAATTTTTTTCATTCATTTTATTTTCAGGATTGTGTGGCCTGTAGGATGTAAAATAATCCCCGACTCACCAGAAGTATTGTTCAAAGCCGCTGTGGTGTGAAAATAGCCACATACTTTCCTGTAGTTCTGTGTTTGGCACATAGGATATAAAATAGCAACTGGGTCTCCTGTAATGCTAAGTAACATATAGGGTGTGAAATAATCACTGGCTATTCCATTATGTTGCCAGTAATGAGTAAAATGGTACCTGTCTCTTCTGTCTCAATATGTGGTCTGTATGGAGTAAAATTGCCACTGGCTTTCCTGTGGTGCAGTGTGGCTATGAGTCCTTTGAAAACTGTAATTACAGTTCTGTGAAAAAATATTTCCCCCAACCCAAATTCTTCTATTTTGTGTATTTTTCATGCTTAAATGTCTCAAATCATCAAACTGATTTTAATTTTAAACAAAGATAAACTGACCAAATTCAAAAAGTAGTTTTTAAACTATGATTTCATTTATTTAAGGAAAAAAGCAATCCAACCCCATCTAACCCGACGTGAAAAAGTAATTCCCCCTTTGTTACCTAATCAACTAATTAAACAAACTGAATATAATTGACAGCTCTGTTACAAATTGAATAAATTCCACAGCACACAAGCAAGTGCACCTCTGCATGGCTCAGAAGAAAATGAAGGTTTTGAAATGGTCCAGTCAAAGCCTGCCTTGAATCTGATTGAGATGTTGTGACAGCTGAATTGAAACAATTTAGCAAAGAAAAGTGGGCCAAAATTCTACGTCAGTGACGTAAAAGACTCACTGACAGTCATTGAAAACATTTGGTTGCAGTTGTTGCTGCCAAGGGTGGCACAACTGGTTTGGGGGGGCAATCATTTTTTCACATAGGTGATAGAGGTTTTGAGAAAATCTTTACCTCCAAAAAATTTAATTATCACTTAAAATCTTCATTTTTGTGTTTGCTCACTTTGTTGAATATAAAAATTAGTTGAATGATCTGAAACATTTAAATATGACAAATAAGCAAAAATAGAAGAAACCAGGAAGGGGGAAAATACTTTTTCTAAGCACGGTAGCCATTGGTGGTGTGGTTGTTATTTGAGAAGTTATAGATAATTGAAAAAAATCTCTTCATTTGGCCAACAAGAAACAAATCACTATTATAGGCATGCATCAACATGATTGATTTGGGATAAACATTTGTTCAATAGACCTAAGAAAAATTAATTGTGAAACTAATTATGCTTGGAGCAAGTTTGATCACAACAGCAAATTTTCATCAAAATGCACTGATTTGATATTATTGTCCTGGTGCATTCACTAGCAAGTAAAACTTTCACCTAAAAACCCTCTATATAAACTTGCAAAGATCAAAATTAGATGAGGACAGACACAACCTCCAGATAGATGGCACAAGGACAGATTTGAACCCACAGCCACAAGGTCAC
This sequence comes from Gymnothorax javanicus, assembly GCA_029692085.1. NCBI lineage: Eukaryota > Metazoa > Chordata > Actinopteri > Anguilliformes > Muraenidae > Gymnothorax > Gymnothorax javanicus. Next base: position 84,391,941 of record CM056201.1, read on the forward strand.
AGTGCAGCCCCCAGCACCACCATGCTGCCTATTACAACAAAAGTAATCAACAGTTTTCCATTCACCAACTCTGTTTATATCCAGAATGGAAACAGCAAAAGGCCAGGCAACAGCTGATTCCCAAATGTGCTAATATTGTTTGAATATAGATAATTATAGATACTTGGGAAAAAAAAAGAAGGAGGGTTTAATGTTTGTCCAGCTCTTTCATCTACAAAACAATAGAAGCCTCTTCCATTATGTTATGAACTAATCCAACAAACATTCCAGGAACTGTCTGTCAGTTGATAGGCCTGGCTATACTGTACTTTAATTTTAGAAGTGGTGGTCCCATGGGTGGTTGGGAAATTTCAGAGTCCCTGCGATGAAGTAGAGTCTCAGTTATTGAATTCTGCACTGTTTGGTGTAATATTTTTATTGTTTAACCTTTATTTAGCCAAAAGCTCCCATGAGGCATTTATATTTCAAGGTAGGCCTCTACAGGCAACATACCTGGTGGCTTTTTCTCTAAGAAGAGATACAGCATTAGCTGGATAGCAGCACTGCATAAAACCCAGGACAGCTCTGGTACAGCAGTCCATGTCCCAATTTTTATGAGGGTTCCCACCTTCACTCAGTGCATTCAACCAGCCAACTGAGATATGCAGCATCATGAACCACTTGATGTCACACACAAGTCCTGGTCATTAAATAGTGCTGCCATATCCCTCATGTTTGTTTTTGTAACTTCTTATATGCAACCACTGAAAAATTTGGCTTGAGAAAGCCATTCGCCCAGAGCAAACCAAACAAAATGAAAAATAGAAAAACGAAATCACTCAGTTAGAGCAGAGTGTCACATTCATCACAGGTTCATTAATTAGTTTGATCATGAAAATCAGCCGTCAGCGAATCTAGGCTGGTAATCTTTCCAACAACCAGGAGTACTTTGTGCCAAGCATTATCTTGGAAGCGAACATCATTTTGGGGACACTGTTGAGAGCCAACTCTAATTGACAAAGCAGCGATATTTGTCAGAAAGTTATCTCAGTTTTTGTCTCATGTTAGAATTACCCTTAAATGTCCGAAAGCAGTCATAGCTTATTATGATACAAATGTTCATGGGTGAAATCAATGTCAACTTGGTTCTCGTGAGCATTTTCAAAGATTATGCCAATATTTACATGAAGATAGTCTGCAAATCTTTGCATAGTTTAAGTTAGCATCTCATTTTATTGCATTTAGCATTTGGAAATGAATGGGTCACATTCAATAAAACATAACTTCATACCAATTGTTACAATGGAATTCATGCTGGGTTTTGCTGGTTATGTTATTTTTATTGGTTGAAAAAAGCTAGACACAGCAGAGGAAGTTTGATTCAGCATAGGATGCCTAATTTAATCTTGTAGACATTTTACCGGTCCTGTGCAGTAGATGAATAATAGCTGCTCTCTTTTACTGCTGGGGAGGTTCCAGTAAAAAGCCGGCTCACCCCTGTGAAGACTCCACCTGTGTTTGCATATCCCAGCATGCATTTCTGCCAACAAAAGCACAGTCCTACTGTCAAATCAGGTCATTTGCCCAGAAACATGCTTTTTTTTTTTTTTTTTTTTAATGGAACTTCCGGCCATATTTCTACAGGAAAAATCTTCATTTGCAACAGCTTCCACACCACTTAGTTTTTCATTAGGAGGGCAAACAGCATAAATAATGTGACTTTATGAATGTAGCAATAGAGGAACTCATGGGAATAAATAAGTTATCCGTACAAAAAGCAATTTTCCCTCCAAGCTGCACTGTTTACATGCATTTAGTGTGGCACACATTGTATTTATTTCACCTTAGTTCCATCCCACCTGAAAAACACACTTCCATGCTTCATTACCAAAACCCCTGAAAGTGGGGATAAAGAACATCATACTGGATGTGCTACTTTCCTTTCCATAAGGAAACTAGAGGTGGTTTAAGTTTGTCGGGGTTACTGGAAGATCAGGGAGATTGGCTATGACTCGTCATCTGTAACCTAATCTCTCATTGCTGCTACTTTAGAGCTTTGGCAAGCGTCACAGCAATGGGTCATTCCCTTCCCACTCTGACCCACCTCCTCTCATCAGAACTCCCATTTACTTCCTGGACAGGCACCATGGTAACACGTCACTATGGTAACACATCACCATGGCAACGGCTCAACCACAGTGACCAAGAGACAGAGGTATACCCAGCATAGATTGGTGCTCGGTTCATCGAGATACATAGTATTTCGAATATTGAAAGACAGACAAGTAACAGATCCCGATTTCCTGAAATCAAATTTAGCAATGGGCAACTCTCCAAGGTGCTGTTCAAGCAAAAATGAGGCAAAAGACAGTATTCACAAAGGGTTTAAGGCTGTCACTGCCTTCAAGAACTTCCAGAGGAGACATTTTTTTGCAGCAAGATAAAATGTTTACTCTGAGTATGGAACAGAAACCAGCTTTTGTTTTTCTCAGGGGTGTACAGCTTCAGATCTGGAGAGTTTGGCACCGAGCTAGTTTTACCCAGCTACCTGGACGGATAAGAAAAGCTCAGAAAACAAGTCAGTCAGTTCCAGTTTTATGAGGGTTCCAGGTTTTACTTGGTGCTCTTATCCAACGAAGTAAAGAATCCTGCTTTGTGAAACAGGGTTCAGGTGAGCCAAGTTAAGATCAGCAGTTTATCACTGCTTATTTTAGATATTGGGGAATCTGCAAATAGACATTTATGTAAATCATGTCAAGCTATTATTGGAACTGCCTTCAATTTTTTGCAAGCCGTCCATAATCCTGAGTAATAAGAGTAAAAGTTGTTTTGATTAGATAGATTACATATTAAGTTGTGCAGTCTCCATCTGTAAGTATTTAGACCATCAATATAAATAAAAATGCAGAAAACGATATGTAAATACTCCCACATTAAGGCTAAAATTACTGTTAAACAATAAAAATGAAACATACTCAATTGTTTTATCTAATTTTGCATAAGAACAGAAGAAAAACAAAGCAAGTCTGCATCACCTCTCATAAATATGCACTTACGGTGTACAAAGACAGAGACCATATAAATTATAGAAGAATGGACTAAAAAAAAACCATATAACAACATCCCCCCTTCAGCCCAATATTTTTTATCAGTCATAAAGAAATTCCTCATTTCGAGAACAGTGTGGAAAATGTTTGATTAATTCAAGCAGGTTATCTTTATCTGTAGAAGAATATTATTCTTTCCTGCACATGTTGATGAATCGAAAGTACTGCAATTTTGTTTTCATTCTCAGTCGCAATCTGTCCTCCATAATTGTATAAAATGTAGAATTAGGAAAAAAAAGACAAGGTTGTTTTTGCTGCAGCAAAATATTTTCCAAAAGAGATGAAAATTACAGGCTCTCGCTTTAAAGCAGATTAATTAATAACATTTGTAAAGCAATTGAAAAGAGGGTTTTGTTTTGTCACTGCATTACTCAATGTCAGTATTGGTTTTTGCAGGTTTTGCGCATGGTTTCGAACAAGTAGTCAGTTCCTTGGTTAAAACGGTATTTTTCAGACAGATTTTGCCTGCCTTCAAATATGATAACAAGTCACACAAATGTCCATTTTCTAAACTTCAGAAGTGACAGCAGATTCTGCACTAGCAGGCACCAAGGTGATGCAAAATCTAAAGTTATTGCCAGATCATTATGGAGTATCAATCATTGCAGAATCACAATAAAATACAAAAACACTCATCTTTTTGAAATTATAAGGAGAGAATCACAGCAGCTGTGGAATTACATGATGCAGTAATTAGTTCATTTCTGCAGTAGAACACGGCATCAAATCTTTTTGTCACAGAGTGGAGCGCAAGGCCAAAGCAAATTGCTACCAGACATGTGCCATGCATTCACTGACAGCTCAGGCAGGGCGGACTCAGGCAGATGGCATGACTCCCGGAGCAAAAACAAACAGACGAGAAAAACACAGATTTAACAGATTTCTTAGTGAGAAAAACCCTTTCTTTTAAGACTCAATCTGGCAATATGTGCTCACCTTTACAACTCAATAACAAAAAGCAACATTATGTACCTTTACATCCACTATTTGCTAAATATGAGAAAAGAAATCCATTCACTCTTACCTTCTGAATAAATATTTCAAGACCTCAGGGAGGATGTTTTTTTTTTTTTTTTTTTTGAAAATACAGTATTTCAATATATAAAAATGATATCATGATACAATATAGTGGCAGTGTGATATGCAGTGTAAATAGCAAAATAAACAGTATGAGCTGTCTCAGTTTTCTCTTGGATGCTGTCCTGCTGTGACACATAAAAACAACATTATTGACATGAGGATGCAAAATTACCCATAATTCCAAATGGAAGCTAAATGCTCATTTCTCCCAGTTCTTTTTTTTTTTTCCAGAAAGTAGGACAGTTTCTCCCATCCCCATTAACAACTTACAAATAATGCCAGGCTCAGTTCTCACAAAGCATAAGCAATGACATGGCTGATTCAATAAAATTCAATGCATATACTAGCTAAAATTATTCCAAATGTAAGTCGCATTGGCATTGGTATTTGAAAACATACAGCACAGGGATTTCAGTATCAGGTTGATATTCAAAGAACCTCTTATTTTCTCTGTAATGACAGAAGGGGGCCCATGAAATGTTTGACAAATTTATTTATTTAAATCCCATTTTTATGATTACATTTTTCAAGAAGCTCATAATAATATTCCTTTGATATTTGATTCCATGATTGACAGTTGTGTTTTCATTTAATTTTAGAACTATCATCAACATCAATGAAATATACTAGCTTATTTTACACATTACTATATTGCCTGAATTGCCAGAAACTTGTAAAAATTGCAGAGGACTGGAAATGAATCTGAGATAAACTAGCTTCGGGAGGAATTCACTAACCCACAATCAAGATCTTATTCAAATTTCAGATATGACCTAAATATTCCCTTTTATTTCCACTGACTGGGTATTCTCAAATCTCCATTTCACAGATGTGAGCCAGACTGATTGAACATGCGCTCCACTGCGATGATAATCTCGCTCATGGACACAGATAGGGCCACTACATATCGGCTCGGCCCAGAACGGGCTTTGATCTGCATCTCAATCTCTGGCTGTAGACACTTTACAGATTTATACTTTCTCTCTCTCTCTCTCCCTCTCTCTCTCTCTCTTTCTCGCTGAGCCTACAGGATATAACAAGGCAAGCCGTATCTCTTGTTCGGTTGCCTTTTATCTGTGGTGAAGGAGCCCTTACGGGGAAAGGTTGTGAGGATTCAAAAGAAACCCATGTCCCTAGTCCTCTCTTGCATCTTTTTCCCAGAGAGTAGGAATGTGGTCGGATACCCAGTGAAAGAAGATGGCATTCGTGGCCCCAGCTTCCCCCACCCCAGAGGTAGGATTCTGCGGGAACATATTTCTCTCCCCCTCCGCTCCCCTTCGTCAGCTTTATGGCTCTCACTCCGGATTGATAATGAGGTAAATTAAAACCTGCGGGGATGGCACACTCTCAGACAGATGCAAACACACTCACAAACACACACACACACACACACACACACACACACACACACACACACACACACACACACACACACACACACACACACACACCTACACATGCAGTCAAAGACACACAATCCGCACACACACACAAACATACATAATCATATACAAACACACACACACATTATATTATATATATATATATATATATATATATATATATATATCATACGTACACACTGGAACACACTCATACAAACGTGCAAATCATGAACACATGTAGGGCACACAGAATAACGGGTAGACACATACGCGCACATATGCAAAGACATTGGCACACAAACAAACGTATGTAGACACACAGGTACTCACATTCGTATGGACAAACACACACACGCACATACACACATATGCAACCCCAGTTTAGAAAAAAAAAGTTGGGACGGTATGGAAAATGCACATAAAAACAAAAAGAAATGATGTCTAAACTTACTTAGACTTGTATTTCATTGCAGACAATATGAAGTCAAGATACTTAATATTTCGTCAAGTCATCTTCATTTATTTGTCAAAATACATCAATTCCTGCCATTCAGGTCTGCAACACATTCCAAAAAAAGTGGGAACAGGGGCAATTTTGGATTTGTAATGAGGTAAAAAATTTGAATGTTGATGTAATTTGAAACAGCTGTTCTAAGCAGGTGATTCTAGTCATGATTTGGTAAAAAAAAAAAAAAAAAAAGCAGCATCCAGGAAAGGCCTAGTCCTTCAGAAGCAAAGACGGGCCGAAGATCGGCAACTAGCCCACAAATGCATCAGAAAAATCACTGAAAGGTTTAAAACCTATGTTCCCCAAAGGAGGATAGATCGAGATCTGGATATTTAACCCTCTAGGGTGCAAAACATAATTCAAAGATTCAAGGAATTTGGAGGATTTTTTTCATGTAAAGGGCAAGGATGCAAGTCTAAGCTGAATATCCATGATGTCTGATTACTCAGACAGCATTATATCAAAAACCATCGTTTGTCTACATGCGTTCAGGATGACTTTGGCAAACCTTTTTGAAGTGCAACCTCATTTCCACAAAAGTAGAGAGACGCTGTGTAAAATGTAAATAAGGACAGAATGCAATGATTTTAAAATCATTTGAACTATATAATTGAAAATGGTGCAAAGACAACATAACGGGTGTTGAAACTGACAAATTTTATTGTTTTGTTGTTTTTTTGTTTTTTTTTAAATAAATACACTCATTTTGAATTTGATGCTATCCACAAAAACTTTGAACATGGACATTTGTTGCATCACCTCTTTTAACAGTGACTGGAAACTGAGGAGACCAACTGCTGTAGTTTTTGAAAGCAAAATGTTTCCACGTTCTCGCTTGATGTAGGATTTCAGCTGATCGACTCTTCTCGGCCTCCTTTTTCATACATGTTGTTCTATAATGTGCCAAATATTTTCATTGGGTGACAGGTCTGGACTGCAGGCAGGCCAGTTTTGCACCCAGACTCAACCACTATGGAGTCATGCTGTTGTAATACGAGCACAATGTGGTCTTTGGCATTGCCTTCTTGAAATAAGTGAGGCATCTCAGCAAAAACGTCTGCATGGCAGGGTATGTTACCCCAAAACCTGTATACTGTATATCGTTCAGCATTAATGGTGTCTTTCTTAAATTCCTAAATTGTTCAACTATTTATCCGAGCAGTCGTTCACAGAGTGGTTATGCCCTTGACATCTGTACTTCTGAAAGATTTTTTTATCCCCATTACCAACCTGTTGCCAGTTAACCTAATTAGCTGTGAGATGTTCCACCAGGTGTTTTTTTTTTTTTTTTGCATCAAACAACTTTTCCAATGTTGCTGGCATCAAATTCTAAATGTGCAGATATTAATCAAAAAATAACAAGATTTCTCAGTTTCAACATCCGATATGTTGTCTTTATACTCTTTTCAATTAAACATAGGGTTAAAGTGATTTGCAAGTCATTGCATTGTTTTTATTTATATTTCACACAGCGTCCCAGCTTTTTTGGAAGCAGGGTTGTGCTACAATAGATGAGTACGTGGTCAACTTCTCTGGGCTCACATCTACGATGTTCCATCACACACTGGAAACATACATCCTGATCAAAGGAATGGATATTTCAGGTCTTTTTTTGGAAGAAATGGGCATTCATCCAGCTGATTCCAGCTACAAGTCAAAAAACAATGCTCTGTCATGGAATGGGGCTGTGTTAGTGCGATTGGCTCAAGTAACTTGCCCTTCTGTGAATGCACGATTAATGCAGAAAACTGCACTAAGGCTTAAGAGGAACATATGCTGCATTCAAGACAGCATCTGTATCCACAAGAAAACATAAAACTGCATTCTGCTCATATTACAAAGGCATGGCTGTGTAAGACGAGGGTGCAGGTGCTGGATTGGCCTGCCTTCAGGAACAACATATCCCCACGAGAGAATTTGTGGTGCATTTTGAAATGCAAAATGCAACAGTAAAGACCCCTTGCTGATGGATACCTTAAGACTTGTTTGCTGAAGAATGAGGCAGAATTACAGTAAAGCAATCACTTGATGTTTTTAGTCACCAAACAGTAGTTAAGTGCTGTGAAAAGAAATGGCAGCATTATGAAGCAGTAAATACTTCACTGTCCCAACTTTTGATATATTTTGTAAGAATTAAAATTTAAATAAGTATTTATTTTGAAAAATCAGAAAAATTCTAATGGTGGAACATCAAAGTACTGTTGTATTGTTTTTAATGCACTGCAGATAAAATATTATACAAATTGGTGCAATCACTTTTAATTTTAATTTAATACAACGTCCAAACTTTTTCTGATTTGGGGTTGTACACACACGCAGACACACACATACACATAATGCACACACATACACACAGGTGCACACACACACACACACACACACACACACACACACACACACACACAAATAAGTACACACTCTCACACTCCCTCAGGCAGTAAACCAGTCTCCCTATCACCATCCATTTCCCTGCTGCAGTCAAAGAAATCAGAGCAACATGCAATAAGCATCCCCGCTGGTCACTCTGCCTTTACCCCCGACTGCAACTGAATCTCCTCTGTGAGTCACAGGAGGAAAATAAACAAGCAACAGCACAGATATTTCATTTCAAAGTCAGGGGTGGCTAAGCAGGATCTGGGAGAGCCACAGAGTTAGCTCATTCATAATCAGTGCTTACTTGACCAGTAAAGGCAGTAGAATACAGTTAGCTTACCTCGCCTGGTTTCATTGGTGTACATGTTTCTTGTATTTAACCCCATAAACTCAAATTTTTCCTTGAATTTCCCCTTAAGTAGGTTCAAAATTAGCAAAAGCATTTTTTTCACACATTTTAACAATGACAGACATGTTGTGTATCTTCTGGGTGCAGTACTTCACTGATACTACATTACACTTATATTGAGCAACATACTCATGTCAGGGGTGCCAGCACTACCTCAAAAAATGTCTAGATATACATCTTGTGCATCATTTTATGCACATTTCTCAGTAATTCAGCAAGACATATTTGGGATCATCGCCTTGGGATCTCCACGAGAATCTAAAATAGGCCCCTAAAATAGGTCTAATGTTCCACAGGTTTGAATAAAGTGGATGACTTTAACAAATTAGCTCATTGGAGGTTTTAAAGGAAGAAACTTAAAACCCAGAGTCTCCCTCAGATCAAGGTTTGCCACCCTTGTTAGCAGAGCAGGGAAAACAGCGCCCCCTGTGGCCATCAACAAAAATGCACCTCACCATTTCTTACACATGGCAACACACAATTGCCCTGTTAAAAGCTTTCATTGTAATACATCATTATTAGCATTCCTAGTGAGATCAGGTCACAGAGAGTGACAGAATAATTAGACTAAAAAATCATAGGTCATTACAAAGATTTACCCATCGTTCAGGTCCAGTGATTTCTGAATATTATGTTCAGAGGAATCCCATCTACCCAAGACAGTCAAGGAGTCTCCAGGATTTTGTGCAATCTTCAGATAGAAGACCAAGTATTTAGCAATGGGGAATTTTTTTTTTTCGACAGTCTCCTGAATTAATTTTTCAATTTGATGGTGGGATGCCTGTGTTCAGCGTAAGTGACACTGAAGTCTCTAACCCAGAATTAGAATGTATTTAAAGGAGACCTATTTTGCTATATTTCCAAATTTATATTTTGATCTTGGACTCCCCTAGAGTACTCCTGATCGTTCAAAGTCCAAAACAGGGTCCTTATTTAGCTCATACTGCCATCCTCAAAAAAACCCATTTGTAGTCCATTGTAGTCTCTGCCTGAAACGCCTCATTGAGGTGGCTCTTCCGCTATGGCCCCCACTCCCCGTGTGCCCACTTTCTTCTGACTGGCCAGCTATGTGGAGGGCGGAGTTGGGCGGGACGAGGCTGCAGAACGCAGTTTTCCGGGTCCGCCTCCCCAGAGTGAAACGTGAGACACCTCTGCCATCTGATAAAGAATCGGCGGGGAAATTCCGCAATCTAACGCAGTACATATGTATAGATCTAATGAAATGAACTTGTTCTGATAAACGCAGCGGCGAAAGTGGAGGATGCAGTGCGAAAGTCTGGCAGGCTCAGCTCAAGCGCGAATTTGCTATTTACCTACGGCAACAGTGGTGAGTACAGCGGTTTTTCTACTCTATAGCTAGGATGCAGGGAAAGCTAGAATCCACCCCATATAGACACATTTGTAGAACGGGTCGACATGCCCAAGTGTAGACCGGAGACCATAGAAATCCGGTGGGTCTGAGTTCAGAGGGAAACATGGACAGTGAGGAGCAACTAAAAGTGGACTAACAGCTTATGGACTGCTTAGGTGTGCGTTATAAGGACCTGCTGGTTCGTGTGCATAGCTGTGGTGTGTCGGTAGCAAGGAGTAATGAACAGCTTCTGCGCTGGTATATGACCAAAGGGGCGAAAGCTCCAGGCTAAACGGCCTTTTCGGAAATTGCCCGTGGTAATGGTTTACTTATTGCGTCGGAATGACCAGCTTTTCCTCGCGGAAAATGGGCGAGTTATGGATAGTGCGCGAGAGCTAGATAGAGCTCTGGTTATGTCATGAACATAATACAGGTTTTACAGACCGTAAATTCCGTTTGCGTGAACAGTTGCTTATGTGGAGCTAGCGAATCGATCACCTCTACAGGAAAGAATTTAATATTCAATCGATGGCAATGCAGAGAAATCGTTTGTTATACCGGACACGTTATAGCCTGTGCACTTCCCTATTGCTTTCACCGGTAGCATCAGAGAGCTTGCCCAGACATTGGAGACGTATCAGGCTGACCCCGGTCATGGATAAGTAAAGCGATCGTTTCACAAGCACCCAAAAACGCACCCCAAGCTTTGCAAAACCTACGTCTGGTCTAACTGCACCTCTCCGGTTAGCTTCAACTGTAGTGGCTACAATCAGGCAACGTTATGATGAAACTGATGCTTACCGAAGTAACACAAGCATACCGATCAGAATTGCTGCATATAAGTTAACCAGGAGCATTTTTAATTAGCAGAGCACGGGAACTAACATGCAGTAGCTGATAAGCGGTCATGACTTTGAATGTAATCTGTCGTGCGAAAAATTTGTTTCGCGTCTGGTGTGAAAGCTGCTTAACGCACCCATAACGCGTGTATTCACGTCTTTGCATTGACTTTGAATGTAACCTGTCGCGCGAAAAATTAGTTTCGTGTCCGGTGTGAAAGCAGCTTAACGCGCCCATAACGCGTGTATTCGTGTCTTTGCATTGACTTTGAATGTAGCTAATCTGTCGCGTGAAAAATTCGTTTCGCGTCCGGTGTGAAAGCGGCTCGACGTGCCCATAACGCGTGTATTCGCATCTTTGCATTGACTTTGAATGTAATCAGTCACGCAAAAAATTAGTTTTGCGTTCAGTGTGAAAGCTGCTTAATGCGCCCATAACGCGTGTATTCGCGTCTTTGCATTAACTTTGAATGTAGCTAATCTGTCGCGTGAAAAATTTGTTTCGCGTCCGGTGTGAAAGCGGCTTGACGTGCCCATAACGCGTGTATTCGCATCTTTGCATTGACTTTGAATGTAATCAGTCACGCAAAAAATTAGTTTTGCGTTCAGTGTGAAAGCTGCTTAATGCGCCCATAACGCGTGTATTCGCGTCTTTGCATTGATTTTGAATGTAGGCTAATCTGCCGCGCGAAAAATTCGTTTCGCGTCCGATGTGAAAGCAGCTTAATGGATAGTACGCGACAGCTAGAGAGCTCGGATATGTTATGAACATAATACAGGTTTTACAGACCGTAAGTTCCGTTAGCGCGGACAAGTTGCTTATGTGGAGCTAGCGAATCAATCACTTCTACAGGAAAGAATTTCCAATTTAATCTCCGCCTTTTTCGGCTTTTTATTACCCACAACAACTTCTGAAGGGGGATGAAATTATGTCACAGCAGTGCAGAGAAATCATTTGTTATACCAGACACGGTAGAGCTTTTGCGTTTCGCATTGCTTTCGCAGTAGCGCCAGAGAGCTTGCCGAGACATTTGTGAAGTATCCGGCTGATCCCGGTCATGGATAAGTGAAGCGATCACTAACTGTAGTGGCTACAATCGGGCAACGTTATGATAAAACTGCCACATTGATGCTTACCGAAGTAACACAAGCATACCGATCAGAATTACTGCATATAAGTTAACCAGGAGCATTTTTAATTAGCACGGCGGCACGCAAACTAACATGCAGTAGCTGGGAACAGAGCGGTCATAACCACAGAGACAAACCCTTGCAATACAGGTTTTACAGACAGCAAGTTCCGTTACCGTGGACAGTTGTACCAAACATCCAAATTACAAACAAGTATTAAAAGTTAGCTTCAAATGAGGTTTATGTTCACACACCATCTGGAGAATTTCCCCTGATATCACTCTTGCATATTTAGGACACAAACATTAGCAACAGTAACTTGGCTACGTTAGCCGCTGTGCTACAGCCACAATCAACTGGCTATCATGTCAGGTTGGCTTATGCAGTAAAAGCAACTTACAGCTTCTGTGTCTGTGAGTCACGGACAGTCGCGACCAATACAGGCTTTATCTTCAGATATTTTACAAAGCCTGCGTTTGAGGCCAGTTGTTAGTGCTAACTATCGCTAGCGGTCCTGCTAGCCACCTGTAACACGTTAGCTTCACTTACATTATTTGCTGTTTTATCGTTACTTACAGCTTGTGGCTCCGAGCGCTTGATCGATGCAACTGCTTCAGGTTTGAGAAGCAGCTGAAACGCTTATCCAGTGTCGAATTATCCTTTATTGACAAAGCTGTCTTTGGTGAAATGCTGAGCACAAACAGCTAACATTCCCTTTGGCCGTGGCTGTTTGCTGCCAGCAAACAAAAAAAGCTACCCACTGATTTCTGGTGGCATCCTCTTTTGGAAGAGAAATAGGTGTTTTTCTTTGCGTCCAAAAGTAAACGGACAAGCAGCTTTGGGAGAGATACTGACAAAACTGCACCTCAAATGATCTGCGGTTCTTCTTTTGTATTTCCAAAAGTGTCGACGCTACTAAGGCATAGTATGATCTGCCGTTGTTAGTGCCTGCTAGAATAGTTTCGGTGTGGGCAGGTCCAGCGCCCGTGATTGGCTCTGGCTAGGTCTGTACTAATTGGACGGCACAACCTGACGTCAGGTTTTGCCCAGATCTCGCGAAGATCTCGGGAGGAGCTGTTCAGAGAGGAAATCACGTTCACAAAATCATGTCCTTGGATTACGGCAAAACCCCTGTATCTTATGTTTAGAAACTTTTCAGAGGTTGAGTATGGACAACTAACAATATAACATTACTAATATGTATTAAAAGAAGGATCAGCGTAATAGGTCCTGTTTAAGCAATGACTGATATCAAAGGACTGAAACTAATAGTAATTTCATTTTCTAGCATCTGTCACCATTGTTTTTTACGTATCATAGAGTAGTTTCTGGGCATATCTCATTTGAATTCACTTCAGACATATTTAATGACATGAAAATGGCCATGCCGGCCTGACGTTGAATGTGAAGACTTCTTGTGGCTTGATTATGCATGTTCTTGAAAAGATTATGATGGCAGAGGATCAGGCTGCTGCAATTATGCAAAAGATCCAGAAAGAGTCAGAGTTTTACATGGAAATATATTTAAGTGTATAAAAAGGTGACTCCTTATCCCTTTCTAAATCTCAACCACTTGGAGAGTACCACACATCAAAAATCTAGCTTTGGAACCAGTAATATATTCTGAACATAGACTGTATGTTAAAAGCAATAGTGAAGATACAGTTCTTTGATCCAATCAGTTTCAATACAAAAAAGGATTAAAAAAATACTCCCTTATCTGAGCTATGCCCACCCCCATGCATTTCCCACAGTCATCAGCCAATGCAGAACATAGCCTGGACAGTGCGATGACTCGGATACTCACATGAATAGACAACTCAAATGGAGAGACCCCAGGTTGGATTCAAACCCCGTACCCCATAGCTGCAAAGCAACAGTTTCACCCACTGCACCCCGCTGCTATTAAGGAACCAAAGTAATTTTTAAGTAGCTCCATGGGGCAGAAGGTAAAGCTGTCGCTTTGCAGCTAGAAAGAACAGAAATTGAATCCACCTTGGAGTCTTTCCATGTGGAGTTGTCCATTCGTGTGAAAATCTGAATGAATATTATATGATTTAATTCCTATCTGTGTTTGGAGGAGTACAATTGACATGATACAGTCATGCTTCAAGCAGTGAGGATCAAACCTGGGTCTCTTGTGAGGGAGCTCTTTGTTTTACACGCCCATCCAACCCCCCTAGTCTCCATCATAATGCGACCTTTCGCTCTATATGTTCACATTATGTCACTTCCTGCTTTGCAGCACAGTCATCATGTTACAAAACGCAACTTCTGTCTAACTGATCAGTGATATCAATCGATGATAACAACCCATTCACCCTACTAGTAGGTACAGCAGGGCCTGACTGGCCCATATCTACGGCACTAATAACAGATAACAACCCACATTCAATCGGCTGACAGCATTTGAATCGCCTGACCAGCACCACACATTGCAAAAACATGCTTAAACTCAAGCTCCACCTTCTTCCTCCCCTTTCAATATTGATTGATCGATTGTTTTGTATTGATTGCGAATTAGAGACTTATGATGCCTCTCAGCATAAAAATAGAATCCCCTCCTTCCCCATCACACTTAATCTTTCAAGTTCTGCCTAGATGGTCAGTAACAGTTCAATAAATCCAACATATTTCATCAAGCAGTGAAATATGAAGGCCAAAGGTGGAAACTCAGGAATTTATGGAAATACACGTCCTCCCAAGTATTTTGTTCCATTCACCTGGATTTGCTAATTAGCTCGGTTCTTCAGCCAAGAGGTAGAACTGATGAGTGAAATCAAATGAATAATTTAATATGCAGAGGAAATACAAGGCAGGACATTTACTTTCTGACCCCTGGATTTTCCACCACTGATGGGGACCACATTTTTTTTTTTTTTTTTTTAATTATTTTATTTATTCTTTATTTAACGAGGGAGGTCCCATTGACATCGAAATCTTTTTCAAGGCAGCCTTGGGGCTTGAAGAGGGTGAGGACAAATTGAAAATTTGATTGAGGCATGATTAGGAGGCAGGTTGGCAATTTAGCCATGAGACCAGGAAACCCCCTACTCTTCTCAAAGAGTGTCACTGGATGTTTAATGACCACAGTGGGACAGGACCTCAGTTTAAGGTCTCATGCAACAACAGGGTGATTCTTTCAGTACAGTAGCCCCATCACTGCACTGGGACATTATCCCACCAGAGGGCGATGATCGCCACCAACTAGCCCACCAACACCTCTGCCAAGTGGTCTCCCATCCAAGCACTAACCAAGGCCTCACCTGCTTAGCTTCAGCCACACAGCTGGAGCAGATCAAGTTGCGGTATAGTTGCTGGCTAAGTATAATGGCTGCTGGCTAGTGGTATAGCTGCTGGCCAACTGGAGAACTTTTCACATCTTTAAGCAAGAGACATAGTAGTTAGATAAGGCAGGAGTGGAATATTCTCTATCTTGAATAGACTGTTCAAGCCTGAGGGGTCTACTTCTCCTTTTTTTCAGTTTTTGTTTTTGTTTTTAGAGCTTATCTCTTTTCTTTTCTTTTTTCGGGGGACATTTCAGGCTAAAATCACCAGTAGCAACTCCTTAGAGGGGGTAGAATTCCCATGGGAAAAAATGATTGCTTAATGGTCATGGGGAAAAAAAAAAATTGGTTATTTGTTGCAAAAAGAAAAGGGAAAACTTTTTTTTCTTTAAAGGTTATTGTCTTTTAAGCCAGATAAAAACTATATATTTTTTTTCTCATGCACTGGCAACACATCTTTGCAGATCTCATGTACAAAAACAATTATGTAATCCTTGAAATGAAATCAATGAAAATGACACAAATACATACATGCAGCTGAACAGGAGGTATAATTTGCTTTAGATGATGCTGCTAATGGAGTATATCCGCTCAGAAAGTACAATGGAAAGATCAGATGGCCAATATAGCTGTTTCCATCTGAGGAGTCATATTTATTGGGTCGTAGATTCATCAAAATTGCATTCATTCATCAAACCATCATACTACAGCAAACAAAACAGGGATATGAGCACTCCCAGCAGAAATAAAGTGCTACCGTCCAAAACAGGATATTAAAAGTGACGCCCACTCTTCATAAGTGGATTGATCACATAAAATCATTTGTACTTTAAATATATTACTTATCCTAAATCCTTTAATGAAAAAAAAATATATATTTTAAGATCGAATCATCTTTATTTTGTGGATAATACTTGATACATCTCCTTGGCTTTGGCTACCGAGCTTTTAAAATGGGTCCACAAGGCATTACTGGATCTCAAGATGGGAACCCCATGTAGTAGAAAATTCAGTTATTCAAGAGTTTTCTCCTTTTTTTTTTTTAGCTCAATAGTCTAATTTGGAAGCTTTCACACTTCTTGCTGTGTACATACAGACTTCCAATTTAAAAAAATGTCAGATGAAAATAAGATGAAAAATCCTATCAAAATTATTTATTTATTTATTTAGTTTTTGTTAAGAGAATACAATCCCATATATCGACATGGTTAATCATGTCCAAAAGAAATCGTCGTCCCAGTACAGACTGACAGTAAAGTTTACTTTGGGGAAGAGTGACACATCCTGGCTTCTATGTATTTCCCATATTGTGCTACACATTTTTTCAATTCTCTTTCTTTGCATGTATTGACCCAGAGGGAAGATAGAGAGAGTTAATGATGGCGGTGGACCCACAGCTCATGAAGCGCTATCGTAATGAACCTGGCCTTAGGGCACTGGGAGGAATTAAAAGGGAATTTTGTCTTTCAGAGGGCCTTTTATCTAGGTTGTCAACGATCAAATATAAGCATCTTTATCAAAAAAAAAATTGAAGAATGGTCCAGTTCTCAGAGCGCAGCTACAACTAACTCAAGCGGTTAGCAATGGAGAAAATGGGGCGAGAAGATAAATGTTCAAAATGCTCATAAAACTCGCGTGAGCAGTCAATGTTGCCTTCTTGCAATTTACGCTTATTGATGACTTTCTTTGAAAACCTGATGGCGAACACACTTTCTGATTAATTTTGTATTGGAAGATCATGATGTTACCTAGAACTTCTTGAGATGAACGTCGAAACTTCTTACAATCTGCGGCCAGCTCGCACCTGTCGCCCGGCGATGGACAGCCTGGCCTTGGGGTCACGAAGAAAGTGGCGTTTGCTGGCTCTCTTGCAATCTGTTTGTTCAGTTTGGTATTCTAAAAGGTCCCCAACAAATTTAGCTGCACTTCACTTATTTCAACAATACGGTTGATTTCCTTTTCAAGGCATGATGAAGGAAAGAAAACAACATGAATCACGGCGTCGTGGAACAATGGTCGGTCACAAACTGGAAAACGGCAATTTTTCTCTGAGAGACCAGCCTTAACAGCTCTCTAGGATCCACAGTGGCAGCCCCGAGCGCACACGCCGTCCCCACTGGAAATAGCATCATTCCACATGCAGCACCAGGTCACAGGGTCAAACCACTCTCTTATAAAGTAAACAAACATCAATCCTTGTTTTGTATTGTATCCCAGCAAGCCAAAGTGTTTTAGGGACCCACCAATTCTAACCGTGAGATTTACTTAAATAAATAAACAAAAATGTGTATACCAATATCAACAGGCTCATTTGGGGACAAATAAGATCTCCTAGCACTCTAAAAGGTTATACTGAATCTGACAAAAAGATGGCCTGTCCATAACATTAGTCAGGGGTGCCAGTAATTTTGGAGCCCACTGAACATCAGAGTCTGTTGGGTAAGTTTTTTGTCTTCAAAAAATTCTTCACAAATTTTGTCTTCACAAATTCTATGTGCTTATTCTACCTTTATTTATACGCCCCAATCTCCCCACTGTTAGCACATTCAGTTAGTTTCAGTTGTGCCTCTGTTCAGAATACTGGGCCATTCTTCAGTTTTTCAGTTTTTTTTTGTTGTTGATGATGGTTGTTATTTGATCATGGACAGCCAAGAGAAAGGGCCTAGGTTCCAAAACCTTAAATTGCCCTTTAATGCTTTCTTTTAAAGTTTTCTATCCTACATAAAATAGTCAATATGAGGCCGTCTTCTAGAAGAGCATTCAGTCTTGATGTCAACAACATTAATTTAACAAAGGAGGCCTCTGAGGCTGTGGTTTTATGTGTTATATCCTCCCAAGACTGCTAATTAATTTTTGTCCCCCTTGAGTCTATGGGCTTAATCTCAAGGACAATTATGTTCACCAAATATAAACTAGCACTACAAGGGACAAGAATATCTACAAGTCCTGAGCAAATGTATTTGGCATCCAAGATTTTTTCAATTTCAATTTGGTCTTAGATTGTAAAAGAGTGGTTCAGGGAGCATGAGACATCATTTTCACACGTCTTGGGCACCACAGAGTGCAGACCTTAATCCCACTGAGAATCTTTGGGATGTCCTGGAGACGACTTTACACAGCGATCCGTCTCTTCCATCATCAATACATGATCTTGGGAAAAATTAGTGCAACTCTGGACAGAAATAAATGTTGTGACATCGCACATTGCATAACCTTATCGAAACAATGCCACGGTGAATGCATGCCATAATCAAATTGAAAGGCGGTCCAACAAAATACTATAGTGTGTTATTAGAAAATACTAGACTTTTTTGACCGGGCAGTGTTTGTGTCTCTGTGTGTGAGTGTGTGTTGATATATTTAGGTTGTAAATCAACATCACCGCCCAATTTGATGGAACCATAACTTTAAGTTGACTGGACGGAAAAGAAAAAAAGATTTCTGACTTGGGCTGTACTATCTGTTGCACAATCCAAACTCCAAACTACATCAGGAAATTGTCTTTCACAGGTAAGACTGAACAACTGATTTAGGCAGTATTTGCCCATAATAATATTATGTTCAGCGCTAACTAGTTGCCCACCAGAGTAAGACTATATATGCTAGCTATGTAAGCTAAGACTTTGTAAGAAGTTCAATGAAATTATAGAGTTCAGTTTAAAACCAGCTCAATAATCCATGATTGAGATTTACATCTAATGTCAGCTATACAGCTGTTTTTCTCCAAAACGAAATTTCATGGAAAGCTAACGTTACTCCTTTCAGCTGAGCAAATAGCTATCATTATGAGCCTGATTGTGTTCAGCAGATTAGCTGACTTTTCTCATACTTAATGTTACCAAGATGAAAAGTTTCCAAAGAGAAAGAGTTGAGGGTGTGTATTGGCCGGTAGTATTCGGAGGCCAAGCGCAACGACAGAGAGAAAGAGAGTAGCACAAACAAGTACAAACACAGAGAATAATATAGGCCAAACGCGAGTACTCGCGCTTCCAAAGGACGTATAATAGTCCGAACCACGGAAGCAAAGCGAGATAGAAAAAGGGAGAAGAAACTCCAACAATCAGAAGATAGAAAGTCATACAAAACCTGACTACAGATATCTTCGGCTATAGTGCGAAGCTAAACACAGACACTCTAGCGAAGGAGGCGTGCCGGACATCCTGCTTATATAGATTCTGGGGAAGCGCCGCCCCAGCTCAATCAACCAGCTGGGCAAAAAATTTGATGGCCCAGGAATTCGATATCGTCCCGGGACAAGAGCCGCAAAGAAAGGTCCAAACAACACGCACACCTCACAAACCATGACAGGGTGGTTCTACGGAATTATGTACCAGTCCATTTAAATTTCCACACCGCTGCATTCCTTTATTTTTTCATCTTTACATAGTTTGTTATTGAAATCAAAATAAGTGAGTCATAGGCTTTCAGAAACTGTATAGTTTTCCATATGCTGTTCGGCTGGTAATTTTGTAATGCACTTATTATTAAAATTATGAAAATTAGCTTTCGTACTGGTGATTTTTTTTTAAAGTATCTCTCAAATTAAAAACCTTATGCAAGACAAATGTATTTCTGTTTTATTGCCACCTGATATAAATGATAAGTACTAACTTTAAAGGAAAAAAGGAAGGAAAATAACCCAGATTTATGTCTTCTGTAGTTAAAATAATTTTTGAACCACTTTTTCAGTTACGTCTCCGACCAAATCTTAACACACAGTGTGATGAATTTGATCTTGTAATCATCAATACATGATTTAAGCTGTAAAGGATAAGAAAAACTATAGTGAAGTTACATCGCCAAATAAAGTACATAATCTCTGCTATCCAAAATGATAAGCAATTTTTACTTCTTCTTTTTTTGTATCGTGCAAACTGCATTTAAATGTTAAATGTATAAGACAGCACAAGAAAGCCGCCATGTTACTTTGGCTGGAAGGAGATGGTTAACTCATTCGGGCTGGTAGCTCTTTTGTTTTAAAGGTAAAATGGTGAAAGGTCACATCAGTCAGGTTCGGATCGCCCGTTTCGTTAGAATACCCAACAACCGTGCATTGCGGCATTGTCGAGGATTAAATATAGATTTCCAGCAAACTATCGGTTGTAATTCAAACAACTGGTATCTCTCAAAACACTCTTGATTATCAACGCAACTTTCAATACTTATACTGTGACTACGCACACTCGAAAGACATATTCAGCCCTCATGACATCACGCACCGGTATCACTCGGAACTTCTCAGCAGATTCCGCTACTCTTCATCAAGCCTTGGATGTGTGACGGAAAGTTGATATGCTGCGCCACCTGGCATTTCTTTGCCGGAAGACCGCAGTTGCCTGAATCCGTGCACTACATCGCCACCTAAAAATGGAGGCAAAACTAACCTTCGCAATATCTTTGTGTGGCGACGCTTCTTCGTGTCTTGACCCAAGAGGCAACCGGATGTTTTCACCAATTTGACATTGAACCCAGCGCTACTGCCACTGGACGCCGCCATGTTTATCCAGAAAAAAAAGTTCCGCGAATGGCTTCCGCAGTCACACATCTGAGGTTAGATGAGGAACGGATCAGCCGAGGTTTTCCGAGTGGCACTGGTCTGTGCAGAATATTTCCCATTGTTTGATTGGTCGATTATTTTTTATGGAGGTGATAGCAGATTCTGAAGTTTGTAGGATTCTGCAATGTTTGAACTAGGATAACGCGGTGTAAAAAATTTAAATAAAATAATGGCTTATCATTTTTGACAGCAGCCATTATGTACTTTATTTGACAATGTGAGTTCACCACAAGTTTTCTTATTCTTTAAATAATCAAGAAAATGTGTAAAAACATCATGCAAAAAGAATTTATTTCTTTGGGAATCACATTCGCTAACATTAAAAGTTATGACTGACAGAGCTAAATAATACAAATTGTCTGAAGACTTCTAACTGAACTTGAGAAATGAACTGTTGATACCATACACAATGTATTGGCCCAAGGAAAGTCTGACCTGGAAGTATATAGTTCCATTAAAGGTGCTACAATTGATATCTTTTTCTTTGCTTAAGTCTGAAGAATGATTCCAAAGATTATATTTGAACAAAAAAAAAACATAAAACTAAGTTTAAAAAAAAAAAAAAAATCATATTCTG
This sequence comes from Gymnothorax javanicus, assembly GCA_029692085.1. Taxonomy (NCBI): domain Eukaryota; kingdom Metazoa; phylum Chordata; class Actinopteri; order Anguilliformes; family Muraenidae; genus Gymnothorax; species Gymnothorax javanicus. The sequence continues at coordinate 84,413,524 of CM056201.1, forward strand.
TTCACATCTTGTCAAAATGAAAACAATATTTTAAAAATATATTCTTTAGGACCTTAGAAGTTTTTGAAGTAATGTTGTTTAGTTCTCTGCTTAAAACAAGACGTATTTCCCTTCATCCTGAAACAAATAAACATGCCTTAGGCTCATTAATAATCTTTGAAGGGAAGGAAAACTCCAAGGGGGAGATATTTTGATACCAGGCTTAAAGGAGCTGGGACACAATTACTGCAAATGCTCAGAACTTACATGTCAAGAAAGTGAATCTGTTTAACTGCAAGTCATAATCAGATTCCATCCTTTCCAATTTTGGCCTCAAAATGAATGGGACACGTGTTAGATTTGTTCAGATGTGTAAATACTCTTGTTTTTTATGAACCCATTTCTGTTGTTGCTCTTCTTTTGCTGATATCTTGCAGATGCTTAGGAATAGAGTAAAGAGGGGCATATCATTGGAATCTGTGGAGTCTGTGGTTTCATTGGAGCTATTGGTTGTGCGTGTGCATAAAGCAGCAAAGCGATAGCATCAAAATTTGGCAAGTGGGTTAACTAGGTGGCGCTGTAGGGATTTTGGTGTTTGGTAATCCATTTTGTTGGCGTCGGAATTGTGTTTGGAGCATGTAAAAATGGCTAATGCTTCATTTTTTGCCGTTTCTTCTGGTGTGTTCTCGGGACCCTCGGGTTTAAAGAGTTAAGGAGCTTTCTATGGAAATTTAAGGATTCAAAGTGCTATTTTAAGCTTTATCCAAGGGATACAAAGAATGTACACTGGTTGCCATTGCCAATAATCATAAAAGAAGAAGAATGCCTTCTAGCTTCTGACTTAAACTTGAACAGATTTACTTTGTTCAAAGTTGTGAACATGTGCAGTAATCGTGACACTGCACCTTTAATTTTAAGATTTTTTTTTTGAGTCTTCAATAAGAATTAGAAAATGGATGGTTTTAAAACTCATGTTCGCATAAAATTGTACCTGGGTTTCAAATCCTCACTAAATAGATTTTCCATAGGCACGTTTTTCAAAATCTCTAACTCATCGGCAGAGAGAAAAAAAAAAGCCACGGAGTACATAATTACAGCAGAAAAATACCTGATGTACATGTACAAGAAGAGCAGAAGCACATGTAGTGTATGTTACAATACTAAATTTTGGTTCAACTTAAGGAGCTCACAAAGAGAAGACTTAGTAAATCCAAGAAGTTAATTTTTTTGTCTGCGTTCCTGAAGGTGTTTACAATGAAAAAATGACAGCAATGTTCCATTATAAGGACTTTTCAATTTTCACCTCAGTCAGCTACAGTGGTACATAATTCAGTAGAATTGCCGTTGAGGAGGCAGTGGTCAGTTGCTGTAATAAGGAAGGGGAGGTTTTTCCACCTCTGAGTCCACCAAGCTCAGCAGTGAGCACTTGAAGCCAGTGGACTGTGACAGGACAGGTCAGCTCAAACTGTCCAGGATTTGAGGTGGAGCTGTAGTCGAAAGATCTACCCTGAGTTTCCCAACATTAATAAACACTTCTCTCTAGAGTATTTAGCAGTGAGTAACATTATTGGCACGCTTAATGAAGTACTTAGTGCAGCCACCTCTGGCAGGAATAACAGCATGGAGTCTTTTCCAGTAATTTATGGCAAGGTTAAGGCACACATTTGGGAAGATGTTGGACCATTCCTCTGAGCACATCCTTTCAAGATCCTTCACATTCTTGAGTTTGCATTTATCAACTGCCCTCTTCAACTCAGCCCATAGGTTTTCAATTCGATTAAGGTCTGGCGGCCATGGCAGAAAATTGATTTTGTTGTCACAGAACCATTTCTGTGGGGATCTTGAGGTATGTTTTGGGTCATTGTCTTGTTGTTAACTAAGTCCACCGACGGCCAAGTCCCAGCCTTCTGATGGAGGAAACCAGATTGTCAGCAAAAATATCCTGATACTTGGTGGAGGAATGCATTATGCCATTAATCTGCACCAGTGCCCCTTGACCTCTTGACCTACCCGCCATCGCATTTCACCATTGGTATGAGGCGCTTCTCCTTGTATGTATCTCTGTATTGACGCCAAAGTTGCCAATGCTGTATCTGACCGAAAGGTGCAATTTTGGTCTCATCTGACCAAAGCACCTTGTTCCAGTAATAATTTAAATGACGTTTGGCAAACTCCCAGCGCTTGCTTCTGCATCTTCCGGTCAGAAAAGGCTTTCCTCTGGCAACCCTTCCAAAGAGCCTTTGGTCGTGGAGGGGGCGCCTGATAGTGCTTTTTGAAACCAGATGACCCCAAGACGCCATCAAGGCCTGAAATTCTTTCATAGTGATTCTTGGGGATTTTGTTGCTTCTCTCTCCATCCTCCTCAGTACCCTGGACAGCAATACATGTAGTTGTGTCCTCTACCCTTGAGGTTTTAATCCATTCCATATCTTTGGCATTTTTTAATCATTACCCTGACAGTGCTCAGGGGCATATTCAATACAGGAGTTGCATGTCTCACTGCGTATAGCCGCAAGAAGCTCCCTCGGGATTCACAGTGGTCCAAACAAATAGAGTGTATCGTGGAGACTGCAGAATTTAAGTATTTTTCGGAGCCTGATTTCACCCCGGACAAAGGGCCAGGAGCTGTAATTCTGTCATTTGAGGCAGCATCTGTTTCGGAACTGCAGCGGTGGAAAAATATCAATATGTCTTTATAATTTCTGCGCTCCTGTAGCACAGATTTGCGTAAATTAGTTTGCGAGGCTCATAGAGCAATAAGCCATGAGAATTCGTTCTATAGTCTGAATGTAGTGACAGCTAAAGGGCTTTGTTAGGTACAATCGCACAGCTGAGTGATGGCGAAAATAATTGCTGCCAAGTCCGCAAATGTTTCTGATTTTTTGCAGACTGTCATCCTTGCAGAGTCACATCAATTATATCAACATAGCCAATAGGCAATCGCTTTGTCATTAGCTTTTCTTTATCTTTACGTTTCATGCATTTGTGGTGGTTGTTCAGTTAATAAATTGTTTGATTATTAATCAGGCAAACTTGATCGCAAACAGTTTAAGAGCAATTATGCGGGAAAGGGTAATGTTACTGAAGGCCTTCCTGACATCTGACGGCACGCCACTGCACCCCATTAATTCATCCTCGAACCTTGCCGCGGAGCGACTGAAGAATACCGCCTGCATCACAAACCTAAGGTTACGTTACCCAGCTGGCCAACTTACAGTGTTGTGACTGTCGTTCATTATTGCTAGCAAACTTAACGGGAGGCCAGCTAGGTTATAATGAAGCTTCTGGTAGGTTAGCAAGTTATATTTCATGAATCACTATGAAACAGTAAAGTTATCGTCATAGTTATGCTATGCAGGCCGTATTCTTCAGTCGCTCCCTTGTACATCAACGTGACAATTGACAAACCGCTAAATATTGCATCTTTTGAAGTGGGGAAAAAAAAATGGTTTTATGGCTAAATAATACAGCGAACTTGCTATATTTGCCCTTCTTTCCAGCCCGTCCTATGTAAATCAGCCACTTCTTTCTAAGCTTGGAGTCCTTCGGAAAATTATAAAAGCTCAATTCTCAATCCCTGTGATGGTTTTTGTAGCATCCAGGCACAGAACACATGTAACCCGGCAACCTGAAGCTCCGCAGGTATGGATAGGGCACTGACAGGACCACTGGCTCCACAATCACTTGCGAGAGCGAAAATCCAATATGGCGGACATGCAACTCCCGCATTGGTTGTGAATCTTCTTGTAGCCATTATCAGAATTATGAGGGCCTACAGCCATCTGCCTCTTTCAAACTCACAGTTGTTTTGTTTTCTTCATGGTTTTGGATGCCAAAGGGATATTGCATGCGTATTTCCATTTATACTCAAGTGAAACAGGAAGTGATGTAATGGCTCAATATAGTCGCTTAACACTAAGGTAAAACTTAAATAAGTGGAATTTAATACCTGGTTTAATTTTGGTAGAAGTTGTTCACAATAATCTTTAAAGGTGCCATGAATAATGAAACCTTGATTTGGAGGAAATAGATTTTTAATTAAATCAGTAAATGACTTTGGCTGGTTCCATCGGAACCGTAATATTGTACAGTATTTCTCACTTGTTGTTATTTAGAGTTTCTCGATAAATATATTTTTTAGAATTTTTAAAAGTATTGTTTGTGCATTGCCAGTCGGGGGTGCCGGTAATTTTGGAGCCAACTGCAACTGGAGAAAAAACTTTATAGACTTCACGTAGATTATAGACCCTAGAATACTGTATAAAAATGACGCATTGCAATCGTTTGAGAACTATAAACATTACATTGCTTTTTACCCTGGATAAACTGCAGCTCCCTGTTTACTTGTATTTATTAAGGGGTCTTTAGGGTTAAGTGTAGAAATAACCATAATAATGTAAAAACTAAGAAATAAACATACTCAACATGATTTTAACCTCGTAAAATGTAGTATTTTGATAAAAATTTACATGGTTGCCATGGAAACGGCACTTCAATGAAAAAATCTGAAAATATTTTGTGGCACTGATATTTCAATAATTCATGGTCAGATTTTATTCAAATAGTCTCATATGAAAGGGTTAAGATAGTTCTATGAAATGACATAGGATTTTTTTGTTTGGAACATTTATAAATATTTAATGAGCTCTGTTATGTAACCATAACGAAAATCGCTATCATCAACTTGCTTCATTTTCAAAATTAACCCCCTAGGGATGCACCTATCTAGAAAATCCTATGTCATTTCATAGATCTCCAACATATACAACTTCAGTCCAAATTTCAAGTCAATCAGATGAATATTAATGATTTATGAATGCCACAAGGTTGAAAATCAGTCAAACTTGTGATTTTCGGTAATTTGCATTTAGTCACAAGTTACAACTGAGGCAGAGGAAAAACATAGATTTTTGGTGTTTACTGGCATCTCACTGCATTCCTTTATTTATTTTATTTATTCTATGTGAAAATCAAAAATATTGAAATTTTTTAAAAAAATTGAAATTTTTACCCTGAGAACTCCTTAACAGGCAAGGCTTGCCCCGTCCAAGTTAGCGGAAGCGTTGATGTATCACATCAATGGACCATAGCGGCATGCAGCATCTAGGTATATATGTCTATGAGCTACCAAGTTCTCTTGGGCTACATCACTAGATAGCCGAGCCATCACAAAAAGTCACAGCAGCTGAATGTCCAAAATTTCTTTAGGAAGCACAATAATAGTGATTTGGTTGATAAACGAGGTGGAAAAAGAGGGACTGATGCAGTGAAGTATGAAGGACAAGAGGGGATTACTCAAAATGTTTATCAGCCAGAGGAACAAAATTAAAACAGCCACGAGAAGTCCTCTGTCTGAGGCATGAACACAAGGCAATGACGATTGTCTCTGCTGTAATCTCCCTTGATGCGTTTGAGCACCCAGTATAAGTCCATGTGGACTAAGAGAAAGATTTGAGGTCAGGCTAGGCTAAAGCAGGTGATTTGAATTCAGTTTAATTTATTGTAAATGGTTTGTTCATATTTTAATTGCAATGATCTAATCCTAGGAAACTGTATCGCTCATATTTTCTAGTTTAGGCACAATGGACAGGGTTGTTTTAGTTCCCCCCGCTGTCACTGCGGGGGGGAAAATATAATTCATTTGCTTCCTGTTGTGGTGACATGAAAAGCGACTGCATGGTCCGTTTCACTGTTCATCTTTTCTTTGAAAGAAATGCATAATCTTCAAATCCATGGTGTATATTAAATGTTACTGTGATCAAACTGTTTCATGAAGCACCGCCTGCAATCTAGTTCAGGCAGTCAACTCAAGTTGCTCTATAACCTCACTATTTATATCCTCCACTAACACACCCTCCCAATACGGTAGTCTATTTAACCTGAGAAAATCACCCAGCTCTCCCCCTGCTTGTCCATGCATTGCTGCTTTACTCCAGTACAGATGCTTGCTCTTCAGCCACACCACGTTATTATGGAACTCACTGATGTCCTTGCAAAGACACGCCTCTCCGGAGCATTCAAGTGCGAGGATTGGCCAGCTGTTCAACTGCTACCATTCAAATCCTACAGCTGAATGGCTGGCTAATTCTGGCGCTTGAATGACTAGCCAATCCTAGCGCTTGAATGCTCCAGAGGGGTGTGGCTTTGCGAGAACATAGGTGGGTTCCATAATAACGCAGCCATACCACCACCCCAGCATTCACTTGCAGACTGTGGAAAGGGGAGGAGGTATAGAGTTATGTAATCATTATTCCCCAATATCTCATGTAAACTTAACTGCGGGGAGTGATGAGGTTGGAGTCTGGAAGCCAAACTCTATCTATGTTCCGCTGTTGGAACAAACATTTCAATGTGATTTGACATACTGAAATAAAATTAAGTGCCATCAAATAGGCTTAGTGTCATTATCATTAAAAACGAAAACTAAAATGACAAATAATAATAGATAATAATGGAATTTTTATGACCCTTTTGACAGACAACAAGAAAGTCTAGTTGAAAACACTGTCACTACCACTATTTTAATCCAAAAGACTGTCACTGAATTTCATTTACAAAAACTTTGAATACTTAAAACCCTTTTCAGTCAGGTCTTAGAGGCAGATTTTGACGAAAACCATTGTTGACTTCAAGGAATGGCCTGTCATTTTGTTCCAGTATTTTGGTGGGTAAATGAGCAACTAATACCAAATGTATGCAATTAATTCACCATTATTTGAGGGAAAACTTCTAATCTGGGATAATCCGAGTGAACCACCATTCTAATATATAAGAAGAGTTGAGTCTTAATTAATAAACATGCAGCTAATGCCTTCATGATGTTTAAAAAAACTATCATCATTCAAGCACACTGCAATTCACAGAATTCCAGACAAAAACCCATATTTATACAGGCCACCATTTTATTGTTTGCTTCAAAGCCCTTATCAGGAAAAAGGTGGGAGAGAAAAAAAAAAGATGAAATGTAGCTACAAGTCCATACGACCTCAGCTTCCACTGCTAAGGGATGCCAAGGGAAACGTGCAAAGCATTCGGAAAACCGCCCACGTACGCTCAGGTGTGTTTTCGATCACTGTGCATAAGACACAAAACCACACAATACAATGGCTTTTCCCATTAAAAAAGGGAAGACCGCCAAGAGATGTAAATAGATACAAAATGAGCTCAGATCAGAGACAGAGACCTTTTAACTGAAACATTAACAGCAATGCTCCAAATAAAGAGCTTACTCGCCTCCCACAGAGGTGACCTTTTAAGATTTTCAGGTCAGCAACAGCGGCGTGTAAACAAGATTCCATGTCCCAATGTCATATTAGATCCCCACAGCACGCAGTAAGTGATGTTTTGCATAATCATTGCCTGTGCTTGATAGCACGAAACAAACAGCGAGTAAAAATGATCATTATTCAAGAGGAAAAAAACAAACAGGATGATTTTCTTCACAAAGATCTAGAGAACAGGCACAAAGACTCAAGTCTTCGGTACACTGGAGACAAAGTGTGGCGTATATTAGATAAGATGGTGTACCTAATCAAAAGAACAAACTGCAAGTGAGGAGTATATTACTCTATACCAGTGTATACCAATGAAAGGTATACGACGTACCATTTTATAACACTCTTACAAGAACATGCTCATCCCAAACATACAATGCATATTTTGTTCAGGAGATGAAGTGACATCGTCTGACCCAAATAACACAGAATAGTAACGTATAATCCCCAGCTGAGAGACACTTTTTTTTTTTTTTTTTTTTTTTGCTGTTACACTTTGGCTTTGTGATAAAAAGCAAACAAAACAAAAAAGGAAACCTCAAAGCATCTAGTGATGGATGGTTCAGCTCCTTCTGCAGCCAGTGCAGAACATAAAACAATTATGAGTAAGAAACAATCACTTCAATGAATGACACACCTCATTGGGCCCAAAAAGAATGACTGGCAGATAAACGCAGTCATTTATATCCCAGGTGGAAAGGTAATGCAGATTCATCCTAATCATGCCCAGACATTTCCACCCTCAACATCTTTTCCGGCACATCGACACAGGAGACATATTGCAACAGTCTGCAGAGAAGGGTTTTTTTTTCAAGCACAGGAATTTAAAAAAGTAAAAAAAAAAAATCATAAATAAATAAAAAAATAAACAAATTTTCAAAATGTAAAATTTTATTTCCAAAATGTAAGCAACAGATTACACAGGAAACTTTTGGCAAATGCAATCCTAAACTGAAAATGTACCTACGTCCCACCCTTCAAAATAAAAGACTTACACGCTAATATTCCATCTACCTCTAATATACAAAAAAAAATCATAAATATTTCAAATGGCCACAAGAGACAAAGGAATTAATTTGAAACAATCGTCAGAGAAAAAGTACAGAAAGTTTATAAACAAGAGAGTGTGCCTTAAATACAATACTTGTTTTTTTTCTTTTTTTACAAATTGTGCAACATTTCAGACTAAGGCTCTGGTCTTGATGTGATGACTGTTTTGGCACACAGGAACCCATTCAAGCTTCCTATGGTCTGAGCATACTTGTACATACAGCAGGCCCTTGAATAAAAGTAGGCCACTGTTGCAGGGTAGTATCTCTAATGGGGTCCACCAGAAGAATTTTGGAAAAGCATTTCAATGGTCATGCGCTTCAAATGGATGTAAAACATCTTTTTTAATGCCTAAAGCTTTCTTCATTGCAAAACGCTTATGTTTTAACCTTTAAGGCAGGAATACCTGGAGGGGCATTTAAAAGAGTATCTACAAATACTGAATCAGCATTCATTGTCCTGAAATGGAAAATGGATGTCTTGTGACTCATTCTCTTTACTGCTCATTTGGGAGTTAGTTTTCAAAAAAAGAGAGATTTTTACCCAGAACATTTTCATTTTGACTTCAATAAAAATAGCAAAGGAAAATTGTCAGTCGTTAGGGAATTAATAATGAAACTACAATAAATAAGTTCTACTTAAGTTGCAACTTCAATAGCACATAAGGTTACCCTTTTTGCACATCCCTCTCTCCCTCACTCCACCCGCACCACCCTCCCCGAATGAAAATTAACACTTACATCAAAATCAATTTTTATCCTCTTGAGAAGGTGTATTCCAACCATGTTGGTTACCCAGGAGATCATCTGCTTTATGTACAGCAAATGAAACGTCTGCAAATTAAAGAATTTATAGTTTCATTTGTAGGAGGGGAAACATGTCCTAGCATTGCAACCGTTGAGAAATGAAGCTGCATCTTTATGTCTCCTCTTCAGCGCAAGTTTTCAACGCAACACAACTGTAATTATTCCTCAGAGGTAATGTTCTTTTCTTTTTTTCTTCTTAAAAACTCATGGAATATTTCAAACATCCAATGCAATGGCCCTTTTTTATTTGAGTGTCTTTAATTTTGCTAAATGTATTTATTTATTTATTTATTTATTTATTTATTGATTTATTTTTTCTTAGTGACCTCAAACAGCTTTCCACAGCGGACAGTTTATTAGACCATAAACTCCGGAGGTTTCACCATTTTCCCACGAGATGGATTGATCTTCGATGTTTCTTCATCTTTTTTTTCCGATCGTGGTAGGTTTTTTCCTTTCTCAAAATCATATAGTTGAAAAAAGAGGTGATCGCTCAACAGTTCGACTTCTGCCAGCTTGACGAAGAGACGGAGAAAAATGTACTGTACAGTAATAGGGTCCAAAAAACATCCACACAACTATCCACTGTCTTCATATAACACAGTAGGGTTCCCTTGGTAACCTTGACTTCCTGCAGTAAAGCAAGGTTGTACTGAAACACCGCCTCAGCTCCCTGTTGGAGAAGATGCAGATGAAGGGGTTGACCCCGGCCTGGGCAAAACTCATCCAGACAGCTGCAGTCAGGTACCCAGCGGGCACCACGGGGCCCCTGGCAAAGACCCTCCAATAGCAGGCCACCAGGTAGGGCCCCCACAGGGCCAGGAAGAAGAAAGTGACCGCGTAGAACATCCTGCTAATCCGCTTTTCTGTTTTAAACTCGTCCAGCACCAGCAGCCGCCTCCGCCCTGCGGCGTTGGTGTTCTGACGGATCCCTAGCAGGGTCGGAGGGGTTGGGCCCCTCCCAAATCCCGCCAGCCAGTTCGCTGCTGCCTGACCACTCGCCCCAGGCCCATGGAAGGTCCAGTTCTGGCTGACGGCCGGCACAAACTGAACCGGCTTCATCTTCCGGCGGTCGTGGACAAAGAAGATCAGCTTGAGGTAGACAAGCTGGGTGGCAAGGAGGATGAGGGCTAACAACAGCATGAAGCCAAGCGAGTCATTAGCCCTGAAGGAGCGGTGCTGGAACGTACACTGATCCTCTTCCCTGATGAAGGAGTACGTCCCCACATCGAGGACTGGAGGGAATGCCATGGCCACTGACAGTGTCCACACCATGCAGATGACGGCCAAGCAAGTCCAGAAGGTGAGGCGTTTGGTGTAGAAGCGGTGGTGCGCAATTGCCAGGTAGCGCGTGACACTAACGCAGAAGAGCATGAACGCCGTGTGGAAGCAGGAGAGCACACCCAGGAAGGCAATCACTTTACAGGTCAGTGTGCCATACGTCCAGGCAGAGCCATTCTTCACGGAGGTGAAAACGAAGGGGAAACAGACAGCCGATCGCAGGATGTCCGATGCGCACAGGTCTAACAGGAAGTAGTAGGGTGCGCGATGGAGGCTCTTGTCTTTGACAAGCAAGATGGAGATCAGCAGGTTTCCCACCACGCCCACGCCAATGATAAAGCCCAGGGAGGTCAATTTAAGAAAGGTAGCCAGCGGAGACACGCTCTGCAGGTAGCTGTGGTCGGCCGCATGGCTGTAGTTCGCCATAGATGGAGAAGCGGGAATCATGGGATTAATAGCCTTCAATCAAGTCTCATGATCCGGAGGCGTGCGGGTACGAGGCGGAAGAAGGGCCAGATCCGTCGCTGAATTTTAAAGTACAATCCAGGCTCGCCAGCAGTAGCCCCTCTCGAACGGCATCCTTTATTCTTTTGTCTCATCACACCTAAATCCCTGGGAAAAACGGTATCCACCGATCAGAACTTCCTCAAAGCAGGAACCCAGACCCGGTTTCCATAACATTCTTGTGAAGATCGTTATGTTTTAAGAAGGAACAGCCAGATAGACGCGTCTCCTTATTCCTTATCTCCTTCATTTTTCCTTTCAACCGAAATGGCAAATTGGATTTAAACTGGTATGCAGTCACTGCAGAGCAACAAGACCCATTGTAGCCCTCATCATTCGTCTCGAAACAACGGCAATATTAAGCCTTAAAATAATGATGGACAATTTAGCATTTACCCATTTAAAATGTTGGCGCGCAGTCATGAAACGACAATTAATCACGATTGCTGTCCATTCCCGTCAGTAAAAAACGGTTAGCATCTCGCTCTTTATTTCTGTGGTCCTATTCCTTTGAGGAGACATCGCGATTAAAATGAGGCTAAATCGGGTTACGTTTTAATAACGGTTGAGGCATTTCTTCCTTCCAAATGCACCAAGAATGCCGAGATCACACCCAAAGATCCTGCAGAATTTATGTACCTAACGTAAACCGGGAGCACCCTCTTCGATGCTCGCAGTCTTTGTTTAAATTTAATGGAGGATGCACACAAAAATTAAGCATAGACGTTTTCGTCAGTTTAAATGATGACTCTAATTATTCTCCGCAACTTAATCAAACGTCTCTTCGATAAAGGTGCAGTTAGGTAGCGAAATTCTGTATCTGAATAAATTTAAGGTAAAACAAAGCTCATGACCAAACTGATCAAAGCAACAACTGCTATGTAAGCGATGAATTAGACTGTCTTTTTATGTGCAAAATTAAGCTGCGTTTTTTTTCCCAACGCGCGCTTCAGTGGAAACTACGTGAAGCCAAAGAATGCATGTAAAATGAACATAGGACACAGAAACGTGGATTTAACGCGTACACGCGCCCTCAATAATAGAATGGACGCTATCAACAGTGACTGGAGTATATTAAAATATAAAACACCAGGATTTGACTGCTGTTTGAAAACGGCGTTCGGAGCATCTTGACAAATAGCTTCTTTTCACGAAAAAGTACCAGGACCAGTATAGCAGCTTTCCTTCGCGAATTTTAAACATGCAATGTGCAGAATCCCACCCGCATTGCATTTCTGTCTAATACAAAATATTTGAAATGATCATTCCCTATAGCAAAACGGCACGTCCATTAAGCAGAACAATTTGTTAGTAAGGGCTATGTATTGACTGCTATTCATGCAACAATCCAAGGCCAAGAAAACGATAACGATTGCCGGGATATTAATTAAAACCATACCTGTTGATACCCTCTTTTTGTTTCCCAGGATGTTATATATATTGCAGAAGTCACTTTGCAGTAAAATAATTCTTGGTTTTGTTGCCCGTTCTCTTTTTTCCACAGTGAAAATACAGTAAACGGCAAGGAGAGAGCATGCGCACTGATCCTATTTGTGATCCAAGCCGCGTCTTGTCTCTTGTTGCAGCACCACGGTCTCTCCTGGCAACATCTGCTCAATAAGGGCAGCATCAGTACCCTTAAATTTTCATCAATAACACAGTCAGGCATCGTGTGTCAGCCGACGTGCTGTCATGTTCTATCGAAGGGATGCGAACTTGACTCCCTGCTTTCATTACTCAGTACTCGTTGCGAGCATTAATAACGTCTAGTTGTGAGCATTATTATTCGGCTACCATTCCCCCTAAAGCAATGTGTTCACGGCACAGCATGGAGCAGGGGGTTGGCAGCCTACTTAAAAAATAAAATGACGATATAAAAACCTTCTGAGTCCTACTTTCGACAATGCCATGCAACTGCACTCTCGTCAATATCGATTAGCCCCACAGAGAACATTAATAACACCAGGGTATTCTGATATCTAAGGACGTTCTTTTTTAGAGGGATTTTAATTGGCAGATTTGTATGTGCGATTACGCGAAGATTTCATGAGAGCGTCGTCGCGGAGATGCGTGCGCGCGCGCGCGCGTGTATGTGTGATTGGACTTTTCATCAAACAAGTGTGTATGGTGTGCAGTCACGACAACGTGCTTTCATCGCCCGGAACTCACCCACCTAATGTACTCCAGTCTAAATGCATCATCCACTTCGCCCCTCTCATTATTTGGCTCATTCATACCGGTTTATCCTAAAACCATTTCGACACAGCCAGAAAAACTGAGCTTAACGTTCTTGCAGTACAACAAAAATGGCTTCCAGAACTTAAGATGGTCTGAACACTCGACAACGGAGAGAGGATGCCCCGGTTTAAACATTTCGGGTGGAATGTGAATATGAAATGAGTCCATTAGCTGTCTCCTGCCTTCTACTGTTCGAAGCTACACAGGTATCTTGGTTTTCATTTTGGCAATGCACAGAGGACAGCTCAGCAACAGTTTATCGTAAAAAAAAATAAACAAGTAGGCTATTATTCGTCTAAAGTTAGGAAATTTTCATTTTAAAATGCTAAATTAACAGTTTCAGGATTAAATCACAACTGTACACTCAATGACTAGACGATTTGTAAAAATATCCATATGGGATAGCCCACCTGTCCCCCGTCTCCCCCAATCGCGGTAAATCATTATTTACCAGAGCGTTTCTGTGAGTGGTAGCAGTGGAAAAATTCGCTGCATCAAAAACTTTCTCAATTCACTCGATTTTATTTTATTTGTTAAGAGATCTGAGCCATTGTTTGTTGTGTGCATTACATGTATTTCTGAAGACCAAGACGGTGCTACAGCTCGTCATCGCAAGCGCAGACAAAGCATTTGAAACCTTGATTTGCATTTATTTAATGCATTTATTTAATTCATCCAAGAAACATGACAGAGTTCTCAGCCAGTTAAGCTATACTTCTATCAGTTTAAACATTTCCGAAAGTTCGTTGGCCAACTCCTTCACCGCACCGTAAGATACCTCAACCACCTTTATTCGAGGCGTAATTACGTTTTTTAAATGAAACAAATCAGGGGGTATATTCTTGATTTTTCTTCAGAACGTTACACGAGCAAGGTGGGTTTGATGCTTTCGCAAGTCTAGACTGGGTAAACGGGTTTTTAAAAGATTTTTGCGGCTATAACCTACTATTCAACAAAAAGTGTATTAAACATGTTGAATAGTCAGGTAACGTCATTGCTCCCCCCTCAATACCCCACTTTCTTTTCATTTTCCTTGCAGTGGAAGAGAGTTCCCCATAACGCATAGCATCCCATCTCTTTACAGCCGAGTCCATTTAAAACACACTCGATTCCCATTCAGCGTTAGTAATGTCACGAAGAGAAGAGAAGAGGAGACCGCTGTCGTTTGGACAAGTCAAACCCGCATTTGTTGCTCTGTGATGATCCACTGTCAAAACACTTCGACATGCCTCACCCCAGTCTTGCTCAGTCGACCATGATTTTCAATATTCTTCCGGTATTTTCGTACCATACAAATAGGGCGCTAAGCAAAGTCTTTTTTCCCCAACAGTGCCGAATACATCTGCGTATCTCTTCGTGTAACTGCACAAATCACTGAGCATAGCTCATTCAGTTCTGGTATGCTACAGCTCTGAGCGGCCGGAGAATCCAGATATTTAGTTTGGAAGTGCGGGCCTGTCACCGGATGGTTCTTGGAAGCCGTCTCTCAGTCACAATTGTCCGTTTGTCCTTCGCGCATACCAACCGAGGCAAACACAGAAACCCACGACTGTAATAGTCATCCCCAGCAGAAGAGCAACAGCATCGCCACCATCAATTGCCGCAACAGGCGGTACACTAAACTAATCAGAAGCAAAAGCACAGTCACTGCCCAACTCAACTGAATACAGGAAGCCATGTTGAATTTACCAGCACTAGTGCTCAGTGACGTTCTATCAGATGATTGGGGCGCGTTTCCTACTTGGGAGCCAATTACAATGTTGTTTTCGTGTTGCCATGCCAGTGAGGAACTCGTTTAGCTTCGGCTGCTGACATTCATGGTGTGACGAATAACTTATGATTTTCTTTTTCTTGGCATAGTTTTAAATATTATTTTTCATGAATGAGGATAAATATATTTTCACCAAATTCTCACTGGCTTGAATGACTTGAAATCAGTGAACAGTCTTTTCCAACGGCAACATGTGAACAATTTGATAAATCTCTTGAAAGATAACTATGGGAATGTATTAAGTTAATGCAAAGTTAAAAATGCTTAGTATAACAGGAGATTCTATTTTAGCCAATTTTCCTGAATGAAAACAATCTGCAGTTGCTGACTGCTCCTCTTGATCCTTAAATTATGAATCTGCATTAATAAATTAATGTAAGCCAGCATCTACAGTATGCTATAGCGAGCTCCAATCAGTGTTGCCAGATTGGGTGGTTTCCTGCCCAATTTGGCCGTTTTCGCTGGGAATTTGCGGGCAAAAATAGCTTTGGGTGGGTGGACGCATTTTGGGCTCATTAGGGATGAACTGGGCGGTTTTATATAACATCCATAATTTGCATCCCTTCAGCACAAAACTATCTCCACAAAGAAATATCCTTGTCTGTGTATTAATTAAAACATTTATTGACTTTTAAAAAATTGATTGACGACATTTCGGGCATGGCCATTGAGAGGAGGTAGCCAAGGCCATGTTGTCACACCTATTTCTTGCGTTGGCCTACGAAAGTGAACTCACGCATCCCCTCCCCCTCTTCATCCCAATAACGCCACTGCATGTTGTTATCCGAGACTGGAGTCACTGTGCAAAAGCTAGCCCTGCCGTAACGGCCATTAGCATATTCTATTAGTATAATCATACAAGTGGACAATAAAAGAAACCTAATGTTACTGTAAAGACTGGGAAAATGAAGTTGATCCAGAAGAATGGGTAAGCTACTGTCTATCAGAGCGGACAAGTATTAGGCCCATTGCAGAATCTGGAGCACTTATATTAGCTAAGCCCCTTTACAAAAATTTGAAGGATCATGCAAGAAGCAAAAACGTGGATCTTGGATCTTGATCACTTACTGTAAAGACGTGGAAGTTACTGTCGCAGACACCAAACAAGTGACCGATGACTAATACTAATGAACCCCTAAAAGCCGCAATATTTATGTTATTTATATTTTATTAGTCACTAAATGCTGATGATTTATTGGCTGTAGCTAGCTATGAATCCAGAGCATTTAAAGTGAACAGAACCAAGTGCACGTTATTCTTCAATCCATTCTGGCGCAGTATTTCAGGAGAGCACACTGGATTTTGGTGAGTTATGTATTCTTAACTACACACTTTCGTGAACAAGTTAGTCTGCATGTGTGTGAAGTACCGCTTAAAGAAGTTAAATTGGGGGCGAGTTGGCAAGCTAGTTTGCTTTTGATCGCTGTTTCTTCTCCTTAAGGGTGTGTCATCATTTAACTTGATGACTTCTGGAATTCTGAAGTGAACCATTAGGCTATGTACAGTCAATTTTCTGAACAGCACTTGCTAATTATCTCGCTTCTGACTGGCTAACGTTGGTTATGATGGAGTTCTCCGTGGGCAGGAAAACACTTGTGGACTGAGTGTTCTCCTAACCTTCGTAAATCTACGTTCAAGGAATAGACACATTCTCCAGAGTCTGATGCTATCGGGTTTATTGCAAGTCGCTCAAAGTGAAATACAAAACCCAGGCTGGTCTGCGCAAACCAAATAGCATTCATTCTTCATCAATCACCCGACACAGACTGACCACCACTTGTCCGAACCCTCTTATTTATTTGCCTTTTGACACATGCCTTTAGGTGGGATTAAACGATGACTTTTTCTACTTTATCAAACATTATTACTTTCTGATTGGTGCATTGTCCCTTAGCAACCCTCCACCCTTAGTAACAAGTTTGCCATTACATCATAGTATACCTTCTTTTTAGGCCTCTCAGGGATGCTGGAAGACCATATCTGACCCTCCCAAACCTAAGGTTCACTTGAAGGTCAGTGTGGATGCCCAAGTTGGCTGGATTTCTGGATATTTCCAGAATAAACCGGAGTGAGCCGGCTCATATAATGAAGCTGCTCATTGGTTGACAACCAAAATGGTCATTCCGGATGATTAGGTCATCTAGCCAGCCTCGGTCGGCCTGCCAGGGGCTTTCTTATCTTGGTTTTTTGGCAGATTTATGAGTTTTTGTTTCTTCTCAGCTTCACATTCTTACACCAGTTTTAAGGGGCCACAAGAACCTGGCTGAGTTCTCTCTGTTTAGCTTTGATTTTAGTAATACTCTGAATTTAGCACATTTTGGGATATTTTTTCAACCACATCTCTCTCCCTCTCTGTATGAACTTGTGCTTGTGTGAATGCATGTAGCCAGCAAGGAATAAGTGTTAGCTCAGCTCTCTTTTGGGCTTTAGATGTATTGTTTACTACCTCAAAGAAACACAAGAAATTTTTGTATGCATTCGCTGACATGAGCTCAAGGTTAATTGTTAAAGGTTAATATAATTGCTTAAATAAGTAATAAATTGATGAATAGCATAAGTTTTAATAAGTGTTATTTTGGGTGGTTTTTTTATAGTTGGGCTGATTTTGACTGTGTTTTAGGCTGGAAACCAAGTGACCAATCCGGCAACACTGGTTCTAATGTACTACTTTTTAGCTCACTGGCCAATAGGCCATGAGCTATTGTGATCAGGCGGCGTCCAACATCGTAGTCGTGATCATGATCATGATCGAGATCGTCATCCGTAAGCAAAATCTTTAAAAATCTTCTTCTCTGAAACTACTGGCCCGATTTATTTCAAATTTGGCATGGACCATCCATGGGACAATGTCAACCAAGATCATTCACAGTTTTGAAAAATTTAGATTTGTTGACTTTTAATGAATGTTTTTCTAATTAAATTTCTCCATTTACTTATAATGGAAAGATCTTTTACAATCATCTCCTATGAAACCAGTGGCCAGATTCTCTTTATATATTTTAGTACGCTGTATTCATACACCATTGAATCTCTGAAAAGCTTTTCTCAGAAATGTTGAACAATTGGCTCAGTTTTTGGGCAGAGGAGCTACAGGGCATTTGGTCCTATTTTTGTATTTGGATCTTGAAGGGAGGATGCCAAGACCAAGGCCGTCAAGACTTCCCACACATAGGGAGTTTGCAATTGATTTGGTTGAAAGACAGTCCAATACACATCACTTCTCACTTGTATGGCGGGGATGGTTTATGAAAATATTGATCATAATGAGCAAATAATTTTTTCTGAATTGTGCGCTGATGGCTTTCTTGAAGCAAGAAGACAGGATACCAGACAAAGGTCAGTTTATGATGGATCATTTTTTCAAAGTTTTTTTTTTCTTTTTGCAGTTGTGGCAGCACTACACCAGGAGGGTTTAGTCTTTTGGAATGAAAAAGTTAAATAAAATAAATGATATATTGTGGAGGAATGGAAGATATCTTATTACAAATTAAACAACCGCATTTTTATTTATCTATTATACAATGATATATGATATTGTGCATAATACCATCAATGTGTCATACTGAGTAAAGAAACTGAAGAGGTGCCCCTTGGTGTCAAATCATTCTGTAGTCTGTACTGGTTCTGCGGCACATTTATAAGGCTTCTGTTTAACAGTGGCCTATCGACCGTGGAATTTAATTTGGCAAACTGTGCAAACACAGGCCGGAAGAAAAACTAGTCACGGACCTAGTGTATTGCCTTTAGGTGATGGCTGCTTTATTGACCCGGGACAGTTAAATTGTTTTTGTTTACGCTTTGGACCACTTTAGCAATTAAGCTCACCGTCTCTGTATAAATAAGTTATGCTTCACAGCACTGCTGAAAGAAATGCCTATTGTGCTTTTCTCTTGTGTCATCAGCGTCTGTGTTGCACCAGTGATTGGAGTAGTCGGTTCCAGACAGAGAGCATTGCATTGCATTGGAACTCAGCCCTTTATGTGAATGCCTCTCCATAATTCCCTTGTGGGTCACTGCACTTCTACCCTTCAGCAATGAGAGCAACTTAACCTGAATTACCAAGGTAAAAAAAAAAAAAAAACAAAGAACTGTGTAAATGGTCTGAAACTATAAAGTGTGCGCTGCAGTGAAAGACCCTTTACTGTGGTAATTTGACAAACCAATAAATAACAGTTATGGGTGTCAAAGGAAAACAGAAAATACTTTTGTTCCCCCGTGTTAAATTTTCAATATCTTTTTTATTCATTTATACTGTTTTTCAATGCTGGAACATTAAGGTGGCATTAAGGCATATTTTTTGGACACCATGCAATGTATCCGTTTGATTAGAATGATTTTCACTTTCATTCATAATAAATACAGCTGAATTTTTTATTTTAAAAACTCTTTTATAAAAAGTCAGAATCCTTGAACATATTCCAATGAATAGAACCTGGTAACTGTTGTAATAAGGTCTTCAGCCCTGGGGAAGATAGAATTCATACACCAATATTCTGTCAAAGGTCGAAAAAGACAGACATTTAATTTTTTTGCATAGTGCCTGCAACACAATCTGTTCTCTATCTGTCTATGGAGTTCATTTTTGTGCCCTATGAGTCTCTGGTCTTAATCGGAAACATATATTTTCATATGCTGAAATCTAAACTACTTGAGACTGTCAATATTTTTTTTTTTTTTTTAATTCCAAGGCTCAAAATTATTATTATTATTTTTTTTTTGGACGGATATTTTGAAAAATAGAAAATACAGTGGATCAGTCCTACCAAACAGTAGTTAACTCCAATTCCAATTAATTAACCTTAAATCAAGAGATCAAATAGTCAAAGACATTTATTAAAATGGGTTAGTTTTTCATTACATTTCGTTATTCCAATGGAAATAAAAATATTTGTTATGGCTGTCAGAAATTCAGAATTGCATGTGTCATTTTAAGAGTGAATTTAATATGAAATGTTAATTTTTTCACTAATTATAGGATCATATAAAACTGATATTTTTGTTTGTTGGGAATTGTGTTTAAATGCTTTGAAATGAATTCTCAATTTCCAAATCAGGAAATACCTTCTCTTCATCCAGTAGAATGATCATGACAATGTAGTTTAAATATTGAAAATTTACATGAAAGGAAATTAAAGTATCTGTATATTTAATGACTAATAAGCAGGGTTATGGGCTTCATGCAGTGACGTTTGTAGAGGAATGGATTCACTGAACACCATGTGTGTATGTATGTTTAAATAAACTGATTGTAAAAGCCTAAAAACAAATGCAAACTTATTACAAACTTCAGAGAAGGAATCTGGACCAGATCCGCTGAAAGCACAACTCAAAACATAACTTAAAAACATAACTCAAAAGGGGCCAGGCAAGGTTGTGATCAGGGGCAGTCTGAGTCTGGCAATCGATGGACAGGATTCTAGAGGAGTGGTCAAGTCATTGTCAGTGAATGGTCTGAGGTCTCTACTGGGAAGGGCAATCCATGGGTAAATGGGCACATAGATTGTGCCCACTCTCAAACTCTCAGGCTACGAAACCAGGTGAGATCACCACTCTGAAAGTCCCTGAACACTGGGAGACAATTCCCAGTAAACTGGGTATTCAGGTTTTCTAGTGGTTTCTCAAGATGGAAAGTTACAGAAAACAAGATTAGGTGGCTTAAAGCACAATGATGTGAACAAGACAATCCAGCAAAGAGAATATGAGAAAACACAAACTTGTATGCACGCCACACTAACAAACGATTGGGAAATGAGGAGCATGCAAACACGCAAGGACACATGGAAGGAGGAGAGAGCAACAAGACAATAATTAACTTATTAAGCAAGACAGCACTGGAAACGGACACAGATGGTGAGATTGCAGGGAAACAAGGAAACATTCAGGACGTGATCGTTTCCCCTCCCCGAAAAGGACGCAACCTGGCTGCCTTGTGGCCCATCCCGGACGCTGATGCTGAAAGTCCTGGACCATGGAGGGGTCCAAGATGTTATGCCTTGGCACCCAGGAATGCTCCTCGTGGCTATACGCCTCCCAGTCCACCGGGGACTGGCATTCACGCCCCCTACGCCAGACATCTAGGATGCCACGCGCTGTGTAGGTGGGGCGTCTTCAATGAGTCCGGAGGGATGCAGGGAACAGTAAGGTGAGCTGTAATGAGAGGGACAGACAAGTTGAATTTGGGAGACATGAAATACAGGGTAAATGTGACAATGGGGAGGGGGGAAGACAAGCCTGACTGCTGAAGGCTATAGGACCGGGAGATGGAGAAGGGACCACTGAAATGAGGGGCAAGCTTCTTGGAAATTTCCCTTAGGGGACATTACGGGTCGCAAGCCACTCCTTCTGACCCAGCCAGTAGCTGGGAGCAGAGCAGCGTTGGTGGTTGCTCTGCTTCTGGAAGACTGCAACTTGCCTATCAAGGAAAGCATGGGCCAGAGTTTATGGTAGGATTTTTCTTGTCAGTCAATGTGTCTTGATGGGATTAATTTTGCCAGTCAAATCTAAAAAAATCCGGTCATATGTTGCGTGGTGTGGGTATTTACATTGCAAAGAAATTGTACTCCTTAGTTTGGTTGACTCAAGAATGATAATGTCTGTTCAATCAATTTAATTGTTCATTGAATCCAATTGCACATATCCATAGTTAGGCTGCTACAAGGGTATTTCAAATTCAGTCATGCAAAAAAGGCTTGCAGTATCCTTACATTTGATTATCATAACCCGGTTCCTGTTTTTATTCGCCTGATTAACAATCCAACAATTTGTTTATGTAGGCCTAAAAATCAAGGCCAATATGTAGCCTGTAATGATCAAGAAATGACAGCAACAAAGTGATCAGATTCTTAGAACCTGAATGGTAGGTAAGGGTGAAGTTTATGCGGACAAAAAAGTGACCACTGGGCCTGCCTTGGGTTTAATCATTTAGGCGAGTTGAGGTACTCAGGGTTCCTAGGTTTTCCATACAAGAAAAGAGATACTGGCCCCCTCAAATCAGTACCTCCACTTTTCGAATGCCGGCTTGATGGTCAGGAACTTGTTATCCCTGATGCTGTAATTAGTCTCTGCAGGGGATGCCCGATGGGAAAAGAAGGCACAAGCATGGACTCTCTACCCACAGGGAGCAGACTGCCCCAGCACTAAGGCTGGAGGTGTCCACCTCAATGATGAACTGGCACTGGCGCTCAGGGAGAGCCAGGGCGGGTGTTGGTGAGCCCTAATTTGATCTGGCAGAAAGCACTGGTGGCTTGTGGGGTCCAGCAAAAGGGAACTTTGTTGGAGGTGAGGGCCGTGAGTGGAGGAGGTACTGTTGAGTAGCCTCAAATGAAACACCTCTAAAAATTGGTAAAGCTAAGGAACCTTTCATCAGGTCCAGTCAATCCAGGACAGATTGAGCCCTTTGTCGATCCTTCTTTATTTAACCCTGGGAGACAGTGAAACCCAGGATCTGAATAAACGTCTGGTGGAATTCACATTTCTCAAGTTTCAAGGGGGCTGATTTTTAAGCATCGCTGAATTACCTGGCACACATAATGGCTAGGTTCCTCCTGGGTGTGGAAGAATGCCTGGATGTCATCAAGGTAGACGTACACAAAGTGAGAGATCGTGTCATGGAGGACATTGTTGATGAGGTTCTGGAATGCTGCGGGGGCGTTAGTGAGCCTGAATTGCATCACCAATACTCATAGTAGCCGGATGGGGTATTGAATGCTGTCAACTACTTGTCGCCTTCCTTAATGTGTACCATGTGGTAGGAGTTGCACAGGTCTTACTTGGTGAAGTAGTGGCACCCTTGGAGACTGGTGAAGGCAGATTCCATCAGTGGCAGAGGGTAGGGATTCTTGACTGTGATGGAGTTCAAGCCCCTATAGTCAATGCATGAGCTGAGGAATCCATACTTTTTGGGTTTGAAGAACAGGTCAGCTCCAGCTGGTTGGATTACGCCTGAGGCTAAGAACTCGGATGTGTGCTCATTCATTGCCTTGGATTCAAGAGCTGAAAGTGAATACAGCTGACCCCTAGGCGGCAACATCCCCAGGAGGAAATGGATGGCACAGTCAGAGGGGCAGTGAGGATGAAGTGACATAGCACAGGACTTGCTGAAGGCCTGGCGGAGATCATGATAGATGGTGAGAACCCCCTTCTGGTCAGGTGGCTCCTTCTTGTGGCCAGAAGGAAGATACGGCTGCTTCTGTGAGCACCTCTCTACCCTAAACGGGACAGGGTCGGTGGACTGGGCATTCATTCAACAATAAGATGGTCAGTGCTTCCACAATATAGACACAGGCTGAAATTCATATGTCGTTAGCATTCAGCAGGGCTAAACTGGTATAGCCTGGCACAGTCCACTTACATAGGTTTTGAAAGAGGTTGTCAGAGAGTCAGTCTGGTGGTTGAGTGGTCATCCAGGACTACATCAGCCCGGCCGAAGAGAAACATGTCATACTGCACCCAGTGGTCCCAACTGCTGGTAGCAGTCAGCGTTCAAAAGTGGATCGAGTAATCGGGGACAGACTAGTTTCCCTAGTGGAATTGAAGCAGGCACCAAGCCGCAGTGTGGCCAGAATGGCCTTCGTTAATGACTTTCTTCATCTCAGCAAAAGCCAGAAAACTCTGTAATGCCAGATCCCCAGCCTTCTAGCATGCAGCAGCCCAGTTGCTGGCACACTCAGTTAGGCGGGTGATGACAAACACAACCTGGAATGCTCTGTAGGGAAAGATGATGGTTAGAGGTTGAATACCATGGAGCACTGAGACAGGAAACTGTGTAAGGATGGGTTGTTATCATAAAGATCCAGCTGGGCGATGTTAGCTCCCGTGGTGCAGCACATTGGGTCTGGGTATGCAGGTGGAGCAAGCTGGCAGCTTGGGAAGTGGGGGCGGAGTCCAAGGAGATGGCAATGATGGCCGCTAGCTGATTGGAGATGGCACAGATGGACTGATGACACTGGTGTAGTTCTGCCTCTTTCTGGCCAGGCTGATCCCGTGGAACCGAATGGTATCTGCTGGGTGAGAGTGACCTGCTGGTTCTATGGATGTTGGGAATGTAATGTCATGAGAGGGAACCAGGTGGAGATCCACTGAAAGCCACTTGGCACTTATAATATCATATATTTTCAAGCTCCTTGGCACTTCTAAAACATGAAAAAGTCAAAAGGGGTTGGGCAAGAGAATGGTCAGGGGCAATCTGGGTCTGGGTCTGGCAAGTGGCAAAAACGATTCTGGACAAACAGTCAAGCCATTGTCAGTGAATGGTCTGGGGTCTAAACTAAGAATTGCAATTCGTGGGTAACTGGGCATGTAGACTGTGCCCTCTCTGGAACTCCAAGGATGGGAGACTGCGTGCAATCCCCACTCTGAATGCCACAGAAAACTGGGAGACAATCCCTTATAAACTCATTACTTGGTTTTCCTATTAATTACAGGAGATGGATAGTTTCGGTGAACTAGACTTGGAGCTGGTTTAATGCACAACAAAGAGAACGAGACAAATCAGCAAAAGGAAGATGAGAAAACTGGAACTTCTATACACACCATGCCAATAAACAATTAGGAAATGGGGAATGTGCAAATACACAAGGACACGTGGAGGGAGGGGACAGAAACAAACCAATAATTAATCAGTTAAGGAAGACAGCACTAGACACCGTCACAGATGGCTGGATTGTCGGGAAACAATTGAAGAAACATTCAGGACTGGTAACAAACTACTCTGTTCTCTATGGACTGTACTTTTTCTTTTTTTCACACCGAGCCTACCAGCTGCTGATTGCCAATGTTCCATTGCTTTTGGGGAAAAAAACATATTGGAGTTTTTTTAAATCAGTAGATTTTTTTTCCACTAATTAACACGCTGTGCTAAATTTCACCTTATATGTCGCTAACTGACATATGGTGGGGTGGGATTTCTTTGACTTTGCCTCCCTTAATGGAGAAATCAGTCAACTGGGCAGTGATTTCATTAATGCTAGCTAAGTGAACTATAACATTGACCTTGAAAGACTGTCACACCATTACTTGACCTCCCTCCTTTGACTTAGTCAGTGCCAGCATGCAGATTTGTTGCTTATTCACCTGTGTGAGAACTGTGAACAAGGCTCTAATGGTACGGGGTGTTTTTTTTTTTGGTCAGGGTTGGGGGGGGGCTACAGGGCACAAGAGGGGAGAGTAATAGTACTGCCCCAAGCTGTTAGAAAAACATGCTCATTTCTATTTTTACCCAGCCCAAGACTGATCATTTGCCACCACAATCAGGACGTGGAATGAATGGGCTGCAATTGGAGTGTAACTATTTCTTAGCATTAGCATGTAGTCTGCTGGATTTGACTGATGGAACACACAAGCAGGGGTGGAATATTCAGGTGCAGAAAGCAGTCTGCAGCTTTTCACTCGAGTGGCCTGGATTGGCCCACCATCACTGTTCATCAGCCAGTGGGTTGTGCTCATAAGTAAAATCAGCTGGCTAAGGTCAGAGGTGGAGGAAATGCATGACAAGGACTTTTATATTCTGACCCTTGGACTGCACATCTCTGCCCAAAAAGGCAACTATATGTTTTGAAAAAAATGGTTGTAAGTTGTATCAGACAGCTGGTATTCTTTGCCTTTGGTGTGTATATTTAGAACAGGTTGCAGTTATCTTAGGGCCCTTATTCACCTGTCATCCCACTTCTCTTTGTGCCGCAGGGACAAAAAAGACCTTTGCTCCTCAGGTCATATTTTTCTTTTTGGTCTCGGCCAACAGGAATTTAAGATCAATGCTTCTAAATTCAGACCATTAGCCAATCCCTTGTGCTTTCTGTCTGTATGCTGACTGATGTTCTCTTCTTCAGAGATTGTTGGGGGAAAGATGAATCTTTTACGTCTGTTTATTGAGATGTAGCTCTGCGTTAGGAGAAGAGGCAAGCTGCTGCCTGCGAGCTGACAGCTCGCATTGGCGCATTGATGTCGTAGCGCCATTATCTCTCATGTAATGATGAATGAGGAGACCTCAGCTTGGTAGTTGCTGATGACAGAGGCGAGCTGGATGGAAATTAGTTGCACAACTTGGCCAAAAGTGGAAACATCCTCGTTCCATTTCTCCAACTCTCAAATTATGGGAATTAATATGGTGCTGGCCTCCCATTTACTGCAATAACAGCAAATTGAGGGAGATTTGTTTTCTGCTGAAGTACCATTGGATGTGCTGTCATCGAAGTCACAAACTGACCCTTGTATGCTGGGATATTATGCTCTATTTGAGCCAGAAACAGTTAGTCCTGTACATGAAGTCCTTTGTTCCTAATTCAATTTCAGTTGACTTGTCAGTTATATAGGCCATTTGAGACAAGGCTGGGAACTACTGTAGCTCAAAAAGGATGCCATAGGACATAACTGAAAATACATTTACAACGTTGTACCTGTCATGCAGATAATATGCCAAATTTCTGAATTTGGGTTCTCCAGTTCTTTTCTGTGGATGACTTACTTGATACAAAGTGATGCGGTGTGTGTGTGTGTGTGTGTGTGTGTGTGCGTGTGTATGTGTGTGTGTGCATTAGTGACAAGACTGCTCTGAGTGCACAACATCCCTCGCCTGAGTCGCAACTGCAATATTCGTGTCATCTGCGGCATATGTGCAAATTTTCAGGATTTCCCATGAAAACTGTAGGAGGAGTTGATTTCACCTACCTAGAACCTTCCGATTCAGACAGACAGATGGACTGAACCACAACATAAATCCCCTTGGACTGTTCTGAGCAACTCCTATGATTCTAAGCCCAATTAGTAAATCAGGGTGCATGAAATCTACTAAACACACTTGCGTGACAATATAGCTGAAGGAACACATCCAAGTGAATCTAACATTTCAGCTGTTTTAATGTGCTCCCACACTGGTGGCACAATTCATAATGCAGAAGTACAGGATATTGTGACATGATGCAATAGTGACAATATTATTTGAAAGTGATTTAAAACTGGCCCAGAATAACACATTAAAATACCTGGTAGTTTCTTATGATAGTCCAGACACGGGCCTCGTGGATATATATGATTGTGTGGAGTGTTCTCAGAGTGAATCTATAGTTAATTATGAAAATGATTGAGAACAAGTCAGGACTAATAATTGATTTAAAGGGATGTTCTGTGCCCCACCAAATTTTTTTTTAGTTCTCCCAACACCACTGTGTGTTTTGTTGTTCCCAGAATCTCCTGGAGCCACTCCCCCAGCTTGGGTGTTACAGCTCTGAGTGCTCCGATTACCACAGGCACCACTGTGCCCTTCACTTCCCATATCTTTTCTAGCTCTTTTTCAGCCCTTGGTATTTTTCGAGCTTCTCGAGTTCCTTCTTCTTGATGTTACTGTTGCTTGGTAATGCTACATTTATCACAACTGCTTTCTCCTGTTGTTTGCCAACCATCACAATGTCTGGTTAGTCAGCCATCACCTGTTTATCAGTCTGGATCTGGAAGTCCCACAGGATCTTAACTCGGTCATTCTCAACCACCTTTGGAGGTGTCTTCCATTTTGACCATGGGGCTTCCAGCCCATAAGTGGCACAGATGTTCCTGTACACTATGCCATCCACTTGGTTATGGTGTTCCATGTACCTGCTTGCATCTTGCACTCCGCTGTTATGTGCTGGACTGTCTCAGGGGCATCTTTGCACAGCCTATGCCTGGGATCCTGTCTGGTGTGGTAGATTCCAGCCTTTATTGACCTTGTGGTCAGTGCCTATTCTTTGTGCTGCCATGATTAGTGCCTCTGTGCTGTCTTTCAGACCAGCCTTTTCCAGCCACTGGTATGATTTTTCGATATCAGCTGCTTCCTCTATCTGTCAGTGGTACATGTCATGTAGGGGCCTCTCCCACTAGGGTGTTTCCTCTTCCTCCTCCTCATCACTGGGTTTCTGCTGCCTGGGGCATGCACTTAGCAGGTTTTCACTTGGGGCCATCTTTCTGAGGTAATTCTGGATCTTTGTTCTTTCATCCTGGATAGTGGCTCTGATGCTCACTAGTCCTCGGCCTCCCTCTGCCCACTTCGTGTAGAGCCTCAGTGTGCTGGACTTGGAGTGAAACCCTCCATGCATTGTGAGGAGCTTCCTTGTCTTGATCTCAGTGGCCTCCATCTCCTCCTTTGGCCAGGATATTATACCAGCGGGATATCTGATGACCGGCAGGGCATAGGTGTTGATGGCTCGGATCTTATTCTTTCCATTCAGCTGACTTTTCAGGACCTGCCTCACCCTCAGTAGGTATTTGACTGTGGCTGACTTTCTGGTGGCCTCTTCGTGGTTTCCATTTGCCTGCAGGATCCCAAGGTATTTGTAGCAGTCCTGAATATCTTGTTATGACTTAAAAATCACAACAAAGAAAACCAGCAATGACAACTTTAACAAATTTATTCTTCACTGATAAAAAAAAAAAACTTATACAAATAATCCACTGTTTAATCTTATACTAACACTCTAATGCCACTATGTAACTCTGTTGCCAAAACAAAAACTCTGCCTCTTACTGACCAAAATCACAGAATTTATATAGACTAGCAACATTCTGGAAAGATCTACAGGATTCCTGGGTAATCCCGCCCCCTCCAGGCAGGAAGATGCCAGAAGCTTTTAGAAAGCACTAGTCTATTTCATCACAAAGAACTGGTATTGCATCAGATCATGTTTTCCAAATGATGAACAAAATAAACAAATCGCTGACCAGTCATAATGGGCATTTAAATAGTGTCCAACAAATCTCCATTTACAAATGATATACAGTGCTGTACACAAAATACTCATACATAACAATCTGTTATGTTGCCTTCAAGTAGTTCAACCCCTTTGTTTGTGATCATCTTGCCCCTCCTTGCTACCATCTGACCGCGCTTATCTAGTCCGAATGGCATTCCGATGTCATAGCTGTAGAGCCTGGTGATGTGGATCAGTGAGTCAATGTCTCGCTCATTCCTGGCATACAGCTTGATGTCATTCATGTAGAGGAGGTGGCTGATGGTCGCTACACTTCAGAACTGGTATCCGTATCCACTCTTTGTGATCACCACCAACAAGGGATAATACCCTCCATGGAGAAGAAGGCCGGAGGCCAAAGTCAAGGCAACACAGAGATAAGTCAGCCAGATATTAGAGCTACAGAAAGGTGTGGTGAAGAAAGGGCTACCGAAGAAATACAACAAACTGTCCATACCTGACGAGTCTGCTAAACAACAACTTACAGCTCTGGCGACCTACCTCAAGAGGTACACTGGAGAACCATCCAAAGTGTGCTCTCAGTGGCAGGGTAATAATATCAGAACAGACCCACCCAGGGCTGAGACTGAACAGTGCTGGAAAAGCATATAGGAGAGGGAGGCTTCACATAACACCAATGCTGAGTGGCTAGTGGATCTGAGAGCAGACCACAGCAATCTCCCAGTGCAAGAACCAGTGACCATCACGATGGCTGACATCCAAGAAAGAGTGTCAAGTATGAAGAGCTGGACAGCACTAGGCCCTGACATGATCTGCACCTACTGGCTAAAGAAGCTAACTGCACTCCATGAACGACTGGCAGCACAAATGAACCAGCTGCTAATGGGTGGGACCCTCCCGGAATAGTTAACCCAAGGTCGGACAGTCCTGATCATGAAGGAGCCTCAGAAGGGTGCAATCCCATCCAAATAAAGGCCAATAACCTGCCTCTGCACAACATAGAAACTCCTGTCAGGCATCAAAGTGACCAAGATGAATAGGCATATAGCTCAATACATGAACGGAGCACAGAAAGGAATTGGTAGTAACACCAGAGGTGCCAAGCACCAGCTATTGATCGATCGAGCATTCACGCGAGACTGTACGGTCAGACAGACCAATCTGTACACTGCCTGGATTGACAGAAAGAAATCCTATGACTCAATGCCACACTCGTGGATGCTGGAGTGCTTGGAACTGTACAACATCGACAGGACACTAAGAGCCTTCATCAGGAACTCAGTGGGACTGTGGAGAACCACTCTGGAGGCTAATTGCAAGCCAAATGCAGAGGTCACCATCAAGTGCAGCATATACCAAGGAGATGCCCTATCCCCACTGCTGTTCTGCATAGGCCTGAACCCCTGCTCCAAGTTTTCTTCATTTGTAGATAATGGTTCTCACTGTGGTTCACTGGTGTCCCAGAGTCTTAAAAACAGATTTGTTTCCAGACTGGTGCATGTCAACGACTTTGTTTCTTATCTGTTCCTGAATTTCTTTAGATCTTGGTGGCATGTGCTGCTTTTTGCCTCCTTCATTTTGCCAGACAGTTTCTGTGAAAGTGGTACATAGATTCAGCAGGGCTGGCAGTAATGGTGCCAGTGTGTGTTTCGTTAAATTAAACCTAATTATCAATTAAATTTGTTTGACTGCTTGATTTAGTAAGTAAGGGGGCAATTAGTTTTTCAGATAGGGCGAAGTAGGGTTAGATTTTCCATCAATACATAATGATCATTTAAAAGCTGCATTTTGTGTTCGCTCATGTTGTTTTGGTCTTATATTAAAATTAGTTGGATGAATTGCAACAGCTCATTATGACAAATAAGGAAAAATCGAATAAATCAGGAAGGGGGCAAATACCTTTTCACAGCACTATATACGTTGTTATGAAATTAATCCATCAGTGTATTGTATTTAATGAAAATGTTAAGCGTGCATGATAAATGAAATATTTCCATGTTCATTTGCAGCAAGACAGCAAGCCAAAACTATATATGGTAATAATGTTTCAAATTTGGGCCAAATCTTGCTGAAGAGTAATCAAACTGAGTCTGTTAGAGTTTATTTACTTCTGAACATTTTATTCTGCACATTCTCTTCCAGCCAGGAGCTGACTCACATGAGGTGTGAGATTGTGGAGGAGTTGTAGCTTTGGCTCAGATTTTAGCATCTGGTCCTGAGATTTCCCCACCCTGAGTCAGGAAAAGCAAATGAGAAGGTGATTACTGTTCCCAAAGAGATGTAGGAGGGTGAAAAGAAGTCAATGGCACGAATTATCTTTTTTATTCTTGGTCCATTGACTTACATTAATTGTCATCACAAGGTTAGCATGTAGCATAGAGCGTCCCCTTAATGCAGGGTTGTCCAATCCAGTCTTAATTTTCTCCCTCCTAAATTCTTCAGAGTAAAATGTTTTGAGTGAAATCTCAGTTTTTACTCAGCCTT
This sequence comes from Gymnothorax javanicus, assembly GCA_029692085.1. Taxonomy (NCBI): domain Eukaryota; kingdom Metazoa; phylum Chordata; class Actinopteri; order Anguilliformes; family Muraenidae; genus Gymnothorax; species Gymnothorax javanicus. The sequence continues at coordinate 84,444,587 of CM056201.1, forward strand.
TATAATCCGAGTCTGGTGGAAGTAGGCTCAGCTGGACTCTGTCAGTATTAATGCAACTCTGTTAAATGAACTTTTTCCTGTCTAGGTGAGGGTTCTTGAACTTCAGTTGCAGTTACCAGTGGAGACTGCTAACTCAGCATTATAATGTTTGCTCAAGAACACTCTTATCACTGGCAAGTGATTTAACACTTCGAAGTGGCATTTTTTTAACTCAATCCTAGGGACCCCTGTGTTGATTCTGTGTGCTATGTGAAATGGTGGCCACCCTTCAGGCTGCAGAAAAAATCAAGACCTTACATCTGGGCAGCCTGTAGCTGAATGGCTTGGGCATTTTGCAGTGCAAGCATTGAAGTATGAACTTCAGAGTCGCCATCATAAGTTGAATACAACTGTTGGGTCTAGAACTAGGCCCATAATCTGTATTTCTGGTGGGGGCATAAGCCCCTGCTTAACCGAATCATCTGTGAGTTATTTGGGATAGAGGCATCAGGTCAATACCTGTTTCTTTCTTTCTTATTTATCCACAAAATTCCTCCCATATCTTTTCTCTGTATTAACACTTAATCCCCGCCAGTGTATTTTTAAAACTTTTCAGCCACTGTCAGCATTTTTGATGATATTCATTTATCTTTCGATTCCAATGCTTGTCATAAAGATCTGCAAGTGCTCCTCCTGCCATATGACCGTGAAAACATTGATTGCTGGAATATCACAGCAATGGGAGAGGAAGCATTTTGTCAAAATTGACAGAAAATCTCATCATTGGCAGGAGATAGGGTAAAGCTGCTGTAAACACTGTTATGTCCAACCTTCCATCTCTCTCTCCACTGCCTAGTATCACTCCACAACGCCCCTCCCACCTAATGTTGCACCAAACGTGCACGCCCATTTTTCTGGGCCAGAGGTGGAATGTTATGGTTGTAAACCATTGTAATTAACTGGCGGGCAAGCTAATGTCTGTTCTAATTGTAGCCCCCAAACGAAGTTGGGCGGCTACTATGGATTCATGCAAGTTGTCTCCGTGGCCGCCGGGTCCGCGTCCGTAAACACTTCATTGTGGACGCTGTACAGGCTGACCAATTACTTTCATATTTGGTGAAGTATAACGTGTTATACTTCACTTATGACACCTATCAGTTTTGGTTGACATGGCAACAGTATTGGCTGAATAATGCGCAAATATGTGGCAAAGCATAGAGATATCCATAGGCTAACAACACATCAGACACAAAAATGTTTTCTAGCTTACTTTTGTTAAATTTGCTTACTTTAGCTGGCTTGGGTAGATATCAGCAATGTACGGATGACTTGTTGGGCCCTACTTTAACTAATTTGGCGCCACACTTTCAATGGTCCAGCAGGCCATAGTTACGCGCTGAATACATGGGGGAAATGTAAATACAAGAACATTCTGAGCGACCACAAGCGTGGTGATGAAATTGCAGTCCCATCTGAAGGAGATAGGTGGTACTGAAATTCTGGCAAATAGTATAATGCCATGCGCCATTAACATAGATTCACGTCAAAGATGTAGATCAACGTCAATGGCGCCCAATGAGTTAATGACCTAAGCTCAAGATCTGAAGTGTGTGGCACAAGAGCATTTAAGGTGTGTCCTAATCCATTTTCGTTACTATGACGGCGTGTTTTCTAGATGCAAAGAATGGCATATGGTTCAAAAGGGTTGGACTTAATCTCTTAATTAATCATAGGTGTGTTTTGGGCCTAACATTAGATAAACCAGCGTATTCTCTCCCATTATCTTTAAAAACCAGATGCCCCTGCACCTTTGCGAATTGCTATCATAAGAGTGTATTTGCCTCGTAGCAGGAGAAAAAAATGTATGCTGCAGATGAAAGGGTCTGCAATGCCCGTGAGTGAACCAATACTTTAAGTATAGAAACCAAAACACAGTGATCTCAAATTCAAAATTGATTTTTCAGATAATTGTGGATGACGGGTCGTCCCATACACGACTCCTCTAACGAACTGAGGCGCATTTTCAGTGCGTCAAACATTCGTTCTGTTACAGTTTTTGTTTTGTGAGATGGAACAAAAATCAATGTACTGTTTTAGACATGATATGTCATTTATTTAGTACATGTGCTAACCATTGTCCCCGAACAGCCACCTCTCCAGAAGGAATCTTCTGGAAAACAGTAGGAATGACAGAGGTCGCGAATATCAAGAAGTCTTGGCTTTATCCAGAAGAATTTGCAAATACTTACATGCATAACCTCACATGTTGAATGGCAAATTACCTGATGGAACAGGTTCACATACAAATTAAATAGCCTGCATCACAGCATGCCCTAGTCTGGTGTGCAGACGTAGGTCATACTAACCATTCTGACATGCATTTTTTTAAATATCTTGAAAATAATCTTTCAAATCGTAATCTCTTTATTTTTTATCGTTTGCATGATTGGGCGCAACTGCTCGTCCCTGGATGTGTGGTATGTAACAAGTAGAGCGTACCTGTATTGTGCAGACGCATTATACTGTCTGACTATGGACCCTGAAATTAGCAGTCAAAAACTGACCATTCACTGTAGACCAGGTTTTTGTTGGTCACTCGCACGATGGCTTTTTGCAGTCTCAAGATAGCAATGTGCCAGACCACACCTCATTTTAAGACCAACATGCCCATGGGCACTCAATTTGGCACAATTACACTTCCTATTTATGCAAACTGGGCGCTGTACAGGGAAATGGTCTCTGCGTGGGTCATAAAGTAGCAAAGACACTTGTGTTAGATGTTGTGCTGAGTGTAAGATAGCGGCTGTTTAGTGTTACAGTTAGCACATCTCAAGTAGGAACAGAGCAACCTCCGCATCATTCTTCAGCCCCTTACTCTCCTGCAGCTGTCGACATCTTTGAAATGCCTCTCAAGTGTAAACCCTCACCTGATCTCTCTTTTATTGAGATTTTTTGTTTCTCTCATGTCCACCAAAGCCATACTTGTTTTGCCATGTTTTTCACTGGATGGCCTTGTCAGCAAAGGAGGTATTGCGTTCTGCGCACGCCGCCAAAACAAGACACGTGGAATCCGGGTGATCTTTGCTTGTACAAAGTCGTTGTCATTGGCAGTTTGATTCAGACCTGTTCGGTTCTTTTGAAACACTTAATACGAAAGGTTGGGAGCTCACAGATAGACACACACAATTGGCTATTTCAACCAAAATTATGATGAAATAATATTGCCTACTGCAGCTTAAAAGAAAATCTTGCTTTGTACTGTTTTTGGCTCCAGACTTAAAGACCCACTGGCAGTCGAAAATACTTTCATTTCAGAATCAAACCTGGGTCACATCTATTATCTCATTATATTAAATGAAAATGAGGACAGGCTGAACTCTAATAAAACCTGTGTCCGCGCCTTATTTTTATTCATATTTAAATGTTAAAAATACATCTTTTGTCCTTTCCTTGACTTCTCAGCAGGCACCCCAGCAACCAATTTAATCTTAATTTAATCTTTCTGAAATTGAATGGTTTCCAAGGCAGACCTGGAGGAAATTTAATTGTTTGAAACTTTCAACACTTTATAAAAACAAAAAATTGCCCCAAGATTATTATGCAGATCATCTTAAAATGAACAAATGTATTAAAGGTTTTGGATGAAATCCTTCTGCCATATATGCGTGTATGTGGCATGTTTTGTCATCCAAGGAGAATTTTAAATGCATATTCCGAGTGTTTACAATGCTATGGGTAGTCTGTAGGTCAAAGTGTTCCGCTCAGACAGTGAAGGCCTTGCTAATCAAGTCACTTCAGAATCAATGCAAGCTTCACTAAATTGCAGAATTACTGTATTGCTATAATCGTTGTATTTTTGGTCCTTCAGTTTGCATCGTATTTGGTTTGGGTATGAGAAGATATGAGCCAATATAGCAGAAAGGTTGCACCCAAAATTGACAACTTCACTGGATTCCTCAAAGTTGTTGAATTTTCAACATTATATATTTATTCAATTATTCATCCATTCGTTAATTCTAAACAGACAAAGAAATAATCCCACAATCCCATAAACAACCCACAAACTTCTTAGCATGGTCATGTAAAAGAGTGTAAAGGAATGCAGCAGCATTGCTGGAATATGTATTTCACAAAAGGTGATTATGGAGTTTACAGAATAAGTGCATTGATAAAAACCCAGAACAGCTTATTCTACAGTCCACATCTGGATTTGGAATGGTTCCTGGTTCTACTCAGTGCAGTTATCCAGCTAATTTAGTAATCCAGCTTTGTGAAATCTCCCTGATTAGGTGTCAGGCTATTAGCAAATGAGGATTGGTCCTGCAGCTTGATGCATGATATGATCTGGAGAATATGTGTGAATGTCAATTTAGGAGGCTGATTTCTCCATTTTGTGATTAACTTGTACAGCACTGCATTTGCTGCAATTGGACTGTCAGCAGCCATCACTCTGAGGAATTAATGACGCCACTGATTGCGCTGCTCCTAATTACAGAGGGGCTAAAGGACCACTGTGTCAAAGCAGAAGGACTAGCCTATTTTAAGCCCGTAAACGTAGCCAGTTTCTCTACCTATCTATCCATCTATATCCCTATCTTGCTGTCTCACTCTTACCATCGAGGTAGAAGTTGCTTGTTTTTTTTCTTTCTTGAAATTTTTGGTGTGAGTTCTAGATGGATATTTGGAACTTGCTGAAATGTTACAGAGAACATAATAACACAATGCTGTTAAAATTCAGCTACCTTTATCAAACGTATGCACCTGCCTCCATGATCTAGCTGGAATCATATCATCAGTTATACCCTAACCAGTAAATCTTGGTTTTTACACACTCCTGGCCAAAAAAATAAGCCAAGTCCAAAATGACAAAATATGAAGTGTTTTATGGTCTTGACAACAAATCATTGGTCTAGAATTTGCAAGAATTAACTAAATCGATAAAGTAACTTAGTAAGGGATGGCTTTTCCATTTGATTTCTTGACATTTTAAAGCCTTGAGGATAAATTGCAGACTGCTGTTTACAGAAAGAAGTGGTCTCAGGTCTCAGCTGTGCATTTGTTTAATTCTAGTTAATTTTCTGATCAATGATTTACTGTAAAGACCATTAAATGAAAAGCTTAATATTTTTCCATTTTGGTCTTGGTCCTTTTTCGCCTGGGAGTGAAGTATGTATAATGCTCTATTTGTGGCCTGAATACTTTTATATCCTCTGTTTTTAAATTATAAATATGCTTTTGTTATGATCCAGAGGAGGGACCATATTTGGATCAGGGTACTATCCAATGAGGGTATTTATTGATAAGAATATGGTTACAGCTGGGGAAGGGCCGAACCCCAGAACAGAATGAGCACAATCCAGCCTAGGTGGTATAGGATGGTGAGGGTAACGGGCATATTTTTGCCTGGCCAGTGGCGTCTCAGGGCAGAAGCCTTATGGTGATATCCCCTGCCAAAGTCAAACATTAGGTCCGAGGGATTTAACAGGAACGCAGTCCCAATCATGGAGATTGACGAAGGCTTGGGAGGTGTTCCTAATGAACTGCTCAAAGGAACAGAGTGGAAAGGCAGGTTAACAGGAATCCAGTCCTAATCCTGGACACTGATAGCAAGGCTTGGGAGTTTGTTCTTATATATAAAGGTCCAAAGATTAATTACGTATCTCACTATCATAAAGGTTACATTAATTTCCGAAGAGGATGATGCAAACTATGTATTATTATTTATTTCTTTATTTATTTTGAACATGTGAAAGGAAAGAGAACATAAAAACAAGCAGAGAGAGAAGATAAAAAATGAACAGCTCAGTGCAAAAAAAAGAAATTTTATTTCGAAGCACAAGTATACTCGAAAAGGAGTGGGGAGAGGTGCAAACTTACTGAATCCCACTCCTTCATCAGTTAGTGACTGATATATTATTCCACTTCTTATTATACTGAACAAAAACATAAATGCAACAGATTAGTCCTTTCAATATTCCGCATAATTATTTCTGAGGTTGGCTTAGTTGGGTTTATTTATGTGACTAAGGTTGTGTGCCACTGGTCTGTGTGCATTTCAGTCACCTTCTCCATATCATTGTCAAGTTCATGCCCTTTGTCAAAACTGGCCTGTCAGACAGGTGGGGCCTAATCCAGAGCTATTGAAATCAGGTACAGTCAGCCCAGGCACATCCTGTACTCTGGTCAATAAAAGGCCACCTCAAAAGTCCCAGCTCTGCCATTGTTCAAAATGTCATCAATGACTCGAGCTATCAGGGAGCGTGCCATTGGCATGCTCAATGCAGGAATGTTTCTCAGGGATGTTGAAAGTGCTCTTAATGTCCATGTTTCAACGATAAGTCGCATAAAACACCTTTTTGAGGAATGAGGAGAGACAGCACACTGCCCACATGCATCACGACCATGTGTGACAACCCCCACCCAAGACTGCCATATCTGGATTCTCCATCTCTGTGATCGTTTGAGACCAGTAACTCCAACTGCAGATGAGACAGCTGGTCCCCACCATCACCCCATTTTTGCCGAAACCGTGAAAAATAATCTCCAGGAAGTCCATATCTTTACGTCTTTTGCCCTTTAGGGATTGGACCTCAGCTCGATGAAAAAATTGGTTCGACTGAGTGAATAGACACGTTTGATGGCCAATGGCACAATGGAGGACTGCTTTCTTTACAGACAAGTCACGTTTCCAACTTCACAGAGCGGATGGACGGGGGATCGTTATGCTGACATCGTGGTGGTGCGCACAGTGGCACATGGTGGTGGAGTGCTAGTTTGGGTGGGAATATTCCAAGGACATTGCACCCAACTGCAGTTCATGAACAGCAACTTGAATGCAGTGTAATTTCACGATGAGATGCTGCAGCCTATCGTCCTACCATTCATCCATCAAAGCAATAACCATCCAGCATGACCATGCCAGACCCAAGTCACCCATGTATGCACAGAATTCCTTGAGCCTGAAAACATTTGTGTGCTTGAATGGCTGGCTTATTCCTTGGATTTGTCCCCCTTCCAGCATCTTTGGGATGTCCACAAGCAACGAGTTCGTCATTGGTTCCCATTTTCGGCCATTAGCCGCCAACTCCGCACTACTCTTGAAGAGAAGTGGGAACATGTCCCCCAAGTCACCATTGACCATTTGTTACAGTCCACACAGCAGAGATGTGTAGCAATGCAGCAGGCCAAAGATGGACATACCCAATATTGATTTGTGAAATTTGGACAATAGACCCATCCCCTTTATCATCACGCCATTGCGAGATTCTTGTTTGTCTTTTTAAATCATTGATCGAAATATATTGCAATATGGTCATACAATCTGTCAACACTCAATGAAAGTACAATGGGCTTCTGAACATGGTCCTATTTCTCACAATAAGAAGTGTTGCGTTTATATTTTTGTTCAGTGTATTTACACTAAACTAGAAGACATAAACTGACTGGTTGCTTAAGGGCAAATAGCATGGCAATCCAGCAACTCTGCGACACAGAACTAAGGCTTATATAATAATAATAATTTTATTTGCACAGAAAAAGTACAGCAAAGGGAAGAGAAGCATTAATCAGGTACAGTAGTTGGAAGCTTTACATACATGCCAGTAAAGTGATCATACATATAATATCATTCATTTCAAAGTCACTTACTCTCAGGCCATCCCTTACATCACAAAGTTCGGCAATACACATGGCAATTTCATCATTACTATCACCTTTTAAACTGCTTTTCAAAGCAAAACGATCACAGCACAGAGTATTGACATCCAATCTGAACATAAGATGACTCATGTTGACAGCTGCTGATGATTGACTATACATAAGCCCATTGTAAAACAGGCAAACTAAATTGTTAACGCTATTAGCAGTATTGCCCATAAACATTGCAAACCGACACAGTAACTGATTTTCAATGCTAGGAACAGACATAAGAGAGGGAAGCAAACTGCAGTGTGTATTATAAGGGACACGGCAAATACGCCGCGACACCTTATGCCATGAAACAGAAACGCTGAATATGATTGCTATTCAAATTTCACAGCACCGAGCCATAAAATGAGGCACAATACTTTGGAATAACCTGGCCTTTGTAATTGAGGCACATATATTAAATTTAGCCAACATAGTATTGGAGCTGGAAATGATGTGATTGATCCCTTGATTAATGTACCTGATGTTACAATCATGACCTATAATATGACCGAGATGTACAGCGGAGTCATCTTGCTTGATAGGAACATCACAAATTTTGAATGAGGTACCAGGATTACAATTAAACGATACGCTGGCACTCTTTGAGGGGTTAAAGATGACACAATATTCCTTGGCAAATTCATCACAAATATTTAACAATCCTTTCATACCACATCTAGATGGAGAAATCAAAGTCAAGTCATCGGCGTAACACAAAGCACCACAGAAACGGTGTCCAATATAGCAACCGTAACCAGACTTGGCAAGCTTACATCGCAAAACATCCATGTAAATACAGAATAAAATTGGTGATAGTACCCCACCTTGTTTTACACCATTTAAACAGAGGAAGGCATCACTGACATGCCGGCCCCACTTAACTCGGAGGCGCTGGGTGGAATACATATTCAATAATAACATAATAGTTTTATTACACAGATTCCTGCCAATCAGTACCTCAAAAAGTTTACAATAGTGGACCCTGTCGAATACACCACAGGAACACAAGGGAATGGGGCTTACAAATTGATAACACCTGGAGGGAGGAGGTGCGCAAGGCACTAAACCAATTTAGGAGACAATGCCTCTAAAAGACATGCATTTTGCTGGAACGGAGGAAGAAACAAGTAAGGAGACAAAAGGGTTCTGACAGCTTCATAATAAATAATGAAAAATGCATATATTTCAAAGATTTGGCTGGAATTCAGTAAGTGGAAAAAAATCTCAAATCTCACTACTGACAGGGGGAAGGGGGGGAGGCATGAACTAATTCTAGCAAAAATAAATAAAAGGAAAGTTTAAACGAAAGCTAAATCACGAGATGTAGAAAGGAACGCCCAGGTAATTTCATTTACCCAATCGCAACCATAAGTCTCTCATATAAATACCCATAATGTGATTTCGCATCACCTACCTCCTCCCCACCACCACCAACTTCTGGCTCCGGCCTCTTCAGCATCAAACCCATTTCCCTGCTGACCAGATGACCCTTCCTTTCAAACGGGGGATGGCTTCGCCTCTGCCTGCTATGCCAGCAGATCAGCACCCCACTTCGCTGAAGGGTCCTCAAGGACGGAGTCATTGCCAAAGATAATATCAAATTAACTTCATTGTTAATACATCTTTTCTTCTTTAAGTCCATAGTTTTCATGATTGAACTTACACTTGAAAAAAATTTCATAAACCTAAATAACATTGGCACCAAAAAAACACCTATTATATAGAGGCTTGCTCTGATGGCGAGCTCAAACAAAGGCAACAACCGAAGCCTTGTGACACAAAGAGGTTGACTTGCTTCAAACAATCATTTGAGATACTGACATAATATTCATATCGGAAAATCATACGAATAACAACAGGGTCATGATGTGTCTTTGCGGTTTCCCACTGTATCTCTGACTCATATTCGCAATAGAGATGTAAAATATTATTCCACCCATTAAGAATCTGAGACAGAGCGAGAGGCAGAGAGAGCCTCAGTCTTTATTAGAGTGAAAACACCCACGTGAGTCATTGGCCTCTTCTGACTCAGCAGGAAGCAAACAAGCCCAGATAGAGCTCTTTTAATCCAGCTTCAGAATCTGAGTATCTGTTAATGCAGGGGGTTCTAATCCCGTCACAAATCGGCTTGTGTGGCTACAGGTTTTCACTAAGCATGGTCTTCCGTCAAGATCTCAGTAAATAGATCATCAGAGGTCCACAATGAACTTACAAAGCTTGAAAAAGATATTTAGAGGGGAGATGGATGCTCCCAACTCTAATGCATTGATGTTGGGTTTCAGCACAAAACTTGCGCCCACGCTGGCACTTTTTGGATAAGGTTGGACGCCCCTGTACTAATGGAGACACTCGTTATTTTGGGGTGTATGTTTCACAGATGAAGCTCTGGGAGTACACCCAAGAAAATCCCCAATATTGTTCTTGAATCATAAGGAGTTCTGAATTAATCAATCAAAAATGCAGTAGTAACACAGTCATCTAGATGCATATACTGAACATTTTGGACCCGTAGGTTAATATGCTAGGTTTTGACTGAAAATCGCATTGTCCGCATCTTGCTTGCATGGCTATTTTCTCACCTGCCAATTTACAAACGTTTACAGTAGCGTCAAAAATGTAATTAATGTTCCCATAGAGCAGATTCTCAAATTGCTGTTTGTCATTACTGCAAAGGCGTAAACCCACCTCTGGTGAAACTATTAATTTCACAGCACTTTTTATTCAAGGAAAGAAGCCATTCAAAATGTGCCACAGTGGAATAAGAAGGATGTATGGAATGAGTGAAATTGAAATGTGCTCTGGCGAGGAATGAGTAATCCATGTCTGTAAGATAAATTATTGCAGTGGAATCAGCCTGTTGATGCATGCACAGGAAGAAAAGAGTATGGTTGCAGAGCAGTTGAAGGCTGCGTCAGATGACTAATCACACAGATAACAAGGTAGAATGAGCACGCTTGACCCAGCTACATCGCCGTGGCAATGTCCCAGTCATCTTCTCTGACCCAGTTGGACAACATTGTGCCACACAGCTGGATATCCTCCAATCTGATTGGATGGTGCTGAATGTACTATGGAGCATAATCAGCTGCAATAGAATGCTTTCATTTCTGAGAAAATCTGAAAAACAAATGTGGTATCTATTGAACTGAGATTAAATGCTTATAATTTTTTTTTTTGATAATGCAACACCTTAGCATGGGAGAGACATTTAAACATGCTCGCTGTGTTTAAATATCCATACAAGCCTGAAATGCCTCAGTAACAATATGATAACATATGCACTTGTGCTTCACAGCAAGAGGGTTGTGAGTTTTAATCCCATCCAGGGCCTTTCTGTGTGGAAACTGCATGTTGTCTTTGTGTTTGAGGGTTTTCTTCAGGAACTACAGTTGCCTCCCAAAGTCAAAAGAGAAAAGCATTTCAGGCTAACTGGAGACTCTAAATTGCCCATAGGTGTGAGCGTTTGAGTGAATGGTGTGTGGGCCCTGCGATGGATAAGTGGACCATCCAGGGTGTGTTCCAGCCACTCACCCATTGTATGCTGGGATAGGCTCCAGGGCCCCGAGACCCGAACCAGGAATAAGGGGGGTAAGCAATGACAGGATGGGTGGACACCTTTCTGAAACAGCTTCTTAATACATTTGGCTCATAGTTTGGAGGAAAATGTTGGAGCTAGGCAAAAAAAGGCACAATCACACAAATAACAAGACATTTCATGGCCATATAAGGTCAACACAAAGGCAAGGTATGCAGGAATGTAGTGTATGAATGGACAATCAGTAAAAGCAAAGAATGAAAATTATCTGGCGAGTGTCTGGCGTGACAGGCTGTGTGACATGTCGCTCACCAGGACCCTGACAGGGAGATTAAAGCGTTGCACGGGGGCCCCTGTAGCGTTCTGGCAGGGTCTGGCCCCATGTTCTTGGCACGCCAGCGGCGAAATGATGTTCGATCAAATGGTGAAATGGTTTCTGCATGCAGCTGGCAGGGCTGTCGCGCGCGTTCAGTGACATTCGTCCATCGAGAGCCAAGTGTCAGAGCCTGAACTGCCAGATCTCTTTGGTATGAGTGCCTGCAGGAAGGTGCTATAGTTGTACCAGGTCCCTTTTAGATGGGCAAATGATGATAATGACAATGCTGATGATCATAATGACAAGGATTTGATGTCCCTATATTTGGCAGTAAAACACTATGCTAATTTTGCATTAACATTTTACTCTGCCTTTTCATGATGATGATGATGATGATTATTACTATTTATTATTGTTTTATTTATATGATTTAAATTACTGTAAAATACAGGATTTTATTATGCCAGTATGTTCTGTGATGGATTTTCACATCATCTCTCTGAGGAGTCGACTTGCAAAACCTGCTCAGTCAAGTTTTGAAAATAAATGAGTTATCTCCCTTAGCTTCTCTTTCAGGCACCTGCGCACGTCCCACTGATAGCTCCACTTACAAAAGCTACTAAATTATGTTATAAATTCTAACGGAAAAAGCGAAACTCTGTCAAAACCCGCTAAGTCAAGGAGGAAAACTGTCAAATTCTGCTAAGTCATCAGCCAATGTGGAAACGTGATTCCGTTTTCGTTCGCTAGAAGGAACCAATCACAGTCAAGCTTTTGTAGCCTGTTCAGCTTTTGCTTTCTCTGACTCAAGATGGGGGATGCAGACTCAAGTTTAATTTTGATCGCAGAAAATGCAAACATATCTCCTCGTAAGGGTTCAAAAAGGAAGCTCCTCAAGCTTGAAAGGTGAGGAACACTATTATGAGTTCGAATGATATCCTTACATGTCTTAAAATGCATTTCTTTTAGTGCCAAAGCCACTATTATGGAATACACAAGCATATTGACCCACATTGAGCAACGGGGCTGGTTTAAACACCCTTGAAACCTGCTAAATTTCCACTCCACTTTCAAAACCTGCTAAGTCAAAACTTTCTATTGCAAAATCAGTCATTTCTAAAAAAAAGAAAATAATGAATTGGCTCATGAATTCTATCAGCAAAGCTAATAGTTTCAGTATAGTGAAAATTGGTATCTGTAGAAGATAATTTCTATGCCCACCAAAAAATCAGATTTTTCTGAAAAATAGACCAACTTGACTTAGAAGGCTTTGAAAGTGGACTCCTCATCTCTTAGTACAAATGCACATGCACACACATGAACACAGCACATGAAAACAAAGAATCATGAGCATATTCACTAAGCATGACCTCTCTTGGCTCCCCAGCACACCCTAGTAATGGCTGAAGGGACCCTCCCCTGGATGACCTGCACAAATAAAGATGCGGTTTCATCTGTTTTAGCAGCTAGCCTCCAACTCTGTTACAGCCCTTCCTGGCTGTGTGCTCTTGAACACAGTCAGAGTTAGAAAACGAAATAAAAAAAACTTGTTTCTCTCTGTTTCTCTCACGAGGCAAAGAGTATCAAGCCGCTTTCAGTGTGCTTCTTGAATTCCAAGGAAAAGGTGGTATAGCTTTTCCCCGGGAATGTGTGTGTGTGTGTGTGTGTGTGTGTGTGTGTATGAGCAAAATGCATGATATTTGCGTGTGCACGTGGGTGTGTTACTTTGCATACCTGGGTGTGTTTGTGTCTGGTGGTATTTGCATCAGTGCATGAGTGCATGTCTGTGCTAGTATGTGTGCGTGTGTGTGTGTGTGTGTGTGTGACTGCCTACGACTGTTCATTTGTACATGTATATGCTTATGCGTGAATTCGTGCATGTGTGCATCTCTGCACGACAGCACTTCGAAGGTGAAATGTGACTATCTTTGAATAATTCAGCACCAATAACCTTCTTTTGTATTTGCAATGAAGTGTGGAAGTTAGCTATTTCAGTAATAGGTTAGACACATCTTTATAAAAGAAACGAAAATTGCCTTGTACTTTGGACTCGAATGGTTTTCAAATCACAGGAATGATTCAGGTTGGATAAATCAGGCCTTCCCTTTGTGTTTCTCTGAGAGCACCTAATTTACCATTCAACATTTCATAATACTGTGAGAGTCTGTTCCCATAGAGGTTTTTCTTTTACTCTGAATTGAGTGACTCCGGCCTCACTTTATGAATATTTTTCATTTTTGCACTAAACATGAAAATAATGTCCTCGAGAATTGAAACTGTGCATTTCAACAGACTGCATTCATTTACATGGAGCCCATATTCTTCAGCCTGGCCCTGTCCTGTCTAAATGTGGTCTCATCAGGGCAAGGCAACAATTTTCCTGAGGGAAAAATATCTTTGCTTCTGTAAATGCTTGCTGAAAAGGTGCTCACATATAGATGGTTTCATTTTACACTAGGGAATTGCTGCTCTGCACTTACTGACACACGTCTGCACCCCAGTAATGTTTTCCCTGCCCCCTAAAATGGTCATGAAAATGTTATGCTTTTGGTTTCAATCTAATGTTATGTAAAAAGTGCAGTAAATTGGTGATTGTATTTTGTGGCCTGGATTATTCCATGTCACTGCTATAACCATCAAGCAAGCCATTTGACAACCAAAGAAAAAACACTTGTCTAACTGGGGACTTGTCTAATGAGGCTTTGGCAGAAGTGAGGGCCTGTACTGCTACAGCTGAGCTAACAAGCCCTGCACATTCACTGACTGTATCAATTGGCTTTTTTCATTCATCCTTGCTTATGAGTAGTTAAACTTCCTCCTATCTGAAATCATATTTATGATCCTGAGACATAAAAATAAACAGCGAGTTTAGTATCACCCAAAGGAGTGGTAAAGCAAAAAACTTGATTATCTTGTACAGGTTAAATATACTAAATGTGGCTTTTGAGCTGATTAGGAGTGCTATGGTAGACCCATAACATTTTTTATCGACACTGATCATTATTTCTCTCCAATCTTCAATAAAAAGGTTCTGTACGAAACACTGTAGTTCTACAGAGGAACCTCATCTAGTTCAAGGGTTTTTTATGGAAGCATAAAAGTTCAATTTGGGTGCTTTGGCACTTTTCAGACCAATGGTGGAGGTGCCAGACGAGTCAAAAAAACCTTTCTTTCTGAGAGTATTCACTGCCCTGATCCTATGGGACCTGCATTGATTTTTTCTTTCAACACAAAGTCGAAGGGAATGACACAGAAACAGGCTGGTTGGACTCATGTCGCAATTCAGCCCAAGTGCAGCACATTCCAGGAGTAGTAAGTGAAAGCATGTATTTTCAATTCTGTTATATAACCTTACCGAGAAATGTATTTTATGAACTTCCACCCACTGCAAGCAGAGCGACTGACAGCTGCCACTGTGTGTGTGTGTGTGTGTGTGTGTGTGTGTGTGGGTGGGTGTGTGTTTTAACGTGCATTTGCTTTTGTCTTTTATGCAAAATAATAATAATATCTTCTGTCACCTATCACTATGTTATTTTTAAAAAAGTCAACATTGAAAGGAAGGCTGCTTTGCTAGATGCAACGTTTGTGCAAGGGGCAGGAAAATCTTTTATAAGACTGACTTGTTGCCATAGTGACTGTCTTTGCATTGAATCAATATAAAACAGATGCTTACATGTCCTCATTCAGATTCAGAGGGCATCGTTAAAAAATACATTCTAAATCAGTTGAAATATTTGTGCCAGTACGCCTCCCTCTGTTTTTCTATTTATTTTAAATTGCATATCTGAAAACCCCTCAGCCAATATAAGATGTAGGATATAGGTAAGATAGAGGATAAGCGCATCAATCACCTTTCCAGGGGCAAATTTATTATGACAAATGATTACATAAAGATTGAACATGAAAAGCAATATCTTGTTCTTTCTGTTATTGAACTAAACAAATACACATGGAAACACTGAAGCATTTGAAGTCGTGAGATTAACTATGTACCTGATAAGTGCCGCAGAAATTCATGATTGGAAAATTCAGGTAGGACCACAGAGAAATGGGATCCTTCAGGTCATTGGGTCTTTGTGTCTCTCACTTGTCTAGCTAGTTGTGTGTTTTTTATCTTTCAATTGTTAGTTGTTTGGGTTTTATTTTTGTTTCTTTCGCTCCACTAGTTAGCTGTTTTGTTCTTATTTTTGTGTCTTTTGCGTTTCTAGCTGATTGGTTGTAATTTTGGTGTCCTTGACTTGATTACCTGTTTGGTTGTCATTCTTGAGTCTTTCACATTTCTGGCTGTTTGGGTTTTTTTGTTTGTTTGTTGGTTTTGTTTTGTTTGTTTTGTTTTTATCTTTGACTTGTTTAGCTGTTTGATTGTTAATTTTGCGTCTTTCATTCTGCTGGCTGTTTGGTTTTAATTGTTCTGTGTGACTTGTTTAATTGTTTGGGTGTTATTTTTGTGTCATTCACTTCTTTACCTGTTTGGATGTTATGGTTGTTTCTTTCACGCATCTAATTAGCTGTTTCATTGATATTTTTGTGCCTTTCACTCTTCTAGCTGTTTGGTTGTAATTTTTGGTGTCCTTGACTTGTTTAGCTGTTGGTTGATATTCTTGAGTCCTTCTCACTTCTGGCTGTTTGGTTGTTGTTGTTGTTTTTTTTTTTTTTGTCCTTGACTTGTTTAGCTGTTCATTTTTTGTCTTTCATTCTGCTAGCTGCTTGGTTGTGATAGTCCCATCTAACTTGTTTAGTTGTTTAGGTGATATTTTTATGTCTCTCACTTATTTAGCTTTTTTGGTTGTTAATTTTGTTACTTTCACTCATCTCTTTAGCTGTTTTGTTGTGATTTTTGTGTCTTTCACTCTTCTAGCTGTTTGGTTGTAATTTTGGTGTCACTGACTTGTTTAGCTGTTTGGTTGTTTTTGAGTCTTTCACACCTCTGGCTGTTTGGTTGTTTGTATGCATGTATGTGTGTGTGTGTGTGTGTGTGTGTGTGTGTGTGTGTGTGTGTGTGTGTGTCTTTGCTTTTTTAGTTGTTTGATTTTTAATTTTGTGTCTTTAGTTCTGCTGGCTGTTTGGTTGTAATATTTCCATCTAACTTGTTCAGTTATTTGGGTGTTATTTTTGTGTCTTTCACTAGTTTAGCCATTTGTTTGCTATTTTGTCCTTCAGTCTTCTAGCTGCTTGTTTGTTATTTTTGTGTCTTTCACTCCTTCAGGTGTTTGTTTTTTTGTCTTTCACTCTTTTAACTGTTTGGTGGTTTTTTAATGTCTTTCACTTGTTTAGCTGTTTGATTGTTATCTTAGCCTTTATTTTATATTTGCTGTTTGATTGTTTTTTTGTCTTTCACTCTTTTAGCTGTTTAGTTGTTATTTCTATGTCTTTCACTTGTTTAGCTATATGGTTGTTATTTTAGCATTTTTTAGCCTTGCTGTTTGGTTGTTATTTTCTGTATTTCACTCCTCTAGCTATTTGACTGGTATTGTGTATCTTTCTGTCTTTTAGCTGTTTGTTTGTTGTTTATATGTCTTTTACTCTTCAAACTGCTTGGTTGTTATTTTTGTGTCTTTCACTCTTCTAGTTGTTTGTAATTAGGTGTCTTTCACACTTCTTGCTGTTTGGTTGTTATTTTTGTGTCTTTCCCTCTTCTACCTGTTTGTTATTATGTGTCTTCACAGTTCTTATTGTATTATAATAATTTTTGGGTGATTGACTCATCTAGCTATTAGTTGTATGTGAGTCTTTCACTTGTTTAGCTGCTTGGTTGTTGTCTGCATTTTCCAATCTTATTCCTGTTTGATTGTCATTTTTGTGTCTGTCACAAAGTTAGTTTTTGTCTATAATTCTTTTTGCTGTTTGTTTGCTATTTTGTGTCTATCACGCCTCTGGCTGTTTGTTATTTTGTGTTTTTCATCATTTGAGCTGTTTGTTATTTTTCTGACTCTCCCACCTCTAGCCTTGTTCAAAAACATTCAAAGACCACACCAGGGGGGTATACTACGAAGCTGGCTTTGTGATTAAGCCTGACTTCAGCACTTAGTAAAACCAGGAACCTCTTCAAATTTGGAACATGGACTAAAGTAAAAGGACCTGCTCCGGGGTTTACTTTAGCTTAAAGTCAAGCTTAGTCACAAAGCCAGCTTCGTAGTATACCCCCCTGTTCAGCTCCCTTTATTTGCATATAACAAAAAAAAGAGAGGAAAACTCCAAGAAAGCTATGTTCTCCTTTTCCAAAGCACTTTTGAATATTGGCACCTACTCAAATCACCACTGATGGTGGAGCTAATCTGTCAATGTGCTAACCAGGCAGTCCTGCACAAACGAACTGCCTAAAGCCGCTTTCACACCGGACGCGAGACGAATTTTTCGCATGACAGATTACATTCAAAGTCAATGCAAAGACGCGAATACACGCGAAACTCGTGCATTCGCGTCTTTGCATTGACTTTGAATGTAATCTGTCGTGCGAAAAATTCGTTTCGCGTCCGGTGTGAAAGCAGTTTAGAAAGAGACCGAAACATGGGGGAGGGACAAAAGCACTCACCACCAGGGCCATAACTTTGTGCCTCAAGCTTTTAAGCTGTTATGCCCCCGTCACACTTATTCAAAATCAGCAGGAATCCAGCTGAACCAGCCGGAATGAAGAATTCGCGCAACATTCGGGCGGGAATTTCAAATTGACCAAAATTCTTACAGCTTTGAAAGAATTCCGTTCGAATACTTAGAATGCACTTCGAACCCGCCTCAAATGATTCTTGCCCATTCTGGGTGTATTAGCTCTCGAATGCAGCTTGAATGGAGTTGGAATGCAGTAGGAATATATAGAATGCTGTTAGAATGCAGTCAGAATATTTAGAATACACTTCGAATGCTGTAGGAGTGCGGTTCAATTGCTGCCTGAACACCACCCGAAGTCTGGTTGGAAGGTGCCTCGAATGCTGTTCGAATTCCCCTCGAATGCAGTCAGAACGCTCCCGGATTGGCCGCCGCATATGGTTGGAACGTCCAAGAATTCAAACAGAATGCAGCTCCAATACTCAGAATGTACTTAGAATGTAACACGAGTGTCCCATATGCGTTGACTGAGTAATTGCTGACTACAACAGGGGAACGTAAATATGCCCCTAACACTGACGCCGAATGCATGAGTTAACAGGTATGAGTAAGGGCACTCGAAGTGCATTCCAGCTGAATTGTTTTAATATCGAAATAGATTCCTGCAGCAATCGAGGTGCATTCGAGGTGCATTCTGGCTCATTCAAGGCGCATTCAGGACATTCTGGCAGGATTTGACGTGGCTTGCCGTTTCGATTCTGCCTCGAATGCAATCAGAATGTTTTGAATGCTGTTGGAATGCCGTAAGAATATTTATAATGCAGTCAGAGCGCAGTTAGAATACACTTCGAATGCCGTTCAATATTTCTCCACTTCGAATGCACCAGGAAAGTTCTGAGCATGAGCAAAACATTCAGGCTGGCCACAAGAATGGGCCTGAATATTTGGAATGCGCTCAGAATGCAGTCAGAATTTTTAGAACGCACTTTGAATATCCAGGAATATACAAAGAATTTTCATTCTGATGGCATTCCGGCTCATTCCGCCTCTAATGTGACTAGGGTTTTAGATTTATGTTCACCTCCCTTCTGGAAGTTGGATTGTTGCATTTCTGTTTGACATGCCTGTGGTGGTTGGGTTGCCGCATTTGTGTCTGACTTGCCTCTGGCAGTTGGGTTGTAGCATTTGTGTCTACCATATTTCTGGTTGTTGCATTTGCACCTACTTTATATTCTACATGGCTACATTAGCATGTGAGGGATGCAATTAAGAGGGGCACAATATTTTTTCCTCAATCAATTACTTTTTTCCACCAGCTGGAGCAGCTTTTTTTAATATTAATTGTCTTATTCACAACACCATTTCTTTCTCTGAAAATGCAGCGACATAAGCCACCAGCAGAGGCATCGGTTTCGGATCAGAATTGGCAGGGTAATTTGATTAATGATAAAGTTACTATCTACTATAGCTAGCTTGGATGATGTAGCATTTGAATTAATAAAGTAATGTTGAGGTACACACAAACTGCGTTTTATGTCACCAAAACAGACATTTTTTAAAAAAAATGCCTTCTCAAGTGAGGATTTTTAAAAACTCTGGTTTCTGTGTATCTATGTGGACAAGTGAAGCGGTGCTGTTGGGAAACGATGATTTCACGCCTTGATTCTTGTATGACCACTGTTGCTTTGTGTAATGTTCTTCTCTGGTACTTGACTTATCGTTGATGTAGGTTTTATCACCACAAACTGGCTCGGCATGCTTGATTTGAGTGTTTGTGTTCGTTTTTTCAGTCGTGTATACAGCGTTATTTCGTAAAACAAGGTCTCGTGGATGGAATTTTGTTTTTCATTTAAAGGGGGAAAATATCTGTTTAGAAAAATAACTGTATGGCCTTTAATTTGTAACGGCTCTTGGGTCTGTGGAACCCTGAACTGAGCATTAGAAAATTCTAAAAGCAAACTACTTGTGACGACACTATAAAAAGGGCAAAGACAGGACACCTGATGAGGACTTATCAAGTCATCTCTGGCTCGTGTTAATTTAGCTAACAGCCATGCGCATAAGCGATTGGGGGGAAGGTGTTGGGACTCTGCTGGTTTCCACGGATACTCTGCTCTCTGTCTCCAACGATGCCCGACTTGTTTCCCCCGCTCTGACTCATCTGAATGTCAAGTCACCAATAAATGCGACGTGACCCGTTAAATCATGGCGATGTTGCTGCCCTCCTGGGGCATTGCCATTAAGCCCCCCCATCTGTCTGCTCTGGGACTGTGTGACAAACTCCTCCACACTGCACCAATTGGCAGGGTCCTCGCTGAGATACTAAGCAAGCCAAAAAAAAAAGGTTTATTCCTACTTTTCAGTAATTCTTTTGCAGCACAAAAGGTGATCTTCCCAGTGAAATTACAAGAAAGAGAGAGGGAGATTTCTCTGCGCTGACCTGAGCTGCTGCAACTCCCTCTTTCCCTCTCCCTCTGTCCAGTGAGATTTGCTCAAAGTGCTGATTCAGCCTGAAATGTTAACGCTGTTTGATTCTCATGCTGATTTTTTTCGATAAATTCTGCATGAATGAATCACCGTGGATTTGAAAAAAAACAACCACAAGGACAGAACTGTGAGAAAAAACCTGTGTCAAAATACGCTTAATGGCTGGTGCCAATCTGTTTCATTCCAGGGGGGCTACACTTACAAGCTACAGACAAATTACAACTTAATATCTACCCTTGACTTCCACTGCCCCCCACTTCCCCCCGCCCTAACTGATCTCTCCTTCCCCGTGCTCAAAAAAAACAACAAATCTCAGTAAATGCGATTTCCCTCTTCTGTCAAATAACACCTTTGAACCCAAAAAGTCATCATATACTGTACATAGATATTTAATATGCAATGTGAATGCTCAACAGCCTTTGTACTGAAACCATTCCCAATGGACACCACCTTATATGCACTGATTTGTGTTGACTTCCTGCCAGATGAATCAATACATGCCCAGCCAATCAGATTTTGGAGCAAGCTGAACCCAGTATCTCCTGGGAGGGGAAGGGTCAGTAGTTCCTAAAGACTAATAATGATAGACATCAATATTCTTTAAAGAAACACATCTTTCGGTTCTTGGGGTTAATGGCTTTACATTGTGCTCTGTGAATCACTTAACACAATAAATAGTGGTTTTCTGTGAGCACTTTAATGAGTTCAGTGACCCCCTGGTTCATGATTTACAAAAATGATATGGAAAAAATGTGTATACCCAAGTTGCATTTTTAGGGAAGAGTCGCACACGTTATAATTGCGCTATTTTTAAGGAATTTATCATACATTATTTATAGGGCTAATCATACATTAATTAAAACAGCACTACTAAAGAGGCAGCATTCAAATAGTCAAGGTTTTGCTTGTATGTAATTAGAATGAGAAGGATTTAGGAATTAAAGGTAAAATTAAAAAAAAAAAAGTTGTGTCAGACCGGCTTGGTAGACTGAGCATAAATCTGTCATATTGACCCAGACATGTTATTTATGTGTGTACGAACAGCGAAGGGAGGGCAGCATGCCCTCTGCACTTCTATAGATGGTTTTGTAATAAACTCAACAGGGCACCCCCCACCCCCCACATTCATCCATCCAGCCATGATCGAAACTGCTTCTTCCTCTCTTGGGCAGCTGGTCACAAAGAAGCCTATCTTAGCTGACTATGGGCAAAAGGCCAATCCATCCCATGGTACACACAACATTCAGTTACACATGCCCACTGGTAATTTAGTCTCCAATTAGCCTTGCAATCTTTGGACTGTGGACTGAGGAAACCCATACGAACATGGGGAGAACATAACTCTGCACCGAAAAGCCCCAGGCCAGATTTAAACCCATAATTCTCTTGTTTGAAGGCAACAGCGCTACACACTACGCCACCGTGCCATACCAGACATTTGTAACGGAATCACGCTCCTACTTTTATGCTGTCAACTCTCTTGCAATCAAATAAATGGCAAGGTGGGACACTGATAGGTTTGGTATTTCCTTTATTGGGGGGGACATCAACACCAGCAAAGCTTGAAACGTTTTCACTGTTCAACTCATATTCACAGGCAAAACTCAGCAAGCCACCAGCCTTAACAGTGAGCATGTCCCAAAACTTTGCTTCTCCCTCCGTACCTCCAGGTAGGAGAAGGAATTAAGAAGAGGATACAAAAAGCTAATTTTGAGTGTCATGGAAAAACCTAATCAGTCTAATTTTGGTTAAAAAAAAAAAAAAGAGTAAGGACCATTTTTGAACTTTGTTGGCTTTGCCTCATCACATACAGTAAAATACATCAAAAAAAATCCCTAATTCCCAGTTTTACTATGGAAAAACTAAGCAAGTCATTGGTATTTAAAGGGACATTATTATCCAATACAATTTGCCACTTAAATCATTCTCAGATAATAATACATTCAACTGCTAACCTTTTCAGGGTGATTCAACCCCCATGTGACTCAAATATCGAACAAAGGGTGCGAGCAAACAGGCTATTCTCCCTTGAATGGGGCGTGCCATTTTATTAAGGCAGTCTCATTTTTGGCCGTTAGCTGTGTCGTTACGCTGCTTTGCATGTATGCTACATACAGCACACACAGTACAATCGCTGTCTTTCCACTGCAATTTTTGTGCAATGAGCAAGCTAGCCAGCGTGCACGGAGTACCTTTCCATAACCATTATGTAACATTAGCTTGTTCGCTAGCTGGCTAGCTAGTGTTGAATCTGAATTTAAGAAGTGTCATAGCGCGTCCAAAAACTTATCAAAAACACCTAAACAATTTGAAAGGATGACCCCACATGAAAAATTTCCTACACGTGACTGATTTTGTGTATTTTTGCAGCTATTGAGTGTGACTTGCTGTACTTTGATTATGTCCCTTTAATTGTTTGTGAAGCAAAAACCTAGCAAGTTGATTTTCCTGTGTATTTCCACATTAAATATTGTATTTTTTGCTATAGCAAAACCTAGTTGAATTAGCTAAATAAGAAGCAGCATACCTATGACATGATCAGTCAGGTCAGTCCCCCAGCAGAATTCATAATGCATGTAATTCACATCAAATAACGACTGAAAAATGGCTTCAACAGGAAAGCAGATTGTGAAGATAGCAATGGAAAACTGTCAAACACCACTACAACTAATTGCTAGGTTTTTGCCCATCATTTAGATGATCGAAATTTTACACTTTTGGATGGAAAAACCTCGTGAGTCATACTGCCATGGATGTTGACAAAAAATGTCCTCCTTAGATATTTCTTATTATTGTAAGAAAAAATAACTGCAATGTCAGTTTCATTGTCGGACAAGAGCTTAACCCCCGGGGGGATACAGTTTTCTATCTTTTTTCTCAAAATCTGCTGTTTTGTTAATCACAAGGTTTTTCCATAACACTCAAGTCAAGCTAACATGTCTCCTTGCCTCCCTCACCTGCGTCTCTTTCTCGTGTCTTAGCTTCACCCTGCAAGGATGTGATAGAGATGCAAGAAAGAGACGCGAGGACAGAGGAGCTGAGGTTGCCAAATGAATCCTTGGTTCCATTAAGCTACGTCCGACTTCCATACAGGATACACCTGTGTTGCCTCGCTGTATGTCTTCCAGAGGCTTCCTCTCTCCTCTAGGTACACTTCAGGGACTGGAGGATTCAATATGATGGCTGAGGGATGAATGATTTGGGGTCACAAAAGGAGAGAGGACAAGAGGAAGCAGAAGTTAGCATCGTGAAAAGTGGCCCAATTGTTCATTTTACACAGGCTCATCAAAATGCTCGTTTTTACCTCCTACCTTTTCCCACCCATTAATTAGAAGTTTAAGACAAGGGGATTGATGCAGCGTTTATTTGAAGTGGAGCATCCTCACTCCTTCATATGTCATTTCAATGTGATGTCAGGTACTGACAGTCACAGACATGACGAATGAGGGAGGAGTAGGTTCGTAGGTGTTACGTCTCTCTGCTCCAATGGTGGTCCTCTGCCCCAATTGTTATTAATCTCTAACTGCCTTTGGTGGCAAATTTGTATTCTTTCTTTTCATTTCCGGATGTGCAGATGCACCTGCGCCGCCTCACCATCTGATGTCTCCAGGACCTATATAAGAGGCCCCGCCCAGGGCTAAGATGGAGAGGGTTCACTGATGTGGCAACATCAACTTTTGTTCTGGCCAACAGCTTTGTGCATCCAAAACACGCTACTTTATTTGTGTACCCGAACTTGGAACAATTAAAAACCCCTAGAGAAACTAGAGCCTGTGTCGCCTCTCCCATTTTTATGTTGCAGTTTGCTTTCATTTTGTGTAGGTCGTAACATAAATTGGGCGCTCGTCTGCGAGATTTTTTTTTTTTAAGAATCTTTGGACTTTCCTGGTTTGGCCTTTTTGTTCAGCGGCTTTCCCACGGTAAGTGTGGCAGACTGGGAAGTTTTTTTGTGTCTGTGTTGTGAACACCCTAGCTTAGATTAGCCGGCGGACGGACATTGGTGTTCCTCATTTTATTATTTTTCCTTTCTTGTTCTTGGTGGGGTACCTGGGTGTGGGTATGTTTCGGGGTGCGGTGGTTGGCTTAGACTCAGGCCTGCTGCCTACCTTCGAGTTTAGCGTTTAAAGGAGCCTCCCGGGGATCCACTGAAGATTATAGTTTAGGTTAGGTAGTTTTTGTTTAAGTTAGATGTTAGCGTGCATTGCAAATTAGGGCCCAGTTTGTTGCACTGCCTTGGTGTCGCTTCCTTTGTGCCGCACTGCGCTAATTGCCAGTGCTTAGTAAGACATTAAAAAAAAAAAAAACACTGACTTAATTTGGGCATCTGTGTGCCTTTTTCGCTCAAAAGTTGTGTGCCGCGTAGAAACTGTTGGCGTTTGAGTTGCCCACTTGCGTACCTGTGGTCATTTTGTAAAGAGGTATTTTGTGGCCACTTTGTGATAGTATATACTATTTTTGCGGCATTTTCGGATTTGGTTTCGTTTTAAAATTATCGACTTGTGTTTGTTTAATTACCATGTCTCTCGTTGACCAACTTCTCAATGATCCATCTGAGGATCTATTAGAAAAATTCACAAAAGAGCAGCTTCTCGAGCTTGCTGCCAAATATGACATTGTGCCGTCCGGGGCGCACAAACGCAGTGAAGAGAGTTTACTTACAAAATTAAAAGCCTTTCTCGTTGATTTAAAAATTCTGCCTTTTGTGGTAGTGAGAGGACCTACTCAACAGCAACTGTCATTACAAGTATGATTAAAAGAGCTTGAAATTAAAGAGAAAGAGCTTGAATTTGAGCGAGAGAAACTGATAGCTGAGTCGAAAGAGCTTGAGCTGGAGGCCCAAATTGCCTTGAAAAGGTTGGCTTTAGAGACAAAGGGCGAAGTTCTTATTGCAGACACTGATGGCTTTGACAAAAGCAAATACATTAGAATGGTACCCCCTTTCAATGACGGGATGAAGAAAAATATTTTCCACACTTTGAAAGGGTTGCAATTACGCTCAAATGGCCCCAGAATGTTTGGACGTTACTTTTACAATGCATCCTAACAGGGAGAGCTCAGGAGGTATATTCGGATATGTCTGTAGAGGACGGTCTAAATTATGAATTGGTAAAGGCCACAATTTTACGTACTGATCAGCTAGTCCCTGAGGCATACCGACAGCGCCTCCTTCGTTTCCGTAAAGGTGAACAACAAACCTACATGGAATTTGCCAGGGAGAAGGAACGCTTGTTTGATTGCTGGTGCACCGCTGAGAATGTCAAAAGTTGTTATGTATGAGTGTTTTATGTGAAGCACTGTATATCATTTGTAAATGGAGATTTGTTACATACTGTTTGTGCTGCCTTACTGGTCAGCTAGTTGTTTATTTTGTTCATCATTTAGCACCCTCTGGTGGTATGTCTGTAGAAAAACATGATCTGATGCAATTTCACTTGTTTGTGATGAAATAGACTAGTGCTTTCTAGAAGTTTCTGGCATCTTCTTGCCTGGAGGGGGCCGGATCACCCAGGACTCCTGTAGATTTTTCCAGAATGTTCTTAGTCTGTATAAATGCTGTGATTTTGGTCAGTTGAAGAGGGGTTTTTGTTTTGGTATCAGAGTTACATAGTGGCATTAGAGTGTTATTATATGATTACACCGTGGATTATTTGTCGAAATTTTTGGACCTAATCAGGGAGGAATAAATTTGTTTAAGTTGTCATTGCTGGTTTTCTTTGTTGTGATTTTCAAGTCATAACAAATTGGAGGCTCCAGTGAAATATTGCATTCATTGGATCAACCATTGGATTCACCAAAGATTAAAGCTGAACTATTATTTTAAATCTTGTGACTATTTGAAAAACCAGCAATCTTGACTTTTGATGTTGAAAATTTTTTGAAAACTCCAAGCCAGGAATCAATTGTGCTGGCAAAGAAGAAGGACTTGCTGCAAATAGCCTGAACCCTTGGATTATCTGATGTGAAATCATCAATGAAGACACAAGAAATATTCAACATTTTGGTGCAACATTTCATTGATGAAGATATCTTTGGGGAAGAAGCAGCAGAATTGATTAAAGATAGGGCTGCCGGATTGCTCACTCGGTAAAGCATCGCGTTGCAAAGCAGAAGTGACTATCATGTCGCGCGTTCGATCCCCGCTTCGTACCAGCGGGCAGTGGTCGGCAGCTTTTTCAGAGTAGCACACAATTGGCTATTGCGCTACAGGGTTGCAAATTGGGAAGGGACTGCCAGGAAGGGAAAATAATAGTTGCCTTGTTCATTGCTCAAGCGCCTCCTGTTGGCCAGACGGGCGCTCGTCAGGAAGATTCTAAGTCTGTTCATGTCCGGGTATCCTCCGCCCTCGTTCTGAACTTACAAAGATTCAACCAATGAGTGTACAAGAAGCGGTGGCTGACAGGCGCGTGCTTCGGAGGAGAGCCGCGAACTGTCTACACTCTCCTGAATTGGCAGCAAGGGGTCGTATACGAGCAAGCCTTGTACATAGTTCACCAATTGGGCATTCCAGATTCGAGTGGGATTGGAGATGCCAAATTAAAAAAAAAAAAAAAAAAAAAGAATTGATTAAAGATGTGGAAGTGTCTGCAACAGAGCTGCAAAGACTTGAGATTCAGCTACGCCAGAAACAACTAGAACTGGAAGAAAGAAGGTTGGAGAGGGAAGAAAGAAGGTTGGAGAAAGAGAAAACTAGAAGAAAAAAGGATGCAGTATGAACTGGAAATGAAGAAAATAGAAGCAGGTACTGTAACAAAATCTTTTGGACCTTCTGATCATTTTGATGTGGTTAAACACATCAGACTTCTTCCTCCTTTCCTAGAAAATGATGTAGACTAATACTTTACCCATTTTGAAAAAATTGCTGAAAATTTGAAATGGCCAAAAGAGCATTGGACAATGATGTTACAAAGTGTTCTTACTGGTAAAGCAAGGAAAATCTATAACCAATTATCTGTCCAACAGTGTTCTCATTTTGATTTTTTCAAATCTGCCATTCTGAAGGGTTATGAATTGGTCCCCGAGGCTTTCAGGCAAAAATTTAGGAATTCTCGCAAGGAAGCCAGTCAAACTCATGTTGAATTTGGCAGGTTGAAGGAACAGTTGTTTGATCAGTGGTGTAATTCCACGAAAGTTGAGAAAGATTTTGACAGAATGAGGCAACTTATTCTGGTTGAGGAATTCAAAAGGTGTATCCAGCCTGATATCAATACTTTCCTTGAGGAGAAACAAGCCAATACTTTGCAAGATGTTTCCACCCTGGCTGATAGTTATGCATTGACTCATAAGTCTTCTTTTGTCCAAAAATCCACTTTTTCTAAATTTTAAGGCAAGTCTCAGTCCGAGACTTCTTCTAATAACACTTCTAATGATTCCAAGGCCACTACTGAGAGGAAACCTTCCAGTGAGAAGCAATCATCTGATTCTTTACCTTCTGTGTCTTGCAAAAACCGCAAAAAGCAAGGTCACCTTATTTCTGAGTGTTATGCTCTCATGAAAAAACAACAACGAGAAGAAACCAAGCCAACTGCTTTCACTAGGAGAGAATCTCTTCTATCAAAGGTCAGTTCGCCTGATCTTCTACCTTCTGTGTCTGATTCTGAATGGGTTTTGAGCCATTCATCACTAATGGTTTTGTTTCACTTTCACATGATTTTTCCTCATCTGCTCCTGTTCAAATTCTAAGGGATACTGGGTCTTCCCAATCTCTTATTCTTGCAGATATTCTGCCTTTTTCAGACAAATCATCCACTCAGGCAAATGCCCTTATTCAAGGAGTAGAATGTGGTTTTACAAGTGTACCTCTCCATAATGTTCATCTCAAATCAGACTTAGTCTCTGGGCCTGTTACTGTTGGCGTTAGGTCTTCTCTTCCTTTCAAAGGTGTTTGTTTGCTTCTTAGTAATGATCTTGCTGGGGATAAGGTTAAGCCCTAACCTGTTGTAACTGACACTCCTTTGATTGATCAAGAATCTGACTCTATAGAGGAGGAAATTCCAGACCTCTATCCTTCATGTGCAGTTACTCGTTCTATGGCCAAAAAGGCTATTCAAGTTGATGCTGACCTGGACTTCAACCTAGCTGACACCTTCATTGGGCAGTCTTTTCATCAGGAACCTTCCAGTCCTGAGATGTCTGGGAAATCTTCAGACTTGTCCTTGTCAGGTCATTCTAATGACATTCTGTCTCGGAAACAACTTATTCAGGAGTAACAACAAGCTCGTGATCTAGCGCATCTTCTACCACAGGCTGTAAGTGAACAAGAGGCTACTCAAGTTCCTGTCTGTTTTTACTACAAAAAATAGTGTGCTTATGAGAAAGTGGCATCCACCTGATGTTTCTGTAGATGTAGAGTGGATGATCACCCGTCAAATTGTTCTTCCAAAGTCTTTTCGTCGTGAAACTCTTAATGTGGCCCATGACAATCCTATGTCAGGTCATTTGGGCATCAAGAAGGCCCTTCAAGAAGGCTCGACTTAAGCCCATTCCCGCTTTTGAAGAACCTTTCAGTCAGATCATCATTGACTGTGTTAGACCATTGCCGAAGACTAGATCTGGTTGTGAGTACCCACTGTCTATCATGTGTGCTTCCACCCGATTTCCTGAGGCAATTCCACTCAAGGCAAAGACTATCATCAAGGCTCGTACCAAGTTTTTCTGCTTTGTTGGTCTTCCTAAGTCTATTCAGTCTGATCAAGGGTCAAATTTCATGTCTGGCATATTTCAACAAGTTATGCATGAGCTTGGTATTAAACAATACAGATCGTCAGCTTACCATCCTGAGAGTCAAGGTGCTTTGGAGAGGTTCCATCAAACCCTGAAGAACATGATAAGGACCTACTGCCTTGACACAGAGAAAGACTGGGATGAAGGTGTCCATCTTCTTCTGTTTGCTGCCCGTGAAGCTGTTCAGGAGTCTCTTGGGTTCAGTCCTTTTGAGCTTGTTTTTGGGCATACAGTCCGTGGACCTCTGAAGCTTCTGAAGGAAAAGTTGCTGGCCGAAGATGATGTCCCGATGAACTTGCTTCAGTATGTCTCTGACCTCCGTAATCGTCTCCCTAAGGCTTGTGATTTTGCTAAGTCTAATCTCAAAGAGGCTCAGGGCAAAATGAAAGCCAGATATGACCTTCATTCCTGAGATAGAAGTTTTGAAGCTGGTGACAAAGTTCTTGCACTTTTGCCAGTCCCTGAAAACCCTCTAAGAGCCCGATATTTTGACCCTTACACTGTCCTCAAAAAGGTCAGTGATCTAAATTACGTAATTTTATCCCCTGGAAGGAGGAAACAAAAACAAATGTGTCACATCAACATGCTGAAAGAATACATTGACAGAGACAGTCAGCAAAAGCCAGTCAATGTGGTAAATACGATTGAATTGGAAAATTCTGAAGAAGATTGTGACTGCCCGTTGGATAATGAACCTGGTCCAGCCAAACTTTAAAATTCAGACATTCATCAAAATATTGACAGCAAGTTGTCCTACCTGGACCCTTTTCAACAACAACAGCTAAAGCAGCTCATATTTGAATATAGTCACATATTCCCTGATGTTCCCTCAAGGACTGATATGGTTTACCATGATGTCATCCTACAAGATAATGCCAAGCCTGTAAAACAGCATCCTTACAGAATGAATCCAGAGAGGCAGAGATGCCTTGAACGGGAAGTCAAATACCTGCTAGAAAATGACTTTGTTGAACCTAGTAAAAGTGACTTTTGTAAAGCTACAGTTGTTTACTTAGGTCATATTGTAGGACAGGGTCAAGTCAAACCAATTGATGCAAAAGTAAAAGTTATCACTGAATTTCCTGAACCTACAACTAAAAGATAACTAATGAAATTTCTAGGAATGGCTGGCTACTACAGAAAATTCTGTAAAAATTTCTCTATCATTTCTGAACCTTTGACAAATTTACTGAAGAAAAATGCAAAATCTGTTTGGGATGAAAAATGTCAAAATTCATTTGACCAACTGAAAGCCATCCTCAAAAACACACCAGTTCTCTTATCTCCTAATTTCAAAAAGGAGTTCAAGTTGGCTGTTGATGCCAGTGATATTGGTGCAGGCGCAGTTTTACTGCAAGAAGACACTGATGGAGTAGATCATCCTGTTTGTTACTTTTCCAAAAAGTTTGATAAACATCAGAAAAACTATTCAACAATTGAAAAAGAATGTTTGGCACTTGTTTTGGCTTTACAACATTTTGAAGTCTATTTGACTTGTTCAGCTACTTCCATCAAGGTCTTCGGTGATCACAATCCCCTCACATTCTTACATAAGATCAAAAACAAGAATCAAAGATTACTGAGATGGAGTTTACTTTTGCAAGAGTATGATTTAGATATTTCTCACATCAGGGGAAAAGATAATGTTATTCCAGATGCACTTTCACACATGTAAATTTTACTTCTCTGTTTGATTGTGAAAATTGCACTGGTTGTTAGGTATATGATTGTTATAATGATCAATGATACCGTTTGTGTAAAATTCAAGATTATACTGATTATAAAACTGTGTTAATTTTAACAAAAGAAAGCTTTTAGCAAACCTTTCTTTTCTTAAAGAGGGGAGGTGTTATATATGAGTGTTTTATGTGAAGCACTGTATATCATTTGTAAATGGAGATTTGTTACATACTGTTTGTGCTGCCTTACTGGTCAGCTATTTGTTTATTTTGTTCATCATTTAGCACCCTCTTGTGGTATGTCTGTAGAAAAACATGATCTGATGCAATACCACTTGTTTGTGATGAGATAAACGAGTGCTTTCTAGAAGTTTCTGGCATCTTCTTGCCTGGAGGGGGCAGGATCACCCAGGACTCCTGTAGATCTTTCCAGAATGTTCCTAGTCTGTATAAGTGCTGTGATTTTGGTCAGTTGAAGAGGGGTTTTTGTTTTGGCATCAGAGTTACATAGTGGCATTAGAGTGTTATTATAAGATTACACAGTGGATTATTTGTAGAAATCTTTGGACCTAATCAGTGAAGAATAAATTTGTTTTAGTTGTCATTGCTGGTTTTCTTAGTTGTGATTTTCAAGTCATAACATAGTGTAGAACAGCTTCGGGACTTAATGCTTTTAGAACAGTTTAAAAACTGTCTGCCTGCTGCTGTCACGACGTATATCAATGAACAGAAACCAGCAAACATTTGTGAAGCTGCAGTTCTGGGGTGCATTTCCCAAAATCACAGATGCTAACTTACGTAGTTGGGCCCATTGACAGTGAATGGACGAACTATGTAATTAATTAATTGTTGCTCAGTCTATAGACCCCAGTCTATCTACTTTGTTTAGTACGGTCAGATCTGACATTACTGATGAGACTGAGACTCCTTATTTTTATATACATGATGGAGTCCTGATGAGAAAATGGGCACTGCATGTTTCTGACTTGACTGTGAATGCGGCAGACCAAATTGTTGTTCCGGCTCCGAATTGTTAGCCTGGAATTCATGCATATCAAGTGCCGGTCGCTCCCAACGGTCACTCATTGATATAGTCTGGCCTCAGTCAGTAGGTCAGCATTTAGCCCTTACGTCACTAATGAACTGGATATATAAATATTCATGCTTTCTGCTCCTGGCTGATTGGGAGACCTTTTGGCAAGAACCATCAATCGTGCGGCGCCATTTGCAGAATGAATGCTGACTGGGTTATCTGTCACATCTTGTTGTCAGAAGTGGTAGCTAAGTAGGCGAGCAATTAAATGTTAGGATACAAGTATCTATCCTATATCTGCATGTTGCGTGTATATTTCCTTTTACTTTGCTACATCAGGCATTTTACAATACAACAAACGGCTGTACTCATCATTACAAATATGAGTTAGCTGGCCAGCTGCGGCATTTGTGAATGTTATTTGACATGAGCATAAAATTAGATTGTGGCTTGCTTGCGTTTACTCTTGGAGTGGTTGTTAGGTTTTGAACAGGATAATGTTTGGCCATATCTGCATTTTGTTTATTTCAACGGGATTCCCCGGTATAATGAAGGCTAAATTAAATAATACTCAAACTACGTAACGTATTTCACTGCAATTGGCATTAGCTATTGCTTGAAGGGCGATGATTGCATCAGCTAAGTTAAGCCTATGAAGCTGGTATGTAATATGACAGTTTCTAATTTATTTCTTGCTTGTCTGCTTTCTTCAGAAAAGAGAAGATGGATAGCTTGTTCCTATTACTGCAACCTATTGCTGCACAACGTTTCAGCATTTTTAACATGGATGGCCAACGCTTATTTTTCCGCTTTTCCCCGCTTGTTTAATATCTGATATCAATCCAGTACAAGATCATAGCAATCAAATATATTCCTTTTCCCTTTAAAAATGATTAAACATCGATGGCAATAACAGTATCACTGAACATATAAACACAACCATTATTTCAGTTTGAAAGTTTAATTCGTAGTTTGTCCATACTGTATTTCTGTATTGCCAGATGTTACGTGACTGCTGCTGAGAGAGACACAGGTCTCGAACAAAGTTCATTTTCTCCTGATCTGTTGGTCTTAAAAATGCCATTGCAGCACCAGAATGTTTGGAAGATATGTGGCCTGTGAAAAATAAGTCCAGTATTTAATTCTGTGACAATGGGGCAAAATAATCGGTGATAATCTGTGCTCACATTCACTTCTCCCCATTGGAATCAATTCATTCAGCACCCGCCGCAAGTCTATCTAAAGGGGCGGGGCACCCTTGCGACTGTAAGCCAATCACAGATCTCGCATGGATTTTGTGCGAATATTTGACAGTCAAACGCTAGCCTACCGACTGAGGCCAGACATATCAGTGAGTGACCATTGGGAGCGACCAGCACTTGATATGGATGGATTCCAGGCTACCGAATCGTAATGACATTTTAAGCCTGGCGCATGATGGCCAGGGCGGTCATTTAGGAGTTGCAAAAACTTACGAGTCCTATGGCATTTCTTTTGGCCTGGTTTAAAACAAGATGTAAAACGTTATTGCCAGTCCTGTCATGTTTGTCAACTTATTGGCAAACCTAATCAGGTAATCCCGCCTGCTCCGCTCGTTCCTATACCTGCTGTGGGCGATCCTTTCAAACATGTAATAATTGATTGTGTCGGACCTCTTCTCAAAATTAAAAGTGGATATCAGTATCTCTTAACCATTATGTGTACTGCAACACGCTTCCCCGAGGCTATTCCCTTGCGGAAGATAACATCTAAAGCGATAATAAGCACACTTTTGAAATTCTTTTCATTGTTTGGTCTTCCCCGCGTAATTCAGACCGATCAAGGCTCAAACTTCACGTCTTGGATATTTTCCCAGGCCCTTAAGAAGCTCGCTATTAAGCATAACCTAGTCAGTGCGTACCATCCTGAAAGTCAGGGGGCACTGGAGAGATACCTTTAGACTTTAAAATCCATGCTGCACTCATATTGCTTTGAGCTTAGTCGTGAGTGGAATGAGGGAGTACCGTGGCTACTGTTTGCTTCGCGGGAGGTTGTGCAAGACTCACTCGGGTTCAGCCCAGCTGAGCTGGTCTTTGCTCACCAAGGGGTCTATTCTCCCATGCGCGTAAGTCGAAAAAAGCGCGTAGCTACGCGCTTTTCAGCCTACGCGTATTCTCCCCTCAACTTAAGTCTGTGCATTACACGCCCCGAAGGCAGTTACGCACTTGGGGCGGAGCAAGGCCAAAATCTTGGCGTTTCTCAGGCAAAAAACACTTACGCGTATTCTGCCCATGGCTTATGCGCTTTTTCTGTTAAGCACTTTTGAGGGCTATATTAAGGTCAAGCGCCAACATAAGGCGAAATAGAATATTGCGTTTGATGTCAGTTATAGGCTGAATTTTAACATTGATTTTATTTTATTTAACATGGTAAAGGTTGAGACATTCAATACTCAATTGCTCATCCTTATTTCTAAACTACATTTCTCATAACCATAATAAATTATCAAACGAAATCATCACATGATATTACGCAACAGCGTCTTCTCCAATTAGTACAATTACAAACGCATAACAGTTAATTAATACGAGTATACATAAGACCATCATTCTACCATGCCCTCAAAATCTAAAACCAAAATGCCAGTCCTGGATTTGCTTGCACTCTTGCGTGATTGGGAAAGAGTAAGAGGAGCGCGCTGAGCTCGAAGACGACCACGCATATATCGGCTTCGTTTGGGCATCCTGGGACTAACAGACTCCGAGTGCATCCAGCACTTCGTCTGGACCGTGAGGCAATCACCTATCTTTGCCGACTTCTGGATGAACAGCTATCCAGCCGCAGCAATCATTCACAAAACATACCGGTGGTCATCAAGGTCACAACTGCGCTGTCGGTCCTGGCATCTGGGTCGTTCCAGAGAGTGGCTGGTGATGTCATGCACATATCACAGGCGTCTGTGTCACGGGGTCTGACACAGTTGGTTGACGCTATGCTGCACCACATCAGCCACTTCATAAAGTTCCCCGAAACACACGCTGAAAGACGGAGAGTTAAGGGGGGGTTCTACCGGGTCGCCGGGTCCCCCAGCGTTGTGGGAGCCATTGATTGTACTCACGTTGCAATCAGAACCCCTTCCACTAATGAGAATATGTACAGAGACCGTAGACGTCGGCACAGCATTAATGTTCAGGTTGTGTGCGATCATAATACGCGCATATTAAGCATCTGTGCCAAATTCCCTGGCTCAGCCTATGACGCCTATGTACTGCCCAACTGCTTCAAATGCCAAAAAATACAAGAAATATTTGAAACCATATTAAGCTCGTTTCCAGTATCTATCACAGTGATACTTTGAGTATCGGCAAATAAAAATGACCATTTTACGTAACCTTCCTTCATCTGTATCCACTCCAAGTTCTTCTCCATGCACTTCCCCTGCAGAAAGAGTGGATGCCACCTCCTCCTCCAGTGCAGTGAAATGCACAGGAGATGATGGTTGCCCACCACCTGTTGCGTGCACACTTCTCCGGTGTGCAGAGAGCCTGGCTTTCACAGCGCCCCGCAGATCTCTCCATTTATGCTTTAAATCGGGGCTACTGCGCTTACATCTCCCCACCGAAGCCACATCCAGAACGATTCGCAGCTTTCTTCCTCGGATCAGCATTCAGTGCCCCCTTGCCACACAACAGCTCGTGGTGCCTCTTAACTGATTTTACCAATATCTCTAACTCCTCATCTGTGAAATTTGGTTTTCGGCTTCAACTCGACATCGCCATCGTTGTCTTCATGTTCTATTAACAAATCTGACTGCCCTATATGTTCGTGATAATCTAAAAAGTTGTGATATTCGGGAGGAGATTGATTTTCTAATTGAGGATATCTGTATTAACTAATCCGTGTCTATGTAAATATGTTTTTTTATTTTTATTTTTTTAACCATTGATAATACTGTGAATTTTAATGTGTGAATAAAGATATTATTAAATACTCTAGATTGAGCCCTACCCTGGCCAATACCAAAGCACTACCCATTTGTTAATAAATTTTAGCCAATAAAGAATAGCCGACATGGGAGGAATCATTATCTGTAAATGGGATAATTGATTATAATAACGTACTATAGGCACAAATTCAAGTGAATGTGTCGCTTGAATCAAATGGGACATAATAGGCTACGGATTTGGAATTGTGTGATAATTGAGGTGGTTTCGGGACGGGCGGATGACCACGTGCGGGGTGAGAATCCTTTGTTTGTTAAAGCATTGCCATGTCCTTTAGGTGCAAACCTGACATCGGAGAAGTTTGAGATTTCAAGTGCGCAATTTCTAAATTATATCATATAAACTGTCTTCGATTGTTATTTTTGTGTGACTAGAATGTTCTCTTTATTTTCTTCTTCCCTGTCTTCCACGGAACAAACAGGCTGGTGTAGGTGGGGCACATTTTCAATGCTCTGGTTGCGCTGGTTGAGAAGCGCTAAATTCTTTATTTGTTATTTCATTATCGCGGCAATTTGTTTGTTTGCATAGCTTTAATGTCATGGTGGCTAGAATAAGAAACAACGAAGAGATGTCTGCATTACTTCTTGTGACTGGCACAGACATACATAGGCCTACTATTACAGCATCGTCGGCCTGCTGATAAAACCTTGTATCTTCAAGATGATAAACTTCACAGGAAAATAAAACATAAATATAATATAAAATAAAAAATATATATATAAATTGATACATATAATTTAAAATATAAATAAAATAAAACATGTTTAATTTTGCATGTAAGAATAGTGGACATGCGAGTTTTCGTTTCTTATCAGTTTGGAGATACGAGGTTTTATCAGCAGGCTGACGATATTCAAATGTAAAGTCTGGTTTGCGTTTTCCATGGACTACAACTGCATTTTTATGGTTAATTAGAAAATCCTTGTTCCATGTTTTCCTGATAGCCATAATCAATGAGCTTGGTACAGAGTCTGCCTCTCTTTTGGATTAGCCACACCTCTTTCATAAGGCCGCCTACATTCTGAAGTTAAGCGCTTTGGGCGTGATCGAAGCGCATAGGGGAGAATACGTGTAACTCAAATGCGCTTAACTCGAATCGCGTAAAAAAGGACTTTACGCGCAAATGGGAGAATAGACCCCCAAGTTAGGGGGCCATTGGCTCTGTTAAAAGACCGCTGGCTTGAAGCACCCAAAGCTCACTCTGTTTTAGAACATGTTAGTAACTTTCACTCTCGTTTTCACAGAGTTAGAGAACTAGTCAAGAAAAATCTGAAGTATGCGCAAGCTAAAATGAAGAGCTTGTTTGACCGCAAAGCAAGGTCTCGTGTATTTTCTGTTGGTGACAAAGTTTTGGCTCTGTTACCTGTGCCTGGATCCACTTTGCAGGCGCGTTACTCTGGACCTTATATAGTGACAGAGATAACGTCTGAGGTTGATTAAATTATTGCCACCCCTGACAAGCGTCAGAGTTCACGTCTCTGCCATATAAATATGCTAAAGCCCTATCATCAACGCAAATGTGCCAGTGCGTTAAATGCTGACTCCTCAGTGAAAAATGTACTGCCGTGCCTGAAGATAACCCCTGTGTTTGTCCTGTTTTGTTGTCTTCTCTTGTTGAGACTGACGATGATTCAGCCGATCCCTCAAAGTGCATAATTGAAGGACGTCATAAAAACTCTGAAATGCTCGTCTCTCTCCATGATCATCTCTCTCATCTGTCCCCTAATGAAAAAGATGACATTATTGAATTAGTACATAGTTTCCCTAAACTTTTTGGTGACGTCCCAACAAAAACTTCTGTACTGTCACATGACATAGATGTCGGATGTTCCGTCCCTATCAAACAGCATCCCTATAGGGTCAATCCTCAAAAACGCAAATTATTAAGTAAATAAGTACAGTATATGTTGGCGAATGACATTCCGGAGCCTAATTTGAGTGCTTGGAGTTCCCTATGCATTCTCACGAACAAGTCCGACGGTACCTACCGGCTTTGTACAGACTATTGTAAGGTGAATGCTATAACAAAAGCAGATACTTTTCCTTTGCCAAGAGCGGACGATTGCGCGGACAGAGTCGGATCTGCCAATTTTGTTAGCAAGTTTGATTTGCTAATGGGATACTGGCAGGTCCCTCTGACTCCTCGTGCTGAAGAAATTTCAGCCTTCGTGACCCCAGATGCGCTCCTGAATTACAAAGTAATGGCATTTGGGATGCAGAATGCACCTTCCACATTTCAGCAACTGATCAACATTATATTCTTTGGTTTGGAAGGCCGTGAAGCCTATCTTGATGACGTTGTCGTTTGTAATTTATTGTGGTCTGATCACTTGAGGCAAATTCGGGAACTGTTCCAACGGCTGTCTTCTGCGTCTTTAACTATAAATCTCGCCAAATGCGAGTTCAGCAGAGCCACTGTAACTTATTTGAGGAAGATCGTTGGAGGGGGCCAGGTCCATTCTGTAGACGCAAAAATTAAAACTATCGTGGAATACCCAACTCCGAAAGAACATCGAGAATTGCGCAGGTTCTTGGATATAGCCGGTTACTACCGGAACTTTTGCAAAAACTTTTCTTCTGTTGTTGCGCCGCTGACCAACTTGCTTAGCCCAAAATGTGCTCCTACTGGTTAGTGCTCCCATACTCTCAGCCCCTGACTTCACTCAATCATTTATATATCACCATTTCAGAAAATGACTTCCGCGAAGGACCGTCATCACATTCCTTAAAGGGGACCTATTTTGCTATTTTTCCAAGTTTATATTTTGGTCTTTGACGCCCCTAGAGTACTCCTGATCGCGCAAAGTAAAAAAAGGGTATTTATTTCGCTCATACTGCCATCCTCAAAAAACTGCATTTGTAGTACATTGTAGTCTATGCCTGAAACACCTCACTGGGGTGGCTCTTCCACTATGGCCCCCACTCCCCGTGTACCCACTTTCTTCTGACTGGCCAGCTCTGTGGAGGACGGAGTTGGGCGGGACGAGGCTGCAGAACGCAGTTTTCCGTGTCAGTCTCCCCAGAGTGAAATGTGAGACACGTCTGCAATCTGATAAGGAAGTGGCGGGAAAATTCTGCAATCTAACGTTATACTTGAATATAGA
This sequence comes from Gymnothorax javanicus, assembly GCA_029692085.1. NCBI lineage: Eukaryota > Metazoa > Chordata > Actinopteri > Anguilliformes > Muraenidae > Gymnothorax > Gymnothorax javanicus. Next base: position 84,483,656 of record CM056201.1, read on the forward strand.
TCTAATGACATGATCTTGTTCTAACAAACGCAGCGGCGAAAGTGGAGGACGCAGTGCAAATATCTGTCAGCGCAAGCTCAAATTTGCTATCGGCTACAGTTTGCTACGGCAACAGTTGGTGAGTACCGCGGTTTTTCTACTCCTAGCTAGGATGCAGGGGAAGCTAGAATCCACCCCATATAGACACATTTGTAGAACGGGTCGACATGCCCAAGTGTAGACCGGAGACCGTAGAAATCCGGTGGGTCTGAGTTTAGAGGGAAACATGGACAGTGAGGAGCAGCTAAAAGTGGACCAACAGCTTATGGACTGCTTCGGTGTGTATTAGGACCTGCTGGGTCGTGTGCATAGCTGTGGTGTGTTGTTAGCGTGGAGCAACGAACAGCTTCTGCGCTGGTATATGACGGAGGGGCGAAAGCTCCAGGCTAAACAGCCTTTTCGGAAATTGCCCGTGGTAATGGTTACTTATTGCGTCGGAATGACAAGCGTTTCCTCGCGGAGAATGGGCGCGTTATGGATTGTGCACGAGAGCTAGATAGAGCTCCGGTTATGTCATGAACATAATATAGGTTTTACAGACAGTAAGTTCCGTTTGCGTGAACCGTTGCTTATGTGGAGCTAGCGAATCGATCACTTTTACAGGAAATAATTTAATATTCAGTCGCCGATTTAATATTCAATCGACAGCAATGCAGATAAATCGTTTGTGATACCATACACGTTATAGCCTGTGCTTTTCCCTATTGCTTTCACCGGTAGCATCAGAGAGCTTGCTCAGATATTGGGGATGTATCAGGCTGACCCCGGTCATGGATAAGTAAAGCGATCGTTTCACAAGCACCCAAAAAAAAAAAAAAAACCCAAGCTCTGTAAAACCTACGTCTGGTCTAACTGCAGCCCAACTCGGCAGACACATACAGCACCTCTCCGGTTAGCTTCAACTGTAGTGGCTACAATCAGGCAACGTTATGATGAAACTGTCACATTGATGCTTACCGAAGTAACACAAGCATACCGATCAGAATCGCTGCATATAAGTTAACCAGGAGCGTTTTTAATTAGCAGAGCACGGGAACTAACATGCAGTAGCTGATAAGTGGTCATGACTTTGAATGTAATCTGTCGCGCGAAAAAAAATTTCGTTTAAGCGTCCGTGTGAAAGCAGCTTGACATGCCTGTATTCGCGTCTTTGCATTGACTTTGAATGTAATCTGTCGCGCGAAAAATTCGTTTCGTGTCCGATGTGAAAGCAGCTTTATGGATAGTATGCGACAGCTAGAGAGAGCTCGGTTATGTTATGAACATAATACAGGTTTTGCAGACCGTAAATTCCGTTAGCGCGGACAAGTTGCTTATGTGGAGCTAGCGAATCGATCACTTCTACAGGAAAGAATTATCTATTTAATCTCCGCCTTTTTCAGCTTTTCATTAGCCACAACAACTTCTAAAGGGGGATGAAATTATGTCAAGGTAGTGCAGAGAAATCATTTGTAAACCGGTAGAGCTTCTGCGTTTCGCATTGCTTTCACGGTACCACCAGAGAGCTTGCTCAGACATTTGTGAAGTATCCGGCTGATCCCGGTCATGGATTAGTGAAGCGATCACTAACTGTAGAGGCTACAATCGGGCAACGTTATGATGAAACTGCCACATTGATGCTTACCGAAGTAACACAAGCATACTGATCAGAATTACTGCATATAAGTTAACCAGGAGCATTTTTAATTAGCAGAGCACGTAAACTAACATGCAGTAGCTGGTAACCGAGCGGTCATAACCACAGAGACAAACCCTTGCAATACAGGTTTTACAGACAGCATGTTCTGTTACTGTGAACAGTTGTACTAAGCATCCAAATTACAAACAAGTATTAAAAGTTAGCTTCAAATGAGGTTTATGTTCACACACCTTCTGTAGAATTTCCCCTGATATCACTCTTGCATATTTAGGACACAAACATTAGCAACAGTAACTTGGCTATGTTAGCCGCTGTGCTACAGCCACAATCAACTGGCTATCATCTCAGGTTGGCTTATGCAGTAAAAGCAACTAACAGCTTCTGTGTCTGTGAGTCACAGACAGTCGTGACCGATACAGGCTTTATCTTCAGATATTTTACAAAGCCTGCGTTTGAGGCCAGTTGTTAGTGCTAACTATCGCTAGCGGTCCTGCTAGCCACCCGTAACACGTTAGCTTCACTTACATTATTTGCTGTTATATTGTTACTTACAGCGTGTGGCTCCGAGCGCTTGATCGATGCAACTGCTTCAGGTTTGAGAAGCAGCTGAAACGCTTATCCTGTGTCGAATTATCCTTTATTGATAAAGCTGTCTTTGGTGAAATGCTGAGCACAATCAGCTAATGTTCCCTTTGGCCGTGGCTTTTTGCTGCCAGCAAACAAAAAAAGCTACCGACTGATTTCTGGTGGCATCGTCTTTTGGAAGAAAAATCGTTGTTTTTCTTCGCATCCAAAAGTAAACGGACAAGCAGCTTTGGGAGAGATACTGACAAAATTGCACCTCAAATGATCTGCGGTTCTTCTTTTGTATTTCCAAAAGTGAAGATGCTATTAAGGCATAGTTTGATCTGCCGTTGTGAGTGCCTGCTACAATAGTTTCCGGTGTGGGCAGGTCCAGCGCCATGATTGGCTCTGGCTAGGTCTGTACTAATTGGATGGCACAACCTGACGTCAGGTTTTATCCAGATCTCGTGAAGATCTCGGGAGGAGCTGTTCAGAGAGGAAATCACGCTCACGAAATCACGTTCTTGGATTTAGGCAAAACCCCTGTATCTTATGTTTAGAAACTTTTCAGAGGTTGAGCATGGCCAACCAACATTATAACATTACTAATATGTATTAAAAGAAGGATCAGCATAATAGGTCCCCTTTAACCAAAGTTACCCTGGTGAAACTTTTATTCCTTTATCCTAATTTGAATCAGACCTTGATTCAGTTCCTGGTCAGAGAAATATATATATTTTAATAATTGTGACTAGTCCAATTTCTTGCGCAGTTAGAGCACCCCCAATATCACCACTGTTTGTTTGTTTTATTTGTTTTGGTCTATTTGCTTCCTCCTCTGTTCTAGGACTTCTCCCCACTCTTTCGGAGAACTCTCTATCAAAATAAAAGTCCGTCCAACCAGTGTATAAATAGCTTTACTTGAACTCATGGCAACATTGCCCAGAGCACAGCTGCATTTTTGTCATCCTGTGGGAAGTGGCATGGTAAAATTATCTCTAGGCAGCCGCTGCTAAGACCAGGACCAAGCCAGCCAGAGGCCTATTTAGTGCAACCAGGGGGTTAGAACAAAACACTGAAGCAGACAATTACTTCCTGAGAAGAGATTTTACCCCAGCATTAGTCATTGTAGCTCTCTCCAGAAAGCCGCTGCCTTCAGTCCACAACCATAACATATGCGCTCTCAGCACTTGTGACCTGTCGAAATGAGCCACGGCCGCCGGTAAAGTATTCTTTCCTAGCGGTGCAGAATTTATTACCTCTGGATCGTGCACATGCATAAACATTATGTGAATTTAGACCGTCACACACTTATGATTCCTTCCCTCAGTTTCCTGCCATGACAAGACCGATGGTTGTGGTGCTGGACAAACAGACACAACAACACCACTAGTCATTTTAGATGTACGGTGTCCATTTGCAATGTGGGGGAAATCAAGATTTGTGTGTGTTATGGGTGTGTGGGCGATGTATATGGGTTTCTGCATGTGTTGGGTGTGTATGCACATGATTCTGTGATTGTGGGAGTGTGAGTGCGTGTGTGCGTGTGTGTGTGTGTGTGTGAGAGAGAGAGAGAGAGTGACTGTGTGCATGTTTGTGTTTGTGTCAATATTAGTTCTCAATTGGGAATCAAAGGAGCTGTGTCACGATTACTGCGCATGCTCTCAATTTTGAACGAAGTAAATCTGCTGGACCGCAAGTCGAAATGAAGAAGGTATTTTTCTTCTACTATGATTATTGGCGATTGTAACAGCTAATATTCTTCATATTCCTTTACTAAATCTTAAAATAGCATTCTGAATCCTCAAATTTCCACAGAAAGCTCCTGAATACAAAAAGCATAACGCTGGTGTAGCTAAAACATGTAAATACAACGCAACATGAAGACGGATTGGCAGGGATGGAATCAGATTATGACTTGCAGTCAAGCGGATTCACTTTTCTTGAGAAGGACACCGCTCCTTTAAATACCAATGATTACTGTTATAGAAGTAGCCTAAAACTTAAAAAAAAAATGAGGAGAAGAAGAGAAGGAGAAGAAGAAAACATTTACAGTCAACAAAAAATATTTTGGCTCATTGGTAAGTCGTAAAGTTAAGTGAAGGAGGAACGGGAATGGAATCCACGTCAAAGTCAGCAACAAGCAAACTGGCAGGGAGTTTGGAGCAAAATCATTGGGAGACATTGATGCATCAGCTAGCCACACAAAAAGGAGTCACATTGACTAAGCCTCTCAAACATCTCATGGCAAAAACTACTCTATAGACCGTGCCAAATAAATAAAAAACTGACCCTACTTCCCACAGCATTGTGTTAACAGGATGTGGCAGTATCCGTCTTCTCGAATGACGCCGGCATCACCGTGCAGTGCGACGGTGGAGTCTGTCCAATCTGTCAAAAACTGCTGCAGAAGAAAATCATCAGGCCTCGCAGGACCTGTGCTCATCCGGAGAAAGTCGCTGCCTCCTGAGAGAGAATTAATCAAAGCCACCGCGGCCTTAGCCAGTCCACCGCTGGCGGAACGAAAGGCTCCAAAGCTGAGGCATATCGACAGTTGATTGTAATGGATTGCGCTGTGGAGATTAAAACAGTCGGATCGTGGTATTTAAGCTTGCTTTCGCCAGCTTAATTAGACGCTTCTGCTGTCTGTTTGACGACTCTGTGAACTCTGTGCTGCATCTCTTGCTGAGGGGAAATTTTAAGACGAATTCAGTTCACAGAGATACCTTTCTTTGTTTATTCTTGGGGCCTTTTGTCAATATAATTTACACAGGGAGGATTTACAAAACTTAGCACTGCTAGTCCTTTTCCTGAGGAAAGCCTGACAATAGGGCTGAAATATCATAGTATTTGAATTAGAAATTAAGCACACAGTTGCACTTTATGATTAATTTATATTTTCTAAATTTATTCTATTGAGATTTTGTTGAGCTGTACGACAGTTGCTGCCGTGGAAAATCAGTGCTCTTGTCATTCCCTCACACAACAGATGGAACTAAATCGATTGGTGTTTATTTGGGCGCTTATTTGTTGTTTCGCTGAGACAGTGATAATGAAATGCGATCCAATCTGAGATACCTCTTTTTCCCATTTCAAAAGCTTAAAATTCTGGCTGTGGACAAAAGTGATTTGAGATTTTGTACCAGTTCCAGCGGGAGGTGGAGGAAAAATCAATGGGACCAGGGTCACCTTATCCAAAGGTGCCAGATCTTCTCCCACTCTTTCCTACGTACCTCTTCCCCTGTGCGCGCACACACACACACACACACACACACACACCTTATTGTCCTCTTGAAGGCGGCTGGTGGAATGGGGGGGGTTGTTGGGTAATTGCCCTTGACCCGAAAGGATTTATGGAAGAGTGGGGGCTGGTCATTCCACCGACTGTTCAGACTCCCCCTGCTCCAGCGTCATACTAATTCCGTTACGGCAAAACAAAGTCGGCTATAATCGGCTATAATTTTTTTTTGGTTTTTTTTTTTTTTTTTGCTACCTGTTTCTCTGAGTCACATCATTCTGGCCGATTTAAGCCTGGCAATTTTTTTTTCAGCCAACAAGGAGCCAGAGGAAAGATTACAGAAGAACACAAAGATTCTTTCATACCTTTCACTTCATTCGCTGTCAGCCTACATAATGCTCTCTTCAGTCTTTGTCTACCTTCCTTGAACGAAATTCGCCCTTTGTATTTGATGCTTATGGTACAGCTTTCTAACAGCATTAGCAACCACAGGTACGGGTCTTCATTCGCGAGCTCGAAGACAGCTGCCACTGCTGCTCGCGCTGTTCCTTCGAGAATTGTTTGTCTTTGTTTCTTTTTTTTTACCAAAACTGCACGCTTCCACTCCCCCGCACACAGAGCAAACAGTTGGAATATCTGAGGTCATGGCGCCTTTTTTCACTTGCACAAATAGAAAAAGAAATGTCTTCAAAAGTTCCTTTGTAAGGACATTTTGTGACTGACGTTGCCTTCAACATTCTAGTTTAAAGCAAATGTGCCCCGTCACTATGTGGTGAATGCAGCATGCGCAGCCTATTGAGAGATTTCACATTTGTCATTAAGTCAACGTGACCTTCAGGGTGTGCCGCCAAAGTGGTGTCGGCGACATGAACAACCCACTTGCAAGCAATGTTTTATCGTATGCAAATGTATTGGAAGAGAGTCATAAGAAGAGGTGAATGGAAAAACATGACCATATACAGCGTATCTGACAGGAAGCCTTGGTGTGTTCTCCAACGTCCACGTCTTTCCGCAAAGAACTGAAAAAATTGCCCACTATTGGTGATAAAGCACCTAAATTTAGAACTTAAATTTGAACATTCGAATTTAAATGATTTTCATGCAGCGAATCATGTTCATGCAAGCAAAGTTCATTTCCTTTCTTGTTCAAATCTACTTCATCCCTCACATCCATGGATTCAAATGAATTTTTGGCAGGAAACTACTGCTGTGATGCACATATTCTAAATGGCAGCTTGCAGCACTGCGTTTACACAAAGAATAAATAATCAAACAGGACGTTGGGTCAAAACCTAGTTTATGGCTGGAACATTACCAGTATCACGATCGCGATCTGCTAATTTCGTTTCGCGCTTAAATGGTGATTCCCGTTATGTGTTAGCATTGAGCTGACTCCATCACTCAGCTACTTAGTGAGTCATGGACATTAGCATTTGTAGAGCTGGCTTACTGTTGCGGTGCCTCCAACAACACATTTAAGCATTTTTGGCTTGTAATTCAATTAATAATATCAATACTGCGAAATTCTTTCTCTAGCCAATGCAATAAACCGCAAGATAGCCGTTCGCTGATGTTAGCAATTCTATGGTCCTGAGGCCGTCCTTGTTTATCAGTTATAAATTAATGGCGCGCACAAACAGAATCAGAAAGTTTCATATCAAATAATATTCAAGATAAGGTCATAGGCCGTCAGAATTAGGTTCATGCTTGTTCTGAAACAGCTTATCAGCCCTTGATGCTTTGTCTTGGACTAATAGCCAATTTAGGCTATAAGTGTTTCTTGAGTCCAAGAATGAATCCAACTACAGTGTTGTGGTGATCCCGAAATAGTTGGGACAAAGTGTAAATTGTGAATAAAATCAAAATGCAATGACTTTCAGATCACACGAGCCAATATTTTATTTACAATAGAACACAGATAACATTTCAAATGTTGAAATTGAGACATTGTACATTTGTATCCACAAAATGAGCTTATTTCAAGTTTTCTGGCTGCAACAGGTCTCAAAAAAGTTGAGACACAGGCAAAAAAGGGCTGAAAAAGCAATTAATATATGAGAATCAGCTGAAAGAACATTTAGCAAGTAATTAAGTTAACTGGCATCTGGTGTGTAACATGATTGACTATAAAAGGGATGTCTTAGAGAGGCTGGGTCTTTCAGAAGTAAAGATGGCCAGAGGCTCTCCAACCAGTGAAGGCTTGCGTAAAAAAATTGTGTAATACTTTAAAAACTATGTTCCTCAAAGTCAAGTGGCAAAGGCTTTGAAGGTCTCATCATCGACAGTGCATAACATCATCAAAAGATTCAGAGAAACTGGAAAAATCTCTGTGCATAAGGGACACGGCCGAAGACCTTTACTGGATGCCCGTGATCTTCGGGCCCTCAGACGCCACTGCATCACTCACCGGCATGATTCTATCATTGACATTACTAAATGGGCCTAGGAATACTTCAAGAAACCACTGTCTGTAAACACAGTCCGCTGTGCCATCCACAGATGCCACCTAAAACTCTATCATGCAAAAAGGAAGCCGTTGTTCAGCATGATCCAGAAGCGCCGCCGTGTTCTGTGGGCCAAGGCTCATTTAAAATGGATTGTAGCAAAGTGGCAAAGTGTCATGTGGTCAGACGAATCCAAATTTGACATTCTTGTTGGAAATCATGGGCGTCGTGTCCTCCGGGCTAAAGAGGAGAAAGACCACCCCTCCTGTTATCAGCGTTCAGTTCAAAAGCCAGCATCTCTGATGGTATGGGGATGCATAATGCATATGGTGTGGGACACTTGCATTTTTTAAAAAGCACCATGAATGCTGAAAGGTATATAAAGGTTTTAGAGCAACATATGCTCCCCTCCAGAGGACATCTATTCCAGGGAAACCTTCTGTATTTCAGCAGGACAATGCAAAACCATATACTGCAGCTATTACAACAGCATGGCTTCGTAGTAGAAGAGTCCGTGTGCTGAACTGGCCTGCCTGCAGTCCTGATCTTTAAACAATTGAGAACATTTGGCGCATAATTAAACGAAAAGTCCGTCAAAGGAGACCCAAAACTCTCCAGCAGCTGGAAGCCTGTATTAAACAAGAGTGGGATCAAATTCCAATAACTAAACTCAAGAAACTTGTCTCTTCAATGCCCAGACGCCTCCACTCTGTGTTAAAAAGAAGAGGGGATGCTACAACATGGTAAACAGGCCCCTGTCCCAACTTTTTTGAGACCTGTAGCAGCCATCAAATTTGATACAAGCTCATTTTGTGGATAAAATTGTAAAATTTCTCAGTTTCAACATTTGCTATGTTATCTTTGTGGTACTGTGAATAAAATACTGGCTGGTGTGATCTGAAAGTCATTGCATTTTGACTTTATTCACAATTTACACTTTGTCCCAACTATTTCGGAATTGGGGTTGTATTTAGGCTACAAAACAAAAAAGTCTCGAGTAGATGGCCTAACTGCTATATTATTCTAATTTCACACCACGTGAGTTAATTGATAACATACTGTAATTATGTACATAGCCTGGCCAAAAATGTTTGGATATAAGTAATCAAATTCTAAAGACCATGTGATCAAATTACAGTTGCATTGATTAAGCAATTTTACTGCCATTCACTGGCGTCTTCTTGAATAAAAATTGGATCAAATGGTAACTGTTCGCTGTCACACTTGACAGTCACTATGGTGGCATTGTTAATTAGTGACGACGTGAATTTAGTCTTAACAGCAACCGATTGGGTCGTGACTCCTTCAATGATTCCAGAGAGCAGGAGGGGAGGTTCTGGAGGATTCTGGAAGACAAACACCACCAGTGAGGTAGGACATTCTCCCCATGTTATTTCCCCACTTGCAAGGGCAAACTACAAAAATTGACGGTCCATTTTTGGAGGCCTGTCCTGTAAGGGGAATGGGTGCCGCTTACAGTAAGTAAGGAGCCTTAACCACTCAAGAATGGGTTTTTTGGGATCTTTTTAAAAATTCCGAGTCAGTATACTATAACTCTATTGCTTTCAATTAAACTCTGTGTGTGTGTGTGTGTGTGTGTGTGTGTGAGAGAGAGAGAGAGAGAGAGAGAGAGAGAGAGAGGGGAAGTGTGTCTGTGGATGTGTGTATGCATGCCATTATTAAACATTTACAATTAAATAACATTACACCGGGATAGTACTTATCAGACCCCTACCACCCACATGCATCTTGATTTTTGGTGGGCAACTTGATCTCTGATTGACTTGTTTTTTTTTTTTTTTTTGTGATTAGGCACCATGGTCTGACGACTAAGCGAATCAAAAGACGACTGTGCCCGGAAAACAGTTTTTGGAGCCAGGCTATACTCGGACTCCAGATTGGTACATTTCTTACAGCTGTGAGGCTGGCTCCGGTTATTGCCTATTATTCATAATTCATTTTGCAGGCGATTCTTTATTTAAACGCAATATGCATTTATTCAGCTGGATATTCACCCAAGCGAGACAGAATGAGTACTTTTGCTCAGGGCGGCCCAGTGGTGCTGTGCGTAGCACTCTCGCAGAGAAATACAGATTTGGTTTCAAATCTCACCTTGGGGCCTTACTGAGAGGAGTTTGCACGTTCATGTTCCAATGTCCACATGGCTTTCTGCTGAATACTCTGGTTTCCTTAAACGGCCCAAAGACAAGCATTTCAGGTTAATTGAAGACTGTACATTGCCCAAAGGTATGTGTGTGTGAATAAATGGTCTTTGATCCTTACGATGGTTTGGCAAGCTGTCCTAGGTGTGTTCCTTCCTCTCTCCCATTGGCTGCTCCTGGAGTACCCTGACACATCCAGCTCAACTCATCAGGTACTCCACTAATGAGCTCATCAGCTGAATCAGGTGAGTTAAATCAGGGAGAGATCTAAAACGTGCAGAACAGGGCTACTCCAGGGGCAGGGTTTGGAAACACTGGTTCAGGCAATGGATGGCTGGATGGATGTCTCATGTCCATATTGATTTCCTCCATGTTGCTTGTGCTTCCTCCCATGGTTCAAAGACAAACTTAGAGACTCTACACATCCCACAGGTATAAGTGTGTGTGTGTGTGTGTGTGTGTGTGTGTGTGTGTGTGCGCGCGTGCGCCATGTTTACCTACCATTGTGGGGACCAAATATCCCCACAAGACATGAAATTTCAGATTTCTTTGTATTTGTGGGGACATTTTCAGGTCCCCACAAAAAAAATTGAACTATTTCAGGGTTGGGGGTTAAGGTGAGGGTTGGGATAAGGTTAGGGTTAGGTATGTACTGTTGATGGTTAAGGCCAGGGACAGGGGTTAGGGAATTAATGAAAGTCTATGGAATGTCCTCACAAAACATGAAAACAAACGTGTGTGCAAGTGTGTTTGTTTGTGTGTATGCGTGTGTGTGCGTGTGTGCGGCATTGTTCCTTGTAAACTGTGCTCTGTGCATTCCTGCAAATGGCAGCGGGACGGATTCCAACCCCCTGTGTCCCAGAGAGGGAAAAGCAGGTTGAATAATTGATAGAAGGAGTTCTGTGGTTGAGGGTGCTGCATTGCTAGCCTGCTCAAACCTTAGAATCAAATCTGCAAGCTTGGTAGTGCAGGCTTAGGTTCTTACACACTGTATAGCACTGTGGAGCAGAGGGCCGAATGAAGGTTTCAAGACTTTGAGAGGGATGAGGTTTCACCCACAAGCTTGAGCGTAATGTAATGCCACTGTTTCTACATTCAAGAACAAGAGTTTTACGTGGACCTCACACGTTTTGAAGAATTAAGAAAGAATTCTCATGTTTGTACATGAAGAAGGAACTTTTCACGTTTTCTCGCGAGGGAGCAATGTTTGATTCACTCATTCTTTCATTTACCTGCAAGATGATAGATTTGATGAGCCACTGCTGCAGTGATTGATTAGTGCAGTTGCTTTAAAACTCCACCCCCACACCCCCCACACGCTCACTCGCATACTGAGACAGCTGCATTGTCGTGACTTCACTTCGAAGTAAACTTCATTGGCAGAGAAATAATTACCCCCTCACGTGTTTATGGTGAGGAAATGCGGCAAAAAAAAAAAAACAACAATTAAGCATTTTGTTTATTTCAGCGGGGCATAATTCATATTCATGAGAATACCTGTGTGTGCTGTGCATGCACTTCCATAATGTAATCGTGCGGAAAATAATTGTCAACATGGTTCATTAGCCAGATTTCCATTCCTCTTTACCCCCAAGCAGAAACATGAATACAGATTTGGGTTAATGGTCACTAAAACTTTCTCTGCATTTGCAGTGCACCTGTGCAGTTAACAAATTCAATAACACCCTGAAGCAGCAGCACTCCCTACCATACCGTCATCCCGATGATGGAATGGTGAATAGATGCATCTTTCAAACCAATGAGCGTGTGCCCTTTTTAAAAACATGTTGAAGAGAATGTATATTGATTATGTATTATTTTTCTCGCACAAGGGATTTGTATTCCATAAATTAGATCCTGTCTTGGAGAGCACATTTCCCTGTATGAGGGCAGAATTTTTAACTATGAAGAATTATACTGCGTGGCAGCTATATAATGCAGGCGATAGACCAGAGTCAATTTCCATGTCAGAGAAATTACCCTGTTATGTTGGCGTTGGCTGCATTTTTGTTAATGTTACATGACAAAGATACGGCAAGGAGAAAGTAATTTTGCAGTAAACTTCTGCCATCTGCTGGCCGTATCTGAAACCTCAGGTTGTGAGCAGGCAAGACCTTCATTGAGGCATTGCAAGGCACTACAACTGAATATGTCATCAAGACCACGCAGAACATAAGGAGAGGTAGCGCCAAACTAGAGATTCATTGTGCGGAGGAGTGGTTGCTGCTATAACCAAAGATTCATTACTTCTTCCCACTCTACTTGTCCATCCATCCATTTATCCATCTGTTCAGTATCTAACCCATTTTTTTCTTCCTCGGAGTCACTGGAGGCTGAAGTTGATCCCACCATCCAGTGGATAAAAGGTAAAAATATAACCTGGATATTTCACCTATCCATCACAGGACGGACACAGAAACCATTCACTCAGCTATGGATAATCTGGAATCTTTATTCAGCCCAACATGCACAAAACTGTTGAATTAAAAAGTAGTACCCAGAGGAAACCAAAGCAGAAATGAGAAGCGCATGCAAACTTCAGTCAGAAAGGACCTTTTGCTCTGAGATGATAGTCCTGGGTATACGCGTGTAGCGATATATTGCTTTGGAGTCTCAAAGTAAGCCAATACCCAGCAATCTAAAGCCAGTGGTATCCAAACCCATCCTCTGGTGGCCTCCAGTCAAATATTCAGGTATTTAACATGTTCCATCTGAAGCACACATTATATACCAAGTGAAGCCCATGAATATTTTCACCAGATGCCCTTACTATGGAATCAGATGCATGGAAATGGCTGTGGGACCGTGAGGAGAGTATTGGGAGCCACGGGTTTAAGTTATGGTCACCATCATTTGCTTGTGATAAATGGAGATGCTCAGTACTAATTCAAAGTATAAGTAGTGAGCAATAACATGGAAACCAATGTAAAAAGCCTCATAAGAAATGACAGACATGATTAACATTCCTGCCAGTTAAACAAATGTGTTCCCACTGACCCACGGTTCCCAAACTGCTTCTCAAGGAGGCGAGCCCCACCAAATCCATGTATTTGATACGTTCTACCTCTTGCACACCATGACACATTGTCTCAGATGTGATTGAGAGCACACTTAATTTAAGATGGAACACACTGGGGACTTGCTGAGGACAGGGTTTTGATCAATGCCATGGGTCAAGACTAGAACTAGAAACAGAACCCTTCCTTGTTAAAACACTCCTGTTCTACCATTTTTTAATATTTAATATTTCCCTGGCCTAACAGCTTTTAAACCCCAGAGAGGTATGTCTTTCTAGTTATTTACAAAAATAGTCTTGTGTCACTGGTTTTTTTCTGAAGCCTACAGGAGGTTTATTTAGCACATTGTATTAAGAAATGTTCCCTCACTGGAAAAACAAGCTCCCAAAACCAATTACATTATAAATTTGATTTGAAATAAGTGCCATTAGTTGCTTGCAAATATCAGAAAAACCAAAACTCACTGAGTTGAGGCAAAGTTAGTGCTCAGTTAAAACCAACAGCTGTGGAACTGAAATTTAGCACAGCTATGGAAAATTAATCCCAATGGATGTGCTGATCAAACAACATTAGTTAAAATGGCTGCCAAAAGAAGTAGCCCTGCTGTGAAATTCACTACATGGCCAAAATTGTGTGTACATTCCTTGGTCTGGGGCTGTTTTACGTGGTTTAGGCAAAGCCTATGGTTCCGCTGTAAGAAAATCTTGATGCTATTGTGCATGATGGCATTGTAGATGATTCTACGCTTCAGTTTGCGGAATTCTGCTTCTGCACGAAAGTGCCCCTGTGCACAGAGTGTGATCTATGCATGATTGTAGAGGCTGGTGTAGAAGAACACAACTGGCCTGCCCTGAGACCCGACGTTTATCCAGTCAAGCAATCATTGTGATCAACTGGCCAAATTCAAGCCCAACCTCACAGCTCTACCTCATTAGTGCTGTTCCTGTTGGAATGGAAGCAGATGTCCACAGTAATGTTCTAACATCTACTAGTAAGCCTTTCCAGTGGAGTAGAGGCTGTCAGACCAGCAAAGAGGGAGGTGGGAGGATTCCACATTTATAGCCATGAATTTGAAATGAGATGTTGGATGAGCTAGAATACTGTAACAGCAAGTAGACTAAACATGACAAACAAATTCACATTAGACCTCATAGGCCGGGTAAGTAGGGTGTTAAGTATTGAGAAACAGGATGGTTATCACAGCTTTCAGAGTGCATTTTCTGGGTCCAGATTCAATTTACCAGCAGCACCAATTTTTACAGCTCACTGCTGCTCTCAATAATTCCACAAAGCATCTTAAATCTCCCCAGAGAGCAGAGAAGCAGGTTTACAGAAGAAGGCACCGGATGTGCCGGGACCTGAAGGCAGAACTAGAGTAATTATCCTGGCTGGTATGTATTGTGCTCGAGCGAAGCCAGGAGCGGCCCGCAGTGTATTTATCGCGTGATGGTGGGTTGGCAGCTCTTCACGCAGGGAGCCAATTTTGTGGTTTTTAGGCAGCCATTATTCTGAAGCTGTGGTCTGTGAATCCAGGGGCTGCTCCGCCTGCTACCACATGAGGTTTGAGTTTTTCAATATACTAAGCCAGTTCAATGTGGAGCTGACTGCCTGCAAACTACAGGTTGACCTATTAATCAGTGCCAATACAACCTTTTACTATCGTAGTCAGCAGAACTTTGCTCTGGTAGTGGCCAATGGTGGTGCCACCTCCACTAGTCACTCGGGGACATTCATTGCATTTGCCATTTTCCTGGATAGCAGAGTTATGTCCCGTCCTGCTCTGACTCTGATTAGCTTACCCTGATATTCTTACCCTAACCCAGAGTTTTCTACACCTCCCTTGGAGTACCTCTTGGCCTGCATGTTTTAGATCCCTCCTTGGTCCTGCACAGGCGATTCAAATGATCCGCTCCTTCAGAGGTTTATGATGACCTGATCATTTGAATCAATTGTGCTGGAGCAGGGAGAGATCTAATGCATGCAGGACAAGTGGAACTCCAGGAGAAGTTTGGAAAAAATTTCACTGACCAATGTCTCTTCATGCCTAAACCTAACCAACCCAAAAAATAGTGGCACAGCCACTCCGCCCGCTTGGCCAAACGTGGCCAAAATGGAACGTCCCCTATTGGCAAAAGTGTCAGTCCGATTGGGCTGAAAATTGAACTTGGTCTAGACTTTATGATGCTATATACACATATGAAATATGAAAAGGATCGGTAAAAAACTGAAGACGCTAGAGCGCAGACAAGCCAAAGGTTTACGCACGCACACACGGATGCACGACAGACCACCACTAAAGAGCCCGAGCATAGCATCAGCCCCTTGGGCCTTTTGGCCAAGCCGGTAAAAAATTTGAGCATCTTAGCTCGTAGAATAAGGGAGCTAGAGCTGTTTGAAGTTTTGCAGAAAAAGCCCCTTGGTGGCCAAACCGAGAATCGCAGCACACCCAAAATCGAACTGGGGCTAGATCTTGGGCCCAAATAGATGCATATAAAATATGAAAAGGATCCGTTGAAAACTGAAGGCACTATTGCAGTGAATCAAAATCTGTACATTTTGCGATCTTTGACCTACATAACCTTGAAATTTAGGTCAAATCAAAAACCCATTACATATATGATGAACCCTTGGCAGAACAACCTACAGTAAAAATTTGAGCATCTTAGCTTGTAGAATAATGGAGCTAGAGCTGTTTGAATTTTGCAGAAAAAGCCCACTGATGGCCAAACCGAGAAACGCAGCACAGCCAAAATGGAACTTGGGCTAGATCTTGGGCCCGATCTTGGCCTCATATACATGCATATAAAATAGGAAAAGGATCTGTTGAGAACTGAGGGCGCTATGGCGCTGAAACGAAATCGGCACATTTTATTACCTTTGACCTATATAACCTTTAAAATTAGGTCAAATCAAAAACTCATTACATATATGATGAACCCTTGGCAGAACAACATATAAAATATGAAAAGGATCCATGGAAAACTGAAAGCTGAATCGCACTGAAACAACAATTGTGGACGAACGCACGCACGCACAACAGACCACCACTAATGACCCTAAGCGCAACGTAAACCCGATTGGGCCTGTCGGCCAAGCGGGCGATAAATGGGCAAGCTTGAGGATGTGAGCAACAAGTGCACCCCTGCATGGAAATGGTATTCCCCAATGACTGTGGCCTCTTTCAGCAGGGTAATGTAATTCCGAAATAGTTGGGACAACGTGTAAATTGTGAATAAAATCAAAATGCAATGACTTTCAAATCACACCGGCCAGTATTTTATTCACAATAAAACAGAGATAACATAGCAAATGTTGAAACTGAGAAATTTTACAATTTTTTCCACAAAATGAGCTCATTTCAAATTTGATGGCTGCTACAGGTCTCAAAAAAGTTGGGACGGGCCCTGTTTACCATGGTGTAGCATTGAGGAGACAAGCCTCTTGAGTTTAGCCATTGGAATTTGATCCCACTCTTGTTAATACAGGCTTCCAGCTGCTGGAGAGTTTTGGGCCTCCTTTGACGGACTTTTCGTTTCATTATGCGCCAAATGTTTTCAGTCGGTGAAAGATCAGGACTTCAGGCAGGCCAGTTCAGCACACGGACTCTTCTACTACAAAATCATGCTGTTGTAATAGCTGCAGTATGTGGTTTTGTATTGTCCTGCTGAAATACACAAGGCCTTCTCTGGAATAGATGTCGTCGGGAGGGGAGCATATGTTGCTCCAAAACCTTTATATACCTTTCAGCATTCATGATGTTTTTTAAAACATGCAAGTGTCCCACATCATATGCACTAATGCATCCCCATACCATCAGAGATGCTGGCTTTTGAACTGAACGCTGATAACAGAAGGGGTGGTCTTTCTCCTCTTTAGCCCGGAGGACACGATGCCCATGATTTCCAACAAGAATGTCAAATTTGGACTCGTCTGATCACAGGACACTTTGCCACTTTGCTACAGTCCATTTTAAATGAACCTTGGCCCACAGACAGTGACGTGCGGTGGAGGTTAGTTTGGCGAGGCAGAATCCTCCCCTTTGCTTGATTAGCAATCAGACAGTTAACTAGTTTAGTAAGACTATTCGGCTGAATGACGGGCCAGTTTAAGTTTCTGCGGCGTTATTACTCAGTACATCGAACCTGAAATGCTCACTAGACAGCAGATTTGCACGTACTTGCTTCCAGGAAGCCGAAGCAATGTCATCAACAAATATTAAAATAGTTCGACTTACGCAGAGTTCAATGCTTGATCAATATACAATGTATTCTCCTTTAAATGCGCACTTTTACACCCAAAAAAAAAAAGCGGGCGTTTATTTTCAGTCTTCTTTCATAATCCGATTAACAAAATGTTTAAACAATATACAGAATTACCGAGAGCCGATAATTTTTCCTAATTGATTATTCAGATTTCCATCCTTGCAGTCTCGAATTGAAGCGGATACGTGAATGAATCTTTTTGTCATTATCTCCTCTATCAGTATACGGGCTATCTAAAGGCTTGGTCTTAATTGTTTTGATTGTCAATCAGGAATAGTAAGTGGGAACATGTTCACAAAATCCTGTGATAAAAGTCTGGGTCGCTGCCTCACCTCACCGCACGTCTCTGGCTTCCTGTAAGCAACGCTGCGCAAAATCTGCAGTTTCGTGAGCATTTCAGGTTCGATGTACTGAGTAATAACGCCGCGGAAACTTAAACTGGCCCGTCATTCTGCCGAATAATCCTACTAAACTAGTTAATCGTCTGATTGCTAATCAAGCAAAGGGAAGGATTCTGCCTCATCAAACTAACCTCCGACCGCACGTCACTGCTCACAGAACATGCCGGCGCTTCTGGATCATGCTCAACAATGGCTTCCTTTTTGCATGATAGAGTTTTAGGTGGCATCTGTGGATGGCACAGCGGACTGTGTTTACAGACAGTGGTTTCTTGAAGTATTCCTGGGCCCATTTAGTCATGTCAATAACAGAATCATGCCGGTGAGTGATGCAGTGGGGTCTGAGGGCCCGAAGCTCACGGGCATCCAGTAAAGGTCTTCGGCCTTGTCCCTTACGCACAGAGATTTTTCCAGTTTCTCTGAATCTTTTGATGATTTTATGCACTGTCGATGACGAGGCCTTCAAAGCCTTTGCAATTTGACGTTGTGGAACATTATTTTTAAAGTACTCCACAATTTTTTTACACAAGCCTTCACAGGTTGGAGAGCCTCTGGCCATCTTTACTTCAGAAAGACTCAGCCTCTCTAAGACATCCCTTTTATAGCCAATCATGTTACACACCTGATGCCAGTTAACTTAATTACTTGCTAAAGGTTCTTTCAGCTGATTCTCTTATATATTGCTTTTTTCAGGCCTTTTTTTGCCTCTGTCCCAACTTTTTTGAGGCCTGTTGCAGCCCAAAATTTGAAATAAGCTCATTTTGTGAATAAAAATGTTAAATATCTCAGTTTCAACATTTGAAATTTATCTATGTTCTATTGTAAATAACATATTGGCTCATGTGATCTGAAAGTCATTGCATCTTGATTTTATTCACAATTTACACTTTGTCACAACTATTTCGGAATTGGGGTTGTACACTGCCACACTTCAAAAATGATCCAGGAGTGGTTTGAGGAACACAGCAATGAGTTCAAGATGTTGACGTGGCCTCCTAATTCCCCAGATCTCAATCAAATCAAGCATCTGTGGGATGTGCTGGACAAACAAGTCCAATCCATGGGGGCCCCAGCTCGCAACTTGCAGGGCTAAATGGATCTGCTGCCAAAGCCAGATACCACAGCATGTCATCAGAGGTCTGGCAGACTCCATGCCTTGATGGGTCAGGGCTGTTTTGGGTGCAAAAGTGGGAGCTACAAAGTATTTGGCAGTATTGGTGTATACCGCAACACTATAATCTCTTTGTCCATGATAAAAAAAAAACAGGCCGGCAGGAAAGACAGAAACCTACTTGACAATTTGCTGTTCTCTCTTCCAAATGATCCAGCAACATAACGATCCATTTATTAAATGAAATTGCGCACTTAAAAATCCACCACGGGAATATGCATGAACATTAACCGCATTTAACTATGTAATGGGATGCACAAGAAATAATCAGTGCCTGTCACAAACCACAGAACAGCCCATTGTAATTAGAATATATTCTATCGATGTAATCCTTAAAATCTCCCTTCAAGATCTGTTGTTACCAACAAATTAATGCACAAAGTCGAACTTCAGGATGGGCTACTCTTTCACTATTGATGAAATTCAGTGACAAAACAAACTAGTTTATAAAGAACGGCGTATGCAAAAGTGTCCAACTAGGCTGCTGCAGTAGTGAAGCACGTCATGTATGACAATACCACTGACTCTGACTGGTGTCAGATCAGATTATAGTAGCATCTTCGATCCCTCTTGAGTTGAGTCTGCTGAACTGTACAGTGGTGTCACATTTCACCATCGACTGGAGGCCTAATTACCTCGGAGGTGACTGTGATGATTACCATTTATTTATAACTTCAGGAAACTCTATTTTGTTTGAGAAGTTTTATTCAAACAGAAATGTTAAAAACAACTGCACTGTCATTGGAGTCATGTAAATTTTAATCTTTCATGCAGATTTTAATAGGTATTGACTACATAAGCAATAAAAAAGAATTAGGTGTCATTTGTTCTTATCCAATACATTTTAGCCATAAGCTATATTGAATTGACCTTTTTTCTTGTTTCTTGAGTTATGTATGCTGAATTATAGGTTTCTGCAGTTTTCCAAATATAGGCCTAATTACTAAGAATTATATATGCAACCTACATGCAACCCCGCACACACATGCACATTTTATTAATGTAATATTTTAGGTAATATTAGGGGAGCGATACTGGCCGATTAATCCGCTATTGGCTTTTTCCTGCCTCAGACTATCATCATTCTATCAGCCTTCACAAATCCACCATCGGTCGACCTCTAATGCAAACCTAGTGCATTCTCCCCTCTGACAAATGTGCCATTGAACAAGCGTTATAGTGCAGTCTTTTCTTTGTATTAGCCAACCTATCTAAGGAAACACAACCTTTCCCCTACTTCACCGCCCTCAGTTTGACTCTCCTGACGTCACGTCCACATTCCTTGACTGTCATTTAGTTCTCTTTTTTAACTTTACTGCTCTCTTTTGTTGTCTACTGTTTGTTTAATTGTCACTAATTTAATTAAGCGCTCTTTGTCACTTGAACTATTGGCACTTAACTAGCCTCCTTGGAGCTCTGCACTTTTGTACTGAACTTTAGCACTTTTGTACGTCGCTCTGGATAAGGGCATCAGCTGGGTCCCAGTAATGTAATGTAATTAAACTACAGAAACTTGATGGTAGTAACAATGGATTGCGGAAGTGCTTAACAGTCTTTGTAACTTAGCGACAATAAGTGCTGGAGAGGAGCGCTCTTGAAATGAGGTTATAGGCGCTTCCAGCTCAAAAAACGCTGCCGGTGGAAACAGGCCCTTGCTTATAGCATGGTAGGCGGGGCTTTTGTCATGCATTAGCCTGTGATGGAACACTGGGCAGCAGGCCATAATCTGGAGCGGGCCATAATCTGGGGCTTCACCCATTACATCAGTTCTGAAACAGGTGAAACAAACATTTTTAAACTCATCAGCCATTTAAAACATTTCCTGCTGGCTCCGTGTTTTTTCTTAAGCTGATGTCCATAACCATGCCAACAGGCTTAATGGGTTTCCATTGCTCTTGGCCAGGGGCTCTCAAGCTTATCCAGTAAGGATAGGCTTTTGTTCCAATCAAGCAGATACACACCCGATTCTACCTACCAAAGTCTTCAGACTCTTGGGGCTGATTAATAGAATCATGCATGTTACTGTATGGCTGGAATGAAAGCCTGCACCCACACTGGCACTTCATGAATAGGGTTAAAAACCTTTTCACTGGGGCGAAATACAGAGGAGCTGCTAAACTACACTGAGGATTTGCACATTTTCCAGAATGCCTATTGTGTTTATAGGATTGTCTAGGGAATGTAGTCTGCACCAATATCCTTCAGTGTAGCCATGACACAGCTGTACACCTGCAGAGTTTTGAATAGCCCTAGACTACCATACAGAATTTTAAGGGGAAAACAGGACGTAGCAATGACCAGAGGCTTGAGAATCCTGGTGCGAAAAGCAAAATTCCTTCCCAGGATTTTTCTTGAATTACCTAGATTAGCTATAGAAGGTAATTCTTCGGCTCAAGGTGAGTACTGACAAATATGCAACTGTCTAGATTCATTCGAGGGATTTCCATTCGCAATGGAGAGGAGAAATCGTGACATCACTAGCATGACTCGACCATCCAGGTATTTAGCAAACTGGGAAATTTCACGTTGGTTGCCAACTACACTTATTGTAGCCCCCGGACAAAGTCGGGCGGCTACTATGGATCCACGCATCCTCTCCGCCGCTGCCGCGTCCGTGTCTGTAGACACTTTCTTGTGGACACTCCACAGGCTGCAATTTTTGACCGATTGCTTTCATATTTGGTATGGACAAGTAAGGTGTTTCACTGATGACACCTATCGATTTTGGTTGCCATAGCAACAGCACTGACTGAATAATATGCAAATTAGTGGCAAAACAGATTTCCTTGTGGACGCAGTACAGGCTGCAATTTTTTGACCGATTACTTTCATATTTGGTATGGACATGTGTTACACTTCACTTATGACACCTACCGATTTTGGTTGGCATAGCGACAGTATTGGCCGAATTATACACACATTAGTGGCAAACCATAAAAATTTCTTTGTGGACGCAGTACAGGCTGCAATTTTGGACCGATTACTTTCATCTATGTTATGAACATGTGATATACTTCACTTATAACACCTATCGATTTCGGTTGCCATGGCAACAGTATTGGCTGAATAATAAGCAAAAAAGGAGAGCTTTCGGAGGCCACACCCGTGCAGTCATGGCGGACGGGGCCGTCTAGTTGCTACTTGGAGCCACGGTCAGGACGCAAATAGCAGGCATTTCTAAACATTGTATGAGTTTGAGAGACACTTTTCCAAGTCCTCTTGATGTTGCTCACAAACATCACCCTGACCGGCACCGGCAAAATACCAGAACATCTACCACACTTGGTGAACTACAGTTTGGCGGCTATACTGCTCAAATATTGGCTCCAAATTGCACAACATGAAAAGTAATTTGTTGGCGACACAGCCACTCAGTTTTCATTCAGTCTATGCTGTTAACGCTTTATAGAGGAGGACAATTGTGAAAATGTGGCCATTGCTTACTTGAGAAAGCCAAGACACAAAGGAGTCCTACAGTCTGAAGTTCTGTGATGACGGCTAATGTGCATTCTAATCCATCAACTTTGGAATGTGGCTCATCTTGTTTAAACATAGATTTCCACTGGACAGAACAATGTGTTGCTGTGCAAGAATGGCATTTTAGCCCAATAACCAATTGATTTCACACCGCTTTTCAAAAAAAGTCCCTTTCCTGAAAAGGATAAACCAGTGTCTGATGAACCCAGTAATAGTGATACAATCAGTTTTTGGCTGACTGCCAATTTCAGCCAAATTTTTTCACAGATGGGAATGTTCAACCAGTAAATATTCAGCATTTGCACTCATCACACTAATGTGTAGCTACAACAAACACTTCCAAGATGGTTTTAAATCATTTGCGAGATGCATCCATCAATTCATATTTATTCTGTGTGCTTTTCCCAAAACACAATATAATGTCAAGATTTAAGAACAATAATAATAGTAATAATAATAATAATAATAATAATATACAGAACTAAGTAGCAGTGACACCATGCAAGGTGGCAGGGAGGTGGAATTCATGGGTTAATTTCAAGTCACATTACTCATTTTAAGGACATTACAGCAACAAAAAAATACTATTACAGCAATGTGTGATATGTTAAAGTCTAAATAAATATATAAATTAATTCGACTACCACGAATATATATTCATATATATTTGGATTAAAAAAAAAGATATCTAAACGGTGACATAAAGGAAGGAGTTGAATGGTTAGACATGTCTAGAACTCTCCGATGTCGATCCTCTTGTCTCGTGCTTTGCTCCGCGCCTTAGTGCGAGCTTTGAAAGCAGCCGCGTTGTAAAGGTGCTGCAAAAAGAGGCAAAATTGGTTCCAGAAAGCAAATAAAATTAAAATATTATAATAACAACAACATTATTATTATTATTAAACCATAAATTCCAACCCCGGTGCCCTGTAGTCAAAAAAACTAACTGATAAAACAAAAATTAGTTTATCCAGCAAACAAAAAAAAAAAAAAAAAAAAAAAAACACCGTAAACATCTCAAAGCAACAGATGCTGCTGGTGTGCCAGGGCAGATTAATCCCAGGCAATTCAAGCCAAAGGCTTTTATCATTTCTTAAAAACCAAATTAAAAGGTCCCCTATCCTGTCATCAGGGGCACAGTCAATTAGCCATTACATGCAATTTCAAAATCCTTTGTGGCATCACATGGAGGGTGGGACAACCCTAAATAATTCAGGTACTGCAACCAGTTGGCAGAAGTTGATCAATCCCTCTTGCCTCTGGGCAGCTACTTAACCAAGTGATGTCACTAAGAAATACAGTTTGAAATGCCTTCTAATGGCTAGTTGGCTGTGTACCTGGTGAAATGATTGGGGACCTTTACACAGTGATCCAATTCCTAATTTCTGTGGGCCTGTGCCACTCTGCTGCTCAGCCTGGGAGGTGTAAGGCATGAGACTCTAGAGGGCCTACCCTCTCGAAGCGGGAGATCTTCATGGCCTTGAGCGTCGCAGAATCCACCATCACTGGCGGTCCAAGCCCAAACACGTCCCGGATAAACTCATTCGCCTGGAAAAGCGCCAGAAATTAATAGGGGTTTCAAAAGGCAAGGCATAAAGGAGTTCTACTGATGCTTTAATGCACTGCAGTGTGTGTGTCTGTTATCCTGGCAATTTACAACTTAATTTAGTTTAAATTTAGCAAACCTGACTCTTGTGAGCATCTCAATGAGATCAATTTAATGAGGTATTTATTAGGGTAGGACAGAGAAACGTAAAGATGGAAGGTCTCCGAGAACAAGGTTGATTACCACTGCTGCGATCATGCGCAAGTTTGAGATCTACCCAAAGAATACTTACAATTATGAAGGTAGCTGTACTGTCATTTACCATACATGTTTTTCCAAACAAGTTCCAATGGCCAGGCACACACACGTGTGCATGTTACGCAAGAAATAAAACTCTTTGTAATCCTGCTTTGTGAAACAAGCCCCTGGTTTATTAAGTTAACCGTTCCAGCTTTAGGAGGGTTTCAGCCCTTACTCAGTGCAGCCAACTCAAGTCCTGCTTTGTGCTCCATTTCATGTTCATTCAGCTCTAAAATCAGCAGAAAGTGCTCGTGGTGGTCATTTAGTCACTGTACCTGCAAGTGGTAGTTCATGCCTGACCCGACAAACTCCCGGAAGGCATCATACATCCTCTTCCGAACCCAGCTGTCAATCTCCATGCGTTCGGTCCCAAAGCGGATCGTTTCAGTCTGAAAGTCTCCCTCCTGGAGGGGAACAGCCACACTGGGATTAAATTCCACTGGAATCATTTATCACATACATTAAGCTTCCACTTTTCAGGCCTTTGTGTCCAATGCTGTGCCTGCAGATCTACTGTTCTGTAGGTTTACAGTTCTACTCTGACCCTACTTGAGATGTGGATCATCGGTTATGAATCATAACTGATGATCCACATCAAATAAGCAGGGTCAAATAAGATTGAAATGGTAATCTCCAGTGCAGAAGATCAGCAGAAACAGATTACTGCTAAGAAGTTCGGAAAATCTTCCCAAGTTAGTCAAATTCAGAAATAACCCCTTTAATAGTCCAAGAAGTGTTTTTAATTGTGTAATAATGCAAGGCTAACGCCATCAATGCCATAGGAGAGAAGAAGACCAACTGAGGTCCCAGTCGTGAAACCAGCTGCCAATATCGTTGTGCAAACCCATTGGAATAGACCTCCATTAGCCCACATGAAACTTGACACCAACTATTTACTTTGATCTGAATTTTACCATGAACTCCATGGTGGCATACAAACTATATATACAGGGCTATCAAGTCCCCCACGGCTCAGCTAGCCACTCATGACAGTACGTCAAATATTCTGGCAAAGCCTTTATCCAATGAAGCTTCAGACACTTGATTAGTCAAGCAGGCGCCAACATCAAGAGAATTTTGGTTTAAGGTCCTTGCTCAAGTACCCAGCAGTTGTACGGAGTTTAATGAGGCTACACTTAGGGTACATCTCCATTCTCCAAATTGCCATTTCCTCACTTGTACTAGAATTTTCCAGATCCGCAATCTTGCAGGATGTCCATAAGCCCCCATTTCTGCTGAAAAGAACAAGGAGAGAGCTCCACGATACATGAAAGAAGCCTTCCCAAAAGACTTCATCTGAAAGACATGCCAGTCAGTAACACTGTCAGCAAATCCAGCTGAGCGCCATCACAAATGGACGTTGCTTTACGAGATGCTTCAAGGGAGAGGCAATTGTATTTCTCTAAAAACCATCTCCTTGTCTTTCCTGTCCTTGTATTATTGTTTCCTAGTATCTCTATGCAACCTCAGTGAGGCGGACTAAAACGCAAAGCAAATAGGCAAGTGAGTGAAACATGGATGCATTTTAAGAGAATTGAGATGTACCTTTGAGCTTAGACTACCAACCTTCAGCTTCATACATTAGCGAGTGGGACACAGGACTGCCCTCAACATCAGTGGTGTCCATCTACTCTGAAAAGTGTCGGTGTGGAAGCAGGGCTAACCCAGCACTAATTATCCCAGCTTCAATTCACACCCGATTCTAATAACAGGGTTCCTACACATTTCCCTTTTCAAAATTCCAGACTTTTCCAGACTCAAACTTCCAGACATCGAGGTACATTATTCAGACCATATTTTACGCCACAGTAGTAGCAGCTACAGGTCTCTTTTCAGATAAATCATTTTAAATCAAACCGTTACCATGTATTTTTGCATCAGAACTGTGCCATTATGTTGCCAAACAATTGTGCCAGAAGATTGTGACTAGCCAAGTACTGGCTCGACATGCTGATAATCAATTAAAACCAAACTCCGGAAAGTTCAATACGCAGCATTTTATTCAAACTACAATGCTAAAACAGAGTAGTTTTGTTTTTCGACTGCAAATGTGAAAAAAAACTAAACTCATGCTTTCAACCCAACCCCTAAAAATAACAGGAGGGCTGTTGAATTACAATTCACCAAGGGTAACTTCACTGGGGCGTCACTGTTGTTAGATGGAATAACACACAAAACTGTTCACTGTGAACACAACACTGTTCAACCGTAAGTCAAATAATTTATACATTAAAAGAGTGAATTGACAACTTGCACAGTTATGCTCAAAAGTTTGCATACCCCGGCTGAATTGGTAAAACGGGTAACCTTTTTCAAAGGAAACATGAATGGCCAGGCAAAACAGATTTTTTATTTCTTACTGGATTCATATCCAATTGTCGGTCAACATTTCTGTTGTGGTAGCATGTGGATTTTTCTTTGTGTCCCCAACAATTCTCCTGACAGTTTGAGCTGAAATCTTTCTTGGCCTACCTGACCTTGGCTTGGTACCAACGTATCCCCTAATTTTCCACCTCTTTAGTCACGGACTGAACAGTACCAACTGGCATTTTCAAGTCTTTGGATATCTTTCAGTTCTTTTCTGCTCCCCATGGCTCAGTGTCTAGCCAGATCAGCGCAACCACTCCGGAGCTAACAAACTCAATGACTATACAGACATTCATCAATTTAATAGGTCATCCCTGGTTCAAAATGAATGTTTCATTTTTCTCTTTTTTCCCCCTTTAAGGTTCACTAAGATCTGTACTTTAAGAGAAGCAAAGCATTTTGTCATTAATTTCATCAATTTTGAACAAAAGACTTTTTTGAAGCTCTCCCTCCTCAAATAATTTCATAAGTCAGCTAAAATCTGGTGACTTTAAACACTTGTGGCGCTGATAATGTCTTTATTTTTCACCTAAACTGCCTCAAACTCGACTGTAGACTTGTTGGTTATTTCTGCATGCAATCACATTGGCTTTTCCTGATAAGGGCAAAGGTATCAATTTCATGGAAGTGTATGTGTCATCCAACTGACCCATTTGGGGAATTTTTCTTAGAAAATCACCGGGGGGGCGGGGGACAACATATAGAAAAATCCTCATCTGATTACATAAATATGACATAACAGAAAAAAAAAGGAATTAAGTGATTTGGTTGGGTGGTTAGGGAGTAAGGCTTGCCATAATACGGACCGTGATTTTGCTTATCAACGTCAATTATATGGTAACAATGTAAATAAAAACCAATGGAATTGCACAGTTTTGTGTTGAACTAATAAACTGTAGTATTATTAAACCCATATCTGTGCTGGAACAAGGTAAATCAAATGAACCTGGAAAGGCCCCTTAAAAAGCCACAGGTGTGGAACCCTTAATAGCCATTTAAACCGGAGTGTGTCACCTTGTGTCTATATAATAAGGCCAAACATTCAAGGGTATGTAAACTTATGATCAGGGCCATTTGGGTGATTTCAGTTATAACTATGATTTTAAAAGGAGCCAAACACCTATGTGACGATAAATGACATCACATTATCACTATCCTTAAATAAAAGGTTTTTTTTGCATGATGAGTCATATTTTCAATAAATGAAAACGTTTCACAAATCCAACTAGGGTATGCAAACTTTTGAGCACAACCGTATCTTGGCTATATTTCACAATAGGATTTCGCGCAACAACTGCATAGGGGTCAATAACAGGAGGACTTTTTTGAATTACGTGGTTTCATAAAATGTCAATTTTGTAAAACTGTCACGGTTATAATTTGGGGTACCCAATGGCGTGTCTGGTGTGAAAACAGCACTTTAACTGTATGTCACACGGATGATTACATTTGGCAATGAATCAGCAGTTGACACTGATCACATACATCGGTGCTTCAAGAGACGTTTTGGAGGAAACAGTCTCATTTCAACGTTGGCAAGATAGACTCATGTCTCGTGCACAAACAATGTTTCATACAAATGATCAAACATTTATCGATCGTTATATTAATGCGATAAATTCCTGTGAGTTACGACAAAATTTACTATTTGCGTTATCAGTTTCCCCCTCTTTCAGTGAGTCTGTCGAGGTCGCCGTTTGAATGTCATCGTACATGCCGTGATGATGATCAGCAAAGGGTCACTCTAGAATGTATGGGAGTAAATTAATGTTACTATAAAGGCAAAAGATTTATTGGTTCCAAGTGCTCAAAGTTCACACTCACTTGAAATATTTTGGCAGTGAAAAAATACCTGGGACTGTAAAAATGACCCAGGCAGTGGCCCAGTAACCAGGCCCTACACATGCCTCTGACACTCAGCGTGACTAAACAACTGAAATTTACGCCAGCAGTTTCAGTTAAGATGTTAAATATGCCAGAATATGTATCTTAGCTAATCATGTAAGCTAACCGGAGATAAAAGCTGACATGAACGGAATATTGTGACCTTACCATGGCTCTAATTCTCACCTGTCATCATTCGATTCATTGCTTGTTGTGTTTCTTGGTCTCATGGTCAGTTGACTGAAAAATGTTGAGACTCTAGGTGCAGAAGATGCTGTCACAAGACCAGTGTTTTTTCCCTTGCATAGGACTTAAAATCACTGCATCACCCATATTGGCGATGTCAAATGATTTCATACAAAGCTTGAATTTAGCTTTCTTATGGCATGTGGGATCTTTACCCAGTCAGTCTTTATACTTTGGGTTAATGAGCCAGCCATCTGATCTGCACTTGCCCATTGCTCGGTGACATTCGTAGAATGTGTGTTCGCACCGATTATTATTATTGGTTGGTTCTGAGCAAGTACGGCGTAGCCCAACGTGCGAACATCAGATGGTTCACAGCTGTCAGATCTCAATCACCTCATTTAGACGTATTTTTTGTTTCAATAACGGGGGCTTATCAGTTTAAACAGTGTTGACCAGCGTAATAAAGGCCAAATAAATAATGCATTTGAACACAGCCGTCAGTCTATTTCTCAATTTTAATGCACCAATGCAACTGTTTTTCCATTGTTTCTCACTGGTCATGGACAGCTATTTCGGCCTTTCGCTGGTAGCAAGTTCCCACCAAAAATGACAAGTAGGGTCTGAAAGTTAGACAGACGAAGCAACAGTTACTAAGGGGCAGGACTTCTGCGAGTGGTTAGAGCTATGCAAATACACCAGTCTATGTTGACTAAACGCAGAACGAACTCCCGCTGTCACTCTCCATGTCTTGCCTTGCTTTGCTTAACTTTTAACAGTGGTGAACATTTTGGCAGAATTATATATCAAGTAGCGCCAATAGTATGGAAAAACAATTGCTTTTCCATACTTCCTTTTCTTTTTTCCAGACTTTAAGACCTGGAAAATACCAAAATCAAATTCCATACTTTTCCAGACTTTTCCATACTGCGTAGGAATCCTGTAATCAGATCTTAACTAAAGACCCTGATTGGTTAGAGTTGAATCAGGTGTTTTGTCAAGCCGTGATGACCTGCTCCAACACTGGCCCTTTGTGAATAAGATTGGACACTGCTGCTCAAGACTGACATGAGAATATTCCTCCACCCCTGTCCCGATTCTGGAACTTTCCACACCTCAACTCCCCGCAGGACATCTCTGAAGACGCTCCTCTGCTTGCGCCTGTCTGTTTTGGCCCGGTGTTTGTTGCAGTCAGTGGCCAGAGCGTTCAGCTTCTCACAGAGGGGCTCCATGGCTTCATGCTCAAACTCCTGAGATGAGGGAAAGGGAGAGAGGAAAACATGTGAATCTCAATGCAGAGCAGTCTGAAGAGCAACCTGCTAAGAACTCCAGCTAAAACCAGCCAGAGCAAATCCAGCTGGTTTATGCAGTCAGAGCTGGACACTTAGCTAGTCAACCAGCAGTTCACCAGCAAAAGCTGGACTGTATAGGTCAGCTAGTCCACCTGTCAGGCCACCAGCTGAAGCAGTCTTCGCACTGCCAATACCAGTCAACACCCAGACCAGAGCCGGGATAAATGATATTCAGTTTACACTGATCTTCTTTAACAGCTTTTTACAGGATACTTGGTCTCTAGACTGTTCAGCAGAACTGGTGAGTGATTTAAAAAACACACACAGACAAAACAAAATGAACTCTTTCCTGCTTTTTCTGTTCTGCCCATTATCACAGAGGCAAATAGGCTCAACTTCATTTGTGCAGCTGCCAGACAACAGCAAGAACCTAAGCTTGAAATGGTAAGGATAACACTTAGTTCCAGTCATTTCCTCGAAACCTAAAAAATATTTACCGCACCTTTACAGTGCAGTTCATTTCAGTCATAGCCACTACATGCCAAACCTCCTCAGCTAGAATATGGCTAAATTGCAGCCATCATTCTAGCCAAAACCATTTTAAAGTCCCTGAAAAGGAAAACTAAATGTTTTATGAGTTTATTATACGACAGAAAAACATGTTATTAATCACTCTGTCAAATATGAAGAACTAAAAAAGTCGCTAAGTATATAAAATTAAGCCTCAAAGTTGTTAATAAGCAGCATTCTCTGCCCCAAGACGGTGGGGGCGTGTCCCCTGGGAGGCACGGAAACCATGCACCATTGCGGGAGAGGTCCTGCCTTTCTCTAGTCAAAGTGTCTGTACCTCCCAGGCATGCGCAGTTGCCACATCACGCTTGCGTATTGGAAAGCACCCCAACCTGCCAGATATAGCTACTGTACGACCGTACAATAATTTCCAAATGTAATGCCTTACTTTTTAGATAAAGAGTGAACTCTAAACGTGAAGCAAACCGTTAACTTGCTTGTCATTCTTGCGTCATTACATAAAGTTACGTTTTCAGACTCTCCATGATTTACCAAATTTACCTTGCTCTTCTCTGGTAGTAAAAAGGGGAAATGCACGGCCATAGCTATGAATAACTACAATGCCGCGATCAGTGATGAGTGTCACATGAAATGCTTCTGGCATAATAAAGCAGGTTAATTATACCTCAATCACCATAATCAAGCATTGCATAGCATGTTGATAAGAAAAAAACGTTACAATTCAAGGCAGTGTAGATATTCATAGCTTGGGCGAGAGTGGGTTAGCCCCGGAACTGGTGAGCTAGCGCAAAGTGGGAACTGCAATCTAGCTTTGGAGGGAGTATGCCTCTCCCATTCCAAAACTGTGCAGTCCCGCTGTCGCGACGCTGGCTAATACCTTCAGCTCGCTGGGAGGACTGTGTGGAGCAAGCAGGACATAGACTACCTCGACTTTCAATAATTTTGCCGCGGATCAAAGAAATGCATTAAATCATTCTAACCAACATTCATTTCATCTCCCGTGTTTGTGCTTACATAGCACAGGCGAAATCCGATCGGTCCTTTCCATAGCTAATAATATGCTGACAAGATGAATATGCGAGGATCTCTGACATGAATACACATAGGTTTAGTATAGAAACGTTCGTCATTATTATAAACATGAGGACATACTTTGACAAAACGTTCTCATTTTGTCTAAATATATTAATGAAAAGCAATAATCATCGCATATAGAGACCGCCATCAATTTGGCAATACCTGGGCTGATGCTTCGGAGGCTCAAAAAGGGGAATTTGCCAATACGATCAATTATACCGAATAATGAGGATAAGGAGAAGTTTGTCAAACGAACACTGTGGTTCTGTATGACGAGGCCACCTCAGACAGGCAGGAGAATGGCACAGCGAGCTCAGTCCTTGGGCTCCTGTTACAGAAGCTCCGGGATGACGGTTGCAAGGCTTATTACCTGGAGGGTAAATCTAATGTTATTTTATACACCTACAATTTAATTGAACATATCGTGATTTTGGCTGGGCTAGCGTGAGCTACCTGATTTCACAATGTTACAACTATCGTTATCAAACAATGTAACTTGTATGTTCTGAGTAGCGAACCTCATTTCTCTATTTACTTCCTCGTAGCGAAGTTAAGTTGGCCTCACCTCCCATCAAGCTCTAACAGGATGTTTTCTAGTTGAAAACCATGGAACTTGGATAGCTAGCAAGTTATTGATCGAATCAGGAACTAGTTGGCACTTAGTGCCTGGATCGTCTACGCTTGACTGCAAACATGTTATAGCTCTATTGACACACTGATGCCGCAAACTTCGGTATCCAGAAAACTAACGTTAATGATAACTCCATTGTCAACGTTATGTCGTTGATTGACCTAATATGTTAGCCATGGTCTAATGAATTGTCTACTTTGCCACTGCCTCGCTACTCTGGCCGGCGAAGAGTGTGTTCGCTCTCTGTCAAAATGGCTCATAATGGTGAAGTATGAGAACATGGCAAATTATTTTCTCCACTGTTTAATGCTAACTTCACATCTAGTTAGCCTGACAAATTTGCCAGTTGCGTGTTTACAGAATGCTGGGGAATGACAGAATGTTGTTAGCTTGCTCGATCGTTATTGAGCTCGTTTAATTAAGATGGCTAGCTAGCTATGTACCTAGCTAGCTAATGTTTAGCCCTATAAATCGATTATGTTGCACCGTTAACTTCAACTCACACAACCGGGAAAACACACAGAAATGACTCTTTTTGCATGTTGTTAACAATTCATTTCCAACGTTTATTTTATATTTTGAAACAAATCTCAGATTCTTCTTATCAGGGTCTTTAAGTGTTACAATGCATCATAGATAGAAATGTATAATAGTGTGCACTTTTTTTCTGCATTGTATAACAGGAACAAAGTATGAAAAGATTCAAGTGCTACAATGGACTGACTCAAATTTGACAGTCCATTTAGAGTTAAGGCCAATTCCATACATCTGGCAACTGGATGGCGTTGAAACAACTGAACTGACCGTTATGATAATTACAGCAAGAACTTGATCTGAAACGCTAACAAAATCCTATTCAGTTCAATAGCTCATTCCAAATGAAAGAAAAAGAGAAAAAAGTCATAATACTCACTGCATCCAGGTCCCTGGCAAGTTCAAACAGCAGGGCGATGGTCTCTCCCGCAGCGATCCTCATGTTCACGTCCTCACTTTCCAACAGGGAGGGCAGCCTGGGCAAGTGCCTGAGAACACATGAATATATGAACAGCAGCACTAATCTGAGAGCAGTTCTGCTCCCCCCTAGTCTGAGTGGAAAATTATCAGCCCATTACCAGTAGTACTGGTCAGAGATCTGTAGCATTTCAAGTATAAATGAGCTTGCAGGTCCAGTACCTGTGTATAGATCTGTGGAGAAGGCCAGGACCATTGGTTATAGCTCTAATTTGAGGTCAGCTCAGTCTTCAGTGCAATGGAGAATGCCAGCGTATAGACAGATTAACCCTAAACTCAGATGAGCTTTCTTTTTTAGGATTCATCTAGGATTGGGGTCCATTTCACAAAGCAAAATAGCCAGGTACAGAACTGAGAACCGCTTCCTATATCAGCACTCCAGGAAACTGCTACTCAAATACAGGAATGTGCAACCTTGTCCACAAATTACTGAATTCCTTCCATGCTCCCCACAGAAAATGAGTCAAAGTAATCTAGTTTATTTTCAAATTTTTAATTTTCAAAACTGGCAATTTTGACACAAATGCAGTGCATGACTTAAAAATCACAGGAACTACAGAAATGGCGAATGGGACATTAAGCATACTTCCTGAGAATGTTCTGGATTTCGGAGGCAGGGCAGATGGTCAGCAGTAAAGCCCAGGACAGTAGGGCGTGAGTGTGCAGAACAGTGGTCCCCGGTCCAACACTGGGTCTGGTCCCGTCCCCCTTTGTGTAACTCCGAGAGAACAGGCTCTCAAAGCACCCCATCGTAGAGTACACATCCTGAGGGGAAATAGGAGGGAAATTCACTGACTAAAAAGGCGTTAAAGTTATAAAATAACGGATTAATAAGTAAAACTGTGACACTATAGAACTACTGAGTTATTGCCTTTAACACCTATTGCTATAGGTGTTAAAGGGTTAACTACCATTTCAAGGGTTGCAACGTCTCAAATGATTATTAGTCTCTCATCAGGTTTTGAGGCACAAAACTGCAATTTTACCAAGGCTGGCCAGTATCTCAGGGAGACTGTGCATAAAGCAAGATTACACAGTCCACCGAGAAGGACATGGGCAAGAGCAGGTAATAGTCAGAAGGGGGAGAAAGTCTCAATGCGATAACCCCTCACGTGACTGATTAGTCACACTGGGAGGGGTACGGCCTGTAGTGTGGTGGCTAAGGGTGGGGTGTAAGAGAGACTCATAAGGTTTGGTGGTTTGAGCCCCAGTGCAGTGATGGGAAGATACTACTCAACACAAAGTGTTGATTGCCATGCCTCTACCTACAGTTTCATCATAAGCCCTACAAGTTGTTCTTCGGTCTCCATATATACCTACCCTTATGTCACCCTGAACTTTGATCCGATGACTTCTGAAAGCTAATCAGTCCCGCATCTCACCAAACAGGAGTCACTGTGTCCGATTTGGTGAAAATACCCTCACACCTTCAATAGATGTAGCACGGAGAAAATAACTGATGGACAGTGGGACAGATGCCCGTGCGGACGGACAACAATAAGCCTCCTGCCCGCAGTGACCAAGGCATAAGCTCAAAGCAGCTGTTGGGCCCTTAACTCAACACTGCTCCAGGGGCGACAGGCTGATTAAATGCAAGTCACTTTTCATTAAAGTGCCAGCTAAACAACAGTATAGTAATGAAATATTGAGTAGATAGAGAATACACTAAGGAGAAAAGAGCCACCAATCGTGGCAGAGATGATACGAGTCACAGATATACAGTTAAGAGCTGGATTTCTCAGTATGCAGTGCATGCCAGGAGAAAGTGTGTGCGCACTATCAATCACTCCCGCCAATTCTCCAGCAGGCACTATGGTTGCTGTACAACCGGGGGGGTTATAGATGCTTTCCATTTTGTTAATTGGGGTGGGAGAGAATGCCTTTCCTTTTCTTAAGGGGGGCATGGCACTAATATTGCGCAAATTCTGCATCTTCCAGTACTTTTAATTTAACCGGTTTTTTATTCATTTTATTATTTTTTTTTTATGCATGCACGGAGATCAGAATGCGATATAGAAAATCTCGTTGGGGCGGAATCAATTTGTGGCGGTCCGAGTTGATTCTCTGGCGGCCCGCCACACAATGGTCCATGTGTGGGAAACACTGGTGTCTGCAACCACTAAGCCACCTACTCCATTCTTCACCTGCCCTGGTGTCCTGTCCAGTCCTTGGCCCGTAGACTGCCTTTAGTATGTTGCAAAGAGTATAGCCTATTGTCCATACATGTATTTTATTTTGATAACCTCACAACTGTATCAGTTACCATGGTTACCAGTACAAGTACTAAGCTTAAAAAGGCAGATTTGCTTTAACTACTGCTTCCAAGCCAATATCCATCCATCCTCACAGTCCCAAAACGTAGTAAGTTTAAAATAACCATAATGTTAAGAGAGGACTCTAGAAAACCATTTTGTTCAGATATATTGAGATGAGAGGTAAGGAGACCTGAATTTTTTTTTTTTTTTTTTTTTTTTAAAAAAAGGGTAATAAAACTTTCTACATACCAAAAAACACATTAATAACATAGTAAATTTGAAAAGTAATGTCATTCTTTATTAGACACACGATTTGATATACTTATATAGCCGGTCTTATAGTTCAGGGTTTTGTTGCGTGTAATGAATAAAAAGGCTAAGACCACTCTCTCTTGCCAGCCAACAGATTTTTATTCTGTATGCAATGCATTATTATCAGTAGAGCAAATTCGCATGTCACGTTTCAACATCGACAGCTATCCACAGCATTAATACTGACTGAGTATACAGCATGTCATAAATTTTTCCATTTAACAGGACTGAAAACATAACCTCCTTTTACCTTAGATGGCGGAGGTAATTTTGAAACGGGGAGCTCACGTACCTACGTGCAACACATTTATGTCAGTGCAGCAACTTCCCAGGTCACTTTTCTACAAGCACACCTTTAAACTAGAGATGGAAGAAACGCCTAACCGCACGAGAAACCACCTAATGCTCCATTAGCCTGGATTTACGATAGGTAAACTAGCATGTTCCACAAAAGTGCCGTACACGATAAAATAAAATGTATAAACTCCTAAGTAATCATCGAAACAATAATGAACAAAATCTCTGACCTCTACAAAGAAGCATCTTCGCCTCAGTTTAGCATTTTACTGCGTTTTACAAAACCACTGAAGAGCATTTATTTCATCTTACCTCTCCAATGCAGAGTTGAATACTGAGGAGAATACTGCAAATTTGGAGGCAGTTACGTCGCCAAAATGTCAAAGATCAAACAGAATTAATATAAAAATTCTACTGAATTAAAGAAAACTCCCCAAAACAATACATGCATAGATAAGGTGAAAAGAATAATAATGTGCAAACAGAAATTGATTTTTGGTGAAATGTTAACATCGCATGTTCACGCAGGTTACACTTAAGATATCTAGAACAAAACCTGAATGATAAAGACGTTGAATTTTTTTTCCTCCCTCAATTTTTTACCAAGGTCCGAGATTGCTAGTTATGGCTATGATGGGTCGGATATGCTGAAATGAATATGAGTACACTTCCTCACAGCTGGCACTGGTTGCCTTGATCTGACAGAATGTTGCGATTGCTGCTTTTGATTATGACATTGACGTCATCGTCATGGTCCACCAGGGCAGGTCAAATGGGCCAACGCTTGGATTAAATAGTAGCGCGCCCGTGAAGTGACTGACGGGCATGTTAAATGGCGCCCGTGAGGACGACTTGACGGGCGTTCTGGCGCCGGCGCGATCGCGCCCGTCTCATGGCATGTACCGATTATGAGTGCACCACCAATGAATAACAAAATGAAGAGTCAAATATTCATTTTAAAAATGTAATAGCATCAGAAACACTAAACACTAGATTCATAACAGTATCCAAAAAATTGGATAACCACGTAAAAAAACAATCACATGGACAGCTGGAAAATAACATCCCAACTAATCACTACGTCCCGCGGGCTGTAGCATCTGCAGCCATTTATTTCAACCAAGCGTCACACCCTGATTTCACTTATTTTATTACCTTATTTAGCTAAGGAACTAGCTAAAGGAACAAGCTAAAACACTTGCTTACCAAGATGTCGTCTTCAGCAACCAAACTGCATATTCCCAAACTAGTCACATACTGAAACAATCAGAGAGGGAGGGAATAAATAAATAAATACATACATGCATACATCATTGAACACCAAGATCCAGAACATTCTTTGAGAACCAGTATGCATTTTTCTTCCAATAAATTGAATTGTTAACCAACCATCAGTGAAGGACATAAAAACGCTGATCCAATCAGACTTAAGTACAATGCAGCGTAGTCAGAGCAGTAAGTATTGGGATAATGATGTCCCTGTATGGTATCTCACAATATGTGGGGATCTAAAAACGGCTGACAATATACTTCAACTGAAAAGTCATTGTTTTTGAAGCTATGCTCTGAGGTAGAGCCAAAATATAATTGTGTCATTATCCAAATGCTTTAGGATGCAGTTCATCCAACAAAATTAGTCGGTTGCTAGGCTGACTTTAGGAGGAAAGAAGAAGAAGAAAAAAAAAAAAAAGATAAAGATTCAGTTCCTCAATGAGTGAGCAAAGAATGAGTCGACATTGTTTTCATTGCGCTTACCGCTTGCCTGGCCTGAATGTTGGCTGCCCCGTCATTCAGGATGTTCTTGAAGACCGGTTTCAGGGCCTTGAACACCTCCTCACTCTCAATCCCGGAGCCCAGCTGAATGCACAGGAGGCAGGCCAGGGAGGCAGCCGCGCACTGCTCCTCCCCTTTCCCTTCACATAGGATGAAAAGTCAAGGCCATGCCAGGTTAGTTAAAATTACTATAAAAATTTGAAATATTACTGTGACAAATATTGGGGGGGGAGGAGGAACAGGAAGGGAGAGAATATTTTACAGCTTAGTGCATGTCTACAACAAGGTAATCAACCTTGTTCTCGGAGACCTTCCATCTGTTAAGTTTCTCTGTCCTACCCTAATGAATACCTCATTAAACTGATCTCATTGAACTGCTCACAAGAATCAGATCTGCTAAATTTAAATAGCGAGCCAACGGCTCTCTTGCTGCAGTATGAAGTGCTTTGATGCAAGCGGGGGGGGCTACAAGACAAGATGTCCAACAACCACGTTGGTTACTACGGTACTCATTTTTTTTTACAATAGACAAATTTTAGCCTTGAAGTGCGCAATAGGGGTGTGACAGTCACTATTGGAACACCAAAGAAATCACCCTGAGGTTATTTATGCAACTGCACAGGATCTGATGACCAGAAAATGACATCACACACAAAAAAAAAAAAAACCTAATGCTCAAATACCTTTCTTCAGACAGCGCTCAATGCTGTCTGTAATGGTCATTCTCCTCTCCAGGATAAACTCATACAGTATCTTGGTTGCCATGGCAGCCTTCAATCCATCCAGAGCACTCTGCCTGGTTTTAGCACTGCAAATTCAGAAATTGAATTTATGTAAAGACTGGTTCTCAGGGCACAAGGACAGGAGTGAAGAAATCAGGTCCTTGATAATATTAAGAAAAAGATGCATCCGGATGGACAACTCAAAAACTGTACGCCTCCCTCTCATTGTGTGGCAGAGGTATGAAAAATATGCCCTGGGTTTAACATGGCACTGTTATTCAGCCAACTCCCTAATCCCGCCTCTTGAAACAAGGCCCAATGAAACTGGTTTAACCCATTTAGGCCTGAGGCCTATTCAAAAAACGCCTATGAAAACCTATGGGCAATTTTGAAAAGAACCCCTAAAACCTGAGGTTTTCTGGAAAACAGCACCCAGGTGTCAACGTCTAGTAAAAAGCTGATATCTCAGTCTCTGTAGCAGATAGAAACAAAATTCAAAAAGTATTTGAGAGCTTACACCTGTGGCTTTCATAAGAACTATGTTTTTTATTTGTGCAAATCTTCATCACAATATTTAAAACACTGAACAAACTATAACAAACTATAAAATATAATAAAACCAATAAAATAAATAACAAATCTATCTACATAACATGCACAACTCAAATGGAATAAAGAGGCCTTATAAATAAAAGTACAAGCTCTGCACTAGAGAATAACAAACTTATTTTTTTCTCTGGAACAGGTGGGAGCAGTGGCGGAGCTACGGGGGGGCGAAGACACGTCCCTTTTAGTCCTGGCTAGATCTCAATCATTTTCCTTTATTGACGTCCTTTCCAGTTATTGTAATTGGCAACTGAAGACACGGTTTCTCTCCACATGCGATCTAACTGATTAAATCGCGGGTTAAATTCAGCACAGTGGCGGAACAGAATTGGGTTGCACAAAACAGCCGTTTAAAACAATTATAAATCCTGACTTGTTCTCAGTCATCTTCATGATTAACAAAAGGTTCACTCCGAAGCGCTCCGCACTTAACAGGTGCTGCTTGTTCTCCCCGATTAGGTAAGACGACAATCATTCCTGTATTTAAATTTACGTTATTCAAAATTGCATAGCCTACCTGTCGACTCTCACGCAAATGGCTTGAGCTGCACGCTGGTTATAACCTAGGCTATTTAACTGCCGAAAGTGCCACTGGTTTTTTTTTTTTTTTTTTTTTTTAAATCAACCCACGAAATACCGAGAGGAAAGTCCGCGTTTCATTGGAACACGGACCAGTTCAATCACGCCAAGCATTGGCCAATTAATAAGTAAATTATTTTTCTGCACTGAATTTAGCCCATGATTTCATCGCTGTTAGATCTTATACGGTGAGAAACCGTGTCTTCAGTTGCCAATTACGATAATTGGAAAAGACGTCAATAAAGGAAAATGATTGAGATCTAGCCAGGACTAAAAGGGACGTGTCTTTCCCCCTCTGTAGCTCCGCTACCGGGTGGCAGGCATGATAAAGTGTCCGTTCAAAGAAAAAAAAAAAATAAACATAAAAATATAAAAAAATAAAGTGTCTTGAAGTGTTACTATGGCATCTGCCCTAGTATAAAGTGCCAGTAAAAGAACAGCTATGAGCCCGGAAATGGTCGGAAAAGTAATGAAAACTACAAAATGACGTATCCGCTTTCCCGGCCTGAAGGGTAGAAATGCGCAACAGCGTCCCCGGTTTTAAAGGTTAAAATGCGCACATGCTGTCCCAGTTTAAATGGGTTAATAATACAAACCTCTTATCCACTGTGCTGTCAATGAACCCATTCAGTTTGAACTGGAAGTCCTCCAGAGCCACATCTTCTCCCACCTCTCCTCCTGCGCATATTGGGGGGGGAGGACATTTAATTAAATACCCAAAACACAACTGTAAGGCAAATGTTCCACCTGTTTTAAGTGTCATTGATTTTTATCTCAGCCAAGAAAATGCCCCAGTAGTGCACTAATGCGGTGAACATTATCAGCCATTCCATAACCCCTAGATTTTCTACAAAATTTCCAAACCCCAATCTTCCACTTTCTTGTTCTATTGATTTTGACCTAGGATTACACCCACTCACTTTTCTCCATAGGGAACCATTATGGCTCATGCAGTTAGTCCATTTCCATCACTATACTGCTAAGCAGGAAGGCCCGCGTACAGTTCATCCAACCCGTTTCACCTCCTGACATTGTCATTTGAAACCAGGCTTTACAGTGCTGGAAGTGTTCTGTTCTAGTGCATCTTTAATAGAGTCCCAGTGATCCATCAATGCCTTTTTTCCAACTAATTGTCTCCTCATGTGTCCATTTAATAAGCTGGCATGCTACCCAGACACGAGAAATGTTTAGTAGTATAATAAAAAGCAGATGTCACTGCAAAGTAGACACTGCAAAGTAGACTGTCACACTGGCTGCAAAATTGCTTGCCGTACCGCTTCTCCCCAAGCCTGAGGAAGTCGATGGCAGACATCAGTGGCCTAGTCTATGTTCTTTTAATTTATTTTTGGTTTCTCACCGTCTTCCGCGATGCTGCCAGTCTCACTAAAGCTGCTGCAGCGGCTGAGGGTCTCGATGGAGGCGTCCTCATCGCTGAAGGGCAGCACAGCTTTCTGCTGAACGCCTGAAGGACAGAAACAGATGCGAAGTAAACAATGAGAATAATTAATGACGGAGGTGGATGGGGGGCTTAGAATTAATTTCCACGGCCAAAAGAGAGGGTGGGATGTGCCCATCACTTTTACAAACCGTTGTAACAAACTGAAAGGTCCTCCATCATGTCAAATGGAGCACGCCCAATTAGCCGTTACACATCATTTCAAAAGCTTTTCCTTCGTGACATCACATGGGGAACATAGAGAAGCAACCACCCAGGAATAAGACCGACTGATCAACTTCAGCCAACCACTTAATCAGTTCCTTCAATATTCTGGGAGGCCTATCCCCCTTGTGATATCACAAAGGTTTTTGAAATGGCTTGCAATGACTGGCTGGCCATACACCTGGTGACATGATTGGAGATCTGTTAAAGCCCCCTAAGTCACACTGAAAATAGCCCTGGGCCAGGTCACGCGGTAACGAAGTAACAAAATTGGTGTATTTTGTATCATAGCTCCAAAACTAAGAAAGATAGTTACAATTTAAATGGCTTTGTGTAGGTCTTCCCTAGTACTTCAAACAACAAAATAGCCAATTTTGTTCATTAGATTTATTTTGGGTGAAAACGGCAAAAAAACTGGTCGGGTAACGGAGTAAAATTTGAGATTGAAACAGCCCATAACCAGGCTTTCATCAGCACAGCTTCCCAATGCCACCGGTACTGACAGCACAGCAGCAAGGAATAGCACTACACATTGTAGAAAAGCCATTTACTTTGGTTTTCAAAAAGACATCTGTGGCTCTATAGGTCCTAATGATTTGAATTAATCGTTTTGAGCCACTACCTAAACATGACATTCAGGAAGATGAGTTGCAATGAAAAGCAATCAGAAGGACTCGGCAAGGGCCTCAAATGCACCAAACATAACTAATTAAAGAGAGCTTCCTGTACAAGACTGCCACTTGCACTAATTGGTTACCAGATTACAGCAGTACCAAACATCCCTTTTCCATATAGTACTCGACTTTAGCACAAAAGAAATCAGAGAGAGAGTTGAGGCACTGAAAAATGAAATGTTTTGAAGCAACAGTGGCTGGGCAAACTGCCAACGATGACCTCAGAATCATGCCTC
Source organism: Gymnothorax javanicus (assembly GCA_029692085.1). Taxonomy (NCBI): domain Eukaryota; kingdom Metazoa; phylum Chordata; class Actinopteri; order Anguilliformes; family Muraenidae; genus Gymnothorax; species Gymnothorax javanicus. Next base: position 84,526,003 of record CM056201.1, read on the forward strand.
GCACGAGAGAGGAGTGGCCTTCATTACATCACAAGCAAAAGCCACTTAGTTCCACCTGATTGGGCCATGTGGCAGCCATAGATCATGCACATTATTATAAGAGTTATTAAATCCTTCCGCCTTCCTGCGCACAAAGTCTCCAGCTTCCAATAGAAATCCTCCAAATGGTTATTCATAAAATAAATCAAGTTCCTGTGACTTAAGCAAAGATTTTTCAGAAATTCATGGCAGTAGGACATGTTTCCATGGAAGTACATTATGCCATTACTAATATGCTTGACAAAATATCAGACTGTGGGGGGGACACAGAGCAAGCAGAGGGGCAGTCCTCTAAAAAGAATTAGATGTGTGAGGCCTTCAACCTTAAATGTCAACAGCAGAGTGAAACAACTTTTACAAAGAATCAAACTGGTATTTAGGCAGGGGTGGGTGGGGGCTTAAGTTTCATGTCCACAAGGACTTTTTCTTTATTAAGGGCTGCAATCAGTGTGGCTAAACAAGCTGCTCTGATACTCTGCTCTAGAATGTTATTTAGCCACATTCTTCACTGTAGTGTATGGCAGATTGCACTCTTGATATCAAACCAAAAACATATCAACCAAAATGAGAGGCTCTTCGTGACACTTCCTGACCAGTTTTCTGTATTCAAATATTTAAAACCAGCCATAGAGGAAGCAAGCAAGAAGGCATCCTGCTGTAACAGACCAGCCGAATGCCACGGCTTAACATCGGCTTGGAGGTCCAGCATTGTACAAACCACTAACCTGCGAGATGAATGAGAGGTATCACAACCAGTAACGTGAAAGGAGTGCACTTTAATTCTCCACGCCGGTGTTCTGACAATTTGTGCTGCCTTGTCAAAGTGCTACTGTAATGCAAAGCGATCGTAAAGTCTTCGTTTTCGCCTTTTTGTTGCAATATGAATCAGTCTACAGTAGTAACTTTGTTATTTGTTAACTTGTTATAACATAAGCAGATGTTATGAGTTGAACGAGTTTGTTTAAAGATATGTCGCACGCCATTATCCAATTTCTGCATTTTCAGTAAAACCTATCGTGTGCATGCAAATATATATACACTTGCAAGTCGAAAGGCGCACTGAAAAAATGTATTTATGTATTTAACATAGTATTAAACAGAACAAGATTTTTGGTCTGCGCAAGCTCAGAACCGTGAGGTAGCACATTCTGTTAGGTAGCAAAAATAGGAGCGATCTGATATAGCGCAAAACTGTCGAAAATCGGGGGAGGAGATGAAGGAAGGGGATTTTTTGTCGACATCCGCACTTCCGGTAATAAGACCAGCTTCGCCAAGCCAATGCATGCATGAGGAAATGCAATGAGCATTGCGCAGCTTCGCAGTCGAATACCATCGTGGATAGCCAGATATGAACATGAAAATACCGCAAAATTCAAATAAACTTTACAAACGAGTCAAAGCCGGAGTTCACGTTTTGGAACGAAATGCTATAATCGCCATTATATTAGCTAGCATTCGACCGTGCGCGGATATGAGCGGAAGTTCACTCGTGGACATTTTTACATTTGACCCGTGATTTTCTGCCGTCATATCCGCCTGGCGATGTGCCGTATTGTATGTCAGATCTCTCCTATTGACAGAACACCGGATTTTTCGCTTGCTTCTCTGCTTAGTAACGTTTGTTTGGTTAATTTTGTGGCTGTCGGCATTCTGTCAATTTTTGTAACCTATGAAAATATGCTACCCGGCGGTACTGCGCTTGCCAGACCTAGAATCTTGGGCTCCGTTTCTTCGCTCACATCTTAAGCATCATCAAAAATCATAAAAATACATTTTTTCAGTGCATCTTTCGACTTGTAAGCGTATATATATTTGATGTACACGATGGGTTTTCCTGAAAATGCAGAAATTAGATGATAATGGCGAGCGGCATATATCTTTAAACAAATTTATCCAACTCATGACATCCGCTTATGTTATAATAAGCTAACAGATAAGGTTACTACTGTAGACTCATTCATGTTGCAATATTAAGGCGAAAACAGACTTTCAGATCGCTTTGCATTACGGTAGCATTTTTGACAAGGCTGTACAAATTGTCAGAACACCGGCAAAAAAAAAGACAAATAACTTCACTCCTAGTTTTGCTACATTAGCTGTAAAATACAGTGAAACCCTTAACTCCATTTTCAATTCTGGCAACGAGAAGCTGGGACATCGAGTCGTCCACGCTAGAGAAACCTTTGGACACATTGCAGGACTAGACACGTGAAACAATTATCCCCTCACAAATTAGCAGTCAAATTTGCAGGCTGAAGTGAAGCCAAAGCTATGATTTAAATTCTACCAGTCCACTTACGTCCACACATGCCTCTGCCCAGATAACATCCGGTCAACATTCATCTAACTGGAACAGTTACTTCGCATTCGCATAAAGACGAAGCAATAGTAACGTTCATTAAAAAAAAAAAACAAATAAAACGCACCTCCAGTCTTGCAGCGGATACTTACCATGGCTATTTATGGGGTAAGGTTACTGTCAAAAGTTTAGATGTATGTGTACACATAAAAAAATCGTGCATTAAAAAATGTGTGCGTGTTAGTCCATAGTTGTGCATAAATAAAAATTTTGTAAACTCTTGTTTAAGTCAAATCACGCATAGATTATGCTGTGTATAAATTCTCTGTGAGAATACAACTCATAAAGTTACAACTTCACTAAATTACAAGTCTGGGATTGCAGTTTACGGACGTCGAATCTGAATAGAGTGAAATAACTGTCAAAACTACGCCACGCGAGGTCACGGGCATTATGTATCGAGTGGAAGATAACATCGATTCTACAAACTGCGCATGTGTCAGAAATTGACCGTGGGTTCAATTCAATGAGTGAATATCAATGAATGTATATAGAACGCGTGTCTGTTCTGTTCTCTCTAGCTAGCCGGCATTGGTTTATGTGATCTGATGAGGGTATTGTGCGGAGAAATAATGATTCCATTAAAGTTAATTGTTTGAAATATCATGTGGCATGCTGGTTATCAATCAACTCAGCTATGCTTGCCATCAGCGTGCTGATCGTGCCAGTAAACCTTTGAAAGCGGTTAAAATATCAAAATTGATTAAATCCGCAGCGTTGGCTTTTAGCTAGCTAGCATGATTACAAACACTCCCACCAAATTAGCTTGCTACCTGACAGCTAAAACCCGTCTCTCCGCAGCATACCCATTTCAGAATGAGTCCGATCTGCTGCCAACATTGCCTAGGTAAGACTCACAATCATTCTGATTTAAATTTACGTTATTCAAAATTGATAGCCTACCGCTATTCACAAATGGCTTGAGCTGCACGCGGTTATATTTACAGGCTATTTAACTGCCGAGAAAGCCACTGGGTTTTGAAATCAACCACTAATACGAGAGGAAAGTCCGCTTTTCATTGAACACGGACAGTTCAATCACGCAAGCATCCAATTATATAGAAATTATTTTCTGCACTGAATTTAGCCCAGATTCATCGCTAGGATTATAGGTGAGAAACCGGATCTTCAGTTGCCATTACATAATTGGAAAGGAGCGCAATAAAGGAAAATGATTGAGATCTAGCCAGGACTAAAAGGACGTGATTTTCACTCTGTAGCTCCGCTACGTGGCAGGCATGATAAAGTGTCCGTCAAAGAAAATAAAAATAAACATAAAAATAAAAATACAAATGTCTTAAGGTTACTATGATCTGCCCTAGAAAGTGCCAGTAAAGAACAGCTATGAGCCCGAATGGTCGGAAAGTAATGAAACTACAAAATGACGATCCGCTTCGCTAAGGTAGAAATGCAAACCCGTTTAAGGTTAAAATTGTCCCGTTTATGGTTCATCAAACTCATCCACTGTGCTGTCAATGAACCCATTCAGTTTGAACTGAAGTCCTCCAGAGCCACATCTTCTCCCACCTCCCTCCCAATATTGGGGGAGGACATTTAATTAAATACCCAAAACACAACTGTAAGGCAAATGTTCCACCTGTTTTAAGTGTCATTGATTTTATCTCAGCCAAGAAAATGCCCCAGTAGTGCACTAATGCGTGAACATTATCAGCCATTCCATAACCCCTAGATTTTCTACAAAATTTCCAAACCCCAATCTTCCACTTTCTTGTTCTATTGATTTTGACCTAGGATTACACCCACTCACTTTTCTCCATAGGGAACCATTATGGCTCATGCAGTTAGTCCGCTTCATCACTATACTGCTAAGCAGGAAGGCCCAGACAGTTCATCCAACCGCTTTCACCTCCTGACATTGTCATTTGAAACCAGGCTTTACAGTGCTGGAAGTGTTCTGTTCTAGTGCATCTTAATAGAGTCCCAGTGATCCATCAATGCCTTTTTTTCCAACTAATTGTCTCCTCATGTGTCCATTTAATAAGCTGGCATGCTACCCAGACACGAGAAATGTTTAGTAGTATAATAAAAAGCAGATGTCACTGCAAAGTAGACACTGCAAAGTAGACTGTCACACTGGCTGCAAAATTGCTTGCCGCACGCTTCCCCCCAAGCCTGAGGAAGTCGATGGCAGACATCAGTGGCCTAGTCTATGTTCTTTAATTTATTTTGGTTTCTCACCGCCTTCCGCGATGCTGCCAGTCTCACTAAAGCTGCTGCAGCGCTGAGGGTCTCGACGGAGGCGCCTCATCGCTGAAGGGCAGCACAGCTTGCTGAACGCCTGAAGGACAGAAACAGATGAAGTAAACAATGAGAATAATTAATGACGGAGGTGGATGGGGGCTTAGAATTAATTTCACGGCCAAAAGAGGGTGGATGTGCCCATCACTTTTACAAACCGTTGTAACAAACTGAAAGGTCCTCCATCATGTCAAATGGAGCACGCCTAATTAGTCATAACATCATTTCAAAAGTCTTCGTGACATCACATGGGGAACATAGAGAAGCAACCACCCAGGAATAAGACTGATCAACTTCAGCCAACCACTTAATCAGTTCCTTCAATATTCTGGGAGGCCTATCCCCCTTGTGATATCACAAAGGTTTTTGAAATGGCTTGCAATGACTGGCTGGCCATACACCTGGTGACATGATTGGAGATCTGTTAAAGCCCCCTAAGTCACACTGAAAATAGCCCTGGGCCAGGTCACGCGGTAACGAAGTAACAAAATTGGTGTATTTTGTATCATAGCTCCAAAACTAAGAAAGATAGTTACAATTTAAATGGCTTTGTGTAGGTCTTCCCTAGTACTTCAAACAACAAAATAGCCAATTTTGTTCATTAGATTTATTTTGGGTGAAAACGGCAAAAAACTGGTCGGTAACGGAGTAAAATTTGAGATTGAAACGAGCCCATAACCAGGCTTTCATCAGCACAGCTTCCCAATGCCACCGGTACTGACAGCACAGCAGCAAGGAATAGCACTACACATTGTAGAAAAGCCATTTACTTTGCAAAAAGACATCTGTGGCTCTATAGGTCCTAATGATTTGAATTAATCGTTTTGAGCCACTACCTAAACATGACATTCAGGAAGATGAGTTGCAATGAAAAGCAATCAGAAGGACTCGGCAAGGGCCTCAAATGCACCAAACATAACTAATTAAAGAGAGCTTCCTGTACAAGACTGCCACTTGCACTAATTGGTTACCAGATTACAGCAGTACCAAACATCCCTTTTCCATATAGTAGTCGAGTTTAGCACAAAGAAATCAGAGAGAGAGTTGAGGGACTGAAAAATGAAATGTTTTGAAGCAACAGTGGCTGGGCAAACTGCCAACGATGACCTCAGAATCATGCCTCGCACGAGAGAGGAGTGGCCTTCATTACATCACAAGCAAAAGCCACTTAGTTCCACCTGATTGGGCCATGTGGCAGCCATAGATCATGCACATTATTATAAGAGTTATTAAATCCTTCCGCCTTCCTGCGCACAAAGTCTCCAGCTTCCAATAGAAATCCTCCAAATGGTTATTCATAAAATAAATCAAGTTCCTGTGACTTAAGCAAAGATTTTTCAGAAATTCATGGCAGTAGGACATGTTTCCATGGAAGTACATTATGCCATTACTAATATGCTTGACAAAATATCAGACTGTGGGGGGACACAGAGCAAGCAGAGTGGGGCAGTCCTCTAAAAAGAATTAGATGTGTGAGGCCTTCAACCTTAAATGTCAACAGCAGAGTGAAACAACTTTTACAAAGAATCAAACTGGTATTTAGGCAGGGGTGGGTGGGGGCTTAAGTTTCATGTCCACAAGGACTTTTCTTTATTAAGGGCTGCAATCAGTGTGGCTAAACAAGCTGCTCTGATACTCTGCTCTAGAATGTTATTTAGCCACATTCTTCACTGTAGTGTATGGCAGATTGCACTCTTGATATCAAACCAAAAACATATCAACCAAAATGAGAGGCTCTTCGTGACACTTCCTGACCAGTTTTCTGTATTCAAATATTTAAAACCAGCCATAGAGGAAGCAAGCAAGAAGGCATCCTGCTGTAACAGACCAGCCGAATGCCACGGCTTAACATCGGCTTGGAGGTCCAGCATTGTACAAACCACTAACCTGCGAGATGAATGAGAGGTATCACAACCAGTAACGTGAAAGGAGTGCACTTTCAATTCTCCACGGTGTTCTGACAATTTGTGCTGCCTTGTCAAAGTGCTACTGTAATGCAAAGCGATCGTAAAGTCTTCGTTTTCGCCTTAATGTTGCAATATGAATCAGTCTACAGTAGTAACTTTGTTATTTGTTAACTTGTTATAACATAAGCAGATGTTATGAGTTGAACGAGTTTGTTTAAAGATATGTCGACGCCATTATCCATTTCTGCATTTTCAGTAAAACCTATCGTGTGCATGCAAATATATATACACTTGCAAGTCTAAAGGCGACTGAAAAATGTATTTATGTATTTAACATAGTATTAAACAGAACAAGATTTTTGGTCTGCGAAGCTCAGAACCGTGAGGTAGCACATTCTGTTAGGTAGCAAAAATAGAGCGATCTGATATAGCGAAAACTGTCGAAAATCGGGGAGGAGATGAAGGAAGGGATTTTTGTCGACATCCGCACTTCGTAATAAGACCAGCTCGCAAGCCAATGCATGCATGAGGAAATGCAATGAGCATTGCGCAGCTTCGCAGTCGAATACCATCGCGGATAGCCAGATATGAGCATGAAAATACCGCAAAATTCAAATAAACTTACAAACGAAGTCAAAGCCGGAGTTCACGCTTTTGGAACGAAATGCTATAATCGCCATTATATTAGCTAGCATTCGATCGCGCGGATATGAGCGAAGTTCACTCGTGGACATTTTTACATTTGACCCGTGATTTTCTGCCGTCATATCCGCCTGGCGATGTGCGTAGACAGGTCAGATCTCTCCTATTGACAGAACACCGGATTTTTCGCTTGCTTCTCTGCTTAGTAACGCTTTGTTTGGTTAATTTTGTGGCTGTCGGCATTCTGTCAATTTTGTAACCTATGAAAATATGCTTACCCGCGGACTGCGCTGCCGACCTAGAATCTTGGGCTCGTTTTCCCACATCTTAAGCATCATCAAAAATCATAAAAATACATTTTTTCAGTGCATCTTTCGACTTGTAAGCGTATATATATTTGATGTACACGATGGGTTTTCCTGAAAATGCAGAAATTAGATGATAATGGCGAGCGGCATATATCTTTAAACAAATTTATCCAACTCATTATGACATCCGCTTATGTTATAATAAGCTAACAGATAAGGTTACTACTGTAGACTCATTCATATTGCAATATTAAGGCGAAAACAGACTTTCAGATCGCTTTGCATTACGGTAGCATTTTTGACAAGGCTGTACAAATTGTCAGAACACCGGCAAAAAAAAGACAAATAACTTCACTCCTAGTTTTGCTACATTAGCTGTAATTACAGTGAAACCCTTAACTCCATTTTCAATTCTGGCAACGGAAGCTGGGACATCGAGTCGTCCACGCTAGAGAAACCTTTGGACACATTGCAGGACTAGACACGTGAAACAATTATCCCTCACAAATTAGCAGTCAAATTTGCAGGCTGAAGTGAAGCCAAAGCTATGATTTAAATTCTACCAGTCCACTTACGTCCACATGCCTCTGCCCAGATAACATCCGTCAACATTCATCTAACTGAACAGTTACTGCGATTCGCATAAAGACGCCAATAGTAACGTCATAAAAAAAACAAATAAAACGCACCCCAGTCTTGCAGCGGATACTTACCATGGCTATTGCTCATTATGGGGACAAGCCTAAAGGCTGGTTAGGGCGGGTTTAAAATCCGCTTTCTTCCGATGCACCACAACAATCACAGCGCTTGGTTTCTCCATGTTAATAGCATGACAGAATTTAGAATGCAAGTTAAATAAATTATTTGAAATATAACAGACGATTAATTATGGTACTATAAGCCATTATAAACGAACGGAATAAAATGTTCCATCGTCGGTAGTCTACAAAGGTGTACTTCAAAGACAATAGATTTATTTGGCAAGCAAAAACATAATCGCAGTGTCTCAGAGGACGGCAGTTTTTATTGGTACGGCAGTCGATTTCAAGGGATTAGGTAAGGATTCGGATTATGGTTAGGGAACGGTTAGGGGTTGGGGTTAGGGTTAGGGAAGGGCTGGGGGTTAGGGTTAGGGTTAGGTTAGGGCAGGGCTTGAAATGGGACTGCCGTACCTCTCCACATTGAAATGCATTGAAAAACTGCCGTACCCGAGCAACTGCCAAAACATAATATAATGTGTGACAATAAAATAGAAACGACCGCAATACACACTGGAAAAAAATAAAATAAAATTGCCAGGACAACACAATAAAGCTCTCAAATAAGTGCTTATTTCCATTGTGGTCCTTTAAAAAAAAAAAAAAACCGCAGTACTGACAGGCAATATGCGGCGGAATAGCGAGTAATTTTGACAGGAGAAATCACAACTGAATGACCACGATATTCACACACACGAAATAAAATTATAACATTTATTGAATATTAAAATAAGTAATGACAACAGTAAATACAGAATTAATGATTATCATGCACCAGAGAAAATATAAATACAACAATGAATTAAATAGTGCAAACAATTTAACATAGACCCCATCTTCTTCTAAGGACAAGATTTAAGTAACATTAACTTAAAAAGCAAATTCATAAGTTACGGTAAATAACGTTTCAGAACGCACAACGGTAAACCCAAGGAATAAGGCCAGGAAAAGCGGTAGTAACATCAAAAAAAAAAAAAACATGCATAAGAGTAAACAGTTCTTCATTTTACGCTCAATACGGTGGGCTGATCGGGCCTACGCCTTCATTCAGTGATGACGCTAGCTACTTAAAATGGGTCAGCTGTTCCCAAAGCTAAGGTAGCGCTTAGTCGGTCTGTCCTCAAATAACCCCGGCTAGGGTAAGGCTGCCAATTTCCCGGAATTGAAACAAATTAATCAAGCCACTAAATATTACAATTTAACCGATTCGGCCACCAAATCGTTCAGAATAATCTTAGTCCAGGTTCAAATAAACAAGGATAACGTTATCCGTCAGCTACACTGGAACAAAAAATTTTCAGTAGTTCAGACAATAGCTACGAAAAGGAAAAAGCCCAATTCACGATCATGATTGCTATTCAGATCACAAGAACAGCATTAACAACATATACAGGACAACGGGTTCAGGCGACAATGTCGGCGCCCAGCTATAAACGATAAACTGGGTGTAGGCTCTACACCTACCGTGCGTCCATTTTCAATTATTCATTGATTTCGTGTTACCAGTCAGAATAGTCACACATTTCCAGTTTAATAAGGTCAGATAAGCTTTTCATTCTACCATCAATGCCGCAATCTAAACATTATAATATTTCGCCTAAGAATATGGATACTAGGTAACGATTTTCAACAAACTAATGGAAAAACTTCGCATTTCTCAAGATTCTCAAGATTGGCTACGATCCAAATAAAATCCAGACAGCAATCTGATGGGTAATGTAGTCGTGCACTCAGAGAATATCATAAATCTGCCGTACAAGACGTAGTATAAATAACTACGTTTCAGGTTCCTTTCGCATAAGGCAGGGTTGGAACATGCCAACCAGCCAAGGCCGGCAGGCATCGAACCTTACCTCGGTTATTCCTCTTTTTGGACCTCGGCATTTTCATACAAAAGAAGAACGTTCAAAAAAATCAGCCAATCGACGACCAGTTTCTCGTGCAATGCCTTTTCAGATAAAAACGTTCGACCAGCGGAGTTAACAAATAAGAGTTGAAAGCAGTCCCGGTGAAAATCTGTGAACGAAAACGATACATTTTCCTCTAAAACTAGGGCTGAAAGCGGACGGCTGGCAACAAGTTTTTTATACCGCTGACAAGTGCACGTAAAACGAGGAGGTCCTTAACGGGCCAGGGAGTTGTACGTCATTAATCTAGCCAATCTGGTCGAACGGCACAATGTTGGTGATTGGCTGTGGGTTTTCATGACTCTTTGTCACGTCTCTATGCAGGCAGGAAGAAAATAAATGGGAATACTCTAGACCAGTCCACGCATTTCAGTGAAACGTCAGACTTTATTTTTTTCCCTTTATTTTAAATCAATGATTACAATGGGTTGAAAGGTCACACACTAATTAAAAGCAAGCTATATTTTAACTGAGCAGCATTTAACTCCATATGCATTTATTAGCGATTGTCATGCTGTAACTGGTCCATTTGAAGGTACAGTAGCTAGTTAGTAATTTGTGTCCCCAAAACAAGCATGCCGCCTGTCTCTGGTGTTTTTTTGCGTGTAAATATTCTAGGAAATATAGCTTTGTGATATAGTCATTGTTCTTAAGCCCGCTTAATGAGATATGTGATGTGACCCACTTCATTTGTTTTATTTACATATTTAAAAGCTGCGCGTACAGTACATGGTTTTGCGTTTGACAGGTTTGAATATAAATTTAATTTGTATTCGGCTGCATAGTTCTCACAGTGCTGTGAAAAAGTATTTGACCCCTTCCTGATTTCTTTTTTTTGGATATTTGTCAACTTAAATGTTTCAGATCATGAAACAAAATTTAATATTAGACAAAAGATAACCCAAGTAAATACAAAATGCAGTTTTAAAATGATATTTCATTTATTAAGGAAAAAAGCTATCCAAACCTACCTGGCCCCACGTGATAACGTATTTGCCTTCTAAATCATGAATTACACTTCCGTCAAAAGTTTCAGGACACACCAATTTTTCCAGTTTTTTATTGAAAATTATGCAGTTCCAGTCTACAAGGTACAAAGGTACTTCAAAGAAACAAAAAAGGTAAGGTTATTTTTGTTAGGCAGTGTGTGACATCAACTGTCTGGAAAAATGGTCATCCAGGGTCAGGTGACCAGAGAGTGAACTACCACAGATTCCATGGCGGCAGTTTTTATTAGTTGGTCAAGGGTTCATCCTACAGGCCCAAAACATCGCCAGAACTGCCTTAAGAAAAATGGATGTGTTTTAAAACATGGAGTAGCCAGCACAGTTCAGGATTAGATGGTTATGAACTGGACAGAAGAGTGAAAAGCAAAGGTTACACATTTATGGGAACTTGGAGTTGGGGAACTTAGGAATATTTGTTTATTGGAAAGAATGCTACTTAGTGTGTTCAGCTGTTATATCTGGGTGGCTAGGGTTTTAAAATACATTTTGGTTTATAAATTGATTCCATGATTTCTTTTTTAACTTTTGGTTGTTAGGTCTAAGCATTCCAGGGGAGACATTAAACCGTATAATTTTCTATTAAAAAACTGGGGGTGTTGTGAAACTGTATTACCTCAAAGACACTGTATGCACTGACTAATAGTGGTAGTTTACAGACGGAAAAGCATGGGGCAGCATTGATAACTTGTGAAAAAAACTGCCGTCACTGCCTCAGAACAATAAGGTAGTGCCACTGCAGACCAAAAAGATGCACGTCAGGGCAGGCCCACGTGAGACTATACAATACCCCAAGTGTCAACCAAAATTGGCCTCGATTCATTTTTTAATATGTATTCCAGTACTACTTGAGAAGGAAATTCGATTGTATGCTCTTTAAATAACAAAAAAATGACAGGAATTTTTCCATTATAGTCAATAGGAAATTGAGAGGTGCGGTGCACTGGACGCCATATTGTTTTCTTCAACTTTTCGCTCCGACAGCCTCTCCGGTTCTATATACACTCATTGAATTGAACCCACGGTCAATTTCTGACACATGCGCAGTTTGTAGAATCGATGTTATCTTCCACTATACATAATGCCCCATGACCTCGTGACGTAGTTTTGACAGTTATTTCACTCTATTCAGATTCACGTCCGTAAAACTGCAATCCGTGCATTGTAATTTAGTGAAGTTGTAACTTTATGAGTTGTATTCTCACAGAGAATTTATACACTGCATAATCTACGCGTGATTTGACTTAAACAAGAGTTTACAAAAATTTTTATTTATGCACAACTATGGACTAACACGCACACATTTTTAATACGTTCACGATTTTTATGTGTACACGCACGAAACTTTTGACAGTAACCTTACCCCATAGCTATTGCTCATTATGGGGACAAGCCTAAAGGCTGCGGTTAGGCGTCGGGTTTAAAATCCGCCTTTCTTCCGACTGCACCACAACAATCACAGCGCTTGGGTTTCTCCATGTTAATAGCATGACAGAATTTAGAATGCAAGTTAAATAAATTATTTGAAATATAACAGACGATTAATTATGGTACTACAAGCCATTAAAAACGAACGGAATAAAATGTTCCATCGTTCGGTAGTCTACAAAGGTGTACTTCAAAGACAATAGATTTATTTGGCAAGCTAAAACATAATCGCAGTGTCTAGAGAGACGGCAGTTTTTATTGGTACGGCAGTCGATTTCAAGGGATTAGGATAAGGATTCGGGATTATGGTTAGGGGAACGGTTAGGGGTTGGGGTTAGGGTTAGGGGAAGGGCTAGGGGTTAGGGTTAGGGTTAGGTTAGGGCAGGGCTTGAAATGGGGACTGCCGTACCTCTCCACATTGAAATGCATTGAAAAACTGCCGTACCCGTAGCAACTGCCAAAACATAATATAATGTGTGACAATAAAATAGAAACGACCGCACATACACACTGGAAAAAAATAAAATAAAATTGCCAGGACAACACAATAAAGCTCTCAAATAAGTGCTTATTTCCATTGTGGTCCTTTTAAAAAAAAAAAAAAACCGCAGTACTGACAGGCAATATGCGGCGGAATAGCGAGTAATTTTGACAGGAGAAATCACAACTGAATGACCACGATATTTCACACACGAAATAAAATTATAACATTTATTGAATATTAAAATAAGTAATGACAACAGTAAATACAGAATTAATGATTATCATGCACCAGAGAAAATATAAATACAACAATGAATTAAATAGTGCAAACAATTTAACATAGACCCCATCTTCTTCTAAGGACAAGATTTAAGTAACATTAACTTAAAAAGCAAATTCATAAGTTACGGTAAATAACGTTTCAGAACGCACAACGGTAAACCCAAGGAATAAGGCCAGGAAAAGCGGTAGTAACATCACCAAAAAAAAAAAAAAAAAAAAACATGCATAAGAGTAAACAGTTCTTCATTTTACGCTCAATACGGTGGGGCTGATCTGGCCTACGCCTTCATTCAGTGATGACGCTAGCTACTTAAAATGGGTCAGCTGTTCCCAAAGCTAAGGTAGCAAGCTAGTCGGTCTGTCCTCAAATAACCCCCGGGCTAGGGTAAGGCTGCCAATTTCCCGGAATTGAAACAAATTAATCAAGCCACTAAATATTACAATTTAACCGATTCGGCCACCAAATCGTTCAGAATAATCTTAGTCCAGGTTCAAATAAACAAGGATAACGTTATCCGTCAGCTACATTGGAACAAAAAATTTTCAGTAGTTCAGACAATAGCTACGAAAAGGAAAAAGCCCAATTCACGATCATGATTGCTATTCAGATCACAAGAACAGCATTAACAACATATACAGGACAACGGGTTCAGGCGACAATGTCGGCGCCCAGCTATAAACGATAAACTGGGTGTAGGCTCTACACCTACCGTGCGTCCATTTTCAATTATTCATTGATTTCGTGTTACCAGTCAGAATAGTCACACATTTCCAGTTTAATAAGGTCAGATAAGCTTTTCATTCTACCATCAATGCCGCAATCTAAACATTATAATATTTCGCCTAAGAATATGGATACTAGGTAACGATTTTCAACAAACTAATAGAAAAACTTCGCATTTCTCAAGAAAATTATGGCTACGATCCAAATAAAATCCAGACAGCAATCTGATGGGTAATGTAGTCGTGCACTCAGAGAATATCATAAATCTGCCCGTACAAGACGTAGTATAAATAACTACGTTTCCCAGGGTTCCTTTCGCATAAGGCAGGGCTGGAACATGCCAACCAGCCAAGGCCGGCAGGCATCGAACCTTACCTCGGTTATTCCTCTTCTTGGACCTCGGCATTTTCATACAAAAGAAGAACGTTCACAAAAATCAGCCAATCGACGACCAGTTTCTCGTGCAATGCCTTTTCAGATAAAAACGTTCGACCAGCGGAGTTAACAAATAAGAGTTGAAAGCAGTCCCGGTGAAAATCTGTGAACGAAAACGATACATTTTCCCTCTAAAACTAGGGCTGAAAGCGGGACGGCTGGCAACAAGCTTTTATACCGCTGACAAGTGCTACGTAAAACGAGGAGGTCCTTAACGGGCCAGGGAGTTGTACGTCATTAATCTAGCCAATCTGGTCGAACGGCACAATGTTGGTGATTGGCTGAGGGTTTTTCATGACTCTTGTCACGTCTCTATGCAGGCAGGAAGAAAATAAATGGGAATACTCTAGACCAGTCCACGCATTTCAGTGAAACGTCAGACTTTATTTTTTTCCCTTTATTTTTAAATCAATGATTACAATGGGTTGAAAGGTCACACACTAATTAAAAGCAAGCTATATTTTAACTGAGCAGCATTTAACTCCATATGCATTTATTAGCGATTGTCATGCTGTAACTGGTCCATTTGAAGGTACAGTAGCTAGTTAGCTAATTTGTGTCCCCAAAAACAAGCATGCCGCCTGTCTCTGGTGATTTTTTGCGGTGTAAATATTCTAGGAAATATAGCTTTGTGATATAGTCATTGTTCTTAAGCCCGCTTAATGAGATATGTGATGTGACCCACTTCATTTGTTTTATTTACATATTTAAAAGCTGCGTGTACAGTACATGGTTTTGCGTTTGACAGGTTTGAATATAAATTTAATTTGTATTCGGCTGCATAGTTCTACACAGTGCTGTGAAAAAGTATTTGACCCCTTCCTGATTTCTTCTTTTTTTGGATATTTGTCACACTTAAATGTTTCAGATCATGAAACAAAATTTAATATTAGACAAAAGATAACCCAAGTAAATACAAAATGCAGTTTTAAAATGATATTTCATTTATTAAGGAAAAAAAGCTATCCAAACCTACCTGGCCCCACGTGATAACGTATTTGCCTTCTTAAATCATGAATTACACTTCCGGTCAAAAGTTTCAGGACACACCAATTTTTCCAGTTTTTTTATTGAAAATTATGCAGTTCCAGTCCAACGAATAGCTTGAAATGGTACAAAGGTAAGTGGTGAACTGTCAGAAGTTTTAAACAAAAGGTAGGTAAGTTACCCAGGTTTTTTTACGACCGTTTCGAGTAGGTGAAAGGATGGTTCCTCAGTGTGTGACATCAACTGTCAAACATGGAGGAGGAAGCGTGTTGGTCTGGGGCTGTTGTGCTGGATCCAGGGTCAGTGACTTATAGAGTGAAAGGCACCCTGAACCAAAACAGCTACCACAGCATTCTGCAGCGCCATGCAGTACCTTCTGGTATGCGCCTAGTTGGTCAGTGGTTCATCCTACAGCAAGATAATGACCCAAAACATAAGTCTGCCAGAACTACCTTAGGAAAAAAGAACAAGATGGTAAGCTTGAAAACATAGAGTAGCCAGCACAGTCTCCAGTCTTGAACCCCATCGAGATGGTTTGGGATGAACTGGACAGAAGAGTGAAAGCAAAGCGACCTACAAGTGCTACACATTTATGGGAACTTCTGCAACAGAGTTGGGAAGAGCTTTTCTGAAGAATATTTGATTTCCATTGTAGAAAGAATGCCACGAGTCTGTTCAGCCGTTATATCTGCTAAAGGTGGCTACTTTGGGTCAAAAGTTTAAAATACATTTTGGTTTATAAATTGATTCCATGATTTCTTTTTTAACTTCAATTGTTAATTTGTTCTATCATGCCTATGCTTTCATTCCAGAGTACAATGAGACCTTAAACTGCATAATTTTCTATTAAAAAACGGAAAAATTGGGGTGTCCTAAAACTTCTGACCAGTAGTGTAACTGTGATTAACCACATTTTTTTAGTGCAATTTCACTAGCCACACCCAGGCCTGATTACTGCCAGACCTGCTGAATCAAGAAATCATTTAAGTAGATCCTGTCTGACACAGTCAAGTAGGTAAAATATCTCAAAAAGCAACACATCCTGTTGTGATCTAAAGAAATTCAAGAACAGATGACAAACAAAGTAATTTACATCTATCAGTCTGGAAAGGGTTACAAAGCCATTTCTAAGGCTTTGGGACTTCACTGAACCATGGTGAGAGTCATTATTTACAAATGGAGAAAGCTTGAAACAGTGGAGAACCTTCCCAGGAGTGGCTGGCCTACCACAATTACTCCAAGAGCGCATCGACAACTGATCCAGGAGGTCACAAAAGAACCCAGAACAACATCTAAAGAACTGCTGGCCTTGCTTGCCTCAGTTAAAGTCGGTGTTCATGATTCAACAATAGGATAGAGACTGGGCAAAAATGGCATCCATGGGAGAGTTCCAAGGTGAAAACCACTGCTGACCAAAAAGAACACAAAGGCTCGTCTCACATTTGCCAAAAACATCTTGATGATTCCCAAGACTTTGGGAAAATATTCTGTGGACTGACAAGACAAAAGTTGAACTTTTTGGAAGGTGTGCATTTTGTTAAATCTGGCGTAAAACTAACACAGCAGTTCATAAAAAGAACATCATACCAACAGTCAAATGTGGTGGTAGTGTGATGGTCTGGGGCTGCTTTGCTGCTTCAGGACCTGGACGATTGATGGAACATAATTGATGGAACCATGATATCTGCTCTCTACCAGAAAATCCTGAAGGAGAATGTCCGACCATCAGTTCGTGACCTCGAGCTGAAGCACACTTGGGTTATGCAGCAGGACAATGATCTGAAACACACCAGCAAGTCCACCTCTGAATGGCTTAAAAAAAAAACAAAATGGAGGATTTGAAATGGCCTAGTCAAAGTCAGGGCTTAAATCTGATTAAGTGGGCCAGAATTCCTCCACAGAGATGTGAAAGACTCATTTCTAGTTATCGCAAATGCTTGATTGCAGTTGTTGTTGCCAAGGGTGGCACAACCAGTTATTAGGTTTAGGGGCAATTACTTTTCACATAGGTCCAGGTAGGTTTGGATAGCTTTTTCCCCCAGTAAATTAAATCATCATTTAAAAACTGCATTTTGTCATTACTCGGGTTATCTTTGTCTAATATTAAAATTTGTTTGATGGTCTGAAACATTTAAGTGTGACAAATATGCAAAAAAAAAAAGAAATCAGGAAGGGGGCAAATACTTTTTCACAGCACTGTATGACTTATTAATATGACCACCTTTGTTCCAATCATATGACCAGGAAATGTATTTCCTACACTTGGTTTGGGAACTTCTGTTTGAAAGGTTCCTTAGGTGGACAATGGATGAAAATTTTCCCTGTAATGAGTGAAAGACTTTTCAGTATCGTAGACCCATTTACCTGTTGGCAGTCCAACATAAGATGTTTTCTAAAATTAATTGGTTGCCATCGCTGGGTTTTCGTTTCTTGTCTGGTTTGTAATTGCCGAAAGCTGGTAAAAGCTGGGTAATATTGAAAAGTAAGGCTTCCGATCAAACTCGAGTCGATAACTGGTTTTGGTCAAGAGCTTCTCAGCTAGATAAAACCAGCTAGGTGAGTGAACACTGCTATTTAAAACCAGCTAGGGCCTGTTCAAGCAAGAAGGTTAAGCAGAGAGGCAATATCCATCGACTCTGTAAAATGCTAGCTATATGAATCCTTGTTCATGATTTCTTACGAGGCAGCAAAATCGAAGTAATATCTGCAGAACAGCATTGGTGCTATACCAGATTAATTTGTCGCAATGTTGAAGATCTGGAAATTCAACCTGTAGAGGCAAATGCTCGGCACAAATGTGAAGGATGACACCTTGGGCTGCAATCTTTAAATGGTGCACACATTGTGGATGTGAATTCATGATAATTAAGATGACAGTCTGTACTCTTTTTCCAATTACTTATGGGCCACGCTCTTTATCGCAGGAGTCCCAGCTAATACGCTATCAGCAGTGTGGACCGTGGGGCTTTCCTCGGCACCTCCTTATCTGCCATGTACAGCTGGGTCTAACTACAGTGTTAACTTCTTACATCACTAATGGGAAATGGTGCTCAATGGGTTTCATTCAGGAATCCATATAAGCTATTTGTAAAAAAAAAAAAAGGACGACTGTGGGCTTAGCCTGAACTGTCGAGATAGCATTAATATGCCGTAAGGTCCTCAGAGTCAATTTAACACTAAAGGGAATCTCACTGGGACCACATGTACTCTGTAAGAGTTTATTTAGCACAGAGTATTGTGCCTTGTGTGTACAGTTTAGCACATGTACACCTCTCTGCGGCAACTCCCGGAGAACAAATTACCTATGCAGTGAAATTGTCCTCTTGTCTGGAATTTCACTTCAGTTCTGAAATTCAAATCACTTTTCTCCATTGGACACAGTGCCACAAAAAAGTATTTTCCCTTTCAAATTTCTCCTCTTTTTGTTTATTTGTCAGATAAAATTTCAAATCATCCAACGAATTTTACTATGAGACAAAGGCAACATCAGTGAACAGATATGCAGCTTTTTTTCATTGAAGGCAAATTCAAAACCTATATCACCCATGTGAAAAAAATAATTATCCCCCTTAACCTAAGAACTGGTTGTGCAACCTTGCAACAACTGCAGTCAAATGTTTGCAAAATGTTGTAATGAGTCTTTTACATGGTTGTGGAGGAATTTTTGCCCTCTTTTCCTCACAGATTTGTTTTATTTCGGCCAAATTGGATGGTTTTTTTTTTTTTAGAAGCTAAGGTCTAAGGTCATACTGCAGCATCTCAATCAGATTCAAGTCAGGACTTTGACTAGGACACTGCATAACCTTCATTTAAATTTCTTTTGAGTCATTCAGAGGTAGACTTGCTTGTAGGTCTTGAATCATTGTCATGCTGCATAACCCAACTGCTCTTGAGCTTTAGGTCACAAACTGATTGCTGACATTCTCCTTCAGGATTTTCTGGTACTGAGCAGAATCAATGGTTCCATCAATTATGGCAAGTCACCCAGGTCCTGAAGCAGCAAAGCAGCCCCAGACCATCGCACAATCACCGCCATGTTTGACTGCTGGTAAGATATTCTTATTGTGAAATGCTACGTTAGCTTCAGGCTTGATAAGTTAGATTTAAATGGACCCATGTCTTCTAGAAATTTACTTTTGAATCTTCGGTCTGCCAAATATTATCTCAAAAGTCTTGGAGGTCATCAAGATGTTTTTTGGAAAATGTGAGATGAGCCTTTGTGTTCTATTTGGTTAGCTGTGGTTTTCACCCTGCAGCTCTCCCATGGATGCCATTTTTGCCAGTGTCTTTTATATTGTGGAGTGGTTAACACTGACCTTACCTGGTGCAAGTTAGGCCTGCAGTTCTGTAGATGAGTGAATGAATGAATGAACATTGCATGTATATGGCACCTTCTCATCGACATTCAAAGCACTTCACAGTCATTTGGGGTAATCTCATCTCTCCACCACCAAGGTGTAGCACCCACCTGGACGATGGGACAGCAGCCATTCTGTGCCAAAATGGTCACCACTCATCAACTAGAGGTGGAGAGGGAGAGGACAAATGTTAGTATGGGTTCTTTTGTGACCTTCCGGATGAGTCATTGACGCGCTCTTGGAGGAATTTTGGCTGTTGGAGTAATTTTGGTGGGCTGACCACTTCTGGAAAGGTTCACCACTTTCCCAGTTCTGTCCGTAATGGCTGGAGCCATGATTAACTGAAGTCCCAGTGCCTTAGGCCTTTTCCACACGTACACACGTAATTTTGAAAAAGGGTTTTTCCCCTTTGGTTAAAAATATATATATTCATTTGCTTAAAGATGCAAGTATGCAATTAAAAAGCTGTCAAGAGCATGCCAAACCAACAGGCCATGATGGTATAATTTAACGTGTGACCATGTCATCCAATCACGAGCCCAAACAGTGTCCACACATTAAAAGTGAACATGGAGTCTCTAGAAAGTTTAATGAAGGCATTTTCCAAAAGGTTCGTTTTCAATGACATAAAACGTAGTTTCCGTGCAGACAGGCCAAAATGCATAGAAAATGTAGAAAATACTACATTTTCAGAAATACTCTGAAATATGTAGGGCAGACCATTAGAAATGGCTTCGTAACCCTTTCTAGACTGATTAATGTCAACAACTTTTTTTCTCATCTGTTCTTGAATTTCTTTCTTTTGGGCTAACATGCACTGCTTTTTGCCCGTTTCACATTGCAGACAGGTTCGATTCAGATTATGTTTAGATTCAAAAGGGTTGGCCTGGCAGTAATTGTACCTGGGTGTGTCTAATGAAATTGGAATGATAATCAATTACATTTGTTTAATTGGTTGATTTAGTAATTAAGGGGGCAATTACTTTTTTCACATAGGGCCAGGTAAGGTTAGATAGCTTTATTCTTTATTCAAATAGATGAAATCATCATTTAAAACTGCATTTTCTGTTTACTCAGGGTATATTTTTCTAATATGAAAATTAGTTTCCTGATCTGAAACATAAACGTGTGATATATGCAAAAATAGAAGAAATCGGGAAGGGAGCAAATACTGTTTGACAGCACTGTATTTTGTTAATTGCACAGAAATTGTATGCTTTTGAAAAATGCCAAACCTAAGCCCTCAATGCACATGCAATTTTTTTTTTTTTTGAGCAAAAAAAAAAAAAAAAAAAAAAAAGGTTAAGTCATCTGGGAAAGCTATCTCATACATCCGTTTATTTCCCTGTGGTTTTTCATGTCCCAGAAAAAAAAAAAAAAGATCTTTGCCTCAAAATAACAGAAGACAGGCTGCCAACACCAGTATTGTGAAACATTCTGATGAAGGAGTAAAGCTACCTTTATATGCATCACGCCTTTTGGAACAGACCTGGCGTAAATTCTATACGTGATTCTGAAGAAGTAAAAATATCCATGGGTGTCTAGGTTCAATATTATCTCTCCATGCACTGCTCTTCTCATGATTATGCGACCATGCATGTGGTCTTGCGAGCCGGGGCGGGATGTAGTTGTTGAAATCAAAAGGTTGTGCCAGAGCACCATTAGTGTCAGTGGACAACTGCTGTTGTCAGATTCACATATAAATGGAACTGCGTGGAAGTTAGTGCTTTCTTGCCAGAAAACAATTCAGCAGAGTCCATATGCAACAGCGTTGAGCTTCTCTGATGCTTGTCCTTGCAAATGCGACTGCTGTCATCTCTCCCAAGCTGTTTCCTCAATTCACATCCCGCCTAAAACAGCATTGCTGAGAAGTGTTAAGCGACTTTGCCTCGGCCAGTGTCTAGTTGAGTAGTGTGATTAAATGAGGATAAAGTGGGCATTGCTAGTTCTAGAAGTAAAAAAAAAAAAAAAAATGCCGTTAACAATATGAGCAAAATTTGACCATTGAATGTGCTTCTGTTAAATGCTATTGGTGTTCTTCTGAACTGTCTGTCTCCCATTATTGATTGCTGAAAGTGGCCAGTGCCCATACCTATACGTTTGTCTTCCCAGATACCAACTGACTCTAGGCCAGATCAGTATCAGTTCTGGCCTAAAGTCAGCCAGAGCTTAGAAGAAGTGTAATCATCTGCTATCTGGGTTGTATCATTGCCATATTTGGTTGACAAGCATATCAGTTCAATCATATGGACTCTGCTAAGACATAAAATAAGACTTAAAGTATCCATAAACTCTTCCTCACTATGCCTACTGGATGGATGCTATATCACAAAAATCTATTAATTAGAAAATAGTATGGTCTGAACTGAAGTGATTGAGATGGAAATGGTTACTGGCAATAAAGTAAAAATGAGATATGGTATATCACCACCATTATATTTCCACTATGCTTGTGCTTTGTTTGGCATGAAGCCTTTGTCAGATGAGCATAAAAACACAGTTGCTGTAAGAAACCAATGCAAAGTTTGAATGAGACTTATAGGAGCCGTACATACTTTTATCAGTTGAAATATTTTCAACCAGGGATGATTTTACGATCTACATTTTGAGGGGTATAGTTAGCCGTTAGAGCTAATGATAGGCCTGTCTTCTCACCTGACTCCCTGGTGAGGTGAGGGTGGAAAACCAGCAGTTTTGTTTTCAAGGACTGTGATTTGAGGAACAGGGGTCTAGGCTAATAAGTACATCTGTGACTATTCAATATGGCAAAGCTTATTCCAAAAATCATGAAATAAAAGGTTTCCAGATATTGCAAAATAATAATAACATAAAAATGTGCCAAAAGGAGCCATGAACTGTTTAAAAAAGGATGCAGACCTTTGCCTGAAATTTGGTACGCTGCCCTGTAGTCGTATAGTTTTACATGATGATGGGCTTTTTGCTTGTTCCAATCATATTGAAGAACTTGCCACAATTCATCTGCGGACTAACTCTCTTATTTGCTTCCGTCTCTGCAAGTAGTCCAGCCAGCCTTGACAGCCTCGATGATGTTGAGATCAGGGCTCTGTCAAGGCTTTAGCATCTGTATTACTTTAACCATTTATTTCTAAAACTAAAGTCAACATTTTGTATCTCAAGTGTGCCTTTTATTTTCAGCAAAACTAATGTGCAAAAAGCATAAATATTTAAGACCAAATTTAAATAAAAAAATCTGGGCAGCCTTAAATTTTGGCATTTCCTCTGGCTGTTCTATTTATGATTATTTTTCTTTGTGTGAATAGTGAAACGCATTCTCCTGGGAAAATGGATTTCAATTAATTACCATGCACAGAGAGTGCTAAAATTGAAGGCGAATAGCCTGTTTGATTTCCTTAAAAACACTAGGAACAATCCTGTAAATCAGGTGTGTTTTATGTTGTCCTTTCACATTCTTTGGCCAGAACTCCTCATTCGAGTCGGAGCACAGTGGTTTATAGGCTGATAAAACAGCTTGAGTGAGCTACCTAGAGATTTGCTGTTCCACAGACTCTAGGTTAGTTCAGTGAGGCCGACCTGGACACAAGCAGCAGTGTTGTCTTCACAGAGGCAAAGCAGTGGATGGGAATTATGTATTGCATTGGTATTGCTTATTACTGTCTGCTTATGGCTCTATACTCAACCGTGTTGGACTTTGAAGCAATGAAAATGAGATTCAAGTCAGGACCATCAATGGTAATTTGTGAGTATTTCTGCCATGTGATCTATGCATCACTTTAAGTCCATTGTTACTGTCCAAATACCTTTGAACTGCACAATCACTTTATAGCACTTTCCATGTTTACAAGTCAACTGTGAGTTTACCTGTCATTGAAGTGATCATGCATTTTGTTCCGTAAAACTCACAGAATGTTCTTTACTACATGCAGCTTGTGGATCATGTGGGTGTTTCACTGCTACCCTGTTACCCTGGTGATCCCCACTGTCCGGGTCCATTCTGAGAGTGCTCCAATCAGGTGCAACTGTAAATTCAGGGAACCAATCACAGATCCTCTTTGATAAGGTATACAAAAAGGAATTCTCCTTTCCCCGAGGGAACGTAGCTCAATGCTAACTCTTAAACCACCTTAAACATGGGTTATTTCAGACCAACAGGAACAGCCTGTACTGTCTGCAGAGGTGAAAGTGGTTTTGGCTGGACCTAATAAAGGAAAGCTACTAAGTTTATTTCAGTGCAGCGTTATGCCTGGTCAGTCCATGAACTCTTCATGCAAGTTAAACCTTATAGCCTAAATGATGCAGTAAATGTGCAATGTAAAGAAAAGGGAGACATTACCTTGATTCTGATAGGTTTTAATCCTGAGCTCAGTGAATTCAATAAAATTATTACTGCCATTTTGCATCGGAGTCATTATTGTATCTTTTATTATTAATCATCTTCAAGATTTTAGTAGCTTAATATTTCACTATTCAAGCAATTAACTTAACATCTTTCTAGTTTCTAAAAGTTGCTGAGCAAGTTTCAGTGATGTCCCTCCATTTTACTGCAGTGTATGTAGGGCAGGTTTCAGAATTAATAACTGCTGCTTCTGTCGCCAGGCCGACTAGTATGAGTGACAGGTAGGGAAACTCAGTGCTGAAGAACTTCAGTCTTTTTCAGACCTCAGTGACAGGCAATCAGAAGCACAGCAGAAGCTGGGAATGGAAATGACCTCATAGAAAAGTTAATAAAAACTCAAGTGTAATAATTTGGAGATATAGACCCAGAGAGACACTGCTGGACTGGCTCACTTTGCACTAAAAATGAAGATGGTGCCATTTTAACTGCTGTAGGAAAAGCCTGCCTTAGCAAGAACAACCACACAGGGGAAGTTACACCAAGACACAAACATTATTTATACCCATCCAAAGAGTGTTGGCATTTCCTGTTATCCTTCTTCCTTTAAAAAAAAAAAGAAAGGTGAAGTGAACCGGCATTAATCAATGTAGTTTACATGTTAACAGCTACAATATACTCTGTTAGTACAAATTAATATGGGAATTAAAACATAAAAAGCTAATATTTGTGAGTGGTTAACTGATTAAAAGTTCATCCCATGTTTTGCTTAAATTGTAAATGTTCATTTCATATGTAACTTCAGATAAATAGTTTTTCACTAAGATTAATGACCAATATTTATCATTATTAAGTTTTCATATCTGATCTGAATTTAAACGCGTTATGTTTGTAACTAGATTAGCTACCACTATGACCATACTGTCTCTCAAAAGCATTACCTTGTAGAAATGTGCATGCGCATATGCTGCAAGGTTAATTTTAATCTGATTGTAGGATGGACTGACAATTACTGAATGGGATGAAAAGCTGATCCCGTAATTTGCAGATAAACAAGTAGCAGGAGATCTGGATGACTATAGCTGAAGGGCTTGCACAGAGACAGCACCAGGGGTGTAACACAACCAACAGGCTTTGTGTAAATGCTGCCTCTGTGGGGCCCCTTTCTTAAGAAAGATTTTGGCTTAGTCCTTCCACCTAGCTCCTGGCCAGCACAGGCCATCAAAATCCCATTTTCAGCTAAAGTCAGAATGTGGATATCTGATTTGTTTGTAGTGTGTGCGCTTTTGCGTGTCTGTGCTCTTGTGTGTGTGCATGTGCGATTGTGCATGGTGTGTGTGTGTGAGTTGCATGTGCATGTGTGCGTTAGTCTTTGCATTTGTGAGTGAGAATAAATAACTACATCATTGCCTGTGTTTGTGCGTGCCAGCGTATGTGCATGTATATGTGTGTCCATGAGTGTGTGTCAGCGTGAGTGCATGTGTGTGTGTGCATAACACAGCTGAAGTGCAGTGTGTAGTGTAGTCCACTGCATTCTCTTACCCACTCCTCCAATGACCCCGCTGTCAGCCATCTTGGTTTTGTCGAGAGGCACTTTATCAGGAAAAACAACAAGCCGGGAGCCACCCGTCTGTCAGATCCATGTGTAGATCAAGTACATCACAGTAACAAGTAAACTCTGGCCCGTGCTTTATCAGCCTGTCAGTCAGCCAAACATCACCCCCTCCGCACTCCTCACCCCTGAGACAATGGGTCCTACATCGCCCTAAAAAATGCTCCTTGGGCTCCCCCACAGGAGATGGACAACTTTTCCGAAGAGCCACCGACAGGGGTCGACAGAAGGCAGCCATCTTTGACATATCTCCGATGTCCTCGGGAGCAGCTAGCTCGCGGTGATTTATGGTGAGGCTGCCTAGTCCGCCATTTAGGAACACGCTGCTCACAGTGGTGACAGGAATGCTGGGATGCATGGAGGCTTTGCAGATGTGACTTTAGACTTTAGACTTTATTGTCCCAGGGGGAAATTCTTTTTCACAGCACTGTCCTTGCCAGACAGCAGTACATGCAACACTAACAAACATGAACAGCAATACACCATCAATAACAAATGACAACAGCACACACAGACCACGTTAGCGGCGCCTACTGTTTAAGGCGGCTATGACCGCAGGTATGAGGCTCTTCCCAAAGCGAGCTCCATTACACCTTAATGATCTGTACCAGTGGCCGGAGCAGGGCATTATGGTGAGGAGGTGATTGAGTGGGTGAGTGATGTCCTGAGCTATTGAGAGTACTATTCGTGTTATGGATTTGTTATTTAAGTCAGTGAGGTCAGTGGTGACAGGAATGCTGGGGTACATGGAGGTTTTGCAGATGTGTGGGGTGTAGTGCGTGGAAGTCCGCAGGAATTGAGTTCCTAGCACTGGGGAAATAGGTGATAATGCACTGAAATGCTGCTTCAGTGGGGTGGCTGTTTAACCCTTTCGCAGGCACAGCGACATTTTTGTCGTTTTAACCAACGTGTTTTATAAAGTCTTCTTTAAATTCCCGATTGCAATTCCCTGAGTTACGCTCATTACCATTGGCTGTCTCTCAGGTCACCCAGCACTGTATTTTTAGCCGTGAACGAGGCATGGGATTTCTAAAACGCTAAATCGAGACCTACTTCCCGGTCAAATTGAGGACATGTGAACATGGCATCGACGAAGTACAAATAGCGGCATTCTAGCCGTGTTTCTAAACGTAAATACAACGTGGATGAAGTTTTTTTGCTTTATTGAATGACTCTGACGATGAGTTTGAATATCCAGTGAGCGGGATTGACTTGGATCCAAACGATTTTAGCAATTCTGGAGAGGATTAAAACATAAAAACATCAGTTATGGGAAACTTATTATGAGATTTGGTGTTATTTTATTGTTATTTTGAATAACAATCATATTTTGGTAAAACCCAAAATTAATCCGTCCGTGGGGGTATGCATCTGGGCCAAAATTTTCCTCGAAATTAGCTATGTGAAGATGTCACTGAGGAGCTGCTATTGATTTATCCTTTGGACAGATGGTCCGTGGGTTGCAAGTTGTGTATGTGTGTGCATATATTGCTTGTGTATATGCATACCATTTGCATGCCTGTGTGTATGAGTGCACATTTCTGAACAGTACTGTATACCAGACATGATTTTAATCGTTGTAACTGTTAATCGTAACAAACTGCGCAAGGAGGACAGACGCAGATCAACTGAATCTGCCACGTGGGCTGTTTATTGCTTTGCCAGAACACGGGACGTATTTTAGAAGGGAGCATTGGGAATTCTTCCCTGGGATAGTCCAAGTCAGCCAATCTGCATTCAGTACTTGAGGGGGTTGACAAGTCGTGGTCAAGAACTGTCCAGGGGTCAGAACTAAGGTCGGCAATCCGAATTGCTGTACCTGCAGGACTGCACATTCACAGAATCACCAGGAACTTTGCCTGAGGGAATCAGTCCCGGTTCTGGAGACAGCTGAAGACCAGGAAATGGGTTGCTCTAATAAAAGGCTTGAAAATACTTTTAAATGTTTCACTTTTACTCAACACACTCAACAACCTTCCCCAGTAACTCTGTATGGACTCAGCTCTCCTGAATGTGTCACAAGTGTTTGGTTGTCTGATGGTGTTTGTGCTTGTGAGTGTATCTATATTTTGCTGTGTCTGGTGGTGTTTTTCTCATGTTGTTCAGTGTTGGTGATTCATATGTTGAGTTTGTGACAGTTGGTGGAAACAAATTTCCCTTATGGAACAATAAAGGCTGTCTGTCTATCTATCTGTCTATCTATCTATCTTTTTTGCAGATAACCGAGGATAGCGTAAGCTCAGTTAGCTCATAGCTGAGGAAGGTCTAACAGCCGGCACTACAGCTGATAAAGCACAAAGAGTTAGGCTACAATCCGACGACTGGGAGACAAAACCCAGGAACTAAAATGCACAGAGACAACGGGTTACTGGTGTGGGAAGGGAGTGCAGAATGCAGAGGAGGACAGGAATTAGAAAAAGAAAATTATGAATCTATTCCGGAGACACTCAAATAGATACAGACAGCTGGACTATGGGGAAGACAATTAAAAGAATATGAAGGATGTAGTATTGCCTCAGAAATTAAATATGGGGTTCCCTATAATGACATTTGCAACCAGATATGAGTTAAACTTGAGTGCAGAGAGAGAGAGAGAGAGAGAGAGAGAGAGAGAGAGAGAGAGAGAGATATGAGGTGAGAGGTTGAGAGCAGTGATGGATGATTTATTTAGACTTATTCATCTCCCATTGTTGGCGCTCAGGAGGTGGTCTTTGTGTTGAAGGCTGGTATTGATTCGTTCTCGGAACTGAATACTCAAAGATTGGGTCAGACTCTGCTGAGTTTGTGTGAATTCTTCTGGCAGCAGCCCAATTGTCAGTTATCCAGTACTCTCAAGGTGATGAATGAACAGATTAGCTGTAGTTTCCTGGAACTCTACTTCAAAATGTTTGAGTTTATAATAAGTGTTCTGCTGATTACAATGTGGCCTTCTGTGTAGTTTCAGTTAAAGGGAACAGTGAATTATACACATTGCCAAGAGACAGCAGTATTATTAGTCATTACTGGTTCACATGTTCATCGGTTATGTAGGGTCACAAGCAATCACGTGCGACACGGGGAGTGGCAGGACCCAAAAGCAACACAATCAGAAACAATGAAGGTTTACTGGTCTTTAATGACTTTGAGGCAGGGGAAAACAGAATGCAGTGCAGAGTAGTTGGGTACAAAACAGGATGTGGAGCTTGTGGATCTTGGATGGAGCTCTTCAGGTAACTTGCTGGAGGAGGCGCCTATGGTGGGAATCAACCCCGGGTCGCCCACACCGTAGGCGGGAGAGTTACCACTGGGCCACCGGAGCAGGCTGGCTTGAAACTCGGCAGGTGAAGATCTATCCACACAGGCAGGCAGTGAAGTGGCAAGACAGGTGGCTTGGACAGGGGCTTGGAAGACGGCAGGCAGGAACCAGGATGCACACAGGCAGAACTCAGAGTCAGAGGCAGAAGGGAATCAGATTTAACGGAGCAGGAACGAGAGGACGTAGTCAGGGGCAGGCAGAGTCCAGGCAGAGTCGATTCCAGGAAGTCAGACCGAAGGTAAACACTGGAGAGTAGTGTATGCTGCAACAACAATCTAGCAGTGAGTTAGTGAAACAGAGCTGCTTAAATACTGGCTGGTTAACTAGACTCAGCTGAGAGCAATTGCAGTGGAAGGGGTGTGGCAAGGCAGAGGGAGAGAGGTAGCAGCAGACTGTGACACACATGCTCAACTTTTGGCCTTTATGCTAGGTTCCCACTATCACGATTTGCGGCACGATTGAAATTGTGGTCTTATGCCTGTGATGCACTTACGCTTTTAAGGCTTCCGCACGCAAGCAATCGTGGCCAGTCGGAAGCTTTTGGAAGCGCCGGGAACCATCCGAAACTCGCGCAAACAATCGCAGAAAGTCAGAGTGATTGGGGAAAAAATTTTATCCCATGATCCACTAACGCAGGCACTTCCGATTGATTTTTGCCAACGTCAACAATAAAGATGGCGGTTGTTTTTGTAAACGGTTTCTAATTGACTAATTGCAGTGGAAATATTCGCCACCCAGTGTGCACTTGACAAATCGATACTCCCACGTCCTTCCGACAACTCATACCTTCCGACAAAATCAAACTGGTTTGATTTTGTCGGAAGAGGGATCCGCGTGATCTGATCCCGCCGAACCTGTCTTATTCACGCCGAAGGGTCGGAACAGGTCGGAAGTCATGATCCACCTATGTCTTATGCGCGTAACAGAAATTTCCACTGTGTAATCGCTCGTAACTGGTCGGAAGGGGAGAATTGGGACAATTGGAGACCTTAAAAGTGTAAGTGGATCATGGGCTTTAACCCTTTCGTGGACAGTACATTTTTGTCGATTTTAACCAACGTGTTTTATAAAGTCTCTTAAATTCCAGATCTTGGAATTCCTTGTTAGTTACACTCATTACCATTGGCTGTCTGAGGTCACCCAGCAAAGTTTTTTAGCCGTTCAAGACATGGGATTTCCTAAAAACGCTAAATCGAGACTACTTCCCGGTCAAATTGTCACATGTGAACATGGCATCGACCTACAAATAGCCGGCATTCTAGCCGTGTTTCTAAACGTAAATACAACGTGGATGAAGTTTTTGCTTTATTGAATGACTCTGACGATGAGTTTGAATATCCAGAGAGCGGGAGTGACTTGGATCCAAACGATTTTAGCGATTCTGAGAGGATTAAAACATAAAAACATCAGTTATGGAAACTTATTATGAGATTTGGTGTTATTTTATTGTTATTTTGAATAACAATCATATTTTGCCAAAACCAAAATTAACCGTCAGTCATCTGGGCCAAAATTTGCCTGCGAATTAATAGTCCAAATAAATGAACAGATCTTATCAGATCTTGGGTCAGTCATACAGAGAAAAGTTTTGGACAAAAATTTCCTAGGGCATGATAAACATGTCTTTAGAGAAGTTCCACGATCAGCTTGGCCAATCGGGCGCCAGTCAGCGCCGCGACAGTGGGAACTAAGCATCAGGGAATGCACATTTGACTCATATACAGAATGTACGCATCAGTACCAGCCAAAATAGACCACAGTCCTTTAAATCAATGTCCAAATAAATGAACAGTGGCGGGTGGTGGACAGAGAACAAGGAGGGCGATAAACATGTCTTTAAACTCCTTATTAGTCTTGATCTGTTTTTAGTCACTTTCCCTGGTAAAAGACACTTGAACTCTCCCCTCTCAGGTGTAGCTAATTGTCTTCGTCAAGACGGGAAATCAACGCACCAGTTGAACGCAAAAAAGAGCGCATTTCAATCTTTTTCAATTAAACCATCATTACGCACAGGTTTGACGACTTGCTTCGGCTGTGACAAAATTTAACGCGGAAAATCCACAGTGGTTTTTTTCGTGAAGAATTGCCTATTTGCATGTGAATTAAACATTTTATAGAATTTATTATTCACTCGCCTAAACATTTCATTATAAGGGAAACTAACATGTTGACCAAGAACAATGATTGAAATCGGGTCACTAATCTCATCTGTTTCAAGGGATGTTTTCCAACCCCCCCCCCCAGTTTTCCGCTTGTAGCTGCACCCTTTTCTTAAGGTTTTTGAGTATTTAGACTGTAAATGTGATACAAGCCAAATGACTTATTCAGCCTAATGTTTTCAAACATTCAAATGCTCCCAGCAATAAAAGATTGGATGTTATGGAGCCTTACATATCTGTGATCGAGGGGGAAAAGTACTGGAGTCAGACAGTAAAAATTCCTCTAAGTATCTTGTCCTTCCATAATCCCTCCCTGCTGGTTTCACAAGTTCTCTGCTGATTTAAGAATTATGCTAATGAGAAAAGTCTGGTGGTTGGAACAAATGATCGTGGTAGACTTTGACTTTCTGGACCTGGATCAGACCTTTTTGTGAATGGCACTAAGTTGTGTGGGAGTGGGGGCCACTAATTTTGAGTTTGAGAGAGGAGTCCCATCTCGTTTTGCAGCTTTCAGCTGTCAGTAATGTTTCAGCAGGAAAGCTAAACTCAGAGCGCTTCTTCTCCACTTATCAAACAAATGTGGTTCCACCGCTGCCATTATGGTAACAACATACAGTGTCCCAGCAAGGGTTTCAGTGCTTTTGTGTGTTGACCAAATAACAAAAATAAATGACTTGTTTTTCAGCATTTGAGGAACTTCAAGATATCCCTTATGAGATGCCAAAAATCAAATCTCAGCATAATTGGACTATGATTTTATGGACATTTGAAATTTTTTTACCTGACCCACTGACATTTACCCCCTACTGCAGGGAGAGAGTGTCTCCCATTACATAGTGTTGCATATCAGAGTATGCAGAATTGAAAGTTTCACCTTTTGAGCTTGGTTTCAACTAGATTTGACCACTATAGACTTAATGAGGGGAAACCAGAAAAAAATTATTCTAAACTTTGGCCCTTTTTTTTTTTTTTTTTTTTTTTTTGAACGTTGACCTACTTTCCCCAAATTAAGAGGCTTGTATTCTAGACCATGGCTTATCTGTGCACTAAGTTTGGATTGTTGCAAAATTGAAGGTGCAAAGTTGCTTACAACTCATTAAAGTCATTATTAAAAAATAGTTAGGCAACTGCAGGGTGTAAGACCTGGAACAGTCCTTGCTTCAGTGTCAGAAGGCTGATCCAGATATCTCTGCTTAGTAGTTCTGCATTTTAATACAGGCCCTAGTCCAACAACTTCTTTCTGCTTGAGAAAACACGTGCTTGTACTGCAAGTTAATGAGATTCTGGGGAAGAATCCAGATTTATTTTAAAACTTAACAGCACCACTGTCCTATTTTAAAGTTACTACTTTGCATTTAAAACTATTTTTTCAGTCAAGCCAGAGGTTTTTTTCCTCTTTTTTCTTTTATAATCAGACATAATCCTATGCCTTTAAAAACGTTTTTGATAGGGTTTTTGTTTTATTGTATTATTTTAAGAACCAAACTATCTCTGCCACACAACCACAACACGCAGAAATTTGTAGTTTGGTGGATTAAATAGAAAATTGTGAGGTCATTGTTTTTATACCTCATTCAATGCGTCCTCCCTCTTGTTACTTGTCTGGTCCTACCCTGTGAATGCAGCTCTGAAAATTCTTCTGAAATTGCATCAGCAACTTAAAATGGGTACCAGTAGAGGGCGCTCTTCTGTTAAATAATAATGAAGAATACTGAAGACTGATTGCACACACAATGAAATTCAGGACTGGAGATGGACTGCCACAGCAGCCTTATTAAAGTACTTCATCAGACAGAGACTCATGTTCTAATTACAGCTGAATGCACACCAAATACAGTGCATGCTGCTGCTGGAAAAAAAAAATTTATCTTTGAAAATATTGCAATATTTCTCAAAGGTACCATTATTTTCCCGAAATTCGTCTGGCAATATCAGCAGTGAAAGCATGTGTTTAATGGCTGAAGAGTCAGTCTGAACTGTAATCATGTTAAAAGGCCATTGAATATGCATTCCAGCCAATTGGGGGTCTTTAATTAACGTCAGACCAGGCTTAATGAGTGATTGACAGCTGTCATATCAAACCAAACTCGAACTGCCTGCCCACTCACCTGAGCTTTTGGCATTCCAACACTAGGTGAAAAATTGCTATGCTGACAATATGTGCAGTGTGAGTGTACGCGTGTGTATGTCTGTGTGTGTGTTTGTGTGTTAGTGTTTTGGGGGCTCTCTGCCAATCAAATTGCTCCTACACATGAGACAGTGTTCACAAGGCTGTACTGTTAGAATACCAATGACTGGCTCCAGAGAGGGAGCTACCTTTGAATATCAATCTGATCTGCAGACGGTGCGGCATTCAATAATTCATACGACTCAGCCCAGGGTGTCGCAACAGGGAGAAAAAAATGCCACATGTGCCACACAATTTGGCACCTTTTACTGAACAACAGAGGTGTTAATTCCAGGTTCAGAAAGTGAACCTCCTCCTCAGTTTTTTGTTCCAACTGTCTGGCTATACTGGCCACAGTTCTTCAGCCTGGATGTTAAACTAATGACTTAAATCAGCAGACCTGAATCATAGCTGCATAGACACATAGTATTTTATTTTTTACTTTCTGGCCCCTTTTAATATACCTAAAGTGATACTCCACCTGCCATATGCTAGTTATGTGATAACAATGAATATAAGTTAATAGACTAGGCAAGAATGAGCCTTGGTCCATTGACTCCTATTTATTCTCATCACTAGGTTAGCATGTAGCATGGATAGTCCCTTTTATGATATGAACTCAATATAAACTTACCAAAATATTACGATGAAGTGGCAAGAACACCACAAATCTTGATTTAAAGTGTCTCACTGAAAGTATGCAAGGGTTTTTATAAAAATACATTTGAGAATTTAATAATTTAAGGAGTTAAGTACAGATGTTGTTTGGATACATTCCACAGATAAGACCGTGGTATGCACCACATGCAAAGTAAGTTTAGGTAACACAAAGGTGGGTTGCAGCATAAGAGTAAGCAACCTACTGTCATGTGTTATTTCTAGGTGGGGCCCTGTGATTGTGTCCCTTGACCTAAATAGCTTGATTGAAATTCACATTTGTACAGTGAATTGTATATTTTTAAAAAAATATCCATTATAAACATTTTTTTTCTCTGGGTGAGAGTATCTGTACAAATGTTTACCTGACCCCCACCCCTGCCCCCCATCCCTTACCTGAGAATAAGGTGTAAAGATAGCCTGGCCAAAGGGTTCAGTTGGCAAGAAAATCAGGGCTGGATTTCTGCTCAAGAATTCTGTGCTTTAGAGAAGCCTCTAGGACAGAGGCTCCAGCTACTATATGACCTACATTGCAGTCTGTTTCCATTCGACAGACGGCGCATAAAATTGGCTGTTATTCCTACATAATTCAAATGATATGGATGTACTTACCGCATTTTAAATCTCACTGTCTCTCATTTATCTTGGCTTCATTTGTCTTTGTGCTTGTGCCCAGAACCAGAAAGCAGAATATTGGGTCACTGTCCAAATTTTCATGGACTTTACCGTGCAGTTGAATTACGTTTTTTTTTTCCTGGCCTTTTCTTACTTATCTAATGATATTGTGGGTCTTTTGAACATGCCACAATAGGCCTGCATTTTTAAATTTTTTTTATTTGCTGGCTTAAATCATAAGGTTCCCTTGGTGCTTATGGGACAATAAAACAACTGCATGTTT
Source organism: Gymnothorax javanicus (assembly GCA_029692085.1). NCBI lineage: Eukaryota > Metazoa > Chordata > Actinopteri > Anguilliformes > Muraenidae > Gymnothorax > Gymnothorax javanicus. The sequence goes on from CM056201.1 coordinate 84,560,983, forward strand.
TGAGCCTGAAAAAATAGAGAAATATTGACATAAAAAGGTTTTGAAACCCTGTCAAACTGCAAGAGGGAGTTCATTAAAAAGGCAGCCAAAATAAATTATGCAAATCAGTCTCAGCTAAGCATATTGAATTACTGAAGAGAAATCTGTCCAAATTCTGGGCTTTTAAGTCTTAGCTTTTGATGAAATAGGCTTTGGTCCTGATATGCTTTTTAATCTGAAAGGTAAATGAGACACAAACTGAATTTATACCTCACTGACAGTATTTTCTGCATACAGCAGCTGAATGTGAACAATTAATTGTTATCTAAATTATCAATGAATGATACAACTAACGTAATGAAAGCAAAATTTCATTCAAATACATCTGCTCTCTTCACCCTTATGTTATATCAATAATAAATGCAAATAATTTCATTCTCTGGACAATTTATGGCATATTGTAAACAGTGCAGCCATGAGGCATGATGAGAAATGAGCTTCTGGTTAAAATTACTGGTTCTCAGTCAATAAAGAGTTTCACAAAATTTCTTGATTCATTCATGACCTTTTGATGTCTCCCATGATAAGCAGCAGACCCTACTAAGGCTGTAGACCAACAATAACTGTATTTCAGAGGAATATGATAAGAAAAGCACATTTGTGCATGATTGTCGTATGGTCATGCTTCACAGGGTACAAAACAATAAAAAAGTAAAAATGAAACTGTCTCCACAAACCCCTTTAATACGTTGCGGTGATGGATCGTAAAAGCTATTGGCTTTTGTGACTGCCGAGTGCTCAAAGCAAAGTCTACGGCCTCGCCCTCAGTCTGTCTGTTTCCCTGTCGGGAGCCGAGCTAGCGGCTTGTGCGCGCATGAGACGATCGCTCATCTCTGTGAGCTGCCAGGCTATTGATCTGCGTGGTTTTTTTTATTTGTGTCCGCGGGGCTGCAAACCCTCTTCGAAGCTCTGCACAATAACCATGAATGCGCCTCAACAAGACGAAGAAACTGAAGAAGAAAAAAACTGGTAATAGAGGATAAACCCCATGCTGCAATCAACTGCGGCTTTTGCAACAAAAAGGGAATAACTCAGAACCAGGTCAACAACCCCTGAAGACTGTTGTTTCGTTGAGTAGAAAGTTTCATTTTTTAGCTCAAATGGATTACTGTCCAGTTGAGTTCACCACATATTGAACCATCTGGCATCTGGCGTCGTTCCTCATTCCTTGTCAGTTAACTTTACGACGTCAAGACTCTAGCATCTAAAATATCAACCTATTTTGACAAAACTTCACAAGCAGCAAGCATTACACCAAGGACCAGGTTGGTATTGCATTTCAGCCCAATCCGACTCAAGATGGCCGACATAGGCTGCCATCTTGGATTTAGATCTGATAACAACTAAACAACTTGTTTACTAACCTGATGGCTTTTGTACAGTTTCTTCATTCTACTGATAGTTGACCAACTGGGGTCCAATTGAGTTCTGCTTCCCTGGAAACTCTAGTTTAGTTAAGAAAGAATACTTTGCAGTATATGCACTGCCTGGCCAAAAAGTTTCAATTTGGAATTAATCCAATTCTGTAGAGCCTATGATTGAATCATTATTGCAGTGATTAATATGTTTCAGCTGACAACAATTCTTTTAATCCTGACTGATACAGTAGCTCTGCATTTCTGAATCCCTTTAAGTGCAATCCTTTTCTGAGCAAATTTCATCCCAAACTAAAGTGCTTTCAGTTCTTGAACCACTTTGACCACAACAATAATCATGGTTTTGAAAGGTGACACTCAGTAGATTGTTCTAAAATAGTCAGAATTGCTGAGTTTATTATTTATTTATGTTTTCTTTTACCCCTGTGGTGCTGTGACCAAGCCTGATCAGCCTAGAAAAAAGTACAGCCTCAGCCAGACACCTAAACAACTGCAAGTTCAAATATTGGGATTATGTAACCAAAAATGAATATTCAATGGATGTTTGAGCTTGTTCAACAAACGATTTTGGAGAGTCCAAATTTCCTGACAGTCACGTTTGCTTTTACAGTATTTTAAAAACTTCCTTCTCTTAGGTCTTTTTCCCCATCTGTAGCTAAATTTTCACTCCAATAAACAATTCTAATTCTCTGCACAGGTGTGCAATCATTTACACAAAATAAAGTCGCTTCCAAAACTGATTTTCTTCATTGACAAAATCCCCCCTAGTCAGAAACCATTGAAACAATTCCTCCTTGAAAAAATTAATCCCCTGAGTACCTTAAGTATCCATGTTTTGGAAGTTTCAGATCACCAGCTGTCTGAGTAAACTAAAGAATTAGATTTTCCTGTTATATTAAGAGTGAGGGCGAAAACACAAACTGTTCCATTAGATCAGCTCATAATAGCCGCTAGGCGCACTTATTTTGTTCCTAAAGGCCTGCAGTGAAATCTACAGCACTGCATCATGAGTAAAGAAGCTAATTATTGTGAAAATCATTAAGACACTCTGCTACGACCTCTATGTCAAGTGAAGTTTGTCCAAGCGTGCTTGTTTTGCAGATTAAAAATTATAATAGGTTTTTATCACTGGACTTCTACCAAGATAAGAACATTTATTTAAACATATTTTTACAAGTCTGAACAATGCTATATAGCTGAACCTAGCAACACAAGTTAGGCGGTTGTTCTACACCATGATGAAATTCCCAGCTGATTGCGGCAAAAATGCATTGGTTTTAAAGGGACTGACAGCAGCTAATCTGATTATCCTTATTGGAACCAAACCCACACCAAACCCACAGTAATTTAATTAATCTTAATCCAACCCTTTGGACAACAGCGCCTCAGCTGTGTCGTCACCTCCTGTTACAAAATTACCGGAATGGAATAAGACATGCCCACTGCATTACTGTTTGGTCTCGCATTTGCCATCACCATTTAGGAGCTCATAATAGCGCCCAGTAAGTTTATGTTTACTTCAAAATTAACCCCTTTGCACAGAATACAAATAATGCCGATTTTTTCCTGTACGCAGGAACCTGTTTAGGCTTTATAACTCAGTATTTGTGTCACAGAGACTGGAAAATTATTCCAGTGAAGCAAGATATTTGGAAATTCAATTACAGAATTATTTAGGAATTTACTTTTGGAATGTACAGCATCGGTGTCTATATCTGCGCAAAGGGGTTGATAACCAATTGCTTCTATATTCCTGTTACACTTTTGAAAGATAGAAAACTAAGCTCAAAACCATTAAGAAGTTGAGCTTTTCATCTCAAGCACAAAGCAGCCTGGCAATAAGTCTTACCATCAGGGAAATGGGTTGAACGTTCTAGCCAGGGGCCCGTTGATTATCCTGGCTATCATTGGAGAGGGGCCACAAAGTTTGTTAAAGGAGGGCATGACAAAACAAACATTGTTTTAGTTTGGGGCCCAAGATTATGCCCCTGCCCACAGTGAGTAAAATTTCACAGCTCCTAGTTTGTTATGCTCTGAAGAGTCAAAAGCTGTCATCCATGGACTCTTGAGACAATGACTTAATGCTCAGTCACTCAGGATTTATGACTGACCTGATGTTGTTGGGAATATATTCCGCGTTTACTATTTGCATCAGCAAAGAGAATGACTAAGAAATGACTGTAGCCAAGTAGCTAAGGGGATTGAATGGGACTTAGCAGGTCAATGGTTAATGCTCCAGTCATGTAAATCATATAACAAGATCAGTGCTACTGTTGGTCCCTTGAGAAATTGCTCCTGGAAGAAATTATTCCAACTCAGTATTATCAACTGTGAAGTGTTCTGGATTGACATGTGTGCTAAATAACAGTAATTTACTGTAATGTAAGCTTGACCATTTCAATCATACAGATCTCAGTGGGGAGTCAGTTCCTTGCCTCACCCTTGGGATAATCTTAGTCATGATGGCTGCCTGATGTGAGACTGTCACATGCCATTAAGGGGATTTTTATTGTTCTCCATTAAGACTGCTTCCTTCCTGGTGTTTGGTCTGGTCCCACAGCAAACGATTACTTCACATGATGATGGTGATGACCCTAGACTGCAGCACTTTGCTCCGTGACTACAGCTATGATTGTTTGCAGTTGTGAAGGGTCTTAACAGTTCCAATGTGCTGAAGTTCCAGCCATTTTTATCTCAAAAAAACCTTAAATTGCTATCATGTGCACGATCGCCCTCGTGCACATGATAGAAAAAATGGTTCTATGCTGTCACTTTTATGCCATGTTTGATTTGGGCAGTGTTTGAAAGCTTTTCTGAGGGGAGACAGTCATTTTCCTTGATTAAAAATGTGTTCAATCTGAAAACACGCAACACTATCAAGTGTAGCCAGCCTGATTATGGTAAAAAAAGAACTATAGCTCTGTTTGCATTCGACATTGGGTGCAGTCTACTCAACGTTGTTCAAAATTGTAGATGCTTGTTTTAATAATTGTTTAGTCTTAGTCAATCAAGTATAGAACAGGTACCCTGCATTGCAGGATATGCTACAAGCTAACATAGAATATAACCTAGTTGTAAGTCTTTCTTTGTAAAATGTACTTTGTGAATAAATTAGCTACTTTTCTGAATTGCATTTATTTTTGGATCACCCGTATATTGCATTCAGAGAAAGCTGTGTGTTTACCTGCCAACTGATTATTCTAATCATTTGACAACTTGAACATGAAGGAAAATGACTGTAACTGGGTCAAGAATTATGAGTTTAAAGGGGTGTTTTTGTCTCCTCTCTTTTCAGCTCAGCAGCCACCACTGGTACAGTTGTACCACAAACTCAAATTTCTGCACATTATAGCTATTTAAAAATATCAGTATGTTGTTAGATTTCCAAGCATGAGTTTAAAAAACCTGTTATTCATTATTTTTAAAGTCACTTATGGACTTGGTAGCATGGTAAAATATATTATAAAGATATTATTTAAAGATTTATTATTTTTGAAAGAATGTCATCTTGAAATTTCAAGAGGCTGTGAGAATTTTCTGGTCAAGTGACACATGTTCACTGCTCATGCCAATTTTCATGTGTGTATCACCAAATGAATGATTACATCACTTAACTGCTCTAGTAAGGTGGTGGCCATCTTGGAAAATGTCCATCATCTTGAAATTTAAATTGGCTATGTACAGTTTGTTGTCAAGTGATCCATGGAGAATGCTAATGCCAATTTTTGTGCTTGTATCACTCACTAAACATCAATTAACTGCTCCACAAAGGTTGCGGCCATCTTGAAAAATGCCCACCATCTTGAAATTTCCGTGGCTGGGAACATTTTCTTGTTAAGTGACTCATGGAGATTTCTTATGCCAATTTTCATGCCTATATCACCAACTAAATAATTACATCACTTAATTGTTCAAAGAAGGTGGCGGCCATCTTGAGAAATGGCCGCCATCTTGAATTTTTGCATGGCACGGACTGTTTATCAAAAGAGTGGCCCTTAGAGAGTATCTGTGCCAAATTTCATGCTTGCATCACCATGTGAACGATTTTTACAGTTATCCGCTGCACTATTATTGGTATAAAATTGTTCCTTCCAGAAATTATACAACGCGAATATTGTCATGGGCATAAAATTATTTAACACGTTTTTTTTTTTTCTTTGTCAATAACTATCATATCAGGTCTTCTTGCTTCCATGACATGATCCGTCTGAACATTAAAGTCCCATAAGACTTTGAATTTGTTGGTTTCAGTGACTGGTTTTAGCTCGTGTTCATACCACTTGAAGATCACAAAGGAAAAATTATCAGAGTCCAAATTTTGCATTTTTGTATATTTTATATAACATATATTATATATTACTATATTTATAATAATATATAATAATATTATATATTATTATAATAATAATATTATATATTATTATAATATTTTATATTTTTTATTTTTTTTACATATTTCTTCAGTGCTTTGTTTCTAAGATCGTTTTGAATTTTTTATTCGTCATTTTTCTACAACGTGAATATGTGCCTCTGATAATTTTTTCATTGTGGTCTTCACTTACTTTTCACATCAAATCCACGTTGTTTACAAAATTTCCCAGTAAAGTGCTTCTCCAAACCAATCATGTTGTCTTTCACACTCCTTTTGTGCTATTTTAAGGCACTCACAAAGAATGCGCATGTCAGTTTTATCTCTTACATGACACATTCCACAGGTGCTATGTTCAACAGTATTGTCAATATGGGCCTTTACCACATTTGTCCTCAAGGCTTGATCTTGGGCAGCCATAATGATGATATTATTGTTGTTGTTGTTGTCATCATCATTATTATTATTATTATTATACTTTGGATTCCTCATGATTTTTAAAGATACTCTGGTTGAGGGACCTTGCTGTGTGTCTGTCACAATAAACAAGAGCATTCAATATAATCAGGCAGCTGGAATCTGTGAATGACTTCCTGTCCCGCCAGCCCTCAGGCTTATCAGAAGTGAAACAGCCACCTCTTGCTTCTCCGTAAATTCACAAGAACATACGTTTGATACGCAACAGCATCCTGACTGCACGCCGGCGTTCTGTATGGCTGTGTTTGTGTCGGACAGAAGGAGGAAGCTGCGACTGTCTTTGCGGGTGGTTTCCAGCACCATTCTTTCCCACTCCGGGACACAGACTCGATGTGGCAACAAATAACTTTGTTGGGAAATTCCACAATTTGTCTGTGTACAAAGTTTCCGTTCTCTTTTGCACATAGACCTATTTAATTGGCACTTGCATACAAATCTTTTTTTTTTTTTTAACAAAAAGAGCCCCATTCTTTCCAGACCAAAAGAGAATATATGAATAAAGAGAAGGCAGGAAACAATATTTATGAAGAATTAAATTAAGGGTGTTTTAAGTGCCTTATTTTACTGTAGAAGACATTAAAAATTCAGGCTGCCTCTGAGTTGCCTAGCAACGCCTTTAGCCTCAAAGAAAGACTCTTGTCCAGATGTGTGCAGTGACATCAATTAAATGTGGTGTAATTTTAGACCTCTTGGGGATAAGACTTACGCTGTCCTGGCACCCTGTTTATTTATAATCCCACAAGAATGCAAAATGACAACATAAATGATAGAAATACTGGTCGTTCTGTATGAATGAATCGGCAAATAAAATTAACAAGATAAAATGTGGAAACTACAAAACTTAGCATTTTTGGAAGGTAAGAGCTTGCACAGGATTAAAGGGAGCAGGGTCTGGGGTGTATAGCAGTCTAAGTCTCGCCATGTATCCGAGCAAACTGATAGGTATCGTTCAGGAACCAGACGCGAGAACAGAGCAGTGCAGAAAAATGGGATTTTATTTGGAAAGGGGGCGAACCCCCGCAGAGCAGGAGGCAACGGTACAAAGTCCACAATCCAAAAACCACAATCCAGGAGGGCGAAATCCAAATCGTAACCATGGCACCAATCACAAAACTCAAAGTCGGGCAAAAAAGGGTTCAAAAAACAGATACAGGCAAAAGTACAAAAGAGCAGATCCAAAAATCGTAGGTCGGGCGGTCCAGTCAGAAGATAAACACAGAGAGTACAAGGCGAAATGAAAGCAGCACAGGTAAACTTGGGAAAACGTTCTGACGGGGAACTGCAGTGAGAAGACAGCTTAAATACATTCAAGGAAGTCACATGCTATGATTAGGATCGGGTGAAGGGGATCAGACTAATTACAAAGGAGGGAACATGAGGGAGAACCTAATCTCATGAAATTGGCAAAAAGCCAAAACGCGCGGACAGGGAACACGAGACAACCTATGACAAAACATACAGCTCCGGTTTGGGAGTTCTAATGTGCACAGATAATGAGAGGTAGGATAGAGTGGAGCAGGTGCGGAGGATCCGCTGAATTGCAGGAGAGACAAAGTGAAGGCAAGAGGCGGAGACTAGAACAGGGCGAAAAGCTGAGAGCTAGTTAATCAATTAGTAAGTGCAGCTATACAATCCCTAGTGCTCGTTAGTAAGTTAGTATTATATACAATGTTAGTTTGGGTTAGTAACTTTAACAAAAACAACAAACTGTTAGTATTGGTTAGTAATATAGAAAAGAGAGGCGAAGGAAGCAAACGAGATTGGAAGGAATGTTTGAAACCCAGAAACCATGAAATCACCTAAGCATGTGACACGCAGGACTGGGGAGAAGCTGTAACTTAACAAGAGACCAGACAGGGGAGACAAAGTGCAATGCTGGGCATGAATAAAACATGGACCGGACTCTAACAGAAAAGTGGAAGGGGATGGCAAAAACGAAAACATGGCAAAATGCAAAAACTAAACAGAACATGGCAAAACCTAACAGAATTGATCATAAACATAACAGGGAATGGCAGAAACATAATAAACATGGCAGAATCAGAACAGAAAGAGCAGAATCATAACACAAACAAACCATACACTTCAGCTTCTCTGTGCTTTCAAGCAGCTCACCTAAACCATCATAGAGGGGATGCTCTCTGCACTGATCTTAGGCTCCCAACCAGAACTGTCTGGCTCACTGACTAACTGGTTCACTGTCTGACAACATGACAGATCACAGCCATCATCTATCCTTAGCCATCCAACTGACTGAAAGCCACTAGGACTCTGTCTGTGGGCTTGGTGCAGTCTGAAGATTTCTATGACCAATTATTTTTGATCAGTAATACTCTAAAAAGGTATGACATTTTTATGGCATGCCTTTTAAAAGATGAATTAGTTCAATTACTATACCTTACTTTGAGTACCTCATGTATCAGTTATCAAAAGTGATGATAGTTTAGTTCTTAAACATTAATTTTATTATTGAACATGTTTAAGATATTTCTTAAGTTTTATATTGTGAAATCAAGGAAAGTCCGACTTGAAATTTTTTGAGTTGTTTAGGAAACCGCTATATGAAGTTTAACTTGAAACCCCATTCATTATTTTTATCATTGTCACTGGGCCGTTGGAACCAAAACTAAAATTGTGCCAACAAAGCTGCATACAAACACTGTCACTCTCTATAAACATTTGGAATTACCAACAGGCAATGAGCAATAGGATACTGGCAAAGTGATAATTAAGCTTAGGTGCAAAATGAGTAACGGAGGGTGATTTCCCCCCTGTAAGTTTGAAAAGAGCTCCCGAATACTCCAACAACGAGGGTGACAAATTTCCAAATATCACAACTGTAACAAGTTAAGTTCTCTCATACTCTCTGGTCCATCTATGTCCTCAATCACTAAACCAGCTGAGTATCACCAGGTCCCACATAACGCTTCTTAGAGCAGCATGGCCATGTACCTGGCTGCACCACATGTATAAGCAGCCCCGAGCATGCAGTCACCTTGCTAGCTAACCCGCTGATGAATTTTGTGTCAACTCTGCTAAAAAGCGGCTCATGAACCCCTTTGTGCAGAGTACAAATAATGCCATTTTTTCCTGTTGTGCATGAGCCTATTTAGGCTTTATAACTCAGTATTTATGTCACAGAGACTCTGGAAAATTATTCCGGAGAAGCAAGACATTTGGAAATTCAATCACAAAATTATTTAGAATTAAATTTTGGAATTTACAGATGTCGGCGTCTATATCTGTGCAAAGGGGTTAATGTCATTGGTGAAATAGATGTGCAATTTATGATGCAAACTGAGTACAGCTTGATTTTGCTCAATTCAGTCAAAGGAGCTGGGAGGAGGAACACAGAATAGAGGACTATTTTAAGATTGAATTGCTCATTGAAGTTGAAAAGTTAACGTTGACTGCTTCAGCTGCTGCTCCGCGGACACTAAATTGCCTAGCTTGCCAGGGTGTTGTGTTATCACGTGCTTTCAGGTTGCTTGTTGTCAAGCGAGATTTCATTTGGGCTATGCATATTCCATAAATTACAATAGCTTTATTTGTTATTTTTATTTATTTATTTTTCCGCCTGTCGATGGAAATCCAAAAACTTACCGCACATTGCTTCCTAGATAGTAATGATTGGTGGTCAGCATGGGTGCATCACTTTCTGCCATTTTTGATACTGAGATTGTGATTCAGGTAACTTTATAGTTCATCAGAAGTGAAAAAATTTGCTATCACATGCAGATAGCCAAAGCGAGATTCGCTAATATTATCCAGCACGTTTCTAAAAAAATAAATAAATAAATTGAAAAATACACATTGGAATTGTAATTTCAGCATTTGATTATTACTGTTTTTTTTTTTTTTTTGATCTACGTTTGTATATTCAACTCCCAAAATTTGTTCTAACAGCTCAAATTAGCACCTTGCAATGGACTTCTATTTATTGTCATCTCAAGGTTAGAATGTAGCATGGATTGTCCCTTTAAATCTGAAGTTGCTCTATCGCTTTCTCTTCTGTCTATCAATTTATAGCATATTTATAGCATGGATTGCAAGAGCTGTTTCCTCCTAAATGCATACTTGGGCCACTGCCCAAACAATCCCCATATGAACCTTTTTTCTAATATATCTGGAAAGCTGGGCACTGTGAGCGTGTTTTTATTTTTGTAATATTCATATTTTCTGTGTTTATGGCAGCAAAGATGGGGTTCCCTCTCCCACTGGTGTGTTCACTCAGAGGATAAACACTCCTCACTTCGCATCAACACCTTGAAGCAGCAAAGGCAGACTGTTAGATATTTCCCCGAATGAAAAGCTCTTTGTTCATTTTGATGATCTTAGAAAGGAAAGGGGGGTGGGAGAGTTTTGTTGGGAGAGGGAGCAGGATAGAGAGAAAGAAAGATAGAGAGACAGAGAGGGGGAAGAGTAGGAGAGGGTGGTAGAAGGAAGAGGGGGAGAAGAGAGAGAAGGAAAAAGAGAGATGGGGAAGAGAGAAGTAGGAGAAAGCGGGAGAGCGTGAAAGAGAGATGGAGAGCGAGAGGAGTAAAGCGATGGCTCAGAGCAGTATTTAAATTAGACCTTCAGCTGAAGCTGCTTTAATACATCCATGCACTCTGCCGAGTGTTTGCGTTCCTGGCCGTTGGGAATTATGCGTTCTCTCTGCGTATTCCAGAAAGACGGAAACGGGGGAGCAGGAGAAGGAAACGCTGCCTTTCCCTCCTTTGTTCCTCCCAGCTTCCTGGACCCCGATCGACCGGGGCGCAGTTACAAGGTAGCAGAACTCAAGAGCCCAATTCGCTCCTCTACCACCTGATCCAAACAGTAAATCTCTCATGGGCGGTAGGACCATGGCTGCTGCAGATGGGCTCGGCTCACGATGGGCAGGGAAGACAAGGTCAGAGAGGCACAGGGTCGATAACCATGTTCTCTCTATATGTTTTTTTTTACCACCTGCCTTTCCTTGAGCCTTATCTTTGCCCCTCACTCATAGATGTGAAAACTGAGGAATTGAGGAAACAGGAATTGAGAAAATGGATCGTCCATGCCAGTTGAAACATCAGTTTGTGGCCACATCCGTTACAGCCACAGAAAATAGGGAGAGGCTATCATTGATTTTTTACACGTCACTGCTTTCAGAAAATGTAATTTTGCAAAAATTAACTCACGGGTTTCCTTGCTCGAGATACCTTTGGGGAAACTCCTTTACCCTAGCTCTATCCTCCTTGCAGGTACATTTAATATACCGTGGAAACTCCACAATGATTTAAGACCTCAATACGTTTTGAGACGCAAAGAATGGCGAGGAGTGAAGATGGTGAAGAGAACTCCATTGGAATGACCCTGTGGTACTCGGGTTCGCAGCCTGATCAGTGTACACTGTCCTGTGAGAACTCATTTCACTTCTGCCACCGGAGAGCAATATGCTCTCTTTCACGTCTCAGCTGCTCGAATTTAGAGCAGGGATTAATGATGAAGTAATTCCATCATGGAGATAAGAGAGGCCTTGTAAAAAAAGGTCCATGTTTCCTTGGTAGCCAGGCTTTTAAAAGGCTCTCATGGATTCATTAAAAAGTTATTGTGATTTTCTTTTGTGTTCACTGAACCCATCTTTTTATCAGACAGTGGAAATGGCTATGGCTTACTGTTTTCCTTTTTTTTAATTAATGAAATGACTTGATTTAATATATATTTCAGTGGAAACTTCTTACACCTATTGAACTGGTTTTATATGATACAGTTTGTCAGAAAGCAACATTTTTTTTTTTTTTTTTTTTTTTTAGTCTGGCTACTTGAAATGAATGATGAATAAAGCATGTTAGCTTCAATTTCATGTTATTTAGATCCATATTGAATGATGCTCGCTGGAATTAAGGCCATTTTTGTATATGATGACTGTCCAAATACTTACAATGCTGTAGAAGAAATATTTTCCCCCTTTTGGATTTCTTCTTTTAATGATCATTTTTCATATTGAAATGTTTCAGATAATCCAACTAACTTTAAAATAAGACAAACACAACATATAAGCACAAAATGCAGCTGTATTAGCTATACGCCAGATCTAACAGGGACTCATGTCTTCCAAAAGTTACACTTTTGACTCATTTGTTCACAGAATATTATGCCAAAAGTATTTGGGCTTATCAAAACATTTCTGGCAAATGTGAGATAAGCCTTTGTGTTGTTTTAGCCAGCAGTGGTTTTCGCCATGCAGTGCTCCACAGATGCCATTTGCTCAATTTCTTTCTTGTTGTAATATTGTGAACACTGACCATAAGTGATGTGTGAGACCTGCAGTTCTTTAGAAGCTAGTCTTTGTTCTTTTTTGACCTACTGGTTGAAACATTGATGCACTCTTAGGGGAATTTTGGTTGGCCGACCACTCATGGGAAGGTTCACTACTGTTCCGTATTTGTAGATAATGGCTCTCACTGAGGTTCGCTGGAGCCCCAGAGCCTTAGAAATGGCTTTGTAACTCTCTTTCCAAACTTGTAGATGTCAACAATATTGTAACTCATCTGTTCTTGAATTTCTTTGGATTGCGGCATCATGTTTTTTTTCCAACTCAACAGGTTATATTTGAGTGGTTTTTAAATTATTACAAACACAGCTGGCAGTAATTGTGCCTGAATATGTCTTTTAAAATTGAACCCAGGTATCAATTAAATTTGTTTACTTACTTGATTTAATAACTAAGGAGGCAATTACTTTTACATCTGGGGTCAGGTAGTGTTGGACAGCTTTTTTTCCTTCAATAAATTAAATCATCATCGATAAATTTGTGGGAGAAAAATATCCTCAGTCTGGGCCAGTAGACTAAGTGTTCCTCTCACACTTGTAGATTTACTGTCAAGGAATGAACACGTTCTCTAGAGTCTGATGCAATTGGGTTTAATGTAATTAACTGAAAGTGAAATTGTGATGGCTGGTGTTTCCAGACGCCAAATGCAGTGGCCGGAACAAAAGGAAGCACAGCGAAATGACGAACACAGACAAAACAAGAGAGAGGGGCTTGCGCTTCCAACGGACATAAATCTCGTCCGAGTAAAAATAAGGAAGCAACGCGAGCTAGACTGAACGAAATAAAGGAAAAATCTCGGAAGCCGAGAAGTCCCGGACGAGAGTAACAGAGAAAGCTCCCAAACAAACGCCAACCTCCAAAACCATGACAGGACCCCCCCCTCTAAGGGACAGCTCCAGAAGTCCCCAGGGAACCCCGTGCACGGAACTCGGAAATGAGCGTGGGATCCAGAATATCTCGGGAAGGGACCCAGCAGCGCTCCTAAGGGCCATATCCCTCCCAGTCCACGAGAAACTGGGCCCCACGACCAACTCACCTCTCGGCCAGAATGCGGCGTACGGTGTAAACCGGCCCCCCCTCAACCATTCGCAGTGGCGGAGGGGGTGTGTCAGCAGGTGCCAGAACGCAAGTGCTAATCGGCTTAATTCGAGAGACATGGAACGACAGATGGATGCGCAAAGATCTAGGGAGCTTTAACTGGACCGTGACCGGATTGATCTTCCGCACAATCTTGAATAGGCCAATATAGCAGGGAGCCAGTTTTCATGATTCTCCCTGCAAGGGGAGGTTCCGGGTAGACAGCCAAACTCTCTGACCAACCCGATAAGATGGGGCCAAACGACGCCTTCTATCGGCGGCAGATTTCTGTTTGAGCCCCGAGCGCAACGGAGATGAACGGACCCTGGTCCAAACCGACCAACAGCGACGAATGAAATGGTTGACTGAGGGAACCTCGGAATCATTCTCAGTCTCAGGAAACAGTGGGGGTTGGTAACCCACCTGAGCTTCAAACGGGGAAAAGCCCGTGGAGGAATTACTCAGTGAGTTATGGGAATACTCAGCCCATGCTAAAAATCGACTCCATGAAGATGGATTATCCGCCGCTAAACAACGAAGAGTGTTTTCCAATGACTGATTAGTACGCTCAGTCTGCCCATTGGTCTCTGGATGGAACCCAGAGGAGAGACTCACAGTGGCCCCCAACTGCCTACAAAATGCCTGCCAGAATCTGGCCGTAAACTGAGGACCCCGGTCAGAGACAACATCTTGCGGAAGCCCATGCAGCTGGAACACATGGTTAACCACAAGAAGGGCCGTCTCCCGCGCTGAAGGCAGCTTGGGTAGCGCAACAAAATGAGCGGCCTTGGAAAAACGGTCAACCACAACCAAGGTGACCGTGTTGCCTTCAGACACAGGCAGTCCCGTAGTAAAATCCAATGCAATATGCGTCCAAGGACACATGGGGACGGGCAATGGTTGCAGCAGACCAGAGGGAGGGAGATGGGAAGTTTTATTTCTGGAGCAGATGCCACAGGCAGCAACAAATTCCCGAATGTCCCTCATCATACTGGGCTACCAAAAATGTCGGGCCAGGAACTGCTTGGTCCGATGGGCTCCCGGGTGCCCCGCCAAGTGGGAAGAGTGTCCCTACTGGAGGACCTGTGACCTAACCCTAGACAGGACAAACAAACAGCCAGGAGGCTCCCCCCAGGACCGGGATTTGTCTTCAAAGCCTCCTGAACCACCGCCTCAATCTCCCATTGAATGGGCGCCACAATCTGAGCAGCTGGAATAATTGGCTCCGGGGTGGGATCGCGATCAGAGCGGTCGTAAATCCACGACAAGGCGTCAGGCTTAATGTTTTTAGAGCCAGGGCGGTAGGTTAGTGTAAAATTAAATCGGTTAAAGAACAATGACCACCGCGCCTGCCGGGAATTACGTCGCTTGGTTTGCTGAATATACTGGAGATTTTTATAGTCTGTCCGTACCACAAAAGGGTGTTCAGCTCCCTCCAACCAGTGGCGCCACTCTTCAAGTGCCAACTTGACTGCCAATAACTCCCGGTTACCAATGCTGTAATTCCGTTCCGCGGCGAATAAAGACCGGGAGAAGTATGCGCGTGGGTGTAGCTTATTGTCCCAAGGGGGGCACTGGGACAAAATAGCACCCACCCCAACCTCCGAAGCATCCACCTCCACAACAAATGGGGGGGAGGGATCGGGCAAAACCAGAATGGGCTCTGAGCTAAAACGTTTCTTTAGTCCCTGAAAGGCAGCCTCAGCTGCTGGAGACCAAAAAAATGCTGAGGAGGAATTTTTTCTGGTGAGCACAATAATGGGGGCAGCAATCGCGCTAAAATTACGGATAAACCTCCTGTAAAAATTAGCAAAGCCCAAGAAGCATTGGACCTCCTTAACGCTTTGAGGGGCAGGCCAATTCCTGACCGCAGCCACCTTGTTCGAGTCCATACTGACCGACCCCTTGGAAACAATGAAGCCAAGAAACGATATAGTTTGGGCGTGAAAGGTGCATTTCTCCGCCTTGACAAACAGCTTGGCTTTAAGGAGCGCCTCAAGCACTTGTCTGAGGTGTTATGTTCCGAGAGAGTCAAAGAAAAAATCTGAATATCGTCAAGGAAGACAAAGACAAATCTCTCCAACATATCTCAGAGAACGTCATTGACAAGCGCCTGGAATACAGAGGGGGCGTTAACTAATCCAAACGGCATGACCAAATATTCGTAGTACCCGTCATGCGTACTAAATGCTGTTTTCCACTCGTCCCCTTCCCGGATTCAGACCAGATTATATGCATTGCGAAGGTCTAACTTAGTAAAAAACGACGCCTCCTGCAGACGCTCAAAGACAGAGTTCATCAACGGAAGGGGATATCGATTCTTGACGGTGATATTATTGAGACCCCTGTAATCAATACAGGGTCTCAAACCGCCATCTTTTTTGCCCACGAAAAAAACCCCGCACCTGCAGGAGAGGTAGACGGCTGAATTAATCCGTTAGCTAGAGCCTCCTGGATATACTCCCACATAGCTTTACGCTCAGGCCCTAACAGCGAGTATAACGAACGCCTAGGGGGAGTGGTACCAGGGTGGAGATTAATCTCACAATCATATGCGCGGTGAGGGAGTAAGGTCGAGGCCCTTTGCTTGCTAAAAACCTCAGCGAGGTCAGCATAATCCTTAGGAACATTAGACAGCAAACCAAAGTTCAGGGTGGCCCCCAAATCTTCACCCTGTTCAGAACCTGACGTCTCGGTGACTGATTCAGAATCGAAAAAATCCTCAAAACGGTAATCGTCCTCTGGCTGTCGCCTATCAAATTGAGGATCCCATTCCAACCCCTCCTCTGCCCCTTTTTCTAGTTTAGGAGGGTAAGGTGAGACAACCTCCTCACACTCGCTCCAGGCATCAGTCTGCCCCATAGCTTGATGTCCGGGAAAACAAGTTACATTTGCCCTACAATGGGACCTACAATTGGTACCCCAGTGGATGATAGGATTATTCTGTTCCCCCCAAGTGATGCAAGGCCTATGCTCCCATAGCCAAGAATGCCCCAAAACAATGGGAAAAGCAGGGGAACTGATAATAAAAAACTGAACCTCCTCAGAATGACCCCCAAAAGAAATAAACATATTTAGCAGCTCAGAAACTTCGGTTATAAATCCCGTTCCCAGCGGGCGACCATCCAAAGTTCTAACAGAGCGTGGCTGTGAAAGAGGACAGGTAGGAACGGAGTGCCTTCTAGCCCAATCAACATCCAAAAAACTATTCACGGCGCCCGAATCAACGAACGCTTTAATAATAACTCTCTTGGTCCCCACAATCAGTTCAACAGGGATTAGTGTTCGGAATGGAAATTGGGTCTGCCCCTCTAGCGCCCCCCATACCGCTAGAGGGATTTCCCGTTTTCCCTGAAGCTTCGGGCAACGTGGATGGGTGTGACCCGGTTTATTACAATTAAAGCAGATTATTCTTCTGCGAGCAGGTTTATGAGTCCGACTCTCAAACGAGCCATCAACCTGCATAGCCTCAACCGGAGTGGAATTTTCAGTGGGTGGAATAGGAACCGCACACTTGCCACTAGAAGCCTTGGCCCTGTCGCCAGCAAGCGGCAATCTGTTTAATTTCTCCCTGTTGCGTTCGCGGATGCGATTGTCAATTCGCACCGTAGTGCGAACCAAAGAATCAAAAGTCGAACAGGGCTCCAATGTAGCCAACGCGTCTTTTACCTCCTCAGTAAGGGCATGGCTAAACACAGTCATAAGAGGAGCTTCTGGCCAGCCTGTCTCTGTTGCCAGGGAGCGAAATAAAATTGAAAACTCTGCGACGCTTTCATAGCCCTGTTTCAGATGCATCAAACGCGTAGCTGCGTCCTGACCACAAACATCCTGATCAAATACTGACAACATTTCCTTAACAAGAGCCTCCACAGAATTCACGACCGGTGAATTAGATCTGATAAGTGGGCCGACCCAAGTGAGTGCTGTGTCAGTCAACAGGGATAAAATAAATGCAACCCGAGAATCCTCATTAGTAAACCGTGAAGGCTGAGCCTTAAAAAATATCTCACATTGGGCGATGAAATCTTTACA
Source organism: Gymnothorax javanicus (assembly GCA_029692085.1). NCBI lineage: Eukaryota > Metazoa > Chordata > Actinopteri > Anguilliformes > Muraenidae > Gymnothorax > Gymnothorax javanicus. Next base: position 84,578,651 of record CM056201.1, read on the forward strand.
TTTTCCGGCCTCGCCGTTATATCTTTGGGGCAATTGCAACTTGGGTTCTCGGTGAAGGTGTATGGATGGTGCTTGTGCAACATTTCGTGAAACTTGTGTAGACAGGGATTTAATACTCTTGGTCAAACTTAACAGAATGCTCTCTTGTTTCTGCAAAGAATTCTCCTGAAGGCGGAGTCTCTCAGCCGAACCAGCCTGCTGATTGCCAAGGCTGGAAAGCCCTTCGCCGAAGCCGCTGGTAACAACCTTTTCAATCGCAGCCACAGCTGAAGTCTCCATGTTGGCTAGAGTGAACTGTGATGGCTGGTGTTTCCAGACGCCAAATGCAGTGGCCGGAACAAAAGGAAGCACAGCGAAATGACAAACACAGACAAAACAAGAGCGAGGGGCTCGCGCTTCCAACGGACATAAAGCTCGTCCGAGTAAAAATAAGGAAGCAGGGGCGCCCCGGTGGCTCATCGGTCTAAGTGCGCGTACCATAAAGGCTGTGTCCTTCCTGCAGCGACCTGGGTTCGAATCCAACTTGGGTCATTTGCTGCATGTCATCCCCCATTCCTCTCCCCAACCTTCCTGTCTCTCTACACTGTATACTATCAAATAAAGGAAAAATTCCCAAAAAAATAATCTTTAAAAAAAAAAAAAAAAAAAAAGCAACGCTAGCTAGACTGAACGAAATAAAGGAAAAATCTCTGAAGCCGAGATCAAAAGAATAAGCACCCAGACGGTGCACAGACAGAGGAAGAGATAGGAAAAGAGAGAGATAATTTCTCTTACAAACTAACACTTTCCTCTTTGCAACTAAATCCTAACCAACTTTCTTGCTAGAGAACTTACGGGCTATAGTGCAATCGTAACACTGACACTCTAGCAAAGGTGGCTAGGCGGAACTTGGGCTTAAATAGAGTCCGGGCGCCGCCCACAATAAATGCCAGCTGGCCAAAGAATCCGATGTGGGCAAAACGATATCGTCCCGGACAAGAGTAATAAAGAAAGCTCCCAAACAAACGCCAACCTGCAAAACCATGACAGAAATACAGTAACCCAGACTGGCCTGTGCAAACCAAGTAGCGTTCATTCTTCAACAATCACACGACACAGACTGACCACTGATTGTCAGGTCTCCCTTTTTATTATTTTTTCTTTAAGCCCCACCCAGGGCTGGGATAAAACCTGACACCATCTCCCTTGTCAGACATCATTAGTTCCTGATTGGTACATTGTTTCATTAAAATTGCACTCCCTTAATTACAAGTTTGTCGGAACTGCTGTATATAAAAAAGTGTGAATTCATTTTAGACCTCTAGGGTCGCTCTTGGTTTTCTTCAGGGTTCAGCTGTCCTTAGTTAACCCCTCTGGGTTTCCATCATTTTAGACGTGAATTGGCAGGACTTTGATTTGTCCAGAATATAACAGTTCTTTCTAATGAGGCCTCTCATTAGCTGCTGCCAATATGGTAATTCCAGAAAACTTGTTACACATTTTGAAGGCCACTGGGGTCTCTTTATCTGGTCTATTGACAGATTTATGGGTTTTATGTCTCTTAACAGTTCTGTTAGCCTTTTCAGTGATTCAGAAGCCCATATGACCCTGCCTCAGTTCTCTCTGTTAAACTGTGATTGTGGTTATACTTTGATTTTAGAATTTTGAAGCAAATTTTACCACCACAAACTATATTTTGTGTTTACTTCGGTTGCCTTCGTCGAATATTAAAATTAGTTTGATGACCTTAAAGGGCATCTGAAGTCAATTCTCAGACAGGACGTTGAACGTCCAATGTTTAGAAACAAATCACTTGCTTTGTTGACATCTTGCATTCTCACATGACCAATTTTATTCATATAAACCAATGTTTTGTGTACATGCGTAGATAATCCTTCTATTTCGGTTCGTTTGTGCAGGTGCGGCTCGCTGATTGGCTGATAAACAAAAACAATGGGAATCGACTTTAGATGCCCTTTAAGCATTTAAATGTGAATAATATGCAAAAATATAAGAAATAGGGAAGAAGGTAAATACTTTTTCAAAGCATGGCATGAACTGCCTATTAAATCGTTGCAATCACCAAATTTTATCAAGTGTCTCCTCAGTCCATTAGTCTTAAAGAGATAACAATAAACAGCTCCTCACTAAAACTGCACATGAGAATATTAAAGCAGGGCATTCATTTTGCTTGGCCCACAACCCCACATCACATTAATGTTGCTCCAGGACTTTTCTTGTCAAATCTATGAACTTCTGCATTTCAAAAAAAGTCTTAGGCACTGTTTTCGTCTTATAAGACACAAAATCTAATTTTTTCTCAAGAAAATATCAGTTTTCAGTTACTGTGTGCGTGAAACGTGAAATTTCTCAGCTGATTTGCAGATGTATTGCTAAGATTCACCAGAGATATGAATTTTTGAGCTTTACTGAGGGGAAGGTGGAATAGAAATAAGATTTCATGTCTGAAGGTAAGACATAATCACTGGTTGAGCCTGACTTTTTTCTTGGGTTGTGGCAGAGTGTACCAGTTTCAAGAGGGTTATTTTTCAGGTCACTGAATCAGTTTTTGTTTCTAAGCCAAACACCTGCGTCACATCACGTTACTGGAGAAGAATGCGGCAGGGGATTCAGCTTAGACCGTTCTGATCTTACCTGCCTATGGTGTGGGGGGGGAGGGAGAGCAAAGACTGTGGGGGTTCACCAACAAGCAATATTAGCCTCATTCTGCCCTCCTCCATCAACTCATCTGCTGCAAACCAGTGCAGGAATTTCACTCCCCCATAACAAGAATGGCCTATTGTGTACAAGTGGGTGCTTTCATCATTTCCTGTGAATACCCTCTGCATTACAGCACCAGTCAATCTATGTATTTCATTCATCCTTATATTGTTTGCCTTATTACTGTTACTTTTCAGCTTTATTGGGTTATTGTCACAATCATTTCATGAAAAGAGGCAAAAAAAAAAAAATTATTCCAACTTCATGAGCAACAGTATATAAAACACTGTAGGATGACAAAATTTTACTGGTCAAGCAAACAACGAACAATACATTCTGTTTTAGCATATTCTAGTGTGCTACTATATTACACTAATGAGAAAAAAAATCAAGTGAATGAAGCGTCATTGCAAGGCTGAAGATGGTGGATGAGTCAGACCTTTGCGGTGAAACACCACCCCCAACCCATACTACAGGCAATTGATGCTGTTCAAAAACTGCTTACACTGTAGCTCTCTAAAACGCAGTCCTCTACGTCATCTACACCGCTGCTTGAACCCTTCCTTTAATAGTCCATCTTGATTACCGTCCTCTCTGGTCAATACTACCACTTAATGAGAAGTTCCAGCTAAGTTGTTACAGCAGGGCAGTTAAAAGCCAGCAAGCACTTTAATGCTTTGTATACCTTTCGATCCCATAAGCATTGTTAATAAAAATGTCCTGGTGCAAATTTAAGTGGCAGCTTTTTTCTTTTTAAAGCATTCTGTTTCATATATAATTGAACACTTACCATGTTGGTTGGCTCCCTAGGGCTTACCAATGGAATTGTGTTTTTTCACAATGCAGTCTGAGAAAACACCATACCTACATCTACCTTTTGATCCAAAAAAAATGGACAACATCAAATTCTGGGAAAAAGGTACGATAAATACATCCCATAATAGTGTTGAATCGACTCTCTCAGAGTACAGTTAATGCTAACTAAACTCAAATTTGTTTACTGTTGCTAGGAAATTGGAACGGACTTCTTACTGTCCATGTAAGATGATATATAACCTTTTGCATATTACACACTATGGGCTACAGATAACTGCAACACATCCAAACCAACACAACTGCAATGTTAATAATGTATGTTTTATGCATTAATAAATGGATTGCTACTGCTGGACCTTGGCCAATCAAATGGAATGCTGGAAGAGTTCTACTGTGAGGGTGAAGTTCTGCTTAAAGGAAGTAGGTCAAATCTCAGAAGTGGATTCACCCTTTAAGCCTGTATAAACATACCTTTTTTTACAGCTCAGCCTGTCTAGGGCTCATGACCCAGGTCAGGCGTTCTGACAGGTGAGGTATATTCTCGGACCCAGTAGAATGCATCCAGCATTATACATTATATCCGACACGGCGAGGAAAACTTTAATCCTCAGCAGCTTGTCATGACAGAGCTTTGTTTTTCTGCAATACAACAAACAGAGGCAGAGCTCTTAAGACCCCTGGTTCATAAGATAGCATTGTTGCGGAAGTGATAGGCAGAACAAGTTGGGGTCTTGATCACTGCTGATTGCTGGCAGAGACACCAAACTTCCTCAAAGCCACGATAATGTGTTACATACAAACAGCATTAACTATGCAACATTATAATAGGCACAGTGGGTAGAGCAGACACCTCATAGCAAGAGGGTTCTGGATTTTTATCTGGCCTGAGGTCTTTCTGTGTGGAGATTACATCTTCACCCCATATTAGCCTGGGTTTCTTCAAGGTTCTCCACTTGCCTCCCATAGCTCAAAGACATGTATGCCAGTGTAAATGGTGACCGTAAATTTCCCATAGGTACGCATGTGTGAGTGAATGGTGTGTGTTGCCGGCACTGGACTGATGAACTGCCCAGAGTGTGTTTCTGCCTCTTGTTTCCCGGCTGTGCTGGTTTCAGTCTCAATTGACCGCTGTTGTCACTTGCTCTAGCCAGTAACAGTCCTGCGTCTCTGTGGTCTTTAAGTCTTGTAAGAATAATAACGCATTGCGACATCACTGTGCACCTGTTCAGAGGCCCAGCAGCTGGGCTTAGTCAGGTGCGGATATGTAGCTTTGTTCACTATGGTTTGGCTTTGAGGTCGACCAAACACACTAAATAACAATCTGCTTGCGAACCTATACAACGGATGTTCCTGTCGATGAAGTTCATTTTCGTCATTCTTTTGTTACTTTACATGCAGCATTGCAGGTTATACTTTGTCTTTGTGTTGATGTAATGTCCTGCTGGTTGTGGGTCCTAAATGATGTGATGATTTGAATGTGTGGTTTATGTTACGGGTATAGCATGGGTTAGACAAGAGAATATAGCACTTTACCCCAGTGGAAGGAGTTTGGGGGGAGGGGCAGTGCAGGTGAGTATCGTGTCTTTGCCAGTGTGTTTTCTGCCTACGCCCTGCGAAACCAACAAAAATGAAGGGTTACAATCTAGTTATTACACGTAAACTAATTCAACTGCTAATTTTCCGAATTATGTTGTCTGGGGGCAACCACTCACTTATCTGTGTATAGCTGCCAACTAAGAAAACCACCGAAAAAAAACTGATTTTTTTTTTTTTTTTGCTTGACAGAAGTTGTGTTTTGGGTGTGCAGAGAGGATTCCCTAGTTCTCACTGAAAGCCTTAAGTGCTGCAGTTCTTTAGTTTAATGGTAGAATAAGATGCGGTGAAAATGCACTCAGACTGTGTGTGTTGTTTATTCAGTCCATTTGAGCGTCAAAGTGCTACTCCTGGCACTTTACGTCCGGCAAGCACTTGGAGTGCAGTTGTTGTGAACTGATATATTGAATATGAAGCTCACATTCTCACAGGCTCACACACTCATTTACACACACATAAACACACACACACACACACACACACACACACACACACACACACACATACACACACGCACACACACACACATACGCACACACACACACACACACACACACACAAACACATACACACTCAGTCAAAGGCACAAACATACTCATACATACATACTGTGCAAACATACTCGTGTAACTTTCTTTCCGTACTAAAAAATGTCTGCTTACTTTGACCCACTGGTGTATACTACGTTTTGAAAACAAAAAAAGGATTACAGAATCACTGAAACATTGAATCCATACTTCATCAATGTAATATTAAGCAGACTGTAAAAATATTTATTTCACTCTGACCCAACAGAAAAATGGTGGTTTACATTTTAGAAGACTGTGAGTACACACACAGATATAACAGTGGGGAAAAATACTGCTGTGTTCTAGTGCAGTTCAGTTCAATAGTAGCATGCTAGTATTAAAGCACTAAGTCTTCATTATGAACACAACAGATTTGCAGGAAATAAATGTCTGCTGGATTTGTGGTGGGTATACAGCATACACAGGCATGCACTGTCAGCTGGATAAATCACAGGCCGTCATTCATGGTGATATAAGTACCCTCGGTGACAGATATATTATGTATTAATACAGCAATTATATTTTTCTTTGTGTCATGAATGCATTTTGGAATATATAATTCCTTCTAGCACCCAGTATAAAAAAGTGTCGTTATTTTTTTAACTGTTATGGATGGCACAAACTATTTCCACATCAAATATTTTTACAAATTTTTACACTTATTTTCAAAAATGTATTGTATTTTTATTAAATGTAAATGTAAAAAGGAATTGCTACAGATTAAACGAGCGCTAAAAACTCTTCCGACAAATCATTTATTTGATTTATCATCATGAGGTAGTAAATTGTAGAACTGCCCACTTATTGAATAGTCAGATTTAATACATGTTCTATATGTTTACATTTGCCGTTTAGTTTTGCTGTATGTAGTAGAACTCTGTGTGATTCCATGCGATGGAGTAAATTGTTCCAGTATTCCATGGACAATGTTTCATGTGAGAATGCTATCCACATCCGTTTCTACAACTTAGTGACCTTTGGAGCCCTGACCCTTTCAGAATAATTGCACATTGTGACATCACATTGCAAGGTTCGGAAGCCCATTAAGAATGAAGGTGAAGGAGGTCATCAGGTTTGATCCATTGCCTTCACCATTATAAGGGAATCACAAAATCATTCCCTAATGGTCTTCTCCCTCTGCGCGATATTCAGTCGATAATGGTCCGTTCCAAATGATCCTGGGTGTCAGGAGCAAAATAGCCATCTGAGAGGACAGTTGGTCATTTTATCCCATGTAGCAGACATGGCAAATGTCCACCGGTGCAACGTTGGCTTGCTATAGATTAAAATGTAAATCCTATCAGGGTTTTGATTGGCATGTGTTGCATCTGCAGTTTAAAATAATTTCATAACAAACTTAAAATGTTAAATAATCTGTCAAGGTCATACACATTCCAGCGGGGAACAATAGATCGCATGCAAGCCCACATATCAGTAACAACAAAAATTCAACAAAAACGATGGCAACTGGTGGCCACCCTCTCTCTTTGGTCTCTTTCTGCTAAAAACGCATGTGGAAATATAGCTAGAAGATAATCCAATGGCTACCACTGTTATTATATTTTTTCCTAACAATATATTCTGTTATGGGTGGAAGTTTAATAATGAATAACGTTACAGTAACACAATAAGGAACAACTACGCATAACAAAGAAAATACAAAATGTCCTTATGTAATAACCTGTTGATAATCAAATAAAGCCATCCAACAACTACAGTAATATCATAGTAACTTTGTACATAAGAACATCAACATCACGTTGAATGTTTATTATCATTGTTATATTCATTTAATCTCTGATAATGAGTAAATTAGTAGTCAAATACTGGTAAGCTTTAACTGCCAGCTGGCGATGTGCTGACTCTTTTCTGCCAATAAAAATGAGAAAGTCATTCAGCCAGTGAATGGCATTGCTCATTATCTGCACCAATGTTTTTATCATCCACTCTGCTCTCTACGTCAGTGAGATATTAAGACTGCAATTAAATGTTCATCCTGCATGTAAATCTGAATTGGTTCCATGGCGGTTGGCGGAACTTAATGTTTCTGCTTATCAAGGTTTTGTGAGATGGAAAAATGTCACATAACATGAACAATGGATTGTAACTGTCAGTGTTGAATAGTTTATTTAGTTTTAACTTTTGTTGTGTATGTGTAGTTTCAGTTTTTCTTATGCTGTTCAACTTCTGTCCGCTATTTCTTGTGCCTCCGCGTCTTTGTTTACCTCTGCTTTCACTCCACTCTCGCCCTCCCCACTCCATTTTCTAAATGCCTCTAATTTCCTTGTTTGTAGTCACACCCCCTTTCTGTTCTCTCCTGCTCACATTTCCAATGGTCTTGAGTTCTCTTAATTATCTCCCTTTGTAATGCCCCTCCCCTTTGGCATTCCAGGTCCTGGCTACCTGCCCTTCACCAATTAAACAGTTATCCTTAGTCCCTTCTCCTTGATTAGTGTCACCTGTTTCCTTTTCGTAAATTAACATTCCCTTAGTATTTATAGCTTAGTTTTCCCCCCACGTGGGCAGGTAGCCTTAGTTGGTTCCCCGTTTTTGTTGTGTGCACTCCCTTTTGTGTTATCCTAAGTTTTGTGTTTGTTTTGGTTTTACCCTCACCCTTTATTTAATAAAATCCACGTCCCTGCACTTGGGTCCTCAGTTCTACTCCTTGCTCTGGCACCCATTTAACATCTGTGCGTGCCAGTGCGTGACAACCTTGTACTTTAGGCCTCTATTTTCACCAGTCTTTTGCAAGTTTGTCACAGTTCTACCAGCCACTTACAAGCCTTGTTCCGAGTTTTGATTCCTGTGTATTGACTTCCCTTGTTTAACTGTTTTGAGTATGGATTGCCTTTCAGCCCGGCTGGCTGGTTCCTGATCATTCGCTTGTTACACGACATTGTCTCTGCCCAGAAATTCTGTACTGCCGTCCTACTCCTGGTCATCGACCCAGACAGTCTGACTTAGATTATTTCTTCTACAAAGAGTGCAAAACTTCAGCCCTGTCTGTTCTTGGGTACTGAGCCCCAATGTTACTGTAACATCTACAGTTAAAGTCAACTCTGACTTCTTAAATGAACATGTTATCAATACCCATGGTGTGAGCTCAAAATCATTATGTGCCAATAAAGTTTTGGCTTAGCTAACCAGGCATTTTCCCCTGAGTGATTCTGCATATGATATATGCACTTAAATGTGAATACTTTCATCTGGAAAACTTCCTAGCTTTTTAATGAAGTAAAACTGAACTTCATAAATTGGTTCACTGGTTCTATTCAAGGGTAGTGTAAACAAATTAAAACTTAGATACAATTATTTTATTCCATTAAGGAGGATTTCTATGGCAATATGAACATCATGTATTATTTACATATTAATCAGCTCTTTAAACAGAATTGAGGATGGGGAGAATAATATACTACCAGAATTCACCTGAGTGTATGTGTGGTCTCAATCTTCATATGTGACCAAATTGCAATGTAACTCTCTCTAAATCTATGCACAAAGATGTGCACGCACACTCACACACACACACACACACACACAGGTATTGCTGAATATTCCATTTCAGATGTTCATGGGCCCTGCCCCAGCTGCATGTTCTCTCTCCACTGCATCACATAAATCTTCTGCCCATCTTCATTTATTTATGACCGATCTCATCTTCATGAGATTCATTTTCTTTTACAACGGCCTGAACCCACTCAGAAGCAAAGCTGCAGTTAATACCGTCTCTATGATAGGGTCATATGAAGAAACCGATTAAACACTAACTCATGCAAAGTGTGCAGTGTTTGGGTTATTGACAGCAGCTTGCTGTAGATCAAAGCCACCCCTCCCTCCTGTCAGGAAAAAGACTGCTTGTGTCCCACCACAAGGCGTCCAAGACGGCTCACAGATTTAGGTTCCTAAAGTTGGAGTGAGGTGTTGTTACCTGGACATATTGTGATGCCATCAAAGTCTTGAGGGTGGGGAGGGTGACAGTAATGAAGCAAATCAGTTTGGAGCCTGGTTTGAAATGCATCATCAATTAATACACAATCTTTAAGGGGAAAGGAAAAGACACTAAACTGGAACCAAATGGCTTGGTTAATGATTACAAGAACTTAGGCCAGCTTTATATTTGTATTTTTACCCTGATGAGAGACAAATAAATTGAGAGAAAGAGAGGGGGTCTGTGTGAGAGAGAAGAGAGGGGGTCTGTGTGAGAGAGAGAGAGAGAGCGAGAGAGAGAGAGAGAGAGAGATAAGCAAGGACTGTAAGGTTCATACACAGGGCCTGAAATTCATCACTCCAGCTGAGCTGACAACACTGGCCTGGTGAATTTTTTAGAGGAATTTTTATGTCAGTGGCTACCTGGCTAATGAATAATTAATCGCAGGCGGGGGAATCGCTTTTTCTCGTTCGTCTGTAGTTAAAGTGCTCATCTCTGAAAGGACGGACAGGGAGGAGGAAGGCATGAGAGAGGGGTAGGCACAGAACATGTCAAAAATAGCAGAAAAGTCAATGCCATGGTATAATAAAACAGGTGTTATACAGTATTTTTACAGCCTGCGCAAACTCCACAAGAAAATGTTCAAATGCTAATTAAACTCTTCTGAGTACACATGGCCCAATTGAACTAATACATTAAACACTCTCTGAGAGTTGAGTTAACACCAGACGTTTTACTGTGTGCTAAACTGTTTTATCAGCCAGTGTTTGCTTTCTATGGGCCGTTTAGAAACTGGCTGTCACGCGCCGCTTCGCAGAGGACAGGGTGACTGAGAGGAAAAGAAATGGAAGATTGTTCCCTTTTTCTAAAAGGAAGGATATGAAAAGAATCGGCCCATTACACACAGGCACAGTGGGGAAAATAGTTCAGAGCACTTTGGGGTGACATAGGGCCAGTGGCGGCCAGCAAGACTGATGCCTTGGTTACAGCACCATCAAAAATCCAGCTGAGCCATGAACCTGTTTGTGTTCTTTGTCTTTAAAAAGAGGCATCCTGGGCATCCATGCTTGCTGTTCAATCATATATACTTCATGTGCCTGTCTGTCTGAGCAAGGCCGTCTCTTTCCATCTTCCCACACACACACACACAACACTCCTCCAGGTGTGTTGATCCAGACAATGCCAGCCTGCTACAATGCCTGGTTGTCCCACAGTGGTGAACGCAGGATCATGTGACCAGCAGCCAATCAAAGTCCCAGCTAGTAAAACCTCACCTGAGAGACAATGATGGAAATATTACTGTGCGTTCACCTTTATACGTGCAAATACATGTGGATGTTCATTAGACGTTAATTTGCTGTAAATTGCGACTAGGCAAATAAATAATCTAAATAATATGAGTGGCACTTATGTTGTAATTCCATACTAAGTGTTGGGATGTAGCAGCAATTAACCGTCAGTAACTGCTGAGCTAGAGCACAATTTAGCATATGGTTGCCTTCCAATTAAATGTGCAATTACTAAAAGGGAGAGATGGGTGGGTATTCAAATTACAGTGCATACAATATGCAAAGACATTCTGTCAATTAATGAGGGTGATTTTTGCGAGAAAAAAGGCCCATAAGTTAAGATGTGAAACAGATTATGTGTAAGAGAAAGCCCTTACCCTCTCCTTCACCAAAAGTAGTTGTATGCTAATGCAATTAAGACACAGTGATTTTCTTTGCATTGATGAGACCTTAAAATTCTTTAAAATTGAATGTGTGAAAACAGGCAGGTGACATTCTGCCAAGTGATCCAATGTGGAGTCTAGGGCATGAAAAGGCCAGAACTTAACCATTGGTTTTGAAGAAAAGTTTTTATATGTGACTACATTTTGCCTATTTTAGGGCTTTCCTTTTCTTTGAAATGATATGACAGAGGGAAACACAACAAATTTGAGAAATACGGGACAAAGGTTGGAAGTTGGAGTTAAACGGCTGATGTCACAGCTTGCAGTCATGATGAAAAAAGGGCTAAACAGGCTGCACTGATGAGAAACTCCCAGGGTATATACACTACCAGTCAAAAGTTTTAGAACACGCCAATTTTTCCAGTATTTTATTGAAAATTATGCAGTTTAATGTCTCATTGTACTCTGGAATAAAAGCATAGACATGATAGAACAAATAAATAATTGAAGTTAAAAAAGAAATCATCAATTCTATTAATAAACCAAAATGTATTCTAAACTTTTGACTCAAAGTACCCACCTTTGGCAGATATAACAGCTGAGCACACTGGTGGCATTCTTTCTACGATGGAAATCAAATATTCTTCAGAAAGTTCTTCCCAACTCTGTTGCAGAAGTTCCCATAAATGTGTGGCACATGTAGGTTGCTTTTCTTTCACTCTTCTGTCCAGTTCATCCCAAACCATCTCGATGGGGTTTAAGTCTGGAGACTGTGCTGGCTACTTCATGTTTTCAAGCTTACCGTCTTGTTCTTTTTTCCTAAGATAGTTCTGGCAGAGCTTGGACTTATGTTTTGAGTCATTATCTTGCTGTAGGATGAACCCCTGACCCCTGAGGCACATACCAGAGGGTACTGCATGGTGTTGCAGACTGCTGTGGTAGCCGTTTTGGTTCAGGGTGCCTTTCACTCTGTACAAGTCACCGACCCTGGATCCAGCAAAACAGCCCCAGACCATCACGCTTCCTCCGCCATGTTTGACAATTGATGTCACGCACTGAGGAACCATCCTTTCACCAACTCGACGGCGTACAAAAAACCTGGGTAACCTTACCTTTTGTTTAAAACTTCTGGCAGTTCACCACTTACCTTTGTACCATTTAAAGCTATTCATTGTACTGGAACTGCATAATTTTCAATAAAAAACTGGAAAATTTAAGGTGTTCTAAAACTTTTGACCGGTAGAGTAGCCTTAAGGGATCCAGTCGAATACGCATATGCATATGGACTGGGATTTTGCGTTACATCCCTGCACGAGGCACCTCACCTCAGCCATAAAACTTCAGGTGAAGCCTGTTTGAAAATAAGCTCAAACTGCTGACAACAAGTTCAGTCACTCGAAACCAAGACCGGCGATTTAAGCGAGGGATAATGATGGGTTGTGCCCCATGAAGGGAACTCTTGTGTAAATGAATGTAGCTGAAATACTAGCAAGAAGGTTAAAACAAACAAAAGCGGGTTTATGGAAACAGCCCATTTCTGACACTAAGACAATTGTCTGGCACCAGCTTTCCATCTATGTTGGCTTAGTCCTGCAACCACATACCTTATTTTCTCTACTGACCCGAGAGTACTGCCCATGCAGTTTCATCAGACGTCCAATATTTACTTACATGCTTAAAACAAGGGGTCTTTGACTGTTCCCTCCATGGAGCAGGGGCGTCACACTCCAGTCCTGGAGGGCCACAACGTCGGAATATTTTTCGGGTCTTAAACAACAGCTAAATCCCATGAAAACAAGGTGTGTGGACATATTATCCAATCAGAGATGTAACTGAGTTACTTGCCCATAAACTTACCGAAGCCTGTCGAAGACACTGAAGCTCTCCAAGAGTTGGACACTTCTGCCATGGATAAACAAACCTTTTTTATTTCCTCACGAAACCCTCGATTATAGACATGAAGTGCGAAAGATCCCAGATGGAAAAAATAACTAAGAGCATTTAGCCTGACAGTGAACCCTTGAAATAGATAGGTTCTGCAATGGAATCTTCATGTAGGGAGGAAAGAAAACCTCAAACCAAACATGATTCATGATGCACATGACAAAATTCCATCCCCGCTAAACGTGAACTGATCCCTCATCGAATCTTGACCCCTCCTCCTACATACAGACACATCAAACAGAATTAGTGAGTGAAAATGACATCAAAGCCTTTTCCTTGCTCCATTTCAGTGCAACATATTTAATAGTCAGAATTCCCATTAGTGCTTTTACTTTGAATTTTTTTTTAACATTCTTTTACTTCCAATGCAGTGATAGAGCTCTGTGACATCATTGTGGATATCGTAGGCACTGCAGCTACATAGAGGTCATATAGCTTGGAGATATAGCTTGGAGATTAGTATAATATAATTATACATGCCATATAATTCTAAATAAATTTATATATATCTCATAGTTTTTAAAATGTATACAATGTCTTGCACTCCTAATTGTCTTGGTACACATCAAATTATTTATAGCTTTAAAAGGTCAATTGTGACAAAATAGCATCTAATACAAAAAAATCTGATGCAAATATGATTTTACCCCAACCACATGATGAAAATATTTATCATTAACTTAAAGTATTAACGCAAGTTTAAGTACATAAAATATCAAATTTAAACCCCCTAAGTCGTAAGTCAGAGTCAGTGGAGCTGGTTGAGCTTGTGGGATCTGAATTTCTCACTCTGCCTCTTATAAGCCCTCTTCAATGGAAAATCCCTGCAGAGCCCCTTGACTATAAATGCATTCTAGTCTACACTGATTGCCTGCCACTGGGATCTCATCTTGAGACTCTTGCACCCAGAATTCTGTATTGATTGAGACTGTTCCCCACCACTGTAGATTTATGTGGCTACCTGGAGCATTGGCATCACAGGAGGTCTGGAATACGTCCAGTAACTTTGGGAGGTTTAGGATTTGTCAGAGGAAAAGGTTCTCCCTCTGTCTTCTGCAGTATTATGGCCTTAGGCTGCCTCCTAAAAAAAAGCCCAAATGGTTTCGGCTGAACAACAGCAGTGCAGCAGCCTCTGTGAGAAACGAAAGAGAAGAAAATCCAAATTGTGAGGGCCAGTGATTGCTGTAGCTAAATAAATAATTTAAAAAATTACCACAACAAATCATACCCCTACCTAATGTATGCTGTAAGTTCATAGAGCGAGCAGAGGAGAAATTGCCGGAATGGGAATAAACAGAGCAGTTGGATCACAAAGCACATTTCCTGCCAACACGCGCAAAAACTAAACAACAAAGAAACTGGATAACTTGAATGACTCATATTTGTGTACACATATACAGTGAATGACAGTGATACCTGGCAATTGTGCTGAGCTGTAATCAGAATAACTGGGATACATTTAGTATTTTTCCAATCTGAATGTGGTTTGGGATATACAATACACTCACCATTTTAATACATGCATGCATCTAAAAAGGTGTTTTGCACACTACTACTACTACTACTACTACTACTACTACAAATAATAATAATAATAATAATAATGATAATAATTTTATCTAGGGTCTTCACTGATCTGGGGCATGCTTTGAGGCAAGGGAAAAACGCCAGAAAATCGGTGATACCACGGGCTTTAGGGGATATTTTTAAAAAACAATTTTTTTTTTTGCAACAGAAATATAGCCGAGTAAATAATAAATTAAGTAGAGTGTGGAGTCAGCTTACATTCACTTCATATACGTATATGACTTTAACATATGCGTCTGCGAATATGTCCTCCATGCTAATATCTCAATTTAACTGCCATATGAAGAATGCCGTGCAAGCACAGTTGCCCAGTGATTCCCGTGTTACGGAGGAGACCCTGCTCGGCTGACGTCAGGTAACTTTTCCACATAACTGTCCAGACGACTGATGGTGAAATGTCCACATTAGCTTCATTTGTCATCAGCAAAATAGAAACAGCACCTAGGGTAACAACTAATCAGAGACAGGAGTCTCACCGCAGAACTACATTACAAAGTGTGGCGCACAATGTGTTCATATCAGCCCTCCGATTACGATAAACCGCCATGTTTTGATCTTTTCACACATGACACAAAAATTGCGCATACACCAATGAGAATCAAATATGGCCAGAATGCATGATGGGACTCGCAGTCTTCTGTCATTTGTTTGCGTCATTAAATTTAACTACTCTTCCCACAATGCAGCACCATTTTCTGTGTCTGATAATGCATTGTAGTTCTCTCGAGCTCCTGCAATCAGAACAATGACTCCGCGGCGAACGCTGAGGAGTCGGTAGAATGCGCTGTACCGCACACAGTTTCTCTGTTGTCATACTGTTTTTGCATATTTTTTCAATGAACAAATCATAATTATGTGGATACCGACAGAACACGAAAAATACGGCGTCGGTAAGTGCATGTGCTGATTTTTTAAGATGAACTTATTTTAATCGATGCAAAGCTGCTTAATTAAATAGCTCCACTATCGCGCTCTATTCGCTGCGATGTGCATGCAACATATTTTGTTAGGTAGGCTGATAATGAAATTCTTTACGATGGTTACTTTGCGCGCTGAGCAGCAAACATGAAAGGTTCCTAACTGATAATTTTTCGTAAGCATGAGATTATACGCTTTATTAGGTTTATAAATTATTAAACATTGACTAGATATTGGAAACGATTGCTATTACACAATTTATATTTGTTTTTTATGTTCTCGTTATTGGCTCACCGGCAAAACGCATAGACAATTGTGGAGCATCCTTTCAGTGTATTCGTAAACTAAACTAACGGACAGCTGTCTACGCAAAACCTATTTGGTATCCTATTAAATTGGCAAAGGATGGCTTTGCGGGTTCTCGGTCGCGAATGTCTGCTGTGTTTCACTTTATTATTCTCTTTATCTTAATTTTAACGTTTTGGCGGTCGCTGTGTGACCCTGCTTCTAACATTAAATTGTCGAGCAAAAAAGGTTTAGGATGTAGGATTCAGAATACTGATGCTGTTATCAATGGATCCACCCCCCTTGGCAAATTGACCTGCTGTGCTGTCGGATGTTTGCGATGGTGTCATAAAAAGCTATGCTGATGAGTGATAATTATTATTATTATTAATAATAATAATAATAATAATAATAGCATCAACAGCACTACTACTACTACTACTACTACTAATAATAATAATAATAATATAATAACAATAATTAGAAATGGGAAATTAAGTGGGATGGCCCACTAATACAAAAGAGAGCGAGGAGTTAATTGATTATCTGAAATTCGCGTATAGAAATATTATACAGTAAAACTGCAAAGCTTTTCCTCGCAGTCTCGTTCATAGAAATGCAGTGCACTGCTCAGTAATGTTTGCACTGTTAAGACAAAGCAAAGAGCAAACTGTTTGGGGAGAGGCTGCGTATAAAACTGCTGATTTCTTTGCGTCTCAAAACTGAAAGGAGGTGAGCACTGTCTGATCTTAATTGTGTTGCTGATTCGTGGGTGTTCAGGTTCTGTCGCTTTCTCCTCAAGTTATAGTTGCGGAGTCAGCTAAAGCTACGGCGGCTGGGATTCTGTGTAAATCGGATTGATTAGCCGTCCTACTGAGTGCGAAAATATACCCCCATTTGATCTGATTTCACCGTAAGGGAAATAGGTTTTTTTTTTTTTTTTTTTTTTTTCTGCAGTCTTCATGGCATGCTGAGAAAACATTTTCTGTGTCATTGTTTCCACATCTAGCGAGGATTTGAAAAAAATATTTATTACTTTTCTCTTTTAACTTCAAAAAAGAAAGCGGTTCAGGCAACGTGCGGTTGCTATTCAATGCGGAATATTTATGCCTTTGTGCGGTTTTCGTCTTCTGTTGTTTGTTTACATGCAAGATATGTGTCTCTCTTGCTATGCAATGGTAAATGCATTTTTAAAGATTTATTGTGGGCTCTGTCACCAGTTTTCGGTCACTCGGCACCTCATCAGTTTTCAGGTCACGAGGTCAGCGATCGGGTGTCAGAGAGGCTGTATTTCGAGTGATTATTGCATTTCCTGTCTCCGGCTCTGCTTCTTGCAAATGGCCCTCACTGTTGATTCCTCAAGGTCAAAGGGCCAAATTCTCAACTGATCGTGCGACTTATTTTATCAGCATGTTTGCTATTAGCCTACATTGCGCTACATAGGGGCTACCTCTCTACAAAGTAGGGGAGCACCCATTTCTCTCAAAGACTGGGGAGGTGTTGTTTAAAAGAAGAAAACTTAACAGGAACCCTGGCCATGTTAAATCTGCCCAGTCTCTGCTCTATATTTGGATTCACTGTAGTGCTTGCTTTAAATTGAGATGAAACCTTATTAAACCTGTGCTTCAGACAAAATACAGCAAAGCAGTTGTTTTCTGCCCTGTTGACTCATGGTTAACCCTTTGGCATTCAAGCATGTCTTACATAGCGGTATCTTAAGAATTCAAGCATGTTTTACATAGAGGTACCTTAAGAATTAAAGCATGTTTTAGGTAATTTTGCGATTTTATGTACCTCATTTTTGAAGCCCTGTAGCTCTGAAACCATAAGTCAGATCATCTTACAGTAATTGAAAAGTTTGTGGAGAATTGTCCATAGTATCAGATGGTACCAATTATGTTGGTATGCTACGCACCGTTTTGGACTAAAAAGCATCAAAATGTGTACAAACCGCAACAGAACCCTCAACATCAGAACCCTCCGACCGATCGCCAGAATCATCGTTATTTTCATTGTCATTCAGTTCAGAGCCGAAGTCTTCATCCCCTGAGTCCTCATCCGTAAACGATTCGTCAAGTACTTGGTCCACATTCATCCTTAATTCACAAAAAATTGGCACTTTTCAAGGGAAAATTGCGCGGTAAATTTCTATTGGAACACCATATGTATTCGGTACCAAACGATTGCTTTGAGCACCATCTATCATTAGAGAAGCAAACGAAGGCTTTGCGCGCCACAGGCATAGAGAAATCGTGGAATTTCAATGCACTTAGTATTCTCTCGACCCAGGGTCGAGACCGAATTCTGGAGGTAGCATTTCTGGTCTCGACCTCAGGTCGAGATCTGAATGGTGCAGTTCTTCGACCGTCTAAGAGTTAATGATGTCACCTGGTGTTGAATTTGAAGGTGTATAGCCCTGCTATTTGTCCCAAATACTTATATTTTATGGACTGAGCCATTTAACCCCTTTGCGCAGATATAGACGCCGGCGTCCGTAAATTCCGAAATTTAATTCCTAAATAATTCTGTAATGTTATTTCCAAATGTCTTGCTTCACTGGAATAATTTCCTAGAGTCTCTGTTACACAAATACTGAGTTATTTATTTATTTTTTGCTTAAATGTAATACTTTGCTTGTTCACATGTACTAGTGCCCTGATGCGAGAAAGTATTAGCCTTTCCTCGAGCTTTTTGTTACGAGGGTCAGTGTTTTGGGGATTGCCTGGGAAATCCTCTCGGCGCAGTGTGTGGCTTCAGTTTGCATCTGATCTGCTGAGGTGCTGCGTCAGATTAATACATTTGTTCAACTGCGACTTTGCCAAAAGCCAACACAGTGAAATTAATGTGCAGCCCGTCTGTAGAACAAGACTGGCATTCATGAGGAACCTAGGAGGAGTTGGCTGTCTATCAAAGGGCTGGTGTTCATGCAAGGACTGTCTATTGCGCTTTGTATCCGCAAATGGAGCTTCGGGCTTGAATATTGCTAATCGAGACCAGAGTAGCTTATGTTTGTTCACCTATTCTCTCCGATGTATTCTTTGAAAAAACTACGATACTGCTGTTGAATTTATTGAAGGGAGCTGCACTACATTTTTACTTTATATTAAATAAATTAAAATTCTGTGAGAGCTCCGGTACGGTTACATGTGTAAACCCGTTTAAATCAATCACATCTATATCCTGCTTAAATTTTCCCCGTTTTCTGCATTCATTTTCCCTGCTTTTGAGGTTGTTCATCCTTGCCTGTCTTCGTCAGAGGTGTGATTTGAAGATTAATCTGGAAGAACTTCAGGGCATGTCCAAGAGTGTTGGTGTCACAGCTATTTTAAGGAGGAACACCCCTCCAACCAGGAAGTGCAGGGAGTTAAAGTTAGACTCATGGGTGATTCTAGGGTGTATATATTTAGTTTGGGAGGATTCTGAGATATTCTGCAGTCTAGAATGTTATGGTCGTGGTAATTGGTTCTCTGGACTGCGAAGTCCATCCACAAATTCCAGTCCATTAAGGACTGTTGTGTCTGCCTTTTTGTCTATTCAGTCATCAGCTAGTCTTGGCCCTGTGAGCCGATAGGTCCCTTATGATTCAAGCTTCTGATCCCTGGTACTAAGAGAATTGTTTTAGGTGAGTTGGAGCATGTAGGTTGAGGTATCCAAATGGGTTGAGGCGGGGGTGCTGAAAACTAGTGGCTGTTTCAGATTTTAAACCTGAAAGCTGTGAAGTGCAGGTCAAGGTTACTCTCTATTGCTTGACAAATGCTCGGTCTAGTTTCTGTGACTGATCATCACCCACGACATCCTATTACCCAGTGCTCATTAGCAGAAACAAATGGCGTGACCCTCAATCAGCGCCTTTATATCCACAATGTTATCATTAACTGATCCATCTCTCCCCAGATAAACAAATGCAAATGCTTTGATTTCCTCACCGGCTTACAGCCTGATTTTTCTATGCTCAATCAGTTTACTGGGATGTATAATTCTCTCTTTGTGCCTTAATGCTGGAAAATGTAAGTGTGTCCTTGCTAATTGGATTGCAACTCCTTATCCTCTTCCAAGTTGTACTGATAAGCTTGATTTAATTAGGAAGGTCTTGGAAGGGGTTCAGTGAGTTGACTTTTCTTCTGGCCATTCATTGACCAATGAGGGCAGGGATTTTCTGTTTTGTGGTACACACCTGAGTGAAGTATGAGCATGGGGTTGGCGGAGGTAAGGGGGGGGGCGTGGATTTGGCTAGATTTGAGCACAGCTATCCCTTTCCATTTGCAGCAGTGTTTTCACCGTAATGAGGAGAGAATGAGTATGTTTTCCCTTTGATACCATTTGGTATTTACTGAGTAACACGTGCATGGGCTCTTTGACTCTTGAAAGTGTGAGGTCACAATTGTTTGCTCAGAACCTTATCTTACCTGAACACCATGTTGCTAATGTAATGGTCACTTATGGTAATTTAAAGCCGTGTTGATTTCTAGAAGGTTGCCTTCTCAAAATTCCAATTACCTACTTGGGCTAAACTCAGACAGAAAACACCTGTGAAGGGGTCATCGTATTGCTGTTTTTTCATACTTTTTGCCCCTCTTTTTCTCTCCAAAGTCAGCAATGCTCGACTGACTCTGTTTGCAACATTTGTTTTAGCATGAGAGCCGCTGAAAGTGCTCTTCTCTGAGATGTCACATCTCAAACTACTATTACTTGACTTGGCTGATGGAGACATGAGTTGGACTTTGAGGAAGATGCTTCATTGTGCATCTGAAAAGCAAACAGAGATGGACATGATTCTGAGGGGTTGCTGTCCAGGGTCAACCTTGGCTTAGTTATCTTCGATGTTTTGAGTTTTTTTCTCTAAATGTATAGTCAGCCTGGAGGCTTAAGTGGCTTACTCTCTCCAGCTTGATAGTACACTTAGTTGGATTGCAGACAAACAAAATAAAAATAGGAAAAATTAGTGCAGTGCATGCAATAAAAATCCATGATATTTTACTGATATTGTTCAATGTTGACCAGACTGATCATTTGGCATTTAGAACAGATGTGATGCCAGGAATGATTCTCTGTACCTTTTATTCTTGCCAAGCTGGACAGACAACCATCCACTGGAGGAGATTGACCTTTGACTGGTATGGGTGACATGTTTGTTATCGCTGGAGGAACCGGATGTAAACACTAAGATGGAATTCATTGTCCTGTGCTGCGCTTGCCCCAACAGCTTACTGCACGCCTGACTTTTGTTTTTCCTGGTTGATTTGCAGTGTTTATTTAGGTTGACTAAACTCTGGAGCTCTTTTAGAGCTACTCTGAGTAAACCCCCCCCCCAATTTTTGCTAACCTGCATGTGCCTTGGCTTATGCAGTCTGTAATTTTTTTTAATATTAAAGAGAACTGATTTATGTTTGCCAAATCTAAATATTTTATTGTCATTGGAAATTTAATGGTAAAACTGAGGCCATCATTTTTGAATAGCAACTGTTTTTGAATGACATGTCCAGTGCCTTTGGAAATGATTCACGATTTTGAATCATCGTGATCATGAATCATCCTGTGTTTTAAATGAATCATGTTCATTTATGCTGTGAATCTTTTTTTCTTTAATTCTGTGGAGATTAGCAGTAATTAACGCGATGCTTTTTGGAGAGCTTTCCAGTTTCCACTGAAATCAAACAGCTGTTTCCCCTTCTACAGGTCTCTACAGAAATCAATCAAAGACACACCAAATTTTGACCATCTGGTTACTTACAGGCAAATAATCATTTGAATTTGACAGTTTATAGCTGAGAAAATGACTGTGCACGGCTAAAAAATCCAGAGTATCTCGGGGAAATGTGTAAAAAGGATTCAGACGATCAATAAATCATAATTATTAGCTTTTTCTGTGAACAAATGTCTGAGAAAAGAATTACTTGAAAAAAATAGATTATGCTGTATGTGATTTTTCTGCTAGTATAAATATCTTCTATATATGCCTGATTACCTTGTGTATTCTGAGTCTTGAAACTGCAACATTCGATCGTCTGTGTTTGTATCTGATGAGACATTTACTGTCTGCTTGTTGGGATGCTGTACCCACAAATCTTTATCACTCATAAAATATAGATGGAGTCCAGCAGAGACAATCTTAAGGCTCATTACTGGATGTTATTTCACCCATTACCTGGATTAACTGGAGCCAGCAGCTGAAGACCAGTATTTCACGGTTGCCTTTTTATGTTTGATAGATTTATGGGCTTAAGGGTTGAGTTGCATTTCAAAAGATTGCTATTGTCGGTGTTCCAGATTTTATTTTGAAATTAAACAAACACTGACATCATCATGTGACTGCAGACATATGAATTTTTCTGATTGATCTGAAGAAGGGCAAACCAGGGCTAATTAACACTGAATATTAATGACGCCTCCCATACTAAATTCTGTGCTGGAATCCAACCAGTTAGGCAAGCCACGAATGCATGTCAAAATAAATGTCCATTTCAGTACTTGTTAAGAAATTGACTTGTTTCCATCCAAGATCTTTTAGCTTTTCTTCAGATTTCCTCCTCACCGTCCACCATAATTTATATGGAGGGGTAAACTCAGTGGTAAAATCTCTAGATGGTGAATGAGGTGTGCTTTGTTAGGGTCGGAATTAAAGCCCACTAGTGGTCAGATCTTCAAGATCAAGGTTCGGTGTTAAACCTATTGGTGCTTTTCAAGCTTTTACATCTAAGCTTTTCCCCAGAAAAGGATAAATGAATGTCTTAATTTAGCCTGGCTGTGTGGACCTCATGCTTCGGCTACCCTCTTGTCGGTGGAGCTGTTGAGGACGGTCTCATCGCTGAACTTACAGAGGCCACAGTGGGCAGGCTCCCAGACGCATGGCTTGGTCAAAAAGTAGAAAAAGGTGGAGGAGGTGAAGAAGGAGTAGATGAAGAAGATTGTGAAAATGTGTAAGGGATAATTTGTCATCACGAGTGAGCTGTTGTGCACATGCTACTACAGGAAGATTTTCCTCAGTCTTTCTGGATAAAAATAATCTTTAACCTTCTCCTCTCATTTACACAAGACTGGAAAAGAAGCTCAGAAATGGAAACTGAGATGGCCAGCCCCCGTTTTCGGAGCAAACCAGAAATGCCAGTGAGGAAATGACAGCCTTTCTCAGCGTCTGGGCTGACAAATCTGTACAGTTTCTGTGTTATTAATAGGCATGAGGGATGTACTTGGGCAGTAACAGTCGCCGTGACTTGAAAGAGTAAAATCTAGATCACAGGCGATGGTCAAGCGGCACGTCCCCAAAAATGAACAAGTGTTCTCAGTTCCTTGTTCGACTGTCCCGCTTGATCGGAGGACATTCAACATTTGTTTCATTTTCAAAACATTTCCTTCCTTCTTTATGCTTCATAGACTGCGGTCTGGAATATCTTCAGCGCGGTTCACTAAGTATTTGGACGGTGACGCTATGCAAGAAGGCCTGCAGTTCTTACACGGTCATGGATTCCTACACAGGACATGGATGTGAATTATACCCACAAATTGAAGTGTGTGGTCAGACTCAGTACTATAACCTCGTAGTCATTGCTTTCTGATCCAATGCGCTGCAGCTCGGAGCCAAAAAAGTGCGTCACCGTCGAAACGCTCACATGCTCGCACCAAGTTTATTTATATTTACAAATGGAAAAAATGGAGATTATCATTCCGAGGGCGCTTACATGCATTGCAGATGAATGTGAGGGTGAGAGGTCTCTGGTTGCAGCGCTCGGGGCAGTTTTAGGGGCACTTAGGCTACTGTTAGTTACTCCCTGGGGAAAGGGGGGGTGCGGAAAACTAATCGTGTCAGGCGCCACCCTGCTCGGTATCCCTGGGGACCCGCAGATGGTTCGGCATTGCAGGGAGCCCTCTGGCCATTCCTTCATCGTGAAATGCCAGGAGAAAGAGGGAGCAACAGAGCGAGGGGGGAGAGAGAGAGAGAGAGAGAGAGAAACCTTTACTGTGGGTTGAAACACCCTGACATTATTTTTATGTCACATTGACGGTGTTCTTACGGATTGTCGATTCATGCCATTTTGTTACTCCACTGGCATTGCTTTTTTTGAAGTTTAGTCATTGTTTTCAAGCTTGCCGGTGAACAAATTTTAATTTGAGATTGAGGGAATGTGACAACAAGACAAAGTGACAGAGAGAAGGGAGAGGTGGAGAGGGGGGGAGCCAGGAAAAGAAAAGGGACCGAGTGAGAGATGGAGAGAGGGAGAGTGACAGAGAGAGAGAAAAAAACGCTCCTCAACAGATGGGATTGTGGCCTTCAACGCCTTCTCGTTTGTAATGGCTTCTTCATCCACTCCCCTGTCATGATCATTCTGAAATAATGCAGAGGGGGCTGACGGTGTCACTAATAAACCCCCCCCCCCACCTTATTTGCTACTAAGGGGATTCGGGGAGGTCTGTTCTGTGCTTTTTGTTTTATGTGAGCCCTGCTAACACTCAATGTTCTTTTAACATTGCTGCCATATTTACATAGAAAAAAAATCACAGTAAAAAAATTGCAGTAATATCAAGAGAACATTTGGCATCGGCTGCCTGTAAAAAGACACACACACTTATGCACACGCAGCCGGAAACACAATCATACAAATGCATACCCCCTAAAAAAAGGATCTGGATAAACCACTGTACATTGAAAAAATCCTGTTTTCCTGCATCTTTCCCAAGTTCCAATTATATTGAAGTCAACAGTAAACGAATATGGAATCTTCAGTTTGAAATAGTTCAGCTAATGGCAGGCAAGGGACGATAGTCTTTTAGAAACATTTGTTTTTATTGAACTCTCTGTGTCTTTCAGATGTTAAAATGCCACTCAGAACTGTCCTCCTTGCCCTCACACGCCCTACGCCGTTTTCATGACTATTGTTCTCACAGAGGAACTGCTTCTTTGAAATATGAAATGCTTGCGCAGATACTGACTGGCAGATGCAGCTGTGATGATTTTTTGTATTATTATTATAATTTTTTCTTCTATGTTTCTGTTTGAGTCGCAAGCCGGTCCTATTTGCTGAATATGTGTGGGAGTCTTTTAGGGAAAACGGTGTGTCAGAGAGCTTCTCTACTAACCCCAGTGTGTCATTCTGTGAGCTGTGATCTCTCGGTGATATCTTGGCAAGGCTTTTCTCATGTAAATACAGCCCTCTAAAATGTTACCTGAAAGGATTAAATTGACGGTCTTCTTAGTGCTTTATGAAAAAGTGCTGCATAATCATTGTAGGTAGACAGGTGAGGTTCGTATTGTGCATGTTCAAGAAAAATATATCACACCATCTTTCTGGGTTGTCAGGTTAGGTTGGCATTCCGTACTTTTGAAAGAAAAGCAGTGTAATAATACTAGGTTGTCAGGCTAGCATGCATAATACTCCACAGTCACTTTGGGTAGTTCGGTTATCATAAGTATTATTGAAAAATATACATCGCGTAATCGTTCTGGGTAGTCCAGTTAGGTAGTACATATGCTGACCGAATTTGCCGTCTCAAAATGGTCATGTAATATTGTCATTGAGAATATGCAGCTTCAGTAGCA
The DNA here is from genome assembly GCA_029692085.1 of Gymnothorax javanicus. Taxonomy (NCBI): domain Eukaryota; kingdom Metazoa; phylum Chordata; class Actinopteri; order Anguilliformes; family Muraenidae; genus Gymnothorax; species Gymnothorax javanicus. The sequence goes on from CM056201.1 coordinate 84,604,198, forward strand.
TATTTAATGCTACATACTCTTTGGGTGTATGCAGGTTAGGTTAGCATATGCACTACTAGACAACAGGTTAGGTTGGCATACGTAATTCTACTCAGTCAGGTTGAACAGGCAGGTTGGATTAGTGTTTGTAATACTATGTAAGTAAGTCAGGTTTGATTAGCAGATGTAATGCTACACAGTCACTTTGCGTAAGGCAGGCTAGGTTAGCATGTGAATATGATGGGTAGTGCATGTTTTCATCTTAATGGTCTCCTCCTCACGCTGTTGACCTTTTGAGTGCGGTATAAAAGACAGCCCCGGAGGGGGTTTTCAAAAAAGTGCAGCCTGTTTGCTGTCGCCCGTGCTTTTAGGAGGCACCTGCTCCCTCACTGTCTCTGCTCGAGGGTTTCGAGCACAGAGCCTCACTCCTGGGTCCAATCCCCCCCTCCATAAACTGCACCTGCCCTCTGGTTCGGTGTCGGGTTACAACCCTAGCTTGGGGCAGGGGAGTCTGGGCAACCTCAGCCATGGCAACAGGGACTCGAGGTTGCCCTTCTGTCCTTTTTTGGGATTTAAATGGTTCTTGCATCCAGGTGCTCTCAAAGAACATCATTGAACATCCTGGAGTACGCAAGAGAGAGGGAGTTTGAAAAAGGAATGCAGGGAGTGTGAGTTGAGGTTAAAGACTAAGTGCTTGAGAGCGTGAATTTGTGAGCGTGACGGAGAAGGACGAGACAGAGAGAGTGAAGGAGAGAGAGAGAGAGCGATTGAGACTGAGAGACTGGATCACTGCTCTATTTGTTGAGTTGTCCTCTGTCCCTTTGTGTTGAAAACGGATGGAGACAACTCACCGGTAACACAATACTCCTGTGAATTGATGGACACTCTAGGTTGCACTGAGTCTGTGGCGGTTGTAGGTTGCTGGTTCTTGCGATTTGGGCTGACTCACCCCGTATTTTGCACACCAAAAAAAAAAAAAAAAAAAAAAAACAAATAGGTAGAAACAAAAAATAACCACATTAAGGAAATAAAAATCATGACCTCAACACTGTAACAAGGTTCTGCTTTCACTTCAACAAATGCAAAGATGACTAGTGCAGTCCAGGATTAGGCGTGACAAAATTACACGCCATCGATTCTGCATCGTCAGCTTGTACCGTTTCCCCGTCTTGTCTTTTTTTCTTTTTTTGAGAGGGCTTTTTGTTGCCATGTGGTTTCATGGGAGAAGCGCTATCTTTTTTCACTTCTGCCTTTCTCCTAGCGACTGCCCGGAGGCGTTTCAACAATGGATACACAGTTACAATCTTACACCCGAAAGGCTTAACCTGTATCCGACCAGGTTCAAAGGCGTTTTAGCACCTGTGGTCGCACAATCGCTGTCCCCTAAAGCCCCAATTTTACAAAAGCTTTAACGTCTTTTTTTTTAACTCGAGATGGATTTTATGCCTCTGAGCTTGGCTGTTCAAGGTTCCTTGTTTAACCCTTTAAGCAGTGAGGTAACATAATACAATCAGAATGTTCTTTTCGTTGCTTACTATATCACAGGCACTGCTAGCAGCTCAGTGCAATGGAGTTCTAGAACATTCACTTGGAATTGAAAGAAAATCCAAAATACCCTGCTCTCCAAATGGTTTAAACTGTTTGAGCATCCCTGGCTGTCAGTAGTTTTGTTGAAGTGGTTTTTTTCCTTTATCTCAATAATCTAAAATGATTCTGAATTCTGTTGTTTTGACATCTACCTTGTTTGCAGTTTGCCGGTCAAAACGAGACTGAGGTGGAACAAATGGGGTGGGATGGCGCCTGCAGGGTGTCATTGCTTGATTATATGGTTGGTAATGAATGTGGATTGTTGCTCCTGCCATTGCCTGGATAACCGTCTGCGAGGTGGGCTTGTGGGTTGGTATGTGTGTGTCATTATGGTACCGCATGACGTCCTGGTGATCTAACGCTGTGAGTGGGAGGCATGAGAGCTGTAGGTGGGTTCTTACTCACCCAAAACATGTCATCGTCAGCTGGGCGCACATTCGCCGCTGTTTAATGAGTCATACGGCCTTGGGCTGTTCGTACCTTCTGGTGCCCTTGCTCCAAATTGTTTCCTTTATAATAACCATCCAGCAAATTGGCATTCATTCGGAAACTCTGCCTGTAATTTACCGTTAGCCTTGATGTAACCCTGACGATACAGTCACACAGTCTCCTGTCCTGAAGATGGAATACACCAAATTTACTAAGATGTTTGGCACTCACAAAACTTTTCATAACTCACCAAAAATCAATAACATGACTGGTTACTGGCCCTTGTATTTGTTTTGCGAGTGCTAAAATGTTTAGCTGTACGTGAAATGTCTTTGTGAATTAGTTTTTAGTCCTTAATATCAAGGATGCGGTGTCATGTGGATCATACTCATGGATTGGCCTGGTGCGTTTGTGTTTGATGTGCGACGAGGTTAGCGATAGAGTGGTCATCTCATGCAAGCTTCCAAGCCATGCTAATAAAAGTGAGCTCTTACTATTGAAAAACAATGTTAAAAAAAAATAAAAAGCACTCACTCTGAGCTGCATAAGTACTTGTGGAGTGACACAGTATTAAAGTGCTGTAATTCCAGCATGATTCACGTCAGTGTAAATACCCTGAAATTAAAGCTGACAGTCTGAACTTTAACAGCCGTACGAAGTGTGTTGCTGCCTTTTGAAATTGTGTCGCTGTCAAAACACTACCAGAGCCCAGTGTATAAAAGGAAACACCCCCCCCCAAATCTCCTCCATACCTTTTCCCCTGGTCTGCGGCTGTATGTATTCAATATGAATTGGGATGTTTTTGACTACATAGTGATGAGTGACAGTGTTTTAGTGTGGATCTGTGGGCAGAGGGTAGAGGCTGGGTGCAGGGGGGCGGGGTTGGAGGGGTGGGTTACCCTCTGCCCAGGTTTTGACATGAGTGACAGGCTCAAAGTGGTATCACCATTCCCCCCCTCCCATCAGAAATCTGCCAGTCTCCCTGTCATACTGAAGACTGTCGGCTGCTCTCATCTGCACCTCTGTTGAGATTCAGGAAGAAAGAGAAAGGCATTTGCAATGCATGTATTGAAATGAGTCGCGCCAGTAAAGCGTTTTGAATTTGAATCTGAGAGAGAGAGAGAGAGAGAGAAATTGAAACACGGTGTTGGGAACACTTCAGCAGCACTGTGCGCGGTGTCAGTCAAGCACCTTGAAATTGAGGTTTAGAACAAGACATTTTTAACCCTCCTTTATGGCGACATGACAATAAACATGACTGGGCTTGGTCATATACAAAAACAGCCATGGCCAAAACTGTGAATCGTACTCAAGGAAGAGCAGGATTGGCTAGGAGAAAGCTAGCAACAGACTGAAAGAGCGACTGAGTCAGTGAGAGATTGAGATGAAGAGAAAGAGAGGTACAAGTGTAGTTTGAGTGAGAGAGAATGACCGAGGGGGGGGGGGGGGACCAAAAGAGGGAGGGGAGTGAGAGAGTGAAAGAAGGAAGCTGTGTTGTAAAATGAGATGTAATTTGAAGGATAGAGCGAGTGAAATGTGTCTGACTATTGAGATGCTGTCACAAACCTCAGAGTTTACATGAGATCTCTTAAAACATCCTCACTGCAGAGCCATTTGAGTGCATTTGCCCTTTGGGTTGCCTGCAATCAATATTTATCAATTCAAATGGTTGTCCGTTCTGGTGATACGAGCTTGGCAGCCTGTTTGTGAGAAAATAAGGCTTCACGCTGCACGGCAGCCCATTATGGGCTCCAGCTTGCGTTTAACAGCTTGTTACAGCTTCAGCATGGACAGAATGGCTGTAGTAATTATAGAAGGCATGGGCGTACCAGTTTTGTTGTTGGTGTTTATTGTGTCGGCCAGATGCTGTGGCCTTTAGTAACCTCAGCTGCCTCTCTGTCAGCTCTGTGGGTTTTTGTTTGTTCTGGCTTTGTTTAAGCATTGATGTATCAGCGGGAGTAGCAGCAAGCTTAAATCTGCTAAAATTGGCTAACCCTGATCCCTTACGGGTGCTAACCAATGATATGGGGCTGATTTCAGTCACCTGTTTTTTGTGTCCTTCCGACCTTCTCTTGTGGACTTTTCTTGCGCTAGGTCCCGCCCATCTGGAAGACGAATGTGAGCAAAATGAAGCATCTATGGTCCTTTGGACGTCTTTTGAAGTGGCATCAGTTATGGACTGTTACTGTGGCAAAGAAGTGTTGACGTTCCTTTACTGAGGTTAACTTGAGGAAACTTCAAATCCTTATGGTGATTTAAATGAGTAATTCTTGTGGTAGAATTTGGCCAATTTAATGAATTTGAGTTTCCTTAATGATCCAGGACCTCGATTGATTTTGGGGTCATGCATATGGAAGAAAAGCCAGGAGAGAGAAATAAGAAATTGGAATGAGCTTGTGTGGGACCTTGAGTGTGTTGAAGATGCAGGAAGTAACACCATGTGAAAGTGTCATATTGGGAGTTGTAGTACGATAGCATCAGTGGTTGCTGGGATTGAAGTCACTGGCTCTGCTTTTGTTCTCTATGTTGCCTGTAAGCTGTAAGTCAGGCTCTATCTTGCAGATAGGCACATGTGAATAATAGACGAATACTATACTCAACACGCACACACTTCAGTTACAGTGGTTTATGTGTGCGTGCGTGTGTATGTGTGTGTATGAGTAACACAAAAGTGACTTAGGGGTTACGATTCATTTTACACACAAAACGGTCTGAGCGGTGTCTCAGTTTTAGTCACGAAAAGCAGGCGAGTATATGCCTGCCTTGCCTGAAATTATGCACTCCAGGGAGTGTTTCTTCATCTCAATGGAAGCCAGTATTCCCTAATTAACCAGGATTCTGCAACCCTCTCAGGACTGTTCAACCTACCGGTCCTTATTTAGATTCCTATAACTGCAAGGAGGGTTTCAAGCTGGGTGTGGAATGGTAGCTCCGAAAGTGACTGATACCTGTCACCCTTTGTGTGGAGGTGTGTACGTGTGTGTGTATGTGTGTGTGTGTGTGTGTGTGTGTGTGTGTGTTTAGTGCTGAGTGTTGAGTGAAGAGCAGCTGAGCTAATTGTATTTGGGGCTGGTCAAGGGGAAGTAACGGACGGACACTGTTACTTAACAGTATACTTCATTTATGGTATGCAGGATGATGAATCTTTTTGTTTCAATTCAGTAAGTTGGCCTTGCTTAATAATTTCCCTAATCTGCTATCGTGTACAATATACATAATGTGCAAAATAAACTTGGTAACGGATGGACAAATGTTCACTTCCCCTTGACTAGGCCCATTTGTAGACCTGTCTCTTTGTGCGGAGGTGTGCGTGTGTGTGTGTGTGTGTGTGTGTGTGTGTGCTGAGAGTTCAGTGAAGGGCAGCTCAGCTGATGGTATTTGTAGCCTGTTTCTTTGTGTGTGTGTGTGTGTGTGTTTAGTGTTGAGTGAAGGGCTGCTGAGCTGATTGTATTTGTAGACCTGTCTCTCTGTGCGAAGGTGTGTGTGCATGAGTGTGCGTGCGTGCGCGCGTGTGTGTGTTTAGAGCTAAGTGAAAGGCAGCTCAGCTGATGGTATTTGTAGCCTCTCTTTGTATGGATGATAAAGCTGTGGCCTGCCCTGCTGTGGGCCATGTGCTCAAAGCAGGCTGTACACTGCTGCTCATTTGGGGAAAGATCCGAACAGATACAGCGCCGGTGTGTGTGCGTGCCTGTATGTCTGCTTTTGTGTGTTTTTCAAATTAAATGAAGAGAGTTGAGCTGAAGGCGTCTGTAGTCTGTCTTGTGTGTGAGCCTGTTTGCATCTATCTGTGTTTATTTTTGTCTAGAATTCCACCCTTCTGGGTGTGTGTACACACGTGTCAGTGTACGTGTCTGTTTGTTAGTTTTTGAATGCGTGTGTGTATCTGTGTGTTTGTGTGTCTGGCGTACTGCATCGCAGGATGCGTATGCGCGTGTCTGTGTGCATGTTTGGTTGTGCGTAAATGAGTGTGTGTGTGTGTGCATCCATGGGCGTTTTATGTGTGTTCTGCACGCTCCTGCATATTTACTAATCTATTACTTTAACAAGCTGAAATCCTGTTGGTATAAAGTTTTCATTACATAAACGATCTTTTATAAAAGTACAAATGTTTATACTGTGTCGCTGCTTCAGCAAAAGTCCTTGTGTTAGCAGAAATTCCCATTATGGGTTTCTGAAATTCAGCATTTTAAATTATGAAGCTAAACATGCCGAGTAGTGTTCTCAGTGAAGAATGAAGTATTATAAGAGATGATTCAGCATATTGTGTAAAATTGCATGAAATATCCTGTTGGCATATAGTTTATCCCCTGTAGCCAGTTTGATGTATAATTACTTCAGAGTTTGAATGACTCTCTCAGATGTGTTAGCCTCCAAATTAGATTTCCTGTTCAGATTTTCATGCTAATTGAATTGCTAAAAAGTCAATTTTAAAGATGCTTTGACGCTATTCTTAAAGTAATCTGATTTTCACTAGCTGCTAAACATTAGTAATGTATGTTACCCGTGTTCGTATGTGCATGCATGCGTGTTTGTGTGTGCGTGTTTGCTTGTGCACGACGTGTGTGCGTGCCTGCATGTGTGTGTGCCTTTGCATGTGCTTGTGTGCCTGTCTGGGCTTGTGTGTGTGTATGTGTGTACACGTCTGCTTCATTACTGCTGACAGTAATCGCCCTGGATTCAGTATCAATGTAACTGGAAAAGCCGTCATTGATCATCCTCAGCTGTGACCCATAAGTCAATGTCCCATTGAAATCGGCGCTAGGAATCAGTTGCTGCTAAATGAAGATGGCCACTTGGTTTGTTTTGTTATAATTTGTTTGTGTGGTAATGTTGTTATGTTTCCCTGAATTATGTGTCTCGATATGTTTTAATCGTGTTTTGTTGTAATGGTTTAATGTTGTTGGACCCCAGGAAGACTAGCTGACGTCTTGCGTCAGCTAATGGGGATCCTTGCCAATAAACAATAAACTTGTGAATACACACATGGGAGCATTAGGGCTCGGCAATATGGCCTAAAATTGCTATATATTTTTAATGTTGGAAGTTCACAATATACGGCACCCTAATTTCTGTAAAAAATGGTTTAAATGGAATACAAGTATCCAATAAGAATTAGGGTACTGGCTTGATGAGGTAAGGGATACATCAATCAACTGGCCAGAACCAATTAAATAGCAGCCCCGGGTTAGTGAGCTCTCCTGAATATCTGGCCATGTTTGGCAAAGAAAAGTTTTGCTGTGATTCTCCAATGTACAACCCCATTTCCAAAAAAAGTTAGGACGCTGTTTAAATTGTAAATAAAACAGAATGCAATGATTTACAAATCATTTAAACTTTATATTTATTATTTGAAAATAGTACGAAGACAATGTATCACATGTTGTAACAGATATTTTATTGTTTTTGGAAATTATGTTCTCATTTTGAATTTGATGCCAGCGGCAGGTTTCAAAAAAGTAGGCATTGGAGTCAGTTTACCACTGTGTTGCATCACATTGTCTTCAATCAACACTCTGAAAGTGTTTTGGAACTAAGGAGACCAGCTGCTTTAGTTTTGAAAGCAAAATGTTTTCCCACTCTCGCTTTATGTAGGATTTCAGCTGCTCAATACTTTGCAGTTTCTTTTGTCATATTTTTTCTTTCATAATGCCCCAAATATTGTTGGTGGGTGACAGGTCTGGACTGCAGGCAAACCACTTTCGCACCCAGACTCTTTCACTACATGGAGCCATATTGTTGTAATATGTGCTGAGTATGGTGTTTGGCATGGTGTTGCTGAAATGAGCAAGGCCTTACCTTAAAAAAGGCATTTAATGGTGTCTTCACAGATGTACAAGTTACGCATGTGTACTAATGCACCCCCATACTATCATGGATGCTGGCTGTTGAATTGCGTGCTAATATCAAGTCTGATGGCCCCTCTCCCCTTCAGCCCAGAGGATGAGGAGTCTATGATTTCTAAAAAGAATTTCACACTTTGATTAGTCAGACCACAGAGCAGTTTTCCACTTCCCCTCAGTATATTTTAAGTGAGCTTGGGCCCAGAGAAGAAGGCAGTGTTTCTGGATCTTGTTTATGTATGGTTTAATCTCCACATGGAGACAAAACTCTATTTACTGATAATGGTTTAAAGAAGTGTTCCTGAGTCCATGTTGTGATTTCCACTACAGCACCCTGCTTGGTCTTAATGGAGTGCCGCCTGAGGACCTGAAAATCACAGCCATTCAAAATAGAATTTTGGCCTTGAAATTTTAATGATATTTTGCACCACAGAGGATAGAATCCCCAATTTTTTTGCAATTTGAAGTTGGAAATGTCATTCTCAAATTGTTGAACTATTTCCCCCCTGCACTTTTTATCCCCCCGGCATATAATGTGGGGGGATATAGTCCTGGGTGCGGTTGTCTGTCCATCTGTGAACATTTAGTTTCCAGAGCATAACTTGAAAACCATTCCATATTTTTTTTTTTTTTTTTTTTTTACAAAACTTGGTGTGCACATTAATCATGACCTGAAGTGGTGCCTTTTGCTAATCCGAAGTTGATGAACTTTGTATTTTTTTCTGGTTTCCATGGAAACATTTTGAACTTAGAATTTTAGGGGGTATGGTTTGTTTCCGGAGCTGGTGGCATTTTCATTCTTTCAATATGTGGGAGCAGGGGGATATGCCCTCTCCTGATGGCTCTTGTTCATAGAGTGGTTAAGCCCTCACCATATTTGCTATTGAAAGACTTTTTAGTCCCAATCATGTTACTGATCTGTTGCTAAATAATCTAATTTGCCACACCATGTTCTGCCAGTTGTCTTTTTTTAGAATCATCCAACTTTTCTGGTCATTTATTGTCCAGTCCCAACTTTTTTAAAACATGTTGCTGGCATCAAATTAAAAAATGAGCAGATATTTTTCAAAGAACAATAACATTTTTCAATTTCAACATTTGATACATTGTCTTTGTCTGATTTTCAATTAAATATAGGGTTTTAATTAATTTGAAAATCATAGCATTCAGTTTTATTTACATTATTACAATTTCCCGACTTTTTTTGGAAATGTGGTGGAAGACATCAGCAACATTTCCGTTATGGCACTGCCAAATTCAAATTGTGGCACATATTTCTTGCAGTATGTAGGTTCTCACACTTTACCACTCACGTGCTCCTAGTGAGAATCAATTTCCCCAGCAACCTGCTCCAACAAGTCAACAGTAAACCTAATGCTCTTACAGATTAGGGCTACACGATATGGTCAAATAGTGATATTGTGATTATTTTGACTGATATTGCGATTGTGATACAATTCAGGATCATTATGGATGATTATATTTTACATCACAATTCAGTGTTATTAAAAAACTAGGAAAGTTACAACCCCAATTCCAAAATAGTTGGGACGAAGTGTAAATTGTGAATAAAATCAAAATGCAATGACTTTCAGATCACATGAGCCAATATGTTATTTAAAATAGAACATCGATTTTTTCAAATGTTGAAACTGAGACATTTTACATTTTTATCCGCAAAATGAGCTTATTTCAAATTTTCTGGCTGCAACAGGTCTCAAAAAAAGTTGGGAAACAGGCAAAAAAGGGCTGAAAAAGCAATTAATATATAAGAGAATCAGCTGAAAGAACATTTAGCTAGTAATTAAGTTAACTGGCATCAGGTGTGTTGCATGATTGGCTATAAAAGGGATGTCTTAGGGAGGCTGAGTCTCTCAGAAGTAAAGATGGCCAGAGGCTCTCCAACCTGTGAAGGTTTGTGTAAAAAAACTGTGGAATACTTTAAAAACAATGTTCCCCAACGTCAAATTGCAAAGGCCTTGAAGGTCTCATCATCGACAGTACATAACATCATCAAAAGATTCAGAGTAACTGGAAAAATCTCTGTACATAAGGGACAAGGCCGAAGACCTTTACTGGATACCCGTGATCTTCGGGCCCTCAGACGCCACTGCATCACTCACCGGCATGATTCTGTCACTGACATTACTAAATGGGCCCAGGAATACTTCAAGAAACCACTGTCTGTAAACACAGTCCGCCGTGCCATCCACAGATGCCACCTAAAACTCTATCATGCAAAAAGGAAGCCATTGCTGAGCATGATCCAGAAGCGCCGCCGTGTTCTGTGGGCCAAGGCTCATTTAAAATGGACTGCAGCAAAGTGGCAAAGTGTCCTGGGTCAGACGAGTCCAAATTTGACATTCTGATTGCAAATCATGGGCGTCGTGTCCTCCGGGCTAAGGAGGAGAAAGACCTGTTATCAGCGTTCAGTTCAAAAGCCAGCATCTCTGATGGTATGGGGATGCATTAGTGCATATGGTGTGGGACACTTGCATGTTTTAAAAAGCACCATGAATGCTGAAAGGTATATAAAGGTTTTAGAGCAACATATGCTCCCCTCCAGACGACATCTATTCCAGGGAAGGCCTTGTGTATTTCAGCAGGACAATGCAAAACCACATACTGCAGCTATTACAACAGTATGGCTTCGTAGTAGAAGAGTCCGTGCGCTGAAATGGCCTGCCTGCAGTCCAAATCTTTCACCGATTGGGAAAATTTGGTGCATAATTAAAGGAAAAGTCCGTCAAAGGAGACCCCAAACTCTCCAGTAGCTGGAAGCCTGTACTAAACAAGAGTGAGATCAAATTCCAATAGCTAAACTCAAGAAACTTGTCTCCTCAATGCCCAGATGCCTCCACTCTGTGTTAAAAAGAAGAGGGGATGCTACACCATGGTAAACAGGCCCCTGTTCCAACTTTTTTGAGACCTGTAGCAGCCATCAAATTTGAAATGAGCTCATTTTGTGGAGAAAACTGTAAAATTTCTCAGTTTCAACATTTGCTATGTTATCTCTGTTAAATTGTGAATAAGATACTGGCTGGTGTGATTTGAAAGTCATTGCGTTTTGATTTTATTCACAGTTTCCACTTTGTCCCAGCTATTTCGGAATTGGGGTTGTATTATGATGTGGCATTTCTCCTGGTCTCTGCCAAACAAACCTGCTTTATTACATCTGGAGAACAAGCCTTCTAGGCCAGAGCTCAACAAAAAGTCATTAAAACATTGACACATTTACCTTTACAAAATAATTACAGTTCTTGCCATTTGGATATTGCAATTAGTCGCATTGTGATTTTGATTATTTTGCCATTAATTGTGCAGCCCTATCATGGATGATACAATAGTGTGCTGCCTGGTTTGTGAGTGTAAAGATTTATACAGTGGGTGTTATGGTTGTAGAGTTGGTAGCCCTGTTGCCTCACAGCAAGAGGGATGTGGGTTTGAATCAAGCCTGGAAATCTTGCCCATTCTGTGTGGACTTTATTTGCTCTCTGCGTGTCCGCGGGGGTTTTCTCCGGATTCTCTGGCTTCCTCCCGCTGTCCGAAGACACACATTTCAGGGTTACTGAAGACTATAAATTGTTCATGGTTTGGAGTGTGGGAGTGTATGTTGCGTGCACCCTGTGATTGATCGGCGAACTGTCTAGTGAATATTCCCACCTCTCTCGCACTGTAAGCTGGGAAAGACTCCAGACCCAGACAACCCTGATGTATTTGATGAATTGATGTATTTGGACAATCACCTTGGCTTGTGGTTTGAGCTTAAAAGTTGACACATGAACTTGATTTCGACGTAAACAGCACGGCAAGGTCTTATTATTACTTTTGTACTTATGATGCAAACAAAGAAGCCTCTCATTCTCTCTATTGTCACACATTGAGTCTTTGAAGATTTGTGCAAAATGATGGCGTATTTGGATTTCATTCACGGCTATTTTTAATAATTTATTTTTGGTGCGGGTCTCTGTTGCCTCGGGAGTATTTTTGTTCTTTGCTAACTGGCTAATTAGCAAGTTTGTTCTTAGACTTTATTTGAATCATAAATGTTCATGCTGATAATGATTCCGAATCACTCGCGCATTGTTGTCTTAATTGGCGTTGAGTTCTTAGATTGGGTACCTTGAGGTCATTCTTGTTTACAGTTACATATAACCAATGTTTTCAATAATTAAGCTTTTGTTTTAGTGCTGATCACCCGTTCAGCACTGAAGCTGGTCCTTTATGGAAATACAATGCACTGTCTGCCATACTGTGCATAGCCTACTTTAATTAATTGTAGTTAATTAGTTGTAGAAACAGACATGCAATTTATAACAATATCACAATATTGGACGTGTCCGTGGCACGGCCTGTGGACCGCCATCCACAACATTACCATAACGTCAGGGCTGTAAATCTGGTCCCATGGTTCTCTCTCATTGTCCTTTCTTCCTGTTTATCCAGACAGTCTCCTCTAACGAAAAAGCAGACAATAGCACAATATCTGGAAGAAGAATACATGTGTCTACTGTATTCATCCTTACATAGTATGGTATAACATCCCCCGCAGATCTTGATGATTGTCTTCCAGTGAGTTCCCTTGTATTCCATATCTGCAAAGGGGTGGCTGGATGAAATTGAATTATTTATTCTTATCACTCTGGGGGGAGATTTTTTTTTTATTTCCTGGTAGTCTGACACTTCACCCAGTATGAGAGACCAGACAGAGAACAAGGACCCAAGGACCAGACTATATTTCATTCTCCTACCCCAGATGCATCCTGGGATGCGTCACCGCTTCTTCCCCTTTTCCTCGTAAAAACGCATCGTTTCCCGTTTGATGGGTTTAACACGTTACGCGCAGTGATGTAATCCTCTTGGCACTGTCCGCAGAGTAGACGTGCTGGCACATCTAGGAAGGCTGCCGGCTTTATCTCAGTATTGAAGAAAAGATTCTCTTTTTTTATTCGTATCCTATCAGTCCGTAAATATGTGGACGGTAGCTCAGTTTTATCGCATTTTTGGCTTTAAACGCCGAGTTGGATTTTGAAAAGGATTAAGAGCCAGTTTTTCGAAGAATCAGGCAGTTAGCCATTAGGGGGTGATATATGATGCTCGCAGATTTGCCTAAATTTTTTGTTGGAGAAAGATGGTTGGTTCAGTAGAAAAACTGCAAATTTTTAGGGGCCAATACCCTTCGGTTTCTTTTTCAGGGGTACCAGAAGGGTACCAGAAAGATTCCGAGATGAGAAATGAGCGTTGAAAAAAATTCATTTTTGAAATGCAATTATTTCATTGCACCGACAACAGCCCATATTCACTTTCACATATGTTAATCTACTGTGTGTAGGGCTTGCAGTAATCTGAAAATTTTTGTGGGCTGTCGAGGGCACGTCCTATAGGGGGCACTGCAAGATTCTACATTTGGCCATTTGAGCGGTAATATTAGGGGCATTTCCAGACTGTGCCCTCGACAGCCCAAGATGGTTTATTCATAATATGATACCATGGGAAGTCCTTTACATAATCAACACAAATTAAGCATGGGATTTTGAGGGCGCAAGAGTATAGGTGGCACTTCATTCGGAGAAAAAGTGAAATTTGGCATTTTGTGAGGTCAATGTTCTCTGTGCGCCCTCATCCGATTTTGATGAAACCTTTTCTGTTGGATAGCCCTACATGTCTACTAACTGTGATGAGAAGATTACTCTGGGTTTACAGTTTACAGTCGGGTCATTCCATTTGAAGTCAACCGGAGGTTCCCAGGTCACCGACTCAGATCTGGCTCAAATTTATTTTCGGAGTACTTCTGTATTCTTAATGAACACTTGCAACATTTTTGCGTCCTACTCCAACGTTTTTCAAGATATAGCCCCCCAAAAATCGGGGGCCAGGCCCCCTTTTTGCCCCTGTGAATCGTGAACGATAATTTAGAGGGATTTTGGAGGCCAATGTCATGTTAGGAGAGCTTCACTTTAGGTTATAAAGGTGATCACACAGAACAACCCTGCATTGATTAGCAGTGACCCATCAACCTTTACAGGGATTAGTGAACCCAAACCATAGCTGGAAAATGAACTGAAGCATCTGCATTCATTATGTTTTTCCACACATTCATTCTGGTTTTTTTCCTTTCATTTGTCCCCCGTCTGCATACATTCTTATTATTTAAATACTATTTGAGCACCACTTAAATTGTCTGCGCTGCATATACACACTGTAGCGGGTGCACACATGAAATACAAAAAATCATGCAGGCATTACACATCAGCATTGCAGATGACAATCGTGAGGGACTGTGGTATTATATGGGATCAGTTAAAATGTCATCTCCCGTTCCTCGCACAGTTTTATTGGGGCTGGGTGGTGCGGTGTGTGGAGGATTTTCATTTCCCTTATCTGTATTCTCTCTCTCTCTCTGGCTGTCTCCGTTTCTTCCCCGTCAATGAACGTCTCTCCAGCAGCTTCTGAGTCGTTGCTGCATCAAGCTGATGTCGTGGTTGCCAAGAAACAATTTCACGCTTTTGTTGAAATGCGTGGAAAAGGGTTGGAGTGTGACTTTAAGGATGAGTCTATCACCTCGCTCCAAAGTGTGGTTGCACTTTCATTCAGAGTTACACTGTTGAGATACGTTTGTTGAAACTAGACACCTTATTTTGTGATAACAGCTCAGCTCCATTTCATTAAAGAGTCTTCCATCTAACGGTTGTGAAAACTTTCCTTTGTCTGAGATGGCGGTAAAGATCTTCGCAGCGTAGGTGCGGTTTCGAACCCATCCCTATGTTTTGAGTTGTGTGATTTGTTTGGGATTCTTGTTTGTGTATCTTTTTTTCCCCTCTTCAAGTGTCATCCAAAAAACATGCCTTCCTGCTCAAATATCTGTTTCGTATTCATAATTGTGGTATTTTAAAGTGCTCGGTTCCAGCCTCATTTGTATTGTGGCTTCCAAGTATCTTTGATGGTGCTCCGGGAATTCCGCTGTAAATGATAATTGCATGATAATGATAATATCTGCGCTAATCTTCAAAAATAAAATTGTGTTCCACTATGAAAAATCCTGTCGAATGCCACTCTCCTGAAGAAAGCTATCTCTGATTTATAAAGGAAAAAAACATGCTCTGTTTTATTTGAACCCAATTAAATGTCGATTGTGGTTACCTCACCAGCTTGGAAAATTGCAGTTCTGGCATCAAATATCAAGCAAATTCTTTGACAATATGATATTTAGTTGATTTTACTTTTTTATTGGAACAAGTTGTTGCCATAATCTTCTTTGTAAAGTCTATTTTTGTGTTAGATTCAACTTAAAAATAAATGAATTGATAAACTGGCTCTTAGAAGTACCATCAACGCCAAGATAGCATTTTAACCGGCCCAAACTGTGGATAAACTAGAATCTGTGAACCTCTGTGGTACCTGTGAGTCTCTGTCCAACATTGGGGATTATTAAGCAAAGCCCCAACATATTCGATTGTCTGGACCATGCATCCTTCTGCTGGATGTATTTTGGAATAAGACGTGTGGCACATCCTGCCCAGTTATCTCAGTTTGACTGACGCGTTGAGAAGGCCCATCAGAGTAGATTGTGATCTTTTCAGTGATTCAGATCAGCTGTGGAGGGAAAAATGGCTTATTATTGTTACCTGGCTGTTCTGAGGTCAGAAATGCTCATGGGAACAACACAAGCAACAGGGTTGCCTAGTGGTACGTAGGTTCACTGGTAACTGAAGAGTTGCTGGTTCAAGTCCCCTGGTGGGGCCTGGGATTCTGACCTGATCTGGAGAGATGAAGTTGGGAAAAACTCCTCTGTTGGGCCCTTGAACAAGGCCCTTAACCTTTAAATCACTCGAGAGACTTTACCCCGTTTCTCTCAATATCCTTCGTCACTTGTAACTTTTCTATCTAGCATTTCTCCTTTGTTCTCAATGGAACTGGCTGGTTAAAGGCTGTATCAGCGATATGACGTCACTATTGTTGACAGTTGAAACGTTCTCAAAACACAACAGAGCCGCTCGCCCTCCCCTTCAGAAGCTTGGAACATGAAGTCGCTTTTCTTATAGTGAAACTTCTGAGTAAAGCTGCTTTCACACCGGACGCGAAACAAATTTTTCGCGCGACAGATTACTTTCAAAGTCAATGCAAAGTGAAAGCAGCTTAAGAATGGCTCACTCAGCTGGGTAAATGGCCGTGTACAGCTCGTTGTGATAAACGCCCGGTAGCAACAATGACGACCATTGCCAGACGATAAATTTACACCATTAGTGCTAGCTACAACAAGGTATCTGACATGTATCTTAGCTCGGCATTACAAAATGAGTATGAACAACGTCACATAGATTGCCACTTTTAGCTAAACTTATCACGCGGTTATACATTCATCGACGAATTTCAACTCGTACTAACCAGAAGTACTAACCAGAGAAAAAATGTTATTACACAAACATGAACTCTGGTTTGATCAGACAGACTTAGCAAACTCACTAGCTTGCCAAATGAGAGTTAGCAAAGGTTGCTAACTCGCTCCAAAGAGGAAATATAGATCTCTCTACTGTTTGATTCATTCTGACCAGCATGATCTATGCAAGATAGCCTTACAAAAACAATGCATGAGCTTCCCTAAATTTTGCTTGGCATGACAATTTACAATTAACATCCAACCGAGTTAGCACCAGCTCTACTCACCTCAAGCAGAAACAAGGCGACCTGGGCGTCAGAATTAAAACCATTCAACTCCCGGAATTCTCTCCAACGTTGGTATGCTTTCCCTATGTTTATTCGGGACTTCGCATAGCTGTGATCGCGTTCCTTTTTCCTCGACATGCACTCGTTCGAGCGTCTCTTTTTCGGTTTAGCTTCCACCATGCCTCACTCTGCCGCATCGGTAGTGCCACTGCCAGTTCCTTTCGTTGCTCAGTCCCACCCACTTGTCGTGCATGAACACGGAACTGGCGCTGAAGACCCACCCCTGCCCTCCGATTCGTTGGAACACTTTTGTTGATGTTTGGGGGAGCGGGTCGGTCCCCACGAGTTTGTGTATCTTTCTCAGTGTCTACCTGGCTGTAGGTGGCCTACAGAGACCAGAGTTCTTCACCGCCCACTCATGAGAGGAGCTGCTAACAGTTTGTGAGGAAAAATCTCCTGTACGTGACAAATTATGTTTGGGCTCAGAATTGCTGATACAACCTTTAAATAAAGGTTAAAAACATTTTTATAAAAAAATACACACACTTGTACACATACATTTTGTGTATATACACTGTTTTTTTCTAAAATTGGAATAATTTTGTATTCAGACGCCTTGTCTAACAAGAGTAAATCACATTGTCGCTATCATTTCATGAAAAGAGGTAAACATATTTATTCCAGCTTTATGGGCAACAGTATATATATAAACTGTACATAAATAAACTGTGTGTGGGTACAGACATGACATGTAAGCCAATTTCTCCCTGGATTTCAGACTTATACAAACAAACTTGACATTAAAAAGGCAAGGCATTATATGCACGCAAAAAAACTTCAAGTTGATTTTGATTAATTAAATAAAAAATGTTACAGTTTATGGTTTTATAATATTTTTCAGCGTACACAATATTTAGGTTGAAATCTAAGCAAATTTGAATAAATAAGACCTTGGATTTTGGAGGATGGAGTGGAGTTATCCACCTAACTCTGTATTCTTGCTTCCTCATATGCCCCAAGTTGTATTCTGGCCTCCACTGTGAAATTAGTTGGGAATTCTTATTGTAAATGAGTCACATGAATGAGAATGAGAAAATAGGGTGGACAGTACAGAAGGGAATGGTTCGAGAACTGAGGTTCAAATTGGAGATTAGGGGCTCCATTCCCCAAATGAGGCACAGCCGCAGTATGGTGGCTGTAGTTCCGTTAATTGCCTCTGGTTAATGTTCGGCTGCATTAATGGATGGAATTTAAAACCAGGTTTGTGCAATAATTTGAAGTTATTTTCTCATTGAAGTTGTGATAATGGCAGTACAGAAATTAAACTCCTGTGCAGTGCAGTTAAAGTGGATTGGAAGAGTGGTACTTCTGGAGAACTGCAGACAAAGAAGTGAAAATACATTTTAACTGCAATACAGCTGCAATTATGAACACCATCATGACCAAAATATGGCACGATTCCGTCATAATTTTGAAACTATTATTCCTGCAGTATATAATAGCAGTTGAAAATACAAGTTTATGCTGTTAGAGCATTGATAGTCTACTTGTACTTGAGGTTTAGACTAAATACATTTTAGCATCATATCGAGCAAGAATGTCTCACTCCAGTCATGGAGGGCGAAAGTGGTTTTTGGTGTAGGTTTCCGTGCAAGCGTCACTGATGGTCACTGATCGGCAAAAGAGTTCATACACCTAGTAATTAAGACATTAATTTGCTACCATTTCAAAGAAGGCCACAAAAGCCTGTAGATACTGCAGCTCTCCACGACTGGAGTTTGACAATGCAGTTCTGGAGTCTAGAAGAGCAGAGAGACAAAATGCACTGAATGTGAACGTCCAGTTCTGCCAGACCTCTCCACCTTTGGTCACCTGGCACCTCCCTCTCTTCACTTTTGTATGGCCTGGTCATGTTTCCAGTCTGTTCTGGCTCTCAAATGCTGGAATTACCTTCCCACACTCAAAATGGCAGAGGATTTGACCTTCTTCAAGTGTCTGAAGACTTGCGTGACTCGCATCTTCTGGCTATTTCTCCGCCCGCCCAAATCTCTACATAAATTTGCTGCTGTAATCAACTTTAAAAATTGATTGTAGACTCGCTTGTTCTGCTAGTATTACTTTATTGAATATTTTTGATCGATTGGTTAATCTACAGTCCAATTTCTGTGTCCGTCTCTGGCACTTGGATTGCTATTTCTCTCTAGGTCCCAGTTCCTCAAAATCACGGTCCTGAGAGTCGAGAACTGCTGGTTTTCCACCCTCCATTTACCTGGGAGTCAGGTGTGATCACCGTCTAGCCAGTAATTGTTCACTTAATGGCCTGGAAGGAGAGAAAATTAGGCTGAATTTGCATTCGTATTCAAGGGTCAGATTTATCAATCGCTGCTCTGGGGTATTCCACACTTTCGGTTGTTTGTCGCTTTGGATAAGAGCATCTGCTAAATACCTATAATGTGATGTAACATAAAGGCCAGGAAAAGGACTTCAGATGTATTTGAAGCCTTGCACAATCGATCCTGTTCCCTAATTTATCACTCCCATCAAAGGTGCATAGATGGAACGTTGAATCTGCAGGGTTGCAAGATGGAGAACCCGAAGAAGGTGGATAAAAATACTGGTTGGTTGCTCCATTTTCTTCTGCAAAAAACTTCCCGGGGAACAGTTTTCCTGCTCGGAGACAAAATGTGTGTGTGTGCAGTTTTAAGAGGCCATTCGTGTAGCGAGAGCATGGATGGTGGCTCATTTTAAGACTTGCGTGCTACTTAAGCTCTGGAGATCTGTAAAGAAGGGAGCACAATCCCTTTTATTCATGCATTTCTCACAGCTCTGCATATTTGGAAAACACAAGGCGAGGAAAGTGTGAATAAATAAAAAGAATCTCTCTTAATCGCCTTGTGGGCTGTTTTATTTCTCCTCGGCTGCGCGTTATTTCTGTTTTATTTAACAAATGGCGAGTGGTCGGAATCGTGTGCCAACGCTTGCCGCTGGCCTAGTTAATGGGCGAAAACTGGGGCAACTGTTTTTGTGACTTCTGTTAACTGTGCTCTTTTATTGATTTGCCCTGTATGGGTCCAGGCATGAATAATGTATGTAAACTCCACAGCTTCAACTCACAGTCTGTTTGCTGCCATGTCAGATTTAGCGGGGCACGACTCCTCTGACTTTTCATTGGCTGTTTGGGCTCAACCCTCCCCACCCAATGCATTAATTTTGAGCTTCACCATGACAACAGTCCATTTAGTTCTCACTTTATTACCTAGCAATGGACATGAATATCATAAGAGCAATTATTAAATTGCATTCTTTTTAATGACTAATTGTATTTTCAATAGCTTAGAATGTTTCACCCAGTGCTAAGCTTATTATCTTGAAAAATAACTGTTATTGTTGCAGAGTGCGATGCTTGTAATCATATCGGTATGTGAAGAAGGCCTTATGGGTAATGGTGCCTTCTGGGGAATGGTGTTCGACGAGATTCAGTTCGTTATGAGTTTCCTCTCGTTCTGATATGTACTGCTAATTAGGTTATTGGGGTGGCCAATAGGCTGAGAGTTTAAAGGCTTGACTGAGACCTCCGTAGGCTGCTGGTTGAAGTTCCAGAGTAGCCATTATAAGAGAAGCTAACAGGTGCTCATTTCTCTGTAGGTACTGGCCCCTGCTTGGTGTAATCAACTGTAAGTTGCTTTGCATAAAAGTATCAGCTAAATGGTGAACAGTAATGTAAAAATAATGGGTACAGTGGCTCTCTAAGCTCCAGAGACCCTTGGTGTTGGCTCCCATATTCCTCCCTTGAAGCCCTCCAGATCTTGTCTAGCTAGAGACACATCTTCAGTCTTTGGTTGCTTGAATCAGAATGATGGACTGAGGGCCAGTTTCACAGACCTAGATTAAAGTGGTAATCTGTAAGATTTGAATTGGTTTGTTTATATTGACATCTTTGGCAGTAAGCTGTAATTGCAGGTGCGCTTCTGGACCTCATTTCCCATAACTCTTGTCGAGACCCAACAGTGTCGCCTGTATGACGTTGGTAAATTGACGGCTCTTACCAGTTCCACGCCTCCTCAACTCTCATGCAGACAGGAAAGATGCTCTTTGACACGGCAGTTGAACTCAATAAAAGTGAAAACCACATGACGTTAGTCATCCATTAGCGTCATCTCATTCCAGGAACATGTTAGGCTATTATGATAAATCGATTAACTTAAAGGGCTGCCAACTCTCACGCATTCGCCGTGAGAATTTGTGCTTCATTCACGTTCCCGTGCTGTAGTCAGTAATTATTAAATCAACGAAATGCGTGTGTGTCACGATCGTTCAGATTTTTTTAAACGAAATAAGACCATTTGAAACATTTTTATGCAATTCCACTGCTTCCAACCCCTGAGTGAAGAAAAGCGTGAGAAGTCCGGAATCATAATTGATTTCCATATTACTAGTGGTGAAATCCACCGTAACACATGTGAAACTGATAAACTTCAATGCACAAGGAATTCAATCCACCTGAGAATCTCTACAAACGGTCTGATCGAACAATTTCTGACTACAGCACGGGAACGTGAATATGTCATTTAAACTCAAGCCGAATATGTGAAAGTTGAGAGCCCTGCTGAAAACGGTAGTTGGTTAACAGGTAACGTTAGAACTTTTTTTTTTTTTTATAAAATAATTTGTCGAGGCGGTTAACGTAGCTTTTTTCCCGTTTGCTTCCTGAAATTACGTTATAATTTTGGTTTCAGTAGTAGCCTCAACAGAGACTCAGCTAATGTTAGTTTCTACTGTTCACAGTATAGCTACACAGTATGGTATTTGCCATTGCCATTGGGTAGACGTCAGAAGGAATCCAGAAGCGGTACTTTCCGCTTCTTGGAAGGCTGCATTTTTAACGGTCCTCCCTTAATTCCATCCATAAAACTGAAATAGTGTAAGGGACAAGTTAGATTTAGGGTTAGGGGATAGAGCCAAGGTTCAGGTTAGGGAACGTACCACTACTGGATCCCTTCTGACGTCTACCTTGCCATCGCTTCTCCCGGGGTTCCTTACTTCCTTCAAGCTAGCTTGCGGCTCCTCCTACCTTCTGGATAGCCTGGAATCCATCCGTATCAAGCTTTGGTCGCTCCCAACGGTCACTTGCTTGTACGTCTGGCCTCAGTCGGTAGGCCAGCGTTTGACTTTCAAATATTCACACAAAATCCATGCAAGATCTGTGATTGGCTGACAGTCACAAGGGTGCCCCCCTCCCCCCTTTAGACAGACTTAAAAATAAATAAAAATACCACAGTTTTGCATTCAACGGAAGTCCCGCCTCCCGGCTCGTGTTTATACAAGTATTCATCTGAGTGGCAGCAGAGTCTCTGGGCAATGAACGAGCCGGGAGGCGGGAGTTCCATTGAATGCGCAAGCTTACTTGAAGCAGAACTGTGGTATTTTATTATTTTTAGCGAAAAATAGCTGCGTTTCTAGAGTTCTGAGGATACGAGTGGACAAAGCAGACTTGGATTATACTGGACGATGTGTTGGACGATGGTTTGAAAGTTTGTCAATGGACGTTTTGTGGAGTTTTCCCATTGCTACTGGCAAGGACCCCATTTGCTTCCAGCAAAAAAAAGGATTTTGGATAATTTTTCAAAACTCTCCAGTGGCCATAAAGTTGCGCCAGGTGAAGAACAACTCCGTCCGTTCAAGACATCTAATGGTGAGTAATTGATATACAAATTATAGTTTTTGGGTGGAGAATCACTTTAATCTAGCTGATGCAATCATGCCCTTCGATCTATAGCTAATGCCGATTACAGTGAAATGCGTTATGTAATTTGAGTATTATTTAATTTAGCCTTTATTATACGGGAATCCCACTGAAATGAACAAAATGCAGATATGGGCAAACATTATCCTGTTCAAAACCTAACAACCACTCCAAGAGTAAACGCAAGCAAGCCACAATCTAATTTTTAAGCTCATGTCAAATAACATTCACAAATGCTGTTGCTGGCCAGCTAACTGATATTCGATTGTGGTTCTCGCGAAGAGCAGAAAACATGAATATGCATATATTCACTTAATTAGTGACGTAAGGGCTAAACGCTGGCTATACGACTGAGGCCAGACTGATAAGTCGGTGACCGTTGGGAGCGACCAGCGCTTTATCAGTATGGATTCCAGGCTACCTTCTGGACAGAACAAACACTGCTTACTGACGTAAAAAGCGTCACTAGATGTGCGCCTGTATTTGATTATAGCGCGGGAATGTCGCCACAGACACACTGATCGCTTTACCTGGCAAAGAATGAAATACAAGTGCTTTCATCAGTGGGTCATAGGCCCAATCACCGTTGTTTTATCCCCCCTCTCTGATGGACACCTACTTAACAGACAGTAATGAGATGGAAATCTTACGGATTACCACTTTAAAGCCTAGACCTTGAGTAAATGGTGTTTCCAACTCCTTAGCTCCTGAAGTTCTGGCTACCACTGCACCCATCCTTGGCAGCCTTTTCTACAGCCAGACGGCTACCATCTTAAGCTATTTTGTGAGTCAGTAGTTGCTCACTCGTGTTCGTATTAGTTATTATCAATTTGTCATTCATATCCATATGCATGTCATATCCACATAACCACAAAAAAGTAAAGCTTGAACCCAAAGGGCATTTGCTGCAAATGACTATTGCGATTTGTCCTTTCTTGATAACAATAAGGAGTAGTGTTGCATGTTTGCCCCACTTTTTGAATTATCCCACTGGTTTAAGGGAGTAAAACCTGGAATATTCTGAAATTCCTAGTGCCTGTAAACCACCAGACATTCGCCTGACTGTTGAATGTGTTTGAAGCACAACATGCCCCCCCCCCAAGTCTCACTCTGTCTGGAGTCCCTGCGTTGTTTTGGTTTCCACCTGAAATTCTTTCTCGAAGCTCTACCACTGTCCGCAGTCTGCATGTTTTTCTGCCTTTGTGAGGATGTACGCACCCTCTGCTGAAGAGATAAAGATGGAACAAGATGTCCATCTGCAAATTATCTAACTCGCTTATTCCTGGTCAGGGTCACAAGGGGACTTTAACCTATCCCAGCATCACATGAGCGAAGCACATCACAGTTCACTAATCCATAAGGGATTGTTCACTATTCAGTGCAAACTGAGCTGTCTAGCTGGCCTGATGCATGTCTTTGAACGGTTGGAGGAAAATGGAGTATGTGCAGGAATCCTATGTAAACATGGGGAGAACAGACTTATTGCTGTAAAGAGGCAGTGCTACCCACTGTGCCACCCTAAGCCAGGATGTTTTTTTTTTTTTTTTTTTTAGAAAAAAGGAATATATGGCTATTAACCCTTAACCCCAAGGTGAAAGATCTCAAATATGTTACAACATTCATAATTGAATGTTGTAATACTGATCTTGTAGTAACTACTGGTTAATTGAAACCTATGAAGTGCGCGAACATTGACTGAAGAATTATGAAAAAAGTGTTTTAATAAAACTCTTCAAAGGTCCTGTCAAGATTTGAAGAGCATGGGCTTGGATTCTGCCTGCATTTTATAAGATGCTCTTTGGCATGTTTCTTCATCTTCACCTTGGTTGAGAAGTATCACAGCTGTGGAAACTAGAGGAGGATGATCTACGGACCAAAATATGTTTGGAGTATTTTTTTAGAGAGAAGAATTTATTCTTCTGCTGAATATGGAAACTGTAGCTTGCCCCCAATTCAGCATGCTGAGCGCAACAAAATTACCAAACAGCACAACCAGACTATGCTACGGCCAGAAAATTGACCCTGTTCTCTTTATACATCAATCAGAGAAAGAGTACGTGTTGAGATGTAGTATTCTGTTTTAAATCCAGCCTGGGGCCTGTCTGTGTGGAGTTTGCAGGTTTTCAATGTTTTCCTCCGCATACTTCAATGTCCCACAGTCGAAAGACATAAATGCTAAGACAACTTGAGGCTGTAAATTGCATGGAATGGTCTGTAATCCCTGCTATAGATGCCTTTGATAATGCCTTTGTCCGTGTCTTTGCCAGTCGTTTGTCGTCTGTGGTTTGGCTTAATGACCTTACAGTTACTGGCACCAATGTTTCCTATCACCTCATGATGTTTTTGCATCTTCTTTGTGTCGGAGAGGTCAAAATTAAGCATCTTTTGATTTCAAATATCTGGGTTTGAAGCCAAAACGAATATGAAATACACTTTAATTTCTCCTATCCATTTTAAATATATTAATGATCAACTGATTATCTCCTTGAATGGCCCTGGATGCTGACATGGCTTGATATTAGTGCTACTACTGTGTCAGAAAGGTGTGTCCAATGCTAACGTGCATAAATCATGTGGTTGTGACATAGCAGTTGAGCAATATATCATTTGGCTCCGTGTTGGAGTGTGACATTCACGTTGCTGGTTTCATAAACATGTTCGTTTCCTGCTCTCTTAGTGCGACCGCCCACCCAGTCTATCACTTCAAGCTTTTTCTGGGCTGCAGTCTCGCTTCAATGGCGGAAGCAGGAGGCTCTGCTCAACTGGGTGGAGATGAGCTCTCATTACAAAGAGGAAAGATGGGGAAAGTACCTTGTTGTTAATGATCTTTAGGGTGTGTCAACCCCCCCCACCCACTCACAAAAAACAATCTTTTCATTTTTAACTTTGCACCTCCTCAGCACTTTACTCCGTGGATGAATGCAAATATTGCCTTCTCTGATGAGCACAGGAATAATGGCTTCCCCCCAATGAGCACACTCTACCCCGGCCCCCCTATAGTGGTGTCTTGGTAGGATGACATTTGGGGTTTTCCTTACTTTACCTTCTTTAAAAACAGAAAAAAACTGTAGCAAAGCCATTTACGGTGAAGCGTATTGCGTCATGGCCAAGCGTTTTACCAGATGGTTACAAATGGTTGACTGAGAAGTTGTAACGTTGAGGCTGAAATCAGTTGGGACTCTGCTGTGCGATTAGATCTGGCACCACAATTACCGAAATGGGTGGAGAATTACCTCAGCTTACCCTGGAGCCTAGTGTGTGCTGTCTAACACTAAAACTTGGCTGTCGGACCATCACCATTGTGTCTGGTTGTTCTCTTTGGACCTTTGGTCTCCAATTGATGTGGTTGAATGTGTAAATATCATAGCTGTGCTCAAACTCATTGCATTTTGTGCCCTCTTTAACCGTGCCTGTGTACTTCACTCAGCAGTACGCTTCTCACTACATGAGTACACACTCACAAGGGAGCACGAGAATGATGTTTCATTATATGTGCCAAGATAGCGAGGGTAGGGTTTTGCTGTGTCGGTCTCATCAAGATATTTCAAAAAGTTTTGAATGGATTTACCTGTATACTTGTCAAAAGTTTCAGACTGAGTCACAACGAACGGCGAAGAGGTATAATTCTGTTAAATACGGATTTTGCACCTACTGAGTGCATCTTCTGCTTATTGTTGTGTTTGATGCATTTTTGAACCATTTTATCTCTATTTTGAAAAGCCAAACTGCACTTTCAGCACTCAGTGCAGTCCCCTCTGCTTTTGATTCAGGCGAGCATATTCCGCTCTCTGAAGTGGCATCTTACCACCCCGCCAGATCTCAGCAGGTGCAATTTTAGATGGCTGATGGACCAGCAGGGGTCGGTAGTGTGCGATCTGATTCTGTAGTCACTTTGTTCCTTAACGGAATGAGCCATTCAGTCGAGGCATAAAGGGTGTGTGTGTGTGTGTGTGTGTGTGTGTGTGTGTGTATTTGTTGCGCGGGTGTACATGAAAATATGAGTGTCCTTACAAGTGTCTTTGTATGTGTTGTAAGGAATCCTAAAATACATGAACAAAACACACCAGATCATCCTGTGGGCAGGTTTCTGCGGATTTCTTTGATTGCACCAATTTTATTGCTGCTCATTTACAAAATGAAATCGGGGGCATTTCTGGTCATGATGAATCAAAATTTAGTCCATCCTTTGGGCTAAAGCTTTTTCATAAATTGCAAAAATCCAAAACTGCACTGTTTCGCCCATCTCAATACATTACTTTTCCCAAGTGAGAAAACCGAATAGGATCATCCTCCATAAAAATAACAAATTAAAAAGCTATAAAAATGCCAGGGCTATCCACATAGCAGTGATGAATATGCAGCGTATCTTGTAGCCTACGACTGGCTGTCTCATTTAGATGACGGACTCGCTCACTTTTTTTGATGATCTTACGCCTGGCTGCGTTCTGCCTTTCCAACCCTTCCTTTAAATCAGTTCTGGCACGGTGTGTCTTCAGAGCTGGCTAAAGCTAACACTGCCTTGTGGGCCAATTTGTATGGGTGAGCTGTGCGCTTGAGAATGGATATCTTAGAACTTTTTCTGTCAGGCTGTCCTTTACATTGCTTTATGTGTGTTTGCACGTGACAGAGTTTGTGCGTGTGTATGCATGAGTATGAATGTGCGTTCGTGTAAGTGGGTGTATATATATGTGTGTGTTTGTGTGTGTGTGTGTTGTGTTAGTATGTTTGTGCGTTTGTGTGTTAGCATTCATGTGTGTCCGTGCAGTTGTGTGTCAGTTTTTAAGGTGGTTTTCTTTGGCAGAATCTTAATGGAGATCTTCATGAATTCTTTGGAGGAAGACCGGATATGTGTTGCCCTTGTGCTTTTTAAGGAAGCATCGGTCAGACTTTAGATGAAATGTTGCTCATAAAGGCTTTATACAGCATGTACAAATATAATTCCTTCATAAATGAGACATAATGTCTACATAAATCATACATAAGCAAATGTCATGCTTTGTAATGCTTATGTAGACATTATATCTCATTTATGAATGCATTATAGATGCTGTATAAAGCCTTTATGAGCAACACTTCATTTAAAGTGTGACCGAAGCATCCTGAGAGAGAGAGAGAGAGAGAGAGAGAGAGAGAGAGAGAGAGAGAGATTTAAGTCCAGGAGAGAGAGTGATGGGAGAAATAGAGAGACAGAGTGAGATAAGTCCAGGAGAGAGAGAGTGTGATGGGAGAGAGAGAGTGTGCGATTAAAGTGCAGGAGAGAGAATGATGGGAGAGATAGAGAGAGAGAGAGTGAGATAAGTCCAGGAAAGAGAGTGATGGGAGAAATAGAGAGAGAGAGTGAGATAAGTCCAGGAGAGAGAGAGTGTGATGGGAGAGAGAGAGTGTGTGATTAAAGTGCAGGAGAGAGTGTGATGGGAGTGAGAGAAACAGGGAGAGCGACAGAGAGAAAGAGAGCTGTGGTGGAGATGAGGAACAGCAGGGAAAACAAGATGGATGGGAGAGAGTGAGAGAATGACAAAGTGAGAAAGAGAGAGAAGGGCGTGGACTGGGAATAAGAGACAGGATAAAGGAGAGAAAGCAAAAGAAAGAGAGGCTGGCAGACGTGTGACTGCACTGGGACAAGCCCACGAGCGCCTGCGCCCGAGTGACTCCAGTCTGACCCGAGTATCCCTCTGACTGCACGTCTGGACCAAAGTCTAATGCATCTCCCCACACTCCCTCACAACATCAGCCTATATCAGCAAAACTAGGGGGGGCAGCGTCCCGTTTGCCACACTGCCTCATTAATAAGGAGCCACTTTTTGCGTTTCTCCTGAGCCTCTGTAGTATCCATACCCTCACTGGGTGAGCCAACTTACCCAGCACATTTCAATTTTTCCCCTTTTCTTTAGTTTCTGCTAAAGGTTTTACAGAACACAGTATAGTACTGTATTCTGCAGTTCATGGTTCATGGTGTATATTTGGTTCCATGTTTTGTTTAGGGTGGTTATCCAACCAATTGTGTAATCCAGGTTTGTGTTAGATGGTGTAGCAGCCCAGATTAACCCCCTGCCAAGCTATACCCAAGGTATAAAATGGCCCTAGCCCTAGGCATAGTGTTAGCCAGAATGGAATCTCAGGGTCTCACCCCAGCGACCAGGCCAACTTGGCCAAGACGAAACCACTTACGCAGTGTTTCCCACAGAATTTTGGGAGAATATGGGGGCACATTTGTGGTGGCAGACCAGTGTCTGAGGGGGTCATTCTCATTTTGTTGAGTGGGGGGGGGCGGATTCCCATTTTGCGGCTGTTGAGCATATTCAGACTATGGCGGGGGTTAATTACATTATGGCAGGCCGCCATAATCTCGTCTATGTGTGGGAAACACTGCTACGGTAGAGGTTCATCCCATCGAACCGGCTTGTTGCAAACAAAATAATCTAGCGATTGCTTTTAAAGCACAAAAAGAAACAAATGTCTCCCCCACCCCAACGCAGCCCCCCCCCATTCATGTTCATAGACTGTAAAAGGCACATCCCCATACAATATTTAAAGATTGTGCAAGGTTTGATGTTAATTTGATGTTACAACCCAGAAATAGTGGGAATGCCGACGCGAATGCAGACGGGAAACTGTGCAAAAACAATATGTCTCCCCTCCCTCCTGGGAGGAGACACAATAACTGATGGGTATTTCTTGCCATTGACACAGAAGATAAAGTCAAAGACGCCACTTCAATTCAAAACACCACATTTAATTATACAAGAACTCATCTTAAATATACAGCTGTACTTGCATCCAAACATGAGGACATTAGTGTATTTAGTTCACTAAAAGGAACTGTGAATAAAAGAAAATCATGGCATTATTGAAACCTCAAACCTAAATTAATTCAATACTGTACTATGTCGCTGGGAAAACCTGAAGTGATCTTCGACGGTACGCATGCGCCGAGTGCGGACAGTCTCGATTTGAACTATCCCGAAGAATACTGGGAACAGCCTAAGGACGTCTCATGCTGAATGCCTTAGACTGAATACAAGCCTGAAGACAGTACTTTTATTTATTAAAATTGGTGATGCCACAACTTTATTTAGCTTGTTTAGAACAGAGATTCTGACCGAACACTGACCGAAGCGATTTCCCTCAACTGGGGTTCCAAGCTTGGCCAGTCCATCCGTGAGTCACCAGCTCAGCGCGAAGCAGTATCCGGGGCGATCTCTCAGTTGAGAATATAGCCCGGCCTGCAAAAAGTTTTTTCCCCCACTCCGGTTCTGAGCTCAAATATAACATACAAAATATGACCAATCACTTCTCGTGTCAGAGCCGCACACATAAAAACTTGAGTAACGGTTAGCGCTTAGGGAGCCTTTTTGGCATGCATTAACACTTGGAATGACAAGACGTGCACTCGGAAGCCTTTTTGATGTATGGACGGTATCGCACAAGTTTCCTAGCTCGCCTCGCGATTTCAGAACACAATCAACATGATCAAAATAACTTGTAGGAAATCGCCATCTATGTGATCAAGAGACAAGCAGTTTCAACGTGGCAGAACTGTTAGCTTTTACACGTAGTTCATATCAGCTGCAGTAGATGGAATATCATCTCGCCTAAAGATTGTCATTTCAAATTAATTATTAATAGGAATATTCACCCAATTCTACCATTAGTATGAAACATGTCTCCATTAGAATTGTATTTTATATCCTGTGGGCTCGGTTTACTATGGAGGGCGTTTACGCAGGGCGTATCTAGCCAAGAACCTATGGAAAGCCGAAAGTGCCACAATTCGCCACTAATTCCACGCGTCTTATCTTAAAACGCAGTAAAAAACGCGCGTTTCTCGGTAAAAGCGGCGTAAAAAATTTCCTCTAGCAACACAGAAGAGCAACACAGCAGGCAAGTCTCATGGATCCTGTGTTCTGGTCTCGCTGTGCTCTCTGCTGATTGGTTTCAGAAACATTGAACTTACTGGCTGTGTTAAACAGAAGGCAGGGCTCATTATCATCCGGAAAAACGCTGTGAATGGCCGCGTTTTATGGACGCTTATGACGGCGTAAAAAGCGGCGTTCAAGTTCCTCTCCAAAACGCCGTAAAAAACGGGCGTCTATTACGGCACTTTTGTCGCGTAAAAAGCGGCGTTTTACAGCTTCCTGCAAAAGCGCCGTAAAAAGCAGCGCTTTATGCAAGTAAAACGCCGTTTTTTACGCCGCTTTTACTGAGAAACGCGCGTTTTTTACGGCGTTTTAAGATAAGACGCGTGGAATTAGTGGCGAATTATGGCACTTTCGGCTTTCCATAAGAACCAGCCTACATCGCGCCAAAACTGCATATCGAAATACAATACATGGTGTATTGTATTTCAATGCGAGGTTTTTGGCACAGAGCTCGAAATACAATACACACATCGAAAAATACAATACATGTGTAACAATAAATACAATACAAACATACTTTGTTTTTCAATGTCGGTCAGGATTATTCATGACAAAATTAAATACAATACACACACTGAAATACAATGCACATCTTGAAATACAATAAACATCTCAAAAATACAATACGGTTGTATTGTTTTAATTTTGGCACAAATATTCCTGAGTCACATTGAAAAACAAACCATTTTTGTTTTGTATTTACTGTTACACATGTATTGTATTTCAATAAGTGTATTGTATTGAATTATGGCACAAATCACCCTCCATAGATTTCAAGAGAGAGCCAATAAGGAAATGATATAGGTCTTGCGCCACAAGTGGATCAGCTGGGGATGAAATCTGGCGACTGTTGAACTTCTAAGAGCGGACAGCCGGCGACATGATTCTAAAATAAATAAGCGGAGCCACGATTACCAAAATATATACTGAACAACAAAAAAATGCAAGTTAATTAAAGGCAGACTGGAAAATACGTTTGCGCGTAATTATTTTAGGAAATCAAATTTATTACTAGCAAATGCACATTTCCACTCCTTTCATCAAATTTTTCTTTATTTTGCGGCCACTTTGACTGAGTAACCATAAGAGTACATTAACTAACTAGCTAACTTGCGTTTCTTTTATTGCTCAGTATATGTACATGTTTTTCTTTCTGGCTACATTTACTCAAATGCCCGATTTCTGATAAACAAGTTTCAATTGCCGACACTCACACACCGATACGAATAAAAACTACTTGAAGGGGCTTCAAAAGGGGTATTGAATCTAACAAATCAGTATAAGGCAGAGCATTTTGAAACACAGACCAGTGAGAAAAATGCTCTTGGACATCTACGTTATCAATGTAAGCACTGATCTACCTCAAAAGCAACTCTTTTACAAGTGGACAATGCCCAGTTGCGCACACACGCTACGAGACTTGGCTATGGCGCCAATGTGTGGGGGACAGAAAAGACAGAAGTGCGCGGATTGGTCATATGTTAATGAGTTTATATTTGAGCCCAATTTCGCGCAAGGCCTACCAAACTTCAGTTCACTCAAGAATTAAAGTCAAGTGGACTCCGCAGATTTTCGGGACAACCATTGTTATCTATACAAATGCTCGCCCGTCTCACCTATAGGCAATTTAATGCTGGAAACGGCCGGACCCGTCTCAACTCAGACTTACCCGTCTCAGCGTCTCAGGTAAACATTGCCCGTCTCAAAGATGGGGAGACGGGCGGCTAGCTAACGCTATGGCTCTAGGGTATAAACTGGGCTAACGCAGATTACAGTATACCCAGGGTATAAAACAGGCTAGCCCACTTTAACCATGGGTATACTCTGGGCTGGGGGTATACTTTGGGCTGATACACCAGGCCCTGCTACAATAAGAATAAACCCAGGCTTGCTTATGTCCATCTCGATTGGTCCTGGGAGAGGCTGAACACTAATTATCCTGCTGCTTGCACTGCTGTGGCTCTGTGTTTTGGGGTCATATGGACATCACTGATTCTCACGACAGTGGTTGCAGTTGAATAAGGTGAGATAGTCTGAGGCGATCCAGACTAAGGCTTTTCAGATTAATACCGCCGTGCCAAATGGACATGGTGTGACTGCACATATGACTTTGTCAATATAAATGCTCCTGTTGCTAGGTTCACTGCTCTCATTGGCTATTGAGATCTGCTTGTTCTGTGCAGGTTAACAACTGCCTTTGCCGCACGTTTTAGAGACCATTTCATGTTCACATTAACAACCGTGTGATCGACTTGATAACCTTGGCTACCGTAACCATCCACGTAACAAGTGTATCTCTTCCACAGAAAAATGGTTTCCAAGCACATAATTAACTCTCTGTACTCCGCACAATAACACTCACTACATTTCCCATGCATATTAGCAACTATGTGCATTCAACACAATATCAGCGGTCCTGTTTCCTATGCTAATAACAACTGTGTAACAGAAACTGGCCACATTTTCCATGTATATGAGCAATGACTATTTGCTGCATGCATTAATAGCTACTTGGTTTCCTCTGCGTGTTAAAAATGACTGCATTTTCTGTGCTTATTAAAAACTACATTTCATTTCATATTTACGATGCCCATTTGAAGCCACTTAATTGGTTTCAAAATTATATTTTTCCTGTAGCGCTGGTTCAGGTTTTAAAATGTCAATAAGGACAATGAGAAATGCTATTTAAACTACTGAAGACCATTTTACCCAGAGGGTACCTGCTTTTCAACAGATCCTAAACCCTGGCATACTGCTTCGCCGTTCAGACTTCTTCTGCGTTATTAGACCTTAATAATTCCGACAGCAAGCTGCCAGGCAGCACTAATCTCATATAAATACAGTGATAGCCTTGGGGTCGCCACGCTCGCCGTTACCTGCTGTTAAACCCATCCGTTTCTGTGTTATTTTTGTACATTCATACTCAAAAGTGAACATATGGTCTTCGTGGTTCAGTTGGTTTGGTGAAGAAGTATGCACACATTCAACATCTGTCACACCTTGGACACTCAACTGTATGGTTTAGGCAATGCAAAACACATAGGGGTAACGAAGAACAAAGAGAGCAGCAAGAATTTATTCCAGTGGCTCAAAACGGAAGTTTTCTTCATTTATACACTGAGCATTTCAAGTGAGCCTCTGGTGTGAAGACTTTGAAAACCATAATTTTGAAGCCAGCAGGCTTTTCTATGTGCACCATATCCCAGTGTGTAAGAGGCAATGCCTCATCTCTTTGTTGGCCTAAATGCAAGAGGTGACACACCCCAGTATCCTTATATTCCACCCTCTCCAGCCCAAACCCCCCCCTTTGTACACTGACATCATCATTTTCTGAAGGATATCCTTCGGCAATTGTTGCCAGGATCACTTTTGGAGCGTCTCATTGGGTGTTTATGAGCCTCTCATTTATTCCCTGTTGAGTTGTAGCCTGAGGCCAGTACACATCTACTTTAGGGGGGAGTGGAGTCTTGGCACACAGCCTCCATCTGTACAAGTGTCCCCCCTGGTATATAACTGACAAGGCGCGTTTGTTAGCACGTTAGCCCCTGACGCTAATGGCATTGTGACGCTCGGTTAACTCAGCGAGATCTGCTCAGAATCTTGAAATCCTCAGTGGCTGTGTCTTTTCATCTGTTCAGATGGTGCTTGACCTCACCCCAACATTGCACTTTTTCAGGATATATCCCAGTCCCCCCACATCTGTATCTTGGTCTTCCACCTCTCTAGTCATTATGGTACAGTGCACATGTTGTAATTTGTCTATTGTTGAGCAGCTCTTGCTGCAGTAGTCATTGTTCATATATACAACTTTTGTAATCTCTCCTTAACTCTTGCCATTTTAGCCCATCTTTACAATCTATTCTTTGGTTGATGTTCGTGGCTATGAATTGACCTCCTCTGGCTTGCACTTGTTTTTCACTTCAGAACTTTATCCGGAAAGGGCCGAAGTGGCTGCTCACTCACCTGAGACTACCAATCAAGGGGCGTATCCGAGTACTTTTATGACTTTACTATACAGTTTACAGAAACCTGCATGTGAAATTTGCAGCATGTTGGAATCCTTTGGGTGGATCAAACTGTGAACGAATGATACCCAGATGTCTCATTGCAGTCGGCAGATTTCAGCTGTGCGCTACCGATTGCCTGTCCGCTATCCCTTAAAGCTACTCACCCTGAGATGATTAGCCGTTTTCAAGATGACTGAGTTAGCAATAGCTCTTTGTAGAAAACAATCAAATAAATGATACATAAAGTGAATGGGATTGATACATTAGCCTGTGTCATTGAAGATATTTTAATGCCTTCAATTCTGAGGCAAAGTTGTGTCTTCAAATTTTCGCGGGGGTAAGGCTATGCTATGGCATAGGTAAAACAGATCAGGAGGTGGACAAAATGACGGCTTTGTAGTTAACCCAAGATCATGAATATGGTGCAGATGCAGACACATTATAATTACTACATTGATGGTTGAGGCGTAGGTAATGGGTATCAAACCAGATCCTAGACTGTACAAGCAGATTCAATGTGGGTATTTGGTTGGGCCAAAGGTCTTTTGCAAAGATTCTAGGAGTTGATTAGTTGAGTCAGGTGTGTAACTATTTTGAATGGAAGCTTCTTCTACCCATGAAAGTCCATTCTGGGCAAGGTTAAGGACCTCTGCTGTAGAGAATGGTCTGCCAAATAATGTTGTGAAAGTGCAGATACTGCTTTTTTGTCTCTGTGCTGAATGGTAAGAAGTTTTTGCACGTCCTCTCTTTGTTTCAAAAAGGCAGAGGCCTTGTCCTTCAGCAAACGATGCTAACAGCAAGCTGAAATCTGCATTGTCTGCATTTCTTATTTTCAGTGTTTGAAAGACAAAAATAATATAATGGGGGGGTGAGTTCTGAGTATGCAAATGTTTTGTTTTTCTCCATTGAGGAACCCTTTTTGGTCCTTTATCGAACCTCTCTGGCATTGGTGTGGGAAGGATGAAAGCTGCGAGATCAATATCGCCCCAACAAAGAGACCTGGAACCAGGCTGGCTTCCTCTATGCATAGCTCTTTAGGAAACATTTTTTTTTTTTTTGTCTGAATGTGTGCATGAGCTGATGGCTTACAAAGGAAGGGAAGTAGCCTGGATCATGCCTTGCTCACTTAATTTGCTGCCGGAAAGTAACACCAAAGACAGCATTAAAGCCCTACTTTACAGATACACGAGGAAGATGCTTTAATGTTGTAATGCTGTGCAGATACATCCTTAGATTCCCTCTTAAGGTCTGCTGAGTACGGTAGCCAGCCAGTGGGATATCGTCCAAAGCACCTGTGTTCTCAATTACGGAAATATGGAAATGCACTTCCACTTAGAGGTCCCTGTGGTGTCTCAGCCTAGGTAACATGATACTTCAGTTCTCTGCTTTAACCCTTTGTAGAGTCAATTTTTTTGGAATGTTTTCCCATAATTGTGTTTTCTAGAACTCTCTTGTGTTCAGTTACTAGTAATTATTGTTACACCGGGAGGATGTTTCCACTGAATGCTGGGCTGCCCTACTTAGTTCCTGGAGATCTTCCGACCCATTGGTTTTTGCCCCAGCCCTATCTAAACACACCTCATTCAACAGCTAGGCTGTCTTGTGGAGCTGTTAATTAGTAGAGTCAAATGTGCCAGATTAGAGTTTGAATGAAAACCTATGGATGATAGCTCTAGAGGAACAGGATTGGGCAACCCCTGCCTAGAAGGTTTAAAGTGGCAGCAAGACTTTCTGAGGCCACCATTTAGGGGAATAGGGCTATACTAAGCAATTTGTGTCATGCAAATCATACTCCACTACTGTCTTGGAGTTGCAGCCAGTTGAGCTGTTCTTTTTTCTGCGTCAATCAACACATTGTAGTCATCGCTTCTTCATATCGAATACTGAAAGCACTACATCTCTTCTGTTATTAGTTTTTTGTGACCTGGTTAGCTTTTCATATTTAAATTTGGAGGGCCATCCTCTTAGGGGGAACGTAATAAATCACGCCTCTCGCGCTGAGCGCTTTGGGAAGATCCTGGAAACGAGTGAGAGAGTGGGAGAGGGAGAGAGAGAACGGTAATTAGATTCGGAGAGCGACTCGGGAGAGAGGAAGTCAGTCCTCAGTTTCTGTATGTTGAACAAAGGGCCAGATGCAACCCTAATTTAGCCACCCCCTCTCTCCCATGCTCTCGCGCCTCTGAATAGTGGCTCCCGCATACCCTACAGGTTCTCGCCAGAATCCCACTGTGAGGCTACCAGTGGCAGACCTTCGAGGACGACGGCGATGAAGGTGATAAGAAAAAAAAAAAACGTGTGCACGACACAACACTAATGCTTCCGAAAATAAAGCACTCCTGGATTTCTTGGCAGAACGTGAATGAGAGGAAATGAGTTTGGGAAGTGCAGTGTTTCCCATACATTGACGAGATTATGGCGGCCCGCCATAATCTAATTTCCCCCCCCCGCTCAACAAAATGAGAATCATCCCCCCCCCCACTCAACAAAATAAGAATGATCCCCTCCCCGCTCAAGAAAAAAAGAGAATGACCCCCCCAGACATTGGTCTGCCACCACATATGTGCCCCCATATTCTCCCAAAATTCTGTGGGAAACACTGAAGTGTATTGCATTAAACCTACTGTTGAAGCAAGCTCTCTTTCAAGCAGGGTTTAAAGCGTCAGGGCTGGGGGCCTGGGGAAGTGGGTGGGTTCAATCCTGTCCCATGTCCCCTGCCTGTCGCTGGCCTTTTCCGATCTCTTGCACCGATTCCGTTCCATTGGGATTCGCTGCAAGTATTCAAACAGTATTAGTGCAAATGATGCTCATGTACAGGGCAGTACATTATCATTTAGATGGCGACTTTGCACTCCAGCACTTTGTTTTTCATAAGTGATGAATATGAGGCTGAAGTATAGATTGTCTTGAGCTTATGTTTGGTCTGTATTAACATGCATTTTGTGTGACCCAGGTAGGAAGTGTGGCTCTTTTTACTGTCTATGTCTAAACAGTATTTTTGGTCTGCTCTGTAAGCCATGCTAAAAGGCTGTTAGAGTAACTGAAGTGCCTGACATTGTGTTCTTAATGTTTTGGGCCTCTCTACCTGTAAGAACATACTGCAGCAATGGAACCTGGCCATAAAAAGCGTACTACACAACTGTGCCCACCATTTAGAAGAATAGGGCTACACTAAGCAATTTGTGTCATGCAAATCATACTCCACTACTGTCTTGGAGTCGCAGGAGCATACAGTAATTCAGTGATACTGTTTTCTAGAGAGAAGTAAATAAGCTTGACTGTGCATGTTAGCTTGCGTTGGCTGCTTCAGTTATGGACTTCCTGCAGTGATTTTTGTAGCCTCGTGCTGGAAGCTGGAAACATTCCAGAGTCTTATCTAGCTAGTGCATGTGAAGTCTGATAAAATAACTATGGGAAACGTGAGGATTAAGTTCTAGAGCGGGTGTATCATTAAGTACATGTCAGCAGGGGAGACTGGGGTCCAATGAGCCATGGGGACCAATGAGCCATATCACTATTTTACATATCACTATGCCAAAGGTGTTTGAAATAGGCAAAATGGTGATATGGCTCATTTATCCCCATGACTCATCAGTCAATGGTCAAATATTTTGCCTATTTTAAGCAGCTCTGTCATCGATTGATCGCAGAATAGTGATATAGCTCATTGGTTCTCATGGCTCTTCGGACCCCGGTTTCCCCTATACCTTATACAATTGTCAATAGTACAACTTAACATAAACTTTAACATCTTGGAAATGAAAGTTAATTTTGTGTTGAATTTGAAGTGTATCACTGTGTAATTACTAAATTTTGGAGAAATAATGTTTTCGATCATCCTGCCGGTTTGTAATAATCCTTTGTAGAGGAATAATTACTAGGTTTTCAGGAAATAAAGTTTTTACTTTAATGATGGGTGACTCTTGTCATCTTTCAGGGAAATGTACTGTACTTAGAGGGTGATTATATTACAAGCTGCTTATTGTTATTACATTTTGTTACCAGTTTATGACTTTGGCAGGTGTGTCACCCCTCCATCCCCACACCGCATGGCTGTGGCTTTTTTTTTACCCACCATGAAACTTTCTCATCTGCCTTTCATCTTTTTCATGTCCTCTCTCTTTTCCACCTGGGCGATGAAGCGAAGACGATCCTACAATCCATTTCAGAGAAAAAAATCAATTCTACCGGGTCACAGTCTCCCGCGTCTGGGGCTAAACTCTCAAGAACATGATTTGGAAAAAGTGGCTGAACTGGTCTCTGGGTTACACAAGGCGCTTAAGAGTGTCTTAAGAACATTATTGTACCTTGCAGGTTGCTTTTGGGAATTTAGGCATTTGAAACTGAACCTTAATTGCTGAGGGTGCACTGGGGTTCACGACCTAATTTTTTCAAAAGTAGCTTCATCATGGCAACTTCGGATGCCATCGAGAAGGCGTCACTCTAGAGAGACGAGCAAAAAAATGAACTGTACCTCACGGTTACCTTTGCCTGTTTGTGGTCAAAATTAGTCTTAATTGGTCAAATTAGTGTTTAATTTTCACGAAGAAAAATCACTCCAAATGTTTTTAAAACCTGAACTTGGTGGCCTTAGCTTATTTTCTGTGCAGAATATGCGTAAGAACACTTTCTTGGAGTTGAGAGGTAGATGACTTTGCCTCATACCCATGTTTTCTTTCCAAAAAGAGCAAGAGGGTTGAGCACGTTGCCACACATTTTAACAGTCACTGGCATATAAATCAAATCTTGTTTTCTTCACTAAATTGGTGAAGTTATCATTTATGCCCTCTGTGGCTCTCAGTGGCACAGCTCAGTGGGTAGACTGAAATCATACAGCACCTATTCTCTCAGAAAAATATGGAAGTCCTGGTATAAGATGCTCAAGTTAATTCCTCCCTTGATATAATGCCTGTACATGAGAAAAAGTTTCCTTCTTCTGGTGATCACTGGACTTACCCTTAACACTGGACACAACCTCTTGCCCTGGTTATCGGTGGGCCTACATTCAATCTGATTTACGACTATATACCTTGTGTTACATGTCGGAGGATTTAATGATTTTACTTGTGCTGCTCTAATTCTGTTTGGCTTAATCTCTCGCTTTGCTGAATCATACTCTCAGCGCACTGCATGGTTTGAAATTATGCACGCCCTTATTTCTGCACTAATTTGTGGGATGTGTACAGCAACTGAAGTGTTTAACGTCTGGTAATGAATAATCATGTTCACTTGCTGGCTGTTTATGTAATGAGCATTCATGAGTTATTTAATTTACATTGGCCGCATATCACTCGCAACGTCAGCCACAACGACGGTCGGTATCGACATTTGCAGACTTTTATGACAGTGGAATATGCAACTGATGTGAGCATAAGCAGTGAAAGGCTGCCGAAATTGCTGAAAACTGAAACATTTCAAGTTTCAGGGATGTTTAACTGTCAGCTGAGCTGCGCGTTTATGTAAGTTGTGGAAAGTTAGGCTGCTCTGTAGGACTACTGTTCAGTATGGACAGACGTATTTCAGTTTATGGCCTGAACAAACCAAGAATCTTTGCTGATGTGGGATCTCCAGTTGCTCGTCTTGTTTAAAGCGTAGTTTCAGTTCTTGGACCGAATTGGGGTTATTTTTTCTCCAGATGGCCCAGCTGTGGTTGAGTATGGCTGTTAATCAAACTGCATTGGAGATGGTTACAAACTGTCCTTAAGATGTGCTATCCAAGATGAGAACCTGTTTATAGCCCTGTATGCATTCCTGCGCTGAACGGTAGAAATGGGTACCAGCAGGGTCGCAGCTACCCATTTTTGGGGGGGTATGCAACGACAACAACAGTGCCCCCCCAACACCTACACCCAGTGTTCTCCACTTAATTTTTCAATGACTGGGCGGTAGGTGGCGTTCTTTTGCGAGCGGGTGCTGCACGGTTAATTTTGTTCAGCCTTTGGGGGGTTAGACGCGGGTTATTTTGTTGAGCGGGCCGGGGGGGAAGACATGGTTTATTTTGTTGGGGGGGGGATGCGTTTTATTTTGTTGATATTGCGCACGTCTTCAAGTACTCTTCTAATCCTGTATCCTCATCTGCTTGCGGCCAATTGTTTTGGCGCCCCCCTTCGCGTAGCGCCCCTATGCACTGCATACACTGCATACCCACTTTTTGTGCCACTAGGTACCAGTCAAATGCAGGTTTTTAGTTCAATTATATTGTATTAAATTTCAATTATTGAATTGAACTTTTTTCAGAATAACTATCACAAAGATGCCTTACAGAGTAGCAGTCAGGCAGATGCTTGGCCAAAGTTCCTAAAATAGCTTATGAAGTTAAAAAAAAAGAAAAGCTCAAACTTCGGCATGAAAAAACCACAATGAGAAGAAATATCAGGGGAAACCTGGCCATAGTGGGGGAGCCCATCCACTGCTGGATGGCTATGTGATTATTTATTGGTTTTAATGTTTAATTTTCACTTTAAACCTAATGAAGTGTGCCTCCTTGTCATTACTTGTTGGGCTAGTAATTATTTTCTGTGCGCCAATTCATGGTTCAAATGAAACTCCTCAGGGGATTGGTTAGTTTCTGCTGGACTAGTTGATAAGGTTTTACAAAGGCTCTTCGTTCCCCTTTTGTATACTATGTTTGAAGATGCTGGGCTGAGTGGGGTGAAGGATGTCTGCTGAATGTTACGATTTCACCTGTAGGGCCTCTGTGCTGCAGCTATGCTGCGCTGAATGGCTTGCTCTTATCACACATTATACTATGTTACCAGATGTTTTGTCATGATATCCTGATGTTCTTCTACCTCATATTATATCATGCTATGGTTATTTTTTTCAATGTTATATAAAGCTGTTTTTATGCCATGCAGTTTGCCCATCGTGATACTACCCACTAGTAGCACCCAAAAACTGAGAAAATGCACCTTTCTCTGAGAAATTCCTACAAAAACTTAGAATACACCGAGGATTACTGAAGATTTGAGGCCAACTCGGTTTACCTCGGAAAAATTTTACTGAGGTATCCCGAAGTCTGTCCATATACTTAAGTCCGGATAACACCTCAGTTAACCTCGGTTACATTTTCCCGAGACACATTGAGGATTGTATGGCCCACTGAAGTTCAGAGACCACGTCGATATTCCTCGGGCCAGACAATCCTTGGTGTGTTTCAGGAAAATTTAACCGAGGTTTACTGTGGTGTTGTCAAAACTTAAGTAAACTGGACAGACTTCGGGATACCCCGGTAAAATTTTTCCGAGGTTAACCGAGTTGGCCTCAAATCTTCAGTAAACCTTGGTGTATTCTAATTTTTTATTGGAATTTCTCAGAAAATGGAGCACTTTCTCGATTTTTGGGTGCTACTATTGATCATTCTGATTCTTTTTTGAGCAGGTTGTCATAATTTCTTTAGAAGCCTCTAAGATTTTTCACAGCCGTATCTCTGCTTTTCTTTAAAGAAAAGCAACAAAATTGTGTTTGAGTGATTAACGCGAGCTTGCAAAAAATACAGTTTGAGCATATTGTCAGGATCAAGTTTCTGAGAGCGTGTAATTGAAAAAGAGGTGAAGACAGCCTGGCGGTTTTTTTTCTTTGGCTCTGTTCGGTCTGCGGAGCCTTCATTTAGAGGAGATAGATTGAGTTCATCTCTGCTGTGGGCTGTCGTGATTGCATTGTGGGTGAGGTCTTCGACAGTCGAGGCTCAGTCGTCGCCACAATGCATTATGGGAGCGCCACACCATTCAAAGGGTCAATCGTTCTCCCATCAGTCAACCCTCTGAAAGATATTTCTCTCCAAGTTCATCTGTGCATTGCGAAAACGTGTCTTGTTGAAGACTGAAATGTCCGTCAGACATCTGTGACTGGTCTTGTGGCTTTGTGCATTTTAACATTCATCGCTCCTCCTTTTGTATGTGAACAGACGAATGCATGATGAGGATATGCTAGGCCTATTTCGCTTTTCACTTCTGTAATTTTTGTCATTCGCTATAGGAAGTAAATGCAGCACTGTCACACAAAAACATGAGCGTTTCTCAAATCTTTGCGGTTTACTACATGGTTTTTGTACGACTACTGCCGCACCCCTGACAGGGTACAGTTTTTTCATGTGTTTCACCTAAGGCACACCTGATCTGATTGGAGTGATTCAACCCCCGCTGAACTGGATCCTGTGTTCTTGTGCTGGGACTCATCAATTATATCTATATCTGGCTAGGGGTTCTAAAGGGAACTTTGGCACTACATGACTAGTACCACACATCGGTGGCAAAAAAGAAAATACTTTTGACTAAAAAGTGTGTAATGAGATTAAATTTATGTAGTTTTGCTACTGAAACTGATATATCCCATGACATTGATGTTCCAAGTTGGTCATAGAAAGTATCGTGCTGAACAAAAGGGAGGCTTTGGCTTTTGATTGTGATGCCTTGAGTGGATGTGAAATTGATTTGGTTATATTTTTTCGCAGAGGTCAAATGTTTTTTTTTCATCACTGAAAATTTTGCATGCCTATCTTTTGAAATTATGAAGTTATAAGGGTTGAAAAATGCTGGTAAAAAGCTCATTAAAAAGCACTAAATTTCAACCCACCCCATGTCCTTGGAGGATCTTTTACTTGGAAAATATTCATACTATAAGGACAAAATTATGCATCACTGCATAAAATTTTCTGAAGTTATTGCATAAAAGAATCAGCTGATTCTGAGGGGGTCAATTGGGAACTTTTTTCAGAATTGGTTGATTTTATATGGAATGACCTCATAGCTTTAAGCCATACATCAGTATTTTTTGTAATAATGACAGAATTTCTGGGATACACAGTATAATGGTAGAATTTCATTATGAAAATAGAGTCCAGGTGATATTTTCTCACATAGTGCGGATCTGACAGACGGAGTGCAACCATCTCCTTGCTAGGAGCTTGTGCTTGGCTTCAGTCGCCTCTGTGACAACTTGTATCAAATTTATTTCCTGCAATCTACTGACTTTGGTAAATATTTTCCTTGCAAAAGTTGAGATATTATGAGCCAAGCTAGGGAGATGCATGTGGTCCAGAATG
Source organism: Gymnothorax javanicus (assembly GCA_029692085.1). Lineage (NCBI taxonomy): Eukaryota > Metazoa > Chordata > Actinopteri > Anguilliformes > Muraenidae > Gymnothorax > Gymnothorax javanicus. The sequence goes on from CM056201.1 coordinate 84,647,406, forward strand.
CGTGGATACAGTATGTGCGACCTTGACAGTATATTTACATTACTCTGGCCAATAAAGCGATGAAAGCAGAGCAAGCGTGAAGAATTTGAAGACCCATGAGGGTTTGCCAAGGCTGATGCATATATTCTGCACTGAGCATAATTATAACAGGAAGTTGAGTTTGAAGTTACTATGTCCAGGAGTGTTGCTAATAATTATGGACCCCTGAATGGATGTTCCCCATTCTACTGGAATAGTTATGGGGCCTCACCTGCTGTGGGCCCTTGGAATCATTGCACCTTCATTGTGGCTGTGTAATGTAATGGAGAGGGAACTTGGCATGAAACTCAAGATTCTCCCTTTTTATGCAAGGCCACTTCTACTGTTCATTTGAGAATTGAACATAGATTGTTGAAATATGTATCCAGCTATGGAAGGGTCTAGTCACGTGGGTAAGTCATGGACATTTTATTACTTTAGGGTCATAGCTTTTGAACTACTAATGATAAAAACACAATTTGTACATTCTTGGAAAGGTAACAATCTACAAAATCAGAAAGAGTCATAAAATATATCATTTTGATTATTTAAGTCAGATTTTCTAGCAGCAATAAAAGCGGTAACACATGTACAGAAAATTAACATCAAAATTTTTCTTTTTTTTCAAAAGCTCCTTCATGCATGTCCCCAAATGATTCTTACTAAAGTTATTTTTCTGTCTTATATCTAAAAAGGTTTATTAAGATGTCGAAGCGTTGAAATACCAAAATATTTATTAAATGGGATTTTATGAGGAGATTTGTGTAAAGAGGTTCGGTAACACATGACATTTTCATATGGTACTTGGACAACAACACCAAATACTTAACTTTCTCTATATTTATTCACAATATTTACATAATATTTGGCATTTATTTTCATAATGCCATATTACATGTACAAATTGTACATTTTTCAATAATTTATTTACACAGTAAACAATGTTGTTTTTTTTTTTTTTCAAACATGCAAACATTTCGCATTTTTACAATGATTTGCATTCTATTTATTTTATAACTAGAGCTGGACTCGTGAAAGCCCATACCTCTGCCAGCATAGCTGGATTTGAACTTTGGCATATATCTCAGCTGTACTTTGGCCTAGATATGCCAAAATTTAATCACTTGTTCCTCTTGTGCTACTTTAACATCTTGCAAAGTTTGGTTGAAATCTAATCAACCATTTTGGAGATATCCTGCTAAAAGACAGACAAACAAATTACTTCCGCCCAGCGGGACCGTTGTTGAAATCATCTGGTGTCTAACTCGATGCTTCAAATCTCTGCCAGCATAGCTGGATTTGTACTTTGGCATATATCTCAGCTGTACTTAATCTCCGCCAGCATAGCTGGATTTGTACTTTGGCCTATATCTCAGCTGTACTTTGGCCTAGATATGCCTAAATTTAATCACTTGTTCCTCTCGTGCTACTGTAACATCCTGCAAAGTTTGGTTGAAATCTATGCGGCCGTTTTTGAGATATCCTGCTAACAGAGAAACAGACAGACAAACAGATAGGCAGACTACTAATGGAACGAAGTGACATGATAAATAAACAAATGTAAGCAAAAACATAACCTCTTTGGTGGAGGTAATAAACAAACGGAAGCAAAAACAACCTCCTTCGCGGAGGTAACAAAAAGTAAATTATTTGAAAAAAAAAAGTCAATTATCTTGTTTTTGGCACTGTCACTATTTTGTATTATAATTCAATTTGTAAAGTCTATTATTACATCTCAGCATACTTAGGTTGCACTCTCTTGAAGTCCTCAGGGCTTAGACACAGTGGCTGTGCTCTGGGTGAGGACACTGTATCTTTCTCCAAGTGGAAGCTCCAGCCCCAGTCATTGGGAAAAATCTCATTGTCACCAACAAGCTGGAATCTGTTACAGTTCCTCCTAAACTGTTTGCATACTGACCAAAATATTTCAGCATTTTTTTATGGTGGAAAATGTTTACACGAAGATGGCAAAATCAACAATAACTGATATATCTTCACTTGTAAATGTTACGTGTGATGTTGAAAATTATGCATAAAATTGAAGAAAAAAAATCATTTAAATATTATAGATGCGTAATAATGCCTGAATTTTCATGTATAAATAGTTCAGTGTTTTCTTGTGTAGCCATAAATGTGATAGTTTTCATATTAAATTGGGATGAAGTTATGGTTTCTTTAACTTAGTTGCTGTTGCTTGTACCCATATATTGTGCTGCTCATATAATATAAAAAAATAATTTTCTGTATTCAGATGTAACTTGTGAATTTAAAAAATAGTATTTAATGATATAATTTTCATTATTTGAAAATTCTGAGCTAGTTAGAGAAAGGCTATCGTTGAGTTATAATGAACTAGCGACGACAGCAACGGATGGACAAACTTCGTTATCCAAAATCTCAAATTTTTATCGAAAAATGTTAAAATTATTAAAATATTTGTAAAATAAGATGCAAAATGCTTTCTCTCTGCAAATCTCATGCGGATATATCATCAAGTGTCTCAAAAATAAAAATAAAAATAAAAAATCACTATTTTCATGGTAGCACATGGACACATAAAATTTGGCTGTACTGCAAAATGAAGTTGCTGTTTGATGCTCAAGTTGATATAATTTCAACATAAAAATGTTATTCCTACTTATTTAATACCTAAACTTAGACACAAAAATGATATTCATTCAAAATCTTTAGAAATGTGAATGGATACAAAGCTTAGAAAAATGGCACAAATATTCTTTTCATTTCTTTGAAAGAATTTTGCCAATCTCCAACTTTAACCATTGGAGAAAATTTTTTTTTTTTGCAGTATACTGAATAATTTTTTCATTTTCTGAAAATGAAGGATATTACCTTTCCAAAAAACGTATATATCATTTTATTATGATGAATGAAAAAGAAATTCAGTGGCATGTCCATATTGGCCTGACTTGACCCATAAATGGAGTTGGGATGTTTAAGAGAGTATGCTGTATAAGCTGCTTTGGATAAGAGAGTCTGCTAAATATCTTAATAAAAGACCTGGATGTTCAGCATAAATGGCCCACTATGACTCAAGATAAAGCATTTTCTCTTTGTCTCATAGTTCTATTGTTGTTCGCTTCCTCTGTTGGCACACAGAGTGCCAACATTTCCTTAGCAACCGACAAAACAAGGGGGGCTGCTAATGATAGTAACACCAAAGAAGAAGAAAAGGTGGTGATTTTGAGTAAGCCCTCACTGAAGTGTGTGAAGGCTGATATTATCACTTGTGTTATGGCATCAATTTATTCCTGTCCATATTTTGTCAGTTTCATATTGTATGTTTGAGCTTTTTTCATTTTGTATTTTTGCTTATTGAAAACATTAGGCAGTTCACGCTTTCACGTTTATCAAAGTGGCCAATAATATGACAATACAGTAACACTTGCCCTAGTAGTTGTGAGTGAGAGAACATCAGAATTCACTGGATCCAGGATTTCAAGGGAGAGGTTCTCCAACATTAAGAACTTGCAAGATGTAGGTGAGATGTAGTTCTTGGATTCAGGGGAAGTTCCAATAAGTTTCATCTGGGGTGGGCAGGGGGTGGTTGACATAATTTCTTCAGTTAGAAATATTATTTGTTCCATCCCTTGTAAATAAATGCATGGTGTGTGTGTGTGTGTGTGTGTGTGTCCGTATGTAAGCATGCGTGTTTCTGTGTGTGTCTCTGCGTGTGCAAGTGTGTCCTTATCTGTCAGTGTTCTGCCGGTCTGTCTGTATGCATTTTGTGTTTAGTGTGTTTGTGTGTGTGTGCATGTATGAATGCGGGTTCGTGTTTTTGTGTGTGTGTGTGTGTGTGTGTGCGTGTGCAGGTGTTTGTCTGTGTGCATGTATGCCTGCAGGATTGTGTGTGTGTGTGTGTGTGTGTGTGTGTGCAGGTGTTTGTGTGGTTTGTGTGTGTTTATGTGTGCATGTTTGTTGGGCTCTGGTGTCCTCCAGTGCAGTGTGGGCAGTAACTCCTTTCTTGAGTACTTCATATTTCCCCCCTTTTAAAAGACATCATTAATCATTTTAATCATTGCGTCAACTTTATCAAGTTAAATGTTTCATTAATGAGCCATAAACATGTTAAGATGGATATGAATTGAATGCAAACCAGACGTCCCCTGTATGAACAAGGACAGCAGGAAACTGTAGTATCAAGAAAAAGGTTCTTTGCCACTTCACAATTATCATTTTTTACTAATTGTTTCTAAATTTCTACATCGACTGGATTATCCCCATGTTCCCTTATTTTCTGTACTTCGTTTACTCTGTGTGTTTTGTAACATGTAGAGTGTGACTCTGTATCACCTCCCGTCGCCAGCATAAATAATTCATATTTATTTGGCAGCAGGGCCAACTGACCTCCTATCAAGATCCAGGAATTTGCATGCTAATGAGGTTTTGAATTATGCATGGGTATTATTGCAGCTGTTCGTCATTATTTTCACTGTCTGTCACAATAAGACATTGAGAAGAGTAGTGTTAAGTAAAGGTGAACGCACTTCTCACACCTTTTGCCCTTTGGTTAAATACATAACCTATCTGCTTTCACCTATCTGTTTGCTCTTAAACCAAGGTATTTCCATAGAAATTGATTCTTTGAAAATTATTTTTGGCATACAGTGGATGGGTATTTGCATTCAACAATGAAATTATTTTAGTAATTTTCTTTTTCTGTCAAATACATTTTTATATTGGCATGACGGTTTCGCAAATATTATGGAATCATTGCCGCTGAATCCACTGCAGATCCTTCGTCTTAATGCCATAACTCAAAAACTATTTTATAGATCTTTTCCAAATTTTGTCTGCCTTTAGATCTGATCAAGACAAAGAACTAGATTGATTTTGGGCTTTGTATTATATATAATAATGAATTAATGAAGTAGTCAATTTCCTGGAACACCTGAGTTTCATAATATTGCCTGCTATGTAAGCAATATCACCTTGAAATTTTTCCATTTTATTCTCTCACTCATGTCCAATTATTGCTGAATACAACCACAAAAATATCAGTAGATTAAGTAATTATATCCCCGAAATACGGGTTTCGGGGATATCATGGTTTCGCCCCACCCGCCGCCGCCACGTCCGCAGATTTTAGTCGTTAGCTCGATAACTCACAAAATACTTTACATTGGCTTCTCATTTTTAGCATATGGGTAGATATGGTAGAAAGGATGAACTGATAAGATTTTGGGCAAATGTGAACTCCTAGGTTTGCCACCAGGTGGCGCTATGTATTGAAAAAAGCAGTTTTTTAACCATATCTCTGGAACAATTACTTACACAGACCTCAAATTTGGTAGATATGGTAGAGAGGATGAACTGATTAGATTTTGGGCAATTATGCACTCCTAGGTTTGCCACCAGGTGGCGCTATATATTGAAAAAAATCCGTTTTTTAACCATATCTCTGGAACAATTGCTTACACAGACCTCACATTTGCCTCATATTGTAGGTCTAGTAAAGGGGAATCTAATAAAGGAGGCTTCGAGGATTGGGGAATTTCGGGGGTATTTCCCTTGCTGTCGGCCACCGACAGCGTAGGCCTAGTTAAGTAGTTGAATTTATTTATTTGTATTGTTCATTATTCATATATATAAGATTAAATTGGATTCAGCTTGTAATAATTTAATAAGTTAAATATGTTAAGAATTTCAAATATTTTACTGACCTCATTAAAAATAGTTAAGTATATTTTTCACTATTAATGAGTACATATGGGCAGTTTGAGCATATCTGAGGTAAAAATTGGTTCAGTTTGTAATAATTGGGTACTGCAATTTTTTGACAAAACGTTCATTTTCTAGTGGTATCACTCTTGTTGTCCATGCTGTCTGGGGCAATACTGTAGCTAGGCTTTCTTTTTGGGGAGCTCTGGCTTGGGGGTTTTTGCTGATATACAGTACCCTTTGCTGTTGGGGGGCACTGTGTGGGATTTGTTCAGGATTTTAAGTGTTTTCACTCGCTGGTTTTCCACAAAGATGGCAGTGGTTTGCATGGCCAGTCTATTGGGCATAACGCCTCAGGCCCCAATACGTCTCTCCTAAATAAGAGGCTTATTCTTCTTGGTAGGACCCTGCAATGACAGCCTTCAGCCTGAGGTGGCACCTTAAAGTGACGGTAATCTTCCTGAATGTGTTACGGCTCGGTGTGCTAATCTAGCCCTCCACTTAAATATGCTCTTCTGCCACTGAGCTGCTGGGTTCGGTGCTGAGGATAACGTTTAAGAGTCTGGGATTTGGGGCAATGAAGATGCGCTATCTGCTGTGTATCTGCTGTCCAATTGCAGGAGTGCGTGGACTGTGTTAAGCAGGTCAAGTCTGATGGGATTAGCAGAGTGACTGTGAGTGAGTTTGTCTGAGTTTTCATTCATATGTGTGGCCCAGCGAGACTGTGTGATGTGTGTTTGTGTACTGACATACCTTGTGTGTTAAATTTCGAGCATGTATGCATGTATACTTTTTGTCCTGCACAGGCATATACATATGTCCGTTTGTGTCTGTGCATATGATTGTGTGCGTGTGTCAAGTTGGTATGTGTCTGCAGGTATGTAAGAGTGTGCAAGTGTTTGTGTGCATGTGTTGAGTTGGTATTTGTTTACAGGCATATGTGTGTGCATGCCTGCTTGCACATGTATTTTTCCATCAGTCTGTCTTTGTCTCAGTCAGTGCATACGTGCGTGCCTCAGGCTTTTGTGTCTGAGTGTTGCAGTGTGTATGTGTATGTGTGAGCATATGTATGATTGAACATTGACCATTTGCACCGCTTTTTAGCAAATCCCCTTGACTAGAATACACCAAATCAAGTACCTGTTGATCCACACCTTTCGAGTGCCAGCACATTTGGAAGCTTCCACTCCTGTACGCTAACACTCAAGCTGGTTGCCAGGGAGATTTTTTTCCGTTATAGAAATTAGACCTAAAGATCAAGATGAACATTTTTTCTATTTACCAGCTAAAATTGCTCCATTCATTAGAAATATTCATTATTCATATATTAAGAAGTGCAATTGAAAAATTAAAAGCCCATAGAATGACATGGTTTGACTCCAAACCATTTGAGGAGAGGGGTTTGTGAATAGTTTTTTGGGTGTAAAGTTTATATCTTGTTCTTTTATTCATTTGCATTCAAGTACCAGTTTTTGTTGTTACAGTATATCAGCATTAAAATGTTCAGCGAAGAAAGTTCTGATTAGGTCTTTGAGGCTATATTCACATTAATAGGTTTTCGTTTTAGAAACAAAAATGATCTCTGTCTACACTAAAACGCAATTCCGGAGTTTTCAAACTAAAATTGGGTTAGCAGCATTTTCAAAAGCCTTCGTTTTTGGGTTTTGATAACGCTGGAGTAGTGTGGACACTTGGCGGAAATGAAATAAAAGCAGTAGCATGCGGTAGGGTTTCAGTCAGGGCCAGCGGTAACAAAATGCAACCACCCCCCCACCACCCCCACCGCCCAAAAAAAAGTCATGTATGCCGATACAGCGAACACAGCAGCCACACACATGCTACAATACATACAAACTCAGAAGCCGATGAAATGCAATATTATGCAACAGTACTTAATTAACACCAACATGACAGCTGATAAACAACCACAACACATCACAACACCACTGTGCACCATTGCCATCAGATCATCTTCCCTTAAGTCACTCACCATTTTGCAGTGCACATACCATATGACACAAAACATCATAAACAGTACCTGCTGTCGCAGGTCAGCATCATAATTTGACTACAAAGTTAGTGATTCCATGCAATTACCTTGATTAAGAGACTCGCTTCTGTCGTGCCTCCTGAGAGTTAAAGCCCAACGCCCACTGGAGGTGAATTGAAGCTTCGGGTCAAAAGCCAAACGTTTTTAAACGCCCACTAGCGTCAGTAGCATCAATATTGCCGGGTGACATCAGGACCGAGAAGCAAGTCATGGGTGTCATTCTCAAAATATTCAGGAGGACAACGTTTAATTTTGAAAACACCTACTGATGCACAGTTTATTTTTCAAAGTGATGGCAATGTGCTACTTTCAGCTTACTGTACATTGTACTATATATATATATATATATATATATATAGGCATAATTTGCCTCCTAAATTTAGCCGTATAGTAAGTTAACATGATTTATTGTACAGTACTTCGCCCAGCAACGAGTTAGCTCGCTAGCGAAATTAGCAGCGTTAAGTTATTACCAGTGTACCTTGAGTTAGGTACTGTCTTACTGTAGATCGCTTGATAACTTAAATGGCCGAAAAATAATTGATTTCCGTGCAAAAACCGCAACTTGGTTAGAAAGCGGTTATATTGGTTTCGATAACTGCATGTAAAGTTTCTGCCAAATGTGTGCCACCGACCATGACAAGGCAAAATTGTTAAACAACCCAAAAGACGAATGCGTTTCTATTGAGTAGATGCTGAAGAAATAGAGCAGTGGCGATAAATGAAAAACTGAAATCGGTTACACGCTGCCATTGCTTTTTTTTAAATAATTTTTTTGGGAATTTTTCCTTTATTTGATAGTTATACAGTGTAGAGAGACAGGAAGGTTGAGGAGAAGAGTGGGGGAAGACATGCAGCAAATGACCCGAGCCAGATTCGAACCCAGGTCGCTGCGGGAAGGACACAGCCTTTATGGTACGCGCACTTAGACCGATGAGCCACTGGGGCGCCCCACATGCTGCCACTGCTTCATTGAAACAAATGGCTGCCCATGGGTCAATCATTCAAGCTTATTTGAATGACGATGCCAAGGCCAGCACAGAACGCCCTAGGACAAGCTTTCTTGTCAGTAACACAGCAAAATTTGATTGCCTGATGACACGGTCACTCAACGTTGTAACCCCAATAGACGAGTTCGGTTTAAGGCCGGAAGTCCGCACGCACATGCGCAGTAGAGCTGATGTGGGGCAAAAGGAAATCTGGTGGCTACTTGCTGCATGGTGGGGTGCACAAACCGGTATCATAAAGATGGGAGCATAAGGGTTTTTCGTGTTCCTCGTGGCAAGAGACAACGGCAGGCGTGCATTTGAGCAATAAATTGGAAGGACTTCCTGAATGATCGCACTAGAGTCTGCAGTAGTCATTTTGTCAGCGACTGCCCCGAATTCGTTGACCCAAATGATGTTGACTTTGCTCCGTCTTTGTTTCACTATCAACGAAAATGGCTCACACCAACACAAGCTAAAAGGAAAGAGCGATCTGATCGGAGAAATATAGTTAAGGTACTGGTTGATATTAAATTATTTAAGTTGGCCTGCCATTGGACTAAGAATTATTTCATCTTGTTTCAAGCTGTTATTGTTGTTGCAGTGTCAAGTTTTTATATCCACATTTTGAAAATTGACTGGTTTTGTTCGATCCAACAGGCTATATACGACGTTAAGTAGATGTTGAACTCAACGCAAACAAATATCAAGCCAAAGGGGGCATGTTTGAGCCATACGTCATTTACAGTCTTGGTCAGCTCTGGGGGGCTTTCATTATAGAATTTAGCCCCTCAGAGCTAAGTGTTGGTGTGGTTTTCATTTCGCTGCTTGCAATAATCATTTTGTTTCCTTTTGATTTCGATTTCATAATTACTTGCAATATATAGCCAACAAAGTAGAATTTGCTTGCCAGTTAGTTTTGCGGACGTGAAATAATGTCATTAACACCACTGTGATTGGGTCCCACGTCATAAGTCAGCTACAGTGTTCTTGCAAAATTTGCATTGCTCAAAACAACGAGCAAGAACGCCATGATCCTAATCTCCTCTCAACATGGATGAGAGCACAGGTAGACATGTAAAATACAAGGCCATATCATTACTGTTTGAGTGAACGTTACACATTTGATTTCGGATGTTCATTTGTGCGGAAAATAACGTCGAGGATGCTTGACAGCATCTCGCCGATATAGTCTTTCAAGTCTATGTTGTGCTGAAGGAGTAAATGCTTTCAGGTTTTTGGAGAAAACTAATGGAGCATAGTCTAACTATGTCATCAGGGGTTAAGAATTTTGTATCCGGGGCGCCCCGGTGGCTCATCGGTCTAAGCGCGCGTGCCGTGGGGGCTGTGTCCTTCCCGCAGCGACCTGGGTTCGATTCCGGCTCAGGTCATTTGCTGCGTGTCTTCCCCCGTTCTTCCCCCCGGCCTTCCTGTCTCTCTACACTGTACAACTGTCAAATAAAGGAAAAAATAATTTAAAAAAAAAAGAATTTTGTATCCAACCTCCACTTTTTTCCAGCTTTCTATTTGCCAGAACAATTTTGAAAGGGGGTGCCAATATATTTTGGGGGGTTTTTATCAGTGAGAAGGGGGTTTAGAATTTAATATTAATATTTAATATCATGAGTGCATATGCTGGTGTGTCTTCAGTAACATGGCAGCCGCCATTACAATATGCTACTTACACAAATAGGAGCACTCAAAACTAAACTCTAGATCTCCTTGACTGGACGTAAGCTTGACGTGTTTACATATCCTAATGTTTCACTGGGTACCCAAACATCAATCGATATTGGCGTAAGTTGAATACAGAATTCATTCGGACACAAAGTGTACGCTGCACACCCTAGAATGTTCCTGAACAAAAATTATTCCTGTTTATAGTCTGAAAACCATGCTGTAAGCTGCCTTTTACCATGGGGAAAGCGAAAGAACTTATAATTCCCCTCCTTTTCAATGCGATTTGTGCATTTTTTGCCCCACATTGTCTGCAAAGAGCATGCACACTCCAAATCTCGCTTTTTCACGGCCCTTAAACTGAAAGGGTCTGTAGCAGCGTCCAGCTTCAATTCAAGGCTAGCAATGCAACTACTGCTGGCCCCAGCTGAGGAAAGGAGCTGTGATGCGTTTATAGGACTTAGGAAATTTCTGCTCAGCTCCACAAAATATAACCATTTGTTTTCTGGATAAAGTTGCATATCTGGACAAGTAATTGACTTCAGGCACATTTCATAAACACTTCAATCATGAAAAAAATATCATTTTCATTTTTGACAGGGCTTGCAGTGCTAGCCTTGCTGCCCCTGACTGCGTAGCTCTGAATAAAAGTTATGTCGATTAAAATTAAAATGTATTAGTGTGGACGCAACCTGAATAAACTCTTTCCTTTTCGCATTGTGACAGTATGTCGGGCCGGGCAACGTATCAATTTTATATTGTGATATAGCTAAGACTGGATAGCATCTGAGATTCAGGATATCATTTTACTTTCCTTGTTTGAAAGGCTACATTACAGTAAAGGGATGCTATATGACATTATCTCCACATAATTAAAGACTATTTATCAAAACATTCATGTGTAAATACCTTATGAAAGCAGCAATAGTCATCCCTATGATATTGTTGCAATATTCATATCGAGGAATTCAGTCAAAAATATTGCAATATTTTATTTTGTCCATATCACCTGGCTTTAGTATTACATCATTTGGAGTGTCTGATTTTATCAGTTGTGTTGCTGACACAGGTCAGCGTGCTGCTTAGGCAGATGGGCTTGTAGTGTCATATGGTTCTGGGTCACTGTGTCATCTGTATTTTCCTGCTGGAGCCTGCATCATTTTTGCCGCTGTTCTCATACCCAGATTACTGGTAGAGATCAGAAGCTTAGCGCAATGTATTAACAGCTGAATGTAATGCCTCAAATGAATCTAATGAATGTATCCAGCCTTTCAATAGCTCTGGACAATTTCCCAGGCTCTCCCATTCGCATTCTTTAACAACCCATGGCGAGTAGGAATAATGTGATTGGCAGCATTGCATTCTGGGAGTAGAGTTGAGTGGGCCTCCGGCACATCTTCAGAGCAGGAAATGGAACCTCTCAGTGTCCAGTCAGCTTCTACCCTCTTGCTTTTCAGTGCTTCAAATAGACTTTCCCAGACAGCCAAGTGCTCTTTGGTGTAATCACACATCACTGCTGAGCTTAGAAACTGTATCTAAAATTAATTGTCGTTAAACTTTAAAAACCTTACTGGGGAATGGGATTCTGACAATCACTGTACATGACCTTCACCTGGAAGTTATTGGTGGTCAAGAGGCTCTGCTCGGTCTGCGCTATCTGGTCCCCTTTAAATGTGTCCATTTAATTGAGGATGAATTTAAGGGTGTATGCGCGGCACACTTTCCTCCAGATTATGCTTACATTTTTTGGCAATATAAAGGCCTTTGATTCTCCCTATTTAATGAACTGCGACTGATGTTCTCATGAAATAATGAAATTAAATAGGCCTTGAAAATGGACAGAATAGACTGTGTGACCTCAGTGTCCTTAGTGGTTAGTTATGGCCCTGCTCTGAAGCTCTGGAATATTGTAAATTCACATTTAACCCATTTCTGTACTTACCAATTTATTTTTCCACTGCAAGTTAACTTCAGAAATCACTTGTAGCAGCCGATAATGTAATAACTACCGTTAATGTAATAATTGCCAACAATGTTATAATTTTCCATTCTTACTGTACTAAAGGTCGATAACGCGGTAACTTACATTATGGACAAAAAGTTATTACATTATTGGTTCAGAAATTTTTTTACATTATTGGTAGGTTTATTATGTTATTGACTTTTATTTCATTAAGAATTGAAAAATTATTACATTATTGGCGATTATTACATTAACAGTAGTTAATACATTATTGGCTTCTACACCACTTAATTATAATATGAACTGTGGTCAATAATCATGATTTCAGTAAATTTACCTGCTGACTTGCCTACAGTGTACTCATCACAGAACACTGATTTTTCTCAACACGCTGTTTGTATTTGGTCAAATGGGGGCAAATGTAATGTTCAGCGTTCTTACAAGTTCCAGAAATCCTTGAAAACTGTGTAATTTTAATGTGGTGTTTTTAAGGTTTGAAAAATACTTGGAATTTGAATTAAGTGCTTAAAACTGCTTAAAATTATAAAATAATTGCATTTATTTTGTAATAATTCATTATAGGACTAAGTTGGTCAATAAATGTGTAATTTACCACAGCTGTGTGAGACAAAGCTTGAATCTGACTTTGGAAAAACTGTAGGAACCTTGAGGTAATGCTGTTTTCAGGGTTTACAGGTGTATTTATTTTTTCGTCTTACAGTGCTGGCCACTTTTCGGGGTACTGTTCAGCATGGCTTACCGTTGGAGATCGGGGACACCGTGCAGATACTGGAAAAATGTGAAGGTAACCCCTGTTTTTCCTGTTTTTAAGATAAAAAAACGAATTAAAAGCAAATTCTAATTTAAACTGTGGTAAAACCCTGGGGTTGGAGAGTAAGAGTCCTGTCATGATTCTTCCACTCAGGAGCCCAGTCATTTGATTTCTCTAATTAGTTTCATCTCGGTTGAAGAATTGCACTAATTGGCAAAGCCAGGTGACTGGAAACAAAATATTGGGGAAGGCTTTCTCTCTGAACTTGCCGGTTTCAACAGCAGCATCCATAATAAATACTCTTTGGGAGTTTAATTTAAATTAAATTGCGTTTTCATTTTAGCTCAGCGGTACTCAGTAGTATGCTAGCTTATCACAAGACTGTGAAGCGTGCATGAACAGAATATTGGAAAAGCTTTGCAGGTTCACTGGCATTTTTTCTGGATACTTTGGATACTGTGAATACTTTGAAAAGGTTTCTTCATATTGTTGACCATGCAACACATCACGTAACCAGACAATTCAAATTCCATTAAGATTTTTTGGTCGACTTTCTCAAAGGACCACTCAGTGAGTGGTTATCTTCTACCAAGTGGCAAGAGTCATCGTCTTAAAAACAGCATATAATACCAAATGTGTGTCCTAAAAAATTATTTTTTTATTTTATAAAAAAAGAATTTTATTATGGGGTGTGTGCATTTTTTCTTCTCGTGAAGTAAGACTTGTAGTTCCATAGTTTCTGTTATTTTAACAAAGCAAAATACAGTAATTTATTACAGTTAGAAACTAGTTGGAAGCAATACAGATCGATGACAAAATGATGCTCTATGGGTAAGTGTTTTTTATACCCAAAACTGAAATATGTATTGTGCTGAAGTAAAATTCAGATACCTGTTTGTGATCGGATGCCAGAGAAACAAATGGACATATGTACTGTTTCAGAGATTCAATAGTGTCCCCATTCATCCTGCTCATGGCAAGGAACAGGGGTATCACACCTCATACAGGAACAGAAGCTGTGGTGTGGAAGACAACCACATGGTCATTTTCATCAAGGTTAGGAAAAAGTGGTTGGAATTAGACAATAGAGCATAATTTTTTGACTATTCAAATGCAGCCCTTTCGCCACTGGCTCTCCTTGATAATTGAGTTAGTTTTGGTTGTGCTAGGTGACTAACCTAGAACACTGAAGCAAATTTAGCATTTTCCTTACAGAAGGGCTGACTATTAATTCGTGTATAGGATTTTCACTGCACGGCCCTGACTTGATGTCTAACTACAGTATCTCACAAAAGTGAGTACACCCTTCACATTTCGACAATTAATTTATGATATCTTTTCAAGGGGCAACGTTACAGAAATGAAACCTGAATATAAACAGTAGTCATTGTACAATATGTGTAGCAGTGTAGATTTACTGTACTGTTCAAATAACTGAAGAAACAGTCATTATTTCCAAAATGGGTGGCAGCAAAAGTGAGTACACCTCACTGTCAACATGCCAAAGTGTGTCCATAGTGTCAATATTTAGTGTGACCACCATTGTTGCCGAGCACTGCCTTGATTCTCCTAGGCATGGAATTCATCAGAGCTGCACAGGTTGTTGTTGGGATCGTCCTCCACTCCTCCATGACAACATCATGGAGCTGGTGGATGTTGGACACCTGCTGCTCCTCCACCTTCCTCTTGAGGATGCCCCACAGGTGCTCAATGAGATTCACGTCTGGAGACATACTTGGCCACGCCATCACCTTCACCTCCAGCTTGTTCGAGAAGGCAGTTGTCATCTTGGAGGTGTGTTTTGGGTCGTTATCATGTTGGAAAACTGCCGTTTCCGAAGGGAGGGCATGGTGTTCTGCTTCAGAATGTCACACTACGTGTTGGCATCCATTATTCCATCAATGAAGCACAGCTCCCCAGGACCAGAAGCACTCATGCAGCCCCAGACCATGATGCTGCCACCACCATGTCTGA
The DNA here is from genome assembly GCA_029692085.1 of Gymnothorax javanicus. NCBI lineage: Eukaryota > Metazoa > Chordata > Actinopteri > Anguilliformes > Muraenidae > Gymnothorax > Gymnothorax javanicus. The sequence continues at coordinate 84,662,525 of CM056201.1, forward strand.
CTGTAGGCAGTACACACTTGTCTTGATACTCCTCACCAGGGCGCCACCACACATGCTGGACCGCATCTGAGCTGAACAAGTTTATCTTGGTCTCGTCAAACCACAGAACATGGTTCCAGTGATTCATGTTCTTGGACTGGTTGTCACCAGCAAACTGTTGTCGGGCTTTCTTGTGGGCTAGCTTCAGAAGAGGCTTCCGTCTTGGCCGACGGCCATGCAGACTGACTTGGTGCAGTGTACATCTTATGATCTGACCACTGACAGGCTGTTCTCCCACTGCTGCAACCTCGTTTGCAATGCTGCCAGCACTCCTGCGTCTGTTTTCTGAAGCGAACTTGTCCACCTGACGCAGAGCACGAGTACTCAACCTCTTCAGTCCACCCTGACGAGGTCTGTTCCGAGTAGAACCAGTCTTGGAAAACTGCTGAATGACCTTGGCCACCGTGCTGTAGCTCAGTTTCATGGTTTCACATATCTTCTTGTATCTTAGACCATCTTTGTGGAGCACAACAATTCTCTTTTTCAGATCCTCAGGGAGTTCTTTCCCATGAGGTGCCATGTTGACCATCCAGTGACCAGAATGAGAGCATTGCATCCAAAGCACCAGAATCTAAACCTTCAACATGTTACACAACCTCATATGGCCCAGTCGAACAGACAAAAGCATGAACATGATGAATAAGACATGTTTCATTGCTTGGTTGACCATTACCAATTGGGGTGTGTACTCACTTTTGTTGTCACCCATTTTGGAAATAATGACCGTTCAGTTATTTGGACAGTGCAGTAAATCTGCACTGCTAAACATATTGTACAATGACTACTCTAGAATATATTCAAGTTTCATTTCTGTAACGTTGTCCCTTGAAAAGATATAATCAATTCATTGTCAAATGTTAGGGGTGTACTCACTTTCGTGAGATACTGTATGTCTTATAATATGCTGTAATATATTGAGTGAAATGACTGTACCATCCAGATGCAACCACAATTAATCAAGGCTTAATTATGTATGCAGTCTCTCATTCGCTTTTTATGAATTTATTCTCGGCACCTATATGATTGGTTAACTATTCAGTCTTGCTTTGATGTGTAGCTATATCCTCCCATCGGTAGTGCCTATACAGTAAAGTCTAATAAGTATTAGCACATTGACAGAAATTTAAATGGCTGTCATTTTTATGTTTTGTTCCATTTGTGTGTATTCTCCCTCAAATCAATGCCACAGTCATGTTTAATTTGAGGTTACGTGCATCAGTCTCTTACGGGATTTTTAGCCCATTTAATATACGTTTCTGTTCAAATACCTACGGATGTCGCCACACATCCACCTGCAGCTTACAGTTTGTGTAGATGCTGGTGGGGTTTCACGCATAGGTTTCACCACTCTACCATGCCCCTGTCGGATTTCCGGTTTCCGCTTCAGTGTGGCTGTGAAGAAATGATCCTCTCTCTACTTCTCACATGTGTATGTTTCCATTTCCTGTTATTGTCAAGGCCTGACTGAATTTGGCTTAACTCTTTGTGTGTGCAAAAAGTCAGCTTTTCTCCACAAAGGAAAACATTCTCATATATATATATATATATATATATACAGTATATATAGTTGCAATCAAAATTATTCAACCTCCGCTGCAAATTAGGTTTACTGGTAAAATTTGCGAACTTTCAGCTGTTTGCAATGAACAAATCAAACAAGAAACAATTTAAATAGCTCAGGTCAACAAATATTACAAATAACTTCTCCAAATTCAACAGAAAATGCCACTTTTAATGACTACTGCAGGCTCAAAATTATTTAACCCCATCATGACAAGCATCTTTTAATACTTAATAGAGCACCCTTTGAGCCACGATGACCTCCTGGAAACGTGATGCATAGGCAGTTGCCAGCTTTTGGCAGCATTCCCAAGGAATCTTAGCCTAGTCCTCATGGACAATGGCCTCCAGTTCACTAATATTCTAGGGTCTGCGTGCTACAACTGCCTTCTTCAAATCTCAGCAGAGATTTTTCATGGGGTTCAAGTGAGGCGAATTTGATGGCCACTCTAGAATCTTCCCAGACTTCTTCTGAAACCAAGCCTTGGTGGATGTTGAGGTATGCTTAGGATCATTGTCCTTTTGGAAGGTCCAATGATGCCCGAGCGTCAGCTTCCGTACAGACGGCATGACATTTTCTCCTTGGATATCCTGGTACTTGACTGAATCCATCTTGCCCTCCACACTCTGCAGGTTTCCAGTGCCAGAGGAAGCAAAGCAGCTGCAGAGCATCAAACAGCCCCCACAATGCTTCTCTGTAGGCAGGGTGTACTTTTCAGCATATGCTTCTTTATTCCTCCTGCAGACATACCACTGATTCATATAAAGCCCAAAAAGTTCCAGTTTTGTTTCATCACTCCACAGAACAGTATCCTCAAACTTCTGTGGCTTATTTATATGGTTTTGAGCATATTGGAGCTTGTGCTTTTGGATCAGGTTGTGGTGTGTGTCTTGGAGACCATCAACGTTTAGTATGCGCCCTACTGTGCAAACTGAAACCTCAGTGCCTCCTGCCTTAAAGTCTTGCTGCGGGTCTCCTGCAGTCACTCAAGGGTTTTTGACCACCTGTCTTGTCAGGAATCTGGTGGCAGCCATTCATAGCTTCCTCTTTCTGCCACATCCTGGTACTGAAGCCATTCTTCCTTTAACTCTGAACTTGCGAACTATGCTTCCAACTTAATCTCTAAGAACATTCAGTATCTGTGCTACCTTTTTGTATCCTTCTCCTTGTTTGTGCCAGGCAGTGATCTCCTCTATTAGCATTTTGGACAATTCTCTTGACAGCCATATTTCTGATATGCAATCAAATGTCACCATCAACAAACCCCTAGCGAGTGCAAGTATTTGATGTGTTCTATCTCAAGCAAACCTGATGCAACTAATTAAGCTCTTGATTAGCTGCATTAGGTGTGCTTCAAACAATTCCTGACTTGCAAATATGCTCTTATGACGCATTCTATTCAGGGGACTGAATAATTTTTAGCCTGCAGTAGTCATTAAAAGTGCCATTTTGAGTTAAATTTGGAGAAACCACTTGTAATATTAGTTGTGTTGAGCTATTTAAAATGTTCTTGTTTAATCTGTTCATCAGAAACAGCTGAAAGTTTGTAAATTTTTGCCAGTAAACCCAATTTGCAATGGGTGTTGAATAATTTTGATTGCAACTGTGTGTGTGTATATATATAATATATTTATATATTTTGTTTAAACCTCCATGATTTTTAATAGAATTTAAAGCTGGTCAAGAGTGCCTTACCGTCTGTAGGTTCAACTCTCGTCTAAGAGGGCTGCAGTGTCTGCAGGCTTAACTCCAGTCCTGGAGGGCCACAATGCCTGCAAATTTAACTCTAGTCCTGTAAGGTTGCTGTGTCTGTAGGTCAAATTCCAGTCCTGGAGGGCCCTAGTGTCTGCAGGTTTAACTGTAGTCTTGGAGGGCTGCAGTGCCTGCAGGTTTAACTCCAGTCCTGGAGAGCTGCAGTGTCTGCAGGTTTAACTCCAGTCCTGGAGGGCCCTAGTGTTTGCATATTTAACTCTCGTCCTAGAGGGTTGCAGTGTCTGTAGGTTGAACTCTGTTCATGGAGGGCCACAGTGCCTGCAGATTTAACTCTAGTCCTGTAAGGTTGCTGTGCCTGCAGGTTAAATTCCAGTCCTGGAGGGCCCTAGTGTCTGCAGGTTTAACTGTAGTCTTGGAGGGCTGCAGTGTCTGCAGATTTAACTCTAGTCCTGTAAGGCTGCCTTGTCTGCAAGTTAAATTCCAGTCCTGGAGGGCCCTAGTGTCTGCAGGTTTAACTCCAGTCCTGGAGGGCCCTAGTGTCTGCAGGTTTAACTCCAGTCCTGGAGGGTGCAGTGTCTGCAGGTTTAACTCCAGTCCTGGAAGGTGCAGTGTCTGCAGGTTTAACTCCAGTCCTGGAGGGTGCAGTGTCTATACAAGAGTCAAAAGATTGTGACACCTTTCAATTGTTATAAAAAATTGACGTTTCTAGTGTTTTTGTTTATTACCCATATTTTTACCTCAGTATACTTGTGGGAATGATTTTTTTTGTTCCCTTGCCTCCAAAAGTATTTTTCAATCCATTTTCAACAAAAAATTGTGGAGAAGTAATATATATTAGGAACTTTTTTGGACAAAAGTGGTGGTGTATAATCATCAGTGCATACTATTGTAGTAATAATAATTCAGGAAGCTAATTTTATGAAGTGCACATATGGAAAAGTATTAAGTCTCCATGATATGGTGAAGTGTTTATTTGTACAACGGACTCTCTACCTTGAATTGCGCTCTCACTGGAATGATGATCTTTATTTTGAAGAATACAGTGAGCAATTTGCTGTGGCTCTCATCTTCATATTATATGCATTGATTGGGGTGAAGTAGAGCCGATGTACTAATTTAAAGTGAATTTCTAAATGGTTGAAATTATGGGATGTTAAAACCGAGCAATCAATCTGCTCATTTGGTATTGAAAGGTGCAATTTCATTCTGGATTGCTTCTAATATTCAACCTATTATCTGAAACGATGATTGATGTATTGCTGAAATATGCCCTTCAGCCAATTGAAGTAAAGAATCAACTTGTCTTATGATAGATGGTATAGATGTCGGACCCTGGTGAGCCATCTTGAATGATAATGATATAAGTTCACAAAGAATGGGCTTCCTGGCCTATTACATTACAAGATTAGGGATCATGTCTGCCCTGTGTTTGAGTTGGGGAGGGGGGGTAACATATGTTCTCAGGCTGAAAGAGTGTTGCGTGCTCTAAGGCAGGGTGTGATGTCACTGAGCAAGTGTGATGTCACACTGGGCATGATTACATGTTGTCCGTGATCTTGATGTGTGGGTAGTTTACTGTCAGCTTGCTGAACACTTGAAGTGTCTCCAAGCAGATTGTCTTATCCTCAAAAAACTACTGAATCCTCTATCACCTGGACCGAAGTGTGGCCCAGCATTATGCTCCATTTAGTTTGCACTTGAATCAGCTGAATAATGAAGTATGATTGAATCTGTTTAGTTTAAGCCCTTGACATTGTTTTGCTGACCAAACGGCCTATTGATTGCTTCCTCGACAGACTGTGTCAGAGTTGCGTTTCACATGAGTGGTGCTCTCATTTTATCCTGCCAACTGTTATAGTTCAACAAACGGCTGAAAATAGTAATAAATTCTCCATGACATGTACCCGTTACTCTTTCCTTGTAGCCCCCAGACGAAGTCAGGCGGCTACTATGGATTTATGGTCGTCATCTCCACAGCCACGTCCATAGAGATTTTCTTGTGGATGCTCTACAGGCCACAAATTTCAACTGATTCCTTTGATACTTGGTGTGAGCTTAGGTTATGGATAAGTCACGGCACCTACTCCATCTTGGTTGCCATGGCAACAGAATTGGCCAAGTGAAGCATAACTTCATCTTGAAAATGTGCCCATTTTAGTGTATGGCTTGTGAACGTTCTGGACGTCACAGTTTTCAAGATATCATAAGCGAGCACTCTGGGCCTACACCCATGCGGTCGTGGTCAAACAGACTGTCTAATTTTCCAAATATTTGTATCAACTTCATTTCTTCATCTGTATTACGTATTTGTGCTTATATGCAAAAACAGTTGTATTGATCTTTGATAAAATTGTGACAATTTCTTGTCATTTCTTTAATCCTGTAATTAACATTTAACCATTAAACTAAGAATTAGATACTGCATGCAGAATTACGCTATGCATGCAGTGGCTGCTTTGTGACATTAGGGATTGCAGTATTTTCAACAATGAATGCTGCGTTTAAATTGATTGCATGTAAAAGAATATCTCTACATAAGATAGATATGAGAGTCCGTTAAATGTCTATACTGTTAATGCAGTTCAATTCAGCCAGGCCTTCTCACATTACTGAGCAGTGAGAAGCCTGAATAGTAATGTTTGCTAGTTGTTATTAGTACATGGAAGCAGCTCCTAGCGCTTTGATGTGCTCTAATGGCCTTTTGAATGTGTACCTTTTCTGAGAACTCTCAGCGAATATCACAGAAAAACGCCATGCCTGGCAGGCTGAATTATAAATGTTTTGGCATCTATTTTTTTCCACTTGCCCTGTATGGTTGGCTGTTACGTGGTATACACAGGCTTTTTTTAACTGCCCTGTCATAATGTGGTCTATTGTGGTGGTTTTAACTGGGTCATTTACTGGTTTTTCACTTTATAAAAAGAGGACTGAAAGAACAAGATACAAGTCTTTTTTTGCACACTGGGCAACCAAATTCAGTAGATCTCATGATTACTGATCAAGTATGTAATGACTGTGTTTTAAAATTATCAATAACAATAATAATAATAATAATAATATGTTATTATATGACTGCAACCATGTTCAGTTGCTTTTGACATTATTCTGTCTCCCAGTCATGTTTATGCATGCACATCATCTTAGTACAATCTAATATTATCAACATATTATTTTTAATACTCATGTAACGTTACATTAGAAATAAAGGAGAAAGGACAGCTGGAGCGTATTTGCAAGTAAATGTATTTTTGTCTTTGCAGGGTGGTATAGAGGATTTATCCTCAAGAATCCTAACACTAAGGTGGGTGTGCGGTCTTTAGTGTCAATATTTTTAGGAGCCAGTTTATCTTGTGGTAATTTCTTCAGCAGTAGGCGATGTCATGCTTATTTCACACATTGAACCACTAAATCTGGTGCGCAACTCAGAATCTGAGATTTTGACTCAAACTACTTTGCATCAAGATGTAGACTTGAGCGCATGCGTGCACACGGAAAGCGTGCATGATCTCATGCCTACAGAAATGCTTGCACACGCAGGCACTAAACCGGCTTGGGTATTTGCATATGCATAGAAGCATTCGAGCATGCTCCCTACAAACACAAACGTTTGCACACAGACACTGGTTTGCACACACGTGCTTTACATGCTTACACACACAAACCACCTCAGCCATCCGGATGTTTGATTTTTAATGTACAATTTATCATGTTCACGATACACATCTGATACACATCTAGTGTATGCCGATAGACGGCAAATGATCCCACCAATATAACATTGAGATTTGCTGAGCGTCTTAACAATGTGTTTTTCTCCTTGTATGTCTTTCCTGCAGGGTATTTTCCCTTCAAGTTACATTCACTTGAAAAATGCGCACATCAGGAACAAAGGGTTAGTAATGACTTGTGTCTGGCGATTATACGTGACAGAAATCACAGATCACTCCCCAACGAGGGAAGGGTCTTGTCTGTAAAATTAGATTGCTTCATATAATCACCACGTTGGTTCGATTTTCCTGTCAAGTGCGATGATCCCGGTAATTGTATGTCTAATTTTAATTGCTGAAGGATGGAAAAACTTAATTACATGTCAACAATGCAGAATTATTAACTAGATAACTTCAGTTTATGTGAAATTAGGTTTATATCCGCAAGTTGGAATTCAAATGAGTAAAAGAAATGAAGTGAAATGTTTTAGATGCTTTAACTTTGCCTTAATCCTTGGAACAGCATTTTACTGTTTATTCAGGGTGTATTTACAATATGACTATGAATTACCTCTGTTTATATCTTATACCTCTCTCAGTCAGTGGCAGTGTCTGTAGTTCTCATGTCTTAAAAACCTGTTACAAATGACTTTATAAATACCATTTAAAATACCAATGAATTGCATCAATACACTGTATAATAATGAAAGCACTGAAGGTGCTGATGCCTCGGTGCTTACAGCAGTGACAGGTACGGCCCCTAATGAAGCTATAAAATTGGGTGTGGACATGTCAGAGTGTCCTAGCTGTGCATCTATCCTTGACATACTCAAGTATTTACCCACCAGTGGCAGTCTGATGAACATTAATGTACAATTATGGAGGGAAACACCTTTCACACTATTCAGGGTCTATTTAACACTGACCAATAATTAGTGCAATTCAGACTCTGTGGGAACAACGATAGGTTTTTGGAGGGAAGCACCTTTCATACTATGCAGGACAGAGGTCGCGTTAACCGAATATTTTCCGTCATTGACAGATTTTTTACAACAATGACGAAACATTTTGAACGCCGTCTGTCATTTTGACAGAATGTAATTCACATCCCTGTCCAACTGGTGGTGGGTGTCCTATTGTCTCAAGCATTGTCTGTGATCTGTATGATCCTGCATTCCTCATATTTTTGTAATATGATAATTTGCTCTTCATTTGTAAAATATGCTGCTCTGCTGCTGATTGGTCATATGCTACAAACGCCGTCTCTGTTATGTGAACACGCAGATATCTAGGTCGGGAAAGCCCCGGTTCACATAACGAGTTGATAAGCAGCTTCGTAGGACCGCTTAGCGAGACTGCGGTTGCTAGGCTAAGTGAAGCCCAGCAATAACTGAAAGCATTGTTCATTTGCACACTGTTACTGTGTGGGGGGAGAAATCATCTATGATGTTTTATAAAGTTCATACAGCAGTAAGTTCGAAAATCCACGCAGTGCTGTATTTAACACAGTGCGCAATGTGTGTCTACATGAATCACTGTCAGCATTGTGCTTCGTTTGTCAAGTTTTGCCATCAGCAGTAGCCATTGCTGTGATATAAATCGAACTCTCAAGTTGTAAAGCGATCCACTGTGAAGAGCTTTTTCTTCGTTAAAGTCGATCGCTCGCAGCAGCCATCGTGGTAATCAAATAGTGCTACAACTCGTAAACAAAGCTCTGTCTCAAAAATCTGGCAAATTTAAATCCAAGAGATTTATGTAAATGATATACCGTTCAATGTTCGTAAGGCCGAGACAATACTTTATGCCGATGACACAACATTGTACTACAGTGGTACCAATTTGTGCGAGTTGTTCATGGTTATGAACGAGCAACTAGCTATAGTTTCTGACTAGTTTAAAAGTAACAAGCTCTCAGTGAATGCCTCAAAATCAAATTACATTATTTTCAGACAATCACATGAGCCCCATGTGATACCTGGTCATATAAAAATTGATGATAAAATTATAGAAGAAGTTGAGAGTGTTAAGTTTCTCCGTGTTTTCATCGATGGAAAACTAAAATGGCAATGCCACATAAATCATCGTCAGAAAAAAGTTTTAAGCGGGTTATACGCGTTGAATAAATGTAAAAATTATCCATCATCATCCAATTTGAGAATGCTCTATTTCACGTTAATCCAGCCACACCTCCAGTATGGGAATATGCTGTGGGGAACTGCATACAAAACCTATTTGAGATCTTTGAATGTCCTACAGAAGCGCGCCATTCGTGTCATAACGCACTCAAAATACAATGCAAACACTAACGATTTATTCAAAAAATTACATATAATGAAACTGGATGACATCCATCGCAACCAATTAGCTAGGTTTATGTTTGCATTCAGACACTGTAATTTACCACCCCGACTTATGACAAAATTTGATGTTAATGCTGATGTTCATAGTTATAACACAAGGCAACGAAATGACGTACATCTCCCCCTCTATAAGTTGCATTCTGTTTTCATGAGTTTTCTGTATAAAGGCCCAATTCTTTGGTGCAAACTTCCCCAACATGTTAAAACTGCCCCATCCCGTGCATCGTTTGGTTCTCGAATATCAAACCATTTTATTCATCAATATTGGCCAAAACTGATATCATGCTTAATTATCTCCCTGTTATCAATATGCACGTCGTGTGTGCGTGTGTGTTTGTGTACGTCTGTGTGTGTGTGTGTGTGTGTGTGTGTGTGCGTGAGCATGTGTGTGTGGGCCTTTACAGTTCTATGTATGTGTTAATGAGTGCAGATGCTGTTGTCGAATCCATGTATATGTTTAAAAATGTTTGTAATTGCTATTTTAATGTTTTGCATATTTTAAGGTTTACACCACCCCCGATACTATATATCTTGTATATACTGTATAGAATAAACCGGGGGCGACAGACATTCAATGTCTTGGGGTAAACCTCGGGGCTGGTAAAAATAACCCGATATGTATTATTGATGTACAGTTTTTTTTTTTTACCCGAAATAAATATCTATCTATCTATATAGATCATGGCATTTAACCCATAGAGCCATATTCTAGGACTTGATTTTTATCGTCGTAGCAGCTATCCCGGTAACAGACAGAATGACTGAATGACTGACTGAATGAATGAATGACACAAAAACAAACTACCGTATACCTCGCTTGCATATGCGCACCAAGGCATAATCACATATAACAACATTCACACATTTAAAAATTGTTTGTAAACATGTATGGAAACATATTTAAACAAGTAAGGTTGCTTGCGGCCAAAAATTTAAACTAAAATTTGAAAGGAATTATGATGGTTTTGTTTTATACACCCAATTTAGTTGTAATATGTTCTCCATTCACATCAGTCAAGGTAGGTTTACAAACACTACGGTTGGGTAAGAAAACATATCAGCAGGTTTACGGAAGTCTAGCACTTCACGGATTAAGCAGCTAGCGGTTTAGAAATTTGTTTTGAATCCAGGAATTATTTGTCCTCAGCTTACTGCTAAGGAATCATCACACAATACAAAAAATGTAAACAAAACGGCCCCACTGATGCATAAGTGTACATAATACCTGCTGGTGAAAGATACCGTAGATAAGCCTCAGTAGTCTCCCCTTGCTGTGTTTAATCCTTGTTTATTTTTGCTGTGATATTTAAAGGAGTGCATTCTGTCTGTATGGGGATTGTGGTTATGTGTTCTCAGAGGGAGCAGAACAGGTGCTAATGCTTGTTTTTGCTTCACAGACAGTTTGAGACTGTGGTTCCCACAGAAGACTCTGTCATTACGGAGATGACATCGACCTTGAGGGACTGGGGAACCATGTGGAAGCAGCTTTATGTGGTAAGCATTGCTCTGAGCACTCACACATAGACACACACAGACACACACACACACACACACACACACAAGCATTTGTATAGCTATACATGTGAGGATATTGTATTGATTTGCATTAATTCTCTACAGCCTTTCACAAAAGCCTAGCCATGGCCAAACTATGCCTAACTTTCACCTTGACCTTAAACATAACCATAACTTCAACCAGTTAGCAGTAGTTCTTTGTAATCTTTTGTGAGGACTGCCCCAAATGTCCCCACAACCCCAAATGTCCTGACAACAGTTGTGGTTTCTCAAGTGTTGGTTCTTACAAGTATAGCTATACAAGCCTACACACACACACACACACGCGCATTAACCACTCAAACACACACACAGAAATGGAAATGCACGCACTCACATATGCTTGCTTGCTGACACACTCACTCAGAGTACCCCGGATTTTACCCAGGGTATTGCTGCTGAGTCTGGACTATAGTAATGGTCAAGGAAGTATGATTCTGTTATTACATTTGGAAAAGCAGAACTGAAAATGAGATCATGATAATCTGGTTTCTAGACAGTGGAATATTTTTACTTTGCCATAAGATTCAAGTGCTTTGTCTCCTGTGCCTTTTTGCGAGCAATGAAAATATTTTTTGGCTGGAAAAGTTGCTCTTGCTACTTGAAAAGTTGTTTTCTGAACTATGCAAATTGGTTTGCAGTCTACAATTAGCATCGTTTGGCATAGTTTCATCCTAATTGGCCTAGCTATCTTCTCCATTTTTAATGCAGATACTTCAAACTTGCAACAATATCTAAAATTATTTGTGCCTTTTAAAAGTCCCAGTTGTATAGTAAAGTCTCAGGTTACTACAGTGTTGATCACTCTGTAGGCATTGTGATTATTTTCTACCCACTCTCTCTATCATAGTATGTGACGGAATTTTCTCCCCTTCTCTATGACACTTTACTACATGTTTCTTTCAGCTTTCTTTCTATCTATGGTACTGTGTTATAGAGTGTTTTTTCTCTCTCCAGTACTGTGTGACGGTGTATTTTTTTTTTTTTTTTTACTCTATGGCACTCTGTGACAGTTTTTCTCCATGGTACTGTGGAGATAGTATGACTTTCTCTGTGGTACTTTGTGACAGAATTATTTTCTTACTCTTGTTCATCATGACATTTTTTTTTCTCGCTCTGTTACCATATCGCTCTGCATTTTTTCTTCTCTTTCTCTTACTCTCTCTATTGTACTTCATGACATCGTGTTTTCTCTCTCTATGGTAGTGTATGACATTGCGCTTTTTCTCTCTGTGTCTGTAGAGGAGCGAGGGGGACCTGTTCCACCGACTCTGGCACGTGATGAACGAGATCCTGGACCTGAGGAGACAGGTGCTGGTGGGTCACCTGACTCACGACCGCATGAAGGACGTCAAGCAGCACATCACCGCTCGTCTGGACTGGGGCAATGAGTGAGTGGTAGTGCGAGAGAGAGAGAACGAGTGAGAGAGTAAGAGAGAGCGAGAGAGAAAACAAGAATAAGGCTGATTTTGTGTGTGCTTCGACTGGCTGTTTCTGCCTTACATTGTAACATGGTCGATCTGCGATGGCAGGGTAGCTTAGTTGTTGGTTGATCAATATTTGACTGCAGTGAGTCCCTCGGAGGGGCTTATAACTCTGACCTGTATTTTGACTGCAGTGAGTCCCTCGGAGGGGCATATAACTCTGACTTGTATTTTGACTGCAGTGAGTCCCTCGGAGGGGCTTATAACTCTGACTTGTATTTTGTAGAGGTGAAGTTGGGAAGAACTCTGCTCTATCACTCCAGAACAAATTCCTTAATCCTAAACCTGCCCATAACATATACTCTTCGTAACATATTCATAATGTAATGTATAAACACGTTTCTCTCACATTTGCCCTATTTACATCTGTTCTCCCTGCTTCCCAGTCTGTCCGTGAAAATCAGTGACTTAAGCAACAGGCCTGATTAAAGAAAGGTTGACCCTCGTGTTTGGTCTGGGGCTCTGTAGAACTCAGACCCTGCATAACAGCTGAAATAAAATATACCTTACATTGTTTCATTGGCTTAATATTTCATAAAGTTCCTAATTGAATGCAAACTTCATACGAACTTTTTTTCTCTTGACAATACGTTTCGGACAGAAGATTGGACTAAAGATTATATGCAGCTGAATTCAATGAAAATCAATGGTTAAAATGAAAAGTGAACAGGGAGCAGCGATATGTTTAATTTTATTTTTGTCCTTACAGGCAGCTGGGTTTGGACCTGGTCCCGCGGAAGGACTTCAGCATGGTGGACCCAGATGAAATCAGCGTCACAGAGCTCTACAGGCTGGTGGGTACATTTCCATCCCTCTTCCTCCTCCTCTTCCTCCATCGTCCTATTCTGTCTCCCCACCCGCTTTGGCATGCCGCGCGGAAGCACCTCGTCTCCATGGTAACTGCCCGGCGCGCCGAAATGCTGTTCCCTCTTGACTTGATGGAGCCACTTATGCCGCTTGGTAAACAAAGGATTTTTATTTATTTATTTATTTATTTATTTATTTTGGAGGGGGGGTTTGCGAGCATAATTTGCATCTCCTGTGGGCCCATTTCGAGGAATGATACTAATTAAGAGCGGGAAGGAAGAGAGATTCAGGAAATAACCTCCTGTTATTGTCTCTGCTAAAGGGTGAGATGCAAAAACGTACTTTACTGTAGGTAGGATAGCAATATGACTCAATTACATCTTTCTGCGTCGCTTAGATGGGATTTTCTTTCATCTATATCCCGATATTAAATTATCTGCCTCCTATTGAAGAAGTTCTAATCTTTAATACAATTATATGGCAGGGTACATTTAAAAAGAAAAGAGCAAATTGGTTTTAATCCCCATACGTGTGTGTATATGCCTGATCTTTGGGTCTGTTTGTAGAACCAGGCTGGGTAATGACCCGGATCACGCCTGAGATTAGCTCTGTTAATAAAGCCTTTATCGGCTGGAACAGAACCTTAACGCTTTTGCTGTCTTCAACAATTATTCGTACATTATGAGATGGAGAGAAAATGAAAATGGAGGGAGAGGGCGACAGAGAGGTTCACAGAAAGCAAGGTGGTGCTTGAGAGGAGAGTATTTGATCAAGGTCTAAATTTCATTAATACTTTGTCATGATTGGCCAAAAATCTTTATAAATAATGGTCCTGAGCAATTTGCAATAGTATAAATTAGTGACACAACATTATATGATTAACACAATGGAATGAACTGTATAGAGAAAATTAATAAGTGCATAATTGACGTGGAAACAACAGACAACAGTCTCTGTATCTCCCTCCCCAAAATGTGTTAAAGAGGAAATGGCTAAAAGATTGATGTCTCCATAGCCTGAAAGTCCCTCCATCTGATTGGTGCATAAACCTGAAAATGCCCCATTTGTGATTCTTTGGTAAACATTCATTCAGTATAAATTTAAATCCAGATTAGGCACTGCCTGCTGTGCCGACAATTGTATAGTGTTCTCCACCCTCTTTTAAAGGAGTCAGCTATTTTAATGGTGAATCACAAAAAACGTATTCTCAAAAAACTAATTTTCAGAAATCGTTCATTTTTTACATTTACAATCAAGGGACTACAGTTATTTTTACGGGACTTCTTACTGTGTTAAATGTCTAGTCATTCAATGATGAGCCCTATCTAGTATATTCAGCTAGGAGACATCTTTTTTTTTTCTGAGAGAAAATGCCCTGCTGTTGAGTGTGAAGTTTTTGCAACTTTCCTGACTGGTTGCAAAACTGAACCCACTGATGAGCATTTGATGATGAGGGGATTTCCCAGACACATTTTCGCTCTTTACCACAATTCTTGGGACAGTGACGCTAATTTTTTCCCACTTTATACTTCCACGAAGTGATGTGAAACCGTGATTTTGAGGTGGAAGTGTGAACCTCTGCTTTCGTTTGGGAGCATTTGCATCTGTTTTTGCGGTATCCATTTATGGATGGAGCACAGGCATTTTTATGCATGGTGACTGCTCAAATACTTATGGACTGTGCTGTACATGAGTTTTAGTGCCAGCAGAGACCCCTATGCAGACAGGAGTACAACTAATCTGTTGGGGTCCTGGTTCTATTTATGTAATTACTTCTGTTTCTCTGAAACATTACTTCTCTTCAGGGAATCAGTGTTTTTGTGTAGTATATCTCTCTGGATAAGAGTATCTGTCTGCTAAATGCATGTAAAGCAATATAATGTGCTCCCCTTCTTAACCCACCTCTGAATGAAAGCCCCTGTTGGTGCTGTTCTGGTCCGTGAGTCACTCAAAGTGGGGTAGGGGGCCGGCTTCAGGGCGCTAAGTTGCGGCACAAGTTGTTCTTGTGTCACACACAACAAAGGCAGTCAGTGTTCAGAGAAGTCAGCACTGTTGGTGGGTCCCCCCCGCCCCGCCCCATGGTGCAACAACCCTGCCATATTGGTCCAGAAAAAGTGGGTTTTCTCAGTACTTATACATAACCCTTGCGCAATGTTGTAGCTGAAATGTCTCATGCTCAATTAAATCTTCTACGGGTGGGCAACATAACCAAAAAATAGTATCACAATAGTTCACGGTGAATAGATCACGGTGATTTGTGGTAACAATATTCAGGACAATATGGGAAAGCAATTGCTGAGCAATGTCTTTTTTTAATTGCAAATTGCATCACAAATTGCTTTTGGGCTACAAATCACCAGCTGCAGCTGCTAAACACTCCTCCTCGCGCAACTTCTGAGTTTCCTCATACTGACGTGTGTGTTTTTGCTTCAGGTGGTGAAACAAATTAGTTGTTTCCTTTTCTTGCATATTTTACAGAAAATTGTGGTTGACTGGTGGTTTGACCTTTTACAGCGAGAGCTGTAGCAGTAAAGTAATAAGTGAGTACACTATGGCAGCAACCCCAGAAATTACCCAGAAAATTTTGAATTTTAGAAGCATTTTGGAGCATTTCAGGAATATTTTCATTATGAATATTAATCTGAGCTTGCATAATGACACTTTTATACAGTTAAGCTGTTCAATAAACATAATAACCAGTCAAAATATTTCTTTTCCCGGAATAAAATGTCTCATATTCAGTTCTTGTAAGGAAAGATTTTGTGTATGTAATACAGTTTGTAATATCTAGCATGATCGAACTTGGAGTCCAGACTTTTCGAAGTCTAAGCACGAGAAAACCAGTGTATGGTTAGCGTGACCTGCTGATGAGATGAGCCCAATTAGGCTGTCTTTGCTTTATGCATGATTCTGATTGAAGACTAAATATAACTCAAAAGTATTGGAAGGTATGGTCTAAAGACCTGCCATAGATTTATTTTGACGGTAGTTTTCTGTGACTCATATGAATGTAGCCAACTGGTTATATCCACTTACTGAGCCTATTTTATGAGGTTATTTTACCATTTTTATGGAATCATGCTTTTGAGATGAATAAAACTATACTTTGACACTTTTCATTTAGCTATTACTTATGAAAATCCCAGTTGATCAACCATTTCATTGAATGAAACAAGTGAGTGGGAGACTCGTTAGTCTGCTACTTAAGCAATTGTGTACATGACAGTTCCCACTTTCAGGGACTAATTTCTCATCTGAGGCTGATGCGCTGCTCTGGCTTTCAGCCATGTTCTTGTGCTAGGGGACTCCTGCTGGCTTTGCTCTGGGGCATGTAAATGCATCAACAATATCAGTAGTATCATGATATGACTCTTTTTGTGTTCAAATTCATGCCTGTATTATCGTGAATGATATGGCACAGCCCTGCTTGTAACTTCACGAAATTGCCTTTTTTGTGTGCAGAACATGTGGAAACACATTTTCTTCGAGATTTCGTGCTTCCCCATCCTTGCTCATTTATTTCTGATAGATGAGCAGAACTAGCGGGTAAAAAAAAAAACTAGCTAATTCTTCTCTTGCATAATCTTTTAGGTCCAAATGTACACAGCTTTATCGTAGCCCATGTTTGATTGTACCTCTGCTTATAGTGAGCTTTGGTTATTTGTTTACCCTCAAATACAAGTGTATGTGCCGTTTTGCCAACAAGCTTCTGCAAACTACTTAAAAGTTTCAAAAATGCGTTGATAATTAAGTTGATGCTGTAGGGATGGCCGTTTTTCGCCTTGGTGTCTGTGTGGCTGTCTGAGGCTGGCTAGTGTTTCAGAGAGCAGCCGCATTTGAGACTAATTTTATTAAAATAACTACAGTACAAAGATCGGTCACCCGAGAACGCTGCTTTAGAAATGATTAAAGTACAATGTCTTTTTTTATCCACTTATGAAGAATTGCTGCAAGTTTAGTCAAAGAATAGCCTGGCGGATCACTCTTCTGTAAAACTATTTTTTACTTATTAATGCTAAAATCAAATGGTTTTAATACAAGCTTACGAACCTGCAAGCTGCAATATCTTTATATTCAAGAACTGTGTTCCATATTGCTGATTGTAGCACATGGCGCAACATAAAATCTAACTGGCCAATTCATAACCCTCTCCTCAGCTGACTAGTGCATGAAGTTAATTGCTGAAGTCTATTGACAACAAAATGGCGCTAGCCAGGTATCAGCCACCAACATTTCTGTGAATAACGGTTTTCCAAGTTTTGTTTTTTTTGTGTTCTGCCTCCTTTGGCCATTCCTTCTGTGCAGCGTGCTGTCTACATGACAGAGAAATAAGGGTTTGACTTGGGACATTGTTCTGCTCCTGTCTTTTTAACAGATGGAGCACAGGCATCGAAAAAAAGAAACGCCAGTACCTGCCAGCACACATCACCTATTCCTCCAGGTGAAAAGCCTCATGAGCTCCAACCTGGGAGAGGAACTGGAAGCCTCTTTCTTTATCTACGACGGACGAGAAAACCGGCCACTCAGGTAGTCACTCTCTGCTAATAGTGCCATTATACTGCAAACTGATTAAACTTCGGTGTGAAATTGCCATCTCTAGCCTAGTGTGACAGATGAAATGTATTTTTTGTAACAGGAAACTATTAAGTTTTGTATCACAGCAAGTAATTTGTTACTTTTTATTATTTTTATTCATTAGTTGTCCGTCTGTTGAAAGCAGGATTATGGAAAATGTTCGACACTGATTTTGATGACACGTTGTGGGAAGGTTTTATGTGAAAACAGTAAGAGGTTGTTAGATTTTAACAGGTCAAGGTCAAAAGTCAAGGTGAACGAAGCAGGTCAAAAGCCATGGTGCAGGTGGAGGTATGCACTCTACCAAGTGCCCTTCTGGTTGTATTTCACATGAATTGGGTGCACTTTGGGCTCTAGAGCTGAATGTTTTGATGTTGTTGTTTGAAAATGGCAGTTGGTCAAAATATTTGCTCGCCCACTTGATTCCTGAATTGATGGTGCTATTAATTTTTCGGGAAAGGGAAAGAAGTAAAAAAAATGTTCTCAAACTGTTCCTGTTGCTGGACACGTACAGAGAGTGTTTTGACAATCAGCCCCTGGAATGAGGGGACGATTGCTTCGGAACATGAGCAGTGAAGCCTAAAATCTCCTTCAGTTAATTTAATCCCTGGTGTTTTCTAATTAACTGCGAGGCTCAGTCTGTAAGTATAAACAAGGGCAGCTTTGGATGACCTAAAAGACAAAAATGGTGTTTGTATGGCCTGTGCGGATGACTGTGATTTTTCCCTCTCTGAAAATATGCTTTATTGTACCTTTATTGAGTTTGAGGCTTGCCTTGTCATCGGATCACATAGTGCAGTCCAGTGACGTGAGTCTGTAATTCTTTGGAGAGTCAAGGGGCTTTTAGTGAGAAGAGACATGAAGTGTGGGGTTATGGGGCTGGTTACTTAGCAACACCGTTCATTTCAGTGGGTCTAATGCATCGTGAATTACCGAGGTGCACTTTCAGACGTCATCTACTCGAGAACAGACACACACACACACATACACGCCCACTGTACTCATGCACAAGAGCATACATGCTTGCATGGACACACACACACACACACACACACACACACACACACACACGGATGCCCAGACATGCACGCAAGCATCTGCAACACACATGGATGCCTGAACATGCACACTTACAAGCGTGCACGCATGGATGCACAAACAAATGCGTGCATACGCACACACACACACACGCTCGCACAGGTGCATACTGTGCATAATGAGTCATTTCACATTATAGAATTTATGTCTGCACGCACTGTGTTAAAGAAACATGTTCAGGTTCATGAGTTTTTTATTGTGGCAATGTGACTTCTGGCTGCTTTCAACACATACACTTTAGTGCATAAGTATTGGAACAGTGTCACTGTTGGGAAACAAAATCTTAAATTCCTCAATTTCTCACAGGATTCATAAGAAAATATTCAGAAATGATAAGCTGATAGTCTTGACTTCAAACTCTTGTTCATTGTTTTGAAATCCAATGTGTTTGAATACAGAACCAAAAGACCTTTGCCTCTGTCCAAATGCTGACCGAGTGCACCAAAATGTACTTTGATACGCTTGTGCTTTGTATTGAAAGTGTTGTGTAGGCCTTAGATTAATTATTCTTGACTGCTTCAGTGGGAAATAATGTCTCAAGGGCTTCAGCACTTAATATCACATGCGTTTTGTAGGCCTTCTTGTGTTTGATTTACTATTGGTCAGTGAAATGGGAACACTGCATTTCAATTCAGTAAATACTTGGGGGCAAATGGAGCAAAATATTGCTGCAGTATAATTGTATGGAATCTGACCTTTTTAGTGTTTCATTTTGTGTAGCCTAACACGAACATTATACTTGCCTTCTGTTAGTTGTAGGATCTGATAGTCAGCCTCTTGCATTTAATAACTGTCAGTTCTTGACCTGTTAATTTACCTTTCTCTTTGAGGAGGTCAGAGCAGTGGATAGTGGTGTTGCCTCGCCGCAAGACTATTTTGAGTACATCTTTGCCCCACAACCATAACACATAACATAACATAACATAACATAGCATAATACAGGGATTTCCTGGCTCAGAATGACCTGCTGGTGGTACTCGGTCATAGGCTCCTGCGCACACTCAAAATGTTGTTCAGCGGGTGGGAGGGGTTTGTGCTTCTCATTGCTTCTCATTTTGTTGAGCGGGGAGGGGGGGGTTCATGCTTCTCATTTAGTTTTTTATTTTGTTATTTTATATTACTTCTTATTTTGTTTAGCGCAAGGGAGGGCTGCACATGCTTTTTTTTTTTTTTTATTGTTGACCGCGGGAGCACAGCACTAATACCGCGCAAATTTCGCGTTTTCTTTTTTTTTTTCGCGCACGCAAATGAGAATGCGATACACAACATCGCGTTAGGAGATGGTGGCGGTAAGAAATTAGGCGGTGGCGGCCGCCACCAAATTCTCTATGCAGGAAAATCCCTGTAATATAATAACATAACAAAACATAACAAGATAACATAACATTACATAACATAGCATGACACGATCGGTGAGAAGATGTCATTCAGCCCAACTTGGCTCGCGATCTTCCTACCACTAAAGTTAACCTAACACTTAAGCTATTTCAGGACTAGGTGGAATCTCGCACTGACTGGGAATGAGGTGGATAATGGATGGAATGGATCTGTGTGGAAGGTGTTTGTTTTTAATTGCACCCTGCTTGCATTCCTTACTTTAATGAATATGACCGCTATTAGCATTAGGTTAGCAATGCACTGACTCAGTGTGTGTCTCTGTGTGTGGGTGCTTTTTTGTTATCTATGAGGAACCTTTTCCGGTGTAGATCGACCTTGTCTGGACCGGTTGTCCTCAAAGGAAAGAAAATCTGGTCCTAGTGTGTGCGTGTGTGTGTGTGTGCCTGTGCGTGTGTGTGTGTGTGTGCGTGTGTGCATGTGTGTGGGGTGTGTGTGTGTGTGTGTGTGTGTGTGTGTGTGTGTTTTCTCCATGTAGACATTTACTATTTTCCTTGAACGAGAGATGAACAATGATGTGAATTATTTTATCATCAAGCAGTCAGTGCAGAAGTAAATTTCATTCATGCAGCCTTCGTACACTGCTGAATGAAACAGTTCTTCATTGTTTGCCTTCAGATTGTCTATATGGCATATTGTAGTTTTGCCTAATTGCTCGTTATGAGCATTCTTGTCCTGGCCTGGAGTGCGCTAGCAGTGTAAAGCTGCCAGGCTTTTTTTTGGGGGGGGTGATTGTGTTTTTGGTCTGCTCCGCAGGAGGTCTCCTCTCGCCTGTCCCAAGGGGGGCTCAGCTAATTTGGGGGTGCATGGCACCTCTCCAGAAAGACACGAGCTGGTACCTGACTCCTGGCTCTGTGCCAGCTGATTATTCTGTGACTTTTTTTTTGCTCTTTTTTTATTTTGGTGCCTGAATCTGAGCAGCACCAGCTGGCTGCTGGCTGGGCTCTGTCTCTGCCCTGGCAGCGCCCGTGCTGATGCCATCTGCCTCTTCCCAAAACACAACAGCTGGAGCGCGCTCCGTAAAGCCCAAATTGCCAGTGATAGGAGCCGGAGAAGAACAGGGTGGACCAACTTCCTTATTTTTCTCCTCTCCTCTCTTCTTTTATCTTCTTTTTACACCTCTTCTCCCTCTCTCATCTCTTCTCATTCATTCCAGTCTCATCTCCTCTCTCTTTCCCCATTTCTCTCCTCCTTTTCCTACTCTCCCTCCTCCTCTCCTCTCTCCTTCCTCTCTCCTCCTCTCCTCTCTCCTTCTATCTTCCTTTTACTCCTCTTCTTCCTCTCTCCTCTCTTCTCATTCATTCCAGACTCATCTCCTCTCTCTTTCCCCCTCTCCTCTTCTCTCCTCCCCATCTCTCCTTCCTCTCCCCTCCCTTCTCTTCTCCTCTGCCATTCCCAGCTTTGTAAGCTCATATAGTGCTGAGAGAGTAAGGCTGGATTCCTTTGCTGTCTGACAGGAAAATCACCTGCTTTCTTTTTCACACTGGCAAAGGACTGACAAGGGCAGTGCTATGATTGGTGCTAAAACCAATTTCTGCCCATTTCTGGTATATGAGTGTGTGTGTGTGTGTGTATGTGTGTGTGTGTGTGTGTGTGTGTATACCATGTCTGCCTACCCTTGTGGGGACCAAATGTCCCCACAAGACATGGAATTCCACTTTTCTTTGTACTTGTGGGGACATTTCCTCACAAAAAATGAGCTGTTTTCGGGTTGAGGGTTAAGGTCAGGGAAAGTGGTTAGGGAATGAATGGAAGTCTATGGAATGTCCCCACAAAACATGAAAACAAATGTGTGTGTTCATGTGGATGTGGTTGTGTGGGTGAGTGCGGATACACACAGTTTGAGATGCTTTGGCTTTTTTTTTGGTTTTTCATCCACTTGTGTTCAAACCTGCTTCTCGTTCTTGAGATGTTCTTAGGGTCTTGGCTAAACCACCACCACCACCCCAAGCCCACTTCCAACTCTCCCCTTCTCACAGCACGGTGGGGGATTGGTGGGATAGCGTCTGTTTTCGAGCTAGCTGGGGCAGCTTTCGACTGTATGAAGCCATCCTTCTCACACACACATTTTCTCTGGCACGGTCGAATTCCCACAAGCGGCGGCCATGGAACGAAGGCATCACGAGCCAATGCCATGCACTGCAGGCCACCAGCCCCCGACTGTGCAGAAAGCCTGTATTGTTCTGTGTTTGTGTCGCCCCTAATACACTGCGGCGATGACATGGGTCAACGCAACAGTGTGACGGTGGTATTTTTGGCAGGTCGGCGAATTAGCAGTGGCCAACAAAGAGAGAAAACATTGAAAAACCAGTTGGCAAGTGTCGACCCCGTGAAAAGGATGGCGGAGTTTGGCGGGTGAGTTGATTGGAGGTTGGGATCTCCGCGTGTGCCGATATTTTAATTAGCCGCTGACATTCAAGGGGCGCGGCTACGATGCGATGGTATTCCTGTCCGCTGGCTGCGCCGCTCGGAACTCCGCTGTCGTCCTGGCGACAGGAAGCATTGTGGGTCTTATCTCTCCGCCGACTGTGAAAGTCACGTAAAGGGATTAGTCCACTTGTTCCACTGCGAGTGGGAGTTTAGCTGCACGGGGGAATAAGGACATGAATTTCCTTCCCTTTCCTCTGCTGTCCTCTACGCACCCCGTATTTTCACTGCAGATTTTTAATCTGCTCCTAAAAAATCCCCAGGCTGGTTTATGAGCTATTATGCGTTCTAGTACACTGTTGGCCATGGTAAACGGCAAACGGAAATCCGTATAGTGGACTAGAGCGAGCATGTTAGTAAAATCCGAGGATGAACTTTTTGCAATTATGTTCAGCAGAATTCCAAACCAAATTTCTCCCATCATTTTTTCATCTGTTCACTGAACTCCCAGCATTCGGAGTTAGTGTCTTTTTCAGCCACTCAACATAAATACAGAAATAAATAAAAATTCCCACCTTCTTCATGGCCAGCATACATATGAGCTGTAAATTTTGAGGTGAGGGAAAAAGATGAAATCAGGATATGAGCAACTCAGTTGACCAGTAATGTGGAAATCTTTTGCTGTGCTATCATTTGAATTAGCTGTTACTGGCGTTAGCTTGCTAATTAGGCTTTATATGAGATATCATTGCAGCTGCGCTTGGCATATCATGCTGTTTGGATTCCGTGTTAGCCATGTAGCTTACTCCCCCTTGGCTATGGCTACATTAGGCTTCCTTGTTCTAATATCCACTTGATAAGCCCCCCCATTTTTGTTTACCCAGGCTGTTTTATGAGTACTGAACATTGAAAATTGGAGAATAAAGGAGCTGGCTTGTGATCATATGCAGGGGATTGATTACGAAAGTAGGAATTACAGCTGGTTCGCAAATCTGGTGCAGAAGGGGACGCAGTGCCGTGTGTGGCGGCGGTGGGTTAGCCAAGTGACTCCCGCCAAGCTTTGTATAGCCTGCGGTCCGGACGCTACCCCTGTGTAGTTTGGTCACCTGCATCACTGCGAACAGCAGTTCAAACCACCAGGCTGTCAGGCTTGTTGTGTGGAAGGAAGGGACATCTTTACTGTGAGGGGCTGTTGTAATTTACTTTGATCCTTCTGCCCCGAGGCTTCGTTTCTGAAAAGACCTTCCCTGAGGAGGCTGGTGTGATTTCAGCAAGACTGACACTCTAGCTGGCTCTCTGCACACTAGCCGTGATGGTTAGCCTCCATCGCTGCATGGAGACGCTGTGACGGGCTGCATTCTGTCACACGCAGTCACGTCAGGAAACTGCTGCTCTGACTGCCCTGAGCTTCCAACAGTAGCCTGCTCTGGCTTTTGGAATTCAAAATGTCTTTTTTTTGCATCCTGAATTCACTACACGCTGCCACTGCTGTAGCCTCTTTGCTTGCCAAAAAACTTCAGCTGAAACATCTCAAGGCTTTCCTCAGGAGATGTCAGGACAGTTATTGCATGCTGCAAGCATTACTTTGATTTTATATGCATGTGCAAGAAAGAAATCCTTATGTTGTGATTTGTGCATTGGACTCACTGACTTTACATTTGACTGTAGCTAATGGTGAATGCAGGGCCATCCCAGGGGACCTCTTTTGCGCGGGCGGGGGGGATATTTGGGACCTTTCCAAAGCACCGAGACATGATAATTCCGCTCTTTGGTGTATCATAGGAATGTGATGCCATATGCAAGTAAGTGGGATCCTATGTGAGAAACTGAAGCCTATATGGTATGATCTGCATAAACCTGGCTAGGCTCTTAATGAGAAGATTGGCTATTTTCTATTTTTATTTAATTCTAAATGCCTGCTACCAGGTCGAGTCCTATGGTGTTACCCTGGGATCTTGAAGTATACCATTGGGGGCACGACTGTCTTGTCCACGGGCGCCGCCGAAGCCGACAAGAATAGTTCTTATTGTCGTGTTTATCTTTTCTTTGATCTTTTGGAATCTCTTATTTTGGATCTTTATGACTGCTGTAGAGATAGTTTCTGCGACCTTTATTTGTTGTTGTCATGAAGGTATTATTGTTTGTATATTTGTTATCTTTATTTGGGTAAGACTGGGCTCCCTCCTATAAGCTTAATTCGCTTTCCTGGGGTGATCCCATTTTCACATGTCCTTTATGTGGGAATTTCAATCTGTGCATCCTCGTCTGATATGTGTGAAAAACATGTTGAATATATGTGAGTGAGTAGGGTCCTGTCTGATAAGGTGGGGCCTCATGTCATAAGGTGGACCCGATCTGAAAGAGTTAGACTGCATGAGAGAGGGTGTGGCCCTGTGTGAGAAGGTGGGGTCATGTTGTGAGAGGGTGGGGCCATGAGTGAGAGGGTGGGGCCTTGTGTGAAAACGTGGGGCTTTGTGTGAGAAGTTGGGGCTGTATGAGTGAAAGTGGGGCTGTATGTGAGAAGGTGGGGCTGTGTTGTGAGAGGGTAGGGCTCTATATGAGAAGGTGGGGCCATGTTGTGAGAGGGTGGGGCTCTATGTGAGAAGGTGGGGCTGTGTTGTGAGAGGGTGGGGCTCTATGTGAGAAGGTGGGGCTGTGTTGTGAGAGGGTAGAGCTCTATGTGAGAAGGTGGGGCCATGTTGTGAGAGGCTGGTGCTCTGTGTGAGAAGGTGGGGCTGTGTTGTGAGAGGGTGGGGCTCTATGTGAGAAGGTGGGGCCATGTTGTGAGAGGGTGGTGCTCTATGTGAGAAAGTGGGGCTGTGTTGAGAGAGGGTGGGGCTCTATGTGAGAAGGTGGGGCTATGTTGTTAGAGGATGGGCTCTATGTGAGAAGGTGGGGCTGTGTTGTTAGAGGGTGGGGCTCTATGTGAGAAGGTGGGACTGTGTTGTGAGAGGGTGGGGCCGTATGTGAGGATGTGACCCTGTTTGAGAGGGTTTGACTCTGTGTGGGAAGGTGGGAACCTAGACATAGTTTCCGATCTGCCTTGTGGTTGACCCAGCTGTAAATATGCGTGCTTGTGATTGCATATCTACAGTGGGCTCCAAAATTACTGGCATCCCTGACTGGCAATGGACAGAAAGATACATTAAAAGATTCTAAAAATATATTTATGGAGGTCCTCTGAATTCCAACATGTGTGAAATACTGTACAATTTTAATGTTACAATGGAACCAACCAAAATCATTTACTGATTTAAATTAAAATCAATTCCCTCCAAATGAAGGTTTCACAATTAATGACACCCTTAAAGAATATTGTAAATAACACCTATCAAAATTAACCCAGGTATTAAATTCCACTTATTAAAGCTTTACCTAAGTTTTAAGGAACTATATTGAGCCTTTACATCACTTCTTGCTTCATTAGGGTATAAAATGAGGTAATACACATGCAGTATCCACTTGTCATTCAACAGCATGAAGAAAACAAAACAACTGTCAGTTCAAAAGAGGCAGATGGTCATAGACCTTCATAAATCTGGTAATGGCTACAAGAAGATTCACAAACGATTGAATATTGCACTGATCATTGACAGTGCAATTATCAAAAAATTCCAAAGATATGGAACTGTTGAAAACCCTCAAGGGTAGGGGACGCAACTGCATTTTTCCCCCCAGGATACTGAGGAGGATGGTGAGAGAAGCAACAAAATCCCCAAGATTCACTGTGACGGGATTGCAGGCCTTGGTAGCAGCTTGAGGTCACCAGGTTCCAAAGAGCATCATCAGGCACGTCCTCCACCACTACATGCTCTTGTGAAGGGTTGCCAGAAGAAAGCCTTTTCTGACCAGAGGACACCGAAGCAAGGGCCTGGAGTTTGCCAAATGTCATTAAAATTATGACTGGAATAAGGTGCTTTGGTCAGATGAGACCAAACTTGCATGTTCTGGTCAGACAGCATCGGCATGTTTGGCGTCGTAACAGAGATGCATACAAGGAGAAGCACCTGATACCCACAGTGAAATATGATGGTGGGTCATTTATGTTTTGGGGCCTTTTTAATTCAAGAGGTCCAGGGGCACTGGTTAAAACTACTGGCATAACAAATTCCACCAAGTATCAGGATATTCTGCCTTGTAATCCCGCCAGAATGCTGGGACTTAGCCGTAGGTGAACTTTCCAACAAGACAATGACCCAAAGCATACCTCAAGATCCACAAAGAAATGGCTCTGTGACAACAAAATCAACATTCTGCAATGGCCATCTCAGTCGCTAGATCTTAATCCAATTGAAATCCTGTGGACTGAGTTGAAGAGGGCAGTTGATAAACGTAAACCAAGAATGTGAAGGATCTTGAAAGGATCTGCTTAGAGGAATGGTCCAATATACCTCCAAATATGTACCTTAACCTTGTCAAAAATTATAGAAAAAGACTCCATCAGGGCTTCCGCCAAAATATTTTTCAGAGGGAGATTTCCCCCTTTCCAACTTTTTTTGGGGGGGATTTTCAATTTGTCGGGGGGGATTTTCAATTTGTCAGGGGGGTTTTCAGTATGTAACAGCTAGCTGTCACAACCATAAGAGACTGTAACAACTATTAATTTAGGATAGTCAGATGAACTGAAACAAGACAAAAGTTCTCACAAAAATAAAACATTTATTCAACAAAAGTAATTACTGCACTCAGTGACTGAGTGACCGTGTAAAATTAGAAAAATAAAAAATACAAGTTATAACTGCTATTGACTATAATCAGATAGGCCTAATGGATATTACGCGACAGAACGGTATGCTTTAGAACAGGACTGGGCTTTACTAGATTCTCTAGTCAACAAACAAACCTGTAAAGACACAGAAAACAGCAGTGCTTTCGCTAAGCAGCGCGATTCTCGGTCGCTACGTATATCCGCATGGAACCTCTACGTGAAAAAAGAAATTGACAAGAACGTAAGGCGACACTTTGGAAATCGTTATCGTACACCTATAAATTAAAGACTGGCATTGACAGCATAAAAAAATCATTAACGTACGAGCCATCTCCCCCATGATAAAGATTATTCACTTGATTTTAAGCGAGTCCGGTGAATAAACACTTTAATGAATAGACGACAGGTGCAGACGGCGTAAACCTTGTCCCCAAGGCGAAAATATGTACAGCGCTGGGCAGGTTAGTGATTACCATGTCTGAAATTAGGGACGACGTTGGCCATGAAGATGTATGGCCACTGCCCTGATTGCGGTGCTACGCAACGAAAGGGAAGATTGAGATCATCTGCGGTCGGCGGGCAAGGCAGAAAACGTTCCCAGTGATTGGCTAGTTACTCTCTGAGTGTCCAATCTGTTCAGATTTTGTGGGCGTGAATGAACGTGCGAGTCAAGCAGTACTTGTATAGGTACTTCAAAGCCGCTTGCACACTGGACGCGAAACGAATTTTTCGCACGGCAGATTACATTGACTTTGAACCAGTGGCGGAGCTACAGGGGGGGCGAAGACACGTCCCTTTTAGTCCTGGCTAGATCTCAATCATTTTCCTTTATTGACATCTTTTCCAATTATTGTAATTGGCAACTGAAGACACGGTTTCTCTCCACATGCGATCTAACAGCGATTAAATCGCGGGTTAAATTCAGTACAGTGGCGGAACAGAGAATTGGGTTGCACAAAACAGCCGTTTAAAACAATTATAAATCCTGACCTGTTCTCAGTCATCTTCATGATTAACAAAAGGTTCACTCCGAGAGCGCTCCGCACCTAAAAGGTGCTGCTTGTTCTCCCCGATTAGGTAAGGCGACAATCATTCATCTGGACGCGTATTTGCTGTATTTAAATCCACGCTATTCAAAATTGCATAGCCTACCTGTCGACTCTCAGGCAAATGGCTTGAGCCGCGCGCTTTTTATAACCTAGGCTATTTAACTGCCGAAGTGCCAATGTTTTTTTTTTTTTTTTTTTTAAATCAACCCGCGAAATACCGAGAGGAAAAGTCCGCGTTTCATTGGAACACGGACCAGTTCAATCACGCGAAGCATTGGCCAATTAATAAGTAAATTATTTTTCTGCACTGAATTTAGCCCATGATTTCATCGCTGTTAGATCGCATACGATGAGAAACCGTGTCTTCAGTCGCCAATTACGATAATTGGAAAAGACGTCAATAAAGGAAAATGATCGAGATCTAGCCAGGACTAAAAGGGACGTGTCTTTGCCCCCCCTGTAGCTCCGCTACTGCTTTGAACGTAATCTGTCCTGCAAAAAATTCGTTTCGCCTCCAGTGTGCAAGAAGCTTAATTCACTGAAAACATGTGCGGGAATGGCCCGCTTTGACTATTTTTTTCTTGCCGGCGCTAGGGCAGTTTTTGCGGGAATCCCGCAATCGCGCTGCTTGGCGGAAGCCCTGTCCATGCTGTAATCCTTGCCAGAGGTGGTTGCACTAAGTACTAAATGAAGGATGCCAGTAATTATGAAACCTTGATTTTGTTTAAATTTATTTAGAATTAAATGATTGTTATGATTTTGGTTGATTCCATTGAAATATTAATAAGTATTTCACACATGTTGGTATATTTCGTTTCTGTATAATTAAATTGTTTATTTTTTTTTGTTTGTTTCTGCATTGCCAGTCAGGGGTGCCAGTAATTTTTGAGCCCACTGTATTTACTTTATTTATTTATATCTTTATATCTACGTGCATTGCCTCAATGACCCTGCTCTGCTCAAAGATTAAGCATATTAATTCCAGTTTTATGTGCTATCCATGAGCCAGTCCAGTCAGATAGAACAATTTGTCGCATTTTATCAGTCTCAGGAAATTAACTCATAAAGTCGGATATATTGGAAACACAAAAATATTTTTCATTATTATTCCTTATGTGGAGTTCATTAGTTAACTGGAGAGAAGGACCTCTGAAGTCTACCCCTGAGGGGGATATTGTATAAATCAGCGAGTTTTTACGGCTAACAGATTCTTCTGTAATTATTGAGCAGATAAATTTCTCTGGCTGAAGTGGGTTAAAGCATGTTTGCCTCTTTGTCTAAGCAAGGCAGTCAATCTGTGTGAGCTATAATGGCCCCTGCTTGCTCTGTGCACATCATGGAGCTTGCGCTGTGAGCCGGGTCGCACGGTTAATGCCTCTTTCTCTCTTTCTAATCCACTTTCTTGTCTTCGCAGTGAACGTTTCTTTGTGAAGCTGAACAAGCAGGGTGTGCCCAAGCTGCCGGAGAAGTTGGAGAGACAGTGCACGCTTTTTGTGGTACGTGTTCGTAATGTGCCTTCTGGAGAAGGCGTTCGGACTATCTGAAAGGGACACCCTTATTCCTGACACAGTGGTCCCACTTTATTGCAGAATGACTGGACTGCTCTGTTGAGTAGATCTGTTTGGTTTTTCTTTACACTGGGGAAATCGTCTGTGTGGAGCTAGTGGAAATTGTTATCCCAAGTTCTTTACCACACTGGGTCTGTAAACGGACACCTTTGTTATGGTCATTATTGTGTCATCTCTGATTCACACTTTTCTAGCTACAGTCATGAAGCTCGACTTCTACATGCTTGGAATACATTGATGCGTAAGGAATTCCTTATAGAAAACTCCATAGTGGAACCTCTAGGTCCAGGGTTCTTGGTTGGGTCTGTGAGCTTTCACACTTTGCACACATGAATGAAGGTTCTATGGAGATATAAAAAGGGTTCTTTCACAGATACATGCAAAGAACCCTTTCTGCCTGGTAACGCCTACTTGTTTACAAGGGAAAACCATTCAAGGACATGTCCGGGATCTGAAAAATGTTTACTCAACTTCCCACTACTTTAAAATAATGAAAATAAGAATTTGCTAGTTTGATCAATATACATTTATCTGTAAGTGAAATTATGGAATTGATGGTTTTATGACTTTCAAAACTTCTCTGAGAAGAGGAATTTGCAATTAATTAAGAATGACCTTACGTGCTCTGGTCTGCAAACATTCTTTAAAAATAAGCTTCTGTCCACACTGCAAAAAATGATCAGATAAAAATACTAGGTAAGATGAATTTACTTATTTTAAGACTTAAAACACTTATTTCTATCACCATTTTTCTTAGTGGGACAAAAAAAATTTTCTTTTTTTGAGGTAATTATTGCTCGCTTGCCAATGGGGTAAGTGCATTTCACTTGTCAAGTTTTAAAAAAAAAAGAAACTTAAAACAAGTTACTATTTGACTTGACAAGTGAAATTTACTTACCCCATTGGCAAGCTAGTAAAAATTACCTCAAAGCAAGAAATTTTTTATTTTGTTTTACTAAGAAAAATAGTGATAGAAATAAGCGTTTTAAGTCTTAAAATAAGTAAATTCATCTTACCTAGTATTTTTATCTTATCATTTTTTGCAGTGCATGGGTGATTTTTTTTTCAAGGCCTCTATGTTTCTATTTTAATATTGAAAAATGTATAAATCATATATAGTAATTATTGCTGGCAAATTTTCATTGTTTTTGTAGGACTTGGGCAGCGGTGATCTAAGAAAGGATGTTTATGTTATAGTTCACCTTATACGAATTGGTAAGTCCTTCCTCTTTGCTTGTATAGAGTGTGGTCTGAATGTGTGCCAGTTCTTTGTAAGTTATCGCTCCTTTCTAGCCTGGATTTTAACCTACACACATACACACACACACACACACACACACACACACACACACACACACACACACACACACATATATATAGCTGCAATTGGTTCTTTTGAGCCTCATTAGTCATCCATATGAATCATGATGACTGCAAGTCTCCTTCTGTTGCGTGTGTAAGTCATGAGAAGATCCCTGGACATGTGATGTCACACTCCATTTCTGGAAGGCAATAGTTGTCTTGTATTTTGTGTGCTTGGTCACTAGAGTATGTATTCAGCTGAAGTGATCACTGGCGATTAACTCAACAAACCTTGTTTTCAAAATTTTAACTGGCAGCTGAATGGACAGGTGTTGAGAAGAATCCTGCTGACACTGCAGCACTCCTAAACTTTTGTCTGAGATTTCCGTTGATTATAATTTCTTAAACCTATGGAAAGATATTATTCCTTGGTTAAGTGTGCAAGGGATTAAGGGTTATGCGCTCTTGTAGCTTTCTAATGACCCTGCTCGGTCAGACCAGGTCGAGGATAGAGGTATAAACTTCGGACATGAAATACAATTGAATAGCTGAGTGTAAAAAGTGCTTAATTAACATTGCCACACACTGTGAGGTAAGGATGGGAAAATGTCTTATAATTACTCAAGTCCACTGCCTTGATTTTTTTTTCAAACTAAACATTTTGTGGCTTTGGTACTTTTAGCCCTGGTGTCTTCAGTGTAACAAGAAAGTTAAACCTAGTGTGTGCATGAAAAGTATTGGAAATGCTTTCTCCAGTAGTTGAAGAGGCCTGTATTCATAACACATTTTGTGGTGTGAGCACTGCTCTGGAATCAGTATTGTCTTGTCTCTTTTACTGGGTCAGGTTTGTATATCGACTGTGGAAAACTGATCTTAGATAACCTTTGAGTGGTTTTATTTATGACTGGAGTTTGGGGTCGTAGCCTCAAGCTGGGGCCACTGTGTGGGCGGGTATTTTTTGATGTTTGGTGGGTAACTGGGGGCCCCCCCGGATGTTTTTAGGGCGTATGGGGGCGGGCGAGAAGAAGAGCGTTTGCAGCGTTCAGTATCGCCGGCCGTTTGGATGCGCAGTGGTCAGCATCGCCGACCTTCTGACCTCCGACTGCAAAGATGACCACATCCTGAAGGTTTACACGTGAGTCGCGCCGTCATTCAGACGCCCGCTCCTGAAGGTATACGCACAAGTGTGTGTCTGCTCACTGCTCTTCTCTCTCACTGTTTCACACTCACGCAAACACACACTTCTGAAAGTTTACATGCGAGTGTGTCTTTACATTGCTTTTCAAACACACTCCTGAGTGTTTACACACCATGCATCGCACTCACTTTATTGCCTACAGAATGCGGAGAAAAGATTCAAGCTTCACCCTCATATTCGTCTCACGGGCATTTCATTATTTTTAATTGTAGACCCATTTGTCATGCTATAAAACTTCTTAATTTTACTTTTAATGTGAGTCAAGGCCATAGCAAATGTTAACTACTAGAGTCCCATTTGCTGTATCAGTAAATATTTTCCACTTCAAGTATTTTTATTTTGTAAGGTTATAAATTTTTTCTATATAGGCCTCCAGTTAGTGTCAGTCTTCAAAAAGGTTCAAATATTTTTATGTTGTCCACATTAACAGTCTTATCTTTATGATTACCTTTCTCTATATGCTGTCAAAAAAGATGATTCTTTGGATAGTTTCCATAGACAAACCCTTGACAGTTCTTTACAGAACTGTCCATCACAAGTTTGAATTGTGAAAGCTTTGTGAAAAGAACCATTTTTCCTGACTAAGAACCCTTGAACAAAACGGGAGTCTTCTGTAGAATCCCAGGATTACTTTTGGCACTTTTTTCTAAAATGTCTGGGAATGTGTCACTATGTCACATTTCAAAGGAGGCAAGCACATTATGAAAATGGGTTACACCAGTGTAACATTGCTCTCATATTCAGTGGAGATTATAATAAGAACACCAATGGGATTTCAGTCACCAGACCAGACTACACCAGATGTGAGCTCAGTACAGATGGTCTTTAGCCTAGCCACGTGCTGTTGACTGCCATTCCTATAGCACGTGGCTTGCAGATTGCCCTAGATTTACAAAGAAATTGCTGAGCAGTGTTTTGCTTAACATGCAGCCTACATGCACTGGCAGTAGTGTTTTTGTTGACTGGGTTGATCCTGTGTAATAGCCTGAAAAAAAAAAAAAAAAAAAAAAAACAAAGCTATGTGTACAGAGTGAAAGTCAGCACTTATAAATGGGCCCTTTTCCATGGATTTTGTTAAATTATGGCCATCTTGTCGGCAGCGACTGCTAAAATACTCGTGGACTGCACCGTAATGTGTACTTGGCTATGCATCATATCTGCTCATGAAAATAAAGCCATGATGATGGAATAGTTATTTTTGATCATGTTTGTATCTGCAGATGCAACACGGAAAGCGAATGGTATCAGATACATGAGAACATCATCCGAAAAGTCAACTCCAGATACAATCTCTCTGGCTCCAACACTGGTGAGTTTAGACCCTGAGAAATACCAAATACCTGACTATCTCTGAAAAAAGGGAAATTCTTGCATTCAAACCACTCGGTCTCTTTAGAAGGCGGTTCTAGTCTCATCTCTTGCAGGCCCAGACATCGCAAACGTTGATTTCAGAAGTGAAAATACAAACAGAGTCATTAGAGAAGTGTCATGGTTTGAAAAGCTCCCCCTTATCAACACTCTCATAGATGAGAAACCATGAATTCAGCCGTCTGGGGATTTGGAGGGAAAAAAGAGAGAAAAAAAGTGCTAGCGTTAGCGGCTTGTTGAGTCCCGTGAGGTCTGTCGAAAAGAACTGAACCAGCAATTCGGAGACTACTCTCGCCAGCCCAATATTTAGAGGGAAAAGGGTTATAAATAGCTCGCTGTCTTCGATGTAGTGTCAAATTTTCTCCCCTAGCAACAAGATTTCTGGATCTGTGGTAGCTGTCGTATGAGAATGATTGAAACGCATAGCTTTCATTAGACCCACCAGCCGTCTGGGCATTACATAAATACTACGCTGTATGGTGCCTTCTCAGCTCTGCTGTAGCTTGAAATAAACACTTCCAGCCACTGTTTTCTCCGTATGATTTAATCTTCAGTCAATTTTATTTGTATATACACGTCCAGCAAAAAAAAAAAAAAAAACAAACAAACAAAAAAAAAACACTGCAACAGAAATGCTACAGAGGAACTGTAAGGGCTCGAACGGGAACAAAAACCAGGCCTGATCCTCCAAATACCAGCTATGTGAGGCTAAAAAAACTCTGGTTAACGGTGAGAAAAACCCTCAATTGTTGGCAAGAAAAATTATTTAGACGAGAGATGATAACGTGTGAGGCATTGTTGCGAGGGCCAATCTTTGAATATTTGGGGCTTAGCGTGGTCGAGATGCTTGGATGGATGCCGTTTCATCTGCGTTATCTAAGGGGTTGTATTGGAAGGTTTGTGATATCAGGAGATCTGACCCCGCCTCCAACCCCCCCATAAATTACTGATGTTTGATTCCTTATTTCCAGAAAACCACTCCCAGGCCTGACTGCTATTGGTATAGTATGGTATGTAGCACAGTACAGCATAATATTGTATAGTTAAGCCCTGCATAATATTGGTTACTGTAGAACGGTATGGCATAGTATTGTACAGTGTTGTGTGGTGCAGTAGTGCCTAGTATATACTTTCATGGTCTCCAGGCAGCGTTGGACGTGTCTTTGTAGTTGCGGTGTGCGAATGTTCAAAGGAGGTGAAATTTGGGGAACAAGGTTCTTCTTATTTTTCCTCTCTCTTTGATTCTGTTTTTACTCTGTTTTTCTTTCCGTTCTGCCGTTTCCAACGTGAACACATCTTCCTAACATCCTGTCATCTGGAATAATAAAAAAATGAATCCCAAAAACATATGAGTTCTCAGAGTCTGCTGCGATGAAGCTGGCCCTGCTTTAATCATGGCACTGCTTTTGGTCTACACAGGAAACTTCATTTCTGGGAAAGAATAGTAGCTGTTTTATTAAAGTGACCGTTTGTATTCTGTATTCTTCAGTACTTTTCACTTGGCAGGTTTGAATTTTTTTGTGATCTGTTATTTCTATTTTTTTTTTTTTTTTTTTTTTGCGAGAGCAAGAGGGATGGCAAAGGAGAGAATTTTAATTATGAGAGGAGCCAGACGTGGTCTGTGAATCCAGATTCACTTCTGTGCCCGGCGCTCTGTATAGCTGAATAACGAGATGTGGAGTGTCTGCATTTTTAAGATATCCGCTGAGGAAATTTCAGAGTGAAGGAGGGCATTATTACCTCCGGTGCATATGAACATTTCCTTGAATAAAAATGTCCAGGAGGAAAGAATGACTTTGATTTAGACAGCAATGCTTTGCAAACAACCAGAGTTTATAGAGGATTTAAGTACGGTAAAGAGAAGTGCTATATATAGTGAAGTAACAGGGGGCACAGTGACACAGTGGGTAGTGCTCTGCCTTCACATGAAGAAGGTTGTGTGTTCGAATCCTATGTTCACCTGGGTTCTCCTAGGCTATTCTGCTTTTCGTCTATAGTTCAAAGCCATGCACCTCAGGCTATGTGAAGACTTTAAATTGCACATAGGTGCGTGTGTGAGAATGTTGTGTGTTGCCTGCGATGAATTGGGGAACGATTCAGAGTGAACTTGCCTCTTGCTGGTTGTAAAAAGGGATAGGCTTCTGCCCCCTTGAAAACCTTATTAGGCATTAGCAGTTTATATAATGGATGAATTACGGATGGATGGATGTATAGGGCACTGCTTATTGTGGAAACTGGACATATTAAAAAGCAGTCAACACATTTCTCACACGTCCGTCTCTAAGGAACGTACCAGGAAACTAACTGGTCAGGCGAAGACTGGGAAGCTAATTATTGCCACATATCTAATCCTGGTGAGAGGAGTAATTAGTTGAATAGCACTTAGCTCTTAATATTGTCTTTGCTTTCTGCCGTGACTAAATTATTTTCAACGGGACTCCGCTTACTCTTTACTTTCTAAACACAATTTATTTTGGATACAGGCGGCTGTAATTGAACTTGTGCCGGGGTGGCATCATTATTTGAGCTTAATGAAGAAAGCCCTCCATTCTTCATTGGGGCTCGGACGAACAAGGAGACTTTCTTTTGCCGTTAGTCTGCTATGTTGCGCTACGCATTAGCGCTTTGTCATTTCTGGAGTGACAAACCTTGTTATTTATTCATTTCCAGTCAGGGATGCATTTAATTAGAAAACCTGAAAAGAGTGTTTTTCACCTCTAAGCTTAAGCAGGTGCATGCTGTGTGTGTTTTTTTTAAAGGTTACTGTTTTCTGTTTGCACCATTATCATTATTTCTAGTGAAAGTGTTGGTTCAGTATAACTTATGAATGCAGTGGTGGGCGTCCAGACTTTCCCTTTTACTGTAAATGTGAGTATTTCAAAATGGGAGAACTTGCTTTTTTATGTTTTCTAATAACACCAACTGACAATCTCAAGCCTAAACATGTATTTCTTTCAATATGAGAAATACTCACTGCTGTACAATTCTTTGTATTGCTTAACAATGACTCTTGTCTGTCCATCCTGAAAAATGTCCTAAAAGAAAAAATTAAAAATGCAAGTCACTTTGTATTGTACACTGTATATCACTGACACAGATTTTGGTCCTAG
Source organism: Gymnothorax javanicus (assembly GCA_029692085.1). Lineage (NCBI taxonomy): Eukaryota > Metazoa > Chordata > Actinopteri > Anguilliformes > Muraenidae > Gymnothorax > Gymnothorax javanicus. Next base: position 84,699,488 of record CM056201.1, read on the forward strand.
CAGAGATTATGGGGAGCGTTGAGCAATTTTTTTTCTCTCTCTCTTTTTTAATGAAATTGAAATCTGTGGATGTTTCCCCCTGGGGTATAATTAAAATATGAGTAGTGCTCTTTTATATTGGAGTCTAGACCAGGGCGTTCTTATTGGCTGTTACACCTGCTCTCTTCTTTCAATTTGCTTTCAAATTCATGCTGAGGGAGGAAGGGTGAGAGAGAGAGAAAGAGAGAGAGTGCAAAGAAGAAAGAGAGAGGGGAGGAGGAGAGAGAAGCAGGGAGGACTGCGGTTCTTCAGTTGTGAACAAAGGACTAAAAAACTATCAATATGACTGAAGGAAGATGGGAAGAGGAAAAATGTGCTGATCTTATGACTGTTAGAAAAAAAGAGTGTGAGAAATCAAGATAGAACGTGTGAGACGAAGTGAAAGAGGGAGAGTGACAGATGTAGTGCAAGGGAGGGAGAGGGAGATGGAGTGAGTGAGAAAAATAGATAGGATGGGAGAGATAGAAGTGAGCAAGAGAAACAGTGGCTATGAAAGCATGTAAGTTGGAAAGATGGAGGAATAGAGATACAAAGAGTGTGAGAAAGGGAAAGAGACATAATGAGGAAGAGAAGGTGAGAGAGAGGAGGACATGAGTGTACATGAAGGTGCTGTATGTGTATGTACCTCGGTCCATCCTGCTGGAAGCCTCATAGACTGGATATAAAGATGGTTTAACCACTGGGGACCTTGAAGGGGTGCCCTGGGCTGTGCCTGACTCCAACAGTGCAGAGCTCTCATGTGCCTGGGCGCGAATTTCCAAAATGAAGGATGACAGGTGAAGACTCATTAATATTTATGAATGAACTATCTCCTGATTGGCCTATAATACGTTTCATGTCTGACACTGTCATCTGCTGCCTTCATGAGATTTGTCAGACATTTTGAAGTGCTTCAAGTAACCCAATCAGGCTGCCGTTCTGCCAAGAATGTTAATAAGCCTTCCCCTGCTGCCCTGTATTTTGGAAATTGGCTGCCTGGGTGCCCTTTGAGGTTTTTCAGTCCCTGTGGTGGCGCTCTCAGGTGTAAAGATTAGCCCCGTGCACTGCCTTAGCCCTGTGGTGGGGCCCTCTCGTGTGGAGGGATGCCCTGAGCAGTGCCTGATTCCAACTCGAGGTCCCTCTCACTGAGTTATTCAGTCTTTCACTGCGCAGTATGGCACTGCTCAGGATTTACTGCTCTGAGAATCACTGCTGGCTTTGTTACTACTGTGGTCACTGGTGGCAACCTCTCCACCTAGTCTTGTGTGTGAAATGGATTGTGTGTATGCATGTGTGTGTGTGTGTGTGTGTGTGTGTGTGTGTGTGTGTGTTTGTGTTTGCGTGTGTGTGTATGCTTCTGTATGTTTTTGAGAGAGATAGAGAGAAAGAGGGAGAGTGAGAGAGACTATCAGAATTGGAGCTAAAAGAACGGAGTTGTTCGCTCAGGAGCGTGGAGTGAGACAGGGCTGCAGTCTGAGTCCAACACTCGTCAACATTTGTATCAGTGACTACGCTTGGAACTGTCTGCAGCTCCTGGTCTGACTCTTCATAATAAAGAAATGAAATTCTTACTTGATGCTGATGATCTGCTCCTGCTGGCACCCACATAACAGGGGTTACAGCAGAAACTGTCATGCCTAGAGCAATTATGTCAGATCTGGGCACTGACTGCAAACCTGAGGGGAAAAAAAAAAAACCAGAGACATGGTCTTCCAGAAAAGATCCAGATTTCAGGGACACAGGTACTGGTTCACCCTTGTGACTGACACCCTGGAGCACACCACCAGCTAAGTAAGCATACCTGGGTCTGCTGATGAGCGCTTCAGGGAGGTTCAAAAGGGCCATCATGTATTGAGGGAAAAAGCACTCAGTGCATTCTATGCAATAAAAAAATACAATCTCCAGATTCAACCCTCTAATAAAGATTTGGCTAAAAATATTTGACAGCATCTACCAACCCATCTTCATTTATGGGAGTGAGATATGGGGCCCTCTACTACAAAATGAAAAACTAACATTGGGATCAAATTGAAATGGAAAAAGTTCAACTTGAAGTCAGCGAAAGTATATTACATGCCCAAGGAAACGCCCCGATTAATGGGTACAGGGCGGAGTTAGGTCACTTTTCCCTCCTGCTCACCATTGAGAAAAAAGCCCTCAACCCCTGGGTGCATTTGAAGCAGAGCTACAGGCACTGCTGCCACTACAAGGCACTAAAAAGCAACCAGATCTATGCAGAGAATAACCCACTGGAACATTTGGCTATCAAGAAACACTTTTATATAAAAAATAGAAACTATTGCACCCACGACATTTAAAACATTTGACAATGTCAGCAAGAATTAGTATTATAACAATTGACGCAAAAAAAAAAACTAAATGAAGCCATAAATTGAATGGTTATTGTTCTCTAGAATGAGATTGCTCCCTGCCACAATATCGCACTCGAGTTAAGAACCCATTTAACAAAGACAGACAATAAGAGAATGACTGTATACAGACTCAGTGACCACAGCCTGGCTATTGAAACAAGACAGCACAAAAAAAAAAACCTGGCTGCCTAAATACAAGAGGCTTTGTGCTCGCTGCGACCGGGCAGAAGCAGAAGCAGAGGCCCACTTTTTACTTTCCTGCTCCAAATATAACTCAATCTGAGATTAGTATTTTCCCATATTCAATACACACATTAATCAATTCCAAAATTAACTGGAAACGAACAAATATAAAAATTCTTGTGGGAGAAGACGTCAGCACGATAGAGGTAGCAGCTCAGTACATCTCTGCCTGCCATAGTTAGAGAGGGTGTGGACTAAACTGCAACATAAAATAGTGTTTCAACGGTGTTCACTTTGTTACAGATATGTTACATTTTTCAGAGCTATTACTGCTACAATTATTAAGTGGATTTATGCATATGTCCATGTATTTATATGTCTATTTTTGTATGTTATCGTGAGTTTGATGCTTTTCATTTATGTTTACTACTGCATTTGCAACGAAAGCTTACTTGTTATGCAAATAAAGCTCGGTTGAATTTGAATTTGAATTTGAAAGAGAGAGAGCGAGAGAGAAAAAAGAGAGGCAGCAAGCGAGTGGAAGAGAAAAGGAGAATTGTGGGCCTCTTGCTGAGATGCTAAGAGTGCGGGTGAGTCTGTGTTTGTGAGAGAGACAGCCTTCGTTAGAAGGAGGGGCACATTGTGTGTATACGCGCGTGTGTGTATGTGTGTTTGAGCTTGTGCGTGTGTGCATGCAGAGAGAGCTTGCCCTTCACGGTTTTTCAGGTACATTATCACTGTGCTTTTCTAGTAGACTGAGAAAAACAGTGCACATGTGAGCTGAAATCCGACAGGATCAAAATACCTGTGAGAGAGATTTAACCAAAGCCACTTCCCATGCAAGAGATGTTACACCTCTCCTTTTTTTGAGCCTAACCATTTTTACACACAGTCCTTTTAAATAGTTGGGTGTTTTACTGAATTATGTCATGTCAAGTACCTTCGCTCAAGCAATCCAATGGCTTTGTGCCAACTGAGAATCAAACCAAACTATCGTCATCACAACCCTCGTGTTTCTTTAATTGGCTCCTCCCCTGTTCCAGCAGTCTGCGTCTGTTTTTTTGCGGTTTGTCTCCTTCAATTGATTTATGTCCTTGTCTCGTCCATTGCTCCTCGGAGTTATCATTTGTATGCCTCACCCTATTTGTGAATGTTCTGTCTATATTATTTTGTAGTTTCAGTATGGTTGCGGGATTGTCATGGTTCATGCCCTGCTAAACCTTCCGGGCAGTTTTTGTCTTCTAGTATTTAGCTAAGCTCTTCTTCTGTGTGTTTTGGTATATTTATGATAAAGGAAAATGTAATTACTTTTCAGAGTCTAATTAATAGGAACAAGCCTCCAAGCCTTAAATGGGTCTCCAGGATTTGGACCGCGTTCTTGTTAATCCTTTGGCCCTGCCTATTCCTCTGAGTCAGTTTATTAGGAACATTTCCCAAGCCTTCATTGGTCTCCAGGATTAGAACTGCATTCCTGTTAAACCTTTCGGTCCTGTTGGCTTGCTACCCTGCTTTTGCGAAGAGGATTCTCAGCTAGGCTTCTGCCTTGAGACCGCCACTGGCCTGGGCACAGACACAGCCCTACCAGTTCCTGTTTTTACTGACTTGGCTGGAGTGCTCTCATAGTGTTCTGGGCTGCAGCCTATTCCTTTTCTATTACCGTATTCCTGTTAATAAATACCCCCTTGTTGATGGCACGCTTAATTGGCATTTGGTTCCTTGTCTGGTTCATAACAGTAGTGCTATCTGTAAGTGTTTGGTACAGGGATAAAATGGTTCTACAATCCTGCTCTTTGGATTGGAAAATGATGGATGTGTATTTAATTAGACTGTCAAGTTCAATTTGCGAGCATTCAGATCTGCTGTGCCAATAATGCAGGAATTGTGACCCTATTTATTCATTGTCTCTGTGTGAATGTTCACTGACTGCTCTGATTATGTTTACCTCTGAGAGAAGGCTCATTAAGACAACACTGAACTGTTTGTGTGGATATAGGAGGTTGCATCATGTTTTTTTACGGTGGCGTCTGACTTATGATATGTGTGTGTGTGTGTGTGTGTGTGTGTGCATGCATTGTGTTTTGCAGGCCTGGCTGTCTCGCTGCAGCTGTTACATGGAGACCTGGAGCAGATCAGGAGAGAGTTCATGGTACTTTTCACCAGGGGCGTGTCCATCACTAAGAAACTGGGCTTCTCTGATGTCATCATGCCAGGTAAGAGCCTGCCCTCTTTAACCTGAGAGAGGGGGGAGTGGGGAAAAAGAGAGAGAGTGAGCGGGAGATGGAGCAAGAGCGGGAGAGAGAGAGAGGGAGAGATGGAGAGAGGGATGGAGAGGCAGAGCGAATGAGAGAAAGCAAGGCAGCATGACCCTGAAGATTCATTCTGGCGCCAGTACCTACAGACGCGCCGGTGCTTCTGCTATGTGTGTGTGTGTGTGTGTGTGTATGTGAGCAGTTTGTCTGAAAAAAAATGTATTTGTTCAGTTTGTGTGTCTGGGAGTGAGTGAGGGAGTGTGTGCTGTTTGTGTATAACATAACATAACATGAATGGCGAGAACAGGCCGTTCAGCCCAACTAGGCTCGCCAGTTTCTTTGTACTATCGTGAATATATCACTTCAGATACTCAATGACTCAATGGTATCTAACTTTAAGTCAAGCCTACTCTTGAAACCTCCCAAGGTCTCTGCCTCAACAATATGGTGTATGTGTGTGTGTGCACGTGTGTGTGCCTATGTATGTGTGCAGTTTGTGTGTTTGCATGTGTATGGATGCAGTTATCGTGCGTATATGTGTATGTGCGTGAGGATGTGCGGTTTGTGTTTGTGTGTGAGTGAGGTTGTGTGTGCAGTGTGTGTGTGTGTGTGTGTGTGCCCACGTGTATGTGTGCAGTTTTTGTGTGTGTACATGTGTATCGGTCCAGTTATCCTGTGTGTATGTGTATGTGCGTATGTATGCAGTTTGTGTGTGTGTGTATGTGTGTGTGCGTGAGGATGTGTGCAGTTTGTGTGTGTGTGTGTGTGTGAGTGAGGATGTGTGTGCAGTATATGTGTGTGTGTGTGTGTGTGTGTGTGTGCACGTATGTGTGTAGTTTGTGTGTGTGTACATGTGTATCGGTCCAGTTATCGTGTGTGTATGTGTATGTGCGTGAGCTTGTGTGCAGTTTGTGTGTATGTGTGTGTGTGTGTGTGCGTGTGTGCGTGAGTATGTGTGCAGTTTGTGTGTATGTGTGTGTATGTGTGCGCGCGTGTGCGTGAGTATGTGCGCGGTTTGTGTATGTGTGTGTGTGTGTGCGTGCGTGAGTATGAGTGTGTATGTGTGTGCGTGTGTGTGTGTGCGTGTGCGTGAGTATGTGTGCGGTTTGTGTGTGCGTGTGCGTGTGCGTGAGTATGTGTGCGGTTTGTGTATGTGTGTGTGTGTGTGTGCGTGTGCGTGAGTATGTGTTCGGTTTGTGTGTATGTGTGTGTTTGTGTGTGTGCGTGTGCGTGAGTATGTGTGCGGTTTGTGTGTATGTGTGTGTGTGTGTGCGTGTGCGTGAGTATGTGTGCGGTTTGTGTATATGTGTGTGTGTGTGTGTGCGTGCGTGAGTATGTGTGTGGTTTGTGTGTGTGTGTGTGTATTGAGTTGGGATGCCTAAACACACAGCTAGCGTCTCTTGCCTCTGGAGACTCCCCAGTGATTAAGCCAATCAGGCATCCACCTCGATGGTTAAAGGGAAATTTCTGTATTTTTTTCGACAAAGTGATTTTTTTTCTACAGTCTAAGAAGAAAGTATTTTTTCACTAAACGCTGCAGAATTGCCCTTGAAATGGCTCCTATTGCAGAGGAAAATCTCATCTCCCCAAGGTCTCCTCTAACTGCTGCTGTGCTGTGTTTTGATGGTGAAATTAGGTTAATGGTGCACGTTAGGACGAGGTGGTGGGAGTTAACGTACCAAAATAAATAAATTAAAAGAGGCTTTAGTGAGACTTAGTCTGTGTTGAGGTGTAAAGACAGGATGAAGATGCTGGTGTTCCAGAGTGTCTGTGGATCTCCCCTCAGGGCCAAGCTGATGATTTTAAGCTTTGTTAGTGCCCTCCCCGGACTCACCCGCCCCCGCCCGTTCCCCGTTCTGATGGGGTACGCTGATAATCCTCTCATCACTCGTCGTCTGCCTCTATACAGTGTTTCATTTTCTCTGTGCTGGGAAACGTGAGCTACAGTGGGCTCCAAAATAACTGGCACCCCCACTGGCAATCCACCAACAGTACCTTAAAAAAAATTCTAAAAATATATTTAAAGGAGAAACTCTAAATTACAATATGTGACAAATGCTGTACAATATTAGTATTCTAATGGAACTAAACAAAATCATTTACTGATTTAATTAGTTTCCTCCAAATCGAAGTTTCACAATTAATGGCACCCTGAAAGATAATTGTAAATCGCATCTGGCAAAATTAAACCAGATATTAAATTCAATTAAATTCAGGGGTGCCAGTAATTTTGAGCCCTCTGTATCTCTCTCTCTCTCCGTCTCATCCCTCTTCTCTTTTACCCTCTCTGCAATCCACTACTTCCTTCCATCTTCCTATTTCTCTCTCCTCTACTTTTCTCCCTCCCTCCTTCCTTCTCTCTTGCAGTAGTAGTAAAAGTAGTAGCAGCAGGAGTAGTAGCTGTCCCAATGTTTATTTACCATATTTTCTGCTCACGAGGATTTGCTAATTATGCTGCGCAATCCAGCAGCCAGCAGAAAGAAGTAACTCCTGAAATCTACCGTCTGCTTTTACTGTCTTGCCTATAGACCCCTGGTCCTCAAATCACACCCTACGACGTCCGAGAACTGATGGTTTTCCACTCTCCCTTTATCTGGGAGTCAGGTGTTAACACAGTCTGGCCAATCAGAGGCACTAACTGTTCATTTACTTGCCTGGGATAAAAGAAAACCTGGGCTGGATTTGGATTCGAGGTCTGGATTTGAGGGTCCCTGCTATAGACTCTACACGTCTCATGTAAAATGTATTAACTTTATTACTTTTAGCATGGCTTCATGCTGAATGCACTGTAGTTGTGCTGAGCAGTGAGTGTTGAACAGGGTGTGTGAAACTGTTTTTCTGCTCTGCAGGTGAGATGAGGAATGACCTCTACATCACTCTGGAGAGGGGAGAGTTTGAGAAGGGCGGCAAGAGTGTAGCCAGGAACGTGGAGGTCACGGTGTACCTGCTGGATATCGATGGGCAGACTCTCAAGGTAAACTGATGCTGAATACACACAGGCATGCATATACACTCACACGCCATCTCTAAAAATCGCTGTTATCCAGTTTAGAGTTACATCCTTATCTGAGTGGAAAATGAAACATTTGGCCAGTCTGTGTACACGCTGTCATTTTGTGCTACCACAAACCATGACTCCTTATTTTAGGAATGAAAAATGCTGTATTTATTTAATTACTGTCTAAGTGAGTGAGTTGCAGAAGGAAAGATTTGAGGCTATTTTGTGTGAGTGGTATAAATTTGCAGGAGCAAAGGTTTTAGAGTCTGTGCAACAAACTGATTGATGTATAGTCACAGGGTTCAAAAGCTTGCAAATCAGTGCTGTGAAACTGTGCACAACCTACCCTGCTGAGGAGGTTTATTAGTTCAGGTGTACGCGTGCATGGCATATACTGTATGCTTATGTGTGTGTGCGTGTGCATATATGCATTTGTGAGTGTGTATGTACGTATGCGTCAGCTCTTATGTGTCATTATTTTTGTGACCATGAGTTCCTGACTGCCCCTCACTCCCCTCCCCCCCCCAGAGCATGGTGTGTGCCGGATCAGGAGAGCCGGGGGGAGATGAGTACCTCTCCTTTGTGCTGTACCACAACAACAGCCCCCGCTGGGCTGAGCAGATCAAGCTTCCCATCCCGGTGGACATGTTCAGGGGGTCGCACGTGCGCTTCGAGTTCAGGCACTGCTCCAGTAAGCACTGGCCTCTCGCGGTCTCTCTGTGTTTATGTATCCAAACTGCATCACCTAAAAAAACTTGTGGCACATATTCATTTTGAGGTCAGTCACTGCTCCAGACAGCGCTCTGTCTTTCTGAGCAGTTACCCAATGCATCGACAGCTCTGTTCTTCATTTTTCCTGCATCTCAAATAACAAATCAGCATGCTTCCTTATCTACTGCCACTGCTTATCACTGTTATTATTATTAGTAGTTGAGGCAGCTGTAGTAGTAGTAGTGGTAGGAGTCGGAGTAGTGGCAGTAACAGTAGTTGTAGTAGTAGCAGCAGTAGTAGTATTAGCAATAGCAGTATTAGCAGTAGCAGTAGTTGTAGTTGTAGTAATCGCAGTAGCAGTAGCAGTGGTAGTAGTTCCTGTGGAAGCCGATAGCTAAAAGTCTGTATTATCAGCCCGTACTGACCAATTCATTGTATCTCCCCGACGACGATAGTCGGGAGATACTATGGTTTAGTTCGGGGGCCGCCACCACCAGGCCTGCAGACATTTTCTGTTCCGGGCTCTGGAAGCGACAATTATTACAGGAATTTTTTCTAATTTTGCACAGGCGAAGATAATTATTTGACAATGCTCAAGACCGATTTTCGGCAATTTTGGACGTCCAATATAGCTGCCGGCGACCATTTTGTCCGAAATTTGGGGATCGGGGAGATACACGACTCGGTCCCTGTGGCAACTGAGTTATCTAGTTTATTCAATTGAAATTTCAGATATCATGAATTTAAAAATAATATTTTTTCCATGTATTTCAGTGAGGTTTCAGTAGTGTTCACACACTTGTGGCTATATACTGTATTTTTAAGAATAAATTGTGCTGCATTTGCTCTGAAGAGAGCTCTTTTTGCTGAAGAGTGGGTATTGATCCTGCCCTGCAGTGTCTGCTGGGACAGATGATTTTATCCTCTGTCTGAGAGAGAGGTCTTCTCCTGTGAATGTCCTGTGGGTGCTGCACTTTAGCCTGCTTGGTGATTCTGCACTCCATTCCAACTCTTAAACCATTAAAGGAGGCTCTATTAGTTTATTAAAACGAAAACTTCTTATGTGCTCCCTTGCACCAAACTGAAACACTTTATAATAATATCACACTTATATACTGTAGGTCACGGACAAAATACTGGTTTTTATGCAAATAGTCTCCCACGGTCTGTTTCACAAACAGTCATAGCGTACTCTTTAGGGGAATTTTATCATTATACGCTAAACTCTCTCATATCCTGTTCCCACATAAGTGACCTATCAGATTATCTCATGCCCACATTTACTGGTGAGTGACAGGTTTGGTACAGTAACTCAGTTTTTATTTATTTTGGGCCTGTGCTTCTCTTTGGCATGGAAAATGAATATGACTCTGAAGTACAGATTATCAGATTTAATTTGTGGGCACATAATCTGTATAGGAATCACAGCCATTATTATATAGTCTCTGAAAACCACGTGTATTTTTTATTCATTAAACTGCAAATGTAAAATTGAGTATTGGATGGAGATTGACAGTCTGGTGGTCTCCATCCTCAAGTAGATAAACAGCGATCAAAATATCCCAGATTTGACCTTTGTGGTGCTTGAAGGAATCCTGATGGAGATTAAGAACACTTCTCTGAATATTGAAGACTGTGGGGCCAGCACGACTGCTCTTATCACTGATGCGACGAGCTGCGCTAGAAATGAACTAGGAAAAGAAAACCCAGATACCGTCAAACAAAGATTAATGAATTCTTCCCGTTCCAGAATCCCGGTGTGCCCAATTTCCGATAGACCGCACAAAGTCACCTTGTGTACTCCAAACATACTGTGACAGCCTGAAATCTGTTCCTCGTTCAGGGCATTACACAGGGGCAAATTCTGAAGTGTTGCTTCTAATGTGTTAAACGAAGGTGCAAATTTGATTTAATTTGAGGTGATCTTGGCAGAGTTCTTTTTTGATGATGTAATGATGCATTGCTTAGTGAAATCGGATGTTTTGGTCATAAGTGAGACTCTTTTATAACATAACATAACAGAACATTTTACTTTTTCAAAACTGATATATTGGGATTGCTTTTTAAGGCTTCACATAAATTTTTTGTCTGAGGTGACGTGTTTGATGTGCACCTTTTTCACAGCGAAGGAGAAGGGAGAGAAGAAGCTGTTTGGGTTCTCCTTCATCCCTCTCATGCAGGAGGACGGGCGCACTCTGCCCGATGGCACACACGAGCTTATAGTGCATAAGGTACCGCTGTGTGTGTGTGTGTGTGTGTGTGTGTGTGTGTGTGTGTGTGTGTTTGTGTGTGTGCGTGTGTGTGTGTGCGCGCGCGCGCGTGCGTGTGTGTGTGTTCTTGTACTTGCTACGTACTGACGACCGGCATGAGTTTTTAACCAACAAAGTCTTTTTTGGGAAGTGAGGACATTTTCGCCAGTCCTCACAACTACAAAGGTAAATTGTGACTTATTAAAGGTTAGGGGTAAGGTTAGAAGTAGGGATAGGTTAAGGTTAGGGTAAGGGTTTGGGTTAGGCATACATTGCTTATTGTTAAGATTAGGGAAAGGCTGTAGAGACACAGGAAGAATGAATGGAAGTCAATGTAATGTCCTCACTAAGATATAAGTACAAGGATGTGTGTGTGTGCGTGTGTGCGTGCGTGCGTGCGTGCGTGCGTGTGTGTGTCTGCGTGTGTTTGCGCGTGCATGTACAGTAGTGCATGTCTGTGTGCCTGAGCATCTTTGTCTGCATCTATCCACACGCTGTGTGCACAATTATGCATGTTTGTATGTGGATGCCTACATGCTTTTGCAAACGTGTGGGTACCACTGTGTAAGTGTTTGTTAACTCTGGGAGCACATGGCTATGTACACGCATCTAATGTATCTCTGCCGCTGCATGTCTGCGCATGTGTGAGAGCCTGTGCGAGTGTGTGTCTTCGGTACTTAATGATGACGAGACCATCTTTAGTTAATCGCTGAAAATTAATTACACTGCATGTGGATATATTGCCAGTGGAGGTGACTGCATTTAATTAGACGTACTCCGTGGAGACTGAAGCCAACAGCAGCTTGGCTTTGCGGAGACTGGAGGTAAATCCTTCCTCTCTGCGCAGGGAATCAATGCCGTGATAAAAAAGTTTACTGACCCCCCTCCACGCCACCGTGCTTTTTCTATGGTTTTAATTCCTCAAGCCTCTCTTTATCACCCACACAGGTCTTTACAGCTGCCATTCTTTGTGAGTGTTGGTGTGTGCGAGAGCGTGTTTGAATGCGTGTGCACGCCTGTGGGCATTAGTTTGTGTTGATGCTGTTTTATTTTTATATTACCAACCCGCATTGACGGTTTTCTTGATGACGGGTTAGATATAATCCTGGTTTTTTTTTTTTTTTTAATAACCACAGACATTTTCTCACATTTGGCCATATTATAAGCCACATGTGAAAAGCTCATGACCTACTTATGGTTTCACACACGAGTGGGTAAAGCATTCACATGGGCCTTGATTACAGTCCAGCTCTCAGGTCTCCATCCTATCGAAAGAATGTGTGTGTTAACTTCACATTGCCCACTAATTTCAACTGCTTTGACTCCTGTTTGAACAATGTTTATAAAATTACACATCGTCCAAAAAAATTCAGATTCGAAGTTTTCACAAATTTGTTTAAATTCCTGACTTTACGCGCAGTTGCTGTTCGTGGATGTGCAATACACTGATACAAGAACAGTTTTGCATCGTATGATATATGATGTATGCTGGTTGCTTTGCATGCTGGAATTTTGCTGCAAATTTTGACTTGGCATTCATACATGATATTTTTAGTCTCCTTCCTTCTCCTGTTTTTACTTCCCTGTTTGCATTTTTTTGGTTTGAATTATAGTGATTGTGATGCTGTTACAACTCATATTACCTTTAGTGAATAGGTTTTCTGGTCCCGTGATGTGCACCCAGAATACTATTTAAACAGCAGTTTGTATTTTACAGTGTAGTGTCGGTACCGTTCCGGCATTTTGTGGTGCGGACATCTCTGAATGGAGAATCTGAGGACAGCTGGTCTCACTAATTGTTTGCGTTTAAACAGCAGCCGGGATGTTCCGTCTCAGAATGCAGGGGGTTATAAGGTTAATTTATGTTGTGGTGAGCAAGTGCTGTGTGGCATATCTGCGGACAAGAATTATGTAAATTTGACAGTTTTGACAACAAGCCAACACTTCGGAGACTTGGCAAGATGCATTTTTTTTTGTATTTGTGAGCAGAGCTGTGATTGGTTGATTGAAACAAAGAGAAAAGTTGGCTCTGGCAAGTTGTCAATACTGTCAGTTTTTTTTGAATGAAGAAGTTTTGTTTACATTGCTTGGTAAAATAAACGGGATTTAGAATCATCTGGCAGAGAAGGGAGTTGCGAAACTTCTAACAATGCACACTGTCATTTACTGAAGTATAATTGAAAAACGATGTCAATCAAAGTTCTGTCAGCAAACTGTCATGCAACAACTTTGTTACTGAAAGTGTTAGAGAACTTCAATGGAAACAAAGAACCGTCCATCACCACACATACTCTTTCAGAAAGTGCTGCCTTTATTGCATTGTGAACTGTGACACTGAATGGCTATTTCTCTCTCCCTCCCTCCCTCCCTCTCATCTCCTCCTTCTCTTTCATTCTTTCATTCACTGTCTCTTTGTTCTATCTGTTATTCATTTTCTCACTTTTTTACATCTCTTTTTCAATTTTTCACTGCTTTTGCTCTCATTGTTCGCTTTCTCTCTCCCTCTCCCCCTTCTCTGCTCTCTTTCCTGCCTCTCTCCCTCTCTCCTTCTCTCTCTCCCTCTCTCCTCCTCTCTCCATGTCTCTCTTTATTCCCCTTTTGTCTCTCTCTCCCTCCCGCAGTGTGAGGAGAACGCTAATCTCCAGGACTCGGCTCGCTACCTCAAGCTTCCGTTCTCTAAGGCCAACCTCCCGGGCAACAACCAGGCGGCGAAAAGCACGAAGGAATCCTTCTGGATCACCTCATTCCTCTGTTCCACTAAGCTCACTCAAAACGGTAGGGGAAAAAAGCAGGACACGCGCGCTCTCGTTCATCCTCTGCATAAAGCCTGCGAATGGACTGTGAGCCTCTTAAAATCCTGTCTAGGTGACGCAAACCATGTGAAACGTGCAGTAAGGCACAGTAAGGCACGCAGTTCAAAGGCTCTGGTTTCTCGGTATTTTCAATTTCAAGTGCCGTTGGAAGAGCACTGTAAACTATTACCATTGGTTTGCCAAAAATGTGCGCAGTGAAGACTGTAGATAATTTGACATTGACAAGTTAAAATAAGCAACGAGAGACAACAATTTCGGAATGGTTCTTGCTGTGCCCCATCTTTGGTCGGGCTTATGGGTTGAACAACACTCCCTCACTCACCAAAGTCCGAAACCCATCTTCGCGTTGGTTTCCTCTCACAGTCCAAAGACATGTATTCCAGGCAAGCTTTAGATGCTAAATTGCCTGTAGGTGTGAGCGAATGATGCGTGAATCCTGCACTAGATTGGTTACCGTTTGTGGTATTTTCCTGCCCCTCACCCAATTTATGCTGTGATTGGATCCACCTCCCAAGAATAAGGGAGTTGGATATGGATGTCCAAATTCACAAGAACTGCACTGGACTGTACATAGTGTCCAGTTTATAAGCATTTGGCGTAAGACTGCGTAAATATAGGCGCAATACCTTCATGGTTCTCATGATACTGATGTGACCATGCACAAATTAAAGCTTACATTATTTACTCAAATAGGATATTCATTGTTTTGAAATCCTATGTGCTCCAAACCAAGACGGAAATATTGTCTCTCTGTCCACTGCGTGAACCTTCCTTCTAAAGCGCTAAAAACTGAACTATCCAGACTGCCATGTGAAGCTCTTGTAGGTGCTTGTCGCTTTGTTGAAGGAACACAGCAGTATCTGTGACTTTATAGTCGTCACTATCAATCAGAGTGAGAAAGGACTTTAGAAGAGGAGTCTTGACCGCACAGTTATCACTTCAGTTTGCGGCTTTAGTTCAGTAACAGTGGTAAAGTACTGCAGGAGAACTGAAGCTTCAGTCAGTGTAGAATCAGTGAAGCCAACCAACTGGATCCTTTTTCTCTTATGACCACCAGCTCTTGTACACCATCTAAGCTCTTGGGATGAATGTTTTATACAGAGTGCTAATGTTGGAGAAATGCTCTTTACAGAGCTTGCTTGTTTTTACTGTTTTTATCTGTACATGGAAGAGTGAACTGAAAATGCGGAAAAAGGAATTGAAAATAACATGATGACAATAATTCTGTGTATCTGTGTATACGTATAATAACACACATTGTGGTAGTTTATTTTTCGTCGCTTGAAGCCTTTATAGTTTTTTTTGTATGCTGTGGCATGCCTGTATATGAATAAGGCGAACTGAAAATGCTGAAAAGGGAAGTAAAAATAACAGATCTTTGTAAGTGTTCACATGGGTAATATTGTATTTTATTGTGGGTTATTTTCCTCTGTGTCATTTAGGTACAAGTAGTTACCTTTCTGTGCAAATCTGCACTGATCTTGACATTTTAGAAGCGGGGGCACATGAGAAATGCGGTGTTGCTACATCTGTAAAGAACTACAAGCTGAGATGTCAGTTATTAGAAACATGAGGAGCTCTGGATCTCTGAGGCAGCTCCAGGGGAATGATGATGATGATGATGACGATGACGACGAATGATAATGGATGACAATAATGTTGATGACGTTAATTTTTATCATGACAATGATCATTACAATCACGGAGCCAGTGTTGATTATGATGTTGATGATGATGATGAAGTTGACAACCATGAATGTTAATGGATGACAACAATGATGATGATGTTGATATTTATTGTGACAATGATGAGGACAGTTATGCTGCCAGTGTTAGTAATGATGATGTTGATGACGATGATGATGACGATGATGGGTGACAGTGGATGACAATAATGATGATGATCTTGATATTTATTATGACAGTGATGAGGACAGTTATGCTGCCAGTGTTAGTAATGATGATTTTGATGAGATGATGATGAAGACAACAATGATGGATGATAGTGGATGACAATGACAACATTTACATGGACTTGAGTATCCCGATTTTCATCGGGTTTTTAAGTGTCCCGTTTTTTTCTGTCAATAATGATGATGATGTTGATATTTATCATGACAATGATGATGACGGTTACAGTGCCAGAGTTGATGATGTTGATGACGATAATGATTCCTGTAGGTGACATGCTGGACTTGCTGAAATGGAGGGCCCATCCGGAGAGGATAAACGACAGTCTGACCAAACTCAAGGAGATCGACGGCTCTGAAATAGTCAAGGTGGGCCACAACAAAGTGTTTTCACGCAAAAGATATCCAACTTCAACACTTCCTCCATCTACTTTAACTATGAGCGATTCTGCTTTTTTGTTGAAGGTTCTTGCACTGTTATACCATAAGATCTTTCAAACTGAGATATTTTATTTCTCAGTAATGGAGGGATATAGCTTTAGATACAAATGCTTGAGGGCTGTGGTAAGCTTTCTTGAAAGGTTTTTTTGTTATCCAGTGCTGTGGAGCTCCCCCTGCATTACATCACCATAAGTGACATCGTTTGTGGAATATTAGTTTGTGATTCTAATGACATTATTTGTGATATCACCACTGAAAGGGCTAATAATCTGGAGCATCTGCTGTGTTTACAGAGGCTGTGGCGACGCATGTTTTCCATGTTATTAGTCTGAATCTTCACTTGAATGCTGACGATGTTAACCCTTTCCTTTTTTCTCCCAGTTTCTACAGGACACGCTGGACACGTTGTTCGGAATCTTGGACGAAAATTCTCAGAGATTCGGGCTGAAAGTTTTCGATTGCCTGGTGAATCTTCTTCTGCCTCTCTTATATCTAACATAACTACCCTAACCTCACGGTGAAAACAAAAATGTGTTTTTTTTCCATACATGCACAAACCCAGCATATTGATTTAGAAATGATCTTTACTTTCTCACTCGAGTGAAAGGCCAGTGACAGGTCTGATACGTTGTTGTTGGTTGTTGAGGAAAAAGGAACTTTCGTGATTGAATGCACTAGTCAGATAACATGGTAACATGATAACATTTTCTGGTTAAAAAAAAAAAAAAAACCTCACCGCCTTGTATTCATACATAGATCTGCTCTCATGAATATCTTTGGTCAGGATGTGCAACTCCAGTCCTGAAGGACCACTATCTCTGCCGGTTTTTCTTGTGTTTTCACGCAAGTGATTAATTTAAGATAATGATTGGATAATGGACCCGCACTCCTTGTTTTTGTGGAATTAACTGCCTGCTTATTGAATGGACATAAAAGCCTGCAGACACTGCAGCCCTCTTAGACTGGAATTGCCCTTCTCTGTCCTACATCAGTACTGGGAGAAGTGTGTTTATCTCCAGAGGACGAGATGTGGTTGACTCTGTTCTTTCACATCCTGCTACTCTGTAATTTGGGTCCCATCTGTAGCTTCAAACTGCTGTCTTTTAGTTTTATCTGAAAGCATTGTTGAGAGGTGCTCAAATTATGTGAGGGTTGAGTCATTAAATTTTTTTCTAAGCTGTGCATATTTTTAAGTTATTACCCATTAAAATTATTTGCCTACAGCTCTGGTTCTTAAACTT
This sequence comes from Gymnothorax javanicus, assembly GCA_029692085.1. Classification (NCBI taxonomy): domain Eukaryota; kingdom Metazoa; phylum Chordata; class Actinopteri; order Anguilliformes; family Muraenidae; genus Gymnothorax; species Gymnothorax javanicus. The sequence goes on from CM056201.1 coordinate 84,716,673, forward strand.
TTTAATATTGTGACCCAAATAAGGAATGCTTTTTATGAACAGCTGAACTCAAATGAGAAATTTAACACCTATCAGGGACCATTAAATACTCACACGAGCATAACCTGGTGGGCTATACGCTCATTATGCACTCATTCCAGGGGCTGTCTCATTGGCTGTCATGTGCCATTTATGGTCTCAAACTTTTAAATTAAAAGTGTAAAAACAATTCACTTTCTGTCTATTACTACTGAAATGAGTCGTCAATGTACTTTCAGTTTAAGTATGATGCTTTTAACCTAATCAGCCTTTCATTGGCAACAGTGTGGATGCATGCAACGCTGGGCCAAGCTGTTATGACCTATTTAAGTAGGCTAATATGATTAGAATCGACTACATTTGATCATAATATTAGATTTCTCTGAAATTTGGGTTACAATCACAGCTTACAAATAAGCTTGTGCACATTCATGCTGTAAAACAAGACTCTGTACAACTTACTGCCCTGCTTTTGATTTAGTAATGTGTAAATAATATACGAAAGCAAATCGATCGATCAAACCCATGGATCAAATGACCAACAGGGCTGGTTCCCTATAGACAGTGTCCATAATTGCATCACAGTTTTCCCAATGTTGCACTTTCCAATGTTCAGCAGTTTGATGGATTGCTAGATCGATAGATTTAGGAACAAATGAGTTCTTTGGCCTGAAATAAATGAATTCAACCTGACTGTTGCCACCCTCATGTTCACCTAGGTTCACATAATCAACTTGCTGCAGGACAGTAAATTTCAGCATTTTAAGCCAGTCATGGATACTTACATTGAGAGCCACTTCGCTGGAGCTCTGTCATACAGGTAACCAGGGATCAAACATAAACAACTGTATGGAGTGCTGTGTACAACACCACACTGACTGTTCGTAAAGCCTCTGATCTCAAACCAGTCCCCCCAACCCACCACCTCTCCCTCCCCATCCACTACGACCAGAGAAACAAAATAATGCTTGATCTGCAAACTTAATGAGAAGTTTTATTATTGTGGGACACAGTGAAGTATATAAGTATTTTTACAGTGATATAATTTTGTAGGCCTGTGGTGCTTAGTCTTGACATTATGTGGGTTAAACCCAAGTAAGCAAAAATTATGCCAGTAAGCAAAAATTATGCTGCTATCCAAATACTTCCAAACTGTGCTGTGGCTGTAGCATTGCCTCTGTGTAATCTCTTGGTGATTGGTTGTGGTACAGCGATGGACAGCTTCCAAATACTTCCATACAGTGCTGTGGCTGTGGCATTGTCTCTGTGTTATCTCCTTGTGATTGGCTGTAGTATTGTGATTGACAGCATCCGAATACTTCCATACTGTGCTGCGGCTGTGGCATTGCCTCTGTGTTATCTCCTTGTGATTGGCTGTAGTATTGTGATTGACAGCATCCAAATACTTCCATACAGTGCTGCGGCTGTGGCATTGCCTCTGTGTTATCTCCTTGTGATTGGCTGTAGTATTGTGATTGACAGCATCCAAATACTTCCGTGCTGTGCCGCGGCTGTGGCATTGCCTCTGTGTTATCTCCTTGTGATTGGCTATGGTACTGTGATTGACAGCATCCAAATACTTCTGTACTGTGCTGCAGCTGTAGCACTGCCTCTGCGTTGTCTCCTTGTGATTGGCTGAGGTACTGTGATTTACAGTTTGAGGGCAGTATTAGATGAGAAGGGGGGAAAGGACAGGTGCAGGGAGAGGGGTGGGGTTAATGAAGTGTGAACGAATCACCTGTGTGTGACGGGCGGCTGTGGGAGAGGTGTGAATGTGTCTGTGTGTCACGCTGCGTAGGAAGCAGACAGTCCTTGTGTCTGACTCAAATCCGCTGGCGCACTCACACACCTGCATGCATATACACACGCACGCACACACTGCACCGAGGTCAGGACTGTGCCTGTAGCCACACCCTGTGTATTTTACTTTGGAATCATAGACTTAATCTGGATGTTAAAGATAATCCTTTATTTAAATTTGAGTTTATAATTCCTTGTGTGCAACTTGTATAGGATTTGTTTTCCTTTTTGAGCTGTTAGATTTTAATGACCTCTTTACAGTGTGGATTCATCTCTAAGATGAATTCAAGGTGAGATGATTCAAGGCCCAGTGAGAGTATGTAAGGATTGCCGCTTACAGCCGAGGGTGGAGTTCATTCCAGGCACAGCTGCGTGTAGGGTGCTTTGTGTCAGAGCGAACGGTGCTGAACTCCTGTCCAAGATCAGGAGAAGCACAGTCTCTCTCTCTCTCTCTCTCTCTCTCTCCCCCTCTCTCTCTCTCTCTCTTTCTCTCTCTCTCCTTCCCTCCCTCCCCCTCCCTCTCTCTCTCTCCCTCTCTCTCTCTCTGTCTCTCCCTCCCTCTCTCTATCCCTCTCTCTCTCCTCGGGCTCTTCAAATCCCAAGGTTACAGGATATTTTAATCAACGGCTACACTGCTATTCTAGGAATGGACCCAGGCAGGAGCCGCGCACGACCTGGTTATTCATCTCAGAAAATATGTGCCACTCTTACCCCGGTTAGGGAAGGAAAGGGATTTTTGTCATTTTTTTGCCGTCCACGAGTGGAATATAAGTATCACAGTGTCCGCCCCTGTGTTTTCAATATGGCTTTAAAAATATGCGTTTTCCATTTTTTATTATTTGGAAATTTTTGGTTGTTTGTGTTATAGAAGCTGAAGAAATTACGTGTCCCCATGTGGGTTTGTTTCCCCACTAATCATAGGCTGTGTTTGATCACTGGAGCAGGGCATCGGCCTTTTAAGATAGAGACTGCTGTCTAACTGATCAGCGTGAAAGAAAGCAGTCGCATTCTCCCAAGTGTAAATGGACATACTTGATTGTTTATTCTTGCGGGAATCTTCATGCCAATTAGCTTTGTGCGCTAGTAACATTTTGCATACTTGACTGGCTAATTTGGCATTTGAGAGCTTGTCAATGCATAGGGGCAGCAGTAACTCCAGATGTGTTATTTGTGGATCACTGGCTTTTGCACTGAAAGTAGCGTAAGGTCAATTTAATTTGGCGCCAGCACTGGTCAGACAGCTTGATATTCAGAAAGTCTTCTTAAAACCATCTTTTTTAACTGTTTGTCTTCACGCTATTTTTCATGCTGACAGTTGTTTTCAAGCAGTAGCTTTTGAATGGCAAGAGCCACACCCACTCAGAGTGGATGCTGCTGTACTGCTGTTTACACACCCATACACACACACTTACACACACGCACACAGATACAAACATGCACGCACTCGTTTACACACACAAACACGTAGGCTCCTGCTCACAAAAATCACATGTAAATACGGTACATACACACTTGCACATCCATAAATACACACACACAGACTGATACAAACTAGCTTGCGCACACATATACTCTATCATATGTGCACAAACACAAAAGTGAGTGTGAACACGCACACACACACATACACACACGCACACAGATACAAACATGCACGCACTTTCTTACACACACAAACACGTAGGCTCCTGCTCACAAAATCACATGTAAATACGGTACATACACACTTGCACATCCATAAACACACACAGACCGATACAAACTAGCTTGCGCACACATATACTCTATCATATGTGCACAAACACAAAAGTGAGTGTGAACACGCACACACACACACACACACACATACACAGGCACATACATGCACACACAGCCAGATGCACACTTGCACTTGCTCACGAACACAAAAGTGTATTTAAATTCCCACACACACACACACAAACACACACCACACACGCACAATGGCTAGCATATGAGTACGCACACGCATATACACATGACCTTTTCTGATTGCATGCTAAAGAATGCCTGAAGAAACAGAGCCTCTTCTGCCACCTCTGGAACTTCTCACTGCTTCATTTGCAGGGATCTGATTAAGGTACTGAAGTGGTATGTGGATCGCATCGTAGACGCCGAGCACCAGGAGCACATACAGCAAGTCCTGAAGGTGAGCCCGCCTCCATGGGAGACGAGACTTATCGTCATGCAGCGTACAATTATTTTTCTCCATTTACAGGTTGAACATGTTTTCCCTCAGTGTGCTGTGTTATCTGACATATTTTTGAACATAGAAAGCTTAATTTATTCAGTGTTGTGTCATGTAAGCAGGTTGCCAGCTGTACTTGCACTCATAAATTCAGTGTTGTTCTTGTTTTTTGCTGCTATGACATTTATAAATGCAGTGCTATGCATGCATGCACATCGTTAGCTGCACTTAGACTTCTAAATGCTGTGTTCTGTATGCATCTTGTTAGCTGCGCTTACTAATGCTGTGTTTTCCTTACATGCCTTATTGCGTTTCTTTAGCTCCGCTTATTAATACAGTGTTGTCTATGCATGCTTGTTGTTAGCTATAATCGGTCTTTTCTGTGTTGTTTCTTACATATGTGCATGTGGCTTTCTGTGCTTTGTAATGCTCTGTTGTGGACACATGCATCACTTGCTGCATTTGTTGATAAGTGTTGTGTTATGCGTGCATTTTGTTAGCTGAACTTGGTTGTTCTGTGCATGCATGCTTGTCCTTATCTGCACTTATCATTGCGGTGTTTTGTATGTGTATGCATGCATGTCAGGAGCTGTGCACTTTGAGCTGCACGTGCCCTAACCACTGCTCTCAACCGCCTGCCATGCATTTCCTGTTTGTTTGCGCTTTCACCTCACTACCTGTGATCAGCTGCCTGTTAGCGAATATTGTCGTTTTTTTTTTTCTGCAGTTTTTAATAAAGTTAAAATGGCCTGGGAGTTGGCACATTTTCCATTCATGTCAATTTTAATAGTTTGGGAATCAGAAAAAGAATAGAAATGTGTTCTGTGTAGTGTCCCCAGTTATATTGTATTCACTGGTGGTTGGTACCTCTGAACCGTCTTTTGAAGGATAACCTTCAATTTAATGCCTAGAGTGGGAGTTACATGTGCATTGATGGAAAAGTGTTCTTTAACATGCTCCTCATGGATTAGAAACTAAAGCCAGTTTCAGATAAAAAAAAAAATACATTCATTGTTTAATTTTTCCTGAAGATAATGCAAAAAAAAATTGAAAATGGATGCCACGCAAGGATTGATGCCACTTGGGTCTTGACTTGAAATTCTTCCCCCTCCCCCCCCCCCCAGGCTACAGAGTACGTCTTTAAATACATCATCCAGTCACGGCGTTTGTTTTCCTTGGCAACTGGAGGGCAGAATGAGGAAGAGTTTCGCTGCTGTATCCACGAACTCTTCATGTCCATCCGATTCTTCCTCTCCCAGGATAACAAAGGGTCCAGCCCTGTCACACAGACCCAGGTAAAGCTTGCCAGGGGACAGCCTGTGACCGACTTCATTATCCTCGTAGTCAAATCAACTGTAAGCTGCTATAGATAATGTCATTAGCTGTGTAGCTGGTACTGGGACGATTGGTGATTCAAGCCCTCGGCAAGCCTCTAGATCAGGAGTATAGACAAATCATTGCATTTATATCTGCTCTCTGTTAGTGAGTGGATTGACCAAGGCCCGTTAACACGTATCGCTCCAGGGGGATTTGGTCCTTACTCAATCTTATATCAAATATATATCAAAAGTTGGTTTTGATAGGAACTTAGGCGAAATAAGTTATGTGGATGCTAGCCCTGTTACCCAAATGCAAGTGTAGCCAAACAAAGGTTACAGACCACTGACCAATCACCACCATCACAGCTCCTAACCTACGTAACTGCATTTCTCAATCCAGACTTTTCCATCATGGGCTGGGGTTATTTTAAGCTTAAGTTGTCTCGCTGCAATGAAACACCGGATTCATTCTCTGAAAGTCTTGATTGAGGATCATAATTCCTTAATAGAATAAGGATCAGTCTGGTTTCCTCATGGCTGAGGTAGTGCACAAGCCTCTGGCTGTACCAGCCTTATTCTGATACAGTTAGCATAGCTAACTCCAGCCAGATATGTTCAGGACTTCATTAGTGAAGAGGATGCATCCACCTCCATCTGTAGTCTTCTTTTTGGATGCCAGAGGCGTGTCACTGCGGCAGAATTGAGAGACAACATGGCATTCTGTAAGTAAAGAACTTCAATGCTGGGAAATTTCAAATGAGGCTTATTAAAGAGCAGCCACATTTTCAGTATATTTTTTCATCACATTGTTTTTTTTTCAATCAGGCAAAGCCCTGGAGAAATAAAAAATAATAAATCATATTTCATGGCTGTTTGGGAAAAACACAGCATGGCGGTGTTTTTTCAATTAACATTTTTTCAATTAAAACAAAAGCACCAGTGGGTGCCCAGGCGAATAATCCAATATCACACGGATGGCACGCGGTTCATTTTTTTTTTTTTTTTTTAGCGCCATCTGCTGAAGGTTGCTGCCGTTTTTGTTTGCATGCATCACCCCTGACCCCTTCCCTCAGTAGGGCGTTCTCCATGAGCTCCTTCTGGGTCCACTTATGATTTCATGTCACTGCTGTAAGTGGCAGTTCCAAACTAAGCAGGCAGTGACACAAGTTTTGGTTTTGAGGTCTGCACTTCACACATTCAATTCAGAAACAATGTTTAGTGGTGTGGTCAACTAGACAACATCAGCTTTTATTTTCCGGTACTTACACAAGCGTCAAAATATTTATGGACTGTACTGAATGAACTGTATGGACTCCTGCCAGAGATAGAGGTGCTTAGCATGGGAGCCAGTCCCATGCACAGAAGTACAAACAAGTCCACAAACGCACGCGCGCACACACACACACACACACAGAGGCAAATTTTGCTTTTAGTTCTCTCCATGCATTTCAGTTAACTTTTGTCTGCTTTTCGAATATACCGTCCATAAAGACACACACACAAGCATGATTACAGACACCCAAGCACAAGCTTACAAAGGTAACGCGCACATGCTTGCAAATCTGGTCTTTCTTTCACACACACGCGCGCGCGCACACACTCACAATTTTTACGGGAAACATATTTTTCATGACACCAGTTCAGCTACATGTTCTAGTGTTGGCTCTATGAGCCAGTGTCTCTATCGTATTGGGGTCACATTGTTTATAGTTCTGGAGGTCCGGGTACGGATTAGGGAAGGAAAGATTAATCCCTCTACAGATGGGGGCTGTTCTTTTGTGTGTCGCTGGGGAGATCAGATGACTTAGCCAACCTCCTGCAGCAACGTGGGGTAGCGTGGCTCCACCCACTATTTCCCCTCCAATGAGAGACTGGAATTGAGTCTCCAAAATCCTCCAACAGTTAAACGGCAATCTATAACTGTCACTGCTTTAACAAGCTACAGTGAGGTCCATAAGGAATTGAATATTGAGACGCTGTCAAAGGGCTATATTTCCTGAGAGGAATGTATGATACGAATGGATGGATAAATGCCTTGATATCAGAAACGACAGTGTGCACTTTAATTGTGTCCCTGTCCAATACATATGGACCTTTTTAACAGAATATTTCAACAAGTCTGACTAGTTGAAATTGAGGTTCTTTTCTTGTATGAAATTTGCAGATTATTGCAAGATCTGTGTACAGCTTGTGGGCCAGAGTGCAGCAATAATCCATTATTAATCTTACACTGGTTTAGAACAAGATGAATAAAATTAATTTTGATCTGTCTTATGGGCAAATTGCTGTGACTAAGAGCAGATAAACAGAATTGTATATCCTGAATTACCAATTTTTATTAGTCATTTATTTTGGTGTGACACGTCACGCTGTCTGCAGTGCTGTGCAAATTGGGTTCATATCTAACAGAAAACTCTTTGCAAGTGCTATTGATTGATTTCCTGTCAAAAATGCATCAACTTAAGCCTTGACCATGATGCTGCGCTCAAAATTTTTGAAAAATTATATTTTTGTTTGTCAGTCTGAGAGATTTCCATGAGCAATGATTTTTGCATGTTGTTCTTGAAAAGGTCATTTGTCTGTAAAGTCCTTAAGGAATGCCTTCAGACATTATCTTGTGTACAAAGGTCTTTGAATGCCATTCCTGAGATGATCCTTTAAGTAGGAAAATTCATTGAGTGTCACATCAAACTCACACTTTCTTTATCAGTTCAGTTCTTACTGAATAAGATCATTTGGATCTGAGCATTAAACACAAGTCCCTATGTAAGGTTTCTTCTGTGTTATTCCAGAGGAGGTAGATTCTCTGCAAGGTATTTCTGGCACCGTCCTTAAGTCCTGGAACACATTTGCGTGTTTTTGTTTCATTCCTTGCTTTACGTGTCAGCCATTTGCGTTCTTAGAACCTCAATGCTCCAGGAACATATGGAGTGTGTGTGAGAGTGTGTATGTCTGTGTGCATCTGTTTATTCTGTTTATAGTCATTCCTTGCTCTGCAGACAATCCATATGTTTTTTTCTGTCTGATCTGTGTGCATTTGGCCTGGTAGGCAGTATTCCTGAGGACGTTCCCGGCAGTGTACCAAGAGCTGCTGAAGATCTTTAGCCTCAGGGAGGTAGCGGGATTCGTGCGGGAGACCCTGGGCAGCCTGCCTGTCCTCACACAGGCAGAGAGCCCCCTAGAGGCCGTCAGGCTGCAGTGCATCACCAAGACTGTGGAGAGTCAGCTGTACACCAACCCCGGTGTGTAGCCTGCCACCATCGAACTGTGCATGCAGCTGTTACCTTGTATTGTGCGTCTATGTCTGCATACATGCCATTACCAAAAACCTGTTCTTAGACTTCCTGAAGTCAAAATAAACATTTTCCTCTGAAATGTCGGTTCTAAATATCCATGTGAAAACATCTTAAAGTAGATATTCCATAAAATATGAGATTGTAAAGCTTGTTGGTTCTTACTGCTTCCTGGAAAATGATCTTTATTTTAACCGCATAAAACCTACGGACTCATATATCAGTCCATAAAATTCAGCTGATGTATTCAAACGTATTGAACTTCAGGCCTACTTTAAATTCTAACGGAGATCCAAGGTTTTCAACGATTTCAAATATGTCCAGTTGAATTACTGGGAAATGTTTATAAAATGATGTGCAAGACCGAGATATTTTCAATTTTATCTATGCTGTAGCCATTAAAACATGGCATCCTAGGTTTGGATATTTCTCTCAATATGAGTAAGATGTAGTGTCAGTGAAGCACTGCAACCAGCAGTGACATTGCCGTACAATATGAAAAAAATGCTGTCTCTGAGTTTGAACCCATTTAAGGGAAAACTTAAGTGAAAGGGTGTGTCTTAAGAGGTTTGTATGATGTCATTATAGTATCAGCGGGGGGGAGTGCTGATTAAATTTGTCGAAACAATCATCCGATCAAAGTCCTTTTACACACTTTCAAATCCATCACAGTTCGGATCTAAAGGAGCGCTCTCAGTCAAGTGTAGATCTCCACCAGGTGTGTAAATTGTCCCTAGTGAATACCAGGCTTACACCTGGCTGAGATTATGAATGTTTACATTCAATGCCAAACAAATCAACTCTCAACCTTTTGAAAGTTTTTTTTAATCAAGATATTCTTCAAACCATGGAAACTCGCTCTTCTCTTACCTCTGTTTCATGCTGATTTTAAAACCATCAAATTAATGTTTTAGTCAATACACTATAGAGATAGGGACATTTTGAAAATTCTTCATTGGTTTTGCATGGCTGTGTGGTTTTCAAAACCTTCCAAATTGTTTTCTCAGCTTCAAAAAAAAATTTTGTCGCGTTTTACTAGTGGTAATTGGAAGTATTTCCAACATAGTTTTATACTCAATAATACAATAATCATATTTAATCCTTATATTTTGACCACTGATCACAGTTCCACTTGGAGGGGGAAAGGGACATGACCACGATAACACTTGGGAGGACCTCTCAACGAAAACATTTCAGAAACGTGTCAAAATGAACACCGCCACTGTCGATTACGCATAGTCACAAACAGAGTACACATCGCTCTACTCTAGCGCCATTTAGCTGCCTTGTCCACTTATCATAACGCTATGCAATCACCTACACATGCAATCGCCAACCCAAGTGCAGTGTACTTTAACACAGTATGGCTTGCAACCCCCGTGTGTGGTGCTAACACCTTCAAAGAACAATCAATGCTGCCAACACTGGACTATAGTATTATCCCATGCAGTCTTTCAACTAATTGAACAAAACTCATCGCTACCATGTATTTGCCATTTGGAGATTCAGGCCTGTTGTTTGGCCATAATTTCAGAACACTATCACAGAGCGGACTGGAACTGTATTGTCACACATGATAATAATAATCTCGATTAAACAGAACACGTTTGTCTAACCATATCTGTCATTGAGGAAGCGATATACGCAGCCCGTGTAAGATGTGAGATTGAACAGAGTGACTGTCTGAATGAAAATGTCAAGCGCTCATATTATTAATCTCCATTTTGTGCATTCATCTGAAAAGCATGTCTTTCAATGCAAATCTTTGATTTTTGAGTGCTGGATTTGCCTTTCATGTTTGAACCATCATGTTTAAAAGATTTTATTTTAATAATTCAGGTCCGACTATGAAACTCTGAAGGTTACACTAAATATGTGATGCAAATATCCGGATATTGGTCTTGAATAAAGTATATCATTATCTTGGCTGATGAGATTCATTTTTTTTCAAATGCAATTATATTTATATGTTTGCCTCGTGGAGTAATTTTAATAAGCAGTAATTAAAATATTACTTGAGAGTTTGAGCCCACAATAAAGAGAGAAGGCTGGATGTTCCACTCTTCGCAGAATTAAAGGTCAGATCAATTTCTGTCTGCAGGCTGCCATTTCTGATGCTAAGCTAATTGAGCTATCTGTAGGAACATAAATAGACTGCTGGTGCATGTTTTAATTATGGTTTTATTGTAGTAATTGTTCGCATTAATTTGATGGGAGTCTGAAAAGCATATTTTCAAGCAATATGCCTACTTACTCTGAGGATTTGTTATTTTCTACTGTCTTTGTAGATTCAGAATGAGCTATTAGAATTTATATCCTCATTGTGTGAGTATATTTATTCAGTGAATTCAGTCATGTATACTGAATTCACTGAATTAGTATACTCACACAATAAGAAAATAAATTTAGGCCATTCTTTGGGTCATTGTCTTGTTATACTTACAGAGCTACATTTTTTTTTTTTGTGGACCCTAGGACGACTAGTTGGCTGCTACGGCACCAGCTAATGGGGATCCCTAATGAAACAGTAAAACAATAAAACACAAAATTTGCCCCACTCATAAGACTCAGATCTGAAGTTAGAACTTCTTTTCTGTTTCAAGGTAGATTCCAGTAATATAATCAGCGTGTCATGACAGATTTTGTGTTTTTTTTTTTTTTTTTTAATGTATGATTTATTGTGGGCTTCAAAAATTTCTGGCATCTCTGACTGGCAATGCACAAACTACACAAAAAGTATTAACGGTATAATTATGGAGAAACGGAATATATCAACATGTGTGACATACTTGAATAATGTTTCAGCAGAAACAACCAAAGTCATAAGAATAATTTAATACAAAATTAATGTCAACAAAATTAAGGTTTACTAATTATTGGCACCCTTCATTTAGTACGTAGTGCAACCACCTCTGGCAAGGATCACAGCGTGCAGTCTTTTCTTGTAATTTTTGACAAGGTTAAAGCACACATTTAGGGGGATTTAGGACCACTCCTCTAAGAAGATCTTTTCAAGATCCTTCACATTCTTGGGTTTGCATTTATCAGCTGCCCTCTTCAATTCAGCCCACAGATTTTCAATTGGACTGAGGTCTGGGGACTGAGATGGACATTGCAGAAAATTGATTTCATAATCACAGAACCATTTCTGTGTGGATTTTGAGGTATACTATGGGTCCTTGTCTTGTTGGAAAGTCCACCTATGGCCAAGTCCCAGTCTTCTGGCAGAGGCAACCAGATTGACAGCCAAAATATCCTGATACTTGGTGGAATTCATTATCCCATTAATTTTAACCAGTGCCCCAGGACCTCCTGAATTAAAATATGACTGACCCACCATTATGTTTCACCGTGGGTATGAGGTGCTTCTCCTTGTATGCATCTCTGTTTAGACACCAAACATGCCAATGCCGTATATGACCAAAACATGAAATTTTGATCCCATCTGACCAAAGCTCCTTGTTCCAGTCATAATTTAAGTGACGTTTGGTGAAGGCCTGGTGCTTACCTCTGTGTCTTCTGGTCAGAAAAGGCTTTCTTCTGGCAACCCTTCCAAAGCGCCTGTGGTTGTGGAGGTGGCGCCTGATGGTGCGTTTGAAAACTGGAGACCCCCAGATACCACCAAGGCCTGCAATTCCTTCACTGTGATTCTTGGGGATTTTGTTGCTTCTTTCAGTTGTTTTGTTTTTTCATGGTGCTGGATGACAGAGGGATATTGCATGTGTATTCCCTCATTTTTATACCATAGTGGAACAGAAAGTGATGTAATGGCCCAATATAGTTCCTTAACACTTAGATAAAACTTAAATCAGTGGAATTTTTTGGTAGGTGTTATTTACAATAATCTTTAAGGTTGCCGTGAATTGTGAAACCTTGATTTGGAGGAAATTAATTTTTAATTAAATCAGTAAATGATTTTGGTTGGTGTCATTGAAACATTAATATCATTCAGTATTTCTCACATGTTGTTATTTAGAGTTTCTCCAAAAATAATTATATATTTTTTAGAATTTTTTAAAGTATTGTTTGTGCATTGCCAGTCAGGGGTGCTAGTAATTTTGGAGCCCACTGTATCTGTATTGAAGTGTCCTTTTGCTGGGTAAGTGGTAGTTGGGCTAATCAGATGTTTATAACACACATTCTTGTTTTAAATTTGTTTCCGTATCTTTCTGACTTTTTGGTTAATGGCACCAGCATTGGGGGAGGGGGATAATTTTACTTACTTCTAGATTTACCAGCTGGGTAATAACTGCTATGTGACATCTAGCCCACAGTAAGTAAAAATAAGATAATATTTTCTACTTGAGAGAAACAAAATCAAAATTTTAAGTGTCATCGAAATACTAAAATAATTGTTTAAAGAGACTTGTTTTTGTGCAGGGTTCTGGTGTTGTTGTGTGCTATGAGGGTCTAAGATGGCCGAATGGGCTAACATAACGCCCAAGTGCTTGCCACTGTTCGTTATTGACTGTGTTGTTTTTTTTTTTTTTCTTTTTTTTTGTCTGTGACTCAGAGTCCCGATGCATTCTGTTACCTGTAGTCCTGCATCTACTCCAGGCACACATGCAGGAGCAGAGGGACCTGGTCATGTGCTCTCGAGTCCTCAGCAGTATGCTTACTCTCATTAAGAAGGATGGAACAGTGAGTGGAGCTCGACGTTACATTGCATTACATCACATGCTCACCCCGTGTCAGTGAGGGTATCCTCCAGGCACTCCGGTTTTCTCCCACAGTCCAACGGTGCGCATTTTTGGCTAATTAGAGACTCTAAATTGCCCATAGGTATGAGTGTTTGAGTGAATTGTGTGTGAGTTTGGCTGGTGAACTGCCTCTTGCTCACTGAATGCTTTGTGAGTCTCCCACAATCTAACGATTGCATTGTGCATGAGTAACTTACAACCCCAATTCCGAAATAGTTAGGACGAAGTGTAAATTGTGAATAAAATCAAAATGCAATGACTTTCAGATCACATGAGCCAATATGTTATTTACAATAGAACATAGATAACATTTCAAATGTTGAAACCGAGACATTTTACATTTTTATCCACAAAAAGAACTTATTTCAAATTTTCTGGCTGCAACAGGTCTCAGAAAAGTTGGGACAGAGGCAACAAAGGGCTGAAAAAGCAATTCATATATAAGAGAATCAGCTGAAAGAACATTTAGCAAGTAATTAAGTTAACTGGCATCAGGTGTATAACATGATTGGCTATAAAAGGGATGTCTTAGAGAGGCTGAGTCTCAGAAGTAAAGATGGCCAGAGGCTCTAAAAACCCGTGAAGGCTTGCGTAAAAAAACTGTGGAATAATTTAAAAGCAATGTTCCTCAACGTCAAATTGCAAAGGCTTTGAAGGTCTCATCATCGACAGTGCGTAACATCATCAAAAGATTCAGAGAAACTGGAAAAATCTCTGTGTGTAAGGGACAAGGCTGAAGACCTTTACTGAATGGTAAAACCTTTACGGGCCCTCAGACGGTACTGCATCACTCACCGGCATGATTCTGTCATTGACATTACTAAATGGGCCCAGGAATACTTCAAGAAACCACTGTCTGTAAACAAGGTCCGCCGTGCCATCCACAGATGCCACCTAAAACTCTATCATGCAAAAAAAGGAAGCCATTGTTTAGCATGATCCAGAAGCGCTGCCGTGTTCTGTGGGCCAAGGCTCATTTAGAATGGACTGAAGCAAAGTGGCAAAGTGTCCTGTGGTCAGACGAGTCCAAATTTGACATTCTTGTTGGAAATCATGGGCGTTGTGTCCTCCGGGCTAAAGAGGAGAAAGACCACCCCTCCTGTTATCAGCGTTCAGTTCAAAAGCCAGCATCTCTGATGGTATGGGGATGCATTAGTGCATATGGTGTGGGACACTTGCATGTTTTAAAAAGCACCATGAATGCTGGAAGGTATATAAAGGTTTTAGAGTAACATATGCTCCCCTCCAGATGAAATCTATTCTAGGGAAGGCCTTGTGTATTTCAGCAGGACAATGCAAAACCACATACTGCAGCTATTACAACAGCATGGCTTTGTAGTAGAAGAGTCCGTGTGCTGAACTGGCCTGCCTGCAGTCCTGATCTTTCACCCGATTTTCACATTTGGAGCATAATTAAACGCAAAAGTCCGTCAAAGGAGACCCAAAACTCTCCAGCAGCTGGAAGCCTGTATTAAACAAGAGGGGATCAAATTCCAGGCTAAACTCAAGAAACTTGTCTCCTCAATGCCCAGACGCCTCCACTCTGTGTTAAAAAGAAGAGGGGATGCTACATTATGGCAAACAGGCCCCTGTCCCAGCTTTTTTGAGTCCTGTAGCAGCCATCAAAATTTGAAATGAGCTCATTTTGTGGATAAAATTGTAAAATTTCTGTTTCAACTTTGCTATGTTATCCCTTTTCTATTGTGAATAAAATAGTGGCTGGTGTGATTTGAAAGTCATTGCGTTTTGATTTTATTCGCAATTTACACTTCGTCCCAACTATTTTGGAATTGGGGTTGTACATCGCAATTGCATTATAGTGCAATTACAGTTCTTTGAAGTATCGGTAACATTACAATGCATTTCTAGCACAGCTATAATTAGATTGCAAGATCATTACTGTTGAATTAAAAAACTTTGCAATTACATTATATTACTGCAGGGGTCTCAAACTTCAGTTCTGGAAGGCAATGGTCGTGACCATCTTTCAGTGAGTGGCCAGTATACAACATGGAAACTGGGGATGCAGACTCTTTGGCCAAGCTCAATGACTTAAATATAGCACACACACTCAAAGTGCAGGACCATATTGGAAACCTGATGATGGTGTCCCTTCAAGATAAGTGTCAGACCCCTGCATTGCAGGCATTTAGCTGATGCCAGAGTCTGCTGGAAAGTTGGCCTCAATTCTCTGCCAAGCTAATTACTGCACAGTTGAAATGGCGTGGAAGAAAATTAGTGGCAAGCTTGTTTTCTGAAGATTCGGCTGGTTTATTGAGCCTTATTTCCATGTCACTGGGACATGATATTCTGTGGGAGTCCACATCTCTGCGTGCTTTAACTGGGTGTTACTGCAAAGCATTTGCGAACAGAATTGGCTCTAATTGCTTCCTTGTACTTTTGAATGAAGAAGCTGCTGACTCGATGAAATTTAGGTACAGGGAAGTGATCTCCTGTGTAGTGAAGGTAATTTAAAATCCGATTTCTTTTAAGTGTTGGCAATATCAGGTCTTATTATACTGCAGATAGGAACTGCTGTGGTATTCGATGCCAGACTGGGTGATGCTGAATTTAATTTATGTATAATGTTACTGTATTTGTAGTTTATGAGGAATGTGCCTTTCTATTACTGTTCTGTCTGTAGTTCAAATGTCAATGCCACCAGGAAATAAAGAAAAAAATGTGAGGACCCCCCCTCATATCTTCCCCTGTCCTGGAAATTTGGAGCTATCTCGCTTCAGTGCTAACATTCTTTCTAGCCCCAGAGCTAATGTGCTTCCATGTGCTTTCTAAAATGCTAACATGCTGTCTTGCCCTGGGGCTAACATGCTACCTTGCCCAAAAGCTACATAGCTAGATCTAACGGGGGCTAGTAAAAAGCTAGCTTGCTTCCTGATCCTACAGTTAATACACTGCCTTGGCCAAAAGCTAAAATGCTACCTTGCACTGGGATTAAGATGCTACCATGCCCGAGAACTAACAAGCCACCGTGTCCTAAAGCGAACTACCTACATCTAACGGGGGCTAGTAAATGAGCTTGCATACTTACTCAAAGCTGATAAGCTGCCTTGGCCAAAAGCTAACATGCTACCTCACGCGAAAGCTAGCGGGCTGTGTTCCCTGGTTCCACAGCAAACAGACTAACCTTGGAAGAGTATGCCTCCATTCTAATGAAGCCTACACAGAGTGTTCAGTTCAAGTAGCCCATTCACCGTAGCTGTAAAAACACAGGCTCAGTGGTCTACTGTGACGCATCTGTCATTTATTTGGTGAAAAGAGAGGGAAAGACAACACATGAAGAGGACATAATGTGCCTTGGCAGATCTGATGAAACTTTGTTAGCTGTTTCTGACACGTCTGTCTGAAACCAGCTTGAAACCATAGATTGTTTAAAAAGATGGACGCAGCACCCTGGTCTGAAAAATGAAGCCCATGCAGAAGTACCGTAAAATGGCATTCTATTTAATGGCCAGCAGATGGCAACATCGGTGGTTGCAGAAAGAAGTTCGATGCTCTAGAAGTCTATGAGAAAATGACCCTACTTTCCAACCTGATTTTTCATTTATATAATGATTTTTCACATTATTTTATGGTAGCTATAGCAAGTTTCAAGTCTCCTTTGATATATCATGATGTTCATTTTTGTAAATTATGGTCCCATATATAGAATAAAGGATAAAGCCAGAATATGCTTTCGGGGCGTGGCTATCCTCTGGTCCTCGTCCGATACGGTCAGATCCAGAGCCACGGTCCTCCCCGGATCTTCAATACACGCTCTAGTCCAATAGAAATCACATCCGGTTTCAAAATGACAACATGGCGCAATTCAAATTGCCAAAATCGAGGCTTCCTTTATGGTATGCTGAAACCAATGGGTGACGTCACGGTAGCTTCGTCCATCTTTTATACAGTCTATGCTTGAAACAAAGTGACGGTTGGGAACGTGGGCCTGTTTTCAATGTGCACTCAACCACGATGCTGCCCCTAATCATCCTCTGCACTTGTCTGGGTTAATTCACGTTTGGCAGTGGGATAGACCTGCTATCATTTCCCTGTCTCTCTGTCTTCTTTTTGTGTAAAGGAGTTTCCCGAGGAAGTGCCGATGATCGTGGAGAGTCTGCTCACTGTGATCCTTAGGACCATATTGGAGATCACAAACCGGCCCCAACCGACTGGAACTGCCCTACGACTGCAGTTTCAGGACGTCACGGTACGAATAACCCGATGCTTACCCTCTACTTGCCCTCCTCCTTCTCCCTAAAGCATTTTTTGGCAGTCCTGTGAAAAGCACTATATAATTAAAATTGAAGGACTGCTGAATGCCTGTGTCTGGCCGAGGTTTCTTTACTATGCTGCATAACACGTTATTTTGCCTTTATGTGTCTATATTTACGGTTGGCTTTTTACTCCAGCATGTTGGGATTGAAAACAATGAACATGGGGATAAATTTGAAACTCTCGGCTTTACTTTGTGGGTGCTTAACATCTTCATGCGTAGACTGTCGTATTTGCAGCCTTAACACACTCCTGTCTAACTGACTGTGTTACTTTTTTTTTTAAATCAGTTCCTTGGTTAGGATTCTATGACAAAGCATAAAACTACTTTGTGTGACTATCAAGACCAAAACTATTTCAGAAATGAAAATATTATGATGTTATGATGATGTTCCTGAGACAGTTCAATAAACAAAAATGTACTATATATGCCGTGCTCTTGCTTTGAGAATGAGCAATTTTAGCTACATTTTTATTTTGCAACTCAAGCAAATTGCCTCATCATTTAGAGAGACAGCATTACCATGATACAGTGTTTGTACTGATTCCTGCGTGGTCCTTTCCTCATCAAACACAGTAGACAAAGACCTGTCTCCCTGGCAGTAAATCCATGCTGACAAATTTACACATCATTCAACGTTTTGTCATTTTTCTCAAAAGTCCTGCGCAGCCGTATGCAATAAACACAGCTCTATTCTTTGCTTTGTGTACAGCTGTTGGGCTACGGAGGCCTGCTATTAGGCTGACAGCTCAGTATGATAAATGCATTAGTGTCATCGCGTGGTTTGTTTGTTAGTTAGCTTATGGTGACTATTGGATTCTAATTGTGTGCTTGCTCTTTTTTTCTTGCTCTGTGGTGTCAGGGAGAGTTTGTGGCGTGTCTCCTGGCCCTGTTGAGACAGATGACGGATAAACACTTCCAGAAGCTTCTGGAGGGTTTCACCAACAAGGATGATTTACGGGTGAGGCCTTTGCCATTTTGACCAGCTGACCAGCACCTCTGTAATTTATGAGTATGTTCAGGGTGGAACATCGCAGTGACGCCATAGAAGGACTACAGTGACTCATACATTTATATTTTTGAAGCTGTGTTCTCACGTTCTCTATTTTCGCTTATGCAAAATGAAAATGTGCCTTGATTGATTGAGTTAGGCACAATTGATCACCTGAAATTAAAACCTGCTGGGGAGGAAAATTAGCATCTGTTTTAATTAAGAAGGTCTGAAACCATAACTCCTCGTGCACGTACGGGTAAGAACAGAAAACGCACGCACGCATACACTCCGACAGGCGAACGCACACGCCAACACGCATACACTCCGACAGGCGAACGCACACACTCACGATATGCTCTCACACAGACACTGGCTCACATGCACAGCCTTCTCTTTCAGACAAATGTGTTTTGGAGTCAGTCACGGACGTCTACTGTATCATAAATCCACAGATGTATAAATGACATGAATCTGTAACAATGTCGCAGGACCTTCCTTTGTGACGCTGTTCCCTCTTCCCACTTCCTGTTCATCTTTCAGGATTTCCTCCTCCAGATCTTCACCGTCTTTCGAATTCTCATTCGGCCCGAGATGTTCCCCAAAGACTGGACTGTGATGCGGTTGGTCACAAACAAGTAAGTGTTCGCCCCTCTCTCCCTCGTTCCCCCCACATCATCGCCGAGGGCAGAATTCTTTTGAAGTCTATGGCATCTGTTACTAGGTTCTTGAGAATTCTTCCCAATGGGCTTTTTCTCACCATCCTTTGCATGTTACTTTTTTTCCTTGCCAGAGTTTAGTTTTTACTTCAATTGCTTCTTAAGACTGCTGACAGATGGAAAATGATCATGTTTTAGGATATTATTATGTTGAAGTACCCTATTCAGGAACCTACTTGTACTCCAGCCCCACAGTCTTTGACCTCTGATGATGCCATCTGTTTGCCCAGGGATGCAGTTTGTTTGGATTGTTCAGTTTTGTGCTGGGACATTACACATCCTATATGTTTTTATTTCTGTTCTAGCAGAGCACCACTTATCCAACAGCTAGAGAGTTCAGGACGTTGCTGATTAATACAAAAATACAATCTGGGATGGCTTTCTAGGGATGGAGGGAGTACAGGACTGAAGATCTTCAGGACCAGAGATAGGCAAAGGAAGGGATTCTATGAGCTAATTCACCTATTTTCATTACTGTGTCCTGCGTATTCTTTAATGGCACTATATGTAAGCCTTATGATAATGGATGAACTCAGGTTGGCTTCTTTTTTGTTTTCTAACAGTGTGATCATCACCACTGTGCTGTATCTGTCTGACGCGCTGAGGAAGAACTTCCTGAATGATAAGTTTGATTACAAGGTGAGGGGAACGGACATTGCACCCTCTCTGGTTTTATCTGGCCCTCGTGTCTCGCTAACAGACCTCACTTGGTCTGTGGGACTGTGTAGAAAACCTGTGCTAGCAACAGTAACTCCTACACTGTCTCACGTGCATATATACAGATACACAGGCACGGAGAGATGCATGTTCTCGCAGGTGTGAAAATATGACGAATTTCCACCTAACCATGTGACTGACCGTAATGCAAAATAATATGCAAAATTTTGTATAATTTTGCTCAGAATATTGCCTGTACAATTTTGGCCAATAGTACCAAGTTATTTGCCCTAATTATGATGTATGTGAAGGGTAGTGACGAGCTCACTGTGTTTTTTTTTTTTTTTTTTTTCTATTCCTTGTAACCTAGCAACCGAAAAGTCAGGTTTCATTGATGTTGTTTTGGCTGGGGCCACAGTGAACTGTCGGTCTTTGACATTTTAGCCATTGCTTCAAATCGATTTGAGTGACAGATGGTTTTAACTGTGTGACTCATCAAACTCCAGTCCATACTGTTCACTAACACACACACACACACACACACACACACACATCTGCGCACACGTGCACACACACACACACACTGCCATGTTGGTAACACACGCTGTGTTTCTCTCCTAGGTGTGGGACTCGTACTTTTACCTGTCTGTCATTTTCATAAACCAGCCCTGTCTTCAGCTAGAGGCCTTCCCGCCATCCAAGAGGAAGAAGGTTCTGGAAAAGTAAGATTTTAGTGGTGTGGACTTGTGATGTTTGGCTGCAGTGTCCGAGTCCTTTCTTTCTGTGTGACCGTCTCTCTCTCACTCCCTCTATCTCTCACTCCTCCCTTGCTCTTGTCTCTTTCTTTTTTCCTGTTTTCTTTCATACTTCATCTATTTTTCTCTTGCACTCTTTATTTTGCTCTTTCACTTTCATACTCTTACCCTCTCCTGTTATCTCTTTCTCTCTCCCTCTATCTTTCTCCTTCTACTTCCATTTCTCTGAATATTTTGATTCGCACCTCCTACCCTTTCCCTCTCTTCTTTCTTTTATCCTCCTTTCTTTAATCCATGTTTCCTTTCATTTCTGCCTCTTTCTGTTATTCTATCTTTTTCTCCTGCACTCTTTCTCAGATATGGAGATATGAGGG
This sequence comes from Gymnothorax javanicus, assembly GCA_029692085.1. NCBI lineage: Eukaryota > Metazoa > Chordata > Actinopteri > Anguilliformes > Muraenidae > Gymnothorax > Gymnothorax javanicus. The sequence goes on from CM056201.1 coordinate 84,737,781, forward strand.
TTATGATGGGCTGTGAGATCTTCAGCATGTGGCAGAATTTGGGTAAGTGCCATGCTCACTGGAGAAAATTACTGGCACTATACAAGAAGCTGGATCATTAAACTGAGACACACTGCCTCAGAGTCTGGTTAAAAACGGATTATATTTTACTGGGTACTGTTACAATTATTCTCACCAAGTGTTGCCACTTCTAAGACTGTGATGTGACCATTTCTTCAACCACGACCCTGAAGAGACAAATATCGCCTCTTTTTCCGGTTTCAGGGGAGCATAAGCTTCACTTCATCCCGGCGATGATCGGCCCGTTTCTGGAGGTGACGCTGGTCCCGCAGCCCGACCTTCGGAACGTCATGATTCCCATATTCCACGACATGATGGATTGGGAGCAGCGGAGGAGCGGGAATTTCAAACAGGTGTTCAGAGCACCGCCGCCCTCTGGTGGCAGATATGGGAATCGCAGCCCCTGCTGTGTCAGCCACAGCCAGACTCTTCAGGCTTAATTAATTTTGACATTTAATTTATTTCAAACTTCTGAATGCTCTGATGGAGAATATTAGTTCCTCTTTAAAATTAATGTACTTTCTGATTCGATTCATTTGGAACGCAATTGGTCATAAGTCTGTGGTGGAGTCAAAAAATGAAATGTATGAAAAAAAAATATTGTACACTATGTTCTATTCTGCAATGTTGAATAACTTCTAGGAGTATATATATCAATCTAACTAATCAAGTTACTCTGGAGTTGCTCCATGCACATACATAAAAATCTTTGACATTACATGTTTAAATATATCATTATTTAAGTTGTTCAACTAAGAAAACGGGTTCAGTTGGAATGCTGCACTTTCGATCGTGATTCATAGCATTACAGTCGTGTAGCTGTTAGTTTTATCCAAATCGATTTACAGTTGATTGGACCAGGGGCCAATCACTGTGGGGCTAAGGGTTAAGGGCCTTGCTCAAGGGCCCAATAGCTGTATAATCTTACTACAACTACACGGGGGGTTTGAACCACGATCCCTCTGAATCCCAGTCGGAAGCCTTTGCCACTTGTGCTCAATCTGTCCGTGTTGTGTAACCGGCGGCTGCTGTTTCTCAGGTGGAGGCAAAACTGATTGACAAACTGGACAGTCTGATGTCAGACGGCAAAGGAGACGAGACGTACCGAGAGCTCTTCAACAGCATGTGAGTCCGAATCGCCTTTAGGGACTGAGAGGGATGTAGCATGTACCCATATTTGGGGCACGGGGTGTGAATAATGTGCTGCACTTTCATATGTGACTGTGTCTGGGTGCTAATGTGCATGGGAGCATGTGTGCAGGTATCTGCCTGAATGCTCATGTACAGTCAATAAATATTTGGACGGTGACGCTGCTTGGAAGTTCTTATGCCTTGCTCACGGTAGAAGGTCTAAATACATACAATTTAAAACATACAGTCCATATCGCAAACTCACAAAATCTTTTTCAGATGAAGTGTACTGGGTCACATTGCGAAAAAGCAAAATGTGTGTCAGTGTCCAAATATTTGTGGTTTGCATTGTATGTGAGTGCATGTATGCACATCTGTGTGTGCATATATGATGGCTCCAAGCACTGTGGCCTGTAGACATCGACAAATCCTGCAAACTGAAATTACACTCAATTACCCACTTGTTTCGTACTCACAGTTTCGACATCACCTCACCTGCCTCATCCCCATTGGTTCTTCTGTATAGTGGTTGAGCCTGGTGTGTTTTGGGGATCTGTTGACACGGCAGCCTCTCCTGACTCACTGTGTTCATCAGAGCCCTTAATACACAGAGTTTGGCCAATCTGGATTTGAGCGCCATTTTGGACCCTTATGTTGCATAGAGTTGTATGTTTGGTCAATGCGCGAATGCAACTTAATGCTCTTCAAGACGAGTTTTATGTTCTCGAGCTTCATACAAGTCACTTGCAAATTCTGTCCCTGTTGTGTGTGTGTATGCACACACCATTGGTAAGAATTTCACTGGCCCATTATGTTTAATTTTTTCTTCACATTTATCATTTTATACACAGTGACATTAATTTATATTGCAATAGGTCTGCCTGTATACAAGCTAGCTAGCTAACTATTTTAGCAGGTAACTACCTGCATACATTATTCAGCATTAAAGTGTGCGATATCCTGTGAGCTAAATCACCAATGTAGGTAAGAGTGGAAGTCAGTTTGCTTGCTAACATTACTTGTATCTTCAATTTGGCCTTTGAAACAACATTTAGTTTAAAGCATCTGGCCAACAAAGTTAGTTTGCCTGAAGGTTGACTGGCTAACGCTGGCTTGCTAGTTTCCTTGTCTGATCCTAAGGTTATCGTAGACGGTGCTGCTAGTTATCTGACATCCGCATCCTCAACCTTAATGCCGTGGGAGTAAACAGCTCTTATTCACTCTGTGCCCTGCTTGTTATAGATGGTGTAGCTAGTTTAGCTAACATTTGCATATTGGCTTTCAAAGTCCGTGTAATATCCTGTGGTGGCTAGCTACATTTTGTGTCATTACAGGCCAAAAGCTTTGGTTATTTTTTAACTCAAATTCACTTTGGAGGATTGACAACCCATACTGCCCTCTTTGCGCAACTCAAGAACTGGTCCACAGCCGTTTTTTGTGTGTATGTGTGTGTGTTTTTCTGAACCAGTATTATACGCACAACTGCAGCGGCAAATACCATTGTTTGTTCACATCTTTTTTTTTGGCAACTCATGGACATTGTGAAGATGGCAAGCCAAGATTGGTCGGGGACCAACGTGTTGTCTGTCTTGTCCCTCAATCGCATCAATTATTTATGACTCAGTAATCACCTAATCTGACACAGTGACCATTTTAAAAGACAAAAATATTGTGTAGTCTGAACCTGCCATGACAAGCAATCACAGTAGTCTTTCCGGCAGTGATCATTCGTGAATGTAGACCTTGCTAGCATAGGACTTTTAGTATCTTTGGCTTCGCAAGCAGTCCAAGATGGCGCCTGTTGTCACATGATTGCTAAAAACTGAGTTTGTGAAACTTTGTGTTTTAAGGGATCTGGTGTTCACTATGCTGTGGGACTTTGGCTGGAAGGGGTTGCGGATACAAAAGGGGAAACAGAAGTGGGCAGGTTTGTTATTGGGGATGGATGGATGGATCAAGGTTTAGAGGTGCAGAGGGATGGAGTGATGAGAGAGGTATAGTTTTGCGGGAATAGGGATGGAGAGGTGGATGGATGGAGGTATAGCAGGGCTGGGGCATGAAAAGATGGAGGGGTAGAGGGATGTATGGTTGGAGAGGAAGAGGGATAGAGTGGTAGAGGGATAAATAGTTACATGGGTTGAGGGATGGAGAGGTAGAGGGATAGATATTTGGATGGGTAGAGGGATCGATAGTTGGAGGGGTAGAGGGATGGAGTGGTTAAGGAATGGAAAGGCAGACGGATAGATAGTGTGATGGTTAGAAGGCGGTGAACATTAAATTAACCCCCCCCCCCTTGTTGAAGTGAGAGCTCATGGTCTCTGTGTTCTGGGGTTCATGTTGGGTGTCTTTGCTTGCCCCCTGAGTCTTTCAGCATGTGTGGAGAGTGTGTGTATGTGTTTGTGTGTGCATGCATGCATGGGAATGCTGAACTGTTTCCCCTTCTGTCTTGTTTCTCTCTCTCTCTCCCTCCCTCCCTCCCTCTCTCTATCTAGTTGGTAGTTGGTTTAGCTCTTTTCTGCTGTGGGCTTTTGTTAACATTTCTCCTACAATATGACTGCTGTTCGTGACAGAGTTTATTTTTGCCCGATTCAGTGAAAAAGTATATGCAATTACATACTCAAGAAAACACTTTACTATAGTACCTAGCCTTGATAGTATGATTATTACAGAAATTTGTATAGACCTGAAGACTGTGACATCACACCATGACACTTTAGCTTAACAGTATATTTATAGCAGAATTTCAGTTTACAGAAAAACCACATTCATTTGCAGATGTATTTTATATAATTGTGCAAGGTCCCTGTTGTGCAGCTGACAGTAATTATGTGAAAACAATAAAATTCCGAAATGCTGGTCTGTTGTGGGTTAATGTGCCAGTGCATTTAGCGCTTTTCTGACATTAACTGGCTGGTTCATTGAGTAGTATGTGCTTCATCTCCAGCAGCAGCAGCAGTAGCAGTAGCAGTAGCTTCTGTATAGCTCTTATTTCTGCTCCTGTCCTGTACACAGTGACCCCTGAACTCTAATATGACTAATACTGTACTAACAGGTGTGAGTGTGTGTCTGTGAGCCTTGTGCATTAATATAGCATTAACACGACTCTGTTCTACCGCTGCTCCCTGGGACTAGAATACCCCTATTTGGGCCGTACCCTAGGTAAGATGCAATGCTTACTCTGTGTCTGGTGCGGGTTGTTGGTTGTATTTAATGGGCAGGTGGGGGTGGAGTAGGGAGGTCCTAGGTTGTGGTAATGTTCTGTCGACCATGCATTTGAGAAAGCAGAGAAACATAACAACTTGCTGAAACTCTGACTTTGCAGTGTTCAAGCTTCAAGCACTGGTTGAGACGGGATTGCTTGCAGAACTATTGCATGTACACATCTTTGAACACTGATGAGCAATGGGGAAAAGTAGGACGACATTAAGCTAGATGGGTCATTCCATGTCAAATCATCCAGATTTTGAGAAATTCTCCAGGTCACCTCCTCAAAAATTTTTGAAAAAATTCATGAGTAAATATTCACACAAAATAAAATAAATAAATAAAAAATGCGAAATATTAGGCCAGTATCTCAAATAGATTTCAAGTTATAGCCCTTCAAAATTTTAATACTATTGAAAGTTTTTTGGCGAACCCATTTTCAGCCAACTTTGGCAGCTTATTGCTCCAAATTGATTGCTTATACAAGGCTGAAATTAGGCACGCTTACCATATTCATCCACTAGAGTCTAGAAATGGCCTTAGCTTCTGTGTATCTTGTTCCACTTTTGTATGGTAAAGCCTCAAAATCAGCCGAAAACACAAAACGCCCAAAAACAACACCAGATTTTATGACCTGTAACTCAGGAACTAAGTAAGATAAAAGGCTAGAATTCATTTTTTATGATTTTATGATATATCTCTCTGTAAAAATTCAGTAATCCAAGCAGTGGCGGTTCTAGAACCGGGAATTGGGGGGGCGCAGACACGTCCCTTCATGAAAATTAGTCCTGGCTAGTTCTGAATCATTTTCCTTTACTGAAGCGTTCTCCAATTATCGTAATTGGCAACTGAAGACACGGTTTCTCTCCATATGCAATCTAACAGCGATGAAATCATGGGCTAACTTCAGTACAGTGGCGGAACCAGAACTGATAATTGGGGTGCACAAAACATCTGTTTAAAACAATTATTAGTCCTGACCTGTTCTCAGTCATTTTCATGATTAACAAAAGGTTCACTCCGAGAGCACTCCACACTTAACAGGTGCTGCTTGTTCTCCCCGATTACGTAAGAAGACAATCATTCATCTGGACGCATATTTGCTGTTTTTAAATCAACGTTATTCAAATTTGCATACCTGTCGACTCTCACGCAAATAGCTTTAGCCGCACGCTGCCTATTTAACTGCCGAGTGCCACTTTTTTTTTTTAATCGACCCACGCAATACCGACAGTGAAAGGCGATATTTCATTGGAACGCGGACCTGTTCAATCAACGCGAAGCATTGACCTATTAATAAGTAAATTATTTTTCTGTACTGAATTTCGCCCATGATTTCATCACTGTTCAATCGCATATAGAGAGAAACCGTGTCTTCAGTTGCCAATTACGATAATTGGAAAACTCGTCAGTAAAGGAAAATGATTGAGAACTAGCCAGGACTAATTGTCATAAAGGGACGTGTCTGTGCCCCCCCCATTCGCGGTTCTAGAACCACCACTGAATCCAAGTAATATTATTTGTGGAAGTTTTTTAATGAAATCATTTCTAAGTAAATTTTTCCGGTTTTGCCCCAAAATGCCCTTTTTTGTGGCAAAAAATGACCATGTCACCAGTTATTCATCTCTCTGAAATTTTTAATGTGCAATCTTATAAATGTGAACAGTGTCTGACAAAAATCAGAATTATGTTCAGCTTACTGTTTTTGTTATGAATTTTAAAATATGTTCCGAAATTGTGTATTTTTTCGTTGACTAAACGGGTATAGGCCTGCTGCAAGTGCTGTTATCTAATAAATATAAACAAAACATTGATTAAAAATATATATATATTTTTTTTTTATTGATGACCTTTTTTACCGCAATGTTGGGACAGCAAATCCTTTAAATAGTTTGGGATTCCTTTAAATGTACCCTCAGAGGCCATTGTACACAATACAGTGCAAGGCTAAAGAAAAAACGCCCTCTTAAAGAACAAGAGATAATGCAACAAATCGAACAATTATCTGAGATTGTAGATAAGAATTATAATAGGGAAACATTAAATGCCCTGAAGCAAAAGGAACAAGAATTAGAATTTGTATATGAGGAAAAATCAAACCAAAGTTTTTATTAAAATAAAGTGGAATGGATGGAAAAAGGAGAAAGATGTATGAAATTCTTTTTGAACTTACAACACAGAAATACAGCTGAACAATATATCTCAAAGCTTATAGTAAATAACACTACATTCATTGAGCCCAAAGATATTATCAGAGAATAACACAAATATTTCTCTGACCTTTTCCTTTTTATCATCCCCCAGTTCTGCTGCAGAATCCCAGTACAGAGCATTTTTTCCCCATAATCAGGCCGCAATTAACAGCAAAGGAGAAAGTCTTATGTGAAGGATTGATTACAGAAGAGGAACTGACTGTGGACCTGAAATCATTTAAACCCCTTAAAAGCCCGGGCCTGGATGGAATACCAGTAGACTTTTATCAAACCTTTTATAGTCACATTAAGGTTCATATACTGGAATGTTTTAATAGTGCTTATATGGAAGGGAAACTATCAGGAACTCAACAAGAAGGACTAATTTCACTCATTTTAAAACAAGATCATGATGGACAATATAAAGACCCGACTAATCTCAAAAATTGGAGGCCTGTTACACTACAGTGTCACGATGCTAAGATTTTGTCCAAATGTCTTGCCAATAGGATAAAAAAGGTGTTACCTAGTGTCATTCACCCTGATCAATCAGGATTCATGAAGGGGAGAAGTATAAATGATAACATTAGACCGATCTTAGAAATTATAGTTTTATGATAGGGTACAAGAACCCGGTATTATCTTTATTGCAGATCTTGAAAAGGCATTTGATAAATTACGTCTAGATTTTATGTACAAATGTCTGCATTATTTCAATTTTGGCCCATCCATAATCAACTGGATAAAAACACTTTATAGTAACTCAAAATGTAAAATAATTAATAATGGTGAGCTCTCAGAAATAGTAAATTTAAAAAGAGGCTTGAGACAAGGATGTCCTCTATCCCCATACTTGTTTGTACTGTCTTGAAATTTTAGCACAAAAAATACAAAATAATAGCAACATAAAAGGTCTCCATATAAATAATTTAGAATCTAAAGTTACAATGCAGATGATACTAATTTTACAATAAAACCGACTGAAAACTCAATAATGGCCTTAGTTGAAGATTTGGATCAGTTTTCCAAAATATCTGGCTTGAAGCCAAACTATGAAAAATGTATAATCAGGTGTATTGGCTCTCTGAATGGTATAGAATTGTCTACCAGTTTCCCTATAGGACAGACAAATGGACCAGTCAACATATTGGGAATAAATATCCTGAAAGATCTGAATAATATTACAAAAATAAATTTTGAAAATAAACTTCAGAAAATAGACAAAATTCTGTCTCCCTGGACTGGAAAATCTATGACCCTCTATGGGAAAATAGCATTAATAAACTCAATGGTTATACCACAGTTTATACATATATTATCTTCCTTACCCACCCCATCAGAAGACCTATATAAAAAATATGAGCAAAGAATATTTGCTTTTATATGGAATAATAAACCAGATAAAATCAAAGGACATATCTGTATAATAAATTTCGAGAGGGAGGCTTGAATTTTTTGAATTTAAAGGGTTTAAGCTATTCACTCAAAGCATCTATTATACCAAAATTATACCATAACCAACAATGGTTCTCAGCAAGATTACTGAGAAGCTTACATCCAATGTTTGAGAAGAGGCTATTTCCATTTGTTCAGTTAAAAGTTGCCCATTTCAACCAGCAAAAAATGACTTTTTTCCCTTAATGTCAGTTTTCATGGATGATGCTATTACAAGGTGGCTGCAGTACCAGTATCACCCCCCAGATAGAGTAGATAACATGTTACAGCAAATAATTTGGTTTAATAGTAATATGCTGATTCATGATCGTCAATATGTAAATAAACAATTCTTACGTAAAAACATGGTATTTGTAAATGATTTAATAGACAGCAATTGTAATATTATGACTTTCCAAAAAATTTCACTAAAATACGGTTTAATATGTATGCCATTAGAATATAACCAAATTATTGCCTCATTACCTAATGCCTGGAAAAATACTATTGTAAAGAAACCAAGACAACAATTACTATGCCGCCCATGCGGTAGACTTATCATGGTTAAATGGAAATAAACTTGATAAAAAAATTAATTAATATTATGTAGTCAAAGACAAAATGGTTGAAAATCCAGTAACTATTCTAAAAAAGTGGGAAGACTCTATTAATATAATAATCCCGTGGAAAGATGTATTTAATATTTTATATAACACAACTTTAGATGTAACGATACGTATAATACAGATTAAGGTATTATACAAATTTCTGCCCACCAGAAGGATGTTACATATTTGGGGCCTAGAACAATCAAATTTATGTAGATTTTTTAACGAAGAAGAGGAATCTGTTTTGCATTTTTTATGGTTCTGTTCTTACGTCGCTTTATTTTGGGATCAAATCCAGAAGTGGATACTAAAATATAATAAAACATATATTATTAATCTGCAAACTGTCATTTTAGGAGATTTGGAAAATGGTAAATCCGATATTAGTAATATCATCATCCTATTTGGCAAGGCTTTCATAACCAAGCAGAAATCATGCACACAGCTTGATATAACAAATTTCAAAAATTATCTTAAAGTCCATTGGATGATGGAAAGACAAATATCAAAAAGTAGCCTACAAACTTTGGTATTTTTAAAAGGATGGGAACGACTAAGTCTTGAGGAAAGATGGGACCAAAATGAATAGATAAACAAATATGATAAAAAAAATAATAAAAAATAAATAAATAAAAGATTTATATAAGACAAAAAAAAATAGATGGATATAGAAAATGGCCTTTTGCTCTTCTCCTAGCCTTTCGCATTATGTATTGAGCAATCATGGTAGGCTAAATAGGTATAGGTTGCTGGGGATGTACAACATATGAGTCCATACGGTGCCTGTGTTTGCTGCCCGTCCTCTGGTGTTTGCTTTATGCCCGGCATGACAGTCTTTGACCCAGTTTTGGTCATCACTATGATGATTACTTTTCTCTTTACTCATATCACTATAATGTGAATTTAACCTCTATAACTCTTTAAATCATGTTGTTTATTTTGTTGTTTTTTTTTTTTTTGCATATGTTTTGGCTAACCATCCACCTCTACATAGTCTGAATTAGGACAATAATATTGGTGTATGAGCACATGTTGGTATGTTTATGTATGTATGAGTGTATATGCACTATGTGTTATCACTGGTATGTTTGTGGTGTCTCAAGGTTATGATATGTATTGGTATATAAATAAAAAAATAAAAAAGCAAGCATTTATTAAATAATGAAAAATTTAAAGATTCAGCAAATTGTAATGAATGAAACCTGTTTGTGTTTGTTATTCTAAGAAATTATTTTGAAAGAACATAAATTTCTGTTTTCAGGAACCTAATTTGCAGTTTATTGATTCACCGTGGTCAAGAATTCAATCACTTATTTTGTTGTTGTAACCTGAAAAATTTGATCAGTCATTTCTGTTTCTGCCTGAAAATGGCAAAATAAACAGAACATGAACATTGGAAAAAATATATATATATTTTTTGAACATGATACACCATCTAAAAGTACAATACATGACAGAGGTCTTGTCAGAATATTTAGGTGTTTGCTAGCTTCCACAGATTTATTCCTCAATTTCATTGGTTTCGTTGTTTTTGTTGGGGATGACCATTTGGGGATGACATCAGTGCCTCAAACATGCCATGACTTGACTGATCACAGGCTTCTGAAGTAATCCTAAATGAGCCCAAACTTTTATTACTGAATTACGCAATAATAGTTCACTATAAAAGGAGGCAGTCCCACCTAGGGATTATTACATCATCATGAGCACTGAAATGGAGAGGAGTAATTTACCTTGGTGCAGTATTGGAATCCATTTAGATGATGCATGTCATTCAAGGAAATTTACAAGAAAAACTGGACAATTGGGACTAGATACTTCTCAAGTGAGGATACTGCCTTAATGCAGTGGCGGTCTGGTGTTCCCCAGATTGATTCTGTGTGTTGTCATCATGAGAAAACGTTTTTAACTTGCTATGAGAAGAATCAAAGGTACTGTGCAGATCCCAGAAACATTCACCGCAAAAAAAGCAGCAGGCCTATACCAGTTTAGGTTACAAAAATTTTGGAACAATTTAAAAATTTATAACAAAATTAAAGCTGCTTTGCAGCGATATCGGGGCCAGGCAAATTTAGGCAATTCTGAGCAACAAGAGGCAAAAAATGGAGGGTAACAAGAAAGGTGGGATTACATCATACATTTTGCATTGGTTGACATTTGAACTAATAATCTCGGACACCAAATAGCCTAGTATCCTTCGTCTCACTGAGCTAATTAGCAAGTAACTTCTAAGAGTTACATGCATTTCAAACTTCTTCTAGCGCATTTTAGGACTAAAATAAGAAATAAAGCAGTGACGATTTGTCAATAAATCAGTTATTTAAATACATAATAGTTAATACGCAACTACTTTCATAATGGATTGATTATTTCAGGCATGAATATTCTCAGTTGAGGATATCCCTCTCTTTGACGTCAACATGACAGGAAGATGCTTGCTGCAGACGTGCTGCAACAACAAAAGGGCTCTCTAGTCTTGTGCATTGGGCATGAGACACACGCTCACACACCACACATGACATTAGTCACTTTGAGAAGTGATGAAACCTCAGAGGCCAAGACAGGTTTTTCTGTTTAGTCCATCCATACAGCTGTCTTGAATTAGCGAGGTATCAGCCAATCAGAAAATAATATTTCTTGTTGCTGGGTCTGAAGGTTTGTAGTGAGTTTAAGTTGACAAAAGTTTCTAAAGTATTGGGGCTACATTTTGGTGAAAGTTGTAAAACTGTAGCACGTGCAGTTGGTTTGGTAGGAATATTCAAAGTTTTTACATTTAAATTCTTACTGAGGAGAACAATAAGTTCCTAAACAGGCAAATAACAAGAACATCAATGTCACAATGTTCATTCTGCTGTAGCTGGGGCTTGATCTCACAACCTCTGACACCAAGGACCAACTCCTAACTCATTGAGCTAAGTGGCTGGAATTGAGAAAAGGTGTGTGGCTTTATTGATGGACTCAGGGAGTCACCAGCCAGGCAGCAGTTGTCAAGGAAGATTTCAAAAATGGTTAAAATGTCAAAATTTCTGTTATCAAGACAAAAATCTGATAATACATAAATTGCAGCTTGACAGCATAGAAATGTTGGTGATTTGTTTTTAGCAATAAGTGTTTTGCTTCATAAAAGAAAATCTAATGTTTAAAAATGCTATTCTTTCATTGACTCCTATTGTTCCATGAGAGCAGAATTCAAAATGGTTTCAAAAATTCAGTTTTTGAGAAAAAATTCTGATATTTGGCAAACTTCATCGACCATGACTCTAAAATATTATAAATTTTTTTCAGGAAGATTGAAAATGTATTTATCAAGAATTGGCTGGTATATGTTTACAGTACTGTTTACAGTCAAATGCTTTCATGCACTGAAGGCTCAATTTTTCAAATATCAAAACGCCGGGTGGTATTTTTGTGGAGGACGATCTGAAGATTCAGTACAGCAAATTTGGTGACAATTGAGCAAAAATTGTGGGGCAAGAGAAGTTTTATAAGTTTTACAGTTTTTGAAAAAAAAAAAACAGAGTGATAGACTTAAGAATTTGTACAAAGTTTAAGTAGACAAAAGTTTTGTAAGTATTGGGGCTACATTTTGGTGAAAGTTGCAAATCTGTAGCACATATGGTTGATTTGTTGTGAATTTTCAAATTTTTGAATTTTAGAGGCTTGCTGTAGCACCACCATCAGGGCTATTGGCCTGGTTTTGCAGCTGAGGCAATCTGGCATGAGACTGGACCTTTGTGCGCAGTTTGGTGATTTTTCATGAATGGGAAGTAGGATTTCCTAGGAAGAAGAAGAAGAAGAAGAATACTGGCGAAAACAATAGGTTCCCGGCAGCTTTCACTGCCCGGCCCCTAAAAATAAGCTGAACATCATTCTAATTTTTTTGTCAGGCATTGTTCACATTTATAAGATTGCACAGTAAAAATTTCAGAGAGATGAATAACTGGTGACACAGTCATTTTTTGTCCCAAAAAAGGGCATTTTGGGGCGAAATCTGAAAAATGTACTTAGAAATTATTTCATTAAAAAACTTCTACAAATGATATTACTTGGATTACTGCATTTTTACAGAGAGATATATCATATAATCATAAAAGATGAATTCTAGCCTTTTATCTTACTTAGTTCCTGAGTTACAGGTCATGAAATGTGGTCTCGTTTTTGGGCATTTTGTGTTTTCGGCTGATTTTGAGGCTTTACCATACAGAAGTGGATCAAGATACACAGAATCTAAGGCCATTTTCAGATTATAGGGGATAAATATGGTTAGTATACCCAATTTCAGCCTTGTATAAGCAATCGATTTGGAGCAATAAGTTGCCGAAGTTGGCTGAAAATGGGTTCGCCAAAAAACTTAAAATATTATTCAAATTTCAAAGGGCTATAACTTGAAAACTATTTGAGATACTGGCCTAATATTTGGCATTTTTTCATTTTGTGTGAATATTTACTTGGGAATTTTTTCAAAGAATTTTGAGGAGGTGACCTGGCACCCCCTGGATTATTTGACATGGAATGACCCAGATCCAGTATCTAGCTTTACTTGTTGATATGCATGATTCTGCTGCTCAAGTTGGTCAGAGATGTTTTTATTTGCTTGCTGATAGTAGCTCACTATTTATTGCTCTCAACATCATCTTCGCAGGAACAGCAAACCAACTCGTAGTGGGTATAAGCCTTACTGCGGATTGTACACAATGAAGAACCAAACTGAGCAAATATGAGTTGTTATTATGATTTTGTACCTTTAATGATGATGTTTTTGGGAGCAGTTGCCGAGTTTGTGATGGAGGCCATTTTGCTTGCTGAACGCAACTGCTGTTGGTGGCTGTGTGGAGGAGGGAGAGGCCAGGGTGTGAGTGGGCATTGTTAGATTTGGGCATCTGTGTTGCAGTCTGCTGAAGAAGATCGAGAGAGAGACGTGGAGAGAGAGCGGCGTGTCACTGATTGCTACCGTCACTCGACTGATGGAGAGACTGCTGGACTACAGGTACTGTGGTGCAGAAAACGCACTCGTGCTAACATGCACAAACACGTGTACACACGCAGGCACGGACTCGCGTTATACTCCCACACACTCACATACTGTAGGCACACCCAAACCTGTGCATTACACACACAGAGATCATAAACACTTACTCAGATTATACACATATGCACATATGATGCGCACACAGACAGACACATACATTATAGTTACATGCGCACCGACATGCACAGACTCACAGTATACACACTCACATACATTATGCTCACACGTACATTGATCAGCCATAACATAATGAACACTGACACCTGAAGTGAATAACACTGATTATCTTGTTACAATGGCACCTGACCTTTCAGTGGGTGGGATATATTAGGCAGCAAGTAAATATTTTGTCCTCCAAGTTGATGTGTTGGAAGCAGGAAAGATCATTTCTTTTACCGCATGAACTAATCTAGAAATTAGACGAAAATATCTCAATCAAGTGGCAGAATTTTTTTCATTGAAAAAAGGTGATGGAAGTAAGTGTTTTACATCTAAATACAAGATTTTCGCATGCACTCGCCTCTCTAAATTATAAATCTCTGTATTTCACACAAAGGGACTGCATGAAGCTGGGAGAGGTGGATGGGAAGAAGATTGGCTGCACTGTCAGTCTACTGGTTAGTACACATCATTTGCACTGTACCATATTACCTTACATACCACTGGTTAGTCCACGTCCTTTGTACGGTATCATAGTACCTTAGTACCTATGGTACCTAGTACCATAGTACCTGCTGGTTTGTGCTTTTTGTTAATAGCTTATATACTTCAGGTTAGTACTGATCATCTGTACTGTGTCATATTACCTTACATACTGCTGGTTTGTACACATTTTTTACAGATAACTTAAATAGTATGACCTTGAACTAGTACTGCCAGTTTAGTATAGATCTTTTAGACTATACAACCTTATACTACTCTCTGTCCACTGGATGGTACATATCTTTTATAGTGCCTCATATTACTTAACACTCTACTGATCAGTATGCACCATTTCTACAGTGTAATCCTCTGCTGGCCGTGTCACTTTAGCACAGATCATTTAAAGAGTGAGACATTACCACTGTCTGACTGGTGGTTAGTGCCCCTCATTTACTGATAATTTTTAACAGTTGATTTGCTAATTAGTAAAAATGATTTATTTTTGATTTATTGCCATAGCCCTGTTCTCGCAAACTGTGTGTACTCACCAGAACTTACTATTGTTACAAAAATTTAAACAAAACTGTTATTGGCATCGGCTTGTTTCCACTTTTTTATAATGTTATATTTGCCTTCTGATTGATCCTGGGGTGTAAAATATAGGTCCAGAAAATAAAAGTTCTTTTGAAGATTTTGTTCTTCAGCCTGGGAGTAGAAATGATCAGTGAAATCTGCTGACTGGATTAATGGGTGAAAGTAAAACATGGCAGGAGTTTTACTTTAAGACCCCGGGACTCCTCTCCTCTGTAATAATCCTTAGACTGCAGTTCTATGGCTATGGTAGCTTCTGTTTCAAACACAGACTGTTTGACATCCTTGTTAAACCCTTTTGCGCCCGCATGCAGAAATTTCTGTATTATGCTTATTGAATCCTCTGCCTGAATACGGATTTTTCTGTATTTTTTGATTGCCTTAATTCTATCCAGAAAGGGCAAGTGTAGGTGTAGGCTTTTATTCTAAGTAAGCTGTTACACACTGGACTCTACTAATCAAGGTCTTCAGCAAAGATTCAAGGTCAAACTGATGGTGTATCTCTGAACATTGCTCTCAATATGTAAAATCTGCTACTTTTTGCTGAAAATGAATGCATCCAACTTGTGCTGAAATGTGTAAGCAACATTTAATTTTACAATTTCATACCATGAAATGCTGTGGTTAACTCAAAATTTAAGAAAAACTGAGCATATTTGATTTGGATATGAGTGGTCTTAATTAACTATGGCAGTGCAGTCATATTTGGTTTTTGTAAAAGCTGGGTGTCAAAGGGTTACCTGCCAGCGATAATCTGTTTTTTTTTTGTTTTGTTTTGTTTTTTTTTAATAAGATCTGTGCAGTGCATATCTGTGGTGTTGTTTGTAATAAGTCAGTGGAATGGAATAATAATGGGCCTGCCTGTTGTTTGGCTGACCTGTGTTCTCAGTCTTTTCCCCTCTCCATGTTTCCTTTGTTATTACTGGAGCTTTTTGCTGTTACCCACCATCACTGTCTGGTGAATTATGCCCCCCTCTTCCCCCCCAAAGCTTGAAAGCTTGTGTGGGTGATGTGGTCTGCCGAGGCCTCATTAGTAGCCTGTGGCCTTGCCCAGAATAAGATATGGTCATTTATGCTTCTTTCTTCTCCTTTCTCACACACGCACACACTCATACACAAACCTGCAGAACTTCTACAAGACGGAGCTGAACAAAGAGGAGATGTACATCCGCTACATACACAAGCTGTACGACCTGCACCTGAAGGCCCAGAACTACACAGGTAATGAGCCGTACGAGGAAGAGGGGTCAGTTAATCTCCTTTGTTTCACCTCCTTCCTGATCTTGAAATTGATCGAGGTCTGCCATCTTATGAGACTAGAATTTATCTTGAGCAAGGAATGATGAATGATGTAGCCATCCTCAGCAAACTAATCTTTTTGCTAGATCTCTTTTCATTGTCACACCTGTATCCAATGTCACTTTGAGTTGACATTCAAGGGAATTTCCTTTTTTACTAATTCACTTTTAGAGTTCCCTGTCGTCACTTTTTTTCTCAATTCTTTTCCTTGTCTTCTTCGGAGGTAGGAGATTAAGGAAATAATGAAGGGTGTGAAAATATGCTATTGGTATATGATCTGAGAGCCTGAGGTACTGTCTTTCCCTCTGTGATGACTGGTAGGCAGCTGCCTCCTCTAAGACTGTACGCTCTAGGACCACCCAAAGGGTTAATCTTAGACAACCATAGTTTTTTAATGTGCTGAAAATGAGTGGCACTATGTGCAAAAGGTGTGGTCATTTCAAAACGGTTACTCTGTCATGGATAAAAGCGCCCTCCAAAGCTGTCAGTCTGCACTGCAACCTCATTATGTCTCCCCCCCGGAGGGAGAGGGGAGACATATTGTTTTAGGCTCGGTTCCCGTTCCCGTTCGCGTGTGCGTTTGCGTTTGCGTTTGCATCTGCGTCAGCGTTCCAACTTCGTTTCCAGAGCGTAACTCCAAAACCATTTGCATGATCTTAACGAAACTTTGCATACTTACTACTCAAGTCCTGAAGTGGTGCCTCTCGGTATATGCCTGTCTGTCCATCCGTCCGGAGTATAACTCCTAAAGAGTTTGCATGATCTCAGCAAAACTTTGTATACTTACTACTCAGATCCTGCAGTGGTGCCTTTTGGTATGTGCCTGTCTGTCTGTCTGTCCGTTCAGTGGGTTAGGCAGGGAAGGGGGCGGGGGGGAGACATCTATTTTTACGAGTAAAACACATTCTAGTTTTCATTGTATCCATCCAAACTCCAAGTGCTAGAGTACAGAAACACAGTAAAAGAAAATGTGTCACTGTCCAATGAATTATGCTGCCCACTGCATGTACCCCTTTACTGACAGGTAATTTTGTCACATTTATCGGTAATTTTGTTACTGACTGAACCTAGAGTTCACTAGTCCTTTGACACAGCTGTCTTCCGGTGCCATCTCAGAGAAGACAGTATCTTGGGCGTACCATACATCCTGGGGAAAAAAGGCCAATCATTAGTCAGAAAATTAGCATGAATTCAACAACTGCACTCCTGAGACCTTTGCCACCATTTGCTTGTTTACTTCTGCTGCAGTGACCTGTTTGGGGAAGAAAAAACTGGAAACTGCTTCACTGTGAAGCTGAGCTGCTTCACTGCACAAAGCCAATTTATGCTCTGATTATAAGAGAATATTGCTGAAGGGCTTGCTTCCCACAATTGAAATGTTGTTTTCGAAATAGGACTGATCATTTTTTTTCCCGTAAAAAGCTCTCTGCAAGTTTACCCGGCAGACTTAACCATTTAAAGAAATCAAAGAGAAAAGCTGCCCCACATCATTTTAATTTTATAACCAATCACGTGTTATTGAGACCATGAAACACTTCATATTTTGCCATTTCGTAAGGCCCATTTTTTTGCCCAGGAGTGCAGACATTAGAAGCTATCGAGTGGGGTTAGAGGTGACAGGTATTTAATGTTGGCGGTCTCTGTTTTCACCTCTGAGTTTGTAGAGATCCACCTGCAATACGATTTGGACGGTGGCATGAATTTTGCCTTCTTGCCTGTGTAATCCAGAACAGGGCATTTGAAAATGTAGCAGGTGAGGTTAAAGTAGACTGTCAGCTTTAATTTGTTCATTATTTGCATCCATATTGGCTGAAACATGAGAGAACTAGAGCCGTTTCATAAAGTGTAACTATCTCAGCACTCAAGGTGTCATGAGGAATAAGGTGCCCCTGACAGATAAATTCTCCTGTCATCATGCCACCACGAGTTAAAGGGAATGTGTGCTTTAAGTGACAGTTGGTAGTAAATAGTGACAGTTGCCGTGAAAAAAAATAAGATTTCAATAGCTGAAATTTAAAACAGTTTACACTGTATTGTCAATTGATGGAGTATAATAATTACCTTGACCCAGCTGTACACAAAACCTGAAAATGTAATTAATTGTCTAATCAGAGGACCATGAAGCACTTCAGCCAGTGGAAAATGAATGCAAATTACAGTGGTGTTCAAGTTGGGGAATTCATTCATGGTGCATTACCGATTTTTCATCACTGTGGAAGACAACAACAACAATGATGATGATGATGATGAAGATGGTGGTGTTGTCTTCTCCCTTCCAGAGGCCTCATACACGCTTCTGCTCTATGATGAGCTGCTGGAGTGGTCAGATCGGCCCCTCAGAGAGTTCCTGAGTTACCCCATGCAGAGCGAGTGGCAGCGGAAGGAGTATCTGCACCTGTCAATCATCCAGAATTTCGACAGGGGCAAGGTCAGTCACATACACCTGTCAATCAGTTAGAATTTCAGCACGGGAAAGGTAATTCACGTACACCTCTCAATCATTCAGAATTTCAACTGGGAAAACATCAGTCACTTATACCTGTTAATCATCCAGCATTTCGACAGGGGCAAGGTCAGTCACGTACACCTGTCAATCGTTCAGAATTTCAACAGGGGCGAGGTTAGTTACGTACACCCGTCAATCATCCAGAATTTCAACAGGGGCAAGGTCAGTCACGTACACCTGTCAATCATCCAGAATTTCAACAGGAGAAAGATCAGTCATGTATGCCTGTCAATCATTCAGAATTTCGACAGGGGCTAGGTCAGTCACGTACAACTGTCAATCATCCAGAACTTCTACAGCCCTGGTCCTCAAATCATGGTCCTCAAGGTCTGAGAACTGCTGGTTTTCCACCCTCGCTGTGCCTGGGAGTCAGATGTAAAGACAGTCTGGCCAGTCAGGGGTGCTAAATGTTCATTTACTTACCTGGGATAAAAGAAAAGCAGGACTGAATTTGGATTTGAGGTCCAGATTTAAAGATCCGTGTTCTACGGGGTGAGATAAGTCATGTGCACCTATCAATCATCCAGAATTTTGACAGAGGCAGGGTAAGTTACGTAAACTTGCCAATAATTCAGAATTTCAATGGGCCAAGGTCATATATGTACGCCTGTCAATCACCCAGAATTTTGACATGCGTAAGGTCCGTCACGTACACCCATCAATCATCCAGAATTTCGACTGGGGCAAGGTCATTATTGTCACTTGTCAATCATCCTGAATTTTGACTGGGCAAGGTCATTTACGTATGCCTGTCAATCATCCAGATTTTCGATATTGGCATGGTCAGTCTCGTACACCTGTCAATCATCCAGAATTTCGACAGGAGAAAAATCAGTAATGTACACCTGTCAATCGTCTTGAATTTTGACATGGGCAAGGTCAGTCATGTACATCTGTCAATCATGCAGAACTTCAGTAGAGCCAGGTTAGTCTCTCACACACACACACACACACACACATGTCAATTATCTAGAACTTCAGTAGGGCCTGGTTAGTCACACACACGTGTCAATCATCCAGAACTTCAGTTTGGCCTGGTTAGTCACACACACACACACACACACACACACACACACCTGTCAATCATTGAAAACTTTGACAGGGGCAGCATCAGTCACGTACACTCTTCAATCATCCACAATCATGTGCTGACGTTAGATGCACAGCCCACTGGCAATCTCTCCATTCTTTCTCATTTTTCCTCTTTCACACTCTCTTAGTCTGCCCCTCTTTCTTATCTCTTCCCCCTCTTCTCTTTCTCTCTTCTCCCCCTCTCTCTCCCTCTCAAATTCCAATTTATTTTTTGGATCCAAAGTACTTAATTGGCATGACATGATTTTCATGATGTTTACTAAGGGGTATATGAGACATTTAAAAACAAAGAACAACAGCACAGCAGAGTTATATGATTGTGGATGTACATGCATAACACGAATTTTGTATTGTATATATTGTGTGCTCTCTCTCTCTCTCTCTCTCTCTCTCTCCCTCCCTCTCCCGCTTTCTCTACATCTTCTTCCCTCCTCTTTTCTCTATTTTTGTTCATTAATTCTGAAAAAGGTCGGGACAGAAGGCCAGACTAATGACTACAGAGCTCTCTGTCCAAACACACCTTGTCATGATCTGTTTTACAACATCCTCTCCAGTCATATATCTACCACTTATCCTAAGACATTTACATGGCTCACATCCACTTTACATGTAATCCAATTATCCAGCCGGATATTCTACTGAAGTAATTGAGGGTTCAAGTACTTTGCTTATGGATCCAGTAGCATTAGCTCCACTAGTGAGTCAGCCATTGGAATCACCTGATTATTACCCTATAGGCTGATGCTGGTAAGATTCCGAAAGCACAAGCGCGACAGGTTTACTGAGAATTCATGGAATTGAAGGACTTCTCAAAAGACTAATTGCTTTGGGTCATTTAATGTAAAATATTTGGAGGAAATTAATTAATGAACGAAATATATGAAAGGAGCAATAGTTGAATTTTCTATTCATTGGGGGTGGTGTTAAGTGATTTATGGTATTGGTTTGGGGTCCTATTCCTGAATCAAGGATATCTACGTTTTTCCTGTGAAAATTACGCCAACTGTTGGTGCTGCTATGCTAAGAGTGGGGGACTGTGGTTTGAGACGTCGCCTCATGTAATCTGAGGAACAGAAAGCCGCAGGGCTCACAGGTTGTGAGGTGCGGTGTCTTGGCATCTCCTTCTGCTGTTCATCTGCTGCCCCCTAGTGGGCAAAGTCCTGAGAGGACGAGCGCAGCAGTGGTGATTTTTTACATCCTGCTTCTGAATTTAACCCTGAAGTTTGTGCCTCTCTGTTCACAGATTACTGGTTTAATAAGATCGCTATCTGTTGATTGAAGTGTGCTTTGTTTGGATTTGGGGTGAAGTCATACAAGATGGCAGAGTTTTTGAAGTAGGGTTGGGCAGCCCTGCTCTGGCTGTTGAATGAGGTGTGTTTTGTTTTGCCTTGCGAGACCGCTGGATCCACTTGTGTACATTTGTGTGGTTTTGGTGTGATGACAGCAAGCGATTACTTTTGCTGGACTCTGTCAGAGTTTAGCGCAGATGCTGCTGGTAGCATCAGATATATTAGATCTTGATGGTATTTCTCCACTGAAATAGGAGTAATGGACGGCACTGAAGGTTTTCCTCAGTGGAAACAGCATTTTAGCTCTTCCCCGACTGGCTTCAGGAAGAGTTTTATTTAACTGGGTACTAAAACACGGGGAACTGGTGAGGGAACTAGTGAGCTGTGCCTGCCCTTGTCCAAATAGTTTCTTCGGGGGATTTCTCGGATGGTTCTGTTTAAGAAACCATCTGGCGGGTCAGGCTATGTTTTGTTAGGGTTGGAGTGAAAACCTGCAAGAAGTTACATCTCCCAGGCCAGGGTTTGGAAACACTGGATTACAGGTTCCTGGGGATTCTGAGTGATAAGTGAGGATCTTAATGGAAAGATATTGATTCTGTTGGTTTTCTGGAACTTTCCCACCAGAGGCACATGTCAGAGTAACAGTGGTCAAGTGGAAAACTGAGGTTATTAGGCTGGACCAGCTGTACGGTGTAAGGATATGAATCCGCAGTAATAGTTTACTTTGTTAAGTACTTTGAGTTAAACATGAGATGTGACATAAATGTGATGAGGATGCTCACTCATGAAGTGTTGTGTAAGCATTCTGCCGAGGACTAACGGTGGTAGTGAAGACCTGTTCAAATGTTTGTTTCTTTACAGTGTTGGGAGAATGGTATCATTTTGTGCAGAGAGCTGGCGGACCAATATGAGGCCTACTATGACTACAGGAACCTCAGTAAAATGCGGGTGAGACCTGTTTTTCTTATTATTATGTCTTAATTAACTTCTCGTGACACAATTAAATGTTTCCACACTGGTTTTGAAATAGGTAGGACCCTGTAAAGCCCAACTCCCATTGGCGGCATGTGATCCTTGTCAGAAAATGGGTTGTGTTATTTTAATGGTGTAATGCCCATTGGTGGACGACGACGCATGTCAACTTTTCATTTTTTGCTGCTGTTTCATTTCTTGAGCAGCTAGTCAGTAGGAGTGCATTCACCTTTTAGGTTACTTGACAATTTCACTCATGGCAAGGTACCTTGTCATGGTTGGTGGCATGCATTAAGCTCAAGCTTGACAAGCAGTTGTCCAAACCATAGACTGTATAAAAAGATGAATGCAGCACCCAGGCCTGAAAAGTGAAGCCAATGCAAATATAGGGCACTGGTAGCCCCAGAAGCTCCCGCCGTTAAGATAAACAAAATGTCGAAGTTTTTGTTGACGGATGCACGCACGAACAGAGCCCGATACCATAGCTCCCGCGCCACTCGGGCGGCGGGAGCTAATTAGGTGCCTGTAACTGAAATAGTTGATAAAATGAAGCAAAATGTCAAAGTTTTTGGTGATATTTTTAGGCCAGTGACCTTGAAAAAAGAGGCCAAGGTCACCTTTAGGCACGTCATTTGTAGGTCTTTAAGAGATGCATGTCCAGTAAAAATTAGGAGCCTGCAACTGAAATAGTTGATGAGATAAAGCAAAATGTTGAAGTTTTTGGTGATATTTTTAGGCCAGTGACCTTGAAAAAATAGGCCAAGGTCACCTTTAGGCACGTAATTTGTAGGCCTTCATGAGATGCATGTCCAGTAAAAATTAGGAGCCTGCAACTGAAATAGTTGATGAGATAAAGCAAAATGTTGAAGTTTTTGATGATATTTTTAGGCCAGTGACCTTGAAAAAATAGGCCAAGGTCACCTTTAGGCACGTCATTTGTAGGCCTTTATGAGATGAAATTTTCCAATGAAAATTAGCTCGGCGGCGGAGCTAAAAAAAAAAAAAATCTCTTAAAATTGCATTCAATTTAATGGCCAGCAGATGGCAATGTTGGTGGTTGCAGAAAGAAGTTCAATGCTGTAGAAGTCTATGAGAAAATGACCCCACTTTACCACCCGATTTATTATTTCAAAAATGATTTTCCACATTACTTTATGGTATCTATCGCAAGTTTCAAGTCTCCTTCGATATATCATGATGTTCATTTTTGTAAATTATGGTCCTAAATAAACTAGAATAAAGGATAAAGCCAGAGTATGCTTTGGGGGCGTGGCTATCCTCTGGTCCTCGTCAGATGCAGTCAGTTCCACCCATAGATCCACCCCTCGCTCCTCCCTGGATCTTCAATTCACGCTCTCTTCCTATAGGAATCATATCTGGTTTCAAAATTACAAGATAGCGCTGTTCAAATTGCAAAAATTAAGGCTTCCTAAATGGTATGCTGAAACCAATGGGTGATGTCACGGCTGCTTCGTCCGTCTTTTTGTGCAGTCTATGGTCCAAACCTACTGTATATAATAGATCAAGTTGCAATTTTAAAACAGAAACCCAATATTTTGCTGGAATTCAGCTATCTAGCAATCTACCATTGGCTCGCAATGTACCTTAGTCAAGATACACTGGTGAGAACCTAACACTGGTAAGTTAACTAAAGTGGATCGTAATATTAGCTAACTATAAGTTACCTGACTGCTATATTTCTTAGGTAAAATTGTGCCTGTATATAATGTGTAATAAATAATAACCCTGACTTCACTCATTACCATCACTCAGTATAAGCCTTATCAGTAGGAGTTTTCAAAATTCAAGGGATCATATTGAAAAGTTGGAGAGTGACACTCATGGCTTGCTTCTAGGTCTTCCAGGTCTTGCTTCAGCTGTCAGTATTGATACTGCTGACAGATTGCGGACATTTAAAACATTAGTTAAAATTTGGCTTTGGGTTTTAGCAGCTCTGCAACTCTGAAATTGGTGGTCCTGCATTTCTCGTTGTGATATCAGAATTGAACGTCTGTGTACATCTGAGTGTTCCATTTCTGATGTTGAGCTGACCAAGGCAATCATTAATTTATTTTTTTGTATTTCAGTGAGTGCCTGTCCACATTTAATTGGCCATTAATTTTGATTGGAATTTTTGCATATTTATTTTTGACATGCTTCTTGCTTCTCTGTTACCATGATGTATAACATTGCTATCGCAACTGAATTAGTTTCGCAAGCTAATTGGGCATTTAGACGTCGACAGTTTTGCTAATGAGATTCAGTACAGATGTGTGTTGATTTATTTTTTGCAAAATGAGTGAATTTTGCTATGTAAAACTCCAGGGCCTGCCAATTTCAAAGAACCAAAATGTCTTGGATAGTGTTGTTGAACACCATCCTCAAAAATACTCTTCTTTCATTGGCCTGTTGGCCCAAACACCGCACCCACCAAACGCTGTGATGTTGGTTATACCTCGGTTGTCTAGTTTTCGGGTATGGTGGTTGACATTGTTGGTTAGATGTAGATAGCCAGATCTATGGGAGAATAGGCAGAGCGATGCAGAAAGTTCATTTTTTGTGGGAATTTCACCCAGTTCTTTGAAAATATGGCACATGATCTTTAATGCTCCCAGTGACTCACACTTGCAGACAAAACATATGAAAAACTGGCTCAAAAGGTGCAAAATCTTGTGGCTGGGATGTTACCCTGTAGATGTACAAAACTGTACCGCTTGCCATGGGTATACTAATTTAATTATACCTTTCTTTGCTTGTAAAAGCAACTTCATAATACTCAAACAGAGCTTTATTGTCGCCTTCTGGGTGCATTGAGGAAATTAGTTCCTGAAAGGGAAATATACGAGTCACTTGTGAGCCGTAATTTCTGAGAACGCTGAGGCCTTGGCTTCAGCTCCCGACCTGAAAATTGTCTCTGGTTGTCAGATGATGGAGGCGTCATTATACGACAAAATCATGGACCAGCAGCGACTGGAACCGGAGTTTTTCAGAGTGGGCTTCTACGGAAAGAAGTTCCCCTTCTTTTTAAGGGTAAGAGTTTATTTGAGATTGTTCAACCTGTGTCTGTGTGATGGCTGTCTTTCAATAGCTGAAACAGGCTAATGTTGAAGTTCAGAAATAGCCAAACTGGTGTTTGTGCTGATGTTGAATGACCAAGCTAATCAGAATAGTTTTAATTATTTATTATGTTTAATTTATTTATTTGTATTTTTGAGTGGTTATCTAAGAGCGAATCTCATTCTTGAATGATTTTCCCTGTGAAAGGTTTAGTATTATTTCAAACAAATAACATATCTGGTGTGGAATGAAGCGTTGAGTTGGAAAATGCGGTATTTAAACTGTAAAAGACTTAACATAATTTCCTATCGCATCTTAAATGAGGAGCAGGTGTTTTAGAAGTGCGTGTGCATTAGGGACATAGTGGTGCTCAGCGAGGGGTAGTTTTCCTGAACAGTGACACAACTTACCACTAGGTGGCAGTACGAACCACACAATTCCCAGATTCAGCATTTAGCGCTGCCAAAGTGCAATTTCACTAAAACAAGATAGATTGATATAACATTTTTTAAAGGCAACAATAAACCACCTTCTGGTGCAGAGTTTGACTGTATTCATTTTATATGAGACCATACGTAAGAGATATCTGTATGTATAACCAAGAGGCATCCCGAGAGAGCTGTAAACGGCAGTTAGATTTTAAATTCCCCCTGACTGCTTCGCAGCAGACACAAAGTGTTCTCACAGTGTTAGCTGAGTGTTTTTTATTTCAGTGCTGTAACACTGCTGCTACATGACAGCAGCATTGTGACAACGCTTTGCGGTGTCTTCAGACACTGCTAGTGTGGAGGTCCGCTGTTATAGTTGTCCTGCTTATTTAATGTCAGTTTAATCACCATTTTGTTCGATATTTATTTGCCATTTACTTGATTGGGGGCTGATACTCCCACTTCAAGTATTTATCAAATAGCCTGATGTCATGATTTGTCAAATTACAGTTGATGCTGATTTGTCATTTCTGTCCATAGATTGACATTTATATGGCACACCAATAAATAGATGGAGTTATTATATTAGATATATACCATTTGCATGGCCGGTTTGGCACAACTGTAAAATTATAGTATGGCCTGTGTAATGCTCAATTTACCAATGATGCGTAACCTCACATATAATTAATGGAATTGGATTGAACATATTCATGGAAAAATGAATTCTATAATTGCAATTGTCAAAAAACTAAGGACCATTGCAGAAAAACTAGCTACGTTGAATGATTATAAGGATGGTTATCAGGACAAAAACTACTGCCAGTGCAATTAACAGAGACGATGCTTCACTAGATCATGTCCTGTTCCTGCTGTTCCTCTCTCCATCCCCTGCCTCTCCCTCTTTCCCTCGCTCTCTGTGTCAGAATAAAGAGTTCGTTTGCCGCGGACATGACTACGAACGCCTGGAGGCCTTCCAGCAGCGCATGCTGAACGAGTTTCCGCATGCCATTGCCATGCAACACGTCAACCAACCAGACGACACCATCTTCCAGGCCGACGCCCAGTGTATCCTCATCCCCCCCCCCAGGGGACGTACACAGTATTTGTAGACCCCCATGCTAACATCTAACTGCAATATTTGTGGACCTCGGTCCACATAGCATTATATTTTATAGATTCAAATACGTTGTACATTTTTGCATTTGAATATGCATGCCTGTTATAGTGACTTAAATAAAAAACACGAAGCCCTGCTTTTCTGCTTCTCCAAGCAGTCTGAAATGCACCAGGCAAGATCAGTGGAGCACAGAAAAGTAATTAAATCCAAAACAAAAATTATGAACCCAGGTCTGCTCTGTATGCGTACTAACCCCCCCAGTTCTGACACGCTATGGTGCTATGCCGCTTCTGTATGGCCTGATAAGGCCATCTGTTTACTGCTGTATGTGTCCAATACCATGCTATCACTGCTCTTCAAAAAAATACATCATGTAATAATCCATTAGCAGACCAGATGGGGACTGTGCTTGTGTGTGAGTGAGACAGTGTTTGTGTATGTGTGTCTCTGTGCGAGACTACGCGTTTTGTGTGTGTGTGTGTGTGTGTGTGTGTGAGGGAGAGAGAGAGAGAGAGAGAGAGTGAAAGTGAGAATGTGGAAACGAAAGCAAGAATCTCTCCTCTTTATGGGCCCGATAGGCCGTCCTGGTGGTGTGTCTATTTAATGACACCACCTGACCGTGCATGATCTGCGGTGGCTTTAATCCTTGACTGCGATGGCAGACCTCCAGATCTACGCAGTCACCCCGATCCCCGAGAGCCAGAGCGTCCTGCAGAGAGACGGGGTCCCCGATAACATCAAGAG
Organism: Gymnothorax javanicus; assembly: GCA_029692085.1. Classification (NCBI taxonomy): domain Eukaryota; kingdom Metazoa; phylum Chordata; class Actinopteri; order Anguilliformes; family Muraenidae; genus Gymnothorax; species Gymnothorax javanicus. The sequence continues at coordinate 84,765,179 of CM056201.1, forward strand.
CTTCTACAAGGTCAACCACATCTGGCGATTCCGCTACGACCGACCGTTTCACAAGGGCACCAAGGACAAGGAGAACGAGTTTAAGGTTAGGCGCGGGTCCATGTACGGTCCTCTTACTGATCCAGGTTCAGTGTGCCTGCCTTTTATGGTTTATCTGTCTCTCCCTCTTTCCCCATATCTCGCACTTTCCCTTTCTATTCTCACTTCATCTCCTTTTGTCTCATCCTCCCTCCATCCCTCTGTCTCTCAACCAGTCTTTTGCTCTGCTGCTCTCTCATTCACTCTTTTTCTGTCACTTGTTTTTTTCTGTCTCACAATCTCTCTCCTCCTCTTCTTCTTCTTCTTCTCTTCTGTCTAATTTCTCTTGTTCGACAGTCTTTTGTTTTTTCCTAATCTCTTTCTTCACTGTCCATCCCTCTCGCAGGTAATCTCAGTCCTCTCATTTGCCCTCTCCTGTCTCCTGCAATTTCCCTTCATCTCTCTCTTCCTCCATCTCACACTCTCTCTCGCTCTCTCTCTCTCCATCCTCCCATCCTTCATTCCTCCCTGTCCCTCTGGTCAGCCGGCTCACTCTCAGGTGCGCTCGGTGATGCATTATTGAAAGCGGGATTCTGCGAAACTGTAATTAAAGCATGAAAGCCAGGTGCCCGTCTGATTTGGGGCTGCTCGTTCCTCAGCGCAGTTTTCTTTCGAAAGCGTCGAGGCTCGGTTCACCTCCGGTCTCTCTCTCCTGGTTATTGATATTTGATATTTGATATGTGGGTGGATGGAGAAAAGCAATAGGGGGAGCCCTTCATTTCTGAGTCTGAGAAGGAATTTAATTCTTGTGGGTAAAATGGTGGCCTCAGAGGTTCAGGTAAAATTTCACCTGATCTTTATCGTCTATGATGTTACCGTAGAGCAGGGGTGGGGAATCTCATCCTGAAAGAGCCGGGGTGGGTGCAGGCTTTCATTCCAATCAAGCAGTGATGCGCTTGATTCCACCTTTCAGCCATTAGAGTTTAAGCTAAGGACCATGATTAGTAGAATCAGATGTGTCCTTTGCTTGGTTGGAATGAAAAACATCCACGCCAGCCCTTTCTGGATGAGGTTCTGCACCCCTGCCGTAGAGGAAGATGTCCTCTCTGAGCTTTTTGGCTTTGGAAGGACGGAGTAGGGCCTTGAGTTATGGAGCTGTACTATAGGACTCCTTTTAGCCTGGAATGGACATCAGAGATTAGCATGAGGGCGTCTAGTGGCAACTCCTTTTAGCCACTCATTTGTAGATTCTGCCTCTGCACTAAAGAAAACCGGAGTGGAAACGAGTGAAATAGCTAAAAAAAATCAAGTAAAAAAACTTCCTGCAGTTAGCCAAGAGGGAAAAGTTGGCATATTGATAAAAGGAAGATGCGATAAAGGGTGACGGAAACTGATTTTATGAGTAAATGAAGATGTGGCGTACTTCTGCTCCAGGAAGCCCAAAAATGTACAGCTGGAGCTCTTGGGAGTACTTAATCTTCTTTTGTCTTCTTCAGAATACTCACATAGCAGAAGTGGATGTGAACTCTCTGTGATTCACTGTGAGACTTTTGTATGGAGATTTATGACAGGCCAGTGATGGGGTTAGGTGGCCATATGTGCTCAGGGTTGCCAAGTTTGTAGGGCTGCATCATGTGAGTGACAATGGCTGCTCTCTCTGTGTGTCCACAGAGCTTGTGTGTGTGTGTGTGTGTGTATTTGCCCACAAATCTTGTGTGTGAGTGTGTGTGTCCAGAGAGGCTGAGTGTGTCCATATGTGTGTGTACGTGCATGCATATCACACTCAGTAAACCATCTGCTGTACTCTTGTGTGTGTGCGTGTGTATGTGTTCATTCACAGAGTCTGTGGGTAGAGCGAACCACTCTCACCCTGCTCCAGAGTCTGCCCGGTATCTCTCGCTGGTTCGAGGTGGAGAAACGTGAGCTGGTGAGTTAAACCCCATTGCTATCTTCCCCCTCAATGCCCTGATTAAATTAAATGCCCTCTTACCCCGCTCTCCCTGCCTGGGTTCTCTCTCTTCCTCCCCCGAGTCCAGAATGAACCCACATCTGCCTCTCACAACTGGCCTCCTAATCACTTTCTAATTTAATTGAATATCAAGTCACTCACCACTCTGTACTTCAGCTGAAATATGATGAGTGTTTTGGAGCAAAATGGCTGCCTGACTACCGTGCATTACCCACATGGTGAAGTGTTCAGATTTTAATTGATTCTTACACAGTCAAGTTCGCTAACGGAGTCCACTCCCGCCCAACCTTGTTTGGTGAGAGCAAATAGACTCTGTAAGAGTCTTGCTTTCTCTGCAGGAGGGTGTGACACGTTGATGGACGTCGAGCGCCACATAAATGCGCCTAAACATCCATCTATTTTCTGTGCCGATACCTAGTGCAACGAAATACGCAGAATATTCTCATAATTAAGTTCAAATCCCATATGGCTTCACTGCAAATATAAAATGAAATGTCGGTGCGTAGTTCTCAAATGATCGTTTGGGAAATGATGCGTGCAAAACAAAAATTCTTGAATATGCTGTGTTAATTAGATTATTTTAATGCATTTGTGCATTAATTGGATTTTGCACTCAAATTTTGAGACCCGTATTGTGGAAGTGAGGGAACAGGTTTTGCTGCTCAAAAGGTTGCTGACTCTAGTCCTGTATAAGATGTTAGAATGTACTGTGTATACCCATGAATAAGGTCACTATCCTACCCTCATTCAGTCAGAGAAATAAGGAGTTTGGTTTCAAAACGCAATATATCCATTTTCCTCATTTTGAGTAAATCAGCTTTGTCTGCGTTGGCGCCTATTGCATTTTATAGAAAAACACAAACTTTGCCCATGAAAAAAATACACCTTATAGTATGAATTTCTAAAAATTGATTTTTTGCACCACATGTAAGATGCACAGGGCTATCGCTCTATGGTATTATCTCTTTTTTTTGTAATTTTGCCACGTACTGCATTTTGGAAACAAACTCTTCAAATGCATCTTTACAGTAACAGGAACCTATGTGTGTCCCTCTTGGTTTGTGTGTGTTTTTAAGCCAATAAAGGAACAATATTACATATAGTGATGTCCAACTGATGCTGTGCTAACATATGGAATTTTTGGAAGCGTAATAGAAGCGTTAAATAACCTGCGAATGACCTTCTTAATTTTGGCACACACACACACACACACATATACACTGTGTGTGCACACTCACACATACTCCCAAGTATGCACTCAAACGCAGTTGATGTATTTATTCATGTCCACAGACCAAAGTAACAGCAAAGGATTTAAAGAATGGACATGCACAGTACAGAATAATGACATGGAAACTCGCTAGTTCATCAAGGATATAAGGGTCAGAGCTGCCTCCAAATATGACAGCTCCATTGTGGCTGACATGGAACAGTATATTGTTATCCAATTTGGCAACACTTTTAACATTTCGGCCTGTTGTAGGCCCCTTACGGCTAATCTGTGGACATTGCCAAGTCTACGAAAAATAATTGCCAAAAATCTACATTTATAATTGAGTTGTACCAAAGCTGAAAGAGCAGGCTAGCACTTCATACACAAGCACACACATAGTTTGTTCAGCTATACTTGTGAAGACATTGTTTTGATTGTATTCATTCTGTAGAGCCTTTCCCGAACCCTAACTTTTACCTAATGCCAACTGTAACTGTTACACTAACTTTAACAAATTAAGTGTAATCCTCCGGGAGGACCAACCAAAATGTCGTCACATCCCCAAGTGTGCGACAGCATATGTGGATTCTCAAAAGTTGGTTCTCACAAGTATGGCTGCTCAAACCCCCACACGCACATGCAGTATGCTAATGCGCCATGCCCTGCTTTCTCAGATCGAGATGAGCCCACTGGAGAACGCGCTGGAAGTAATGGAGAATAAGAATATGCAGCTGCGCTCCCTGATCTCTCAGTGCCAAACCAGACAAATGCACAACATCAACCCCCTCACTATGTGCCTGAACGGCGTCATCGACGCCGCAGTCAACGGCGGCCTCACGCGCTACCAAGAGGTAGGCTATTCCGCTTTAGCATTGAATTGCTCTACTTAAGCATTACATTACAGTAGCCTACAGTTAGTAAGCTCACATCTTGCTACACTTTTAATCACTGCAGTACATTACTGTTAGTTAGGTCATAGTGGTCGCTAAGGGGTCGCTTACTCCTCTTTTACATTGCAATTATTTAGCTTAGACGCTAGTGTGATCTATCTCTCTTTAATAGCGCGTTGTTTAGGTCACATGCTAACGACAGGTACTCTTCCTTGAACTTGCATTGTATTTCACTAACTGGGCTCACATGCTAGCAAGTGGTGTCCCCCTTTGACATTCGTTATTTCACATGCTTGCTAGAGGTACTCTACTTTAGCGTTAAATAGTGGTTATTCATTTCACATGCTATCCAGAGGCTTTTAAACATACTGCTATTAAGCTGATGCTCTCTAGTAAAGCAATTTACAGTTGATTAAAGTAGATACTGTCCAAGCCCCATGAGAGCAATATGGGATTAAGGGCCTTGGTCAAGGGCCCAACCGCTGCTCTAAACTTATATGATGGTTGCACTGGGGCTTCAAACATCAAGCTTCTGATTCTCGGTCAAATACCCTGACCGCTTGGCAAAAGGTTGCCCCCCAAGATTTCTGAACACAAATTTGTGAGGTAGCCTCTATGCTGTAATTTCTGCAGCAAACTACTCCTGTTTTTTAAGCCCTTTGTGAACTGCACAAACCAATTCTTGTAAATGTTGGGGATAAATGACAGTTGGATTTAAGCTATCGTCTCTGCCTTGTCTCCGCTGTGACAGCGCAGAGTTATGTGAGATTTTCAACTCCAATTTTGCTGATAGGGGTTATTTTTTTGTTTTGCGCTGCATAAATTGTTGTTGAATTTTTCATACCTCCTGTGTGGAAACAAACTGTATCGGAGGGAGTTTTGCTTGGGAGAATTTTCCGGCTAATCTTTATAGTTCTGCCATTATTATTCGGAACAATTGAGTTAAGCATTAGTGTAACGTCGTTAATGTCGTGTTCTATCAGCGCTCCGAGCATTTACGGCTCTGGCTTTCAGACGTGTCCCCAAGTGCTGCTTCCCTGGCTTCCGGCGATGAAAATTGCAGGCCCTGGCTGACTGACGTAAATATGTATAAGCAAAATCTAATGACGGCCTTCCTTTGTGCTGGGCTGTGGTGACTGACAGGGCGCATACTGACAGAGGAGCACTTCTCCTCGGAACTCAGTCTTTTATTGTTCCCAGTTAATCTGCGACATGCATTCGCTACTTGGACAGTCATGAAAGCAGCTCAGACAAATAAAGAGGAGAAAGGGCAGGTTTATTAATCGACAGGAACAGACTATGTTTCTGAAAAGCTAACAGAAAATGACAGGGGCCCGGAGAGGCCGGCGAGCAGCCATACTGCAGAGAAAAGCATGTCATTTTTGTAACCTCTTCTAGTCATTTGAGGGCTAGTCTGTTTCTGGTTTTTGTTCAGACCAGTTATCTTGGTGATATTATATTCTTCTCAATTATCGCAGACATGCTGGTTCACTCCTTGAATGCTGTAAAATCTTTAAGGAAACGCTTGCATTATTTGGCTGTGGTTGTTGCTCGTTCGAATGTCAAATCAATATATGATTAAGCTACTTTGATAATGAAGGGAAATTTGAACAGAGTCTTGAAATGGATACGCTTTTATTGGGCATCCTTTATTTAATTCTGCTCCTGAGCTCTGTCACCCTAGGATGTTTCCAGCATACTCTAGGGCTAGACATCTATTTAATCTGATGGCAGAGTGACAATGTAGTTATGTGCGTGAATAAAAAGAAAAACATGAGTGAGAGGAAGAGGAAGGGAAAAGAGCAGAGAGGGAGAGATTGCGGAGAGAAATGAGAGAGGGAGAAGAGATGAAGGAGAGAGGGATGAAAGAGGGAATAGGGAAGGGAGAGAGAGGGTTTTCTGAGTTGTTTCAGGATTTGGTTCTTCTCTCCCCGGTCACAGGCCTTCTTTGTGAAGGACTACATGTTGAGTCACCCAGAGGATGGTGAGAAGATTGGCCGTCTTAGAGAGCTCATGTTCGAGCAGGTGAGTCACAACAGTGCCCCTTGTGTTACCGCTCACCTTTAACCTTTAGCCTGCCAGTACATCACATCCGTGATCCTTTGAAAGGGGTGTCAGGTCTTTACTGCCTCCAGCAAGGAGGTTATGTTTTTGGTTTAGTTTGTTTGTTTGTCTGCTTTTCAGCAAAATTAGGAAAAAAAAACTACTGGTTCGAATTTTTTTAAATGTGGTGGAAGGGTTGAGCAGAGGGCTACCCTCTGTGCCACTTTGCCGCCCTGTATCAGGTGTTAGCATTAGCCATGATGCTCACAGGGACTCTCCTGTGGTCTGGAAAAACCTAGTGAATTTATCAGAAGCAAGGATTCTCGCAACTGAACAAAAACCTTTGGATTCTGGGCTTTGTCCTAACCGGAAGAAACTATAGAAGCCTGATTTTGACTGTTCAAATAACACTAATAGCTATTGTATTAAGATTTTCACCACTCTTAATTACCGCAAATGAGGGTCAAACTCAGTTTCTCCCAAAAGTGACAAATGTACCAGGTTTTTCCTGATCTCAGGAGAACTAACCGTTCCTGCAGTTAGCATTCTTCCATTTATTTTGAAAAGTTGCTTTGTGTATTATGGTGGAAGATGTTACAAATGAATACTCTGGCTTTTACTGGCCAGAAAAAAATGGCTAGAAGTCAATTGAGAACTCCATTAGGGGCACTACTATAGCCCTGATAATAACAGTTATGTCTTTTATTGCCACTCTTTCATTTGAATCCATAAAGAAAAGCTTATGCTCTATGGTGAGTGTATGGTGAATTATGAGCCGTGAAAACAGATATTTGTCCTGCTAAAAACTGGTCCTTTGTCTGTTCTATTGCTCTTGACCATAAATAATGCAACTAGTCTTCTATATTAGGGTGGGCATGAGTGCTTTTCTGTTTTAATTGAATCTTGTGTAGAGTGGTACTTGCCTTTGGTAGTGCATAACTGCGTCATTGTGCTGTTACTGTTTCGTTGAATTATATCTCTGGCAGTTATGCAACACAATGTAATATGAAGCTGTGTGATTGCCTGGACTCATGTCTGTGCAAAGTAACCTGATTTAATGTTAGTAATACATCAATGATAGCTTATATGTGGTCAGAGAATCAGTTTTATGTATCAACAGATGTTGTAAAGATGTAATGATGTTGTGATTTGTTTTTTTGAGTTGGTGTGAAGTGGCATTATTGAAAGTGTCTTTAAAGGAAACCCGTGTCTCAACAGGCCCAAATTTTGGAGTATGGGTTGGCGGTACACGAGAAATTTGTACCCCAGGACATGAGACCGCTGCACAAAAAGCTAGTGGATCAGTTTCACTTGATGAAGTCCAGTTTGGGGATACAGGTAAACCACAGTCTTCACTTCTCTGCCTTAACTTCACCTTCTGACTGACAGGATTGTACTTCACATTGTTAAGCTGCTGATTACTGACTATGCATAGGGAACTTAATAAAGCAGACAATGCGGTATTTTAGTACACAGAATGCGTAGTTAAAAATTGGATCTTGCACACATTTGAGTACATTGCACACCTTCTAATGAAGAATGATAAGTTTGCAAAAAACATCATTTGTTGTGGATTTCTAAAATGTTTTGTTGAGGACTTGTTTTCTGCTGTTACTGAGCCATAAAGAGCAAATTGTACTGAAAGTAGACTTTGATGAGAACAGGCTAATCAGTTGCTCTTGTACATATTAGATTTATGAATTACTGATTCAGACGATGTACCGTGACAGCTATGATTGACAGGTCACTCCTTCATTTCCTCCTGTAAATAATATCAAATAATTAAAAACTAAAGCATTAACTTTTGAATGAAATGAGATTGTTTTCTGGGGATATTTGAGTTGTATTTGAGTCATAAATCATGCCTCAGTCTCCCATTCCGTTTGGCTATCTATGTTTTACTGTGTTCTGATTTGTTGTCCCCCTCGTTCCACACATTATGACTGGCTGTCTCCCATCCTTGTTCATCCTGAATGGCTGGCCACCCACGCTTTATTTTGTTGATTGGCTGGTTTCTCCTCTCATATTGTTATAATTGGATGGCTCCCTTCTCACGTTCTGATTGGCTCATTCTAATCCCCTGTGTGCTCTGTACTGTTTTCCTGTTTTTCCCTCCTGTGACCCGATTGGCTGTCTCCGATCTCTCTTGGCTGGCCATCTCCCATCCCTACTCTGTTCTGACTGGTCATCTCTCCTTTTCCTCTGCTCTGATTGGACGTCCTCCCTCTCTGCCTGCTCTGATTGGCAGGAGTTCCCGGCGTATGTGCGTGCCAGCCCTGTGCACTTCACCAACGGCAGCCCTCGCTCCTGTAGGAACTCCGTGCCCAACATCATCAGCCCAGAGGGAGCCCGAATGGTGGCCCGACGCAGGTGTGTGTGTGTGTGTGTGTGTGTGTGTGTGTGTGTTACATGTGCATCTGTTTATGTGTATATTCAGTTATTCCTGCCGGCCATTTTTCAGGCGGTTTTGTTATTACCCAGAATGCAGAGCAGCTTATCTCCTCTCAAGCAGCTTTTAATGGGAGCGTGAATCATACATACGCAGTCCTGTGTTTCTGTGCTGATCTGAGGGGAAATGCTCATAATTAAAGAAAAAAATCTAATTTTCTCTCGAAACAATGAGGCTCCTTATCTTATAGACAACACTGTACAACTCTTTTGGGTTGTTGGTGTCATTTACTTTAAACATTACCATCTTTTCTTGCATAGATTACCATTTTTACATTATAGAACTGGATATTTTACTGAATTCATTCAGCTTAAGCACCTTGCCCACTCGTACAATTGCAGTGAGCTTTGAGTCAAACCTATAACCATTAAAATTTCAACCTTTTTTCTTAATAATTACTCTACCACCATCCTTACTTACAGACATACGGTAGTAGTCAGAGCGTTGGTGTGTTAATGGGCCTTTGAAGTCTAGTTTTTTTGGAATATCTTGGTTAGTTTTGCAGAACCGCACTGTTTCAGTTCCATGCAGTGATGGCTACATGAGCACAGTAAGTTGCATGGACAGCAATCTAATCATGCGGTATTTGTGATTGCACACCATACAGATTCTTAAATACAGTAGGTCCCATTGAATGAACGCAGTGTTGCATTGCGGTGTGTCTCTGTTCTCTGTTCAGCTATGATTTTTGTGTCTCCTGTGTCCTGTAGCCCCCTCAGCTACCCAGCTGTCAATCGCTACTCCTCATCCTCCCTGTCGTCCCAGGCCTCCAACGAAGTCAGCAACATCACTGGCCAATCAGAGAGCTCGGACGAAGTCTTCAACATGCAGGTACACAGTGCCAAGCCTGCAGATTTGTTCAAGGTCGGGGTCAAAAACTTTCTCTTTCTGCCTCTTTTCACTGCGAATCCAGTCGTGTTTAATCCACCAATGAACTCAGCTAGCTCATTTTACTTATCAGTCCTACATACTGGCTGAAGATGTATTAAATGGGAAATCACTGTGGTTGGAGCAAAATACTATGGCGGTCTTTTACTTTTCTGAATCCAGATTACTCACCTCTGGTTAATGGCAGTCTTTCCCTCTGCTGCTCCTCCCACAGCCAAGCCCATCTACCTCCAGTCTGAGCTCCAATCATTCGGCCTCTCCCAACGTGACAAGCTCCGCCCCCTCCAGTGCCAGAGGTGAGTCCCTTCACTGAGATGCGAGACGCTCAGCCCTGCCAATTATTTTACCCATCCTTCTCCGTCTCCTCAGTCCTCGCCGGACTTCGTAATCAACTGAAGTCTATATTCCTTTGGGATATGTTCAAGGATGCTTGAGCAAGGAGACAAATACTGTATGTGGAAATTTTGTTTTGAAATGCAGGAACTTGGAACCGATCAACCATTGGACCTGCCTCCTACATCTGACAGTTGGAATCATTTTCTTGATTCCTCCATCTTCACATCCTTTCCTTGCTTTCAATGGGTGGAGCACGTAGCAAAGGAGGGATGTGAAAAAAGGAAACCAGAAAGTAAAAATAAACTAGCTAACACCTGCGTTGTGAGTGCTATCCTGGAGGGCTTTAGTTGGGGACATGAAGTACCGTTATACAAATTCAACCACAGCCAATTCAAAGAGGGAACTTTTCTCTCCCATACGTAATGAAGCACCACTCTATGGAACATATTTATTTGATGAAAATTGAGGGGAAAAAGTTGCTTAAAAGTTTAGATATAATGATTAGACTTACTTTCTGAGGCTTCAAGGCATTCTTGGTGGAGGGAGGCAAATTAGTTAATGATTCATTTGCAAGGCAGAAGCACTGGTATATTAAAAAGGCCAGCAAAACAAATTTTACCCTAAAAAGGCTTATCTCTGCTAAAAAATGTCAGCATTTTTTCCTCATTCTTCAGTAATTTCACTCTATCAGTGGATATGCCTAATGAATAAAGGATTTATTGAAACGAAAGTATTTGAAAAAAAATAATTAATTGATTCCTCTTTCTCAGTCGAGAATATTGTGAAGAGTGTCCAGGCTTTATGTTAATCTTGCCTTCATTTTTCTTTTTTGTTTTATGAGAAGTGTGCAAAGCATTTTTTTTCTGAAAAGATATAGCTTCAGTATTTTCTGTGCCAATTCTTGTAAGACGGAGGGTTCATTGGGTTCCTCATTTTATTGTTCCATCCTGGGCATAAATCATGACTACTGATAATTTTGTGTCTCATCAGTAGAGTGGCCGTGTCCTGTCAGTGAAGTTTAGCCAACGAAAACTCCACTCAACTATGTATTATTTATACTTCGTTATCAGTTTGCAAAATGCCGTGTCAGGCCACGTAGTCATATAGTGACGGCCATTTAGAGTGAGACTGGTCATGATCTAGTTTGTCTGTAAATGATGGTCGTTGATGGGTTGAACAGGTTGTGCTTATAATTGTGTTCTTGTGTCCTATCACTCTGGCCACTATCCATTTTTTAGCTGTCTGGAACCAAAATCCTGCCAATAAACTGTGCCAGACTGTGAAGTGTTTGGCAGAATGGGATGAAACTCGTTTAGGAACTGGCCCATCAAAATAGCCCATCAACTGTCCGGCCTGTGTAAATTTTCCGATATTCATCAGGACAAGGGCCAGGCTGATGAAGGGGAGTGAGCCTCAAACCATGACGGCTAAGAACCTTCCAGAAATGGCAGTTGGTTCGGTCTCCCAGGGCAAGGGCTCATTATTGATAATCAAGCTGCTTGATGAGTTGGCTAATGCTTGCTGGTAATGGGTAGTGAGGTGACTAACGCCTTTGGGAAATAGGTAGCACGGTGGCTAATGCTTGGTGGTCATTGATGGCGAGTTGGCTAAAGCCTTCTGGAAATAGGTAGCAAGGTGGCTAATGCTTGCTAGTAATGGATAGCCAGTGGGCTAAAGCCTTTCAGAAATGGGTAGCCAGGTGGCTAATGCTTGCTAGTAATGGGTAGCTAGTTGGCTAAAGCCTTTGGGAAATGGGTAGCAAGGTGGGTAAGGCTTTCAGGTAATGAGTGGTGAGGTGGCTAAAGCATTTGGGAAATAGGTAGGGAGGTTGTAAGGACTTGGTAGAAACTGGTAGTGAGGTGGCTTAGGCTTGCTGGAAATGGGTGGCAGTTTGGCACAGTGGATAACAGCGTGCTGGAAGTTGGTCGGGAGATGGTTAAGACTTGCTGGAACCAGGCGTAAGTATAGTGCTGTGCAAGCGCGGCTGTTTGTGTTCACCTCCAGGCCCTCTTGCTGTATGCCTACTTCAAATCAGCCTGTCACTGCATCATATTTCTTTATTAAACAAGTACGTAGGGAGATATAATAGTCTGCACCTTGTGCTAGTCTGTCGATACCCTATTAACTGAGTGTGAGGGGACCGTGGTTAAGCGGTTGTGTGTCATACAGCTTTAATAAACGAGTGCGCAGGGAGATCTGATAGCTTGCCCTATTGTGCCAGCATATGACGTTCGTGTCTGCAGCTGTTAGCGTCCCATGTAACTGTGTAATATATCCTGGCGTTTGTTAAGGTTTGTATACCAGCGTCAAAATGTCGGCTCGGGGACAGCTGCTGGCTGGCCCCCGAGTGGCACTGTGTCGTTTGTTAATGCTGAGCGGCTGGTTTGGGGACAAGGGCGGGGAGGGGAGTATTGTATTGCCAAACTGCTACTGCTGTTGTTGTGCTAAAGGCATATTGTGCAGGATATTCCCCTTGAAAATATTAGAAAACAACCACACTCAGTTACTACCATGAAGCACTGGCGACCTGCCTCTGTTCACTTCCGCTCGGTACATGGCTTATTTACCTTTGTTAATCCGTGGGCAGCACCATTGGGTAGCAGTGCTGCCTCACAGAAAGAAGATAGTGGGTTAAAATCTGGCCTGAGGCCAGTCTTTGTGGAGTTTGCTTGTTCTCCATGTGTTTGCATGGGTTTCCTCCAGGTATTCTGTTTTCCTCCCACAGTCCAAAAACACGCATGTCTAAATTGCTTGTAGGTATGAGTGTGTGACCCTGGTGAGGAGATTAAGTCAGTTTTGAGCCTAGTGGCTCATCAGGCTGGTGCTTATCCCCAGTGTCTGTGGCATGTTGCTACTCCCCCTGGATGAGATGCTAGTCCATTTCAGGTTTCGCCCCCCAGCTCTTAATCAGGTTTCCCTGACAATTTTGCTGGTTGCCAATAATACATCTGGATTGAGTGAGACACTGTGGGAGTGAAGTTTTGCCCAAGAACACACCACAGGAGCTGTGGTAGGGACTCAAACTGAGGTCTCAAGTCAAGTGCTCTCAACCGCTGCACTACTGGGTCCCCCACTTGGTAAGTAGGAGGAGTAATCTGTGTAAATAATGCCCCTGGACCATGACCCTTATGTCCTGCGAACAGAGACATGTACGGATTGGCTGCTGCCTTTGGGCGATAGCCTAGCATTAGTGTGGAGAGGGATCCTGCGTAATATGCCTTTAAAGTTGAGTGTAGAGCATAAAGGGATGGTTGTTAATCTGCTGTGTGTACCTCTCTCCTCATTCCCTGCAGGGTCACCCCTCATGTCCGAAAAACACAAGCATTCCAGAGAGAACTCCTGCCTCTCTCCCCGGGACAGGCCCTGCAGCGCCATCTACCCCAATGCCCAGGACCCTGCACAGGTACCAGGACATCAATCTATCAATGAGTCAATCTAATTAGTCAGTAAATCAATCAGTACATCAATTAATCGGTAAGTCAAGCTATCATGAATCATTTAATCACTCAATCTATCAGTCAATCAATACTCAGTCAATCAGTCAGTAAATCCAACAGTCAATCAATTGGTTGATTAATTTATAGACCAATTAAACAGCCAATGAACTAATTAACTGATGAATCTGTAAATACAGCTGATAATCAAGCAATTAGTCAATTATTCAATCAGTCAATCAAGGAATCAGTCAATAGCCCTTTTTCCATCAAAAAGATAATTCGCTTTAAAATAATGCGCATCAAAAAGTTAGTGCGACATTTGTGATGGAAAAAGAGTTATGTCGCTCTAACGCAGATTTTGTCGCGCTGAGTTAATTCGCTCGGCAGAGGTGGTTTTGGGAAAGTTTTATCGACATAAAAGTGATGGAAAAGGGTTAAAGCGATATAGAATGTCACGCATGCGCATTGGTAACGAGAATTCGAATGTTGTGCCGCCTCTGCGGTCTTCTGTTTCGCGCAGTTTAGTTCAGTTCACCTCAGAAATGATCCAATCGCCCAACTTCAGAAGAATGATGACTAAATAAAAAAGATATCAGCTGTTGTCTTTATTTTAAAAAAAGCTTGCTAGATGTGACATGCAATCCTGTACAACGTTAAGTCCCAAAGAATGTCTTGTGTTTCGTTTACCATTTTTTTCAGTCCTAGCCATCACTGAATAGCAGACAATAAGCCAGGGTGACAGTCGTCGGAAGCAAATGGGTTCGTGAAGATAATGTTACATCAGCTAAGCTTTAGCATAATAAAGTAGTCGTTCACATGAGAAGAGGGGTGAGCGGTAGCTAGCTGAAACTATTTGGTATTTGTGATAGTGATCATTTTGTGCCACTTCAGCATCCAGTGGTAACCTTGCAAAATTAGATTCGAATCAGATTATTGGGCGATATGATGAGGTTCGCTTCGTTTGTGCTCAGAAGAGCCACATAAAGGCGGTTACAAGAAAAATTTTGGATGCTTAACTTACAGTTACTTTTACGCTGTGTCTAGAGATACGGCAGTTTTATGGGTACGGCAGTCGATTTGAAGGGATTAAGATAAGGATTAGGGATTATGGTTAGGGGAAGGGTTAGGTTAGGTAGCAGTTATTAGTGTGGCAGAATGGAGACAGACAGGGGTAAAACCTCTGGAGCTGGTTTGGGGTTAAGGGCCTTGCTCAAGGGCCCAACAGCAGGGTTTTCCCCAAACTCATCTCTCAAGATGTAGACAGAATTCCGAGCTGCACTTGGCATTTGAGCCGGCGGCTTTCTTTACATTTTGAAACAGGATTTTACAGCCGTGGGAGTAAATAATGTTAGGTGCATGGGATCGTAGAAGACAAGGCCTTCAGACTCCCCTGAGTGGGAACTTCTTAATCTCGACAAAACCCTCCCCCCGTTTTAAGTCTCTTTTTTTCTGCTAGGATGTACTGCACTTTTGGTCCTCTCAGTGCAAGCTTAATCTTTAGGGAGTAGCAGGATATACTCAAGAAAGCTATTGCCAGAATTTTGCTCCAACCACTGAGATTAGCAGATTATCTAGATCCCAGTAGTGAAATCAGCTGGCTGAGTTCATGGGTAGTCGAAATGCATGGCTGGATTTTAGCTTTCTGACCCCTGGACCTCTCTGTTTATACAACAAGCCTTGATAGGAGTGAATTTGCACTCAACCAACATTAGACTATTATGTACTACATCTCCCAGGACCTCCTGCATGGTGTTGATATGATGAGTCATGTGATCATTGTAATTTTCTCTTTCAGAGGTCACTGCCACATCAAATAGGGGACACCTCGTTGCCAAGGAGTGAACCCAACCTCTCAACGCCTGACAAAGGTAAGAGTGCGTCTGACAGGCTTCTTCCATGACATGAATGCCCCAAAACCAAAGTAATGTGGTGAAAAAGGCTATTTCTAATATGAAGAATTTAAAATGGCAGCCGTATATTTTTGAGAGTATATAAAATTGTAACTATGAGTGAGCTTTTTATGAATTGCGTATTGATAGAATCTCTCATGAGCTATCCAGATTTCAGGCCAATCATTCAACAAAGATTTTCCCTTCAGTTGAATAGTGTAATTGGTTCATACCAATCAGTCAAATTTCAATAGCTCTGCCCATTCAACTTTCAGTCTCCATTTAATAGCTGTCAAATATATACAGCTCATCTTTTTACTTGTAGCCCTTTAAGTTTCCTGGTATTGTTTGAGCTTTTGATGGAATCTGTCCATCTAAAATTCAATTACGGACATTTATCAGATGCTTTTATCTAAAGAGACTTACAGGTGTTTAAATTAAGCATTAGCTAATCCTCTGATGGGGCATTGTGGACTTACGGGCCTTACACAAGGTTCCAGCAGCTGCACTGCTCTTCTTCTGGCTACTATGGGGCTTGAAACCACAACCTTCTAACAGTAAGCACCTCAACCACTTGGCTATAGACTGGCCCCTAATTCTGGCTTAAGAACTGGGAAAACAGCAAAAAAGTGTCCTCTCTGTCCCATTTTGCACAATTATTGGCTGTAAAATAGCATTTTTATCTTCTATTTATCTGCACATGCACCTGTCTATGCCATCAATCTTTCAAGGAGGGTTTTAAAATGCATGACTGCGATCAAGCTGTGACCCAGCCCACCCCAGCCAATGAACACCTCCCTGGGGTCAGATGGCCAGGTTTATATATAGCCAATCACCTCCGCCGGTCAGAACTTTGAGCGGTGTAGCAGTTGACAGCTGCTTCGGTTGTCTGGGCAACACCAGGTGGCCCACTTTAATTTTTGCCCTAGCACTTTGAAGGCCCTAGAAAAAAATGTATATATAAAAGATTAATGTTCTGCCAGCCTTGGAACTTGGCATTGTTTTCTCTGAAATGAAAATAAAAGGAGTGATGATTTGGCTACGTGCTGTTAAAGTGGGCGCATGGTATGCACCTATTCCAAGAGACTGCAGTGTGTACTGTTTTCCTGATTGTGTTCTGTTTTTTTAAAGGAAGGCTCTCCCAGGCAAAAGTCCAAATCATGAAATTGATAAATGCTGAAGCTTTTTGAAGGTGTTTAAAAAAAAAACCACTCTGCGCAATCAGCTGTTTTCCCCTTTCCCTATATTTCAAGAAGGCATTTAAAAACTGCCTTGTATGCTATTAAAAGGAACAAAATGTATTTGATTGCTTTTGTTTTATTCCAGAACCCCCACATAAAGGTGATAGGTTTAGTTCTAAAAAGAAATTTGGATTTTAGAGCTCAGTTTTTGATGGACACGTATTCTGTCATCGTGATGTCACAATATGAATGCCTGTGTGAACATGGTACAACACTGAATTATTCTTCAGCAGCAGAATTAGACATTCAACAGGCCATTAGAATAGAAATTGGAATTTGCGGAACAGGCTTTTAATCTTACCCGTGACTTAATTTTTTTCAGGTTTTACTGAAATGAACACATTTTCTGGAAAGTGCGCATTAAACTTATTCACTGAAGTGTATGTTCATTTATGTCATTGGAAATGAGCTGAATGCATTGAAGCTGTAAATTAGAATACAAAAATGTGTGCAATTATTTGTGTTTAACCTTTATGGTTTTTTTTTTGATTGCAGAGTTTCTATAAATTGGCGTGGGCAGTGTTCCTTGCTTAAATCCTTCAGATCACAACATACTATGCTAACTTGTACAAGATTTTGCTAACATACCTTGATATTTTATTGAAGTTTGCCCACACATTTTCTTGTTACTTAGAGCTTTGTAGCTTTCGAGCTGTTTTTGACTGGCTGTCTCTGACTGAATTATTGACCAAATAATTGACCTGATATATCTTTTGTATATTGTAGTAGTTAACACCAACCCGAGTAGCTGGAGTCTAGACAGTGCTAAGGAAGCTAACGTACAAATATCAGACACTGTTGGAAAGTTGGTATCACCCCCTGTCCCTCCTAGGCCACCGTATCCAGGTAAAAATGATTTTAAAGACACAGTAAAACATCACCTATGTCGCAAAGCTGGCTCTAACATTTTTCACAACTTATGCCTTTAAGTTTGGCGTAAACCTCCATTGTGGCTCAAAGCACTGGCTTCATGTCTGCTTCCTTGTCTTTTCCAGCTGTGCGTTCGTCGTTCCTCCTCATCTTCAACGCTTCTCCAGAATCTGAGTCTGATTTGCTTTTTTATGGTGGTGCAAATTGCAAAGCATTCTGTGTTACCGTAACTCTGTTGCCATCCATATACGTGTGCTTGATAAACTCTGCTATCTGTTTGCTAACTGTTCAGACACAAGGGAAAAAACGTGTCTTTGTAATGTATGAAGCAGACATTCTTGTCTAGAGAGACTTACCTTTTTTGCCCTTACCCAATTTTACTGCTGAATGAAAACTGAAGCCATTACGTTTAGGCACTTGGCTCAGAGACTGAACAGCAATGACTCACTAGGGATTTCATCCGGCAGCCACTGGTTTATAAGACACAGTCTAACCATGACAAAATTATGACCAATGTAATGACCAATCTGCTTCAATGTCAGGAAGGGGATCGTCACACTCTCTTGAAATTATTATTTCGTGTTGTGAGTGTGTTTGGTATGTGTGTGAGTTTATGTAATATGTTTATGAGTAATGTTGTTATGTTTCTGTGTGTGCTCTTGTATGTGAGTGAGAGTGTGTGATTGCATGTATGGTTGTGTTTGTTCAGTATGTGTGTGTGTGTGTGTGTGTGTGTGTGTGTATTCCTGCTATGTTCTATTTGTGTGAGTGAAAAGGAGGCAGTTGCGTGCATCATTATGTATTTGTACTATGTGTATGTCCCGTATATGTGTGCAATGTTTCTATATTCTGATGTGTGTAGCTGGGAGAGATGTGATTATGTGTATGATTGTGTATGCACTGTATGCATGTGGATGATTCTATTATACATCTATCACAAACAGATCATGCAGAGAGTGAAAAAAATGAAAAGCGGGATTCCCTGCAGGCTGCTCAAAGTTCCTGCTGTTTTTGTAAATTTGACCGGTTTTCTGAGAGACCATCCTTGCCAAGCCCTGCAGAGGTGTGCCCTATTTTACGGCGACCTGATCGCGTAGCAGAGTTCTCGTCCACTCTCACTCTCCTTGCTGTCAGAGCTGGTCTGAGGCAGCTTTTTTCAATTCCCAAACAGATGGGCCGTTTTTTTTCGAGTCCGTTTCCCCCACCCTGCGAGCCGCCCGGCCTCACGTCGTTAGTGGTGCGTGCTACGCTCAGGTGGGCTCCAGCTGTTAGGTCTGAGCCAGCCCCGGCAGCAGGATGGTCACGCGCTTGCGCTTTAGCGGCTAGCTGCTTTCTGTTTTCGTGCTTTTTTTTGTCCTCTTGATTCCGCTCGCTTCAGTCATGCAGCTGCTCAGCATGTGTACTTCTTGCAGCGACGCTTGTCGAGGGCCTCGCTGTTTACGATTGTATGTTTTTGTTTCTTTCTTTACCTTTGACAGGTTCGCCGGGAAGGAACTTGAGGTCCCTCTCACCTGTGCAAACCTCCAAGTCTCCTCAAAAGGTTTGTGTTTACCCAAAACTTTCATCTCATATGTAAAAGTAGATTTTGTCACAAAAATAGGTGTGGTCATTTATTTTGTGGTGACCTCTCTAAGCTATGGTCATCAGTAAAGGGGGGGAAAAAAATTAAATCGAAGCTAATGAAAGGCAGCACTGAATGAGTTCTGGCCTGTACAGAAAATCTTCTTTCCTTTACTCTCATTTCCCTTCATCCCTCCCTTCACTCCTTTACTGCTCTCCTCCTCTCCCCCTTTTTTCACCTCTACCTTCGGGCGCTTTCACACTAGGTACGATTGTTCCGTACTGTGCCACAGTACGATTGCCCCCCCCCCCCCCCCGCCGGTCAGCTTTCACATTTGTAATATCGTACCGTAACCGAGTACATTTGAGTATAAAATAAATTCCTATAGAGAAATATACACAAAGAAGAAGAAGCCAACCCTTCCGTTTTTGGCCGATTATGCTATCCACTGCCACATAGCACGAAAATTTATCAATCTCATCACTTGAACTGCCAGACTTTAGCACCGCGTCCCATGCTTTGAAATATCGCGGCTGCATTTTCTTTAATTTGTCACGGTACTATTCTGTTGCCCTGTGATGACCACGCAAATTACGAATTATTCCATTAATCTCCAAGTGTTTGCGTATAGTATCTTTGTGTGCAGTATCCAGTTGTGACTGTATGTTTTCGTCTGCCCTAATATCGAGCAAGCATTTAATTTCTCCTTTGAATAGAGAGATCCTTGCGCCACCACGTTTGTGAGGAAAAAAAGAGCTGAATAGTTATGACGTCACGTTCTGTGCTCAAGTATGGTTGCTTTCACATGTGGTACGAGTACGGATGAACCGTGCTCGAGACCACCTCTTCCAAGCAGACTCGTGTACCGTGCCCGAGCACGGTACGCTTGTGTTCACATTTACCAGATGACCTGGACTTTAGGGTCATGTGTACTCGGATCCGTGCCCGAGTCCCCAGTGTGAAAGCACCCTTCATCTCACCCCCTCCTCCCTCCACTCCTCTCTTCTTTTTTCCTGAACTTCCTACTGAGTGGTGAAACTTTGGGCTGAACTCTTTGCTACACACTCCAGTATTGGCCCGTCTGGACTGGCTGATTGGTATATTACTCATGGGAGGCGAATGTGCTAATGAAAGCAGGTTCCTTGTTAGCGCCAGATTAATTCATTTTTTGCACATAGCCTCCCTAATCTGCATGATCGGCTTCCTGCTTCTGATTTCAAGCAGTTTTGTATCCAGGTCTAATCACTCGGTCTGCTATCGGTATTCTCTTATTCTGTTGTCCAGCTGGGGCACATTGATTTCTGATGTGGGATGTTGCCCATCTGATAATGCTGCCAATTAGACTTCTGTCCAGCCCTGCTCTTGGCCAGGCATAGGACCTGTGTACTATTATACTCGAGCCGATTGACTTGGCAAAATGTGATCAGTAATCCCGTAAACTGGCTGTCGGAAATGAGTAGCATAACATACAATGATTGTCACAAAGGCGTATCCTAATTGAAGATGCATGCTCTTCCTCTAATTTGGTTGGACAAAACAGGTAGTTGGTTTTGCGTGCTGTCTTACTCCAGCATTTTCTTTGAAAGGTTATCATTCAACGACTGCTCCTGAGAAAATATCTTTATACGGACTTTCATGCTTCAGAAAACCCATTGAATGACATTGACAGTTTCAACAATGTGAGGAAGAAGGCAACCGTGTAAATTGAATAATAATAAGAATAATTAACAATAATTCATAATAAAGTAATTAAATTAGCATGGTAATTACAATGCATCATTATGGAGATGTTCAGTGCCGAACACGAATGCTTTCTGAGCTAATCAGGATAAGTCGTAAACAAAGCATTCAAAGTAATTATCGCATGTTAATGTTCTCGGCATAGGCTATTTTTATAAGTGGCTATCCTTGAATAGTTTGCTTAATGTATTCAAAATTTTGAAAGCATATGTAAAGTAATATAGCCATGTATTTCTATTACCTCATGAATGGAAAGACTTATTCATACTGACATGGGTCTGATATCATTTAAGTATTGAACATTTTATGGAAAAAAAAAATCATAAAACCACCCCTTTAGATGCTTGAGAAGTTTCGATGGTATATTAATGCTTGCCAGCGCTTGCGATCTTGCAGAAGAATTTTGTTCTTGCTGTTTTTCGAAAACAGTTGTTGCAGTAGTCTAATAATTTCAAACCCTTTTATTCAGATACTTGTTATGCATGATCCTATTTAAGGCTTTATAACTCAGGATTTATGTCACAGAGACTGGAAAAAATTATTTCAATAAAACAAGATGCTTGTCACATTTGGAAATTCAATTACAGAATTATTTAGCAATTAAATTTCAGTATTTCATGGACCCTGGCATCTACATCTGCACGGAAGTGTTTTGATGGTGTCTGAAGAGGTTGAGGTATCTCCATTAACTATTTAACCTTGGTCCATTTCCACAGCGTGATGTGTAATGATTTTACCTCAAACTTGATATATTCAATTAACCCAATGTGGTCTCAAGAATGGTCACATCGTTTTGGTAATGGAAGCTTGTGTAAAAATATCCAGGAT
The DNA here is from genome assembly GCA_029692085.1 of Gymnothorax javanicus. Classification (NCBI taxonomy): domain Eukaryota; kingdom Metazoa; phylum Chordata; class Actinopteri; order Anguilliformes; family Muraenidae; genus Gymnothorax; species Gymnothorax javanicus. The sequence goes on from CM056201.1 coordinate 84,786,551, forward strand.
GCTGTTGCCTGTGATCGAGCCATTGAATCATCCTTCTCACACGGGATAGTTGATGAAGTTAAAGGACGCTTTGCCTTTGTTAGACAGTGTGCCTGCTTCTGTTAAGGGGTCTTCGGGGTAAAAATTATTTTTTTTTCTCAAAAATTTCAATATTTTTGATTTTCACATAAAATAAAGGAATGCAGTGAGATGCCAGTAAACACCAAGAATCTATATTTCTCCTCTGCCTCAATTGTTACTTGTGACTTTAAATGCAAATTACCAAAAATCCCAATTTTGACTGATTCTTAACCTTGTGGCATTCATAAAATCATTAATATTCATCTGATTGACTTGAAATTTGGACTGAAGTTGTATCTGTTGGAGATCTATGAAATGACGTAGGATTTTCTAGATAGATGCGTCCCTAGGGGGTTAATTTTGAAAATGAAGCAAGTTGATGATAGCGATTTCCGTTATGATTACATAACAGAGCTCATTAAATATTCATTAATGTCCAAACAAAAAAATCCTATTTCATTTTTACCCCTCGGCCGACTCCGGCCCGGAGGGGTATTGTCGTCACCTGCGTGTCCGTCTGTCGTCCGTTGTCCATCGTCCGTCCATGATTTTGTCCGGCCAGTACTCGCAACTAATGATCGTAGCTTCACCAAATTTGGTATGGTAACTCACTATGACCCATAGATGTGCAACGTCAGGTTTTTTGCTGGATTTGACCTTTGACCGTAGCGCTGTGACCTTGAGCCTGGAAATCTTGTCCGGGTCAGTACTGGGCAACTAATTATCGCAGCTTCACCAAATTTGGTATGGTTACTCACTATCACACACATATGTGCAATGTCATGTTTTTTGCTGGATTTCACCTTTGACCTTTGCGCTGTGACCTTGAGGCAGGAAATCTTATATGGGTCAGTACTTAGCAACTACTGATCGCAGCTTCACCAAATTTGGTATGGTAACTCACTATGACACATAGATGTGCAACGTCACCTTTTTTGCTGGATTTGACCTTTGACCTTAACGCTGTGACGTTGAGGCAGGAAATCGTGTCCGGGCCGAGGGGTATTCAGCAACGCGTTATGTTATAGAACTATCGTAAACCTTCCATATGAGACTAATTTAAGTAAAATCTGACCATGGGTTATATTAAATATTCATAAATGTTCCAAACAAAAAAATCCTATTTCATTTTATAGAACTATCTTAAACCTTCCATATGAGAGTAATTTAAGTAAAATCTGACCATAGGTTATTGAAATATCAGTGCCACAAAATATTTTCAGATTTTGTCATTAAAGGCAACCATGTAAATTTTTATCAAAATACTACATTTTATGAGGTTAAAATCATGTTGAGTATGTTTATTTCTTAGTTTTTACATTATTATGGTTATTTCTACACTTTACCCTGAAGTCCCCTTAAGCCTTCATAGCCAGAAAAAATCTTTGGGATCTTTGGCTTTTCTCTATAGGAGAACCTTTTTAAGTCTTTATGAGACCCTCTAATGAATCTCCAGGATAGATAACCATTGTGCCTCCCTCAATTATGCATACATTTGGTTTTCTCCAATGACAAACATAGATTTTTTTTTTTATTGAACCCTCTGGGAATGCTTCTAGACTAAGAGCCATTTTGCATGGCAGAGATCAGATTTTTCTGCAGATTCAAAGGGTTCCTTTTGGAGCAACGACAATGACTGGCAATGCACAAACAATCCAATATATATATATATATATATATAAAGAAATGGAATATCCCAGCATGTGTGAAATATTTTTACTTTATTAATGTTTCAATTGAAACAACCAAAATCATAACAATCATTTAATACAGAATTAATTTCAACTAAATCAAGGTTTAATAATTATTGGCACCCTTCATTTTGAACTTTGTGCAACCAACTCTGGCTAGGATAGCTGCGTGGATTCTTTTCCTGTAATATTTGACAAGGTTAAGGCACACATTGGGTTGGATTTTGGACCATTCCTTTGAGCAGATCCTTTCAAGATCCTTCACATTCTTGGGTTTGCGTTTATCAACTGCCCTCTTCAACTCAGCCCAGAGGTTTTCAATTGGATTTAGGCCTGGTGACTAAGATGGCCATTGCAGAATGTTGATTTTGTTGTCTCAGAACCATTTCTGTTTGGTTCTTGAGGTAATTTTTGGGTCATTGTCTTTTTGGAAAGTCCACCTACGGCCAAGTCCCAGCCTACTGGTGGAGGAAAGCAGATTATCAGCCAAAATATCCTGATACTTGGTGGAATTCATTATGCCATCAATCTTAATCAGTGCCCCTGGACCTCTTGAATTAAAACAGCCTCAAAACATGACTGACCCACCATCATATTTCACAGTGGGCATGAGGTGCTTCTCCTTGTGTGCATCTCGGTTTTGAAGCCAAACATCCCAATGGACTGACACCTGCAACTTTGGTCTTATCTGACCAATGTTGTTCCAGTCGTAATTGAAATTACATTTTGCAAACTCCAAGCGCTTGCTTCTGTGTCTTCTGGTCAGAAAAGGCTTTCTTCTGGCAACCCCTCCAAAGAGCCTGTGGTTGTTGTGGTGATGCCTGATTGTGCTTTTTGAAACCTGGTGACCCCAAGATGCCACCAAGGCCTGCAGTTCCTTCACATTGATTCTTGGGGATTCTGGAATATGCCTGTGACATCAGGGATCAAAAAGCCTATTGATGGGTTACTGGTCATTCAGTATATTCAGGTAGTCTGCTCAATTAATTTTATTGCTGCAGAACAGTGCCGAGCCTAGACTTGACCAATGGAAGCAACTCCAGATAAGAACGCTGCCTCCAGAGGCTCGCACAGTGGGCACAATGCATGATGGATGTATTGCCTCATGGGCCTCCTTTCTTACCCTGACATGCCCATCACACTGGAATAGGGTAAATCTGGACTCATTGGACCACATAACCTTTTTCAATTGCTCCGCAGTTCAATGTTTTTGCGCCCTTGCAAACTGAGGTAATTTTTCCCATTAAGTCTTACTGACAAGTGGCTTTCTTGTCCCGATCCTCTGAGCTCTTGTTGCATTGTGCATGTAGAAATTGTCCTACCTTCATAATTAAACATGACCATGAGTTCTACTGTTGATTTTTCTTAGATGAGACTTCACTAAGCATTTTTGTGAACTCCACTCAGGATCAGTTATGACTTTTCTCCAACCCATTTCAGTGCCTGAACCAATTCTAGTGATTTCAGCAATATCCTTAGCTTTTTTCTTTGCTTGGTGCTGGCAATAATTTGCTCCCTTTGAAACACAATAATTTATTTTCCACGACTATGGGATACATCTTCTTCTTCTATAAGAAATGAGAAGCTACGCACTACATCAGTCAGGGTTAAAAGCACTGTTGCCAGCTGAAATACATCAATCACTGCAGTAATGATTTGATCAAGTACTTGCTTATTTATATCCAATTGCGACTGTTTTTGGAGAAGCAGTCAATTTTTTCAGACATCACCTATGGTTTTTATTGGCATTCAGAGAAATCTGCACAGCTTTTCTATGCTCTTCTCCCATTGTCTCAGAGGTACTGTAACACCGCCTGTCAAAGCCAAAATTTCCACGCAATCTCACACCCCACTTCTCATGCTTGCTGAAAAAAAACACACACATACACACACTTCCGCCTCTGCATTCCAGCGCAGCAGATTGTATTTTGGGTAAAACCGTTGTTTTCCAACGAAAGTGTTATATTTCACTCTGAGATTATAACATTGAAATCGTTTACGTAAAAGGAGAGGACAAATAGAATATGGCTCTTAAATAGCCGTAAATCAGAAATCAAGTTCACCTAACTCATGTCCTGTTAGATACACACCACCTCACCACATATTTGTAGTATATCACCATGAATTAAAATGATACAACAGATATTCATAAATGCTTGTTGAATGTAGTTCTATGTAATCTCAATAGGGTAAAAGTGGCCATTTTTTATACAGAACTATCTGAAATATATAAAAATATGTTCCACGTTTTCTATCTATTTCAAGTTTGCCTTCCTTTTGCCGCTTTTTTAAGCAGTTGACCAAAATGTATCTGTTTTGAGTGGTCATGGGCTGGATTTCTCAGAATGTGTGGGAGTATAGATGATTAGTGGGGAGCCGGAGTGGTGGTAGAGTTAGCTGGGAGGGCACATTCTGTCCAATTTTTCCAAGATGGCAGATCTTGTCCCTTAATTTATACTCCACCGCTAATGCTAGCTCTCAAATGAGCAGGGCTTGCCAACTGAACTTTCTTGATGAGCATTTTCACCAGCAAAAACTCTGCTCAACTTCTCCGGGGGAAGGGGGAGAGGCGTTCGATCACTCTTCAGCTACTGTTTGTAAGCTCTCCTGAGAAAGTGAATATACCAGGAGACTGTTCAGCAAGGCTTCACGCTCAGAGCCACCAAAAGCTTAAATCCAGGCCTCCGGCAAAGTGAGAAGTGCCATTAGGTATGCCGAGACTGTAGACCTCGGCCTCTCGCTTTTTCCGTTGCTTTTTAAACTGTCAGTTAGGAAAACAAACAGCTGTTACCGTGCCGATGGCGTTTTGTGCTCCAACTGTCAGACATGATTGAGTGCGGTGCCGCCGAAACATGAATAACTCCACCAGTGTGCCAAATCAACCACTCGGGCACCGTAACACAAAGGCTGAGTTTCAGGATGAAGGATAAGCTCCTTTTATTAATATTTAGTTATTTTACTCCACTTAAAATGTTTTGTTTTCCCCCTGCAAACCTTTAAGCATGAGAGGGACAGACTGGAATACAAATATCTGATCTGCGCATAATGAAAGGGTGATGTAATTTGGGGAAAAACATTTTGACAGTGAATTGGTTTTTAAAAGGAAAACCACAGCATATTGTGTCTTCTTATTCAAATGCACAGCAATGGTTGATGAAGTGGAGATCTGCCATCTGTCCAATGTCAATTCTGGTGCTGTTCCCACCTTCCATTATCGCTGTTTCTTTTGGAAAATCTTTATCCCTCTGTATTTTTCTCTCCCATTCTCTGTGTCTTGTATACACCCCTTGGTTAAAAAAAAGGTGGGTGAAACCTAAAATGGCGAATTGATAAGCTTTTAATGGTCTTAGCGTCACATCACAGGTCAGAAAATTAGCAAGGATTTTTAAAAATGCGCTCCTGAGACCCTCTGTGCCACCATTTGCTTGTTGATAACTTCTGCTACTATGAACTGCTCGGGAAGAGAAAGCTGGAATCTGCTTCACTGTAAAAAGTCAATGAAATAATACTTTCGAGTACAGGAGAACATTGCAGAAAGACTTGCTTCCCACAATTGAAAAAAAATTTCCAAAGAGGAATGATCACATGTTGTTTTTCAACTTCTTTTTTCTGTAGAAAGTTATCTGCAAGTTAACCCACAAAGCTTAAAATGAAAGAAATAAAAGTGAATATGTTGCTAATATGTTGTGAAGACCATTGAAAGCTTCATATTTTGCCTTTTTGGGCTCGGCCCTTTTTCGCCCAGGAGTGTACTCTTTTTCTGTCTTATGGGAATTGTAAAGGCCTGTGTTTTCTGTAAGATAGTGGATGCCATGTTTTGAACTCAGTGGCATTGTAAAGTAATGTACATTATTTTCCATTAATCTAGTCTATTGTTTTGTCAGGGTAGCATTTTCTATTGCTATGGTATTACATAACATAACATAAATGGCGAGAACAGGCCCTTCAGCCCAACTAGGCTCGCCAGTTTCTTTGTACTATCGTGAATATATCACTTCAGATACTCAATGACTCAATGGTATCTAACTTTAAGTCAAGCCTGCTCTTGAAAACTCCCAAGGTCTCTGCCTCAACAATATGGTCAGGCTAGCTGTTCCACACTGAAATTACTCTTTGGGTGAAGAAATATTTCCGAATATCAGTGCTAAATTTACCTTTGGTCAGCTTCCATTTGTGACCCTGAGTTCTACTAACAACACTTGGTTGAAGGAATCCTACATAATTCACTTTGTTAATCCCTTTAACATATTTAAAGACCTCAATCAGATCACCCCTTAGTCTCCTTTTCCTAAGACTAAAGAGATTAAGGATCTTCAGCCTCTTCTCATAGCTTTCATCTTTAATACCCGGAATTAGCTTCGTGGCTCTTCTCTGAACTTTCTCTAAAGCCTCTATGTCTTTCTTAAAGTATGGTCCCCAGAACTGAACACAATACTCTAGATGTGGTCTGACGAATGTGTTGTACAAAAGAAGCATCACCTCCTTGGATTTGAACTCAATACTTTTGGCAATGTATCCCAGCATCCGATTGGCTTTTTAACTGCTACGGCACTATGGCTAGAGCCTGTGAGGGTTTGGTCAACAATCAAAGTCATATTGCAAAGTCATAGACATCGTTTTTTCAATGGTAATTTGATATCACATATCGTCAGTCTTATCTGTGTGGTACCGTTAAGTAATGGGTAGCCTGTTGTGTCTCTATTGTAATGGTATTTTCTCAATGCTGTTCTTGGTGTGCACGTGATGTCACGCATAATTTCCAAACAGGAAGTCCGCCATGATGGATGATAACAACAACCAAGATAGCTGCGCTTCACCATTGAGCTCCTGCAACGCTTCGTGATTTTCTTCGGATTTGCGCTTCCTTTTAAAAGAAAACAATGCCCACTTCGTGTGCGGTTTTTAATTGCGGCAATAATGGTACGCGTGATATAGACAAGTTTCTTCAGAATCCCATCTCATTGAAATCAATGTCGCTTACTGGCAAATACGGCACTTTGTTTACGTGCGCTGGCAGCCACTTGCTTTTTACTTCAGTACATGTTCTCGAGTTCCCGATTTTATATCCAGCTTCAGTCGCAAAGAGCAAAGCTCCAATGTAGGAACAAGCCTCGCTTAATCCAGCCATGCAATCACAATGTGCGAGGATCACATCGCCATTCTTATCGCTCACAAACCACGGCTTGAGCAGTGTTTCTCGAGTTCTTTGAGAATGGTTTACCCGAGCATGAACCAGCACCCTGTTCTCTTTCACTTCGTATTAGTGAGAAGAATACCAACCCAGCCAGACACAAAAAAAGTTATACGCATCTTGACTCTTATAAGCCTTCATTTGTGCGTTGGTTGCCCATGAGGTTTGAATAACGAGATAGTTTACGATATCGGGGTATTCAATCACTGTAATGTTGCCAAATCCTCCATATAATCAGACGGCTTTAACACAATATGGGTCAAAACCACAAATTTCAACCTTTTCTCTGTATCTTGACTTGGCAGAGGACTCCAGAGAGTCACAATATTTCAAAAAATTTGGAGATGTATCACTGTTATTGTTCACACGAGATGCCATTTTTGATGTTGTCATCCAACATGGCGGCGCGTGCTATTCAATCACGTGGTTGCACACCAAGAATTGTTAAAGGTGCTCTAAGCAAGGTTAGGTGACGTCACTTCTATTTACGTTTGAGATATTATCAAACAAAACAGAGAGCTAGCTCGCCCCTCCCTCCTCCCCTCCCCCTCTCCCTCCCCCCCCTCCTGTGCTTCCTGAAACTGTAAAAAACAAGGCAATCAGAGATGGCAGACTTCACCCATTCACGCAAATATTGGCAAGTGCGGAAACACAAACAGACAGACAAACAAACAAACGCACAGAGCCGCTAAAAACAGTACTTCACGCCCACTTCGTGGGGTGAAGTAAAAAACAAACAAACCCCACCCCCCCATCCCTCTTGTCTGTGATTGGCTGGATGGTCTAGGCTGGACCAGGCTGTTTTTGTCGTGGTTTTTGGAGCAGGGGCTGTCCACAGGGACCATGAGTTTTTACAGCGTATTCAGGGGACAGGCAGCTAGTGGATCGTGAGGAGATGTTTGCTGTATGTGACAAAAAATGTTCAAGCTTAGAAACCACCTAACAAGACTTAGAGCATCTTTAAGTCATGGGCTGTTTGATCTATGTGTATGACACTGAAACATAATGGGTAGTCTGTTCTATCACTATGGTATTATAAAGTATTAGTCTGCTGTAGTATAAAGTATTAGTCTGACCATAAAGTAACAGATAGTGCTTTCTCGATGCGGATGTTAAATCTTGGGTGGTTTGATCAACCACTATGGTATTATAAAGTAATGGGAAGACTGTTCTATTTCTATGGTATTATAAACTATGGAGCTGTTTTTTCTCAGTGCTGTTAGGTAGTGAGATGATCTTTCTCTACTGTGCTGACCTCTCCTTGGTTCTTCCTTCCTGCAGGGCTCAGCTCCCCCATTCACCCCATCTCCCACCGAGTGCCAGTCATCTGGGCTGGTGTCGAACTCTCCGGTTCTCTCGGGCAGTTACAGCAGTGGCATCTCCTCCCTGAGCCGCTGCAGCGTCTCAGAAACTTCCGGAACCGAGGCACCTGTCAGTGACCACACCCTCACCACGTCAGTCTCTAGCGGCTCGGATGAGCTCATTCGCAGAGAGAACAAGACCCCGCCTCCTTACAGTGTGTACGAACGAAATAACCCCCGCCGGCCCGTTCCCCTGCCCCACAGCTTATCAATCCCGCCAAGCATTGACCCCCCCGCCCTGCCACCAAAACCCCACCAGCAACGCCCTGTCCGCATGGAGCCCTCTCCTCGACCTCGACCTCTGCCAAGGAAGGTCTCGCAGCTGTAGCCCCGAGTCTCCGCCCCTGAAGGTCTGGCAGCTGTAGCACTGCTTCCTGGGTTGGACTCTGCCCAGGATGGAATGAGAGCTGAAGTTTTGTTTCCTGGTTTAGACTGCACCCAGGAAGGGTTCACAACAATGGGCTGCATCCTGGATTTAATATTGTCCAGCATAGTCAGGGAGCTATAGTATTCCTTCCTGTTTTAGAATCCACCCAGGCAGGTCACACACAACTATGGCCTACTTCTGGGCTTCGACTCCGCCCAAGATGGTCACAGAGCTGCAGTCTGCTTTCTGGTTTTGACTCCACCCAGGAAGGTTACACAACTGTGGCCTGCTCCCTGGGTTAGACTCTGCCCAGGATGGTCCGAGAGTTGTAGTTTTGCTGCCAGGTTTAGTCTCTAACCAGGAAGGTTGGCTGCTTTGTTGCTTAGACTGTACCCTGAAAGATCTGGCAGTTGTAGGTTTACTTCCAGGTTTAGACTCAGTTTAGGAAGGTCTCCACTGTAAGGCTACATCCTGGGTTAGATTCAACCCAGGATGGTTTGAGAGTTGTAATTTTGCTTCCTAATTTACTCTACCCAGGAAGGTGACACAACTATAGCCTGCTTCTGGGGTTAGACTACGCCCAGGATGGTCAGAGAGCTGTAGATTTGCTTCCTGGTTTAGACTCCACCCAGAAAGGTCACACAAACTGTAGCCCCCTTCCTGGGTTAGTCTCTGTCTAGTAAAGTCCTGCAGCTAGTTCTGCTTCCTAGATTACGCTCTGCCCAGGAAGGGTCTCACTGCTTTAGTTCTGTTCTCTGGGTTGGACTCTTCCCATGAAGGTCACAGCTGTATAGCTGCTTCCTGGATTGGACTCTACCCAGAAAGGTCTCACAGCTGAACTTTCGTTTCCTGGATTAGATTATGCCCAGGAAGGGCATGGAGCTCTAGCTTCTGATTTATATCCATTTTTTTTGCACAATTACACTTTTGCTGGGTTTGTTAAGCCCCCTTGGCTTCTAATGAAGGAAGCAAAAGAAGAAAAATGAGACAGAAGGAAGCGTTTTGTAAAAAGCGGCATTCAGTACTTTGCAACTGGCAGGTCCACATCTGAATTTAACACCTTTACTGAAGGAAAAAAGTTCTGAAAACGAACACGTTATGTATTTTTGATAGTTGTAAAAAATGCAAGTAAATGTATATATTGGATTAAAAAAAAATTATACAGGGTTTTTTTGCCTTAAACATGAAGAGAAAAGTAGAATCACAGTATATTGTGAGTTCTGCTACTCACTGGTCTTAGTGTCTACCTTTCTAGATGACTCATAAAGGTGCTAGTTATTTCCTGTACAACATATTGTGTAGCTCACTATCTTAACAGTCCCGAACACTGGTTTGATGTCCCGTATATGAAATCTGTGGGTTTTCCAAGTTTTGTGCCAAAGGACCATATATGCTTTTATTGTAACTAGAATTTTAGACTCCAATTGAGTGACTGGAGATATTCAGCCGAAGTATGGCCAGATTGTGACAGTTATCCATTTGTGTACAGTTCTGGACATTATGCTGTTGAAATGAGCTGTGCAACGTTTTGTGTACGGTATCTTACTGCAGTGTTTGGTTGCATGAGGTCTGTATAAAGCAATATTAGCACTTTGCAGTGAGAAGTATGGTTTATGCGGACAAAGCACAAATGAGTATCGGAGATATACTGGCAGGATTGGCACTGCAAATCACCTTTAATCCACTGATAGGGCAGCCATGGCCTCATGGTTGTGGGCATTACATGTGCTAATTTTGATGCATCACAAGGCACAACGTACAGTACATTTTGGATGCTGTCATATTAGACTGCCAGTGAGCCCACACAGAAAAGGGCTTCCATTCCTTAGAAGAAAAAAAACACATTTTAATACATTCTCTTTGCAAAGGCTTTTTTGTCAACATTTTATGTAGAGCTATGTTTAGCTACTTGTTTATAGAGGCTGACTTTTTTAAAGGGTTTTTTTTTTTTTTTTGTAATCATCTTGCTCAGAAAAACTTGCTGACAGAATGTACTGCATTCCTTAGCTGTTTTACAGTATTTAGATCATATCTGTGGGTTCACAGCACCCAGAGTTTGAAAGTGTTTTATCATGAGCAAACATTAGCTGGGATTCAGTCAGCATTTGTTTTTAAATTTGACTGACAAAAAAAAAAAATACAGAAATTTTCCACAAACATTGTTTCCATAGTTAAGTAATCAGAAAAACTTACTTTCTGAGCTGATTTTCTGAAGGCAAAAGCATATCACCTGCGCTGGCTTGTTAAAGCTCAGCATTCTGTTGATTGAATAAAGTATAATGTTGCAAAATATCAATGGATGATATTGATTGCTTTAAATAGGTGACCAGTTTTTTCAATATTAACCACAGTATTCTTTGTATGTTTCACTTTTTGTATTTTTTTCTGTGAATTTGGGATAAAATATTTACATTAATCAGTACTTGTGAAAGTGTAAATTAATGAGATTGTTGTAAGTATGCCAAATACCTTGTCCATTACAATTATTGTACATAAAGTACTGTGTTTTTAACAAAATGTAGCCATATTGAATTTACCGCTTTGAATGTTGCAAGGACAAATTCTAATTATAAACGTTAAATATGTATATGTTTTAGTGAGTGTTTATGAATGAAAGCAATGCATCTCTGCAGCTAACACATTTACATGCTTGAATAACACCATTTAATAAAAACATTTTCAACTAGGACTGTTTGGATAATTTAGTATCTAATTATATTGCTTTTTTGAGGGGATGTTATGAAAAATATTTACATGATGGCTTTCATGATGCATGCACCAAATTATGGTACTGTTTATTCATTCTGCTTGACTATCAAGACATCATTTTCCATATTTTCAGCATCATCAATTCACCACTGAAAATTAGCTTTTTATTTGATGACAATGCAGCCTGCATTGTGTGATTTACATTTTTAATATGTGTTGCCTGGCCTCATGAATCTAAGTTGCAAGTATGCTAAATATAGCTTGATTAAAAAAAGAAAGAAAACATTTTCTTTACATCTGCTTCAGTCTGGTAATGAGATTCTGTGATTTGACTGAATCTAAAGGTGCACCAATTCATTTTACCCAAATTTTTTATTCGCGTTAAGAAGCACCTTGCTCTTGATCTCATTACTGACACTACACAGATGCAAAATGGCTTGACTGCACGATACCATTGCTCTAATGAGCCTTGGAAGGGGCATTGCACTAATTTTATGGCAGCAAGTTGAAATGATTGAATCACCGTTATTATCTCACGCAAGTGATGTCAGAATTAAATGCAAGTTTTTTTTTTTTGTTTGGTTTGTTCCCCTATTGTAATTTGTGTTGCAGTTTCTTTAAAAAACAACCAGCATGGATGCTGTTATCATTTTAGAAATGCTTTCCGAGGCTTCTAAGTTTTCCTGATAACATTTTAAAAAATTTACTATCTAACCTTATCATTCACAACAGACCTGTGTTCAATATTTTACTTCAAGGCTTTGTAATTTTATAGTCTTTATTCATCTGAAAATCAAAAGAAATGACTAAAACACTGAGCAGTAAAGTTGAGACTACCATCCAAAGAAAATGTTGTAATTTAAGTCAATGAAACAGAAACAGTCCTATAAAGCCCTATTTGGACAGGATTAAGTTTTGAGGAATATCACAGTGCTTCGGTAATGCATTTGCACAAGTATGTGACATGATATTCTATGAGGATTTAAATTGCATGGGCTTATTTTTACCTTGCATTATTTTTACACAGTGTTTCATAGTAGGTAAAAGACACTGCACCATTTCATAGTAGGTAAAAGGCACTGGGATTTTTACTGGGAGTTTGCAGTCTGTAGAAGTTAGCTGGATAGCAAATTCGGACAGGACTAAAATAGCAGAGATGCCCCAGTAAAACTAATCCCATCCGAATAGGGCAGAGGTCATAAAAATTGTGAAATCAGTAATGTAACCTCCATGTAGTGCAATCCGTGCCTTGTTGAATAAAATAGCTCATTTTTATAAAGCAATTTGACTCCTCATCACGTGAGTGTAAAGCCCCATTTCCAAGAAAGTTGGGATGCTGTGTAAAATGTGCACAAAAACAGAATGCAATGATGTGAAAATCATTTAAACTTTGCACAGTGTTCAATTGAATGTAAAGACACCATATGAGATGTTGAAACTGAGAAATTTTGTAGTTTTTTGAGAAATGTCTGCGCATTTTCAATTTGATACCATCAAATTGTTGCGAAAAAAAATGGGATGGGGGCGTGTTCACCACTGTGTTGCATTACCTCTTCTTTAAACAACACTTTGTTAGTTTTTGGGAACTGAGGACACCGACTGCTATAGTTATGAAAGCAAAATGTTTTCCCACTCTTGCTTGATATTGGATTTCAGCTGCTCAAAACCTCTTTACCTCCTTTGTCATATTTTTCATTTCAGAATGTACCAAATATTTTCCCTGGGTGACAGGTCTGGACTGCTAGCAGGTCAGTTTAGCACCCAGACTCTTTTACTGTGGAGCCATGTTGTTGTTCTGTGTGCAAAGCATAGACCAGGGCTGCCCAACCCTGTTCCTGGAGAGCTACCATCCTGAAGGTTATCACTCCAACCAAAGCAAACCACACCTGCTTTCCCAGTTACAGATCTTGACGAGCTGCTAATGAGCTGAATCAGGTGTGTTGAATTAGGGTTGGAGCAGAAACCTACAGGATGGTAGCTCTCCAGGAACAGGGATGGGCAGCCCTGGCATAGACTATATAAAAAGATGGAAGCAGCACTTGGGTCTGGAAAGTGAAGCCAATGCAGAAATCTTTTAAAATTGCATTCTATTTAGTGGCCAGCACATGGCGACGTCGATGGTTGCAGAAAGACGTTCAATGAATCAGAAGTCTATGAGAAAATGACCGTACTTTCCCACCTGATTTATTATTTCAATAATGATTTTCCACATTATTTTATGGTATCTTTTGCAAGTTTCAAGTCTCCTTTGATATATCATGACATTCATTTATGTAAATTATGGTCCCAAATAGACTAGAATAAAGGATAAAGCCAGATGTGCTTTAGGGGCGTGGCTATCCTCTGGTCCTCGTCCGATACGGTCAGATCCACCCGTAGATCCACCCCTCGCTCCTCCCTGGATCTTCATATCATGCTCTCGTCCAATAGGAATCACATCCGGTTTCAAAATGACAAAATGGCGCTGTTCAAATTGCCAAAATTGAGGCTTCCTAAATGGTATGCTGAAACCAATGGGTGACGCCACGGTTGCTTCGCTCATCTTTTTATAGTCTAGGTTGCAGAGAGTAGGAAGCATTGTCAGACTGAAATAAGCAAGGCCTTCTCTGAAAAGACGTCTGGTTGGCGGTATATGTTGCTCCAAAACCTTTATATATCATTCATTATTAATAATGTCTTGACACATGCGCAAGTTACCCATGTAATGTGCACTAATGCACCCCCATATTGTCATGAATGCTGGTTTTGAATTTAACAAGCCACAAAGTCCCTCTCCCCTTTAGCCTGGAGGATGTGGTATCCATGATTTCCATAAAGAATTTCACATTTTGATTGATCAGACCATAGGACTGTTTTCCACCTTGCCACAGTTTATCTTAAATGAGCTTGAGCCCAGAGAAGGCAGCAGCATTTCTGGATCTTTTTTATATATGATTTTGTCACTACATGTTAAGTTTTAACTTTTGCATTTGTGGATGCAGCCATGAACTGTGTTCACTTACTGTGGTTTTCAGGAGTGTTCCTGAGCCCTTGTAGTGATTTCCACTACAAAATCTTGCCTGTTTTTCACCTGTCACCTGAGGGCCTGAAGATCACAGTCATTCCCCCCCCAAAGGGAGGGGGGACATATTGTTTTTGTCTGGTTTCGCGTGCGTTTCCGCATCGGCGTTCCCAGCATTTCCGTACCACAACTCAGTAACCATTTGATATATTTCCATGAAAATTTGCACACATTTGCATCTGGTCGTGAAGATATGCCTTTTGCTATTTTGAGGCTATTAACTTTTCTAGTTTCTTCCTAAATGTCTGTGAACATCAATGAGGGGCGGCTGCACTGGAGTGGGGGGAGGCATTTGTTTTTTTGCCTTAAAAACAATCTCTAATTCAGTATTGGTTTTCGGCCATCTTGTGTACAGAGATTTCTCTGCATTCTCCGCATTTCTCCGCTTGTATTGTCGATGAAACCCTCTAATTTTTTTCAATTTTATGTTGAGAAATGTTATTCATAATTTTTTATTCACAGTCTTTCACAGTGTTGAAGCCCCCTCCATCTTTATTATTAAAGACTCAGCCTCTCTGGCATGCCTTTTCCATACCCAATCATTTTACTGACCTGTTGCCAATTAGCCTGAATTAGCCGTTAGATGTTCCACCAAGTGTATTTTTTAGCATGATACAACTTTTCCAGTCTTTTGTTGCCCCATCCTGACTTTTTTGAAATGTGCAGCTGGCATGGAATTCTAAATAAGCCGATATTTTTCAAAAACCAATAAAATCTCTCAGTTTCAACACCTATTATGATGTTGTTTTTATACTATTTTCAATTGAATCTTTGAGTTTCCAAAGGGCCCAACTCCAAGGAACACTCTTTTTCAAGAAAGGGAATTTTTTTTTTTTTTTTTTTTTTTTTTTTTTGCCAATGTGTTATGACCCATATATTTTTAGTTTATGTCTTTACAAGAGAGTGTCATTGGGATACATTTGGCTGCAATTACAAGAAAGTTCCCCTTTTTGTCACAAGATATGCAGACCTCTAATTCATTGGAGTTGGGCCCTTTGCAAACTCAATGATTCAATTACATATTGGGTTCAAATGATTTGCAAAGCATTGCATTGTGTTTATTTACATCTGACAATTTACATAGTTTTTTTGGAAATGGTGTTTTACATAATTTTAAACATTTATGTAATTATTTGTTTTTATTATTTTTGGTTTATGTATTATTTTTTGTTGGGAAAAGACTTACTGGACCTTTAATTGGGAGTAAAATGCACTCCTTTCCGATCTCTATTGAATAGCCACTCGTTCTCTTGTTATATGGCGTGACCTGTAGGATATGAAATAGCCTCTCACTCTCCTGTAGTACTGTGTGCCCTGTAGGATGAACGTAAATATGGTCACTCACAAACCGGTTGTGCTTTTTGAAAAGTTGGATGTAAAATAATCATTCACTCTCCTATAGTACTGTATTGCCTGTAGAGATTATAAACATCACTGGGTCTCCTGTGGTTCTGTGCATAGCCTGCTGAGCATAAAATAAGGCATTTTTGACTGGAGGAATCTTTTCATAATTCTAAGAACTTGGTTCCAAGAACCCCCCTTTTTATTGTATCCACACCAGAGGAATTGTGAACGATTGAAGTTCTTAAAACACCGTTTTGAGGCACTTATTTGGCTCCAACTCCAGAGTTGGTTGTTTCACGGCACCAGAGGATCTCTTGTGTTTTCATAATTCTTGATTTTATCAATTATGTTGCTTCTAGGGGTTCCTATTGGCAATGTGAGAGCCAACAGAAAAAAAAAATCTTTGAAGGTGTATAGTTCCCGAGGAACTCCCCAGTGTTTGACGTGAAAATGCCTATAGTCTGTTACTCTACTGCAAGAGACTATAGGCTATGGTTTAAAACAGTGGTTCCCAAACTCTGTCCTGGGACCCCCGTGTGTATGCTGGTTTTTGGGCTATGACAGCGCATAACGGCTTAAACACAAAATGGACCTAATTAGAGCAAATTAGCAGCTTATTAAAATCCTAAAATGGCAACTGTGGTTGGAACTAAGACCAGCATGCACGGGGAGGCCCCGGAACCGGGTTAGAGGACCCCTGGTTTAAAAAATTTACTTGATCTTCCGTAGTACTGTTTGTGGCTTGTAGGGTGTAGAATTGTTTCTGGCGCTCTTGTAGTACTGTTTTCTTGCCGCACAGGGAAGAAGTCAGTTGGTGTCCTGCAGTACTCTGTCTGGCCTTTGGGGCGAAGCTCAAATAATAGAATGCTGTAACGTTGTTTAATCTGCTGTGTTTGTGGGATGAGGTCATGAGTGAGTATTTACTATTTATTTATTCTCTGGGCATAGCAGGACATGTTGAGAGACAGGAAAGAGTCCAAGACAGCAAAAGGGCAAGAGCGAAGATAAAGGTCAAAGGTCATGTGACTGTTTTCAAGCCACTGTTGTTGAGGCTCGCAATGAACATGCGGACAGTACTGTATACAGGATAAGCCATCGAGACACCCCACGCTAACAGGTTAGAGAAAGCGAAAGAGCAGTGTTGGGAATGAAAACGACAGACACCTTGATTATGAGCTTGACGGATAACCCGTCTCATTTTTAAAATATAGCTTTTGCACATTTGTGCGGATTAGATGAAACGTATTACTCACAAGGTGATGATCATGCCCTGTTGTCACAGTTTACATTAATTTTGTATAAATTATGCATTAATTCAAACACACTTGCCTTGAAAGGCAGTGAATTAAAAAGGGACGATCATCATCCCGCTTTTAATTTGCCCAACCTCTGTCTCATGGAGGAGGATCGCCTGACGCTTCCCAGAGCAAATAGCCTTTTTCCACATTTGTTTCTCTCCAGGTTTAAATTAGCATACATTACCAGCCACAGGCCTACATTAGATAAAGGTTCAACATTATTTTATTAGTGCCACTTGCTGTGACTGCCTCACTCCACAGGTTATCTTCAATGAAGCAGCCTGCCTCCTGTATATCATGAACTTGACTGTTAAAATATGTCTGCAAAATAATGACTGAATCCCTGTTTTGGGAATTCTCAATGGACTGTTTTTCTTTGTGACTGGCCACTCCTCACACTCAATCTCTTTTGTCACAACCCACAAACCAGTCCTTGCTTGTGTGTGTGTGTGGAGGGGTGGGGGGGAACAAACAAACCAAAATAAACCAGCCAAGCGCAATTTTCAAACGGACAAACCAAAAAACTAATCTTATCTAAACAATCAATAATATTTCCAAAAAAAAAAAAAATAAAACAAAAAAACAAAAAAAAAGGTCAAATTTTCTAGATATCTCATCAAATACAGCACATGACTTCATAAGGACAAGCCAGTCAAAGAGAACAACAAATAACTGAGCATTCCAGAACAGGGATTCTGTCATGACTTTGCCGATTGTTATAGCGTGAGTTAATCCCGGATGTGATGCAGGCTAGTAAGAAGCTGACAAAGCCACAGTTTTCTTTGTAAATATTAAGAGCAAGGTAAACAAGAACCGTGCCACCATTATGGTAGAGTGATCCTGGAACTCAGTCATTTTGTGCTATACGTTGGACCAGCACCTGCTTACATTTAGTATACTGAGTAAAGCATATTTCCCATCATAATGGTCCTCACCCATCATTCCAAGCTAGCATAAATGAGCCCCTAAGAACCATACCGGGCCATCCCGCACTTTTGCCGAAATTGAGTTGTGGTAGTCAGCATGTGCAGAAAACTGAGATCTACATTTCCTACCAGCCCAACCCAATCTGCCCACATGGATTGTTAATACAAGCAAATGTCTTCTCTGCCCCTGTATATATGCACTGCACTGCCTTAGCCATAATACGCCATCCCACAACCTTCCCATAATTCATTGTAAACATGGCAGCTCGGTATCTCACTGATGAGGAGTTGCTTATTCTGATTGATGATGATGGTGAAGTGGAAGATGACAGAGACCCAAAGTTTGTCCCAAATGAATCAGAAGATTTTGCTTCCTCCTCAGAAGGAGGTTGGTTTCAATTTAATGCAGCAGAAGGGCACCCAAAACCTGCACAAGAAGTGCATGTGCATGATTTTACATATCTTGAGTTTGTACCAAATGCAGTGTTTAAACTAGATGACTCTAGGTGCAGTGTTTACTCTGGCAACTTTGAGTCCCATTTTCTCAAAAGTACCCCAACATGGGTTGGCCCAGTTTGGTTCTTAGGGGCTCAAATATTTGTCACCATGGTTACAGTGACCCACAATAATGTACAATATGAAGGTAAGGGTTCATTAATGCAGAAGCAAACATTAGCTCACAAGAACAATTACATAATCTTTGGTGGCAAATGTAATGTATTCATACCAATTAACTATGTATTCAACAATACTAAGAATACGTTGTTCAATATACAAGAATAAAGTCCAATGCGCCTCAGCCAAAGTTTCAAAAATGAGGATCTGGTGCTGCTCAACAGTAGTGGACAGTATGAGAAAAGAAACAATAACCAAGGCATTTCAATAAGACCACCCAAAGTAAAACACCGGAGCACTATTATCTGCACGTTTTTATTGTCAGAGAACAGGGTGTGACTGACGTTTCGACACGATGTCTTCCTCAGAGTCAACGTTGTTCAATATGTTACAATTTATTCATATCAAAAATATGCCTTTAGTTTTGAAAATATCTCATAGTTAAATTGATTAGCTGTAACATGTACTCACTGTTTCACTTCACTAGGCCAGTCACTCATTGTTAAAATCCTGCCCTGAATGAAATATGAGCATTACACTGTAAGCCTGTATCTACTGCCTCCTTCTAGAGTCTAAAATGCAGTAAAATTAGCAGTTTTCCCCTTGTCCTAAATCAAATTAGTGTTTTCAAAATGAAATCATGACTATAAGTGATATGTTCATACTAAACTCTGAAACAGTACAAACCATTAGTATGCAACTCAAACTAGGTTTTGAAAACAGACTGGTCATTTCAAGATACACAAGACAGATTTCACAATGTCTATCTTGTGTACTTCGTGCATGTGCGCTCCTTCACTCGTGAAATATCCATGCATCTATTACCTCACCCACTTTTACCCGGTCAGGGCGGCGGGAGACTGGTGCCTATCCCAGCATACAATGGGCAAGAGGCAGGAACACACCTTGGACAGTTTCCCAATCTATCACAGGGATAACGCATCATTTACTCACACCTGTGGGCAATGCAGAATCGCATACTTTCCTGGCGCACATGTCTTTGGACTGTGGACTTTTGAACTGTGGACTAGAATGCCAGGAGAAAACCAATGCAAATGCGAGAAGAGCAAGCAAACCCCACACTGAAAGACCCGGGCTGGATTCAAACTCGCGGCTCTTTCAATGGGAGAAAAGAGCGCAGTACATTGTGCCACCACACTGCCTACTCATGAAATAGACATAGTAAAATCTGTCTTAAGCACAATGAAATGTCAAATATTAATTAAACTTCCAAGTTTGAATCCAATGTAGACCGTATGCACTGTTTTAGAGCTCATTTAACACAAACACCTTACTTGCGGTCATTGTGTCATTTGAAAATACAAATTCGCTTTAGTGCAGAGGGAAAACAACCAATTTCACACAACTGTCTTGATAATTTTGTATTAACCATGTACATTAAGCTACTAAGGCATCAGTCAAAATAAAGTACTTGATCTTGGTAGTTCTGTTAATTCAGAGTTTAAATTGTGAATGTTGACAGCTATCATGCACAGAAATAATATGCTATATCTGAATTCAATGTTAAAGGCTAAATTCGCAGGCAGAACTTACCCAGCCATATAATGGAACAGTAATGATCTATATTTTTTCTCCCATTCCAATGTAATATCATTTTTGCAATATTACAAGAACCAAAGTCCTTCGCTTCACTTTCCCCGCAATAGATGTGGCTGTCAGTAATTATGCTTTCTTGCACACAGTGCAGTCAACGGTCGCTGTCTGGTGACACCCAGTGTGCCACACACACAGTAAAATTTAATGAATTTTCATTTCTAATTCCAATCTTGATTGAAATGCCTGACCCCCATAATCAAAACGAGCCACTTTTCTGGCTTTATCCATTACCTAGCATATTTATTTGAGCATACTTCATTGCAAGCTGTCATTATCACTCAATTTCCATTACTGTTAAGAAGCTCCACTTTGACACCATTGCTGCGCTTCCCATATATCGTCGCTAAAAGGCTCAATTTCACAGCTAGAATTGCTCTGTGAGGATTTAGCTATTTAATTAATGATTCAATTCATGTTATATTACAATTAATCAAGTTGCAAGGCTCACATCCCTGTGAGATTGTGGAAATCCCTACGCTAAGATTTGCAAGAACTGACTGATACGGCCTGCTGACTGTAAGAAAAGTTCCATGTGTAGGTTACTCTTGAGGTTGACCATCAAATATTTAAAAAGAGAGCTTTATCTGATGTTTCAAGACATGGTAAACATGATGACAGGTGACAAGGGAATAAATGAGAAAACAGTAGGCTACTACAGCCACTACTACTACTACTGCTACCTCTACTACTACTACTACTACTACTACTAATAATAATAATAATAATACAATGTAATAATAATAATAAAATACATACATCTTTAATCTAACCTGCTTATCTCTGGACAGGTTCACAGGAAACTGGAGCCTATCCCAGCCAACAAAACGAGATGAGAGGTGGGATCACACCCTGGACAATTTACCAATCTGTTGCAGGGATGACGCAGCAGCAGCACACACTCACACACTCATACCAACGGGCCATGTAGAGTCTCCAATTAGTTTGGCACACATGTCTGTCAGCTAAGGAAGGAACACAGGAACTCACGTCAGTGTGGGAAGAACATATGAATTCTATGTAGAAAGGCCACAGGCTGGATATAATCTGATGTACATACATAGGTATACTGTAGGTAACATTGGAAATGAAGGAAAGAATTCTGTATTCAACCTCCACCAATATCGAATGAAATCAGTGCTTTTTTGGTTTACCTTGATGTTTGGGTACCCAGAGAAACATTCAGGTGTGTAAAAACGGCAAGTGTACATCCAGTCAAGAAAATTTAGAGTTTAATTTCTAGTGCTGCTGCCCATGGTACTAGCATATAATGGCAGCAGCCATTTTACTGATGACAAACCGGGTTGCTAGGGCACGCACAGCATATGCATTCACAAAATTAAATATTAAGTTAAAATTCTAAACCGCCTTCTCTCTAATAAACCCCCAAAAATATACTGATGCCCCTTTTAAAATTATTCTGGCAAATAAAAAGCAGAAAAAAGTGGAAGTTAGATACGGAATTCTTTTCAAAATATGTTATAAATGCGAAGAAACATAACGTTATGTTGAGAAGGGCATTTGAGATGGGGGCACTGCAGATCAATACAATGTTATCCTGAGAGATGGCCTCTATCCTATAATGCAACATTTCTATTTTGATGCCCTAAAACAAATGTGTCAAACTGGTGCCATGGAGGGCCAAGAGGCTGCAGGTTTTCATGCCACTCAAAAACTCCACCAGGTGACTTCACTGATTACCTCAACTTCAAGCAGAGAGAAGGGACTTATCAGCGAAATCACCTGCTGGAGTTTTTGGGTGGAATGAAAACCTGCAGCCTCTTGGCCCTCCATGGCACCAGTTTGACACCCCTGCCCTAAAATCTTTGGATGTGTATGAAATATCTGTAAGTCACATTCTTTGTCTTTGACAGTCAACTGACCTCAAATCAATTGAACACCTACAGAAATTTTTTGACTGACTTAGTAGAATGTGTTCTCCTCCACCATCATAAAAACACAAAGTGGGGGAAAATCTTCAGGAAGAGTGCAGTTTCCTCCCTCCAGTAGAGTACCAGAAATGTGTAGAATCTATGCTAAGGCACAAGCTATTCTGAGAGCTCAGTACACATTACGCATTACGACGGCACTTTAATGCTGTTCATTCGTTTAACTTGTCATCCATCAGCACACTGTATGTGACAGTTTTGGAAATGGGCAAATAATATAAATAGTATGCAGATGATATGCAATATATGCAGATGCCATCCATAGTGACTACGTAGGGCAGCCACAAATGGACTTTAAATCGGTGCTTTTTAGGACCCATAGGTGTCTCGGCTGGCGCTCCGCTGTATTGACAGAGCGGCGCGGGAGCGCGCACAGCACGTAACTGGTAGGTGACATGGTTGTACGGAAGGAGAGAGGGGTTTTTGGTGGGTTCTACGTTGCTTACAATGTAGTTGTTTCTTGTCCTCAATCAGTATGGTGTCGGTAATAAAGAACATGTTACAAGACAAACGTGAAAAAGGAAAGCTTGCATCGTATGCTCTTTTGATTACCAGGGACAAAAAGCACGTGTCGACCTTGCCAACGCAAGTGGTTAGCTGGCTTGCTAACGATGATCTTGCCCAGAACTATCTAATAGCCAGTCAGCCCGGGCAGTTATGTTTGTAGCAAGATTTGAACTCGTAACGTTCTGCATCGATCCGACATCAGTTTTGCTGTGCACTAATGTGCTCATTAATAAACGTTACTCATACGTGTGTTTTTCTAGGTCGCTTGCTATAACTCGAGACAATTTTGTACCGCCGGCCGGTGTTCTGACAATTTGTGCTGCCTAGTCAAAAAATGCTACCGTAATGCAAAGCGATCTTAAAGTCCATGTTTTCGCCTTAATATTGCAATATGAATCAGTCTACAGTAGTACCTTTGTCATTTGTTTGCTTGTTATAACGTAAGCAGATGCTATAATTTGTTGGACAAGTTTCTTCAAAAAGATATGCCGCACACCATTATCATCTAATTTCTGCATTTTCAGGAAAACCCAGCGTGTGCATGCAAATATATATTCCCTGGAAAAAAAATCATTTTTATGATTTTTGAAGAACTTAAGATGTGAGCGACGAAACTCCCAAGATTTTCGGTCTGCGCAAGCGCAGAACAGCGAGGGAGCATATTTTGATAGGTAGCAAAAATTGTCAGAACACCGGCTGTCCAGAATGCCAATGTAGTATTGGCACAGTAGCTCCAGATTGTTGTGCTTGTTTCGCTGTCATTTGTCGTTTACTGGCTATGGTTTTACCTTTTGTTATATGGTTAGCTAGTTAAGTCGTTCGCATCTGCAAAATGTTTCTCAGATTCAAGCCTATTTGGCTAGTGTAAGTGCTCATGTTCTCCCTAAAGAACTATCCCAGCATTACCTGCGAAATTCGCTGAAATAAAATTAAGTTAAATTTGTCAACAGATTCGGTGTGCTTAAGTACAGGGGCTAGTTTTGCTTTTACCACTCACGTGTTTTGATGCGAGAAATATTTATGAATTCCTAATTTCACTGGGCCTGGCGTCCCTGTTGAGGTCAGTTGCGTATCTTGAGAGTGCACGAAGGACCTCTTTACGCACTTAGCGTACTCACTTGATGTAAATCGTCCTGCTCTGGAGTGCGTTTCCCGAAATCACAGATGTTAACTTACACAGTTGGTCCCATTGACTGTGAATGGATGAACTATGTAAGTTGCTAACTAAGTTAGCAACTACGCTTTTAGGAAACGCACCCCTGATCACTGCTGGTATAGTCTGGACTGGCTTCGCGGAAGTTCATTCGTTAGAGAGCAAATGAATCAAAATGCCTCGTTCACTTCAGTCCTGTTTGATTCCTTTCCTTATCCAGCCATCCTACATAGGAATAAACTTAGAGCCTCTTGGTTCAGTTCTTGTCTTGTTACAAGTATCAATTTGGAATTGAATAGACTGCGGCGAGACAGGAGTCACCGTGATCAACACGGGGCTGAACAGTCAGCAGCCTGCTTTGTTGACACAAGGCTGGATACATGCCTCTTGCTGTGTCCGTCCTTGGGAAGTTTTAATCAGAGACAAATTTGCTTTGAGAACTTCATTTAGGGAGGAGCGTCTCTGAACACAAAACAGATTATAAGTGTTCACATTTCACGCAAAGGTGTCTTATATTTTAACACTTTAACTGCCAGAATTTATAACGGTCAGGCGGATTTCTATCTGGGGTTGATATATGTGTGATAGTAAATGGCCTGAAATTTATTTTGGTGTAAGATCTATTAGTAAATAGGAAAATTCCAGGTTTTCAGGTTCCAGAAGTCGACGGTTTGGTTTTCATGGTCTCGAGAAGGGTCACCCTCCAGAGGGCCAAAATTGAACTTTTAAGAAAAATAGGTTTTTGAGTTGAAATATCTCAGTGCGCCCTCAATAGCCCAGCTTCATTTTTAATGTTGTCAGTCTATATTAGGAGGAGTTTTGGAAAATTACGAAATTTTGGTGGGCTGTTGAGGGCGCCACCTATTGGGGGTGCTTGAAAACGCCATCTTGGACCAAAGTAGCAGTCACGTTTGAGGCATTCCTTGCTTGCGCCCTCATTAGCCCAAGCTTGTTTATGCATAATATGATTCCATAACAGTGCCTTGTACTATTCCACTTGAAATTATAGTGGGATGGTGAGGGCGTGGAACTATAGGTGGTGCTCAATTCGGTGAAAATGCAAAAATAGGGGTATTCCGCGGCTGTAGATCTCCATGCGCCCCCATCAGATTTGAATGAAATCTGTTTTATTTGATAGCCCTACATGTCCTCTGTGTATCAAAAAGATAGAAGTGGGGTTCAACTGTTTTAATCCTTTGTGATCATCATTCTGAAAGGTGTGACGTGACCATTCCATACGCTTGTCTATGTAGTGCTGTTACGGTACATAAGTCAGCATAGGTGTCAGTTTGAATTCAATGCCAATGGATGATTTTTAGTGGAGCAACCAGCAATTTAAAGCTCTCTTCTGAACCAATGGATAGGGTCCGGCCTTCTGATGACTTCCTTTGGAATGTTTAGAAGATTGGAAGTGGGGCTGGACGGATTGCACGCTTCACCGCTCATGAATACATTTTTTGTCATGCTAATTTCAGGAAAACAAATAACTCATTATCTCCATCATCCCTACTTTGTTAGAGAAAACTCAGGTGAAAGTATGATGTCAGACACTTGGTTTTCCCCCCTAGTCTGTTATTTTTTGGAGATAACGACGGAAAACATGAAACGAGCCAAGAGTTAGAAAGTAAAAATTGTGCACATTGTCAGGTGAAACTGAAAGCACACAGTGCAACAGCTTGATGCATACAGATGTGAATGAGAAAATGTGGTGACTCCTTTTTGATGATCTTTTCCACCTTCTGCTCAGCAGAGGGTTCTATCTGATCCCCCGTCCTGGGCCCACCCACATGTGTGCAGTTACATGTATTGCTTTTCCTGTCCCAGTCTCACTGCTGCTCAATTGGATGAATAGATTTTTATTCAGGCCCTCCAGCTAATGAAATAACCCTTGGCCAACGGCCAGATGTGTGCACCTTCAGTTGGTTACCTTTCCATCATGCCTTGTTGCCTTCATCCCTTTATTCAATTCATAGACCATATATTGTACTAATTCGTGTTTGATACCTTGCCTTACTGGGATGGTCAAAAAGGGGTTAATACAGTTGAACCCCACTTCAATCTTTTTGGTCCATATAGTGGACATGTAGGGCTATCAAATAAAACAGATTTCATTCAAATCTGATGGGGGCGCATGGAGATCTACAGCTGCAGAATACCCCTATTTTTGCATTTTCACCGGCTTGAGCGCCACCTATAATTCTGTGCCCTCACCATCCCACTACAATTTCAAGTGGAATAGCACAAGGCACTATTATAGAATCATATCATGCATAAACAACCTTGAGCAAGGAATGCCTCAAATGTAAGTGCTACTTGCGCTCCAAGTGCTGTTTTCAAGCACCCCCAATAGGTGGCACCCTCAACAGCCCACCAAAATTTCATGATTTTCCAAAACTCCTCCCAACACAGATTGACATCAGTGAAAATTAAGCTGGGCTATTGAGGGCGCACTGAGATACTTCAACTCAAAAACCTATTTTTCTTAAAAGTTCAATTTTGGCCCTCCAGAGGGTTACCCTTCTGGAGGCCCTAGCAACCAAACCGTTCACTTTTGGAACCTGAAAATTTGGTATTTTCCTGTCTACCCAAAGGCCTTCCACTGGAAAAAAATTCAGTCAAATATCTAACAGACATATATCACCCACCGCCTGAACGGTATAAATTCTGGCAGTTAACAAGTAACTGCACGGTTGACCCTTTTCCACCGTAAATCTACCGATATGAAATGGGCAAATTTATTTCGTAATGTGCCTGTTAAAGGGCGAAGTATGCTGAGTACTTTGGACCATTTCAATCTGGTTGAGTAGGATGGTACCTTAGGTGGTGATGTGCTTGTCAATAATTCAAGCACTGAAATGTGAATGTTAGGAATGTGTGGGGGGTGGCAGTAGTTCAATAAGCCGCTTATAATATATACTGAAGGACTTTAGATCTGCAAAGATTATTTAAGGTGTGGTTTCTGACCCAACAATAGTTTAAGAACAAAATTAATTGCTTTTACCAAAAGTTGGTTTTATTGCACATTCGATAAAAAGTGTTGGCTCAACAAGGTCAATTATTTCATCATTATTGAGGTCCACTATCCTTGGGTCAGAATCACACAGTAAATAATATATGCAGAGCTAAAGTCCTTCACTATACATTCACAATACATTCATTTTCATAACTGTCCATTTGCATACTTGAGTTGGACTCACCGTATACTCTATGTATGGTTGAACATTCTGAATAGGAATTCAGAGTGGTTCTAGCCTTTGCCACTGAGATGAGGCCGGGCTTTTAATGAGCTGCTGAACAGTAGCCTGAAATGACACAAACCACATTAGTCTGGATTTTGTTTTTGCCCTGTTGCACAAGAAACATGCTAAGCTGATTTTAAAGCCCCAAGATGTTGAATAGTTGAATTACAAATAGCCTTTTAATAATGCCGTAGCAAGTAATCTGGTGAATGCCACACTAATTCATGCATTAATGACAAATGTGTCTGTTGCCACAAGCCACTGGTGAGCTGTAGATTAATTGAATTGGTGTAATTTAATTCTGTTTGCCCCCAAAATTAGGCTTTAGCAAAAACTGCGCGCCTCTTCAGTGTGATAACTACCTTCTACCGATTTCTGGATATGAGAAATAAAACTGCTGTTTTAGTAGACAAAGTGAATTCAGAATGTCCATAACTGCAGTGTAATGTGGGTGATTGTGAGGCGTTTGGGAAATTAGAAGCAGACTGAATTGCATGAGGCGTGCTTCCAGACCACGTGCAAATCAAAATAGGTCTTAGGACGCTTCTCCATTAAGAGCACACCGAGATATGTTGGGCCCCATGCCATTACGTGGAATTATGTTTTCGTGCCCAGGCATCTAGGACAACAAACTTTCATTTTTTTGCTATGGTCCTTCAGTACATATGACAGTGGATTGTTCTAGATTTCTTGGTGACTTCCTTAGATTTTTGTGCCATTTTAGTTGAGATGACTTTCAGCTGCTATATTTGTTATTCTTTGATGAAGACTTTAATCTTTTGTGAAGAATACGGTTGTGCAGTGAGCTTCCATAGGCTAAATTGTAGATTGAAAGGGGAGACGCCTGAGGGAAAATGGTGATTTTAGTTTTTTTTGTCGTGCCCCCACCACATAGGGTAATCCTTGTTCGTTCGTGTGTACGTATGGGGTTGGTCATGTTGATGGGGAGTGTTATTTAATCTACCTCTTCTCAATTACTGCTTAACTGAATTCATTGAACTTAGTAGGGACACTATAGATGCGCACCTCATAACTTGTTACAGAATTTTACAAATTCGGGCAACTTTTCAGGTATTTGAACTTAGGTACATTTTGTGAAGTTTCCCTCTCCTTTTATTGTAATAGGGGGTGTAGTCATCCTCTTCTTCTCAAAAAAATGCTCTACAGAATTCATTGAGCTTATACTTGTCATTTGTTGGGACCCATAAGGTGAGCATTTCATATTTTGTTTCAGAGTTTTTCAAAATTTTGACGATTTTTGCGGCGTTTGAACTTCGATAAATTTTGCTGAGTATCCCACATGCAGGGGCATCTGTGTCCTGTGGACACAAATTTTCAAGGTAAACCCTGTGTCATCCTTTGGTTTCTTACTGTTGGTTGGCCCGGTGGTAAAGTGGGCATCGCTGTGGCCTCACAGCCAGGAGGATGTGGGTTTGAATCTGGCCTGGGGCCTTTCTGTGTGGAGTTTACTTGCTCCTCTTTCTCTGTGCATCTTTCCTTTGGGTACTCCAGTTTTCTCTCGCTGTCTGCACCCGTGGATGTTAGGCTGGTTGCAGAGTCTAAATTCCCATCACGTGTAGGCTAGCAGTGTTACCTCAGTGTCATGTTGCTCCTAGTTGCCACAGATGTCATAGGTGAATGCCATGTTGTGTCTCCGGCTCCATAACACGTATCACAGTTGGAGGATGATGGCTGATTTGTTCGCTTGGTTGTAGGAGGTTGGAATCACCCAGCTGTTATGTCAGTGCTCAAAGAAAGTCCAGTACAGCCTCGCTCACTCATATTCTGTCCTTTGCTTTTTCACAGAAGGCCGGAACTGATGTAAAAGGCATTGTTAATTTCACAGCAGAAAGCCAGTGCTAATGCAAAAACCAGTACAGATTTTAACGCAAAGGCCAGTGCTAATGCAAGTGCCAGTGTTAATTTTGCAGCAGAAAGCTAGTATTACAGAAAATTGAAGTGATAATTCCACAGCAGAACGCTAGTGTTAATTTCACAGCAGAAAGCCAGTTAAAATGCAAAAGACAGTGCTAATTTCAGAGCAGAAAACCAGTACTAATTCAATAGCTAATGCTAATTTCTCTGCAGAAAGCCTTTTTATGCAAAAGCCAGTGTTAATTTCATAATTGCATAAAATCTGTATTAATGCAATAGCTAGTGTTGATTTCCTGGCAACAGAAACCCAGCTCTTATGGAAAAGTAAGGGCTAATTTCACTGCAGAAATCTACTATCGGTGCAATAGCCAGTCCTGATACAAAAGCAAGTGCTAATTTGATGACCGAAAGCTTGTACTAAAGGAAAGGCCTGTGCTAATTTCGGAGCAAGAAGTCATTTACTTGCTACTGTTATGAAGGATCTGAAGTTCCTGACCGTAAAAGTTTCTGGCTATTTCTGTGCAGTGGAAATTCATAGGTAACTGGTTGATGCTGAACATTGGTGACATGTAAAGGGATTGTGTTGTGTCGCAAACGGAAAGACAGATCTGTACCTGATGTGACGTGATGTGAAGGATGCTTACTGAAGAAAGAAAGGCTGACTGTCCCCAGCTTCCTGGTTCTCATCAGTTTATTTTTTCTTCTCCTTTTTCCTACTGAGGTTATCAGAGGTCATAATTTGTCAAAGAGAGTGCTGGATTGAAGTTGATGTGTTGGAAGAGTGAGTTCCTGTTTCCAGATCTCGCTCTCTCTCTCTCTCTCTCTCTCTCTCTCTTTAATATGGGCTTATTTGATCATTTGTCTTGTCAAGTCTTCATTTACTCCATCTTTTTGTATGTTTGCCAGTCCTGTCTAGTGGGATATGATGGTCCTGTCACACAAAGCCTTCATTTGTTCAGGACTGGACCTTTTTTTTATCTTTATCTTCTATCCTTTATCTATCTTGCACGTTTGGGGTCAGGGTCGTGGTGGACTTCAGCCTATCCCAGCATGCATTGGGCGTGTAGCAGGAGCGCGCCTGGACAGTGCCTTAATCCATCATGGGGCGCACACTATACGCGAACACGCACTCACACCCTCACACAATCTCACACACACTCACATGCACACCTTTGGAAGACTTAGAAAATCTTTTTAGCCTGACATATATGTCTTTGGGCTTTGGGAGGAAACCGGAGCATCCGGATGAAGCCCAGGCAAACTTGGGGAGAACATGCAAACTCCACACAGGAAGGTCCCAGGCCAGATTCAATTCCACAACTGTCTTGCTGTGAGACAACATTACGCCCTACTGCTTCAGCCGAGGGAGTGTTTTTACTTGAGTGCTCTGATTCATAAATATTTTAATATCAGGTCCCAAATGTGAAATTGAGTGCCTTATTGAGACCCAGAAAGTACACATCTGGGCAGAAAAAAATGGGCCAAGCCCAAAATGGAAAAATACAAAGCTTTTGGTGGTCTTAACAACAAATCATTAATGAGAAAACCAACAGCTTTTCACAGAAAGAAGCTGTTAAGAAAACTAATTTTTAATTATGGGAAGCAAGCCTTTTTATAATATTCTCATGTAATCCAAACCATTAATTGACTTCTGACAGTGAAGCAGCTTAGCTTTACCGTGAACCAGTGTCCAGCTTTTTTTGGTGATCGCTGCAAAATCACCAATCACTGCAGCAAAAGGTCACAAATGGAGGAGAAGGTCTTAGGAGTGCATTTGTTTAATCCTTGCTTCTTTCCTGACCAGTGATTCGTTGTTGGAACCATTAAAAACTTAATATTTAGCCATTTTTGGCTTGGCCCATTTTCTTTGTCCAGGAGTGGACTCATACCAGCTGAGGCAGATGGAGAACAGATTTATTCTGGATCCCACCTCATGCAATCCTCTGACCCATTTGAGATCCTGACCCATTGTGCCCGAAGATCCACTATATGGTGTGGCATCTCCAGGAGATGCAATGACATTGGAGGGAGGCAAGAAGGAGGTGGTGGGAGATGAAGGAGTTACTTAAAATCCAGTATCACAGAGGCTGAAGTGATAGCCCACTGCACATGCTCAGTGTGAAAGAGTTAGCCTAACCTAATGTCATCTCTGTCTTTTGAAAGCAATTTAAAACATGGCCACTGGCTGTCCCTCTCTTTTATTGGAACAGATAGCACTTGTATAACTTGATGTACATTGTGGATCACTGCACTGGTAGACCTCTTGTAACCCTCCTTCAGTTAATTTTTCTAATCCCATGAAGTGCATATAATACAGCACTGATTATTAACATTGCATGTTTCAACTGTTGTCTACATCAGTTATGATTACCTGAGTTTCATGTTCTTTTTGTGGGACTTTTTGAACCATTTAATACTGTATCCTCATATGGATGGCATTCGTACTGCAGCCTGTTCATGGAAAATCTGACCACTGGGTTTGATTTTTGCTGGCAGTGGGCTGACGGTCGAGAATCCTGTCAGTGAGCAAGCACATTTTTAGGAGATGACGGTGAACTCTGGTGATACCCATGGTGCTGGCTGAGAAACTTGGGCAACGTTTGAGGTCGCAAAGTGCCCTGGTAACCGTGCTAATGAAAAAACATGAGTCCATTTAATTATAGGGATGCCGTTAAGTGCAGAGAACTGAAGTCAAAGAGTATTACTGCCACTAATACTGTCACTAGCAATATAACAGCTGTCTTCCTTGTGAAGTTCATGCCAATTGAGTGTATTTCCTTCTCCATTTCAGCAGTCAGGCGGTGAAGTGTGCAAAATCAAATTTGAGGACACTTGAATCTGATAACTCATTTGTTTTCTATGTAAGTTATGAAATAATTGTGACTTGCTGTGGAACATTGTTTGGAGCCATTTGATCTGCGGACTGGTTTGGCTGGTAATTGGAATCCTGAGTCTACCTTTTAATAAGGCAGTTTTGGGTATTAAAAGCACATTCAAACTTACCATCCCAGTCCAACTGATCTCCTCAAAATTGTGAATGTTTATCAACTTCAACTTCAACTTTATTTATTTGTTGTAGAGGGACAATTTTCATTGATGAACATTTTTAGAACAAAATATAAATGTACCCAATTATAGCCTAAAGGCTAATTTCCATTGGCAGTCCCCCTGCCAAAAGGAACTTGGCTAAGTTACCAGATAAAAGCAACAAATTACAAAATAAACACTCAATTTCCAAATAAAATACATCATTATTAAGAACAATAAGGTTGAGGTGAGTTTAATTGCACCATTGAATTACAATTAAAAAATGAATAAGCACTGTATAAATTCCTAATAAGTAAAATACAAACCATTCAGAAAAAATAAATTAGAAAAACATGATTGCACTTTTTAAAATACAGCCAGAAAATATGATTAGGAAAAACATGATTGCACCTTTAGAGACATAATTAAAAATATTATAGATATCAAAAATGATTACAAAACTGGTATTCCCTAAGCCACTCCTTCAATGGCCCTTTAAAAACTCTATAGCCAGTGCAGTCCCTTATAGTGGGAGGTAGTCCATTCCAGATGTTACCACCTCTTACTGAGAATACATTTCTGCAGCAAGAGGTCTTTCTGAGTGGGACCTCACAGTCCCCCCTTGTTGATGATCTAGTTTGGTACATTATATTGACCTGACCTATATTTGATATAACTGCTGAGGGGAGGTGGTGCTAGGTTGTTTAAAGTTTTGTACATTAAACATGAAAACTTAAAATTCTGGGTGTTTTCATAACTGAATGGTTTATACTGATCTAAAATTGCACAATGGTGATATGTATAGGGTTTTTTTATCAAGAATTTTTATCACTTTTTTATATAAAGATTCCAATGGCTTAAAGGTACACTGTGCAAGTTTGTTTACGTTCACTTCTGTTGACATTCAAACTCAAACAAAACAGAGGTAGCCCGCCCCTCCCTCCCATAGTTCCCTCCTTCCCATGCTTCCACAACTGTCAACTCTTGTCGGTGATTGGCCGGGACGGTTTGTTATGTTATGGGGCACAGCCTGTGCCCCTTGTGTTTATTTGCAGTTTGTGACGCCTGTGCGGTCTCCAAAGCCCGGGTTTTCTTTACAGTGAATTTAGCGGCAGGCAGCTAGCGGATCGTGGAGAGATGTCGGCGAATTGAGACAAAAATATAATCGCGCAGAAAGTAAACAAACTTGCATAGTGCACCTTTAATAGATGTAGAACTTGCAAGAGCCCAGCTTGTCAGACAATAACTAAAGTGAGAAAAAATCATTGCATGTATAAACATCATGGCCGCATCACGTGTTAAATAGTTCCTAATGTGCCTGTAGTTACGCAGGCTGTACCTGGTTGTTTGTGCTGTTTTTTTAATGTGTTTCTTAAAGGAGAGAGTAGAATCAAGTTGGACACCCAGATATTTGAAATCATGGACTATTTTATTTCAGTATTTATTAACCTTTATTTAACCAGGTAATTAGCCCATTGAGATCTAGGACTTCTTTTGCAAGGGAGAGCTGGCCAAGAAAGGCAGCAACACACATCTATAACACAGAATTAAAAACAATATACACAACATTGAGAAGCAAAAATGGAGCAAAGTACAGAGCAGATATACAAATAATAAATAGGGATCATATAAAATGCAAATTTTTGATGACCCTGATGATATTTAAGTACAACAACACTGTCCAATGGATTTACGCTTGAGGTCCTTTAAAATCAAAGCGAAGGCATCATAAGTAATTCATTCTGGCAATTTAAATCATTTTGAAGGGTGTTCCATGTAAAAGGGGCAGCATATTTGAATGCTCTTTTTCCCCAACTCTGTACGGACACGCGGAATGGTCAATTGCACAGTATCCTTTGAGCGAAGGCCATATTGGCTTTGGCTTCTAAGGATATATAAACACAAATACGAAGGGACCAGCCCAAGGAGAGTTTTATAAATAGGCAGTTGCTATGGGTACGGCAGTTTTCCAATGCATGTCAATGTATAGAGGTACGGCAGGCCCAATTTCAAACCCTGCCCTAACCTAACCTAACCCTAACCCCTAACCCTGACCCCTAACCTAACCCTTCCCCTAATCATAATCCCTAACTCTCATCCTAATCCCTTCAAATTGACTGTCATACCAATAAAAACTGCCGTATCTGTTGACACTGCGTTATAAATAAAACCCAACCAATGCATACGTCTGCGTACATACAAAGAAGGCCAATCAGATTCTGCGTACAAGATACAGTGGTGGGTGAGACGTTTACATCCAGTGGCAAATCTTAAAGCGCAATGATACACAGACTCCAATGATCGCAAACATTGGGCTGAAGCATCCATGTATAACACATCCCCGTAATCTATCGAAGGCAAGAAGGTTGATGATGGACTAATTGTAGTTCTTCCCTTCCCATGAAGACATTAGAGTTTGTGCGGATAGTGCTTGAAGTACTTTTACTAAAGTACATGCATACAGTTTTCTTTGCGTTCAGTATGAGGCAGGAATTGTTCAGCTAAGTTTGTATGTTTGTCAAAGATGAGCAAAGAATGCGTGCTGCTTCATCTGGATTTTTTATCGCAGTGAAGAAGTGAGCAATAATACTTGGATCAGTGGCGGCAACACAGAAAACAACGTCGACTAGTAAGCGAGGGGGGGTGATTCGGCCTTTAAACCATAAAGGAGCGCAGTCACAAAGCTGAGCTATGCATAAACTTGAAATAATTAGCTTTTTTTTTTTTTTTTTTTTTCGAAGTTTGTCGCTGTTGGAAATATCTTGTTTACATCTCGGCTTATCAACGCCATCCCTGTGCTGTTCTTTTTGAAAATGAACTGCTTAAGGCAGGACTCGTAGTAAAGTTTTTATTTATTTATTTAAATGCCTATTTTGCCGGCACTAACCTTGACACATTTGTGTGTTGCTGTGTCTGGCCATTGCGGCCATCGTCCTGGAAAATGGGTGAAATAAGCAATGCAGTAGCATTTGGCTAATGGGACACCAGCGTATATCACTCAACAAAACTACTCTCCATGGGTGCTGCTAACTAAGTGTGGCTACACAAGCGATTTGGATTTTGCAAACCGTCTACTTTTACTTGAACTGTTTCTGAGCTGACAAAGTATCCACTATGGTTGCTCAGCTGTGACAGTGTTGCTTCAGAAACCTCGGTTGAGTTGACCTTTTTTTTTCCCTTTTTGCTGGAGATTTCTTTTTCCATTTCCTAAAAACTTTTGAAAACTTGGACTGAGGCGCAGTGCGCAGTTTGAAGGGACTCCTAAGCACCGCGGTCGCCTCTCGTCCTCTTCCCTCCTGGGAAAGGAGAGGTGCAGTCTGAAAATCCAAAAGCACAGTGGGCCACTTCTGCACCTGTGCCTGTCCGTGGAAGCAGGACGCAAGGGATGCTGAAAACAAGATATAAATGGATCTAAAAATGTGAAGAAAAAAGGGTAGCATAGTAGCATACACAATGTCCTCTTATACATTAATCTAGACGTGAATAACATGGTGTTTTTTGAAGAAAAAAAGGTTCTTCTTGTCCATGCCAGTTTTTGGTGCTTTAGCTCTTTAGCTGCCAGTAAGAAAAGAATAATTATTGGGAAGATGTACACTTAAACAAGTTTCTGTCTTTACAAGTGTCTGTCTTTTTTAATCTTATTATGAGGCTACTTATTTTTTCTCTCTGAAGTAGAAAATATTAGCTTATTTTCAGCTACCATGTGCTTAGCAAGTGAAATTTTACGATTCCATTGGCAAATCTAGAAATTAAAAACAATTCCTGGTACTCCTGGTAGTCCCTGACGAAGACCTTTTTGTGGTTGAAACCTTGTTATGCTAATAATAAAGTTGTGGTTGGATCATTTAAAACAGTGTGTGGGTATCAGGAATTATTTTTTTATTGAATTGTTTTATCCTGCACCTGTTGCATTTCATTTTTGATGTGCGTGCACTTTCTTCGATGGCTTCAAATGTAGAAATTGGTCAAAATTATCTCACCACATTGGCAGAGTTTTTGTCTTGTTGAGAAAAAAGGTAATCAGGATGAGCAAATTAAGTCTAAATACAAGATTAAAATGTTTGGTAACAAGGACTTTCATTTTTTGCTGTGTTGTTCAGCATGAGATTACTTTGTGCTGTTCCCATGCACAGTTGATTGAGGAAGGACATTTGAGGTTTGAACTCCAGTTTTAAACTTTATGGAATTTTGTTTTATTTATTTATTTTTTGTTCATGATCGCATAATTCCACCTGGCAGTGATGCAACAGAACCTCAAATGTGTCGCGTTGTAGCTGGCGTGACCTCCGGCTGACTTCATATGCCGTTGCTCCGAGAAACCACAGGTTCCGCACGGTGAATTCAGGATTTCAGGAAATGCTGCGGATGACTCCCTGCCACCTCAGGCGTGCTATCAGCGAACACACGCACACTCGCATTTCACTAGCAAAAAACCCTACATGCAAACACTGCAGTATCTACAGTGTTGTATGCATAAACTGAGGAATTTTTGGCTCCGTTACAGAACCGCAAGGGTGGAGGGTGAGATGCATAATAAACCCTGAACGCCATGCTGATTCGGCGCCTGTGAAGTCCTTGTGAAGGTCAAGAGGGAGTATCACATTGGAGGCACCCAGTAGCCTGATGGTTAAGGTGTCTGACTGGAACGCTGAAGGTTGTTGGATCCAGCCCCATTGACTTTTCTATGAGACTAGTGTCATGGCTGAGTTGGGACAATCCCATTTTGCATAACCCTTTCACTCCCAAGTTTTTCTGAGTAGAATTTTTTCCTAGTTGCGAACAAGAACACAGAACGCTTGTGGGTTAAGCAGTAGTCGACTCATACGTTGATATTGTGTGTGTATGTATGTGTGTGTGTATTATATATATATATATATATATATATATATATATATATATATATTTTTTTTTTTTTTTTTTTAATTGTTTATCTACATTTTTTGTATTGTTGTGTATCGCCTGTCAGGGGTGCCAGTAAATTTGGAGCCCATTCAGGAGGCCTGGCTGAACATGAAAATTGCAATTGTGAAAATAGTGTTATTGATGTGACATCATTCTGTTGCAACTCCAATTCTGAAATAGTCGGGACGAAGTGTAAATTGTGAATAAAATCAAAATGCAATGACTTTCAGATCACATGAGCCAATATGTTATTTACAACAGAACACAGATAACATTTCAAATGTTGAAACTGAGACATTTTACATTTTTATCCACAAATGAGCTTATTTCAAATTTTCTGGCTGCAACAGGTCTCAAAAAAGTTGGGACACAGGCAAAAAAGGGCTGAAAAAGCAACTAATACATAAGAGAATCAGCTGAAATATTTAGCGAGTAATTAAGGTAACTGGCATCAGGTGTGTAACATGATTGGCTATAAAAGGGATGTCTTAGAGAGGCTGAGTCTCTCAGAAGTAAAGATGGCCAGAGGCTTTCCAACCTGTGAAGGCTAGCGTAAAAAAATTGTGGAATACTTTAAAAACAATGTTCCTCAACGTCAAATTGCAAAGGCTTTGAAGGTCTCATCATTGACAGTGCATAACATCATCCAAAGAATTAGAGAAACTGGAAAAATCTCTGCGCGAAAGGGACAAGGCCGAAGACCTTTACTGGATGCCAGTGATCTTCGGGCCCTCAGACGCCACTGCATCACTCACCGGCATGATTCTGTCATTGGCATTACTAAATGGGCTCAGGAATACTTCAAGAAACCACTGTCTGTAAACACAGTCTGCCGTGCCATCCACAGATGCCACCTAAAACTCTATCATGCAAAAAGGAAGCCATTGTTGAGCATGATCCAGAAGCGCCACCGTGTTCTGTGGGCCAAGGCTCATTTAAAATGGACTGCAGCAAAGTGGCAAAGTCTCCTGTGGTCAGACGAGTCCAAATTTGACATTCTTGTTGGAAATCATGGTTGTAGTGTCCTCTGGGCTAAAGAGGAGAAAGACCACCCCTCCTGTTATCTATGTTCAGTTCAAATCCAGCATCTCTGATGGTATGGGGATGCATTAGTGCATATGGTGTGGGACACTTGCTTGTTTTAAAAAGCACACGAATGCTGAAAGGTATATAAAGGTTTTACAGCAACATATGTTCCCCTCCAGACAACATCTATTCCAGGGAAGGCCTTGTGTAATTCAGCAGGACAATGCAAAACCACATACTGCAGCTATTACAACAGGATGGCTTCAGAGTAGAAGAGTCCGTGTGCTGAACTGGCCTGCCTGCAGTCC
Organism: Gymnothorax javanicus; assembly: GCA_029692085.1. Taxonomy (NCBI): domain Eukaryota; kingdom Metazoa; phylum Chordata; class Actinopteri; order Anguilliformes; family Muraenidae; genus Gymnothorax; species Gymnothorax javanicus. The sequence goes on from CM056201.1 coordinate 84,824,774, forward strand.
TGATCTTTCACCGATTGAGAACATTTGGCATATAATTAAACGAAAAGTCCGTCAAAGGAGACCCAAAACTCTCCAGCAGCTGGAAACATGTATTAAACAAGAGTGGGATCAAATTCCAATGGCTTAACTCAAGAAACTTGTCTTCTCAATGCCCAGGAGTGACGTGCCGTCGGAGGTCAGTTAGGGTAGGCAGAATCCTCACCGTTAAACAAATGATAACACTATTACTTTGCTTGATTAGCAATCTGAGGATTGATTAACTAATTTACAAGACTAAACAGCAGAATGGCATGCCAGTTCCATCCACGACATTGTTGCTCAGTGCATCGCACTTAAAATGCTCACGAGACAGCAAGTTTGGTCATATTTGCTTAGAGGAAGCTAACGCAATGCCATTAACAAATATTAAAACCTTTCTTTTGCGGCGTTCAATGTGTGGTCAATATGTTTACGATAATATTTCCCCCCTTAAACACGTACTTTTTAATGCCAATTTTAAAAAATAGGGAGCTTATTTTCAGTTTTCTTTGATAATCCGATAAACAAAAGATCAAAACAATATACAGAATTACCGAGAGAGTTGAGATTTTTTTCCTAATTATTAAGATTTACTTCCTTGCAGTCTCAAATCAAAGCATAAAGGTAAATTAATCTTTTCGTCACTATCACCTCTTCACCTCTTGACAATCAGTCATAGTACATGGAAACAGGTTGGCAAAATCTAGTGATAAAAAAGGAGAAGTCACTGCCTACCCTGACTGCACGTCTCTGATGCCCAGACGCCTCCACTCTGTGTTAAAAAGAAGAGGGGATGCTACATCATGGTAAACAGGCCCCTGTCCCAACTTTTTTGAGGCCTGTAGCAGCCATCAATTTGAAATCGGCGCATTTTGAGAATAAAATTGTAAAATTTCTCAGTTTCAACATTTGCTATGTTATCTCTGTTCTATTGTGAATAAAATAATGGCTGGTGTGATTTGAAAGTCATTGCGTTTTGATTTTATTCACGATTTACAATTTGTCCTAACTATTTCGGAATTGGGGTGGTATTTTTCATCAGTGTTCATCCAATATTGTCATGGTAATAGCATATAATTTGTTAATAATGTGGTCCAATGAAATTTGCTCTTAAAAGCATTCAATTAAAGCCTACATGCAACACATTTATTTTGGGCGGACTTTAGTTGTACGTGCTCATGTTGATATTACTATGGAATTGTCCAAATAAATCCGCTTTCATCTGCCTCGACTGGACTTGCTATTTAGAATCATGCAAATGCAACAACGAAATGAAAATCCTTAATATACGTAGTTAAACCATCTGGTGTGGTGTTCTGCCAATTATGGTGAACATTTTATGGCAAGATTGTGTAGTGGGTTGCGCTGTTGTCTCGCAGAAGGTTGTGGGTTTGAATGGGGTCTTTCTTGGCGTGTTCTCCTTGTGTTAGTGTGGGTTTCCTCGTGGTACTCTGGTTTCCTCCCCCAGTCCAAACTAATGCCTGCCTAGGTAATTGGAGACTGTAAATTGCCTATAGGTGTGAGTGTGTCAGTGATTAGTGCGTAATCGCTATGTTGGAATGGCAAACTGTCCTGGGTGTGTTCCTGCCTCTCGCTTATTGCATGTTGGGATAGTCTCCTGTTCACGGCCACGACCCTGAGGAGGAAGAAGTATGTTAGGTAATGAATTGATTATTTATTTATTTTTTAACTGGTTATGTAGGGTATACTACTGGCCAAAATATTACGAACATCCAGCATTTTTCGGAATTTTGCTTGTTTTTCTTAACTTAAAGTACATTTTCAGCAACGACAAAAAACAGAATAACAGAGAAACGCATATCTTCACGAGGAATGTGCACAATTATTTGCTAAGAGATATGCACATTTAAATTCGACTTTCTACAAGGTACCCTCCCTTTGCCTTTATTACTGCCTGACGTATCCTAGGCATTCTTTCCAGCAGGTTAAGGAGAGAACTTCCTGGTAACTCATTCCAGGCTTTTGAGAGTTCCTTCTTGAGCTCTTTTGAACTTGATGGGCACACTTCTATGACTGTCCGGTCAAATTCAGCCCACAGCAACTGAATGGGTCACAAATCTGGTGACTGTGGGGGCCACACTATCCTCTGAAGCACTCTGGCTTCTTCCTTTTTTGTCAAGATATCTTTGGCACATCTTGGAGGAGTGATTGGGGTCATTGTCCTGCTGAAGCACGAAGTTCTGACCAACCAGTCTGCTGACGTTAATGCCTAGGTCCCACTAGGGATTGCGATGGTTTGCAAGGCATTCCCGATGGAAAAAGTGAGAATCGCAATGCATCGCAAACACATTTGCCGAACATTTGCAGAATATGCGCGACGTTAAGCACGAAAGTGTCACAGGCAAATTCTAGCCATCGCAATGGATCACGAGTGGATCGCAAAAGCCCGAAAAATTTCAAAGCCTGCTTTGAATTTTTTTTTGCGAACCATTCGCGACGTTTTCGTCTCAAAAGTTGCCGCAGAATGTTCGCCGAATGTTTGCCGACGGTCGGCGAATGTATGCGCAGCATCGGTGAACCATTCGCCACACTTTCAAAACTGAAGAAGTGTCGGCGACCCTCGCCGAACTATTGCCAAACATTCGGCGAACCTTCGGCAAACATCGCAGAACATTTGCCGATATGTCGCCAACAGTTGGCGAACATTCTTGGTGATGGTCCCCCGAAGCAACGCCGGTCATCGGTGACTGTCGCCGATGCGGTTGGCCCTTTCGTATACGGTCGTCATGTTCCCAAAAGGTCGTCATGCTCTCAGAGATATAAAAAACTAGAGTGGAAACGTCATTGGCTGGACCAAAGTGTACACGGCAGAATTGCTCTGCCATCTTGTCCAGTGAGGCACATGTAGCCTGAACAGTACACATGGGTGTTGACAAATTATTATTTTTTGGATGGGGACTTGTTTTCCGTGTTCTTTTTTTTATCTTTTCACACTTAAAAAAGAACACGAAATAAAGAATTGTAAATCAACAATATTTACGCTCCATTATTTGGCAAAGCTAAAGAATAAGCTCTCTGCGATTGCCTTACCTTTTATATTATCGCTCAGTTACCTACGTTTTCGTTTCGTTCAAAGAAAAAAGCGTTCGATCCAGCTGTGCCTGTGAGTCTGACTCAGGTCTAAACCTGGAAGAAACTAGTCGTTATGTGCATATATGAATTTATGCTTTGTGTATTACGATCGGAACAACTTCATTCTGAAGTGTTCATAGCCTACCTACTTGTTGTCTTCATTTAATCCGTCTTTGCCTAGACACAATGGATAACAGGATGATTTTGCGTGTTAATAAATAAACGAATAAACTGAAGCCTTTTTTGCCAGGTAGTTTAACTGGCACCTTTTTGCCAGTTATTTTAACTGTAATTTTACAATAAGTTTACCACGCAGTTCAGTGCATGTTCAGTGTAAACCACGGTTAAATGCGCGAAGTACTCCTCTTACAGTTAAAATGACAAGGGGACAATGCGTTAATTTAACGGTTAAATTCAGTCAGTTTATAACAGTGTAGGAAAGCTGAACTTCATTTCGTTGCTCTTTTGCGACTGCGTATGTGCATGGTGCGAACCAGCTTGACTGGTATACACGAGTGCTTTTGAATGGAAATGCATTGTGATGGGACTAGACATTTTGTCCGATGTAAGCGAAAATCCGTCATATAAAATCCGATATATTCGATGTTTATTTAATGGAAAAACATTACAGAATTTTTTTAAAATTATTTTTTAATTTATTTATCAGGGACAATGTGGAAAAAACATTAAGCTCAGCAGAGTAGATGTTCCAGATTCTATCTTCTTTAGCTAATTTCCATATGTTGTCCACAATACTCATTCAATAACAGCTTCCATCACATGCATTCATTATTGTTGCCTACATTCAGAAATTAAGTGCTACACACACACACACACACACACACACACACACACAAATACAACCCCAATTCCGAAATAGTTGTGACAAAGTGTAAATTGGGAATAAAATCAAAATGCAATGACTTTCAGATCACGAGCCAATATGTAATTTACAATAGAACATAGATAACATTTCAAATGTTGAATCTGAGACAGTTTACATTTTTATCCACAAAAATTAGCTTATTTCAAATTTTCTGGCTGCAATAGGTCTCAAAAAAGTTGGGACACAGGCAAAAGAGGGCTGAAAAAGCAATTAATATATTAGAGAATCAGCAGAAAGAACATTTAGCAAGTAATTAAGTTAACTAGCATCAGGTGTGTAACATGATTGGCTATAAAAGGGATGTCTTAGAGAGGCTGAGTCTCTCAGAAGTAAAGATGGCCAGAGGCTCTCCAACCTGTGAAGGCTTGCGTAAAAAAAAATTGTGGAATACTTTAAAAACAATGTTCCTCAACATCAAATTGCAAAGCCTTTGAAGGTCTCATCATCGACAGTGCATAAAATCATTAAAAGATTCAGAGAAACTGGAAACATCTCTGTGCATAAGGGACAAGGCTGAAGACCTTTACTGGATGCCCGTGATCTTCAGGCCCTCAGACGCCACTGCATCACTCACCGGCATGATTCCGTCATTGACATTACTAAATGGGCCCAGGAATACTTCAAGAAACCACTGTCTGTAAACATAGTCCGTCTTGCCATCCACAGATGCCACCTAAAACTCTATCATGCAAAAAGGAAGCCATTGTTGAGCATGATCCAGAAGTGCCGCCATGTTCTGTGGGCCAAGGCTCATTTAAAATGGACTGTAGCAAAGTGGCAAAGTGTCCTGTGGTCAGACGAGTCCAAATGTGACATTCTTGTTGGAAATCATGGGCCTTGTGTCCCTCCGGCTAAAGAGGAGAAAGACCACCCCCGTTATCAGCGCTTCAGTTCAAAAGCCAGCATCTCTGATGGTATGGGGATGCATTATTGCATATGATGTGGGACTCTTACATGTTTTAAAAAGCACCATGAATGCTGAAAGGTATATAAAGGTTTTAGAGTAACATATGCTCCCCTCCAGATGACATCTCTTCCAGGGAAGGACTTGTGTATTTCAGCAGGAACAATGCAAAAACACATACTGCAGCTATTACAACAGCATGGCTTCAGAGCAGAAGAGTCCGTGTGCTGAACTGGCCTGCCTGCAGTCCTGATCTTTCACCGATTGAGAACATTTGGCGATAATTAAACAAAAAGTCCGTCAAAGGAGACCCAAAACTCTCCAGCAGCTGGAAGCCAAAACAAGAGGGATCAAATTCCAATGGCTAAACTCAAGAAACTTGTCTCCTCAATGCCCAGATGCCTCCACTCTGTGTCAAAAAGAAGAGGGATGCCACACCATGGTAAACAGGCCCCTGTCCCAACTTTTTTTGACACCTGTAGCAGCCATCAAATTTGAAATGAGCTCATTTTGTAGATAAAATTGTAAAATTTCAGTTTCAACATTTTCTATGTTATCTTTGTTATATTGTGAATAAAATACTAGCTGGTGTGATTTGAAAGTCATTGCATTTTGATTTTATTCACAACTTACTTTTGTCCCAACTATTTGGGGTTGTATGTTTGTATATTGTGTGTGTGTGTGTGTGTGTGTGTGTGTGTGTGTGTGTGTTGCACTTAATTTCTGAATGTAGGCAACAATAATGAATGTATGTGATGGAAGCTGTTATTGAATGAGTATTGTCGACAACAGATGGAAATTAGCTAAAGAAGATAGAATCTGGAACATCTACTCTGCTGAGCTTAATGTTTTTTTTCACACTGTCCCTGATAGATAAATAAATAAATAAATAAATAAATAAAAATTCTGTAATGTTTTTCCATTAAATAAACATCGAATATATCGGATTTTATATGACGGATTTTCGCTTACATCGGACAAAATGTCCAGTCCCGTCACAATGCATTTCCATTCAAAAGCACTCGTGTAGGCCTATACCAGGCAAGCTGGTTTGCACCATGCACATACGCAGTCGCAACAGAGCAACGAAATGAAGTTCGGCTTTTCTACACTGTTATAAACTGACTGTATTTAACCGTTAAATTAACGCATTGTCTCCTTGTCATTATGCCTCGGTGTGCGCATGCGCACAGCGAGCATACGGTACTCAGTCTGTGTATTTGTTTGTTTGTCTGTCTGTTACCATCATAACTGCGACAGCGTGTGCATCCAAGCTAAAGTAACAATGCCAACGAAAGTGACAAACACTGTTCTCTTGATTTTAAATGTGCCAGAATTTTGAAAAGGATTCAGTTCAAGAGCTCGGTTATTTGTTATTTGCTTACCATGTTTGTTCTTTTACTTTAGTACATGTACTTGAACTATATGCAAGCACAACAGAGTATAGTAGCACTACTTATAGTACATGTACTACAATTTCAGTATACTCTTTGGAAGAGATACCAACACAAACCTAGTATCATGTTTAGCTTGCTTTTTATGTTACTTTCAACTTTTACACAGTAGATCACATGATGCACACTTGGTGCTTTCATTTTGATTTTTTTTAACCGTTTTACACTTCATGAACTGTTTTGTAGTATACAAAATTTGTGACATAAAAGTTAAATGAACCCACATGATTTTGGCACAAGGACCGCACTCATTGACTGTTTATGTTATTCATGTGCTTTTATTTACGTTATACTGTAAACATTGTACAAAAAGTAGTGGCTGCATCAATACACACGTGAAAAGAAAGCACCTCTGGTGCTTTCATTGTAACTGGCATCTTTTTTGTAGAGTAGTTTTAACTGTAATACATGTACTATAAAAGCTACTTACCACCTGTGTTCAGTGCATGTTCAAGTGTAAAACAAACATGGTTAAATGCGTAGCTCTTGAACTGAATCCTTTTTCAAAATGAAATTTAAAATCAGAGAACAGTGTTTGTCACTCGTTGGCATTGTTACTTTAGCTTGGATGCACACGCTGTCGCAGTTATGATGGTAACAGACAGACAAACAAACAAATACACAGACTGAGTATCAGATGCTTCAGGCATAAAAAAATACACAGACTGAGTCATGATGCTCGCACACCGAGGCATAATAATTACCTGGCAAAAAAGGCTTCAGTTTATTCGTTTATTTATTAACACGCAAAATCATCCTATTATCCATTGTGTCTGGGCAAAGACGGATTAAATGAAGACAACAAGAAGGTAGGCTATGAACACTTCAGAATGAAGTTGTTCCGATCGTAATACACAAAGCATAAATTCATTTATGCATGTAACGACTAGTTTCTTCCAGGTTTAGACCTGAGTCAGACTCACAGGCAAGCTGGATGCGAACTCTTTTTCTTTGAACGAAACAAAAACGTCGGTAACTGAGCGATGATATAAAGGTAAGGCAATCGCAGAGCTTATTCTTTAGCTTTGCCAAATAATGGAGCGTAAATATTGTTGATTTACAATTCTTTATTCGTGTTCTTTTTTAAATGTGAAAAGATTAAAAAGAACACAGAAAACAAGTCCCCCACCCAAAAAATAATTTGTCAACACCCATGTGTACTGTTTAGGCTACATGTGCCTCATTGGACATTTATACATACACAAGATGGCAGAGCAATTCTGCCGTGTACACTTTGGTCCAGCCAATGACGTTGTCCACTCTAGTTTTTTTTTTATATCTCTGAGAGCATGATGACCTTTTGGGAACATGACGACCGTATACGAAAGGGCCAACCGCGTCGCCGATTTATCGCACAATGTCATCCCTTCCTTCGGCGAACAATCCCAAGAGCAAATTATAATGGGACTGCTCCACTTTTTTTGACCATTTTGTCACGCACAATCGCAAGGCATCGCCAAACTTTTCCACATTTCCCCATTGGCGACCATCGCAAAATGCTAAATCCCTAGTGGGACTGAGCCATAAGGTTTGCCAACAACAAAGTACAATCAGTTTGACCAACAAGTTTTACAAAAAAGTTATTATTGGCAAAGCTATAAACCCATGTCTGTGGGGCTCTAATCCAGCCCAAGGAGGAATAAGTGTTGAAAGTTGAATTTCAAGGTGTACAGTTGTTAGCAAGCAATATTTTTAGTCAATACAAGTATCCCTTTGGCATTTTGTTTGCTTTTGTTGCTCAAAATTAACTTTAAGATGACAAAAACCTGCCAAATTCTGAAAAATGCAGGCTGTTCATAATTTTTTGGCCTGTAGCATATGTGTCAAAGAACAACAGGTGATGCAAGAATGCATGCGCCAGTTGGTCTTAGGAATAAGAGCACAGTGAGATAAATTTGACAAATAATGTTCAAAAAATAGTCTCAAATGAATGCATTTACTGTTTCAGCAAACTTTGAACTATCATTTGCCCTGAAGTTAAGTGCCATACCACTAGGCTTACAATCAGAGGGACCCTCAAGTACCTACAGTTATTTTAAGAGAAGCTCTTATTCTGTGGTTTAAGCAGAAATGTCAGCTTTGGGGCTGTTATTGCCATCCTCTGGAGCTTCAGCTGAATTCATACAGTGTTTGTATTGATTTTGTGGCTTATATTATCAAATATGTGGGGGTTAGGAACATGATTTCTTTTATATTTTGTTCTGTGTTGTTTTCCTGGGTTTCCACTTTCCTTCACCGCTGAAATAGTAATTTTAATTCACTGAACTGTGATCGAATTACTATCGTTATTTTTATTGTTTAAAAATAAAGGCCTCCCAGAAGAGGAAATATACCTAACTAAAACCTTCAAGTGTGTTGCCATACTCGGTGAACAAAGTCTTTTTTTAAAATGTATGTTGGCATTTAAGAATGTAAACTAACATGAAGTGGCAGGATAGCCTTGTCGGGTTGCTTGAGCAGCAAACGCAGAGTTTTTGGACTTGATGTGGAGAGATGAGGTTGAAAAGAACTTCATCTTTGGGCTCTTGAGCGAGGCCTTTAACCCTGAAACAGTTCTAGAGGGTTTAACCCAGTTTTTCTCTCCACCTCCCTGCTCGCAGCTGTTCACTCTGGCATTTCTCCCAGGGTATATTGAAAAAGAGAATCGTGCTCTCAGTGGAGCTTCCATGTTTAAGTAAAAACTAAAAAAGGAAATAAATCTTTAGAGCCGTCTCTCCGTGCCCGGGTCCCAAGCGGCCACAAGGTGTTCTCGTTTTCCTTCTAATTCGGCACTTAATTGATCGCTTAATGTAAGCAGCACATTACACGGTTTATTAGGCCTTATCTCAGCTGGTTTCCTGGGTCTGAGTGTGTCGGCAAATTTAAGCTGAAAGCAGTTTGGAACAGATCCTGCAGCTTGCAAGAATCTGGGTTGAGGTGGGTTTAAATGGAGGTGGCAGGTGTTACCTGTAAAGAGCCGGTGTTGGCACTGGTCATTGTGCAGTAGCACACCTGATTTGGGTGATCTTTATTGTTTTCCTGGACGAGAAGTGGAGGATACTATGCATCGGCAATCGTCGAGCCGCGTCCACAGTGATTTGCTTGTGAGCGCTCAACAGCTCACAGTTCTTTATGGATTCATGTCATATTTTCAATTCAATTCAATTCAATTTTATTTGTATGGCGCAGACAGACTGTCACAAAGATGCTTTACAGTGAGAAAATGAATAACTAAATGAATGAATGAATAAATAAAAGGGGCAGTGCCCAGCCTAATCCCCACTATTGCAAATGAGGCAAAATACTCCCAGTAGGGAGAAACGGTGGTGAGAAAAAACATGGAACTTATGTGCGGTAAGGTTACAAAGTCTATAGATTTTGGGAACGATTGATATAGGGGTCCGGGAATACACGTCGATCAGCGGGTGACTGACTGACTAGTTTAATATCCTAATTACAACCCCAATTCCGAAATAGTTGGGACGAAGTGTAAATTGTGTGAATAAAGTCAAAATGCAATGACTTTCAGATCACGAGCCAATATGTAATTTACAATGGAACATAGATAACATTTCAAATGTTGAAACTGAGACATTTTACATTTTTATCCACAAAATGAGCTCATTTCAAATTTTCTGGCTGCAACTGGTCTCAAAAAAGTTGGGACACAGGCAAAAAAGGGCTGAAAAAGTAATTAGTATATAAGAGAATCAGCTGAAAGAACATTTAGCAAGTAATTAAGTTAACTGGGATCAGGTGTGTAACATGATTGGTTATAAAAGGGATGTCTTAGAGAGGCTGAGTCTCTCAGAAGTAAAGATGGCTAGAGGCTCTCCAACCTGAGAAGGCTTGCGTAAAAAAATTGTGGAATACTTAAAAAACAATGTTCCTCAACGTCAAATTGCAAAGGCTTTGAAGTTCTCATCATTGACAGTGCATAACATCATCAAAAGATTCAGAGAAACTGGAAAAATCTCTGTGCGTAAGGGACAAGGCCGAAGACCTTTACTGGATGCCCGTGATCTTCGGGCCCTCAGACACCACTGCATCACTCACCGGCATGATTCTGTCATTGACATTACTAAATGGGCCCAGGAGTACTTCAAGAAACCACTGTCTGTAAACACAGTCCGCCGTGCCATCCACAGATGCCACCTAAAACTCTATCATGCGAAAAGGAAGCCATTGTTGAGCATGATCCAGAAGTGCCGCCATGTTCTGTGGGCCAAGGCTCATTTGAAATGGACTGTAGCAAAGTGGCAAAGTGTCCTGTGGTCAGACAAGTCCAAATTTGACATTCTTGTTGGAAATCATGGGCGTCGTGTCCCCTGGGCTAAAGAGGAGAAAGACCACCCCTCCTGTTATCAGCGTTCAGTTCAAAAGCCAGCATCTCTGATGGTATGGGGATGCATTAGTGCATATTGTGTGGGACACTTGCATGTTTTAAAAAGCACTATGAATGCTGAAAGGTATATAAAGGTTTTACAGCAACATATGCTCCCCTCCAGACAACATCTATTCCAGGGAAGGCCTTGTGTATTTCAGCAGGACAATGCAAAACCACATACTGCAGCCATTACAACAGCATGCCTTCGTAGTTGAAGAGTCCGTGTGCTGAACTGGCCTGCCTGCAGTCTTGATCTTTCACCGATTGAGAATATTTGGCGCATAATTAAACGAAAAATCCGTCAAAGGAGACTCAAAACTCTCCAGGAGCTGGAAGCCTGTATTGAACAAGAGTGGGATCAAATTCCAGTGGCTAAACTCAAGAAACTTGTCTCAATGCCCAGACGCTTCCACTCTGTGTTAAAAAGAAGAGGGGATGCTACACCATGGTAAACAGGCCCCTGTCCCAACTTTTTTGAGACCTGTAGCAGCCATCAAATTTGAAATGAGCTCATTTTGTGGATTAAATTGTAAAATTTCTCAGTTTCAACATTTGCTATCTTATCTCTGTTCTATTGTGAATAAAATACTGGCTGGTGTGATTTGAAAGTCATTGCGTTTTGATTTTTTTCACAATTTACACTTTGTCCCAACTATTTCGGAATTGAGGTTGTAGTTGAATCAGAGGTTATAGTGCTAGAAGACAGTGTAGTGCTTTGCATTGAAAAAAATAATAAAAACTTGGCCAATTACCTGATGGTTGCAGGTTCCATACCAACTGCTGTTTTGCATGTATGTTAATTTGGTGCTCAGCTTAATCTAGATTGCAGCATTATAAATCTAGCTCCATAAATATTGTTACCTTATTAGAATGATACATATTCAGAAATATTTTTGAAGTCTCCCAGGACAAGAGCACTGTTAAAGAGAGAAATTTGGATGGGGGTTTGAGTCTAATTAGGAATGGGCCTGTGTGGGTGCACGTTTCTATTCTTGCACTGTGGAACTTGATTCTGCTCCAGTCTTGATTGAAGAAAATGATTGGTTAGTCCTCGGCTGAAACAAGAAAACCTGCAAACGCACCAGTTTTACTCGGTACAGAGTTCAATGGCTGAACGCCTGTGGTTTCTAATCAGGACCTGAGATTATGAAGGACAAGACACAGCGTTGGAATCTGTGGGATATTGACTGCACCACTCTATCTAATGCAGACCTCTTTCTGTGATAGTTGGGGTGTAGCAGAGTGGGGGGGGGTTTGGAAACATGCAGCCCCATACTATGTTATTCTGCACTTTTTCTGAGCCAAATATTAGGGACATAGATTAAAAAAATTATTTGCAGACCCCCCTCCTTTTCTTAACTGCCCTCCACACTTTCAAAATCACTCCAATGCCCTTGGGTCAGTGCATCCCATTAGAGCCAAGTGGGGCTCCTGTTGTGGCCCTAGTAGCTCGACAACCTGCCATCCCTGAGGTATGGGGAGGTGACCTCCACGCAGGAAGCCATCAACTGTGTCTATTGTACATGTGATTCATTTGGAGTTCGATGGAAAAGATTCTCGTGACGCCTGTTTAAGTAAGGACAGCCAGAAAATGGAAAGTTATGAGAATGATCCAGTGAATGCTCAATGCCTGCAGACATATGCAGATATTCACAAACACTGTACCTGCCCACACGAGTTCATGTATAATCTCTCACGCGTGCACACATGCACACATGTTCATGTATAATCTCACACACACGTGCGCGCGCACATGCGCACACACACTCCGAGGATCATCCGTAATGAAGCAGCCTCTTTGAAGCACTCTGCTGCATGGCAGAGCGGCCATGCGGACTCCTGCTTTGGCAGGCTTACATCATGCTGAGACTGAGAGGTGCAGTGTGCCCATCTGTGGGGATTCATGTCTGTAATTAACCAGCCATCACAAGAAATCAATCTCCTCCTCATCCGCTCTCTCTGCTTCTCTCTCAAATTCAGACTCATGCAACCTTCATAGGCATGACCACGTGATAGCATTTCACTGCCAAAGAATAACCAGATCAACATGAACCAACAATATGACCTATATCTATGCGGGATAATAAAGGAATAAGCCCCGAGAAGCAGTGGGTTACAGTGATTCTACAACGGCGGAGGGGCGTTATAAGGCACGCGCAGCGGAGTGCCTTAGTGCCCCTCCGCCGTTGTAGAATCACTGTAACCCACTGCTTCAAGGGGCTTATTGCTTTTATAAAACGGTTACCCTACATAAAGCCCATAAAATAAACACACAAGAAAAAAAAATCAACAATTTATTGCTAATACTGAAATAGCGAGCTAGTTAGCAACATAGCTAGCAAGCTAAAGTGATATCGAACTCTATAATGCTATAGCTAGCTAGGTAGATAGCCAACTGGTAAGCAGGCTAAAAGGCTAAACTTCGCTAACACTGAAATGGCGAGCTAGTTAGCAACCTAGCTATAGAGTTCGATATCACTTTAGCTTGATAGCTAGGTTGCTAACTAGCTCGCTATTTCAGTGTTTCTATAATGCTATAGCTAGCTAGGTAGATAGCCAACTGGTTAGCGGGCTAAAAGGCTAAACTTCGCTAACATTGAAATAGCGAGCTAGTTAGCAATCTAACGTCTTGAAACAAACGCAACCTAAGGAGTCAGTTGAGCGCAGAGTAGTTGGTTGCTAGGCTACGCACGCAGGGATATTTTGTGCTGCGGTCTGCCTCAAAATGCAGTGGGTTACATTGATTTTATACCGGCACGGAACGCGGCTCAGCCAATCACATTTAAGGATGGGAAGCACCAGTTTTATGATAATGATTTTAGGGTGCTTGTGCCCACTGTAATGGGGGAAGGGTTGGATGGGCTTAAATAAAATACTGGTGTTGGCATAGTTGGTAATAACCGACATAAAGGTCCAAAATAAGCATATAATGAATTAACAAGCTAAATGTTAATGTGTATGAAAATCTAGTCTATCCCTCTCCTCTCCTTCTCTGTTGCTCCCTCTCTCACTCCCTTTGTTGCTCCCTCTCTCACTCCCTCTGTTGCTCCTTCTCTCACACCCTCTGTTGCTCCCTCCATCTCTCACTCCCTCTGTTGCTCCCTCTCTCACTCCCTCTGTTGCTCCCTCTTTCATTCCCTCTGTTGCTCCTTCTCTCACTCCCTCTGTTGCTCCCTCTTTCATTCCCTCTGTTGCTCCCTCTCTCACTCCCTCTGTTGCTCCCTCTCTCTCACTCCCTCTGTTGCTCCCTCTCTCACTCCCTCTGTTGCTCCCTCTCTCTCTGTTGCTCCTTCTCTCACTCCCTCTGTTGCTCCCTCTTTCATTCCCTCTGTTGCTCCCTCTCTCACTCCCTCTGTTGCTCCCTCTTTCATTCCCTCTGTTGCCCTCTCTCTCCCTCTGTTGCTCCCTCTTTCATTCCCTCTGTTGCTCCCTCTCTCGCTCCCTCCCCCTCTCTCGCTCCCTCTGTTGCTCCCTCTCTCCCTCCCTCTGTTGCTCCTTTTCTCACTCCCTCTGTTGCCCCCTCTCTCTCTCTCCCTCTGTTGCTCCCTCTTTCATTCCCTCTGTTCCTCCCTCTCTCGCTCCCTCTGTTGCTCCCTCTCTCACTCCCTCTGTTGCTCCTTTTCTCTCTCCCTCTGTTGCCCCCTCTCTCTCACTCCCTCTGTTGCCCCCCCCCCCTCTTTCACACTCCCTCTCTGTTACCCTCTCACTCTCTCTCCTCTCTCTCCATCTCTGTTGCTCCCTCTCTCACACTCCCTTCTTCCCCATCTTTTTCCCACTCTCTCTGTTTCACACTTTTCTTACCCACTCTCTGTCTCTCCATCTCTCACTCAGTCTTTATAACAGTTTTTATCTGACCCCCATAGCAGCCTGTTTTCATTGGGCCATTCTGCAAGCATTTGAAAGGTTCCCAGTGCCTCTCTCATGTGAAACTCCTGTCAGTGCACACTGGGTGAATACTGTTATCCATCAGCACTCATTGTGTTACCCAATTATGTGCCCTCGACCTTTAAAATCCCAAAAGCTTGGAGAAACATTTCTTCTTTTGTTTGATCACTGACATGTCTAGGCAGACAGGAGTATTACTGATTAGATATTTGAATAGGTTCAGATATGTGACAACTGTGTGTCTTTGTGTCTTGTGTGTGCGTGCGTGCGTGTATGTGTGTGTGTGTTTACATGGGGACATTGTCCCCCTTGCTGCTCTGGATAGAGGTGTTTAAGTACTCTCTCAGTTCTCTCCCATATGCCAAAGTGGCTAACGGGGTGTTCCTGCTATTCGCTGACCTCCTTGCAAACAAACCACCTCAGTTCAGGTCACGGCCTGCGCCATCTGTCTCGCCCTCTTGCTGCGTGTGTGAACGCTGCGACCAGATGCTGCGTTACACTCCCGCAAATCCCTGCCAATCCTGAAATATTTACTGAACCGTGCGCAGTCGGTGTATTATATCCCTCCCGCACACAAAGGTTTGCTTCTGATGTGTTCTGCGTGCGTCTGTGCTCCTCATAATTACAAAGAGGATGAAGTCAGATTGACCAACTGTGACCTCTCCCTCTCACTCTCTCCTTCTCTCTCTCTCTCTCCTCTCCACTGCTCCCATCTCTCTTTCTGTCCCTCTCTCCTGTGCCCTGTTTCACAAATCTGGATTACAGTGTTAGCTGGATAACTAAAGTGAGTCAATTCTGATCCCTCGAAAATCCTGCATCGTGGACTGAAATTGAAAGAGCTGTTTGGGGATGTGGGGATTTATTCAGTACAGCTAACTCGGTAATCCTGCTTTGGGAAATTTCCCCCCTCGTATTGATGGCTTTTCTTGGTTATCTTGCATAGTTAGCAGCTGCGACAGCATGGACTGGTATTGTTTCCACCTTGTGAGATTGTGTGTGTGTTTGTATGTATCAGTATCTGTGCAAGTGTTCTTGTGTGTGTGATTATGGCAAAATGTGGTTCTGGAGAAACCTATTGTAGCCCAAACTTCCTCAAAAGTGGTTTTGAGTACTTTACCAGGTGTCTGTCTGTGGACAGATTTTGTCATCATGGCATTGACATAGCCATGCAAGTTGCATTCACGAAACTTTACTGGTGTGTAGTTCAGATTGCAGTGGAGGGAGAGTTTGAGGGTGGGTGTGGTCCAAGCAAGGGATCCGGAAGTGGGGGTGGGGGGGGGGTGGTTGGAAGCGTGGCTGGTGTGATCCAACTGCAAAATGCTATCTAGTTTAGCCCCTGGCTTCATGTGGCAATAGGAGGATGTTGTGTGCTGCATTTTGCAAACAGGCAAAAAAACTTGGCAGTCATTGCCTGAGTTTATTTCACTCTGGTTTGCCTCTCAGTCAAGGTGTGGGTATGTGGAGGTGGGTGGGGGGTGGGGGGTGTTGACAGTTTGTTGAGTGATGTACTCTTTGTAGATGTGTTCATTTACATGTTGCAACAATTTAGTCGAATGCTTGGACAAGGTACAACTCAACACAAATGGTTTATTGGTCCCAATGAGCCACTAATTTTGTCTATCTTTAGCAGCTCTGAAACCAGTTGATCACAAATGTGATAATCTCCACTGTATATAGATGCTGCTTTAGCCCCAGGATTGTCTGTCAACATCGCCACCATATTGGGCCGGGTAACTTGCCCTGACTCTCAGAGGACTTGACTGGATAAAAGATTTCCAACTTGGGGCTGGAGTCATTCCATGCCAAGTGGAAACGCTTAAGGTACTTTTTGGGCCATCATGGTCTCAGATTTTTCTCTAACTTTGTATATTTGTTCATTTGAACTCAAATGATGGGTATCTCCAATTTTTTCACAAACGGCCCACCGGTATGGATTTTATGGGCCTCTGAAAAAATAGCCTGTAGGGGGCACTTTTCAAAACATGCTGTAGAAAAAGTCTTATATCTTTGATTCCATGACAGATACAGATCTGGAAGGTGGCTTGATCCTTGATATGAACCTTGCTCTAGGCTGACAATCTTAAAGGTTGCTTGTATCACTGGTGAATGCCATGGAAATTAAGGTCAAAGTTGGGTTTCACAAAAATATTTTCCACTTTTTCAATCCTAATTACTCATTAATAGTTGGATGGAGTGATCAACTGATGCCAGGAACCTTTTATTTCAGATAGATTCTTGCCATTTCTATCAAAAAATCGAAAGGAAACATAGTAGTTATTCAGATTAACCCTTTCAAAGTTGGTCGCAGCTGAACAGAGCCCAAGTTTAAGGGCCTGGCCGGCCCCGGGGGAAAGTTGCACTGACACCACTTTGCACCTGAGCAGTGTCTAATGACCTGAATTACACTGCTATGGCCCAAAAATCCAGTATATAGGCCTGTTTCCCACCAAAAAGCTGGCCTAAAAAATTGTAAAAATCATTGTTTTTCTTTGCATTGAAATGTACATGGCAATGTACTATTATGTGCTGGGAATAAAGAAACCTGCTTGAACATCATGTGGGTTACTTTATTTGAGCTGAAAACCTGATATTGCTATTGCGATTGTAGTGACCTTATTAGGGTCATTCCATGCTAAGTGGAAACACACCTGGGCCATCATGGTCTTGGATTTTACTATACCTTTGTCTAATTGTTCATTTGGCCCAAATAATGGATATCCCTGATTTTTTTGCAAACTGCCCTGGTATTGGTTTTATGGACCTCTGAAGAAATGGCCTGTAAGGGGCGCTTTTCAAAACATGCTGTAGAAAAACCCTTATATCTCTGGCCCTATTACTGATACAGGTCTGGGGTTTGGATGGATTTGTAATAATAGGCTTCCTCTAGCACCACCATCATTTACAATGGTTGTATCTGTTCTGGTTTCCATGGAAACTGGGTTTGAATTTGGGCAAATTTGAGATTTTTCACTTTTTGTGTCCTTTTTTTGCAGTGAAAAAAGCCTATATACTGGGCCAATGGTGTTTTCCAGTATAATTCAGGTCATCTGACATGCAACAGGTGCAAATTCATAATGATGCAACTTTTCCCCGGGGATGGACAGACCCTTGAACTTGTGACTTTTTCTGTTGTAAGCAACTTTGAAAGGGTTAATCTGATAAGCTATTATGTCCTGCTTCAACCCTTCAACTGCCTGCTCGACCTTTTGGTAGAGCACATTTTGAGTCACTTTATTTAACTGAAAGATGTGTCGAACTTGACCTGATTGAGATATCTCTTACACTTGTTTGTGGTATGTTATGCTGAAAAAAAAATCAAATCAGTTAAGTTTAACACTTCTTTCGACTTCAGACAGTGACTCAAAGTTTGCTTCACCTAAATGTTGAGCGGGCAGTTAAAGGATTAATTTTCTGATAAAAGTGTCAACGATCTATCTGAAATAAAAAGTTTCTTTTGTCGCTTTGTCAGCATCACCAGTAATTGGTGAGTAATAAGGGTGCAAAAAGTGGAAAAAATCTCAAATTTGTCCAACTTAAAACACAGTTTCATTGGAAACAAGAACAGATACAACCATTGTAAATGATGGTGGTGCTAGAGGAGGCCTCATATTACAAATCCATCCAAACCCCAGACCTGTGTCAGTAATAGGGCCAGAGCTATAAGGGTTTTTCTACAGCATGTTTTGAAAAGCGCCCCCTACAGGCCATTTCTTCAGAGGTCCATAGAACCAATACCAGAGGGCAGTTGGTGAAAAAAAAAAATCGGAGATATCTATTTTTTGGGCCAAAATGAACAAATAGACAAAGGTAAAGTAAAATCCAAGACCGTGATGGCCCAGGTGTGTTTCTACTTGGCATGGAATGACCCGCTGTACAATCTGGTGCAAAATCCAAACCAGATCTCAGCAATTACCTTTCATAGGTAAGACTGAATAATTTTTTTTGTTAGCATCTGCCCATTATAACATTACGTTGAGGGATGGCTGACTAACTTATTGGCCACCTGAGTCAGACAGCTAGCTCGTTAGCTATTACAGCTGAGACTTTGTTAGAAATCATATGGCATTCTAAATTTAACCTTTAACCATTTGTTGCATGACTCTTCTCCTCTTTGCCTTGTAAGGGTTTGATTACTTTAGTAACCACTGTATAACTAAGGGTTAAACTGAATTACCTGTAATTGAGATTTTCATCTAATGTAAGCTATTTTGGTGTTTTTCTCAGAACTTATGACAAGCTAATGTTACTTGTTTTGGCCGAGTAATTGACATGAATCTGACTGTAGTTAGCTTGATAGTTAATGTTAACACTTAAAAAGTTTCCATAGAGAAAGAGCTGATGAGGCTGTGGCAAGGTAGTGGTTGAAGGGAATTTTTTACTGCCTGTGTCCTTCATGCTCTGCAATGAGGACTTGAAGCTGGAGGACTTTGATAGGACAGGGCAGACGTCAAGGATTAGAAATGGAGCGAAACATCTTCAGTTTTACAACTTTGTGAAACACTACTCTTTTGAGCATCTAGCAGTGATCGTAGCCTAACTGCCGAGATTCTGAAGAAAGAACTTTTCATACTCCATGTACAAACCTCAATTCCAATAAAGTTGGGACCTTCTGTAAAATGTGAATAAAAACAGAATACAGTGATTTGCAAATCCTTTTCGACCTATATTCAATTGAGTATACTACAAAGACAAGGTATTTAATGTACAAACTGATATACTGTATTGTTTTTTTGGAAATATTCACTCACTTTGAATTTGATGCCTGGGGTTTGTAGATTATATTAACCTTTGAATATGAAAACAATGCATTGAAATCGGTTGAGAGATGTAAATGTTGTAGTTCTTTTTATCCAGGAAAAACCACAGCTCCCTGTTTACTTGCATTTGTTAAAAGGCTAGGCCTGCCTGGTCCAATGTGGCGGATGCATTGACCGAATCGCAGCAATCGACGAAGCAGCCGAAGCGACATCTATGTTTAAAAATTGATCTTCAGCCCTCGCATACAACTGACTTTATGTGACCTTTACGTTTGACCCCATGACCTCCGAAACCTAATCAGTTCAGCTACCCTCTGCGTGTAGTTACATGTCTGATTTGGTAAAAATCCCTCCTCTCCTTCAGTAGGCGAGTCATTTGTGTGACGCACGCACAGAGTCAGACAAGTGGAAAACTGCATGCTGTCACAGTGGGTGGCACTCAGCGGACAGAGGCATAAAAAGAAATGTATTCAAATGTCATTTTAAAAATTTGCATAGTATAATGGTTAATGGAAATTATGCCAAGGCTATGGAGTCTCAGTGGATTCAAATATAATTTTAATTGATTACAAAGAGTTATATTTGATGTAGTGTCGACTCATTTTGACCCGAACGCTTCGGGTGTTTCTGTACAGATCTTTCATATTCTGTAAGAGGTGGCGCACACAGTTTTGTGGAAATTTTCAAAGTGACTTTTCTCCAGTCCCTCTCCTTCATTTCGATGGCTTGTGTGTCGTTTAGCCTGCCTCGCCTGCCCCGCCGTGTGATTGAGCATGAATGTAACCCGTAGGAGTTCAAATGGGATAAGGGCCCCAGCAAAACGCCATTTATTTCTCATTTTATGGCCGGCTAGTGCTGTAACTGTTTGTCACAGTAACTGAAAACAAGAAGTTTGTTGTGCGCTGAAATTTCCGGAAGCCTTCGGGTGCAATATAAAATGTGGTTTTGTGTGAGCCTGCCGCCTGTCGAATGACTTGTGTTTTAAGTGGCTTTTTGGTCTAAGTTATGCAACACAGTGTCAGTGCCAATCAAATGCCACATACAGTGCAATTAGTGTTATTTCAGATATTGTACTATTGTGCATTTTAATTGACAAATAGTTTTATATAATGTCATAAGGACTATGGCTGGATTACGACTGCTCTCCGTACGGAGGGCTTGAAATACTCTGCCCTTTTGCTTGTACAAAGCTTTTCAGTGCACAAAAAATTAATCACCCCACCAATTATTTTTGTAAACCCAATATCATGCAAATTTTTTTGTTTTGCTTTTGCTCATAAAGGTTTGGCACATGCTTCAGATCTTAGTAAATCAGGCCCAAGATGTACCTGATATAGTTCAGATCTAAGAACCGTTATTTTATGCTTGTTGTACATATGATGTGCTTTAACCCCTCTGCACAAAAGACAAATAATGCCAAATATTTCCTGTTATGCATGAGCCTATGTAGGCTGTATAACTCATTATTTGTGTCAAAGAGACCGTGGAAAATTATTTTGGTGAAGAAAGACATTTGGAAAATCAATTACTGAATAATTTTGGAATTAAATTTCAGAATTTATGGAGGCCAGTGTCTATATCTGGGCAAAGGGGTCAATAGATTGGACAAGTAGTATTCTCAAATATACACATAAATAAATACATTTAAAAAAAAATAATAAATCATTGCAAGCATGTCTAATATGTTTGGGAGCATGCCTTGTGAGTGATACTGATCGAATGGTGATGTCTCTGGCCGCGTATGTGGAAGCAGAGATTTCTTTGCTGCCAGACGAAGGATGTTTCTCTATGGATAGCAAAAGTGATCTGAGTTCTGGTAAAGAATGGGGAATAAAGGACAGACTTCCCTTAACAATGTCTCTCTCACTCTCCCTCTTTCCCTGCATCACTGCCTGTCCTTCCTTTTTATCTCTCCAACCACCCGTTTAACTGTCTCCCTTTCTTATTTCCTTCATTTCACTCAAAATTTCAAATGGGAAAAAAATGTATTTTTGGCTTGACAAGGTCTAATGCTGCCAAAGCACATAAGGGTCATTCCATATGAAGTCAACCAGAGGTCCCTGGGTCACCGGCTCAGATTTGGCTCAAATTTATTTTGGGAGTACTTCTATATTCATAATGAACACTTGCAAAATTTTAGGGTCTTACTTCATGGGGTTTCAATGATATGGCCCCGAAAAATCAAGGGCCATTCCCGCGCTAAGTGCAAATGTTAATTTATAGGGATTTTGGAGGCCAATATTTTTGGAACAAATCATAGGTATGGGCTGTAAATTGCTACCCAGGGTAATTTGGGTCCATGCTTTCAGAATCTCTTCTCAAAATGTATCTATCTCTATCTCTTTTCATTTTCAAGATATTGGCCTCTCAAATATGAAATTGTTATTGGTGGAAATCAAAAATTCTGTTTTCAAGGGCCCCCTATGAGGCCAGGATTCCTTACAGAGGCTAAATTGTGCTGGATTCCTTCTATTTGAGGACAGGTCTGTCTCAACAAGGAAGATTGACTGCACCCAAGGCGTAATAGTGGAGTTAGGAGACCCTAAGAAGGACCCAGCTGAAAAAGTAACTTTTTTTTTTGTTTGTTTTTTGCCAATTTTGGATTGGCAAGTTCACTATGTGGGGAGTTACCTATGGTAATGAAACTTGTTCTACAGAAATGTGTATATCTTGGCTTTATTTGTTTAAAATTACAACTTGTTTTCCATCTCCTCACTTTTTAATCATGTTATCAAATATAGGTATTCTGGGGTGAAAATGCCCATTATTATCCCATTTGTTCTGCAACTAGAAGTTTTAAATACTTATAAGCTCAAATTTGTAACTCCGTTACCAACCAGTTTTTTGCCGTTTTTACCCAAAATAAATCAAATGAACAAAATGGGCTATTTTGTTTTTTGAAGTACTAGGGAAGACCTACACAAAGCCATTTAAATTGTTACTCTATCTTACTTAGTTTTGGAGCTATAATACAAAATACACCAATTTTGTAACTCTGTTACCGCGTGACCTGGCCCCTCTGTGTTTTTTGACTATTATGGAGACCTATAACTGTTTTTACCAAAGCTTTGTAGCATAAAAAGTCCTGGTGACTTCCCTGGTTGAGCGACTGGCGGACAGGTGTACGTCTTTAAGGGGCCGGCCTGTGAGTCGTTTCCTGCTTTAATGGACCATTGACTGTCATTCTTTAGGCCTCTAATTAAACAGCCTGTAATTCTGCAGAAATATTCATCTGAATCTCATTACTGAGAGAGCAAAACTGGAGAGCAGTGAAGGCACGGCAGAGGTTCATAATGATGTCAATTTCACCAGGGAAAATATAGTCCTCTATAATCACATATTACTGATTCAGGGAACTGAATTACTGAGGAAACCAGTAGATTATAAATGCCTAAATGAAGCTGTATCTGTAGAACTACAGTGAAGCTCTACAGTGAAGTATTTGGACTTTGATGAAGTATAAAAGGGCTGCAAGCCCCTCATGTTGCAAACAAAATTAATATAAATACACACAAATTAAATCTTGCAGTTTCCTCTTTTGCCTCATATTCACTTTTTTCTAATCCAGTGTCCCGGTGTACATCGCCATAATGCAAATGTGCCACTATGTAAATACTTATGCACTGCCCTGCATATTTTACAGTGTATATATTTGCACTTCCTGTTGCGCCCAATAATAATTAATTGGGCAGGAGACAAAGTAGTCCTAGTACGCTAAGACTGCTTTGTCTATTGGCCAATAAATTATCATGTTCAAGTAGCGGTATATTTGCTCTCAGTTCTCTCAGTTGTTTTGGGGCAGCATTTTCTCCGGTCTTGAATGTTTGGTTTGGACCTGTGCGAGGGCTTGGTCTTGAGCGTTTTGTCTGGTCTAGAGTGTTTACTCTGGTCTTTAGCATTTTGTTTGGTCTTCAATGTTTGGTCTGGTCTTGAGTCCCTTTAAAGAGGGAGTAATGACTTGAGGCTCCCGGAAAAATCTGGTCAATTGACCTATAGAGCCATTTTGTTTCCATTGCATTATTGGGTGCCATTTCAAAGTAATTAGTTCATATTTTTAAGGATACATCTTCAAAATTCATCAATATGATGGGTTGCTGTGCTCATGGGTGCAGAAATAGTTCAGAGGATTGCCACAAAATGTACCGGCTTTCTGCTGATCCCGAAAGAACTAAAATATGGTTTATAAGGTGCACTGTGAAGGATGGAAACTGACTTGTTCATCATTTATTTGTGAGGCAAGTCCATCCTCTAGTCTATTGTTTTATCTCCGCTTTGGACGAAACTGAATTATAAAACAGCATTTTGAAACCTTGGCAGTAGATGGTATGATGTAGCCCGCCAAGATTGGCAATATCAGAAAGAATCAGAAAGATGTTATTTATTGTCCTAAGTAATGTGAATAAGAAAATTCATTTAACCATCCCTCAAACGGTCACAGTTAGTGATGGGAGTTGTAGAATTTGGCTTGTGGTTGCATTTTTTTCTGCAGCAAATACCTTGGTTGCGGTTCTGGTTTCAGTTTTTGACATCTTTTAATGATGTATGGAAATGCCTTCCCATTAAAACAGGAAGGAGTGGACAGGCAGATGGGACTGCAGCACCCAACAGCACCTCTCTATCCGATGTCACTCGTATCCGCCGAACTGGGCATTGAGCAATGGCATGGGTAGTACTTCAGCAATACAGGCAGAGATTTAACTTTATCTGGCTCCAGCCATTCTGCAGGGGGCAGCTTGTGAAGCCGAGCCTGGTCAAAAGCCCTTAGTACTGGAGAAGCCAGGTGGAAGTCAGCTCCAGGTTTGGCGTCCTGGGATACAGGCAGGGGGCATCTGTAACCTTATTTGCTGGTCCATCCATCACTCTTACAGCAGAACATCGATTCTAAGTGCTACTTTAATGAGCTGGTCCAGATATTGAGGAAGGACATGGGTGGTCAACTCACCCTGAATCCGCTCTACCATGCTGAACAGATAGACATCATAAAGCACCCAGGAGTTCCAGCGTGAAAATACAGCCAGGGCATAGAAGTCTATGGAATAATCTGTCACTGCTTGATGATCTTTATGCTGCAGCTTCCAGGCGGCATCTTGTCAAGACCAAAACCAGTCAAGCACCTTCCTTAATTCCTCTGCAAAGGCATTTTAAGAGCACACAGCAGGATCGCCCACCTCTCAGCAGACGGCATTCCAGTTCCTGGCACTTCTAGCGAGGCGAGAGATGACAAATGCCACCCTGGGGCATTCGGTGGGGAAGGACAATGGTTGAGGTTCGAAGATCATTGAACATTGGGCTAGGAAACTACAGCAGGAGTTGGGATCACCATCATATGAGTTCAGAACCGCATAATATGGTTCCCAATGGATACGCAACTGGGTCGGTAGGTTAAGACGAAATTGAATTCTGTAAAGAAAGGGGACCAATGTGCTTACCTAGGATTTAGCCTCTTAGCTGCGGAGAGGTACTCCAGGGTGCGGTGGTCCATTTAGACAAGAAAGGGAAGCCAGGACACCTCTAGCCAACAGGCTCCTGTCACCGATGGAATAATTTTATCTCTGCAAGGGACAAGCAATGAGAAAAATGGGCACAGGGGTATAATTTAAAGTCCTCAATTTGCTGCGAGACGACAGCTCCAGTGGCCGCGATGGAGACATGGACCTCCATGAAGAATTAGTGCTGGGGATCCAGAAGATTGAGGACAGGAGTGGTGGTAAACAACCTCATTAGACGGTTAAAGGAGGAGGCTGCCTGAGGGTCCCAGGCAAAGGGAACTTTAATGGATGTTAGCTTGGTTAGCGGAGCAGAAACTGTGGACTTACCTTGAATAGATAGCCAATAGAAATAGGCAAACTTAAGGAAGCTTTATAGCTCCTTGCAATCTTTGGAGTCCGGCTAATCAAGTACAGCCTGTACCTCCTCACCACAAACCGTAGGAAGGAGACGGTTGTGTGATGGAATTTGCAGTTCTCCAGCTTCAGATACAACTGGTTCCCCACGACCTTTGGATGACCTAACAGACATGACAGGCATGATCCTTCAATGTTCGAGAGAAGACCAGTATATTGTATAGGTAAACAGACAAGCTGGGAGACCATGTCTTTGATGACATCATTTTTGAGGTTCTGGTGCACAGCGAGAATATTAGCAAGCCGGAACGGCATCAATAGATATTCATAATACGCAATAAGATGTTAAATGCTGTCATCCACTCATCCCCTTCCCATGTGTGCACCACATGGAAAGCATCACGCAAATCCAGCTTGGTAAAGAGGCTGCAGCCTTGGAGATTGGAGATTGGAGAATGCTGAATCCATTAAAATCCAGACAGCATTCCAGTTCCTGGCAAGTCTAGCGAGGCGAGAGATGACAAATGCCACCCTGGAGCATGCGGTGGGGAAGGACTATGGTTGAGGTTGGAAGGTCATTGAACACTGGGCTAGGAAACTGCGGTAGGAGTTGGGATCACCATCGTATGAGTTCAGAACTGCATGATATGGTTCCCGATGGGTACGCAACTGGGGGACGATCTACTGCTGGAAGTTACTGGCAGCTTGAGTGGCGGAGGCAAAGTCCCTTGACACGGCAGTTACAGCCATGAGTTGACTGAAGAAGACAAGGATGCTTTGGTGTACCTGGCAAAGCATCTCTTCATGCTGGCCAGGAAGCACCCCCTGGTATCTCAAAGCATCAACCAGGCTGGACATCTTCACTGATTTCATCTTGTGGCTAAATTGTACTATGTTCCAGACCAGGAAGTGCCAACATTCCAGTCATAGCCAGTCTGTTTTATCTGGGTTCTCAGCTAAGCCCTGTGATATTTTTAGGTTAGCATATTAATGGTACCGGGACTAGATAAACTCAAGTCGGCTTATTAGGAGTGCTTATTACATATAGAGTTTGTCTCAATTTGGTATTTCATTTCTGTTAACTGAAACTAAGCCCCTGTTAAAAGAGGCTTGTTATCCATTTACATAGTTTCTCCATGGTTTATATTGTGACTGCTGCTTAGGGCTTCTCAGGTTAATAAATTAATAAATTGTGGTTCCTGAGCTTCTGTCTCGGCATTAGTGATTTTCTTTAATCAAGGGTGAGCGAGGTCATTAGGTAGGGAGTTCAAAATGTGGCCAAAACTATGTGACGATCGCAGGATGATCGCACTTTTGGAAAGAGATTTCCAGGGTGGGTTTGTCTGCCACCGGTGCCAGCTAATTGAGCATCTGGAGAGCAAGATCCTTGATCTTCAGGGGCAGTTAGCGGCGCAACATAGTTCGCAATCAGTAGAGTTCCTAGAGGAACTAAGTAGTATGTCGTTTAGAGAAATGGTGTGTACGCCAAAGCAGGGTGGTACGGGGACCCCAGAGCAGGCAGGGAGAGAAAGTTGGGTGACTGTAGGACGTCAGCGCAGGAAAGGGCATGCACACCGTACAGCGACAGCTCCTCCAGTGGTTGAGGTGTCCAACCGATTCCGGCCCTTGCAGGAACTCGAATGGCCCCTGACCCTGAGAGTGGGGGGCCTGATGAGCATCAGGCACCCTGTTGGCCTCTACCCCTCAGAAAAGAGAGTTAGTGATAGTGGGAGACTCAATACTTAGAGGAATAGACAGTTTAGTCTGTTCACGCGACAAGGAGTCTCGTACGGTGTGTTGCCTGCCTGGTGCCCAGGTAGGAGACCTCCTGGAGCGTGCGGACAAGCTCCTGGCTAGAGCGGGGAGGGATCCAGTTGTCATGATCCATGTTGGGACAAATGACATAGTTAAGGGTAAATTTGAGGTTCTGCAAGGCAAATTTGTGGAATTAGCTGAAAAGCTTAGGAGCAGATCCTCCACGGTAGTTTTTGCCGGGATTCTACCGGTACCACGTGCAAGCAGAGGGAAGCAGAATTTTATCTGGAGGTTTAACACGTGGCTACGAACCTGGTGTAGGAAAGAGGGGTATAGGTTAATGGGGCACTGGAACTACTTCTGGGACAGGGTGACCTGTTCAAGCCGGATGGGCTACACCTGAACTGGAGGGGTACCTTTGCACTGGGTTAGCGTATGTTGAGGGTAGCACAGAGTTATTTAAACTTGGGACTTGGGGGGCAGGGAGGTTAGAGAGTGTTAAACAGAGGGAAATGCAGACTGCCCTGATGGAAGCTGACAGCGTTACATGCACTATTGATGATATATTTTTAAAGCAACAAAGCGTAGTGAGAGGCTTGGAGCAGCGGGCACATGGGAAATCGAAGGGGAAGAGCGTTCGTGATAACCTGAAATGTTTTTATCTAAATGCAAGAAGCATAAAAAATAAATTTCCAGAACTTGAGGCCGTTATGATTAGTGAGGGCTATGACATAGTTGGGATTACAGAGACATGGCTTAGTGAAGAGGATGGAGATGAATATAATATAGAAGGTTATAAGCTCTTTAGGAAGGATAGATGCAATAGGCGAGGAGGGGGTGTAGCACTCTATGTGAACGAAAACATAAATGTGCAGGAAATTCCTGAAATTGAACATTCTTTGCCCTGTGAAGATATCTGGGTCAGGCTCATTGGCAAACACGAGACTGGTTTAAACAAAGGAGTATGCTATCGACCGCCAGCTTTGGACAGTATTGTCAATGAAATGCTCTTTAAGAGGATTACGCAAGCTTGTAGAGGAGGAGGGACTATTATTATGGGAGGCTTAAATTATTCTGGTATCGATTAGGAAATGGTGAAAGGACAGGGTGGGGGGAGGAAGAATTTCTAGATGTTCTAAATGATAATTTTTTGGTGCAGTATGTTAATAAACCTACAAGAGAGAAGGCAATTTTGGACTTAGTGCCCTGTAGTGACCCAGATAGAATTCGCAATGTTGAGGTACTGGAGCCACTTGAGACAAGTGATTACTCTACTGTTAATTTTGATGTTTCATGGGAAGTTAAAAAGATGTCTTCAAAAACAAAAATTTTCAATTTTAGGCGAGCAAACTTTGACAGGATGAGCTCATATCTAAGTGAAATAAAATGGGAAACACTCCTGGACTGTTAGTCTGTAAATGAGATGTGGGAAAGATTTAAGGGGGTTTTACTTGATTCACAATGCAAATTCATTCCAAAGGTGTCCAAAAGTAAGCTGAAAGAGCTAAATCCTCAGTGGATGACCACAGCTATTCGCAGGAGTTTGAGGGAAAAGAGGAATCTTTTTAAGATGTACATAAAGGATAACAATGAGAACACTAAGGCTGAATACTGTAAAATGCGGGCTGTGGTCAAAAAAGGGCTGAGGAATGCTAGAAGACTGTATGAAAGACAAATTGCAGAGGGGGCAAAAACTAACCCTGAGCGCTTCTTTCGCTACTGTAGCAGAAAAAGGAAAGTCAAAGAGGAGGTTAAGTGCATAAAGAATAAATATGGATCACTGCTATATGATAACAAGGATATTGCGGATACCTTAAACAGTTACTTTGTTGAGAATTTTACCTCAGAGCGGGTTTTTATTCAGCCTGAGGGCATGTCCAATGCTCAAGATTATTTAGCGGAAATTGAGGTTAGGGATAACGAAGTATTAGACAAGTTGCGTAAACTAAAGGCAGATAAGGCGGCGGGTCCTGATGGCTTATATCCTAGAGTGCTCAGGGAAGTTAGTGAGATTATCTTTAAGCCGCTATCCGCCATCTTCAGACGGTCTTAAGGAACTGGAGAAATATCAAATGATTGGAAACAGGGCAATATAATACCAATATATAAGAAAGGGGACCGTACTGAGCCAGGAAATTACAGGCCAGTCAGTTTAACTTGCACTATCTACAAAATACTGGAATCTGTCATAAAAGATGAGCTGAACTTATTTCTTGAACGTAATAATATCTTGAGGGATAGCCAACATGGTTTCCGTAAGGGAAGGTCATGCCTGACAAACCTCCTGGAATTCTTTGAAGAGGCCACCAAGACTTATGACCAGAGCAAGGCTTATGACATCATATACTTGGATTTTCAGAAAACATTTGATGCAGTACCGCATAAGAGACTAGTTTTTAAAATGAGCTCCATTGGTGTTACAGGAGGTATTCTGAAGTGGATTCAAAAATGGTTACAGGACAGAACACAAAGAGTGGTGGTCAGTGGTATCTCATCTGAGGTAGGTATGGTGGTAAGTGGCGTCCCCCAGGGATTGGTGTTGGTACCCCTGCTGTTCCTCATCTACATTAATGACCTTGTTAGGAATGTTGAGAGCAAATTAGTTAAATTTGCAGATGATA
The DNA here is from genome assembly GCA_029692085.1 of Gymnothorax javanicus. Lineage (NCBI taxonomy): Eukaryota > Metazoa > Chordata > Actinopteri > Anguilliformes > Muraenidae > Gymnothorax > Gymnothorax javanicus. The sequence goes on from CM056201.1 coordinate 84,854,356, forward strand.
CTAAATTGGGAGGTTTGGCAAATAGTTTAGAGTCTACTAAAGTGATTCAGGATGATTTGGATAGAATCCAGAATTGGGCAGAAATGTGGCAAATGAAATTTAATGTAGTGAAATGTAAAGTTGTACATGTAGGTAATAAAAACATTAGACGGGATTACTTCATGGGAGGTTTAAAACTGGAATGTGCTCCACACGAAAAAGATCTGGGAGTGATTGTTGACCAAACCCTGACAGGCTCTAGCCATTGTGCCGTAGCAGTTAAAAAAAAAAGCCAGTCGAATGCTGGGACACATTGCCAAAAGTATTGAGTACAAATCCAAGGAGGTGATCCTTCTTTTATACAACACATTCGTCAGACCACATCTGGAGTATTGTGTACAGTTCTGGGGACCATACTTTAAGAAAGATATAGAGGGTCTAGAAAAAGTTCAGAGAAGAGCCACGAAGCTAATTCCGGGTATAAAAGATGAAAGCTATGAGAAGAGGCTGAAGATCCTTAATCTCTTTAGTCTTTGGAAAAGGAGACTTAGGGGTGATCTGATTGAGGTCTTTAAATATGTTAAAGGGATTAACAAAGTGAATTATGTGGGATTCCTTTGACCAAGTATTGTTAGTAGAACTCGGGGTCACAAATGGAAGTTGACCAAGGGTAAATTTAGCACTGATATTCGGAAATATTTCTTCACCCAAAGAGTAATTTTGATGTGGAATAGCTTGCCTGACCATATTGTTGAGGCAGAGACCTTGGGAGTTTTCAAGAGCAGGCTTGACTTAAAGCTAGATACCATTGAGTCATTGATTATCTGAAGTGATATATTCACACTAGTATAAAGAAACTGGCGAGCCTAGTTGGGCTGAACGGCCTGTTCTCGCCATTCATGTTATGTTATGTTATGTTATGTTAACGTACTGTGTGCTCATAAAAGTTCCTTGTCAAATGATTGTAATATAGATTAAAAAAATTTCCTTAAAACAAACTAAATAATTGTAAACTAAGTTAGAGAAAACTGCTTATTAAGTGATACGAGTTTCACACAGAGAGAAACTGCTTTAAACCTATTAGAATGCTTTCAAAGAAAAGAGTGAAATGTATTACGCCAGTGAGGAGAATGAAAATATCCCACAGTTTCCATTGTGCAAAACCAAAACAAATCTTGTGCTGTTGCAACTCTCTTTATTAAGGGGCTCTAGTCAGGTTTTGAGCATCTGCTGTCGTGTTTAGCATTTGGATTAGACTGTAGCATTTTTTGGTCTTTTGCGTTTGTTCTAGTGTTGGGTGTTTGCTGTTGTCTTTGGTATTTGCTCTGTTCGTTAGCATTAGTTTGGTGTGTATTGTTTTGTCTGGTCTTGAGTGTTCGCTCTGGTCTCAACCCTTTCTCTGTCGTCACGCTATTAATTAACATTTTTCTGCAGCCTGCTATGGGGGCCTGCCGTTTATGGGAAATATGCACTGTCTTGTAAACGGTTTACATCAGTTTCAGAGCCATTTCAGTTTGTGCATTTTTATTCATCTACATATTATTTGGGCTGACTTCTTGCTGTGGAGATTGTGTTACATCTACTGTTGATTTGTCTTAGCTACAGTTTCTTGTGTCTGTGTGTGACTGGTTTGAGGCCATGCTTGGTGTACAAGAAACTTCTCAATTTTTCTATGAAGAGAAAATTGTTTCTCATGGTACTTGGCCTGGAAAGTATATGAACTTTGAAATGGAGATGGATTCTGTTTGCGACTTCTCATGATACCATAGGGCTGAATTGAAGTAAGAGCACATGTGCCCATGGACTTCTATCTTTAATGCTTAATTTTATCATTAATAATTCTGGAACATGTTATCTATAAAACAAAATATTAAAATATGTTTAAAAACCAACATGAATCTCAAGAGCTCTCTCAGCAAACATGGAGACCCAACTTTTTTTTTTCCTTCAACGGTGGTTGAATTCATTGGCGGTTCCTGAAGTTATGGAGAACATTTTCATTGCATGACATTATTGGTAGACTCTCCCCTCCTGATTGACATTCAAAACAGAGAGCATCTGCTGGTACCAAAGTGCAAAAGACCCCACAGGTAATTAGTATTCCAAATGCTGGAAGTGGCTGAGTAAGTAGGACTTGGAACCTGTGGATTAACCTGTAAAAAAAAAAAAAAAAAAATCAATTTAACTATCCATGCTGATAAAGTTAATATGGTAATGATGCAGTCAGCTGTGAGCATGAGTAAACTGATTAGATGTTACAAAGCTGGGGGTTGGGGGTATGGCCTGGTGAGGTGAGTGTTCAGATTATGAATGAGGTAGATCAAAGTCCATGTTGTTCTGACCTCTGTAGGGAGGTCATTCCATCTTGTGTGAGTTAGAACAGACCGCAGACGTGACCCGGCAGTGCAGGTATGGGGAGCAGCGTGCGCACGTGCATGTGTGTGTGTGTCTGCGTTCAGGGTTGAGGAGGGGTGTTCAGGTAAGCATAGGTGGCAGAGTGGAGGCGAGGCAGCTGTGTTGGGGCTTCTGATTTCTGGAGGATAAGATGAGGATGACTCCTTTGTAGCCTGGTATGCTTGTTGTACATTTAATGCAAGTCAGTAGAAGGAATCAAAATGGAGGATGAACCAGTTAATAAAATTTGTTGGTGCCCTCTTTAAGCAGAAATAGAAATTTAGGGGAAACTGTATTTTATATAGAAGAATTGGTGGTTTCTTCTAGTTAACCCTGTGTGGCTCTAATGTTGTTGACCATATTTTTCACCCCAGTCCATTGACATTTAATGTAACATTCTGATTCTTCTTCTCCGCTCTGTGTTCAGAAATGACGTGATCATTTGGTGTCAGTATATGTAACAATCCTTTTACATGTTTGATGAGATATTCCTCTTAAAGCTGCTCATCAAATGAATTGAGTGACAAGTGTTGGCATGTCCTTCGCATTAAAACCCTATATGCATGCATATAAATAGTTTATAAAGGTGTTAGTCTTTGATCATGCAGGCTCATCTGTTATATATTGTAAATTATGGCTTTATGGAAACATAATGAGCAATGGAACGGATTTCAGTTGCAATCTTTAGGAGGATTGGTTTCATTCTCTGTCTTTACCAGTAGCTATGAGAGGAATAATTATGGTTTTAAAATCACTATTTATCTAATTTGGTCAAATGAGACATTTTTGACCAAAAACATTGATGTTATTTTGTTTGTGCTGTGAATTTTACGGATGAGTTAAAAATTAAACTCCTTCTAATTTTTATGCTCAAATGAAGGGTTCAGTGCAGTAACTTGATATGGTATTACACAGAATATACTTTCACCATTTACCAATTTTGTGTACTGGTCAGGATGACATTGTAAAACACATGTATTGTTGTTGCATAAAATATTGTAAAGCAATATTGAAAACCATCCAAATCTTGATTTCTGTAAAATTGGAATTTATCAGGTTATTGCACTGAACGCTCCAAATGTGTCTGGGAGATTTTCAGCCAAGTGTGCAATTTAGGGGTAAAAAATGTCTTATCGCATTTAACCTATTTAATACAAAATAAACACCCAGGAAGCAATTTAGTATGTTGCAGAACACTTTTTTCTAGTTTAAAAAAATTGTTTGGTCATGTTTGAGGGAAAAAAAAAAAAAAATAGCAGGATTTTTATGGTCAAAATGTCCATTTTGTTACCTGTCTCAAGTGGGGTCACTTTTACTCAAGTTGATTTTTTTCTCTTTTCCCTTGAGAAATCTTATCCCTTACAAAACTTCACAGGTTTCTTTGTATTTTAGGTCTCTAGAACAGATTTGTCTCCCCATTTCTTAGTTTTCCTCTGAAGATATTAGTCAATAAAGCAATGTCACAAACTTGGTTCAGTCACTGTCTTTCATGTTACCACCATCACATCTGAGGACAATAATTAACGTTGTCTCCAATAGGTGTCACTACCATGGTTTTTTTTTTTTTTAATACCAGGATGTAAGGAATCTATTTTGGCTGCATTTTAGAATTTGAAGAGCTGTGGGAGGAAGAGACAGCTCTGCAAGTTTTTCCAAATTGTGTGTCTCTGGAATTGCACGCCTTTCTTGTTACCACAAAATAATGCATGATTCCAGGTAGAAACTGAAAGAGTGACCTGTAATAGTGTAACTGCTTCAGTTTGCCATAATTAAGGCATGTTTGTGTGTGGACAAGTGCCCACAGTACCCTGAAAAACTTTTGGATGTGTCTTTCATGTTACCGTAGTTTGTCTTTCTTGTTACCATTATTGAGTAACAAAAAAAACAAGTTGGTAACACAAAAGACAGGTATGATGCCACAATTAAAAAAAAAAAAAAGTAAAATCCAGTTCACAGACGTATAATTTTGATGAAGTCTTGACGAAACAAGGCCTAGGCCTACTACAGTGGGGTGCAAAAATTTGGGCACCCTGGTCTGTTACAATTAATCTCTAAGTGACTGAAAGCAAACCTGAACACTAAATGCTACAAAGTTAAACATGACACATTTCATCACATTTTAAAGCAAGAAATATTTTTATTTTGAACATTTTACACTTTCAAAATAATAAAACAAGGAAAAAGGCCTTGTGCAAAAGTTTGGGAACCCTGTCAGCTGGTACTTCGTAACTCCTCCTCGGGCAGCTATAACAGCTTGCAAGCCCATGTTACTGCGGTAACATGAAAGACAACATGAAAAGATTAAAAATGCATTTTCTCATAATTAAAGATAGTTCTTGCATTGCAGCTTTGTAGAATCTTTAGAAATTCACTAAAAAAACAAAATCAGGCCAAATTATGGGGAAAAAATTTTTCAAAAGTGTCTTTCATGTTACTTGCACACTTCGCTAAAATCGCCCATATATTCAGGGCCTTCATATATTCTGTTGTCACACAGACCTACTTGTGAAGGATTTGTGAAGCATACAGCATTGACACTTGCATAATTAGGCTTCTCAATTTGTGTAGAAACACGCTGAATTCCCGCACGTTGTGTTTCCACACCCACCTCTTACCTATGGAAGTACACATTCACTAATGGCTGTTTGGCAAATGGTTCAGGCTAACCATGTGACTTTCCCCACAACCCCTCCATGAAACCAAGTGATCTCTCCGGAGAAAGAACTCTAGTCTGTTATTTGTACTGTGGGATGCAAGAGCTTGCTTTATTGATGCTGAATGTGCCATAGCTGTATCAGTACATAAACCACATGCAGAGTTGAACATGCACTGTACAGTCATATTTTAGCACTAATTTTCTGTAGTATTCCCCATGGGTGGCGTGTCAATGTACTTGCCCAAGTCCATGGTTTGTTACAAAAAGGTTATGTGACGCTATATAAAACCCAACCATCACCTCCCACTCATCAGTTGAAATATGCAACATGGCATAATGATGGTGTTAAGCAGACGGCAGGCCAGTTGAACAAAGCGTCCTCGTTGCTATCTGTTGTTGTATGAGCCCCTCAATGCCTATATAGGTGATGGGGGCTGGATAATAACTTCACTGACTCCACAGCCCCCAAGGCATCAGGTGGTCATCGTAGTTGAGGCCAAAATGGTGCGTCTATCCTTATATGGTTAAAAAAAAAAAAAAAATCAGGAAAATGGAGTGTGGAATATTTGTTCGTGATGGGACTTTAGTGGAGCTTAGTGGACTACTCGATTCTGCTGCTTAACTGACTCCTTGACTCCTAGTCCCATAGCAGTTTCCTCTGAGCATTTTGGGTATGAATCAATTTATTTTTCTCCTCCTTATTTCTATTCTTTATCTAGCTCATTCTTGGTCTGCACATCTTTTCTTATTTAAATTGGTGGTCTTCAGTTGTCTTGTTTTGTGAATTCAACTTGTTCACTTCTTATGGATAACTCAATGGGAACATTCACATCAGTACTAATTTGGTCAGGATCCTGGGGGCTCATTTATGAACAGGGCGTAGGCACAGAAAAGATGCATTGCCCTTTTCGTTGCAGGTTGCAAATTTACTGAAATAATGTTGACATTGAAAAAGAACATGAAAAATGAATATATAATTGTGCTCATATGCAGAGTTCCAAGCTGATTCTGATTAAGTAAAAAATTGCACGCAGTTTTTACCAAACAATTTTTACTTTTTTGTTGCATGTATGCAATATTTATGCACAAAGATCTATGAAAATGTATATAAATTAGTTCCCTGGTATTAAGAGTTTCACTTCCATGGAGTAGCCGTAGGTGCATTGGTTATGATACCCAGGCAAACGTCCATTTCAGTTTATTGGTTTAAGTTGCTATCATGGAATTGAAATTGTATTAGCTGGGTCCCCAGACAGGAAAAGCTTTTATCTTTGGGGGTTTGGCCTCACAGCTGTAAATACCTGCCATCTTATCTATCAGCGCCCACCTGCCAATACATGTACACGAGAATCTGCGGAAACGCAGACCTCCCAGTTACAGAAATTGAAATCAATAATGTCAGATAAACTTGTTTTCCTTCTAACAAATAAATCTTAATTCCTCACGGCAGGTTGTGTCATCCTTTATGCGGTTGTTCAAATCAGCAAATCAGACTGTGCTGTTTTCGCAGAATTCAGCTTGGTCTGTAAAAATTTAGACAGTGGCACAAATTTAAATGGCTGTAATTCTGTTACTTCTCTTTCCATACAGATATAGATACTATCAAATTTTAGAGAGGTCTTTCTGGAATTTTGCTGTATGGCTGGGCGATATTGACAAAAATTCAAAATATCACAATATGTTGACCAAATTCCTCACCAACAATACTGTGGCAATATTGTAGGGATGCAGTTTTGTGGGAAAAAAAACAACATTTATCCACAAAATACAGCTATGAAACGATCATTTCATTTATTGATGGTTAAGAGTAATTCAAAACTGGTAATTACCCCCAAAACCTGATAATTGGCTGTGCAATCCTTGGCGGCAACAGCTGCAATTATAATACAACTGCATTGTGGTAACTGGTAGTGAGTCTTTTACATCACTGTGGGGGAATTTAGGCCCACTCTTCTTTGCAAATTGTTTTAATTCAGCCACATTGGAGGGTTTTTGAGCATGAACTGCCTGTTTGAGGTCATGCCACTGGATCTCAATCACATTGAAGTGAGGACTGTGACTATGCCACTCCAAAAACTTAATTTTGTTTTTGAGCTTTCGGTGATGGACTTGCTTGTGTGATTCAGATTATTGTCCTATTGCATAACCCAAATTTAGATTTAGCTTTAGGTCATGAACTGAAGGCTGGATGTTCTCCCTCAGGATTTTCTGGTAGAATTTATGGTTCCGCCAATTACGGCCAGTTGCCCAGTACCTGAAGCAGCAAAGCAGCCCCAGACCACCAAATTACCACCGGTGTATTTGACTGTTGGTATGATGTTCTCATTGTGGAATGTTCTGTTAGCTTTACTGCAGATGTAACTGGTCCGACGTTTTCCAAATAATTCCACTTTTAACTCGTCAGTCCACAGAATATTATCTTAAAAGTATTGGGATCATCAAGATGTTTTTTGGCAAATGTGAAATTAGCCTTTATTTTGTTTTTGGTCAGCAGTGGTTTTTGCTTTGTATCTTTCACATGGATGCCTTTTTGATAAAGATGCCTCTTTCTTATTGTGGAATTGTGAACATTGACCTTAACTAAGGCAAGTGAGACCTGCAGTAATTAAGGTGTTAATCTGGGTTTTTCTGTGACTTCCTGGATGAGATATCGATGCTCTTTTGGAGGAAATTTGGTTGACTGGCCGCTACTGGGAAGGTTTACCACTGCTCCAGGTTTTCTACATTTGTAGATAGTGGCTCTCACCATGGTTTGCTGAAGTCCCTAAGCCTTATAAATGGCGTTATAGCCCTTTCCAGACTGATAGAAGTCAATAACTTTGTTTCTCCCCTGTTCTTGAATTTCTTTAGATCGCTGAGTCATTTGCTGCTTTTTTGCCTGTTTCACATTGCCAGACAGGTTTTTTTTTGAGCACTGTTAAGATTCAACAGGGCTGACAGTAATCATGCCTGGGTATGTCCAGTGAAATTGAACCCAGTTATCAATTAAATTTGTGTCACTGGTTGATTTGGTAACTAAGGGTGCAATTACTATTTCACATGGGGCCAGGTAGGGTTTTATAGCTTTTATCCTTCAATAATTGAAATCATTACTCGAAAACAGCATTTTGAGTTCACTCAGGTTATCTTCGTCTAATATTAAAATTAGTTTGATGATCTGCAGCATTTAAGTGTGACAAATACACAAAAGTTGAAGAAATTGGGTAGGTAGCAAATCCTTTTTCGCAGCACTGTAAATATTTTGCTTTCATAACATATTTACATATTTATGTGACTTTTGATAAATGGTCATTAGTAATGTCAACAAGATGACTACGTTGGAACATGCGTCCAATAGACCAATCTAATAAATGCAGACAGCTGCAATCCTTTACTGTAATGCAGCATGTAAATCCAGAAAAAGTGACATTTTCATCATAATACGATATTAGCATATCTAAAATCCCAGATGATATCTTATCTTTCATCACAATATCAATATGATATTAATATATTGCCTAGACTAGTTGAATTATAATGGAATTACAGCCTTTAGAAATTGAGCTACTGTGCAAATACTTATGCACCTCACAGTTTACTCTCATGTCTGCTTTGCACCTGCTAAGCACCTCATTACATTTGCCAACAGCCACTCAGAAATGGGTAAAAAAAAAAAGTAGATAACACATACATTGTTGAGATGTTTTATGGCATTCCTTTTAAGGGTGTATTGCAGTGCACCGAGTGCTTGTTTTTCCGGGCTTATGGGTAAATTAGCTATTTGCTCAAAAGCTGGCGGAGCAAACCCCTTTGAACTGCAGTCGAGGGCGGAGCTGTGACTGCACTGATGTTCTGCTGAATGTTAATGAGTGTGACTGAGGTATATTTGCGGCTGCTCTCTCTGTCACAGGAAATGGCGCAGCAGGCGTGGTTTGGCCGCCGGTACGTGCGGGCGTTCGTGAGTGGTTTCTTCGTGGCAGTGCCGGTGACCGTGACTGTCCTGGACAGGCTGGCCTACGTGGCTCGAGTTGAGGGCGCTTCCATGCAGGTGAGCAGCTCGCTTCTCACTCGCTCTACATTGCAGAGAAATGCGGGATCCCACACATGGAATGGGCATTGCGCCCCCTGCAGGATAGAACCCCCAATAGCAAGATTTTCTGATTTGGATAAAAGTTTTCTGAGGCAAATGTGGCGATCAGTGAGAGTGTTATTCATCTATGAGTTTCCTGAGTCACGATGGAATATGGTAGATAGACTGTCAAAACAGGTGTATTAAATGGAGCACTTAGAGCAGTGGTCATCAATGCAGATATATTCACTGCCAGAATTTATAACGGTCAGGCGGATTTCTATTAGAGGTTGATATATGTGTGATAGTAAATGGCCTGAAATTTCTTTTGGTGTAAGATCTATTAGTAAATAGGAAAATTCCAGGTTTTCAGGTTCCAGAAGTCGACTGTTTGGTTTTTATGGTCTCGAGAAGGGTCACCCTCCAGAGGGCCAAAATTGAACTTTTAAGAAAAATTGGTTTTTGAGTTGAAATATCTCAGTGCGCCCTCAATAGCCCAGCTTCATTTTTGCTGTTGTCAGTCTATATTAGGAGGAGTTTTGGAAAATTATGAAATTTTGGTGGGCTGTTGAGGGCGCCACCTATAGGGGGCGCTTGAAAACGCCATCTTGGACCAAAGTAGCAGTCACGTTTGAGGCATTCCTTGCTTGCGCCCTCATTAGCCCAAGCTTGTTTATACATGATATGATTTCCTAACAGTGCCTTGTGCTATTCCACTTGAAATTGTAGTGGGATGGTGAGGGCGCGGAACTATAGGTGGCACTCAAGTCGATGAAAATGCAAAAATAGGGGTATTCCGCGGCTGTAGATCTCCATGCGCTGCCATCAGATTTGAATGAAATCTGTTTTATTTGATAGCCCTACATGTCCACTATGTGTACCAAAAAGATTGATGTGGGGTTCAACTGTTCTAACCCTTTTTGACCATCCCATGTAATTCAAGATTTCATTCAAATCTGATGGGGGCGCATGGAGATCTACAGCCGCAGAATACCCCTATTTTTGCATTATCATCGAATTGAGCGCCACCTGTAATTCCGCGCCCTCAGCATCCCACTACAATTTTAAGTGGAATAGCACAAGGCACTATGATAGAATCATATCATGCATAAACAAGCTTGGGCTAGTGAGGGCGCAGGCAAGGAATGCCTCAAACGTACGTGCTACTTGGGCTCAAAGTGGTGTTTTTAAGCGCCCCCTATAGGTGGCACCCTCAACAGCCCACCAAAATTTCATGATTTTCCAAAACTCCTCCCAACACAGATTGACATCAGTGAAAATGAAGCTGGGCTATTGAGGGCGCGCTGAGATATTTCAACTCGAAAACCTATTTTTCTTAAAAGTTCAATTTTGGCCCTCTGGAGGATGACCCTTCTGGAGGCCCTAGCAACCAAACCGTTCACTTTTGGAACCTGAAAATTTGGGATTCTCCTGTCTAGCCAAAGGCCTTCCACTGGAAAAAAAAATTCAGTCAAATATCTAACAGACATATATCACCCACCGCCTGAACGGTATAAATTCTGGCAGTTAAATGGAGCATTTAGAGCAGTGTTCACCAGACTAGTTGTTGTAGATCCACCATCCTGTATGTAGGTCTTCACTCTATAGCTTTAACAAGCCACACCTCAATCAACAGCTAAAGATCAGCATTGAGCAGCTAGTTAGAAGTGTCAGATGCGACAAAGTAGGATTGAAATCTACACCTTCAGGAAGACTATTCTCCAGGAATGGGCTTGGTGGCGGTGGTGGCACCAGAACTGTGAATTGGGGGGGCACAGAACATCCCTTTACTACAACAATTAGTCCTGGATAGTTCTTAATCATTTTCCTTTATTGACACCTTTACCAATTGTAGGAATAATCCAATGCCAACTGAAGACACGGCTTCTCTCCCCATGCGATTTAACTGCGAAGAAATAATGGGCGAAATGAGGTACAGAAAAATAATTTGGTTAGTAATAGGCCTATGATTTACGAAAAACAAACTGCTCTGAAACTTCCGCACTACATTTTCCGCACATCAGGTGATTTAACTTGCGCTTCATGAGTGTTTAAATTCATTGTTTAAAAACTGAAAAACCTCCATGCAAAAAGACTTCAATTCCGCTTGAGAATCTCTTAAATTTGCATTGATTGAATAATGACTGATACGCGTTCCAATGAAATATCACCTTTCACTCTTGGTACAGCGTGGGTTGATTTAAAAATGGGGCTCAGCAATTAACTATAAAAAGCATGAGACTCAAGCCATATGCGTGATAGTTGACAGGTATGCAATTTTGAATAACGCTGATTGAAATGCACCAAATACGCGTCCAAATGAATGATTTTCGTCTTTCCTAATCGGGGAGAACTAGCAGCACCTGATAGAGTGGAGTGTTCTCGGAGAATCTGTTATTAATTATGAAAATTATTGAGAACAAGTCAGGACTAATAATTGTTTTAAAGGGTTGTTCTGTGCCCCCCCATTCCCGGTTCTGGGGCTGCCACTGCTTGATGGCCTAAAACATAGCGACATCTTTCAGCAAATTGTCTAATTGAATTGAAGCTTGCTGTGTATCTTTCATTGCAGCCTGTAGTAAAGGTGTCCATTTGTAATACATTAATTGTACTGAATATTTGTTGCATAAAGCTGTAATGTTTGCACAAGAAGTCAAAATTTAGTCACACAAGAATGCTGGATATTCACACATCCATTGTGGGAGTGTGTCTGTATAATCTGACTGGTTTGCTTACTGGAAGTACAGGTATATTGGTCAGTCAAACCTCAAAACATGAATTGTGCCCAATTGAAAACAATGACTTACTTTTTACATATCAGGGGTTGAAACTGTGACCCATGTAAAAGCTAGCATATGTCTGGGTCCTCGAAGACGAAACCTGAGATTCATTGGAATAGGCAATTATGAGCGCAATGTTTCTCAGATTTTTCCTTGCACTGAATGCTTTTGATCTGTGGTTTTAGACTCCGACCCTGGGGCTTCTCTTGATATGCTGATTCTTATTCCTTCCAACAGGGCAATGCCAGAATTTTAACTAGTTTCCACCAAATATGCACTTCACTTGTTTGGGAGTATTTACCATGTAAAACAAAATTTTGTGTGCAATAGGCATGTTTGACATGAAAAACACTATTTCCTTTGTTGTACTATGCTCATTGGGCTAAAAAGTGATGACTTTTATAATCTTACAGGCGACTTGGGTTGATTTGTTGCAATAAATTGTGGTTCCAAGTAAAAACCAGCAGACACAGGGAGGCAGAGGGCCCGAGTTTGGGAGCTGCTGCTGTATACCCACTGGCGTAGCTATGCCTGGTAATGAATAAGTTGTGATTTCATAGTGACAAAAAATGTCTCCTTCGCTCCACCGTGGGTCTGGGTGTTGCGTGCCCTTCAGTAACAAGCTGTTCCGATTATCAAGAAACATGTTCACGCGTCAGGTGTAAACGCTCATGCATATGCATTCACTATGACTGCGTTGTAAACGCCAGCGCGTGGTGTGTTTGTCATTTATCACACCGCTTGAGTGTTCTCTGTGAATATCACACGCTAGCCATGTATTCCCACTTCTGGGCATTGACGTGTCTGTTTCTCTCTGGACATGCGAACGTCGACAGCCTGCAGTTTTTTCCTGCAAACTTTGCAGATTTCCACTTAGCATGTATTTCACTCCGTGGCTTTTGAAAAATTTTTCACGCTGGTAACATTGCATAATCCCTTTAACTTGAAAAGGCTTTTTCATAAATTCACTTTTTCCACCATCTTCCTGTGACATGAATACCGTTTACCTCACAGCTTATAAACATTTCTCCATGCTGAAAGCATGCTGGGAATGGTAAAAACCAACCGTTTGAGTTTTAAGTTTGTAATTTTTTTTGGTGTGCTTTTCCCTCGGTAAAGACGAATGTGTCCTCTGCAGTTGACTGATTGGAGTAACTTAGGAGCAGTGGGCAGGCACCATTACACACCTGGGGATCGACTCCAGTTCTATGCCAGAGCCTTGGTTAGGGGCAGTGTCCTTTGGGGTGGGACATAGGCCAGTGGAACTCAGGGAGGAAACTCATGCAAACACTTGGAGAGCCTGCAGACCTTGGTTATCCTGTTGAAGAAAGGATTTTAGATTACAAGTCCTGTATAGCATGTTTGTAATGGACTGTTAGTTTGTGGCCCATATAGATGGGAGGGGAGTCCTATTGGGAGAAACTTGATGGAGCCTGTGAAGAGACAAATAGCTGAAATAAGCATACAAAATAAGTGGAACCAAGGCACTGTACCCAAAAATGATAAAAAGCTTTATTATCTTGGCATATTCACCACAGAACCATAAAAACCCAGACGCCTTTTGGCCGCGAGGCCTTTGTCTGTGAGTAAATCAGAACAACAGACTCAATAATGTATTTATACGAGGTGTAAGCTATGAAACCTCAGCAGACAGCTAGCCTTAAACTAGCCTCACTAGGTCGAGGTGTGGCGAAGCTATTAATCTGCACTTGGCATGTACAATTGATGGAACATGATTAGATTCCAGCAGAACAAACACTTGCATAGGTAGTATGTTTTTAGGCAGGCAGCCACATTTTATATGTTTTTAGCTATATAAAATTAATTTGGTGTCAGTATAAGTGCACAGTGAACTACGAGGCTTTTAATTTGAAGTGTCCCAGCAGGAATAAGAGGCCCCCTGAATGCATGAAAATAGGAATAATGCCTACTGATTACGTATGAAATCGAGTGAAGAAAGAGAGGATTCAAAGCTGGAAATGAGAAAGTGAGAAATAACTGCAGTGTGTTAAAGTAGTGCATAGAAAAGATTATTACCTCTCGGATGCAAAATGATTTCTGAGACATGGAATTATCTTCACCCAGCACTGCTGTGCTTCCCTGGGTGTTTTTTTTTTAATGCGTATATACAGCATGTATGGTTTTCGGAGGCAATTATGGTACACAACAGTTTAAAAAAAAAAAAAAAAAAAAAAACTTCATACTATTTCTGTTGCTATGGAAACAAATTCAAAAAGCTTCCAGCTCTTCAGTGGCTGAAGAAATCTGTCTTTTGAATTCAGAAAAGAGAAGTGTTTTATACAAGCTGAGCGTGTCTTCATTTTACTGCGGAGTGCAGATGTATTGTATCTGTGTATGTCTGCGTGTCGGTGCTCCTGTAAGAACATGGGTGCATAGAAGCATAAATGTATGCCAGGGTGTGTGTGTGTATGTGTGCCTGTGCGTGCGCCTGTCTGTGCCTATCTGCCTGCTGATGAATGTACGTTTTTGTGGGAATGCGTGCACATATGAGTGTGTTTGTCAAAATGCCTGTGCATTTTTGGGTGTGCAAGTGTGCTCCTGTTTATGTGTACGGCTGCATGTATGGGTGAGTGTGTTGTGTGTCTGTCTGCTGCTGAGTGAGTGTTACAATTGGAGTGTGTTTTAGTGCATGTGTGTATGTGCGCGCGCCTGTGTGTGCGTGTGCATGTGTATGTATGTTTAAAGTATTCAAATTCCAAACATTCCAAGCAATAATTCGAAATAATTTTATCCAGGACCCCTAAGGATTTTTTTAAAGACCCTTCAGGGTTTTGCTACGATCCTTAAGGATCCCTAAGGATTTTGCCAAGATCCCTCTGAATCCACGGATTTCCCCAGGATCCTTAAGGATCCATAAGGATCTCGCAAGGGTCCTTAAAGATCCCAAATTATTTTCTCAGGATCTGCAAGGGTCCCTTAGGATATGGCCAGGATCCTTAAGGATCACCAAGGATTTTGCTACGGATCCTCAAGGATCCTACTGATGATCCCTCAGGGTCCTTAGAAATCTTTTCAAGTTGTTGTTTTCACCCTGCAGCCCTCCCATGAATGCCATTTTTGCCCAGTTTCTTTCTTATTGTGGAATTGGGAAAACTGGCCTTAACTGAGGCAAGTGAGGCCTGCAGTTATTTTGATAATAGTCTGGGTTCTTTAGTGAACTCCTGGATGAGTCGTTGATGCACTCTTGGAGGAACTTTGGTTGGGCAGCCGCTCTTGGGATGATTTAGCACTGTTCCAAGTTTTCTCCATTTGCAGATAATGGCTCTCAGGTGGTTTGTTGGAGTCCCAGAGCCTTAGGAATGGCTTCCAGACTGATGGATGTAAACATTTTTCTCATCTCTCCTTGAATTATTTTTTAGATCTTGGCATCATGTGCCGCTTTTTGCTTTCTTACCATTTTCAGACAGGTTCTGTTTAAGTGGCGTTTAGATTAAACAGGGCAGGCAGTAACTGGGTGTGGAATTGAACCCGATCATCAACTAAATTTGTTTAATTGGTTGATGAAGTAACCAAGGGGGCAATTACTTTTTCACATAGGGAAAAGAGGGTTGCATTGCTTTTATCTTTCAGCAAATGAAATCATCATTGAAATACTGCAATTGCGTTTAATATTAAAATTAGTTTGATGATCTGAAACATTTAAGTGTGAAAAATATGCAAAAATAGTAGGGGGCGAATACTTTTTCACTGCACTGTACAATGTGCGGCTGCTGTATTCTTTCATATAGACATTCAAAAAAGAATGAATGTTTCAATGAAGGAAGAAAAAATAACCTCACATTTTGTCATTTCAGACTAATTGGTTATTTGAGACTATTTAGGAAAAATGAAATGTTTTAACTTGTTTCCTGGATTCATATCAGTTGCGTCACATGCCTGATTATTGACACTTGCGAAGTGATGATAATTGTGTATCTTCTATGTGCGTTTAACCTAAATTATGGCTGCAATAATGAACCGAATGGATTACCAGGGTTTGGCGACATGAACAAAGCACAGGCATGCCCTAATGAATCTCTAGCTGTAATAAAATTATCAATTGATTAAAACTAACTGTGCATCATTGTTAATTTGCATTTGATATCCCACCACATTGTCTGCATGCATCCAGATGAATGTTTGCAACTTTCCATCGAGGAACTGTTTTTAGCTCTTCTGGAGCCGTCCAGCGTAGGCGTGAAGTGTGAAAGCTCCTGGAGATAGAACCATTTTGCCCATCAAAGGCCCATTGAGCTAGATGAGTATTCTTCTGCAGAACAAAAGGGTTCCTTGTGTCTAGTGACCTGTTTTCTCTGAGATTATAGTGTCAGCATTACTCAGTGATATAAGTTGGGCACAATAACAAAGTATCTGCAGCGTTAGAGTAATTGGTATGAGAATGGAGCGTTGTTGACAGTATCAAATCTTGCTGGAGGGTATCTGAATCCTCTTTTTTGGTTGTCAGATATTCTGGGGTTAAATTTGACATTTTTGTATTTATATTAAATTTTTGAAGCTTCACCTGTACTAAATTTGAAACTATGTGTGCCTGTCCCCTAACCAAAGGATCGTCAAATCGAAGTCCTTGAGGGCCAAAAACTGCTGGTTTTTCTTTCTCCCTTTATCTGACAATCAGGAGTGAAGACAGTCTGGGGTGTGTTTCCCAAAAGCATAGTTGCTAACTATGCTAGCAACTTACATAGTTTGTCTATTCACAGTCAATGGCTCCAACTACGTTGTATATAAGGTAGCATCTGCACTTTCAGGAAACGAACCCCTGGTCAATCAGTGGCACACACTGTTCAGTTATAATTACCAGGGAGAAAAGAAAAACAGGGCTGGATTTTTTTTTTGAGGGCCAGGATTGGTGATCCCTGCTTGAAGCCTTTAATTAGTGAAAATAACAACCTTCAACTGCGCAGTATGTAATTATTATACGAGTACACGGCACTGTGAAAGAAAATAAGTTATGCACACTGGGTCTTTTTAATAAGTGATTTAAAAGGTGTCAAATGCTCGGCTGTAAACATCTGGCTGACTAAAGTCACGTTTATACGAAGGATCACAAAGCTGGCTGGAATCCCACTCATTGGTCTGGGAAAACATTCAAAAAGCTCATACTTCAATCAGTCTTGCAACCGAGAGGCTCTCGTGGCCTTTAATTCGTGCGGGAAAAACACCCACGAGTAATATTTTATATGAATATTAACGCAATTATTGATTGTGTTCAACTTTGAACGTGGTTTCTTTGGCATGCGGCATCTTCTGGAGTGACTTAAAACTCCTGTTTGTATGATTTATACTTGTCTGACACCTTTATGAGCTAGCATAATATTTCACAAGTTGTGCTATTCCTGCGACAAAACAGGTCACCAAACATGAAAGCTTTTATGTGTACTTGCTGTAATTTTTTTGATACAGTAGACAGTATTTATCTCACCTCAGCAGTAAGACACAAGTGCTCTTTCTCTTTGGCTCTGCATAGAACAACAGTAAAGTGCTACCAGTTAATTTCCATTTTTGTTCACACGCTTGCTTGACACAGTTGTATTTTATGAAGCTAGCTTTTGAGAAGGATTAACTTCAGTACTCGGGAGCCGCTAGAGGTAAAGCCCTGAATGTTAGTTTCACACTGCAATTAAAAAGTGTCACGTATTTTCAGAGCAAGAGCCAGACACAGATCACAGAAAAAGTCCAATAAGGCACTGTATATTCTAAAGAAGATTTAAATTCATAGAAGTTTTCGCTTGTCAGGTCAGGGGATGGTCCAAAGTCAGGTAGGGGCAAACCGGATCACAGGAGGGGTAGGCAAGGCATTGTCGAAGAGGCTTGCCCAAGGTCTCTAACCGGTATGGTAAGTTGATTTGACCAGGCCATGCAGGCAGGTGCACATCTTGTGAACTGGGGTGTAGCAGAGACCAGTCAAAGTCACTTGGCCAGACTATAAAACTGGGAAGCAATCCCCTAATTAATGTTCACTTGTTATTTAAGAGGAGTTGACATGAGGGTGAACAATTTAGAAAAGGAAGACATGGATGAAGAACTTAAATGCACACTGCAACAATTAACAACAGGAAATGGATGAGTGTGGGAGCACAAAATGTGGAGCAAAGCAGGAGACAGTAATTAAATAATGAGAACCAATTGGAGAGACTGAAGGAGAAACTGACGAGAACGGCTGAATAACGAGGGAAAACAATAAAAAAAAAACTCAAGACGTCACAAAAGGAAACTTTTCTCTATCGCCATGTTTGATTATTGAAAACAGGCGCAAGGAGAGATTCTTTTTGAATCACTCTCGGTTAACTGGGCTCTTTTAATTCAGTTTTGGTCATTTTTGCAATTCTTGAATTGAATTTTGTTTCAAGTCCTGAATAGAATTGAAATATAGCTACCTGACCCCACAATGCACATGAAAAAAAATTCCTTTCTGATTGATCAAATTTGTTCATGATTAATCTGATTTATCAGTGATTAATGCAATCAAATTACTGGAAAACAACTCCAGGAAAACATCCTGAATTGCAGAGTTCAGGAGTCTTCTCTATTTATCTCTCACCATACTTCGAGAATAAAAATAGCCTGAGCTGAAAAGTTGGTCTAAAAAATTTGGAGAGGCTGGGAGGTAGAGTTGTCAGGGAAGGTGCCTTTTTAATTGATTTCTGAATGTGGAAACTACAGCAGATTGGCTGTGAAAGCATCTACTGTGCCCTCGCTTCCTGTCCGAGCATGCTCAGTATGGTACTGAGGACTTATAGGCAGGGGGTCCTGATCATGTTCTCCTTGCTGTCAGGCTCAGCCCTGGTGCCTCATTTATACATGCTGCTTACCCACAGAAAAGGCCCTGGAATGTGAGTGCACATCTTCTCCTGCAACTTCTGTGATTCATGAGATACAACTTGAAGGGAAACTTGATCTATATCTGCGGAAACTCTGAGGGGAATTTTGGAGAAAGCTGGAATTTGTGGAACCAGTAGTGAAAAGGAGAAGTGCAACCGCGCGGCGTAAATAACTTTCCTCAGCTAACATTTCTGAAAGTTTATCGGTTATAATCAATTTGACCAAGGCTTGCAATAATTTGGAGACTATAAAGTTTGAAGAAGTGTGCTTAAACAGTTATGTAGGCTAGTCATTTATAACTGAGGGTGAGTCAATTATGTACTTTATAGGCTATATGAATAAATGAATGAATTGATGTAAGACCCCCCACCAAAAAAAAAAAAAAAAACTAGAGGCACTCGAAGAGTGCAAACCTCCGCCAAGGCAGCACAATCCAAATCTTCATGAGTGGGAACAAAGTGAGTTATCGTGTCATACGATTTCAAGATGGCTGCCAGGGCGGCCATATTGTTTCACTGATCGCGGTGAAAATCAATAGGGTCCATCCTTGATGTAATAGCAATGCACCCACAAAATTTCAGAGAAATACTTGCATTGCTTTTTGAGTTATGTTGTTCACAATCAGACTGACAGACAGACAGGCGGACGGACAAACACAAACAAACAGGGGCGAAAACATAACCACCGCCCCAACTTCGGTGGCGGAGGTAAAAAGAAATAAAAAACAATTTTGAATTGTGTTGGCTAGTAAGCAAAGCTTTGAGTGAATTAAACGTTTCTAATGACTGGAAAATGTAGTATAAGGAGGTATAAACTGTTCAAGACTAAATCAACTCAATATTTGGTGTAACTACTCTGCCTAAAAATGACTACTCTGCGTTTCAAAAGTTTAAAAAGATAGTTGGCTCATTCAAAGCATACTGGAGAACTTACCACAGTTATTCTGCAGACTGCCTCACTTGCTTCTGTCTCTCCAGGTGATTGAAGACAGCCGTGATGATGTTCAGATCAGGGCTCACAAAGGGCTATATCATCCGTATCAACTGCTTTTAATAAAATACAAACATTTATTTTCAAAACTATTTCTTTAAATTAGCATTTAGAATTCTAAGTATTCATTTTATCTTCAGTAGCACTAATGTGGAAAGCAGAAAATAAACATCTAATGCCATATTTAAATTTAAGAAATCTAGGGTGCCTAATACTTTGGCACAGTACTGTATGTCTCCCTGATCTGATACACTCAGCTGAGCTCATCAGATTCTCCACTTTTGAGCTGATCAGCTGAATCAGGTGAGTTAAATCAGGGACAGATTGAATATGTGCAGGGCAGGGCTACTCCAGGAGCAGGATTGGGAACTACAGCTCTAGGAAGTAGCTCCAAATTGCCTTCAGAAGCAGGCTGAACAATGCTCTTTAATTTTGTCAATTAACATTTGTTGTCCTTTGGACATAGTATTCAGCTCCGTCCGTCCGTCTGTCACGTCCGTCCGTCCATCCGTCCCATTTGTTGTGAATGTGGTATCTCAAGAACGGTTTGACCGATTTCATTCATCTTTGGCTTCAATGTGTATTACTGTGATACGCCAACCCCAGTCGATTTCCGTGACCTGGCGGGGGACATGGCCATGTTTAGTGGCAACACTTGTTATTGTTGCAGTTAGCAATATGCTGAAATATTGAAAACTTTGCCCTTATTTGCTGCTGTTGCATTTTTTGCATTTCTGAATTGGTAAACATGCCCACATCTGAACATGCCCCTTTTGACGTGACCGTCCTTCAGAGGGGAAAAAAACTGAAAAATGTCCCATCATTCAAATTAATGGTATTTACCACATCAGACATTATCAGCTGCAATAGGTGCTGAAACATAATTCAAGACAGTTGTAATTAGAAGGTGGGATAAAGAATCGTACACTTTTTGGGGCAGTGCCACCTTAACAAATGACTGTCAGTATGTCTTCTCTCTCAGTGGACTTGCGCAACCTGGGCTTACATTGGATTTTTAAAAGGGCGCATGTTCTGATTGAAGATTGGTCAACCTTTCCTGAAGACCAGGCAATGTATATTGCAAAATTTGCCAACCCTCGATTTGTGCCGTGTGTTTACCGATTTAAATGGCTTCAAGTATGCGGTTTTAAATGGTTTTACGGTTTCAGCATTTAGGAAACATCTTATGGGAGTGAGATGAGAAACAAATCAAATGTTCATTTTAGAGAGGAGTTAATGCTATTTACAAAGGCATTTTTGGCTCCATCTCCGTCGTGATTTGTTTGCTTTTAAAATTTATATCGTTGCATCGTCAGACCATTGAGAAATAACATCAACACGTTACTACTGAAAGCATATCAACAAATGGAGCTTTGACGGAAGTCAAGCTTGCTTAACGTAGGAGGTGCTACCTCCTTGAGAGTAACCTGAGTGCATTTGACTGTCATCTGACTTTGCTGTCACATGATTGCTTAGCCAGTAATATTTTGGGCTTATTTAAGTTTGCCTTCCCAAGTAGCTGTTCCTCGGCGCGCTAGCTCAACAACCCTCCTCCACCCCAGCTCCACCTGTCTTTAATAGCATGCATTGATTATGTTTTCTTGTGACTAAATTACCGTTCAGAAAACAATGTCTCTTCCTTTTGAGGTCATTGTTGCTGTAGGCTATGTTCTATGGAGGGGGGGGTTAGTAGCAGCTCCCTGCCTTCGGTTCCACGCTTGGACGGGCAGGGATCTCTCAGAACAGAGCCATGTTGCGAAACCCAATGTATGCTTGTATGCTATTATGCCTGTATGCTTTCAATAAATGTTTTCCTTTTGACAAAGTGGTCCTATCAGAAATATAGACAAAGATGCGGCGAAACCCCGACGCTCACAGTGAAATTCCAGCTGACAGAATCTGCGAGGAGGTGCGCCTGGTGCACTAGAAATGCCGCTGAAGCCAGGCGAGCATTCTCTCCTTCAGCAGAACTTTGATCACCCATTGACGGCACTAAATTTACATGTTCTCGTTTTTTTTTTTTTTTTAAGCTCTGAGTCGGACTGCCTTTTTTATTTCAATGAAGGTGTGACCGTTCGACGAGTTAAACTGCATACATCCCTTTTTCCCTGAACAGTGCAAAACGGTGCCTTTCCCGAGTGAGCCAGCCCTGCAGCCCTAATTTTGTACTCCTGTTGGAGACCACACTGCTGAGGCCATAAAAGAACACATCTTTCGGGTGCTCAATTTTTGTTAGTGTTCCCCCTATCTGACATGTCTCAAAATTGCCTGTCTTATTTGAGCCCCTCAGAACAATAGTGGTCTAACTCCATTTTTTATCATTTTGAGAAAACAGCTTCCAAAGTTTCAACGTTGTCAAATTCAGCATGTCAGTAAGTATTTAGACCTGTCTTGAAGTGACATCCTTTGAATCTTCGCTTTCATGGTCAGAAAGTATTTTGTTGTCAACGTTGACGATTTTTGTTGTTTTTGCATATTTCGCTTAAAAACTAAGAATTTTGGAGTTAGACCACTCTTGCACTACTACCTATATTTCAGAGGTGGAACTAACAATCTTCTGGCCCATTATTGTATGAATAGATTTTACCTTTAGCATGAAAAATATGCATCTTACTTGGAAAATTAGAAAATCGGAGTTAGACCACTATTGTTCTGAGGGGCTCATTTAATCATGGAGGCATGCCGTTGTCCCACTCAAGAACAAATGGGACTCAACTTATAGGCTAGATATATGCATGAGGTAATTTGCATTAAGCGTTAAACTGCGAAGTTTGGGAGTCAACAGGCCATGCGGGTTTGAGGTGCACACTTCCAAAAAGGTTGGTGTTTATAAATATGAAATTGTGTACCCGTGTCACAATTTCAGATTACCCCCCCAAGTTACCCCCCCCCCGGGACTTTGAAACCAACTTCAACATACCAGGGGGTAATTTGAAGTTAACTTCAGATTACCAGGGGGTATGGTGATGGGGGGGTAATCTGAAATTGGGACACCGGTTTGCCTTCGCATAATTTCATAAATTCGGTTTTTGTTTGGAGTTGGCCTTCGCCATTTCCTGATTTTCATGCCGCTGCACAGTTTTTATATGGAACTATGCAAAGTATCCAAAATTAAGCCCCAGGCCTTCACCCCACACCCAACTACGCTACATTAGAGCTGCACCCCGTGGTTCATATGCCTCTAGTCTTCATATGTTATTTCGTTTTTTTTTTTTTTTTTTGGTTTCTCCTCCTCTCTGTTTATTTCAGTGTTTTTTGCCCCCCTCCCTGTCTGCCGCATGCTATTTGAAGGCCTGCCAGTTCCTTGCTGCTAAACCATACTTTCTGTCTCATATAATCAGGCTTCCCACGGTGCGGGATTTGGGCTCAGTTTCACAGTCTCGGATTAGCAGAGTCCCACAGCCTGACAGCGAAATGTGTGCAGTCCTAGCAGTAATGACTGGCAGCGTTCTGAGTCAATTCAGATGACTAAGGATGGGCCGTTGGCTTCTTTTGGGCAATGAACGACAAAATAATCCTGTGCTAGTGAATCGTGTGCATCTATCTGCTATTGCAAGGTTTTGTAAGTAAGTTTATATAGACAGGGCATCTGACTGGATGCGATGGTGCGGATTTAATTCTCTCGCATCCGCATTCTCCGCATCTTTTCGCAATAAACTGGGAAAAAAAAGCCCAATATCAGCAATAAAGCAGCTGCTTACCTTCACAACAAAAAAAAGCCAAAGAGAATTATTATTGTAAAGTTTTTCTCCTAAATATCGATGAAAACACGCCGCTTTGTTTGCAAGCAATTTATATCCTCCAGGTGTTCCTCGTATCTTTCGGTGATGAACATGGTGATGTTGGTGATGAGCCTAGTGATGTTGCACCGTAAGGCTGCAATATTCAAATTTTGAATACTATTCAAACTCTATTTTATTTTATTTTTTTTTAAAGGTCCAAACATAAATTTGAGCATTCTAATTACTGGCAATTTCATGTGGCAAATCATGTTAATGCACACAAAGTTAATGTTATTTCCAGTGCTAAACCTACTTCCTGGGACTAAAATGGATTTTGCCCTGGACATATACTACGACATCTGTGATGCACTGAAGTCTATTCTGAATTCCAACTTGTACAACTATGTTTATATGAAAAATAAGTAATAAAACCAGATGTTTAAACATTTTCAGGCTCGAATTTTGAATAATTATGTCAATATAGGGAAAGGCTTTCTGTATCCAGTGCAATAAAGTGCAAGAGCGCCGCACTTTGGAAATACATTGAGCTCTTTCGTGGTTCTGAAAATGTTCCTCACAGTTTAACAGTTATAAATCCACAGTGCCCACAAATAGGCCGAGAAAGTTTCATATCAACTAGTAACATTCAAAATAAAGGCTATCAGCCATCAGAATTAGGTTCATTCCTGTTGTATTTTGAAACCGTTTATTAGTCCTATATGCTTTGAGTAGGACAACAAAAGTATTTCTTGACTGCAAAAATAAATCAAACTACAGTACCGCAGTGATCAGAAGGTTCTATTGATAAAACAAAAATGTCTCGTGATGAGAAGATGTTGTATTATTTGACTTTCTCACCACATGATTTTTAACATAACTACGTACACTTTCTAGGCCAAAAAAAAAAGTCGCCGTATGGATTTAAATAAGCTTATGCTCAAATCAGTATTGCAATGATTAAGTTTCAGGAGGTAACAATTCTTTCATCCCTGGCTGATGCAATGAGTGGCTTCTCATTTCTTAAACAACCAAGTTGGAAGATGTATCTCATGGTTGAGGAAAAGATGTTACTGTGTTTCACTAGGGGCAAATTATTAGCCATCATTTAGCAAAGAAAACCACTAAGGACATTGCTGATATCAATGGAATTGGGTTATGAACTGTCCGATGCATTATTAAGACCTGGAAGGATAACTTTGAACCGTCAACTTTGTGAAAGAAACAGGTCAGAAAAAAATCATGAATGATCCTGATCAGAGATCACTAAAATGCTTGGTGAGGCTTCATTATAAAAAATGGACAGTTGAACTCATAGTGATGTTTAATTGTGAAAGTAAGTGCATTTCTATACCCAGAGTGCTGCAAGAACCAGCCCTAAACAGCTTTTTGGCCTCAAGTGACCCTCTTGTTAGTGAGTATAACAAGCAAAAGCGACTTTGGTTTGCCAGGGAGCATAAAGGGCCATTTAACATGCATGTAAAAAAAATAATAAATTGATCACCATTTTGGAATAAGATGAACAGTTTGTACACGAAAATACATTGGAAAGGGCCAATTATTATTTTTGTAAATTGTTTAAATATCTGTATAATCTAGTGTGTTTACTGCATAATCCTTGCTTTTTTCTGCTTATGCCCTTAAATTCCCACATTTTTTTTCCCCACACCCTATAAGATGCTCAGTATAGAAGATGTTTCCATTTTAGCATCTTGCGAGCCAAGTGTGACTTTCGAATGCAAGGGTGTAGGTTTAAGTAAGACTAGGGACACATATGCAATGCAAACACACGTTGTGCGCGAGCTGGAAAATTTTTGCAATAAACTGAGTGCAAATACTGCCTTTTCCATATACAGGGATTATCCGAATGAGTGATTCTTTGTTTTTTATGATGGTAAGTGAGGTGCCTCCATAATTATCATAAATCGATGCCGTATTCATTAACTTAATTTTCCATTTTGTTATCAAACACTTTTGATTAGATTTTTTGAATACAAGTTTATGACTGTTATCTACAGTATGTTATGAAAATGTATCATGAAGCTTAACAATACTGAACAATTGAAATACTTTTCTCTATTTATAAGTTACTTAATTACATGATTTTATGTTGTATTATTAGCGAACGTTGCAATCATTGTACGGTAATTTACTAGCCAACTATAGCTTACAAGCTAGCTTGCTAGCTAGTGATCTAATGTTGGTTACTTTCTGATGCCAGCCTCACAATTAAAGGCTGCACAAATCAAACTTGGAAATGTCTGGCTCAGTTTCTGTGTAGCCCATCATCTCTCATCACTGCACAAAAGTCAGATATCAGTTTTAACACAAAGAATCTTTCTGAAGAACGATTATTTGGCAGTCTCTAACCGTCAAAAAATAATTGCTTAAAGCATAAAACTCAAAATTTTTTATTAAACGTGTTCTTGGAGCCTAGTTGGGCCGGGCCGAGCAGCGGCCCTTATAACCGCGAATGTCGCCGTCTGAGTTACTGCGTGAGTGACTGACTGACTGACTGAGTGATCAAGTTCAACGATTGGCTGGCCCGCGGGGAAGAAGTTCAGCGATTGGTCGGCCGGCGGGGAAGAGGCGGCCCAGCCATATACTAGGTGCACATAGTCTTGTTTTTAAATCTACAATTCACTGTCCATTTGAGCTTCATTAAAAACTGGGTGCTTGCTAGGTACTGACATCCAGTTGCCGACTGTCTTGTGTAGGGGAAATAGTCAAGCTGGAAACAATGAACCAGCTGCATGTAAGATGAGTCCCACGTCAAAGGACAGGAGTCGGTTAATTGGTTGGCCAGCCAGATAGCATCGAAGCTAGCCAAGGTAACGCCACTTGATTTTCCTCAGTCATTCTGTTGCTGCACATGGCACAAGGAGATAAGAATAGTAATTTACTTTAGGTAGTATTACTCTCGCCTCATCTTCCTTTCTATGTTCTATTTTCCTCCCCTTTTTGCATTTGTTCCTTGATAACCGTATTTTCAGGGAACTCCGTTTGATTGGTCATTGTATTTTCCATAAATTTCCGCAAAAAGAAAGCGAGTGGAGGGATATTTTCCATAATATAAACAGAAAATATGCAACCAATCCGCCATCAATTTAAATAAAAAAAATCAATCATCAAATGCAGGCCTCTTAATATTTACATGACTATTAAACATTGATTTATTGAAATCTTAAGTATGCTACTGCCCACAACCGAGATTTATTTGTCTCTGTTCTTGTTAATAATACAAAAAAATCGATAATTGACTTAAACAATTTGTATAGTTTGTCACATTTATTCAAGCTAAATGTAAGCCTACTTCATGTACAGATTTTTCTTTTTAATTAAGGGTTTGAACAGATACCCATCGCTCACGGGCTCAAGTGCAGTAGCACCTCTGGTCTTTCTGCCACTGGTCATCAAGTACTGGAATTTCAACTGTTTGAATTTCTTTCATTTTCCTCAGCCATCCCTAACCGCTACAACTCATCTTGGCACACTCCGGAAACCCACTCAGTTCTAGTAGGGTGGACATTGAAACCAAGTGAGCGGATATATAGCTACGCAAGCAAGCCAGTATGCAATCCCGTCAATCAAGCATCTTTATGTGCGGTAACGCGATTATAGCCGTGGTGAATACTTCAAATGGGACCTCTGACTATCTACAAATTGGACAAAGCTGCAAATCAAGAATTACACTGGACTGAATCATGGTCGATCTACGATTCCATATGTCTTTCATTTTCCCCACTGATTCCGTTAGTCAAGATATTTTTGCTTCTTCTGAAAGTTGGTCAGGACGTATCTCGACCATCCCAATCTATGCCTCTGTTTGAATAAACAGCGCGGATTCATATTGCCGTGGGTGTGGCTATTTAAGTCTGGACCTTGGTGGGGCTTACATGGTTCTTTAGTATGGCAAAGGTGGAAAAGTGGGGGTCAGAAATGAAAAGTCCATGTGCCATGCTTTTTATTCCACCCTTGGATTCAGACAGCAGATGTGTCTGATGAGTTCTGACTCCTGGTATAAGAATTGAGCCTGTAAGAAAATCCAAGTCATTGGGGAAAAAAAAGCTGGGGAGGACTTTTACTTCCTCTTCCTGGATGTTCCACCTCTGTTAGTTGGTGTTCATCAATATATTAATTCAATATCCATATTTTTGCAATCAAAAACAGATTTTGGGACACAGTTTAGCTTCAGTATCAAATCATGTTTACTCCTGCTCTTGTAAATTAAAGTTAAATTAGTGAAACCAGGAAGATTGGAGTGTTCCGTGAGAGATATGGGTTTTTGATTAAATGTGTGGGCCTCGTCTAAGGGGGTTTGTTTTGTCGAAAGGGAATTGGAAAGTGGAACTTTCAGTTTGTTTTTAAGTTAAATACTTGAATTCAGCAAGGGTGCCCATGCCTTCATGGATATGAAAAAAATGCATGTATATTTGACACCCTCCCACTCAGTATTTTTCCTCTTCATTTCTGAGCTGAAGACAGTTCCCCAGTGTCGTCGAAAGTGTAGCCTTTTGATAAAAAAAGTTAAAGTTGCTTCGAGAAAAAAAAAATCTATTGAAGCGATCTCGGGCAGCAATGTGTTTAGAATTTATGAAAAGAAAAACTAAATCTCTTGTTTTCTTTATAAAAGGCCTAAATATGGTGTGGATACTTTGTCACTCAGTGCTGGCTTGTTTCTTCTGTATCATCTACAATCACTGAGCTGTGGTAATGCTCCATTGTAATGTTTTGCCAATAGTGGCCTGGTAGAAAAAGGCCAGTTATAAGACACATGCTACTACATTCCCCTAGCCTTACAGTGTGGCTAATTGTGGTCCCTAAGACTGGCCTAGACTGATGTGTCAAGACCACAAAGGAAATCCAATGTCCCCAAACAAACTGCAGGCTTCACATATGAACAGACTGCAAGGGGGTGGCAGTCTAATAGTACAGTTATCGATGTTGTGCTCTGCATTCATTTACCTCGCTATTGGCCCTGGGTAACAGTGTCGGGCACTTTAATGAACTGGTTTTCTGTCCTTTTTTTTCCACTCTCCAGGGGACTGTGTTCCTGCTTTCCCTTATTCTGTTACAGGTGCATGTTTCTCCAGCTCTTGCTTGTGGGAATTGGGCAGGGCAGTTTCAGCTGGTGATGTATATTTAGGGCATGTATTTCCCATGGGGGAAAGGGATGGAGGGAAGGTAAATGGGGGGATTCTGGCTCCTTTAATAGAGACATTTCTTCTCCTGGATAAGGTTGAGGAAGTCAAAGAGGGCTGAGAAGGTTAAGGAACTCTTGGATGATGGCTGAGTTTAGAATGGGCATTGCGGTGAGCAATGCGTGTGGCCACGATGTGTGGTTCTGTTCCCATTTGTAATTCCATTTTAAAAATATCATGTGATGGTATATGTGAAATAGTGAGCGCATTCTGTACTTTGAAGGTCCTGTATAAATGGGAGCATGTCTTGTCCTGGCCTTAGACATATCCTTTCATGCACAGATCCAGAATTCAAAGAGGGGGGGGGTTGCGCTATGTAGTGGGGGTTTTGGTGACATCCCTCTGATTTTTTTTTTGTATTTATTTCACCAAAAAACGGCTATTTCCTGGTCATGCGTCATGAGGTGGGTACCCAAAAAGGTGGATTTGACACACCTGAAATTTTTTTCGGCCAAAAAATTAAAAATTCATAACCAAAAACCAGGGCTATAATAGTAAATAAGGTGTCATTTTGTAGCTTTGGATCTCTGCTTTCAGATGGTGTTAGACACATTTGCCTTCAGTTTGTTATGTTACAGTTACAGGCTGATGAAGCAAAAAAGTCAGGGGTGGATTTTTTGTGGCGGAATGTGGCGGAGGTAGAGGACAAATGCACTGAACTGAAAGCTAATGCATAAAACCATTCCCATTGCTCTTTCTAGTTCCTAAAAATCATGGCAGGCGTCTCTACTGAATCCCTTAATTGGCAATCAGTGTCAGTTGGCTGTCAATTAGTGTCAATTAAGTTCCATGTGCTCTGGAAAAGCCATCTTTTGTTTCGTGGAGTGGAAAGATTTCACCACAATTTTTCGGTACATTTCACTCATGGAAGGTATGTGAACTTTCTTATTTCTATTCAGTGAATCGCAAACGCAATGAGAGTATGTACAACTCAGTTCCAAATACTAGGAAACTTCATTCCTTGATGTCAGTAGGTGTAGATGGGGTGGTAAAATCAAGGGAATTGTCATGTTACTGCACTCCCTGTATTACTGAGGATCACAGTGCCTGTGAAAATCGAGAATATGTCAATGCTTTTAAGAAGGTTGCCTTCTCAGATGGTTCGAGGGGTGCACTTGAAGTAGAGGATGTTGTTAATGGAGCAGAAGGCATGAATGTTTCAGAGGGTGGTGAAGATCTCTCGTCATTGATTTGTAAGGGTACAGTTGTGGCTATTATGCCATCGGCCCAGTCTTTGGATGACTACTACTTGCTCGTGGCTACTTCAGATGGATGCTTGACGAAAGTATGAAGTCTAGCTATGGCCAATCATATCCTAAGGGGTCTGAAGTAATTTTGGGTAACTTTTACAAATTCCAAAAGGCTAATAAGGGCAGTCACTTGTACAAAAGAGAGAAGAAACTGGCAATTGTGCACAAAGATTGCATCTTGTATGTAGAAGCAGAACTGAAAAGCCATGAGAAGCTACCAGATACATACTGTCTCTCGAATTCTGATCATGAAGACATACTGTGTATTGTTTGTATGAGAACCTAATTATTAGTATTCTAGAACCAGTAATCTATCATGTGAGCAGTTCTTATAAGTCAATAAGCATTTGTGTGTAGTTTTGATGCACCCATCATCCAAATTTTATGAGAAAGATGTCTTGCTTTGTCAAAAACCACCAACTTCATCGTAATAAAAATCCTGTATTTCCATCAAATTTTTGAATACATAGTATAAATCAAACAGAATTTCTTTTTAGTTTATTGAATAGCATTTTATCTGAGTATCATTTTGATCCAAACCAGGTCTTGTTTTGACTAATATTAAGGATTTTATGAGGTTTTGAAAAAAAATTGGCACTTTGGAGAAAACGGCAAAAAAGTGTTCTGGCCGTAATTCATTTTCTATTAAAAGTTCATCTTATAAACGGCTGTACAAGGGTTAATATTGAAAAAAATAAACGACCCATGCCATTTTTCTAAGCAGTTTAACCTGTACAATAACATATTCAAAAATTGAAAAATGGTCATTTTTGACCCTGTGACGTAAATTCCCCCCATCTCATGACGCATGACCTCCTGGCATCTAGAAGAAGAAATTGCTGCAGAAATGAAAATCTGGCCACAGAGGCGCCGGATTCATTTCAGAAATGGAGTGGCTGAAGCTAACATCAAAATGATAACAAGTGTTACTGGTAAAAATAACCTTAAAATCTTGCCACTTGGGTAATCATTGGCCAAGGTGGTGGCAATATAATTCCAAACATTTATAGCTAGCTTGTGCAAGAGGGAAAGCCCTCCTTGTTGAGCAAGCCTGAGCCAACACTATGTGTCTGCAGTGGATTAGCTAGTTATTGCTGAGCTGTAGCAAGCAATGACAGCCACAACGTAACTTAGCTCGCTGGCTAACTTATGCGGGCAGTCAGCTGTGCACATCGTGCATCCGAAAGCCGTATAGGGAAGATGAGCAATTTCAGCACCTCCGCTCTAATGTCATGTCATGTGGTAGCAACGACCCTTGGATGGGTACAAACATAAAATTCAAAATGGCACCCGTTAGCTTGTCCGGCATATTGTTATTCTTTTCAGAGGAGCCGAGGCTCATTTACCGAGGTTGAAATGTAGTCAGATCTGGACACATGGTGAAGAAAGAACACCGCTAGGAACTCTGAACATTGGAAGCACAAGTGCAAGCGAGTAAGAGGGACAGAAGCTAGGATGTTATGGTGAGTTTCTCCTAGCATACGACGTTCAACATAGTGAGCAGTTTTGTTTACAGCCAATAGATCACATCTCTTCGGTGATAATTAGGTTACAGCATCACACTTATCTTCCACATCCAACGAGAAATCAGAAAAGCAGTGGTCTTCCCTCTTCATTGTTGAACTATATGCCAAATTGACTAATTTAGAAAATGTAACTTTGTAGCTAATCATGAACTCATACCCTAGCTCAGTAATTGGAGAGTAGTGAACCTTACTTGTATTTAGCTAGCTGGCTTTACTAGCTTGCTAGATTCAGTTAGCATATTTAAAAAACCACAAAATTTGGTTCAAGAAATGTGAAACCAGGTTGTCTCAGCTGTAGCACCCTTCCTGGAAAATTGTGGCAAGTTTTTCTGATAAGCTAGCACATTTGTTGTCTGTTAGCTACAGTAGCATCCATATACCTCATGAGTTGAACTAGATGTGTCCTGGCTTAGGAAATGATTTCTTTGCTGTATTTTGATAAATGACCAACAGTGTTAGATCCCCATTGTCAATTTTCACTGGGATTACACTTCCGAAACCGGTAACGGCCTAGCAATGAGGTTGTCACTTTAGTACTCAATTGATTGCCGCCTGCGGCAGCTGCCTTACTTGCCTTGCCCTGTGTACCTCTTGCCCTGTGGAAAAATTACAGTCACGGCAACTCTGATCGCAGATGGTGACTCAATTTGCCTCATCCTTGTCAGGAGGGGGGGTTGGGGTGTAGAAGAGCTTTTTTGGAGTTGCGCTCCGACAGCTCGCCTGTAAATTCCCGCCCAAATCAGTGGTGTTTATACCATCTCAGTGGTTGTCTCCATCTCGGAAACAGCGGGCCTGGGAGGCAGGCGGGATGGGAAACGATTCCTCATCAATTAGCTCAACCTCCCTGGTGATTTGTGTCCCCCCTCCAAAAACATCTTGGCATGACGGGTGAACCCTGAGTGTGTGTAAACAGCACTGTATTGATGGGACACCAGGATTTCAGATATCTCACATATGGCCTTACTTACGAACACACGTGCGCTGACACACACACAATAAATACATGCATAAACGTGCATGCAAACACAGTCATATACACACTCACGTACACATACACCTCCCCATGTTTGTGTAGCTATGCTTGTGACGACCTTTAATTGACTTCCATTCATTCTGCGCAGCTTTTACGAAAACCATAACTATAACCAAATTATGCCTATCCTTGTATTCCTGACTTTAATCAATTAGCTGTCATTAGCTGTAACGTCAATACCCAGCGAGGACCACCCAAAATGTCCTCACGACCCCAAATGTCCTCATAACATCTGTGGTTTCTCAGTGGCTGGCCCTGACAAGTATAGCAATACAAGCCCACGCACACACACACACACAAATGCGTACACACAGCTTGGGACCAGTTTTTTTTTTCCCTTTTTGTCATTGAAATGAATTCCATCTGTGAGATACCTTTACGGATGGATGTTTACAAGCGATGACACTCCAAACTCTGAGCCTCTCCTGCGTCTTATGAAAATGCGTGTCGATGTGCCGTCTCTCTCCCCGGGCAGAACTGACACACAACAGAACAGCTCACGCAAATCTGCCTTCTCATCCCTCCCTTTCTATCCTGCTGCTGCTCCTGGTGTCTGTTCGCCGAGCAGAACGGATTTCAGAACCCGCAATCTGGCAGGGAAGACGCACTCGAGTCACTAACTTTCGCTCACATTCTGTTCGCGGCACTGGAGCCGTTCGGGGTTGTCATTTTTGTTCCGTGGGCGAAATGCTGCAATCGCATTTGGATTTGTCAAATGGCGATTACTCCTTCGGATTACGGACAGCAACTTTAAGCGGATGAAAATGTCTGTATTTAGATGGGCATAATTTGCAGTTCCAGGCCCTGAGAAAGAGTGATGCCCTGGGTCTCAAAAGAGGAGCATTTTTGTGGCCCCGGGTGTTTTGGTGTAGGCCCAAATTTGCATAAATGCTCTCAGTTCTAATCCATAATTTCTCATTGAAAGATGTTCCTCTTGCAGTATCATTTTAAGTTTTTGGAGCAGGATAAAAATTTCATGGCTTCTGTCAAGCGGGGGTCAATAACGCAATAACCAGACCCAGCTTTGGTCTTAGTTGAGGTTTTGCAGGTTTAGCATTATTCTCGGGGCTCATATCAACATTGAAGGCTTCAGCTTTGCTTGTTTCTGATGGTCTCACTTTTGTGCTCTCATAGGCTATTAAGAGGAGCTCACCCGGGCGAGCTGTAACCAACCAGCTGAGAAAAACTTGTGTAAATTAGTCTGGTCCAGCTCACTGAGGTTTGGCTTTGCCATTCGCGGACTACAACTGGAGTGAGAATGAAGCACAAAAATACACAAAACCAAACTGACAAAAAAACACAAAACAGATATGAGCAGCATGTTAAGCCTTCAGTATATGCTATAGGCTCTGGTTCTCCTGCGGTGCTGTTTATAATGTGTGAAAATAGTTCTGGTTCTGTTTTAGTACTGCATGACCTGTAAAGAAGGATGGCAGTGGATAACAGGCGCATATCAGATGAGGGCCGCAAACTGTGCGTGCTCTCCCAAGATGGAGGCGCGAGTTGTGCACAGGCATGCTTGTACATAGTTTGCTGATTGGACATTCCAGATTCAGGTGGGATTGGAGATGCAAAAAAAAAAAAAAAATTCAAAAAAGAAGGGTTAAAAGAGGTTTGTGTGTATATGTCTTTCAATTCTACTGTACACGTTTGTGAAAGGCATGTGTATATTTTATTGAATGTGTGTGTGCATGAGGTATCATGTTTGTTTATTGAGTTTTATTGTGTGTATTTGTGTCTGCATTTCATTGAACGTGTGCATCTTTCATTCTATGCGTGTATTGGATTTATTTGTTCGTTTAATTGCGTGCGATCATATATGTATCTTATTGAGTGTGAGTGTATTTGGTTGCATTTGTGCGTTCAATTTATTGTGTTTGTGTGTTTCATTATATGTGTGATTGTGCGTTTATTTCAGTAAATGTGCATGGCTGTGTTCGGAATGTACACTTACTCACTCACTTACTGACACACTTACTCACTCACTCACTCAGTTTATATTGTTTTGCATATACAATATTTTACCATATATTGCTCTATATACTGTAGTTAGCGAGCGTAAGTTTAGAACACATCCTATGTGTCTCTGTTATTGTGCTTATGAATTTTGATTTATCGCGGGTGTGTTTTATTCTCTCTCTCTCTCTCTCTCTCTCTCCCTCTCTCTCTCTCTCTCTCTTCACTTTCAGCCATTCCTGAACCCTGAGGGAGGAATGTCGCCTGACGTGGTACTCCTGAGTCGCTGGAGCGTAAGAAACTATTGCGTGCAGCGTGGAGACGTTGTCTCTGTTCTGTGAGTAACAAACGGGTTTTATTTCTAAACAGACAGCCCCCTTTCTTTATGCCAAGGCGGCTCTGAACTCCCACGGATTTCGGGCTTACAGGTGGAAGACATCACACGTTCTGGCTAACGAACCGTAACAATCAGAAGCCCTGGTGAAATGATGTAATTTCCTGCTTCTGCTTTGAAACCTCTCAACCTCAAATACTGTCATATTTTTGTTTTTGACAGTCTTTCTTTTGGGGAAGAAAGGAGACTCTCCCATGCTGCTGCATGCCATTTATGATGTATTGTCTGTGTATAATATGAAAAACATTAGCTGTGCGTAGGGCTTTTCAGCTTCAGTCAAAATATTCATTGTAATAGTTATAATTCTGGTACAGTTTCATAAACATTGCATATTGTGTGGATGGTGCCTTAGGTTCTTTCGCCCTTTGGAGGGAAGACTAATTACAGCTCGCAGTTCCACCCCCAGCCAATGGGGGCAGTGCAAAAAAAAATCTCCTTGGCCTTTTATGAGAGAAGATACGCTTGTTCTGGGGAGTGGGGATGCTTTCGTGCCCCAGGACTGATTGGGGCTTTGAGTTTATATCTTGTTTTGAGAATAGAGTGCCTGTTGACACGATTCTGAAGCGACCTGTGGCCCATGGTAGTGTTAGCGAGGCGCCAATTAGCGTGCGACTGCGACTGTCAGGCTCTAGGCATCAAGCTTTCACTTTGTCATGTCCCCGGCGCTGTGGGAGCTCAAACACGTGCGTGCACGCCGTGGAGACATCTGCTTTTCCCACACATCCCTGTGGACTTTCAACCCAGCAGTCGCTCATCTCTGTACTCTTTTGTCTTTCTTGTTTTGTGAGATTTATTTAGGTGTTTTGTTATATGCCTACACTGAGAGAGCTAATGAATGGAACTTGTGCGGCAAATTAGATGAGTGAAGTCTTCTTGAACATGCATGTTTTCAGTTATTATTTTTTTTTTAGTTGATGGGTTATGCGCATTAGCACAATATCGATGCATAAATGTTCAATTGCAGTTCTTATTTTACTCCTTTTTGGAACTCCTTTGGAAAATTTGTGCTTTTTTATAGTCCAAAATATGTATGGTGTTACGGCACAAGAGAACATTTCTGTGCATGAAGCGTTTTGTCTTGCGTCTTAATTTTTCCTTGGGTTAATAAGAATAAGCGTTTGCTGCACTTTTTATGTGAATTTAGATTTTTTGTACTCACAAATTCAGATATATCCTGGCCATTATCATTTTTACTGACCGGCAGCAGGTCATGATAATAGGTTGTACTGTATATCTGTCTTGTGTCATTCCATACTGTCTGGGGTCGAAGGACATGTTGTAGGCCTAATGCTGGTCATTTCTGCTCTATGTCTTAATTTATGGAGATGTGTCACGCTTACACAATATGACAGAGAAACTGGCCATTAGGCTTGGGCCATGGAGAAATGGAGTAAAAATGGATAAATTGTCAAGCTCACAAAAAGCCCAGAAAAGTAGTGGATGGAGGTAGGAGGCTCAGCAGATTTCCAATGATACACTTGATTGAAACAGCAGGGTGCTCACAGCCATCTCCGCATAAAACCTCTCATCTTCAGAATAGATCTGTCAGTCTGGCAACCACATCCTCAGACGCACTCACATGACAAACGTGCCTGTTTGCACGTTCAAAATTGGAATAGGGCTCGAAGCTTTTAAATATTAAAAACCCGTTAGGTGAGAATATGGACCCGGCATGCTACTCCTGAAGTTATTGAGTGATATATAGTGAATAAAATCCTTATTGACTGTTGGTTAGTGGGGGAGGCTGGTAGGCGATGTCGGCTTTTTTTTCGTCTTGTCAGTGGAGAAAAAAAAAAATCTAATCCAGTGCATCGGTTTCAACTGCGATGCTCGTCTCCTGCAGACTCTAATTCTCTCACATAATTGATATTCATTTTTCAAAACAAATAGTTCAAGGGAACGCATCAGTCCACCGAGTCATATCTTATTTACAGAATGCAGCTCGTTTCATAGCGGTGTTTGATAAGGAAATCATTTTGTTGTTTGTGCATGCAGAAATATGCCCGCTTATTTTTCATTGCGTGTTCGTTATGCTTTCATTACAAACGTGATTTATGTTTATGTGCTGCTGTGAACATAACAGTTGCATGTGTACTGCTTTACGATTCATGGCTGTGAACGTAATTTTATTTCAAAGAGAATATTTCCAAGCTTATGAACGGGTGTTTTAATGAATGGTGACAAGAAATCCCTTTTTTCATTGAAATGTTTTCAAATGTATTGTTGTGGAATTCAGAATTCAAGCTAGTGGGGGCAAAATTGTTGAAGAAGTACAGTCTTCATAACCCTTAGCACACGAAGACCGGAGTTAGCCCACGATGCCTATTGCACTTCATGAGTCAACCAATATATTTATATGCTGTTTCACATGTGGACTGTGTCCTTTATGAAGTCAGTTCATCAGCAATTTATTAATTTTTCCAAAGACTTTATGAAGTGGAATCTTAAATGTCATGTTACCTTCTCCTTATCACAGTAAAGTCCTTAGAACCCATGGAAGATTGAATCTCTCCATCATCCCATCTCTGAATTTCGGACCAGGCACCTACACGTGGCCTGTGTACATGTTCTTTTAGCCGGCTCTGTTCCTATATACACTCAATGATGTAGACCCAGCCCAGATCCCCTATAATCGTCACCCCGGGCCTTTGTGATCAGCGATAGAACGTGGTTCCCTGCCAGGACGTGAAGTAAAGAAATTGCAGTTGCCTGACAGAAATTACTTGTTGCCTCGGAATGTCGGGCAGGCTATGTTACAGACCGTAGAGCTAATGATAAATCTTTGAGGTAAACTTGGTTGCTTACGCAAACAAAGCTGCTACATCAGCATGACGTGAAATAAATAGACTTTATAAATGTTAAAATATCATGCATAAGCATTACTTATACAGAAGAGTATACTAATACCCTAAAGTTTTCTTAAATTTTTAATAAAATGCACTACTGTAACATTTCAGACTGATCAACTGGAATGAAACTATTTTCTGCATCTTGCTTATATGTTGCAAAGAGGTTAGTTCCCTTAAGCCTGGCGAAAATCTTTCAGCTTGTTTTAAAACTGTAAGTTTCCTAGACAAAACAAAAGTGTTTTGCTTTGAGAGCATTCTGTTGTTTACTAGTGCCTTCTATGACCATTTGCCGTTGCAGGTTTATGTGGGTTTTTGCAGACAAGGGCATGAAGATTACTTACTGCTGGCTTCTCCCAATTGGTTTCTGTGCATTTTAAGTAGCAAAGTGAAAGCTTGACTGTGCTTAAACTATGCAGAATTGATACGGGTTCATTAAGTCTAATCACTCAGCGTATTAATCCAGTTCATTGACACTTTAGCTCGTCCTTTGCTTAAAACAAGGCTTGACTGAAGCCAAAGTTCACTACAATTTCTGTGCTGCAAAGGAAGGCCGTTTTTTTTTCCCACCGTGTCTTCCTCTTTGCTTTTTGTGTCCTCATTTTTCCTGATTTCTTTTTCTTTGTATTTCTTTGGACTCGGAAATGAAGGGAAACTAAGCCGCTCAGATGTTTGGAAGTCATTGAGCTGCCAATCTCCGCACTGCAGGAATGCTTTTTGGGGGAGCATTATTCCGGTCAACCGTGTCGAGCGGGAAAACGGAAACGCGGAACGAGCGCTCGCGTGGTGTTGTTTTTTGCGGAGATAAGAGAAAGACTAGGAAACTTTGGTGGAAGAACGCTGGTGCTTGGAATGTTTCTGCAATTTTAAGGTCGACATTTCCTCATAGTTCGTGATGACTGGGTGGAAGCAGGGAATTTGGCAAGTAACTGAAGTGACTTGAGCCTGTGTTTCTGTTTAGCAGTGTCTTCGCATCATGTTTGTGGATAGGGTCACACCTATTACAGCCACCTTGTTTGATGTGTGTACAAGCACCATATTCAGGGGGGGGATATTATGGGAAGCTAGGGGTGACGACATCTAACAATCTTGTCTTGAATCCTGCAGGACAGAGGCTTGAGAAGGGGTGTGTACTGCTAAATTAGATACTATTGTCCAAGCCCCCACTAACATTTTGTTCCATTCCTAGGAATTTCACCTAGCAGCCCCACTCCCAATAGCTTGTAATTTTTAGCCTGTAGAGTGGCTCACACAGTTTTCGCATGCTCCAGGGGACAATGACTGTGTCATTGTGTAGAAATGAACCTGAAGAGCACAGGTTACAAGCCTAGATCCATACCCATTGTTGTACCATAGCCACCTCCACCGGGAATGTACTGGATGTGACGCCATTTCTATTTAAATGAGCCTAGATGAATTCTTTTCAAGCAGATCCCAACTCTTGGGAGATCACTAAAAACTTTTTACCTCAAACATCCCTTCTGTTTCCCTGCTGGTTGGGTCAAAACTCATCTTTTCACCAACCGTTCCATTTTCTCTTAAAATCTAAATGAAAGTATGCCCACATTCTAGGATTTTTAGCTTAGGTAGTTTTTCATTTCATTCAAAGTATGTTTTGATATGGATGGAAAGTAGAAGCCACCTTGGTTAGCTACTGAAGAGAACGTCATCTAGGGATTTTCGACAAAAGTTAGCTCTAAGTTTGCGAAGCAAAAATGAAAACGAAGCGTCAATACCGATGGTAAATGACTCGCCCCCAGGGCGCGTGCCTGTGATTGAGGTTCACGCAGGAATAAAATGAAGCTTCCCGCGCACCTGGGACTATGTGTCAAGACAAAGTGATGTTTTTTTTAACTGCTGCCAGAGCGAGTGCACATCAGGTGCTCCGGGTTGTAATTATGCTGGTATGTGTATGGTCTACCGAGTTTGACCTAATGTGCTGTGATTTGTAAAATCTTGCTCCCCGATAGCCCTTAGGTCAGATAAGAGTCACCTCATGAAGCGGCTTACATATTAATTGTCTGGTGTTGCTAGGGGCTCCCTTTCTCTGTGGTTTATACATTGGTCTTCAAAGCAAATTTTGCTTATTCTTCAAAAGAATTCATTTGAGCGTTAATTGCCGGCTCGGTGGAGAGAGCGGACGAGTCACAGAAGAATGTAAATGGGTCATTAATATGTCGTCGGTGCAGTTTTATTGCTCTTGTTGCTATATATTTTATTCATGAGATTGGGCGTTTGGAAGGGGGGATGGAGGGGGGCAGGTCTGCTTTGAAAATTAGTGGCAAAAAGGCGGAGAATCACATAGGTCATTACTCAACTCATACCAGCTTTGCTTCACTGTGAAAGACAGAGCCTTGCTCCTCCACTACAGAAAGACAGAGAGAGAGCAAGATGTAGAAAGGAGGAAAGTGTAAAGGGCAAGAGAAAGTGGTGGAAAAACCATACAATTACTACAGTAATACTGATAATTTTTGGTTGTAATTATATCCCCGAAATACGAGTTTCGGGGATATCATGGTTTCGCCCCACCTGCCGCCGCTGCCGCGTCCGCTGCTGCGTCCGCTGCTGCGTCCGCAGATTTTAGCCGTTAGCACGATAACTCACAAAATACTTTACATTGGCTTCTCATTTTTAGCATATGGGTAAATATGGTAGAGAGGATGAACTGATTACATTTTGGTCAAGTATGCACTTCTAGGTTTGCCACCAGGTGGCGCTATACATTGAAAAAATCAGTTTTTTAACCATATCTCTGGAACAATTACTTACACAGACCTCAAATTTGCCTCATATTATAGGTCTAATAAAGGGGAATCTAATAAAGGGGGCTTCGAGGATTGCGGAATTTCGGGGATATACCCCTTGCTGTCGGCCGCCGACAGCGTAGGCCTAGTTTTTTTTATGGTATTCCTATAGTGTTTTTTTGTAAAGGAAAGGAGGACCGAGATGGATAGAGAGAGATG
Source organism: Gymnothorax javanicus (assembly GCA_029692085.1). Lineage (NCBI taxonomy): Eukaryota > Metazoa > Chordata > Actinopteri > Anguilliformes > Muraenidae > Gymnothorax > Gymnothorax javanicus. Next base: position 84,894,931 of record CM056201.1, read on the forward strand.
GATAGAGGGGAAGAGAGACCAGGGAAGAGGGGGTAGAGGAAATACCAAGCGAGTGGGTGTGTTATATCAGGGCCTTAACTAGTTGGGCAGTAGTCACCAACCGTGTTCCTGGGGATCCGGCAGGTTTTCACTCCAACCTATGATAGCACACCTCTCACTGAAGCAAGAGATCCAGTTCCGCTGCTAATTATTGTAACCAGTTGTGCCTGATTAAGGTTGCACTAAAAACCTTCAGGAGGGTAGATCTCCAGGATTAGGGGTGGTTACCACAGTAGTGGATACAGATGGTTCTGGTGGGGACCTGTAGCTTGCAGGACCCCACAATTATAGAGTGCTCCCAAAAACTCTAGTGGGTTAAGTGGGGCCCAAAACATTATTTAAGGTGGCCCCTGTTTAAAAGGGAGAGAAAGAGTGCAAGATAATTTTTATTCAATGCTTGTGGTAATTTATCCATCACATTGTTCAAACAATTGTGTTGCTTTCAGTTTCAGCGTCATGACGTCTTCTGTCAATGCCTTGATCGAAGCAGTGCTTGGATGTGTATTGGTTGCCGATGCAGCGATTTTTAATTTGCATGTAGGAAGGGCAGCTCAGCCTAGCCATGTAGACTGGCTGCCGCTGGCAGTCTTCACTGTCCCTAGAGAGGGTTAGAGAGATGATTTGTTCTGTTATTTTACTCTGTATTTTTTTAACCGTGATTGTTGTTATTGTCTGTTATTTCCATTGCTTCTGATATTAATATGATTGGGTGTTATTACCAGTCTAGTCATTCCAATGGTGCATTCTGGGAGAATGGGGCACTTAAGAGAGAGAAAGAGAGAGGGAAAGAAGTGTGGAGAGAGAGAGAGAGAGAGAGAGAGAGAGAGATGGGTACAAACCTAGAAAGAGTGATTATCAGTTTAGGGAATATTTGCACAGCTAGTGAACCACACTCCTAGTACAGAGCCAGGCTTTGAGACTAATTTTCAGTAAATCTCTCTCTCCTGACCACACTAATTAAATCACCCATTGGGAGACTGGTTGTTTCATTAAAAAAAAAAAAAAAAAAAAAATCCCAGCTTATTCAACATGAGAAACCAGGACTGTGGGGTTTTGTGGCTAAAGCTTGTGCTAATGTGTGAAATTAGAGAAGTATCAGGATGGCACTGCTATGGTAGTGTTCACATAAAGAGGTGATCACCACCATGGTCTTTTCTTTTTTTCAGCCCTGGCTATTTATTAGTTTGTGAATTTGCCAAATTGTCAACTGTGAATAGTGATCAGTTCTACTAACATTAGTTACTACCCAGTAACTATAAGGGGTGACCACAGAAGTTAAAAACTGTATGGAACCCATAAAAATGATCTCCCTCTTTGCTTAAGCCCCTTTCATGATGTAGTATTGGAATTCATGTTGCCAAAGTAATAACTGGTAATGGTAATCAGTCATTCTAACTCTATACTTAGCTAACATATAGTTATGAACTATTTGCCCCCTTCTATTTATGCACCCCATCTCTCTCTCTCTCCCTCTCTCTCTCTGTCTCTCTCTATCTATCTCTTTCTCTCTGTCTCTCTCCCCCACCCCCCTCCCTCCTCCTCTCTGTCTCTTAGTTGCATGTTCCATATCTCCGGCCCTGTGCAGACTCGGTCAATAAACCGTGATAAATGAATCTTTCATCCTGGGCTAAATTTTTTAGTTTTGATGGGTTCCCTTGAAGAGGGTGTTCTTTGCACCCACAGTTGTTTGCAGGGTCCAATTCTGCCTCTTAATTATCAGACACCTTCAACAAAGAAAAATGAGCCCTTTTTTCGCTTCTATAGTGGTTGAACTTGTCAGCTCGAGATATGAAGGTCTTGGAAAAATGGGGTAGCACTCTGAGAAGCAGACAATAAACAAACAAAAAACAGGCCAATCTGTGTATCTGAGGAAAAATCTGAGCAGAAAGAAGCCGCGCGAAGTTTATCTGATCTGAAACAGATTTATCGTTTGCTGTCCTGCTTATCTGTGATTGACATGCTGGCATTAGAACAGCAAGGAGCAAAAAGCTAAATATTGAATTTTTCAACTAATTTCAAGCGTAGACGTTATTCCGTTTGTGTTTTTTTTTTTTTTTTCCCAGCAGTTTTAATTGGAAAAGAAGAAACTGTAGTCAGTTGGATGTCCACATATTGGTTCTTTTATTTCCTGTAGCCAGAATCGGTGACATTAGCACAAGCTGAGAACATCTCAGATAGAAGATATACTGAAGGTCTACAGTGCTTTTTGTTTTTCCAGGCCATATCTCCGAAACTATTGGCCGCAGGAGCTTCAAATTTGGTATGCAGGTTCTTTGTGAGTAATAGGCCTGCATTGTAAAGGTCATTATTGGATTTGACCGTTGACCTTGGCACAGTGACCTTGAACTTAAAAATTGTGTCCGGGCCATATTTCCAAAATGATTAACCACAGCAACTTCTAATTTGATATGCTGGTTCCTTTTGAGCATTAGGTGTAGAAGGTAAGGGTCATTAGTAGATTTGACCTTTGACCTTGGTACAATGACTAGGCCATATTTCCAAAAGTACTAATCACAGCATCTTAATATTTGGTATTCAGATTCCTTGTGAGGGGTAGGTGTGCAACTTAAGGGTCATTACTGGATTTGACTTTTGGCCTTGGCACAATGACCTGTGCCTTGCCATCGGTGTATACCACCATTTATTAATAATTACTTAAGGGCTGTCGGCACTCAATGCAGTCTTGTTTAATAATGACATTTATAACATGTAATGCTGTTCCACAAGCTCGAAAGGCAGATTGGTTGTGCAAGTGCAAGATATGTTTCTTATTCTTGCGCCGTGCAATTTTGAAAACATCAAAGATTATATTATTATGACATCGCAGACAGTTGGGCTACATGCATTGAAATGTGAATTACCTTAGCATTGATAGAGCACATTTTCCCCTTTGAGCAGATTGAGCTGCCAAGTTATTCACTTGACATATTGAGGACAAGATGAAAGTGCAGATTTATAAAACCAAACACTGGAAAAAGAAGACAGGAAAATCAGTGTGTGGTTCATTTTTTATTTTTATTTTTTACTATGAAAATAGTTGTTAAATGCAAATTTATTGATTACATTGATTATTCAAAGGTGGGTCATGGAGTACTGGCCTTAAAATAATGAAATCCCTCCCCAGTTGTTCCGAGTCAATCTTTTCATATTTTGATGTGGAAGAAGTGACCTTTCTTGAATTAGATTTCCCACATACCTAATATGGTTACATTTTTACAGTTCCAATGGATGTTAATATTTCCTACTAGTAGAACAATCAAGGAATTTCTCTCCACTGCCTTTTGGTGAAGGAAACGGAGAATTTCAGCCATTTTCATTTTAAAATGTTTCCCTTCATCTTTATGGTACTAGACGTAGGCAAAATAGCACATGACATGCATATTTTTTTCTGGCATAATAATTATAGCAAATTAAATCAAGGTACTACCTTTTGAGAACACCAATACACGCACCGCTTCCTATTTAGTTTTGCAGAAATGGAAATTCCCCCATGACGCATTTTTGCCCAAATCGTGCACTGGAGTCTGGGAAAATGAGGTAGTAGGATAAAACCCATAATGAATCACTATTAGCCTGTGTAAAGCTTAAGGATGTATTGATTTTATCATAGCGATGCAAATAGGTTAAAGCTCCCATCTTTTTTCTGGCCTGATGGATAATGATGAGAAGCTTTCCTAATTTAAATGAGCAAGTTGCTGTGAAACAATTTGTGGTTGTTTTCAGCATTTAATGGTTCCATTCACACACACGCACACACACACACACACACACACACACACACACACACACACACACACACGCAGGGGTGACCTCCCCACCGCAGTCCCTCATAGCACTGTTATTTTTGTGTAGGTATTTTGTAAAAAATAGTTTAGAACTTAAAGGGTTAATGTAATTCTCCCAGGTGATTTCGGGATTGTCAGTGCAATTCGCATCCATGGCCACATATTAAACTCAACATGTTCACACACAAGGGCTAATTTGTTTTTCCAAGGCGATAACTCTTCATGGGCAGAGCCTGCGGTGTGGCTAACATGAGAGAGGCGTCTGAATTAAGATTCATGGGTGCATTGTCAACACGGTAATCCTTTAATAAAGCGGACGGCTTTGCGGGATTAAGGATTGTAATCGTCCGCGAGATGAGAGAGGGCTGGAATGCGTGTTTTCGCCCTCCCCGAAAGCCACGTCTACTCCCCTCTTCATTTTCGCCATTTCACACCTGTTACCAGAGGCTTCCCTGACCTGCCTTTACTACAAGACGCCTGGTAGCCTAGGCAACGTTGTATTCTAATCCTGTAGCGGCAGTCGGTAGGCGGAGGTAGAGACTGGAAAAAAATACTCTGAGCGTTGATATAATATGTAAACTACCAGTGCCTTTGTGGACTGTAATGGGCGGTTTTTTTTTTTTTGTCATCAAATGCAGTTTCGACTACCTCCAGGTTATCGACAGACCTTGGATCCCTCACGCGTATTTTAGCCTACTCTGGCATAATGAGTTTGCTCATACCGTATATCTGTGTGATTCTGCTGCAGCAGCACAGCTAATGTGGCCACTGGAGTACATCATAGCTTTTGCAATATAATCACACTATCATGTTTCATTTAGGCAGGCTGCTGCGCTCTGTTCTTATCTAATGCTGGCGAATTAATTCAGTTCAGTTACATTTTATTTATATACCACTTTTTTTTTTTTTTTTTTTTACTGAAGCTTGGCATTGAGATGCATTACAGGGTAGCAGAAGGGTAAACATTTGGCCTGAAAAAAGCAAGCACATCAGTTAAATATCTCCCAAGTGGGGGGAAAAAACTCAAACATTGGTGTGAGAAAACTCCCCAATGGGAAGAAATTGATGGAGAGCACCTGCGAACCTTTAACTCAAGCTAACGTATGTAAATTCCTCGTTGACAAATTAGCGAAATTTACCTGCAGTGCATTTTCTTGAAAAATCAACATAAATGGGTTGTTTTTTTAGCTGACATGTATTTGCCGTGCGTGATTGTGGCTTCGTTTAGCTGTGAATTTTTATTGGTGCGGTTCGTGAAGTTTTGTGTTCCTTTCCTGGGGGTGTTAAGCGGTGGTTTGACACGAGCCTGCGGAGTCGGTGTCCTTCAGGGGTCAGTTTCGGAGCACTTTGAAAGACAGAGTGCGCCTCTGATGAGAGACGAGAGAATGAGGTCTCTACGCTCGTTTACCCATCAGCCTCTCTTCCTCTTTCATGCCAACACTGCTGCAGGTGTTTTCACCTTTCCCTCTCAGTACTGCGAGAGGAGTGAGCCCAGGAGAGCCTGGTTTGTTGTGAAATCTTTCTTTCTATCCTCTGTCTCTCCCTCTGTCTTGCACATGCGCGCACACACACACACACACACACACACACACTTGCTCTATTTATTTCTGTCTCTTTCTCTACTCTCTCTCTCTCGCTCTCTCTCTCTCTTCGATAACCCTTTTGTTCACCGACACTTATGGCTTAAGCTCACTTTCATTCTTTCATCCAGGTTCCTTTGAAATCCTATGCTGCTAGAAAGGTATTGTGACTCCAAAAGTAATAGTGCATCTCCATTCATTCATTTATTCATTCATTCATTCATTTATTCATTTATTCATTCCGTTTTTGGCCAAGCCATTATGGAGATTCATTGGCTCTCAGCTGGTCATGAGTTGTGGTCATTAGCTTAGCCAGGGTCATTTGTGGTCCGGCCTCCAGGGGTATAATGCTAGTAACTTACCCTCCCCCACCCTCCCTCCTCTGCCGGGGGCAGTATGGGGGGAGTGGCCGTGAATGTACCCCCCCCCATCTCACATTAATACGGATTGTTTTGGCGCTCCGGGGAATTCTCCCCTCCAATCTCCTGCGCCCAGGCGAGCGCCGGACCCAAGCCAGCAATCACAAGTGACAGGTACAAACTGGTGGGAGGCTGCCGCCATTTAGCCTCCTTAACGGCGCAATCTAACATGAGAGGGCACTCCCCCACCCCTCTCCAGGCTACTCGTTACCCAATTCCTGTTTTAGTTCAGCTTCCACGGCTCATCAAAAAATGATCTGCCTCCGTTGGCCATTAAAGTACACTGAAGAGAGGGTTCATGGGATTTTTTGCACCATGTGGAAAGACACCATTTCCTGACACCTGATAAAAATCCTTAACTTAATGGAAAAGAATGTTTGGAGATTGAGAGGTATAGCGATCAAATCTAATTTTGACTTCCTGTTTGTTGCTAATTCTGTTGTTTCACACCTCTGATATTTGCATGAACTGCAGTCATTTATCTGGTGCACTTATGCAGAGCAAACTCGGTTTAGGGCTGTGTAATTGCATCATTTCATTTACAAAGAGTAATATTAATGTTAAAAGTAATAAAAATGCAATAGGGCCGGACTGGACAGTGTTCCCACATCAGCATTTATGTAAGTAGCATCAATAAAGCGGTAATGCAACATAACTGCACAATACTTGGAGAGAAATACAAATTCTTTATAAATACAGGTTGCTCTAGGAATGTCACCTGTTAGTATTGCTGAGGCTTACTGAACTGACACAAACTAAATCATCTCATGTTCCTCCACATTTTTCAAACTTTAAACTTGAAATATATTTTGGTTGTCAGAAATCCGTTTGAATCATGGCCATGGAGAGGCGTTTGAAACCTTTATTTATTTATTTGTTTATTAATTGTTTCGTGGAGAATCTGGCAGTAAAGTAAAGGAGAGCAGATGGGCTCTGTACTGGGCCTCGACTGAGACGTGTGCCTGTCAGACCTCTAGTTTGTCACCTGCAAGCTACCCCTCGGGTATCACACCACTTTACGTGAGCCGACTGAAACATACACCCAATCGTGTGGTGATTACTTAACATCACCATTCTGGATGAGATGATCTAAATATAGAAGACGGTGCATTCCATTGTTTCTCAATGGGAAAATTTGAAAAGCTGAAGATGGCAGAACTTCAACATAAAACATGCAGTTGGCCCACCTCAAGCTTTAAATTTTGCTCAACTGCTCTACTTTAAAATTTCCGACAGATTGTACAGGTTGGGAGGCCAATAATGCTAAATTTCATCTCTGTGATTGGAGTATTTTGGCTTACCGATGAAGACAAAGGCAAAATTTTCATATCGAAATAGAACAAATTTTATTTTTTTGTCCGTTCTGAGACCAACTACATTAATCCCGAATATACAACCAGTCATGGGTGAATTATCAAAGATACTCTGTTTCAAAGGCTACTTATTTCCGTAGCAATGCATGATCACCATAAGACCAATGTATGTTCATATATTCTGCACTCCCTGCTACAGATAAACGTGATTTTAATGGCTAAAAATACAATGAAGAACTTTTGTTTTACATTAGATATATCCGTTGCATTAAGATTGAGCTGGCTAAGAAGTGTTGTGTTTTTTCATAGTCAGCAGACGATGGTAGATGATATTGACAGTTCCTCTGCCTGACATGGCAGTTTACGATCACTGTGGCTATAACGACAGTTTTGATTGCCCCAAAGCGAAGTGGCGTGACTGGAGCTGTGGATAGAGCATACATCAAGCCTCGATGAGTGAAAAAGTGTTGTTCTTCGCTGAAATCAATGCCTTTCAGAACAAATATTATCATTGGTTGTTGTTAACAGTTTGAAAGTGCCCACGAATATGGAGATGAAATGGCAATGCATGCAATGCAACGCTAGATATAGGTATATCCCCATTCCAAGAGATGGGGCTCTGGTCTTGTTGGCTGCAGTCATGCTGCCCAAGAGCAGTTCAAGGATGGCGTTTGACTGCGCCGTCTCCTTAAATTTAAAAAGTATCTAACGCTGGTAAATAGTTAACACAAACAAATCTGAAAAATACATTTGGTATAATCTCAGCATTGAGCCTTCCACATTTGATTGTTACTTATTGTCTTTTTTTTAAAAGGAATTAATGTAACCTTAGAACAGGAGCTCGGAGTTGAAAGGAGTATAACCTTCCCTTGATTTCTGCACTTACATTTATCACAGTATGAGACTGTGTAAATGAAGTCCTGTGAAATCCAGAATTAACAGCTCAGATTGTCATTCAAACAGCAGGTGTGGAACAAAGGAACAATAGGTGTGGAAGGTGCTTGGAGGTAATAATTTCTAAAATGAGTGAACAGAAGCACCTTTTCATGGCAACAGCAGAACATTTGCTGCTTTTCTTTGAAGGTGCAGACACAAATAATTGCTTAGTTTCCAGATTTAAAAAAAAAAAACAAAACAAAAAACTTCAAGGCAAGGTCCAAAGACGGCGGACAGTCCGGTATACCTGCACTCAAGCGTCTGATGTACAGTGCTAATGGAGCATCTTTAATTCATCAACATTGCAGTATTGCTGGTCAGTAATGGCAATGCTGATGTGGTATCCTTAATTCACCAACACTGCAAAATTAGTGGTCAGTAATGGCAATGCTAACATGCTATCATTAATTCACCAGCACTGCAGAATTGCTGGTCTGTAATTGCAATGCTAACATACCATTCTTCATGCACCAGCACAACAGAGTTACTGGTAAATAATGGCAATGCTAGCATGTAATCCTTTATTCACCAGCACTGCTCAATTACTGATCAGTAATGGCAATGCTAACACACGGTTCTCAATTCATCTGCACTGCTGAATTACTGGTCAGTAATAGCAATGTTAACATGCTATCCTTCATTCACCAGCACAGCAGAATTACTGGTCAGTAATGTCAATGCTGATATGCCATCCAAATCATCAGCACTGCAGAATTACTGGACAGTATTTTCAAGGCTAACATGGTATCCTTAACTCGTCAGCATTGGAGAATTACTGGTCAGTAATGGCCATGCTAACATGCTTACCTTCATTCATCAGCACTGCAGAATTACTGGTCAGTATTAGCAATGCTAATGAGCTACTGTCTCCATTTCACAACTTTCTTGTGCAGTATCATTCACCCATCCATTAGGTAGCCCGTTTATTCTTGGACAGGGGGCTGAAGCCTGTTCTAGATGCTTGACGCAGAAATTGGAGTACGCCCTGGACAGCTTGTAAATTCATAGCAATATCTTGCAGTATTACTGATCAGTAATGACCTTGTTAACATCATGTGTCCATTTGTCCTCGCTCTCTTGTCAATTTTTTCTTTCCATCCAATCACGTTCCTTTTAAATGGATGGCGAGATGGAGAAATACATTTAATTTTATGGCTGTGAAACCTGGAGACTTTGTCCTCGTAGACTGTAATAACGGGAGATATTTTATATAACGCTACAGTGGAAACTTCTTTTCAAAGTGAAATGGAGCAACTCTTTACTCGCGAGCTCCCCCCCCCCCCCCCCCCCATCCCCCAACCCACCCCCTCATTCCCCCGTGTTCAGTGCACACGGCTGATAATAGCCATATATTTTACCTGTGTGTGTGTGTCCCGTAAGAGAGGAGGTCTGTGTGGGTTTGCGTTCCCCGGGGGATGGTGAGAAAACGCTCGCCGATGAGAGGGTACTGATGGGAGTAATTATGCAGCCTTTTCTCAGTGTGGCTCTGCATGGCTGTGCCGGCCGTCACCGTCTCTTCATTAAAAACAGAGAAATATGACCCGGAGGCTCAGGGCTTCAGCCGCGGCGGAGCGCGGGGGGCGGTGAGGGGTCTCGTCCGCTAAGGCCTCCGCTGCTTTAACAGTGATAAATGAGGACAGGGCATCAAGGTGTCTCCCTGCTTCCCTGAAGCGAGATCCCGACTGTCGGACGAGCGGGAAATTTGCCGGACCTCTGGGCTATCGCCGCTGCATTTATTTTTTTCCGCAATCCAGATCGCTTGCTCTCGGTGACTGTGACATGATGTGGCGGTGTTCCATTTTCATTTTATCTCTTTGTTCATTTCAATCAAATTGGTGTTTTCTTCCAAGGGAACACGCTACATATTACGGGGCTCTTGCTTACTCATGCATTTACATTTACTTTTCATCATCCATTTACTAGCACCTGTATGCTTCCTTAACCACTTTGCGCAGATATAGACGCTGGCGTCCATAAATTCCAAAATTTAATTCCTAAATGATTTTTTTAATTTAATTTTCAAATGTTTTGCTTCACTAGAATAATTTTCCAGAGTCACTGTGACACAAATACTGAGTTATAAAGCTTAAATAGGCTCATACATAACTGGAAATACTGGCATTATTTGTATTCTGGGCAAAGGGGTTAAAGCAAAACCAATGATATTAGGAAAGTGTAAATACTGTATATTATTCTCTGAATTTGTTCCTCTGGCTACTTTGTGTGTAAGCCTTCAGCTTCTCAAGGCTGGTTTCCTTTTATGATGAGCTTATCTACCTGACCACTGGCCCACACTGGCCTAACCCCCAAGCTCTCTGTACAAAGGGATCCCATTATTATGTACTATTCAATTTCTAACTCTGCCTTCATATAAAGGTCCCCTATTGTATCATGTCATTGCACAGCTAAGTAGCAATGACAAGCCATTTCAAACTCTGTACCTTTGTGTCATCACTTGGGGAGGTGACCACCCAGAGGCAAGAAGGACTGATCAACCTGTCAATCAGTTCCTTCATGATTTAGGGTGATCTCTCCCCTTTGTGATGTCACAAAAAGACAGATTTTACAATGACCTGTCATGGTTAATTGGCTGCATACCTTGTGGCGTGATAGCGGACCTTTACTGCTTAATCCCTTCCAAATTTTACTGTGCGAAATGGCCTATAATGCTAAGTGCCATTTCACCTTGCTGAGAGAAATCATTTGAAATGATCCTGATGTTTTTTTCAACATTTAAACTTCTACTTCTAGTACTTTCTCAGTCACCTGCGGTGATTGTTGCATCAGTATCAGAATGTTTAGGGATTAACATTCTAATGACGCACCTATGACCTCACTGTTTAGTGGGTTTAGCCCCCTCTGTGTTGTTTGCTTTAGGTCACCCCACATATTTTCTATGGGATTTAAGTCAGGGCTTTGTACAGGCCGCTCAATTACATTCACTTTGGTCTTCTGGAGATAGTTCTTCACCAAGAGAGACGTATGTTTTGGACCGTTGTCATGTTGGAAGATGAAGTGACGACCCAGACCCAGTTTTACTGCTGACTGCTTAAGGTTTTCTTTCAAAATCTCCACATATCTTTCTTTGTTCATGATTCCTTCCACCTTGACAAGATTTCCAGTTCCAGATGCACTGAAGCATCCCCACAGCAAAATACTCCCACCACCGTGTTTCACTGTGGGGACGGTGTTCTTTGGGTTATATGCTTCTCCCTTTTTTCTCCAAACATAAGCAGTGTATCTATGGCCAAAGAGCTTCCAGTATGCATAATCTTTCTCCAGGTTGTCATGAGCGTACTTAAAGGGGACCTATTATGCTACATTTCCAAATTTATATTTTGATCTTGGACTCCCCTAGAGTACTCCTGATCGTTCAAAGTCCAAAAAACGGTCCTTATTTAGCTCATACTTCCATCCTCAAAAAACCCATTTGTAGTCCATTGTAGTCTTTGCCTGAAACGCCTCGTTGGGGCGGCTCTTCCGCTATGGACCCCACTCCCCGTATGCCTGTAGGCACAGAAAGGATTGTTGTTTGTCGTTATGGGGAATGTTTATTGTGCTTGATTGATCCATGTTTTATTTACTTTGCTCTCCCAGCAACAACTTGACTGTTCTCCACACTACCACCATAAGCGTATATACTCGTCCTGACTGAAGCTTTTAATCATGATGAAAAAATAAAAAAAAATGTTTATGAAATAATTAAGTGATCAAACAAATACTCGCACATGAATTCTATTGCCTGAATGAGCGTGCATCTTCTGTGCGTCTGGTGAAGCCGCGTCTTAACTGCATGTCTTCAGATGCTGGAATTTTTCACGAGAGGAGAACGTTTGGCCTGAGTGCATGTCGGGTCTTTTGTCCTGCTATGATGCCAGTTCCCAACTCTTCAAGCATGGCAGCAAAGAGCACTCAGATCTGTCTGGAGGTTTTTTTTCTAATTCTTTTCTTGTGGTTGCTAAGGTAACAAGTTGACTTGAAGTGGAAACAGTTACATCAGTCATTTGCCTGCCTCTTTGTGACTACAGTTTTTTATGAGGACTTTTAGAATTGATGCTAATCTAAGACCTGCAATTATGTCAATATTTGAGCTTAATTGTAAATGGTTTCACACAAAAATGTGTGAATTATATGTGGCACTCAGAATTGACGTTATGCAACCAGCTTTATAGAAAATCCTTTTTTCAAGCATTTCAGTGTATGAAAACATTTTTCTAGACCCTGTCCAAGCTACTATTGTTCCAGCAAGGTGTTATCTTTTAGGAAACAGGTTTGTTATTCAATTCTTGGGTTTGAACATTCTTGGAGTAATTGCATTACCAGGTGTCTTTGCTTGTGTGTGATATATAACAGCGCCTTCTCAAAGGAGAACAGGTTTGTTCTTTAATTCTTTGGTTTGAAAATTTTTAGAATTAATTGCTTTACCAGGTGTCTTTGCTTGTGTCAGATAGAGAACAGTGAATTCTCCGGGAGAATATTAGCCCTGTTTTACGGAAAATTGCATCTTCAAGTCGTGGCTTTCTGAGAACAACGTCTGTTCAATCATTCTTGCCCTCGCTTGCGAAGGGATGGGAACACTTTTTGGGTTATGTGCGTAACTGGTCGTAGCAGAGAGCAAAAATCGTTCTTCTTAAATACCCCACAGACTGAAATAGTGTGAAACCCCTTAAGCACACTTGTAAAGCTTTAATGAAAGGTTAATACACTCATGTGCATTAATCCCTGTAGTTCATTTGATATGAGCCAAATAATCTGTACTACGGCTGTGTCATTTCATACCTCTGGATCAGGATGAATGATGTAGGATATACCTCACAGAGCCCCCATGGAATATTTCCTCTGTTTTCAGTCCATCCCTGGAGAAGTTTACTTGGAGTATTGTGAAGCCACAGTGCAGCGCCCAGGGACCAACTGCACTTCTGGGGCTGGAGGATTGGCTAGAGCAATGGTGGAACAGTTTCTGGAATCCCACAGAAATTTAGGGAGAACATGCAGAGAGATGCGAGCTGACAGATCTATTGGCAAACCCAGACCCTCCTCCTTATTGCAAAGCAGCCACTTTAACCACTCAAACCACTGCACCATGATACGGTCCCAGCTGAAGCGCAGCTTTTACTCAAACATGTAGACACATCGACCTGCATATTGACATGCATATCTGCTTGCATAGTGTGTGTTGCCTGCAGCAGCCAGCCTTTTTAGCAGGAGGCTGATGTTTTCTTTGAAAGCCTTAGCGTCTCCGGGCTTGAGCGGTTCCATAATTGGGTGGCTAACGATTTTCCTGCACGTGTCATTGATTTTATTTGCATACCTATTTGCTGAAGGCAACAGAGGCCACCAGGCTTCCTATTGATCTTAGTTACTGTTGCGGGGGGGGGGGGTGTATTAGAGGTGGTTTTCAGTAAGTTGTGGGTTGCCATATTTTTTGGAGCAGGGAGAGTTAGAACTCAGGAGTAAAGCTGGCACTGTTTTCAGCTGCTTTATCTCTCCAGATATGGCCCAGGTCCCGCTGGGGTTTGAATCAGAAACTCGACAATTGCTAGTCAAGCCACCAGCCATGCTCACCCCCGTACCAAATCAGGTTAAACAAAAGTGCCGGGGAGCCATTTAAACTGTTAACGATCGGCACGGAATCACCTGCAATTATAGCTAACCTTAGCTTGTGGCCTACTGTGAAAACCAGGTTGTTTTGGAACAGTTCTATTAACCTTTAGCATTACACTTATTTGGCTTTGTTCTTTTACAGGATTATCTAATGTCCCCATGGCAGATTTACGGGTTTAGTTGTGCTTTCACCGTCTGCATCTCTGAAAGCCTCTTGGTTCTTGACTCTTTTTCACTATTTTTATTTCTGGTAATTTCTTGTTTCTACCTTTCCTGCAAACATGCAGTTTCACTTTCCACTCCGAAAGGCTTTGCAATCCCTTTGCTGTGTTTATTGTAGATAACGAACCACATTCCTGTTTTAAGCACATTTCCCGCAGCCACCGATTAACTTCTGGTGTTGGCATTTTTCAGTCTTAGGCTATACTTGGGAGACTCATTCAAAATAATGAATCGAGCGCACTGAGATCTTATTGCATCTCACCATCTTGTTAGTCCTCATTGCCAGATATAAGGCATAAAGCAAAACATGCCCTCAACCCCAGGTTTTTAGCCTTGATTTCAGATTTATTTTTTGTTATGTCTTGTGGGAGGGGAAGTGTTGTGTTTGGCTTGGTACGCATTGGCATTGGCGTTTTCTTAGTGTTACCGGACCATAACACAGATACTGCTCGACATTTCCGTACCAAATTTTGTAGGTGCATTGATCAGCTACTAAACCAATGTCTTTTGGTATTTTGGAGTTTCTGGGAAGATGGGGTATGGGGGGGCATTTTTTTTTTTAGAAGCAAAAACATTCTATAGTTTTTAAAGCTTTTCTGCAAAATTAGGCAAACATGTTTCTAAGAAGGTGGGATATTTTGAGTCATTTTAAGACTAGACAACAGAAAAAAAAATGTCACTTTCCTAGTAAACAGTATCTTAAGACCAGAGAATGCCTTCCCAGAGAAAGAAAGAAAAAAAAAGGATTTTAAGTCCCATTAAAAGACTACAACTCCTGTTAAGATCAATTTTGCGTAACAGAGTCGCAGCGGTTTAATTTAATGCAAGGTCTGGAGTCCTGCCGGGGAACAGGAAATCAGTTTCCCTACCGACTGAGCAAACTTGCAGTGCTGTAATGGTAATCCGAATCCTTAGACACTGGCTATTGACATCATGATAATTACTCTCTGACCATCTGCCCACAGCTGTATCTGTTGAGCAGTTGGGTACCATTCATTAAAACAAAAAAAAAAAAAAACCCTATTGTCCCAGAACTTTTTTTTTTCTCTCGCTATGCTGATATCTTAAAGCACTGTCACTGTATGATCATGGGTTCCAGGTTCTGGTATCTGAGAAGGCTTGTTTCCAGCGTGTGCTTGGGCCCCACTGTTGGGTAGCTGTCAACACTGTGTTGCATTTTGTACCTTGGTCCTAAAGTCTAGTACCAGATAGGACTCTGGACAGTACATTGACAGGCCTAGTGGTCTAGTATCTTTCAAGCCTTTGTTCCAGCATGTTGATGGGCCCCATGATCTGGTATCAGTTGAGGCTTTGTTCCAGCATGCTGATGGGCCCTACTGCCTAGTATCTGTTGAGGCCCTGTTCCTGCACGTGGATGGGCCCCACAGTCTGCTATTTCTTCATTCCCTGTTCGAGTCTGTAGATGAATCTCATAGTATGTTTTCTGTTTCCGGTCCTATTGTAGTGTGTGGATGGTTAGGTAAATGCCCTCCCACCCATCTTTACAACCCAACTACATCGCAAAAAAAACTGCCGTCAACTTATTGTGTCCTGGAAGAGGCCATGTTCTTGTCTGCACTCTTCAGAATGGACAGTGTAGTTTGCGACTGTAGGAGCAGATAAATCTGCTGGAAGAAAACCAATAAATGGAAGGACAAGTCCAGCCTCATGGACGCATGGACTCCGGCGCAAGCCAAGAAACACGATTGGATGAGGAGAACATGGGCTGCTAAAAAAAACATAGAAAGCGTAAAAAAATACAGTGAAAAAAATATGGGCGATAACACAAAGTGCCAGCTGCTAGGATCAGCCCGCTGTAGCTGGGGGGGGGAGAGAAAGAGGACAGAAAAAACAGTAACAAAGGGAGAGATAAAAGGCAGCGGATTATGCCGATTGTTGTCATTGTTGCTGCATTTGGCGTCGCTGTGCTGGGGTGGTCTGGAATCGTAGCATGTTGGCCCCGGAAACCAGGAAACGTCCAGCAGGAATAGGGCTTATTGTATCTCAGGGAGGGAGCAAGCTGGACTGGGGTTGGGGGGTGGGGGTGGTGCTTCTCGTCACAAAGTGCCATTTCGCAGGTGAGCTGGCGGGATGCAGGAGATTGGTCTGAATTAAGACGGATACCCTCTCTCCGCTAAGCCAACCCGTGCGGGGAAATGGGGCTGCTCAGCAGCGGATGAGAGGAGCGGAGGGCTAGCTAAAGTTGGATTCCTGTGGCTGGTGCTATGGACCTCAATATTATTGTGGGCAGAGAGCGGCTAGGACCGGGGGGATAAGGTGTGGGGGATGTGGGGGGGGGGCCAGCTGGGGTGAGTGTCCTCCATAAATAAGCGCAGCCCCGAGGAACGGATTTTCTGTAGGATTTATCACAAAGCATTATGGGTATAACAGTCAGGGAGGGGCCCAGGGGGTGGGGGGGGGGGGTGGGGGGCGAGTTTGTGGAAGGAGAGAGGGAAAGCGGAGAGGCCTGCAAGTTTAGCAGCTAAAAACTGTCACCTGTCAATTTAGAGGTCATTTCTGCTGAGGTCTGGTCCGTTTGGTAGTGATGTTGGGCGAAGAGCGATGGTTTTCGTTTTTGCCCTCTCTTGCTCTTTGCTTTGAAATGCCCTCCAATCCGAAGCAAGAATGTTGCTTATTTGTTCCACAAACCAAATGGTTTTTTTGAACAAGTTTTTGCAGTTTTCTTCTTTTCCTCCTGGTAAAGTAAATGCAAAAAACAAACAAACAAAAAAAAATTATGATGGCCGTAACTGATTCCAACTGTGCTGTTTGTTATTGTTTTGTTTTCGTAATGATTTCATGGTTTGAGAACCAAGTATGGATCTGGGGAACGTTCCTCCCTATTTTCACTCGGGGAATAATTTTTCTTTCTCAACTGGCTCAAAATAAATTAGCAAATAGCATCCTGTAAATGAAGTGTGTTGTATTGTCTTACTCTAATTGTCTTTCATCGTGCTATTCTTTGATTTCAAAAGCACAACAGCCACTCCAGGTGATTGGCCTCAGGCATAAATGATTAGGTAATTAGACTAAGTGCTACAGAGGGAAAATCTCTGGACCATTCCACAGAAAGGCTTCATATTGAGAAGTGATTGTGGGACGTGCATCTCTTTCTGGCTGAGTTTCCAGCTGAGGTCCACTGCTCAATGTAATGGTGATAGTTTTGTGTTGAAAGCGGACTGTGCTACCATAGGAGCTTCTGAGCTGTGTGGTTTTTACGGGGCAAAATGTGGTGTAGGGCACCTAAGACTGAGTACAAGTATGGTGCACGTGTACTTGTACTTTATTAACTTCAGTGCTGCATAGTATTTTTAAAACTGCTGAAATAACCGCTGTGTGTAAATGCAATTTTATCATCAGCTATTGAATTTAAGAATAAATTTTGAACGACTCATTTCTTTACTCCAGGGCCCTATGTTTGGCCCAATTACAGAAAAATGTGAATATTGATGAGAGGTTCACTGACAGTTCACTGACTGGCTGTATGATACAGTTTCTCTCTTTTTTTGGCTCCTGAGTATTTGGGAAGCGGATCTTGTAAAATATCATACACTTTGGGTGTGATTCCTGTGTTGGGGCATTACTGTTGCACTCTTGGGCAAAGCTACTTGAGGTACTTGAAGACTATTGTTCCAATAAATCTCCTTGTCTATGCATAAATATGTAAAACAGATAAGTGTGTGTGCGTTTGTACACTTGTGTCTTTACGTGTTTTTATGTGCGCATGAGTGTGTGTCCATACTTGGACTTGCATGTATTTATTGTGTGTGTGAATTTGTGCATATATGCGTCTTTGTGTATTTTTGTGTGTAAACGTATGCGCATGTTTTTATATACGCAGTTCCACCAGTTTGTTCCCTCCCCAGTGTAAAATCTCAAGATTTTATCCCATAGAGGAAACTGGGTTTCTTACAGTTTGGTATTGAGTGGTGTAATAATTCACTCACGTGCAAAATGAGCGGGATCGATTTTTCCATCTGACGTCAGGCATTGCGTCAGCGTGGTTGGGGCTAGATGCGCTGAATTGCTCTGAGATCACATGACACATTCTCACCCCTTGATTAATCGCAGTATTAGATGAAAGAGAGTTTCCGCACCAACGCTCCGAGGTGTGACGTTCATGTTAAAAGTACATTCAGAAATTCTCCATTCATTATCTACTCACTTATCATGGAGCCTATTCCATCTTCCAGTAGCCACTGGGCGAGATGCAGAAATACACCCTAAACTGTTTGCCATTCCATCACAGGGCATACACACCATTCACTCACGCACTCATACCTATGGGCAGTTTAGAGTCTCTCATTAGCCTGACAGGCATGTCATTGAGCTGCGGGAAGAAACCGCACAACTATTACAGCATAACAGGCAGCAGAGATAAAAAGAGGTGAGAATGTATAAGACCTGTATTTTGGGCTGGTGGTCGCTAATGGTCCCGGCTGTGTTGATTAGCACATTACCTGTTTGTGCAGGTGATGGGAGCAGAATACCAAAGGCTATTTTGCTTCAAAATTTTAACTTTCTGTACAGCTCACATTCTGAAGAGAGCTGCCTGCTGAATGTGGATTTTATACCACTGCTTTGCATGCAGAGGAGGGCACGAAAACGAAAATTGATAAAGAACGTTACTTTTGGTGCAACGAAAACGTAATCAGGAACAGAGGTGATATTAATTGTCATGGAATATATGTTTTATCCCTGATGCAAAGAAAGCATTAGTAACCTTCGTTTTCACTCCAATATTAAACAATACCATACTCTGATTTAAAAATGCTCTGTAAAGTTTTTGTAGCTGGCTGTGAAATCTATGGCATTGTAACCAAGGCCTGTCTTTGTTCCAGACTGTGATCACATCTCTGCGGGGTAATAGCTCCATAAAGGGCTCCAGAATAAGTCCATACTCCATGCTTGTATTTAAAGTCCTGTCTTGTGACTTTCAGCCTCACAATAATCCGCAAGGCCGCACTGCTCTCATCCTCATTTGCCACCGCACTAAATCTAGCTCCAGCTGTACTTATATGGCCTCCTCTTTTTCCAACTCAGTGTTTCACAACTCTTGCCTCTATAATGTTTGATGAGAGTGGCTAACTTTGTCTTACCAAGTTTACAAGGTGTATTTCATTGGCATGGCATCGGATATTACACTGCAAAAGTTGAGAAATGTTATGAAGTGATTTTATCCTGTAATCAGTTTTATCAAGCTTACTGTATGTGAATGTAGGATAAAATCGCTTACATATCGTGCCTTTTTTTTTTTTTTTTTTTGCTGTGGGCATGTTGTTTTCTTGTGTGTTGTGAATTCTTTTCTCGTAATTAAAATCAAATATTTTATAGGTTGGAATGTTTTGAACCATTATATTGTTTTGTTTGAAACCAGTTCAAAACTTCATTTTATAGGTTAGAATGTTTTGAAAAAAAAACTAAAAACAATCTTAAAATGTTCGGAGTGAACCCAATGCAGCATTGTTTCAGTTCTTTCCTCTGCTTAATGCACTTGTTTTGGGTATCAACATAATTATTTCAATTGACACATCAATGTCCTCAGACATTTAGAATTTTTCCCAAAAGTGGAATGTAACTCCAATTTAGGTGTGATTAAAATAAAACTTATGAAAAATGATAATTCCCATGAGTTCCTGTATGCTGTTAGGATCTTGTACAGAAATTTCACCATTCTACACTGGACGGAATGACCTCTTTGGTTATTGATGGTTATTTCTTTCAAGACACCATCATTGTTTTTTTTCCTAATACTGCATTTCCACCAAACGCGAAACTAAATTTCTCGTCTCTTGAGTTTGACCGCAGGATCACATTTATTTTTCCGCTATGAAGATTTACCACCCTGTTCGTGTCAAGATCACATTAACCTCTAAGGGAGCGCAACTTGGTAGAGGATTGAAGCGTGAATTCACACTGCTGACCAATAGCAATGCCAGTTGAGTCTTGTTTACACTAAAGGGGCAGTACTTCCAGCAATCTTCAAAAATCATCAGCAAAATGTCGAAGCTAATTTTGCTATGCTAACGTCACAAACATTTTACTTTATGAACATTGTGCCTGCTTGAGAATAAAAATATTCACAGAAGTTATGATACTGTGATATCCAATGTTGAGCTAGACCACTATTTTTTTTTTTTTTTGAAACTGATCATGTTATTTGACACAGCTAGCTCGTTAGGCAGCTAGCGTTCCCATTATCTCGAGCAATGCAGCTAACTGCAGTTTGAATATGAAGCTAGGTAGCCTAGCCAGCCAATGTTGCTGCTAGTAGCAATGATGCTATTGAGAACACTACTCGCACACATTTTTTGCAAAAGAATATTTTGAGGTTGAGCAAAATGCAAATTTTGTGCATTCGCGCTGTTCGCATGTGCCGTCCGCAGTGCACCGTGTCTCCCGCGTGATTCGCAATGCCTGGTGCGAACTAGCATCTTTTCACTGGTATACGCGCGTTTGCATTAACTTTGAACGTAATTTGATCGTGCAAAAAATTCTTTTCGCGGTCGTTGGAAATGCTGATAGGTGGGTCGAAACCTAATCTTGGATCACCTTGAGAAATGGATACCTCTATCTGCGCTTCTGTTAGGTAAAGCTGAAGGAAAAGTGTAAAGACAAAGTGGCCAGGTGTGAGACTGGTTGTCACACTGTGTTGCATTCTGGGAAATCTGCATGTCCGTAATTAAAATTCTCTATCGATGAGCGTCTGAAATGATTTTCTATCCCACTCTGCTGGAAATCCCCATGATAGCTTTTTAAAATTTCATGCAATTTATGACTCCAGGCTATGCGGTGGGGATGAATGAAAAATATTATTATTCCTGGGGTCAAAGATGCCTTTAATGTGGTCTCAACGCCACAGACCTCTGAAGCAGGATGCTGCTGAGGAAGAATGCATTAAAATGGTATCTTGGCATCCCGAATAGAATGCCACATACGAGGACATTAATGAGTTTTATTTGATCACACTGGATGCCAAGGTGAGGTTTAATCTTCAAATAAGCACATGCTCTTAAGTGACTGTCACTCTTTCATATGCGCACATGGAGACACACACTCACGCGCACACTCATTCACTCACGAGCAGACATGAACACACACACAGGTGCGTTATTTTTTAAGCAAAGGATTAAAAAGTGGTTGTCAGTGGGAAGCTGTAATCTTTTTTCCCAGCATGGAGTTTCTCGCTAATTAAATAGCAGGCTGGTGGCCTTGAAAGGGGACAATATAAAGTGTGGCCTCTGCTCCTCCTTTTGTTACTATGACAGCCAACTACCCTCAAGCTTCGCCCATTCAACCTTGGCCTCCATAGATTGTTCATGTTTTAAAGACATTTAAAGCTTATTTATTGTGCTGGGTTTATTTTCCTCTCTTTACTAAAGTTTAAGTCTTATCTGTTCTTGAAGATCGACTGTGCTTTCGGTTTTATCTTCAACCACGACAAATCACCCGGTGTCTGACTTGTTGAGCTGCTAATTTGTGGAGGTGATATCGTTACATTGCAGCCGACACCTTTCCAAATTACTTTCACAGGTTGTATGATCTAATCACAAAATTATGGTTGGAAAGAAAACCAACAAGACTGTGGTTCATTAGGAACAGGGTTGGTTATGAGTTATTCCACTGCTTCAAACAAGCTATATCGGCAGTTTGTAGCACGATTTACAGACTTGGGAATATGCTGCCCACCCAATTTTGTGTGTGTGTATGTGCTCACTAATGCACATGCATGAATAATATATTCAACATTAGATCTGTTTTTGTCTTTGCCCAGGAGATCTACAGTATCTTTGCTTCTTTCATTTTCTGCGCAAATACGGGTTAAATAGAGGTTAGGTACAGTTGAATACATTCAAGCTACTTTAAAAATGCTTGCGACTTCATTTCTCTACAGAAATATGCAGAAATAAGTGTGTGTGTGTGTGTGTGTGTGTTTTGTGCGTTTGGTAGAGGGGAGTAGGAATGGGGTGCTTAGGTTTTTGCTGCAGTAACAGAGCATGTCCCCCCAAACAATAAGGTATACGGATTTAATTCCAGATTATATTGAGTTTTCACTCACTAACCAATTGGGGAATGGCAGATAGGGTTTCAATGTGCTGCCTAAGGGAAGACGTTAACTTTTTTCCTTTTTTTTTTTTTTTTTGAAATAGGCATGTAGGCGGTATGCAGTTGTGACGAATTTTTAATGCCTCCCGCTTCTCAGGCATTGCGCAGTGAACTGCTCACAGGGCAACGGTAATATACTGTGCCAAGAACGGAAAGTATATTGTGGCCCACATGTATTGGACAGTGACAATTTACTGTAAAATAAATAAATAAATAATAAATAAAGGGCGGAAATTTTTTGTAAATGGTTTCAAGATGTTTATGTGAAGACCAGAAAATTATAACTGACAGTCTCCGCTTTCATCTTATTGATCATTAATTCCATATTCATTGTGTTGGGGTGTAGGGCCTTGATGCAAAAATTTGTGCTACTCTTCTATGGATTGCACTCTATATCTAGAAATTAATTATGCATCCACGTTTAATTTCACTTTATTGTTTATTTTTTATTATTCTGGCTGGAGGAACAGTAAGCAGTAAGTAATTGGAGCAGTAAGTACTGTGAGCCATAAATGCCAACTGTTGAGATAAAAGTTAACAGCAATTGTATCGACTACAATGAAATAATTAGCCCAGCTAATGAATGTTTTTCGAGTCTGAAACAGACTGTGGCGTGATTAGATCCTTGACCTCATGCTTCAGTCCTTAATTTACTTGGTAATAATCCAAAAGTTATATCTTTTCTTGCCTTGTCATCTTCACAGAAAACAGGATCCAATTTCAAAATGGAGAACTCATAAAACTTGTGAAAGTAATTTGGAAAGGTGCTGGCTGGAATGTAATGATATTGCTTAACCTTAACAATATAGTCTTCCAGGTAATAGAGTTTCAGTTCCCATTACTGTATTAGGCACATATTATCAACAATTTTTTTCATTTTCAAAATGGCCGCCATGTAAAACCCAGTCAATTCTTCATCTTTACAAAGAGCTACAGTTAGTCATAACGACTTTCCTTATGTCTTCAGCATCCACTTACAATGCTGATAAACCAATTATACAGTTGATACTCAGTGTGTTTGTTGAAATCTTTTGCCTTTGTCGAAGTACGAAACATTCATTATTATCATTATAGCAGATTAGAGATGTTCTTTTATCCTTAGCATGTGTTATTACAATATGTTACTTTGGCACTGCATATTTTCCTGCCGTGAAAATAAACCCCATGAAGTATAATGTCTTATCTCATTGTATTTAATCTCCATAAATACATTACCTGGAAAACTGTGTGACTTACCTAGTGTCATGTAATGAAAATTAAACCCAATGGTACGTTAAGCTCTCTTGCGTGTGTTTAATGAGAAATTCAGTACGGTATTTGTTCTTAAAGTTTGAGTGTGATAACAGAGTGCGGATCTGAGTTTTGCATATTTAATGGAGTGTGATCTGGAGGCTGCCAGTCCAGAATCTTCTGTCTTAATGAACAAACTGGGGCCTTTCAAGAGTGCAATAACGACAACATGCTGAAATGTGTTTATATGATTTTATTTTATTCTGTCGACACCCAATTCTGCTGGAATTTATTTGCACATCTCGCTCTCGCTCCCTGTATCTCTCTCACTCTCTCACATTCACTCTATTTCTCTCTTTCTCACTCCCTCCCTGTCTCTCTTTAGTATTGTCTCCTTAAAACCAATCTGTCATGAGATCTCAGTTTCTTTCTCTATTCACCTCTTCTTTATTTCATTCTTTCTTTATTTCCCTCTTTCCTTATTTATTTTTCTCTGTCCTGTTTTCTTTTTTCTTTAGTCTGTTTCATTTTATTTCATCTTTCTCTTTCATCTCACTTTTCTGTCTCCTCTCACTCTTGTCCAATCATCGGTGTTTTGCTCAGAAGAGATGTAACTTGCGCCGTGTGGGGATGAAAGTGTCTCTCCTGCCGAAATCACCTCAGAGTCCGACAGGCTCCCTTTTCCTCGCGCCAAATCACACTTTCCCAATCCTCCATCTGTCCAGAGATGGTCCGGAGCGTCCGAACAGCCAGGAACCAGGGACTTACGACAAGTCCGATTGCAGGTCTGCATCCACACCAGGCTGAGATATACCGCTTTGTAAATCTGTGTGTCATGCTTAGCCAAAATGTGTGTGTGCGTGTGTTTTTTTATTTGGGGGGGGTGGAGGAACGATATCTCTCTGTGATGCTTGGGGAGACTGACTCATGTTTGGCAAGAGTAAACCGTTGGCGATCCAGATCAAACCGAATCAAACCAGTTCTCCCCATTGGTCTCTATCAGAGCTGGGCTTCCCACCTGGCCAGTAGCTGGGTGTTAGATCCTCCGGCCAGATTCTACACTTGGCGTTGAGATAGAGGTGACCCAAATCTGGGGTCCAGCTCATCAAAGGAGAATACTGCCATGTTTTTTATGATTGAACAAGGACGATAAGAGGAGAGGAGAGAAGCAAGTGTCTTCTTTTATTACAGATATTCGTTCTCCCCCTTCTACTTTATTTTGATTTCTGGAGGTAAAAGTCCGGTCAGTCAGTAAGTTAACTCCTTTGCGCAGAATACTAATATCACCAATATTTTCTGTTGTGCATGAGCCTATTTAAGGCTTTATAAGTCAGTATTTGTGCCACAGAGACTGTGAAAAATTATTCCAGTGAAGCAAGATGTTTGGAAATTTAATTACAAAATTAGTTAGCAATTAAATTTCAGAATTTACGGACGCCGGCGTCCAAATTTGCACATAGGGGTTAAAGTTCTGCCATGTATTTCTTCCTCTCATACACTCAGCTAATTTTAATTAGTTCCACCTTCTGCTTGGAGAATTATGCTCAATGGGCAGCCAATCCAGGTAGTCACAGCAAAATAGTGGAAAGAGTGTTGACTTTTTTTGGGCTTGCAAGTTGTGAACATGGATTTTTCACCTGACGCTTGCCCCCATCGTATAGGAAGAGGAAAGCAGTGCGCAGCACTGGAGTTCACTGCAGGTCCAGGCCCGACTGAAGGCCCCACTCAGGGGACGGATTCTCATGGCTGAGCACCATCGGCGTGTCTGTAAACGTTGCTCATTTTGAGTCGGATCATGAGCTTCCTTGACCGAGTTCCCTCATCTCTGCCGGAGTTTATTTTATTTTAATCCCCAGCGCAGTTAATGATACAGTCAGGACGGGGCCTCTGTCGTATTCGAGGATTAGCACTCAACCAGAACAAAGCGGGCAGGCCTGCCTTCTTTTTTTTAACAAACGTCGAGTTTACTGTCGGATTGAGGTCAATGTGTGGCTGCCAGGCAGGCATAGCTATACTTATTTTAAGCGGGCTTTAGCCCTCCTAAAATGTTCTTTAGCCCCCCAAATAATGTGTATTGGTAGTTTATATCATGGTTATCTGGGGGAGAAGGGGCCAAAATGGCCCCCCCAAATAAAGGCTTAGCTCCCCTATCCATTAATCTCTTGTGACTTCACTGCTGCCTGGCAGCCTGTCCTTAGTCTGCCTCTAACCTCCAAGTACGTATAATCGACAACCGGAGGCAATGTTAGTCCATTTGAAATACCGTCCTACTGGCATTTTTGTCGGCCCCTACAACCATCGCCATTTAGAAATGGCCTGAGGACCATCAAGCACGGGAAAGCAGCTCCGCCTCCAATAAGATGTGTCGCTTTGACGGTTCAATCAAAGCGCATGGAATTCTGTTCTTTTGAGAAGGAGCCGGGTGCTAATTGGTTCTGATTATTTTATTGAGCTGCTTTATGTGAAGCCTGGGGATTTTGCCGACGCTGAAAAGGTGACGATGAGGCGCGTCCTTTGCGAGCGAGGCGTCAAGCTCACTTATCACCTGCCATTGAGATTGAGTTGCGGGAATTACATTTACAGTACGTGCATCTACTTAACCATTTCTTTTGGTCCTTTGAGACCACGTCAGCTAGCTCGTACAGGAATGGCATTACTGCAGAATATCATAAATGTGCACAATGTATGGACTTCATAGCAGTATGACACAACCTTTGTTTCTTGGCTTTGTACGCCTGCTCATCGGATTTGAAACCGATGAATACAAGGTTTAAGTACATGCGGGCAACTCTGGCACGGCACCCTTGTTTTGATGCATAGACTGATGAGTATGTTTACTGACATACTCTGAAAATTGACAAGAAGATTCCGGGTTTGAGCCTGCGTGGAGTTTGGTTGTTCCCCTTGTGTTTGCATGGGTGTCTTCTGGTTGCTTTGGTGTCCCCCACCCAGAGAAAAATGTGTTACACAAACACTCCTACCGGTGCCCCTGACTGAGGAACTGGCTTTAGAACTTGAGTTGGTCCCCGGGCGCTGCTCTGTAGCTGGCATCTGCTTTTAAGTAACTAGGACGGGTCAAATGCCGAGGACAAATTACCCCACGGGGTTCCATAAAGTATATTTTAATCTTAATTTCTGTATGGTAGTCAACTCTGAGCGTAACTATTAGGAATAAGGCTCTGGCTTGCTCAGACATTATAATACCACTTATGCACATTGACGCTTTTAAGATTATTATTTCCATCGTCAAAGATGGAAGGTGTACAAAAATATACAGAAATATGACAAAAAAAATCCCAATTTAAAAATGACTAAGTTTAAATACTGACTGAATATGTTGTATTGTGTTTAAAAAGTATTATAGAGAATTTTTTAAATGCTGTTCGGCTTGTTTTGTCTGAGCTGAGCTTACTTTGGAATTCTGGGAGTCGTCACTTTGGCCTTCACTAGGACTGGTGATGTCTCCATCTGCACTATTTTAAGTTTCTCTTCGCTATACTTTCTGCTGCAATGAACTCGATTCATTAGTTTTACTTTTAGAGAGGCCTCCGGTGGTTTGGAAAAGAGGTTTATGGATGAGTCCACGGTTTTATGCTCTTAGACATTCCCACGGCTGAAGAGAATACACTTTGGGAACGGCGTTCTGCGCTACTTAGCGAGTGAATTATTCAGGAACTTTACGCAAATAAATGGATTCTAAAGATAAAACATAAAACATGATCTCTGAAAAAAATGTGGAATGTACACATGGGGAGTGTTGTATTTATAATATAAAGTAGCTTTGTTTATTCATCTCGCATTTACCTGGAAAAGGAAATCCATTTGTCTACCGCTTTTATCTTTTTTCATTCGGAAATTGTCCAAAGGAGGATTATGCGTATAAGCAGACGCGCAATAATGCAGAAGATATTAAAAATGAAAGAGAAGCATTGACATTAAAACCAAATAAATGTTTGAATCCTGCGCTATTGTGCATGAACATGCGTTGACTCTTCTGCCTGCCCCTGTTATGCGAGTTAGATGTTTTAAGAAGTCATGCAAGATTTTCTGACTCTGTGCACATAGGGAATGTGGTATGAGCATGTGTTTTGGTGTAAACGTGTGTCTGTTTCAGGTAATGGTTTGTGTTCTTCTTAATTGACAGCACAGTTTGCATTAGAATTCCCCCTCATCTGCTGTACATATGTCAGCATTTATAATGGAGTATGTTTACACTTATGTAATTAAAAGTGACACGTGTATGGAGCAGGCAAAGCTTGTTTTGACTTTTTTTCTCTCTCTGACTGAACACATTTCATATGAGGAACAGGTGAGGCACGAAGAAACATGCAAACGCGGTAACACATGCTGCTGCATGCACACGCATACAGATGCACTCACACACATGCCCACACACATGCCTTCACATGCACTGAGACAAACACAATCTCGCACAGACATACATGCGGAATATGCATACGTGCACACACATACGCACACACATGCACACACACACTTGCATGCACATATGTGTGTGGACTCTCACACACATACAGCACATGCTTACACACACACACACACACACGCACATGCGCATACGCTTCTCATACACTGAGAAGTACACACAAAGACACAGACAGCATATGCATACACATGCTTGCATGCGTACACACACAAGTGTGCACACGCATTCACACGTGCACGTGCATACACACATATGTGCACCCACATGCACGCACACACACGACATACGCATACACACGCATACATCCACACCACAAATGCATACACGCAGATAAATGCAAATACACACACACACACACACACACACACACACACACACACCCACACACACGCGAGGGGACGCACACTTTAATTATTACCGCATCCTCGCTTTCGTGACTCTATTTCCTCCATACCCGAAAAGCAGCGCATCTGTCTTGGTCATGCAGCGGTTTGGTCACAGGATTCAAGGCTCCACGGTACGGTGGCTTTATCGCTCTTCCTGTGGAAGGGAGTACCTGGGAAATGAGAGCCAGGGAATGCTAACGGCTATCAATAATGCGCAGGCCTGCATGGCGTGCTCAGGCAGCGTAAGGCTGGGATGTAAATCCTGTCTCACGCCTGTTCCAGCTCTAAATGGGCCCCGCCACTGATCCCATCTGTAGCCTCCTTATCAATCTGCTACCAGATGTTGCACCAGAATGTTTAGAGGACACCTCATTTTTTTTTTTTTTTTAAGAAAGGAAAATAAATTTTTAAAAACGAGCAAGAATATTCTCTGCGCAGCTTTTCTGCTTTTGATTAGCTCGACGTAAGCCGTCGGACGTCTTTAACCTTAAGAACAAACAGGCGGCACTCAGCGCTGCACTCCAATAAAGATGAGGTCGTTTATCATCCGAGCTACCCAATAAACATGCCAGGATTCAATTAACATTGTCCCAGACAAATGCCAAAATCATTATGATGCACTGTGATTGGGTATCGGTGGCAATAAAAGGTCTTTCAGTACGTCAAGCCTGCCAAATTGCTTATCATGTTTTCCAAAGATTTTCTTTCCACATTGGAATTGTCGTTTGCCAGCGAGCAGCTAGCTCACAGGAACTGGAGTTTGAAATAGGAAGGGCAAGAAAAAAAAAAAAGCAGTACGAGCAAACATTGCAAATGCATTTCACATTACTGTAGGTCACTGAATTCATTTTCGGAGTGACAATTCCTGTAATTCCTAGTGGGATTTCTGAATGGAGAGGCGCATTCCTCGTGAGAGTGGGGGTGCGAAGATCGGTTTCCCGTCATGTCGGCGTGCCAGTTTGCGGCGTCCAGGTTTTTTTGTTGCGGCACACAAAGGTGCGACTCGTCTCAGTCGGCTCGTTTTGTGTCCTGCGAAATTAGCCATATTCTTTCATGGCTTCCGTACTTCCCAGCAGACTCGGCCCTTGCAGAAAAGTGATGCCGAGTTCTCCCTTTCTCAGACTTCTCTCTCACTGTAACAGGAATGTTGCTTCACAGCTCCAGGATATGAGTGAAAATCCAGCTGATTTGAGGATAAAATCCTAAGTGGGACACTGCTTGTGTACCCTTGAGCGAGGTGCTTAATTGCTTCAGTAAATATCCATCTGTAAAAATAGATAACTTGTAACGAGAAAAGCAAAGCTTTGTAATTCATCCTCGGAATGGTGCCTTTGAGGTTAAATTTAAAAAAAAAAAAAAAAAATTGATGATGCTGGCAGTAGAATTGCTGCTCGTTTCTTCTTTCTAAAGCAAACTTAACTATTAAAATGTGGAGCTTTGACTGCTTTTAAAGGATTAAAATGTTAAATGCTTATTTCACCCATGGCTTTCTTTTGAATTTTCTCCTGGTGGTGTATTTTTATTTACTGCGGAATGATCTGCACTGGTGCGTGAAATCCACTGTTTGCAAACTGCCTGGTACACAGTGAAGAAGAAGATGATAGTGGTGGTGATGATGATGAAGATGCTGGGTTCACATTCAGAATTTTGACAGATTTTGATAATTGTATTACTCAAAAGGTTTTTTGGGAGCTAGTATGGTTATAGGTCCAAAAACGTGCAATAATGTTAATTTCTCATTACAGCTGACTAATTTTTGGTGATTCCTCCTAATGCTTGCTGTGAAAAGATGCCAAAAACAATGGCTCATCTCAGCTTGTCAATCAGGCCCCTTTGGTTGTGTTGGGGCTGGGCGGTTTGACGAAAGAGAGAAGGGTGCGTGTCAGGGGTTATATTTGCGGGCGGACGATCGCCCAGTCGAGTGCTGTAGTTGTTATTTGTTAAGTTAATAAGATGATGATGATGATGGTGATGTTGACGATGATGATGACAATAATTGCAATGGTAGCTTTGATTTTTCTTTTTTTTTTGCCAGTGATGGCAATGATAACAAGGCTGCTCTGAGAGCAGTAGCAGCTGTGATGTGCATATCATCAGTCTATCAGCAGCATATGTGCAAAGTACAGGGATGTCCTATGAAAACTGTAGGAGTTGATTTCACCAGTCAAGCACCTTCCGATATAGACGGAGGGACGGACAGACAGATTGTGCCACAACATAATTCCCCTTTCGGACATTAGTCCAGCGGGGTAAAAAATGCAAATTAATTACATTATTTTATGGTGTCCTCCTGCACAGGAACCCCAGAGGGAATGGGCTTCCACAGAGGAAAGGTCAAGTCAAATCCCTGTCAAAGTTTCACAGGCCCAGGATCAGCTCTGTTCCGGGGGAAAAAAATGGCTGACAGCATTTTTATTCGAGCCAAGAGGCTTGGTCAAAGACAGCAAATCAAACACAGATTGAGAATAGATGACCATGGTTGCTCATTAGCTAAATTGTGGTCGGAGGCCAGAAATGAAAAATTATCATTCTTCATCTGTTTCATATTTATGTGAATGCAGAGCCAAATGAAACATCATTTTGAAAGAGAACTTTTTTGGCAGGACCATCGCATGCAAAAAGTTATTTAATCCCGAACCAAGTGACCTTAAGAATTTTTGTCCGCCACCCAATGTTTTGTCATTATTAATGAAACAAGAATAAGATGGCACTCAATCATGAAGCTTTAAAATCAGTGGTTTATTGACCTGCTCTTAATTTTTAACGCCTTTTCATTTTTCCAGTGGGCTGGTAGTTGTTGACCCTTGCCATTCATGTCAGGTCTTTAAAAAGCACTTTAATTTCTTGTTACACTGGCTGCAATTTAGCATTGATAACGTTTCCCGGCCTTCTTTAATATATGATACGTGGCTCGCCTACCCTGTCTCATGCCAGTTACCCGTATGCTTACCGACAGACACTCGAATTTTGGATAAGTGAGACTTCGCTTTTTATGCTTTTAGTAAAGATTTCCCGTTAGTGTGCGACAAACGCAGCCTGCCCGTCTTAGAAAAGAATCAAAACTTTGTGACTTTCCTCTCACCTTGGTGCCAGATGGTAGTGTTTACTTAACTGTCGTCCTCCACAAAGAGTTTTTAGTGCTGAGTTTGTGTATTATAATGGCTCTGCTGTCCCAGAATTCCTTTCTCTTTCTGAGGATGCTGTCCTAGTGTAGCACAGCCTGCTTGCCTTCTCAACCAGGGTCACTTCTTACTTCAATTATTTATTGTTTTTATTAATTTATTTGTTGGAGAGAAGCACAGAGAGCACTGAGCATTTGAAATGCTTGGGGCAGTGTACTGCAGGTGTGTCTGTCCAAAGCTATATTTCCAACATCTGTGCCATGTTGTCTCAAGTGCTGTCCCAGATCTGAAGTTTGTTTTTCTAGTTTTATTTTGTTTATTTTTTTATATTTATTTTTTTTTTAATAGATATTCTGTCAAATCTTGACCTGTTTTTACTGAAGGCTCTGTCCCACCTTGGCACCCTTCTTACTAAATAACCTATGCCAGCTCGGGCGCCTTTAACTACAAATCCTGCCCTAACCACGATTTTGACCCAACTTGGCCCACTTTCATGCAACATTATATCACTCTTCAGTCCCTCCTTACTCAAGATTGTATCCCACTTCCCTTCTTTTTCTGATGATTCTAGCCCTTATTAGCACATTTTTCAACTAGGCTTGGGCCGATTGACGATAGAATTGGCAATCGCCGGTGGTTGGGCTCCATGGCGATTGGTAGTTTACCTGCCGATGCCCCGCCGCCCCGTTCACTGTCGCTTTTCCCATGCTTCTAAAATAGCAGCGCTATGTTCTAGAGCCACGGAAAGCCTTGTTCCGGTCCCGTGGCGCTGGCCTGACACTCACACTCAGGCGCAAAGAATTTATCTCGCACTCGATGCACGGGAGCTTTGCGATCTATTCATATTTTGGCCCACAAATTGAGCTTGTAAGTGAGACGGTCACCAAGCCACGCCCCTTATCTTACCGTCTATTATATTACCGTATATTAGCGTCTGCAGGAAAATGAATGGGGAAATGTTAAATACGCAATATCTTGTTTTGCATAAAGACGGGAACCAGTGAGCTGTTGGCATGTTGCACTCGTATTTGGGTTTATTGGTTTTTACAAATTTCATAAAACTTTTCCACATTCACAAGAATTAATTACATTAAAGAAATGTAAAATTAAAAAAAAACAAAACTCTGGCATAAATATGTTCTAAATAAGTTACATCTTTATTGAATAATAGTTAAAAAGAGCAATCTTACAAGATAAAGTCACTATGATGTCGAGTCTACCAGATGGCAGCAGAAGACCGACTGCAAGCGATGAACGGAGCAAGAACTGCCAAGCAGCACGTCTGCAATGGGCGGTTTTATATAAAAGCAGTTCTTATTGACAAGGTATAAGCGAAGGGTCGCTGTCGCATGTAGGGTAATAAATTAACGTTACTGTACAGGCTAAATATTCAGCGGTTGTCTGACCTCAAGCAGGCGCGGCGCTAGAACAGGGAATTGGGGGGCACAGACACGTCCCTTTATGACAAGAATTAGTCCTGGCAAGTTCTCAATCATTTTCCTTTATTGGCGCGTTTTCCAATTATCGTAACTGGTAACTGAAGACACGGTTTCTCTCCATATGCGATCTAACAGCAATGAAATCATGGGCTAAATTCAGTACAGAAAAATAATTCATGTACTAATAGGCCAATGCTTCGCGTTGATTGAACTGGTCTTTGTTCCAATGAAATATCGCCTTTCACTCTCGGTATTGCGTGGGTTGATAAAACAAAACGTGGCACTCAGCGGTTAAATAGGCTATAAAAAGCATGCGGCTCAAGCTATTTGTAAATAGGCTAAGTTAACGAGCCAGAAGTCACGGCAGCAACTAGCAACCTAGCTTTTTATGACTACAATACAAAGTGGCAAGGAAGATAAATATTTTAGCTAAGCTTGGTAGACTGCAGATACAACCGTAAGCAAACAGATCCTTCCTCTTACATGGTTACATCCACGTTAGTGGGTAGGGCTAATCTGCTGATAAAATTCTGCTGAAAATTTGGTAATTCTTCTTTTTTTCATCAACTCAACTAGATATTGATAGATATACATCTCAAGAATAACTGGTGTCAATTTCTCACAATATAAAAAGACATAAAGAAATTATGAAGGAAAGTACAGATGGTTGTAATTTTTCAGCAGAATTTTTTCAGCAGATTAGCCCTACCCCACGTTAGTCAAATTGTCGGCTGCTCATATGTAAATATAGTACTGTCGCGAGCATTTTCATTAACTCCCCTCCCTCTGGTGAGCTAATAGTTACCCCATTGGCCAATAAATTCAACACGTTAAATCTGTGTTCGGCACAGTCGTATAAGTGCATCGTGGCTAATAAAAAAGGGTTATATAGTGACGTTTAATGCGATTTTGTTTAGCTGTAAATCAATTCTGTTTGTAGCAGTCCTCATGTTTCGTTTTCATTATTTTCTCATTTAGAACCAAAGGATTTATGAAATCGTCACCTGCCTAACGCCAAAACTGACAACGATTCCCAAATCGGCCAGTTCCCGTCCCCCTTCGTCATAGAGGAAACTTTGCTATCAAATTTTATTGAAGCAGATAGAATTGCCCGAACCCCTATCTTTATAGGCCAATACTGCCACCTGTGGGTAGAGCTCAGAAGTGCAATAGACTATTTTAATGTGCTGACTTGTTTTGGCATCATCTCTTTGACATTATTATTATTATTATTATTATTATTAATAATAATAATAATAATAATAATAAACTTTTTTTGATTCAAGCATTTCTATAAGGTGTTGGATTGCAAAATAGGGCTATGGTGAGAGGAGGAGTTTCCAAAGAAAAATTTTATTTTCTTTTATTGGCTCATAATTCAATAGGCTCGAACAGTCGCGACAGAGAGTCGTAAATTTATATGTTGCAGATATCCGCTATTCAATTCTTCCTAGTCAAAAAAAGCATTTAAGATATCTACAATGACATTCTTCCTATCCACAATTGTCATTTAAGATATCTACAACGCCATTCTTCCTAGGATGAATGACGCCACTTTTTCCATTCATGTGAATGGGGTTTTCATTACAGATATCTACATTTCAGTTGCAGATATCCATAAAGTGAATTACAGATATCTGCCCTGAATTACGACTAGTAGTAACCCCAGTTTGAGATATCTACAATTAAATTTTGACTAGTCAAAATTCCAGTTCAAGATATCTTGAATTGCCCTCAATTCAAGATATCTACATTGTCCTATGTAGATATCTTAAATTAACCTAGTCAGAGTGTCATTGTAGATATCTTTAACTGGATGTATGTCTAGTCAAAATTAATTAGTAGATATCTCAAACTGGAATTTGGGATACACATAATTTAATTGTAGATATCTACTATCAAGTTACAGATATCTCGGAGAGAAATTTGATTAGAGATATCTCAAATTGGAGATATCTTTCACTTCCATTCTGCCTAGTCGAAATGTAATTAAAGATATCTTGAATTAGAGTTTTGACTAGGCAAATGACGTCGCAGATATCTGTATGCCAGAAAGTTACGGCAAGCGGAGCGGCGCCCGTGTTGATTCAAAGCTGCATTCAAACGCCATGTCAGAGCAAGCAGAGGCCGAATGTGTTTTTTGATCGTGTTTTTAATGTCACGAGGCGGTTGCCCATATGAGCTGTCAAATGCACAGGGTTTAACGTTACATTCTGCAACAAGACGACTCTTTTTCAGCTGTTACTCCAGGGTTTCCCAAAAGCGATTCACAGTCAATGGGTCCAACTATGTAAGTTAGCATCAGTGATTTCGGAAATGCACCCCAGAATTCGTCAGAGGTCCTCAAATGTGTCTGGAGACTACAAATATTCGACACGCTGTAAATTTCTACCACAAGTCTCTAGTGAACGAAGCTCTGTTAAATTCCTTGATAATAAGCTCTTTCTATTTTATGGCATTTTCCAACAATGTTATCCACAACAGCGACCGCCATTTCTTCCGCTAACGATAGCTAACGCTGCACAAGAATTCTGACTGGTCATAATGACGTTTGAGATATCTTTAATGTTCATTCTGCCTAGTCAAAACTGAATTACAGATATCTACATTTGTCAGTTGGGATGCATGACGAGTCGAGTGTCGCTTTCAGTGACGTTTCTGCAGATATCTGTAATTCAGTTGTGACTAGTCAGAACTGAATTACAGATATCTCTAACTGTAGTTTTCACTAGTCAAAATGACGTTATAGATATCTTGAATTAAAATTCTGACTAGTCACAATGTAATTACGACGAGTCAAAATGACGTTGTTGATATCTGCAATGTTAATCCCGGATAGTCAAACTTCGCTATTAAATGTTAAAACGGCTTGCCATACAGAGTGTCATTGTAGATATCTTTAACTGGATGTATGTCTAGTCAAAATTAATTAGTAGATATCTCAAACTGGAATTTGGGATATACGTAATTTGATTGTAGATATCTGCTATCAAGTTACAGATATCTCGGAGAGAAATCTGATAAGAGATATCTCAAATTGGAGATATCTTTCACTTCCATTCTGCCTAGTCGAAATGTAATTGAAGATATCTTGAACTAGAGTTTTGACTAGGCGAAATGACGTCGCAGATATCTGTATGCCAGAAAGTTACGGCAAGCGGGAGCGGCGCCGCGTGCTGATTCAAAGCTGCATTTAAACGCCATGTCAGAGCAAGCAGAGGCCGGTTGTTTTTGAGCGAGTTTTTAATGCCGCAGTCGTCCCATGTCAAATGCACAGGGTTTAACGTTACATTCTGCAACAACGACTCTTTCAGCTGTTACTCCAGGGGCGCGTTTCCCAGAAGCGTAGTTGCTAACTAAGTTAGCAACTTACATAGTTCATCCTTTCACAGTCAATGGGCCCAACTATGTAAGGTAGCATCTGTGATTTTGGGAAATGCACCCCAGAATTCGTCGTACGTCCTCAAGTGTGTCTGGAGACTACAAATATTCGATACGCTGTAAATTTCTACCACAAGTCTCTAGTGAACAAAGCTCTCGTTCGCCACAAAATTCCTTGGTGATAAGCTCTTTCTATTTTATGGCATTTTCTAACAATGTTATCCACAACAGCAACCGCCATTTCTTCCGCTAACGCTGCACAACAATTCTGACTAGTCATAATGACGTTTGAGATATCTTTAAAGTTCATTCTGCCTCCCCTTCAAAACTGAATTACAGATATCTACATTTGTCAGTTGGGATGCGTGACGATATCATATCTGTAATTCAGTTGTGACTAGTCAAAACTGAATTACAGATATCTCTAACTGTAGTTTTCACTAGTCAAAATGACGTTATAGATATCTTGAAGTAAAATTATGACTAGTCACAATGTAATTACGACGAGTCAAAATGACGTTGTTGATATCTGCAATGTTAATCCCGGATAGTCAGACTTCGCTATTAAATGTTAAAACGGCTTGCCATAGTGCGTGTCCCTGCTAACAACCCGAACCCCGAACACCCGCCCCCCCGCCCGCTGACGAAAGAATCGTCAATCGCCGATGCCATGACTGGTAGATGGGACGATGCTGCTGCACAAAGATTCTCTCCTACCTGGGCCCCCTTCTTCCTGATGGTTCTGTTTCAGCTTGATACATCTTCTGCTAAAGATTGGCTTACATGACTGAAGACTCAGTCCCAACGTGGCCATATTCTTATGGAAGATTTTGCACTCACTTGTACGGCCCGGTCCGCCCCCCTTTTTTTTTTTTTTTTTTTTTTTGAAGATCCTACCCGAACTTGATCTCAGTTCCCAGAATTCTCTGTCCTCAGTTGCTCTCCCTTTTGCTTAAATGCCTTCCTGACTTAGCCGGAATTTACTGAAGGGTCAATTCAGACTTTGCTTATATGCTGGCGGATATTTGGTTAACTGCTTTGTTTTATAAATTTGGAGCCAGCTGGAACAATATGTGTTCGTTGGGGCAAGAGAATGCTCCCAGTTTAAAGTCATGTGTCAGAAACCCTACATTGATTTTTGCCTTTATTTTGTATTCTGTATGTATACTTCAAAATATCCCTTCACCATAGTGACAGATTGCCTTTTGTGTCACAGCTTTCAAAGATTTAGTGTTCGCTAAATAACTCATGCTAGGCTGCTTGGTGAGTTTTTTATGGAAATGCTGTGCTGTTTTGTTAAGCACTTTGTGAGTATGATGGATATAGACATTATGTAGGCTCCTTTGAATAAGTGCTTCCTTCCTTGAATGTTGGTCCCATTGTGATCATTTACATCCTGCCTCATTAAATTCTTTACGTATTTAAGGATAATTGTTTTCAGGCGGAACAGTTGGAAAACACTGTGGGGGGGAAAAAAGG
This sequence comes from Gymnothorax javanicus, assembly GCA_029692085.1. Classification (NCBI taxonomy): domain Eukaryota; kingdom Metazoa; phylum Chordata; class Actinopteri; order Anguilliformes; family Muraenidae; genus Gymnothorax; species Gymnothorax javanicus. Next base: position 84,932,416 of record CM056201.1, read on the forward strand.
ACTGATTGTGACCTGGGCTAAATAAAGCCAATGTGGGAGGACTGAGGTATTTTGCGGTCATTTTCGTTTAATCGATGAAGCCCTGAGTATACGTAGATATTCGGAGAGAAATGCTTGCACATTTCTCTTACTACCTTACTTTGAGTCTTGCAGAGTTGCTGGATTGTCCTTGTTATATGCCCTTAAGCAACTATTCAGTTTATTTCTTCATAGTCTGAGAGTTTATTGTCTTCTGATATTTTTGTAACCATTGATGATGGTGAACCATGGAAGCACTCATCTAAGTCTTATTAATAGGGCCAATCTCCAGAGCCTATTTCCCTGTCTTCAAGATTGGGACTGCGTTCCTGTTAACCTGTCTCTCTAGTTTGTTCATCTGCCTAGTTTATTAGAAACACCTCCCAAGCCTGTTGCAGTGTCCAGGATTGGGACTGAGTCCCAGATTAAACCCTTCACACCTGCAGTCTGACTGTTCTGCTCTGGTAAGGGTGATCACCATATTGCTTCTGCCCCGGGATGCCACTGGCTGGGCACAGAACCTAAGCTATCATACCATCTGAACTAAACTGTGCTTATTAAACATTGAGCTCCGTCCCTTCTTGCCATTACCATTCACCTGTCAATAAAAATCTTCATTGGATTGTACTCTGACTTTGCATCAGGTTCCTGCCCTGGATCGTAACAGTTTTACTTATGATTCAAAGGAACAGGCATGTGCTGATTGAATATTGAACAGTGTGTCAAAACACCTGAAACACTGCTGTTTGAGTGGCATTTTTACCACTTTGGATGGTCAATAATAAAAGTCAGACTGCCAAGTAGACCCCAACAAATTTGGGCATTCAATAATTATGTGTGTGCTGTAAAATCAGCACATATGTCGTTTCAGTCAGTCACATTGTATTGAAATGCCAACGTTTATTTAATTAACGAAATGTGCTTCATCTTGGTTAAGGAACTCTTCCGTCGAAGAACATCAAAAAGAGAGTTTGGGAACAAATTTAGCAAGAGTGATGTTATCATAAAAAAACTGAGATATTTGAAAACTCAAGAGAATATCTTCAGTTACCACCTTGTAGGCATAACCAGTGTAGCACCATGCATACATAAATTGGCTCTTGAGAGAAATCTTCAGAAGGAGGCCCTGTAAGCTTGTATGGAGAAAATTATAATAAAAAATCCTCTGAAGCCAAGTTTGAGTTAGCTGAAAGAGTAAAGCACCACACTATCTGTACTGTACAATGCACAAGGAGCTGTCTTGAATGAAATGAAGCTATGGGATTTGTGATTAAAAAAGTAAAGTCACACTATAATTTGTGGGCTAATTGATTATAAGTTTAAATTGGAGAAAAAATAGCCTATGTTTTATAAATCAAAGGAAAAACTTATTATTATTATTATTATTATTTATTATTATTTTATTGTTATTATTATATAGTACCAGTCTTTCCATTGGTTGTGTGGACACAAGGGACCAGCTGGTCGTTGGAACAGTTCACATGGTATTGGCCTGGTGCTCCGTGCTCTTTGCGGAAACGGCTCGCCAGTCGCTGCTCTTGAGAGACGGATTTTGTTTGCTCTCCTGCCATCTGCGCCGCCTGGTCGTCATGGGAGATTGGCGGTGTAGTGGACATGAAGAGCTCGGCGCTCGTGCCAGCTCTCTGAGCTGCCATAACCCGTTCTTCGGCCGGTCAACCTGGCAGGACAGTTCTGGAATGTCATTCACTGAACAGTCCATAGTGATGCTGAAAATAACTTTCCTCTGACATGCGCCATAGAAAAAAAAAAGTTGCTTAAATGCATAAAAACAGGAGGCTGCTGGACTCCGTGTGTGGCCTATGGAATTGCAAAAATATTCATCCCGCATAGGCAGAGTGGAGAGAGTCGCAGAAGTCATTTTCTGCCTTGTGCAGGTAATTTCAATATTCCACTGGCATTTAATTGATGTTTTCTTTACGATTCGTTTTGAGACTGGTGTCACACCATCCTGCGACTCGCTGTCCTTTAGGACAGGCATTTAAATAGCTGGAAAAGACTGCGATTTTTATGTGGCTGATGCCTTGTTAGCCTTTCCCGGGTAGGATTGTTTTCTTACCTTTGGTGACACGTTCAGACCCTGACCCTGTCAACAGCTCGCGCAGGCAGTTTGGTGCTTAAGTTATGATATGAGCCTCATTAATGGGAAGAAAGAATCAGGGAATGATATGTCCTCTTCCAACTGTCATCCATTCTGTGCCGCAGCTTTCAAAATGCTCTTGAAAGGATTCTTTATCTAAATTGTGTGCGGGCTGTATTCGGATTTTTGACACAATTTCTATTTTATTTTTTGACTCTGTTCGGCAGTATATGGATTAGAAATGAAACAGATAGCAATGTAATGACTAATTTGCAAACGTATCAGATAGTGAGGTTCATTAAGTTTATCTTTTTTTTGTGAGGTTATTGACAGTGAGAAGGTAAAATAATTATATTTGATGTTTTTTTCCCCAGTTTTCTCGCCTACTCCAAGATAGAGAAGTCCTCCTTTTCATTGTTTGACTTATTAGTCCATCACCGTGTTCCCCATAAGAAGACGGCTGCCGGGAATGGAGATAGTGCTTGATAAAAGCTTATCTGCTCAATGATCCACTGAATGCCCCTAACTAACCAGTCCATTTCAGGATATAATGAGGAAAATTCAGACGGCCCCTCTAAGCTCAGGAATGTATGTCAGTGTGAAAACCTTTCCAAGACCTGTAATTTGTTTCTGGATGTGATGTGTAGTGGTTAAGAGTAGGTTTTTTATTTTTATTTATTTATTTTTTTTGTATAAGTATAATGTGTTGGATTGTAACCACGGCGACTGAGGACAACTATGTGTTCACTGTAGGCTTAGAGTCAGTGAAACAAGTTAATTTGAAATCTCTCCATGGTTTTGAAAATGGTCTAGGGAATTACACTTTTGAAATTGCATGTTTGGTCTTTTTATCGGAAATAAATGCAAAGGATATTGACACTAACCAAAAAATACTCAAAATAGTCTGTATTTTTCATATTGAGATGGTCTCTTATGGAACAAAATTTGTTCCAACAGAAATGGAATTGAATTTTGGTTTTGAATTGAATTTAATTAGTTTTGAATTGAATTTTGGGTTTGAATTGAATTTAATTTGCTTTGAACTGAATTTTATCGGTTTTGAAATTGAATGAACAAGTAATCTGAAGCTGAATCCAATTATTTGTATTGAATTTAAGATAAAACTTGAAGCATTTCATTCAGTTCGCACATTCAAATTCTGTTCATAAATTCAAATTCAGATCTCTAAATTCAAATTCAAGTTGAGTAACATCACATGAACACGCATAGCAAGCTGCAGCCCCGCCTCCGTCCCTCCTACACGCTTCCATGCGTAATTTCTTTTCCTACGTTAGTTGAGCGTATATCTAAAAAAAGTGGGTGTGGCCTGCCTTATTTGGAATAAGGTGACCTATATAATGTCTGGGAAGTGCACCTCAGAACAAATTCTAAACCCACCCAACTATACACCGAAAACCGTTTACCAAAACTTCGGCTCTTTATCAGTTTGTTTGTTTTAGCTCATCATATTAATCTTCAGCAGTTAACCCTGAGTCATCCCAAGATCATCAGTAAATGCACTCGCTAATTTCTAGCATTTCTTCGGCGTAGTAAATAATGCTAACGTTAGTTACGATTGAGTCACTTTTTCTCCCAATCGGTATGTGTGAATGTATTTAGCTGGTGAGTCTACACGTTTAAGCTCGTGGGCCTCAAGTATAACGTTATATTCAGTCAAAAGCAAAATCGTTACAACCTAAATTCCAAAGTAATTGGGACGAAGTGTAAATTGTGAATAAAATCGAAATGCAATGACTTTCAGATCACATGAGCCAATATGTTATTTTCAATAGAACATAGATAACATTTCAAATGTTGAACTGAGACATTTTACATTTTTATCCACAAAATGAGCTTATTTCACATTTTCTGGCTGCAACAGGTCTCAAAAAAGTTGGGACACAGGCAAAAAAGGGTTGAAAAAGCAATTAATATAAAAGAGAATCAGCTGAAAGAACATTTAGCAAGTAATTAAGTTTACTGGCAATCGGTGTGTAACATGATTGGCTATAAAAGGGATGTCTTAGAGATGCTGAGTCTCTCAGAAGTAAAGATGGCCAGAGGCTCTCCAACCTGTGAAGGCTTGCGTAAAAAAATTGTGGAATATTTTAAAAACAATGTTCCTCAACGTCAAATTGCAAAGGCTTTGAAGGTCTCATCATCGACAGTGCATAACATCATCAAAAGATTCAGAGAAACTGGAAAAATCTCCGTGCGTAAGGGACAAGGCCGAAGACCTTTACTGGATGCCCGTGATCTTCGGGCCCTCAGACACCACTGCATCACTCACCGGCATGATTCTGTCATTGACATTACTAAATGGGCCCAGGAATACTTCAGGAAACCACTGTCTGTAAACACAGTCCTCCGTGCCATCCACAGATGCCACCTAAAACTCTATCATGCAAAAAGGAAGCCATTGTTGAGCATGATCCAGAAGCGCCGCTGTGTTCTGTGGGCCAAGGCTCATTTAAAATGGACTGTAGCAAAGTGGCAAAGTGTCCTGTGGTCAGACGAGTCCAAATTTGACATTCTTGTTGGAAATCATGGGCGTCGTGTCCTCCAGGCTAAAGAGGAGAAAAACCACCCCTCATGAGCTCATTTTGTGGATAAAATTGTAAAAGTTCTCAGTTTCAACCGTTGCTATGTTATTTTTATTCTGTTGTGAATAAAATACTGGCTGGTGTGATTTGAAAGTCATTGCGTTTTGATTTTGTTCACAATTTACACTTTGTCCCAACTATTTCGGAATTGGGGTTGTAGATAGAGCTGTTCAGAACTTAAATTTCAACTTCATGTGGCTTAATGGATCAGAATACCTGGAGTCACAAAATGATGACATACCCGCGAAGAGAAGAGACTGCAATTAATCCAGTAGGGGTTGCAGCTGAAACTGGTCCAAGAAATATTCAGTTTTTGGAGCGGTACTTCAGGCACATGCAAATGCACTCATGCACGAAAATATGCAATTAAGAGTACAGGGTTATGTTCTCTGCTGAAATACGGTGCCAACACGGATTTACGTACGTACACATGGTTATGTAGTTGCATATTTAACACTCCAGATTCATTTATAGCTGGCTAGCTATATCCGACAAATCATCCACAGCATTCACGGACACATGAAATGCAATGTAAATTCGGTGGCTCCTCGGAATTCAGTACTTTCTACTGGTCATCGGCAATGTCACTAGCTCAGTCTCTGGCTGCGTCTTTACAGTGAGTGAGCAATGTCCGAAATCTGCGTTTTTTACTGAATTAATTAACTTATTAATTAACAAAAATGGCAGGTTCAGAAACTCCTAAAAATTCCTTGTTGATAGTGACATTAGTTTTGTTTGTAAAATAGGAACTGGATCGATGAAAGAGAAAATAAGTGTGTGTGGAAAAATCCAACTTAGTGTTCCTTCAATTGTAAGTTGCCTTCTTTCCGTAAATACTGCTGTATATTCCTCAAGCAAACTATTTTTGTGCTATATGGGATGCTACCGTTTATTAGAAAATTTTCAAGAATAAAATGCCGACTGGATGAGAACATAAAGGAAATAAAGCGACTCTACCATGATAGCGACCTGCCCCGCATTAAAACGTCTAACTACCAAAGCACCGATCAAAGTGTGCTGCTTTGCAGCTCAAGAACTTGTGTTTGGGAAAACTTCAACAGCAAAGAAACCTGGAGAAATTCCACCTTTTGGACATTTTCAACATGTTGGTGTTGGTTAGCCTCCCTTGCAGATGTCTTATATGTTTCGCTTACCTCCCATGACGGTATGTGCGTATAACTTTGAAATTTCAGAGTTTCTCTTTGATTGGTTGAACACAAAACCTCGCTTGAGTGTGCAGATGTTGTTGTGTGAGGGAAGCTAACCACAAAAAACGTCTGCAACGGAGGCTATAGGTCAGTGGCTCTGATGAGGTTGTCAGCATTGGCTATTGGGCCGAATAGTAAGACCACTTTTTGAACGCAAGATCTCGGCCTTCTAGAGACATCCTCTAACTGCGGTCGTCACTTAATTCCATCCGCCGAACTGACATGACGTCATCTGATAAACAGCTTTGGTTTGCGCGGTTTGTCACTGGTTTCCCTAACCTCAACCTTAACTCTAACCCCTAACCCTAACCCTCGGCCCAAACCCAACCCTAACCCTAAATTGAACCCTCCCCCTAACCCGCGTTTGGCGGTTGGAAATAAGTGACGACCTCAAACTGCATTCCAGCAAAACAGTCTTTTTTGCTGTTATCCTGCACCGGAAATGCAGGAATTTGACTGTAACCCTGCCATTGTTATGTTGTTCTTTTAAACGTGAGCCATTCACGGGCGGTCTCCACCCAGTGATCACCAGGTCTAGGGGACAGCAAATATCGCCTCGGCGTTGTTTTACAAGCACAAGTTTGAAAGAGTTTTCTCTGTTCAGCGACCTTTAGAACCTGTGCAGCCTGTCTCCGGAGGTGAAGTATTGGCCAGTCATGCTTACCCAGGTCACTTGGCCCCAAACAATACTAGGTTCTCCTGTTACACTGTCATTACCCTGTCAAATGACAGTGTGATATGACATTTTAAGTTGGAAGACACCAGTACGTCAGAAATGTCATGCGTGTTACCCTTTATTGTGGCTAGACAGAGTGGATATTCATACATCCATACAAAATATACAGTGCTGTGAAAAAGTATTTGACCCCTTACTGATGTCGTATTTTTTTGCACGTTTGTCACACGTAAATGTTTCAGAGCATCAAACAAATTTTAATATTAGACAAAGATAACCCAAGTAAATACAAAATGTAGTTTTTAAATGATGATTTCATTTATTGAGGGAAAAAGCTATCCAAACCCATCTGGCCCTATGTGAAAAAGTATTTAACTACTGTCTTTGACTTCACCCTGTCAGGCCATTGCTTGATTGTCAATCCCTAAGCTCGCCATCTGAAGAAGCAGCTTTCGCTGGGCTTGCTTCTTAAACCCTGCACCACCCAGGTCCACCCATCTAATATAACATCGATTAATTGTATTTCATAACTGAGTTACACCAATTAACAGCTGGGGTTCAGTTCCACGCTTGGACCAGCGGAAGTCTCCCAGAATGGAGCCCTGTTGCCAAACTCAATGTATGCTTGTGTGACTTTCAAATAAGCTTCAGTGACAAATTGTTCCTTGTCAGAAATAACAGTCTTAGAACAGACGAATGTCCATTTACTTTCACCAAAAAATGCTTGGTTTTCTTTCCTATGCACTCACAATTCATTCAGAAGCCTGTTAGTATTTTACTCTTCTTATTTATTTATTTTTATTTTTTGACAATTTCTGAACAAACCTGCACACCTGGTACAGGTGCAGCTATCTTGGACCGTTCAAGAGTCGAATTACAACTGTTTTTTTTTTTTTTCCCTCAAACCACGTATAGTATACAGTAAATTGTCCATCCTTCCAGCCTGCCTCTACTCTGAATGCAGTGTGAAACTGTCTATCTCGTGTCCTCCTGTGGGTGCCTGTCTCATGGACTTCGGGAGACAGCAGTGCAGTAATTACATTTGATTGTTTCTGAAGGCGCCAAGCTCAGTTGGGGGGCTGATGTCTTTCAATTTTGCAAGTCTTTTGAGAAAAACGCTCAGTTTTTTTTTTCTGCTCAAAAGAGTTTTTATTCTGTTTCTCTATTTTCAAAACTATTCCCGTTCATTAAATCAAAATGGCATTTCAATCCCTCCCAAACATGCGTCTTGCTGTCATTGTGCTTTCCCTATGACTGCTGCATCAATAGAAAAATAACAACAATAGAGATAAAAAATGCAAGTGCTGAATATACTACACAGATGCTTCATCTAACTGTGGATGTTTGGTATTTCAAATGCATTGTATTTATTTATTTGCATGCCTAAATGTGCATCATTGAGTTGTAAAAATTCAGTTTGCTTGCCCCTTTCATATTGAAATTCATTCATTTCCGTGCCAGAAAAGCAACCTATCCACCATTTTGATTGTAGTCTGGAGATAAATTTATCTTTAGATTCATCCATGCATCCATTATGTGACCAGCCTATTCCTGGTTGTGATCAGTGCAGCCAGGAGCCTACTACAGGATCCATTGGGCGAGAGATTGGAATATGCCAGCTTGGCCAGTTTTCCAGCCCATCATGTGTAGCCATAGTATTTTGTTGCAATACACTATGAAGTACAGTGTAGTTTATTCTACCTGTCCTTGCGTATTGTCAGGCTGCTCTAAGCAAAAGATGCATACAGTACACGTCTGTTGTTATTATTGCACATTTGCATTTCAATTATTCATTCACTGAATACATATTTTGAGAGATATACTGATGTGAGTTTTCATCATTTATTCCCCACTCATCTTCAGTCTGGGTATCGAGAGAGTGCATAAAGAATTCATCATTTGTGAACATCAGGAAAAAGCTTTAATCTTCCTGCTCAAGGGAGATTTTTTCATAGATTTTCCCTGTACCTCATTCTGATTGGTGTCAATAGAGCACAATATGAATATTCAGAGTACTCTCATATACGTGAATAGCTTCAATTTCAAAATGTCAAGATATGGAGTCTAATGAATGAAACAAATTATTGTCTATGGACATATACATTTATGGAGAGGAATATCACGTCTGAAATCATGAATATGGAGGAAAGTACTGAGGCTAATTGTAGGGACTCAATTACCGGTTTTGCGAGACTGGCCGAGACTGTCATATAGTAAATCTCAGGCTTAAAAATGAGGGGAAAAAAAGTAATGTTTTCTCTAAGTGATATTCTGGACACGTCGTGATGAATGGCCTCTCCGTTAAGGACAATTATCGATCTATCCAACCCCGCTGGTTTTGGTTTATGTCCCTGCTTTGGCCGCGGCGTCGCCTGGGCTTTTAAAAGCTGACACTGTTCATTGTTCGATTATGTGCACTGTCACAGGATGCCGCGCAGCGCTGAAGGAGATTTTTATGAGCGCTCTGCTTGTCTCGAGGGTGCGGTCATGCAGGCGTTGACTCCCCTGCGCGAGCGGCAGAGAGAAGACCGCAAAAAAATAAATAACCGTTATGAGTGGGGAGCGCCTCCCGGGGAATCGCGACCAATGATGACAGGTCCAATTAACAGGCGCGAGGCCACTATGCAAAGCTTTGCTGTCAGTAGGCTACAGCCAGTGGTAGACTGTGCGCGTTTGTCGGAAAAAAAAGACTGAAATCAACCAACATCGTCAAACGTTTTTTAATCGCTTGGCTTTTTTTTTTTTTTGTTTGAGGGGGGGGTGTTTCCGATGTCTATTTGGCCAGTGGGTTGTAGTTCTAACGAACAAATAGCTCCTTTCCAATAACGCTTAACTTGCAGTGCTTAACCGTTGTTTATTTTGTAATTCACATTATACCCTGAGCACAATCGTAATGCAACATATGGTTGGCCAGTGGCCTAAGATGCGTAGGCCTGTGTGCTACGGTGAGGCAAAACCTCTCTTTCAGTATCATACGGTGAGGCACATTTCAGTTTACCTTGATGATACACTTGTCTTATGCAAATGTGGGATATGCTTATGTTATGTAAATGTGGCATTTGTGCCCTAGTGCAGCACTGACATTATCAACCTAGACTGGCTCACATCCTGAGTCTCTGACTGATGCTATGTGTAGCATCTTGGAATTAAAGGTATTATGCACAAAAAATGTGAGCTATGCAAGTTGTATGAGATTGGAGTGAATGTCAGGCAAATTAGGTAACAGGGCCGTCTGAAAGTATTTTTAAGGGAACACAATGTTTTCTTCATGGCTTGGTTCTTCAGCACATTGGGTTTCCTAAACATTGAGCATGAATTTAACATAGAGACTGTCACCTAAGAATGGGCAGTATTGATAAACTCAAATATCACAATTGTGACTGACTAACTCAAAATCGATACTGTGGTGATATTTTTGAGATAACTATTAGTGTTGCCATAAAATATTGACACCATGCGAATGAAAATAAACAGTCATTAGTAATAGTAGATTTGATGACCAAGTAGTTCAGGCAACAGCTGGAACGGTCAAATAAATGCAGGCAATGCATCCCTTTACTCCAGTGCAGCTTCTAAACCGCACTTGTGTTACACCATGATATTACGATATCCTGAATCCCAGACAATATTTTATACCGCTATATCAAAATAACATCAATATTGCCCACCCATACTGTCACATGTAATTTACATCCCCATTATGTGAGTTAGGTACCAATTGCAGCCCTTCTATGCAATGCCACTAGTTTGACTCCACACTGTAAACAACAAATCGACGAACACCTTTATTTGCAGCAGTAAAATGCTTTATTATACCTCATAAGGCAATGATTACCTTTGTCTCGTAATTTGCGTTGCGTGATGTTTTCGTAAAAGAGACGGTCATGGTTTGTTCCCCAGCTAATGGCCTCCGCAGGAAGGCTTCATGCTGTTTCAGCTGCTGGCCTAATAAAGATCGCTGGTCCATAAAACAGAGAGAGCATAAACGTGCCAGCGCTCACCTTTGCCACGGCGCCAATAAGATTGTTCTATCTCTCCCCTGTGGAACTGACGGCAGACAGCAGTTACCACACTTTTACACCACTCTTCAGCAGGAGATCGCCCAGAATCTTCCGTCAATTGCGTCTTCGTCTTCTCGCTCTCTTGGTGTAGTCGTAAAGTATATCACATACAGTATTTGCAGTTCTAGTCCTTTCTTGAAATAATTTAACCACCTTGCGCAGATGTAGACACTGGTGTCCCTAAATTCCGACATTTAATTCCTAAATAATTCTGTAATTGAATTTCCAAATGTCTTGCTTCACTTAAATAATTTTCCACAGTCTCTGCGACACAAGTACTGAGTTATGAAGCCTAATAGGCTCATGCTTAACAGGAAAAATTGGCATTCTTTGTATTTTGCGCAGAGGGGTTAATAATTCCTGAGTACTACATTGATTTACTATATGAGCCATGTTCATAACACATGGGGGCCGGAGCCTCAGATACAGTTTAAGCTTATTTGGAGGCTAGTTTCAATGCTAAATTAAGGTTCTCCATTGATAACTTACTTTGGTTTGGAACTATACTTAGTATGCGTCAGTGAAATCAATCCATGATATTCATTGTTATGGATAAAGTGAACTGATGTGGACTGACCTATAACTGACCTTTATTCTGCACTTTATCCAGTGACCTTCAATAAGCATTCATTGTATGCTTATTTGAATGCAAGTGTCTGTTAACTAATTGTATTATACAACTACATTATACAATATAGAGAGAAAAAAAAATACTATGTTGTCTCTACATTTGGAGGTCTGTGCTGTGATTGATGGGAATGAACATATTTTATAAGGCGACGAGGGGATACAGATTTGTATTTGGCGGGGGGGAAATTGAAAACACTTGCGGGCGAGACCAGGCCCACTGAAACGACACCACTGTGTACTGTAGCTCTCTGTTATGTTTCCCTCGCTGGATTTTTTTTTTTTTTTTTTTTTTTTTACTTGTTTGCAGTGCAATTTGTGCTCGCGGTTTTTAGCGCGAGGCAGAGTACGGTGATGAGGTTTGGGAGCTGTAAAGTGCAGCCGACTTGCCTATCACAAAGCAATACAATGTGTTTTGGTGTGTGTGCATGTTATACAGGCATGTGTGCTATGTGTTAGGCTGGCCCACATAAAACACAAACACGGGCACATACACATACGCATACTCAGACTGATTTGCCTGAAGTTTAGAACCCTGATGACATTGACCACACATATCAAATGTGTTATCCTATGTTGCTGTTTGTATGATTTTCTTTGATACTACAACTGAACCCTGCTCCGCAAGCTGTGGTCCTTAAGGGCCAAAAAATGATGGCTTTCGCCCACTCTTTGCCTGCGATTCAGTTGTGGAGACAATCTGGCCAACCATTGGCACATATTATGATTACCTGGGAGGACAAAAAAACAGCACTGTATTTGAATTCAAGGCCTACATTTTACTACCCCTGCTATCAAGTGCATAAATGCTATCCCAGCATCCAATGTTCCACAGAAGCCCAGGGAATCAGGTCCACCTTTGATTAGTGGATGGCAGATGTCCCGGGGGTGGGGAAAGGGGGGTGGTGGTAATTTCTGAAGACAATGCCAGTTCCTTGATCAGGAGTGTGTGAAATGCGATTAAAGCAAGCGGAAACGGGACATTTCCACAAATCGGCCACCCTTAGGTCATTGTGTGGGCCCACCTACTCCTGGATGGAGATGAGAGCGAGGCTTATGCGGCGTTTTATGTTTGTCTCGTAGCGATCCTAATTAAGCTGTGTGCTTTCTCACACAGGTGCCGAAGCGATGATTTAAGATTATGTTGATAACGATGTTGACGAGTAGTTTATTTGTAAAGATGCGCCAAGGCCTCGGGGCGGACTGCGATATTACCGCCGCCTTATCGTCTCATCTCGTGCGCCGAGGCCGAATAATGGCCCCGTTTTTATTCCCCGCTACGTTTTCATAAGAGCGTTCTCGAAACTTTTCCGCTGTTGTGCTGCTCCATTAAATCTAGCAACGGCGTCGCAGTACAGTAAAACACGTATTGATCACAAAGCACAGTTTGAAGTCTTTAAAACCCAATGATGTATTTCGAAGGGTTTATTCACACAGAAGACAAGGAAAGCCTGTTTATGTGATGCTATTGCGTCCGCTTGGAGCACTATTAAAAGTTTGTGTCTTGATGAATCTTTTTTTTATTATTAATTTTGCTTTTGTTTCCCTCATGGCCATACACAAAGTATGCAGTTTCCTAAGGAGACAACAGAATTTTGACCAAAATCAAGACGGAAGATTATTGGACATATTGTGATTAAATACTGTCATTTCATATTTGGTGCAGCATAAATAAGGAAATAGTTCTGGGATGGGCAATTCCAGTCCTGGAGGGTACATTGTCCGCAGATTTTTTGTGTGTTTCAGCACAAATGATGCATTTAAGTCACTTATTTGCTAAAGAGTCCACACACCTTGTTTTCTAGATACTAATTGCCTGCTGACTGAACAGAAACTACAAAAGCCTGCAGACACTGCAGCTCTCCAGCACCGGAGAAGCCCATCCCTGAAATAGGTGGATGAATGTGCCACCTAGCGCAGTGTTTTCTGACCCTCTCCTCTGGGCACACCAGCCAGATCCAGATTGTTGTTTTCCGCCTCAAGCCCGTGATTTGTAGCAACAGGTGTGCTTCAGGTAGAACGCAACAAGAACTTGGCTGGTGTGCCCTGAATAGAGGGTTAGCAAACACTGACCCAGCAAATTGCATATAAAATGAGGCCAAAAAGTATTTTGACTGCGACACACAATGAAAGCTCTATACATGGTTTACTTGCTATGGATGTACATCCTTTAATGTAAAGCTGACAGAGTGCTTGTATTGCTGATGGTATTCATTTCTGTACAGAGAAATGTTTTGGAATTACATCCCTTTAAAATTGTGTCAATGTTGATAGAATTACAGACCTCACTGGTATAGGTAAGCTAATGCTGTAATTACTGTGTGCTCTAAATAAGCAGTTGAGGTAGATTGTATATTTAAAAAGGGTTAATTCCCCTGTCACAGTGTTTACCTGTGGCATTTTTAGCTCAGTTTATGTGCCTGTATTCTCAGAATCATCTCAGCATTTAGAATATTTTCTTTTCTTGAGCATCCTGTTCTGAGTCAATTATTTTGTTTTCATTGAATCCTTTAATACCACTGGACAATTAACCCTTTCATGCATGGAGGTCACTACAGTGTACAGTTGTTTAAAAGTTTTTTTTCTCTATATATGCCTGCAATTTTGGGCACTGCTGCATATTAGTAAAAAAATCAGTTTATCATAATTCATCCATGAGAGGGTTAATGAAACACTTCAGGGTGAAACTTTGTCTTAATGGTGAAGTAACAGCTTAGTTCCCTCGTGACTATGCTGCCTTACGCAAGGCGGTCCATTGTGAAGTGGCCTTGAGTGTGTCCCCTGCTACAGAGGCACTGCAGATTCAAGGGGAGATCGAGGCACCTCAGTGAGTGGAGAGCAGGCTGATTGGTCAATGTGGAAACTCCTCACCGTCATCGATTTTTTTTTTTTTTTTTTTTTTTCCATGTAAAGATTTACTGAAATTACACAAGAAGTCTATAGTGATGACATCAGTTCATTCAGCCCCTCTACAGCCCTCATTTTGCCAGTGTCATGACCGAGGTGAGTGTGAGGTGCGGATAGTGTCAGTGCCTAATTTTGCTCAACATATCCATGATTTCACAGAGATTTTGTGTGTCTCTACTCAAAGTGTTGATCATTTTACTCATTGTCTGTGCTTTTATGTGGAGTATCTGTTGTTTTTCTCAGCGTCTGCAGTTTTACTCAACATCTCTGTGATTTTTCTGAGGTTGGCTGTGCTTCTAGTCAAGGCGTCGATAATTTTACGCAGTGTCTGTACTATTAGTCAAAGTGTCTGTAATTTTACTCTGTGCCTTTTTGTGAAAGGTTCTATAATTTTACCCAGAGTCTATGCTTTTGGTCAAAGTGTTGATAAGTTTACTCCATGTCTGTGTTTTTAGTCAGTGTCTACAGTTTTACTCAGTGTTTGAGCTTTTAGTCAAAGCTTCTGTAGTTTTACCCAAAGTCCTGACTACTCAAAGGCTGTGTCTGAAATCACTCACTACTCACTATATAGTGCACTATATAGTGGGTTTGCCATTTTGTGGTGCTGTCAGAATTGTTAGTAAGAATTATTACATCCCACAATCCACTGCGAAATGCAGTGAGTAACCAATGGTCACTAACTCCGCAAAATGTCCCATCATGCATTGCACACAAACCAAAGAATAATTAGTTGTGCGACAGCAATGACGTCATTAACAGCGCCGGCAAACCGAGCCGGGTAGTGTCCGAAAGCTTTTCTTCCTTCTGCCCATGAGCTCACTATGTAGTCGTCTACATATGAGTCCTCTTTTAGTGAGTAGGGAATAGTGAATGAGGGAGTGATTTGGGACACAGCCAAAGATTTTGTTCCCTCCCTCAAATATCGGCTCTGCCACACCCCTCTCCTGTGTCTCCCACCCTTTTTGGAGAAAATCCAGCCTTTGACTCCACCCTCTCTTTGCAGCTCTTGCCCCTGGTGCACAAGCCCGATATTTATAGCCAGTGCGTGTACAAACCGGAACTATGATTGAAAAAGTTTTTTTTCTGGCGTGTACTGGGGAGGAAACTTTTCTCTTTCTATTCCTGCACTAAAGGAGCGGGAAATTCCAATAGCTTTGCTGCACCAGCGTGAAATGAGGAGCCCCAGACAAACAGCAATATGATCTGTCACGGGCTGGCAATGCTCAAGCAGTGCAGCATTGGATTGAGGGCCGAGATAAGCGAAGACCTCCTTTCATGCCATTAAATATTTATGGTTTAAAAAAAAAAAAAAGAAAACAACCAATCACATATCTGCTATCTGACTCGGCAAAGCGAGCCGCACCTGTTCTTTCATGTGTTTGTTTATTTGGTTTGCAGCTGCATTACAGACGCGTCATTTCTGGCACACCTGCGCCGGTCTTTCCACCGTTTTCATCCTCTTCCTTTATCTTTTCTTTGCGATTGGCCGGGCTGAGCGTTGCATTGTGGGTAATGTGGGTTCTGTAACAGCAGGTAAGTGGAATGGCCGTGACAGATATGTCAGCATCAGAGAAGTGACAGGAAGCAGGTAGTGTGACAGAAACTGCAGGAGCTTGTCAGAGCAAATCATCTGAGGCTGTTTATTCATATTTAGCCTCTGATTTATTTGCTCTTTCACATTGGGTGGGGGGTGGTATTCAATTGTTTCTCACATCCTATCCTGTGTCTCGGTTGTAATGTCATCGTGGCAGATTGCTATTAAGAAGACGTTCAATAAAAGGCGCATTTTTAATTTCCATCGGAAATTAAATTTTCATGTGGCACATCGAAGGGGACAGATGAGGGTATTATTTATTTATTTCTTTTTTTTTTTAGAACGTGCCGCCATTTCTCCTGGCCCGCCATTGTTCGATCGAGTACGCGGCAGACGAAGCAGAACGGTATTGACTGAAAAAATGTTTTATTCACTTAATTTGTTTTTGAATGGCTTTTTATGTCTGTGTGGGAGGAGGCAATACTCTGATGGGACTGTGAGAAATGTTAATGTTCTTTGTGTGTGGAAAGGTAGAAACACGTTTTTTATTTCATACCCCTTTAATTGGTAAGTGAAATCTAACCTTGGTGCACAGCTGCCATTGCTCATACATTGAAACAAGTTGTTTCTTCTTTTGACTTTACAAAATTCGCTATGTGTAGCATGGAGAATTCCAATTAACACAAAGCCCTTTTCAACAGAATGACTGCTCAATATTGCAGAATTAAAATATGACTGGAGAACAACCCAAAATCTCATTAGTATTAATTGTATCGTACGTGCCGCCTGTTTGCTTAATTGCATCCAGGAGCTCTGAATTTAGCGATGATTAATGTAAAAAAAAAAAAAAAAAAAAATGAACAGCCAAAGCTGGTTAACCAAGCGCTTCCGCTTGCTCCTCATGCAGGATTTATCATCATTTAATTACAGCCTTAAAAGCTAATGTATTTTGCATATATATAAAAATAATGTTAATATCACTATTGAATTTTTTTGGCAGAATGGGGACATGAGAGTGAGAACATCTGTTGTGGAGAAAGTGGCTGTTTACTGTTGTTGGTAATATGTTGACGTTGGCAGGGATTCAGTCATCGTTTGTCCCAAAAAATTTGACTTGCAAACAAATGCAATGCCTGATTCTTTTCTTCCCGATCGCGGTTTGGCGGCTCTAGTGATTTGCGGGAATTAATTTGCCAAACTGTTTTTTGAAGATAAAAAAGTAATGCTTTTCATTTTGTGAGGGATGCGCATTGATTTTTGTATCCTCTGATATGATATTTATGTATTGAAGCCTCAGGGTTTGCATTTGCCACAGAGAGATAAGACATGTTTCATTTGGGACGGTGCTCTGTGTTCAGCTAATTAGCATTTCCATAATTCTCCAAGATTAAACTGCGGAAACGGAGTATTGCTATTGATAAAACAATACATTCGCACGTTGTCATTACTGAGATGTGCACAATAAACGCATTATGACCTCAGTATTTATAACATCTGCAAATGTGTGTTTTAATGAGCTGAATGAAAATCAGTGGCAAGATAATGAGGAGATATCGATTAATTTTGATTCATAAACTTGCATGTCCCCAAACACTGAGCAGTACTAGAGTTCAATATGCAAGTTATTTTCATAATTATTAGGCTATTTTAATTTCCTGTATGGTCGCAGGTTGGTGAGGACATTGGTGTCATTTGTTGCATCAGAAAATGACTGCAAAATGGGATTAACCCCAGTGAATTCCATTTGGAAATAATTTAATTTTCAGACAAAATTCCTCCAGTGCCATTTCTAAAGTTCCGCACTGAAAAAAAAAAAAAAAACAGAAGAAAAAAACAGAGCCACTCTGAGGATTTTTTGGGGGAACCGCTCTTAAACATTACGGCGCCCACCTTCTGATTCGTCTCCTTTGAAACCAGTTCTGCTGTGACTGCCGCTGGGGCCCTTATAGGCACTGATCCTGGGCTGCCTGGACAGACAAAGGACTGTTTAATAATACAGAGTGTGACATAAATTTGAATTCGGGTTGATGAGCATTATTTTAGCTCCAGTATGCAAAAAAAAAAAAAGAAATTTCCAAAAATTGACAAAAATAAGATGCGTGATTAAATTAATGCATGGAAAATGTGACCATTTTGTTTACTGTGTTTTATACTCCAAACCTTTTCATAAATAGAAGGCTTTGAGACCCTAAAAGGTGATTGTTGCTCTCCACATGCCATGGTTCAAGTAATATGGAACTACATCTCCCACTAGCTCATTGAAACATCATGCATGCTTGTAGTTCAGTTATTGTTCACAGCAGCTCACTGTTAGCACCATTTGCATGTTATGGACACTGCTTCATTTCATTTGGTTCCAAGGAAATACGTATATTATCTAACTAATAAAAACACACCATTTTGGTTGCCAGTTTGACTTATGGACCTTAGTTTTGCCTAATTTCTAAAATCTCCATTCGTATTTGGCATAGTCACAGTAGAGCGATGGAACTGGAAGCCAAAAAAAAAAAAAAATGCAAACGTAGCTGCATGACAACAGGGTTGTGACGCTCCATAGGGAGTACTCTGTAGCGTAGTGGCTATGGTGCTTGATTGGTCCTAGATGGTTGGTGATTTGAGTTTGAGTTTGGCCACAAGAAGATCACTTTAGCTGCTTGGCCCTTAAGTAAAACCCATAATCCCACCTCACTCCTGAGGGGATTGTTTGGCCTTTGCTTAGTCGCTTTGTTCTGGTGCCAAAAAAGCGTTCTCGCCATGGATTTGCTAAGTCGGACAAGAACGTCGACAAAAGCAGTGAAAATGGTTATGGATAGCTATTTCCATCAACCCTTCTCCCCAGAGCTGGCATAAGAAAATAAAAATATGATGGAAATTTAAAAAAAATCTGTCCTCATAGAGGTCCAGATGGAAGATGTGTAGAATTTAACCTTTCCTGTAAAGCATTTTATCTTTCCGCCTTTAATCGGGCACCAGATGGACGTGTTGCATTGCAGAAACTGGGTGTGAGCAATAGTGCGATGATTCACGGCATCAAGGCGCGAGGAGTGTTTAAAAAGTGTTTTCAAAATAACAGCCAGCGAGGAGGAGGGCTTTCCTTCCCAGATCGCCAGTGTGTATCGTTCAGCGTTGATGTTTATGGAGGCGAGATGGCAGAATTCCTGAGGAGTGTACCGAGCAGTTCCTGTGTCAAAGCCAATGTACTCGCACCGACTTCCTGATCTTGTGTACCCTGTGAGAGTGCTCATGTGGGTGTGCATGCATGTGTATGCGTTTGCATACGTTTGTCTATAAAACAGGCAGATATAGGCAAAAACATTAAGTGCTCACTATATTAGGTACACCTAATCCTGATGCGATTAGATAGGACTCTGTTGCGACAGCATAATGCCATTCCTGCCGATATTTCAGCCACACATTCATGCTGAGAACCTCCTTTTCCGCATTCATCCCAGTGGTGCCCGATTGGACCGAGATCTGGGGAAGGCTTGGTCCAGTTGAGCTCGACTGAATTCACTGTCATGTCCATGAAAGCAGCTTGATTTGATGTGTGCTTTGTGACATGACGCATTATCCTACAGGAGGTATCCATTTGAAAAAGGCCAGCCTGTGTCCATTACGGGACACACATGGTCTTCGACCGTGCCTGTGTGCGCTGTGCCATTCGGATGTTGCTCGGCTGGTGTTAAGGGACCTGCTGTGTGCCAGGAGAAGAAAGCCGCCAAATAACAAATAACAGCTGAAAGCGGTAAAGACCTGGAAAACACATTTATGGCGGCTGTTGGCATTGTTGCGGTTTGGATTTGGAACCCAACTGCAAGGCCCATCTTCGCTCTAGAATGGTGCCTTATCAGAGAGTGCCCAGCTCCCAACAGCCCAGAATTTCAACTCCGTCATAAAGCTTTTTTGCTGCCCATTCCCTTTCTTCATTTCAAAAATGTTTTCGTTATTCAGCTGCCATATAATGGATCTTGAGTCAGTAAAAATGTCTGATGCAGAAAGATGAGCATGTGTGAACATACAGATGCATGCAGAGGGCCTAGGTTGTGATTACATATTTGCTCTGGGCTCAGATGCTTTTCTGTGCTCGATTGATCTTGTCAGGTGCAGCTGAGCCAACCAGGAGGACCAAAATCAGGATGTGTTCTTTTTCAGAGTATTTCTTAGGTGCCAGTAATCCAGACAAGCTCAATGAAGTGTAGAAAAGAATTTAAATCCCAAACAACTGTGTGATTGACCCAGGTTTAAAACACACACGCACACACTAACACACGCTAACACTCACAGACTCAGACCATCAGTATATCATTACTACTTTAGTGACTGAAACCCATCTGACTAAGCTACAGTGCTCCCACAGATGTCTACTTATATTTGAAAGGTGTTTCTGAATAATTTCTAGCAGTCCTCTGAGCCTTAGACTGGTTCTTGAAAATGCAGGGACAGGAGGTATGAGTGTGTGCTGGCTTGAGAGCTTTATAGACAGTTATCTTAGTTTCATGCTGAAGTGGACAGTTACGGTGTAATGCTGTATTTCCGCCAAACGCGAAACGAATCATTCGCGCAGCCAGATTATAATCAAAGTCAATGAAAAGACGCTAATAGACGCTAGTGCGCGCCTTCTCGTGTGTATTCGCGTCTTTTTAATGACTATGCATATAATCTGGCCGAACGAATGATTTGTTTCGCGTTTGGTGGAAATGCAGCGTAAGAAAGTATAAGTCCTGCCATGTGTTTCTTCCACCTTTCTAATTTCTGATTGTAGTTATACCTCCTGGTTGAGAGGTGGTGCTAATCAGCTAATCCCAGTGATAGGGGAGGGGGAAGACCTGTTCTGTTTCTTTTTCTGGACATTGAATTTTCAGACGGGAAATTTATTTATTTATTTATCGTTTTATAACGACACTTTCAGCACATTACTCTACGCCTATATAGTGTCATTCTTTGTACTCATTCTGAACACGTTGGAATCAAGTCAGAGTTTTCACTCATATTTATGGCAGTTTGGCATATCCACTTAGCCTGACATGCATGTCTATGGACTGTGGCAGGAAACCGGAGTGCCCAGAGAAAACCCACGTGAACACTGCTAGAACTTGGAAACTCCACACATGAATTCGAACCCAGAATTTTCTTGCTGTGAGGCACCAGCTGGGGATGATTACTTTCTATGGTACCACATTGCAATGAATAACATGACATTAATGCCATTCAATCAACACTTTATCCAGTGACTTACACAGTGTTTACCCAGTGTTTGTTTACACAGCTGGATATATACAATCTTCTGATGCAGTTCTGGGGGGAACGGCAGTTTTATACATGGAATTAACATAACATAACATAACATGAGTGGCGAGAACAGGCCATTCAACCCAACTAGGCTCGCCAGTTTCTTTTTGCTATTGTGAATATATAACTTCAGATACTCAATGACTCAATGGTATCTAGCTTTAAGTCAAGTCTGCTCTTGAAAATTCCTTAGGTTTCTGCCTCAACAATATGGTCAGGCAAGCTATTCCACATCGAAATTACTCTTTGGGCGAAAAAATATTTCCTAATATCCATGCTAAATTTATCCTTGGTCAACTTCCATTTGTGACCCCAAGTTCTACTAACAAAACTTGGCTGAAGGAGTCCTACATAATTCACTTTGCAAATCCCTTTAACATATTTAAATACCTCAATCAGATCACTCCTGAGTCCCCTTTTCCTAAGACTAAAGAGATTAAGGATCTTCAGCCTCTTCTCATTGCGTTCATCTTTTATACCTGGAATCAGCTTAGTGGCTCTTCTCTGAACTTTTTATATAGCCTCTGTATCTTTATTAAAGTATGGTCCCCAGAATTGTACGCAATACTCCAGATGTGGTCTGACAGATGTGTTGTACAAGAGAAGTATGACCTCCTTGGATTTGTACTCAATACTTTTGGCAATGTATCCCAGCATCCGATTGGCTTTAACTGCTACGGCACAATGGCTAGAACCTGTGAGGGTTTGGTCAACAATCACTCACAGATCTTTTTCATGTGGAGCACATTCCAGTTTTAAACCTCCCATGTAGTAATCCTGTCTAATGTTTTTATTGCCTACATGTACAACTTTACATTTTGCTACATTAAATTTCATTTGCCACATTTCTGCCCAATTCTGGATTCTATTCAAATCATCCTGAATCACTTTAGTGAACTCTAAACTATTTGCCAAATCTCCCAATTTAGTATCATCTGCAAATTTAACTAATTTGCTCTCAATATTCCTATCAAGGTCATTAATGTAGATGAGGAACAGCAGGGGTCCCAACACCGATCCTTGAGGGACGCCACTCCCCACCATACCTAGCTCAGATGAGATTTCACAGACCACCACTCTTTGTGTTCTGTCCTGTAACCAGTTTTGAATCCACTCCAGAATACCTCCTGTAACTCCAATGGAGCTCATTTTAAAAATTAGTCTCTTATGCGGTACTGTATCAAATGCTTTCTGAAAATCCAAGTATATGATGTCATAGGCCCTGCTCTGATCATAAGTCTTGGTGGCCTCTTCAAAGAATTCCAGGAGGTTTGTCAGGCATGACCTTCCCTTACGGAAACCATGTTGGCTATTCTTCAAGATATTATTACATTCAAGAAATAATTCCAGCTCGTCTTTTATGATAGATTCCAGTATTTTGCATGCAATGCAAGTTAAACTGACTTGCCTGTAATTTCCTGGCTCAGTACGGTCCCCTTTCTTATATATTGGTATTATATTGCCCTGCTTCCAATCATTTGGTATTTCTCCAGTTTCTAAAGACCGTCTGAAGATAGCGGAGAGCGGTTAAAAGATGATCTCACTAACTTCCCTGAGCACTCTAGGATATAAGCCATCAGGACCCGCCACCTTATCTGCCTTTAGTTTATGCAACTTGTCTAATACTTCATTATCCCTTACCTCAATTTCCGCTAAATAATCTTCAGCATTGGACATGCCCTCTGGCCGAATAAAACCCGCCCCGAGGTAAAATTCTCAACGAAGTAACTTTAAGATATCCGCAATATCCTTGTTATCATATAGCAGCGGTCCATATTTATTCTTTATGCACTTAACCTCCTCTTTGACTCTCCTTTTTCTGCTACAGTACTGAAAGAAGCACTTAGGATTAGTTTTTGCCCCTTCTGCAATTTGTCTTTCATACAGTCTTCTAGCATTCCTCAGCTCTTTTTTGACCACAGCTCGCATTTTACTGTATTCAGCCTTAGTATTCTCATTGTTATCCTTTATGTACATCTTAAAACGATTCCTCTTTTATTTTAATTTCACCCTGAAACCCCTCTGCGACGAGTCTGGCCTTCTGGCTAGTGTACTACTTGGTAGAATTACTTGCGTTAAATCATCTCAAGCTGTGTACAACCAACTTGTATTCTACAGAGTCATAAAGAAATACTAGTAGAACTTGAAGTACTCTATTAGAGTTTATTTTACTCTGAAGATTTTTGCGGTTTATATAGCTAGCATTATGTAATGGAAACAAGGCAGATGGACTCCTCTTTATTGGCACATTTGGGTCAGTTGGAGTCAGGATACTTGGAGAGACAAGAGACCAGCTCTTCATAGGCCGTGTCAGCCGTTAAAAGTTGCACATTGCTTTTAAGCCACAATGTTTTTTTCATAGTTTCAGTTTCCAGTGTAAAAATGAATCATGCATGTATGCTTGACAGATTTTCACTCAAGAATCTCAAAGACACAGCAAATATGTGGCAATATATTGGTTTTATAAAGATTTTAAAATTCTTTGCTGCACTTCACAATATGCTATCTGGGCAAATGTTATAATTCTTCCATTTTCACATGTGTTAAGACTGTAAAATAAATAAATAAATAAATAAATAAATGAAATAAAATGTGCCTGTGTTCTAAAAAGACATATATTAACTTCTTTATTATTAATTTTTATGCAGTCCTTTCTCATAAGTACATTTTTTGACAAATGGAACGAACAGTAGTTCACTCATGTAACAGCAAAGCTTATCTGGAGCGGTTATTCCTAAACTGGATTACCCTCGGGGCATTTGGGCTGTTTCCAGGCGTTACTTGGAATAATTTCAGTAATGAGGGGTTGGATTTTGATACTTTATTCATCAGCCTTCAGTCATTTTTATTCCCCTTTCATATAATATGCTCTTCAAAGGTTTGTAACTTCTTGCAGCCCCTAATGTGTCGGGGTTTAAATCTTTGGCATCCTATCACAGTACGTGTAGCTGTTGTTGTCAAGAGGCATTTGGTTTAGAGGACCTGGATCCGCATACGAAATGCATTTTTTATATCTGTTTTTAAAAAGTTAAAAGTCTGGGCATTACTGATGTCGAGCACATCTTCTCACACCTTTTCAAATTTCCCTGAATAAGCTTGACTACAAAGAAGAACTTAGACAGATGTCTCAGAGGAGTTTTGAAAACGGAAAACTTTTTTTTTTTTTTTTAGTTCTTTTCTATATCCTTTTTTTGCTAATGAAATAACCTACTGAACTGCTGGAGGTAAAATATCGAATTTATATAAAAAGGAGAGAGGGATGGAGGGAAGGATACAGAGAGACAGAAAAGACATACACGATACATTATGCAATTCTTCATTGGTCATGAACCATGATGACTGGCTCTGAGGTTTTCCACTAGGAGAGATGTGTTTTCCTGATGTACAGTGGTGAACAAAGCGAGTTATTTACAGGAGCCAGAAGAATTGGTTTTAACAAAAAATGGGCAGCACAAGGCACCCCAGCTTTGGTGCTGTAGAGCTGTGCTCCACTGAAGTGCAGGAGCTGAATAAGAGGATGTTGTGATCTGTGAACGCTGCTGTTAAAGAAACCCTTTTGAAAATGTGACAGAGGTTTTGTGTGTGTGTGTGTGTGTGTGTGTGTGTGTGTATGGGTGTGAGTGGGGCGGCTGGCGGTTCAGTGGTGACCTCACTACTGGGGGGCTTTGATTAGACAGCCCGATGCTCCACGACTGAAAGAGCATCGCGACTGCTTCCGTTTTAATGGCAGTTTTTAATGTGCTCGCAGAAAGCGGGGGGCCTGTGAGCATTAGCTCTGCTAATTGGCATCAGTGTGCTGATTCTATAAGTGTACTCACAGCATGGGGTGATGCACTACCGTGAGTGTTTAGTGTTTACTCTTGGTAGGTTAACAAGAAGAAAAGTGGCCTCGAGACCTTGTAAAGAACAAAATATATGTGTGTGCTTCTGCGTGTGTGTGTGTATGCGTAATATGTGTTTTATGTGTGCCATGTGCAACACAGTGAAGTTTGTAACCTGCATTTTACCAGGGAAGGTTCCATTGAGAACCCTTCCATTGAGTTTCTCTTTCTCCGAGGACGCCCTGGGAGAAACGCCAGATGGAACACTTTGCAATTGAGGAGGGACAGAGAAAAAGGGGGTAAAACCCCCTGGAGTAGTTTTGGGGTTAAGGGCCTTGCTTAGGTGCCCAACAGCTGAGTTCTTCCCAACTTCATCTCTGCAGATCAGGTCAGAATCTCAGGCCTAATCAGGGGCTTGAACCAGCAAGCCTTGGGTTCATTATCTAACCTGCTTGTTCCTGGTCAGAGTTACTGGGGGGCTAGAGCATATCCCAGGATTCAATGTGGTAAAATCCATTGCCAGTCCATTGGTGGGCTGTCACATAATTCACTCACACATTCATGCATACGGGCAGTGTACAGTCTCCTATTAGCCAAGCTTGCATGTCTTTGGACTGTGGGAGAAACCAGAGTACCTGGAGGAAAGGTACTCAAACACGGGTAGAACATGCAAACACTGTACCGAAAGACCCCAGGTCAGATTCAAACCCTTGACCTTCTCGCAGTGAGCAAACAGAGCTTCAAACCCTCTGTCATCTCGCCGTGACGTGACCACACCACCCGCCGCACCTCACTGTCGCAAACAGCATCATTTACATCCCTAAAATGACACACTGGCACATGCCTTACCCTGCACTTCGGAGTGGAGTGAGTTCCTTATCTCCCCACCGTCTTGTGACCCGACACCCGCCTGATGTCTCTCATCTGTGAACCGCTCTGTGGATGCAGTGTGTGCCCGAGAGATAGTTCTGTCTGTCCTAGCGACCTCATCACCTTGCGAAAAAAGGAAGGACGAAAAAAAAAGAATGTGGGAGCAAAACGAGGCATCTAACGCGAGAAAATGATTGGATAGAGGAAGCTGAAGTGGGAAGGGTGTTCCTCTGATGGCGATGGTGGGAATATCCATCTTCCCCCTGTTCACCTCATTCAACAGCTATAGCAAGGCTTTCTTACTCTGTTCCTGGAGTTTTTCTTGGATTTCACACTAGCCCTAATAGAGCATACCTCATTCAACAGCTATAGCAGGGCTGCCCAATCCTGTTATTAGAGATTTACCTTCATGTAGTATTTCACTCCAAACCTTGGAAAGCATTCGTCATTCAACAGCTGTAGCAAAACTGCCCAACATTATTTCAGGATATCTGCCTGCCTAGAGGATCTCACTTTAACCCTTTAAAAGCATTCCTCATTCAACAACTACTGCAGGACTGTCCAACCCTGTTCCAGGAGATCTACCTCCCTGGTGCATTTCATCTTTATTTATTATCACTGATACACGTACTGTAAGGAGTGTGTTTGATGTATACCATGGTTTAAGTGGAAAATCTTTTAATCCTCTATCACAGTATTGATCTCGTCCCAGCAACTTCCATTGAAAATAAATGGTCTGTTTGGTCGAGTTTCGGGTTTTGTGCCTGTTGAGAAGTGATGTTTCAGAGTTTGGCCGTGAAGCTCTATTGTGGCTAAGCACACCTTATAGAGCAGCCAGAGTCCTTCTCTGAGTTATTGTTTTGCTTTGTAAGGGTGAGAGAGAAAATCTACTGGATGGTAGATCTCCAGGGACACAGTTGGTTACCACTACATTCAGCCATGTTTCTGGCTATTTTCTTTAAGTAGCGTAAATAAAATAGGCTTGACTTTGAAACGTACGCCTGTATTAATATGGTAGTAATTTATTTTTTTCTAGAATTCTTGGCTCTAATAAATTCCACGCAGTGATTCAGTGGCCGTAGCGCAATAATTGGTTGTGCTTTCCGAAGCCAGTGAAGGTAAGCGATAACGCGCAGCAGTAGACAGGTTTTGAAAGTCATGCTCTTAACTCGATTAGCTAATTGAGTTCCATCCAAGTGCACTGAAAGGCGAGGAAATAAAAGATTCTAGTATCCGATGTATCCTGGCAGGACCTGTTTCCCCCCATTGATTTTCTTGTTTTTCCCCACCAGTTCAGGACGGTTAATTCAGCTTTATTTAAATCTTTGAAGAGTTCTTTATTTCAACATTAGTGAATGTCAGTGTTCAAGAACCTCATTACTGTCCCGAAACAGTGGTCACTGTGCCGTCAGCAATCCATTGATCAACAGAGAACATTCTAGTTCGTGGTAATACAAAACCAATCACTTTGTGCAGCGCTTGAGGTTTTTGTTGGTTGGTTCAGAGGCATATTTGTCACTGACAGTAACAACTGTTGACCCCAGTCATGCAGTACTGTTGGGAGATACTGGCATACCATTAAGAGGAGCAACCCTGGTGTACTTATGGCTATGTTAGTATAAGACCCTTGACAAAATCAGAGTTTCTAGTGAGTACCAAAGCCTACCTGTGTACCCAGTTCGGCCATTCAATGGAAAACGCTATTAAGTCACATTTCTGATATTTTGAGAAAAATGGGGAAAACGTATCCAACCCCGTCAATAAGGCCATGCCTTTTGCCATTCTTTTGTTTGGTGTTTTTTGGAAACCTGTGCATTATTGTTCATGTGTGAAATGATGCAGAAGAAGCCAGCCAATCCAAAGTAACATAAAAATCATTTTCCTCAAACATGTGACTTACTAGCTTTTTCCATTAAACGCTAGAGTTGTTGTTTTGGTCACCTGGGCAGTCAAACCGAAGACAAAGTGTATTATACATTATACATTTTACTTGGATCACAGCTCCTGTTCCCGGGGATTCCTGTTTAACTTTGATGTTGTTGCCTGCTCTGGCGCCCTCAAAATCCTCCAAGGCTCGATGTAGTGAGGATTAGGGACATGATTGTGAAATAATGCTTTGTTGTGCTCTGCGTATTTTCCCTGACTTCTGTCATGTAGAAATTCCAATCAGCACCAATTGTGATGTCCTATAGATTTTGCTGCATGATGTGCAATGATTTAATATTGAGTTTATTTCAAGTTTACAGTTTAAATTAGAACACTAGTGAGGAAAGTTGATTTACGTGTCAGTTGTGTCCTTGCAAACCGAAAACATGATCTACTGTATAAGCTCTCCGGAACAGTCTTTTGGCATCACGTAGTCAAAATACCCAAGAGGTGCTAGCAATGCACCTTTACATCATTGCCAGTCATCTTCGATTTTTATGCTGCTGTTTGGCACCCTGATGCGTTTAAGAATAATGTAACACTGTTCTTGGTAACCTCAGGGATAACACCTCGCCAAAGGCCTTTTCTGTCTAAGGCAAAGGGAATTAATCCAGCCAGAAAGCAAATGCAGAATGGTTATTATTGACCATTATTCAGACGGATACAATGTGTTATTATTACCATATTTAAAATCTCGTTTCTTATGATTTATGTAAAGTGATTCATAGGTACACTCGTGGTTTTATCACAGTGATTTCAAGTTTAAATTTTTGTATTTTTCACCAATCCCTAAAAAAAGTGTTTTTCAATAAATGAAAAGTCCTCATGTAATTATGAGCCAGCACTGCATTTCTCTTTCAGTTCTACAATATTGTGTTATTTATAAATGCTTTCTCAATTCAAAATCCTTCCTTAAATAGCCGGGTTTTTCTTTGTGTGTGTCTGAAATAAAATGAGCGGCTCAGATCGGTTTTATTTTTTTTTAAGGTTCTCCAGTCACACTTCAGCTTGTTGCTATTCACTAAAAAGCTTCTTTGAGATTCAGATTTGCCCAGCCCCAGCAGAGGAGCTCTGTCACCACTGAAGCAAAAAAAAAAAAAAAAAAGTACCCCGTCCATTTTTTATGATTTGACATTGTAATACAATTTCCATCAAGCTTAGAGAGACTTTAAAGTGAGCTACCTGAGCCGAGAGTCTCCCTGCACCGCTAGGCCGCCTTGCGAGATAAAGTTTAAAAGTCATAAGTGCCATATCGACACGCCTACGAGCTCGATTGACACAGACGAGTAGCCGCACAGGAATATGTGATTGATTCTGAAATTGAAATTTTCGATTCTCCGCCTTAAAAGGAGGACTGATAGTCTATCCTCTTTCATTTTTTTGGAGACGTTATACTTACAGGGGAAGCTGAGTGGGTCACAGATAGAGGGCAACACAGTGTTGAACGTACTGCGGCAGTGTGTCCATGCCTCTGCATTAAAGTTGGGACGTTCTTTATGAGCTGACTGGCCCCCTGTAGACCTGCATTGTCTCAGTTGAAATGACAGAAGGTAAATGACGAGTATCTGAGAGCGTGAATGTCAGTGGACTTGTGTCTTTCATAATGCACAGGAGTGTTTGTCTTCTGGATTGCCTGCTCACAAGCAATTTTTCTACTTTTTCAGACACTGCCTTACAAAAGAGGCCTGTGCGAACTATACTGCCCTACAAAGGCTAAGTGCAGTAACTATGCAATAATTTAAACAGTAAAAAATGGCTTCAGAGTTTGTTTGCTGTCCCAACAAATAAATAGTCAGCACTTCTATGATAGATTATGATTAACTGACTCACCATGGTATAATTTCTATCCAAATAAATCCTGACCTCAATATACTTTCAGGCCCAAAACTGTAACTTACATTTTACCCAATATGTAGTTACTGCACTTATGCTTTGTAGGGCAGTATAGTGGAAGACTCTACAGTTGACTATACTCCACAGTTTTGACTATATTGTGATTGGCCTGGCCGTTGAGTGCTTGTTTTCTTAGGTGTAAAATCCAGGTCCTGAAAGTGGAAATTCAATCCAGTATTATATTCCAACCACCAGAATTTGCTGGTGGCACGATTCTTCAACCAGAAGGAACATCTGATAGGTAATCAGTTGGCTGAGTTCAGGGGTTCAAAACATATTTGGACTTTCCAATTGTGCTCATGCTTAGCTGTATTCTTTTATTTAGCGGGCTTATGTGAGGTCTCTTTATTTTTCAGGCCGATGAATCATGTTCAGCATGTTTACATCATCATCTACAGACAGGAAATGTGATTGTAGCTTTGCCTAAGATTGGGTCTGATTGGCCTCCAAGTGGCTAATAGGCTAGATGTTTCTCTGGGAGCCCTGTGGTTGGGTGTTAGAATCCCAGCCATTGCCAGCTAACGCTGGAGGTCCACATGGGCGAGGCAACAATTGACTCAGCCTTGCGAGGATAATGGGGGTTAAGCTTGTTAGTCTTATCACTCTGTAGCGGCCAGTCCTGGTGGCCCAGGCGTATGGAGCTGTACAAGCAAATTATACACTGACTGCGTTATGCACCAACGGCACAGGGAGCATGTGATTAGCGGTGTGGCTGCCTGGTAGTAAAGAAGTGTGGATTAGTTGTCATGAGAGTTGGGAGATGGGAGCAGGTTGCTGCAATGGACTAAACAGTTTGGCTGTGTTCAACCGAATGGTTCTTGCGGCGATTTTCTATCTTTGTCGACTGTACATAACCTCTATTTATGAGTCTTTGAGCCAAGGTTTTCAAAAGGAGGTGTAACACTTGCAAACATAATGATAGTCCACAAACGTAATAAACCACAAGCATAATACAAATCTGCAGCTTTTTTTATTTAATTTTTTTTTTTTTTTTACCTTTTTTTAACCCTCTCACAAACGTACGAAATCCCTGCAAATGTAATTGTTACTATTTGTGGTAAATTTTGCATTACGTTTGCAGTAGGCTACTGCTTTTACATTTGGGGGAAATTTATTTGAGGGATTATTACATTAAAAGCTGCAGATTTATATTACATTTGTGGTTTATTACATTTGTGGGCTGTTATTACAGATTTGTGGGTGTTACGGGGAGGTCCACAAAGATGGTCAAGATCTTACCCTGTTCCTCCCAATAAAATCTCCTGTCCTCCGGGCATTTTCCTCCCCAGATCATTCCCCAATTTTTATTGCAATCTCAACTACCCACACTCCACCCCCCACTCCAGTACCCTTCTAACCAGGAAAATCAGGAGCCATTATGAAGCCTTCTTTAACACAGCCCTTTCAGACTCACGATGGGTGCCCTACATGTCTTTTAGCACTGGAGGAATCGAAATCAGCTAAAAGTCATCTTTCCTGAGAGCATCTACGAAATGTCATTGTCATAAATTGCAAAATTGAAATAGCACTGAATTGTGAAAAATTGCATTGTGTGTTGGAATGCCTTCACCCACTGACCAATTACTTGTCCAGTGTGAGGCTTCAAGCTCCCTGTCCTGCTCTCCGAGCTCCACTTCATCTCGCTGGCGTGCTGTCGTCATCACCTCGGTGGCGTATCTCACGGCGACGATGTCAGGAAGAGTGGAGTTTGCGCGACTGTAAATCTTGCCCCAACCCCCCCCCCCCGTTCCACAAAGCCCTGTGGAGTCGGTTCCATTTCATCACACCCTGAATCCGTCAGGTTCACTAAGGCTAATGAAACACATACCTCACTGGAGAGTTTAGATTTCTTAAATGAGAACGGCTGATGTGTGTCCTTGACTCTGACACCCCCCAGTTTGCTATGGGTGTGACATCTTGGGAGGAAGCCTCTCTCAGAATTTGAAAAAATGTATATCTTTTGTGTTAGACACTGCAGGAGGCAGCGGCAGGAGCTGAGAGACCGTGGGCAAATTTGTCACAGTGATCGCAAATAAAAAAGAAAAAACAAAAAAAAACATCCTTGTTACAACACATGCAAAATAAAAAGCAAAAAAAAAAAAAGTTGCAGTCCAGATTTAAAAATCTCTTTAGGGTAGGAATGGAGGGAAAACTGAGAAAGAAAGAACAATGGAGCGGAGGAATAGTGAGTGATAAAAACATTAAATTTGACCAGCACTGAAGAATTGAGTGGGAGACTGACAGAGGAAGAAAATAGCAGGGAAGAAGCAGAAGAAAATATAGAATGGAGAGAGAGAAAGTGAAGGAGAGTGACTGAGTTGGAGGGGGAAGGAGAGTGTTGGAGTGAAAATGGCCCTGTCAGCACTGGAGATGAAATCAATGGGTAAGAGCAGTTGTGAGTAATATAACATAAAATGCTACACCGTTTATTTTATTCACTTATTAATTTTCTGAGCTGGCGATTTATTGTTTGTATTCTGAAAATAAGGATGAGCGTGTGTGTGTGCGTGTATGTGTGTGTGTGTGGTGGAAATTCATATCAACAATCGCCTTCTTTAAATGTGTGGATGATGTTTGTAGAATTGGGGGTCAGTTCATCCTAGAGACATCTTCTGTTTAGGATTGGGTTATGCACTGGGGCCATGCAATACATCTCTGCAGCCTATCCTGGTGCAGTGTCTGCATTACACAGCTTTTTCCATGGTAATTATGGGCATGGTAGAGTTAGGAAAGTGCATCAATGTGTGTATGTGTCTGTGTGCACGCATGTGGGCCAAGCATGGGTATATTTGTCTAAAGTGCTGTGAAAATGTGTCTGACCCCTTTTCGACTTCTTATATTTTTGCATATTCGTCATATTCAAATGTTTCAAATCATCTAACTGATTTTAATATGAGACAAAGACAATGTGAGTGAACACAAAATGCAGCTTTTAAATGATTATTTGACTTATTGACGGTGGAGGGCCCTATTTTGATGAATGCAGTTAGCAAACTCAGGTGCTAGCGGTGTTGCAGTTCAAAACTGAGCGTATCTGACCCCATTCCGGTAGTGTCATGACAGGAGGTGATAGCGCAGGTTCGGTGCTGCAGTCAAAAGGGTTGGTTTAAAAATTAATGACCTGTGGGTGTGGTCTGGATTTGGTTCCATTAAGGCCAATCAGTTTAGCTGCTGCCATTCCCTTAAAAACCAGTGCGATAATACCATAGCGAGCTGGCAGTATTGTCCGGTGAAGAACAAGCTCCTAACTTGTGTTACCGCCAGTTTGGGTCCCCTGGGAACCATGCTCAAATGTAGTAATGTGTCGCAGAGGCGGTTGGCGGAATAGAGGTCAACTCATCAGGAAAGGGGTTTTGTTTGAAAAGATGTGGGCGATTTAAGCCGTATGCAAAACGGCACTTAAAACAAGGGCGAGACTAAGTTAATAATTTGCATCCCTCCCAAACAAAGAAAATATTCACATTTATAAAAATACCCCTTCCCCCTCCCCATCATATTAGACTCCACCACCGTTTTGTAGCCATTGTTTATATGGTACATAATGAAGATGAAAATGGGAAGGAAACGATATGCAGTTACTTGCAAATACCTCCGCTGGCTGCGATTTAGTCCCATGAAACTACCAAAGAGGGACAGCATTTGCATTAAAACATGGTTTGGGTTAGGCAAAACGCAAATGAGATCTGAGACATGAAAATTGCTCAGGGCCAGCTTTAAGCATGGACACACCCCTTTTTGCCTTGTCTAAACCCTTGAGACGCAGACGCTTTTATTTTAGAACAGAAGACTTCCAAGCTGGGTGAAGGTGATAAATATGCCATTCGCGACAAGCGAAATTGTGCATAACGTTTCCGCTACATGCGGTTCCATTTGCGAAGACACAAAATTAGATCTTAAAGAGTTACTAAAATGTGGCTTTTAAATATAATTTCATTTATCGAAGATGAAGAGTTATTCACCCATGTGAAAAAAATACTGTCCCCCTAAAACTAATAACTGGTTGTGCCATCCTTGTACAGAAACAACTG
Source organism: Gymnothorax javanicus (assembly GCA_029692085.1). Classification (NCBI taxonomy): domain Eukaryota; kingdom Metazoa; phylum Chordata; class Actinopteri; order Anguilliformes; family Muraenidae; genus Gymnothorax; species Gymnothorax javanicus. The sequence goes on from CM056201.1 coordinate 84,965,975, forward strand.
CAAACACGTAAGTTATAGCTGGCAATGAATCTTTTACATCGCTGTGGAGGAATTTTTGCCCACTGTTTTTTGTAGAATTGTTTCAATTCAGTCACATAGGAGGTTTTTTGCACATGAACTGCCTGTTTAAGGTCATGCCACAGCCTCTCAATTGGCTTCATGTTGGTACTTTTACTAGGGCGGCCCCAAAACACGCTTTCTTGTGTTCTTCGGATCATTGTCCTGCTGCATAGCCCAGCTGTGCTTGAGCTTTTGGTCATGAACTGATACCCAGACATTGTCCTAAGGATTTTCTGGTCGAAAACAGAATTCATGGTCCTATCAATTATGGCAAGTCATCCAGGTCATGATGTAACAAAGCAGCCCGAGACCATCACACTGCCACTACAGTGTTTGACTTTTGGTATGATGTTCTTTTTGTGGAATGCTGTGTTAGCTTCATGCCAGATGTAAAGACACCCATGTCTTCTAAAAAAGGTTGCACTTCTGACTTATCAGTCCACATACTATTATCCTAAAAGTCTAATGTGTCATCAAAATTTTTTTTTTAAATTGTCAGGCAATCCTTTGTGTTGTTGTGGTCAGCATGGTTTTCACCTTGCAGCTCTCCCATGGATGGCATTTTTTCCCAGTTTCTTTCTAATTGTGGAATCGTGAACACTGACCTTACCTTAGGCAAGTGAGCTGTGCTGTTCTTCAGATATCAGTCTTGGTTGTTTGTAGTCCAGCCACTCTTGGGAAGGTTCACCACGGTTCCAAGTTTTCTTCACTTTAGACAGTTGCTCATGTTGTAGTTCACTGGAGTCCAAGAGCCTTATAAATTGTATTGTTGCCCTTTCCAGACTGACAAATGTCAAAGACTTTGTTTCTCATCTGCTCTTAAATTTTTTTTAGATTGTGGCATCATGTGCTGCTTTTTACCTGTTTTACATATCGATGGCTTCATGCAAGAAGGGCATAAGTGACATTTTTACAGGAGAGCCAAAAAACTGCCACAGCACCACCTGTTAGCTATATGCTGCACTAATGTTAAAAAGTTAAAAAGGCATTTTAACCTCTATAGGGTAGGAATTGAGACTCCCGACTTGGTCAGGAGATGGGCTAGTCTCAGTTATGCCAAAATAACCAAAAAAGTCATTTTTGACCGAAGTGTCACTTACGCCCTTCTTGCATGAGGCCATCAATATGCCAGACTGGTTCTATTTAAGAACTATATTTATATACAACAAGGCTGGCAGTAATCATGTCTGGGTGTGTCTAGTGAAATAAAATCCAATTATCAATTTAATTTGTTTCATTGGTTGATTTAGTTACTAAGAGGGCAGTTACTTTTTCACATTAGGCCAGGTAGGGTTATACAGATTTTTTTTCCTTCAATAAATGTAATCATCATTTAAAAACTGCATTTTGCTTTTACTTGGGTATTTTTTTGTATAAAATGAAAATACTTTGATGTTCTGAAACATTTAAGTGTGACAAATATGCGAAAATGGAAAAAATTGGGAAGGGGACAAATACTTTTACACTTCACTGTATATGTGTGCCTGAATACGTGTAAATATATGTATGCATACACATGTAGGTGTATGTCTGTATGTGTGTTTTCATGTGTTCTCAAGTCAGCCAGTTTGTGCGTGTCTATGTGGGTGTTTGTATGTGTGCATGTGTCTGTGAGCATGAAGGTGTGGGTGTGCTCCCAAGTCACTTTGCTATTTTAATGTATGTGTGTGAAAATGTGTGTATGAGTGTGTTTCCATGTCACTGCTGTTTTTGTATGTGTGTGTGTGTGTGTGTGTATGGATGTGTGTTCCCAGATCACTCTGCTGTTGTAGTGTGTATGTATGTGTGTGTGTGTGTTCCCAGTTGACTCTGCTGTTTTAGTGTGCATGCGTGCGTGCATGCGTGCATGTGTGTGTGTGTGTGTGTGTGTGTGTGTGTGTGTGTGTGTATATGTTTTCCCAGGTCACTCTGCTGTTGTAATGCTATTTTTTATCCTCTCCGCTGGCAGTGGAGATTACCTTTCTGAAGCGGGCTGACATTTTCCTGCAGTTAGATTGGCTTAAAATGCCACCATGGCAACCAGAACCTTCCAGCTCCTGTCCCCCTACCCAGGTAAACCCAACTCAGAAGGTTTTACCACTCTTCATTACGGCAAACTCCTCCATAGAGGCAAAACTGCTACAGTGACAGATGAGTCCTGGCCGCCTGTTTATCTCCTAACCCGCTCCAGCCTCTGTCAGTCAAGCGCAGACACATTTATAAAAATACGCTCTTTAAAAAATAAGAAATAATAAAGGTCGCCTGTTGAGCTCGGGCCAGGGAGGCTGTCTGAGAATGAGAAATCCTCGATAATGGTCACACATTTCCTGTGTTACTGCTGACCGAGTCGGAATGTGGGGTTTTTAATGAATAAGAATGGTGCTTGCTTAAGCAGCTGTCCGCGCTTCGCACACCACGCACTCTGTTTTATTAAACTGTTTTGACTGTGTTCGAAAAGTCCATGTCACATTTGGAGGGAAAAAAAAATTATGAAAAGAAAAATGCAAAAATGAAAACTAATCCGAGTCGGAAAATCCTCAAAGTCTGAAAGTAAATGTCTTACTGTATATGTATTTTTTTTTTCCCCAGCTATAGACTCAGCTAGCTGATTTCCCTAACGCAGTCTTGTGCTTAGTACCCTGTCCAAGTGGTTGGAACAAAATTCTATGGTGGATTTTTTGTTTATCAACCTCGATTTTCTTTCTCCAGAGAATACGAGTAGTGGCGTCGAAGGCCTAAGTCTGTATCATTGAATCAGCTTGATGGGTTTAGGAAAGTCCATGTCGCTTGTGAAAGAGAGAAGGCGCGGTGAGAGGAAATGTAAAAATGAGTAATAATAATGGTGGCTTTGCGAGACTGAATCGCCCGAAGCCCTTAGCAGTTGACTGACGTCCCTGTGAGGAGCTGGGTAGCGAGGAATGAGCCACTTCACCAGCGGTAGCTCATCGCTACTGACAGAGACATTACTGTCAATTGACCCAGCCCGCCGTCAGAAAGGTGAGTCTCGCTCTTCGCTTTGTGATTGACACGGCAGTTTGGGCTTCGGGCTAAAGCACTCCCTATCAAGGAGATGGGACAGATTATTAGAACATGGAGGAGACAGGTAAAGTGAAGGAGAGATGGAGATGGAGAGGGAGAGAGAGAGAGGTCGAGCAAGAGTAGAAGTTTTGAAATGCTGATAAGCACACTGCCTTTTCTGTGGATTTTTTTCCCCTGAAATAAAATGGTGTTATGAAGACGCATGGTATGGTACCCTGCAAATCGAGAGATCGCAATTCAACATCCAAACCTTGCCGAGGGTGGTGCTAGAATATTTGCGTCATGGTACACACTTCTAGTTTCAGTCATAGACTGTATACATTCAATGGTTTCAGTGCGGGAAATCGTTTTCCCTTTGTACATTTATGCTACAGGTAACGCAAGCGAGTTACTATTTTGGAACTGTCAATATATTTTTTTCTCTGGAGAAAGAATTGTATATTTTCAAATACCATAGCTGTATATTATGCGCTGACCTGGTGTTGCGTTACCGGTGAAGAGTATCGATTGTTGTATTTACCGGAGGTGCACATTCTGACCCAGAGAATGGAACTGTTTTAACCTCCAGCACATCAGCCAATCACACGCAAGGATTTGGCGAGAATAGCAGTAGCGCTACCGGCAGCAAAGTTTGCTAAATTGAATTGCGATCCCACAAATTATCCTCTCACCTCAGGTTTTACTCAGCGCAGCCCCTTAGTATTTGGTATAGGGACAGAGGCAGTGGACAAAAGGCCTGCTGTTCCTCTCTGGTTCAGTGGAGCCTGCTGACTCTACTGTGACCGCATTCTCATTGTTATCAATTCCCTTGGGCTGAAGTACAGAGCCAAAACACAAAAAAAGTGTCCCTGTCCTAATACTTTTGGACAGTGCAGCGGATTAGATCTTGCCAGGAATCCGTTGTGCTCAGAGTGCGTGTCCTGCAGTGGATGTGCTGTACTTTACTGTACAGTCAATAATACAGGGGTGGTGTATCACACACTTCACTGTCTAATCCATAAAGGCACCAGGCTTTTTTGCCGAGCTTTCAAACGTGACCTTGAGATAAATCCGTCATGCTGGCATTTGTGGTTAAGGAGTGCGCGGTTGCTCACGAAAAGTCAGTTTGGAATTGGACTGCTGATAGACAGGCGTTTGGGAGGGTTTAATTACATTCATATCTGCCTAAGGAACTGTAGCTACAATGGGCTTGAAATGTGGAAGCCCTCAAAAGGCAGTGCACCCTCACCTCTGCCACAATCCCCCTTTAAAACAAAATAAATTAAAGGTGACATTTAGAGAATGATGGGAGCGTGCATAAGGGATGTGGGAAACAGGAAATGGGGTTGAAACTGTGCTCTCTCTCTCTCTCTCTCTCTTTCTCTCTATCTCTCTCAGCCTCTATTTCTTGCTCAATGTCTCTCACTGTCTGTTTTTTTTTCTGGTGGATTGTGTCTTGTTTGGTTTTTACCCCGCGGCCACTATGGCTAATGGGGTATTGCCATCATGATGACGTCTGTCTGTCTGTCCCACATTTTATGCATGCCAGAACTCAGCAGCTACTAATATTTCACACCTCGTGCTCATCACATGTAAGGACTGTGGGCTGTACTTGTGCAACGGCCTACCTTTATCGGGATTTGATCTTCGACCTAGATGCAGTGACCCTGACCTTGGAAATTTTGTGCAGGCTGTTTCTCAACAATTAATTATAACAGCAATGTGAAACTGCTCACATGTAAAGTACATCGGATGGACCTGTGCATCGTATGGTTGTATTCCGCATTTGACCTTTGACCTTTACACTATGACCTTGAATACTTTAATGTTGTAATATTACTAAAATTTTTTCATGGAACCAAAATCAAAAGTTAAAAGTTGCGTGTGTGCCTTGGCTAATGATGATTCTGATCTTTTTGACATAATGGCGAGACCGAGCGGTCTTATTTGCCTTGCACGTTATGTTTCAGTGTATGCATTTTATCTTCCAATAGAGGCTTTTTTGTGAATACATTTAATTGATTTTCATCAGTACATTTGAAATTAAACGACACAGTGCCCAATACAATCTCAGAACAAACAACAAAATAAAAAACAGCATATATGCTAAAATAACCTCACATAGCCAATGATTAAAAGCTTGTTTTTTTAAACAAATCTTCCACTCTTTCTACCTTTCTCTCCTTCTTTCTGTTTCTCTCTCTCTTCCAATAGAAGATATGTGACTACGTCTTCTGTGCGTTTAGTGGACGACTGAGCAGCTGTGCTGCATAGACTCTGGCTCTTATTTCTGCTACATATAAGAAACCCTGTAACTGCCTTTTCAATGTGCAAGTCGTTTTTCACCGAGCCCGAAGAAGGCTGATGGTTACAGTCACAACAACTTGGTTCATTTTTTTTGACTGTCAACAATATGATCCAAACCTTTATTACATGCCCATCATGTTGTGTTAGTGGGGTTCGAATGGTGTGTTGTTTTCCTCGTCTTTGAAAGGAGCCGTCTCATAGGCGCATTCGAGCGACAGGAGTAGCGCTCATAATCAAAGACGCGCTCCCTGTGGAGATATGCCTGCTGGTAATTTGCATGCAGTCCAGATCCCCAGTGGTAATTACGAAGAACAAACTAACCAAGCTTTTAATTATTGTTTGTGTTCCTGTGTGCTTGTATTTGAAATTAGTTTACGTGAAGCATGTGTGTAGATTAGAATCATTCCTTTCAAGGCGTTGGGAAAGTACTCCTAACTGTAGTTGTCTAAGAGGAAGTCAGCGGATCATGACTGGGGCTCAGTTTTTCATGTTCAGTCTTTGAATCGAAGGCTTGATCTTGCCATCGTTTTTGTTACTGGGTTTTTTTTGTTTGTTTGTTTTTTCATGCAGGTTTTGTTTTGGAAAGAGTTTGTGGAAATTAATTAGTGAAAAACACAAGTGGTGTCTCTCAAATTTATCAGACAACATTGCAACACATTAGACTGCATTTAAATCGGCACTCATGATCTTGTTTGTTATTCTGTTACAAGTCATGTGATGTGGGCGGTCAAGAGTGTGAGGACTTGATAGATTTAAAACTGAATGCACGACAATGCCCTCTCCCAAAACTGAGCAAGTTAATACATACAGTTTCTCAGGTGTAGCGCTCTTCAGAATGTAACGCAAGTATAAATCTGCAGAAACCAAATAGTTAATCTTAACGAGTATTCCACCCTTATTTTTAGGCTTTTTTGAGGCGGTCTTGATGGACATAAAAGTGTCCATTTCGGTGAGAAGGCTTTACTTGTGTTTTAATTGTATTTAGTTTTTCAAAATTTACTAATAGTCTAACGATCTTACTAGGGTAGCAAGTAGCTCATCCAAACGAGCAAATTTTGTTTTGCTGACTGAAAAAAAAAATAGGATTTTAAGTATCAGTACAAGACAAGTAGTAGTGCTTTCAAAAATGAGACACTTGCAGAGTGAAATTCATGCACTGCAGCACAATCGATGATACCACGCCGCTATTACTCAATACAGAAATTTCTCTCTCCAGCTTTTGAAAACAAGTACTGCTGTAATAACTGACTTCTTCAGAAAATCCCATTCTGATCAGTCAGATGCTAGGTCAGTGTTGGGCTGTCCCGCTCCGCGTTTTATTTGCAAAATCAATCGTAATACCCCTCACAGTTACAGTAAGGGTTGAGAATACATATGAATGCTATAAATGTCAAGGTCAAAGGTCCTGCTCTCACATATTCCACTCTTAATCTGCATGCAATCAATTTATCTTCTCTAATCTCGGCTGCTTGACCTATAGGAATATCAGACATCAACGTGAGCGAGAGCTAATGGGACAAGCTGCTCGAAACTGCTTTGAATGAATTAACTAGATGTCAACTTCAGAATTGCCAGACAGCTTTGCTTAGCCGGCGGGTACCCGCAGTGAAATGATCGATCAAAAGCAGCTTGCCTGAGGGGACTATAGTCTGGTATTTCTGGTGGACTTTGCGCCACTGTCTTGGACCTTACCTGAAATGGCTTGCTTGCCTAGTGTTACATATATCAACTTAGTATGGGAGCAGGTCACTGTGCGATGGACTAAACAGTTTGGCTGTGTTCAGGGTGGGAAAAATTGAGAAAAAAAAAGAAAAAAGTTGGCACGCTGGATGAGAAAGTTTGTTTAGCTGGATGAAGTGTTCTCAAAATGCTGGCCACTTAAGTTCGTGAATGATTTTCAGTACGCATTACAAGAGAGAAGCTACTGTGTCCTCAAAGTATGTAACTATTCTCCATGCTGCTGCCTGAAGTATCATCCACTCTACTTTTCAACAGCCGAATGGATATGTCGTAAAATGTCTGCCCTCAATTCATTGGACTGCGATTGGACCTGAAGATGACTCTGCCTCTTTCTCTTTGTGAGACGTCCCAACAGGCATGTACTTCCTGAAAGGCATTCATCTGAATCCACTCAGGGAAAAAAAAAAAAAAAAAAAAACAGTGGTTTCAAGCGTTGTCGAGCAGAGAATACAGGCTCTGCGAAACAGGATTTAAAGGTTCAGTTGACGACCCCACAGACTTCCTTGTCATTGGTCACTGGTTTTGTGCTTGTTTGGTGCATCGAGCATCATTCCAATTATCTTGCTAACTGTATGAAAAGCATCGTGATTCTGTTATACATCTGACACTTTCATCCGAAGCGAATGGTGTACAATTGATTAGACTATGCAAGGGCCAGTTGTCCCTTTTTCAGGTGCAATGTGGAGTTAAGGGTCTTTCTTAAGGGCTACACTGTAGCTACACTGGGGCTTAAACCACCAGTCTATCAAGCACCTCAACCACAAGGCCAAAGGCTGCTCCTTGTTGTATTTCTGTTTGATTATGACGTATGATGCCAGTATTTCCTTGCCTCAACTTTGAAGTCTGGCGGGACTACAGCCCAATTTGTTACACGGTTCATGAGAGAGAATGCTTGTCTTTCACTCTTGCGAATCGATTACAGAAGTTACAATATCAGGACTTCTAGGTGCTCTGCTGGTAGGTACAGGTGGGGCGTCCTAAATTAGGACAAAAGAGGGGGAGGAAATTAAAAAAAAAAACCAGCCTGCAAAACTGCATCTAATGCGACTCTCCCTGGTGGGCTCCCCTCCGTCGCATTATGTAAATGATTAATGTGACAGTCGCACCGTAATCTAACAAAACCTGAAACTTGTGCACAGTTAACGGCCCCCACCTGCGTCTTAAATAAATAAATAAACCACCAGTGATGTTCGCAGCATTCTCCTGTTGTCCCGGTATTGGCAAAAGCCTGACTAAAAGTGGATACACACTGCCCACAAAATGCTTAGCTCTTCTGTTCGTGCTCATGAATGTGTCTCTCGAAATCATTTTTTTTTTCTCCAGTTGAAAACAATTGCTTGTTTACAATTTCATTTTGCTAGGGAATGACATTAGCTGCCCCATCAGCAAATTGTGAAAGGACTCCAACTTGTCCAACTCCATTGGCAACATTTTAATCTTTTTCTAGCAAAACATAATTGAAATACGGTTTTCCAACTCTAAAATTGTTGTTGTGTTTTGGTTCTTGAGGTGTATAGATTGAGTTTTATCATTCAGGTCCAAGAACCAGACAAAACACTCAAGATTTTGCTCACTGCGTGACTCTCCCGTTGAAAGCAGATGGTAAAAAATGTTTAAAGATCTTTTATCCAACTGTGAGCATCCATCTGCCTTAAGAGCACTTCAACCATGTCATTTTTATCCTGGGCACTGACTTTAACTTGGAAAAATAGTTTCCTTTTAGCATTTAAATATCTGGAACACAGTACGTGCCACCTCCTGCTGGAGCAGTAGCTGCATTGGCTGTATTTGAATGACGAGTTTTATATGTCTTCTCTAGAAATGCAAGGCGCTGGTGTTCAGCACAGAATGAAGAGGAAAGACGTTAAAAGCTAAATTATGAAATTCACACTGTGCCATTTTTTGAGGATAAGATATTGCAATATCAATAATGCTTATTTCTTAATGAGCTCCTCAGTGGTAAACACATCTCTAGTAGTGAGGTCAGGGTGCAGGATTTTGGGCGTCTGTTTTTGGTTTGCATGCCAACTTTTGGCCTTATTTTGTTTAATTTGCTCTACCATTGGCATCATCTGACATTTTTTTTACCATTTTTTTCTTGATGGGTGCATGAAAACTGTTCTGTTGTACTGATGTGACCCATTTTCACTGTGGTCTCATGTGCAATTAACATATTTTGCTGGAGTAAATAGTTGAGGCAATAAAATGCAAAAAGACATTCCCTTTACTGCTTGAATTGATCAACACAGGTCCAAAATCTCCCATCAAATGGCTTTTTTCCAAGTCAACTTGAGTCAAGCCTGTACAGAACAGATGCATCACTGCAGAAACTCACCAGTTCCCAAAAAGACCCTAAATATTTGTTCAATGCAAAGCGCTCAGTCGCTATCGGGAACGCTATTCCCGTCATCATAAACTGTCTCCCCCGAAATGGCAATGACCAAAAAAACATGATAACAATAATGCAAAGTCTTTTGGGAAGCGCAGTCCTCCTGCTTGTCAATCCCCTGATCTGAAGTGACTGCATATTAATGCAGTTTCCTGTTACTGCTCTCACCTGTCCACGCTTGAGCGACCGTAAGACGGAAGGAAGGGTGAATTCCGCCGTCGCGCATTTTCCTGAGCTGCCCGTGTTTATCGATTCTTTTGCTTCCAGCCCTCTCTCTCTCTCTCTCTCTCTCTCTCTCACTCTCTCTCTCCTCTCTAAGAGGCCATTTTCCCGTGCCGCATGCGGCCTCATTTGCATAAGCCGGGATGATTTTTGAAATGCCAGTGTGAAATTACTCCACCTAATTTGCTCATTAATGATGGGGTAGATATTCATTAAGCGCGCGAGTCAGTGGAAGAGAGGCTCGACGCAGGAAGAGCAGCTGTAGTCGGGGGGGCTGATGAGGGACTTGCGTTTTTTCGCGATGAAGGTTTCTCCAGACGCCCGGACTCTGTCCCGTCCCACCCTGCATGTCCCGCCCTGAAGTGAAGCACGACAGGCGGCTGACGGGTGATTTATAACTCCGACGTTTGCGCTGCTGGAGAGATGCTGCCGTACACACGCAGGCTCATGCTGGCACTGCTCTGTTTACTAGACAGGAAATCAAATCTCCTGGAAGGCCTCCCAGGTCTTGAAACCACTGCGCAGACGACTTCTTCAAAAAATGTTATTATTACATTAAATAATTAAGACTTTTTAAAAGTGCAGTTATTTGTGGAGGAGCAGGTTGAATGCAGATAATTTGAAACAGTACATCCATATTGTTTTTTTTTCCTTCTCTGCCTTGTTTACGTACAGCCGACAACATACAGTGCACCACGCATTTTCTGTTGTACATGTTAGCATTTCTTTCCTCTGAATAATGCATGTTGCATTTCAGAAGTACAGCTATTACAGTGTACATACAGATGGGCTGCTTGTATCTGTAGGACTCTGTTACAGGAGGCTGAGCTGCAGTCAGATACAGTGATGTTACACAACAATGACGCCCTTCAGTGTTTTGTGGCAGGAAGCCTGTAGACGGCACCCGTGAAACAAACGTTTTCTAAACGTTTTGCAGTTCACCGTCTTTGGCACTCAGGGCAAAGCCCTCAAATGGATGACTGGCAGGTACAAAGCATACATTGTCAGGCCAAAAGTATGTGGACACCTGCTCATCTAACGTCTCATTCCAAAATTCTGAGCATTAACATGAAATTACCCCCCCCCCTCAATTTGCAGTGATTAAAGCCTCCACTTTTCTGGGAAGGATTCTTAAGGTGGGAATTTGCTTCTGTTCCCACCAAAAAAGCATGACTGAGGTGGGACTGTTGTATTATTAGATTATCAAGCTATCAAGTTCAAGTTCAAGAAGTCTTTATTGTCCCCATGGGGCAAATCGCTCTACAGCCAGCGGTAACAAAAACAATCAACAACAATCACAGAGTAACAACACATATAACAACACATATAGCACAGAAAACAATAATAAATAGAACAAACAGGTTAATCAGTCACTTGATCAGAAGACCTATGGCAGCAGGGACAAAGGAATACTTTACCCTCTTTGTCCTGCATCTTGGCAGGATGTACCTGCGGCCTGACGGGAGCAACACAAACTCACCAACCAAGGGGTGGCTCTGGTCAGTGAGGAGTGAGCGGGCCTTACTTAGGGTTCTGAGCTTGTACATGTTATCATTACATTAAATAATTAAGACTTTTAAAAAGTGCGGTTATTTGTGGAGGAGCTATCGCATCTCTTTTGTGTAATGGTACTTATCAGTTTAGCCCACATTCCTTGATGGGAAAGTATTCTCAGAAGAGCAGATTTAAAGGTAGTTTGTGCATTTGAGTGACAATAAGCCAAATGGGTGGACTTTGCTATCTCCGCCAGTGACAGGCATTGAGGAAAACCCCTGGTTGCTAAGGTCCTTCGCTCTGGCCGGGAGGGTCGGTTTTGCTATCCCAAGTGTTGCCACAATAAGCGTACTTGAAGTACCTTAACCCATATTACTTCAATGCGGATTTGCCTCTTCTTCGTCTAATCAAATGGAAGTTGCTTTAGATTAAGGCAACAGCTACTGTGATGAGAATAACTGTGATGTCGTGGCTGAATGTTCGCAATTGATTGGCAAACTGTCGAGGGTGTGTTCCAGTCTTTCGCTCATTGGATTCTGGGATGGGCAACCTATGATTTCCCCAACCTATGGTTTTAATCTGGAGAAATAAATAGGTGGATAATGCTTTTATAGATGGAAGGAGAAACAGTTGAGTAGGAAGGTTCTGGATGGTGAGGACATAACGTAACATGACATGACACGAGTAGAGAGGACAGGCCCTTCAGCCCAACTAGGCTCGCCAGTTTCCGATCATTAAAGTGAACCTAACACTTCAGATACTTAACCCCTTTACGCAGAATACAAATAATGCCATTTTTTTCCTGTCATGCATGAGCCTGTTTAGGCTTTATAACTCTGTATTTCTGTCAAAGAGACTCTGGAAAATTATTCCAGTGAAGCTGGAAATTCAATTACAGAATTATTCAGGAATAAAATTTCAGAATTCACGGACACCGGCATCTATATCTGCGCAAAAGGGTTAAGGACTTGATGTATGCGCCATATCAAACCTGGTCTTGAAAACTCCTAGTGTTTTCACTTCTTTGACATGACACACATGCTATTCCGCGCTGTGACCAGTCTCTGCGTTAAAAAAAAAAAAAAAAAAAAAAAAAAAAAGTATATCGTGCTAAATTTACCCTTCTGTATCCTCCATTTATGGTCCCCTGGGTCAGCCAAGGGTAAATTTAGCTCTGATATTAGGAAGTATTTTTCACGCCAAGGCCCTGCCCTGCATGAATACCTGCCACCGCCGCTGTGTCATGCACTCCAGAACCGCTTACATTCACTGCTTTTTCTTTATTAATCATTTATGGTCAATTTCAGGTGCAGGTGTATCAGAGGGGGGTACAATGCGCTTGCAGTTAAGGGGATTTCATGTTGTAGGTCATCTCTGTCCACAAAGCGAAGCCTTTATACTCGCGCACACTTGTTAAACTGCACCCTACCGGCATAACCGTACCCTGAATAGAGGCTACTTTATTCGCTGTATCACCTTTGGCTGTAAGTGTGAAAATATTGTTTTTTTTTTTTTTTGTTAAAAAGAATGTGATCGGTTGTCTGTGGATATTTAAGTTTATCCCAGTTTTTTGGAGGTTGTTTAGAAAGGAAGTGTTGAATAAAATGTTATCGCGCCCCTTCAGCTACTCTGTAAAATGTAGGCCTATTTCCTGCCCGGAAAATCATATTGCTTGTAGCTGTATTCTGAATGTTTGGGTTTATCCTTTTCTGCATTGAAATATGAACAGATTACTCTCATCTCCCGCGCAGTTAGACGGTGATAGTGGTTTTTAGTGGAAATTGCCGGAAGGGCGGTGAGGCGGGTGCGTTGAGTATTGGTTGATGTGACGTGGGGAGAGCGCCTGGTATTTGAGTGTGAGCGTTTCTGTCTCTTCGCGGCTGGCCTTTGGATCTGTGCAGACAGGCTGACGTGCCTTTGGGGGGCGGGAGGGACCCCTAGCGATGGCGATAATGATCACTGTTGGTGTGCGAGTGGGACCAGCTGGCTGGAGAAGGCTTGTCAGCCAGCCACTTTGAATATGGCCCTCTCTCGCTCTCCCTCTCGCTCTCTCCTCCCTCCTTTCCTCCCTTCATCGTTCTCTGTCTCTTGCTCTCTCTTTATCTCCCTCTCTACCTCCCTCTTTCTCCCCGTTTTTCCCTCCCATTGTCTTTCCCTCCCTCTCTCTCTGTTTCTTTCTCCCCTTAAGCCCCTCCCTCTCACTCTCTCCTTCCCAATCTCTAGTTTTTCTCCCTCTCGATTTGTCTCACAGTCTCTCTGTTTTCCTCTCTTTCTCTCTCCCTTTTTCTCTCTCTCTCTCCCTCCTTTGACACACCTGCTGCCCATGTTACCACTGGCAGCCCTGTGGTTTATTGGCCTTTTTCTATGATAGTATCTCAGGTGACTCGTGACTTGAATTCTGCTCCAAAGTCAGTTGGATCTGGCACAGTTCTGGGCCAGAGTAACCTGCTGTTTGGGCTTACGAGACCTCAGAAGATCAACTTTTCCTCTTCCTCTTCTTACTTGTAGTTGTGCGGAGGCCAAATTGGCTTCAATCAAGGGGGAAGAGGGCAGGAGTTACTAGGATGACATCACTGATATACTGTACTTTTGATTTTAGCTGTTTTTTTTGTTCTGGGAAATGGTTAAAGTAGAAATTATTACGAATAATTCTTTTATGTGATCCGTTTGAAGCCGTTCTGGATCGGCATATCTCGACCATTGTGTTTGTCTTTGTGTCTCGCCTGCATCCAACTTGCATTCATCACACTTTTTCTTTATCGGCTTATTGAATAATTGGCAGTTGTGACACAACAGATGACTTAACAGATTTGCTGTATGTATCATGTCATTTTTTTTTGCCGTCAGTTTTGAAAATACCATTTACTGTGATTGTGAGCGTTGGTGTGTGTTAGCTCCATCGCGCTGGAACCCTCCATAGATTGGATTCCTGTGGGACACATCGCATCTCTCCAACTCAATCTGTCAGGTTGTGATTTACAAATTAAATACAAATGTTTAACAGGCTCCCTGGTATCTCCGCTTGCTTAACAATGGACAATTCTGTTCATTTCTTTTATAAATTAATCAGTTTTGCATATGGCTGTAGACTGACTGCTTAACACGTCAGGCGTCGCTGGGAATAAAAGCCCTCGAAGGAAACAAAAAGGCTGTTCAAATGGGCTGCCTTTTCTTAAGTAATCAGACATGTTTACTTTATCTGGCTAGCGTTCAGCAGTGCGCCTTTCAGTGGAACTGCCAATTATAATTTGTTTGATGCATGCTATTAGCAATTTGGGACTCAGAGAGAAAAGAAATGACACTTGTTGAGGGGGGAAAGATTCATTAAATCGAAGAGAAAAGGCTAGACAACGCTTAATGTTTGTCACTCTGCAATTCGGATTGTGTAATAATATTTGAATAATATTTGACGCTTCCTGTTCCGTCAACATAACTTGCTCTAATTGCACCTGATGGGGTGGGGGTGCATATTCGCAGTTTAATTAAATTACCATTAAATGGAATTTTTAGGACGAACTATCATGGCGCTCGTTAGCTTAAATCTGGAGAAAGAGGAGAAGAACATTCCCCGTCTGGTGTGCTAATGGATCCTTACGTGACGCTTTTAATTTTTTTTTTTTTAAATCTGTGCTAGCGTGCAATTGGACATAAATGTTGTTGCGAACAGATGGCATTAGCCGTCGCTACAGAAGTGGCTTTGCACCGTAGCATAGCAGCTTGGGTGCCCGAGTGTGTAAGCACAGAATGCAGGCCTGGGCTCTAACAGTATTTGTTTTGGGTTTCAGAGACTTTTTTCTGTGCTCTATTGATCTTGCCTGGTGCAGTTAAGCCATCTTGGAGGAGCAGATGGGTGGGGTTCTCACCTCTGAGATTATTTAATTTGTTTTACTGTTCTACACTACGTTATTATAGAACCCACCTACGTTCTTGAAAAGACATGCCCCTCTGGAGCATTCAAGTGCTAGGATTGACCAGCTATCCATGCGCCAGGATTAGCCAGCCATTCAGCTCTAGGATTGGAATCCTAGCTCTTGAACAGCTGGCTAATCCTAGCGCTTGAATGCTCTGGAGAGGCGTGTCTTTGTGAGAACGTAGGTGGGCTACAGAACAACCCTTCTATACCAGGTCAAAGCTTAGACCAGGGGTGTCAAACTGGTGCCATGGAGGGCCAAGAGACTGCAGGTTTTCATTCCAACCAAAACCTCCACCAGGTGATTTCACTGATTAGTCCCTTCTCTCTGCTTGAAAGTGAGGTAATCAGGGAAGTCACCTGGTGGATGTTTTGTTTGGAATGAAAACCTGCAGCCTCTTGGCCCTCCATGGCACCAGTTTGACACGTGGCTTAGACCAACATAAAGAAAAGTATGTCATTCATAATTAACTCTTTGCAAAGGTCTGATGCAGTGTTGGTTAAAAAATTTTCATAATCATCATCACACATGATTTGGGCTGTTCCACTGTGTCCCTGTTCTGTGGCACAGTGCATACAGGCTCCCTGAAGGCCTGGGGATGGACAGCGTCTAGGTGTTCCCTTCTGATGATGTAAATAGCCCTATGTGCTTTCTTTATCTGTCCATTTATACAACTTTACGGCAACTATTATCCAACCTGGATAACTGTGTTGTGTTGCATGCTGCAGCGTTGTCTCTCAGGCTGTAAACTTGTATATTAATCCTTGTGATTCAGCTTTTTATTTGGGGGGGAGGCATTATTTGTGATTTTGGCGGCAGCTGGGTAGCCTAATAGTTGGTTGCTTAACTGGCTGGGTCATGCTCCCAGTGGAGCTTGGGGTCCTGACTTGCATGAGGAGTGGTAAAAATAGGAAGAACTCTGCCATTGGGCCCTTGAGCAAGGCCCTTACCCCCTAAACTGTTCCTGGGCCTTCAACCCCATTTTTTTCTCTATTGCTCTGTACTTGCATTACTGTTCTAGCTGGCTCATTTCCCAAAGCCTGCTTAAAAAAGAGAAATATGTTCCAGTGGAACTTCCCTGGGGTAAAAAAGGGCAAAAAATCTTGTTTTTTTTCTAGGTCACTGCCCAATAGTGCCTGTACTTTCCTAGGAGTGATTTCCCCTCCCCCACTTCCACAGGTGTTGATCTGGCTGACATTGAGCCAGTGTCTGTGGGTACTGGCAAGGGACCGCACCACCTCGCAACCTCTCTGACCCCCAGAACAACTGAGGTGCACCGTTTCAGATCAGACAGGGGACGGGAGGTGGTGAACTCGCCGTGTGGTGGTGTTAAGCACCGCAGAAATCAAGAACAATCATAAAATGATAATTTAGAAAACCAATGTTTACTTGTTGGTTCTCAGTTTCAGCGTGTATGAGTTCACAGACGTAAAGTTCTACGAATGAGCTTTGCCAGTGTCATCGTGCAGTTACACTCGTGACTCGATGTACTTATACTAGTGACATTGTATTAGGTACACTAGTGACGTAGTGCACTTATACTGGTGATTCAGTGTTGTTATACCAGTGACTTGGTATTAGTTACACCAGTGACATTGAGTACTTATAGCAGTGAAACAGTGTTAGTTATACCATTGACATTGTGTGGCTATAGTAGTGCCACATTGTTGTTACACCAGTGAAAATATGTGTGAGTCATACCACTTACACTGCGTGGTTATTGCAGTGCCAAATTGTAGTTATACTAGTAAAATTATGTGTAGGTACACCAGTAACATAGTGTAATTATACCAGTGACATTATGTGTGGTTACACTAGTGACATAGTGTAATTATACCCTTGCCATAGTGTAGTTGTACCAGTGACACTGTGTGGGGTTACACCACAGACTTAGCGTAATTATAACCGTGACATTATGTGAGGTTACATCGGGGACATGGCATGATTATGCCTGTGACATTCTGTAGTTATACCAGTGACACTGTGGTTACACTAGGGACTTAATGTAATTATACCCATAGCATTATATGTGGTTATACCTGGGATATAGCATGATTATACCAGTGACACTGTAGTTGTACCAGTGACACTAAGTGTGGTTACGCCCGGGACTTAGTGTATTACCTGGGAGATTATGTGTGGTTACATCAGTGACATAGCATAGTTATATTTATGGATTTTTCGGGAAGGTGAGAATGAATGTCTTGCTTTAAAAGAGACTTTTGCAAACCTCCTTTGTTTCTTTCTTATGACAAGCTGACAGTTGATTGGCTCACCCATAGAAGATGTATGTGGAACTCAATTTTTTATCTTCTCACCATTATTTGTTGTTCAAACTTGTGTATGATGTGTGTGTGTGTGTGTGTGTGTGTGTGTGTGTGTGTGTTTGCGCGTGCGTGCGTGTGTGTGCATGTGTGCGTGTGTGGGTTTTTTCTCCATAGAAACTCCAGTGAAAATCTGATTGGTTTACTGCAGATAAGGATGACCAATGAGAGTTCTGCTGCCCTATAGAGGTGTAACCTTAGGCAAAACCATAAGCATAAGCTAAGTCTGTTCTCTGCTGTCTGGGTGTTTTACTTTTTCTGTTGTTTTGTGTTACAGCAGAAGTATGAAGTATGGTGAAGTATGGTGTGGACTGTACTGTGATAATGCTGGGCCTTTCTCAAGGTGATAGTGGAGTTGCAGATTCAAATCCAATTCGTTCTTGAGCCTGGAGCCTAATTAAAATAAATGGCTTTTTTGTCATTGTAAATGTAACTTATATAATACTCTCACACGTTTGGATAGGTTTAGCCTCTTGCTCTCCCTTGAGGCAAGGTAACCTTTGCTTTTCTAGTGCAATTCAGACGCACTCCTTGAAGTTTCATCTGCCTTTAATTTTCGTATTTTATCATTCCATGGAGGTAAAACTGAATAAATGTCTAAACCTCCGCGGACGGCTATTTGTGAAGCGATCGTACATTTAGAGCACGCAATTATGCTGGCGGTTTGAAAGGAATGAAATGGTACACAGCATGGGACCTGCGGTAATTTACATAATATTAATTTCAGCTAATGCTTTTACGGATGTGTCTGTATCGATCCCCTCGCTTTTCAGGAGCTACCGCTGAAAATGAACCTTGCACTCAAAACTTTTCAAATACAATGCCCATTTTTCCCCTTTCCCCCTTCCAAAAATAATTCATACTTTGCCACTCTGTGCTTACAGAATGAGTCACCGTACTCTTGAAACAATGGTGCTTCTGTACCACAGACTGCTTAAGTTGACAGAAAGACTGACCATTAATCTATAAATGAATGACAGACCAACAAAATAATCAACATTTTGTCATAGATAAATAATAGTAATGAAGGCAGTGAGTTGATGGTGACTGATTCACTGACTGACTGGACGACTGACTGAATGAGTTTAATGGTTGGCAGACAGACTGACAATAAATTGAATAACCAGGTGGAAAAAGTACTTAAGTCACATTTTGGACGATTCAAGATCAGCATGGAAACGTGTATTTGTTTAGCCAAGGCTATAATTAAAGGTCTCAGTGATAAAAGTGCTTTAGTCACAAAACGTCCATTTTGAGAAAATGGGAAAAATCGACTTGGGTAGCTATAAAAGACATTTTCCCATCCTTACCTCGTGGTGCATAAAAATGTGACTTAAGCACTTTTAGCTCAAGGCTCTGCAATTGCTGAATGACTGTTGACGAAATCATTAGAAGTTTTTTGACAGTGGATTGATTTCTCCCATTTCTGAATGTACCTACCGGAATACTCACTCACAGCTGTGGGAGCTCTACCTACACTCGTTCTTTGATCACGTTAGCCTCCTGCATCCAAGTATCTCACTGCACATTACAGACACAAAACTTTCATATCCCGTTGGACAGAACTATTATAACTTTTACTGCCATTTCTTCCTCTGCTTGGCTCCCCTATATTTGTATGCAAGGTTTGAGCGGGCTTGACTTCCTCCAACGCGAGGTTCAAAGGTTAGCGGAGTCTGAGCGCGGGTGGCGGAGGCAGTCAAGCCTGAGACGGGTGAGCGTTTTGACGTGCGCTAGTCGCGGAGTTGACAGCATAGTGAAGGGCAGGGAACAGAGAACTGGCGTTTTGAGTGTGTGTGTGTGTGTGTGTGTGTGTGTGTGTGTTTTTTTTTTCCTCGGTAAATGGACCCACCGTCCCTATTATAGGTGACCTTGAAGCAGAGGTGGAGTGACTGGTGGGCGGGGAGTGGGGGAGAGGGTGGTTGGCTCGGCCGAGGGGCGGCAGGTAGACCGAGAGAACGACTGATGCGTGGGGTGGGGGGTGGGGGGGGTGTCGTGTTTATTTGTGAAAGGTCCTTGTCTCCACTCAACGTTTACTCTCTCTCTCTCTCTCTCTCTCTCTCTCTCTCTCTCCTGCCCTCCCATGGAGTTGGTATTCTTGCAGATGGCAGTATTGAGAGCTCACCTGGGCCTAATGGACTGCAGCCGCAGTGGGATTTCAAATGCCAGGGAGAGCCCTGCCTGTCATGTGAATTAAATTGAAGATGCGGCTTTTCCAGCCATGTGGGGCAGACTCGACGGCCAGTGTCTGAAAAAAAAAAAAAAAAAAAACCTGTTGAAAATCTGCATCAAATTTGCCGTACACTCTAAACATAAATTGTAATTCTTTGTGGTGAAAGCCGATAGAGATCACTGAAAAGACTATAGATGTGTCTTTTAAAATTATTCAAATTTTGCTGAATTTCTGGTGTGTAGTTTTCTCCCATCTTTTTCCAAGTGTTTTAGTGGTTATGTTTCGTACCTCCTGACCGCCAGGGCAGTCTCTGGTAGTGGATATATCTCTGTTGCGCAGCTACAGACCGAGAGTTGTATACCAAAAGTGTCACTCCGTGACGTGGCGTGTGATGGCAACGGGACTATATTAACCCACGTCACACGCAGTTCTTCCTATTATCTCTTCTCACGGAATCCGGACCTCGATTGAGTTTCAGTTGTTTATGCAGCCTGGAGACTTAAGTCGGAGCTACGAAGATATTCGTCCTCTACAGGCTGTTCTCATTGCAACTTGGAATTCTCTTTTACTGGTACTACTGTAATCTGCAGTGTTAACAGCAGCAGCAGCAGTCTCGCCTTGAGCCACGCTCGGTGACGACTACCTAATGCTACAACAAGCAAATGAGCAGCCTTGCCTTGAGCACCGCTCGGTAGACTGACTCTAGTCCAAGCACAAGTACGGCCACACTACCTGGAGCCCAGCTCGGTAAGTGTTAGCCCCTGCCCTATCCACAACCTTGCAGCACAGCCACGCCTGGAGCCCCACTCGGCAGGCTCGCGCACACACGATAAGCTACGGCAACCATTAGCGCCCGTACCTGGAGCTCAGCTGGGTAAGCTAACGCTATCACTCTTGCTCGCCTTCAGCGCTGCTCGGTGGCCAGACGAATACACATACGCTGACTGAATAAATTTAAAAAAAAAACGGTTACACGGGTGGGAATTGAAGACTGAGTATTGTTGATTGTCGCGTTTGTTGTTAGGTGATAGTTGCATCGAGTACATTCCGTTCAGTGCAGTTATAGGCGTATCGTTGCAATTATGCTTGATGCAGCGCACTGCACTCAGTGCCCCAACATGCTGGAATCTTATTATGGCCATACTCGTTGCCCATCCTGCCTCGGGGTAGAGCACCTGCGTGAAGCCCTCTTTAACCCCTGCATGAATTGTGCTATAATGACAGTGGCTCAGAGACAGTCCAGACTGGCAGGTATCGACACAGCATACGATGCATCATTGCCCGCAGCCACAAACCTCGAGAAAAAGGCTACTAAGCGCCATGCTGTGGGCGACACGGCTACGGCCAATAAAAAGAAGGTGTCATCATCTGTGCTGGCACAGCAGGTAAAATCGCTTTCATCTGACATGAAGCAGATTAAGTCTATGCTGTTGTCACTGAGCGGCGGGCCACTCCCTGATGCCTCACGTGCCTCATCTTCAGAAATGGATGATGAATCTGACGTACTCTCCACTGCAGCATCTAACGCTGTCTTCCAGCTTGACCCTGAGCATGCAGAAGGTTCAGCACTCTGTGAGCAGAAGGCGCCCCCTGGTGGCTTGGAATCAACTACTCGGTCACAGGACCTCAGGGATGGCTCCCCAGCATCTGACAGCACTGTAGGGGGCCCTACAGCCCCCTTACAGAGCACAATGAAGTTGGTCTTCGCTAAGTTGGCACTGGACACACCACCTGCACAGGCTGTAGAGCCTAGTGCCTTCTTTAAGAGAGCAACCGGTAGCAACAACTTCTCCATCCCGGTCTGCAAAGACTTTGTGGCCGAGTTCTCAGTAGCCTTTAGAGCTGAGGCACAGCAAACTCGGGTAAGTCCAGCTGTAAAGACACTGTCAGCCATGGCGGACGCCGGGAGCCATAGCTTGGCTAACATGCCAGCTATTGATCCATGCATTGCAGCATTGGTGGTTTCACCAGATGAGGCACTGCGTCCGGACCCGCGGTCCCCCAGCGCTGAGTGCAGACGTACGGACGAACTGTTCATTAAAGCTCACAACACAGCAGCAAGGGTGGGACGGCTGTCCAACGCCCTGGCACATCTCCTTCTTGCCCTACAGTCTTCATTATCAGGCACTAGCACTGAGGGGCCTCAAAGGGAACTTCTTAACGCCGCTCTTCAGACTATGGGTTACATAGCCCAGGATCACGGAAAGACTTGTAGCCACCTTGTGCGCTGACCGCCCGCCAGGTGTGGCTCGCACAAACCCCCCTTGCCTGAGGCATGCAGAGCCATGATTCGTGCACTGCCTCTCGTCCCGGGTTATGTCTTTGGACCCGCAGTAAAGGACGCCCTTGACCGCCGCGCCTCCATTTCTGAGTCACGCCAGCAGGAGAACGGGCACAGACCATTTCGCTCTCAGGCCCCAGCACCCCCGACTCCCCGTCTTGGCCTCCCTGGGCTCCCTCGGCCAACACCGCATTCAGCTCCCACGACCAACGGGGCAGACACCCTAACCAAGCACACAGGCGCCCTGCCCAGAATCATGCACAGCGCCCCATGTTTGATGCTAGACCACGGAAGGCCCAATGTTGACGGGCCCGGCGGTGGCGGGAAGGTTGTCACCTCAACAGCTATCGTTCTGGGAAGAGTCCGCAAAAGACCTGTGGGTTGTGCGGACAATGACCGTAGGTTACAGGCTGCAGTTTCGCCGCCAGCTACCCCTTACCTCTCAACCCAGGGTCACAATTGTTCGAGACCCGGGTCGAACATTAATCCTCTCCAAGGAGATAGCAACTCTCTTGGACAGAGGAGCAATAGAAACCGTTCACCCTCATGTTCACGAGGAGGGCTTTTATTCAATTTATTTCATTGTTCCAAAAAAAGACGGCGGCCAGAGGCCAATCCTCGACTTCCGTCAGTTGAACACGTTTCTAAAAGTTCTTCCATTTCGCATGCTTCACACTGCAGATGTTCTCAGCAGCGGTTGCGAAGGAGAGTGGTTCACACTGGTGGACTTAAAGGATGCCTACTTCCACATCCCGATAGCACCAGAACACAAAAAATTTCTTCGCTTTGCATTTCAAGGCAATGTCTACCAATTCAAGGTCCTCCCGTTTGGCCTGTCCCTGGCCCCATGGGTTTTTACCAGATGCATGCGGGCAGCCTTGTGTCCCCTCATGTCTCAGGGCCTAAAAATTTTACCTTATTTGGATGACTGGCTCGTGTGTTCCCCCACCAGCCAACAGGCTATCGGGGACACCAACAAACTCCTTGCTCACATTTAGGCTTTGGGCCTGACTGTGAACAAGGAAAAAAGCACACTGACTCCGTCACAGTCAGCAACATTCATTGGGATGAGACTGAACTCCCAGACGATGCTGGCTTCTCTACCCCTGGACAGAGCCCAGGCAATTCTTTCCTATATCTGTCACCTGAAGTTGGGATCCAGGGTGACTTATCTGACACTGCTTCAGCTCCAGGGCCTGTTAACTGCCGCAGCACAGGTAATTGCATTGGGGAAACTTCACACCAGACGCTTCCAGATGTGGGTAAGGAACTTAGGTTTGGACCCCTTGTGACACAGACGTGTGCCAGTACACATATCTCAAGAGTGCTTAGCAACTTTGTATCGATGGCAATCCATGGACTTCCTCCTCTCAGGGGTGGCCATGGGGCAGCTCCCATCACGAAGAGAGGTCATAACCACGGATGCGTCCAAGGCTGGCTGGGGTGCAGTCTGGCGCCACAGACGGGTGTGAGGGAAGTGGTCGACAGCAATGGCACAAGAACACATCAACTTATTCGAGCTTCTTGCGGTCTGGCTGGCACTGGAACATTTTCTGCCAGCGTTAGAGGGCCAGCATGTCCTGGTTCGGTCCGACAACCTCTCCACAGTCTTCCACGTGAACCATTATGGAGGCACCAGGTCACAAGCTCTGCAAGAGCTGTCACAGGAGATATGGATATGGGCCTACCCCAAGTTCCTCTCTCTAAGGGCGATACATCTGGCAGGGGCGGACAACAGCGTGGCAGACGCCTTGTCCCGGCATGCCCTGAACCCCAGCCACTGGAGGCTACACCCAGACGTGGTCCAACAGATCTGGAATCTGTTTGGCGAGGCGCCGGTGGACCTATTCACTTCCGCAGACACAACTCACTGCCATCTCTGGTTTTCGGAGCAGGGGCAGGACAGCCCACTGGGACAGGATGCTCTGGCCCACGACTGGCCGCGCACACTATTGTACGCCCTTTCCACTAATTCCTCTCATTCACTCTCTTCTGGACAGAGTCCAGAGGGAGAGACAAAATGTGCTCCTGGTGGCCCCTCGATAGCCATCACGGGTCTGGTTCCCCCTGCTGCTGTCCCTCCTTCAGGAGACAGCTTGGGAGCTCCCAGTTAGGAAAGACCTCCTGTCACAATTAGGGGGCGAGATATGGCACCCACGACCAGAGTTCCTCCAGCTGTGGCTATGGCCGCTGGAACCAACCAAGGACTAATATCTTGCACACCTGAAGTCAGTCATACAATATTGAATGCAAGGGCACCATCAACCCGTGCCATGTACGATGGCCGATGGAAAATCTTTCAAAAATGGTGTACAGACCATCACCTGGACCCGCTATCTTGTCCAGTGGAGTCAGTCCTAGAATTCCTCCAATCTCTTTTTGAGATGGGGAAGTCCCCTTCCACTTTGAAGGTGTATGTAACAGCACTCTCTAGTTACCGTGCTCCATTGATGGCTCATCTCTGGGTTCGCATCACCATATTGTCGCTTTTCTTAAGGGAGCACGAAGGTTGCGACCTCCTAGGGTGGCTAGGCCGCTACCCTGGGACCTCCCGACAGCCCTTGATTTTCTCTGTGGCCCTCCATTCGAACCCCTTGATCAGGTTTCACTGAAGTGGGTGTCGCTAAAATCGGCCTTCCTCCTTGCTATCTCAATGGCTAAGCGTGCCTGCGAGTTGCATGCATTATCTGTTAGCCCCTTGTGTCTCCACTGGGGCATAGACGAATCGAGTGTGAGGCTCAGACCTAATCCAACGTTCTTACCCAAAGTGCTCGCACCTGGGTTCATCAACCAGACCATTGAGCTGTCGGCCTACACGGACGGTAATGACTCCAGGCAAAATCTGCTGTGTCCCGTCAGAGCATTGAAACATTATGTATCTGCTACAGCGGAGATACGGCGCTCAGACCGTTTATCTGCTTCTCTGAGGCCAAACAGGGATTGCCTCTGTCTAAACAAAGACTTTCACATTGGTTCATCTAAGTGATAGCACTGGCCTACAAACACGCCGGCTGTACATTACAGGCACTTGTCACGGGGCATTCGCTCAGGGGTGTGGCAACATCCTGGGCAACACTGAAGGGTGTTCCCCTGTCTGATATTTGTGCAGCTGCCACATGGTCAACCCCATGTACTTTTAGTCGCTTTTACCATGTGAATGTAGCATCAGGCCGTAGCCTTGCCTCAGCTGTGTTATCCCCGATGGAATCAGATTTCTAGTAAGTCACTCCTCATGACATTGTGGTATGCTTCATCCACTACCAGAGACTGCCCTGGTGATCAGGAGGTACGAAACATAACACTAGTTACGGATGTAACTGTGGTTATGTGAGTAGTGGATGACTGCCAGGGCTCCTGGTCACTCGGAGTGGGCGAGAAGAGACCAGGTTCCTGAGGAAGAACAGCGTGCGACGTGGGTTAATATAGTCTCGTTGCCGTCACACGCCACGTCATGGAGTGACACTTTTGGTATACAGCTCTCGGTCTGTAGCTGCGCAACAGAGATATATCCAGTACCAGAGACTGCCCTGGCGGTCATCCACTACTCACATAACCACAGTTACATCCGTAACTAGCGTTTTTAGCAGCCATTTTGTCTTAACTTATCTTGAAGACTTGACAGTTAGTCTCTTATTGACCAATGGAAAAGTTAGTGGGTATTATTATTATTATTATTATTACTACTGTTTAGCGGCAAACCACCAATATTATGGAATCATTATTTCCGCCGCATCTATCACAAATTCTTCGTGTTAATGCGATAACTCAAGCCATATTAAACCATAAACCATATTATAGATCCTTTTGAAATTTTCTGTACCTTTAGATCTTATCAAAACTAGCCTGGAATCCATACTGATAAAGTGCTGGTCGCTCCCAACGGTCACTGACTTATCAGTCTGGCCTCAGTCGTATAGCCAGCGTTTAGCCATTACGTCACTAATTAAGTGAATGTATGAATATTCATGTTTTCTGCTCTTGGCGAGAACCACCAATCGAATATGAGTTAGCTGGCCAGCAATGGCATTCGTGAATGTTATTTGACATGAGCTTAAAAATTAGATAGTGGCTTGCTTGCGTTAACTCTTGGAGTGGTTGTTAGGTTTTGAACAGGATAATGTTTGGCTATATCTGCATTTTGTTTATTTCAGTGGGATTCCCCGGTATAATAAAGGCTAAATTAAATAATACTCAAATTACATTACGTATTTCACTGTAATTGGCATTAGCTATAGCTCGAAGGGCATGATTGCATCAGCTAGATTAAAGTGATACTCCACCCAAAAACTATAATTTGTATATCAATTAGTCACCAATAGATGTCTTGAACGGACAAAGTTGTTCGTCACCTGGCGCAACTTAATGGCCGCTGGAGAGTTTTGAAAAATTATCCAAATTCCTTTTTTGCTGGAAGCAAATGGGGTCCCGCAGTAGCAATGGGAAAACTCCACAAAACGTCCGTTGACAAACTTTCAAACCATCGTCCAACGCATCGTCCAGTATAATCCAAGTCAGCTTTGTCCACTCGTATCCTCAGAACTCTAGAAACGCGGTTATTTTTCCCTAAAAATAATAAAATACCACAGTTCTGCTTCAAGTAAGCTCGCGCATTCAACGGAAGTCCCGCCTCCCGGCTCATTCATTGCCCAGAGACTCTGCTGCCACTCAGATGAATACTCGCACAAACACGAGCCGGGAGGCGGGACTTCCGTTGAATGCAGAACTGTGGTATTTTTTCATTTATTTTTCAGTCTGTCTAAAGGGGGGATGTGGGCACCTTGCGACTGTGAGCGAATCACAGATCTCGCATGGATTTTGTGCGAATATATGAAAGTCAAACGCTGGCCTACCGACTGAGGCCAGACGTACAACTAAGTGACCGTTGGGAGCGACCAAAGCTTGATAAGGATGGATTCCAGGCTAATCAAAACAGAGAAGTGGACTGATTTTGGGCTTTGTATTATTTATAATAATAAATTAATTAACTAATTAATTTCCTGGAACACCTGAGTTCCATCATATTACCTGATATGTAAGCAATATAACTTTGAAGTTCCGCCATTTTATTTTCTCACTCATGATTTATTATTGCTGAATACAACCGCAAATATTTCAATAGATTAAGTAAAAAGTAAAGAAGTTAAAAGTATTACTGAGCACATGAAAAATAGTTAAGTGTATTTTTCATTATTCATGAGTAAATATTGGCAGTCTGAGCATATACACTATAAGATAAAATTGGTTTCAGTTTTTAAAAATTGAGTAAGTTAAAGGAATAAGTTAACAAGTTACATTTATTACTGGCCTTCTAAAAAAATAGTTAAGTTTATGTCCCAGTATTTATGAGTTCATATGGGCAGTTTGGGGATATCTAAAAATGGGTTCAGTTTATGATAAGTTAAAGGGGTACTGCAATGTTTGGACTAACATTTATTTTTTTTATTGGTGTCACTCTTATTGTCCATGCTGTCTGGTGCAATACTATAGCTAGGCTCTCGTTTCAGGAAGCTTTCGCTTGGGGGCTTTCGCTGATATACCCTTTGCTGTCGAGGGTGACAGCGTAGGCCTTGTTATTATTATTAATTCAGATTCAAGGCATTTTGCAGCGATTAGGGCATTGTGTATACAATATACAATATTGTGTATTGTGCTGACTTTGGGCAGTGCTTTCTCCCTGAGACGTCTCAGCGGTCGGCGTGGGGGAACTTGTCGTTGAAAAATACTTTCCTTTATTGCTGGAGATTTTTTTTTTGTGTGATTCAGTGTCCCTGCGGGTTGATTTTGTTGTGACAAAATGCCGTCTGGCCACACACTGACACGAGCTCTGTTTTAACACACCGGCCATCCACCGGGCTGATTTGGTGTGGGATTTGAGATCCGGCGGATGACCTCTGGTTGTGTTCTCGCTCTCTTGTTCTGCTGTTGTAGTTCAGTGACGCTGAAATGGGAAGGGGCTCGGGGAGCCTTTGAAAGGTTACAGCAGAAGACGAATGGGCTAACCTGTTTCTGTCATTAGCGCTTACACGCTGCAGCTAACGCGCGGGAGAAAGGAATGAGCCACGGTGAATCTGTGCTGGTGCTACAGATAGTTAAGCTGTGTGCGCGCGTGTGTGTGTGTGTGTGTTTGACTGCAGTGTATCTGTGTGATGTATGTGTGTGTGTCTCTGCACGGGCGTTAACCCTGTGTGTCCATGTATGCGTGTTTAATAATTTTAAAGTTTGTAGGACTGTAATGTATTATATTGGCCACTACTGTTTGTATGTGTTTGCATGCATTCACACATTATATTTTACAGGCCTAAAATACACTGTATGGGCACCTGAATGTACAAAGTATACTGGCCTGTTATGTATTATATAGAACTCTAGAGAATGTAGGTGTGTGAACACTTTACATATATGCACATGCAGATTGTATCAGCCACCAGTGGGTGTTTGTGCACACGTGGTATGGTACACCTGGTATTGCTTTGACCTATTATTTGATACACTGTGCATTTCTGTGGCCAAAGAAACAGATTTTTATGCCTGTGTTGGTCCATTCTGCTTTGGGACAGAAAAAAGGAGTTGCACTTAATTTGTATTTGTTATCTATACTATCACACCTCTCTTACATTCTGTGTCTGTTAGGGTGTGTTTTTTTTAAGGGCTGTTGACCTTTTTAATTCGTTTGATATCGTAGCTCATTAGACTGTGTGCCGACGTGTCTAAAAGGAGCTTGCAAGAGCAGCAAGTGTAGGGGATATTTCATTAGCCATTTCTCTGTGACCCATCCTACTGTGCTGCTAATTTGGCTCTTTAAAGGTTAAAGCACCGTTTTCATTGTTAATTTTGAGTTAATTCTCAGTTCTCAGTTCTAAGTATCTGTTGCTAAGCTTTGATAATAAACCTTTAATCTTAGAATTTTAATATGTTTATATATGGTTTCACATATTAACTGTGTGTGTAAACAAACATGCACAAACACATATGTATACATAAACAAAAAAATGTTAACATAAAACAAATGCAAATGCTTGCATACATGCACATGTATGCATACGGACATACATAAACGCACATGCAGTGAGTGTTTACGTGTGTATATGCAGGTGTACGTATGGCAAGCAGTTTTAACATTTAATCAGTAGCAGTGATAACAATTGTAGATATCAACAATTGCTTTTTGACCAGTGAGAATTCCAAGCCAACATATCTGCAATGTCATTTTGACTAATGGAAATTCTAATTAAAGATATCTACAACTCAGCTGTCACTGGTCAAAATGTTAATGCTTGATATCAACAATAACTTTCTTACTAGTGAAAATGTTCATTGTTGATATCTGCAACTCAATTATTATAAATCACCTTTCACCATTGAATTCCATTCAAATTTTATTTCAGGTATCTCCAACTCAGTTTTGACATGTTATAATTCCAAGTTGACATATCCATAATGTAATTTTGATTAGTTGCAGTTCTAATTAATGATATCTACAACTCCATTCTCACTATTCAAAATGTTAATTTTAGATCTCTACAATTCAATTCTTTCTAGTGCCCTGTTTCCCAAACTCGGTCCTGGGGACCCATTGTGTACGCAGGTTTTTTTGTTGCAGCCACAATTAGAATCCTGGAATTAGCAAGGTGATCATTTTCTCAATTATTTGCTTTTTGAGCAAGCGGGACATTTTACCCTCTTAAACCATGTTGATAGGAATGGTTATGCTTTTCATGATGTTTAGAAGCCCAATGTTCAGACTGAGTTCACTTTGTGATATTCCTAGTAAGTAAGCCAAGCTAATGGGGGCTATGTGTTAAGCTGATCAAATTAAAGAATGTGGTCAATCAGTAAGCTTCTCATTGGGTTTCTGAACATAGGTTTTTAAGTGATTCCAAATCTTTTTGTTTGTTTTGTTTTTTTTTTCCTTAAACCAAACAGAAAAAGAACACCGAATACATTTGACTCAAATTAGCTTTGTCTTGAATTCTTAAGTACTAAATAAATGGTTAGTTTAGCAACCACGTGTCCACAATTTCAACAATTAGAAACCAAATGATTCTTCAGTATTATAAGTGTCACAATTTCCCCTCTTTTTTAAGCAGTAAAAAGTAATTCGGAACATACTAGGCTATAATTTGAATAGCTTATGGAGCTTTTCTGGGCGTGTATAGCTATTTCTGACATATCATGGCATAAAAAGGTGAATAATCTCTATAATCATGAGTAAAACAATTGAAAAAATTTAAATTTATTAAAGTTATTAGATTGTAATTGTGGCTGGAGCAAAAACCAGCAGATACAGTAGGTTCTCAGGATCGAGTTTGGGAACCACTGCTCTAGTGGAAATATCAATTGTTGATCTCAACAATTCAATTCTTACTTGTAGCAATTTTCATTGTAGATATCTACCATTGTCCTTACATTACAGATATCTTATATGGAATACTAGATATCTAAAATTCAATTTCTGACTAGTCAAAATTTAATTACTGATATGTCTGTGTGGAATTATAAATTGTAAGAATGTAATTTCAGATATCTACAATTACATTTCAAATATCTACTACTGCATTTCAGATATCTGAAATGCCATTGTAAATATCTGAAATTACATTCTTACATGAAACAATTATACTTCAGATATCTATGATTCCCTTTGCAACTAGTCAGAATTGAATTGCAGATATCTAAAAAGGAATTTGCAATAGTGAAAAATACAGAACATAGCAAGGCGTTTTATTGGTGCATATTTAAAACTAATATGGTAATTAGGGGTACATATTCAAACCTAATATGGTAATTATGGCTACATATCCAAAACTAATATGGCAATTTGGTAACGTCTTACGGTGACGTAGATCACAATGAGGGTGACAACACCAGGAGAAAATGGAGCAGGAAGAAAATTCTAATATTGAGACTGTAGTTATTGCAGAGTGGTAACAATGATATTCAGAGGGAACATTGATGCCTCAATTGTCAACTTGGTTATGTGGGCATCTCGTTGCACATGCAGAATCATTTCTCTGGTCCCCAAGATGTTGGCTTTGTATTCATTTGTTGTCCCTGCAGAAAGTTGTTCAGCAATTCGCTCTATCTTGACTATCGAGGTGTCAATGGCAAATAGTTTCCTTCGAGCGCATACACCTTTTGTACATGCCCATTCAATAGTAAGACATTTTATGTCTGCTAATCAGTTTTGACTAATCGAAATGTAATTTCTACATGTTAGAAAATATTTGTTACATGTCAAAATTATGTTGCAGGTATCTTAAATGAACATTTTAACTAGTCAAAATGACATTTTCACATGTCAAAATGTAATTTGCACTTGTGAAAACTAAATTGCTACTAGTCAGCCTGACTGATTAAAATGTTAAAACGGCTTGCTATGGGGTACATGTTCGCGTGTGTGCATGAATACATGTGCCTTTGTGTATATGTATGTTTGTGTGTTTATATGTGAGTATGTGCACGTGTTTGCGTGAGCGCATCTTTCTGTTTGTGCGTTCGTATGCACGTGTGTGTGGCATTATGTTGTTGTATAGCACACAGAGGAGGTCTCCATTCAAAAGATTCAGCTGCACCCCAGTACCTCCCTCTGCCATTGACTCTCTGCCATCCTCGAGTCATGTGACCACTTAATACAGCTCCTAACCGACGTAGAGCCTCATTACCTACAGCTTTCAAGAGCTCCTGCTTGTGTCTGCAAATATGCCCATAGTACTTTAATTAGACCCAGGTCTCTCGCAATACCTACAATGGACTACTGTGAAATTCTACGACTTCTGAAGGCTAATTTAAACTTCACTTGCCAAACAGTGAAGTAAAAAAAGTTTGCCATCTTCCAAATCCATTTGGCACCAAACTAAAACGTTTCTACGACTGCGTCTAACTTCAAAGTGTCATCAAAATCGGCCACTTGGAGGTTGGCATGAAAACAGTGCATGCGGAAGATGGAATTAATGACCAAATAGGGATAATTCAGTCGGTCAAATTTCAATCAGTTCATCTGACTGGACTTTTAGGTTGTCCCATTGTGACCATGCCCCAGAAGTGCACAAAATGAATGTTTGGAAAACTGGAGGTTCTGGTCCAAAACCGGACATCTGGCTTTTAACGTGACTTCAGGTGTTTTCATCATCACTTTATTTCCCGGGAGCTTCTCCCATGTAATTACACTTACCTTCGTTGAGATTACCACATGGAGAACGCGGCAATTATGGCTAGATTTTTTCAGCAATCTTATGCATCCTCTCATAGTTTTAATTGGATGTTGCACCAGAGTATCTTAATATTAATAGGGAAAAAAGTAAACACTATGCTTGCTTTCTTGAAGTAAAGAGGCTCTACTGTGCTTATATTAAAAGCATACTCATGGTGTTTTATTTACATAATCACCCGAGCCTTTCCGTGGCCTCAGACTAATTTACCCAGAATTCCCTCATCAGGTAGGAGCACGCATCCCAGCAGCCACGCCTATAATTAAAAGTTATATTTACTGCTAATCACCTTATTGGGTGAAGTCGCTCCGGTGCGCCTCGCTTCGCCGTGAATCTCGCAGACTCCTCCCGGAGGTAAGCACGGCTGGCGGAGGGAAGAATCACGGGATTCTGAAGAGAGCCAGCATCCTTATTGTGATTTGCGCAGGTGGGAGGTGCTGCATTTATTCATAAATCATACCTGCGGTAATGATGCATTGAGACGTAGTCAGCAAAATTAAGCTTTTTAGCTCCCGCAGTGCAGCGCCGGGACGCCCCGATACTCATTAGTTTGTGTCAGACGCAGTGCAATAAAATGTCCGTTTCTCACACACTTTTAAGCAGCGCTTATTCGAATATGAACTTCAGCCGGCTATCAGGGGAGGGTGTTGTTTCGTACTTAAAGGTCTTTTGTCGCTCATAGACACATTTATGCTGAAGTTTATAAGACAGTAATATAATAACCTGCGCGTCCCTGCAGAAGCTGTTTTTGTTGTGGGTTTGAAACCACTGGTAATATTGAATAAACAGGTGGGAGATTTTCATCATTCTTTAGAGCTCCATTTAATCTGCTCACAAATAAATATACAATAATATATGGGGCTGCAGGATGTCTCACTCATTCAGGTGCCACACTGTAGTGCAGTAATGTTTTTGAATTTGGTTTTTTTTTTTATTAGTTTATTACTTTTTTTTTTTTTTTTTTTTTACATTCACCTTATAACAAACTTTACTTTGGTAAAGTTTTTTGGTAAACTTTGGTAACCGCAGTGGCCCAGGTTTAGCTGAGGCCTGGGCCCTTTGCGGCACATCAACCCCTCTCTGTCCCTTCCTTCCTGTCACTCTCTCTTCTGTACCTGTCCAGTGAAGCAAAAAGTGCCCAAAAGAATAATTTAAAAAAAAAAAAAAAAAGAAAACTTTTTTTTGGGGGGGGGGGCAAAAAGAATGCAATTACAGCATCTACTAACTGTAGGAGGGTCTGGGGCCATTACCCCGTGAAAAAGGAAAAACGTTAAACTGAAATTAAAAATTTATTTCTGTGATGAACTGCAGCTGAGCTAATTTAGGTTAAGACCCTCAGAAGGCTGCATTGAAAAAAGAAATGTTCTGTTTGCATTCAGATAGCAATTAAATTACAAGGGCTACTTGCCGAATGCAAGTTTGACCAAGTAGCTGCATGATACGTCCACCTGTGGCTGAGTGACTCTGGTATTCCAGCCATGCAGACATCGCTCTTACATGAGGCATGTTTAAGGAAACCACCGTCTCATTAAAGCACTTTTTTCCAAGTAATGTGTCCTCATTTTGAGAATATTTCTTCCCATTCGGAATTGGAAACACCGAATTTACAACAGGCAGAGCTAAAGTGGACATCATGCAAGACAAGATATTCTAGCCATGGTCAGGACTGATACCAGCCGGCAATAAAGCCTCTCACAGTTTGTCCAAATGGGTGCTTGGGATAACTAATTAAAATTGGCAGGGATAGGCTACCCGTATTTAAGTCGGAAGCAGGCAGGACAGAGCCAGAGGACAGTGCGCTTGGATTTTGAGGAGGACAAAAGTTTGTTGCCCCCGACACCGAGGCAGTGTCTTTGATCAGTGTCTGTAGATGTGCTGACTGGTGGCCATGACAGTGGGGGCAGCATGCACTGGGGTTGAAAGTGCCTGTTTTTTAATGAGCCACCTATCCATGCAGAACGATTTACGCAGCTAGTCAAATAAAACTAATTACCTTAGCCTTCTTTAAAATTAATTTATATTGACAAACCATTTCTATTCCAACAAATCTGCTATACCTAGCCTGAGCTGATCAGTTGGCTTGCTAATCACCAAACCAATAGCCACCAAGTGAGCTGGTAACTTACAAAAAACACGCAGCTTGCAAACTGTGCAAACTCAACTGTGAAGCTATTCAAGACTACTGATATAACTCATAAGAATCAGAGAAAATGATGACAGATAATCAAAGGTATTGGCAGAGTTAAATAAATTGCTGAGAACTGCAAGCTACAGACAGATTGCACTGCTCACGTTACCATGCGTGTACCACATGTGTGAAGATGTGTACCGCATGGTTTGGCGATAATGTAAAAGAGGAGCTCTGATTAAGCCCACCCACACCTTCAAATAGCCAATAGGAAGACATGCATTTTTTTTTTTTTTTTTTTTGTACAATGACACAATGAACAAAAAATTACTCTGACGGTGATTTATCCTGGGTTTTCATTGGATGGGCAGATGATTCCTCTGGGCGGGCAAGGCTTACTGTATATCTGCCCACCCAAGACTACCTGTAGGCTCGCCCTCATTTGTTAGCTTGCCGGAGCTAATGATGCAAAGATATTCAACAGACCAAGAAACAGCTGAATATCCAGTTTTTCTTATTGCTTGTTATCCTCTAAATTAGGAGGACTATTGCACAGAAATGGTTGTAATTCCAACTGGGAAAAATACCCTCAAATTAGAGCCAACCGTCTGCATGCGCCTCATTCTCAATGTTTCATTTCAAATCCAGTGCATCACTTTCCCTATTCTTTGGCAGTTAATTACATGGTTAGAGATGTACTGTAACTTACTGAGAAGTACATCCTAGCCTTTATGCATTTCAGCGTCTTTTGTGGGTTTGTAAACCCGTGCTCGTGTATGCATCGAAATATAATCTTTGAAATGAAATCTGCTGTGTCTCAGCTAGGACCCACAGCTCCCTGGTTTGAAAAGATAAGTCTGTTCATCTTGAATCAGAGGTGGCTGTCTTTTTTTTTGTCATTTCTTCTTTTAATTTGAAAGCCCTGTGGGCCCAGCTAACCGTTATTTTGTTGAATATAAAAGCATTATTTTGCATTTTACAAACCTTATAATTTTCATTGCTCCCGCCTCTCTGTTTAAATTTCATGACTGCATAATGACACACTGAAGTGGAACTGGATGAAATAGTAGTTCTTTGTTTTCTATCCCTTTCTCTCATTGTCTGTCTCTGTCTCTCTTTGTTCCTCCGTCTCCTTCTCTGTCATTTTATTTTTTCTTTCTCTAGCTCGCTACTTTGCATTCTCAATCTCTATCTCTTGTTGTTTCTCAGTGGCTCATTCTTTCTCTCTCTCTCTCTCTCTGTCTTGATTTCTCTTCCTCTTCCCTATACTGTAACAATCGCACTCTTCCTCTCTTTCCCTCTGTTTTAGTTTTATGAATGTAGGTGTGAGGTTGGTGATGATGTATTGTAGCGCACATCGTGCATGCGAATTGTCATGGCTGCCCCCAGGGGCTGATGGGAGGTGGCTGAATCTGATATTTTGACTCTCGTGGTCCGTGTTCATCCATAAAAGAAAAACCGCGTGTACCTCTGCTGTTCAGTGAGTCAATAAATTCATCCTAGTCTAATGCAAAAAGCTCATCACAGCTTTTGTTTGGAATAGTCATATTGTTTTTTTTATGTCATACAGATAGATTACAGCCTGCCTATATGCAAAAAGCCCAGGTGTCTCATCTCTCTCTCTACATCTGCAGGTCTTTTTATTACAAGCACAAAAAGGAAAGAAATAAGGTTTAATTGACAGTTCAGTGAAGTTTCAATTGTCACTTCCTGCGGAAGCGAGCGCTAGGTGTGACAGTTCTCCGAGCAACGTGTCGTTAATTGGACAGGCTGGAATGCGAGGTAGGTTTTCGCTGGAAACAATTAGCGAGAGTGCTAGTCTCAAATTAACCTGCAACGTTCAAGGTGTCTTTTCTCCAATCGCACCTGACAACACAGAAACACCTCCTGATTCATTTGTATTCACCGTGATCCACGCAACCTCGCAGCTATTGTTAACTGATATCCTTTCTTCGTGCTGGGTTGTGGATGTTTTTCCTCAATTTACTTGTGATGTTTATGATCCTCTGCTTCTGTAACTTTTTTCCCTGGCATTTTGACAAAATGTTCTCTCTTAGTTGATGATTTTTAGCTATGATCCGTGAGCTCACGTGCAAGACAAAAGAAAGATTCACGCTCATACGTACACACACACATACACTCATGCAATCATGTACACGCACACACACACACACACACATTTTGCACACTGCATCCAATTTAGCATTGCTTTTTGCTCTTTATTTGCTGCCATGACAACTGTTCATCTATTGCAATTGTTGTCTGTACTCACACACATGCACGTACCCGGGCGCGCGCACGCATGCACACACACATGGACATGGACAGACAGATCAAAATCGACACAAAGTACATATTCAGAACCAGAGAAAGACTATAGGGTAAACAGCTGTGCTTTCCAGATAGGGCAACAACCAAATTGCCTTACAATTAATCAGTGGTCTCTAATTGTATCTCCCCGATGACGATAGTCAGGAGATACTATGGTTTAGTTCCGGGGCTGCCACCGCTGCGCCGGCAGAGATTTTCTGTTCTGGGCTCTGGAAGCAATTGCAGGAATTTTTTCTAATTTTGCACAGGCGAAGATATTTATTGACAATGCTCAAGACCGATTTTCGGCAATTTTGGACGTCTAATATGGCTGCAGGCGGCCATTTTGTCCGAAATTTGGGGATTGGGGAGATACAGGACTGGGTTCCTGTGGCAACCAAGTTACCTAGTTCAAAGTCTTATTGTATGTATATACCACACCACACACGCACTCACACGCACACACACGCACATACATGCTCACTTTCACAGTTCTTAGTCATTTTCCTACAAAGCTATGCTGTACCCACTGTTTTATCCGGAGTTATAAAAGCTTTGAACAGTTCTCTCCTAAGATTCTGGGCGACTTGATTTAAGTCATCAGGGAATTGAGAGCATTACCAATCTGGGCACGATCGGACAAACTTATGCTACAGCCACTATATTATTTTCACATTCACACTCCTCATTCCGTTAAACATTTAACATTCAGCACTGGACATTTGAAAACCAAGGGTAGAACAGATACCTTTTGATGAACAGATCAGATGATGTATTAGCTGGCAGTTGATTAATTAATAATTTTTTTGCTCCCCATCACTCAATTTTCATCTGTCAATTTTGGCGAGATTGTAGGGTTGGGGGCAAGTCTTCCGAAGAGTGAGCTGGTGAGAAACAAGCTGTTAGACCTGGGCCGCTGAGAAGACCGAGTTCACATAAATATTATGAGCTGTTGGATGTCTGTGAAATGTAACCTAAAAACCTCCCGGCAGTGCTTTCAAACCTGTTCCAACCAAGTATGAACAATTGGGGGGAGGAGTTGTTACGCAGGATATTGGTCAAAAAATATAATTCTTTTTTTTTCCATCTTCTGGAACTGCCACCAGTAAACATGCACTGGACGCATTTCAAGTAAAATTTTCAGTTTTTTTTTTTTTTTTTTTTGTGGGGCCGAAACATATCTGGGTTGTTGGGCTAATTAGTAATTATGGGCTTTATGTTGATTATTTAAGCAGACTGTGAAATCATTGTGAATAGCAATCATTTTTTATGTTTAATTGCAGGAAGTCTGCTGATTGGGAATTGCCTTTATTACATTTGCATTTCGGCACAAAGTGGATGCTCTAAACCAAATTGACTTAGACTTTTGCACACAGTTTGCATCAACGTTGCTGTGCACAGTCATTTGCATATGATCCATTTATCCACCTACAAAAATGATCAGGGTCAGTGTTTTGTTAAAATGTGCCATGCTGCACCATAGTTGGTAATCAAGTCCACTGTTGGATTTGAAAGACATGCATGTCCAGTTAATTGGAGCCTGTAAATAGATTTGTAATTGCTATGCGTGTGTTAGTGATTGAATGGTATGTGCCCTGCAGTGGATTGCCATACTTTCTGAGAAACTTCAAATGCCCAAAAAAAGCATTACTTCTCCTGTCCACCAGGATTTCCATCTGAAACAGCTGGGGTAACCTCTTTTGCTGTGACATTATACGTTTCTGATGAGTGTGTCATTACCCTAACCTGTTTCTGTTGATTTTACAATCACCTCTGGTAACAGAAAGCAGAACAGTAAATAAAAATTCTGAAAAATAACGAAGGAAGTAGGCTAATATATAGACAGGTTGATGGCAGACCTACTCGTCAAAGGGTAAATTATTTGCAAAACTGGTGCGGGCACATTGCGGTTGGTTTAGAAGCAAGAGGGGGCACTGTTGGGAGATGTGAAGAAGTGGATTACACCCATAGACTGTATAAAAAGATGGACGAAGCAACTGTGAGGTCACCCATTGGTTTCAGCATACCATTTAAGAAGCCTCGATTTTGGCAATTTGAAAAGCACCATTTTGTCATTTTGAAACCGGATGTGATTCCTATTAGACGAGAGAGTGAATTGAAGATCCAGGGAGGAGCAAGGGGTGGATCTATGGGTGGATCTGATGAGGACCGGAGGATAGCCACGCCCCCAAAGCTTATCTGGCTTCATCCTTTATTCTAGTCTATTTAGGACCATTATTTACAAAAATGGACATCATGATATATCGCAGGAGACTTGAAACTTGCGATAGATACCTTAAAGTAATGTGGAAAATCATTTTTGAAATAATAAATCAGGTG
Source organism: Gymnothorax javanicus (assembly GCA_029692085.1). Lineage (NCBI taxonomy): Eukaryota > Metazoa > Chordata > Actinopteri > Anguilliformes > Muraenidae > Gymnothorax > Gymnothorax javanicus. The sequence goes on from CM056201.1 coordinate 85,004,859, forward strand.
GGAAAGTGGGGTAATTTTCTCATAGACTTGTGATACAGTCTTTCTGTAACCACCATGTGCCATGTTGCCATGTGCTGGCCATTAAATGGAATGCAATTTTAAGAGATTTCCGCACTGGCTTCGCTTTTCAAACCCGGGTGCTGCGTCCATCTTTTTATATGGTCTATGATTACGCCCACAAAAACCTTTGTCTTACAAAAAGCCATTTCAAGCTCTGTTTGCCAGTCAGGGGGGCTACTGCCACTACAGCCTGAGTTAGGGCTTTATGGATTTAATTCTAGAACAGCGAGTCTTTATGCTAAAATAGTGCCTTAACAGAACTCTGTTTCTAAGCCACGCGACAAGTCATATGGCCCTTTTTTTTTTTTTTTTTTTTTTTTTTTTTTTTTTTACTGCTTGGGGATTAGTGTTGCCTGAAAAATAAAATGCTTGTTTTTGGTTTTTCCACATCAAGAGCGCAAAAAATCGCCTCCACAAATGTGAGGATTATTATTGCTATTATAGTTTTTTTATTGTTATAATGGGGTGCAATAACTGTGGAAGATAGACCCAATGTTTAACAAGTCAGTTAATATATTTACTGCAATCAGGGTGCATAAACTAACAATGCATTAATCCTCCCCCCCCAGTCTTTTCAAATGGTTTCCATTAGCATAGTTTTTGTATTTCTTGTTGGCATTGCATGCTACGGCGGGTAATTTAATGCTGAAATCAGCAATGTAGTTCGAGTTTCTGGAGGGAGAACTGCCATGTTGATTGCCTGTCCCAGATTTCCTGTTCTCTCCGACGGAGACCCCAGACAGCGAGGGTTCAGTTGTGTACAAGACATCGTAAGCCAGTGCTTTTGGCTGTTGCCCTTGAACAAGAAGGATGGGAGGTTATCGTACCCCATTACTGGGGTGAGAGACTGCTGTTCAAACCTGCCAATGGCAGCTCCGTAAGGAGGTATTTCTTGAGGAGGTAAGGAGGTGGGGGGGTGGATTTTTGGCCTCAGTACCCCCTCCTTCTGAAAGGGAAGTCGTGAGCTGAGCCAGTGCCTTTCAGATACTGTGCAGTCTGTGAGCATGCGGACTGTTGCGATGCATAAACATTTTAATATAATTCCAAAGAGCGCTTGGAACGGGTGTAATCACTCAGCGCTTAATGGTTTGTGCTTTAACCTAATATTCGTTATTTAATTTACATTTTCATGGATAATGGAGGCAAAACCAAAGAAAAATCACATACTTACAGCCTGGGCTGCTTGCCTTTGTATACCGCTATCCAGCCCATTTCAAAGTATAAATTGATCACAGGAGGAGCATCGGGGGGGTGGGGTGTCTGTCCATTTCCAGGCATATACATTTGTACATCATGGGAGTATCGTCTCCCAGGTTTGGTTGTCTTTTCTCAGCTAGTATGTTTTTCCTCAGAGGGGAGTTGTTTTTATCTCAGCTATTGGCTGTTTTGGGGCTCAAACCTTGTATCCCCCCTTAGTATTTTTTTTTTTTTTTTTTTTTTTTCTGCAGGTACTTTGTAAAGGGTCTCTGTAAAAAGCACGGTAAAAATAAAATTGAATTGAATTCGCTGTACAACCTTTAGGGTTCAATCAGCTACTTTGACGAAGTACATCTGATCCCTGCTGGACTAAATGTGCTCCGTTAGAGTTGGACTTAAACTGGAAATTTTCCTGCTTTCGGAATGCGTCCAAGGACCCCCCTACCCCACCCACCCCCTCCAGCAAAATTATTATAAAAATAAAGAACTGTCTACCATGCCCAAAATGATTTTATTAATATAGCACTTTTCATGCAAATGTTTGTGACCCAAATAGTGATAAAAAAAAACAACGCAGAGAAATGCATAAAAAAGAGCAATAATGGAAGCAACAGAATGATTAAAGGCGATAAATGAGGAGAGAAGGCGAGGAATGAGGAGAAATAAAAGAAATGAAGCTTCGCCTGGAGCCGGGCTATTTCCCCCGCGACACAGCCTCAGCTGACCACAAACCCACGCGTCGGCAAAGTCCCAGAAATACCTCTAATTTGGAATGATAAAATGCAATAAAATCTGGCCTTGAAAGTTTCTTGAAAATCTAATGCCGGTTCTTTGGAGTATTTTAGTCCACTTGTACTTTTTACCCTTCGGAGAGGAAATAAAGTAGATGCAGGGATGGATGGTCGGAGGAGGGTGAGAGGGGTACCAAGAGAGGGGAAACTGATGGAGGAATGGAAAGACCAGAGACAGACTGAGAGACAGAAGCATCTTCAGACATTTTCACAATCATGACATTTTTATGTTTTTGAAACAAAACTTGTAACGTGGTTTAGGATGCAGATACTTTTCAACAGTGTTTGCTTTTTGCTGGCAGAAGATAGTGAGTCCTTACACAGTTTATTTTCTGGTGGTCTGCAGCACACGTTCGGAGTGTCATGGGTCCTTTCAATGTGTGGTATGGAGAAACTGAGTGGTGCTTGACTGTCTTTAAGAGTTTCTTTGGAGTCCTTGACAGTGTTGAAACTAACCATCGGATTTAATGAGACTTCAAAATTTGAGTCAGAATTTGGGGTCTTTCTGCTTTTGAGAGAATTTGCTCAAGAGTGTCTCCCTGGCTGGTTTCAGTATAGGTCAAAGAGAGCCCGTTCTCCATTCAAATCAATAGCAAATTTAATAGAAAAATATAAAGTCAATAATGTCCTCCCATGAGAATGTATACTCAATATCTGTCTAATTGCTATTTCTGAGTGGCCGGTAGTCACATATTGTGCGATCATCTCCATGTGCGCTGATTTGTTAAACTACACTGCCATATGGACTATGGAAAAAGGCTCCGTGGATGAGTCACGTGCAGCTTGCGTCACTGCATCTATCGCGCTTCATGGACAACTTTGACTTGGCTGTTGCACATGAAAAGAAATTATTTCCTTCTAACTCAAGGGAAGTCAATCCTGCAAAATGGCAAAATATTATTTTTACTCAATGTCTGATAATCTCACGGTCATAATCCCGACTCCTTTGTTGTTTGTTTATTCATTTTTTCTTCCTGTTTCAGGGAAACGATGGCTTGGGAGAAAATATCTCCGTGAATCATATCTTGTTTTTTTTTTTTTTTTTTTTTCCCTGCCTTGAGTCTAGGATAGACTCCTCGGTCTTTCTCTCGAAGGCAGAATCGGATTGGTGCCCTATCGCACAGGCTTTTGGAAACTATATTTGAGCGTCGCTGAGCCATAATAAATCAAAGGTGCGTGGCCTACCAAAGACGCGGTTGATGTGACAGTTATATAAGTCTCGCCCAGGCCTCGGAAAGGCGCTCGGCGGAAATGGAACTGTCTAGAACATGAAATAAGTTGACGGTCACATTGCATTGAGTGCTGCTGCCCCTTCATGTCATTACCATATGAGGAATGAAAATGCATTTCTGACGGCTGGGGTATTTTCCCTGTGTTTGCAACAAGCGATTTTTCTCTCCTGGTCAGTAACCTGCACAGTGCCAGGCTTGAGGGGACGCTTTTAAAAATGACAATATCTGAGCTGTCGCTAGTGCATGTTGGGACTTCGAACAGCTACGGTTTAGGGGGTCGGCTACGGCAACAGGAATTATGATGTCTTGACTTTGTGGCTGCAGAAAACAAATTACTAACCAACAATGATAGCCGGTAAAATGGAGAAAAGAATGATTAAATTAGCCAGTCTTTCACAAAAAAACTACTTTGAATTCATTATCTATTGTCATAATCTATTGTGGGACTAGCTTTACTAAAAAAAAAAACACATGATGAGGGAAAATGCACCCACTTAAACTATATGCATTGGAAACTACGGCCATACCCTGCTGTAGTTGTTTCCATCGAAGACTGGCAGGCTATGACAGCGGAGGGAGGCAAAATAAGTTTGGAATGGCGTAGATTTCTTTCCGGTTGCAATTGTTGTTTGCGTAACAATCACTGCCTCAAGTCTGTCTTTACCTCTCCGGAGCTCAAATCTTTGTGAGGGGACCACAACTGGAGGGGACCTTAAACATTCCTGTAGGAATTACGGCCCGTTGTAATTTTCTATTGGGAGGATGTAGATCTTCTGGAGCTGCTATGAAAGGATGTGCAAACAATGACACAAAGAGCGCTGCCGGGTTAGCTCACTCAGTTAAGGCACCGCAATTGCGATGCAGTAGTGACTACTATGGCACGGGTTTGATCCCCGGTCGGACCAACTGGCAGTGGTCGGCAGCTTTTTCAGAACAGCGCACGACTGGCTAAAGCGCTGTGGGAATGCAAATTGGGAAGGGACTGCTGGGAAGGGAAATTGAAAATGATTGCCTTGTTCGTTGCTCCAGCGCCTCCTGTTGGCCAGCTGGGCGCTCGTCAGTGAGATTCTGAGCTTGCTCATGATCGGGTATCCTCCCCCCTCGTGCTGACATTGCGATAGTTTCGACCGATGAGTGTAAAGATGCAGGGGCTGACAGGCGCGTGCTTCGGAGGAGAGCCGCGAACTGTCTCTCACTCCTGAGCTGGCAATAGGGGGTTGTATACTAGCAAGTCTTGTACATAGTTCTTGGATTTGGCATTCCAAATTTGGGTGGGATTGGAGATGCCAAATTTATTTAAAAAAAAAAAAATGTCAAAGTCTGACGCTTCCAGTACAACCAGAGTCTATTTTAACACCTATGTCAATGATGTTTACACATTAGGCCATAGATTAGCAAAGGGCGTGCATAACATGCAAAATTAACATTGCAGATATACGGCCGACAAATTTAAATCCAATGTGATTTACAGTTGATTTGAGGAAGCGGGGGTCCCACTCCAGCAATGAAGGTTCAAGAGCCTAACAGCTGGGCTGATTTGATTGTTTAATTTCTTGCTGGGGCTTGAGCCACCATCCTTCCTGGTCCTCGTTGTCATCTAAATGGAGTTTCACTATGTATATATATAGACACTTGCATGTAATCTTTCTTTACCTTTCTTATTTCTTTGGCATACTCCCTTTTCTTCCTGCGAGACGCAGATGATTGGCATCATAGTCGTTCTATACAACAATGCATTAGCTTGGTTGAAATTTCTTTGGATTTTAGTATATGCCATTTTGTCAACAAACTAATGCTGTGTTTTAAATACTGGTCCTCTTGAGAACAATGAAAGAAAGTAAATGCACTGAGCATTACTGCGAGTTACAGTTTGGTTTGAAGCCAGCACAGCCTACGTTCTTCAGGTCATGACACGGGGAACTTGAGGAACATCAGTTTGATGGAATGAAACTTTCCCTTTTTTAATTAATGTCCTATCTGCACATCCAAAAGCTGCACATTGTGGTTGTGCCAACTCAGGTCTTCTTTTCAAAGTTTGATGGAAGTAAAAATAAAACAACACGTCTTTGCCGTTCAATCACATCCGATTTACGCCGCTTGTCATTCTCATGGAACCCAACTCACGTCATACTTGAAATGGTCTAGGACTTTTATGATAATCTAAAGCTATTATACAGTTGCACACGAGGAAATGGTCCAAAAACGACCTTGGCACTTTTTACTGTTGATTTATTCAGAGAGAAAAAAATCATAAAAGATCATTTTTGCAAACTTTGAAAGGCAGAAAGTCTGCTCTTGGCATTTCAGTGCAAATGTAATATCATTTGCCTACTCCTTTCGGGAGCAGCACATAAGGATTCTTAATTACGTATATCAATAACTGCAGCCTATACACATGGTGCATTACATCCTAGCAGTGGAGCAGAAAGTCGAATTACAATGAGAAACCATATGACAAATGGCATATGCCTATTTTTAGATGAGGGACTGCTTATACAAAGATGAAGAAATTCATTTTTATTTTTGGTAAAACTTTTGCCTTCATCTGAAGGCTGTGTCTCCTTAAAAACCTCAGATCCTGTTCGATTAATAATGGAAGTTCGAGCAGCAGTAAACATATTGGCTACCTGTGGTCCGCACTGTGTCGTATTTAATGTTCTTATTATGAAATATAAGCGGCCTTGTTATAGGCTCAGAATGTGCCGCTATTGCGCGCCTTATCGAGCCCTCCCGTGGGATAAAATCCACAGCTGCGAAATGCCAGCCACGTGTTTTATCTCTATCGATTTAAACCCCCCTCTCGCACAATTAGGCCACTCCATACAGGCCACACGGAGCCGAGACTGGCTCGCTCCGGGAGATCAGATTGGAGGGATTGGCGTTTCGACCGCGGTGTTTCCGCGGCGCGCTGGCGGTTATCCGCGGATTTCTCGCGCCCGAGCTCTGCCTGGAAATAATGTTGTGTCCTGGGTTTGTTAAGTTCGCCACCTGCACAGGTTCCCTAATAGCCCGCCGTGGAGTGGAACACGGTCCATTGTACCGATGTGTCAAAGTGCATCAGTCAGGTAAATGGAGCTTTGATGTAGAGGGAGAGAGAGCACATTATCCTCTCACCGTGACCTTGTTGCAAGAGAGAACAAATGGCCCTAGTTTAATTTTTTCATTCTTGTTCTTTCCATTGAGCTTACAGGTCAGTTAAGGCTTTTGGAATTATTATTATTATTATTATTATTATTATTATTATTATTATTATTATTATTATAGTTGTTCTTGTCGTAATTTTTCTAAACAGTAGTAGTAGCAACAGTATCAGTTTTGTAGTAGCAGTAGATTTAGTAGCAGTGACTACCAGCACAGCTACAAGACATGAAATATCATCTTTATGCATATTATACACGTGTATTTCGATTGCCTTTACCTCGGGTTGTTTAAATGGCTTGCATGACAAATGTTTCTTTGGGGCTGCATTTACCCTGCTGTTCACGTTTAAGTGGCCTCCGCTGAGGATATAAGCAACGTCACCCTCGATTTGGGGGCAACACTGACCCATGGGATTTTTTTTTTTTGTACTGCTGGTTCGCACAGGAGCTGAGTTTGTACTTTCTACAAAGACGTACCGCACTGTACCTCCAAGTTACTGCTGCAAGCCATGATGGGTCACGATAATGCAATATTCCCTCAGGATTGAGTTAAATACGTCAGTGGCAATGCACTTTTCCGCCATTAATGCTATTATCAGTGCTGTTCTTTTTCTTGCTTTTCGTGCTGTGAATCAGGGGGCAATTGAGTGTGAGAACATTGTTTCATTTTTTATTTATTTATTTTCTTGCAAATGTACTGAAAAAAAAAAGTGCACATGCTTGGGCTGCACGGCTTTGTGTGTGTGTGTGTGTGTGTGTGTGTGTGCGCGTGTGGGTGTACGTTTGTGTGCAAGAGTGCGTATTGTGTGTGATGTGCTGGGTTAGAGCTTGCAATTTTTACGCAGCCCAAAAAAGCCCAACCAGCACTAAATGGTATGGGTTGGGTCAATTTGGGCCCAATTATATAATTTACAGTTCAGCTCAAGTCGGGTCATGCCGACACTCAGACTCCAATGCATACATTGTTAAAACTGTTTCAGTCTGTAAAATGCATAGGCTGCAACAGTAATTGGGCTAATTAATAACATATTTAACTGGGGTGATGGAGCATTATATACAGCTCTTGTGTTAATGTTACAATCTTTATTTATTTCCACAGGGATCTCATTGCTTCACTGTAATTTGTAAATTATGTAAAACAAATTGTCTTTAAGATATCCATTTGCATTATTTTCCTCAGAAGGCTGACACAAAGCAACCTATAATGCAGGACACAATATGCCATGTCCTGGGCTGGTACAGCCTGTTCTTGCACTGGTGAATGCAGACATCTATTCTCTGAGATGAAGCATGATATCTCTTTTCATTACAAAGCATTTTTTCCATTTTTTACGTCCAGTGAATCTTGCACTGAGGAAAAAGACCAAATTTGTTCCAGAACTGCCACAAAGAGCAAAAAAGAGGTGGAAGTGTATAGCTGCAATTTTTTTTTTTTCCTGTGCCAACTCTTCAATAATCCACATCCATTCTTTGTTTCCTAGTTTCGTTTAAAAAAAAAAAAATAATTTCTGTGTTTTTTATCATTAGAAGCAGTGACATTTTCTGACTTTCTCTCCTCTTGTTGTGGATAATGGAGTCTCTTTTGATGCTTGGTTCTGTATTTTTTTTTTTTTTGTCAGCCAAACTAAGCGCGACCTCTGCACTGAATAAGGATTAGACCCAACTAACAAAATCTAAAATAAAAGTTGCATTATCACATTCCCTGAAAGAATAGAGTAACAAAACAGTCAGTGTTCTATAACTCCCTTTCAGTTGCTAGCAGGTGATGGGAATGACAACAATGGAATTTTTAGCAAAGAGCATTCTAATTTCATATTTGGGATGTCACACCAGGAAATAGTTCCATTTACTTTGTGCTTTAAGTGGGAAGAAAATGCGCTCCCCTGTCATGCATCTCACTGGTCCCCCTCCATCCTCACTTAACGACGCGGTTGCTCTGTGATATTGCACGCCATCTGCAAGAGGAGCTCATCTGTTGTGGAAGAGAGCTCTCCCTTCTATGGCACTTTAATCAAAAAGGGAGAAATCGATCCGTTTATCAAAACCATCAGTCCATCATGAAATGACATCCTTCCCTGATAATCAGTCCCTATTGCTCAATCAAACATTCTGTCAATAGGTCACGTCCTTCAGGACGGAGAATGGCTTTAGCGGCTTTACAATTACTTGTACCTGCAATCGGGGAAACGTGGCTATTGTTTGCCTTATTCCATGCAAATCCAACTCAATAGTATTTGTACAGCAATGCAAATTTAAAGGACTATGTTTCCTGTGAATGTGACTCCATATGGATAAAAATACATACAAATTAAACGGCGGACTGTTAGTTTTAATTTGATTTTACTTTAAAGCTATCAATGTAGGGATCTAGCAGAAATTACGGCCATTTAGAAATTGTTATCTTGAACTTAGAATAGTGATGGACATCTCTGTAAAATGGCTTTTTTGTTACCTTAATTTAACCCGGGAAAGGTCAATTGAGATTATGTTTATCTTTTTCAAGGACACCCTGGAAGAAATACCAGACAAAACAGTTGCTAATGAGGAGAGATGGACGGATACAGGAGTAAAGCCCCTGGAGCAGTTTTGGGGTTAAGGGCCTTGCTCAAGGGCCCGACTGTGGAATTCTTCCCAACTTCATCTCTTCAGATGTTGGTCAGAATCTCAAGTCCTACTAGGGGCTCAAACCAGCAACTATTTACTTCCTTATCAAGCAACCTATCACAAGACTTCCCTGCCGCTTTGTAGTTGCACAAAAAGTAAACTTACTTTTCCCTTTATAGAACAGTCTATCTCAGCTTAATCCAGAGACGGCATGCCAGCTCTCCTTGAGGAAGCTTTGTTTGCGTACCCTGATTGGATCTTGGATCCCTAGTAACGTCAGCTGCAGACGAATATCCTTGAAAACGTGACAAATGTTCCCGCAGATTCCCGTGCATCTGTGTTCTATTTATTCTACATAAATTTATCTTTTTTTTCTGGATTATTTTATTGTTTTTTTGACATTACATTTTCTCCTTCCATTGCAACATCTGGCATTTGCAAGCAAGAAGCTTTACCCCACTAGTATCTGGGGTACATGGTGAAGTACATGCGGTGATATTTCGTGGAGAGATACAAGCATGTAAAGGGTTTCTGTGGAGCGTTCCATGTTGTGTATGTTTGTGATTGCACAGATAAGTGGAGTGTGATTGCGGCTCGGCTTTGCTGTAAACTGAATTAGCTGGTTTTGAGCCTGCAGAATTAATAACCTTGGAAGCACGATGTTTATCACCATTGATGTTCACAACACCATGGCCATGTGACTAGCGGCGTGACCAATTACGGGGTCCTTTATTCTAATAGTGCGTAGTATTTGTCCATGCTTGGGCATTTGATCAGGTGCACAAGCATGAAGGCTGTTGCTTGATGCAAATGAAGAACTGGATTCATGGCTTTTGCTGCCATCAATCGCAATATATCCATTAACGGGAGAACACTGGATGCAAGACCAAGTGAAAACCTAGTTTGGACTGTGTTCACGGCTGTTTGTTTTTAAAGAGCTGGGGCCGATGGGGAAGCTCCAACACTCGACTAACCAATGATGTAACTTCATCACTCACGACTGACCAATGCTGGAACTTCATAACTCACTCTTTCACACACAGACTATAGTGTTTATGGGGCTGGCCTGCACTTTGTGGTGTTTCAAACAAAAAAAATTCTGGGCATTTAGTCATTTCAACTTGTTTTAAATTACCTAGTGGATTGTCATGTAAATACTATTATCTTTGCAACAACAAAGAGGATTTGAAGTTGGCCCGACATTTGTTGGCTTGACAACTTAAAATGTGTTGAAAAAACAAAAGATGTAACCATTTTCTCCCCCTCGTCCTGGATTTATTCTGTATAAATGCGCGGAATGGCCTGGACTGGAGGTGCATATATGTAGAGGATTGATTGACAGCAGGGTAGTCTTGAAGTCAATTCAATTGTAGAGCCTGGGACTCTTGGATTCTGAGTCTTGGTTCTGAGGAGATGAAGTTTGGAAGCATGTAACCCCAAAAACTGCTCCCTGGGGGTTTACCTCTATTTGTCTCTCACACACTGTCTACTGAACAATGATCTATCTGGTCTTTTTCCAAGAGCAATCTTGGAGCGAGAGGAAGATGTTCTTTGGACTGCTTGTGGGGGTGTCTGATTAGGTAGGCAAAGATAAAATTTGTTGACCACGAGATGGAAAACTTAGGAACTTCTGAGGTCTCCAGTTTAAATTGTGGATGTGCCTTGGATACCCAGAATACAGTGTGCCGAGGCTCTTTTTCAGACTTGAGAAGTGTAGGAGCAGACTTATGTCCTCGAATTACTGCTTCTAAATTTCCACATTGACTTTTCGGGGCATGTGCTCCTAAAACAGGGGCACTCAAGAGCCCTGTGGTGCATATTGCAAAGTGCAAACGGTACTCACTGTACTCTGACCAATAAAGCAGGGAATGGTGTTCCTCCTTCAGGGTCAAAAATTTGTCTGTATTTTAATGTCACCCTCATTATATGCCTGTACAGGGAGTATTCTCAAACAGGCACTCTGGGTCATTTACACGAAGGATATCTCAAAATTGCGGAGGAAATGCACCGTGTGACTTCTGCGCTTAAAATAAAATTAAGCTAATGAAAGTCAAGAGATGCCACAGCAGTCTCATCGGCCCTCCTCTGATGTTTTGAATGAAGTCAGAACCGAGCTCTGTGCCAGGTAAACAAGAAACAAGGTCTCCGATGATGTAGAGACCTGTTTTTCTAAATTAGACTCAGCATATTGCTCCCTGATTCCACAATATCATTATTAACCTGCTTTCTGTTATTTTTCCCAACCCCAGTTGGTGTTAATGAGAACTTTGCTTTAAAAATGTATTAAGGCTCAGAGACTCAGACTGTTGCGAGAAGCGGTAAAGCTGAAATGACTATGCCAAATAATAATGTGAAGTTTCAAAAGCACAGAATTCAATACAATAAGAGTTTCGCCTTTGCTTGGAAACACTTTAGCGAACTAGAGAAGTACGTATGTTGTGCTCTCAGAGGAAGAGAGGCAGAATGGAGATATAACGCTGAAAAACTTTTGTTCGCCTGCATTTAGTCCTTAGTTATGGAAAGATAGTAAAAGGAAAGTGTTCATTCAAGTGTACAATATCAATTCACAACTGACAGGCATAGTGTAGAGGTAATGGATTGCTTTCTGTCAACACTTTTTCATAATTCTATCGGCATCAGATGTATACGCTTGGCCAGGCCACAACACTGCAGAGCGGTTTCAGTTCAGCTAGTAGGAAACTAAGGATATAATATCTTTGTGGCAACTTTCAATATGCAGGGCTTATGTTAGGCTTTGTTGCACAGTCCTTTCAAAGGATTAAACCTTAGGAGAGTCGGTGCACAAGCACAGTATATTCTCATCAGCATTAAAATGCTTTGTTAATAATATTATAATCACATGCATTAATGGTTAAAAATAAACCTTGTTGCACTGCGTGGCACAGGTGAGCAGTGTTCAGGTGCTTTCTAATCCAGGCCATATATAGGGCAAATTCCACCCCCTCCTCACTGCCATAATGTCTGGACAAAAGTAATTTTTCATTTTTTTCTTAATGTGAAGCGCCCACCTCCTCCAATGAAAAGGTTACACATGAGGTAGTAAATCAAAGCCAGCCGGCCTGTAGAAAATACATTCCTTCCAGCTCAATTGATTGCCTTTTTCCTTTTTTTTCTCCCCCCCCCTTAAGGTCAGATAACAGGTTGGTGGACTTTGTGCGGCCTGTAAACGTTCAATCCCATCACCCTTAGGGTGTGAGACCGCCTAGATACGGGGGAGGTGACCCCTTGAATAGAGGAGGGCTGGAAGACGATGTACTGAAGGAAGAAAGCGCCATTATAAACTCGGAAATGGATGCAAATCCAGTGCCCCTGAGAGGAAGAAATCCCAGAATGCTCAGCACATTGATTCAGGTTAATTTAGGTTTGATTCAGGATTCCGTTTGATGGGTAGAAGCAAATTGGCAATAAATGGTGCCCCCTACCCACCCTCACACGCATTATAGGGCCGTAGATTTCATGTTCTAAATAGCACCATGTGCTGATGCTGACTTTTCGATTGTGGTCCTCTCACGGCCGTGATATTTCGGGGCGGCAGGAAATGGGGTCTCATTGAGGATAAAAGGGGATGGAAGTGAATCGGCAAATCAGAAAGCTACACCCTTCCCACCTACGATCCCCCCTCAACTCTGTAATCATGGATGAGAGTTAGCCGCTAGCCCCAAGGTTCTGCAGAATGAAAGAGGCAGTTGAGGCCAGTTCCAGTGGTCACTCTGAGAGCTTTATGTGCAGGCCTGAGACAGCAGCGGGGTCCCCAAACTAACACCTCCCCGCCCCCCATCGAAATCTCTTATCAATTAAGTGAGATTTCAAGCAGGTGCCATGCATTATCATAAGTGGGTAACAGAGCCAGGGGTGGGGGTTTTCAGTGCATTTGTGGGGGTCGTGAAGGCTTGGCGTATCTTGTGTGTGTGTGTGTGTGTGTTTTTGCGTGTGTGTGGGGGGGTGGAGTGGTACCTGTGTGTTGCTCTGGTTCTGTTCTACAGAACCCTCCCTTACGTTATGCCTGGGTGTGTCCCTGCATTGTTCCATCCAGCCATTATTCATGGCTTCAACTGGCTGCTTCTCTTGTTATAAACCTCCTCTCCCCCAACCCCCCCCGCTTCCCATCGCCCCAGGAGGACCGTAAAGCACTTTAATGCCGTCTGCTCCTCGTGAAGTCCCTGCTGACTGTTGATAAGTTATCCCAGAGACAAAGTGCTTGTTCAGTCACAACAGGATGGACGGAATTTGCATCTGAGGGGAAAGGCTTGCCATGTACTCTAAAGATGGAGACTGAGACTTGGAGTTCTTTTGCGGTCATTCAGTGCAGTTCATTGGACTGATATCAGGAGCTGTTGCCTTTAAATACTGTCACCCTCATATTCGCACTGGGAGGCATTGACTGGGCGGATTAATTGGCTGTCCTATCAGATGTACCTGAAAGGTGCCTTGCGGTGTGTCGCCGGGCAGATTGATGCCCTTGGAGATTGCACTGAGATCACAATCTGAGCTCCACATCTTTCAAATGACTTAAAAAAAGAAAAAAGCTCTGACATGCTTAACTTTGCATCTGTGTCAGATAATAGCATTTTGCTTTTGCTTTAAATTTTGCCTCAAAATTAAATGCCTCATTTAAAATCTTCTTTATCTTTTCCAACACAGTTCAGTGATCTCCAAGATTAATGTACAAAGTTTGATTAAAGACGAGAAACGCATGTCAATGTTGAATATCAAGTGGATGTAGGTGAATCTGCGACACTTCATTGCAAGTGGACAAAGGGCGACCAGCCATAAAAGCACCTTTACTTATAAGAATAATGTCAGAATAAGTAAGTGAACATTACAGTTAATCCTTGATACCATTTTGACAATTATAGATTCAGTGGCAGGTTTTCTGAAGTCTAGCACCTCATCCATAATTTTAGGCTCATAATTGTCTACCATTTTGGCTCTGAATGACATTTATATGACTCAATTTCACACAGGGCTGAAGCCAGGTGCCCTCAGATAAGGAAAAGGCTCGTGTACTCTCCAAAAAAAAAAAAAGGTTCTTTGACTTGCTTCCATAGAAGAACCCTTATTGGTTATTTTTGGAGCAATATATCGCAGGTGTGCAAAGAGAGAAAGCCACAGGATTGGACCATTTTGCCCAAAAAAGGACCACTGAACTGGACCACAGGAACTATCAGTTTTGGAACTGTTTTTGTTGTAGCATTGGCTTGTGCTTCAGAAATTAGGAAATGCCCCCTGTAGAGCATAAATGGAAGGAGACCTAATCAGACTGCATCTGCTTGTTCTAAGTCTGTCAGCCCGGAAAACAATTTCACTTATGAGCTGCCCCTTGAAAACATAATATGATTTCAGCTCTGTTAGGGACTTCATACCAATTTTTGCCAAAGCCTCTTCAAACTAAACCTCCAAAATTGTTGCAAAACTAGCCACAATCTGCAAATTTTGCTGCCGCAAATTTTCCTCTTTGCTGTCTAATGTGTTTGCAGTTCTTTCCAGCATGTTTAATGAAGATTTTAAGCTTCATAATTATACTAGTATTAATAATCTCTCGTAATCGTAGCACGGTTCACTAATCTAGACTGTGTTCCTCTTAAATTTGCTGACAGCTTGTTAAAAACATGAATCTGATCGGGCGTTGTCGAAAACGCAGGTTGTAGTTGTGGAGGGATTAGTCATTTGCCAGCGGAACTGGAAATTAGGGGGAAAAATCATACGGTGAGTTTTATGCTACTGTTGTTGAAGTGCTGCAGTTTGTACTTCGATGTAGCGGGCCTAGTGTCAACACTCCACTGCATTTTCTCCTTTTACCTCTATTTCGCTTGGGGAGGCTCTGTCGTTAGCCTTGCTAATGAATTTGGCCGATAGATTTGGTGATGGATGGGTCTGTGAGCGGCTAGGAAAGGAGCACTTACAGTAACTGGATTAGGCCGTGACTTTTGCATGACCTGTTTCTTCGACTGCTGTGCCCCAACGAAAGCTATTTACTGTGTAAGAGCTTAACGCGTGTTTTTATTTGTTTTTCCCCATCACACTGGAATTTTAATGGCCTGTTTTGCAAGCACACTTACAAGCAGGCACACACATACTCATGCAGTTACACATATAGGCTGCTTGTGAGTGTTTATGTGAGTGTGTAAAGCACCTATCAGCATCAGACATCAAGTTGAATTAAGAGCCTTTGTGCTCAAAACATTGCTTTCTGTTTCTCATATTACTCATGTATGGGAGCATAATTAATTCAATGTTCAGTATATCTCCTCTGACTTAATCACTCATGTGGTTATCATTATTAATCATTTGTGCTGTCTTAAGACTTTATTCCATTGTTTTTGTTTGTTTGTTTCCTGTGCAGTGACAAAAAAATTAAAAAATTTTGGATACTGAAATTGAATATGTTTACGTGACCATACTGGGCATTGTGGATTGTAGATTATCATTTGACTAGTTGTAGTCCTAATATGACCCAGGATAAAATGTCATTGAATAAAAATATAGATGAGCCTTGCGAATAATGATTTATCTTATGGCTCAGTTCAGGACTGTACTGAACAGGCCGGGGGAAAACATGGAGATGGTCCCATGAAGGGGAGTCTAATGATGTTCTGGGTTACTTCTCTCCTGGGGCCCTCTGAACCCATGGGGGAGTTTCTTTTTTTTATTCATACAAACCGAGCACAGTTGTGAATCTGTGCTGACCCATTTTTTTGCGTAGGCTGATCCTGGCTGTGAAGTAGCATGTGAATAATGCCTGGGGCCGTGAATAAAACATGGTAATGGAAACGGCCATCATTACACGCCGTGGATCAGCCGCTCTTTATTTAGCGTGCTGTGCTTCGCCCTGGCGTTTACTCGATTGCGTCGCACTCGACAGAGCAAGATTGCATGGTGATGAACTTATTATGAGTTTTATGGTTATTCATGATGGGATGGTGTTCCTCTGTTTCTTTTTCCTTCTACATTTTCAATGCTACTATTACGTCCGCTACTACTACTACTATTACTGTATTATTATTATTATTTGTTAATAATAATAATAATAATAATGTTATATGATTTTAAGAGTAGGATATGTATTGAATTGCAGGTGTGCTTATGATACAATAATATGATTTAAATATGCATTATTTCATTTGTGCAGTGCAGATTATGGCCATACACCTTATTTCATACCAGGCGTGCAACCAAAACATCAAAACAAAGCAGTGAGCTATTTCCAAATACTTCCAAATAGAAAATATTAACCAGCAGTGGAGAGCAACATGAGATCGATAAAATCCAACTGTGAGAGGGCAAACAAAATCATTGTAAAAATTTTTTCAAAACAATAAATGCAATTACATAAACAAGATTAAAGGTCAGCGTCTAAGGTGAAGGCCAGTTTTAAAACAAATTATTTTTTGAAGTTGCAGTAAATAATATTAATAGGCTACTTGTGCGAAGACCAATTGCATTATGCACTCTGTGGTTCTACTCGTTCAGGAATTTACATTAGAATCACTTTGGCAGATTTGGCCAGCAGTGTACTGTGGCGCTGAATCCTGTGTCCCATAAAAATGTGTGAAAGAAAAGGGTGGAACAAAATGAATTCTGAAGAATACTGGCTGCCAAAGTCGAGCGGGTATAGAAGTGACATTGACTCTCATCTTTGCTTTGTTTGCTATTTTATGTTATTTTATTTACGGTAAAGCTGTTGGCTTGCTTCAGCAGTCTTTGGGAGGGCTGCCTTATCTACTCATATATCAGTTCATCCCAATGTCATACGGACGGAATTTGACTAACAAGATCACTAGTAGCGTCTGTAAACACCGTGGTCTAATTTGGCTAAATGAAATAATGCATTTAATGGACATTAACTTTGCTAATACCAATACAATAAGTAGCTAATGGCTGCAAAATAACAACAGAAAAAATGCATGCAGTTGCAATTTCCCTGATAAATGCTTGTATCTGTGGAGTCAGTATCTCGCAGGGTTGTGCTTGTGACAGTAAGGCATCTGGAGTGTGTGGTGACCTTTTGAGGCCAGAACCTCTTGTCTTCAGTCTTCAAGCCTGAGTCAGAAGACATGACTGTTACTGCGAGTTTGACCGACCAGTGGTTAAACAGTTTGTGGACAGATGTGTAAAATCCAGGGGTCATAAAGTCCACCCTTGAATTAACCCATGAGACTTAATCTTTACCCCCGGTTTAAAAATTGTGCTAATTTGCTAATCCAAATCACTAAAACAAACTGTGGACCTTTACTTTCCGAACCCAGATTTTTCACCTTTGTTGCCGGCTGATTGTAACCTGGGTGCTAACGTAACAGGCAGCTGGAGGGGCAGAGTTCCATTTTACCTTCAACAGATCATCAGAGCCTACTCATCAACCAGGCCTATATACTGTGCTCTTCAAGGCTTGAGAGCTTTCCAGTGAAGTCACTACACAAGAAGCACTGCTAATCTTCCTGTTGAAATAGCTATACAGGTAGGTGCTTGTAGAAATGTTCTTTGGTTTACAATAGTGCTAATTGTTGATGGAATTAATGTTAACTAAAGGACCACTCATTAGCCATACTTAAGCTCACCTCAGTCTTATTAGCCATGCTATAACCCGTGTTAGCCTTTTATTGGCCATGTTAGCTTGATTAGCACTTTAATGGCCACATTAGCCCAATTACCCCTGCATTAGCACTTATTAGCCAAGCTTTAGCCTGTACTAACACAGAGCTCTTAGGAGTGGAGAGAAAAGCATGTCCAGCACATTAGTTACTTCGAGCGCTCTTTGCAAAAGCACAAGGAAAAATGTGGAAAAGCATTTGTGACCTTTCGTCTTTGTGCTTTTTCGTAAATCAGGAAGTGGTCCATTACTAGGTGCTGCTGCCATGGGACAGATAATTGTTCCGTAGAATCCGATGTTGCCTTTCTGCTGCGTCAAGCTTTTTTGAAAAGGCTCAAGCTTTTTTTGAGAAGAATGATCACATGCATGGGGTGAAAGGGGTGCCGTGGCTTAGTGTGGTGATCTTTGTAGCTGAGGCGACATCGGCATTTCAATTGAGCAGCAGTTCAAGAGTTCATCCAAAGCGGAAATCAAACCAATCTCTTGTAGTGTTAATGTGTGGAGCCACAGTTGATGGGGTGTGGATACTACACTCCTCATTTTCTTATAAAATATAAAAATACCCAGGGTGTCTGAAGAGACAGTTATTAAAAAGTCACTAGGAGAAACGTGTGCAGCGATGAAAGCTTGCAGTCTCCACTTCTGAGGGCCAGACTTGGACTACTCTGCATGTGCAAAACCTATCAGCACATGTAAAACCAGTAACATTACCATTGATTGGTGCAAAACAAATACTCTGGCCAATAATTGGCCATGTTCTATTAGCATGCGCTATAAGGCTTTGTATGTGCCAAAAGTCTTTGCAAATTGGGCCCTGAATGTTCTGCAGGAGGAGTTTTTGCTTTTTACAGAAAAAAAGTCCATTCAGCTGCTAATCGTGATATGCAATGTTGCCACTGATTTTTGGCTGTGTAATAAAACTCTTTTCTTTCTGAAACTTTTAATCAGAATTTATTTGTTTTCATTGACTTTTTTTTCCCTGGGGACCTTAATTACTGTATGAAAGAAACAAAAACTCTTACCTGCCTTAAACAGTGTCCAGGATCTGTTCTGTTTTCTCTTTTCAAACAACAGAGAGTGGCTTATTCTTATTTGGTTACACCACAGGCCTGGAGACCATTTTTGGTTGTAAAACTTTTCGGTGGTATTTTGCTCACCCCCCACCTAAATTTTCACATTTATCTCGACTAATGCAATGTTTGTTCAATTGCCGCTTGTATGGTATAGCATGGTGCCTGTTCAATTGCTGCTTGCATGGTACAGTGCAGTGACCATTCAATTGCAGCTTGCGCGGTATAATGCAGAGCCCGTTCAATTGCAGGTTGCGTGGTATAATGCAGAGCCTGTTCAATTGCTGCTGGCGAGGTACTGGTGCTTGCAGCTTTCTTGATTTCTTGAGAACCGCTGAGAGAAACAAGTTCAAACCCAACATTGCTTTTCCTTTGGTCCTCAGTAGAACAAGCATTAAGATTGAAGGCGATTGGATGAATGTCGCTTGAGGTATGCGTAGGACACACAAGCACACACGGACTGGGGCTGTGGCATCTCTCTGTGAATCATTTGACCTTGAATAATTAGGAAGACAATTTCAAGGAACTCGACGAGAGCGAGTTAACAGCAGCCAAGATGATAGCGAGCACGTTGGCAGCTGTCTTCGCCTGTTTCCCATGCAATGGCTGCATCCTCGCAGCCATGATGCGCCATATGGCGTGGTAGCGGGTGTAACGAGTGATTTATGTTGATGTTGTTTTTGCTCGGGCGGTAAGCCGGCCACCCTTTGACATCGGGGCCTTTTTAGTTGTACTCTGCTCTTACAGGGGTCCTTCCCATCCCTCCTCCCCCCGCCGCCGAGCCCAAGCCACACACGCATTAATCTTGCGTCTCGGGCCCTCTATATTTCACACCCTGTAGAATGCGTGGCTGACATGCCAAGGTGGGCTCAGATGGGGGGGACGACAGCGATGTGTCATCGCACGGAAATTGCAATATTGAAAGTGATGCTTGTCTTAGGCTTCACGTAGCATTACTGTGTGCATTTGTCCGGTGATGGAAGAGGCGGATTTCTCGCCAATTCTATATACTCTTCAGACACTCAGCTCTGACGGTCCTGCCACCCTCACTCAGTAGCTGCCTTGGTTTGTCGTAAAGATGTCCCAAGTTACGTTAGATTATCGATGGCCTGTTGCCTCAGTAATGAGCTCTGTCATGCTCCTTTATGATGAGTCATGAATAGGAAAATTTGTGCCCAGATGTATTTGGGAGGAGCATGTTGGCTTGGCTGATAGAAAATGGTAACTTGCAATACTGAGTGTCTATCTGCCTTAGTCTGCATGTGTGTATGTGTGTGTGTGTGTGTCTGTCTGTTTCTCTGTCTGTCACTGTACAGTTCCTGTTTTCAGTGGGGTGGTTCCAGCATTGAATGACAGCTGTTTGACAGCGCAGCTGTACATCAGTGCTGGAACAGCATTGCAAACTAATCTTCAGGCTAAAACAGCAGACTACATCACCCAGCATTCTTCTGTTTAGGCCTGCGGACTACATTACCCAGCATTCTTCAGCCAAGCCTACGGACTATATCACACAGCATTTTTTTCAGGCAAAGCCTTGCAAACTGCATTGCCCGCATTATTCTGGCCAGGCTTGTAGGACCTTTCTGAGTTCTCTCCTGTAAGTTTTAATTGGACAGAACTTTGCAGTCTGTGTAAGATGCCCTTCATGTTGGCCTTTCAGAACCACCTCTATTTCTCTTTTTCACTCTCTCCCTTTTCGAATGGTGCCCTCTCTGCTGTTGGAAATGCCTCAATCACAAAGAACAAGCTTTCGAACTCAGGCACACGCGCGCACTCGCTCTTATTTATCTGTGAGAAATGGCCACAGACCCTGGCTGTAATTTTTGTATGCAGAATGCTTAAGGGGAAAAAAAAAACTTTACTCACTCAATCCCTCATATTGATATAACCCCACAGGGGCATGAAATCAGCTCCATTTGAAATACGGTTGTAAATGGCTTTTTTCCCAGGCCCTGTAAGGGTAGTTTGGGAGTTGAGTCATTCCACTATCTGAAATGATAAGCATGCTTTTATGTGCAACTGGAGAAGATTATCGCATTGCGTATCCGAGAAATGAAATCCCATAAATTTCCTGTGTCCGGTCATTTTCCGGTGAACATTACTTTTATGCAGATTGAGAGGCAAGCGCTGTAATGCAATATTCAAAACGAAATTGCTAAAGCTGAATAATGTGTTTGAATTAGAAATAGGTCATTTTTATGTAAAACCAGAGAAAAACAGATTCAGATGCTTAATGGAGCATGGAAGTGTTGTACAAGAAATACTCGCACCATCAATTGGGCGTAGTCATTATATCATATAACTTGTGTTTTGTTTACAGTTATTATTACATACTAATTTACTCAAGTTATTCTTTCATACTAATGATTAATGATTATGAACAATAATTGTGAGTAGGTCTTAAATTGCAATGTAATTAAATTCAGGATTTATATATTTGAGTGTGTAATCAACTACTGGCTGTATCAGTGTTTTAAAAAATGTATCTTTCACGCTAATTACTTAATTGTTGCATTCATACTGAACTTTTCTCTCAGTGCACTTTGTGGTGATGAGGGGGGGGCAGCTCAGTTCAATGAGTGACACCCACCTGGGTGATGCAAGGCAGCCATTTTGTGCCAGAATACTCACTACACATCTGCTGAGGTGGAGAGGGAGAGAGTCATCATTATAGCTGATTTAAAAACTGGGGGTAATTGGGTGGAAGTTTGAAAAAGCCAGGGAAAGAATATTGCCTGGATGCTGAGGAGCCCCCTACACTATGAGATTAAGTTAATTTTAAGTTAATACATGGTTTCGTCTATGGAAATTAAAGCCATGAAAAATCCTCCTGAAATAGCAAATGAAAACATTTGTGAATTTTTATTTATGTTTCCTGTCAATGCTGCACTAAGGAGTATGACGTGCATTGTGACCCCTTGTAATGCGAGAACCGTCATTTGTAGGTCCCTTTCCACTGTTCAGTTTAAAGCCAGCCTGTAGTTGCTTGGTTTTTGTTTTCTAAATTTCTGTCGGCCCAACAATAAGCTCCTCCTTTGCCCCTCATGTCATCCCTCTTCACTCCTGTTGCATGGGATTCTCTAAAAACATGGTATGTCTCCTGGATGAGAGTGGTTTTGCAAGACGCAGCAGTACATGCCTCAGCAGCATGCTCTGTTGCTGACAGCCTGTGCTGAGTGCACATTCATAAATGAACACTATGTTAGATGGATTAATTTATGTTTGGAAGCGTTTTCTGGCTAGCATGTAAAATAATTGAAACTATCCATTGAACAGACAGTTTTAGCAATCGGTCTGCACGCAAAACTTAGTTGAGGGTAACATTATAGTTAAAAATGGGCTAGCGTTCACTTGGAAGGTAAATTTGCTAACTACTGCTTGTAACTGTTGTCATCCAGCTACTGATATAGCTAGCTCCTATTTCAAAGTGCTGATGTTACTTGCTGGTTAACCTGTGCAATAGCCACAATTTGTGTTTATTTTGTCATTGTCAGAGGCATAGAACTTCAGCTTTGCATGAACTGAACCTGGACTCCTGCATAGTAGCATCCATATTCGCGTCTTGGTCAATTCTCTGTCAATGTGACTGGATGTGGGAGCTAACATACAGCTGCTAGCAGTGGCGGCTGGTGCCAAAAAATTTTGGGCGCAAAAATTTACCTTGGCGCAGCACACCTGACAGCTGCTTTGATGTCGACACAGTCAGTTGTTAAGAAGGAAAATGTAGCCTATAGATTTTATCAGGGTTTGTGCCCTTTTTTATTATGAATTGAGGATGCATCCCCTATGTCCACATGTCCACAGATCACTGTATCTGTCCTTACATTACTTACTGATTAATTGTAAAAGCAGTCATGTTAAAGATAGTCCACCACCTAACTGGGATTTTGATGTTTTGTAAAGATGCAAACAATAAATGGAACATAGTTAGACAGAAAAACAAAAAAACAAAACACAAATCTAAAAACACAGCACTGTAATGCTGTCTACAGGCTTTGTACACCTTTTACAACGTGAAATTCAAGCACTTTTCAAGGATTTTCAAGGTGCATTTTCATGCTTTTCCAGCACCTTACAGCTGTGGTAAATTACATATTTATATACATAAATGACAGATTTCATAGAAAGTGTGACAAACAGGTCCCACTGTACTTAACAGGATGAAATTATAAATTAATGGTATATATGTGGTTTATTTCATTGATAACATAAAAACAAATGTTTACAGGAAGTTTTAGACCTGGATCACTGAAATTTTGGTAAAAAAGTGAATTTAAAAATTTGGTCTTGTTACTAATGTTACATGGACGGAAAATTGGTGTTCACAGGACAGAACTCAAACGGTGACAAGATTGTCTGAGCCAACGCCAATAATGGCACAATGAGCAGAGAAAAGGGAAGGCACACCAGTGACCAACCCGCTAATTCACAATAAGCAGGGCTTTGTTAAAGCCTGTATATCTACTCTTGAACAGTGACCTGAAATGCACAGTTTTTACCTGGGATTATTTTGTGGCAATAAAATTCATACACTGGATAATTAGTCAATCCTGCCCACTCATTTCCAAGTTCCTTATCCACCTTTGAGTTCTGAGAGGAAGGAGGGACACTTTTTTAGGCCACCCTGTAGTATGGATGTGCCAACCCCTTTAAGTCAAACCAAGGTTGGCCTGATCCATCCAGGGATTGGAGTGAACTCGTCCATTTAATAAACAGTGTTTGAACTCGGATTCCTTGTGAAAATTCAATTACTGATCCGGGTGTGGAATCTAGTGATAGAATATTGTAACTGCGTGCATAAATCTGCAGCTCCGTGTCCACTGGCGGACACATCTGCACCAAAGGGTTTAAATACCCTACCAGCGGCCGCCAAATCTCATTCACAGCAGTGCTGTACTAAGATTACAGGTTGTTGCTAACGTTATTACTGTGGACGGATTTTTTTTTTTTACTTTTTTGATGAGGGACACAAACGCGAGTTGTTGAAAATTCTAGAAGGCCAGGAAGTAAACATCCGCTCTCGCATGCACTTTACCCCGCTTTCAGAATACCGGTTGTTATAAAATAGGGGGTGCGTTCGAGCGCGTCTGCAAGTAAGCCGGCTGCACGAGATTCCCGAAAAATGATGCGAGAATCTTGCCGAAGTTGCGCGATAAGCCCTCCAGACCCTGCGATAGCTGCAAGATCCTGCAGCTATCAGCCGGCTTACTTGCAGACGCGCTCGAACGCACCCAGGGACTTCAATGCGGAATGCAGAGCGAACGTTACGACCACACATAGGACAGAAATTACGTTCGCGGCAAAAACTGGCTTCACGGTATGAAATAGGGCTCAGTATATTTCAAAACGGTATCTAGCGTGGTAAAATAAAGAATGGGGAACATATTCCTGGCCAGACCTTCAGTAGTACTGTTCTTTTCACAGTGGCCCTGTTGAATCTGTCAAATTGGAACAGCAAACAGGGAAAGCAATAAAAGGCATTTCTAATGCCACATCCAGCTAACCAACTCTGTTTGTCGTAACAAGTGCGGGAGAAGCCCCAGGTGTAAGCTCGTCCACGATCACTTGCCTGCTGCTGAATCTTTAAATCGGGTCGGTCCGGGCCAAGCTCCTTTACTTTACTTTGTTCCTCCAGTGAACGCCTTGAGAAAGGCTGTTTTTGTAAGGAAAGAACCAAATTGTGTTCAGTTTCCGCGCTTCCACTTGGACATGCCATCTCGCTCAGCGACCAGATTGAAAAGGCGGAGGCTGATTTGACAGTCGAGAGTAAGCGTCGCGGTGGGTGTGAACATGATTGACAGCCACGAGAGTTGTCCAATCACATTAGATCAACAAACAATAAAACAATACCAATTCGCTGCCAATAAAAGTGGGAGTGTCTGGGGCGCACAGAACTGCGCCCCGTAAAGAAATCTGAAGAAACCAATGAAACAGCAGACTCGGTTCACATGCTCACCAAAACTTTGAGTGCTTCCATAAGGTACCGTTTGCCCGGCGTCCCTCACGCAGGAAGTATATGTATACAGAGAAATCAACCAAATACCATTTGGAACTGATATTTAGGGGCTGTTGACAGGTGCTCACAGACTGAAAAACACATTTATTTCATAATTATTTGCATTATTCAACTAAATTATATTTAATATATTAAAGTAAATTTTCATATCTTGATATTTGAAGGGGGGCGGCGCCCCAGCGCCCTCTACTGGCCGGCTGCCACTGGCTGCTAGCTAACAAATGTTCCCAAGAAGTAGCAGACCATGACTGGGGTGCTGGCTAGCTAAGAATGAATTATGGCTGTAGCTAGCTAACTAGCTGGTTGTTTAAACGAAGTACGAAGTTTAAACGAAGGTACCGATAACTGAATCTGACAATGAGCGTTAGGACTGCGTGACAAAGTATGAATTCGTTTTATTTCTGAAGCTGGGAAAATTAGGTTAACTAGACAATAATATGCACATATTCAATATATTTTAGCACTATTTAGCTGTACATATTGTTCAATGTAGCATCATGATGGTCAATTTGAGAATTTTTCCAGCCATCAAGTAAATGTCATTTGAAAATCTGCTGAGAAGTCTGGTCGAGGTTGCAGCTTCAAAGAGCAAAAATTGAAGTGTACCTTCGTCAATCGATGATCACAATAATAAAAGAATAATCTCTGAAGTTATACAGTATTTAGGTAAAAGGTGTACTGTAGGTCTAATAATGACGTTAATACAAAGATTAGATTGGTGATCAACTTTTTAGGTTACGCTTTCGCTGGCTTATACAGATTGCATCGAGACGACCCAAATACTCAATGTGAGACAATGAGAGTATGCATCAGGTGCAAATCTCAGGGCATGAGTCGCTGCCCAAGTAAATCCCCCATGGAGATGGGGAGGGAGGAGTGGCTTTATTTATTTACAAATGGAGGTGGTGCTTGTGGGACAATGTAGTGGTGAGAAATTGCCTCGTTTAGCTTTAAAAATCTAAGAGGTGGTTCTCATTGGGTGTAATATATTGTACATAGTAGGCTAAATGTTTTCTAACAGTGTGTAGTGATTCTTGATGCTCTGCCATTTAAAAACTCCATGGAATTGCACCAAGTAAGGAACAGAAAGAACAAAAAATGTATAGCTGACTGTGCAATGTCTTCAATGAAAAAAAAGATCTTTCTGAAAAAGTGTTTTAGTCCTGTAATGACGCTGAAAGTGCTTTCTTCACTCAAATAAAAAGGTATCTACAGTTTTCAAATTATTGTTTGCTTGACTATTTTTTCCTTGCCCCGTTAGTGAATTTCAAAATGTTGCAGTGCTCAATGGTAGTATTTTTGTATTATTTTGGGTGATAATAGAAATGAGATTTTCAGTCTAAGACTAGAATACTTGTAATTGGATTTTTTTCTTGGGTGGGGGGGATTTTGCAGTGTTTTTGACAGGAGAGAGAGATAATTTGCTACGCAATTCGTCAGGAAACAGGGCTGATGGAGCACTATGCGCTCCTCAGAAACTGTGGAAAATGTAATCTTTTGCCATTAGCCTTGCGGTGAACCAGAAAAGCGAAATCATTGTCGGAAAACACCCTCTCTCTGTCTGGATTGTTGGCAGTATCCACGTCAAAATAAAAACACGCAGGTCCTCATTGATTCTGCCTCTTACTGGCAGCTAGCCCTTTTTTTGTTTTTATTGTTTCATTTAAATATCTGGCTGTAATTAACAAAGGCATTTGAGAATTATGTGGCATGCCTAATTAATCCCATTTACACATAAACCCGTTCTCCCTGCTCTTGGAGAACAAAATGAGCATCAGTTCTGACTGCATACACTTTACGCTGATGGGATGGCCCCCCACATTTTTCAGTGATGGCTAGAGATGGACTTCTGAGATCATGTACACTCCTATAGGAGTTTCTGGGCCTTGTTTGGGCCTTGCTAACGATGCACGTGGCCTTCTCAATCATACATTGAATTAATAGATCAATCTCTTGAATTGGTGACACGGCCAAGGTTCAGCAGGCAGAGTAGATGCATATAAGCGGAGTTTGAATTTTTTTGATTATTTATTACACATTGATCATATTTAGCGCTTTCGCTGGTGTTTTCAACAGCTTTTGAGTGCGTCCTAATTTATGAGCATGTGCCTCCATCGATGTGAGACCTGCCTGCTTGCAGCAAAGATCAGCTCAGTCATTTCTCGAGTGTTCATGAATACAAATGACAACTCGGTTACGTAAGCTAACACAGTTAAAGTGTGAAGTGAATTGTGGTCGTGCTGATCTGAGTCAAATTGGTGCATCCTGAACTTGCGTGGTTTCCAGTATTTATTTAGAAAATTTTTGCCCTTTTGCCTCACAGTTTTGTGCACAGAGATTACCATTTTTTAATTATTCTCATTTGAAGCCACGGCGATACTCATTTTTTTTCTGCAAGCCAGCAAGTGGGCAATTTCCACACCAGCTTTCCAGCTTTTTTTTTTTTTTTTTTTGAGAGCTCTCGAAGAGGAGAGATGTTCAGAAATGGAAATTACCCAGGGGGTGAACCCGAAGTCCAAACATTTATCTATTTGCTCTTTTTTTCTCTTAGCATTCTTTTCTTTGCGTCCTGGGATTACGGTCACCCTACTCTCTTAGGAAAAAAAAGAAGATTATAGAACCCTGTATCACAGGTATGGAAAGTGTGAACACTCCCAGAGATGGAACCATTTTTCTTTATAAAGAACCCTTGCGCTAGATAGGGTGCCTCTGTGGAATAGCAGGGCTTCTTCAGAAACCGTGTTCCTCTGAGAGTGAAGCAGGAACTGGGTTTCGAAACATACGCACTCCCTTCTAACCCACTCTCAGCCATCTTTAAAATGGTGAAACATTAGAATGTGCTGCAGGCATAGGATAATGAATAGAGCTCATGTTGTATTTCCCAGGATTACTGAGTTAGCGACACGACAGCAGTGCACAAAGCCCAGCTCATCCTTGTTTCTGATTTTGGAAGGTTCTGGGATCTACTCTGCGCTGTTATCCAGGTAAGCCAGTAACAGGGGCCGCTGGTTTGCCGAGCAGTAGATGGCTTTACAGGCAGAGTTGGTGGTTAGAGTGCCCAGTGGGGCTTGGAGTTCTCACGTGATCTGCAGTGATGACTTTTGGACGAACTTTGTCATCGGACCGTTGAGCAAGGCCTGCAATCATGAAACTGCTTCAAGGGCTTTACGTCTGATTTGCGCTCCACTTTTAACCGTTCTGTCTGGAGTTAATCTTGGAGTGTCCTTGAGAAAGAGAAAAGTATTCTCAATGGAACTTTCCTCGTTAAATACAGGTAAAGAAAACTTCCTGCTTTAGAAAATAGGGCCTTTTTCGGGGAAAATATGGCTGAAATAATTGAGAATGTTTTTTTTTGTTTGTTTTTTTTTTTGTAAATAACAATCAAAAAGGCTCTAGCCTCTGTTTGAAAACAGGCGAAGACTGCGACAGTGCGCACCAGTAACTGAAATGGCTGACTGAATATGACAGAGAGCGTGAAAGAATGATAAGTAACCAAGCAGAATTTCCCATCATCCCACAGTCCCATCCCACAGTGTTGATCAGATTCCTTCCTGTGCCATCAGGAAAAGCGGCGGTCTTCGAGGCGCGGTTTGATGCGAGAGACATCAAAGTGGAGCGGTGCTCTTTTGTCGAAACTGCGCAGCACAAAACCAGATGTGTCAGCAGGATGCAGCTGATTCTGGAGCGGAGGAATACCTGGAAAAGATGCTTTATAGAAATTGCTTCCCACTGCAGTAAATTCCCGTCTCTGCTTCCTGTTCTTGGATGTGGTTAATCCATCGTCACTGCAGTCATAGCTATCACTCCTTTTACATATTCATGTGTTGGGTATTTTCCTGGCAAGCCCGGCTGTGGTGGGTGATATGAGCAGTTTACCTTTGACCCGGCAGAACTAAAATGCAGGTTCCACCCCTTCCAGGGGGCTTGAAGCTATGACCTTTAAGTGCTAGGAGGATGTTTCTAGGGAGAATTACTGAGAAACCACATTCAAAATAAATAAAGAAATTAATTCTTTTTCATTCGTACTTCAGAACGTACCAGTCAGTAAAAATAAACTATGTATGAGGTAAAAAAAAAGTGACTTCTTGTCGAAAAAGTAACTTATAGCAAGCTATTATGTATATATTTTGCACTTGATTGGAAAAATAAATGTTATACGCACGTGCCATTACAAGATGGAGGCATTTATGATGCTTGGATGTGTGTGCGTGTGTGTGTCAATGGGAGCATGAGTATTTGGTTTGTCTCTGTGTGAATTTATGCATGCAAATGTGTGTGGCTGGGTGCGCTTGTGATCTCTAGGCTGTACAACTCCATGTCCTCAAACAGACAATGTGCTAACACTTGCAGCTACAACTGGAACAGCCTGTCGCTAACTTCCCCCTCACCCGTTGATGTTGCACGTGCAAACATCTGGCTGGCAAGGTGCGGTTGGGATTGTGGGTTAGATGACATACGGTAAACAAAACGTCAACTATTTTTTGGGTATGGGCTGCACAAATTAGGAATTTTTTCATTACTTCATGTTTTAAGAACAAAGTACTGCCTGTGACTGCCTGTGCTTTTCAAAGATACATATATTTACTTGAGAAGCAAGACTTAAAGCAGCATTATCTGAGAAGGTGTGCTGCAAAATATCAGTCGAATATAACAGAAAATAAATAAGTACCAAAATTTGCAAAAACCGTCCAAGACTGAGCTTTAACTGTCTGCCTGTATATCTGAGACGCGCCCTAAGAATGTTTGTGAAATGAATATGACTGCTTATTGAACCATAGTGCTCCACGTTTGATAAAGTGGCAAAATAAGGCAACAAATACTAATCGACTGTACCCTTCTCCATAACTGGCATTGGTATCCTCTCCATCAGTCATGTGGCTCAAGGGATATTTAGAGGCTTTCTGTCTGCTTACATGCAGCACATGAAAAGGCTGGATTGTGTTTTCAATCAGACTAGACATTGAAAACTGCACAATATCACAGCCGTCTCCGTAATGCAAGGCTTGTGCTTTGCTGGTACATTGATTGATATGCATGCAGGAGAGCCATTTAATTAGTAAACACTGTAAGCAGTAAATCGGTAAATTGTTTGCATGTCAAAAACCGAGCGGCTGGCAGAGCAAAAATTCTGCGTCAGTACCATGTTTCTGAGGACCATTTTATGGAGTGATCCTCATTACAATAAACTTGCTACCATTGAATTGCATTACTTCAATATAAAATAATTGCGCTATGCATTTTCTCTCATTACTGTTGCTGAATAGGCTGCATTAATTTTTCAAGAACTGATCAAGAATACAGCGGCAAATGATCTCCTATATGCTATTCAGTAATAGCTGAAAAATCTGTTACCATTAGGAACACCAGAGAGCACTGAAAGCCAAATTATAATCGATATAAAAGTAGCTAAGCAAACTCACAGTAAGTACTGTAAATGAAATGTAAACACCATTGCACAGCTCATATATTCTTACATTGCTGGTCTCCTGAATTCAATACGATAAAGGAAATTCAGTAAAAATAAATAAATAAATACTGAGAGCATCAAGTGCAGTTCCACTTACATTTATTTACATTTCAGCACTCTAGTTCAGAATGACCTACAAAGCTTACATTGTTTCGTAGTCAATCCATTACACAGTCGGATGGTTTTACTAGAGCTATTTAGGTTAAGCACCTTGCTCAATGGTTTAAGCAAGGCTCCAACTGGGAATTTAACTCCGAAACCTTCTCAGTTACAGTACAAGGTCAGTTATATTAAATCACGGTTGCATAAATCTTGAACCATATTTGTCCTGCTGCAAATCAAGCCTGCTTTTATACAGCGGCCGAGTCAGTAGGAAGTCGGGGTTACTGCAAAGACCCCGTTAGAAATGGCTGCCTTCACTTTCGCTCTCTGGAAGTGGATAAAAACTTGCTTCTTAGCAAACTCGTGCCCATATCTGTGGAAGTATACTGATTATTGTGCATGTTCAGTGCATTAGTCAGTGTCAAATAAACATAATGAATAACTCCATTTTTGACTGCTGTATGGCAGATTGTTCGGTCAGGGCTTTTGGAAGATGGAAATTACCCGTTACTGCGAGAATTCTCACAAAAAATGGAAAAGGAAGATATTCGGTTCTTTTATCATTCTCTGGGTGTTTTCTTTTCTCAGAGGAATTGTAGTAATTAAAGCTACTCTGCAGTTATACCGTAGGTATTTGAACAGTGTCACTATATCTCCAGTGCTGCAGTTCCTTCAAATTCGAATAATATGGATATAAATAACTTCAAAAGTATGTGCTTCATCCTGATTAGCATTTTTAATTTTTTTTTTTTTTTAATTATTCCAGTATACTGGAATTATGAGAAAATTATTCAGGTGTGTGGCTAATTTGGCTGTGTAGTTGACTCTGGCCTCTATAACGAAAGACTAATGTTGATTGAGACTGGAGATGAGAGGGGAAATGGCTGCCACATGTACTGTGAAATGCAGACCTTCATATACAAGCAATTAAAAAGGTCCACAGATCCATATTGAAAATTTTTTACTGGTGTAAATTGTAGAATCAACTTTTTTCGTTCTCTTTTTTTTTTTGTTGGTAGAGAAAAACATTAAAGATGAAAAAAGGATGAAATTTACAACCACATTTCTAAAAAAGTTAGGACACTGTGCTAAATATCATTAAAACAGAATGCATGATTGGCAAATCAATTAAAACCCTATATTTAATTGAAAATAGGACAAAGACAATGTATCAAATGTTAATACTGAGAAATTTTTATATATTTTTAAAAAAATATTTGCTCATTTTGAATTTGATGCCAGCAAAGGGCAGTTGATAAATGCAAACCCAAGAATGGGAAGTTTCCTGAAAGGATCTGCTTAGTGGAATGGTCCAAAATCCCCCCAAACCTCGTCAAAAATTACAGAAAAAGACTCCATGCTGTAATCCTTGCCAGAGCTGATTGCAATAAGTACTAAATGAAGTGTGTCAATTATTATAAAACCTTGATGTTGTTGAAATTTATTTTGTATTAAATTATGGTTACGATTTTGGTTGTTTCCATCGAAATATTAATAAAGCAAAGTACACGTGGTGGTATATTCTGTTTCTCTTTAATCATTTATAATTAAATATTATCTGTGTATTACCAG
This sequence comes from Gymnothorax javanicus, assembly GCA_029692085.1. Classification (NCBI taxonomy): domain Eukaryota; kingdom Metazoa; phylum Chordata; class Actinopteri; order Anguilliformes; family Muraenidae; genus Gymnothorax; species Gymnothorax javanicus. The sequence continues at coordinate 85,036,718 of CM056201.1, forward strand.
TCAGGGGTGCCAGTAATGTTGGAGCTCAGTGTGTGTGTGTGTGTATGTGTGTGTGTCTGTATACACACACACACACACACACACACACACACACACACAAATATTGGCCGTATTGAATAAATACAGCCCACAGGGTTTGGAATTAATGACAAACTCATTAATCAAGCTTCAGAAATTGATATGGATTATTTTTGTTTTGTTTCGTTATAGGCTGCGTCTCTGGTGTTCTTTAAAACTCAGGTGTATTCATTTATGTTTGACTAGTTTGCCTGGTCTGGGTATGCATGTGCATACTCTGTATGCATGCAGTTACTGTTTGTCTGTATGAGTCTGTATGTATGCGTCGGTGTGGTTATGCATGTTAATGAAAGCTAGTGTGTGTGTGTGTGTGTGTATACACTGGCACATGTAGTTATGCACATGCCAGATGTGTGTGTGTGTGTGTGTGTGTGTGTGTGTGTGTGTGTGTCTGTGTGTGCACATGCCTGTGTGTGTGCACATAAAAGTGTGTGTATATGTGTGCACCAATGATTGTGTGTGTCTGTGTACACTGGCACATGTAGTTATGCACATACAGGATGCGTGTGTGTGTGTGTGTGTGTGTGTGCGCACATGCCTGTGTGTGTACACAAAAGTGCGTGTGTATATGTGTGCACCAATGATTGTGTGTGTGTGTGTGTGTGTGTATGTATGTGTCTGCTCACGCGCAAGTGCACGTGTGCATGCTTCTGTGTGTGTGTGTGTGTGTGTGTGTGCAGTTCTTGTCCTACATGACCTCAAACTTGACTACCAACCAGGAGCCTCAGAAGCTCCATTAATGTGCCATCTGCTGAATTGTGAGTGTGCTCATCAGACATGGTCACATGCAAATATTCTCATCACTGATAACTGTACGCAGATCACACTCCAAAACCTAACCCCCTCAAATCTTTACATCCATCTGCTTCAATAGCAAATCGCGTCCTATGTCTTTCTGCAAGAGAACTATCAACAGCCAGTCACACGCATATTTATCTGTACGCGCACAGCTAGTGATATAACATCTCTATATTCAAGATTAACATCAACAACCAGTCACATTCCATCTCTATCCACCGGAGTAACGTCAGCAGCCAATCACATTCTGGCTCTGTCCACAGGAATAGCATCAAAAGTCACATAGTGTACATTCAGTAATTTAAACAAATGTCTAAACATTCGGCCTGTTTTATTGTCTTGGAATGAGCTTATATTTTCTGTCATAAAGAACCACATATGGCAATTTATGATGCATTTATAGTTCAGTATAAAGTAATGTGGTTGCTCTGCCATTTAATGGAAAAGAAAAAGACTCAATGCGTGTTTATCACGTGCTGATGATTCAGTTTTATAAATAGCATTTTTACATCAAATTTTCATCTCATTTTCCACAACTTGCACACTGCACAATGTGTGCGCATATCCATTTATGTGCATAGGGCCCGGAGCACATTGCTCAAAAACAATTGATTTAAGAAAATCAACCATTTTAATAAAGACATTTTATTTATAGAGCACTTTTCATGCAAGAAACAGAGTGAATTGAAGCGTGACTCATAGGAAAATGCAGAAAAACAGTGCAGAAGAGGACAGTGCTTTAAAAACAGAATAGTAAAATACATAAAGGTGTTAACATTTGAACTAAATTAAAAGAAAAAAAACAATACTCTCAATTAAAACCGTTTTGAACAAAGAGATGTCCTACTGTAAATAGTAGTCAAAATTGTAATGATAGTGTCACAGTGTGTGGCTCAAAAGAAATTGTTACTTGGTCTGCCCATTTCGGCGATGATTCTATCTGATTGGACAAGCATGCTTCATGTCCCTTCTCCAGCACCATCCGTGGGGCCCAATGCTATTCTGTTTCTCGCCTGAAACCGCCGGTTTGACCCTGAAGCTAAGAAAATGTATGGCTTCATTCCCGCCAGTCCCTGGTGGATTAGGATGGGCCAGTCGATTGCAGCCGGCAGAGTAATTTGATGATTGCCGGGCCGGGTCCATTTCCGCATTTGTGGAAACGCAGAGAGAGCAAATCAGACAGGCCTTGCCTGATAAATGGGGGCGACCTCCCAAAAGAGGTCTCCCACATTACGGAAACTGCGCTGTGTGCTTGTAGGGGCCTTTGAGGAAAAATGGGAGCGTATAGGTGGAGGTGCGGGTGGGAGATTGGGGGGAGGGGGCTTGTTATAGTCCGGAATCAGTCCTTGAACTGGTGTGTGGCGTGGCGGCATTCCCAGGCACACAGCGAAATGATTGCGGCTGTCAAATAACTCTGGAGGAATGGCAGGTGGTTGTTTTGTTCTTGTCGCAATTGAGCGGCACAAATGAAAACGTCAGGTTTGTACGAGAATAAATGAAATGGACTCCAAGCAACAACAGTAAAAATTTTAAAAATAAGCCTCCCTTGGCTCACTTGATTATATCAGACCTTCCATTCTTTATTTCCCTTGCATTTCTGTTTTCTGGAAGTTATCAAGCGAAGTAGTGTGGAGCTTCTCCAAACTTGTTCAAACCATTGCTTGCCCATATCTCAATTGGATAAGGCCATGTGACGGAGCACAGCGTTTTCAATATGTTCAAGATGACGAGCGCATGTTTGAAATACAAATTAATTGGTGGTTGACGACCACTGAAAACATTAGTACAACACATAGGTATCCATGAATTTTCTGCAAATTTTCTGTGCGCGTATAAATGGTCATATTTGTATTCCGAGGTGCGCTGTCTGATTTTAATATGTCTCGCATACCTGCTTTTTAATCTCAAATTATTCTTTCTTTCAGAAGCATAGTGGAGCTATTGTGATTGTGCCTTACTCATCCTGTTTCATTAATAGTCTTTTGTAGTGCTGTTTGATATTCATGCCTTGCCCAGAAATCATGGGAGCTCTGATTGGCCTTGCTGTATTCACTAGTGCACCGATGTGATTAAAATTTTTCGTAATCAAGTGGCGATTTGCTGTGTAAACAACCAAAACAAACTGATTTGGAATCCCCTGAGAGCCCACCGCAGTAGAATGATTATCAGGAAGTAACCAAGGCCGGAACTGCCAATATATGTAATGCAGTTGCCTTGGCAACAGTATTGTGTGGAATGGAACAATATGCGAGGTCCTTGTGGTCAACAGTGTTTGGTCTTATGACATCACATGCCCAGGTTTGTGACACTCTAAAGCAAGGCTATCTAACTCTGTTCTTAAAGGTCTACTGTACCAACCTATTGTTTTTTTTTTTGCTGCTGCCTCAAACAAAGCACACCTCGTTTAGCTAGACAACTAATGGAGGTCGTCGGACATGGCTTGCTGTGAGCGTTCTACCACAAGCTTACCGGACAGTAGACTTGGAGGGATATGGTTGGGCAGCCCTGCTCTATACTTCTGGAGTGTATGTATACATTAATACCGTAATGTGTGTTCCTCTCGCCAGTGTGGCATCTTTGTTTAATCCATAGTTATGTAAAGTGATTTTTGAAACTGTTAGTGATCCTGCTGTTCTCTTAAGTCCATTGGGCTCCCTCTTTTCTGTTGACGCAGTAAGATGGATGATGTAAATTATGAATGAGCTTCTGAGTAGAAAAATATATTTTTGCCACTTTTATTTTCAGATTATTCTCTTCAGCCTTTTTTTTTTTTTTTTTTTTTTTTTTTTTTGGCTAATGCACATTACGGGAAATCTGCTTCCCGCATGCAGCGGAGAGTTCGCTGAAAATTAATGGGCATTATCTCCTGGCGTAATGGAAAAGAAAAGATGGATGCTAAATATGAGAATGTAATTGTTGAGAGAGTGCAGAGGGCGCAGAAAATGGCCGGGAAACAATAATATTTTAAGGAGCAAATGGATTATAATTGGATGAACTGTGCTGCTTGGTGTTAAAGATAAAAATGTCAGGCTTGCGGGATGGCAGTTCAGGTGGGCCTTTGAGTGCTACATATAAGCACGGCAGTACACCTCAGAACGAACATGACCAACGCATTGCGTATGATCACAAAGACGTGCTTTCTGTATCTATTCGACAGAATTTACATGGAAGGCAGATACGAATTCAAATGTGAGCAATTTTGAGCGAATACATTATTAAATGAATGCAAGCGTTCGTGTCATTTTCCCGAACGTATTTGAAATGAGGTCTGCGCGTATTTTTACAATAACCCATTTTGAAGGGCTGTAGTGCGGTCCCTCTGCAGATGATTCAATGTAAATATGTATGTACAACAAAATACAATTTTAGGGCAGTGACATGAGTTGACCTATGACGGAACTGAGGCACTTTAAAGTTGCGTGACACTGTCCAAATATCGGCAATATTGTGGATGCATTCATAGTTCCAAAGCATAATTGCATTTGTTTTAAATTTAGTTTTAGCTTTCCAATTTTAACATTGGGGACAATGCGACTGTGATTATTTTCTGTCCTCAAAGGAAAATACAGCCTTGTAATGAGTGTATCCAAGGAAGACTGATGTTCTTTTTTTATTGTACCCCACAGTGCCTTAGCTGGCTGTCTGTATGGCTAAGTTTGGTAGGTTTTATGTGAAGTCAGACCCGCAATAATTTGGCCATTTTATGGCCGTGGAAGTATATTTCCAATGTTATGGATGTTGGTGTGATATTAGCTGGTGCTGGGCACTTTCCATGGCCTCTTGTGACAAGTGGCAAGATTTCTGTACGTGCAGTGTCATCAATATTTTCAACACTGGGGGCGATTGTGGAAGTTGCAGCAATCTGGTTTTTTTAGTGTTCGTAACTGCCCTTGTGTCATTTTGTGTGTTTGGTTGTTCACCCGATTGCTTTGACAGCGGAATTTGAGCTTTTCTTCGCACGATAAATGGTCCATTTTCAGTCTCTGCAAAATGATCATGTGCACTCCTCTAGCATGGCCCTGGAGCCCAAGGTATCACAATAATTATCAAATTTTTAGCTCTTCACAATCACAGTTTGTCATTAGAGTGGGCTAATCTGAGCATTGTCATGATGATGTCGTCTATGTGTAACAGAAAACAAGAGTTCTGTAACACTTACTTGAGTTGGGGGGCAAAAAAACTTTCCAATAAACCAGATAATCAGAGGGTTCAGTCGATTGCATTGACCCCTATTGTGACATCACAAGACTGGCTCAGAAAGACAGGAAGTGTCAGGCAGACCAGTGTTCCTGAAGTTTCAAAGAAGTTGGAACTGTTGCTGACAACTGATTCACGTGGTAAATGCTGTCTTTGAGCTTTGACTCTCTGCAACTTGAGGGCTAACCATGGTGCTGTGCCCTATTCATCTTTAGATGTCAGAAGTCAATCTCAGTGGTAATGCCTTGTCGCACCAGTCCCTGCTGATTCCTCAGGAATAATTCAGCAGACTGCCGAAGCCTTCATTTCCTTTAAAGAGCTACTGGGATCTTTCCTGCTTTGTAGCCAAGTTCTTTTTAGTGTCAAGGCCTCCAAGCTGTCAGTGGCTTTAAGTGGACTTAATTATTTTTAATTAGGACTTGATGAATGATACTAGCTATTGAACTATAGGCCCTCTTGTGTTGTTAATCTTGTCAGGGTGAAAATCGAGACAAAATGTTTTTAATCATGCATATTTTACGGTCTTTGACATGATGTTAACCGTTTTGTTGCAAAAGTAGCGGCCCTGTAAACAATGTTAGATGTGTGTCCTTGCAAATGCTGGCTTTTGAATTGAGTTTGCTTATTGATTTATCACAGTATAAATTACCTTAAAAAATTGCTCTCAAAACTGTTCTGAAAATGGTTCTCTTGTTGTATTATTATTTTATTTACAGTCCAAAATCAAATAGGCTACTCTTTAATGCGAGGACCAGTGCATTTCACCAACAAAAAAACTGTTCATGCTCCATATTGTGCAATGTGAGGCGGGCGTGCGATGTAATAATTTTTTTCCAGCCTTTGCAATGTTGACTATCAGGTTTTGCTCATTTAAAATGCAGTTAATTTAAACGGCCAATTACCGTTAAATGCAATTATCATCATGGAACCGCAGTCTTATTATTATTTTTTTTTTTTTTTTTCCCTATTTTTCTGTCTGAGATCTCCTGTAATTTGTTGAGTTCGTCTTATCAAGGCTGAGAGGCCGCAGCTGTAGCCTGGGTTAGGGGGGAATCGGGCTGGAGAGGATAATGAACATCAGAGCTTGTCAGGCGGCTCGGGCCTGTTACTGTCGCGGACCAGGGATTCTGTGTAATGAACCGGGGAACCGCAGAATTTGTAATCTTAACAATGAGGCACCTGTCGGAAACTATGGCATCTATACGGTTTGGGTGGGGAGGTGGGGGGGCTCTGTCGCTAAGTGCAAAGAGAGGCCATCAGGGTATTTGCAGCCGTAGCTGACACTTGGGGATCCGCCGAGAGAGGCGGCAGAAATAATTCAGCTGAGGAAATCATTTTTACATGAGTAGCTCTCAGCTGAGCCGGCATCAAACAGGCGAAATCAGCATGGGGCCCAGATCACGAGGATCTGTCCACGGGGCGACTTTAAGAAGGTCTATTTTAACAGATAGCCCATCCCCCTGGGGACAGTTATGAATTCACATGGCTTGTGCAATGGCGGTACATAGCCCTGGGTGTGAAATCCATCTGTGGTTGAAAATGGACTCGATTTTTTTACAGTATTTTTTTTTTTTTTTGGGGGGATGCTGGAGTGAATCATAACTTTCCTTCCCAGAGATATATTTCTCATGTGCTGCCCTCTTTTACCTTCAGAAATTAATATTGAAACAAAAGAATATTTTTAAAAAAGGCACTTGATCTCAACGGCTTTTGAAATGGCTGCAGTTGTCTTTTAACACAGATGCGGTAATTACCATAGAAAGCTATTTTCCTCTGTTTAGCTCCCCAGTTGACACTCAATCTCTTAACACAGGCTGATAATTGATGCAGTTTTTTTTTTCATGCATTACTTTATATGTGCAGGCACGTTACATGCAAGAATGATCAAAAATCTTTAAAATCAACGGTGGAATATATTTGTAAAAACCTGAAAATTCTGTATTCAGGCACCTGTCATATTTATTGCCACCAAAGATACAATTTTAAAAGATGCATTCAAACTGGTTGTAAGCATATGGAGATGACTATATATGCAATGATGACTATGAAGCATAGTGGAAGTCATCGGCTGACCTACCTAGTTCAACAAAAGTTAAAGCGACAAAGATGTTTTTTAAAAATAAATTATCTGGCCCCATTATCTGAAAACTGTGCCTTGTCGGGAGTCCTTTCTTCAATAAGCTCAACCTTTTAACTCTCAGTGGTGATTGGGAAATGAGCAATGAAAAATCTCTGAAAATCAAGATGGAGCTGCCATTTCTGAAGCACATTTGGCTGGGGTCCAGAAATCTGGCAATAAATGCTGAAGCTGGCCCAGTTTTTCTTACTTTCATGGTAATGGTCTGAAAAATTAGAGCTGCTGATTACCCAGACTGTCTTCACACCTGAATTCCAGGTAGAAGGGGGGTGAAAACCAGCATTTTTCAGCTCCAGAGGACCGAGACTTATTGATGAAAGATATAATAGGCTGTCCATTCAACTGTTGAATCTGTATCAAGATGATTGAGACATCACTCATCAAAGGGTTAATTTATTTTGAATCTACTAAGCTATGAAGCTACTGATTTCTCACTTCTCATTTCCCATGGTTTAGTATTGGTTTTTATTTAATATAGAAACCCAGCCTGTGTATGGTGAGCATATTTTCATCCAGGAATTGCTGTCACATCGAATATTCATTGTTTAAGGCGCTAATGTTGCATTGCATTGCTTATTACGGTAATCTCCTCTTGCTGTGTGCTCCTGGGCAATACCAGTGGATGTGCTTCCTGTTTCTAGATGGGATGTATATATTCAGCAAAATCCATCTCATCCTCTGGAACAAGACTGATTTGTGTTTATGACTTGTCAAACGTAAGTCAGTATGGAACTCTGACTGAATGGTTAATGCAGTTTCATAAAAGGCGGTCAGTCCGGAACTCTGACTAAATGGTATGTGTGATGTCAAAAAAGGCAGCTAGTCTGGAACCCTGACAGAATGGTTAGTTATGTCACTGCACGCAATCAGTGTGGAGCGCTGATGGAGTGGTGTTTGTGATGTCACAAGAGTCATGTCTTGCCCTCAGTGTTATCGCTCTCCCCCTGACAGTTGTAAAGCACATCACAAGTGATTCCAAGCCACTGACTTAGAGTCATTTTAACCAAAAAAAGGCAGAAAGAAGTCAATTATAGAGCCCTTTTCTATGATGTTACATCAATAAATATAAATTTTAATGATCAGGAGGGGCACACATTATGGTGCGGTCCTCAAAGGCTGGCTTGGAATAAAATGTCTTCATTAATAGGTGCTGCCACCGACGGACTATCTTCGAGATAAGCCTCATTATGTCTTACATTTCCCATCAAGTGCCGTTATTCAGTCAATCTGATTGAAGATATTTATTCACTTTTCGCCAATTTAGCGACCTGTCCGAACAAAAAAAAAAAAAAAAAATGTGCCGTAGCGGTGTGCAATGTTTAGTGAGTGGTGACCTCTTGATAGGTGTATAAGTACTGCATATTTGTTCCTCTTTTTGACATGTTCCTGACAGTTTGTATTGCCATTTGCTGTCTCTAAATTTTATGGCGCAGGTCACTGAAGTAAGACCATGCAATCTGTTGTCATGACCTTTTTTTTTTTCTCCGTGGCTTCAACGCTTTGTATTAAATACTGAGCGCGAGAGATTGGGATTCATGAGACAGGGATATAGTGATGAGAAAATCCAGTTATTTTCTGTTGCAAACGGAAACGCAGAAGATCAAACGCAGTAGTTTACTTTTTCTTTGCTGCTGCTACAATTATTCGAGCTCCACTGGGTATGGAAACTCCTCGCCCGGCGGTAGCAGGTTTTGGCTCCCGGCAGGGGTGAGATTCGGTCACAAGAAGGACAGGACTTAAAGCAGGCAGATACATTTGAGCGCTGCTTTTATCCGGAAGCCCCAAGCCAAAGGAGCGGCTTGTGCTTCAGTGCGAGTGGCTTATACCTTGCAGTTCCCCCGCCCCTCGCCTCTGCTCCTACTGTAGTTGCCCCTGACGACGTTCCGAGGAGATGTCAAGTTCTAACGACTCCTTGGCTTTCAAACAGATTTTTTCCCCTTTATTTGGGGTATTAATCTGTTCACTGTTTAATGTATTTAAAAAAAACTGATAAAACGAATGGAAAACGGAATAATAAGAAACCCGTATGTTTAAATTTTCGCCGTAAATCTGCACTAGACAGGATATGGTAACGAGGAAAACGAGTTAAAAAAATCTCTCTTGCTTCAGTGTCCACATTAACGGAGAAACCGCCACTCTGAACCCCTTAGGTGCCGTTTGAAGGATTACAAATTAGAAGCTTTCTATATGTATACATTTTCTTTTCCTTCTTGACAAGCTTCAGGGACCCTATATGGATTGACCTAAATTCAAATCGCGCTTGTTTAATAGAGCAATCATTCAAGCGTTGAGTTCATGAGAAGAAGCGTACACTACCATCGAGTCTCTCCGCCCCCGCCCTCCGCATTTTAAGGAGTAACTTAGGGGACTGCATTGCCGCGTTATTTCACTGTAGACTAGAAATCTATTTGTCATCTAAGCCGATTGATTATTTGAGTGTTGCCGTTGCCAGAGTGAGTCGCCTGCAGATGAGCGCGAGGTCTGACGGTGGAGCGATTACAGAAGATTGCTATGAAGATGAATAAATAACTTTATTCGGCTGTGACACAGATATGCAAAATGAAGGGCATGGCACCCGCTGCAGCGGCTGGCTTCTTTGATCGTTCATCATCTGATTAATCTCTGGGCTAGAGTTTGGCTTCAGATGGCTATAACACTCTTGTACACTGTGGTTATTTTCCGCATGATGTAATTCGTCAGAGGCGTTTTGTTCGCCAAAAACAGTTCGAATTGTGTATTTACAGTTCGTCCCAGTGCATTTCTTATGCTCATTTTGAGTGCATATTTTGAGCTGTGATCTTAAGTTTTGGTCCGTGTCACCTGGCACTCTGAGGATCACTCCTGCTCTTAACAGACCGATTTGAATTCGAGGGTTACCTGGGTTTTGAGGGGACACTGTCACGACATGCGCATGCGTGAACTTTCATACTTTACAAAGGTCACAAAATCAAAGATCAGATTTTCTCATGGATATTTTGAACTCAGTGTTGAAAAGGATTTTGGAAGTATTTTGTTGTCCAGCTTTCACTGACTGTTCTTCAAATTAATGGTGACAAATGAGGAGATGATTCTGGAGGAGGCAACTCAGGTTTAGTATTTTTCATCGCTGAAAATTTTAAAGTCTGAGGTCACTTCCTTGCAAAACTCAAATTCACACAGATATTAGGGAACTCGTATCTCCAGCGAGTCTGAGAGCACTTGCTCCACAAGGAGAACGGGACAAAGCGATCAGGGATGACCATGTGAAGGAAAAAGCTTGAGTTCCTTTGTCATTGCAGTGCGTCAGAGCCATGCAAAAAATTCAAACTCAGGTCTTGTTTGAAATAGCTCTCTATTTGCTGAATGAACTTACAAGAACGCAAAATTATAGATAAGAAGTTAAAGTTGACGAACAGGTTACTGAAACAAAAATAACAGCTCTAAAATACGAAACAATAATCGATCTAAAAGACAAAAGAGCTGAAAAATTATAGCGTCCAAAGATGGTAACGATAACATTCAATACTCAAAGATACATCTCTTGAAAGTGTAAGGTGAATGATTTCAAGGTTGGAGCACTGATCCAAGCATGAGCATGTCATTGTAGTACCCCTGTAATTCTGTTTTGAAGTTGAATGTGTTATTGTGAAAAGGCCCTACCACTACTGTGGCCCCCTCTGGCCAGTCAGAGTGAGAAATTAATGGGCTTTTTCTGTCTTCATGGCCATTCTTTCATTCAAAATTTGTATCTTTTAACTGGGCTGATGATCTGACAATCAGACAAAATGAGGCAAAAACATGCTCTCCATCAACTCCCTTTGTGTCATAATGAACCTTTGGACTAAGGTTACTTAATAACCCAAAATTCAAGTACTTAATAAACGTAATAAATAAAGTCTGTGCTGTTATCTGGTGAGATGTTTGCAGTTTGATCAATTGCATCTGTCTTCAGCACTGCTGGTTTAATTATGGCAGTTGTTATCATGTACTTTTTTGCTAATTTAAGTGAGAAATATAATTAATCCCAAATAGATTTCCAAGACTTCTCTGAGGGATGAATATTTGTCTTTTCCTTATTATTTTTTACTTCTTTGAGCATGATAAGAAAGTAAATAGTCCCTTTGAACTTGGCGCATATTGTTGCATAATTTATGGAAAAATTTAATTACAAGACCTCTGAGATGCCGTATGTGGTATTCTTATGTATTACTTTTGAAACAACCTTGTAAATAATAGGCAAAAACTCATTATAAAATGACAGCAAGGAAAAGAATGAGACTCCGTTCTGTGTCCTTAATCATATCATGTTATTGTAATTAAATTGTGGTATATTTTAGTATGTTTCTCTATCGTGTTATGTGCCAGCGTAACGCTAATGAGTTCAGCCGTCGTTTTAATGAAACCATCACCGCTGATCTGTAAAGTAATGACGATGTCTGCATGCTTGTGTTGTAGACCACTGTCTGTAATGATGTTTCGCTGAATGACCACCATTCAATGTCCCACAGTTGGCTCCATGAGGATATTTGAATTTACTGAGATCCATGCTGCAAAATCACAAACCTTGGATAAGGATTTAAAATTTCGCGAGGATCCTTTTATGGGGGAAAAAAATGCGTGGTTGAATGCAGTACACTGAAAACAGTGACGTCCAATGACATCACTCTGTGTCCGACTCTTAACCCCTTGACGCCTATTGTTGCGAATTTGTCGCGAACCGTTTCCATTCAGAATGCATCCAATTTAGCATCTGCTTGAATGCAAAAACACAAATTATTTATTTTTTAAAATAATTGTATATAAATTCAGGCGTCAAGGGGTTAAAAATGGGAGGTTCTGCCCCATGAGGCGTGACCTCATTCTCTCTACATTGCCCTCCTGAAGTAAGGTAGGGGAACCCTATTATCTCACAGCAATAAAGCTGCAGGTTCGAATCTGGCTTGAAGGCCATTCAGTGTAAGAGCATTTTCTTCCCCGAGGCACGGTTTCCTTCCACAGTGCAAAGACGTGCATTCCTGGCTAATAGGGGACTCTAAATAGCCCATAGGTATCAGTGTCTGACTCCGAGTGTAATCCCTAGGACGGATTAGCAAACTGTTTGAGGTGTGATCCCACCTCTAACTCATTGCATGCTGGGATAGGCTCCTGCCCTCCCACCCCAACCCCCCGTGACCCTTAGCAGAAATGAGTGGGTTAAATAATGGATGTTTAAGTGAACTTTACTAAGGTTCTGGGCCGGTGGTGAAAGGTGTTAAAACATGCAGGTATATTGGCTGTGGCTCAACACTACTGGTCTGTTTATATGTCCCAGTAAATACATTTCCCATCGGTCAAGGTCTGCAGTACAATCATGCTGCCATAACAGCGAGGTGAAAATGATGAGATTGGAAGATTGAGCTGGATTGATTAAGTTGCGAACAGCTCTACCCTTGGGCCCTTGAGCAAGGCCCTTAACCCCCAGAAAAAACTGCTCCTAGGGATTTAAGACCAATCTCCGTCTCGTTCTCTCTTCCTGCAAGCATTCTTTCTGGCATCTCTTCCTGGGCGTTCTTACTGAGGAGAACCATGTTCTCAACGGGCCTCTCCACTTTGAATGAAGCATTGATAAAAGGCAGGATAATTCCTAGGCCTTGTTCAATCTCAGCGGCCGAACACAAACAGTAACAACACAGGACGTTATCCACTCTCTGTTTTAACCTGGGGTGTTGCTTTTGGCCCATTCCTTCTGATTTGTTTACAGATTGACCTCTGAATATGCGGGGTCTAACTGGGGTCAAGGATGGAGGAATGTTTTCTTGCTGGCCTGCTCAGTGCCTACCGTGAAATGGGTCATATTTTTGCTCTCGTGTTTTTGATAAACGGCTGCCCGGTAAAAGCCCTGTCCGTGGTGCTGAAACCTGTCGTGATGTATGGCCCTTCTCTGTCTGATAAATTCTCCCGTCAGTCTGTGTGTGATGGCAATTCATCACCTTTGTGATGTTTTTTTTTTTTTTTGAGTGTTTTGAATACATATTGGATTTGTAATGAAACAAATAAAAAACACGTTCATGCCATCCTTTTTCCTTCCCCTTCTTGCCAATTTTCAAAGTGCTTCGGATTCCGCCTTTCATCATTAGGCAAATACGCCATCCCCTGGGAATCAAATCGGCAATTCAGAAACAGCATTTTAAGGCACTTTTTCAAAGACAATCGTGCATTTTGCCGCAGCGCGCGGTCTCTTATCATTTTTCTTTTTGCGTTCCCTTGGCAGTAATATTGTCAGACTGATTAAACAAAACGCGTATGTTACATTGTTTTTGAAAACAAATAGAATTTCTCTTTGAAGTGTGATTGATTTTTGCGTCCTGCGAGTAATTCCACTTCCAAAAACTGACATATGCATACGCTCAGATAAACACACGCACACACCCAGACACACTGATATATAGACAGTAAGCTTTGTCAAAATAAATGTGTAATTATTTTACTGTAAAAACCATTCTTACTGTTTGTATAATCGAATACTTTAAAAGAACCTGACAATGTAAAACATCTTGTATGTGACCAAAAGCATCCTTTTCTAGTAGCGTCTACATACTGTACTTGACACTTACCATATAACAAATGCTGGAAAATGTTTTTGATTATACAGTATATCCATAATATTTCAGACACTTCTTTTGTAACATTGTGTCAATATTAGTTTTATTCGTCCCCAGCAAATTAACTAAAATAAAATAAATAAATAAGCACAACAATTCCAGGAACCAGACGACAAGCCCTGTTGTGCAGACGACCTGATAATTTTCATTACAGAATATATGGCTTTAAAAAAAGAAAAAATGAAAACACAAAACCCTGTAAGATTTTCTTTAAAAATGTATATTTTCATCATAAAAGTGTCTTACATCATAGTCACTGTTATTGTCTATTCTACTTTGTTGTCTCCTGCATAGATTTTGCAGGTGGGCATTTTTTTCCTTGCTAATTCGCCCGTGTATAAGACTTACAGCACAGAGGGTATTGCTGGGGAATCACAATATAGATCCACTACTCTTTACATGAACAGTATAACAGTCAATAACAGAGACAGTGTTTTCCTCTGCCTTTTACTCCGTTGGCATCATAGAAATGACCAGTTCCCCGGAATAATTTCACACCGCAGAGTTAATACCACGTAATGCTGTCAGATCCAGTTTTTCAAAGCGTCGTCATCGGCGCACTCCATCTTTGCTCCACAAAGCGTCTGCTGTTTTTGTGGAAACCCCCTGAATTGTCGTATCCGTTATCTTTTTTTCAGAACGTATGTGTTTACGGCTATGTTTGCACGCTTTCACGCTCTGTGTGTTTGCCTGTATAGACTCGTCAGTTCTTTTGTCTTCCTATGTTTCTTTGTTTTAGTGTTTTGTTGAGACACGGTGATAGCCATTTCTTATATGGAATTATCCGAGACATTGATGACCGTGGCTTTCACCTCAACCGCGGTGGGTAGGCCTTTTCCGGAAAACCAGAGCCTGGTGATGGGGGCGGGCAGCCCCGCCATGGGACTCAGGAGGGAGGGTATTGGTCGAGGTTTTCGCCATTCTGCGAACGAACGGCGGTTACTCAATGACAGGGAGATGAGCACGCAGACAGCAGATATTGCCGCGAGAACCACGGCTCCTATGACCACTAGGAGAACTGTTGCATTCCAGTCCCTAGCCCGGTCGATCCTGACTGCGGCGAGTTGGACCCCTTCTGTTGTGACGTTCACGCAGGTCTTCTCTCGCTTCTGGTGGATGCTGGGAATGTCCACGCATACCTCATACTGGGTGGAGGGACTCAGCCGGGTCAGGTTGTATGCCGAAACGTCTGTCGGTACCCGGGCAGCAAAGGCCCCTCCTGGGTGGTCCGTGACCTTTGTAGTGGCAGACCACTTGATGTTAGGAGTCAGACTTCCATGGGCTGCCCTCCAGGACACCATCACAGAATCATGCTGCACTGATTGGACGTCAATCTTCAGTGACTCACTTGTTGGCCGGGGAAAGTACTTGTCAACTTCCACTGATACGGACTTGAGATCAGCGCCAACCAGGTTGTGGGCCACACAGGTGTAGAGCCCAGCCTCGCTCTCTGTGATTTCATGTATCTCCAAGGTCCCCTCAGGGTGGAGCCAGTACCGGTTCTGCTGCGGGTCGTTGGGGAGAATGCGACCACCAGAGGGGGTGACCCAGTAGATGTCCGGTTCAGGTTCGGCGAAGGCTCGGCAGTGGAGGGAGACTGAGGATCCTTTCGAGGCTTGGACGCGTAATGGGAGGCTCTCTGGGGAGATAAGCGGGAGGCAGATCTCCATCATCTCCCGGAAGTGCACCTGCCGCACCCTCTGGCCCTCGTACTCCGGTGGCTCGGCGCAGAATAGCGATTCAGGCTCCATGAAGCGAACGTGCGTCTTATTCATGTTAATCCAGCGGATGACGCAGTCGCAGCGGATGGGGTTACTGTGCATGCTCACCTCCCTGAGGTTGGGCAGAGACTCCACTGTTATCCGGTGCAGGGCACTGAGTGCATTGCTGTTAAGCATAAGGGTCTCCAGCCTGGGCAGCTTGTAGAAGGCATTAGGGTGGATATAGGATAGCTTGGGGTTGTTCGTGGCCTCGATCTTGGTCAGCTCGGGGAGGTTGCTGAGGGCAAAGCTGTCTATGGACACCAGCTCAGGCATGCTGTTTATGCCCAGCTCCTTCAGATGGAGCATGTCTGCAAAGTCCCCCCTTTGTATTCTCTGGATTGGGTTCTTGTTGAGGTCCAGGAACTTCAGGTTCCGGAGGCTTCTCAAGGCTCCGTGAGGGACCTGACCGAATGCGTTGTCATAGAATGAGATGCTCTCCAGCCCTTCTAGGCCTTCCAGGGCGCGGTCTGGTAACACCGACAGGTTCATTCTGGCGAGAACTAAAGTTCGGAGGCTTAACAAAGGCTTGAGGTTCATGTCTTTGATTTCCTTGATGGGGTTTTCCCCAATCATCAGTATCTCCAGCCGAGGGGTGGACTCAAACCATTGGCTGCTGATTGCCTGAAGCCTGTTGGAGTTCAGATGAAGCCGCAGAAGGTTTCTCAACCCGAAGAAGCCCCCAGCCGCAATGGAGGAGATCTGGTTGTGGTTAATGTAGAGTTCCTGGAGGCTAGTCAGCTCGGCAAAGCAACCGTTGGGAAGGGATTGAACCCAGTTCTCCTCCAAGTGCAGGGACAACAGCTGGGGAATGGGACCCAGGTTCACATCCCCCATGGAGGACAGGTTGTTTTGAGACAGGTCAACCTCTGTGAGATTTGCCAAGTAATCCAGGGGCCTGTCAACCGCCGCCACATTGTTAGTCTGAAGCAACAGGACCTGTGTGTCCGCAGGCAGTCTTTCTGGCAGGAAGAAAAGCCCCAGGTCATTACAGTCCACAGTGGGAGCTTCCATATAGACCGAGCTGGGGGAAAACCATGGTCGGATTTCACACGTGCACTGCTGAGGGCAGTCAGCCTTCCCTCCCTTAGCCAGACCAAATCCACTCGCCACTAGACTGGCAAAAAGGCAAACCAGAAACGGAATGTCCCTCATCTTTAGCTTGGTTGTCCCCTTTGCTAAGCGAACGGGTCCTTACAGTGCAGGGCGATTAGTGTTCCAAACTTGGCAAGTCGGCAGGTTCCTTTGTAATCGGGGCCAAAAGCCGCGTGCTGTTCCTCAGCTGAATCTCCCCCAGAAGCATCAGAGGCTGCTCGCTGTCTCGCCCTTGGATGAGTGGAGAGATCTTTCAATTACCTTGCATGAGGCATTCCGGAAACCTTGAAGGTCAGTGTATCCTCCAGGGACCCTCAGCTACTACGTGCATGGATGGTTGTTGTAAAAGCAGAAGGCCCGGTTCCTTCCGTGGGCCAGAAGTAAAAAATAAAACTTCTCTTATGTATTTTCCTTCTTATCTTCCATCACAGTCACATATGTCAATTTCCCATCTGGAAGAAAAACAGAAAAGCAAAAATGAGTCCCGTAATATTGAGTATTACTATGAGAAAAATGGTATATGCAGTACCAGCTTACATTCAATTCCATAGCAATGCCATAAGAAAACATATGCAGGTAACAATGCATGATTTAGAATATAGATTGCATTCAGACTTGCCAATTCAGTTTTGAATTTGTGCTGACTGAGCAACGACTTCGCAACTGACTCCAAAATGGGAAGATTGCCTATTAAAATAGTTTTCACACTAGCATACAGGCACAGCATGGTTTGTGCGGTCTTGCATTTGCTCAATGTAATGTAAACATTCAGAAATGTGAATTAGAGGGCAGTAACAAGAGTATTCTCGAGATTTTTTATCTTCTTTTTCCCACGCTCTAGCAGAAAAAAAAAAAAAAAAAAAACACCATGCTTGTGGATTCAGGGCAGTCCTATTCATGACAGTGGAAGCTTCACTTCCTAAAATACTAAGATGAATTTTGGACTGTGCTATGGATTTCCAAAGGCTGTGCAGGGGTTTTCTCGCTGATTAGTCCAATTACACCCTGGGATTAATTTTAATCCACCCCCACCACCTAATACAAGTATCCTCAACTCTTTCCCTCACGATATAAACTGAGCAACAAGTTTAATCTTCATTTGCTATCTGGGCTCATGTGTTTTAAGGCATTTATGTCTTTATTGAAAAAAAGCATTGAAGGTATGTTTTGTGCTAACAGTCTAAATTTAATACAAATTTGCTAAACCGGGCAGATTCTGACGACACCTGATGAATGAATTTTACGATACATGTGTGACCTCCTGCTCAAACCTACACTGCCACGTGTGTGGTAATATAGGGACTTAAGTGCCTGAAGCAATTTTATATACACCATGCATCAAGAATAGATACCAGAAGCAGAACAAATGTACAATCATATCCCCCATGTGCTCACAGTGTGCAGAAAGAGAGTGTTAAATTTTCAACATTCATGGTTTTTTCCCCTACCCCATCACTTTCTCCTTAAACTATCTGCTGGGACCTTAATTTTATAGTCAGGAGCAAAATTCATACATTAGGCATAATGAGAAGGAAACTTCACTGTACAGTGGGATTTCATGTCATTTGTATTTGAATGTGAAGCGAGGTTATGAAAATCTTTGGAACTATTCCCTTATACATGATATACAATACATATAATCCCACATTAATAGCATCAGCATAATTATACTTGCAATCATCCATCCCCCTGTGTTGTTTTACCTGATATAATTTGAAGTGGGTGTTTTGTGAGTGATGCGTTTCTGTTTGATCAATCAGTCTGAATTCTGTAGTAAGCAGACCAATGTAAACTACTGTAATTCATGTACACAGAGGAAAGCCATATGTATAGCTACAGCAACTGCCTCGTGAACTGGGCAGAATTTAGAGGAACAAACCAGACAAAGACTATTTTTTTATTGGAGATGCCTCGGTTGCACTATAAAGGTTGTGAGTACAGGAAGTTGTTCTGCACAGGGAATAAAAAATTCAATGATTTGTCTGAAAAGGGAATGTAAACCAAAGAGTCTGCAGATTTACACAAAGTCCCTGAGCAATATATACTAAGTACGATTAAGTATTTGTCCAAATTCTATTTTTATGCCATGATGAAATCATATAATTATTATTATTATTATTATTATAACTAGTAGTAGTAGTAGTACTAGTAGCAGTAATAATAGTATTAGTAATGTCCTCTATTTTTATCACATCTTTGTTGTCATTATTAGTTGTAGTAGTGGTTATCGTGATAGTATGAAGAAAAGTGATTTCAACAAGAAGAGTAATAATAGTAGCATTAACATTAGTGATCTTTCAAGTGAAAGACAGCTTTCGTCTGAAGTGAAATGCAAATGAAAGAATTGTCCTGTAAAGGTAACAAAATATTTTTTGGTAATTTAGAGACGTAAATTAACTGAAAGACAAATACTTAAGCGTCTGCATCGAAACAATAGTGAAATCTGCCTTTTCCACGTTAACAGCACACTTTAGTGATGTCAAATGTCCTGAAGCTCTTCAATAGCAGGTAATAAAAAAGCTCTTGATGAAGACCCAAAGCGTCTGCTTCCTTGCGAGTGTTCTGACACCCAACAACCAAAGACAGGGACATTTTAATGATCTGTGGATACTTGTATTCACCACTACAACAAATGCTCTGCTATATAACCAATTTGCGGTGTTTTATACCATCAACCATTTGTTGATATTATACCACAAGGATATGTCAATGTGGCACTTGAAAACAGCTGGCAGTGAAATTTGTTAAAAATAAAGTCTATTCTGGGAGTTAAGGGGCTAGCTAATGTGTCCATAAACCATACGGAGCTCAGGCAAGCAAATAAGTTATGCTTAGTAAACTAGCAATGAAGCCAGTGAGGCTAACCACATAGCTCGCCGTACATCCTCGCTAGATATAATGATTAAATTTGCAGCGAGAATTTCCCAGATCCCAGAGCTATAAAAGGAGCAACAGCCTCTTCATTGTAATGGTTATACCTGGGATAACATAAATAAGCCCCTTCAAAACAATGAATATGAAAGACAATTCATGTTTAACTCAAGCATAAAAGAAGACAACAACAAAAAAGGAAACTAACAATGAGAGAAAAATCTCAGCATAAATGCATCTCTCGTTGCTAGAAAACCATCACAGAAAGGGAGGAGAGGCACAAGCTTGCACATTAACCAATTTTTTTTTTTTTTTTAATTTGGCATCTCCAATCCCACCCGAATCTGGAATGCCCAATTGGGGAACTATGTACAAGATTTGCTCATATGCGACCCCTGTTGCCAACTCAGGAGAGTGAAGACAGTTTGCGGCTTCCCTCCTAAGCACGCGCCTGTCAGCCTGCTGCTTCTTATACACTCATTGGTTGAATCCTCGCAATTTCAGAACGAGGGCGGAGGATACCTGAACATGAACAAGCTTAGAATCTTCCTGACGAATGCCTGGCTGGCCAGCAGGAGGCCCTTAAGCAACGAACGAAGCGACCATTTTTATATACCCTTCCCGGCAGACCCTTCCAAATTTGCATCCCTATAGCGCAATGGCCAATTGTGCACTACTCTGAAAAAGCTGCCGACCACTGCCAGTTGGTACGACCAGGGCTCGAATCCGCGCCATTATAGTCACCTCTGCTTCACAATGTGATGCTTTAACCGAGTGAGCTATCCGACAGCTGCACATTAACCAATTTAAGCGGACTGAACAGCTCAAAACTACAGGAAATTCGGCACAAAATGAGCTAAGCAATGGTCATTTGACATCATTGCATAATAACTGCCAAAGCATTCCTTGGTTTCTCATTAGCAAAACCTTTGAGGTATGGAAAGATGGCAACCTTCAGTTTTTTTTTTTTTTAATTGTTCGATCTTATTCCCCTTATTTGATGCAGTGTACAAAAAAAAAAAAAAAAAAACATAAATCCTACTCATAATATCTGGACTCCGTGTGGGTAATTCTTTTATTCAATGGTGGTTTTGTGTGAAAGTTGTCCTTCATTTTAACAAAAGGCTTCACTCGAGTGAGTCCATCCATCACATTCATCATTTTAAACGAAGGAGGCAGATTCCTTCGGGAATTGATTACATTAAACACTGTTTCCTGCCACAGAAGAAACAAACGTGCTGGAAAAAAAACAAGAGGAGCGAAAGAGGGAGAGGAGGAATGGGAGAAGAGAGGGGTAGGGTAGAGGTTAGAGAATGGGAGGAGATAGGGAAAAGGGATAGGGTTTAAGGCAGAGGATGAATGCTGAAATGGGAGGAAGAAATGAATAAGCGAAAGATAGAACAGGTTAGAGAAGGAAAGCAGGAGGAAGGAGGCATTATAGCGAGAGAGAGAGAAGGGAGGTATGAGGAGGAGTGGGGAACAGAGAAATGTGGTTAAAAAGAGGGGATGGAGGGAAGAGTGAAGCCCAGCTCCAGTAATTTCAGCCTCTTTCCAGACCAGTGGTGCGAGAGTAGTCCATAAACCCTGCGATGCCAAGCCCACGTACCGGCCCCCTCTCTCTAGTAAAGGTCTAGAGCCACCCAGCCAGCAGACTCCGTTAAAATACACAGTACAGTCTGCTAACAGACGAGATAGGGGTCATGTTGTCTTTATTTCTTGGTTTATTTACTTTCAGCAAGGAGTAGTTGAGTGATAGCTCGCTGAATCCGTAGCCCGTGTCTTACCCTCTTTCTGTCTCTCTCTCACTTTATCGGTCTCTCCCTCTCTACATCTTCATCAGCCTTTGCTTTCTCTGTCTTTCTATCCTCTCTCTTTCTATCAGCACAAAGTAATGTCCATGTTAGCTAATTAGGTTGACTCCGCCTACTTTCAGGAGGCAGACCATTATGCAAGCTAATTAATTTCTATTTTCACCCGCTGACCATTCTGGCGAATTTGCAGCCAATGAAGTATTTTATATTCAAAGCCCAACATTTCAGCTTCTTGGTAGACATTTGCGTTTGTTGTTGCCATACCTGTTTTGTACTCTGGTGTTTTTTTCAGTAGCAGCTACACAGACATGTGCAGAAACACGTATTCCTCAAAAATGCTACATTTAGCCAAACGGGAAGCATTTCAGGAAAAATAGCTGCACGATTTAGGGTATACAGGGCACATTTAGCTTCCCCACATACAGAAATGTTCAGTGTCACAACTAATTCATTCAGCTAAATCTGAGTGTGCTCCTCGTAAAACTGAATTTATCTGCGAGACTCAATCTAGCAGGCATGTTCGCGCACCCAGCTGTTTGAGTTCAGCCCCAGGGCTTAATTGTCTGACACATTATGTAGAACTGTTCCTAAATTCTCCACTCTCTTGTAAGAGTTAACGTAATTCATAGTTTAAATACCATCCACAGACAGAGTGTGACAAATGGCTGGACAGTTTAGTCAAGGGAAAATGAATTGGCTGGTTGCAAAATGTGCTCAAGCTAAGTGATCTTCCCTGCTGAATACCTGATTAAGCTAGTGCCCTTGAAACAGGAAGGGCCACAGAAACAGGAAGGGGTTCATGAGAAGGAAGGTCCAGCAGGAGGGTCCCTAGAAACAGGAAGAGGTCTGCAAACAGGAAAGATCAACAGGAAGGGCCCAAGATACAGGATGGGGTAGCTGTCTACCAACAGGAAAAGCCAGCAGGAAGGGCTTGAGAAGCATGAAAGAGTCTTGAAACAGGAGGAAGCCTTGAAATGGAATGAGTTTGGAAGAACAGGGCAGCCCAAGAAACAGGAAAGTCTCCTCCAACAAGGTGAGCCTATGTAACCAGTAGGAGCCTTGATGACAGGAGCTAGCTTCTGAACAGGATAGCGTCTCAGAACAGGAAACGCTTTAGCGACAGAAAAAGCTTTAGCAACAAGAAGAAAGTATTTAAAAGCGGGGATAGAAAAATACTGATCGGATACAGTCTTCTTCACTTTTTAGTGTTTACTTATCTGAACTTATGAAGCTTTAATACTCTCATAAGCACCAGAAAGAGCAACACTTCAACCAGATAAGCATTTGTCATTCACACTAAAAGCATTCCACTTACTTCATTACAGTGCTGAACGATTATCATACAAGCGAACTGAGAACTTACTCCTGATAAACTATTTTCAGCCGGTGCTGGCACGTTACCTCACGCATTTGATAACGGGCTATTGTAGGCTGTCAACTCCATGTTTGTTTGCAAATGAAAAATAATATTTTCCAGGATGCCCACAAAGCTATTTGCTCGCAGAAGATGGTAAGTGAATGTGGAAAAAGCAATATCCTTGCACTCTCAATCCACTGGGGAGTCCATCTGCTTATCTGTTCCTTAAATACTGTTGTCGGCGTCGTAAGTAAAGTAGTCTCCCGTGGTTGGTTAATACGGAGCACCTGTGATGTAATATGCGCCTCAAGCCTGTCGTTTAGGGGATGATCGAGAGAGACAGAGACAGTGTGAGGTAAAAACACGGATGGCTGGGAAGACGCTTTGCACAGCAACAGCCATCAGCACCGCTGCCCTGCACTGTCTTTTACTTCACAGCCAAAATGAGTCACACTGGGGAGATAATAGAATTCAGAAAAAGTAGAGGAAGTAGGCGAAATAAGAATACAAAAATTCTTGCAGGTGTGTTTTGTGTTTACTCTCGTGTGTGAATGAAAGTGGAATAGAAGATTGGGGGCGGGGGGTGTACTATACAGGCAATCAAAATTTGAGCCAAGATTTTTCTCAGTAGGATTGTTACTGCCGTGAGGGAAAGAGTAGTTAAATTAGAAATCTGCGCATTATGGCAGGTAAGAGATAAAAGGCAGAGCTGTCAGTGTTCACACGCACACCTGCTGCCGTTCACAAGCGTAAACGGTACTCCTTTTCCACTCGGCCCCCCATCCAATGGGGTGCTGCGCTTCATGGCGACTGCCAATGAGGCACCAGCGGTGACTGCAGTCCACTGCGATGACATTAAGCGTGGAGCACTGCCACATTGTTCTGTCGGATGTATCCCGTTACCACCAACCAATGCGGATGGGAATTACCATTCAGCCGTAAACGTGGCTGGGCTGCTTTCACTTGTCTCCAAGCTTTGGTGAAATGCCATAATAATTCTCTAGAAGTAAGCTGAAAATACTTCAATATAAGGTGCCAGTATGACTGTGTCTACTGTTTTTAGTTTATGTATCTGTAAATAATAAATGAACAATACTTGGATGTAAATGACATAAGAAACAAGGGAATAAAAACAGAAAAGAGGATAACACTTTTGGCCATTCAATAATGCATAATGCTAAACTCCTCATGTCCCTCTACAATGCAGTGGATTTGATTTGCCTCCCTGCCTAGTGAGTACAGTGTGGTATAAATGAAATGAAACTTATTCATATCTGATGGGCTCCAATGACCCATAGATTTGTAATTGTAGGCTTGAAGTACAGTGTCACAAAGGGGGGATAAAAACTAGCGCGAGATTGATGCGGGAATTTGTCTGCTCTGTAGTGCAGGTGAGGATGGAGGAAGCTGAGAAAAGAGATTGCAGGTCGGTGAAGTTAAGCAGTAATAACTTATTTGTAATACTGACCACTGTGTTTACTAAGGGAAGCCAAACTGCTTACAACCAGGGGGGCCCCTGGAATCACAAGATGGATTTTCTGCCGGAGGTGGAACATGAAAATTCCGGAATGATCCATGTGCTGTGGCCTTGTTGGGCGATAGTGCTTTTTTTTGGGGGGGGTGCGCGCAAGAATACGCCTGCAAATATAAGAATATCAGAAAGTAAATGATAGCATTAACAAATGCATGGTACCAGGGAATTGAATAGACTTATCTTTGCAAGCACAGCTCCAGTAATGCTGCCATGACTCAAGATCAGTGCTTGCTTTTGAAAATGTCTGACCCAATTTCAGGTTTGAGGGGGTGATCTCACTGCTGTTATCTCACACGATATAGCATACATCACAATTGCCTTGCCCTGCACATGGAAATACTCCATCCTATTGGTGCTCCGTCCGACCCTAACAAACTAACTGGGAGATTTTGTGTATTAGCACAAATTAGTAGAATGAGGAGTGCAAATTAGGGATGAAATGAATTCCTGCAGTAAAGCAGACCTCCAACACAGAGTTGGGCAGCCCTGGTATTTAAGACATGCTTTTTTTTGTATAAGAATCACCGGAGGTGTGTTTGTAGAAAATAAACATGGATTATCTAGTTTGTGTTGCACTCCATAACATTTGTTTTCTTTTTAAAATGCTAATTGCAGCTTAGGGGGATTGCTTTGGTTACGCAGACTGTTAGAAAATGAATGTTACATTTCCTCTGAACAGAAGCTGAGCAATGTTTGGAGGAGGGTTCTCTCCAAGTTCCAGTTGATCTATATTACATTTGTGCCCATTTTCAAGCTGCAAATACTTCTCCAATGTAATGCATAGCCTTGAGACAAACATCCATGTCACCCAGGATAATTAGCACTCTTTTTTCTTTTTGTTAAGACTGATGAACAAGGGGAGTAAGGTGATAAAACAAATGCTTATCAGTTGCTTTAAATTTACAGTCATCATGTTTGTTTTGCAGTGTGTTACCATGTTTTATATGCAGTCCAGTTCCTTAAAGGTTTGGACTGTTTGCCAGCATATTTAATAAAAACATAAAATAAAAACTACTAGAGTGGCATTTGGAGTGTGCAGACCTGTGCCAAGGCCAATAGTGCACTCTTGTATGATATGCAAATCTGCAAGGGCAACCATTGTATTTCTGCAATTGGCTGTTTTGTCACTATTGAACTTTACTTCCATCTTCTGGATTTTAAGGTGTATGGCATTTATTTAGCCAAGGCCAAATTCCGCATCTCGCAATGTTAGTGAAAGTGAGAAAAAATTTGTGTTTTTGCCCTGTGATTCAGATCCACTCTACAATTTAATGGGTTCTTTTTAGGCCCATGCTACTACTCCCTTCCAGCCAGTGTTTTTCCGTAATCCTGCTAACAAATAAACAAACCAAACCAAAAACATAACTTCCTTGCCGTAGGTAACAATAAATAAGAGATAAAAGTGGAGACTTTAGGTTGCTGATATTTTTTTGCATATTGCATAATCATGTGGGAATTGCAGTCCTTGTGGTGTTTTGTCACCATTTAAATACTTTCGGACTGGATTGTATCAACGGCACACTTTATGCTCATACGTGTGACATGCAGGAGTAATGCAAAGCTGCTACATGAAAGAATGTGAGACTCTGTCTGCCGGCTTTAAAGTGCTCTTGTATTGATTGAACATACTGAAGCTGGCGGCAATGCAAAGCGTACGGTTTAATCACAGTCTGCATACATGCCATTGCGCCTCGAGAACTGTGCGCACATGCAGCATGAATCGTGGCCATAACAAGCTCATTTATAAATAGATCATGTTTAATGTGCAAATGGGTGGGTGCCAAGATGGCAAATCCTTTTCATTCGGTCAGCTATTTGTTTTTTTGTTTTTTTAAATCAGCGCATAGGAATACTTCATACGGCTACTTTGATTCTGTCTCCAGGACATGCTGGTACATCAGTTCATTTCACAAGCATTCCCACCCGCAGTAATGTGCCGGGTAATTACATATTGGAAAAGGAAGCAGTAAGCACTGACCAGACCAGCATCTACAGAAAAACAGCAGCTGCATTGTGTACAGTCAATTTAAATGAGTCTCACTGCTTTGATGAAGGTTGTGAAAAGAAAATTAGAATCTGCATATGCCTAATGCTAGGTTCCACTATCACGATTCGCGGCAAATCGTGGTCTTAATCGTGGAGTAATCGTGGTGATCCTATCAGATCTTGAGGTCAGTCATGGCAATCGTGTTGATTGTAGAAGAGTTTTGGACGGTTCACAAATTTCCTACAATAAACACGATTAATAGTCAATCGTGATCATCGCATCATCTTGTATCCAAACCTGAAATTTTAAGCCGCTTTCACACTGGACGCGAAACGAATTTTTCGCTCGACAGATTACATTCAAAGTCAATGCAAAGACAAATGCAAATGCGTTTCGTGTGTATTCGTGTCTTTGCATTGACTTTGAATGTAATCTGTCGTGAGAAAAATTCGTTTCGCGTCTGGTGTGAAAGCAGCTTCGGAGAAGTTCCACGATCAGCTATGAATGGCCAATCGTGGCGTTTGTAACGGAACGCACGACAGTGGGAACTATGCATGACTGAAAACCGTACGTTACGGACTAATATAGACTGACCACATCCACCTGAGATACCATCCTCTAAGATTTTTAATGTTTGCCGCAAAATGTCAGTGAGTTGTAAATGTTTAGATTGACAAGTTCTTACTGTTTGGAGGCTTATGCCACCGTTTCATTGTACTATGATGTCATTTGACCCCAGTGACTTTGTTGAAGACCAATGCCCATGTCTACTATAGAGTAGCATGTTGTGCACAGTATATCCTGCAACAGTATGCAGTATGTAGTAACCCAGTGTGCAATTCCAAACACAGTGTTCCTAAAGGGTAAAGGGAAAAGCAGTGTACCTCCCTGCCTGCTTGTTCATTGGGCGGTGCGGACAGTGCTTTGCGGTAGTACCACCTCCTGACAATGTTTTTTTTTTTTTTTTTTTTTCATTTTTACATTTATTTGTTTATTTGACTAGGTTAGCGGCAAATCAACAAAAATTTCAGCTACAGAGGCTAGTTTTCATCGTCTGAACTTGGGATATGTGTCTGTGCATTGTGTAAATAGGAGTATTGGCAAAAAAACACAGAGATGAGGAGAGCGTGCAAACTCCATATAAGGAAAACCCAAACTGTGGCGCAAATGCAGAACCTATTCCTTGCTAGACCACAGTACTAAACACTGCAACACTGAGCATTTGCAACATTTTAGATGGTCACTACATGAGATTACCTTCAGGATAAAGCAGAGATTGTTAACATGGTGCAGATCCAATGTCCATAGCATGAGCTTTGGGGAGCACTTCATAAACCTGGATTTATCCGTGAGACTCGATCATCTAGCAGACATGTTCAGGCACCCATCTGTTTGAGTTTAGCCCTAGGGCCTGATTGTCCAACAAATTATGTTGAAATGTTCCTAAATTTTCTACTGTCTTGTGAACACCTGCTCAGCTGCTTCCACAAATAAGCAGAGAGTCAGAAATTTGTTAGAAATCAATGGCGGGCTGTCAGGCTGCAATGGACTTAGCTGCTGTGCCTCTCTCTTTCTCTGAAAAGCGAGAGAATACACACACACACACACACACACACAAGGAAATAAAGGAGCAAAAAAAAAAAATGGCCGACCTGTTGCTTCTTCGTACAACCACACAGAAGTACGTAAATGGCCACAGTTTGGCCAGAGGGCCGCTCGATTTTGTAGACAGACAGACAAATTGCTGGAGAAATGTCTGTTTTTTTACCCGTGGGCGGCTGGGAATGAGAGAATGACTAGCCGCTGAAGTGACTACATCGCTCAAGAAAGCCTCCTCAAATTGAATCTGCTTGTATCAAATACAGCAGCCTCCACTGGAAAGGTGCCGCTCGGCCCCGATCTGTATGAATAATCTATGAGGTCAACAGGCCAGGCAGCTGCCAGGGGCAATCTCACACAGCTGATAGAATCAATCTTTATATAACATTGAAATTTTTCAAACGCTTGGAAGGCCATCTATATTCCGATTTTATGGGACAAATGGGTTTTATCCTTCCCGTCCCCTTTTATTTTTCTGTTCTACCCTCTGCGTTAGAGCAAGGTGCTAACCTGACAACCACAGAATCGCCAGAGGAGTGCAACTGAATACAGTATAGTGAACTGTACACTTTACTGTGGGTGTTCACTTTGCTGGTAATTTATATCTGGGCAAACGTTAAGCACTATCAAGTTCCAAATGAAATTTTCTGAACTGTTTGTTGATGTTAATTTAGTCCTTTGGTGAAGTGGAACTTGTTTTAAAAATTGGATAGTGCCTAAAGTGCAAATTCATATCAAATTTTCTAAAATAAAAACTAATCTGGTACATGTTTGGCCGAGCAGTTCAGGGAATGTATCCTCCCAATTAAATGCCCCAAATTTTCCACTTTTTCACGAAAATGAGCCCTTTATTGAGGTCCGAGCTGAGATTTCTAAAGACAAAATGAAGATTGACCCAAATTTGCCAAATAGCAGATGTGATGTAACGGGAGGTGTTCCAAATGCCGAAGTCAAGCTGAAAACAATTGGAAAACAAGATGTTGTCAAAGAATATTATTTCCATAAATTGATGATACCAAATATTTTTCACAACGCGGGGGGAAAAGGAACAACGTGACAATCAGCCTGTAGGCATGGTGCACCAAAACTAGACACTACTTACTGAGAGTTTTATTTGGCGATGACGAGGAAAGGTGTCCGAAAATAGGTAGCCTTTGTACATGATGACAACACGTGACCTTCCTTCCACGGTGCACACTTGACAAACAACACCGCCCATGCAGGTCAAATGAGGCCCTGTTTGCACAGCTGGCTGGCTAGCATGCTAAAGCTTTTTGCTATTAATCTATTAAGTTACATGTGTAACAGTTGTCGTAGAAACTTTAATTCATAAATTTAATGGCAAAAAGCATGCTGGCAACCGAATTATTCATCCCATTGAACAGACAAGAAGATTGCGCTTCTTTCATTCTCCAATTGCAGCTCCTGATCTCGTTCTGGCTTCGCTGTCGTGGCCGAAGTTAAGATTTTACTCAAGGTCTCATGGTGGAAGATGGATTTAGTTTAGTTTTGAGTCATTTTTGGCATTAAATAGTTTCTACATTCATTTTAGGATGGGCTTATCAAGCGGTGCCCTGGGCTTACTAACCAGCTTTTCTCAGTACAGAATAGATGGGGAAATTCGGGACAAGATCAGTTTGGCTCAGCTTATAAACCGATGGCTTATTAAGCAGCAATTTCAGTAATTACTAACCCACAGTGATATCCAGACTTTCCTGTGACTAAGGATCTGGCTGATATGAGCAGTCCTCGGTGAAGTGATTAGAGCAGATCACCGATCCTGATCCCAGCTCCGTGAAATCTGCTCATTTCTTCTTCACAAAATCCACCCATGCCTTCCGAATTGTGGGGTTTTTCTTTTTATTTATGGACCACGATGCCTCTGCTTGTATCGGCCTTATTGTTGCAGCCATAAACAAGGCAGATATTTGGCATTTTCCCGAGGGAATAATCCACAATTACGAATCACTGAGTCCAGTGACATTGACAATGTATTCTCTGCCACTGGCTGGACACCTTCCATGACGTCATCGCCGAAGATAGCCGAAGATAAATTCTTTCGCGATTTGCAGTGATTAAAATGCGAATAAATTTGTAATGGCCGATTATAATTTGAAATGACCAGTGCACAAAGGATGTATCTATATAAAAGATTCCGTGGTCCAAATTTTATTTTTGGATGAACAAGTTCTTTAACTTTTGCCCAGGTATATAGAATATGACGTAAGCAACAATCTGTTTACTTGGGAATTCAAGGAATTTGATTTTATTTGAATGACAGTTTGCATGCACTTTGTTTAAAACGATGTGCAGTATTAAACTTTTCTTCACACAGCTAATTTTCAGCCCCCGTTCCCCCGCTCCTTCTGCCAGAAACCTAGAAGTGTACAAATTAAAAAAAAAAAAAAAAAACTATTAAGTGATATTACATTACTTTACATAATGGAATGTAAAATCATTTCCATTTGCTGTTTTCCTCAAAAGCCGCTGCCAGCGATATGCTGATATCGACACTTCATGCTTTCCAACAGAAGCTAATCAAATACAAACAACACAGATGTTGCAGAGGTGTTGCTCATAGCATTACAGTTAAGGCCTAATAGCTGAAACAGATTTTATCTCTGCAGGAAAAGTTGCTTATAAATACAAGACTACCGTGATTACTACATCCAGTTCCTGACTACTTGGGGCCATACTGTACCTTTTGTGGATCATATCATTTTGAGAAGATTTCAGAAAAATGAGATTAAGATTCTCGATTGGTCAAATCTCCCACGTGCAAAGAGCAGTAGCGAGATGTTTCTGTATTATTCCAAACACGACACGTGTAGTGTAGGATAGCTGTTTTTTGCCTATAGTTTTTGTACATTTGTCATGTTCCACCGCTTATTCCTTTGCGTCGTTATTTGTAGCATTCGCATATAAATGTCAGCATTGATGTGTATCCGATAGAGTAGAAGGCGGCTGTCACACGAAAAGACCTGACATAAATCAGAAGATGGTACAGCAATATTCCGTTTATATCCGAGTACATTTGGGGACACTCTCACCCGGCACAATTTACACTCGTAGCATTTATTTCGTTTATTTATTGATTCCATTTCAACGGTTGTAGTTGTATCTTTCTTGCGTTTCCGTTGGAAGTGGTGCACCAGTGTCCCATCCCAAAATAGAATCTGCAACCACAGATTACAAGGCTGGTTCACTATGCATTATACAATCTGATATTGCTCCGTTGATTGAAGCCGGTTACGCACTTCTGTATAAGTAAGTCTATTTTAGGAGCTGATCCTGTCTGTTTGATACTTATTTATTTATTTGTTAATTTGTTTGTTTTTTGTTTATTGAGGATTTCAGACTCAAATGCTCTTTAAATGCGAGGAACCATTTCTTATGCTTACGTTCTGTTTATGTTAAACAGGTTTAATGGCTCAAGACTTTTTTTTTGTATTTTAGCTTTTTAAGCAACTGACGAAACACTCATAAACATAACACTTAAGGTACGAGTTTTTCTCTATTCTATTATCTCGATACAAGTTCCTAACTTCAGTACTTGATCTCAGCTTCAAGATGTGCTTCACATTTTTAAAATAGTTGGACATCAGTGTCCCTCAAAAAAAGCTTTTTATAAAAAACTAGCATATTCTAATAATGTATACTAACAATGGGAATCGACATTATTTGAAAGACGAGCTATAATAGAATATGAGGGCATAGAGTCGCCACCCCTGTATCGTGTGCGCGAAAGTGTTCCTCGTAAATTGTCCCTACGGAAGGAAAATTACGCTTCCGCAGCCGGGCCCAATGTAAACCTGGCGTTGGGCACATTCATTCTGTGGAGAGGAAATCGAAACTCGCGAGGCCACGCTGTCGCAATTCCTTTAATGTCGTAATTTACGAAGGTCACCTGCTTTAACTGGCTCCGCGCCGCGTGAGCCCCGTCTGCCTTCTCTTTGAAAAGATAAACAGCGTGGCGTAAATAAACGGCGGCACTGTCGGTGTGAAGTGAATCGCTTTCCCTATACCAGGGAGAGCGACAGAACGCAGAAGTGGCACACACGTATTTGACTGACTGAAGATGGAGTTCAGGGCTACGGTCTTCGCAAGAACTTCAGACAACATAGTACCAGCATTAACATGAGGAAAGAATAAAAATGAAAATGTATGTATGAACGCGAATAGACACCAAAAGATTAAACGACACCAAAAAAAAAAAAAAACAAAAAAAAAACCTCGTTTTTCAAGTGCATATCGGCCTGCACTTGCACATGTAAAATTGTTGATTGCAAAGCAGTGTGTTTGATCGGTGGATTTATCAGGGTCAAATAAGGTACATTAATTCACTTGGCAAATTAGTTGGCAACTGGAATTGAAGTCCTTCGTTTCGATGTCAATTATTCTGCATTCCCTGAAAATGTCACTTTTGTTTTCAATTTTCATGCTTGGCTTTCATTGACACCAACTATGGTATTTTTATGTATAAAGTTCTTTATGGGTTTACTCATGACACTTGAAATGATTATGCGGCATCTATCTCATATCCTGATAAATAGCCAGTAGGCTACATGGTGTTGTGAATACGCCGTTGAATGGAGATGGTGCAGTGAACGTCTTGCCGATGTGTGTTGTAAAAGATGACGCTAATAATGCAGATTTAACCCTGTGTGGTCACTCTCAACGATTTGAAACATAATTTAAAGGCAGTGCCTTTTTTGGGGGGGGGGGGGAATTCAACAAAACCATAATGCTAACACAAGGAAGAATCGCAGCGTCTCAATGAAAATGGACGGATATGGGGGAGTCATATGTTCATATATGAATTATGTGTAGTTGTTTTGAATTGGGTTACTAAGGGCATATTTGGTGTAGCAGTGACAATTATGAAAGATCTCGAAGGGCATTGTGCTGTCATGGTGACGAGGATAATATGTCAGATTAACAGTCTGCCCGTGTCTGTGTCCGTGTGCGCGCAGGCTGACAATGAAACCTGCTTCTGCGAGGAAAACCCAAGCTAGGAAGCTGACTGTTCAGATTGCAACAGGATGATTTAAAGAAGAACACTACATGCCCCCACCCACCCACCCGCCACCCACCCTCTAAGGCTGCTGCTGCCTGCAGGCATGATGCCGTACGCGGACAGTGTCCTCTCTCGCTGAATAAGAAATAGGTTTTATGCGATTGCCGTTGTTCATGCGTCCGAAACATCAATCTTTCATGCTGCGACTTCGATACCAGATGACAATGTACGGTCAACCCCCACAATTTACCAGCCAGGCTTAATCATAGACCTTCGTTGCTGGTGCAAATAGTTATAAACGCTTTTAACACTGTGTTACGAAGGGTTGCGGGCATATAGCTACTGTAGAATGCGTGTACACCTCAGAATCAGTTATACCATGGCTGAAATATGCCCTCAAGCAAAGCTCCCGGCAAATTTATTAGGGAGGGGGTGGTGGAGGACGCGCGAGCCCTCAGCAAATTTCAGACAAGACGGCTGCATAGAGCGAGCTCGCTTACCACCTAGTCCGCAACAGCTTGTCCATCACAAAAAAACAGCGATTGCGTCTCGTATTAACTTGCGAGTAAAGATGCAGCAACAGACAGCTGCAGTGCCACAGTGGGAAGTCACACATACACGTCCATGATTTCAGACATACGAGATGGGGACAAAAAAATAAACAAAACTCACCAACATGAATGCGATCCCCGTGTAATTTTCTGAATGTATTCCTTTTAAGCCACGTTTGACGGAGATTTATGTTTATCAGCGCACTCTCCCCGCATGCCAGTCAGCCAAGAGTGCACGCAGATGCAGGATATTCATAGGTAAGAATCCCCGTTTCGCTGCGACCGAAAGAGAGACGGAGCGCGCGTAAAATTGCGTCCGGTTTCCAGACCCCGCTCGCCCAGCACTGCTGCTCTCCGTCTCTGGCCCAGACGGACGGCGCATTCACGGGATAGCAAGTGTGAAGATCACTCTTTATTTCTCCCCTTCCTTCTCTTTTTTTCCTTGGCAGTTAGTTGTACATCACTCACCAGATCAACTGTCACATTGACAGTGCTGCCTGCTCAGCGATCATTAATAACCGCGCACTGCCCTCCTCCCACCTCCTCCAATCCCCAGAGGAGCCAATAAGCTCCCAGTTCGGAGGCACAGCGCTTGCGGCTGCTAACGTCTGATTGGCTCAGGTCAGTTGTCATTCATATGACGTCGTTCCCGGATCCCTGAAACAACTGAGAGGAGTGCGATAATGGGTTTTTGTTCTTAAGCTTTGCCTTCGCGATGCGTCCTCATTTCGGATTATTTCAGTAATCATTTAAGTAATTACAGCCCAATATTTGTCAGGTCATTGTCATTGTTTAATTCTGCATCCATGAGAACTGTGCGCATTTGTTCCATAGTTGGCTATACTATCTGCTGGCCTTGTCAACATAAGTCACCAATTCGCCATTTAAGAGACGATCTCTACTGAACAAGTTTTCAATTTGCTACTTACTGTTGTTCCAAACGCGATTAATCCACCCCTACGACTGAAATGTTGTACGTGATAGTGTGCTGCCCGTCCTATTTCACTATTTCCTCGGCCTCCAGTATGGACATCAACACTGACCTTAA
Organism: Gymnothorax javanicus; assembly: GCA_029692085.1. Classification (NCBI taxonomy): domain Eukaryota; kingdom Metazoa; phylum Chordata; class Actinopteri; order Anguilliformes; family Muraenidae; genus Gymnothorax; species Gymnothorax javanicus. The sequence goes on from CM056201.1 coordinate 85,071,178, forward strand.
AAATTGGTCAGAAATTCTTAGTAAGCCCGCTAGTAGACAACTAGTGCTGTTATCTTCCCTGCGGGTTTATATTTACGCTGATCCTAGTGCTTCCATTCATATACCTGAATGGAAGCACTGCCAAATTACAATTTTTTTTTAAATCAGTATTTCTATATATTTTCATTTGAGAATCACAAACGCACCGCAGAGGCCGTGGTGTTGGGGTCCCTGGAAAAGTGTGCATACTCTATTAGGTGGCTGTGTTTATCAGTAAGGAGAAAGTAGGAATACTCTCCTATGTATTTCAATGGCTTTTTGCCTGATAGAATGTTATACTGTGAATTGACTGAAGAAAAGTGGGTATACTCCATAATCCTGCGTATACCTGCACTAAACCACTGTACAGGAAAATTATGCAATCTATTGACCACACAGTGTCACTTTAGCATCATTCACTATTTCATGCCATACAATCAACACAGTGCTACCAGTACTACATTACTTTTTACTCTGCAGGTCACACAAAGAAATCCTCTGGGAGTGTTTTGTGCTTTCAATGTACCACATATGCTACAAGGGAGTGTATGGCTATTTTGTGCCCCATAGGCTTTACGCAGGACTACAGGACTCTCTAGTGACTATTTTACATTATGCATACTACACAGTTCGGCAGGAGAGGCAGTGTAAACAATTCAAAAAGATACCCAGTGACTATTCTACAAGTAATTGTGCTATCTCCTCAAGGTATATGAAATGCTTATGGAGGCACAATGGCCATGCGTTAATTATATAGCTTGAGTCATTTTATATTCTTCCTCCAGTGTCAAGGTTCAGTTACATGAGCAGCTGCAGGATATTTGGAGCAATTAGCCTTTTTGCCCTATAGGAGCCAAGGCAAGTCAACCATTGTGTTTTTGTTTGTTTAATTTAAAAATGATGGAAGGGATGTTACCAGGTAAACCGCACCCACGGGAGTAATTGAATTACAAGTCGGTGGGAAAACAAAAGACAAACTGCATTTTAGAGCCTCTTTAAAGCAATTAAGCACTCTAGCGACAAGGTTCTGTGAAATAAATGTGCAGTAGGAAATGTCAGGTATAATGCATCAGTTAATTAACTGGGCCGTGCAGCCATTTTGAGTACAAATGCATGAAGTACAGGAAAACTGTTTTTGCAGAGATGAAGAGACTATTATGTTGCTTGTTTAGGCTGGAACGATCTGCTGATCAAAGCATGATATTTATTTATTTATTTATTCTTTATTTACTTATTCATTGTTTTATCTTAGAGGGCAGTACATATGCATTTATACTGTATAGTTGGTAGTTGCTCTATGAAAGAATAGGGATGTATAATAATAATTGGGATACCTGCACGTTGAAAATGACAATCTTGGCTGTATCCTCATATAAATTATTTTCAAGTCCCATGTGCAAAAAATAACCGAATAGATAAATAGTGTCCCTGTCCAAGTACATATGGTCTGTAGTGTATATAAGCAGCATACACTGCTAATTAATATGTGCACAGGTAGCTCATCCCCTGAGCTACAAATGAACAAAAAACCCACTATTTATTAGATGGTGATGACTACTTAATATAAGTGCTTGTGTCAGCATATTCTTAGTTGCTTAGCTTTGTTTTCTTAACTGCGGTCCTTAGCTCTCTCATTCGCTTCCTGTGTGCGTTACCCAGGCCTCAGAAGAGCCAAGCTAACCTCCACTCCTGGGGCCTGTTTCACGGAGCAGCATTGCTGAGTTTGCTGGCTGGGTTGCACTGAGTAAAAGCCGGAAACCTTCAAAATCTGGAACATGGAGTTGCGTGAGAAGAGCCGTTCCAGGTTTTACTCGGCGCTGTCATGGTATTTGTTTTTAGCGAAACGGGACCTAGGCAGTTTGGTTTAAACATCAGTCAGCTAATGTTTATGAGCGCTTACTGCGTTTGTTATTTTTCTTCGGTGCACCTGCTCTATGGGACACTCTGAATACCGCACTGTGCATTTTGCAAAGTTTTATGAGTGAAATAATGAGCAGTAAAGTGAGCTTGGTTGTGAAGCATAGCCTGAGGATGTTTAAAAGCTGTACTCCTCTCTCGCAGTCACCATCTCCAATTTCATGCTGCACTAGTGTTGCTTACATATGGAAACTTAGTGTATGTGTTAGCGTGTGTATATTGGTGGTATTCTTTTGCATATATACTGTGGATTGACTGGTATTATTGTGTATGCCTTGCGATGGATTGATGACCTGTCTGGGGTGTATTCCCACCTCACACCCCAAAACATGCTGGGACAGACTCTAGTACCACCTCAACCCTGACCAGGAATAAACAAGTTAGGTAATGGTCAGAGGGTGGTATAAAAGAATGGATGAATCTCTTATTGTTCTTTTGAGTTTGTTGAGTATAACACACTCTGATGACCTGTATCACCTGAGACTGGTTGCAGGGTTGGGTTTGAACAGAAAGCGATAGAATACAGATGAGTCCATGCACTTTTCAGCAGTGTAAAATGTAAAAAGTTGCATAGGTTTCAATAGTCACATCTTTAATGGAAAAATTTAGTCACATCTATTTATTTATATATTTATTGACTTGTATTGTTATTAGAATTACATATTTTATAGCAGGGTAATTCAACATTATCCTGCAAGGGCCGGTGTGGGCGCAGGCTTTCATTCTAACCAAGCACTTACACAACTGATACTACTAATCAAGCTCTTTAGCAAAGACTCTTAGTGTTGATTAGTGGTGTCAGGTATGTAAGTGCTGGGTTGGAATGAAAGCCTGCACCCACACCGGCCTTTGCAGGATAATGTTGAATATCCCTGCTCTATAGTACTGTCTTTACTGTTGATTAACTGACTTCATGCTGTCAGTTACGAACCTAGATCTTGGACTTCTCAGTAGGTGTTTTGCTTAATGGGGTTTGAAGTTTCATACAGGAAACTATTAGAGTTTTGTCAGTTTTTCTTTATTCGCCCTCTGGTTTTCATTTCCAGTTTAGTCATAGCGTTGATTACTCTTGGCTTAAGTGTTTTTGCGCTCTTAACTGCTCTCACCTGTTGGCTAAGTTTACTGTGTAAAGTTGAAAGAAGGTGTGCGCATGGCAACCGGTTCTATGCGGGAGAACGTGGCCCACGGATCGATACTCGCCTCTTTCTCCTTTGATGTGCATGGGAATGGTGTTTCAAATATTATCCCTAGCAGTGGAAAGAATAATAAGCAGCCATTGCCATATTGTGCTTGAGAGATCATATAATCCTGCCGGGTTACCTGAACGCACCTGACATTTCTTAATTACAGATATTATTTTCAATATTGTCTGGCTGTTATTTACTTAAGTGTCTTTTGAGGTTCTATTTTACTATTTGTATATTTTTTCTGCAATTATCATTTACTATTATATTTTATATTTACTGACTGAGTTGTTTCATAAACACCACATAGAATTGTAAACCAGTCCTGTCATTGTGGAAGTTACATTTTCCTTTCTTCTCTGCTCAAAGTTAATATATGTGTACGTGATCCTCTCAACAGTGAAAACAGTTGGTCTCCATTCAGATTATTTAATCATATTATTTACTCATATAGCCTCAAAGTAAGTACTTTAGGGGGTGATAAAATACTTCTGAATGTTTAAATAAATTTCCATTTTTATGGTGCCTTATCTACAAAATGAGGACTGCACACGTTAGTCTGTTCTTTATTTTTTCGTTTTTTAATGAAAGAGTGGTGTTGTGATTAAGAAAATATTCACACCCTAAAATTTCCACACGGGCCTGGCTTTTGGAATGTTGATTCCTCTTGAAGTTGGCTGGAAGAAGTCCTCGGGCAGCAGTGTCATCTTGTAGTAGGTTGCTTGACTGGCAACTGAGGTAGGAGGCCCTACTGAGAACACTGGGATCTGGATGAGGATGAAGTTGGAAATAACTCTGCCCTTGGACCCTTAGGCCCGGCCCTACCTGAAAAAAAATTCTCTAGGGTCTTCACACCTGCTTTCTCGCCTTCACTCTTCACAATTGTGACTGTTCTCCCAGGGCATTATTGAAAAAATGGGACATGTTCTCAGTGGACCTCGCCTGGTTAATTAAGGGAGCGAAAAAGCTATTCTTCCGATTCTCAGTCCGTCTTCCCACAAAACCACGACAAACTACAAGGTCTGGTCACGTGACGCGTTGCACAGACTGCAGCGCTCGCACTGTGTCCCGGTTTCAACTTGAGTCTGAACATCGTGGAGCTGTTCATTAAGCCGAAACATAATCTTTCATGTTTGTTGTATTTACAAACCCGGGAGGAAATTGCAGGGATAGAAGGTTGAGACACGTTTGTCTCGGATTCCCTGCGGTAGAGTAACATCTCGACAGTTTAAACTGTGTCTTATGGGGATTACTGATGTAATTTAATGAGACAGAAGCAACTTGGCCTCTTTTTTTTTCTTACCGAAGCCGTGGACGCTTTCATCTTCTTGGTAGACTTTTTTTTAATGCACCTGAAAAAAAACATTCCTTAAAGAATAAAATCTGGCTTTGAATCATTGTTCTTGCTCTGGTTGTTGTCACAGTGCATCATCACACTGATATAAAGCATGCTCTTTCTCCCCTTCTTTCCAAGGTGAAGCGATTAAATTGGCCATAAAATATTAAATGTAAGATGAAGTGGCGTATTTCCCACAGTGTTGCCATTGCTTCAGTGATTTATGCAAAGAAATGGACAAAATCAATCAAGATTTTGCTTTCATTCTATAGCACGACTATGTAAGTATGTCCAGTTGTTTTGCACATGTATTAAAAGTGATTTGCGAAGTAATTTTGTCAATGACTTGTGTTTGTTATAATGTGTATAAGTCCTATACTTTGTCAGTAAAATGAAAACTTTGAAGCACTCCTGACATGTTTATATATTAGCACAAAAGTAGCATAAGGAGGCCGTTGCATTGTGTAGAACTGTCTAGCTGTCTGTTTTGGAATATTCTAGAGGTCAGTGCTGTGAAAAAGTACTTGCCCACTTCCCAATTTTTTCTATTTTTACACATTTGGCATATTTAAATGCTTCAGATCATCCAACTAATTTTAATATAAGACAAAGATAACGAGAGTAAACACAAAATGCAGCTTTTAAATGATTATTTCATTTATTGAAGGCAAAGAGTTTTTCAAAAACCTAAATCACCCATGTGGAAAAATAATTGCCCCCCTAAACCTAATAACTGGTTGTGCCGCCGCTGACAGCAGCAACTGTAATTAATTGTTTGCGATAACTGGCAATGTTTTTTTTTGGCCCACTGTTCCTTATTGTTTTAATTAAGCCACATTGGAGGGTTTTTGGGCATGTTTAAGGTTATGCCACAGCTTATAATTTGGATTGAAGTCAGGACTAGGCCAGTCCAAAACCTTCATTTTATTTCTTTTGAGCTGTTCAGCAGTGGACTTGTTTGTGTGCTTCGGATCATTGTCCTGCTGCATAACCCCACTGCGCTTTTTATCGCAAACTGATGGCCGGACATTCTCCTTCAGAAGTTTCTGGTAGTGAACTGAATTTATGATTTTGTCAATTATGGCAAGTTGCCCAGGTCCTGAAGCAGCAAAGCAGCCTTAGACAATTGCATTACCACCCCTGTGTTAGGTTTTTGATACAATGTTCTTATTGTTGAAAGCTCTGTTAACCTTACGCCAGATGTAACAGGACCCATGTCTTTCAAAAAGTTCCACTTTTGAATCGTCGGTCCACAGAATAGTATCCAAAAAGTCTTGGAGTTCATTGAGATGTTTTTGGCAAATGTGAGACAAGCCTTTGTGTTCTTTTTGTCAGCAGTGGTTTTTTCCTTGATATCCCATGGATGCCATTTTTGGCCAGTCTCTTTCTTATGGCAGAATCGTGAACACAAATCTTTACTGATCTTAACGAAGTCTTTTGCGGCCATGTGCTCTTGGAGGACATTTGGTACGTCGACCACTCTTGGGAAGGTTCAGCACTGTTGCAAGTTTTCTCCTTTTGTAGATACAATAATGGCTCTTATTGTTTTTCGCTGGTTCCCAGAGCCTTATAAATGGCTTTGTAACCCTATCCAGACTGGTGGATATCAATGACTTTCTTTTTCATCTGTTCTTGAACTTCTTTTAATTGCGGCATCATGTGCTGCTTTTTGCCATCTTCATATTGCCAGACAGGTTGTATTTAAGTGATGTTTAGATTCAACAGGGCTGGCACTAATGATGTCTTGGTGTGCCTGGTGAAATTGATCATCATTATCAATTCATTTTGTTTAATTGGTTGATTTAGTTACTAAGGAGGCAGTCATTTTTTTTCACATAGGGTCAGGTAGGGTTGGATAGCCTTTTTCCTTCAGTAAATGAAATTATCATTTAAAAGCTGCATCTAGTGTTCTCTCAGGCTATCTTTGTATTGTGTTAAAATTAGTTTGATGAAAACAGTTAGTGTGACAAATTTCCAAAAAAAAAAGAAATTGGGAAAGGAGAAACACTTGTCCACAGCATTGTATGTTGTAGCTCCCTCCATCCATCCGTACATTATCAAACCGGCGTATTTCTGCTCAAATCTACCCCGGAATTCATTGGACAATGTCTAAGAATACATTGTGACAAGTCTCCAATTCCCTGTTACATTCTTACTGTGGGGACACTTTAGGCAGCCTTGCATGCGCAGGGACTGTGGTAGGAATTTGGGTGCCCATCGGAACATGATGCGAGGCTCCACCTGGAATTTGAGCCACAGTCTTGTGGGGAAGTTGCTAGAGGCAGCTGCGCAACAGTGCCTGTGTGCTTCCCGCTATAGTCCGCCATGGCGTTGATAAATTCTTGCTTTACGTTACTCTCTCTGCCAGGGCTCCTCTTAATCTTGGTGTGCATTGCTTTGTTAACTAAAGAAAGAATAAAAAAACCTCCTTTCATAATCTTATCGGTCGTATTAAGAATATATTTTTTTCCAGCTGGGTTTTGCAGAATTCAGAGTCTGGCACTATGCATAATGCAAGTTCAGCATCCAGTTGAATAATATTTCAAGATTAGTTTTTATCCTCCTTGTTACTGTAAAGTATGAAAGTGTGCCAAACATTTATAATGGAAAAAGAAATTGATAGTGAGGTGATATAAAATAACAGGAGGGAGAAAAAAAGAGAGAGAGAGAGAGAGAGGCGGAAGATATCGAGAGATGAGAAATGAAACATAAATCAGGTGTTAAAATGCAAGGCTTTGGAAAAGGGGGAGGCCATTATAATCAGGAGACTGTGACTATGGCAAATAGCCAGCCTGTCCTCACACCAGACATTCACTAAAGCTTTGCTAAAGGTTACGACATACTCCCTCCAGACTTTGTCCTGAAATTTTAATGGAATCACTGGCCTAGTTAGTGTTTTAATATTCGAAAGACACGGAGCGTAATGTTCAAATCAGGTGTGAAGTAAAACCCTTCATCGTTCGAGATGACACGTCTCCATCTTGGAGCCGTGCTCTGTGGGCAGTTCGGCATTAGTAATCATGCGGCAGGCCACAGACAAAGTTATCTACTGTCTGTTATTCAGGTGTGACGTCCAGGATTCAAAATGTAAAAGCCCTGCTTCCGCCCGTAAACTCAGCCAGCCGAATTCACAAATCAGTTCTGCTGCCTGGCTGATGAACTGTTCAAATTAGCAAAGCCTGGTGATTGGAACTAAATCCTGGGACTGGATTCCACCTCTGCTATTAGGAAAAGCTATTTAAAAACATTTAAAATTTGAGAAACCAGGCCTGGTTAAAAAAAGCTTGATGACAGACGTTGCATCTTGTTCTGCCCACTATGTCTTTTCAAGTGGAGAATCTATTGTCGTTTGAACCTCAGTGGGTTGGCTTTGCACGGTCGATCTCTGCGAGAGGTCCGTTCACACGCTGGCAGTAGAGTGATTGGCCGGTTGCTATTTTTATGTTGCTGAAGCGTCTAACCCCGGTATTCATTGATTTCCTGGTAGAGTTTGTTTTTGAACCTCTAGGTTTCTGTTGAGTATGCTCTACCTTCGGTACATACATTACTTTATGAATTAGTGATGCTATGTATACATCGCAGAAATATTACAGATGTGAATGATCCTATAAGCATAGGCAGTGAGAGGTTTGGTCTTAAGTATACTCTTAGAGAGTAGAGACTAGTCTAAGAGAGTACATTTGGTCCCTGCTGGACTTAAATAATTTTAGTCAGATTTGAATTAAAACTGGATTTATTACCATTTTGAGTCAGGAATTCGTCAACAAATTGGTGTGATTTTACATCCACATGACAGGGGTATTACATGCTGGAGTGATATATCATATGTCATGGATATTATTGCATACACAGAAGAATGATATAGCATGCATATAGAAGTCCTATTACAAAAATTCAGGAATGTTATGGACACAGGTGTCATATTGTACACTTACAACAGTAACATAACTTTTGCCTGCTATTGGTTATCAATGGCATTTGGCAATATTTCATTCTCGAATTTGCATACATGCTGAGTAAGAAGAGTCACGTTCTCTCTCACCTACGTACACACACACACACACAAACTGAAGCATGCACACACACACATTCTCAAACTTTCGGGCACACGTACAGTGTTGTGCAGTTGGAGCATAGACCAACCCCCCTGTTCTTTCAGTGTTGCTGGGTCAATGACATGACATTGTCCGAGTGCACTACTTTGTTTTAAAATAATTTTAAATGATTCATAATGAGCATCATTTTATTCTATAAAACGTGTTTAATTTGAACATATTTCCAGTTTATCATAAAAATGATTTATATTTTATGTTTTGCCATCTCAAACCCTCAAAAGGTCAGGTGGCGTAACCGTCAGCAAGTTTAACCTATGTGAAATGTATTAAATATGTAATTTAAAATATGAATTAATATCATATTAATTTGGGGGCATAATTTTATATTGAAAACCTTTCAAATAAACAAAGTTTAATAGTTTAATTGTTCTTACATTGTTTGGAAAACCAAAATAAAGAATCAATAAAGAATCCGTAAGTTACTTTTAATACCCAGCTCAATTACAAAATAGTAATGTTTTAGGCAGAGTAGACACTCTCAGGTATACTTACTAAAAAAATCACTTAGAAAAAAAAGAGGGAAGTGTGTTTTTTTTTTTTTCAAGAAACTTTTGGTTGCGCCACCTGACATTTTTTGGCCGGTGAAATTGCAAATACAGTCTAAAACTGTACTAAAACCCTGTAAGTGTTGTGCAACCATTAAGACTTATTTAAACACACTCTTCCAACTTCAAATAAATGTATCCTGTACATTCTGTACAAGGATTTATTTAAAAATACATTTTAAAAGGCTTATTTGTCATTGACCCTGCTATATTGTTCTGGTGCTTACCTTCATTGCTCTTAACCCACCAGATCCCCAAAACGCACCCCCCCACACCTCACCCCCCACCCCGCCCCATCAGCACTCGACAGCGTTGCTCTATGACTCCATAGCCTCACTCAGAGTGTTGGACCCAGCAACTGGCACCTTGTAAACACACCATGAGAGAAATATACTAAAAATAATATTTGCCCGCCAGCAACTAACCTTCCCTTGCCTGATACTCAACACATACACAACAGGGATGGAAATGCTTTTCCCCTCTGTCCTGTTGAAAGTTTGAAAGTTGGGGGGACCAAAAAAAACTAAAATAAGAATTCTATGCTGTTTGATTCACTGTCCCTTTCTCGATTTCTGGTGCCAAGACCCAAATGAAACTATTTTCATCCCCCAGATTAGCAGTGAGAGCCAGAAGACGGGGGCGCAATGCCAGGGCACGGGGATTGGCTCTGTTTAAGGCTGATACTAGCATGGCAATAGTCGGCACACACTCACTCTGACTCCACCTGGTCGAACTTGCTGCTAAATGTGATGTTAACCCTTAAAGTGTCTAATTTTTGTTCACCCTATCCCACCAAAAGTTAATCATTCATTACTTAGTTGGCAAATGACCTCTAGAAGGACTCATAAGTGCCTGCCAACCCTTCTGAAGGTCATGTGCAACTATAAATTGACAAAATTGTTGACCTTATGAAGGCTGAAATCTGAAATTTTGCTTCATATATATTGCGCCTTGTGTGACTATAGCAGTGATCAGCACTTTAAGGGTTACTTTACTGTAAGGTGAGGCTTTTCTTCTCAGGCTTCAGCTAGAGGGAGCTAAGCATTTTAAAATTTATATTTTTGATGTAATGCAAGTGCCTTATGACCAAACAACATGTTGCGATGATAAAATTCCCAAAAATAATTCTTTTTGTTTGTCATTTACCGTCCCTTGTCTCGTACTGTAGGTGTTACGCACACTAGAATCTACATTTATTACTCTGATACATTTGATCTAGTTTCCAAGCAAAATACTATTTATCTTTTTCTATATATTACAGTATATATTTCCATGAAGGTAGAGAAGAGACTGGCAACCTTTGCCAGTGAAGGTACCAGCTCTCTAAGTGAACTGACCACTGAGTTGATAAGCTTGAGTGGTCAAGTGCACACTTAACAGCAATCAATTGATTTCCATGAACCTTTTATATCCGTCTGATTTTAAGGAAAAAATTGAAATCAGCCGGCACCATCAGTGCTCGAACTGAAGAGGACAACCCCTGTGTCATAATGAAGAGGATTTTGCACTTTTGCTACTCACACTGTTCCTTCATAGTTTGGCTTGGTTTAATGCAGAGGACAGACTACCCCATGGGCTTCAATAATGCACAGCATATCTTTCTATAACTAGTGTACCAGCAATTGCAGGCAGCCACTACAGCCTGCCCCTGCCAAATTCCAAGGACCACCTATTCTCATTGTCAAACTTGTCTCTCCGTCTCTCTCTCTCTATCTTTTCTCTCTTATTTGAGGAACGAAGAGCAGTAATTTTCCACAATTTGAGGAACAGTCTCAAGTTTGCCTGTGCGTGCTGTTGACAAGCACTTGTTCTGCAACAGGATTACGAAGGACATCGTCGGCAATGAAACTCTGCTCTATGTTAGCTGCTGCAAAAAGGAGTGACTTTATGACAAACTCTCTGAATCAATCTCTCCCAGCGAGCAGAGCCAGTCTTTCCCAGAATAAATATCTAATATCTGGTCTTCACCGATATCTGCTCCGTATGAGACGCTTTGACGAGTACGTCTTGTTAGATGCAGCTCTGCAATTTGATGCTGGTGAAACTATCACTGACACGTTCAGCCGGTGTTTGTAGTGTGATTTCTTCTGTCCTCTCTCATTCCAATATGCACTGTTGAATTTTCATGTCTCAAAACTGGTGACTCATGGTGGTGACACATTCAGAGAGAGAAAATGTGTGTGCATTAACTATGCACTGCTCCTCACCCTGCCATTTCCACTCCATTTTTGACCTCAATTTCTTCCTTTTTGGGGGTTCTGTATTTTTTTCCGCCCAATTTTCTTTTTACTCTCTAGTATTTTTTTAACAGTGTCTCTGCAATAAAATTGATTTGAATTTCCTGTCTGCCTACCTGTTGCAACTGTGGTTTGTATTTCAGCTGTATTTTTCTGTTTAGGTTTGTGGTTGCTTACACTGGGTAGGTCTCACATCTTCTGTATTTTTCATAAAGTTCAGATTTTTTTTTTTTTTTTGCTTAATGTTTTGTTGGAAAATGTAACAAATGTTGAAGATAGTTAGGCAACAGCAGTCTTAACAACAAGATGACTTACAAGAGCAACATCAGCACAAGTAATAGTGCCTTATTGAGCTTGGCTCTTAACAGATGTAATGAGTGGTGGAGAAACATGGGCCCTGTTTCACAAAGTAGGATTGTTAAATTAGTTGGATAACTGCACTGGGCCCTGTATCACTAAGCAAGATTACTAAGGTAGCTGGAAAGCAGGATTACTGAGTTAGTTGGATAACTGCATTGGGCCCTTTCTTACAAAACAGGCTTTCTGTGTTAGCTGGATAACTGCACTAGGCCGTGTTTCATACGTAAATCAGGATTATGGAGGTAGCTTTATAATTGTACTAGGCCTTGTTCCACAAAGCAGGATATCAGAGTTAACTGGATAACTGTATTGGGCCCTGTTTCATGAAGCACGATTCCTGAGTTAGCCAAATAATTTTTGGCTATTGGTTCATGAAGCAAAATTATTGAGTTGGATGAATACTGTATTCGACCCAAAAACCAAGACATAGACAGAGCCGGCTGTTCCAGGTTTATTCCACACACCCAACAAACTCAGTAATTGATTTTCAAAATTTTCACGTACAGTACTATTCTTATTTCTTAATGTCTCCTCATAGCAGTGAGGGGCTCTTCAAATACTGAGAGGGGCAACAGGAACATTTCTGAAAATCAGACTCATCGGAGTTAACATGGTTGAAAGAGCCGCACTATTATCTGCAGTGAGAAATTAATCTAAGGTGTAACCAGTTCAAGGAAAAATGTGTCCATTGCACACTGTTATCCCACCATAAAAGTCCATATATCTCCACTTAAGGTTATGGTGTTTTAAAAGACACCTGAATCTTAACAAGATGTGAGCAGAAGGTGATTCGTTTTCATCGTCCCTGAAGGTGAATTTGAGAGGTCTCACTGCCAGTGCCCAAGTTTTATGATTACATTTCCACTTCATGCATTTTTTTACATTTTAATCTTTGCCTTGTTACTTTCCCGTAAAAAAAACTTTCTAGACCTTGAATAATACGTATATTTGTTTTACTTTTCCTAATTCTGGCCCATGTTGACATAATTGCATGACATAATTATTTGCGGATTTTTCAGCTGCTCATTCATGATGCAATGATCTGCAGTGTTTCAATGTCTGATGATTGTATGCAGAGCACTGCTGCCATTTGATTGGCTAATTAGATATTTCCCATAATGAGTTCAGGTGTACAGGTTAACCTGATAAAGCGGCTAATGAGTGAGATTATTATTATTATCATTATTATTATTATTATTATTATTGTAAGATATTACAATACCAAGGACATCCATTGATGAAAAAAGGGTAAATCCAGGCACTTGAAGGAGGGTATAGATTAAAAAGCCTTTATTTAGTACTGGCTAGTAGTTGTCAACATGTTTCAGCCTTCCGAAGGCTGAAGGCTGAAACATGTTGACAACTACTAGCCAGTACTTAACAAAGGCTTTTTAATCTATACCCTCCTTCGAGTGCCCGGATCTACCCTGTTTTTAGTCTTTCTAGATTTTTTCCCTTTTGATCCAAGAGCACTGACTTCACTCCTGATTACCTTCCGCTGAGCACCTGGTTGGACTCTTCATTTTGACATCCATTGATGCTTGTCTTTATAAGATATGTCATATGTACATGGATATCAGTCTGTCTAAGAAATTGAATTAAATTGCTGAATCTTCACAGAATTGCTGAATCTACACTATAATGGTGCCTCGTGGGCCTGAACATCATCGAAAATCAAGCTCAATTTTGGGAATTAGAGCAGGGATATGATAACAGAAAATGTTTTGATTCTACAGTTGAAGGCTCGTGCAGTCATCGCCCCATACGGTAGGGACGGTATGTAAAACATCTCCTTGGGTTGCCTGTCTAATAATATTCATACAGGCTGTTCTTACACACCTTGCGCTCCCTAGCACTGAACCTGTTGTTGCACTTCAGTGGATCCTGTTTACATTCAAGTTTAATTCCAGACAGTGTGCATGCGAAGGCGAGGTAAAGTCCTCGTTTCCTTCACTTAGCAAGTGTCTGCGTTGCTTCGTCAGGACAAGGTTAGCACCTGTCAGCGAGGCTGCTAAAGCATGCAAAAAAAATGCTCTCCTTCTGCCAGGCGAGACTCCTGACGCAACAAAATCTACACCTCCCCTGCTGTTACCATTTCACCGCTGTAAAGACAGCCACACCTACTTCAGACCAGGGGCGTAGCTAGTATTAGGCCTTGTCAGCACTGGCCCACACATATTGTGCACTGGCCCACCCACCCATGAAAATATTTTTTCTATTTAAGAATGTTTGGTCGATGAATTCATGATAATTAACAATTGGTTCCGACTCCAGTGGCTGCTGAGTCAAAAATGATGAAGGTAAAAAGCATCCCTATACAGTAATAATTTGTCTTGACCTGTTGTCAGTGTTTTTTTCCTGATTAACATTGCATGAATTCTGAAAACACTCAGCACTTTCAGTTGCTGCCAGTTGTCCTAAAGAATCACGTGGACGAAAAATTGTTCGCATTTCACTAAACTTTATTCAAACTTATGGATACCTGTTGCTAATCATTTTCTTTGCGGTAGTCAAAACAACCACAAACTGCAGGCTTGGCAGGTTGTATTATGGGATGCGCATAAGCTAATGCGGAAGTTAACAGAGTTGCTCACCTTTTAAGGAAAGCACACTTAATGAATGAAACATTTTTTCCAAATTAATTTTACTATTTAACGGCTGCGACATTTATGAAGATAGAAGTTTTGTGTTTAACTGCTAATGGATTATTCTAATAATCGGATAACTTGTTATTCATGGCAAATTATTGAAAACAGTGAAGTTTTCATTGTACGCCTAATGAAGGCATTGTATACTTTTTATTATAATATGTACTGTAAGCAAATATTTGCTGGGAAAAATCAGCCTGCTCACATTTATTTGGGCCCACTTGAACTAGAATTTCTGCCGACATCACTGCTCCAGACGCCCAGCGGACTGAATTGATAGGAGGCCAGGACAACTTGTGTGTTTTACTTACCTCTGCCAAGGAGGTTATATTTTCACCCCCGCTTGTTTGTTTGTTCGTTTGTTGGTTGTCGATGTCACTTCATTCCATTAGTCGTCTGTCTGTCTGTCTGTTAGCAGGATATCTCAAAAATGGCTGCATAGATTTCAACAAAACTTTGCAGGATGTTACAGTAGCAGAAGAGGAGCAAGTGATTAAGTTTAGGCATATCTAGGCCAAAGTACAGCTGAGATATAGGCCAAAGTACAAATCCAGCTATGCTGGCGGAGATTTGAAGTCTTTTCAATGGGCCGGATTTCCAATCGGCATGCTTCTGGGTTTTGCTGCCACCTGGCGGTAGGATGCAACAATACCCTACATCAGCCAACAAAAATAACTAATGCACAGAGTTGCCTTGGCGTGGTGGAGATATGCGCTCTACCAAGTGCCCTCAAGCAATATTATATTATCCAGTTGTCCTAGGCCACACATTTAAAGTTTAGAGGCAAAGGTCAAAGTACTAAGTAACTGTTGACCACGTTACGAAATTGACCCTAGTCTCGAGTCAGACACCAGACGATTTTGACAACGGTCCCGCTAGGCGGGAGTCATCTGTCTGTCTGTCTATCTGTTTGTCTGTTAACAGGATAACTCAAAAAGTTATGAAGGGTTTGGCGCAAAATTTGGTAGGATGATAGGTGGTTGTCCAAGGAGGTGTTGATTCAATTTTGGAAGTGATCTGGAACATATTCTTGATTCTGGATCCAGAAGAATTAAAATTTATCTGTCTATCGCAGGTCTGTGTGATATTTCTGACCAGATAACTCAAAAAGTTGTGAATGGTTCGGCACAAAATTTGGCAGAATGATAGGTGGCAGTCCAAGGAAGAGTTGATTTATTTTGGAAGTGATCCGGAACATATTCTGTTACCAAAAGAACAGATATATGGGAAGGCGGAGGAATGCACTCTACCGGGTGCCCTCTAGTTCTAGCTGCATGGCTTTGTGTAAATGTTCTAGTACAGGAATACTATTTGGAATTTGACTCGGTTTTCTCACATTTTTCTTTTTCTTTTTTTTTACTCCTGTCTGTTAATTATACAAAACCAAACTGTTTCTGTATTAAATTAAACTGCTTGTTGGCAGTCAGGCTGCCAGGCAGGGGGAAGTGCTGTACCTGTATGAAGAGATGACCGTAATTAGCATGTGGCATTCAACTAAACTCATAACTGGACATTTTAAGTCGAGCTGCTTTAGGGAAGATCATGGTTTTACTTCTCTGGGTGGCCCTTACTGTTATATTGAGTTCTGAAAGTAATGCTAATGCAATATCATTACTATAAATAAGCATGCTTAAGGCGAGTGTCTTTGGGTGAAGATAAATAAATTATTTATATTATAACTTCGTCAGGACAAGGTTAGCACCTGTCAGCGAGGCTGCTAAAGCATGCAAAACAAAATGCTCCCCTTCTGCCAGGCAAGACTCCTGACGCAACAAAATCTACACCTTCCCTGCTGTTACCATTTCACTGCTGTAATGACAGCCACACCTACTTCAGACCAGGGGCGTAGCTAGTATTAGGCCTTGTCAGCACTGGTCCACCCATATTTTGCACTGGCTCACCCACCCATGAAAATATTTTTTCTATTTAAGAATGTTTGGTCGATGAATTCATGATAATTAACAATTGGTTCCGACTCCAGTGGCTGCTGAGTCAAAAATGGTGAAGGTAAAAAGCATCCCTGTACAGTAATAATTTGTCTTGACCTGTTGTCAGTGTTTTTTTCCTGATTAACATTGCATGAATTCTGAAAAACTCAGCACTTTCAGTTGTTGCCAGTTGTCCTCAAGAATCACGTGGACGAAAAATTGTTCGCATTTCACTAAACATTATTCAAACTTATGGATGCCTGTAGCTAATCATTTTCTTTGCGGTAGTAAAAACAACCACAAACTGCAGGCTTGGCAGGTTGTATTATGGGATGTGCATTAGCTAATGTGGAAGTTAACAGAGTTGCTCACCTTTTAAGGAAAGCACACTTAATGAATGAAACATTTTTTCCAAATTAATTTTACTATTTAACAGCTGCGACATTTATGAAGATAGAAGTTTTGTGTTTAACTGCTAATGGATTATTCTAATAATCGGATAACTTGTTATTCATGGCAAATTATTGAAAACAGTGAAGTTTTCATTGTACGCCTAATGAAGGCATTGTATACTTTTTATTATAATATGTACTGTAAGCAAATATTTGCTGGGAAAAATCAGCCTGCTCACATGCTTATGGGGAGTGTCTTTGGGTGAAGATAAATAAATAATTAATATTATTACTATATTTCATGTTCTGCAGTGCTGGAGTCATATTAGCCTGCATGTGCAGCAGCAAATCAGTATTAATTTTGCTTTTTTTTTTTGGTTTACTTGCTCATCATCGAGTGTTTCTGCTTTTCAAAAGCTACGTGCTTCAGTATTGACAAACCAGGGGAAAATACCATAAAATTACCTTAATCTGATTTGCATAAAATAAAATAATTATTTTTAATTAACTCTGTGTGAAACGCTGGGAAGATGGCAACTGTGTTATATACTGAAAGTGCGCTGAAAAATACATAATATTTATCTATTCCATTTCATTCCAGTCAGAAATTTTTACTATAAAATATATAATATGTACTGTAAAATCATTCTGTGCTACTTTGCTCTTGCTATAATTAATTTGAAAAATTAATGAATAAAAGTAGGATATTTCATAAAATAGTGCCGACGTGCTTTTGTGCGGGTAGGTTTTGTCAGTAATGCACCGTATGTTGCGGAAGTCTGCTGATGGTTTAACTCATTATCTGTGTGAGTTGTAAGCACTATAACACACTGGAAGACATGCTGTCCATGTGAACTCTCAGATCTGCCCTGCTGACTGATCTTGTATTTGACAGAAAGGCCAACAGAACAGCAAGAAGCCGGAGATCAGCCCAATCAATGCTGCTCTAATTGCAGCCTGTCACAAGCATCTCTCTCTCTCTCTCTCTCTCTATTCCCGTGGTAGTGATTGCTCTATCGTTAAAGTGCAACCATTTTGTTTCTTTTGTATCTCTTTTTTTTGGGTTCCTCCTCCCTCTTTCCGACCCTGAACACAGCCGGAGTATTTAGTCCACCGCAGCGACATGCTTCCAGCAACTCAGGAGGAACACACTGCGACACGTGATTCTTCCGACTCGCGTGACTTTCACGCTATGCCGTTCCACCGCCAAATTACACACTGCCCATGCCGTCAGAGGATAACATACAACTACATGCACCTGGCCGGCCAGGAGTGGCTGCTATAGAGCGATGAGACTAACAAATTGTAACCGGCTTCACCCCTATTATCCTCGGCGAGGCTGAGCCGATTGTTGCTTCGCCCGTGCGGACCTGCGGCCACTGCCGGGAATGGTGTGACTGGGCTTCAAACATCTGACCACAGGGCTCCCAACAAACGTCTGAGCTGCGAGCCACTCCAAGGCCCCTGAACAGAGAGATAATTACCCCTTTGCGCAGAATACAAACAATTCCAATTTTCTCTGTTGTGCATGAGCCTATTTAAGGCTTTGTAACTCATTATTTGTGTTACGGAGACTGCAGGAAATTATTCCAGTGAAGCAAGACATTGGGAAATTCAATTACAGGATTATTTAGGAATTAAATTTTGGAATTTACGGACGCTGGCATTTTTATCTGCACAAAGGGGTTAACCAAGCAGATTATCATTCCCCCATCCTTCTTTCCTGATATGATATTGAAACGAGGCAAAAGTGGAAGATTTGGGTTGCCTTGGGCTGCGTGGGAATTTGACTTGCATTTGCTATTATGTGGCAATTATTCCTTTGTATTCTGTCTTCTTTAAAGTCCTTAGACAGGAATAGCACAGTATTCATATTATTGTAGATCATGTGCCATAGAGAGTGACATTGGGAAATTAATCATTCCTACCAGCTAAGGTGAAAGGTCACCCCCAGAGGGCAAGATGTAAGCTGATATTCACTGTCACTTCAAATTCTGGCAGAACAAATTTATTATGGACTCAGAGGGAGATGGTTTGAAATGTAGACTCTATACTGAGTGACAGACGGTTAAGTGCTGCTCGGCTCAAAGGGCTCCCGTCGAATTTCTCAGTGTACAATGTGAATTGAGCAAATGTGGCGCAGTAATAGTGGTTATACTCAGAGCTAGCTGCTGACAACATTCTGTGCGCTGTGGGCCATAACCTGAGTGGGCTACTCAGTTCTGATTTCAGTTATTAGTTTGTTTTTTAATTGAGCAGTCCTCAGGGAGTGTGAACGGCCTCTTTTGATTCTATTGTCCTTTGTTGCGCTATTTTTGCATGTGATCATAAACAGCTTCCCCCCAGTTACAGTCTAAACTGTAACTGACCAAACGTAGCCCATATAACTGAAGTCTGTAATATGCTAGTCAGATCCGTAAGTCCTGTGCTTCGGGGTTAAAAAAATGTGCAAGAAAGCTAAAAACGTACTCCTTACTCAATACATTGATGGGGCCTCATTAACTAGAGAGTGGAATAGAAATTCTCACGAATAAACTTAGAATTTCGCCTGCGAAAGCCTCTGCAGCAGTGGGGATTCAGTTTCTTCAGAAGGGGGAGAGCACTTAAGCCAGGGGGTCTCAGCATTTTAGAGACTCCGTTCTGGGGGGTTCCTCTAATCACATTGCTAACTCTGGGATTGGACATCAATGCCTCTCTATCTCCTGTGAGTAGTGCAACACATAGTGAAAAACTCATCATACCTCTCTGTTCTCTGTTGCTTCTTGCCCTGTCAGTGGACTGAATTCAAGTCAGGCCAAATTTAAGTCAGTCTTTTTCATCCAGTTTTATGTACTGGTGAGACTTAATTCCATTTTGGAACAAAGATTCAGGACACAACTGCCACAAAAGATTCATTGCGGTGACTGGCAACTCTTTGTTACGCTTGTTAAAAATTGTCACCTGCCATTAGACTAGCTGAGCCAGTAAGCTGGGTGGAAATAGCAAATGCTGGCATCAGATATACTTTCCAGGGTGAATATTTCATAGTCCTTACCTCCCACGTTGTGTTTACACTGATATTTTGCTGATATTTTTTATTTTATCAGCAGGCAGATAGGCGCTAACGTTTTCGTTCGCAGTCCCGCGTCACAGTCTCCGAATGCATTTTAGCAGTTTTAAGTGTGATAATAAAGTGAGCAAAGATTTCAGGAAAAGCATAGTTCCTCATTTTAGGTTAATAAGATTGTATTTTTATCACATTGTAGGTCCTGTTTTGCAGGATTACTTTAAATCCAGAATGGCTACTTGCTGTACCTCGGGTGTCTTTGTAACAAGGTCTTTACCTTGAAATCACCGTTTCCAGGTTTCAAAGTTTTTTAGTCCCTGTGGGGGCTGTGATGCTAGACTTCAGATGGTTTTTTTTTGCAAGCTATGAAAGTCCCCAAGTCTATTCCTGAAAATGTGCCGGGAGGGCATGCCTGTGTAGTAGTGAAAGAGGGCGAGCAAAGCCTGGGCCAATTGCCAATCAACCTCAGGTGGGTATTTTTTTTGCACAAGGTCTCCAAGGCCTTCAAAGATTCGTGGGAGTACAGCACGACACTTTACAAAATGCCTCCTGCTTGCCTTCCCTTGTCCTCTCCTGTCTGGAACTGTGAGGGAGTAGATAAGGGGTGGAAGGATGGATACATTTTGTAAAGTGTTTGCAAATATCCCTTCCGAATCTTTGAAGGCCTTGGAGATCTAGTGAGAAAACCCACCTGAGGTTGATTTTCCCCAGTTCCCTCCTTTCCTCCTCTTGTCTCCTCCTCCTAAATGGAAGTCTAAAGGAGAAGACAAGAGGAGTGAAGGGGTACACATTATTTAGAGTACGGGACAGATCCTGGATAATCAAAGCAAAAACAGAATAGACTCGTCGTCCTCCCCTCGGGAAAACACGGGGGAAACTCATCGAGGGTGACAGGCGTTTATCAGACGCCGCGTCGCACAGCCGTGTGAAAAGGCAGGAAATGGCAAATTAACAGAGCAAGCTAATTGAGTTGCTGTGAACTTGAGTGAAGTTGGTGGCTGTAGGGCAAGAGAGCTTTGACCTGGCGTGCTTTTTTAAATTAAAATGGAATTTTTTCCCCCTTAATTCCGCTGGGTGTCGGTTTATCCCGTGGGTAAACAAAACAGAGGTCATCTTGTTTTTTTTTCTTTGGCGAACAGCAATTAAGTCGTAATCAGCTCTAATCAGATAAGCTGCTTTCTTGCATCTTGGGCATTTTATAATGAAAATAAAGACTCCCTAATGTATTTGTTACTCTTAGGTCTGTGCGTGCGTGGTCAGTCCTAATTGATCCTTTGTGAGATGGATGTGGGCTAATTGCCGTGAATATACTGTGCAATCTGTCAGAGAAGTTTGGAAAGCTGCACAGTTTCTTTAGTTTCAGCTGTGTGCTCCTGTAAGTTCGATTTGAAGTGAAACCACAACTTTTGAGATTGAGGACAGTCAGTTTTCATTTAGGGGGTTATATATCCATATCAGGTAGACTCTAACCCTTTTTATAACTGTGCTCCCCTATTCCAATCTCAAAGGTGCCCAGTCCCATTTAATGAAAATGCATTGCTCTGTTTTTAACTTGGCGCTGGGTGCGGTAACTCAACCCCTCCAGATTGGTCCGTACAGCCAGCCTCCATTGCCTTTTTGGACATTTTACAATGAATGTTCATATTAATGTCTGTGCAGTGCATGTGTACAGTATGTACAGTGCCATCTGACGAAGGAATTTTTTTTTTTTTTTATTTGAAATTTATTCAGTATTTTAGCTGTATAAATTATGCACTGTGAAAACTCTGTTTGCTCTTGCCTTTTTTTTGACACCTCCATGTTGATGGTTGATTGGTGATGTTTTTAGCACAACACGCAGCGGCTAATTTTCTGCCCTTCTTCACTTTCTTGAACAGTAATGAGTCATTTATCATGCATATTTATCAGTGGTCATGACATCTTCACTTTTATTAATTGTACAGTATAGGTCTGGCTATCACCATTATGTCCCGGTTAACTGAAGCTGAAACAAATATAAGGGTGATTCAATTAACCGTTTTTCAAAAATTATCCCTTGTATTTATTGTGCTGCTGGCTGCGAGTTCTGATTGAATTCCAGCTCAACAAGATCTCAAGCTGTTGAACGTGAAAGCAGCAAAGATTGTAGACCTCCATTAGCATGTTTAGGCCGCCCTGGAGTATGTTTTCCGAAAACATAGTTGTTAACTATATTAGCAACCTACATACATACTCCTGTCTTCATGACTCTGGTAAAAACTATGTAAGTTGCTAACATATAGTTAGCAACTAAGCTTATCGTGAAACGTACCCCTTATCTGCATATCATAAGGTGTGCTTTGGTTCGATTGGAGTGATTGTAGATCTCCAAGTCTAGGATTGGGTAGATCTTAGCTTTACTCTTAGTGTTAGCGTAGCAGTGGAATCTCACAAGATGATAGATCTCCGGGAACAAGTCTGGAAAGGTTGGGTAGGCCTGTTCTGCTTAACTTCTGAATCAGGACTGCTCTGGCAGTATTTGTGTAAAAACCTACAGGATGGTATGTTTACAGTGACTGCGGTGGACAGCCCTGCTCTTTCTTTTCAGCGGGGTGTGCTTTCGTGAACGTTGGAGTGAAATCCTGGAGGACAGTAGACCTCCATGAACATGGCCTGAGCGCCTTGTGTTGACCAGTGGAGAACTGCTAATATATGTGGCCCATTCAAATCCATCCGCTGTGTAGGAGTCTGCATTGTCATTCTTCCTCCCGCACCCAATACAACACTTCATTGTAGCACAGTAGCTTAATGTATTCACCATAGACGGTAAATTTGCTGAAGGGCGATGATAGTGCCTCTGTTATAGATGTCCATATATGCCACCCAGTGACCCAGTGAGTCTCTGTTACAGTGTGTAGTCACAAAATGGCTGACTGTATTGTAATGGAGTGTCTCCTCCCACTCTTCAGGTCTCCCAAGAACCCCCAGCAGAAGATCATAAAGAGGGTGATAGCCTTGGAGGGAGACCTCATCAGGTAAGTGTGTATTTAAATCTTTCCTCGCTGATTCCCTACCCCTCAACACCCGTCCCCCCCACCGTCCTGCCCTTATCAGGGATGTTGTGTTCAGGGGTGGGATATTAAAAGTACCCTCATGTGTTCCTTCCGACCAAAAAACTCAGCTGGCTCATTTTGCTCATCACAAACCACTTTCTGGTTTAAAGAAAACTGTGTTTGAAGTACATACCTCGGCAGTTGGTGTGAAATACTGGAGACTAGTTTTACTTTTGGGACCTGGATTTGGCCCCCCCTTTACCCCAATACCCACATACTCCCACCCCCCCCCAATCCAGAGTTCACCCTGCCAAAAAAAAAAAAAAAAAACTGCCCTGACCCAGCTGCTCTGACTCATGTGCCTTTCAAATTTAATCACTGATTTACTGACAGTGTTGCCATGGTAGCATGACTGAATCCTTTTACAGGATTTATAATGTTATTACAAGTGTTTATTTATTAAGTTTTTTTGTTTTTTGTGTCCTATGGCACAATCGCAGTGCACCCAGATATGTTCTGAGCTTTTCTGATTGGCCTGTTCTGGTTAATAGCTCAGCTGATGTACAGTGCTGCCCACAAGTATTTGGACAATGGCACAACTTTCCCCACTTGGCTCTCGACTGCAGCTCATTGGATTTGAAAGCTATGAATATGACAACAGCCTGCTCTTCAGTTTGAGCGTGAAAAGTGTGTGAATTACTGCCCTTTGATTTCTGTTAAGTCTTAAAATATGTACAGACCTCAGTGCATTTACCTAAGCCCATAAAACCAACAGACCCATATATGAATTCATGCAATACTACTGTTGCATTTAAACCTGTGAAACTTTAGGGCCTATTTTAAATTCTAAAGGAGATCCCAAGATTTCCAGATATCCCATGCATGTCTTGCTGAATTACAGGGAAATGTGTATAAAATGATGCACAAGATCTAGATATTTTCTGTTTGGCGTAATGTTGCAGTTATTACCTCCGCAAAGGAGGTTATGTTTTCACCCCTGTTTGTTTGTTTGTTCATTTGTTTGTCTGTCTTTGAACAGGATAACTCAAAAGTTGTGAACGAATTGGCACGAAATTTGGCAGGATGGTAGGTTGTAGTCCAAGAATGAGTTGACTCAATTTTTGAAATGATCCGGAACATATTCTGGATTCTAGATCCGGAAGAACCAATAACGCTGACATATGGCGTGGTGGAGGTATACGCTCTACCGAGTGCCCTTATAGTTTAAACATGGCGTCCTGGCTTTGAATATTTCGCTCAATATAAGTGTTATGAAACTTCAATGCCGCAACTAGCAGATGCATTACACATGTGTAGCATTGTCCCACAATATGAAATAAAATTCAGTGAAAAATTAGAGTAGTGTAGTCTAGAGTGGGACTCAGAGTGTCAGTGGTTCAGGTCCCTTTGCAGCCACAATAATGCAGCTGTAGGGCCCTCGAGTCAGGCCCTTAACCTAACATTACTCAAGGGTGATTGGCCCCTGTTTAGTCATATCAACTGCAAGTCACTTTGGATGAAAAGCACAGGTAAAAAAAAATATTTCTGTGCCCTGGTTAGTTATGTAACTGTAATGAAATGTGTCCTCATTAACCATACAGAGGCGGTTAACTCTCACGCTTGCGCCACGTTCATGTGCGTTTTGTTTCTGCCCTTTGTCTCTGTGAAGTGCTCTGTGCCAGCTTACACAAACACACAAAGGAGCCGTGTTGGAAGAGATAGTGTTTTGATTCTCTCGTTAAAGAGCGCTTCTTTCCGGAGTCGTGCCCTAATGAGGAAATTTCTGTCCAAACCGTCAGAGCTGAAACGATTCTAAGACTGTTCACCGGAACACGTTCAGAGTGGAATAGCTACTAGGCAAGAATTGCCTATGGTGCTTCACTCCAACCCATCAACATCATGCAGACACTAGGCTGACGTACGCTTGGTGTAACAGCTGTCACTAGATGGGCTCGCAAAAGAAGACAATTTGCGTCAAAATGTCATAAAACTGCCACTGCTTTTGTCTGTAATGTTATGATGGTAATATTTATTGTAGCATTTACTGTTTGAAGTATGACAGTATTATATCTTTTTGTGTTTGCATAATCTGCTTTTCCCATCTTGTGAAAGCATATATCATGTCATATGTCAATACATGACAGTCTTATGCTAGACTTATGTCAAGGGGTTGAAGTAAAGTATTGCAATTGTTTTGGTTTCTCTGGGACTGTTTGCTAAGCTGGTCGGTTTTGACATTGCTTTGCTGCGGGTTTACCTTGGAGAAACTGTCACTTGCCGTTAGAGGATCTGTTCACCAGCCACCAAGTCCTCAGTTCCTTGATCGTACTTTTAATTACACTGCTTAGCATGGGCAATTCTTTCCGGAAAGCTCCTAACCATGAGCAAATTACAGGTCAGGCCACCTTGTCGTCTTTCTATGAGGAAATTAATTATTGAAAGGAGTTTGAAAGGTTTACTTGCTGAACTAATAAAATGCCATTGCGCCACACAAAGATGCGTCTCGTTCTCAGACACCCATAAATCAATCTGATATGTTTAATCTAGCTGCACTGTGCGCCTTCACTTTTCTGTCCAAGATGAATCTTTTCAACCAATTACAATTGATCTTTCAGAAGCGTGTGGCAGGCGCTAGGCAGCTTTAGCAGGCCCTCTGGTGTTGTATATTCAACCTGGTGTAAAAATGTTTATGACCGCCGCTCATGAATTAGAAATTTACAGTGGTGCGCTGTCATTCAATACCAAGGTTAAATACACCGCACCACAGATGTTATGTGTAAGATGCCATTTATTAGTTAAGATTATCTGCATATTTGTGCGTGTGTGTGTGTGTGTGTGTGTGTGTGTGAGGGTGGGGGTGGGGGGGTAATTGAATTATGGAGTGGGAGGTTTGAGGATACAGTTCTGGGGTTATGGCAAACCAGGAAGTGTGTGGGGGAGCAGGGTCCTGTCCAAGATAGCCAATCAAAAATCTCTCTGTCTTGTGTCAGAGCCAATCTCAGCCAATCTCAAATTGGGGAGCAGCAATGTCAAGGTCTCTTTCTTTGGGGTATGTTGTGTTTGAGTAGCAAGGGGGTATGAGACAGAACCAGTGTATGTTGGCCTAAATTGGGAGAGTTGGCAATACTGCCTGCCAAAAAGTTTTGCTTTTTAACAATGTGTTGTCATGCTGTGTCCATTTAACTGATTCCATAGATTAAATTAACTTGCTCCTTGTTCACACACACAAAGAGCCTCTCCCCTTGCGCACAAACACACACACACACACACATGTACAAGCAAGCAGACACTCACAAACAGACACACGCTCACTGCTTAGGGCAATCATGGTTCCTAAAAGGAAACGTCTTGGATCTCAAACCAATGCCTTAAGGTCAAATATCACAAAATCAGGATTTTTGAGTTGTTTTTTGCCGCAAAGTAAAAGCCCTGTGAACACCTCATAATGGTTTTTATATCTAAAAGCCTTAGAATCCCAGTTTTATGATTATAGCTTCTAATCATGTTATTTCTTTTACTCAGACACATTATTATTGCAAGGAAGGCCCTGTATCCAATTACTCCTGTGGATTTATTCAGACATCAGATTAACTTAATATCATCCGTTATTCACTTAGAGTGCAGAGTGAAGCTGCACTTTTCTACTGCTTGCAGTCGTCCTTGTTGCAGTCACTTGCTGTTGTTTGTCAATGTCCTTGTAAGTTTTTTTTTTTTTGACAGAAAAGAGTCTGTTAAAAATGAATAAATGTATAATGGGCTGAAGTCTCATTGTGAACAGTGCATTTCATTGCTCTCTCTCTCTCTCTCTCTCTCTCTCTGCCATTGATTTGATTGCTGAAAGGGTTCTTCAAAACGAGCTGAGCTCACAGCATTGAAATCCAGTGCACCATTTATTTATTTCCCCGACACATAAATATAAAACACATAGCTAAACGTAAGGCATACACAAGAGCTGGCAATTTTTTTTTTTTTTTTCCATTCGCGGTTTTGCGGTTGGCTGCCGCATCCTCAAGTGCTGTGGAATCATGATCAGATGATTCTTGTTTGCGCTGTTTTCATTTAGCATCCGGCTAAAGTTATTTTTGGGGGCCTGTGACGTTCGGCGTAGACCTTCGCTTCGTTCCTCTGGGAAATCTTTCCTTTTATTCAGAAAAGGGAGAAGCCAGAAGGCTCTATATCCCTTTAATTAAAACACGATTTGCGATAAGTCCGCCTCGGTGAATTGGCTTTGATGGGCCATCTTAAATCGTAAGAATTGAATCATCGGAGAGATTATGTAGTGTTGCGTACAAGCCGGGGTCGCGGTGAAGGGCATGAGCCGCGAGGAGAGAGAGATAAAGAGGGGAAGGGCACGTGCCGAGTGGCACATCGCGCCATAAATTTAGCGCCAGCAGTCGTTCAGTCACTCTCGCTTACCCGACGCACTGTCAGGGAGTAAGCTGATGGAACGGTACACCTGGGCTGTTCATTTTACCTGTCAGAGCTGACAATGAGGCTCTCTCCATCTCCCTCTCTCTCCCTGTCTCCCTCCATCTCTCGCTTCTTCTGTCTCACTGCATCTTTCAGTTCCTTTTATTCCAGATGGGGCTTCTTCGGAATATCAAATCTCACTGAGCTACCAAAATGCAGTGGCCAATTTTAGGATGATTGTTGATGATGAACATTAACAAAGATTAAATATGCATGTTAAAAGTGGATAGAAATTGTGTACACGCGGTTATACTTATTTCTGTCTCTTTTTATGTGTGTATCTTTCTCTGTCTTGCTCTCTCCATCCCTCTCTTGCTCTCTCCCTATTTTACTCTTGCTCCCTTTCTGTCTCTCTGCATCCCTTCTCTCTCTCACTCTCTCAATCGCTTTTTCTCATTCTCTCTGTCCCAATCTCCCTCAGCATCTCTCTCTCGTGCTCTCATTTTTTCTCTCTCTCTCCCTCAGCGTCTCTCTCACTCTCGTGCTCTCTGTCTCCCTCAGCATCTCTCTCTCGTGCTCCCCCTTGTTTTCTCTTCCTCTCTCTCTCTCTCTCTCTCAGCGTCTTTCTCCTGCTCTCTCCCTCTCCTTTCCACTCTCCTGGAGACTTCCTGTTTCTCTCCTCTCTCCCGCGGCGTCTTCACATCTTCACACCCCATTAAGTCTGTTTTAAACACCAACACAACAATTCACTTTAAAATCGACACTGACGACAGACAAAAGAGAGAAGAAAATAAGAGAGAAAGGAAGCGAGGCCAGACACATACTGTACGGCACAGCAATTTCATGGCTTTGTGGAGTAAGAGCCTTTTTCATCCCCCCTGCAATGCGGGGATAGCCTGTCTGGAATTTTTCCCCCCAATGCAGTGGCATAATAAATGGAATTCTGCATGAAAATCAATGGAACCCTTGGAACCATTTTTCCAACGCATGCGGATAATTCCGGAACTTGTTTTTCGTTCCTGTTAAGTTATTGACTTTTTTCCCTGAGATTTCTACATGTTGTTAAATATATTTTTTCAAAATGCAGTGCAAACGACTCGCTGTTCCATGTACATGCTGTGCATTTGTTCTTCTTTCGTGGTTAAATTATGATTGTTAATTAGTTGGAATTTTTTTTACAACTTCCTTTATTGTCTTCAAATATCTTGAAATATTACTCAGTATCACCACCTTGTTTCTTGTTATTAATAAAAGCATTCCTCAGACTGAGTCAACTGTTGATTTGATTTTGTTTCTTTCTGTAGCTAATATGGTTACAAATGGAAAACACGAGCGTGATCGGTGACACTTCTATGTTAGATTTAATATCGATCATTTCTGGTTTCATCCTGGACTGGGACGAAAGAACATTTCGCAGTGATCTAAACAGCCAGCATGTGGCTGAAATTAAATCTGAATGGGACGGCACCTTATAGGGACACTGCTGACGCTACTCACCTTGTCCCATTGATTTAGCATCCGACGGACTCATTACGGCGAATAAGCAATCGGTGGCGTAAATGACGTTCTCGCAGCTGGCGCCGTGTCCGAGTAGATTGAAATGGAAATTGTCGGGGGGGAAATGGATCCCCTTTTAAACTGGAGCGGTGGAGACGTGGGGGTGTGTGGGGACCTGCGCCGGTTGTGTTTTTTTTTTGGGATATTATCCTTCATTTTATAAAACAAAGAAGACAGGCTGCGCTATATCGTCGTTCTGCTTCACAAGGCTGCCTGGATTGACAATTTAGTTAAAATGCTATTAACTTTACACACATCCAATATGATGGGTTCTCCGCGAGGGTGCCGATGCCTGAGGGAACATTATTTTAGTTTCAATCTATTTTTTATACACTGCATTTTTTTCTGCAGCTCGTGTTGGAGAGGTTTTACCCTGTATTACTGTACTTGGAGAATTGAATCCCTTTTTATGATCTTTATTTTTTTATTTTAATTTCATTAACGTTTCATTAAGGAGCTCCTTGTTTTTGTTTGACTTTTGCAAGGTTAGCACCAAAGTAGCAAATTGTTGACTGAAGGCATTTTCCAATACCTTTAGAGGTTAAACCCTTGACATGGGTGTTGGGGCTTAAAAATGAATAGAATTAATTGAAAGGTCGTGTTCAACAAAGTGGGGTACCATAGTAAAAATAGCAAGTCTATTTTGGATGTTATTCATCTTTTCTCAGCCAAGAACTACAGAGATTAGTTGACTGGAATATGTTAAAATGGGACTGGTGACGAAAGGCTTTGTGGGGGAGGGGGGGTGGCGTGAGGGTGATGGCAGTTCTCAGGAGTCAGTGGTCCACTCACAGGGATGCACATGCCACGACATGCAGACCTCCGGGATTGCCGGCACCACAACTCTGAGCAGACTTACCTTAAATAGCTGTAAACACATTAAAATTGCTCATATACCATGTAAATGTGGAAAATAGAAAAATTAGCTTTTGTGAGTCTCTGCCTGTGCCGACGGTCAATGCCCATGTGCAGTTTCATATCGATTGGCCAGTCGATTTAGGGGGGAAAATGGGCTCAGACAGAAGGATGGCCAAAGTCTTTCTCATTTTATAGTAGGATATGCAATGCTGTCTGTAGAAATTAGTTCACTGACACTGTATAATGGGGGTTGCATTTCCTACGTGATTCACACAGCATGGAATAAAAACCAGCATTGAATTAAAGCCGGCAGTTTCCACTTAAATCCCATTTTCATCTTTTCCAAATCAAATGTGCTGCAGTGCACAAGCTGATGAGAGCCTTTCCTTCTATGAGACTGTATTTGGACAAAGAAATTATTTTTACACTCTAGATATAAAGGTACTGTGGAAGTACAGTTTTGTTATGTAAGATACACCCAGAATGCAGCAGGAATGTATTAAGCTACTGCTTGGTTGGGGTAAAGATTTAAGTACCTTTAGGGCACTAACATATTGAAAAGACTTAGTACCTTTTTAGACACATAAACCTTTTTTTCTGGGAGTCTATAAGAAAGCTAGGGACATACAGTGTTTCACACTGGGCAGGGCAAAGCTAAAATTCAATCATGGGAATGGTGTCAGAGTGGAGGATGCCCAAAAACTGTTGCCAGTTTGGGGACTGAATATCACAACTAGATGTAGCTTTTGTGACCAACTTTGGGAACTGAGCAGAGAGAGACAGACTTCTGAAAATGTTCCCTTCAATAACAAGATAACATAAAGGTCACATCCTCTCACATATCTGAGAGGTCTTGCTTGTCCTTGTCATGGAAAACATGTTCACAGGAACTTCTGTACTTCATAAATTTCCACATCTTTTTTTCACATTTAGATCCCCTGATGACACTCGGAACTAGAACGCGCAGACCACATTTAGCTAAATTAAACACGAGATTTATTTAATAAAATTAGTGACAGTGATTTCACACAGTATTATTAAATATGTGTGACTTTACCTGATGAAATACTTTGTACAACCACACATTTAGTTGAAACCCCATATACTTAACTGTAATGCATGAAAGCACTGCCCATGATGTGATGATGTCATCATTTTTTGAGTGTTGAAGCCTTAGTTTGTGGGGACTGTGGGGGGCAGGCAGGGATTAATGCCCTGACAGACAGCTGTAATGGGGCTCACCATTGGTCTAAGCCGAGTGTGTGTTATAGTTCAGGACTCATATTGGGCTTGTGCTCCCTCTGGTACACATGCAGTCATGCCCCTTTGGGGCTAATTAGCCATAGCTGGTTCTAAGACTTTGCAGTATGTGAGACCAGACTTTGGACATAAAATTATCCTTATAGCCACCTGTGTGTGTGTTGGGGTGTAACGGTTTTTAATCTGTTGCTGAATATACTGTTTCGGGGTGAAACTGTGGTGGACGCGGAAACTCTGGGGGTTTTTGAGACGATGATCGGTATTATGCAGTTCTTCGATGAATTAAGCATTAGCTATGTTAGTGGTAGGAAGATGAGAATTATATGTCTGAATGGCCAGTTGTCACCATTATATTATATAACAAAATGTTAGCTATGTAATGACTCCAACATATTTTTTTGCAGGTCTGAAAAGTCACAGCTGCAGCCAAGCCTTTTGATATTGTAATCTTAACAGCCTTTTTTTGTAAAGCAAAAATTTATTTAGGCCTCAAAAACCACTGCACTTCCCCAGTTCTCACGTTCAAACTGCATGAGACAACTCAATAGTTTCACTGCTCACACGAGTTGGCATTAATCATGCTTGAAGAGACTGTTTTTTGGCCATTCCTATCCCAGGATTAAACACTGGGTGAGTTTAAAACTTCATAACTTTGAGCCTCACTTACAGGCTTTTCCCTGTGCTGAGGCAGAATACATTCATCAGATCCATAATATTTCAGAACCATTTGATTGCCCACTGAAAAATATTATACTGGGCAGACTTGATGTTAACTTTATTTATTCTATTAGTATCAGTATTTTGAAGCATAATGTAGCATATTCCAGATATTTTTTGCATGTTTTTGTAATATGAAAACTGGAAGTACG
The DNA here is from genome assembly GCA_029692085.1 of Gymnothorax javanicus. Taxonomy (NCBI): domain Eukaryota; kingdom Metazoa; phylum Chordata; class Actinopteri; order Anguilliformes; family Muraenidae; genus Gymnothorax; species Gymnothorax javanicus. Next base: position 85,102,869 of record CM056201.1, read on the forward strand.
ACACTGCAAACCCAGATAATGTGGTGCACTACTGTTCAGTTCGAGATCAGTTACCTCAAACAATTATGTAAGCCAACTTTGTTGCCTTGTGTGGACAGTACTTAAAAAACCACTGTATATATTATGAGAAGTCATTTTACCACATTTTTAAGTGCTGTGAACACAGTATTATTAAGCTGGAGCCCACAATTTTTGAAGTAGCTGGTTTTCACAAAGAATTTGAGTACATCAATATCTTAGTTCACAGTGTACCAGTGTAGGATGCCTGCTTTCTAGTGGGAAAAGGTGTTATTGCACCCTGTCCATTAAGCCCCTCAAGCATTCAGAATATTACAGAGCAAAATAACCTTTTCTGGGCCCTGGCTTCCTACATAATGATTGATGTCAGCATTTAAATAGCAGGTTGTTCGGAGCACGGCCAAAATGTTCAACTTTAATCTCGGCTTGACTGGAGTTTGTCAGGAACACTCTGTTAGCGTCAGTCACATGAGCCAGAAGAACTGTTTTTTTTGTTTTTCATTTTTAATGTCACTGAGAAATAAGGTGTGGTTACTTAATTTTTTTTAAAGAACTATTTATTGTGTCTTTCATTTCCCTGTCATGTTATAATTGCGTATTTTAGATGATCTACAACCTGAAGTATATCACCGGATAACATCCAGCAAATCTGCTTGCCTGATGTTCTGCTGACTTGGCGATACCTGACTCAAATGACATTCATTAAAAAAAGAAACTGCCATAAACCTTGGATGGAAGTGCCTGGTTTTCATTTATTTTCGTTATTTCGCCGTCTGATGGAGAACTGGACGGCTCGCTCTCGTCGGAGCCGGGTCATCCCTCATACTCCACTTACACATCCCAATTTCCTTCGGGATGTTGAATTTATTTTGTGCTTTGAACTCTCTTTTTTCATGGCAGTTTTCTTAATATTCTCTGCTTCTGGGCTAAGGTTATTGTGTATGGCAAAAAGACTCAGGACAAAATTAAAAGGAAAAAAAAGATGAGGAGATTAATATCTGCTCAATATATCTGTGAACATAGCTCAGTCAAAACAAACCACATTTGTATCCATAATTTCTGTTTAAGCTTTAGATTTTAATTTATATCATTTTTATATGGTTGCCCTTGCCCATACAGTTGATGTAAGAGTGAAGATCCGAAGCTATTTGATGCGACTCAGTATCTCATTCCCAGAAAAGTCATCTCTTACAATGAGGCATTACTGGCCAGGCTGTTTACAGCTCTACTGGCCAAATTTTTCAATCTGTTGTTTATCTAAATACAGCCGCGTAATCATCGCCCTGTTTAACTGGATAAAATATTACCCTCCATTATATTGGGGCCTCCACCAATATCCTCCAGTTTTGCCGTGGCGCTTTTTACTGGGCCAGGGAATGATTCACCAGATTTCCCCCAATATGATGATTGTTTTTTTATTGTTTTGTTTTTTTATTGAAAAACAATAGCTCTGTGGCATGCAGCCTGTTCATAAATAACATTCAGTGTGCTGGGGGCTACACATTAAAATGTGCTGGGTCAACTATGAAAAAGTACAGCAAATCTGATCACTCATAAACTTTCTGTATTTCTGCTGGTGAGTTAGTGCTAAATATTTGATTCTGAGCTCGCAAAGAAACTGATTGAGTGATTCTTCTTCTTCTTCTTCTTCTTCTTCCTCCTCCTCCGTCCCCCATTGTTTCTGTTCTCCCAGGACAAAGGGATATAAGAACCGCTACGTGAAGGTGCCAGACGGTCACTTTTGGATCGAGGGAGATCATCACGGACACAGTCTGGACAGCAACAGCTTTGGCCCCGTGAGTAATTCAGCACAAATCTCACAGCAAAGGAGTAGAGTGGGAAGTTTTATTAAGCAGGAGCAATAAGATCGCTGCCTGACTGCACAGAGTAAGACCCGAAATGACTATTTACCTCAGTTCATGTTCCAGCTGTGGGGGTACCTTATGAAAAATTACCACAAAATACTACAGTAAAAATACTATAGTTTTCTTTAGTAACTATGGTATTTTTGCAGAATTACTATAGATATAGTATATAGATATAGATATACTATATACTATAGTACCTCTGTAGTTTACTATAGTGATGCTAAAGTAAATCACAAAAGTCAAACTCCACCATATTAAACTATAGCAATGATATTCAATTACTATTGTATATTTGCAACAAACTATAGTCTACTGTAGTAAATTGTAGTTTACTATAGTTTACATCAATTTTACTGTAGTAAACTATAGTTAACTATAGTAAATTTTTATAAGGGTAGGGCTGCAACTAACAATTAATTTGATTGCTGATAAATCTGTCAAATATTTTTTGATTGATTGATTAGTTGTTTATTCTATAAAACGTCAGAAAATGGTGAAAAATGTTGATCAGGATTTCTCAAAGCCTAAGCTGACGTCCTCAAATGTCTTTTGTTCACAGCCCAAAGATATTGAGTTTACTGTTAAAGAGTAAAGAAACTAGAAAATACCGGCATATAAGAAGCTGGAATTAGAATTTTGACAATTTCAAAAAAAACTTCTCAACTGATTAATAAATTAACAAAATGGTTGGCGACAACTTATCAATTAATCCACTAATAGTTTCAGCTCTTTTTGGGAGTAATTTGGGTTTACTTAGGGCACTTGTCCAGCTAACGCCATAATTCGGCCTGGAGTTTTTCAGCCCTCACTCTTTACTAATTCAAAGTTTGTATAGCGATAATACTGAAAGGTTTGATTCCTGCTTTGATAAGTATTTATGATGGCAATGGCATCCTGTGGAGAAAACAAGGTTTCACTATGTCATATTAAATATGCATGTCATTCACTGTTGTAAAACAATTTCTGTGACAGGCGTCAAAAATGCTTGACCTCCTGCCGAGGGGTATAAATCAACTGCCCTGAAAGGTCAGCTTCACCCGCAGACATTAACCTTTCTGGGCTCTTTCATGTTTCATTTTTTTAATGAAATGGAAGGAAAAAAACTCTCTCTATGTTATCCAGGCCTTGACGTCTTCTGCAAACAGTGTTACTGATGCAAGGGAATTTATGAAGATAAATACAAATATTCAAATTGCCATATGCACGTGACTGTCTGAATAGGCCTACTCTCCAAACCTTTTGAATTTTTTTTATTTTGATAATCTGGCGGTCTTGTCTTTTTCTACTGATTGAACAATTTTATTTGAAGGTCTGCAAAGCTCTGTTTTTCAAATAATGGCCTGAGAATTGCCCTGTCCCATTACCTGGGATTCAGATTGAAGCCAGTCTGGCCAATCAGTAGCACTGATTATTCATTTAATTATTCGGGAGGAAAGAAATTCAGGGCTGGCTGTAGATTTGAGGAGCATATTTGAGGACCCCTGAGGTAGAGGTCTAAGATTAGGGGTGTATGCTTCTATTTTTAGATGGCTTGTGTATTCTCAGTAGTTTTTTTTTTTTTTACCAAATTATTCTGCCTTAAATGGTCCAGCTCTACCCTCTTCTGCTTAACTGGTTGAAATATATTCAAAGAAGATACATGCTGTCTCCCTCTGTAATTCATGCTCTTTATTGTAAATCATTGATGAAATAAATACAGGAAGTGCATTGAACCTGACAAGATTATTTGCCCTCTTCATTTAGCCCACCTCAGCTCCTTAGAAGAAAAGCACGGCCGTACTGCTGCGCCTGGGGACTAACTTCAGTTCCAGAGCCATTGCTTTGGTCAGGGTTAATGGCTGGAGCTTACCTGACCTGACATGCACGCTTGCCTGCATCTAGTCATCAGGTGTAGTTCTGTGGTCATCGGGTTTAGCTGTTTCATTGTGCAATACCTGAAAAGGCAGGCTGCCCCATCCACTCCTAATGAATGCTGTGCAGAAGGCCGATATCGTTTTTTTAAAACCCAAACAATAATGAGGAGAAGCGTTGCACAGCAGCAGTGTGGTACTTGTGGGATGGAGCGCGCTCAGAAGGGTGTCCCCAGTGAGAGACTGACGGGCTAAATTGCCGATGATGGAGGGAGCCTGTCCCGGGTCCAGCCCCGGTGGTAAAGCGGGATGAGATGAGATTCGGAAGGTCGGATGGGAGTCGGAGCGTAGGCGGGAGGAGCAAGCCAGGGCTCGTATCCGAGACGCAGCGGGGATCTTAATCATGAACCGTCTGGAGCAGCGCTCCATGACTCAGTTTCGGTTGGAAACCTCCCCCCATATAGTGTGCCAGGGCAGGACTGCGGTCTCCCCCACTGCTACTCTATTGAGCCTTGGACGGATGACTTGGAAACGGCACAGAATTTTTCTCTGCTCAGATCTGCTGAAGGAGGAAGACGGTTATTGTAATTACTTCATTTTTTATCTTTCTTCATAGACAGCACCACAAAAACATTGCAGTTTTAAAAACACTTTTCATGGTGCAGCCCAGGTAATAGAACCTTTGTTTCTCTTTACATTTTAGGTTAGAACCTTTTATCCGGAACCCTGTTTTACTGTGCATTTTATGTTGAGCCCTAAAGCTGGAAGCCTGGATTCACTGCGCATTTTTGGGTCGAAACCTTGATTTAAAGTAAATTCTAGAAATAATACTTTGATCAGATCCCTTGCTTTGCCGGGCATTTAAAATTTAGTAACCCTTTCAGTTGGAACCCTGCATATACAGTAATTGTGCTTTTTAAATTGACCACTACAACCATGACTACAACCATGGTTTTCTGTGCATTGTTGGTAGAACCCTGTTGCTAGAACTGTAGTTTCACAGTAACCTAAAAGGGGCTACTTGTCCTAGCCTGTCAGAAAAGTTTATTGATGCCCTATAAGAAACTGGCTGGAAATTCGCGATCATCAATGTCATAAGTCCTCTTATAGGGAGCATCCACTGACCCTCTCTTTCTTCGCCTCGTCAAAGTAACAATGGCTGGAACTTTTCGGCTGCCTCGAGAGAGCAGAGTTTAACTGACTTTGCACCGCTCAGGGAGATGGGAGGGCTTCAGTCAGTTAGGATCAGGATAATTTATTGCTTTAGCACCTGCATTTGGCCATTTGGGCACTAGGCAGTTGCATTGCAGACAAGCACATGTTTGAGTTTCCTCTGAGACTGCAAGCGATAAGAAGCGCCGGTTGACAGGTGTTTTGGAGGAGAACTGCAAGCTGTCTGTGCCCTCCCAAAATGGCAGCATGAGTCCCGTATGAGCATGCTCTACATAGTTTGCTGATTAGACATTCCACATTCTGGTGGGACTCAAGATGCTAAATTTTTCCAAAAAAAAAAAAAAAAAAGCAATGACTGGCCTAGATTCAGCCAACATTTTCTGTGTGCTCACAAGCCACACCAGAGCCGTGGTATCATGTGGTATTGTTTACCGAGCACAAACGCTGCTGCTTTCACTGCGTGAACCCGAAGAATCTGCATTTACTTTGTACTTTTCTATCCGACTGCAGCCCAGACTTGGAGAGTTTATTATCATGCGCTTGCTGATAAAGAGGACTGCGAATGTTGGAGTGGATTACCAGCAATTTATAACCTAATGAGTCCAAAGGAGATTTATCAGCTTGCGACGGGTTTGGCTCGCGTGGCTTTTTGGGCTGTCTCATTAGATCAGCGGTTTCCAACCCTCTCCTCGGGGCGCACCAGCTAGATCTAGATATTTGTTGTGTTCCACCTTAACCACACCTGATGCTGCTGATCACAGGCTTTGGTTGGTTCATTTAGTTACATCAGGTCAGCTTAAGGCGGACCACAACAAATACCAGGATCTGGCTGGTGTGCCTTGAGGAGACGGTTGGGAAGCACTGCTTCAGGGGAACGCTGCCTTATTCTTGTGTTCGCAGTACATTTAAATTCAAGTGTAAACGCAGAAACAACTACAAACACTGATCACGCTGAAACTCCTCGGCCGAGTTGGATATACCGTGTCAGTTAGTGGGACTGAGATTCCACAGTGTGGTGCAGAACGTGCATTCTCAGACTGCTTATCTAAAGTACTTTAGATATAAGGTTCTCCACTGCAGTATCAAATTGGATCACGGCTACCCAACCCTGTTTTCCTGGAGATCTACTAGATGTGCATCCTGTACCATTTTCGCTCCAACTCGGAGAAATCACACCTCATTGAAGAGCTGAAGATCTTGATCAGATCCTCATTTGCAAAATCAAATAAGTTACATTAGAGTTGAAATGAGAACCTACAGGAAGGTAGATGCCAAATGGGTTAGGCAGCCCTGGGAATTGGGATGGGATGGGAATTGGGTTAGGCGGTCCTGGATTAGTGTCTGATGTCACGCGTCTCAAAATGTGAAATATTTTAATTTCACTCCACAAGGCTCTAGCATCCTAGAGAACAGTCGATCAGTGTCTGGGTGTTGGATGGTACTACTGGGTGACTCATCCCGTCCAAATGGCGTGCGCGATTGCTCGAATGAATGCTAGACCGCGCCAGTGCCAATTGTGTCGAGCAGCAACTGTGCTTGGCGATCGTCCAGTTTGGAGCGCCTAGTTGGTCATCCACGACTCCTGCTGATTGATTGTGCCAGCAGGTTTTTCTGTTTGGCTTTTCCTGAAGTGTCTTGTGGCAACTCATGATGAGTAAGAGCCTACCTACTTTATAATGCTATAAAAATGTTCAGTGCGTACCGTGGTAGCTTTCTGCATGTAATGTTGGCGTAACATGTTTTTGCATTTTGCATTTGCCAGTAAAATCCTATTGCATTAAGAAATCTTTAATGTGAACTTGTTACATTGTCAGCAAAAGCTTATGACATTACGTGCTGCACATTTATTGGTTTTCAGGTAGGTTATGACATTATGAGTTTTTATTTCATATTTTTGGATGACATTATATGCAGTTATTACATTTTATTAATTTATGAAATTATTAGTTGCTACGCTTCTAATTTTGACTCACAAAATGTTGAATTGCATTGCACAATGTTGAATTTATATGGCTGCATCTTCCCTCCAAAATAACGCACGATAAGTGCGTACGGACAGTTATTTGGGCTACTAAAGAATGCAGATCAGATAAGCTACATCTGGAATGAAGCGATGGCGATATAGGACCTTGAACACTAAGTGAGGTTCATGTTTATATTGGATCCTCTTTGAAGACTGTGGTGGGTTGCAATAATAATCAATGGCTGATATCACTTGTTGTGGAGGATAGTACATGCTTGTCCCCGCTCTCCTGAGTTGTTATCTGAGGTCTGAGTCAAGTCAATTTCATTTCTAGAGGGCTGTTTGCAGAAAACTGTCACAAAGACACATTACAGAGTAATAGAAGGGCAACTGAAGGGCAAAATCCAGGCTGGAACCCCTAAAATAGGTAGCGAGGGGGGGGGACTTGTCCAGTGGGGAGAAAAAAAAATCAAACGCTTATGGAAAAAAAAAGACTCCCTGATGGGAATGAGCCTTTGGAGGGACCAGGCTATTGCCGGTAGCCCGTTCTGTACTGGCTGGCATGAATGCTGAAGAACTGTGATCAAGCATTGAAAAATAGGGAGAAAAAAGGGAAAAATATTTCTTTTAAAGTGCATGTTTGATGACTAATCTTCCCTTCATTTTCAACATTGGCTTAAATGCGCTGGGCAACACCCGAACCGTGCTCTGTCACGAATGAGGAATTAATCTTTGTTAGGACAGTGCCTAACGCAGTCTGTAGTGCGGGGCAGTTTTTGGAAAGGCTTCTCGGTTAAGCGTCGTGGTCTGTGTACCGAACATTAGCATAAAAGAATACAGAGACAGGGAGGACAAACTTCAGCGCACTTTTAATTTTCAAAACTGGCTGCTCTGCTGATATGCGCCGACAGAGAACAAGGCAGCCAAACTGCAAATAATTCAGGGGCCGTAAATTATGCATAAGACAAATCGCATGGCACAAAACCCCAGGATGCTCTGAAACCAACTAACTGATTGAAGCTAAACAGGCCTTGCTTTTGACTCACCCTAAAAGCCTTAAACTTGCTTCATTTTAGAACACTGACCTGACAGCTTGAAGAAGAATGCACAGATGGGTGACAAAATTGAAGGGAAAAAAACTTAAATTAATTTGTGGCCAAACTTAATAAATGCAGATGCTTCTGTTCACTGTTCATTTTTACTTCCATGGTTTGGGTCCTCTTGTCCCCTTAAAGGCAGAAGGGTCACTGCAAATGAGTGCAGGGTTTGTTCAATGATGAAACATTCCTGTCATGATGGGAGTGGTCTCCTCAAGGTTGACCATGGCCCAAGCCCCTTAGAGCATGAGGGATCACTGAATGGTTTTATGAGTATAAAAATGATCCTAAGCATACGCCACCACCTTCACAGTCACCACATCTCAAACCAACTGAACTCTAATGGCAGATTTTGGAACATTTTAGACAGCACTCATCAAACACCTCCCTCCAATTAAGTTTTTCAGTTGGAGACGTTATGCTAAGGAGTTTTAAAAAGATCTGGCCACTTGTGGGGGCCCAAGACCCTAGTAAGTCTTTTTTAAGCTAATTTGTCCATTAATTTCCCTCCTGTCTGTATATTATAAATAAAAACTTCAAGTTTCAACAGGTAAAAAATGATTTGTCAATACACTGTATTACGCGAATAATCCCAAACGAAAATTTGACACTCCCAGTGTTGAGCTATGCTATTCAAAAGTACTTTCATTAGAGCATTTTTAAATATTGTTCCGTTATTCTATTGTTTACTGCATGGCTAAGCAGCACGGATGGCATATCATGTACGTATGGGTCATGCCACAACTAGCCAGTTATATGTGTAAAAAAGAAGAGACCTGATGTGTAGCGCCATTCAGAAGTTTGGAAACACTCATGTTTTTCAAGCAATCAATTATATGTAAACCAGAAATGAACACCTGTTATTTAACAAAAAAATATAAATCGTAAGACTGATGCTATCCACTGACCGACCACAGCTATAATAATAGCTGAGTATAATCTAAATCACAATTATGTAGTTTTTTCTTTAAGGTTGAAGGATGGTTATGAGAGTTCATGCCAGCTGCGCTCTTTAAGTTCCCATAGATGTGCTGCACTTATGGTTCATGTCTTTGTGGCTATTTTGTCCAGTAAGTCCTGAATCTGTTTTATTTTAATTCTCCAGTTGGAAAATGGAAAAAAAAATTGCTCATGTGTTTATTTTGTCAAATATGGCTTCTTTAGGAATTCCAAAATTTTGGACACTGTTCTGTTTAAAGTACATAATCATTTTTGACTTCTATTTGCCTTAGCAGGTAACACGAGCCACTGAGGCTATGGGCAGAAGTTATACCACTTGATTTTCACTGAAAACGGGGTACTATAACGCAAGTAAACTTTTGAGTGGCTCTGTAAATGTAGTTTCTGTCTCTTGTGTGATGCAGTGGTTGCAAAACTGTGCTTAAAGTTTGAGAGTTTTCCATCCTATGGGGAATTTTTTTTTTACTATTGCGTTTTTGCTGTTTTAGGGTGCAGAACCTTGATGTTCTTTCCCATTCTGTTCCCCTGTAAAGCATCTTTTGTCACATACACATAAAATTGAATTGAAATTGAATTTCCTGCAGCCTGGAGATTGCGGATTTATCGCCCAGGTGAGTCATTGCAGCTTCACACATTAACTGCGGGAGGCTACATTCAGAAAAATATCCCCGCACTTTTTTATAAATATAAAAATAAATCCTTTGCCAGTGAGAACAGAGTTTTGACTGCGACTGCAGTCCCGTATACCAGACTCTGAAACATGGCTGCAGGTGGCTCGGCCAATTAGAGAAACTCAACCAATCAGAACGACTGTTTTCAAGTAAACTTTCGCAGAATACTGAACTTGGGGCAGATAGTTCTGTAAACATTATCAATTTTAAATACAGATGGAAAATAAACATGTAATGAAAATACAAATGTTAGTTGGGCATTTGTTTGTGCCCCTAACGCGTGTATCTACGGGCCAGTAATGTTTTTTAAAAATGTTTCTGCTTAATTCTGGCTGTGTCAAAACAGATATTAGTGAAAGACTGGGGCACTATGCCTGGAATACAAATACATTATGATAACACAAATTTAAGAATAATTTTCCAAAGACTGTACATCAAAGGATGAAAGAATTGGCCAAACAGTCAATGTGTTTTAGACATCAGAACTCAGCGGCAATCACTTTCAAGGGCAGATATCAGGGGCTTGGCTGTTTTTCATCTCAAATTGATGAAATATTAACATCTCCTCTCCTCTCGTAGGACTGCAAAATGTACCGTAATTTAACAGGTGGAATCAAACCTGGACTTTGGGGGGTATGGGGGGGTAAAGAGAGAGGTTTTCAAAAGCAACCAGAGAGGAAAATTCGTAGTGTGGTGAACGTGAAGAGATGGTGAAATTGCCTGAGCAGACAGAGGAGAGGAACAAACGTGAGCGAAGGAGAGGAATCTGATTTAAAAATGCGATGGGAGACATTTGAGCCAAAATGGAAAAAGGCTGTTTTACCTGAGTATGTGAATTAGTTGCTCACACACACACACACACACACACATGCACACATGCACACACACATGCACACGTGCAAGTGCTAAGGCACATACACACACAACATATACACCCACCTCCCGCTGCTCTTCATTTCCACTTTTATTTCAGTAGCTCCTGACTGGTCTTTGTAAGAAAGCCACTTTCTATACAGTAAAAGAAGGAAGAAAAAAGAAAGTCATCGTTTTGTGTGTTTATGATCCCAATTCCAGCTACTGCAACTTCAGAATTTTTGGTTTGATATAGAGGGTGTAATGTGCTGTTGAAAGACTGATTGATAGAAACTGTGCAGCCTGTAAATATTTGGATAGTTCATATTTAAAGAGCATGAAAACCCTTCCTTCACTTTCGCTCTGCTTTCATGTTCTGTTTGAGTACACACCCAAAACCATTTTGGAGACACCTGTTCCACCCGGTGGTCCTTTGTTGCCGTGTCACCAAGGTTTGAAAGTCACCATTTCGCGCTGTCTGGCTGCCTGGCTGCCTGGCTGCCTGGCTAAAAACAGGATGGCGCTCTTGTTAGAGGCATCTGACGTCAGCTCCAGAACACAAATCAACGTGCAGGCGGCGCCAGGCGCACATGAACAGCCATAATTTGCATTCAGCCATTGACTCGCGTTGTTTTGATTGTTTATCTAGCTTTTTGAATGATGGTTCAGCGTTGTATTGTCAAATTCTGTAGAAATTCTGATAAAACCGGACATAGTATTCACAAATTTTCAACCAATCCCTCTCGCAGTTTACCTCTCCCGATTAGCAACAGTTGCTCAGACTAATTGGCAGAACCGACGAGATTCATTTATTTTTGAAAGCCTCGTTATACATTGCACTATGAAATTATACCGCGTTTTCTTCCGCACATCAATGACAACAAAAAATATCAATAAGTCGTAATAATTTCTGCACTTGTGTAGCTGGTGAAACAGCACATATTTGCGTAGTTAGTTTGCGAGGCTCATTGAGCAATAAGCCATGAGAATCCGTTCTACAGTCTGAATGAAGTGACAGCTAAATGGCGTTGTTAGGTACGATGCACAGCTGAGTGATGGCAAAAATAATTGCTGCGAAGTCAGCCAAAGTTTTGGATTTTTTTTAGATTGTCGTCCTTGCAGAGTCACATCAATTATATCAACATGGCCAAGAGGCAATCGCTTCTTCATTAGCATTTCTTTATCATTACATGTCATGCATTAGCGGTGGTTGTTCAGTTAATAAATTGTTTGATTGTTAATCAGGCAAACTTGATTGCAAACAGTTTAAAACAATTTTTGCGGGAAAGGATGATGTTACTGAAGGCCTTCCTGACATCTGATGGCATGCCACTGCAGCTAGCTAATAGTCCAATATATTTGTGGAGATCGGGGATGTTAAACTGCGTCAGGTCATTCCTTATACACTTGCTTAATTTACTATTGTTTTCAAATAAACGTTACCGTAATTCAAACTATAGGAAAATAACATACCATGTCGTACTGCCAACGCAATCTTGTAATAATACGGCATCCTCAGGAACGGCATCAGCTGCATGTCCCGCTTGGTCCTCCATCTCTTGCCTTGCTGGTGGCTCATACAGGTAGGGTTGAGGACCGTTGTATTCCTCCGTATCTGCCAAAGTAAGAACTAATTCTCTGTCTCCTGATTCCTCATCGCTCCAGTCGTGAAAACTCTCACCGGTCCGGAATTCCCACTAGATTCACTGAAACTGTATGACGCCATGTTGACCTTGCCTGTTTTTGTTTTAGCGCTGATGTCATGCATACTTCGGGGGCGCTTGCGCCGTGGTCGGCATACTCCGCCGGCTGTGATCAATAAATTTAATTTGCAGCAATCTGCGATCGACTTTTGTAAAAAATAAATAAGTTTTGCGATCTTTGAGTAATTCTCTATCATATAATGATTGCCTATCCCCTAGGGTTTTCATGGTCTTTAAAATGGCTGTAATGTCTACAAAGCCCAGCCCACAAGGATGTCATTGTCCTCAAATTAAAGCTGACATTTTGCATTTCAACCTTCATTGTTGCTACTCTCCAACTACTAACAAACTGCACTCCAGATGCCAGGATGGAAATAAATGAGGTCTAGTAATAATGTTTACACCTTTTCTTTCATGAAAATCTGTGTTGTTTATCGGAAGCTGCATACAAAACTAGACCAAGGTCTTTACATTAATCTTTGTCTCCTGTCAGTTTTGAGTCATTGATTTAGTCTGGTTTAAGAGTTCAGTGTCCCCCTGTTGTGAAGTCTTAGCAGAGGACATTCGAAAGACGGAGAAGAGAGCGGGGAACGGGACGCGATTACTAAGATGGCGTCAGGAATAAAACCCTGAGAGCACGCTGTATTATTACCTTCCACTGCACGCCCCTGCCGTGTTTTAAATAGACTAGATCAAATTTGCTTTCGTCGTCGTATCGGTTTCCTACCTGTAAAGTCGCAAGTCGAATTCATGCTGACTTTTTTTTTTTTTTTACATGTGTATTTCTTGAGTTTAGTTAGTGCTTTTATCCTAGTTTCCTGATGCTGCTGATGACACCATGTATATTTGTTTGTATATACATGTATGTATATATATATATACACACACCAGGCACACACCGGTGTATTTTTGCTGAAGAGAGTCAGGTTTTTTCCGCTCAAGGTTTACATTGGCGATTCCCCACTGGGACTCAAACCCACAACCCCTGAGCAGCAAGCTGAGTTTCCGCCGCCGTGTTATTACATTGCAGAGGGCCTGGGTTCCAATGGCGATATGCTTCAGAGACAGAAACAGTGGGGAGCTCAACATTTTCTCGATGATAGATTTTTTTTCCCCTCCTTCTCTCGAAAACACAGTTTGGCAACTTCTGCAAGCATCCCAAGGAAAAAAAAAAAAACATTACCAAACTTGTGCTTATAGGGGAAAAACAAAGTTGAACTTTAAATTGTTTGTCAGTCAAGGGAAAGTTGAGAATAAATGCTGTTACTTTAAAGTAAACGATCGAAAGTGACGCAACGCTAAAACAGAGCGTAAGAGGGTGAAAACAAGGACCTGAATTTGGCACATATACCATCCATCAAACGACTTTGATTGCATTAGCCTTGCCAGCCAGGTTAGTCTTCTTTTATGCTTTTGATATGAAATGTTTATTTTGGAAACCCCCTTTTTTATTATTCTCTGGATTTTAATGTTGGTGACAATTTCTGAATTAATACACTTTATTCCCCCTCCTGGCTTGAGATAATGCTTGTAAAGTGAAATTACCATAATTAAAACTTTGATCTAATTTCATCTAATTTTTGCTAATTACTGCTGAGGAGCATATTGCCCCATAATGTTTATCTTGCCTGATTTTCTTGCTGTGTTCATTGATTACATTGTCTTTATGGGACTAAGAGCAAGGCAGATAACAAGCCAATGACCTGAAGGGGGACCTGTTTTGAAGGCACAAGAAACAGTGCACCGTGTCAGTGTTATTTACTGTCTGAAATGTATTTTTTTGAGCTTTGCAGAACTGAGAGGCCCCATATATTAATATTTTTTACAATCTAAAACAACTCCCTTGTGTCTGTAAAACAAGGTTGCGATGCTTGTTGTAAAAAAAAAAAAAAAAAACCTCAAATTCAGCATTTGTAGCCATTCTCCACTCTGTCAGTCTCCCCTCATTAATTATACGCTGTTTTGAGAGGCCAGCGAGTCAGTGAAAATTAGGCCGTGCCCCAATTGGCTGCCCTTTCATAATGGGAAGTGAACAATGGCGGCCAAATTCAAACCCTGTCGTTATTGGGCTGTACCATGCAAATGAGTCCCCTTGTGATGTCTAAAGGGGCTCTGGTTCAAAACGAGTCATTTGTGAAGAAGGGTGAACAACAACAATGCTGAGACAACTTTGCCAGGTATTAGCTAGAGGGAGAAGTAAACTATTTATATGAAGGTTAAAAAAAAACTGGATTTTTATCATATGGGTCCTACAAAAAAGTGACAGGTGGCGAGAATGCTATTCCATCCTTGTTTTTCTTAGTGATATCATAAGGTGATTATAAGATTGGCCCAACTTTTTGTTTGAATGTGAGATTCTGTGTAAACACTATTAGCACTCTAAGACATTTAAACAGTTACACGGGCTCATAATACCGGAAACCTGGTGTCGGTTGAATTTTTGAGGGAAAGTTAAGATTTATTGAATCTTGAACAAAATTTGTAAGTGGGATTGATACTGCAAGCAAATTCAATTTTTGTTAATTGTCTAACGTTGTATGAATGGCCTTTCAAAAGATCCATATACACGAAGGCAAACAAGTGTCAAGACTAAAACTCGTGGAGGTACACTGTGACCAGAAAAAGTTGCGACATAGATTTAAATGAGCAAATACTAAAGAGCCTTTGATTCTCTCATTATTGGAGTGATGGCAAAAATTCTTCTAACCCTGACTGGTGCAGGGTGTAGCTTCTCAATTCATAAATAACAATGTTGGAATACGTATCCCATAGTCATGGAAAAGATGTTTCTGTGTTTCAAGAGAGGCAAATTATTGGCTGGCATCAAGCAAAGAAAACAACTAAGGAAATTTTTGAAATCACTGGAATTTCGTTAAGAACCGTCCATCGCATTATTAAAAGCCGGAGAGATAGTGGTGAACTGTTAATTTTGCGGAAGAAATGGGTCGGAAAAAAATTTGAAAGACTGCGATTGGAGATCACCAAACTGCTCTGTGAAATCTCATTGTCAAAAATGAACAGTAGAACTCATGGCTGTGTTTGATTGTGAAAGTAATAGCATTTCCACAAGCACAAAGCAATAAGAACTAAAAGAATTGTAACGAAATAGCTATGTGGCCTCAAGAAAGGTACTTGTTAATGAGACTAATTGGTAAAGAAAATTCACTTTGTTTGGGAGCGTAAAGGTTTGACTGTGGAGCAATGGAAAAAGGTCATATGGTCTGATGAGTCTAGATTTACCGTATTCCAGAGCGATGCCGTTGCCAGAGGAAGAAGGGAAGCCCATAAAGCAATGCATCCGTCATTTAAAGTGCCCACTGCACAAGCCTCAGGAGGTAGTTTGATGATCTGGGGTTGCTTGAGTTGGTTACGTCTGGGCTCAGGAACATTATGCAGACAACCTGAATGTACAGAATGACCAGGTTATTACAACAATTATGACGGCATATCCTTGCATGGCAATGGTTCAGAGCGCCTGAGGAATCATTTCTGCGGATGAATTAGCTACCACTGAGTCCTGGCCACAACCAAATGAAAGTATTTGGGATGTTCTTGAGAAGGCTTTATGCAGCGGTTTTACTCTCTCATTTACCATTCAAGATCTTGGCCAAAAATGAATGCAGCTCTGGATAGAAATAAATTTTGCAACATTGCATACGATTAAAAAAAAAAAAAATCACCAATGCGCGCTGTGATCAAAGGTAAAGGTGGTCAATCAAAATATTAGAATGTGCAACTATTTTGTTTTTTTTTTTTTTTTTGGCCAGGCAGTGCACTTCAGAGTTGTCCATACATAGGGACGCAATGCACACTTGACAATTAAGTATTTGAAAGTGCCGTGCCATTCAGTGCTGTGAAAAATTATTTGCACCCTCCCAATTTCTGATATCTTTGCTTGTTATGTTTATATGCTCCAGATCATCCAACTAATTTTAAAATAAGACAATGTGAAAGCACAGAAAATGTAGCATTATAATCATCATTTAATTTATTGAAGGTAAATAGTCATTCAAAACCTATATCACCCATGTGAAAAAAGAATTGCCCCTCAAACCTAATGGCTGGTTGTGCCACCCTTGATGGTAACAACTGCAATAAAATTTTTGCCATAACTGGTAATGAGTCTCTTGCATTGGTGCGGATGAACTTTGGCCCACTCTTCTTTACAGAATTGTTTTAATTCAGCACAATGGATGGTTTTCAAGCATGACTTGCCTGTTTGAGGACATGCCATAGTATCTCAATCAAATTCAGGTCAGCACTGACTGGGCCAATCCAAAATCTTTTTTTTTTTTTTTAATTTATTTATTTATTTAATGCTATTCAGAGGTGGACTTGCTTGAGAGCCGTAGATCATTGTCCTGCTGCATAACCCAACTGTGCTTGAGCTTCAGGTCATTGACTGATGCCTGGATATTCTCCTCAAAAATTTTCTGGTAGAGGGCCCAGGTCCTGAAACAGGAAAACAGCCCCAGACAATCACGATACCACCTCCATGTTTGACTGTTGGTATGATGTTCTTTTTGTGAAATGTTGTGCTGGCTTTTCACCAGATTGTAGTGGAACCAATGTTTTCTAAAAAATTCTTTTTTTGACTCATCTGTCCACAGAATATTATTCCAAAAGTTTTGGGCGTCATAATCTTTTTTTTTTTTTTTTTTTGCAAATACGAGACAAGCCTTTGTGTTCATGTTGGTTAGCAGTGGTTTTTGACTTGCAGCTCTCCCATGAATGTCATTTTTGCACAGTCTTACTAATTGTGGAATCAAGCACTGACCTTAATGAGGCAAGTGTGGTCTGCAGTCTTTTGATGTTAGTCTGGGATCTTTTGTGACCTCCTGGATAAGTTGTTGAAGCCCTCTTGGAAGAAGTTTGGTCAGCTAGCCACTTCTGAGAAGGTTCACTGCTGTTTCAAGTTTTCTACATTTGGAGATAATGGCTCTCATCATGGTTTGCTGGAGTCTCAGAGCCTCAGAAATGGCATTGTTACCATTTGTAGACTGATAGATGTAAGCAACTTTGTTTCTCATTTGCTCTTGACTTTCATTAGATCGTGGCATCTTGTGCTGCTTTTTGCCAACTTCACATTGCCGGACAAGTTCTGTTTAAGTGATGTTTAGATTCAGCTGAGCTGGCAGTTATCATTCCTTATTGTGTCTGGTGAAATTGAACCCAATTATCCATTACATTTGGTTAATTGGTTGATTTCATTACCAATGGGACACTTACTTCTCCACATTGGGCAAGGTTGGGCTAGATAGCACTTTTCCTTCAATAAATGAAATCTTCATCTAAAAAAATTTTTTGTTGTTGTTGTTGTTTACTCCGATATCTTTGTCTAGTATCAAAATTAGCTTGATCTGAAACATTTAAGCGTGACAAATGTGCAAAAATTTAAGAAATGTGACATGGGCCAAATACTCCCTCACAGCACTGTAAATGTTCATAAATGGCTCTAACTGAAAGCGTGTGGGGTGTTATGTCAGCACTGAAATGGGGAATGATACTGGAGTGCACGTAGCTGAAGTATTTATTAATATCTTTGTATAGGTTATGACTGGGCCATGTGGAGCTCATAATGGATCAGTAATAGAATTGTTTACCTAAAATTACTAATACATTTTTATTGAAATGATACAAAATTTGTCTTTAATATTATTCTTGTTATACTCTCTGGACACAAATTACAGAGGGTAGATGTACAATGTCATGTAGAGCGCATTCTCAGCAATAAAATAATTCATCATTTCATCAGTATTCATTCTCCCTCTGTTGGCGATCAATAATCCAATTGCATCAATGCACTTCTGCATTCAGGATGTTCAGTAGAGGTAAATTGGCTGACCAGTAAGATGTCACCACCCTGGCTCCTTCAAGTGGAATTCCAATGATGTTTACTGTATGCGTTGACCTTAGAGCAAACGATTTTGCTCGCTGTACAGAACCTCTGATCTTTTTAATAGTTCAGAGAGATGCGTCCCTGGAAATAATGAACCTGTCGGTACATTGACAGCTTCCGGGAACCAGAGCATACAGTCATTTTTTTTTCATCTGCGCTTTGTTCTGTTCGAATATAACTGAAACTGAATGAGATGGCAAGATCCGTCAATACGCTTTCAGAGAAAAAGCTTTTTTTTTTTGGGCTCGTCTTTGTAGAGGAATCATTCTTAATGCTTCATGTGACCGTCTGTCATTGCAGTGAAATGTGTCCTTCAAGACTGAACCATTTTGCAGGATGAAGAACCCAAGGTTCCATTATGGAATCACAGGGGAGCCTCGTGGGACCGTTTATTTTCTGTGAGTGTAGCTGCTGCCGTAGTCTAAGTATCGCTGTGTTTGAATGTAACACATTTTGAATGTGATAGGAAGATCCATGATGGTTTCTGGGATTTCATAAAAGCATGTAGCATTTCCAATTCCATTTACCGCTTCCATTAACTTGGCCTGCAGCTAAGTAAATATTGCATAATACTATTTGTGGCCCAAACAGGGAAGGTGGTGGAATGCCATCGTTTCTGTTATTGTTATTAGGCCACTAAAGCCCTCTGGTGAATAAGCTCACTATTGTTTTTTTTTTTTTTTTCATTACTCTTCATAATTTACCGTGATTGCTGTACCCACAGAAAATTTCTCACAAAATGTTTTACTCTTGCTGTTAAATTTGGATTCATTCCACATATTCATTCAGACACTGATGGCAGTATAACATTCTAATTAAACTAAAAAGGAAATTTATGTAGAAAATTACTTCTCTCCCCTTCATAACTGCAGTTTGATTCAGATGAAATGCTGCTAAAAACAATGTAAAAACCTAATACAACACTCTCATTTCTCTCTAAATGCTACTGAAGTGTGCCCATATGACTATAATCTTAATTCAGCCAAGAGATTTGTAATATCTATTGAGAAAAAAAAAATCTTATGAACCCTTTGCTGAGTGGGATGAAGTGTTTTGAGGAGTTTCAAGTCCGTTTTCTGGAACTCCACTGTAATGAGTAACCAGTAATGATTAAATCAGCATTAGAATGATGTGAAAAAAATACTATTACTATGTGATATGATATCTCACATAATCTTCACACCTTGAAAACATATTCATACCTATGTCCTCTATTTTATGACAGAACGTTTAAACCTTGATATATTTCATTTATTGATGATGTGTATCTGGTGGCCTTCTACCCACATGATAAATATCCATAATAGCTGGTCTATGACGTTGTAACTAAAATGTATTTGCATTTATAGGGTTGGAGAAATAAGCTCTTTAAAATACATTGATCCTTTCCTGTACAATCAGTTCATTGGCAGGAATACCCCCTGACCACATTTAAAAAGCCTTAATGGATAAGCTTTTTGAGCATTAGTACATTTGAAGAAAAATAAACTCACATTTTTCACTTAGTAAATGTGAATTGCCCAATTTAATGTTTATCTTGCATGGGGAACTGTGATAATGAAATGGTGGGTGAAGGAAAAATGATGACCAGTGACCAGGCAGCAATTAGCAACACTTTGGGCCTTTTTAACTTATTAATCATCCTGCCATTCTATTCTGCATTGCCTTTTTATATTAAATGGTGAAACTGCATTATCACATTATAATATACTCTGGTGATGATTTTTTTTTTTTTTTTATTTGTAGGAGGATAGAATTGTTTTAAAGATGCTGTTTATTCATTTTCATATGATGCTTGGCTTGGTACGGCATATTTACATAAAGAAAATAATATTTCCCACTACAGAAAAGGCCCACTGACTGGCTTGAAGATGGGTTTATAGTCAATTTGTCATCCCCTGTACTTCTACTTAAAGATCCGGAACATTCTGTGCTCTTTCTCAAAAATGCCATCATTGAAATCTGAAAAAAAGATGTCACTGGGTTTTTGGTTACATGGGAAAAGACTGTGAGTGAAATTGTGAACATGATAAATATGGACATTTTTAAAATACAAATCTTTGTCAGTTTAAGACAATTTGTAACTGAATTAACTGTAACTGAATGAATACCTGTTTTTTTAACTATTTGCAAATAGTCTATGAAGCAGGTGGTTCATTTTGTTTGAAAATTTACGCTGATTCCTTAACATTGTCCATATGGCATTCCAGGTGCACTTCTACAAGTGTAGGTGTGTGCAGATTTGGTGACAGATATTTAATAGATAGATGTATAGATAGATAGATGTTTTGTTTGAACTCTGGAATCTTAAGATTCATACAAAAAATACATTGTAGTTTTTGACCAAATTATGGGGACAATAAAGGAAAGACATAGGAATGTGCTTTATCCGGTCATCGTAATGAGTAAGTTTCTTTACTTTACTTTGAAGTTTAGATTTATTCACTGTTAAATTTTTTCTGTAATATTTGGAGAGCATTGGACACAATTGGACAGTTAGCCTACATCAGTTTCTGGACCTTGCAATAAAACCAGATATCCTTCTGGTTTTGCTGCATAACTGTTCCCCAATGACCTAAAACACTGTTCCCTCTGTGAGTGAGTGAGTGAGTGAGAGAGAGAGAGAGAGAGAGAGAGAACTCTCCCTTGCGCTACCTTGTTAAGTGCAAGGAAATATATAAGAAAACAAACCACTAAATCCCTGTAATACATTTCAGTGAACTTGCTTGCGTTTTCAGCTTTCCTTCAGTCAAGCTTGCTGTAGACTTATCCCCCAGATTGTGCTTGGCTTGTGTGCGTGTGTGTTGGTTTATTGTGTGTGGATGGATGGATCTCATATGACTGGGTAGGCCGGATGTTAGCGTGTATTTGCGGGTTTTCATTTTTTGTGTTTGCACAGATTTGTGTGTGTGTGTGTGTGTGTGTGTGTGTGTGTGTGTGTGTGTGTGAATGTTCAGGTGTGTACTGCAAATCCATTTTCAAGGCTCTATGCATTTTTCAAGGTCTCTTGAGACTATTCTTGAAAGTGCTGCGCTAACATTGCACCACTGTGACCTACAGTACAGTGTACTATGTCTGCAAATGTGGAGAAAGCCAGAGCAACGCCAAGACAAATTCCCAGCGACCACTGGGACTATGAATTCACACCTTCAGCTGGTCAGAGAAGGATATTGGGTAGTACTATAGTGTTCCTGAAAATCTCTAAATAACCCAATATGGTTGCTCTCTGCAGAGGCATATTGTAGCAAGTAATTGATCCTTCCTTTGTTGACAGAGAAAAATATGGAACAAAATTTGTTCCAACAGAAATTGAATTGAATTTTGGTTTTGAATTGAATTTAATTAGTTTTGAATTGAATTTAACCTGCTTTGAATTGAATTTTATCAGGTTTTGAATTGAATTTTGGGTTTGAATTGGATTTAATTGGCTTTGAATTGAATTTAATTTGCTTTGAATTGAATTCTATCGGTTTTGAAATTGAATGAACAAATAATCTGAAACTGAATCCAATTATTTGTACTGAATTTAAGATAAAACTTGAAGCATTTCATTCAGTTTGCGCATTCAAATTCAGTTCATAAAATTCAAGTTCCGTCCTCTAAATTCAAATTCAAGTTGAGTAACATCACATGAGCGTGCATCGCGAGCTGCAGCCCCGCCTCCGTCCCTCATGCGTAATTTCTTTTACTACGTTAGTTGAGCGTATATCCAAAAACGTGGGCGTGGCCTGCCTTATTTGGAATAAGGTGACCTATAAAATGTCCGGGAAGCGCACCTCAGAACGAATTCTAAACCCACTCTACTATACACCGAAAAACGTTTGCCAAAACTTCGGCTCTTTATCAGTTTATTTGTTTTAGCTCATCATATTAATACCCTGAGTTAGCCCAAGATCATCAGTAAATGCACTCGCTAATTTCTAGCGTTTCTTTTGCGTAGTAAATAATGCTAAGGTTAGTTACAACTGAGTCACTTTTTCTCCCAATCGGAATGTGTGAATGTATTTAGCTGGCGAGCCTGCACGTTTAAGCTCGTGGGCTTCAAGTGTAACGTTATATTCAGTCAAAATCAAAGTAATTAGATAGAGCTGTACAGAACTTAAACTTCAACTTCATATGGCTTAATGATTCAGAATACCTGGAGTCATAAAATGATGACATAACTGCGAGGAGAAGAGACTGCGATTAATCCAGTAGGGGTTGCAGCTGAAACTGATCCAAGAAATATTCCGTTTTTGGAGCGGTACGTCACGCACATGCAAATTCACTCATGCACGAAAATATGCAGTTAAGAGTACAGAGATACGCTCTCTGCTGAAATACGGTGCCAACACGGATTTACGTATTGTGTGCACATGGTTCTGTAGTTGCATATTAAACACTCCAGGTTTCATTTCATTTTCATTTAATGTTTATTTGATAGGGACAGATACCATAGACATAGAGAATTGCACAGCATTTCTCCATTGCAATGCATCATAACATTTTTAGCTTCTGCTTATTTCCAATGCTCGTCCCTAGAAGGGCCTTTAAAATAACAACCATAAGACAAAAACATAAAACATATTCAAAGACAGCGAAATGAAACTATGTAATACAGTGTGGTGACCTTATAAAGCTGCAGCGTGATGTGCCGGAATACACACACACACACACACACACACACACACACACATATATATATATATATATATATATATACACACACACACACACACACACACACACACGCACGCACGCACACACACGTACACAAATAATGTGTACCCCCTCCCCTACACATGACTATATGATTGATTAGCTAGGTTCATTTATAACTGGCTTGCTATATCCGACAAATCATCTACAGCATTCGCGGACACATGTAATGCAGTGTAAATTCGGTGGCTCCTCGGAATTCAGTACTTTTTACTGGTCATCGGCAATGTCACTAGTTCGGTCTCTGGCAGTGTCTTTACAGTGAGTAAGCAATGTCCGAGATCTGCGTTTTTTTACTTCAAGCATAATCCTTCAGGGTTTTGTGAAGGGGGATAGATAATCTATCTATCTATCTATCTATCTATCTATCTATCTATCTAGATAATCTTATAACTTTTATCTTAAATTCAATACAAATAATTGGATTCAGTTTCAGATTACTTGTTCATTCAATTTCAAAACCGATAGAATTCAATTCAAAGCCAATTAAAAATTCACTTCAAAACCTGATAAAATTCAATTCAAAGCAGGTTAAATTCAATTCAAAATCAAAATTCAATTCAATTTCTGTTGGAACAAATTTCGTTCCATAGAAAAATTATTTTTTCAACATTAAAAAAATTAAGATTAACAGATGCACTGAAAGTGTTAACCACTTGTTTCCCGTATATTTACATTACCACAACTCACGCCTTCCCGATCTCTTATCAGTTGGCTTATCGAACTAGCCCGGAAACGTGTGTACTCGTATTACTGCCGACCGGCTCGAGTCCCGGAGCCGCGTCTTATCACGTTGCTCGCTTTGCATCTAAACACGCAGAACTGTTATCATGAATGCTTTTTGCTTTGCGTCTAAACACTGACAATGGTTTGAGTTCATGTGACATTATGATTGATCTTGGGTGATATAAGAAGTAACGTGTATAAATTCCATTACTTTCAGTTTTTAAATTTTGTTTCGTTCATTTTCACCGCGATCACATGGTGACAGCCAAACGAACTGATGCTGGTCCTGCTGTGGCAGGACAAAAAGCTTGCGAAGATGCGGTCAACCCGTGGGCCACATGTGCGAAACAGTGAAGAGGAATCGTCAGGGTGAGCGAATAGTGAAACTACGTTGTATTGTTGATAACAACTACGGTATGAGTGGTGTTGATCGCAGTGATCGGCTGGCTAGTTTGCACCCTCCGACTGCGAAAAAGTTGAGCGAATCTTGTGTAGTTTGCGCCAAGAACGGTGTAAGGAAAGAGTCACTCTACATGTGCGTGAGTTATGTGATTGCATTATGCGTCGAACTTAACAAACTTACCGTACTGTCAAGAATTTTTTTATGTAAGTTTTTTTTTTTTTTATGTCGCCGTCATTCTGTCACCTCGCAATCTGTTTCTTTGTAAGTAAAAGATGTAAATAGCGGAATTTACTGCATCCTTATCGTATATCGCATGAACTCAAGTCAGTGTCTGGATGGTTTAGATGCTAAACAGCATGTTCTTATCACCCATTACGCCAACGACCATCAGTGAAAATAATCCAGGCCAGCGCGCACGGCAGCATTCACTGCTGTCCTGCTACACACGACTTGCAAGAGCTATAGTTCATAGACGGATCCGGGACTCAAGCCCAGCGATTGTCTGGAGTAAACACGGCTCCGAGCGCTAAGTGGTTAATTCAGCATATGTATCCAAATGCGACCATGGATACTCTGTTTAAGTTCATTTAATGCTGAACATTTGATTATTCACGCACAGATGTTCAACAGCGCAAAAACTACTGACAATTTAGGTATTCTCCTTCTATTGAATGAACTTCCATTCGACATAGCATGAGCTGACCCCTTCGGCTGGCGTGAAACCTTTCTTCTGATTACTACTGGAACTTAAAAAACAGAATACAGGTGGCCCAGAATAAGATGGACACCCCCAACTGCTGTACCAGCTTTTTATTATCTCTGTCAAATCTGCAAATGATTGAGTAAACTGTGTAGACGTCAGCATTATTTCATGCATTAATTTCACAGTGACATTTAAGCCTGGCAGAACCCCCAGCTCTGTGAGTAGGGAAGGTCAAAGCACACTATTTCTTTAATCACAGCCCCCAAGATCCAAGAACTGCTGGTTTTCCATCCTCTGTTTACTGGGGAGTCAGGTGTGTTCAATCATCATCACTAGGTTTTCAGGTGTTTTCCTGGAAGAAAAGAAAACCAGGACTGTTCTTGGATTTGAGAGGCCAATCCTACTTGAGACAATACCAAAAAGTTATTTGATATTTTTTACTAGAGTTATACAATGTGTTTGGCTGCCCTGTCTGGCTCAGGTTGTGTTGAATACCTGGGGACTGTAAAAGAACATGACCAGAACTCTGGCAACCCTCTGGAACTGCTGGACAGCTCTAAATGGTGCATGGGTTCTGCTGCCTTGGTAACAGCCCCCCCCATATATTGTTTACTAGTGTGACCGGGATGCAAAAAGAACTGTGAGGCTGGAGAAGATTTGTAGGACATTTCAAACAAGCACTCTGTGTGTGTGTGTGTGTGTGTGTGTGTGGTGTAGGGGTGAGGGGCAATTTGCGAACCCTAAGACGGCAAAGGAAGGTCCCGCCTTCACCGCACCACCGAAGGAATTTCATAGGTTGTCCGAACGCCTTCTTCATGAGTAGCATTGTATGTGCTCCAATCTAACCTAACCCTAACCACCAATAGAATGCGGGGGATTTGTCTAAGGTTGTGTGCGTGTGTATGTGTGTGAGGATGCATGTGTGTCTGTGTGGTGTGTGTTCATGCACTTGTGTGATTTGCGCATGTCTGTCTGTGTTTGTTTGTGTGTGCGTGTGTGTGTGTGTGTGTGTGTTTTAGCTTTTAGTCTGACAGTCCTCCTCTACGCCTCCCCTGAACTGAATACAAATCCCCTATTTGGGGCCCTTGTTGTACAGAAGGCTCTAACCAAGGTTGTCTTAGCTTTGAAGTGTCTGTAGTTAGGCAGTTAGTCATGACATCATCTTCTGCACATAATCCCTCTTCATCCCATCAGGTATTTGCAAAATGTCTCCTGAAAACTCGGAGAGCAATGACTCCTGTGTAAAATCTGGGGACTTTGCAGTGCCTCGACTCACTCTCTGATCCCTTGGCTATAGCATCATAAAGTCTGTTTGTCTCTGCCACTCCTTATATCTCGATTTGGAGGTAGTAGATTCACTGGCTCATGTCCTCTAACATTTGAGAAATCATACTTAAAGTGCATGCCTCTTTTCCTGTGCTATACAGCTATACTTATATTATAACTTTTAAGGCTTTATAAAATTATTTGGTGCATGATTTAACATGATATGATATCATGATATTACGTTTATCATTATAAAAATGAAACCTTGTTTTGATGGTGTTAGAGTCAAGCTAGCTGCTCCCTTCCTTTTTGTAATCCTCATTGAAACTTGGAATGCAAATCAAATAGAATTTTGATTCATACGCATGTCACAACTGGTGAACCAAGCAAATCACTTTGTTTCTTTAAATAATCTTCAATAGAGTTGCTGTGGTTTCAAAATATAATGGGTAATTTTGAATAAATTATTATTTGTAAATGGGTGAATTAAAAATCATTAAAAAAAACTTTGTTTCTTTTTCCAGATTTTATTCGTGATGCAAGTCATTTCAAACAAACTTATTAAGAGGCTGGGGATTACTGATGACAGAATTTGTGCATCTGTATATTGGACGTAATTGCAAATGATTTAAATTGTCACTCGGTCTGTCTTTTCCTGACACAAAATAACGACCTTTAGCTTTAGTCAGATCGCCTGCAGCTAAATTAATCGTAACAGGGAATTATAATATAAGGTCACACTGTGTTCCAATTTAAATTTCAATTACAACGTGGGATTAAATTAGTAAATTCAATTAGTCCAATGTAATTTAATTGTACCAGTTACGTCCGACATAAAGCTTTAATTATATTTTGAGCGATACTGGGAATCCTGCTGTCTGCGCTGCAGTAAAGATGTGGAATTGTCTTTTGTGATGAGACTTCACGTGAATGAGTCATCTGTGGGCAGTTCTTAGAGAGATTCTTCTGTATTTGTTTTTGTTTCCCAGATAAAAAAAACATGCAGTATTTACAGAATTGATTTCCTATGTTCCCCCACCAGGCAATTGTTCTCAAACTTTTGTAGAACAATTTGCATGCTGACTTTTGGAAAAATTGACTGCAAATGGAAAAACAAAAAAAGGTTGGCTGCAAATTGCCACTGCTACTAAATCATTGTCCTCAATAAATACTCATTTTCTTTACTGTTGTCTCCCTTTGTGCTTAAAAAGGGTGGAAGTGCAGCATATTATTTAGGGCAGTGGACTATCCTAAATAATGCAGAGGTTGTGGGGTTCCTTCCCAACCTAGGTGCTGCTGACATTAAACACATCACTTTGCCTGTAATTTATCTACAGGGGCTCAAACAGTAAATATGAATTCTAAACAAGTAAAATGTGAGCTATTGTACTTTTTCAATATTGGCCTACATTAATGATTTTTTATGTATTAGATTTTAAATTCAGCGTCTATTCCTTACCCTTAATCTCGGACAAATAACAACAGCAGTTGGTGTGAAAAATTTGTTATGCATTTTGCGCTTTATTTAATTCATCTCCTGCTTTCAGTGATTATCCACATTGTAATTATGTCATTAATTAATTACCATTAATCAGTAGCGATCATTGTAATTGCCAAATGAACATCTTAAAAGAAAGAGAAGTGGTGAAGATATGAACAGTGTCACAGCCTGTAAGAAACGTGTTATTCCTCTTTTTCAGTTGTCACACACGTCTTAGTGAGATGACAGGCAGTGCGGCGTACGCTAAATTAATCGCGAAGATAGCTGACAAGTTGCACTGTTTTTTTTTCTCCTTTGTTAGAGGGAGAAATACAGGGGCTTAGCTGTCCTTTTCCACCCAACCCATGATCGGGGTGACATTTATACTCGAGGAGTAAATTACTGTCATCAGCACCTAATCTCTCATCTCCCCTTTCGTTTTCAGTGGAGACAGTTCTCAGAAATTAATAAGCAATTTACAGTAGGCGGCGGTGATGTTTTACTGAATCATTTTGAAAGAGGGGTGAAATATTGCATTTATAATAGCGGAGGAAAGGAGCCAAGATTGAGAACGGTTTCACTGAAACCGCAATGTGAAGATTGTCGATTTACAGTCCAAGGGATGGAAATCCATTATTTCGGAACATTTCTGAATATATTTGAAGGCACCAATGGGAAGACATTTTAACCCCTTGTTTATACCGCTCAGGCCAAAAGTAAACCATCCAGACATGAATCTGGAGGCCTACTGATGAAATTAATTATAGGGAGTTTAGAGAAATGTTCGTAAATGTGCAAGGACCTTGAAAAAATGAACAAAAAATGTATCGGCCTCCAATGTGTTTTGTTTTATGTTAACATTTTATTGAATGAACTGAATATTTCTACACAAGAGGTGAATGTACAGTTTGTGTGCGTGTGTGTCTGTGGGTGTGTGTGTGTGTATGTGTAGTTTTGGGCAGTCATGTACTACATATGGATCCTAAATGGTGGCACATGTAAGGACAACCAGAGTGCGGATATTGGCTAATGTGACTGTTAATTAAAATATGCAGTTTATGCTGCCTTTTCTTGAGTAGCCAAAAATTGCAGCTCGTTCTGACCCCTCACAGTATGTGCAAATGGTGCTTAAAGCCCTGGGATAACCTGGCTGTTCAAGTGTGCTTAGCCAGGGTCAAACATGCACTTGTCACCTGCAAAATTACAGGCCTATTAACTTACTACCGGGTCAATATAATCTCAATTCATCCTGAAGGTGGCTACCCTCACGAAAACCATATGAACTAAGCAATTTCTAATTAATTATAATTTAATTTATTCACATCGCAATGCAGGTTAAAATCCTTCCATACTGTATTTTTTGTAGTTAGTTATTATTGGTTGAAGTTTAATCCCTTTCTCTTCTATGAATTGCTTTCCATACACTTTTATGGTGGTGTACTTATTAATTCAGAATAGATTGAACCAGTTCTTACCAAATATTTTGTATTACAAAAGTAATATTATTACAGTATTATGGTCACTTACGACAGTTTATTTGCAATTGCTTAGATAAAGATTATTAATGCATCCCATAGCTTTCTGTGACCCAGTAACGTCACATTTAGCTAATGTAAGTGTGTGAGTTAATTATGTACTAATGCTTCAATTAAGCATTAAAAATAACCCATTGCTTGTTATTGTATCTGTTTAATAATAATTCATGTATAAATTCATCACTATGCATACATCAGCAAAGCATAAGAAAAACTGGGCTAAATTTGCTGAAGTTTGTGTTTAATAACTAGGCTATATTCATTGCTAGCATGCCACTTCGTATGGACTTCATTTTTCATCAATTTTGGTTGCCATGGTGGCAGTATTAGCCGAATAATATGCAAATTATTGGCAAAACATAGAGATTTCCTTGTGGACGCAGTACAGGCTGCAATTTTTGACCCATTACTTTCATATTTGGTATGTGCATGTGATGTGATATACTTCACTGATAACACCTATCGATTTCGGTTGCCATGGCGACAGTATTGGCCGAATAATGTGCAAAAAAGGGGAGGAGCGAGCTTTCAGGGGCTACACCCATGCGGTCGCAGCCGACTGGACTGTCTACAACGTAGTTTGTTTTGCTTTCATTGAATTCCTCTCATAGTGTAGGTTTCAGCATTGAATATATGGTTCTTGATATTGAGACGAGAGATTTGTGTCCCCTACACTGGATCAGAAATGAATTCCCAGGTCTAAGGTCTCAGGGGGATTTATTGGTGTTGGTATTTCAGGCTATAATAAGGAGGGATGGAAAAGTATATGCATTTTCTCATTATCTTGGTCTTGTGTGAAACTTTGGGAACCCCTGCTCATAGAGAAGGTTTCTTTTTCTGCTGGTGTGAAAATATTTTTCCGCCTTCCTGCGAAGTCTTTCTCAAATGCACTGAACTCCACATATTAATGAAATTGAGGTTCATCCTCCCCTGTTGTTTAAGCTTTGCTAATATTGCTAGAGATCGCTCGCTGAGAGTTTTCTCAAAAAAATTCTCTGATTTTTGTTCTATTGTGAACAGATTTACAAAATGTATCCAGAAGCACACTATGTTGTTTGGCTGCAAATAAGTACCTTTTACTTTGGTAAACAAGAACGAAATCACGCCAACCCACAGCGCGTAATCCCAAAAATGGATGTGTCCCACTAAATGTGAGCGTGTGAGCAGGTGGGCGAGTGGGTGGGCAAGCAGGTGAGGAAATTAGTGACCACAACTTGCAACGGGTAGCACACGATGACAGTTTGCAGCACCACAAAAAAAGGATGAAAATTAATATATTACCCTGTATTAAGGGGGAAAAGTTTATAGAGTGTTTTTAAAGTGGGGGGCATAGTTCATTGTACGGGGGGTCAGTGTAGGGATTAACCCGCCTTTAGGAAACTTTCCTAATATAAATCCGGGAAAATGTGCAGGGGACAGAGTTGCTTTTTTTGAATAGGGTGGGTCACGTCCCCTCCATACTCCAATATCTACTCCTACCTTGGAACCACATCTGCAATTCAGGGGCTCCATGTTTTCTAAATACTTAATTGTTTCGGGTTTTTTTTTTTTGCTTGTTTCCCGCCAAGATGCCTATCTATGTCCGCTTGCCCCCGGAAATACGACATTGGGAGGAGACACAAGTGTAAAGTTTATCTCATGCCGTTTCCTGGGAGACAATCTGAAAGATGGGGCTGGAAATGGAGGTATCGATCTCTGAATGCGCGTGAGGACGAATAAACCCTCGTTCTTGTGTGCACTCGGGGATGATCGATTGCGCCGCCTGCATTTGCATTGGGAGACAGAGAGCCATAAATGATGGTTGTAGAGGCAAGAAATATTTAACTAATATCAAAAGGCTTTGGTGTCATAACTGAAGTGGCTTTTAATCAGGATTATGTAAAATAATTTTTTTTCTCCCGCTGAGTGGAGAGAAAAATATCAAAACACCATATTTATACTCCAGTGTAGAAAATCATCATATCAAATTAAACTTGTTGAAATGTGCATCCCTGAAAGTTCTGGCCTTGACACCCACGAGCACAAACCCATAATATAAAGCAAGCTGAATTTTGAATTCTGTGCTGCATGACTGATGATCTCAGGTTAAAAATGAAAACACTCACTTTGAGAACATGTTTTGGTCTGAATTTACATAGTGGTGCAACCTTTGCAAGTCAGCAAATGAGTAAAGCAGCAAAAGAGATGCAGTGCTCTTTATTTGGTTGTCGGTAGGGTGTTCATTAGCCACCGGATGTTTCCTCCTGAAATACACTGGAGCCCTGTTTCTCATAGCAGGATTAGCAGAGTTAGCTGTATAACTGCCCTGAGTAAATTCTAGAACTCTCTCAGATTTGTAACATAGACTGAGGCGAAAACAGCTGTTCCATGTTCTACTCAGAGCAGTTATCCAGTTAATTCAGCAATTCTTTTCCTGGAACCGCCCGCCCCCCAAATACCTGAGAAATCCGCCTTTATCTTACTTGGAAGACAAAAGGCAAAGTCCGTCCTGACTTTGCAGGCCAGGGCTTAACTGCGGTTTCTGCAGCATGAAGCGACTAGGAGTGTTGCTACTCCCCCTGGATGAGATGCTAGTCCATCTCAGGTTACCCCCCCAGCTCCTGGTCAGGTTTCCCCGACCATTTGCCATTACCCAATTATACACCTGGGTGAAGTGAGGCACTGTGTTTTTGCTGCCCAAGAACACGCCACGAAAGTCGTGGCAAGGGCTTGAACTAAGGACCTTTCGACCCCAAATCAAGCATTGCACCACCGCGCCCCCCATTTTTACTTGGAAACTGCAGTCAAATTTTACTGAAGCCCACTGATCTGTTGTACCGCAAGCTATTACGTTTACCTAACTTTCACAATGTTTCATATATTGTTAGCAACGCTGATGGCACATTACTGTTATTGCATTAATATGATTTCAATTCACCACATTACCCATTTTATCTTGCATACTTTGGGAACCTCTTCTATGCAGAACAGTTAGTATAAAATTGGCTGTGTCAGAGATCCTTTGTTATTGGCTGGGTCTGCGATGCGTCCAAAAATCATGTAATTGCCAGATGACCGTTTCATAGTTGTGATTAGAATGCGCTTCTCCCACCATCAGGTTTCTCAGGGGTTGGAAAGTCATGTGATTGCCAGATGCCCGGGTGGTTGGCCTACAGTCATGTGATGGTCACATGAGCTTGCTTGATTGGTTGACACCTGTATGAATTGTGTACCTCTCTCGCCCTCAGGTGTCCCTGGGGCTGGTCCACGGGAAGGCGTCCCACATTATTTGGCCCCCGAACCGCTGGCAGAGAATCACGCCTCAGCTGCCCGCCAACCGCGCTCCTCTGCTCAGCGCCAGCGAAGACCTCGAGGAGGAAGAGGATGATTGACGCCAAAAAACGCATCTGTGAACTTAGTCATTGCGCACAAGGCCCTGCTCATACGTATGCTCGCAAAATGAAATACTGGTTTGAAAATGTTGTGTTGACGGATTCCATGCAATTGCGTCAAGTATCTTTGAGGCAGTGTTTAAGATTAGGAGCCCAATGATTAAATGAAGTTGCATAGAAGTTCCTTCACATAGCAGCATGCATTTTAGGTAAATCCGGAATTACAATTTCTTGAGTGTTCACAGGATTATGCATTCATTTGGGTAGGTCTTTGGTCCCCCAGCCATTCCTTTAGTGCCCAAATACCCTCCAGGGATTTGATGTGTTCTTTCACAAGCACGCGTCTTGCATGTCATCGAGGGCTACACGACTGGTGTCAGGTGTGCTTGAGGTCAGAGTACATAAAATAAGTGCGCTCCCTCCAATTTAATGCTTCAATGTCTTTGAAATATGTAGCGTGTACGCAATACAATAAAGTATCTGCTGCCCACCGAAACACTGACTATTTCTCCTGACAACCAAGTTGAGGACACTAGATAAAAAGGTTGTGAAGTATGCAGAAGTTTCTCCAATTTTTGTTCATTATCTATGTAGTTTAGCTAGTGCATTCAGGGAACGGCTTTTCAAGAAGTAGACCATACTCAGAGATGAAGGGGTGGAGCCTTTTTAGTGTTCAGTTATAGTAGGAAAAAGATCAAATAAGATGCAAGCGCTTTTCATTACTTGTGCAGCACTCGTCCAAGCACTGAAAAATAGTTTGGAGGACAATTCCTATGTATGCTGAGTAAACTGTAGATATTATGGATGAAATACTTTTGGAAATGTGGATAGCACTCAGGTATTTTAAGTCCAGATGTAGTTAGACCTTCTCATCCCGTACATTTTACAGAGAAATGTAGAAAGCTTGTAAGCTGTTTGGGACGTGAGCTTGGGTGCTCCTAGGGGTCCTAGTGGAATGGCTTGAAAAATAAGGTATATGCGGTTTGGGAACCTCTGTTGTGGATATTCCGGAAAATAAAAGGCAAGACATTTTTAAGATATCTCTCTGGATGGTACTTGAGATCTTCTTTGTTGACAATTGGTTTATGAAAGTGATCGATTGTGTGTATTACTTACCCCACCGGCCTTCAAGGGTCTGAACTAAGAGCTGAGTTTGTTGTATGAATGCAAACCTGTAGCCCTGCAGCTCTACTGGAGGCAGGACTGGGTACCGCCACTTTTTTGCCGGTGAATTGGTGCTCCTGTGTACTCTAGTTTTGTGAACAACCAGTTTAGTGTGAAACCCATTGCGTTTATTCTTCGTCTTTAATGACAAAATAATTTTTTTAATTGTTAGATTTTTTTTTTTTAAATTCACCTAATTTGAGTCACTGTATTTTCTGATCAGCTGCCCTCTCCAATCCTTATCTGTGTTTGTTAGTTTAAATGCCATTGGAAATCTAGTTTTTACATGAACATGTCCTTTTAGTGAGTGTGTTTGTTATCTCTCTATTTTATTACCAAGACATCGCTGATCCAACTGAATGTTTGATTGACAGTTTTTTATGAACACAGTTTTTGATTGACGGGTTTATATGGCAATTTTTTTTTTTATAGCTTGGCTGTTAAATGGCATGTAGATCATGTGATGTTCGCTGGCAGAGATCATAAACAGAAGAAGAAGGGGGAAAGATGAGTATAAGACAATTTGACTTCAGCCATCCACTCTAAACCGGAATATCCCCCCCTTTTTAGAGACATTTAATTTCTCAGCGAGCTTCATCTGGTGATGCAATTTTAAATGGTTGGAATTCCAAGCCCAGTTTGAAGCCTAGTTTAAAAGGAAAGCTGTCTGTGGACATTTAAACCAAGAAATTTGTTTGCTGTTTAATCCAATAAATCTCATTTGCATTGAACGAAAAAAGCTGTTTATAGTGCTAATCAATCTCATTTCAGCCTATTTTCAGTTTTCTGGGGTTTGTGTCTTATGAATGATTTTTTTTGCTTTTGGCATGTAATTAGTGATTCATTACATGTGTCAGATTTCTATAGGAATCCAAGAATATCTTTGCTCAGAAAACTGTTTAAGGTTGTTCGACTTTTTTTTTATTTGCACGTATTCACATAAAGGTTGACAACTTTGCTGTACATTCTGACTTCATATCAGACGTTGGATTTTCTTATGGAAAATTTGGACATTAACAATGGCATTTTTCCATTGCCTTTATTTTTTGTGATAGCTTTTATTTGGATGCCAAACTCCAAATATTACCCTGTTGAGCCTTATCGGTTTTTAATGGCTCTGACCTATTCTAACCACAAGTAATTTCCCTGGAGGATTTCCATAGTTATGAGATCCTCAAATCTGACCCTCAAATCCAAATCTGTCCCTGGTTTTCTTGCCTTCTGGGTAATAAACAAAACAATTAGCACTGCTGATAGGCCAGACTGGCTTTATACCGGACTTCCAGGTAAAGGAAGGATGGAAAACCAACAGTTATGGGCCCTCAAGGACCATGATTTGAGAAACAGAGCCACCCTCCATATTAATGAAAAAAGAACTATATTCAAGATGAGCTACATATTCACAGGAAAGAATGCAACTAAACTTTTGTTCATGTGTTTTTTCTCACTTCAGTAGATAGAAATTGTTAGTTCATCTAATCTAAACTGTCATGTCTCACCCACAACACCCCTCATCACTGGAGTATTGATCATTGGCCTGCTCTAGCTCCAGCCCTTATTAATCAATCATTCAATTATCTGCATATATACCCATTCTTGCCCCATTTCCATATGCAAACTATTAGTATCGCCCTTCCTGTGTAGACTCGGTGCTTTACTGAACCTAGCTATGGCTCTAAAGACTGATCTTTTATTCTGCTTGAATCTAGTTGTTATGGTATTATTAGCTCCTGTGTGTTACCCCTGTTTTGTCTGAATCTTTGCATCTGATCAATAAAATCCCATTCTTCACATTTGGATCCTCTCACCTCATCCCTATATCAGTGCACAAAACATGCACTGAGATCATTACATAAACATTCAAATTTATGTTAGAAATTCTTTACATTGAGTCAACATCAAATATTTCGGTTGATCGATTACTTTTTTAAGCGGATCCATTGTTTTGTTTTTTCAGTATCATGTCCTTGACTTAAATTGACTAGAGTTAGCATTAGGGCAAAGAATGTGGTTTCAATGTGAACAAGAACACATATTTCACTTTCTCTGTGTTTGTATTGTTTCTGTGCTGCTCGTTCTCTCCCTGGCCGCTGCACCTGGCCTCTCTATTGTACCAGCCATTACAGAACGTTTTTCTGTTTCTGCAGGGCATTTGCCTGCTGATTGTTCAGGCTAGAAAGACCCTTCCCATACCCAGAGAGAACTGCTTGTTGACTAGCCACAACTTTCTCTAATGCAGCCGTTGCTGACGACTCCATGCTGGCTAGTGTTCTGTAATGGCTGGTAAAATAGAGAGGCCAGATGCAGCGGCCAGGGAGACAACAAGCAGCACAGAAACAATACAAACACAGAGAATCACACAGACCACCAGAAAGTACCCGCGCTTCCAAAGGATGTATAATAGTCCGAAAAAACGAAAGCAATGCAAGAGAGAGGAAAAGTAGAAAAGGGAAAATTCCTAAAGAAGAAGGAACTCCAAAAATTACTGGAAGATATAAAGTCACACAAATACTGACTAGAGATATCTTCGGCTATAGTGCTTAGCTACAAACAGACACTCTAGCAAAGGAGGCATGGCGGACTTCCGGCTTATATAGAGTCCGGGGAAGCGCCGCCCCAGTTCAATCAGCCAGCTGGCTAAAGAATCCGATTGAAAAGGAATTCGATCTCGTCCCGGGACGAGAGCACCAAAGAAAAGTCCAAAACACACGCACGCCTCACAAACCATGACAGAATGGGAAAGAATTTGAATACTAAAACAAAGAATAGATTCAGTAACAAAACTGTGAAAAAAATGAAGTGATTCATTGAGAGATTGATTTTGAAACTTGTTTTCAGTGGAGAAAATTCAAAAATCACTGGAATACTACATTGAGAAGTCACCAACAACCATGATTTAATGAAGAAATCTTCCCTGAGGAACCTTTATTAGACAGCAATAAATCACATTAAAAAACTGTAGTTGTATTAGAAACCCAAGTAACAGGAATTAACCCATTAATGCACAAAGTTCTTTTCAAAGTAAAGGTTACATTTTATTATGGAATATGGTGTACAATGAATGTTACACTTAAATTCTGGTAAAAAATTATTTTGTCATCCAGGACCCAAAATATGTATGTCCCATAAAAGTACAGAGATTGTTGAAAGCATAAAAAAAATCATCACTTTGAGAAAAACATACTTAGATACAGTACTGCTATAATCTCCAATTTCTGTTCTTAGTGTCATATAAAAATGTGTCTCAGAAAAAAAAAGGCACACTCACCTTTTAGAGCATTGCATAGCGTTGTTACAGATTCAAATAATTCATGCAAATGACAGACCCCACCACTGCTGTAAAGTAAGACTACTCTAATAAGCACTTTTCTTGGATGCGAGTTATGTCCCTTGATTAACCTACAACAGCTTAGTCACAGTAACGCATTCACTGGGGTTACAGAGGTTAAAATGTTCTGCATCCCAAAAATGGGACATTGGTCATTAATGGGTTAATATGCAATTGCACTGAATAACAATGATGAGGTAATTTATTTATATTTTTTTTTCAAAATCCGGTAAATCAAAAATGACGTGCTGAAATTTGACAAAATCAGACATTCTAAAGATTTATTCTGAGGACAACACATTGAGTAAGGACAAATACGTAATTAGAAGTAACCGTGTTTGCGCACATTCAAATGATTAGAAAATTTCTGAGGAACCAATGCTGAAATAATTGTGATATCATGTATTACTATGCACATAATAATCCCTGCTAAAGATAGGAGAATAATTTGAATAATTCATTTTGAAAAATTTTCATATTTGTCTTTTGGGTTATCAAAAGTTAAAACTGTAAGTTGAGCATAGAAGAGACAATAATTATTTCCACAGGTCAAAACTACACCTCTGTCCTGTGCAGTGACATTTTGTTTGATTTCCTTGTTTTGTGTGATTTCATTGTGAGGGTGTGTGTGTGTGTGTTGGTGTGTGTATGTATTTATGTATGCATGTCCTTTGCATAATTCGAAAGCTGTTTATCCTATCAATTTTAAGCTTGGTGGATGTTTTGCTGAGGACTAAAGAAAGTGCAGTGTCAAGATCGTAGTTGTTTGGCAAAACAGATATCAACAAAGCAGCAAGCATTAGTACCACTCAAGCAGCAATTGAACAGGCACTGCACTATACCACTCAAGCAGCAATTGAACAGGCACTGCACTATACCACACAAGCAGCAATTGAAGTGGCACTGCACCAGTTAATCTTAACTGTTCATTTTAAAGTAAAAACAAACACCATCTAGACAGAAGTTTTAATTCAGGAGCAGTGGTGGACACCCCAGTGGGGGTCTTTATAGCAGTGCCTCCAGAGAGGCTAACACATACACCCTGCATTTCTAGCACCAACACCCGAAACCTGTTGTGATTTCTGAAAAATAATTAACACACATTAAGCCCAGCCATTAGCCTGCAATTGATTTATACTTATTTAAAAATAGTATGATTAAAATGGCTTTACTACAGAGTGGACTTAAATGCAGTAGCATTAAGCAGAACACAATTAGCGTTATAATGCAGAAAAAAAAAGGAACCAGCTGAGCCCTGAGCTTATGAAGCAACTGTAGAGACGTTTGCAGTTAAATGCTGTGGGCTGTTTAGACATCATGGTGTCTGTGCTCATCTCCCAAATCCATGCCTCACTTGAAAAGGTGTCTGTGCGTCATGTGATGGAATGTCGTCAAGACAAAAGTTTTGACGTGGGCTTTTCATACGGTTGCCTTGGTTACAAGAAATTCCATGTACAATTGTCACTTCCCGATCCTCTTTCTCAGGAGACCAAATGGCTTCTCCTTCCCGACAAATTGCCTCTGAGCCAATGAGGTTTCGCGAGGCAGGGGGAGAAAAAAAATCAGCCACAGAGAAATCAAAGGAAAAAATGCAATCGTCAAAATTGTGGGTGAAAAGATTAGGAGGGTGCAAATTTTGAGGAATAAAGCAGGAGGCATGAAATTAGTACCCGCTGGATTCACTTTCGGTTCCCACATCACCAGACAGTCCCTCTGGGCCCAAAACCCAGAACATGAGAGCACCGTTAAACAGCAAACATTTTCATCCCCTCCATATACTGTCACATTATTTTTACATGAATCCATGAAATATGAATAACGCGCAGGACACAACCTCATTAAGCCAAGTGCTTTGTGATAATTCAGCTCAGGTTTTATGGGAGTTCATAAGTGGGAAAATGAATAAAAATTCACCGAGCGTAAATTGGAGTAAATCACAAGAATGAATTTACTGTTGTGTACGCTGACTTTGTTTGTTAATGGTGTTGAGTGTGTAGCGTATCACTAAATAACATTTTACTTTTTTGCTTTTAAGACAAAGAGGAGGAAGAAGTGGTGTGCTCTTATACAAAAAACCTAGGAAAAATATGCATGTAGAAATAGAATAGCAGGTGCAAAAAATCAGAACCCATCTCAGTGACCATCAAAACTAATTTTCAGCACAGTAGTGTGGCGTTTTACAAAAGGTGCTTGACATTTGATGCACTGACAAATTTTCCCTAAATGCTTTGAATGATTCATATTAATTCTGTGTATGCAATAGTTTCAAATTTATCTGAAATGAAGACATATGAAAGGTGGGCAGGATAATTTTATCTTTTTTTTTTTTTCAAGAAAGGAACTCACCAGACTGAAGTCTGAGCACAAGATACCCAACTTTTACATTTACATTTACAGCTTTTACATGCTTCAGAATTAAAGCGATGCTGTAGTGACCCAAATATGAATGAATAAGGTAGTATGTAATCAGGAGAAATGGTGTTATAACGTATAATATTCACAGCAGGCCTCACTTATGTGCTCATTATGCCATTATGTCTCAGAAAATTTGGTTTATTTATCAAAAAAATTAAGGCTGTCTGCAAATCCCTTTAAAATATCACCTAAACAGTAGTTTTTTTTTTTTTTTTTTTTTACACAAACTACAGTGTTTGGGGTAAAACTGCTCCCTTTTGGGTCATGTGATAATAACATCTGCACATATATTTCCTGTTGCCCTGTTAAGCATTCAACAGACTTGGCAGACTCAATTCACAGCTAGTTATTCTTATTAAATGTCAATTATCACTTTCACGGGAAAGCGCACTGATACTTTTGACACATTACAGCTACAGTTGTGGAAACGAAAAAGACGTCCCTGAAGTTTCACCTTTTTTTATAGCCAGGCTCGACTGCACGGATCACAACACCACCAATTTTTTTAAGAACAAGAAACTTGTTTTTTGCTTTTACACCTTAAAAAACAGAGCAATGAGTTTGGCCTCACAGTTCATAAAATCAAACCATTTTGATGATGAAGATGAAGGAAGAAAGCTTGACGTAAGAGGCAATGATTGCATCCTCCAATCAACAACCTTTTGCACATTCGCCGTATGTCTTGAATTGTTTGCACAAGAGTATTGAATGGCCTTTCTGTGCTGTCTTTATTTGCCACCTGTGCATAACAGGTGGCAATGATAGAGGGAAAATCACTTGGATTTTCAATGATGCAGACTGTGTTATGATTTGGTTCAGATTAAATCTATCGAACTTCTTTGCTGATGAGGGCAAAGATAGCTGCTCCTTCAAGGAAGCCATTCTTTCTGCACAGCAGAAATGCATACTTATTTCTCATGACTGAATGAATGAATGAATGGAGAAAGAGAAAAAGAAAAAAATGTTTTGACACACCTATATTGTGAAATTACACAGAGATCAACTTACTCAGAGCAAACCCTGAAAACCAAAAGAAAAATCAGAAAGACTTGCTGTATGGTAATGATTTCAGTGGCTTGGTGTGATGGGCTCAGAGATCCCATCTGCATGATTAAATCAGACATCATGCCAAATCCTGTGGCAAAAATTCCCATCCATTCCCCAAATCTCAAGAAATGAAAAACAAGATCATGATGGTTCAATTTTTTAAAAACTAAGGCCATGTAAAAAAAAGAAAAAAAAATTAGTTGGTTAGATTCCCTCATGTTTCAATTTTCAGGGGCGGGAAGTTTTTTAAATTATTTTTTAGAGTTTGAAATCCAAATGGCGCAACAAATAAAAATCACGAGTATATGTATTAACATAAAGAATCACTTCTGCCTGACTCAAGAGTGGTGCAGTGAGTGAAAGTTAACAAGATCATCTGCTGCATAAACAGAGATGATGAGCATTTTTCTTGCTTTCTTTTGGGCGTGATTTTAACGGAATCTTAAAAAATCAGAGGTGGGAGAGTTTTTTCTGGGGCGGGCAGGGATACTAACCAACAAAGTAAGGGATAATGCCCAATGAGGCATCCATAATCAGGAAATAATGGAAGATGTGGAGGCCAGGGAACCGTCCAACACACAGTGGAGGTCCGCTGCTTCCGCGGAGTCCATTATTTTTCCAGATAATGGACATCTCAAAGGGCATTATCCCGCTTGTACCATAGTCACTTGCCAAAGGAAAGAAAAATTAGACCATTAATTTATATTTTCATGCATTTTGCCATCAAAATCTTAAGTTTTCTGAAGCCATGACTGCGTTTTTTGGGAGAAAAACTAGTTTGCTCAGCTCATATAAACCTTTGGCTCAGCCATGAGAAAGCGAACATTGTGCAAGCAAAATTAGTCAGTAATACTGCTTACGGTTGACAAACAGTAAAAATTATTTTCACGAACAGATGATTCATGTTTTTATTGCGAAGTAAAATGCAGAAAAATTAATTCTGTCCTTCAGATTGGCGCAAATGGAAATCATATAGCTAGACCAAATAGGAAAAAAAAAAAAACTGAATTGACGTTCATTTGCACCAGACAAGGCAATGACCTACAGCAGGAAACCTAGTCCTAAATGCCAGAGTAGGCTAGCTTTTTTTTTTTAAATTAAAGTCGACGTTTTTATTTATTGGGCATTTAATAGAGATATTGGCAGTCCAGCATGGCTTGAAGGAAATGTTTGATTTCTGTGGACTGGTTATGGTGGGCACTACTTGTTTTTGGGACAGCTTATTATCTTGTTGCAATAGATGAATGGTTTTGACTTCGTCCCTGTTGCTGTGGTTACTAGGCACTGGCTGTCGCCAGCCACTTAGAATGGTGAAGACATTTTCACCGGAATTTTCACTACTAAGTAGGCGCTCCTATATATATATATAAAAAAATAAATAAAGTACACCCTGCAGCTAGTCAGAATCAAGCATTCACCCAGACCATGGTATAAGTTTTTCATATGGCCTAATATTTCTTGATGATAATGTTGAGTCATTGAGGTACAAATTGAAATATGTTTAATGATTGGTCCGTATACTTAATTGGTGCTCAACTTTGACTTGCATACAAATAAAACTGTTATTTGAGTCTTAATTATTGATGAGTTACCAAACTATCTTGCTCATTATATACCAAAGTTTACGACAACAGATGAAAAACCAAATTAATTTCATCTTATTTATTTAATATTCATACAAAAACACGTGAATTAATCCAGTCCATAGCTTGATCCCAGTCTTGTTTGTTTGTATGTTTTGGTCATTTCCATGTACCAGTCATATTAAGCGACAATAGCCAACAGCGATGATGATGATGATTATCATTATTATTATTTTTAGTTGTTGTTGTTGTAGTAGTTCTGTAGTATTACGTTTTTATGGTATAAGACTGAGTTTCATTAAATAAAATATACAATATACAGTGTCAGTCTCTTTGATGAATGAAAGCTCTTTTACACTTTTGAATATTCACAGTAGACTGAGGGCAGTCATGGTGGAAAACGGTGGTGAAAGATAATGTGTGTGGAAAAAAATGTATAGTGGGGGGGCTAAAGAGAATACGCAAGGCCCAGTAGAGCCAGAAGCCACGCTCTGTTGTTCCGGACTGCAACAGGGCCCCATTACCATATCACTCAAACACCAGAGAGACACAGGAGACAGCTGCTAATCTCTTCATAACAATACCAACCTTCCTGACTGCCAATATTACTGTTGCACTACATTTCCCATGACACCGAGCAAGCCATGCACAGTCATGCAAAGGACTGCAAATATGTATGTTCCTGCAATTGGGAAAAAATAATAATTATAAATTACATCTAGTTCATACAATGTACTTAATGCAGTCTGATGAGTTAAAATTGGTTATTCAAAATACAGTTCCTCGCATGAATAAAAAAGATAATCTCACGGCATTCAGAGCCAAATGTGTGAGTTCGTGAAGGGTGCTAGACCAGGGGTGTCTTATCAAATCCTCAAAGGGCCAGCGTGGGTGCTGGATTTTGCTACAGCCCAACACTAGCACACCCGATTCTACTCATCAAGGTCCTGATTGAACCCCCTGACCAGTTAGAGAAATCAGGTGTTGTAGCCCTGGGCTAAAACAAAAACCTGAACCCACACCAGCCCTCAATGGATAAGGTTGGACACCTCCGTGCTAGAAAAACAATGTCAAATTGGACAGAAATGAACACTGCATCCTTGTACTGAATAGCAGGATTCCAGTGCCAGTGCTGATTGGCTGGCTGCCCTGCAGGGAGACACATCATTGGTCACGACATCACCTACACTCTCACATACACAGGTTCCAATTGATTCCCCTGTGATTCCATTGAGGAACTGAATCCAGCTCTAGGGTGTTTTACTGGGCAAAATGATCAGGGAGCATTCACACATTTTTCACTAATTCCTCTATGAACACAAGCCAAAGAAATCCTCATTTCCCAGAAACTAAAAGGAGGCTCCTGTAGTGTCGGGAGGGACTCATTCTACCGAGAAGAATGCGTTTTATTTCTCAGTCTGCCCACACAAACTGCACATTTTGATTGGTCAGACTAAAGGACAGTTTACTAATTTGCCCCAGACCATCTTAAATGAGCTTGGGCCCAGAGAAGGCAGTAGCATTTCTGGAGCATGTTAATACAGTATATGGCTTCATCTTTACATGGTCGAGTTTTAACTTGCATTTGTGGATGCAGGGACAAACTGTGTTCAATGATGATGGTCCTTAGAAGTGTTCTTGAGCCAATGTATTGATTTCCACTACAGAATCCTGCCTGTTTTTAATGCAGTACCACCTGAGGACATGGAGGTCAGGGCCATTCAATATTGATTTTCAGCCTTGTCCCTTACATGCAGAGATTTCTCCAGATTACCTAAATCTTTTAAAGATAAATGTTCGGTAGATGATTAAATCCCCAAATTCTTTGCCATTTTACGTTGAGAAATGTTATTCTTAAATTTTTTGAGCTATTTGCACATGCAGTCTTTCGCAGAGTGGTGAATCCCTCACCATCTTTTCTTCTGAAAGATTCAGCCTCTCTGGAATGCTCTTTTCCTTCCCAATCATGCCAATTAAGATCATTAACTGTGAGATCTCTCCTAA
Source organism: Gymnothorax javanicus (assembly GCA_029692085.1). Lineage (NCBI taxonomy): Eukaryota > Metazoa > Chordata > Actinopteri > Anguilliformes > Muraenidae > Gymnothorax > Gymnothorax javanicus. The sequence continues at coordinate 85,146,646 of CM056201.1, forward strand.
TCTGGAAAAACCTAGCAAGTCAGATTGAGTAATTTTTGAGAAATTGAGAGAAAACTGGTGGATACTGGAATTAAGATGATAGAAATTAAAGGCTAATGAAAGTGGTGGATTAAGTAAGTTTTGTAGGAAGTCATTTCAGTACAAAAAGAATTTTGTATTTCAGTGATGTCATTTAGTTACAAAATGACTTATTAGGTTTTGCCTGATCAAACTCCTTGGGTCCAGGAGAAGCTTAATCAACAAAAACCAAGTGTATCCGCTCAGCTCTATTTTATTGAGAAATATCAGCATAAAATGGACAAAATATCTTTCCTTTGTGTTTAACCAATTACAGAACTAAAATCAGGTGGACCCTTTCCCTAATGGGTACAAGCAACCTATCAAACTTTGGATTTTTCAATAAAAAGGCATATCACTGCACCAGTTTTATATTGGCAGGAAAAAATGCAATGCTAATTTATTTCCAAGGCGAAGTTAAAGTGCTCTGCTATAATCATTTGAGGGATAAGCAAGCGGAATGCATGAAGTGCAGGCACCTCTGACGCTAATCGGGGAATAGTCTGTCAGTATGTTACAAATGCCAAGAATGCAAATGAAAAAAAGTTTTTGACAAACTCCTTACCCCATTTCAGAACATGGACATCACTCAAACTGTTCAACCTGATCACTGTTTATATCATCGACTGGAATGTCGTGTCAAAATGTCCTTTTGGCAGGTGGGAAGGATTCTGCAAGGCTCAGAATATTCCGATGCTTCACTCCAGGAATGCCTCTGGGTTGGCTTCTGGTAGATGGAGTAATGTCCAGCCTGAAATTAGTTTTCAGAAAATCCGCTTCCTCGGAGTCATAACTAAATACATTCTAAAAGTACATGGAACAGGAGCCTTTTCTGAACTCTAATATGCTATTGGTACTGAGGTGAGGGATTTTCACTCTCTTGGACTACCGACTTCTATGGCCAACTTTTAACTCATATAAATCGCCATGGTACATAACAATTGGCTTAATCTTGCTCCCCTCACTGTGGCATAAATCAACAAAATCATCAGGTCAGGTGATCAGGTGACTTAATGTGATTGGCTCTTTGCAATTACTACATTTTTTCCAGATCAGAGCTATTCTAGGAGCTGACATGCTAGCTTCTTCCACAGCCAAAGAAGTTAACAAAAAACAAGTTTACAAAAGAAGTTAATAATTTTATATAATTTTACTTGATAAAATGTTAAGGAAAAACCTAGTAAGTCCAAAAATGGGTCAAACTAATTTTCCTCAAAAAACAAGACTTGCTCTTTTTTTTCCAGAACAGGGGAGAGATGTTCCACCGAGTGTATTTTTTTTTTTTTTGCATCATGCAACTTTTCCAATCTTTTGCTGCCCCTGTCCCAACTTTATTGAAATGTGTTGCTGACATCAAATTCAAAATGAGCAGATATATATTTAAAAACAACAAAATTTCTCAGTTTCAACAATCTGTATTTTGTCTTCATACTATTTTCAATTAAATGTGGGTTTTAAATGATTTGCAAATCATTACATTCTGATTTTATTTACACAGTGTCCCAACCTTTCTAGAAACTAGGTTGTAATTCAAAGGATTCACCTTTTAATGATTGTATACTATTCCATATATAATATAATATAAGTGCTACATTATTTTCACCAATGCACCTCTGCCCTGACCACGCCCTTGATTTTCTGATGCATCTGACTATTTTACAATTCGGCTCAGGATTGGTTGAGGTTAAGGTAAGGGACAGTTCATCTGTAGCAATGGCTCTGGTGGCAAGCAATGAAAGCGGTCCAGAACCGTTGTCATTATTGAGGGGCGTGGTTAGAGCTCAACTGGTTTTGGAATGGCAAAGACGCAATATAAGCAATTTAGTGATTGACAGGCCATTTTTTACACCCCAGTTGGAAGCCACCACTATAAACATAAGAGCAAAGGACCAGTGCCAGCTGGCCATCTGGAGCATTCTTTAGCATTTTATTTACTAAATAAAACCGCTCGAGGTGGAAGTGGAGAACACAGGGGGCTGAGATATATCCTGTCACGGTGGCTTTTAGTCAACTTTGATTTAGGAACAATGGCTGCCTACTAAAACCAGCCTGTCCTGCGGGGCCGGGAAACAATGATTCTAATGTATTCCAATTTCACATTTTTTTTCCTTTGCCTTCCCAACAACTGCAGACCACCTGCTGAAAGAATAAGATATTATGTGCATATTTAAGCCCCCTTCTGCACCAAGGGAGCGGGCTGGCTGATAAATAGTGGCATCTGGAAGAATCAGCTCCGACCGGCAGACACATCTCCACATCCATTTCTCAAACTGACAGTTTAAGTGAAACATCAGATATACGATCTTTAACACGATGGAGACGGTACATCCCAAATAAAAACACGATGTGCAGTAAGCATCGGTATGTCAGACACTGGAGAGACAGCACACCTGTATGGACTCACATTTGATAGACTCTATTGATGGTAAAATGTCCACTGATAATCAAACTAACAGAGAGCGCGTGAATCCGACAGGGACCACATGGTCTCCGTGAGAGTCGATTTTACACTGAACATGTTCGTATTTTCACTCTCAGTTTTAGAAGTCCCTAAATTCATTTGGTGCACACAAACACAAATGAATGCATAATGTGAACAGGGAAATCAGAAGCATATTATGATATATACATATGCTTATATTTTCATTTTGTTCGAAGTCTTTACTATGTACAAACACGCTTGCATAAAGGGCAGCCCATAAATGTTTGAGCAATGACACAGCATAAAAAAGGGCTGAAATTCTGTTATGGTTTGCACAATATTAATGAAAAACACCCGCTAATTCAAGCAGGCAGCCTCTATCTTAACCTTACATTCATTGTTTCCAAATCAAATGTGCATTTCAAAATCCAAATAAGAGCACTGTGCCAACAATAAAAAATGTCACGAGCCAAACATTTATACTGTACCGAACAACAATTTCAAAGATACAAGAATTACTCAAATCATTAATTTACAGTCACTGTTCATAAGAACTCAAACTTGGCCTTCTCCCTTATTATAGGCTTGTTATGGCTGCCAGTGTCCCAAATAATGGACTACCAACGTTGCTGCCACAGCAGCTTTGCTGACATTGATCAGTGGTGCCTGTGGGGCTTTATGAAGTGTTTTTACTGTCTTGCCTGCAAGTGATGCTCTGTGGGATTTCTCTGTAAGTACTTCAGAGCCTGTTCGTGTGACCGACCCCGACACACCTTGTGCACCATCTTGTGTCATGAGAGCCTCCTGAATCGATTGGCTTGCCCTTTTAACTCTTAAACTGTCTGTTCAGCCAAACGGGTAGATTTAACTCATTAAAGGAGCAGGATCACACGAGGAATGTGACTATTCTGTTCTCATTGTAACTGAACATACTAATACAAATGCAGCAGTTGCCACAAATAGAATTTTTTTTAACGCCAATGTAGAATGTGAAAATAAAAACACCAAAAAAAAAAAAAAACCCTTGTTGTCAATGGGTTTAAAGCTGCCTGGTAGTCACTGTCATTAACTGACAGCATTTCCTTTTTATTGCAATAATATTACACCATATCATTCTCTAGTTTGTAGCCTTCTAAACATAAAACAAGCGTGTATATACAAGACATTACCTTTTAAAAATAAGAATAGTGAAACTGTAATAAATTTAGATCCAGATAGAGAGCACAAGCTTGCAAAACCACCAAGAAAAGAAACCTAATCCCCCTGACTTTACACTTTCACCTTCACATTCCCATCTAAAAATGACCACATTTTAATATTTTGCACATTCATAAGCCGCTCTTTGACAGGGAAACGGTGTCTCTTTGACAGAGGGATGTGCGACCTTCAGGAGCAAATGAAGGAATTACTGCTCTGCTCTTGACAGAAGCCTCAATTTAACAATGAAAATTATGGTGGGCCGTAAGATTAAATAACCCCCAACTGCGAGGCTTGATAGAAACAAGAGACAGGGCCTCGCATACATATGCATACTTAGCGTGGTACGTATATTTGGCCTTGTCAATGACTCTCACCTCCAGAACCCATCCTGTAGGCCTAATGTAATTACCAAGCCCGGCTAAACGCTGTACGGTGCATTTAACCCATTAATTGCCCTCTCCTCTCTCCTAGATTGCCCGTGTCGCTGAGAAACATACGCTTATAAAAAAGTAATAAAGAGTCACATTCTACAATTTTGAAGCTTTTAACTGACCCCATGATAGTCCTTCACCCCAGAATCACCCATGCTTTCAGGTGCATTATTTAATTAATTTAATGCATTGCTAAAAGACATGAGACTCCACTGGGTCTGTCCCTCTGACCAGGGAAGCCGCCATTTTATATGAAAATTTCAGGCCCTGTGAGGGACACAGCTACGTATAACCGTTTTTCTTTTTTCAAGGCTGCAGGGTTATGGTTACTGTCATTACACCCTGAATGAAAATCTGAATCATTTCTACTAACACTTCTTTGAAGCTACAGTTGAGCAATTTGATTTGCCAAATTTTACCACTTTAGTCTCAAAGCAAAAAGCCCGGGCTGTCCAGAGTAATTTTGTGTGGATATCATAAAATACTGCATATACTGTATCTAGCCTTTTGATGTGCATTATTTTGTACTGTATGGGATGTGTCATAGATCAAGGGCCAATTTAAGTACAATACAATGAGATACTACATGCTGTTGCATGTGCACTACAGTTCATTTGGGACACAATGATTGAAGACTATGTAATAAGACACCTGACGTGACAACAAAACATCTTTTTGACCTCCTGCCAGCTTTCTTGCCCCCCCACTCCCACCAATGCTGAGGGACACATCCTGAGCCAACACAGCCGTAAATTCCTACAGTCCCATTGATGGGTTTTATTGAGCAGTTAACTGAATAAAGATCCAGCTTCCATCTCACTTTGTAAGTCACTGTGGCACTGGTTAACCCATCTACAGAAATCTTGGGGCACTCTGGGTTAAATTTCCACTTTCCCATCGAGGGGGTTGTGCAATAATTTGGTTGTAACAATTTGGTTGGATGTAACAATTTGATGAACACCAAAATTTCAAAATAAATAAATAAACAGTCAAGTTGATGAAAAGTCTGATATTTTTAATGAAGCACACTGGAGAGTACACACAAATGACATTTCCAGCTCATAAAATCCAAACATCTGTTTCTCAAAAAGGTGCTACACTGGAAGTTTAAGAGGCAGTTTTCTCTGAAGGTAACTGGTTTACTTTAAAACCTTTTTTCCATACAGAATTGCTGAGTCAAGCTAACTGGTTGTTATTAATAAAATAAATAGAAAAACCAATGAGATTTAATTGATCCCGATTATTGAGGACTAAAAAGTAACATTTGCGAGAATATCAAGTATGTAGCAACTTTAAAAAAACCTCAATAAAAATGATTGTATCGTTAACAAAACATTGCAGCAAACAGCTGTAATTCCATCACTTCCACCACTAGGAATACAGTCCATATAATCCAATATAATGTGTGTGTGTGTGTGTGTGTGTGTGTGAGAGAGAGAGAGACAGAGAGAGAGAGAGAGAGAGAGAGAATGGTGGGTGCGTCAAAATTTTTGACAGGTACTATACTATTTTTAGAATATTTTTTTCCCGTCACCGGCATACAATGCTATTTTTCTTAATCATGGAGCAGGGCGGAGTTGTGAAACAGACTGAGGTCTCAATCTGACCTATATAAATGAAGGCTTTAAACTACAGTATAAATCATTGAAGGACAACATGATTGGACAGGCCTGTCACCTTCACCGCCCTCACTCTGCACACGTGTGGACTGTATGTACAGTATGTATGGGAATTCTCGATGAGTTTTGTCTTTCTCAAGAGTTTAAAAGTTGGGCAGACGGACAAAGAAAGAAGCATCTCAAAAGACTCTCTATTTTCCGCCGCAGAGCCGCGTTCGGCGCATTTGAGGACGACGGAGCTGCTGAGCTTTAATATCTAAATATAGCGGTGTGATCAATCCTCCGACTGACCCAACAGCTGTGCGGTGCAACGGAGCAATGGACAGCGCAAGCTTAAACACTTAATTAAACCCTCAGTGTTTTCCCAGGCGATGGGATCTTATGGAGACTTACTGTCGGTCCGTAATTTAAGGGTCAGGTACCAGGCCAGTATCCTGTTAAAAAGGAGAGTTAAGTTTTACTGAGACGTGCGAGAGGGTAATGGCACACTTCTGACAGTTCGCTTCCCACTGCTTTATGTTTCCGAGCAAAGGTAGTGGCATATTTTTAAGCAGCGTGTGAGAAATTTCATTGCGTCTTTATTAACAGTACATTGTCTATGCTATGGGCATTCAAAAGGGCAGGGCTGCTGTTCAACTGCCAGCTAAGCTGCCAAATCTACATCGCCCAACACTCAGGCCCTTAAGCAACCGATGGTAAAAAATATAAATTCCAATATAGCCAAAACAATGCCAGTTTATACAATTTATAGGAGATTACTTTCAATGACAGCAGGGACACTAGGATTTTAGACCCTAATGAGAAAGGACCCACTACCCCAGAAATTTCCAATACTAAAATTTTTTGAGGGCCGTTCAAATTGTCCGACATATTCATAATCAACATAAAGAACTAATGCGGGGGAATTTATGAATTTGCATTATACGAATACTTAATTTATGTATGGATGCAGCATGCAAATTTACATGCCCCTATTTGTCAGGGGCCTTTATTTGAATATATAATTTGTACCAGTCATAAGTTTTGTACATTCCTTACTTGTGTTTTATTACACTGTGTATGGTGAAATTTCAGTGGTTAAACTTCTGAAAATTAAAGATTAAACACCAATAATTTGGGGTTGGTTACAAACCCAAAGTTGGAAAAATGAAATCGCCAACAAATTCTTACCATTCTTCAAGAAAATGGTAAGAGCAAGGCACTCTTCTAATAATAAAAAGCTTTATAAAAGGCTAGTTCATAATGGAACTTTTAAAAAACATTGCCAACATGTTTCGGCCTAACACTCAGGCCTTCATCGTAGCCGTAGCTCTCCACCCCCTTTCTCTTTAGGAATTCTTACCATTTTCCGAAATGTGAATTAAAATCAAGGTAATTTGAGACTTTCTGAACAGAAGAGTGAAGAAGAAGCAAAGCAAAAGTGCAGCTCAGCAGTGGAAACTTCTACTGGCGTGCCAAAGTGAACTCTCAGAACCATGTGACTGCCCCCAAAGTGGAATACAGTGCAAAAGTCTTAGGCACCTTAGATTTTTTATTTAATTTAAATTTGTGGTGGGATGTTTATTTTTGTTTTCCATATTAGTGGTGCTATAGACAAAAAGCACACTTGAAGCATCATATGTTAATTTTAAAAAATCGTATAAAAGAACTATTTCAGTAAATGCAGTTAATGCAACTAATACATAATGACAGAGCCCTGATCTCGATATCATCAAGCCTGTCTGGGAATACTTGGGGAGACAGATGCTAGTGAGACTATGAACTGGCAGAGGAACTGTGAATTTTCTCCAGTAGCCTATGCTTGCAACAACCAAACAGCCAATTTTATGAACAAAAAGGACAGTATCCCAAATTTTTAGGCAATGGGTAATCACAAAAAATGTTGATTTGAGTAAGCTTTTAATAGTACACAGCACTTTGTAGTACAATTTTTAAAACCCCCCATTCCGAAATAGTTGGGATGAAGTGTAAATTGTGAATAAAATCAAAATGCAATGACTTTCAGATCACGAGCCAATATGTTCTTTACAATAGAACATAGATAACATTTCAAAGGTTGAAACTGAGACATTTTACATTTTTATCTACAAAATGAGCTCATTTCTAATTTTCTGGCTGCAACAGATCTCAAAAAAGTTGGGACACAGGTAAAAAAGGGCTGAAAAAGCTATTAACATATAAGAGAATCAGCTGAAAGAACATTTAGCAAGTAATTACATTAACTGGCATCAGGCGTGTAACATGATTGGCTATAAAAGGGATGTCTTAGAGAGGCTGAGTCTCTCAGAAGTAAAGATGGCCAGAGGCTCTCCAACCCGTGAAGGCTTGCGTAAAAAAAAATTGTGGAATATTTTAAAAATGCTCCACAACGTCAAATTGCAAAGGCTTTGAAGGTCTCATCATCCACAGTGCATAACATCATCAAAAGATTCAGAGAAACTGGAAAAATCTCTGTGCGTAAGGGACAAGGCCAAAGACCTTTACTGGATGCCCGTGATCTTCGGGCCCTCAGACGCCACTGCATCACTCACCGGCATGATTCTGTCTGTCTGTCTGACATTACTAAATGGGCCTAGGAATACTTAAAGAAACCACTGTCTGTAAACACAGTCCGCTGTGCCATCCACAGGTGCCACCTAAAACTCTGTCATGCAAAAAGGAAGCCATTGTTGAGCATGATCCAGAAGCACCGCCGTGTTCTGTGGGCCAAGGCTCATTTAAAATGGACTGTAGCAAAGTGGCAAAGTGTCCTGTGGTCAGACGAGTCCAAATTTGATGGGAATCATGGACGTTGTGTCCTTCGGGCTAAAGAGAAAGACCACCACTCCTGTAATCAGCATTCAGTTCAAAAGCCAGCATCTCTGATGGTATGGGGATGCATTAGTGCATATGGTGTGGGACACTTGCATGTTTTAAAAAGCACCATGAATGCTGAAAGGTATATAAAGGTTTTAGCGCAACATATGCTCCCCTCCAGACGACTTCTATTCCAGGGAAGGCCTTGTGTATTTCAGCAGGACAAAGCAAAACCACATACTGCAGCTATTACAACAGCATGGCTTCGTAGTAGAAGAGTCCGTGTGCTGAACTGGCCTGCCTGCAGTCCTGATCTTTCACCGATTGAGAACATTTGGCGCATAATTAAACGAAAAGTCTGTCAAAGGAGACCCAAAACTCTCCAGCAGAGCCTGTATTAAACAAGAGTGGGATCAAATTCCAATGGCTAAACTCAAGAAACTTGTCTCCTCAATGCCCAGACGCCTCCACTCTATGTTAAAAAGAAGAAGGGATGCTACACCAGGTAAACAGGCCCCTGTCCCAACTTTTTTGAGACCTGTAGCAGCCATCAAATTTAGAATGAGCTCATTTTGTGGATAAAATTGTAAAATTTCTCAGTTTCAACATTTGCTATGTTATCTCTGTTCTATTTTGAATAAAATACTGGCTGGGGCAATTTGAAAGTCATTGCGTTTTGATTTTATTCACAATTTACACTTTGTCCCAACTATTTCAAAATTGGGGTTGTACTATTTGAAGACCAGAATGGAAAAATGAGTCACATTTTCAGATTGTGGAGAAATGATGAATTAAAAATTCACAACGATCTTAGAAACAAAGCACTGAAAAAATATTCAAAAAAAATAAAATATATAAAAATTATAATAATATATAAGTTATACAAAAATGCTAAATTTGGACTTCATTTTTCCTTTGCCGTCTTCATTTAAAAATCTTTCATTTAAAGATTGTTTGAAGCATGTTCGCCACACAGAATTGTCTTAAGTATGCCTAAAACCTTTGCGCAGTACTGTATTTATATGCTCCGCAATAATGATTGCAAAAGGAGGTTATTTCAATGAATTTAACAACTAGATTTTTTTTGTAAAGGTGTTTTTTTTATTTGTGGGTGTATTCAAACTCTTGACAGGTAGGTAGTCTATAATGCTTTTTTCCCTTGTTGATATTTAAAATGGTTTTTTTTCCTTGTTGTGGCAGAGGGCTGAACTGCAAAGCTGATCTAGGTCTTCATCTGACGTCCCACATAAATAAAGGTTTTGAACTACACTCTATATCAGTGAAGGGCAATGTGACAGAAAGAGCCTTGCAGTCCTTTCCACAGCCCTCACTTTACATTTTCAGTGAGTTTCCCACAGCCCCAGCTGCAGAGTTCCCCCATTAGTGACCTGTCCTAGATGCATGCGTACAGAGCCCTTGTGCCAGTTTGAAAAGAATAACTGCTAATGAGCACGAGCCGCAATTACTTCGCACTTAAGCTGCTGACTGCCGTGAAAATTATGGCCATATTGCTCATTGGCGGCGCGCCAGGTGGGTTGTCGCTGAGAATTCTGTGAATTTCGCCCCCGGTCCCTCATCCTTCGAGAATTTTTGTCAGCCCTTCGCAGCAGTAGGCCCCCAGAATTGTCATCGCTTTACAACCCATTAGATATGGCACTGTCCACAGGTCTGAAGTAGTCCAACAGTTTATTTTATGAACATGCATTCTGCCCTCTATTGTCCTATATTGCAGTTTGCCTGTTCAATTACACATGGTGCACTTGTCAGATGTCTTTGATTTGAGAATTAAAATTAACTTCTCTCTGAGTGGGTGTCTATCCTGTTCACCCTCTTATTCTCATCATTTCCCTTAAATGGACAATTAGGGTGCATTCAAATGAACAGCATAGACCCAGGTGCCTGGGCCTAATTTTTGAATACTCACAGAAATTACTGAGATTTCATTCATTTTTTAAGAGATGTTTTTTCCTTCTGAAATTATGAAAGATTGAAGCCTCAAATGCCCTCACAAGTCCAACAAAACACAGGGACTACCTTTGAAAAGTGACCGCTAAACATTATTCATCTTGATTTGCTGTAAAACCTAGAAATTGCCCATAAAACACTTTGACAAATATGATAGCTTATTCCATCAGCTTGTACACATTTAAACCGGTTAGAATATATTCTGCGAAAAATAGTGGCAGCCTTTGACTTGTGTTTGTCACCGCTCCAAGGTAATACTTTCAATTTCTATAATATCATAATTTAAACACTTCTGTCATGCAATGGTGGCATAGCCTGCTATAGAGTTTCATCTCAGAAGAGCCACTGTGGGTGCAGGCCTTCGTTCCAGTCAAACAATTACAAGCTTGGTTTTATTAATCAATCAAAACTTTAGTAAAATACCTGACTAACAGAATCAGGTGTGTAACTGGTTGGTTGGAGGGAAGGCCTGCATCCGCACCGCCACTCTTCAGGACAAGGTTCAGAAACACTGGCAAATATTGAGTTTTTCTGACTGAGCCAACAAACGCATTGTTTGAACCCCAAGAATGGTCCTGTGAGTACAGCGACCATTTAACTTTGAGCCATAGGCATAGATTTGGATAGGGATGGTCGGGACATATCCCAAGCAACTTTCAGACTTGGTAAGAAAATCCAGACGAATGGGGAATGGGGAAATAGGGAAAAAAGATACATGGAGTTATAAATCTTACATTCCCCAGTCCAATGTAATGTTAGCCCTTCTGCAGCTTGCAGCTTTGTCCAATCTGAAGTGTTCACCTCAGCTGTAATTGCATAACTAATGTTGTTACAAGAAAAAAATACCGCACATAAACATGCTTAGTAGGGAGGATTTAGAACTGACAAGGTACTGTAGCCAATATTTCCCGTCACTTGAGGCCTCTATAGGTTTCAATATCTGCTCTGAGCGGGTTTCAGGAGTGCGCAGAGGTGATTTGCAGTGGTCAGTGAAGGTCGTGGTGAGTGAACAAATTGCAGTCATTAGCGAATGTTCAAGTACTTGACAACCAGTGGCACAAAAACCTGAGGTGCAGATGTGCCCGACCTGCGTGTGACTGGGACTCGTTGAAAAGTAAACACATGGCAGTGGCAAGATGATCGCTGAGGCAGTTTAAAGTAAAAGCAGAATTTTTCTATACAGTACTGAAAGAGTACTGAGAAAACAATAAATAGTTTTACATTAATTACTCACTGAGAAAATTGTTTCAGCAATATCAATGGAACCAAAGCCCATCAAATCTCAGTTATGAGAAATAACATTATTTAGTTTTTCAGTCAGTCTATGTCCATTAGACATAGATAATTCATTTTTTAGTAGAAATTGCCAGTGGTATGGCTGCATATTTTCTGGTAATACTATGAAAAATATTCTTCCATTTTGCTTTCCTTTTGTGGAGATTTATGGAAAAAATGATGACCAATCAAATTTTCAAGTAAAGGCCATTTTAAATAACTAGCTATCTTTTCTCAGCAACTTCACTGGAAATGCAGGCGTGAAAGAATAAACACGTGAATGGGAGAAAAAAGAGTAGAGGAAGAGGAGGCAAAGGTGAAACTGCCTAAATTAGATTCCTATTTTTGTCTTCTTGTGCGGTGTGCCGCAGTAGAACACCCTAAGAGCAACAGACAGTGTTACCTTAGCTAGCCACAGAGCTATCTAGCTAGCTAGCTAGTTAACTGGCTATCAAGACTGACCCCTAGCCTTCTCTCACCCTGGTGCGAAACTATTTTACTTGCCGCTGGTTTATAGTTCCCAGCTCAATTTTTACAACTCAAGACTGTCAGCAACTAGATGTAAGCATCTAGCTATTACGCACTTTTTGAAGAAAGTTCAAGTAGACACTGAACTGGCTGACCACGGGCAATTCTAGGGGCCCAGCATTCACAGAGGCCCCATAGAGGACACTGTTATTATTATAAACATTTGCAAATAAAATATATGGACACTTTAATTTTATATTTTAATTGTTGTAATAACTTTATTGATTTAAAATGAATTTGTCGTTTGTTTCTCAATTTTAAATTTTTTAAGAATAATCTTAGCACATCGGCCCCCCCTCGTAGTATTCATAATTTTGTACGGCCCAAGTTACGCTAGTGCCTGAACTTGCTGCGAATTTTTTTTCTGCAGGTCGGTTGGTACCATTACGTACATCAGCCAATCACAGATCGGCTCTGGTACCATTGTACGTGCCATCAGCTAATCACAGCTCGGCTATACTCATGCATCCATGAGAATGGAAACGCATTTGACGTTGTCTCAGTCAGCTGAATCGTGCATGCAGCAAATTTGTAAATGCTCGTCTGACAGTTACGACGTAAGTGCTCCACAATACGTGAAATTACAAGTACACTAGCCGGTCTGCTGCAGAAGTCCAATAGTCTATTTATTAGCCATGGCTTCGGTGACTAATACTGCAAATCGGAGAGCTAATTTCGTGATATCAGACTGTTTTTCCATTTCCAGTTTTTTATTTCGCCATTTAGATTTTGCGCATTTCTAAGGGTATTAAATGGAAATGTACCTTGAGAGTGAGGATGATGTCCGACGTTTTTAGCTCAAAAACGCAGTCTGCTTCGTGACCGTAGACTGTTCGTGACACAGACTCCTATTTGAGGCATTGCGCTGATAAGCATATGGTCTTCGCTGGAGTACATTGGAGAGGTGTTCCCAGTTAGTTTCTGAATCAGTATTTTTGATGACTGGAAATCGATTTCCAGTCATAGGGCCCGAAATTGTCAGCGGCGCCCCTGCTTGCATCAGACTGCAATCCAGCTGGCAAATAAATTACTGTATAGTGATTGTAACATTAGCTAATAATAGGGGAGAGCCGCCTTGATTGTAACGCGTCACAATTGTAACGTGCACGTTTTCTCTTGATTGGTCAATGCGGTCGTGATGTCATCACGTCAGCATGTGACGAGTACCGTAATGCACATGCCCGGGAAGTTGCAAGTCTTTTCATCCATGCTGCAGGGAGATATCGCCAGAGAAGTTGGTTTTCCACAAAGTAAGTAAAAATTCACTCCCACAGTATTTTTTGACTACAGATTTTTTCTTTAATGTTACAGACCTAAAATCCGCTTGGGTGTCTGTATGTATATGTTCGTTACTAGTTTGCATCGTTTTAACACATTATGATTGTTAGGTCCGTTCTGTAAACAATGCCAAATGAACAGTTCGCCAAGCGTCACAGTTGTAACACATTACATTTGAGACAATGGCAGACATTTGCAAGCACAGCTCAAATAATTTTGCTCTTTGTTTGCTTTTTTGTTTGTTTCACAGAATGTCCCCACAAAAATGCACATTTTACAAAATGCACTAGATGCTGGATGGCACATATTATAATGTTCTTTGCACTGAGATGTAGGCTTAGTCCTACCTTGAAATTTTATAAGCTAACCTATTTGGTTCTGTCTGTAGGCAAATGTTATTGTAGCCTATTTTGGATTTTTGCAATAAAACTTTAAAATACAAATAGACTGTTTTTCTATAGCATAGACTGTAAAAAAAAGAAGTGATTTGGGGTGTTGCTACATAATTGAACCTGCAGGGGTACCAGTGCAGGTATGCATGGGACTTTTACAAAACTCATGTGTCATATTTGCCAATATTCTGTGTTCACTCAGCTGTTATTCAATTATATTCTAAATCAAATTAGGGTTGTGTAACATTTTTACGACTCCATCAGTCAAAGTCGCTAACTTTGTATGCACAATCAATGCATTTTCCTATCAAGGAACTCGCACAAACGCTCCAACTGGTACATCTGGTAAGTTTTAATAATATACAATATTTTTGATAGGACATTCTTATCACATTATTGGTGTTAAAGAAATGTTAAACAGTTGCCTGAAAGAAATGTAATTGATTTGACCTGAAAACGATGAGTTTAATTCTACTTTTTAGCAGTGTTACAATTGTAACTCCTGCGGTTACAATTAAGACTCAAACACGCTTCAATCGTAACACCGGACAGAGTCCGCTTTCAGTTATATTACTCAAGACCTGTTTTATTAATTGAAAAACTTTAAGTGGTTTATGATGGCAGATATGTGTTGGTGCTTTGCCTGAAAATATGACATATGTAGGTAAAATGATCTCTTAGTAATAGAGTGAAAGGTGAAAAACGTTACAATTGAGGCGGTTCTCCCCTACAACATGCCATCATGTAATTGAGTAACAAATTTTTTGTCAATTGATCTATATTGTCACAGTTCATAGTAACTGACAGCAAATAACATTATTAACAGTTGTTGAATTGAATCCAAAATCCCAGAAAAATTTGTTTATGAATCAGGCATTAATCTATGAAAATGACAGAAGCACCAAAAAAATCAAAGGTGCACTCATCGGGATTATTCTCTGTTACTTGAAAACTCAATATTTGCACTAAAATTATTGCAAGAAAGTCTCCAGCTCGGGCTCTTTGAGTGCTTGCATTTTGTTCATCCCCACCAACTCTAAAATTAAACATACGCCCTTGCTTAGAGCAAAGAACAATCACTCCCTTATTTTCTGAACACTCTCCCAATGATTTCCAAATTGCTTGCTGTCGGGAAAAGAAATTAATAATTCAAGTGCTGCACTGTCAACTAATTTGCCAGGACATTCTTGTAGTTCTTTCTGTCCTTGTCCATACCGACGTGACATTACTATAAGTATGAAAATGTACATCCATTTCAGAATAACTGTGTTTTAAAACAAATTCAGGCTATATCCTCTCTCTTTCGGACATACAATTCTAAATTCACAAAAAAGTATGTTGATGAAGATAAAAAGCCTCATTCATTAGATTTAATTAATTAATGAAGATACATTGCTCAACAAACCTGAAAATTTCCATTTCCATTAATCATGACAAACTACAGGCCATTTTCTGACAAACATGATATTATGATTTTATATGAAGGAAAATGAAAAATGGCTTCTTTTATTGTACGTGAAAAATCAAACAGTAACATTAAAACTGGCCCCGTGTCCACAACCAGTAATATGAGCCGTAAAATGCACACCTGTGATTACTTTTTTGACCACATAACCTTGATAATGCTCAATTATTACAGTAATTTCATCATTATTTATGGTATAATTACAAGGTATTATCAAGGAATATAAGATTTCCACTCATATAAATGAAGCACTGCCTTGGAATGTTATGTTTTTTTGCAAAACAACAACTCCTATAACTAAGATTAGGTGTAATTTGAAACACAAAAGTGAGTTTCTGACTTGTTTTTAATAGGTGGCATATGCTATGCACACACAGTCCAAGTAGAAATAATTTTGAACTGCAGACTGACTCGCCCAAGCCCTCTGAAGCTAGACAGCCAAACCTGTGGACTCCAATTAAGACAGCAGAGGAGGTAACTGGACTCTCCAAATCACAGGAAAATACATTACAGGGTGAACTGAATCAGTAAAAATATTAATGAAAAATGACACGCACAACCTACAGCACCCAAACCGTTCAGGCATAATGTTGAATGTCTTTGAATAACCTGCAGGACATATTTAAAGCAAAAATAAAATGCATGTGCATAAATGCATGAATGCTCTAATGCATTGAACACACGCATGGGCAGATGCACACGCAAGTACAGGCATGTGTGTATGTGTGCATACCATACTCAGGCACATGCACATATATACAAATGCACACACAGACCCGCACACCATGCACATAAACATGTATGGACCATACCCACGGGTATACACGTGCAAACGCACACATAGACTTTTATTTAGGATTCTTAAAACTCACAAATGCTTTAAAGAGTAAAGTTTAATTAAAACAATGTTTGGCTTTAAATACTGGAACAGCCAACATGTTATTACAGAAACTGAGAATGATTTCAGCCATATTCTACTCTGTAATTCTACAAACTCTGAGGAAACTGGAATGGAAAAATCGTCAAGGCAACTTAACATCCCAAAGGGAGATGGCATGCTATGCAGTCGCCAGCATAACCAGGCTTCTCACTGCTTACTGGAAGGAATAAAATATTTTTGATTCAGCCCCCTCAATACTATACACAAAATACATAGAAGGAAACATACACCAGCAGAGCAAATGTATGTTAATTTAATCTGCACTGAAACAGGTCACTACGGTAACCTGGAATTCTCACGTTCCTGAGAGGCAGTAATTTATTTTCGCGCTGAACAACGGGCCACAAGCCATTAGCAGAACCATTGTTTTCCCCAGAAACAATTAATTTCCCAATCGCCCTACTCTGGCTCACGTGGCGTCGAGCGGCGACAGTGACTTATTAACTTGATTTAGCTTTGTGTCACTTTTTCGCGGCCCCCAGAATTACCTTTTTCATCGTTTTCTTTGTGTACGTTCATTGTTCGCTTTGTGGAGGGGAATTATGAGTTGCTGAAAGTGTGGTACGGCGGCACTCCCAATTACGCTTGTTTCTTGCCGTTTCCACTGACAGTAATTTTTGTACACCGTATCTGGGCGGCCACACGGTTTACCCTGTCTTCAGCCTCTGCCGAAAACGCTCCCTAATTAGTCTTTAGGACAGGCAGCAATTAATTATGATTTAATTGATCATTTCAATGAAAAAGCAAGGGTGTTTCTCTGTTGTACATCGCTGGGCCTGAGGACTCAGTTCACCCTTTGTTCTATTCCTGTAACAAAGGTGATGCAAAAATGTCCTCAACATAATTGCTGGTTGTTTCATCCAGTTTATGTACTGTTCCATTGTATGGATAGATTGAAGGATCTCAGCTATTGCAGCTATGTTCCAGTATATGGATGGGCCAAATGGTCAAGTATCTGTTAAGGCTCTGTTCCGGTGTGTCGATGGGCCCATGGTCTAGTATCTGGGTAGGCTCCGTTCCAGTGTGGATGCAACCATGTTCTAGTATCTGTTAAGGCTCTGTTACAGTGTGTGAATGTACCCATAGTGTAGTTTGTTTGTATTTCTTTATTCACAACACAAAAAGTTGTACAATAAAAATTAACAAATAAAATGAAAACCAAAATAAAAACAAAATTTAAAAAACATAAAAACGACACCAGGCCTTACTCTGTACACAGTAGTGTAATTATAGCAGTAATTTCTTGATCACTAAATAAATTTACCTCACAACTGTCTCTCATTGCACACAATTCTTTAATTTGTTGAGCAAGTCTAAATATGTTTTCATCAAAATTATGCTGCCAAAAGACACAAACATTGCTAACATCACATTGAAATTTGTACAAAAGATATCTACTATTAGCACCAATAACAGAATGTGTTCCTAACATACCCATGTTGGTAACTGTACTGACAACATAATTGTCACTATTACACATCTTATCAATAAATTTAATACAATGCTTTGCAAATGAAAGATCAATATCCATACAATTAGCAAGATATGGCAAAATATTACAATGAGTAGTATAAGGTACATGCCAGACTTTACGTATAGCCTTTCTCCATGCACATAAATGGTTTCAATTTCATTTGAATATGAAGGAAGAATTTGGCTACCATAGAAAGACGTACAATATTTGTGAAATAACTCATTCCTTATGTAGGAGTTAGCATTTTTGAAATCAGCAAAAAACATATTTCACTGACGATTAAAATCTGCTACACATTTGTCAGCGTTTAAATCAAATATATCTTCATAAAGGTCATGACCTAAGTATGTAACTTTAACATTTCTAGGAACTCTGATATTATTCACAAAAATAACAGGGTCAGATGGTCTAGCCTTAGTAGTGTCTATTAAGGGTCAGTTTCTGTATGTTAATGGTTCAATGGTCTTCTGCAGAATCTGTTAAGGGTCTGTTCCAGTAGTATATGCATAGTCTCGTGGCATGGTATATGCATAGTCTCGGAGCATGGCATGCAGTAAGGTGTTACCTAAAGATATGGATGGTCCCAGAGGTCTGTAATTGAACCCTCATCACAGCAGCGGCAACTGTGGTCACCTGGTTTTTATAATGTTGTGTAATTAGCGAACAGGGCTCCATCGAGGATCATGGGCTTTGAAAAATGCCAGATTGGGCCATATGAACAACAATAAATGTTGCTGTAATACGTATTTTCTGTTGACCCCATCAGTCACTTTCAAATTCTGTGACGGTCAATGCAGGAAAGTACAACGACACTGTTATCGGAATCCCCCTCAAGGGGTCCCTTCCCACTAGTTGCTGACAGTAGCCAGCCAGCCAGGTTCGTGATTCCTGCAGCCGGTAAAATATGAAACTTCAGCAATCATGAAGCGGAGTTATCCAACAGGAAGCCAGCAAAGAAAGAAGAGAAAGGAAGAGGAAGAAAAGAAAAACCAAGACAGCGGTAAGTGATAATTTACATTGGATAAATTAGGCCTACGTGTCTTGTACAAATGGTGTAATTTAGCAGCAGGTAGGCCAGCAACAAAATCTATGGGTAATGTTTACGTTAGCTACCCGCCTGGCAGTCAATGCTAGTAACGAACTAGAACAGTTAGTGCAACTTTTTTCGAACGGGCTGATAATATGGCTGCACACTGTAATATGTTATACTAACAGGATAAGGAAAACGCAGATCTGTTCCAGATCGTATTTAATGAAATGACATTGCAATAGACTAACGTTCTTAACTTCGGTTTTGACAAAGGAGGCATAGCTTCTGTGCTATGCTAGCTATTCTACCGTGATAATCTATCTACCGAATGGGGGGTAGGAATAACCTACGATAATTCCGTGCATCATATAACCAGACTGGAACATTCATGTCTAGTAGTATCCATGCACGCCAGCTGTTCGCTGTCTTTAAAGGTCAGGTGCTCTCTAATTCACAAACAGCAGAATGCTTAAATCTGCTATGTTAAGCTACAAGTAGTAAGTCCGTGTACTAAACATAAACATTAGCTTGGGGTGTTTTTAAGCATTGGTAGTTGCGAAAGCAGCTGGATTCCTTCTAAATATCAAAATCAGAAAAAAATATGGTAATGCTAACTCTCATATATATAACATATGTAAGCAGTATTTGCACTGTCAAAAAATATTTTATTGATATAAAGTATGGGTGAACTTAAATAGTGTGTCTATGCTGTGGTTTCTGTAGGCTTTCGGCGGGTGGGGTGGTGGGGCGTAGGGTTTTTTGCTGTGGTCCAGGGGTGTCGGTGGGGGGGGGTGTCCATTTTGCTTGGGGACCCAAAATGCCTTGAAACTGCCCTGCTGACAGCACTCAAGAGTTGGTGCATAATGCCTCCAGGGTGAGGACAAATTCACTCAGGCAGGATACATGTCTCAATGCTCACAAAGGCTGGCCACACACTTCAGGATAAAAGGTCTGATTTAATGCCCGATATGCTCCTTGCGAGGGTCGGGGGTCGTGGCCCGATTCAAGGCTTATCTCGTCCAAATAATCCTCAAGTATGTTGTGTCAATACGACTATTTCACTGCTCCAAATCAAGTCAGAGCCTCCCCGATCTCGAATCGTAAATATCAAACATGTTTGTTATGACTCTTGATCGGGCTGCCTCCAACGAAAATACCCGCAACCGCCCATGAGAGCGAGCAGACCAGGAAGCGTCATACAGGATGTCGAGTACGTGCACACCTCACACACAAACATAACAGAGCGCACACCAGGACAACAAGCTGACGTCGTCTATCGTCCTCCTTGTTTGTTTTTCTTCTGAAGTCACGTGAGATCATGCAAGACATGCAAAATCTCACGTCTGCGGAATCGCCACTATGAAATCGTTACTGCAACAGCAGGCGTGTGGTCTCGCGGTCTGCCTGCATTGTCTAGTGTGTGCGTTCAGAGGATTATAATGTTAAAAATCGGTTGAAAATGTTAGCATGTCTGTGGTCTCCCACGTTTTTAAAATCGGTTAAGATTTGAAAATCCTCAAGTGTGTAGACAGCATAATGCTCCCTACTGATCTAGCAAATATCTGCAGGGTTTCCTGTGAAAGCATCTACCTCTTACCCATGTCAGAGCAAGCTTGCGGGCTGCCATGGCCAATGGCTAAGGCTCAATTCAAGAACATCTTGTGTTTAACTACATTCTCCTCAACATATACAGCTGGGCACTAGAAGTACAGACAAAATCAGGTTTTTTTTTTCTGAATGCACTTTAAATGCTTGAAGCTGTGCCCTTCCAATAGGTTCCTTTTGGCAGATCTGCTTCAGTAAATATCCAGTGGAGGAAAATTGAGTAACTTATGAGGCCAGGAGATATGGGAGTCCTGTAAGAAGATTAACAATAATCTGTAGGTCCAAATGAGTTCTCCAATTTTTAAAATATTTTTCTCAGTATTAGGACAGCTTCCTCTGCTAGATGACCTGTGAAGGGGACTGGGAAATATTTCACATCAGCACGACCTTAGTTAGGTATAATACCCCACCCCAGAATGGCGTTCTTACCCATTTCTAAGCCCCCCTGTCTAAGAAATAGTTTGGGACTTCTCCAGAAATAGGCCCCAGAGAATGGGTGCCTACAAACATCACCCCACAACCTTTTTGTCCAAAGACCTTTCACCCCACAAATGACAAACCTGGCCATGACAGATGTAATGAGCATAACCAAAGCAGCTCATCTTGCCTTACGCAGATAGAGCCCACCTTCTAAACCAAAGACTTCCTCATACTTGCATTCAAAAGGTAGTAGGACCTCAGTGATTGATAAACCACGCTAGTTCAGATTGACAGAGGTAGGGTCAGGTTAGAGAGCACACAAGGGAAAGCAAAAACCTTTCAGAAATCCACCTAGCTTAACCAACGCCTGTCTGATTCTTATTTTCTCCCCCTAATCACATACCATTTCAGGAAGCTTCATCGTGGACAAATGACGGCTTAGTGTTTTTCCCACAGAACCATTTCACTAGTCATCTCTTTTTTTTTTAAAAGTAAACGGGGCACTTCCAGAATTTATGGAACATTAGAATATTTATTGCTCGTAAAGCATGTTTCTCACGCAGCGCAGCCTGACACTTCATTTAAAGCCGCGAATCAAAAACATGTTTTTCGCCCTTTGAAAACCACAATACCCCCCACTCTGAGAATAATCTTTTCACGGATGAGGATTATGAGAAATTGCAGAACATCTGCAACTTGGGAAATGATCATAGTTCCAGCCTTGTGCTTCTATTGATGCCTTTACAAGGGCGGCCCGATTTTAACTCCAGCAGTGTATTTCTGTCCCTTCTGCCCACCCAACCCTCCCACCACCCCAACTTTAGTCCTGTCAGCTTCAATTGCACCTCCAGTCCTCCCACTCCTCGAGCATCGCCGACTGGAACAATCTCACTTCGTCTGCCAAGAGTCCCACTGTATGTTCAGCAGTTCTCAGATAAAAATAAAAAAGATTTAAAAAAAAAATCTCTACAAAAATAAAAAAAGCAAAATTTGTTTCAGAATGAGTGAGTCAGTCAAACGCTCTCTTCTCAGTTACACACGGTCCTTCCAATCCACACCGGAGATGGTGGTACCAGCGGTTACCCAGGCTGCATTACAGTCCCGGAGCAGCCGCTTATAAATTTGATTGATTAAGTGAGACATTTTCCCTGTGACTGACTACCTTCATTTTGACAAATCCAGATGTTTGCTTACACCAGATTATACAACGAGAGCCGCTGTGAGAGGTTTTGCCAACAAATAATGGAGTCAGGTGAGATTTTAATAGTTTCATTTCAGAGGTGCATAAGTGCACAATAGTTCATGGGTGTACAATATAATTCAAACATTTCACCTGGATCTGGAAAACAAAGCAGAATAAGGGTGTATTATAATGTGCTCAGTGTTTTCAAAGGTTGAGAAACCAACAACAATCCTACAATGGGTACGACAGCAGTATCTTTGCCTTTGTTTCCAAGTGATAAATGAAGTTGTACTTGAGGAGAAAGCTAAGTTGAGCAAGTAATTCTTTTTCAACTGACAATGTTGTACATAGCATACCAGAGCAGTAACTGCAATGGAATCATAATTGTTTTAATTCTGTGAATACTTGTATTTCATTTCAAGTAGTAAAATTATGCCGTTTTGACTTCTGGATCTGAAATATCATAGATTATGCACATATTTATGCAATAAAATACAGAATACAGTACCAGCATAAGGCAGGCAAAATGAAACAGAACAGCCAAAAGAATGCACAACCCAGCCAATTCGACAGAATACATCTTGGAATGTATTCATTAACAACATTACAAGATATATGAATTTGAGCGTTATTCGTAGGAGTTATTATTAATAACTTAGAATTGGCTGAAGTAGGCCTGCGGCTCAGAACATTATCTTGTTCCAAATTTGGCATCCAAGCGTTCTGCATTACGTTGCTGGCTTCAGCACCAGAGAAGCCTTCATGTTCGCCTGTCATGAAAGCTAGTCAAGAAAATGAACATAAAACTACTGTAAAACTACTCTCAGCCATTTCCCAAATCAATGCTGAAAACAGGCAATGTAAATTTGAGCAGCTGGAAAATTTGTGTTGTTTACCACTGTCAGAATCCCTGATAAGGCCTACAGTATGAAAGATACATTTTCATCAAAGTTGGTAACAATATCGTTATTTTACATTATTGTCTGTTTTTGATCCATGAGCGAAAGAGTCTCCACCTGCAATCTGGCGCAGGTGTGGTGATAAAACTTGGAATTCACTTATTTGTAAATTCTAAGAATAAACGCAAGCTCAGTTGTGACCCATAACAATAAATACTCCTGACGGATAGCTATAGCCTGGCCATATTTTACATGCAGAATAATTAACTTTGGGGCTAATGTAATACAGTCCTCTGCCATTCATCAACAATGTATTCATAATAGCCTCTAAGTGTTGCACAGACACAGAACATGTTGGATTTGAGCAAACAATCGCAGTATTCATCACTCTGCAAAATTACGCAGTTAAACTGTTAATTTGAGCAGGAAATGGGGGCCTGACTCGCCAAGCGTGATAACCGAATAGTCTATCATACAGTAAAAGATTTTGAAAAGAATAATGTACGATACTCTCTCACATTTCAATTCTCTGGCTGAGTACAGATACTCTTTTTTGCTTTGGAAAGTTCCTAACTCCTTTAAAAATACCTGTAAATATTTTCATGGCAGCCATGATAAGTGTTGTTTGAATTCTCCAAATGTTAAGGAAAGACTTAACTAGAAGAAATAAGTTAACACTGTCCCACAATTCCTTGTGGATGCAATATTTAAAGGAAATGAACATGACGGGCGAAGGACGCAGGCTTACGTTGCCTTGTGTAAGGGCAATCGAATCCTCTCAGCACCATGGTTGTCTTTCCGGAAGTCCTTATAAATTCTCTTTTGCATCTTTCCTTAACCTAATGATGTTTCCATCAAAATTATGGAAAAGAAATTGGACGTTAGATATTAGGTTGAATTTTCGATCATGCACCCAATGTGTCATAAAGTCATTGAGTTTTTACTCACAGACTACTGTATGAGATTTTCCTTGCAGAGCACATCTATTCAAAATGTTCACATCATTGAACTTCACCATTTGCTTAAGTTAATGCTAATAAGCGAGGAAACATGCCCATTTATCTTGCACTTGAGTGGTACATACCTTATCATTAGAACCAAGTTGCAGATATTAATAGATTTTGAAGCGATTGATCCAAATCTGCCTGTTGGGTTGTGCAAATCTCGGCAAGTTAATCTGCTAAACGCAATTAAACACATGCATCTCCTCTGCGGTGGCATCGGGTCTAAGTAACGCAAGCGCTATTTGTGCCGATTAGAATGCAGGGTTTCACACATGATCGTACAAAAAGCTCAAGATGGGGCAGTATAACTTGTAATATTTTGTATTTTCCAAAGCCATTTGGTTTAAAATTGCATCTTCAAGCTGTAGCACAACTGTGATTGATATACATATACATTTTTGAGTGAGTGTTAAGGTTTCTTCTTCTCCAGAAAGAACTCTTTTCTCTCTTTTTGTACTGAACACTTCTTTATATTTATGCGGTTTTGAATAATTTTGGAGCATGCCACATTTCAAGCCTCTTGAGGCTTTGTGAGCAGCTTCCTCTTCATGTTTGTTTTCTTATATTTATGCATTTTTTTACCTCTTTGCCTGAGTAAATGAAATGAAATGAAAAAAGAAAAATAAAACCAAGAAGATAGTATTTCTCAAACCTTTAGAAATACAGAGTTCTTTAAAAATGTATTTTTTCGAAAAGAGCTTGGTCAGCAACGGCCATTTACTTGAGTTAGTCAATAGCTAATATTTGCCAGCATTAATATATTTCTAATTCAAACATTTCCATCGCAGGTTACAGTACTTCAATAAATATCTTCAACCATTTCAAGTTTCTAATGTTTGCTGGTTTCATCCATTGAGTAACGCATGATTGTCTCCTGTAAACTTGTGAGTCAAAGCTTATTTTCATGCCAACTATACACTACAGGACTTTCAAAAGAATTCCAAAAGACTACGGTCTGACACTCTCCCAAATCTAA
The DNA here is from genome assembly GCA_029692085.1 of Gymnothorax javanicus. Taxonomy (NCBI): domain Eukaryota; kingdom Metazoa; phylum Chordata; class Actinopteri; order Anguilliformes; family Muraenidae; genus Gymnothorax; species Gymnothorax javanicus. The sequence continues at coordinate 85,171,605 of CM056201.1, forward strand.
AGACAATGCGTCATAAAATCAGTTTTTTTTACTTACAGACTATCATATTTTGCAAATACTGGGGATCTTGCAGGGCGCACCTTTTGACTGTAAAGGATGTTCACGTCATTGAGGTTCACTACTTGCATGAGACAAAATTCACAGCTTGCGTGTTCGATATTATTCAATAATATTGAACAAGTTTGATTTTATTGGAACATCAAGATGGAAAAATGCTGAGTTCACTGAGTTTTATGACCACCTCACACCAAACGGTCAAGAACACGGGAGGGCGCCCAAACTCAAGCAAAACTTTAATGATTTTATTCTGACAAACGAAATTTGTCTGCGACAGTGAAGTCGCTTCAAAAGTCATTTGGTGTAACAGCACACAGCAAAACCAGGGGCAGCTCTTGTTTATTTCAATCAGCGTTCTAGATTTTGGATGGGATTCCAGCTTTCTCAGTCGACTAGTCTGGCTAACTCAGACATCCTACTTTAAGGAACATGTTGATAAAAATGCGATTTTAACAGGGAGGTTAATACAATCTTGTCTCACCAGACATTTCTCAATAACCTTGGTAATTTGTAATGCTTTTGTAATACAGCTGGTGTAATCGACCTTATCCATAAAGTACCAGTGAGGGCAAGTACTTCTTGCAGCAGAACTAAAGATCTAGTGGGTGTGGCTGGATCTGATCCAGCTCCACTCCCATTCTATTGATAAATGACATGAGTCGCGTTAGAATGAAGTTCAATAACTCCCACCTCAAGCTACTGCCGACCAATCGCATTAACTGTGGGCAGAGCTGGATCTGATCCTGCTCCGCCCCCTGGACACATAAAGAAGTGTCTCAGTGAGTGGGGAAGGCTTTCGTTCCAATCACACAGTCTCAGGCCTGATTCTACAACTCAAACCCAAGAGTCTTTGCTCATGAAGTGCCTCCTTGCAGCCTGCTCCCACACCAGCCTGTGTGGATGTACAAGCTTGCTATCCTTTTGAAGTACAGCTGGACACATCGGGCATTTAAACATAGGCCCACTCATTTGTTGAATACAAAACGAGACAACCCTACATGAGACGATGTATCAGAACCAAAGCAAACAACAACAAAAAAAGAAGAACCCTTAAATGACAGTGACATTTCCATGTCCTTGAAGACTGGAGTGACACATATCCACGCCCCGATTTATCCCCGGATGCTAATCACTGCTCTCCGAGTAGAATTCTCTGGAGGCCGAACTCGCGGCAGAGGTGACGTGGGGTGCAAGCGCCGGAGCCCAATTAAAAAGACAGCGCGTTAGCGTGGATACCGGAGGAATGTTAAGAAAAAGCAGAGGCCCTGATAACCTCCATGGTAATTATGCCCATGATTAACATTGCAGGCAGGTCACGCATTGATGTTGGTTCATGAAAAAGAGGCCTCAATTAAAACCATTAGGTTTATCTCATGCTCTATAAAGGACCTGTTCCTCACAATATAGTACATAATGGTACTTCATTGGGAGCAGTGGGACATAATAAGACTTATAGTAATTGTTCTAGAATTACAGTTCCCAACACTAGCTGCCAGAAAAATACAGAATTGATTTCTAAATACTACTATTAACTTAAAAGGTACATAACGGCCTAGCGCCAATATATCTAATTGCTAATTATTGTCCTCAAAGGTTACTTTGTTCGCTAAGTGCAGGCTTTCTTGTCACTCCAAGAGTAAATAAAATAATTGTTGGGGGAAACTGTTTTGTCATTGCACTCTTCTTTTATGGAACAATCTTCCACTTCATGTACAGGAAGCCGAAACCCTCTCTATCTTCATGTTTAATCTCAAAACCTACCTTTCTAGCCTAGCCTATAGCTATACCTGGTGTGGTGGTCTGGCGCTCATTACAGAGTCTTTGGTGGATTGGACTGTCTTTGCTGTTACCCTTCCACAACTCTTGTTGTTGTTGAGTAGCTGGCTCACTATATTCCATTCATTAGTTATGCTGCCATAGGCTAGTCAGCCAGAGGCCTTCCTTATGACACTCCGAGCGACCATTTGTTTAAATATTTCTGATCTCAACTGTGCGCGGCTTCCTGCTAACATTGCTCTCTCTCTCCACAGAACGCAGAACCCACCCCCGACTGCTTGAAAGCACCATGACCATGAGGCTACACCACTCTATCTACTGAGCTGGGGCATCATGATCAGCACGACCACAGCATCTCTCGAACACATCCTGGACTATTAATGCTCCAAGCCCAATTGACCCTGGATTCTGTCTGAACCACTGTTGTCCCCAGCCCCCTTCTCCCAGCCAAACCCAAAACCTTTGCCCTAGCCAGCATCGTTATCAGTTTAACCTTAATTAAGCTTGGATGCTTTTATGCCATATTATGCAATTAATGGTGCTAATAGGTTTGTTTTCTCCCCTTCCCTGTGAAATGTTGCCCCTGTTTCCTGTATTCCCGTCCCCATTTGCCCTCTCCATTCTCTAGTCTTCTCCTTCCCCCTCTCCCCTCATTTCTCCGGGGCTGACCTCAGGCAGTTGGGTTCTCCACTTTTTTTGGAGCCAAACTCTACCCAGGGTGTCTTCCTACCAGAGAGACTTTCCTTGCCACCGTTGCCTTTTGGCTAGCTATTTGGAGGTTTTGGCCCTATTCTGTGTAAAGCGCTTTGGCAGTGGCAGCGCCAGAACTGGAAATTGGGGAGGCACTGAACATCCCTTTAAAACAATTAGTCCGATCTTGTTTTCAATCATTTTCTAAATTAACAATACATTCACTCCACACTATTAGACGTTGCTAGTTCTCCCCGTTAAAGTAAGACGACAATCATTCATTTGGATGCGCACTTTGGTGCATTTTAATCAGCGTTATTAAAAATTTCATGCAGGCATTTCAAATATTCTTTCATTTCATTTCAACAATTTAAACGATCGTGAAGCGCAGGTTAGGTTGCCTGATCTGCCAAAAGGTTGTGTGGAAGTTGCAGAGCCGATTGTCTTTCATACAGCATAGGCCTATTTATATGTAAATTATTTTTACTGAATTTATCCCATTATTTTGTCGCTGTTAGAGTGCACGGGGAGAGAAGCCATGTCTTCAATTGCCAATGGATTATTACTATAATTTGAAAACGTGTAAATAAAGGAAAATGGTTGAGAACTAGCCAGAACTAATTGTTGTTATAAAGGGATATTCTGCGCCCCCCCAAATTTACAGTTCTGGCACTACCACAGCGCTTTGGGTCAATTCTCGATTGTGAGAAGTGCTAAACAAATAAAACTGAATTGAAAATTACATTTAATAGTTGTACCATGGGATGAAGAGATCGATAACAGTTTTTGAGGTTTCAGACGAAAAACCTCAAGTATCGCAAACATTGCGCGCATAAAATAAATGGCATATTTAATACAATTCAGAGTACAGAATTCTTACGTGACAATGGCTGTGATGGTAACACCTCATTACATGATACTGTGAAATAATTGGACACCTGCACACCAACAGCTCACGCCAAAACATCCATTAATATGGTGCAAGCATGGCCATTAATATGGAGCTCCCTTTACTGCTATAACTACTTCAGCTCTCCTGGGACTTTTCACAAGATGTTAGAACAATGCTGCAGGGATTTGCTTCCATTCCAAGTAGAAAAGCTGTGATATTGGCTCAAAGTCCTGTTGATTCCAGAAGTATTTCACAAGCTGGAGATTAGGGTTCTTTTTGAGCCAGTCAGGTTCTTCTACACAAAGGTTAGAAACATGTTAGAAGCACAGAATCACCTGGAATATCACTGTTTACTGAGATATCTTTCATTGGAATTAAGAGCACTTGCCCAAACCATGGAAATCAGCCCCAGTCTAGGGAGTTCCCTTATACTATTGCACATTTAACCGAATTCTTCATATTTACACAAACTGATGTAGCCTACACTAAACTTACTCGCACATCGTTGAAGTGACGTCTACTTACACGCATGTATTATACAGTTATGTGTCAAGGGTAAAACAAGATTTTTTGTCTGTTTTTGTTCTTAAAACCTAATTTCATCTGCACAATTTCATCGGCAGAAGAGCAAGCTCAACTGTGTATTGCTGAAGTTGACAGGAAAATATGAAAGGAAGATTTTCTCAAATGTGTGAAAATACAGCAATAAACATCCTGACTGTCCACCATAGCAACAGTAACCATGGGGTGCATGGTAGGGTTATTGTCTGTTTGAAAGACAAGAAGTCTTGTGTCACTATGCATTTGAATTCATTATTTTAGTCTTTTTGTGCTTGGAGTGATAGAGGATAATGTTTCTTCTTTTTTTTCTGTCTGATAAAGCGATATGCAGCTCTTAAATTTAACAAATATGAAAGCCCAATGAACCAGGCAGGGGGTAAATCGTCCTTGAAACGAGCACCAGTGGCAAAAAGTGAAGCGCATTGGCCATCCCTGGGGCCTGACAGAATTCATTTATCTGTCAATCATCTCGCCAGCCAAGACAACTTCAATGCCCCCCTCAAGTGTGTTATAATTGAGGTTCTGTTGCAGTAAACTATGAAACATTTGGTGCATAGCAAGACAAAAGCTTGGCAATGATTATCCTCACTGGCCGCCTATTCACCATCATTAAAATGACATTTTAGATCAACCACACAAAGAGGGACTCAAATAGGACGTCTTATGGTCTGCTGGTTTAAGTCTGTCAATTTGTGAACAAAGTGCCATGGTACACCATGTGGAATGGAGTGCTACGCTGCAAATTCTCTGAAAGAGGCTGCTTCTCTCCGTCTCTCCTTTTCTTTAACACAGACTCATACACACCTACACACACGCTCACACACACAAACATAAACATACAGGGATTGGACAAAACATCAGAAATTCCTAAGAAAAGTGACTATGGCTTTGAAGTCTCTATACCACAATTACTAAAGCATCTAAACAGGTCATTCGTATTCTGTTGAATGATATTTTGCTGGAAGTTTGCTTAAAAGAAGTATCAACAGCGGAACTTCAAAGCAAGATGAGGATACTAACAGAGTATTTGGAGGTGGACTTGCTTGTGTGCCTTGGATTATTGTCCTACCGCATAGCCCAACTACGCTTCAGCTTTAGGTTGAAAACTGATGGCAAGACATTCTGCCTCAGGATTTTCTGGTAGAGAGCAGAATTTATGGTTCCATCAATTATGGCAAGTTTTCCATACCAGCAAAACATCCTCAGGCCATCACACTACCACTTCTTTTTTTGACTGTTGGTATAATGTTCTTATTGTGGAGTGCTGTGTTAACTTTATGCCAGATGCAACGAGACCTCTGTTTTCCAAAATGTTCCACTGTTGACTTATCAGTCCACAGAATATCACCCCATTAGTCCTGAGGGTTATCAGATGTTTTTCATGGCAAATGTAAGACAAACCATTGTGTTATTTTTGGTCAGCAGTGGTTTTTGCCTTGCAACTCTTTCATTGATGCCATTTTTGCCCAGTTTCTTTCTTATTGTGGAATCATGAGCAAGGATCTTAAAGTAATAGTTCACTTTTTTTGAAGTGGGGTTGTATGAGCTACAAATTGCCACTACTTACATTAGATGCAGTAGAAAGCTCTCTGATCTCCTCCAGGTAGCCGCACCAGGGTATAGTGCTGGGTGAAAATTTAGGCAATACACTGTTGTGAATGGAAACACAGAAACAGCGTATTTTCGCGGCCTAAAAGAGGTCCTACCTGAAAATAATACACCATTTCAATTGTACGCTATATTTAAAAAAATTACAGCACTTTAGCTGCTCGGAAAAAAACACAGTTGCTCTTGAACTAACCAACTGACGTATTCCTCCGCGAGGTGCGTCGTAGTTCACTGCGCGCTGTAGCAATCAGCTGTTTGGGTCACAGTAAAGCTGCTTGCACAAATGCGTGTATTCACATCTTCGCATTGACTTTGAATGTACTCTGTGCGAAAAATTCGTTTCGCGTCCAGTGTGCAAGCAGCTTAACTGCAGTTGCGAGGTCGGACGGCCGTTTAACTTGTGCAAATATTTCGAAAATGGTCCGTGTGTGTCGCTTTCTTGGACGTGAAAGCAAAGCTGTATCCTGGTGCACTTACAGCTTCCACCGCATTCCCTGTGGAATATTGGACTTGTAGCTGTGGCTAGTTGCCTCAACACGGATATTGATGCGCCACCCCTATCCCTAAAAGAACTCCGTGTTTGCAGTATTCATTTTTCCAAAGAGGATTTCGTTAGGCTACATTCAGGGAAATCTCAACGGTGCACGCTGAAGAGCACTGCTGTACTCAAGCATCAGGTAAAAGAGTGAAACACCTGTGAAAAAGACTAATGTAACATTGCAGCACAAATTGATATCGCATAGGGTCTACGCAGCCACATACTGTGTATCTGCTGTGCTGGTTATTATAGGGATTTTTTTTTTTTTAATTTGAGACGTGATTCTATGCCATTGAAATGCTGTCTCTGCCGCAAACCACTCAAACTCTGACACAAACAGCTGATCGCTACTGCGCGCAGTGAACTACGATTCCTCCTCGCGGAGGAATACGTCAGTTGGTTAGTTCAAGGGCAACTGTGTTTTTTTCCGAGCAGCTAAAGTGCTGTAATTTTTTTAAATATAGCGTATAATTGAAATGGTGTATTATTTTCAGGTAGGACCTCTTTTAGGCCGCAAAAATACGCTGTTTCTGTGTTTCCATTCACAACAGTGTATCGCCTAAATTTCCACTCAGCACTATGCCCTGGTGCGGCTACCTGGAGGAGATCAAAGAGCTTTCTACTGCATCTAATGTAAGTAGTGGCAATTTGTACCTCATACAACCCCACTTCAAAATAAGTGAACTATTCCTTTAACTGAGGCAAGTGAAGCCTGCATTTACAGTGGGCTCAAAAATTATTTGCACCCCTGACTGGCAATGCTCGAACAATACAAAAAAATATCAACAATATAATCATAGAGAAACGGAGTATACCAACATGTCTGAAATACTTTATTATGTTTCAATGGAAACAACCAAAATCATAATCATTTAATGCAAAATTAATTTCCACAAATTCAATGTTCAATAATTATTGGCATCCTTTATTTAGTATTAATGCGACCACCTCTGGTAGGGATAGCAGCATGGAGTCTTTCCCTGTAAATTTCGACAAGATTAAGGTACAAATTTGGGGAGATTCTGGACCACTCCTGTTTGCAACTCCTTTCAAGATCCTTCACATTCTTGGGTTTGCATTTATCAACTGCCCTGTTCAACTCAGCCCACAGGATTTCAATTGGAATGAGGTCTGGCGACTGAGATGGACATTCCAGAACGTTGATTTTGTTGTCACAGAATGATTTCTGCGTGGATCTTGAGGTATGCTTTGGGTCATTGTCTTGTTGGAAAGTCCACCTACGGCCAAGTCCCAGCCTTCTGGCAGAGGCAACCAGATTGTCAGCCAAAATATCCTGATACTTGGTGGAATTCATTACGCCATCAATCTTAACCAGTGCCCCAGGACCTCTTGAATTAAAACAGCCCCAAAACATGACTGGATTACCATCATCTTTCACCGTGGGCATGAGGTGCTTTTCCTTGCATGCATCTGCTTTGACGTCAAACATGCCGATGCTGTATTAGCTGACATTTGTTTTATTTTTTTTCATGGTGTTGGATAACGAAGGGATAGTGCATGTGTGTTACTTCATTTTTATACTCTATTGAAGCAGGAAGTGATGTAATGGCTCAATACGTTTCCTTAACACTTCGATAAAACTTAAATAATGAATTTAATACCTGATTTCATTTTGGTAGCTGTTATTTACAATAACCTTCAAGGGTGCCATTAATTGTGAAACCCTGATTTGGAAGAAATTGATTTTTGATTAAATCAGTAAATGATTTTGGATTGTTCCTTTGGAACATTCAATTCGCACAGTATTTCTCACATGTTGTTATTTTGAGTATATAAATTTGTGCATTGCCACTCAGGGGTGCCAGTAATTTTTGAGCCCACTGTAGATCAGTAGTTCTCACACTCAGTTCTGAGGGACCCGTATGTACGCTCGTTTTTAATTCTAACCACAATTGCCACACGAGAATTTCGAAAAGCTGTTAATTTTTCTTAATAGGGTGCTTTTGATGCTCAGTGAGGTAATTTACCACCTTAATCCACAGAATGCAGAACATAGCTTAGCAATGCTCCAAAAATTACCAATTTAATATTGTGCTTATTATACTATAGGCAAAAAATTAAATAAAGAGGAAACAATTGAATGAGATTAATTGGCAAACTAAACAGGTAGCTAGGCTTTTGTATGTGCAATAATGAGCTATTTTTTCCTTAGAAATCAATGCAAAACAGGTGGACCTCATTATCATTTGCATTGTTATTCAATTTTTCATTATCAGCCAGATGGTTAGGATCGGTAGCCAGGTGTACATACCAATCAAGAGCTTGCTGATTCACCTCAATCATTTTTTTTTTTCAATTTTAATGTGCATTGAAATTAATTGTTTGAAGTTTAATCCAATAAGTAGTGCATGCCCATAGAAGATACATTTTCCATCACATTTATAGCCATTTCTGGCAGAATATGATTTGAGAGTTTAAGTAATCCTTCAGTCTTAGCTCCTAGTTAGGGAAATTACCAGCTTGTTTAAACCTAGGGATTGCCAATGAGGCTGGAACAAAAACCAGAATACACAGGGGTGCACCAGGAACGAGTTTGAGAACCACTATTTTAAATGTTAGTCTGAGCTCTTTTGAAACCTCCTGGATGAGTCATTGATGCATTCTTGGAGGAATTTCAGCAGGCTTATCACTCCTGGGAAGGTGCACTGCTCAAAGTTTTCTCCATGTGTAGACAAAGGCTCTCACCATGGCTCACTGGAGTCCCAGGCCTTAGAAATGGCTTTGTAGCCCTTTCCAGACTGAAAGATTTCAATGACTTTGTTTCTCATCTGTACTTGAATCTCTTTCAATCGCAGCATCATGTTCTGCTTTTTTCCTACTTCACATAGACAGACAGGCTCTGTTGAAGTCATGTTTAGATTTAACAGGGCTGGCAGTAATCATGCCTGGTTGAGTCAAGTGAATTGAAACCAGTTATCAAATAAATTTGTTTAATTGGTTGCTATAGTAACTATGGGGACTTTTACTTTCTCACACAGGAGCAGGTATATTCAGATGGTTTTTTTCCTTCAAAAAATGAAATCATCAATCAAAAACTACAACTGCATTTGTATTACTTGGGTTATCTTTTGTCTTGTATTGAAAATTAGTTTAATAATCTGAAATATTTGTGTGCGACAAACATGCAAAACTAAAGAAATTGGGAAGGGGAAAATACTTTTTCACAGCAATGTAGTTGCTAAGAAACGTAGAACTACAGCTCTAATAATCACAAAAAATTAAACCAATCCATATCTGAACCAGTTTCAACAAACACAGTACATGAGCTTCACAAAGCCGAAATTTATGGCAGTATTTCCAGTATTTCTCTTCATAAAAGCAAGAGCTTGAAGAGTATATTAAGTGCCATGCAGTTTTCTCTCTCTCTGAGGGAAAGCTGGCAGTGAAATTAGGTTAGTTACGACGAGGCCACTTGTCTGCCTCTCAAACTAATTGAAAGCATATAAATTAATAAATGAATGAAGAAAGAAATAAAAATAGAATAAGAATAGAATCTTAAGGAAGACAGGGGTTAAATCTCTCAAGACAGGTTCAGGCTTTTTCCCTTTTCATTTTAATTTCTTGAAGATTAATTACTTCAGTGAGAGTGGAGGGAGGAAGGGAGGGCAGTAGGACTGTTGAAGTTTTTATGTTGAATGGGCACGTATATTATTATGTATGTAATTACACAGTACTGATTCTGATGGTTAAACATGTCAGCTTATCATCAAGGTGTAAGTTTTATTATAATGGTGGAGAAAGCAAATGCAATATGGAATAATTTAACATGCATGATGATTTAAAATGTGCAAAGAGGCTTATTTTCTCTTCATATTTAATGTATAATTTAGAAGTTGCGATTTAATGCATGATGTAGCATATATCTAATACCATTCACAGACTATGTTTATTTACTTCAGGAAAAAAAATGCCATCCTCCTCTCTTGGAGTGTAACAGAACTAAATAATACATAGTAGTGTGCAGTGATGATTATACACTCAAGAAAATGAAGATAAATCAGAAACCAAGTACTATTCAAGTATTTATTTCATGTACTATTGGATCATAAAAATGAAAATAAGTAAACAGATAACAATATATAGTAAAAGCAAAAATAATGTCTTTTTGAGAGAAAAGGTCAATTTTTAGTGTGGCCACCTTTTGCTGTGATTACATCGTTTAATCTTTCCGGCATAGTTTTCACATTTCTTTATTTCCTCACTAAATAAACCATTCCATATGGTTTGAAGTTCATTCCAAAGAGATTCTTTTGATGTTACATAAGATTTGCAGGTCTTGACTTTGAGCAGACTGAGTTTTAACCTTCATGTCACCAGATGTTTCTTTCCAACTGAGATAATTCTTGCGCAACTTCGAAGTGTGTTTAGGGTCATTATCTTGTTGCACATAAAATCCCTGACTCATCAGTCTTTTTCCAGATGGCAATGTGTACCTCACAAGGATGCTGGGATACTTCTTTTGATCCATGATTCTGTCAATTTTTATGAGATCACCAGCTCCCTTCGAGCAGACTGAACCCCAAACCATATTATTACCACCTCCATGGTTTACTGAAGGGGTTAAATAGTCATTTTTGAAACGTTCTCCAACTCTATGGCGCACATAATTTTGGCGTTTAGGTGAGACAATTCTGAATTTTGATTAATCCGTTCAAAGGACTCGTTCCCTGTCCATTGGTGTCCAGTCCTTGAATTTCTTGGCAAACTCAAGTCTTTTTTTGATGTTGCCTGCTCTTGGCAGCAACATGTCCAATCAAATCATTTTGCCACAGATGTCTGGAGATAGTGCATCTTGATACTTTCATCTCTTCAGTTCTGGCGCTATTAAAATGATCATGGAGTTGTTATACGGTGAACTGTCGATATTTTTTTTTTTTTTTGGTCATACTTGTCATTCGCAGATAATGAACATCAGAGGCACTTAAACTCCGTTTTGCACCTCTATTGCCGCTAGTTTTCAGTGAACCGGTCTCTTTGAAATTCTTGATGGTGTTTCTTACAGTGTCATGGCAGCTTTTAACATCTTCAGCATCATGCAAGGCCACAATGCCATAACAAACAATCTCAGAAAGCGCCTTCCGTCATGCAATCGTGTTCAACACTGTGACAGTTAATGCACCTTATATACTGGAACAACTGACCAGAGGTAATTTTGCCAAAAAATGTTGCCTCAAACAGTTTAAACTAATTTTTTAGCATCAATAATCATGGAATGAGCATTAAAACATGCACTCAGGTCATGTAAGAGTCAAAAAAAAAAAAAAAAAAAAATTGCGACACGTTTCAACTGTTATAAAAATGGACGTTTTCAGTGTTTTTGCTTATTACTCATATTTTTTCCTCAATATACTTGTGGGAATGATCTCATTGCCTACAATAGAATTTTTCAATACATTTTGACCAATAAAAATATAGAGAAGAAATATATTAGGAACCCTTTTAGAGGAAAGAGGTGGTGCATATCATCACTGGCCACTGCTGTAAATGCAGGTTTTTAAATTGCACAGGATTCAATTATTTAAATACGATTTGCATGTAAAATTTGAACAAGAACTCCATTCTCCACACACCAAATAGTTTATGTATAAATATGGATGACAAGCATTCTTCATGTCATGATCATACTTACCGCAGCCTCTTATGCTGCATGTGCTAGTATTACCTCAGAAGTAACTGTAAAGTATTCATGACTAAATGAACAATTTTAAATCAAAGAAAAACCAGATAGTCTGAAGTCAGTGTTTACAGCTGTTAGCCTTCTATTTAATATGGACTGCAGGACATGCTTAGTTGCCATGGACACAAGCCTTCCAAAACAAAATTCAAACCTTTAGTTTTCAGCTGCTTCGGGACTAAAAAGAACATAATAGATGTCTTGCCTGTAAATAGCAGTTTTCTAGCACACATACCTCCTAAGGTGTATTTATATATGGTCATGTGTTATTTTTTATTGGAAAAACATATGGTCAGAATTTAGTAAAAGAAAATTCTTACACACAAAGAATAAAAAGGAAAAGTGAGACAATTGGAATGAAACACAGAGAGAGAGAGAGAGAGAGAGAGAGAGAGACTACAAACCAATTTTAATCTGAAAGCTTTTTCTCTACCTGAGCAGTGGTATTTGAGTACTATAAAAAATAAAGGAAACTGCTGCTGACCAGTCAAAAGTGCCCACATTCTTTGCGCAGTCTTAAATACAAGCATTTTTAGCTGCCCGGTTTTACTCACACAAGGATGAGTGTTGCCTTCAAAGCTCAATTCATTTCACTCAGCAATTATCCTGCTGAGCTGTTCATTTGTTACATTAAAGCTGCACAGTCATTGCATCGTAGATTCATAATTCACTCACAGCTGGAGTGGAAATTTTGCCTCCACCCTATTGGCTGAAATAACATGACAGTCCTTCCCACCAGGATCATATCTCAGTTTTTGAGACTGCATTTTACACAACTTTCACTGACTGTATTTCCACATAGTCAAATCCATTGTCTCTGTCATGGTTTTGGAGGTTTGCGTTTGTTTGGGAGCTTTCTTTGTTACTCTCGTCCGGGACAATATCGTTTTGCCCACATCGGATTCTTTGGCCAGCTGGCATTAATTGTGGGCAGCGCCCGGACTCTATTTAAGCTCAAGTTCCGCCTCGCCACCTTTGCTGGAGTGGCAGTTTTACAATTGCTCTATAGCCCGTAAGTTCTCTAGCTAGAAAGTTTGTTAGGATTTAGTTGCAAAGAGGAAAGTGTTTGTTAGTAAGGGAAAATATCTCTCTCTTTTCCTCTCTCTTCCTCTGTCTGTGCACCGTCTGGGTGCTTAATCTTTTGATCTTGGCTTCCGAGATTTTTTCTTTATTTCATTCGGTCTAGCTTGCGTTGCTTCCTTTTTTTTACTCGGACGAGATTTATGCGCGAGCCCCTCTCTCTTGTTTTGTCTGTGTTCGTCATTTCGCTGTGCTTCCTTTCGTTCCGGCCACTGCATTTGGCGTCTCGAAACACCAGCCATCACAGTACACTCTAGCCAACATGGAGACTTCAGCTGTGGCCGCGATTGAAAAGGTTGTTACCAGGTTGTTACCAGCGAAGGGCTTTCCAGCCTTGGCAATCAACAGGCTGGTTTGGCTGAGAGACTCCACCTTCAGGAGAATTCTTTGCAGAAACAAGAGAGCATTCTGTTAAGTTTGACCGAGAGTATTAAATTCCTGTCTACACAAGTTTCACGAAATGTTGCACAAGCGAGAACCCAAGTTGCAATTGCCCCAAAGATATAGCGGCAAGGCCGGAAAATGTAAAGATTTCATCGCCCAATGTGAGATATTTTTTAAGGCTCAGCCTTCACGGTTTACTAATGAGGATTCTCGGGTTGCATTTATTTTATCCCTGTTGACTGACACAGCACTCACTTGGGTCGGCCCACTTATCAGATCTAATTCACCGGTCGTGAATTCTGTGGAGGCTCTTGTTAAGGAAATGTTGTCAGTATTTGATCAGGATGTTTGTGGTCAGGACGCGGCTACCCGTTTGATGCATCTGAAACAGGGCTATGAAAGCATCACAGAGTTTTCAATTTTATTTCGCTCCCTGGCAACAGAGACAAGCTGGCCGGAAGCTCCTCTTACGACTGTGTTTAGTCATGCCCTCACTGAGGAGGTAAAAGACGCATTGGCTACATTGGAGCCCTGTTCGACTTTTGATTCTTTGGTTCGCACTGCGGTGCGAATTGACAATCGCATCCGCGAACGCAACAGGGTGAAATTAAACGGATTGCCACTTGCTGGCGGCGGGGCCAAGGCTTCTAGTGGCAAGTGTGCGGTTCCTATTCCACCCACTGAAAATTCCACTCCGGTTGAGGCTATGCAGGTTGATGGCTCGTTTGAAAGGCAGACTCATAAACCTGCTCGCAGAAGAATAATCTGCTTTAATTGTAATAAACCGGGTCACACCCGTCCATGTTGCCCGAAGCTTCAGGGAAAACGGGAAATCCCTCTAGCAGTATGGGGGGCACTAGAGGGGCAGACCTAATTACCATTCCGAACACTAATCCCTGTTGAACTGACTGTGGGGACCAAGAGAGTTATTATTAAAGCGTTCGTCGATTCGGGCGCCATGAATTGTTTTATGGATGTTGATTGGGCTAGGAGGCACTCCGTTCCTACCTGTCCTCTTTCACAGCCACGTTCTGTTAGAACTTTGGACATTCGCCCGCTGGGAACAGGATTTATAACCAAGGTTTCTGAACCGCTAAATATGTTTATTTCTTTTGTGGGTCATTCTGAGGAGGTTCGGTTTTTTATTATCAGTTCCCCTGCTTTTCCCATTGTTTTGGGGCATTCTTGGCTATGGGAGCATAGGCCTTGCAACTCTTAGGGGGAACAGAAAAATTCTATCGTCTACTGGGGTACCAATTGTAGGTCCCATTGTAGGGCGAATGTGACTTGTTTTCCCGGACATCAAGCTATGGGGCAGACAGATGCCTGGAGCGAGTGTCAGGAGGTTGTCTCACCTTACCCTCCTAAACTAGAAAAAGGGGCAGAGGAGGGGTTGGAATGGGATCCTCAATTTGATTGGCGACAGCCAGAGGACGATTATCTTTTAGAGGATTTTTTCGATTCTGAATCAGTCACCGAGACATCAGGTTCTGAACAGGGTGAGGATTTGGGGGCCACCCTGAACTTTGGTTTGCCGTCTTATGTTCCTAAGGATTATGCTGACCTCGCTGAGGTTTTTAGCAAGCAAAGGGCCTCGACCTTACCTCTCCTCCCCGCGCGTATGATTGCAAGATTAATCTCCACCCTGGTACCACTACCCCTAGGGGTTCATTATACTCGCTGTCAGGGCCTGAGCGTAAAGCTATGCGAGAGTATATCCAGGAGGCTCTAGCTAATGGCTTCATATGGCCGTCTACCTCTCCTGTAGGTGCGGGTTTTTTTTTCGTGGGCAAAAAAGCTGGCGGTTTGAGACCCTGTATTGATTACAGGGGTCTCAATAATATCACCGTCAAGAATCGATATCCCCTTCCATTGATGAACTCTGCCTTTGAGCATCTGCAGGAGGCGTCATTTTAAAACTAAGTTAGACCTCCGCAATGCATATAATCTGGTCCAAATCTGGGAAGGGGACGAGTGGAAAACGGCATTTAATACGCATGATGGGTACTACGAATATTTGGTCATGCCGTTTGGATTGGTTAACGCCCCCTCCGTATTCCAGGCGCTCGTCAATGACGATATTCAGATTTTTTCTTCAACTCTCTTGGAGCATAAACAACATGTCAGACAAGTGCTTGAGACTCTCCTTAAAGCCAAGCTGTTTGTCAAGGTGGAAAAATGCACCTTTCACACCCAAACCGTCTCGTTTCTTGGCTTCATTGTTTCCAAGGGGTCGGTCAGTATGGACCCGGACAAGGTGGCTGCGGCCAGGAACTGGCCTCCCCCTCAAAGTGTTAAGGAGGTCCAATGCTTCTTGGGCTTTGCTAATTTTTACAGGAGGTTTATCCGTAATTTTAGCGCGGTTGCTGCCCCCATTATTGCGCTCACCAGAAAAAATTCCTCCTCAGCGTTTTTTTGGTCTCCAGCAGCTGAGGCTGCCTTTCAGGAACTAAAAAAATGTTTCAGCTCAGAGCCCATTCTGGTTTTGCCCGATCCCTCCCTCCCATTTGTAGTGGAGGTGGATGCTTCGGAGGTTGGGGTGGGTGTTATTTTGTCCCAGCACCCACTTTGGGACAATAAGCTACACCCATGCGCATACTTCTCCTGGTCTTTGTTCGCCGTGGAACAGAATTACAGCATTGGTGACCGGGAGTTATTGGCGGTCAAGTTGGCACTTGAAGGGTGGCGCCACTGGTTGGAGGGAGCTGAACACCCTTTTGTGGTATGGACAGACCATAAAAATCTCCAGTATATTCAGCACACCAAGCGACGTAATTCCTGGCAGGGGCAGTAGTCATTCTTCTTTAACCGCTTTAATTTTACGCTAACCTACCGCCCTGGCTCTAAAAACATTAAGCCTGACGCCTTGTCGTGGATTTACGACCGCTCTGATCGTGATCCCACCCCGGAGCCAACTATTCCGACTGCTCAGATTGTGGCGCCCATTCAATGGGAGATTGAGGCGGTGGTTCAGGAGGCTTTGAAGATCGATCCCGGTCCTGGGGGGGAGCCTCCTGGCTGTTTGTTTGTCCTGTCTAGGGTTAGGTCACAGGTCCTCCAGTGGGTACACTCTTCCCGCTTGGCAGGGCACCCGGGAACCCATCGGACCAAGCAGTTCCTGGCCCGACGTTTTTGGTGGCCCGGTATGATGAGGGACATTCGGGAATTTGTTGCTGCCTGTGGCATCTGCTCCAGAAATAAAACTTCCCATCTCCCTCCCTCTGGTCTGCTGCGACCATTGCCCATCCCCAGGCGTCCTTGGACGCATATTGCATTGGATTTTATTATGGGACTGCCTGTGTCTGAAGGCAACACAGTCATTTTGGTCGTGGTGGATTGTTTTTCCAAGGCCGCTCATTTTGTCGCGCTACCCAAGCTGCCTTTAGCGCGGGAGACGGATCTTCTTGTGGTTAACCATGTGTTCCGGCTGCATGGGCTTCCGCAAGATGTTGTCTCTGACCGGGGTCTTCAGTTTACGGTCAGATTCTGGCGGGCGTTTTGTAGGCAGTTGGGGGCCACTGTGAGTCTCTCCTCTAGGTTCCACCCAGAGACCAACGGGCAGACTGAGCGTACTAATCAGTCATTGGAAAACACTCTTCGTTGTTTGCGGCAGATAATCCATCTTCATGGAGTCGATTTTTAGCATGGGCCGAGTATTCCCATAACTCACTGAGTAATTCCTCCACGGGCTTTTCCCCGTTTGAAGCTCAGGTGGGTTACCAACCCCGACTGTTTCCTGAGACTGAGAATGATTTCGAGGTTCCCTCGGTCCACCATTTCATTCGTCGCTGTCGGTCAGTTTGGACCAGGGTCCATTCATCTCTGTTGCGCTCGGGGGTCAAACAGAAATCCGCCGCCGATAGAAGGCGTCATTTGGCCCGATCTTATCGGGTGGGTCAGAGAGTTTGGCTATCAACCCGGAACCTCCCCTTGAATCACGAAAACTGGCTCCATGCTATATTAGCCCATTCAAGATTGTGCGGAAGATCGATCTGGTCATGGTCCAGTTAAAGCTCCCTAGATCTTTGCGCATCCATCCGTCATTCCATGTCTCTCGGATTAAGCCGGTTAGCACTAGCATCCTGGCACCTGCCAACACACGCCCTCCGCCACCGTGAATGGTTGAGAAGGGGCCGGTTTACACCGTACGCCGCATTCTGGCCAAGAGGCGTGTTGGTCGTGGGGCCCAGTTTCTCGTGGACTGGGAGGGATATGGCCCTGAGGAGCGCTGCTGGGTCCCTTCCTGAGATATTCTGGATCCCACGCTCATTTCCGAGTTCCGTGCATGGGGTTCCCTGGGGACTTTTAGAGCTGTCCCTTGGGGGGTCCTGTCATCGTTTTGGAGGTTGCCGTTTGTTTGGGAGCTTTCTTTGTTACTCTCGTCCGGGACGATATCGTTTTGCCCACATCGGATTCTTTGGCCAGCTGGCATTAATTGTGGGCAGCGCCCGGACTCTATTTAAGCCCAAGTTCCGCCTCGCCACCTTTGCTAGAGTGTCAGTGTTACAATTGCATTATAGACCGTAAGTTCTCAAACAAGAAAGTTGGTTAGGATTTAGTTGCAAAGAGGAAAGTGTTAGTAAGGGAAATTATCTCTCTTTTCCTCTCTCTTCCTCTGTCTGTGCACCGTCTGGGTGCTTAATCTTTTGATCTCGGCTTCCGAGATTCCGGCCACCAGCCATCACAGTCTCGTCTACTTACTTGTCAGAACTGTCCACACCTGGGACAGAAATGTCCACACCCAGGACAGTTTAAGTATATCGCCGAGCACCCTCAGCATTCTGAGCATTCATTATCAAAAAATGATAGCCTCATTAAGTTATGTGAACTTATTTTTCCCTTCAGCTCCACTTGTCCAGTTTTAGATTTTGAGTGCAAGTTTATATGTTTTCAAAAGTTAATCCTAAAGTTATCTATATCTTGACTAATTGTGAGTTGAAACAATACATATCATTGTTGATTCATATTTAGTTAACACACATTTTTAACCCCTTTGCGCAGAATACAAATAACGCAAATTTTTCCTGTTGTGCATGAGCCTATTTAAGGCTTTATAACTCAGTAATTTGTGTCACTGAGACTCCAGTGAAGCAAGACATTTGGAAATTCAATTTTAGAATTATTTAGCAATTAAATTTCGGAATTTACGGACGCCGGCGTCTAAATCTGCGCAAAGGGGTTAAGGTAGCCAGTGAACTTTTCTTTCTAAGTTTAACTATCTTGAAATTCATTACAGTGGACAGGTATCTCATGTAAGTTCAGACTTTCCAATTGAATTGCATATCTTTGGATGGTGGGAGGAATCCATCATACCCAGAGGAAATCCACACAACATATACACACAGATAAGCCCCACTGGACACTGAGGATTCTTGCTGTGCGGCAGAAAAAAATATTAATTCCCTGTTTCACTGTGCCATCCTCACATATTTCCAAAACTGCCATTCCTTGAATTTTAAAATCAAATATTTTTTCTGAGAGCTTCAGATGGATGTACTGTAAAACCACAATTTCACTTGAAATGCTTCAGATCATTTTTATACCCCAAGCATGGGGTAGTTTCTGATTGAGCGGTCAAAAAATTGTTTTGTTATAAGAAATTGTAAAGAAACAAACATTGTTTTTCATTTTCTTCCTTGGTACATCTGAAAATGGCCAGGGCTGCTGCTGTGGCATTTGTTTTTGTGATTACTCTGATTTTTGATTGCACGCAATCAAAAAAAAAAAAAAAAAAAAAAAAAAACGAGAGCAGGCATAGTGTATTCTGGGATATGAAAAATGGCACACAAACATCCCGCAATATGGCCTCATGACAGCACAGTGAAATTACAATGATGCACGCATTGGGAAACACCATGAAAAGGCCATACGTAATGGCATGTTCCATTTAAACTGATGGCACTCCTGGACCAAATTCATCACAATGTAATAAATGTGAGGTTATAGATAATCAATGTTTCTTGGGAATGTCAGCTCTTTTCATTATAGCAGGAATCCCCATTACCTGAGATCATATGCAGAACATATCATTGGATAAATCATATCGTCTTACATTATGCATCCGCCTTACAGATGACCTTGTTCAGGGGGCCTCAGATATTCCGCAGTTTCCTCATAACTTAGTGCTCGGCATTGGCCACAGTGGCAGCCATATTATGTAATCATAATTATGCTGGATTATGATTATGCAAAATAAGGAGATTTTTCAGCTTTCTGACAGGCTCTCGAGTAAGATGAGGGAGGGATTATATTCATAGCATTTATAGTAATTAAGTGGTATTCTATGTGCTCAAGATATCTTTCGATGGACTTTGATTTATTGAGAGTGTGACTCGTCAAATCCTGCAAGGTCTTATTGGAGACAGCTGGTAATAAGGCAAATAAATTAACTTTTTTCTGCCTTGCTGAAACTTGCTACAGTGCTGCAGATAGTTTGGCACAAATTAAGATCAGGATGAAATGAGCATTGCAGAAGAAACTGCTGTTGACTCACGAGTTTAATTCATCAAGCAGACTTCAAGTGACAATTCCTGCTTGAGCTAAAATTAGCCAATTACCTTATTGAACTTTTATTAAAACATAAATCTGTTTGACATTTGCATGTTTGGCATTGAAATGAACGTCAAACATGCTGGACACAACATTTCAACCAAGCCATTAGCCACAGAAAGTTACCAAATGAAAATTTCAGGAATAAATGTCAAAAGCCAGTTTTGGCTGGTACATGCAGGAATTATATATAGTGAGCCAGTTTGAGCACTTGCCTGTTTTACCATCTTAACGAGCTGTGAGTAGCTACAGCCCAGCAGAATATTTCATTAAGCAGGGTTAGCTGGATAACAGTGCAGGCCAGTTTTTTGCGAACCCCGAGTTTCACTTTATTCTTATCCAGCAAACTAGAAAATCCTGCTTAGTGAAACAAGGCCACATACATGCAGCTATGGTCTATGCATCAGATTTACCTGTGAATCCATTGCTTACCCCACCACTCCATTATATCACAAATATTTTAGCAGTAAGGCTCCCTCAACAATATAGAAACAGCAACATTTAGTGATACATTTCAGCTCCACCTATATTCAAACCAGTTACACCCTTGCTAGTCACCCATACACGATTAGGGAGTTTGATCCTACACTGTGTCACTATCTAGGGTTTTTAAATCACAAAGCAGGATAACCAAGTTAGTTGCTTAACTACTCTGAGCTAAATCTAGAGCATGGACTGAGGTGAAAATAACTGCTGTGGGTTTCAACAATTTGATATTGCAACTCTGCTGTGATGATGACATAAAAGCATGATGGCTTTACTTCACATGTCAGCATGTCACTTCCTTCAATCAAGGAAGTCAGCTTGCAGTTCGAACCAATGAAATCCCTGAAGGTGAGCAATGTAAGAATGACAATGATTATATAATTCAATAAAGTTTCATTTTCAAGGCAAAAACTTTTCTTGATAACATGCATCTCTGTAAGTCTCAGCTCATCTGCATCATAAGCTTCCTAACAACAGGTAGCTAACTTTACGCAACTGAAATGCTTGATATTTGTAAAAGCAGCATCAGAACGGCTTTTCATTGGTGGACTATAATGTTTTTTGCGGACAGACATCCTGGAACAATACTTACACGGCAGAATTCGATTGTAGCAGGTTTCATTCACTACAGTTATCCTACTAACTCACAGTTGTGAAACTGGAGGCTGTCTGCATTTGTTGTTTCCAGCCTCCAGCTGGCAAGGATGAAGCAATAGAGTACAATGCAAACGGGAGAAAAGCTGCTTCGTGTATTTTCTGAATAAGAAGGAGCGTATCCTCCATAGGTGTTGGTCAGCTACACAGACCCGGGTGAACAACCAAGCAACCAAGTCAAAGTGACAGTTATCAGGTATATCAGATTAACATTCATGTTCTTACATTACACCACAGCATAACTGTAATCTGGTTATGATTATTGCACATGCTGCCTGAATGTTCTCTCATAAAACACAGAATCAGATCACTCAAGTGGATGGGCCATTAGAGACACTCACTAAAGGAGCAAACAGGGCTTTAAAGCATAATCAATGCCTTTATCACTAAAGGCTATTTAAATGTGATTCTCATCTTAACTTGTCATACAGTGAGACTACCTCACCCAGCGTCAATATATGGGGAAAAAAGGAGGCTTCTGTCCTCCTTAATACGAACCCGTCCCCTTAACCAAAACTCTATCTGTAAACGTGAAATAAGGACACCAAAAGCCTACTTCCTCTTCGAATACCGATGCTTGGTGAGGTAGCGTCACTATATGACGAGACGGAAGGAGAACATTTTTCTTTTTTTTTCTTCCCTAGTACCATATTTAGCACCACGTTCGCTAAACGGCAGTCACACATCAACCATTGGACACACAGGGTGCTTTCATTATGTCAATAACACAGCTGACCTCCTTGCTTCAAAAAATTTTGTGTCAGAAGCTGAAATTTAGGGTCCATTTAGTTGTATTCTCTTTTAATCCTGTAACAGGAATAATTTTGCCTGCTCAGAAATAACAATAACTAAGATATAGAAGATCTATTAACATGATTTCTCCACTTTGAAAAACTAATTTATTTTAGTCTGTAAATGATGTATATGACTTTGCTGATTGCAAAGAATTTTATGTTTGGTTTAGATATGCATCTCATAGCCACGACTGTATTAGACTCTGGCTTATGCAGCAGCAAACAATACAACCCCTTACTACCAAAGAGTAATCACTCCATGAAAAAAAATCACTTTATCATTGCATTTATTGCCTTGTATTGTTTGTTTGTAATAGCAATCTTCTACTTGTTTACTTGCCAGTCCTTTTATCATGATGCTAAATGTCTGCCGTCTAGTCTACGTGTTCGTTGTTCATGACTAAGCTGATTGAAGCTCTATATCAGAGATGGGGAACCTCATACAGAGAGGGCCAGTGGGGGTGCAAGCTTTTTTTTCCAACCAATCAGTTATACACCTTATTCCACCAATCAATTATTAGAGTATCTGCTGAAGACGTTGATTAATATAATCAACTCTTATGAAAATATCCTATAGTTATTTCTTAGTAATACTATAGCATTTATGGCAAAACTATAGTATTACTATAGTTTCCATAGTATAACTAGAGTAGTACTATAGCCATTACATCATAATAATAGTATTACCGCAGTCCACAGTACCATGATATTACTATATTACTATAGTCCAAACAACTGTATTGCTGTAGTTTGAATAACTATAGTATCACCATAGCAATATTACACTATGGTGGCGAAAATACCATCCATTTACTATAGAATAACTATGGATTGGAACTCTAGTCATTTTCATGAGGGAGGTGTGCCCTTACCTGGTTGAGATGAAAACCTGAACCCACACTGGCCCTTGCTGGATGAGGTTCCCCACCTCTGCTCTATATTATTTGCTCTTTGTCTGATCTGTTGCAGAGCTGTTTCAATAACCTTGTTCTATGTAATTTCAGATGAAAGTGTCCAACAGATAAATGTAATGCAATGCAATGTAAAACTAACGATCATGAAGGGAGACAGAATTGCCAATTGAGTATTACAACAGTCCCTACGATAACCCCCCCCCCCAAAATGCCCCATATCGACTCCTTTGGTAGCTGAGTTAATTTGGCTCATCACTGCCAGTTAAATTGGCTGGCAAGGGACTCACAGTTTTATTCTGAGTTCAGCACCATTAAAATGTATGTGAAAAAATTATTCTTTTTAACTATGCAATTCTTAGGCCTAAGTGAGACAAAGGACCCTTTTTCCAATGGTGAACCATTTGCTAGAAAGGCCAGAAAATGACTGTGATAAAACTGTTCAATGCACAACATACCCACAGAGACTGGGGCATACCTAAGTATTGCTCTCAAAGGACCATATCATCACATTAAATAATCTATTAATGTAGCCTCTGTGTGTAATACATTTAATGCCAATTGACCTGATAAAATCAGAGTGGAATGACTGCACCACATTTCAGGGTGAGTGAGTCAAAAATCAGTGAATGTGTACCGTGAAATAGAATCCCTAGGACACTGGTGAACATACTTAATTAGTTCCAGCTTCTCTCACACACAAGCACACCTCATCACTTTAATGACCATTCCCCTGAGACAATAACACCATATTGTCGAGTTCAGTAAAATTTAGGTGTAATTGTCAATAAATTTAAAATTCATTAGTTTCCATTACAGTGAAATTAGATAACCAGTTAGAACACTTTCATGCTCAGTATATGCTGCGCTACAAAGCTGTCGTGTTAACATGGATGAAGGGCATTTGTTCTCTTAGAAAGCCATTTTTGATTATGAACAGAGCTTGAGAGCGCATACTGACAAAAACCCATAAAATCACTCATGCCATGTGTGTTCAGACTGAAAATAAATAAGATAAGCTGAGTAAAGTTGCCAAAGAATGCCCAAGACACAATTAAATGGATGTACTCTAGCTCCTACAAGTGAGCATTTTTTGAAGAACACACAAGCATATTGAGAATTAGAGATGACATATCACTGCATTTAAAAGACTATAATTACTGTATTTAGAATTACTGCCATACGAACTGTGCCTAATCTGTTTATGGACCTGAGCAGGCACTGTGTTATTCCTTAGATGCATGGAATTCATGCAGAGCTCCACAATCTGTGAGGTTCTCCATTTTGGGGGAACTTTAAAACTACCCGCTACAACATCTGGATTATTACATGAGTATACTATTGTACTGATTATGATCAAACAAAAACCACAGCAACAATTATAATAGTATTAATAATGATTATGCATTTACTAGGAGTGATAATTCATCCATTATCTAAACTGTTTCTTCCTCTCTAGAGTCGTGGTGGAGCTGGAGCTAATCCCAGTAGACAAAGGGCGAAAGGCGGGAACATGCCCTGCTCAGCTTGCAAATCCACTGCAGAGCGCACACACCATTCACTCACACACTCATACCAATGGGAATATCGTCGGTGATTTCACGAACTGACGTATCTCCGTCTTTACAAATTGTCAGAAATTGAATTTGAAAATTTTGCAGGATGTCCAATCCTCTCCTAGATACCCTATCCATGCAAACTTCATGGTTATTTGCATCAACGTTGCTAAAGTTATGTAGATAGTAGTGTCACAAGTAACAGTATCTGGTTCTTTGAGCTAATTAGCTGGTAAAGCTAATTAGAACGTCATACCCCACTTCGTGGAATAGTGGACAGGTAGTGGTCATGAGATACCCCGGTGATACGCCAGTTCGTGAAATAGAAAAATGCAAAGAACTGTCAACACCAAGACATACGTCAATAGATTTTTTTTTTTGTGTGTAATAAGAGGATCTAAAGGCTTCTACTTTTGATAGTTGAGTAACTTATGACTAATAAGTGAGAAAAGTATATTGTACCCATACAATATTACTTAATTGACAAAATCAGGTTATGAAAACCATGTAACCCTCAATGATAGTTCAGAAAGTGTACTACAGTGCCTGACAAAAGTCTTGTCACTTATCCAAGTTGTAGGAACAATAAATAATAACCTGACTTGTAGTTGATCAACTGGAATCAAAAATGGCTTATATGAAAGTCAAAGCCCTCTAGATTATGCGAAATATACCAAAATAGAGTTTTGTGTCATTCATTGAGTTTTATAATTTAATTTGTACAGAACGGTCAGATTTTGCTTGGACAAAAGTCTTGTCGCATTGAAAAAAAATGTGGAAATTATACATACACTTTATTTTGAATACACAAATATGCCACTATAATATCAGAACATAAAGTCATGGTGCCTTGGAAAAAAGAATTAATATTATGATGACTCCCATGAGCTTGGAGGACTGCATCCATACGTCTTGGCAATGACTGAAATAACTTGATGATGAAATCATCTGGAATGGCAAAGAAAGCAGTCTTGCAGGACTCCCAGAGTTCATCAAGATTCTATGGTTTCATCTTCCAAGCCTCCTCCTTCATCTTACCCCTGAAATGCTCAATAATTGTTCATGTCAGGTGACTGGGTTGGCCAATCCTGGAGTACCTTCACCTTCTTCGCTTTCAGGAACTGTGACATGGAGGCAGAAGTATGAGAAGGAGCAGCAGTATAAGTAGGGCAGCAAGAACTTCTTGACATTTCAGGCTGTTGATGTTGCCATCCACTCTGCAGATCTTTCTCACACCCCCATACTGGATGTAACAACAAACCATGATTTTTCCTCCACCAAACATGATTGTTTTCTGGGAGAATCTTGGGTCCATGAGGGTTCCAACAGGTCTTGTACGGCGACTGGGATACAGTTCAATGGACGATTCACCAGAAAAATAAACTTTCAGCCACTTTTCCAGTATCAATCCTTTCTGCGAGCTGTGGGCCTTGGCAAATGCAATGCAGGTTTTATGTTTTCTGTTTAATGCAGGCTTCTGTGTACTAATTCGGCTATGAAAACCACTTTGAGAGAGAATTTGAAAAACTCTTCTTGTAGATACCGGGATTTTTGGTGACATTTCCTCATGTAGCTTCGCTGTAGTTGAAGAAGGGCTGGCCTTGTACAGTTGAAGCAACAAACGGTCCTTTCAAACAGTTGTCATACCGGGGTCTGTCTGCCCTGCGCTTGCCATGAATGTCACCAGTTTCTTCAAATCTTTTTCTCATCCCCTCCACTTGACATTTGGATACATTAAAGATGTCTGCCACCTCAGCAGCAGACTCAGTCGTCAGGCTCTTGATGATCAGCACTTTGGTCTGTGGTTGAATCTTTGGTATGCTGTCAGAGGTCTAGTCGCACCTCATATGAAAGTCTGGTGTGCTGGGGTTATTTCGTTACACATCTGGGAATGTGTTAATTACAGTATTTGTCATAGGTTAAACTCTAATCTGCGATTTGTTGCATCATTTGAAGAAACGACAAGACTTTTGTCCCAGCAAGAACAGATGTTATGGGCTTAGCCAAGCTGTGAACATCAGAACACTTTTTGACGGTTTCATTTTGCACCAAATTATTAATGTGAAAGCCCTTGACATTAAAATGGACCATTTATTGTAACAATTGATTGGTTAGAAATAAAGTTATATGCTATTTTTAGTTACTATGTCCTTATGCGACAAGACTTTTGTCAGGCACTGTATAAATATTATCAACCTTAGATCAGGTTGGTTTTGTTGGTAAAACACTCCCATGGCTATTCATTTACCCTTTTTGCTTCAAACAACCAAAACCTTTCCCAGAAATCAAGTACTTTGTTAAACGATCTGAAATTTCCGAATGCGTGGCAAGAGGGGTGTTCTGAAGCCCCCAAGGAAATTGGTTCACTTTCTGAAGTATTCTTTATCATATTTGGGCAAATGAGAGCTAATCACACTTTCGAAATCCAACTACGAATATCATTACATGTTTATGAATCAAACAACTAGTCATGGCAGTCTTATCCAATGTAATGTTTCCAATGAGGCAGTCCACGATAGAATGACATGTGGTGAGGGTTCTTCATCAAAGCACTTGGACCATTGCAGAAACTCTGGATATAGTTGTACTTCCCTTCAGACAAATATGCAACAATAATTGACATTAAATACGGACAGTTTCTGGCAGCCTCGTGCCTCATTTGGTCCTTACAACTTTCGACACTGGACGGTCCCATTTTATACATGAACTTTTGCAGGGGAATAAGGATAAAGTCATGACACGAAACACTAATGAGAAAGAGATCCCATGGTATAATGGGATGACTGATCATGAGGTAGCCTACATGTAGATCAAATGGACTTTTTAAAATAAAACATGTTCTTACCTGTTTTTCTTTTAAATCGGATTGGGAGTTCATCTTTATTTCTAATAAATTCAACACACTGTGAACTTTGTCAATTGTCTAGACTCGTGGTTTTGTTAAATCTTTGGGCGAGGCGTTGATACATGTACAACAGGAATGTAGATTCTGACGGCAGACTCAAGTCATAAAACCTATATGTAGCAGAATAAAGTTCACCCAGTCACTGGGTCAGTGAGGTACCTGGCTAGCATATTGCAGCTGTGCATTAGATATCAATGACAGGTTGAACTCATTTAACTGGGGTAAAATTGAGATACGTCACTTCGTGAAATCAAGGAATTTGTATTGACGACATACGTCCAATTCTGTTGCTTAATAAAATGGGAACGAGGTTAGATATGGAATTGAAACCTAGACCAATCAAAAGACCTCGCCCCAAGCACCAACGAGATGCCCATAACTCAAAACCCTAAAAAATGAGATACATCATTTCGTGAAATCACCGACGACAGAGTCTCCAATTGGCCTGACATCCGTGTCTTTGGACTGTGGAAAGAATCCAGAACACCTAGAAAAAACCCGAACACAGGGAGAACATGCAAATTCCACACAGAAAGGCCCCAGGCTAGATTCAAACCCACAGCCTTTTTGAACATGCAAACTCTGCCAGAAACTCCCGGCCCATGACCTTCTTGCTGTGAGGCAACAGTACTACCCAATTATTACCTATTAGTTCCCTTTTTTCTTGAGCTAGTCAGCAGTAAAAGTGATGGCACTGCATTAAGCCAGTTTCCAAAAAAAAAAAATGCAATGGCACCACTTCAAACAATATATGTTATACCGTTAACCAGTACAGTCGACCTGTGAATGCTTTTACGAATAAGGCCCACAGAGAGTTCTATAAATGTAAACAACAGTTGTGTATTCACACTGTAAGTAGGTTATGCATCACCTGCTGGAGGTGGTAGTTTGCTACTTCCTCTTGGATACAAGCTATAATAAATACACCTGATCCAACACCAGAAATACTGCTCCATTTTCTCACACTATGTTTACAGCCAGGGCATCCTGACTGGCTATGTAGACTGGGTGAGATCATGGGTAATGTAGTTCTTCAGGCTACTAGCTCAAAGCATCTTGTTGATAAGGACAAGGGCACTGGGACAATAAGCGATCAAAAACAAACAGGTAGTGGCTGCGTTGGTGCTGATAGTGCACGGACTGGCCATGGTTTGCACTCATTCACTCATTTAGCCACTCATTCATTCACCTACTCATTCTTAACACCTGCTGTTTCACTCCAAATTTTCTGTGATTCAGTGAAGAGTTCTTAGCATTCATTCACTTCACTACACAGAAACTCAGCAATTTACTCACTCACTAACTAGGCCACTGGCTGATTCATTTGATCTCACTCATTTATTTATAATCACTCATTTTCATAAATAACCAACTCACTCACCTACTCCTTAACACCAACTCAGAAATACAGTCACTCATTTGATGAGCCAAGTTGTTAGCTATAAATGGCTGTCTAAGAAAAAGAGAGCAAATTCCAGTTGCAGCCGCCAAAGTCAATTACAAGTGTCAATCTGTAACTTACATAATATATTCCCTTAAGACATAATGTTTATCTGAATTTTGTTATTATTAGTTAATGCGTGGTCTAATTAACACGTTTTTTTTTTTCATACTGTATGATAACAGATGTCATGTACACTATTATTAACAAATGCAGTATGTACATCATGCAATCCACCATGCTCTGTCCGTCCAATTTTTTTTCCTTTATTTCTTTTTCTTTACTTGAGTAATAACAAGAATACAAGCGCACTGACGCAAACTCCGAGGTAAAACTGCGCCGCACACAAACAAGCATACACCCACACTCAGCCGGCCTTGTGATCCCCTTTAGTCTCCGACAGTCTCTATGGAACATGGCACGTTAATTAAATTCACATACAAGTATTTCAAATGGGATGACTCAACTGTTTGGCCTTTGGTGACTCACTCGGCAGAGAACCCCTGCGAAACATTTTACAGTGTACCCTGCACTGCCCGCGGCAATTTACATACACCTTCAGCCCTTAAAAAACAAAAGAGAGTCAATTTCCCGTCCTGTATTGTGCTATGATTAAGCTAGGTGCATCAGCCACAGATGACCTTTGCAACAAAGAGGCTTAGAAAAACTTGCCAGTAATCTAATTAATATAAAATGTCACAGTGGCCAGAGCAGCAGCGGAGACGGGGAGTGAGCCAGGAGGCCCACCCGCCGTGGCGCCATCACCAAAGGCTCAGAACGCCTCCCGCGGAGGAGGAATCGTATGTGGGTGAGCTGTAGTGCAGTGGTTCTCGACGTTATGCCTGAGGAGCCCACTGCATGCAGTGGTTTTCATTCCAACCACAATTGCAACTGTAAGCTCGTCCTTCACACATGGTCAGACAAAGAGACCCAATACTATCTGATCCATTATTAACTAAGCCTACTTAGCACATTACAACTCAGATCAATGGTTAAAATGTGTGAGATAAGGTGCAACTGATTGTCAAGGGAGCAGAACCCATAGGCAAATGACAGCAACTCCAGCTACAAATGTATAATTAATTTGTCTCGCAACTGCCAGTAAGTGGTAAGTGTAACTGCAAATAGAACATGTTTATATTATTACAGTAGCCAACAATTGAGAAATTATTTATAAAGTCTGCTTAAACAGTGCAATATCTTTCTCTTTGAGGGTGAATGTACTTCCTGTAGGGGTCTCAAACACACCTTCAACAAATACTCCAATATTTGGTACCAGGTTAAATCTGGAATCTTACGACTCAAACGTACGACAGTCGACAGGCTGCATAATTTGTTGTTAATTGCGCCAGTCTTGAGGTGGAAATAAAAAATGCAAATACAAGCGGCAATGCAAGTGTAAAAAAATAAATAAACAAACAAATAAATAAAACATATGGACCTAAGCTGTGGGCCTGTCTGCTGTTATTTCCTTCTGAGGATAAAACTCGCCATTGTTAGCCGTGTTTCAGTACATAAAAACGGAAAAAATGAAAAATTAAATAATACATATCTTAGTGTTTTTCCACCGACCGTCTCGGTGTCGCTTCGTGTCATCCCTAAACTGTTCAGCCCAGATCTCTTCTCTTTGTGTTGCCATGACAATAAGAAACAGTCTGGTTTTGTCGAGTATGTTTGCAAAGAGACACACAATGTTATATTTTCTGCTGTGTTTACCTTTCTTCCAAATGCAGATGCTTTGGATGGCTGCAATGGGCGACTATGCAAACGGTGATACAACAATACAGAGAGTGGCCACAATGCCCTCCCTTGGAATATTCTCCGTCTCATTCTTCCAGATTCGCGCTAAAACAGCACGCGGACAGATGGCCAGACCCTCTCTACCTTCCAGGGAGGCAGATGGGAACGGCGGGCCACACGGCGGTAGATTAAATTTGTTCCCAATTCCAATCGTAAATTAGCTTTGGATGCAGAAAATCTTGTTTTCACTTATAAATGTACCGAGTCCGCTGAGGAGAAAAAGGCCGGAGATGCCATGGCCAATGTCTTTAAACAAGCCAGCCTACAAATGGCCTTCACACCCGCTGCGTCGTTTGCATTCCCATGTTGCACCGCATAAAATAACAAGCTGAGCGCACCACAAATAAACAACACAGCCCTTGAAGTGTTTTTAATGGCATATATCTGTGTATTTATTTGTGCACCGCTGAAAAGTTCTCTCGAATGAAAAATGACAGCTTACATTTTATTGACTCTCCAAGTTGCAAATGGTCAAATTTTCACTTTACTTTCAAGACGAGTGTAGCGACAAAAGTCAATTTGCATTAATGCAGTGAATTCACTTCCCTTTTCCTCTTGGACCGCTTGAGATGGAATATAAAAAATGATCTGAGCTCGAGCACAAACGAAGAGTAAGCAGAACTTCTTCAATCCCTCAATGCCACCATGCCTCATTGTATGAGCGCTGAAGTCGCGCAGTCTGCGACAGCTTATTTCTGGGGCTAAAATGTAGGTGCAGTTCATTTTTGATTGGATTATCTTCTCCGTTCTGACAAATTATGGCTCCGAGTATGTTGAAGTCACTCTCTCACTGTCATTGCCTATGAAAAACCTCTCTTCAGCACTCTTGAGAGAAATGGCTTAACCCCTTGTGGGCCAGCTGTTGGTATCAGCAAATAGAAAAAAGAACGAGGAAATGGGAATTGCAGAGAGAGAAAATTATGCCCTGTTGTGATATGAGCTTATTATTACGCGTGTTTAAGTTACAAGTATATCAGGGATCATCAGGTCATGGTCATCAAGGGCAGAGGGCAGCTGCTTCTCCAAGTTTCCTTTCCCTAGCTCTCAGGTGTGAATACAGCCTGGCCAATCATTTGCACCGATTTTAATTACCCAGGTGAAGGACAAATAGGGTTGCATTAGTATTCAAATGAGATTTTAAGGGTCCCTGATCTGTTTGTAGATTTTTATTTGAAACAGTTACTCCACTGCCAAAACAAACGAACAAAAAGTTTATTATTATTATTATTATTATAACATTCATAAATACTTGTGTACCAATGCACAGGTCATAACCTCTGTCATAACATTATGTGTCTCTCATCACAAGGCCCATATATTCATATTATTATTATTCTTATCATTATTATTCAAAAACCCAGAAATAATTAAAAAGTAGAGTCCACATCAGTTGTACAATGATAAATCCATTCACGTTATTCAATTGGCTCATTTTCGAGAACACTTCATCGCATTAACACATTTGGAGGAAATATAATTTGGTGAGAACAAGGTTAAAAATCTGCTCCGTATTTCAACACTAGGCAATTACGTCCGCGGTGGAGGGAGCTCCGATACTTGAGGGCTCTGCTGAGTGATGGCTGATTTAATACGGGCAGATGTTGAGTAAAACGGATTAGAGGGTAGGGCGTTTGAAGCCTCTCCTCCGTTCTAATTAACGGAGAGCATGATTCAGACCCCTGGCAAAGGCACCGGATCGAAAAGGAGTCGATAACTACTACACAAACCAGCATCCGATGTCCAGCCAGGACTCAGGAACGGGAAAACACCCCATGTCGATCCGTGCCACTCCACTGATAGCCAAGGTCGTACCCAGGGTCAAATCAGTCTTGAGTCGGGGTGGAGGTTAACTCAATACCATTATACATCAGTCAGACAAATTTACCTCCAGCACAGCTATTCAGGTGCATGTACGCATCTCTTCTGTTTACTATGTCTGCACGGAACAATGTTACACCCTATTAATAAATTAATATAGCCAGCAATTTATTTAGTAAATTTGGTCCTGCCTTAATTCATTTGAAATGTTGGTGACACTGACACATATTCACAAATGCTCATGCTCAACAGATCTTTGTGATTTTTAAATCTCCTGTTTCGTAGACCAAGAGCATAATTTCAGCATCAGACGTGTGAGTGTGTGTGTGCGCGTGTGTGTGAGTGTGGGGGGGAGTGTTTGATTGTTATATTACAGCTGTAAGTTTATATTACAGCTACCTATTCAAGTGCAACTCCCAAAGGTGGGGGTCTTGTACAGATATACGAATGTCTACCATCGTATCTGGTGAATTTGTTAAAAATAGCTTGTAATAATTGCTCCCATATGAGCAAAATTGAAAATGCTTTTTTTGTGACAAATCATTATCCCTCTTCAGTGCCACAGCTAAAAAAAAAAAAAAAAAAAACAATAAAAAGCAGCCTGGGTACAACTGTCATTCAAACTCCTAAAAAACATCAATGCTCCACTAACTACCTGTCTTTGTGCTCTGAGCCATTGTTTTGCACTGTCAAAACAAATTGCTCCTTGGCATAGTAAATTATTTATAGAGCGTGCTTTGAATTAATGTCAGGTTCCTACGTTCATGTTCACAGTTAAATAGAATTATGCACTTCCCGACAATTGTGGCCTACTGACAAATAAAACATTAAAACACTATCTCTTCGTTATCTCGTTGAATCCCACTTAATTAATGCACTGCGATATGTTCATTAAATATTTTATTAGAGTGCAAACAGGCCCATGCTGTGATGCGCTGAAGAACGGCGGTTTTATTTTTACATTTCATTTTAATAACCAAGCTGAAAATGAGTCGCGATTTATTGGGAAAGTGCAATTTGCAACACAAACAGCATTCGGTTTTCCGGGAGACAGGAAAGACAAACCCACTTCCCTCGCATCATCACCCCTCTTGTATGTTTAACACCTAAAATTCAAAGCAAAAGAGCTAATTAGGCAGGTTAGCAGAGGGGAAAAGCTGTTGCTACACGCTTGGCTGGTTCCCTGCTGCCGTTGCTCGTCTTCCACACAGGGGTAGACCGGAGCTAGTGGAGTGGATTTCACCGTTGATATCGTCCTCCCCATCACAGCCACCTGCCTCACTGGACTTGAAACCAGACGTAATGAGAACGCCAGCCTCACCACCAGTCCAAGCAGACATCATTAGGGCAAAGTGTACTCTGGGTATGACAGGTTTGCAAATTACGTGCAACTGTGTTTCCTGACTATGTAGAAAAACCCGAAATCTTCAGCGCAATTTTACGAGCGTTGTCATGGCGATTGAAGGGGACCTGCATATTTTTCAGACAAAGTGGTTGTGGCTCTGACTTTTTTGAATGTTTTGTTTTTTCATCCTTTTTGGTTCACTAGCACACAAAATGAGTTTGTTGAAATTAGACCTCCCATGACTTACCCAAAATTCATTGCCCTTACAACAGAATTACAAGGGAGCCTACTATCTCAAGCAATAAGCAATCTTGCTAACCGAACAATAACAGAAAGCGCATGACTTTGTTGTTATGAGAAGAGGGCAACAGATCATCACTTGTCCTCCTGATCCTCTGACTGCTGTCCACGGTCCTGAAGCCATCAGAATCGTGGTTCTAGTCACGATCCCGGTCACTCTCTGCGGTATTGATGCGCATTCCCGCCAATGTGGGGGAACACGCCGGGGAAAGAATGCGCATCTTTTTTAATTAGCCATGTGAGGAATGCGGCCATGCCACGTGGCTGTAACGAAGCCCTAATTAAGGAGAGCAAGATCAGTTTCCTGTGCCGATTCTTCCCTCTGTTTTCCTAATTCTTGTCTGTTTGCTCTCTGTTTAGATCATACAGATTCTGACCTGCTATTTATTATTTACAAACTTCAGGTCGTGTTATTTCTGACTAGTTGTTAACTTGCTCCTAGTGTTTTTTTAGTTGTAGTTTTCCCCCTGTTTTGTCACCTTTATTTTTCCTGCCCAGGGAATTACCTTTCTCTTATGTAAAAAGTGAATTGCACTATGGTTTCTGGACTCTTTATCTCCTGCATTTGGGTCCACACTCATACTACAGTTGAAAAGAACCCCATCATGTTATGAAAGAATCAGCCAGCTATGGACATAGTAGAGGTGGAACTCCTGCATACTGCCTTCCAATTACAGGGGGCAGCCTTGGCAGAAACCTGGAGCAAGCTGAAGAACTTCGAGAAGAGCCTCTGGGATCTCCAACCGTCTCTAGTCTCTAGTCTAGTCTGCGTCACAATTTTAACCATCCTGTGACAAAGCAAGAGGTATCTAAGAGGCTGAACGCCCTCCGCCAGGCTCAGGGTGCCATGGTGGAGTACACCATACAGTTCCACACCCTGGCAGTGGAGTCTGGATGGAACATCGCCTTACTCCTCACTGCTTACCAGCAGAGCACAATTTGAGGAAATTAAGGATGAGCTGGCCTCCTGGGAGAAGTAGAACGTCTTGGAGGAGTTAATCAAGCTGGCCATGCAGGTGAACAACCATGTGAGGGAGAGATGTCGAGAAACAAAAGCCCACAGCAGTACTTACTCACCCACCAGCAAGAGCCCGTCAGTGACAACGATACCACCCCAGATCCCAGTTGAGGAGCCCATGCTAATTGGCGGGGCCAGCTCTCCAAACTGGAGAGTCAAAATTACCCAGTGATGGCATTTGCAGAATCAGGTACTATACTATTGGGAACCTCCTGGACAGTTCCTGGGCCGAATGCAGGGTAAAAACACCGCCCACCCCCTGAAGGAGCCACTGAAAGTTACCGCTCTGGATGGCTGTTTGCTGGGCAGTAGAGTAATTCAGCATCCAGAACGTCCCAGTCAGGCTACCCCTGGAGGGGAAGCAGCAAGAGCATATCACCTTCCCCCGTGCAAATACGCCTCATGTCCCACTGGTCTTGGGCTACCCCTGGTTGGCTGTTCACAATCCACAGATTGATTGAGCTGTTGGAGTGTTGAAGGAATGGGGCCCTCAATGCCAACGGTCTGATCTGAGAAGAGACAGTGGCCAAACCAGGAGGACTTTGGAGGATGCTAATTAACCTGTGGCTCTCTCCAAGGTGCCTCAGGTATATTATGACCTGCATGAGGAGTTTAGTAAGCACGGGGCCACCACTCTACCACCTCACTTCCCCTATGATTGTACAGTTGACCTGTTGCCTAGATCCTGTCCCACCAGAGGTCAGTTATTTTTGCTTTCCAGTCCTGAGACTGTGGCAATGGAGGAGTATATCCAGGAGACACTGCTAAGTGGCTTCATCTGCTTATTCACACTATCAGCAGGGCTAGGGTTTTTCTTTGTGGAGACTGGAGAAAAAGAATGGCACCCGCTGGCCCTGCATCAACTACTGCTGTCTGAACAACATTACTGTGAAGAGCTGATACTCGCTTCCCCTGTTCACCACTGTCTTTGGACAGCTAAAGAGAGCCATTATCTGTACTTGGATCTGTACAATGCATACAACCTGTCTTAAACAAGATCATTAAGTTGGCATACACGGTTTTTTTGAGGTAATCGGTTTCCACAAAACATTTGAATACACCACACTTACCAGGGTTTACAGTGTGGGGGACCGGGAGATGATGTCAGTAAAGGAGGCACTGGAACAGTGATGGTACTGGCTGGAGGGCGCCACCTGCACCCTGTAAAAGACCCCTCGGCAATGCCCTTCTGGTATCCCGGACCCTCTACCTATACCCCACCATCCCTGGTCTCATGTGTCAGTAGAATTTGCGACAGGACTTCCTCCTTCCGCGACATTACCAGCATCCTAGTGGTGGACGGCTTCTCTAAGGCAGCCCACTTCTGCCCTCTACCCAAGCTCCCCTTTGCTCATAAAACAGCTCCATTGTTGTTGGAGCATGTGTTCCACCTCCTTAGGCTCATCCGGAACATGATCTCAGACAGAGGTCCTCAGTTCATCTCTCACCTGTGGACAGCCTTCTATTCACTGATCAGAACTACTGCCAGCCTGCCATCCAGCTATCATCCTAAGTCTAATTGGAAAACTGAGTAGGTCAACCAGGATAAAAACACCATGCTGCAGTGTCGATTGGCTGACGACCCCTCTGGGTGGAGTAACCAGCTGCTTAAGGTTAAGTATGCCCACAACTCTCTCTGCTCCTCAACCACTAGGATTTTCCCCTTCAAATACCGGCTGGGGTACCAACCACCCCTCTTCCCAGAACAGGAGCAAGAGGTAGGAGTACCAGCCACTGAGCAGTTCATCAGGCAATGCACCAGGACCGGGAGATGAGCCAGAGCTGCCCTTCTTCATGCCTGTGCTCGGACTTCTCACCAAGCTAACAGGACCAAAGACCATCAAACCCACTTCAACAAGGGGACAAAGTGTGGCTGACAGCCAAGGAAACTTTCACAGAGGGAAGAAAACTGTATGTTGATGCCACCCTTTGGGAGCCCCTTAAAAGGTGCTCAAACAGGTCAGTCCAGTGGCCCACAAACTTTCTCTACCTATCTCTAGGCATGTGCACCAGGTATTTCATGTCTCTGTCTTGAAATCAGTCTTTTCCAGCCCTCTGTCCCCAGCAATTCCAGATCCCCCATCCCCAAGGATTGTGGACGGACAGCCAGTCCACACGGTATGCTGGATTCTGGCTTCTCACTGGGTGCAGCAAAAGGTCCAGTACCTGGAGAATTGGGAGAGGTACATTCTGGAGCGGTCCTGGGTTCCAGCCAGAGATATCCTGTACAAGACCCCCTCATTTGGGATTTCCACCTGCAGCCCACGAGATCTGGTGCTGGGACGTCTGGAGTCACCCCTAGGGGAGAGAGTACTGTCACAGCTGCTCGTCAACCCGATCCTCTGGCCGCTGTCCGCGGTCCTGAAGTCTGCAGAATTGCGGCTTCAGCCATGGTCCTGACCATTGCCTGTGGTACGAAAGCACATACCCTGGGAGAACGCACCAGGAAAGAATGCGCAACTTTGTTTATTAGCTACATAGAGAATGCAGCTGTGCCATGTAGGTGTAATGGAGCCGTATCTAAGGAGTGCGAGATCAGCTGCCTGTGGTGATTCTCCCCTCTGTTCTGGAGCTCTTCCGGAGTTTGTCTGTTCTCTGTTTAGATACGAGATTCTGAACTGCTGCATATTATTTCTAGACTGAGGCTTTTGTTGTATTTTTCTGACTGGTTGTAGACTTACTCCTAGTTGTAGTTTTTTAATTGAAGTTTTTCTCATTTTACTCACCTATATTTTTCCTGCCCTGTAAGCAATAGCCGTTTGTTTGGATTTTCCTTTTTTCTTCTATAAAGTGAACTGCACTCTGGTCATGGCCTCTTTATATATTGTGTTTGGGTCCACACTCATACTCCAGTTAGGAGAACATAATGTGTTACACAGTTAAATTACAATTCTACTGATATGAGTGCTCAAATATGAATTGAATGGTGGCATATAAGTTCAGCAAAGAAGATTAATGCTGAAAATAACAGTAAAATTGCAGCATAATATACCAACTACATTCCAACCAAATTTTTATTTTTTACTTTGCATGAGTTCATAAATACACATCTCAAAATAGCTGATGCTTCAGCCACAGCTAATAGAGATCCAAATAAAGAAAGAAAGAAAATACCTAACATAACATGAATGGCGAGAACAGGACATTCAGCCCAACTAGGCTCGCCAGTTTTTTTATACTATTGTTAATATATCACTTCAGATACTCAATGACTCAATGGTATCTAGCTTTAAGTCCAGCCTGCTCTTGAAAACTCCCAAGGTATCTGCCTCAACAATATGGTCAGGCAAGTTATTCCACATCGAAATTACTCTTTGGGTAAAGAAATATTTCTTTATATCAGGGCTAAATTTACCCTTAGTCAACTTCCATTTGTGACCCCGAGTTCTACTAACAACACTTAGTCGAAGGAATCCTACATAATTCACTTTGTTAATCCCTTTAACATATTTAAAGACCTCAGTCAGATCACCCCTAAGTCTCCTTTTCCTGAGACTAAAGGGATTAAGGATCTTCAGCCTCTTCTCATAGCTTTCATCTTTTATATCCGGAATTAGCTTAGTGGCTCTTCTCTGAACTTTTTCTAGAGCCTCTATATCTTTCTTAAAGTTTGGTCCCCAGAACTGTACACAATACGCCAGATGTGGTCTAACGAATATGTTGTACAAAAGAAGCATCACCTCCTTAGATTTGTACTCAATACTTTTGGCGTGTATCCCAGCATCCAATTGGCTTTTTTAACTGCTACGGCACAATGGCTAGAACCTGTGAGGGTTTGGTCAACAATCACTCCCAGATCTTTTTCATGTGGAGCACATTCCAGTTTTAAACCTCCCATGCAGTAATCCTGTCTAATGTTTTTATTACCTACATGTACAACTTCACATTTCGCTACATTAAATTTCATTTGCCACATTTCTGCCCAATTCTGGATTCTATCCAAGCCATCCTGAATCACTTTAGTGGACTCTACACTATTTGGCAAACCTCCCAATTTAGTATCATCTGCAAATTTAACTAATTTGCTCTCAATATTCCTATCAAGGTCATTAACCCCTTTCTGCAGATGTAGACGCTCGCGTCTATGGAACTGCAAATTTAAGCACGCAGTTACTGTACTCGATCACTAAATAGCACCCCCGGATCAGTTATTGAATATTCACAAGCAAGCAGAGTTTGAACGCGGTTTAGAATATGGGAAAGTTCACTCCACTCCCTGTTTTTCAAGAGTTGCATGAATTAAACTCCTCAGCTAAGCCTGATGTGCAAACTGGTCAATATCCTTGCCCATACTATCGATCCAGCAGTTTAAAAAAAAATGATCTCTTGTGACAGAAAAAATCGTTGTCCTCTGTAGCAACGACCTTAGCTACAGTGAGCCAACGGTATTCCAATTAGTGGTTCAGAAAAATCAGTTTTCTGAAGCAAAAAATTCGACATGGTATCGATTCTCTCACATTCTACTGTCAATTAGTCATCACATACAAAAAATGCATAGTTCCCTACCATGGATTTACGTGTAGATTCCTTCATTGACAAATTCAGCGCCTCCTTATATCCACCCAAGTACTGGTGTTGATAGCCAATCACTCAATTATACACTCAGGCTCTTCTGCGTAACTGCACAGTTATAGTTCACACCCTCGTGAAACTTCCCCGGTAACAATGTATCGATTGGCTCATTTCTTATCCAATTCCCGAGTGTTAAAACGTTCCACAGTAAGTGAAACACATTGATTGGACAAACACAGAGCATACAAGACTATGCGTATCAGCAAGCTCGGTTGTATCCTGTCTACGTTGCGCACATTGCGCGGCTGAAATAGACGCGATTTATAGAAAAAAAAAAAAAAGACTCGCAAAACTGGCCTTGAAGTGTTCAGTTACATTTACAGGATTTAAATGAGATAAGAACATGGTCAATAGGAATTATTTCGAATGAAACAGGACCGGAGGGTTCCTTCTACTGGACACATCGGTCTCTGGAGGAGGGATACAATGAAATAGGTTAGGCTGCTACTTTTGCTTTTTGTTTTGGAATGTATACCGTATTCAACAAAGTCGAATGCCAAGGTTTTTTTCCTGTTTAAAATGTGAACTGCCCATGCATTTGGGTGGACGCCCTGGTACGTTCATTGCACCTTTCTGTTGAATCTAGGGAGGCATATAATGTTTGATCTTCCCTGAAAGTGGAATGTCTGTTCTGTTAAAATAAGGTATATTTCAGAATTCAGATATTACTGAGTTAGTGAGTTGTACTTGTTCCTTATAAGTGTTGAAATGGGTTTGTGAGCTCAGAAGTGGGAACTGGTAGCTTCTATTGCAGGGTGAATGTTCTGACCGTTTAATCAGCAGTTTATTTAATGACTATGAGTGCTGGCTTGGGGGACTTTGAAGAAAAATGGACAAAACTCTAAACTTTATTTTGGAGAAAAGGCATGTTTTGTGTTTGGAGAGGTTACTGGTGACCACTGATGTTC
The DNA here is from genome assembly GCA_029692085.1 of Gymnothorax javanicus. Taxonomy (NCBI): domain Eukaryota; kingdom Metazoa; phylum Chordata; class Actinopteri; order Anguilliformes; family Muraenidae; genus Gymnothorax; species Gymnothorax javanicus. The sequence goes on from CM056201.1 coordinate 85,211,943, forward strand.
AACTGCACTGATATTGATAAATTCTTGCTAAACTCAACCAGAAAATCATTAGTTCAGATTAAATTTCATGCCTCAAAACTTTATTTGTGTTTAATACATGATTATTTTATGATTTGACAGTGCACCATTTTGAGGGATCTCAGACTTCGGGGAGCCACTTGGATAGCTGTATAATTTGGCAAATAGCATGTAGGTAATCTAGAATGTAATGCTGAAGATGAATTCTACTTGTGGTCAAGGAGTTTATGATCCCAGAAATGTATAGATTTAAGCCCCAGCAGTTTTTCAATTCTCAGTATTATTTTTTTTGCAATTTCAATGGTGAATTCTCATGAGGATTTTTTATGTTTGCAGCCCATTTTCTCTACCAAAATCATGAAAATAAACTGAAATACGATGTAATTCTAAATGCTTTAAGTGTCTTTTCTGAGTTGAGCCACATTCTTCCTCTTTATGAAGCTTAAATCTTGAATTATAAAGCATTAAATTGGGTAACCCATAAATAGCCAAATTTGGCTTCTGCGCAAAGGGGTTCATGTAGATGAGGAACAGCAGGGGTCCCAACACCGATCCCTGGGGGACGCCACTCCCCACCATACCTAGCTCAGATGAGATACCAATGACCACCACTCTTTGTGCTCTGTCTTGTAACCAGTTTTGAATCCACTCCAGAATACCTCCTGTAACTCCAATGGAGCTCATTTTAAAAATTAGTCTCTAATACGGTACTGTATCAAATGCTTTCTGAAAATCCAAGTATATGATGTCATAAGCCCTGCTCTGGTCATAAGTCTTGGTGGCCTCTTCAAAAAATTCCGGAAGGTTTGTCAGGCATGACCTTCCCTTACGGAAACCATGTTGGCTATCCCTCAAGATATTATTACGTTCAAGAAATAAGTCCAGCTCATCTTTTATGATAGATTCCAGTATTTTGCATGCAATGCAAGTTAAACTGACTGGCCTGTAATTTCCTGGCTCAGTACAGTCCCCTTTCTTATATATTGGAATTATATTGCCTTGCTTGCACTCATTTGGTATTTCTCCAGTTTCTAAAGACCGTCTGAAGATGGCGGATAGCGGCTTAAAGATGATCTCACTAACTTCCCTGAGTACTCTAGAATATAAGCCATCAGGACCTGCCGCCTTATCTGCCTTTAAATCATTCTGAAACACCCTCAGGATTGTCAAGGTATGGTCTGAATTCCCACCTCTTAGCTCTGGCTCCAGGGCCAGAGATGGTGCACCAGCACTGGACATAATGCTCATGGAAATGTAATGTTGCAACCATTCGCGAAAATACTATTAATTTTATCAGTGGTCATCAGTAAAATCCAATCAATATCTCTAGATCTCCCATGGGAATAGGTCCTTGGCCCTTATTCAAAGATTCTGTAGTTCGTTGTAACCATGGGAGGAGTTATGTAATGTACTGGTGACCATACTTCCAGCATGTACACTGTGACACCATTTAATTCTTGCAGAAAAAGTTGAGTAAATGTTAAAAAAAAAAACTCTATTGGGATTGACTTGATTCCTCATGCTTCTGTGGAGCTCAGTGTACACTTCTTTGACCCCCAGTATCAAATTTACAAATTAATCACTGATTTTTGTCTGCAATGATTTTAATATTGAGTGTTGTTCTAAGGCAGGGGTGTCAAACTGGTCTGTAAAAGGGCCGGAGAGGCTGCAGGTTTTCAATCCAACTGAGCAGAAGCACACCTAATACAACTAATCAACCCTGCAGGCTGAGATCAGTTGATTAAATTAGTTGTATCAGGTGTGCTTCTGCTCAGTTGGATTGGAAACCTGCAGCCCCTCTGGCCCTTTTACAGACCAGTTTGACACCCCTGTTCCAAGGCATAAATATGACCCTGAAACAGGTAGCTGCCAGTAGGGCATGCCAATATTCTATCAGTGCTTGTACTGATCCACAGGTACGGACGATAGATGCAGCTTGCAAATTCTTTCAACAAGAAGCTAAACTATAAATTCTAGAAGTTCTGAAAGACTATTTATTTGTGCCCGCCAGAATTTATGTGGACCCTCTCCTGCTCTTAGGCCATTAAAGTATTGAGGTCCCCGACAATTGTCGGCTCCTTTCGCTCTGCTAGTATCGGTCTTGCTGTGTGATAATATCATAGTATACAGTATGGATGAAGCATTCGCAGTGGTTCAATCTGGTTTTTAAAAAACGAATTAAATCCTTTGGATTTGATCAAAATGCTACCATTTTTGATTGTAAGTGGGATATTCAATATTGAGGGCTTGTCAACCAGGTCAGTTTAAAAAAAATACATGCCTGTGCACTTTACTTATAAATTCTCAGTGCCACTAGGCACTTAATAAGCACCACCAGAAATTTAATAAACTCCACCAGGTACTTAATAAATGCCTCTACTGCAAGAAACCACAAGTCAAAAGCAGGGGAATCCTGCCACTATTAGCCTTTCGCACTTGAAAAGAGCGCTTTCCTTCATGTAGGAGTGTAAATAAGTGTTCAGGGGAGGTTGTGAGTTCATGTCAAGCAGAGATGATTTGCTCTAAATTATGGTGTAACACGGGGCTGTTACCACCTAACTGCAATCATATGGCTTCAGAAGACATGGATTATACTGTAGGGCTGAATGGAGTGAGTTTTAGGACATGTTTTTGATATATTTTAGATTGTAATATTGAAAAAATCTCAAATAACCTCAGCTGTTTTGGAGCAGGCTGCCATGAAGTTGTGCTGAAATCCTCTCAATGTGTTGTAAGGACCAACAACTGTTGTTTTAAATGGTATGGGGCTGAGTAGATAATGACAAAATTTTCATTTTTGGGTGAAATGTTACTTTACACAGCTTCAAAGTTAGAATATGCATTTTTTCCCACACTGTAGCACAATGTCACATACTCTGTATCTGATGGTTGCAGTACTTCAATAAAGCTACTGAAATTGAGTGAAATATTCAAACCCTGGATGCTATGTTTTTCTAATATAGAAAATATCTATATCTTGTACATCATTTTATACACATGTCCCTGTAATTCAGCTGGGCCTATTTTGGGACCTTCTAAATCCTTGGGATCTCTACTGGAATTTAAAATAGGCCTGAAAGTTCATCAGGTTTGAATAAAGCAAGATTGGAATGACAGATTTGAAGAGATTAAGACATTTGTTACATCACGTGCCAAAAACGTGCTAGTCATCAAATGTTCATTCATACTCCGTGGTCCAGACCTGCTCCTCAAGTGCATGCTAACATAGTAACAGATCTGTCATTTGGGGCTAATAATCGCCACAAGCTGACCAAAGCCATGATCTCCCTGGGGAGGTTCCACATGAGAGAAAACCGGTTGAATTCACGCCGCTTACTTGAAATAGCAATCCGGTGGGGGAAAGAAATTCACAGCAGAAAGGGAAACTAAATGAGTTTGCATTTGACATTCATGCTATTATACCCTGGCTAATGAAAGCTATGCCCCGTGGATCATTCTAATCTATCTGGTGTAGTGTGGAGCTCAGCACATGTAGAGGAGATTAACTGCTGTTGGTTTGCATTGGTAAGGACCATGAGCTTGTACCTTTCAAAGCATTCAGATGCCTGTGGATAAATGTTTGTTTTACAGGTCACACATGCATGTCTGATGTACCTTGCAAACAGGTTAATGACAAACTTTCAACCAACATACCTCACACAGTAAAAATTGTCGCTGCATGTGATATTTCAACAAATTTCAAGGCTTCAGTTGAATTCAAGTCAACCTCATATCATTCGTTATGAAAATTATGATTTTGAGTTGAATTTAAAATATTAGGCCATTGCCTATGTGCTGTATCTACCTGGTTCGTTCCAATATCGGCAGGTCTACTTGTTCTATGTACAGTTGTGTAGGCTTTGGGCCCCTAATCACCATGTAAAAAGTTCTCCATGTGAAACCCTGCAGTTACTTCAGAAATTGAGACCCTTTTAGGTTCTAATGGAAATAAGGAAGGGGTCAAAAAATTGATGTCATCAAAACATGTCAGAATGGGTATCAAATTGAAGGTCTTTGCAAGTACATTACAGTAGGGTGGTTTTATTATGCTTACTGGCCCCTGGGGTACTAAAAAGGGGCTGAAAAGGGACTAAAATGGCACTTTTTACCCTAAGTTCTGGGCACAGGTGATCAGATTATGGAAAATAAACTACCCTACCTTTATGTGCTCACATAGACCTTCAATTTGATACCCATGTTGATATGGTTGTAGCAAGTCAAGGGTTCAATTGGTAAAAAGGGCCCCAAAAAGGGTCAAATTTTAACCCCTTTCATGTGAGGCCATGACATGGGTATCAAATTTAAGGTCTAGGTGAGCACGTAAAGATAGGGTAGGTTATTTTCCATAATCTGATCTCTGGTGCCCAGAAATTAGGGTCAAAAGTGCCATTTTAGTCCCTTTTGGACCCCTTTTTAGTACCTCATGGCCCAGTAAGCATGATAAAAACCATCCTACCATAATGTACTTGCAAAGACCTTCAATTTGATACCCATACTGACAAGTTTTGATGACATCAATTTTTTGACCCCTTCCTTATTTCCATTAGACCCTGAAAGAGTCTCAATTTCTAAAGTAACTGCAGGGTTTTACACAGAGAACTTTTCATATGGTGATCAGGGAGCCAACGCCTACACAATTGTACATAGAACAAGTAGACCTGCCGATACTGGAACGAAGCCATTCTCTAGCAGTCTTTTTGCACACAGGCAATGGCCTGTATGTAGAAATACACGCATACAGCATAAAATCTGTTTATCATTGTCTACTTTGCGTAATTTCCCAAGCTTTACAAACAAAACTAGCTCATACTTTGCTAGTCAGTCCAACTTTTCATAATTTCAGATTTTGTTATTGGTACCTGTGATTAAACTACAAAGCTAACCATTTAATACTTATTTTGCCACCACAACGGTCATGGGCTGATTCTGCATGGGAATATTTGCTAGCTAGCGACAGTGTGCTAGCTACCATCCACATCCAGTCACATTGATAGCTTTAGAATTGAAAAAGATGTGAATGCAGATGCTACCACGCAGGTGTCCATTTCTAACAAGTACACAAAGCCAGGTTTTATGCCTTTAACTATAAAATTAATACAAACTCTGGTTACACCGTGAGTTAGCCAGCAAGTAAGGTTAGCACACTGAAATAGGAGCCAATTAGCAATGTCCAAGGCTGGCCGGCTACCTTAGCAGGCAGTAGTTAGCCAAGTTAGCTCTTCAAGTAAATGGCAATCTAACTCCGACATGACGATCAGCAAAGTTTTTCTTGCATACTGATCTCTAAATCTGATTAGTGGATAGTCACACTAATTTTATATGCTAACCAGAAAATGCTAACGAAGAACATCCTAGTTCATTATTTGGCTCTCAGAGCACTGCTAAATCCTGCAAAAGGATGCCCATTTGGGTGAAATAATGTTGCCAACTCCTCTGAAAGGAAAGTAGCTATTGGCCATCCAAAATGTAGCCAGAATTAGCTAGATGACATCATCAACTGATTTGCATAACGACTGATTAGCATATAAATGATTTTTTTTTAATGGGAGATATAGGATTAATGCAAGAGAGGCAAAAGGTGAATGAAAAGTAGCCCAAATAAGATGAGACACATACAAACTTTTTTTTGCTAATCTTTGTTTTACTTTGTCAATAAAAAACCAATTGACCACGAAAAAAAGAATTAACTTTAATTAACACAGCAGAATTTAACTGACAGCTCCCATGAATTTTACAGTTGAAATACCTCACTTTTCAAAATATCTTAATTACTTCAATACTTTCTCTTGACCATAATCTGTATGAGAACCAGTATTGTCATTATGCGCAGCTCAACTTCAACATCAAGTACAAGCAGGGAGACCAACAGCCTGACTGCAACATCAACCCCAGGTTTAAATAGCAAGGATATACTTAGCTGCATTAAGAGGAAATAACTAATGCAAACAAGTATTTTCTGAAGCTTTGAGAAGGTCGATGTGGCTCACTAATAGCCATTAACCAACCTGCCTGGCCTTATCAGCAAGGCTAAGGGAAGGTCGCTGGCTAGCTTGGCTAGTTATCACAGTGGTCCATTCAAATAATAATCTGTTACAGTGATGAGTTCAAACACAACTTACCCTGTCGTGCAGGAACCATTTCCTGTCAATATGCTGTCTTGTGTCTTTGTGACTTGGGAGCGACATTTACATCCGTTCGCCTCGCACAGAAATCGCCGTCACTGTGGTACGTGACATCTTGAACCTGACGGCCATTGACGTGATTGCATGTATCGAGCGATCAAATCCCTTCATTTTATTTAATTTATACTTGGTGCGCCAATAGGTCAGCGTACATGTGGCCATTGAGATGGGGTCAAACACGAACTGAACAGAGAGAAATGATAGGTATACTAATTACACACAAGTCTGCATTTATATTCATTTTTTTCTTGAGATGACAAAGAACATAAATAACATGACCGCGTTCGTATGGCTAGCTAGTCTACAATCTGCACAGACTGCCAGAGATCCGCACCGATCTCAACAATAAAACACTACTCCTTTTTTTGACTCTTCGGCTTTGTACCACCGCTTAGTGGGCACGAGCGGAATTTTTTTTGCGAACATGTCTGTGGGACTGGGAGGGAGGATCGCGGCATGTTTGTTAATGACATGAACAGCGAGAAAGGGTAAATTACGCACTTTTATTTTACTTTGTCGCTAAAATGCATTGGCGTCAACACAAACATCCTCTCAAAGATCAGAAAAAGTCGTTAGTTTTGCCGCTAGTCACGTTTGACGAATTAAGTCGCTAAGGGAGTCAGTAAATGGCCAGATCAAGCGACAAAGTCGCCAAGTTGGTAGGTGAAAAATGTTTTTAGTCAGTCCCGTGCAACAGAGGAGAGAGGGGTGACGCGAGGAGCATAGGTGGAGCTTATTGTCTGGCCAGTAAAGAAATTGAATAAACACAAAACAGACAAGAACAGCAGGTTGGTAATAAAATGTATACTGGAGAGATAATTACAAATGATGATTCAAACTTTGCAAGGGGTCATTTTATTTTAAAAAAATGCAAGTAATATTGCTTAGTGCAGCTTTAAGAAAGGGAACTGCTTTGAGGCTGGAAGGCCTGTAATCCCTGTGTGCTTTGCTCTGTTAAAAGCCAAGACAACAGCCATCTTCACGAAGAGAGAGGAAAACAAATGATCTTTTTTTTTTTTAATTTGCTACTCTCTTCTTCATGTTGATCATTTTTCCCTGAAGTAGGTTCTGGTTCACATGATGAAATGCAGGGGTTTAATTTGCACGTCACCAGATGAACGCTGTTTATTCATCCGCCACTTGTGATGCAGAGTGGCGCTCACACCTAATCTAAAGCTGAAATTAAACAATGTTTACTATGGCTAAAAAGAAATGGCGCCAAATTACTCTCCTCTGTCAGTCTTCTGTTTCCACAATTTTCAACAAGAAGGCTGAGAGGAGACGGTTTGTTAATTTGCTATTTGAAATTCAAGGAACAGAGATGTGACTTTTTGGAACCACTTTAGCATAGTTGATTTGGATTACACTTTCGAGGGCCAATTTAATTCATTCGTAGTAGATTTTGATACTTTGGATTTTAAAAAAAAATAGTTGATCAGGAGGCTGAGGGAAAAACTTAAGAGATGCAGATGGCATGTCTTTATAGTCAAGAGTGCAGTAATTGCACTCGTACCAGTGGTTCTACACTTCCACATGGGGCACTTCAACAGCTACTGCAATGCGCACTCAAAACATGCCCGTTTGGAAAAGGCCAGTTGCTTGACCTCCGGTATTGCTTCTTGTACTTTTCAGGAGAAGTGCAAAGCAAAACAACGTCACACTCAACACTGCATTTCCTTCGATCCTAGTAGTACACCCGCCAAATGTGAACAAATCAGACAAACGATTGCTGAGAAAATCAAAGCACAGACATGCATACATATGTTCGTATGGACAGACAGGGACTCCTTCCATTTTAGTTAAATATAATGCATAGATTTGTCCTCCTGCATTTAAATCAATATGCATTTGCTCTTTATTTCAGATCCAAAAAGACTTAAAAAGACAGCTTGATATGTCTTGGTTTTCAAAACTGTTGTTTGGCAAATTCACCAGATGCCTCTGGAAAAACATTGATGATATTGCTTTTAACCAAGGTGTAACGTATGAAGAAGACAGGACCTCAACTCAACATTTTATTTAAAAAAAAAAACTTCATTTTTAATTCCTTGTTTCACACAAATTATTACACCTTTTGTTTAGTGACTTCCACTAAAAAAGAGCAATAGTTTGAAATTAGAACAGTGTCCAAATATTGCAGAAATTAAGCATGAAAAGTTGAAAACAATTTGTTTCGTGAATATGTGTTAGTTACAGTTTACTAACATGTACCAGGCATCTCAGCCAAACCTCCAATTAGTCTTTTTTTTTTCTAGAAATATATTTACAGTAATGGTTTCCAATAAAAATAGAAAGTAAGCGGACAATTTTGCAAATCCTCTCTCACTCTAGAGGTTGTTTCACACTAAAGACAGAATGGAAGAAACAAAGCAACAATGTGTCTATTATACTGGACAAAGAAAATTAGGGATCACCCCAATTTTCGAAATTGAAATATTTGATAGTTCAAATTATGTTCCATATCATATTTCAATATTAAAAATCAGAGTGATCCCTAACTTTCTTTGTCCAGTATACAAAATTCGAACCCATTTATTGTTATGAAGCCCGTCTACTCCGAAGCTTTCCTATTTTGCCATCAACAAGTAGGCTATTCCAGATTTTTTATTCCATTTTCATTTATATGAAAAATAATAGCTGGGCTTCAGTAAAATGGCTAGTCCTCCAGGATAGTTTAACCTCACAAAGAATTTGTCCTCAGATTAAAACACTATGAAAAATAAATGGGTTGAATTTGAGCTCAAATAAGTACTTTTCTGAAAGCCTATTTAAAATTATCTTCACTGTAACCATATTGGGAAATGCTCCTTCCTGGTTGGAACCCAAAAATTTAGTGTATCGCATGACAAAGCCTCATACTCGAGGCAAAAGGAAACTGAATGAGAAAACAACACTATAATGACTAAATAACAAGATCCGTGCAGCTGTTGGAACCATGAGCAAGGGCCTTAACTCAACATCAGTCTAATGGGATTAAGCTCCACTCAGTCTAACCAACTGTTCGTCATTTTTAACAAAAGCATGAGCAAAATAACTAATGCACAACTCATTTGATCATTGAGGCTTGAGTAATGCAAAAAAAATCACTACTGTCGACAACATGGGCATCCTCCCATCCGTGTATCCCATAAATCTGTCAGTAATTGCAATTTTTTTTTCTTCTATTTGACTTACCAACTTATGATGAGATGCAAACGATCAGTGCCTCAGGTTTGCATCGCATACTACAATTTGCCCAAGATGTCTGTCAGATTCAAAATGAATGCTGTGATATGTAGTTATACCAAAGTTACTCCAAACTGTGAAAGTATGCATCCCAGCTGTATCAGATCGATCTCAGAAAAAATTGTTTTTTTTGTGTGTGTGTAATGTCATGATTACCTGAATGACACATAAACTTGGAGATTCTGACCAGATTTGCATGTACAAAATGAAGCCAGATTGAAGGCAGGATGGAAGGAGGGAAGAGAGGAATGAAGGACAGGAGGAAGGAAGTATGGAATTAAGGAAGGAAACAAGTAAATAAAGAAACAAACAAACAGACTTCTCAAAGACAAATCTTCCTAACACAATAACCCCTTTAAAAATTCCTATCCACCATGAACTCAAATTCAGGGCCAAATTTTAACAATCTAAGTGCAGGGTCTGAACCATATCGTGTAAGACCATGTAGGGCATGTCCAAATCCATTTTTGTTAGTTTAATGGCGGTTTATCTGGGAGCAACATAAGGTGCATGGTTCAAAGGGGTTGTACTTAATCTTATAATTAATCGTAGGTGTGTTTTGGGCGTAACATGAAAAAAACCAATCAGAGTGTCATCTCCCATTCCCTCAGTCTTACTCTTTAACATCCAAGGTGAGGGTCTTTCCAAATCCTTTGTATTTTGAGTGGAAAATAACCCAACCCTTCTCCTGGTATTACATTTCACTTTTATCGCTGTGCCACAGTGTTGGGTTAGCCTTGACATTTCCCTGCCCACGAGGGACTTGACTCCTTTTTCAGAATTGACCCGTTTCCCCTCGACAGTGTGCCATCAACTCACTGCTGAAAATGGCTGACTATTTACCATAATCATGCAATGCATTCTTCGTGTTTGAATTAAATCAGCCAAGCAATAAAATAAATCATTGGGGAATTCTCCTGGGGACTCTGGAAAGAGAAAGGTAACAGTGAGAATGCATAAAACATTGATTATTATTTTAATAGCTTCCCTCTAAAACATGTATTGCTACAACAACGATAAACTAATCTTAAATAAATAATTTTGACGAGATGAAAAGAGTTTAGGTCTCAGGTGACTGGTTCCTCACACAGAATAAAATAAATATATGCGTAATGCTCAAGGCAATATAAAGGTAATGCTTTGATAATGCTTTGAATTAGTATGTTGGAATACTGCTTAATTGTAAATCTAAGAACACCAGTTATACTCATAATCATATACGATCAATAAAATATAAACTCAGGTCATTGACAAACAATAGCAGGTAGATACCATCCATTATGTATACCACTTCTTCACCGCTAAGATTGCGAGGGAGCCAGAGGCTATCCCAGCCGACTGTGGGTGTGACACTGACACTCACCCTGAACAGCTCGTCAGGCTATCACAGGGTTCATGCAGCATTCACCATCTCTCACAATCATACCTACAGGCAATTTAGCATCTCCAGTTGGCCTATCATGCATGTTTTTAGGCTGTGAGAGGAAAACAAAGTACCTGGAGGAAACCCACGTGAACACAGACAGAACATGCAAACTCGACACAGAAAGGCCCCAGGCCGGATTCAAACTTCTGACCTTCTTGCACTGAGATGACAGATCTACCCACTGCTCCACTGTGCTGCCCTGCAGGTGAAAACAATTTCACAAACAAAAGACAAATGACATTGGCGACACCACTGGATTTGTTTTGTCCCCTGTTCAATTTAAGGTCTCCTTGATAAATTCACCTTGAATTTCTACAAGTGATTAAAATCCTGGAATGAACATTTATTGGAACGCATATGAAAGTGTGATATTAGAGTTAGATGCAGTCCCCATTGTTTAAAGATGGTTTGCAGCCATATTTAAAATAAGTCTGAGAATTACTGAATCGCCCTTTCTAGGAATAAGAAAAATTTATTTGAATGAGTCCCAGCCGAGGGAGCATCAGACATATTTATAGTCATAAAAATGACACAATAAAAGAATAAAGTTGTTACAGAAGTCAGTCAAGGCACAGGTTGATACACATTCCCTAACTTGGCCGGGAAAAATTCAGCACCAGCCAAATAAAAATCTGGGTTGGCATCTTTGAGGTTTTATATAAACCTAAAAGCAACAGTATCTCAAAAGCAAGGACTTTGAGGCGACATCTCTACTTGGATGCTGTTCCCTTGGCCAGCACATCCTATCACTCTTGCCTTTGACTTGCACTTACAACAAATCTCCTATTTCCAGCCCAGTTAGATCATTTCTGGCATCTGCTATCTCTGTTATCATAGTATCTTTCTGTCATTTTTCAATTTTGGGGGATTTGGTGTCATCCTGTGCCCCTGCAAGTTTTTCAAACCCAAAATCTCAGATATTCTTCACTCAGCTTTGCCATTTATTAGAAACAAGTGGTGTTTAATATTTTACGATGACTCTACTACGCATAAATCAGCATGAAGAAGACTACCACTTAATACGCATTTAGCTCTTTCCGTATTTGTAATGGAACGTATATGTGCATTAGAGCTTTCCAGCTGTATATGCAGGCATCTTCTAATTTTGTTCTGTGACTGGAATGTCTTACCCTAAAGGACCTGTTCTCGGAGCACATAATAAGAAATTGACCAATGCAAACAAATTGAACCAATATTGCAAAAAAAAATGCCTCTGCAAAAACATATTGAATGTATTACTTTTTCTTAGTGAAAAACTATTGATCAACACTTCAACAGGAAAACAATTTGCACTTGTTTTTTAATCAAATTATCAAAGTGCCAATGTCATTTCAATCCAGTCAAACATTTAAGCCGCGTTTTCATTGGGGTTCTTTCGGTATAGTACCCTTGGAACCGTACTTTTGGTACCAAACCCCTAAATCTGGTTTGCGTTTCCACTGCAGACAGTACCCTTAAAGGACCAGTGTGTAAAATGGGGGGGAAACAGTGGCATCCAGCGTTCAGATTCTAGACTGCAGCGCTCACTCACTCACTCACGCTCACCCCTCCCGTCGGCAAAAAGATGGTGGCCTCCGAGGCCCAAAACACTTTTGCAGAAATGGTGTCTTCCATGACTGGGATTTATACAGGCGAAACGCGTTCTCTAGATGGCTGGATTGTCCGGTCGGGCTGCTGTACCAACATGGCGGTGCAAGATGGCGACGTCTCTAAAGCAAGGCCCTTGCTATATGTATAAATAAACGCATAATTATAAGGCTATGAAAACCAAGCGAATTTTATTTTATAGCGATTATACACTTATATAAACATATTAATGGGTAGAATATTCAGATTTTGCCAATAAACCATGACAAATATTACACACTGGTCCTTTAAATGTAGGCGGGGTTTTTTTTTTTACCGGATGGTAAAACGCAATGCAAACACGCGAATACACGTGTAACGCATTGACTTTGAATGTAATCTGTCGTGCGAAAAATTCGTTTCGCGTCCGGTGCGAAAGCAGCTTTAGCTGGCATTCTTTTTATTCAGCGCATTTTAATGCCAGCTAGCGAGCTAAATGCCCGCGGTGCAACTCCAGCCAAATTAGGTTGCATTCTAATGGCTATACGCATTTTAAATTGACTAAATTTAAATGCATGAAATATACATCTGCGCCTCATTGCTCCATGGCGCATTGTTCCGAACAGACATTTCCAAAAATGTTTTTCTCAAAACGGTTGGCGAGACGGGTGTTTTCCGCGTGTTTTCCTGCCGTTTCCTAATGGAAGTCGCGCTAGAGTGACGATTCTGTTGGCCAATCAACAGACGGCAGTGATGACGATTCCCGACCAATACAGAAGGCGTGTTTTAGCTCCGCCTCATTAGTATCGGATGGTAACTGTTGGTACGCCAACTGGAGGGGTGACGAAAAATGGGAACGGTTGGGAACGGTTCCAAAGGTACCATCCACAACTTTTGTAATGGAAACGCTCTGAAATGTGACATGACCTGTATCGAACCGTTCCGCTTGATGGAAACGCGGCATTAGAGCCATTGTTGATTTTATTCTTCCAAAGGTTAGTTTCCAAAAGGACTGAATTCAGGTCAAAGTTAAAGACCAATATTCATCAAGACCAGGTCAATGCTGCACTGACTGAATTCTGGTATACCCCCTACAGAAATAACTTGACATTTATGGCTACCTAGTGTGCCAAGCTTGACACAACACCACAGTCAAAGAAGAGTGAAGTATGTCTATGAATGGTTGCCTCTAAAAAGTGACGCCTCTAATGTTAACTTGTATTCTGTGGTCATATTATATCATCCCCATTGGATAATTCATCCTCCGTGTTTAACTTATCCCAGTAACATTCAAGTGCAGCCACACGCACTACTGGGGACTAACTCCAGTTCTAAGGTCATCTTCTGGGGAGGGTTTACATCAGGGAGTTCCCAAACTCTCTTTTGGATATCTCCCCAGTAGGACATTCAGAAATTTGTGAGAACACAACACTCAACCTGAAAATACGCCCCGTGCTTAGCAGCTCCATCTTGCCGTGACTATATTGTGCAGCTGCAAGGACCTTAACAAATATCTAATGCATCATTCACTTATTACAGTTGGGTTATGGGTTTGGCTACTCCATGTGCAGCAGTCTGCACTGACATATGTGAAAGAGGAAAATTTTACAAAAAAATCTTCAGGGACCACATCCTCAAATTTAGCAACCCATAATAGGACCTCAAACCAAAGTTTAAAAACATTTGGTATTGATAGTTGTAATTGACTGAAAAAATACAGGTTCATTCAATAAAACTTACAGTGTGAACATAGCTTTGTTTTACCAGTCGTTATAATGATGTGCAGTTCATGTCTCTGAGGTTTAATGTAGTGGCAGAGCAGTCAATGGAGAAATTTCCAAGGCTCCTGAAAACAGTTAAAAGAATGCTTTTTCCAATGTGAATCCATCCAGAGTAAGAGCTTTATTTCGACACTGATATAATTATCATAGAGGGCTACAATTTGAAGAGGCAGTTACTGTTCGAGAGGCTGTACTCAAGCGCAATGATTGATCAACACAACTTTAGAAAACAGTGATAAATCCCGTTGTTACAGGAGCAATCGGCTATCTATTCTACCCATTTTTCAGAGCCTATTTACGGGCTCAAAGCACTATTCACGATATTGCAGTGATATATCACTGTATCCAACATTATCAATTATTCTTGAGTGGGCTTCCCATGGCCATCACCAGTACATCTAAATGTTAACTCCATTAACAGGCGTGTAATAAATTGTGACCGGTTCCATTTATTATATTGTATTAGTCGGGGGCTCTTCAAAGCAAATTTAATCACTTTTATGGTTTGTTGAGGAGATATAATCTGTGGAGTGCAAGCCTGGGCTTTCTGAAAGATTCTATGATGTGTCCACACCCATGTCCTTGGTTATAAATCTCTCCTTTCTGTGTACAGTGTTTAGAGCCACAATACTTCTGTGGCATATTTATCATACAGTACAATATAATCATGGAAATGACAAGGCGCTTCGACAAAGGTTCTGGGGCCATGCGCACATGGTATTACATCTTCATTACTGTTCATGTCAACGCGACTGCTGTAGTTTTGAAATTACGCTCAAATTAAGGCTGTCAGTTTGTATCCATGTGATGTGACATGAAGGAAATTAGAACCCTTGAAAGGAGTGTCACTGTCCAAATATTTAGGGATCTTACTATGAATGGGGGGCGAGGGTTACATTCCCTAACTGAAGATATATCATCTGTAAGTCTTTGGATAGTAATGCTATTTTGAAGATCTGCACTTCAATTTGAGGGTATTTACAGTATATGTGGGCAGTTACAGTGAGGAGTGCTGTTATCTCACAGAATGTTTCAGGTTCAAATCTGATCTGGGGCCTGTCTGCATGAAGTTTGCATGTTCTCCTCATGCTTATGCCGGCTTCCTTAGCTACTCTGGATTTCTCTAACAAGACATAGACATGCAAACCAGGCTGATTAGAGACACAAATTTGCCATTATTTGGCAAACTGTCCTGGGCATGTTTATGCCTCTCACACATTGCATGCTGGGATAGTGTCCAGTGTCTCCATATCCATTGACCCTGCCTGGGAGAAAGTGGGTAAGATAACGGACAAATGGATGAATTGATGGTATCTACCTCTATATATGGGCCTACTGAAGAACACAACCCTTAAATATTGGGGTATTTGCCAGTTACTTATGGGCCTCACTGTAAATGAGGGTGGGGGTGTAAGGGTGTAAGGGTTGGGGAATGTCAAACAAAAGTGATTTTGTGACTCACTGACACTCTGTAATCTTGTGAAGTCCTCACTGAGAGGTGAAATGTGAGGGCTGGAAAATTGCATGATTTATTATCTCGTCCTAATTTCAATTTCAAGAGAAAACAGTCCCAAATGAACCGGCATCGGTGCTCCTGGACGGCTCTCTGAGCCCTGAATTAATATCAGGGCTGAAGCTGAGCTTCGTACGAACTGCCAGGAATGATTAATATTGAGCACCACTGTCAGCCAGTCGCCAGATAATTAGGCCAAGCACAGCGAAGTCAAACATGTCATTTATAAGAGTTTATAAAAATCATTTCATCTGAAACCTGTGGAGACCTGCTCCTATCCCTTGTTTTCCAGGGAAAAAAAGACTCAAAATAATAAATGTTTGATTTTTATCGCAGTTCCTGTGTTTTGCTCATCGATCGAGAGCTAGCAAGAACGCCCCAGTGATATTAAAAGATAACCGCCTGATGTGTTCTTGTTCCTTGCTTTTTGTTGTTGTTTTTTTTTTTTTTTTCTTTGTCGCTTAGTGATCCTGGCCTGATTTTATATTTTATACTCCAAATGGAGTGCATTGTGTCAGGAAAAAGCTGAAAAGTTGCAAAACAGGTCCAACTTTTACGTGAGGATGACATTTAATAAGTGTCAACCTTGAATAGTTGCTGCTGCTGCTGCTAACATTTTACATAATAGTGTGCATAAGGATGAGGTCTCAGACTCCAGTCCTCGATGGCCACAGCATCTTCGAGTTTTTGGGATTTCCATTTGTCCAGAAACTAAGTCAGGCATCATAAACGAGGCGTGTGGACTCCTTAGTCACTCAATGACTTAAATCGAGCTTGTAAGTGCAGTAACAAACCAAAAAACCGGCAGACACTGCAGTCCTCCAGGATTTCAGTTTGAGAACCCTGATGTAGAGGAATATCCCATTTAATATCTCTTGGCTATGGACAGAAACACCAGACAGAAGTTTCAGAGAGGGGGTAAGAGGCAGAGTGCAGATCTGATCTCTTAAGTCCCACCGATTCTAAACTACAGAGGCCCAATTCCAGTCGTGAGGATTGAGAAAGAGGCGCTCCTTCATTGCATTGGATCACAGATGGTTATTAAAGCGGTAAAAAAGCGATCTCTGTTCAGTTGCCAGATCGGTGGCTCATGAGGATATCTTGATCCTCCAGTGTTTGTTTGCGGAGTCAAAGAGATCAGGCTGCATCGCAGTCAGACTCTGGCTGGCCAAGTTCTGTAGATGCAAGTGTCTGTGTTTCATATACAATGCTGAGAAAAAGTATTTGCCCCCTTCTGGGTTTCTTCCATTTTTGCTTGTTTATCATATTTAAATGTTTCAGGTCATCCAACTAAACTAAATATAGACTAAGACAATGTGAGAAAGCACAAAATGCAGCTTTTAATTTTTCATTTATTGAAGAGTAAGAGTTATTCAACACCTTCATCACCCATGTGAGTAATGATTGCCCCCCCTAAATTGGAAAACAGGTAGTGCCACCCTTGGCAAGAATAACTGCAGTCCAATATCTTTTACATCATTGTGGAGGAATTCTGGCACGCCATCTTCGCAGAATTGTTTTGATTTCACCATATTGGAGGGTTTTCAAGCATGAACTGCCCATTTAAGGTCATGCCACAGTATCTCAATTGGATTCAAGTCAGGACTTGGATGAGGCCCCTCCAAAACCTTCATTTTGAGCCATTCAGAGATGGAATTGCTTGTGTGCTTTGGATCATTGTCCTGCTGCATAACCCAACTGCACTTGGGCTCTAAGTCACCAACTGATAGCCAGACATTCTCTTTCAGGATGTTCTTGTAGAGAGCAGAATTCTTGTTTCCATCAGTTATGGCAAGTCACCCATGTCCTAAAACAGCAAACAGCCCAAGACCATCACTCTACCACTAATGCATTTGACTGTTGATGTAATGATCTTATTGTGAAATGCTGGGTTAGTTTTACACCAGATGTAATGGGACCCATGTCTTCCAAAATGGGACCCATGTCTTCCAAAAAGTTTCCTTTTGACACATCAGTCTACAGAATATTATCCCAAAAGTCTCACCCCTGCCAGTTTCAGCTTGCAGCTCCCCATGGATGCCATATTAGCACAGTCTCTTTCTCATCATTGAATCATGAACACTAACCTTGACTGAGGCAAGTGAGAGCTGCAGTTCTTTAGATGTTAGTCTGCGTTCTTTTGTGACCTCCTGAATGAGTGGTCGATGCGCTCTTAGAGGAATTTTCATAGACTGGCCACTCTTGGTAAGGTTCACTACTATACCGTGTTTTCTCCATTTGTAGATCATTGCTCTCACCATCATTCACTCGAGTCCCAGAGCCTGAGAAGTGGCTTTTTAACGCTTTCCAGACCGATAGATGTCAACAGCTTTGTGTCTAATCTGTTCTTGAATTTTTTAGATTGCAGCATCATGTGCTGCTTTTTTCCTACTTCACATTTCTAGAAAGGTTCTATTTATGGCAAGTGATGTTTAGATTCAGATGGGCTGACAGTAATCATGTCTGGGTGTGTCTTGTGAAATTGAACCCATTATCAATGAAATTTGTTTAATTGGTGGATTTAGTAACTATGGGGGCTAGGGCCAGATACTGTTAGAAGCCTTTTTCTTTCAACAGTTGAAACCATCATTTAAAAACCACATTTTGTGTTTACTTGGGGTAGTTTTGTCTCATAATAAAATTAGTTTGATGATCTGAAATATTTTAGCATTACAAATATGCACTGAAATTTGGGGAGGGGGAAAATACTTTTTTCAAAGCACTGTTCATAGTTTAGTCTTAAAACATCATGGATATTCGTTCAGAGAGAAAATATCAGCTTGTTTTTTGCTTGTGAAATGATCTTGGCCCATCTTGAAAAACATGAAAAATGAGTCAAACCATCACAACCTAATTGGATAGTTTTTTGTGAAACATAATGTAATAAGGATGTTAAGTAGAAATATAGAACTAATATACTTGTCGGCTTAGACTACTATTTTTGGATTTGCAGTGAGCCATGGAAATTGCAAAAGCATTTAGATGAGCAGTGTCATTAGGTTTCATCAAATACATCAAACGAACCCCAGCAATATTTGAGCTGCAGATTTCTGCTTCAGTGTATGAAAATTAAATAAATAGCTACTCAGATCCATTAAACCAACAAAACAATCATGAAGAGTTCAAGCAGCCTCTGAAATCATCCCAAAAATATTCTTTTACTTGCAATTAGATAAGAGACATGCTTATGACTTATGGCAGGGTTTATGATTTGTGAACAGCTGTGCACAAAATATAGAGTATGAAGTGTCTGAAATAAGAAATGTAGAAAGTGTCTTTTAAAAGTTCTTAATGAAGGCCTATCAATTGCAGTATATGAATGAAGCTTATATCTGCTTTTGTCAAAAAAAACACCTCAGACTTCCTGGCTTCAGAATAATTCTCCGCCTTCACGTGAAATGATCAACGGTTCATCACATGACTAATCTTGTTCACACCTCATCTTGAATCCTGTCAAGATTTATTCAGAAGCTTAAGTTGACAGAGATAAAAACGATCTTGTTCCTTTGTCAAAATTATCTTAGCCAGTTTGTAGGAGTAGAAAATGCATGAATTATGACTCCACAGAAGCAGGGCTTCAGAAGGCCAAGGACTCCCTGTCCATTAGTGTCCTCCAAGTAAGATCCCGCCCACCAATTACCTCCACATAGATGATAGGTTTATGATCCCTGGGGAATTAACTTAGTTCTTTGGGTGGGGACAGTGTTAAGGACAGCATTATGTAACCAATCAGAATTATGTATAATAAAGGAAATTTGAAAATGTCAAACCAATGTACAGGTAACCTTCTCCACTGTTGTTCTGTTTAACAAATGGGATCAGATCTCAGCTCTTGACAGGTGTTAAAAGACAAATTATTAATAAGACATTAATAATACTGAGAGGCCCTCGATAATGCAAAACTGCCAGAGAGAAATCGCAAGCCATAGCTTCACCGTGAAACCATTCATTTTTCTAGGAATCTGAAAAAAATATACATTTCCAGTGATGTATAATCTTGGTTCAGAAAATTAATGTCCCCCACGATAATGTTTTATTCACCAGAGCACCTGCCAATCAGCAAAATTCTTCACCTCAAAGGAAAAACCAATCAATTGAATCACCTGGATGATTCCATGAGTGGACCAAACACATGACCTTTACTCACTATGACAGCTATACTTTGTACCTCAGTGCAATTCTGTTCTGGCATTAGTAAAGTGAATGCTATATGGAAAAGAGCAGAGATTTGAGAACAACAAGTATTGTGCCTCAGTCAGTGGATCTCAAACGTGGTCCTGGGGATGCTCTGTGAATGCTACTTTTTGTTGCAACCACAGTTGTCATTGAAGGTTTTAGTAAGCTATGAAAATACCATGACATGAGAGGCAAGAACAGGCCATTCAGCCCAACTAGCCTCGCCATTTTCCTATCATGAGAGTGAATGGAACACTTCAGATACTTCAGGACTAGATGGTATCCAGCTCTACATTTAGCCTGGGCATAAAAACTCTGCCTCTACGATCTGGCCAGACAAGTAATTCCACACTGTGATCACTCTTTGCAAGAAAGAAATTTACTAATATCAGCAGTACATTTTCCCTTAGCTAACTTCTATTTGTGAGCTTAAGTTTTGCAAACAGAACCTGGCCTAAATAATCCTGCATATTTAACTTTGTTAATCCCTTTAACATACTTAAAAACCTCAATCAAATCATCCTGAAGTCTCCTTTTGCCAAGAGTGACGAGATTAAGATTCTTCAGTCTGTCCTTACAGCTTTCATCTTTTATACCAGGAATTAACTGAGTGGCTCCTCTACAAACCTTTTCTAAAGACTTTATATCTTTATTACCTCGTCCGCAACTGAGTCAGTGGGGCGAGGTATTGTAATCAGTGCTGTTTGTTTTTCTGTTTCTTTGTATGTACATGTGTCTGTGTGTTAACAATCTAGCATCTACACGGTTGCACTGATTGACCTAAAACTTTCAGAGTAGTTGCCAATGGTCTGTAGCTTACCTGATTAAATTTTGGGGGTGATCAGGTCAAGGTTAAGGTCAAAGTTATCAGAAATGTCAAACTCATTTTTTTTTGCGATAAGTTTCTTCAAATTCATCACATTGACTTCAGACCAAAAACCAAAATGTGCTTCTTTCAGTTCCACTTCCAACCATATGCTGCATGATGGGGCAGCTTTGATAGTCTCTATAGCGGTTGGGGGTTAAATGTTACGGAGTCAAGGGCATTGGTGAAAATAATATATTTTTCATTATAACTCAAAAATGGTCGCAGATAGACAGATGTTTACCATCAAGAGCATATAGGAACTCCTATATGGGCTTTTATTTGACACCATGACCTTTGACCTTCGGTGACCTTGAAAGGTCAAACTGAAGGTCACAGTTTTTCAAAGGACTAAAAATTGAAATTGTAAAACTGAGTCAGTATAAAAGCTCTAAAATAAATGCTAACAGGCCTGATTTGTTTTGCCTGGCAGCACTTGTAGTATGGTTTTCAGAACTGTATACAGTACTCCAAGTGTGGTCTGACAAATGTATGGTACAAGAGAGATATACTGTTACCTCCTTATATAAATACTCAATACTTTGGCTGTTTATCCCAGCATCCTGTTGGCCTTTTCAACAGCTACAGCACAGTGGCTAGAACCTGAAAGGATGTGGTTGACAATCACTCCCAGATCTTTTTCAAGTGGAGCACATTCCAGTTTTAAACCTCCTATAAAGTAATCTTGTCTCATGTTTTTATTTCCGCCATGTACTGTATGACTTTATACTTCATACTTTGTAACTTGGTGTATTTCATGTTCAAAGCATTTATTTCCCCTCTTAAGGCAAATTTTGATGGAAAAATCCATGTATGCCATGAAGAATAAAAGACTCTTGAACATAATGGGCCAAATTCATGGAAGGCATTTATCTGTTACACAGCTAATTGTCAAAAGAGGGTGATCACCCCATGCATTTAGTTAGTCCCCAATTTTTGAGGCCTGACAATATATACACCATTTATTTATAGTTGCCAGTGTGTACTTTACAATATAAAACTTTAAACTTACCTCGGGGATAGTTTCGGGTTTGTTTTCCCCGAGTGTCACAGCACAGTTTTTGTCATGGATGCGATAAGAATAACTCAAACTTGCACAGGAGGAACACAAGGAGGATGGGATGGCACATCCCACAGCTGACAAGGTTGTCCCAGACAGGACAAATCCTTTTGATTCCTACCTTCATTTTACTGGTTGTTTATTTTGTTTCATGAAATCTGTTTTTTTTTTTTTTAAGTTTCTGCACCACTTCTCTGGTCTTCAATGACTTCCTTATGTTTACGTATGAGCTTAACGAAGCCCATTCGCTGATCACTTGTAAAATTTTTGCCTCTTTTAGTTGTTTCTCTGACATTTTCACATGTGGTACATTGCTTCAATTCATAAGTACAGAATTGCCAGTGTTTCATCTCTTGCAATCATGTCAACGAAAAATTATGCAACAGTGTGGACGACTGTAAAGGGATCGGGGTCATTGTCATTGACGCTATTGATTTATCAAAATTATTAATAGTTATACATAGCTTTCCGGGCCAGACTGCACACAGATATTTAAAGAGCTGCTAAACACTCCTCGCGAATTGAGAAAAACATGCATTTTGCTGTATGCGTGCTATTCGTATTGAAACATAAACACACACACACAAAAAAAAAAAAAAAAACCTTTCGTGAGTTCAGCCTACTGTGTTTATCTTTCTATACAGCAAACAATCTCAGTTGCTTTCAGTGGGTAGCATTGTTGCCTCACAGCAAGAAGGTTGTGGGTTTGAATCTAGCCAGGGGCCCTTTTGCGTGGAGTTTGAATGTTCTCACTGCGTTCGTAGGACTTTTCTCCCATAGCCCAAAATCATGCTAGATAGGCAAACTGGAAACTCTAAACTGCCCGAAGGTATGAGTTTATGAATAGTGAGCACGCCCTGCGGTGGATTGGTGAGCTGCCCTGGGTGTATCCCTGCCTTCAGCCCATAGTCAGGCTGGGATAGGCTCCAGCTCCTCCCAGACCCTGCTTAGAAATAAAGTGATTTAAGTAATAGGCGGATGGATGTTTTGGTTGTCTATTTTACAAATAGCCTTTACTTCAGCTTTAACCAACTGCACAACTCTAATCTTACTGTCATGCAATATCCTGAATCTTCAGATGCTTTGCAAGTATACCTTACAGCAGTGGACTTCATATTCACTGTCTCCCTATCAGGTGTCCGAGCTATTCCCACTAAAAAAAAAAATCAATCCATGATCTATACATGCAGCTTTGTATATTATTTTACTGAAATAACGGAGGACTATAATCTGCAACTGCACAAGAAGTAGGCTGACAACTGTAGCAACTGGCAGCTAGGAATGAAATGCATAACCTTTAAGTTACAAGGCCAGTTCCCCACCTGCGACATAACATTTCCTCACACACAAAGAGGAGCAATCCGGCCACTCGGGTATTTGTCTTGTTTCAATTGAAGGCACCAGTCTCGTCACTGAAAGTACAATGGACACAAATGAGATCAGTAATGATTTTCAATTAAGGGCCTTCCCCCCGCAGTGTGAATGGGGTCAGTGCAGGGCCAATCGGCTTTACGAGAGGGCCACAATACAGTGAGTCATTGCATTCTCATCTAATAGGGAATGTTTCCAAGAACCTTTTAAAAAAATGTGATAATGTGTTATCTTAGAATACGAAACTCCAGTCGTGGTAGTGAATCAATTGTGGATACATGGGAGACCATAGTTGTGCCATTTAAAGTAAGGACCGCCTGGGCATTGCATCTGACGTCAGTCACTCCTGTTTTATTGACAAGGCTAATTATTATTGTCCAGTCCTCCGAAGAGTCGTGCTTTGTACCCACTCGTAGGGGAAACTATCAGTCTTCCACTACAAAAGTTGATTATACACACCAGACCCGGTGGGTGGGATAGATGCATCCATCATGCTGCCAATATCGCCGATGGAACACTTTGGAGCGATTCTGTGGAAATGGCCTAATTGGCTGTGCATTGGAATACCAATCCCTGGATTTAAAGGCTGCCAGCGGTGAGATCCAAAAGTATTGGGACAGTTACAAAGTTTCAAAAGGCTGCAGTTCCCATGTGGTTACCCTATATTGATGTTCATATGCTCAAATTTTGCTTTTAAACTGGGATGTTTGTTTTGAACATATTTACTTCTATGTTTTATATGAGGTAGACCGTAGGAAGCATAGGTCTTTGAAATTGTGTAATTTCCGAGATATTTACGGACCTCTCCATGTGTCAATGTCCCGGCTGAGAACAAAAATGGCTGATTTAATTGTTGATTGGAATCATGTTGCATTGAAACAAGCAGGTGCATGTTCAATGTGAGAGCCTCTATACGATGGGCGAGAGGCAGGCACTCACTCTGGGCATTCGGCCAATCCACGGCAGAGATCACTCTCCATTCACAGCCTGAGAATTTATTGAGATATTCTCGCAGGCACGCATACTGTATCAAGTAATGTAAGTCTGCATACATGCAGAAAGTACACTCATGGTTATTAACAAACACAAGTATGCACAAAAGCACGCACAAAATAACTGCAGATCTACAAAAAAGCCTACATGCTCATTATTCACAAGATTACTAACCAGTGGATTTTGAGAAAATGATTACAGCCTACTCTAACAGAATGATTATGCAGATCTTGTCTGTAATTTGCCATGAGTATGAAAGGGGGAAAATGAAAATCTTAAATTCAGAAAATCACAATTCTGTAGAAGCCATTATGAAAACAAAGGAAAGTTTCATGCTTCAGCGATACAGGCCTGCAGTATGTATATGTACAGTGTATGCACGCACAAGCACACACACGCACACACCAATCAGCCATAACATTATGACCACTTACAGGTCAAGAGAATTACATTGATGATCTTATTACAATCGCACCTGTCAGTGGATGGGATGCATTTGGCAGCAGGTGTACATTTTGTCCTCAAAGCTGATGCATTTGGAAGCAGGAAAAATCCATAAGCATAAGGATGTGAGTGACTTTAATAAGGGCCAAATTTTGATGACTAGATGACTGGGTCAGAGCCTCTCCAAAACTACAGCTCTTGTGGGGTGTTCACAGGCCACAGTGGTCAGTATCTACCTACTGTGGTCCAAGGACAGGAAACCAGTGAACTGGTGACAGGTTCATAGGCAGTCAAAGCTCATTGATGCATATGGGGCATCAAGGCCCATGTAATTCGATCCAACAGAAGAGCTACTGTTGCTCAAATTGCTGAAGAAGTTCATGCTGGTTCTGGTATAAAAGTGTCAAAACACACAGTGCATCGCAGTTTGTTGTGTATGGGGCTGCCTAACTGCGGACAGGTCAGAGTGCCCACGCTGACCCCTGTCCACTGCAGAAAGCGCTTACAGTGGGCATGTGAGCATCAGAAGTGGACCACATAGCAACGGAAGAAGGTAGCACGGTCTGATATATCAAGTTTTCTTTTACCTCATGTGAATGGCTGGGTCCGTGTGCATCACTCACCTAGGTAAGACATGGTACCAGGATGCATCATGGGGAGAAGGCAAGCCGGCAGAGGCAGTGTGGTGCTTTGGACAATGTTCTGCTGAGAAAGCTTGGGTACTGCAATTCACATGGATGTTACTTTGACACATATCACCTACAATAACATTGATGCAGACCAAGTTCACCCCTTCATGGAAACAGTATTCCCTAATGGCAGTGGCCTATTTCAGAGGGATAATGTACCCTACCACACGACGTAAATTATTCAGAAATAGTTTGAAGACCTCAACAATGAGTTCAAGGAGTTGACTTGGCCACCAAATTCCCTGGAGCTAAATGCAATCGAGTGTCTGTGGGATGTGCTGGACAAATAAGTTCGATCCATGGAGGCCCCACCTCGCAACTTACAGGACTTAAAGGATCTGCTGCTCACGTCTTGGCGCCAGATACCGCAGCACAGCTTCAGAGGTGTAGTGGGGTCCATGCCTCCATGGGTCAGGGCTGTTTTGGAAGCAACAGGGGGACTTACATGATATTAGGCAGGTGGTCATAATGTTATGGCTAATGTTATGAATATAACATACACACTACAGGCCAGAAGTTAGGAAGCAAGGCCAATACAGGTCAAAAATTTGGAAGCAACTTCAATGTTCTGTTCACAATGCCTTTCTTAAAAACCAGTATGAAATTATGGATTTTGGGATGTATTTACTGCAATAATTACACTTTTCTTTCATTGATATGCACCATTTTCCTCTAGTTACCTTTAGGTACTGTATACATTGATATTACCAGACCACTTCTGAATAAAAGTCAACAAAAGAAAGGAGGGGCTTGGTTTTTGGGTTGAGAAGATTTGCAATTGTCACAACTTCAGTGAAAAAGTAAAAAACAAATCACAGTTTGCATTATTCACTTTATGTCATGGTTTACAGCCCACCGGATGCCAACGGCAATCCGGCGGGCACTAGGACCATAGGCCTAGTAATATGGGCCTGATAATTTGAGTAAAAATGTATTCTGATAAGTGACTCTTTATATAATAATCATATTTATTTTGTTGCAAAGTATGCCAATGAAACTAAGATCTTTTTTTGTACAAATTTGATCTTGCTTCCAAACTTTTGGCCCGTAGTGTATATGTGTGTATATGTGTGTGTGTGCATGTGTGAGAGACCATACCCTGGCCAAAAAAAAAAAAAAAAAGTTGCACACACTAATATGTTGTAGGACATGCCTATAGCTTTTATCAATCGTTTCCACAATCTCATGCAACCTTACATTTATTTTTGACCAGAGCTGCATTCGTTTTTTTGCCAAGATCCTGTACTGATGACAGGAGACTCAAACCACTCCATGAAACCCTCTCCAACACATCCCAAAGACTTTCAGATGGGTACGATCACGACTTTGTAGCGGCCAATTCATGTGTGAAAATATTTCCACATGCTTGCTGAATCAATCTTACCGTTTGAGCTTGATAAATCTTGGCACTGTCATCCTGAAATATGCCTGTACTTTCAGGGATTTAAAAAATCCATTGATGTGATAATTTTGTCATTCAGTATATTCAGGTAACCTGCTGACTTCATGTTATTGTGGCATAATGTTGCTGAGCCCAGACCTGACCAATTGAAGCAACCCCAGATCATGACACTGCCTCCAGAGGCTTGCACAGAGGGCAGTATTCATGATGGGTGCATCACTTCATGGGCTTCCTTTCTTAGTCTGATGCACCCATCGCTCTGAAATGGAGTACATCCGGACTTGGACCACATGACCTTCTCCCATTGCTCAACAGTCCAATCTTTACGCTCCCCGGCAAATTTAACTTGTTTTTTCTCCCCAATTAGCCTCACTAACAAGTGACTTTCTTGTGACTATGCAGCAGTTTAGTCCCAATCCTACAAGTTCATGTTGCATTGTGTGTGTGTAAATGCTCTTGCTTTCACAATTACACATAGTAACATGAGTTTTACTGTCAATTTTTTAAGATGACACTTCACCAAGCATTGCAGTGATCTCCAATCACAATCATTCGTGATATTTTTTTCATCCAATTACTACCACAAATTTGACGGTTCACCACTATCCTTCCAGATTACAATAATGCATTGGACAGTTAGTTCTTGACCCAATTCCAGTAATTTCAGCAATCTCATTACATATTTTCTCTGCTTGATACAAGCTAATATTTTGCCCCTCTTAGAACATAGTTAACATCTTTTCTACTACCATGGGATATGTCTTTTGAAATGGTTCATTAATAAATGAGAAGCTACACACTCCATCTGTTAGCGTTAAGAGAATTGTTGCTAGCTGAAACCTATTAATCAATGCAATAATGATCCAATCATAGGCTCTTAAGTATTTGCTTATTTAAATCCAAACAGCAACTTCTTTTTTTTTTTTTTTTAATCCAGGCAGTGTATAGTAGATTTGGCTTTAGAAAATGCATTTTGCTTACTGAACTTTGAGAAATTTCAGTCTGTTATGTTTTAAGAAATGACTAAATGGACACAAAACACACAGCTTTACAAGCAGTGCATTACAAGCAAATGCATTTATCTGTGGCCTGAGAATGTGCATTCAATTGTATCCAAAGGCATAGTAAAATGTCTTCATTGCAGTGTTTATATGTATGTATGCATGTCTTTTAACTGGTTTGAGCACGTGTGTGTCTGACCTTAGGAACAACTGTCCAAATACCCTATTTCAGCATTCTGAATAAACCTCTTTAGCACAGTGAAACTGAAATGAAATCCATTAATGAATTGAATGAGAAAGTAAATCCAAAGAACACTATTTATTAACACTAAATTTCTGGTGAGATAAATATTTTGTCAGTATTGCAAAGGAACATGAGTATTCATTTACTTTTTAATAACACTATTATTATTTTGGGCTATACTTGAGGCCAGAACTCACAAAGCCCATATCTTTTCTAAATGGAATTTTCCCTATAATTTTCAACAAGACCAAGCTGCACTGGACTAGTAAATTTATATTGAAGCATTCCTATAAGGGAGACTGCTTCTAATACCATATAATTGCTATCAAGTGATTTGAGGGAGACTAACATGTTGCAGTCATGATTGATCATTAGCCATAATTATTATCCAAGCTGTTCAGTATGTTTTTTGCAAAGTACAGCTGTTCCCATTTGGACAATGCACAACACTTATTTTACCTTTTGGACTGCAAAGCTGAATGCGATCCAATCAAGTGCCTGTACTCTTAGATCGAATACGCAAACCCTACAAGAGCAATTTGTGCAAAGATGAAGGGCATTTCCCCTAAAAAAAATGTTATTACATTATATATTTCTCCCCAAACAGCTGTTCGGAAAGTTACCAATTTTAACCTCCTAAAAAACACCGTAAATGAGAAAAAAATTGACCGCTGCTATCCGTGGTCCTGAAATCCAAAGGCGACATCTCTGGAAGTGCACCCATTCGCAGCATAAAAATTATTGGCGATTTCTTCTGAGATGGCTCTCGCTTTGGAGCTCAAATGGATTTCATCTCTGCTTTCATCAATCATTCAGTGTAACAATAAAGAATTTCACAGCTGAAGAGAGGGGAAATATGGTCTGTTTGATGCAGCCAGAGAATGGACATTGGAAAGTAAAAACAACGGACTTTTAAAGCACAACTTAATGGACATCTAAATGTCATAAGTAATGGCAAAGCAGTCATTATCCTGACGAGACCGGCATAGATCGCGGCCTTAGCTGTAATGGAATGTCTAACAAGCCTTAATACAATGTTAATCCAGAGGGTCCGCCTTCTCAAACGCAGGAAGACACGTCCATCTGAGCGACATTGCCTGTACGTTACTGGCTCCTTTATATAGCTGGAACTCCATTGCGTTTGATTATCGGGAGCGATTATTTTGTCAGCATTAGGATGTTAACTTAAGACCGATTCTGTTTTCATATATGTCAAGTTAAAACGGTAGGAAGATTCACTACGTGTTAGGAAGGGAGAAAAGAATATTTTATTCTGTATTTTTCCATCCCAAGAACTTCATTCAAATGGAGTTAAGCAGGTGGTCTCTTTTGCAAAATAACTATCACAAAGCCGCAGTGCTCAGACCACCCCACAGTTCAGTATGTGACTCATGCACAGTTTTGAACCGTACAGACAGCAGAAAGGCTTCCGACAAGAAACAGTCCTCCTCTGGAACAAACGAAAACATGCCAAACTCACGTAATCATAACAGGAACGGAGTGGAATTGCAGAGAACAAGATGAGGTCATAGACTGTATATGGATGAGGTCGACCTTAATTTCTACCGCATTATCTGGAGATGCATTACGAGAGGGCGCACTGTCAGCCAGGCTTTTTTTTTTTTTTTTTTTTTTTTTTTTTTAAATCGAACAGACCAGCCAAGAACTTGCCCGATAATTCCTCTGAAAAATATCACACCAGGTTAGGTCTTACACTATACCATTACAAATTTCAAAGCAAATTTTTCTTGTTCTTTTGACAAAGAAAAGGGCACTGTGGGGCTGCAAGCAAGCTCACAGTCAAATAATTTGTGATCTCACAGCAATCAAAACACGTGTATGCAGCCATGTAGTTTAGACACACGCTCAGAATCAGTAGCACACGAAACTGACAGAATACATCCCTTCGACTAAATCTCAATCAATGCTCAGCCTCCATTTGAAATGAATATGAACCCAGGAAGACGACTCACCAGGTAAGCAACATTTGGAAAAAGCTCAACTTTTGTTTGCGCACACCCAATTTAGCCAAGCAAAACAGAACTTGGGTATCAATTTTCATTCCAAATGTCCAGCACTTGTAAGCAAGGAGCACTCAAGCATCTCGTGGCAAGCAATTCCCATGGAAAAATTGCATAAGCCAACTCAATTGCCTTATTTTGACCGTATGTGAAAACGAGGTTAAAAAAAAAAGAAAAAAGGTGCCAGACCCAGCAAACCCCACCCAGTTTTTCAGTGATTTTTTTCCTTAACCCAATTAGGTCCAAAATTTAATGAGGTGTTCCTTGGACTGTTGCACATCTTTGCTGAAAATTTAATATCATTTGTTGAAAGTAAATAACTTTAGCTTTTAATTAACTTGAAAAATAAAGCCAATTTATTCATCATAGTCATTCTTAACATAGAACAGTGCAGTTAACGACAATTTTAATTGAATTGTTAACTTCATTCATACGTTTTCTCTCTTGATACAGGCATTTAACATATTTTTATCTGGAACAAATTGCACTTCTTGACATGGTATTAATTGACTGACCAGCACATTTACTTAAGCCATTCAGGTCAAGTAGCCAACTCAGAGTCACGATGTAAGATGCCGTAACGGAGAATCAAATTCAGGACTTTGGGGCTGTAAACCTGATTCTCCATCCTTTACAGTGCCCTAACACCAAAACACAGTGGGATAACAGATTGATAAAACAAAGAAAAGTCGCCCTCGTGACCTACTCAGAAATAATGGAGCCAATCACAAGTAAAACAGTCATTCAAGCTCATTTGTTTCATGCCAAGTTAACCTTTTTACAAATACCAAAGAGTGTGTCATACTGGTTGGGTTTACTGAGTAGCAGGAAACACAAGTTTCTATAGGATTACATTATTTTATCTAAATAGCATAAATTCAATTTTGTATGAAGAGAGTTATGGGGTATAGAGCAGTCTTATGGGACACTATCATATTGCATGCAGTATCAATATGTTTGCTGATGTGATGTGTCACAGTCAGTTTTATTGTGTCAGCTGTCTTGCCAGACCCAGTCTGGTAATACATCCTCATATCAAAACTCATATACTTTGCTGGCAGGGCATGATTCACACTCCATTAAGATCAATGGACCCCAACACAGATAGCCTATCAGAGGGTACAGGCTCATGTCACATTTCGCAACAGTCACCAGACAGCTATTTACTCAGAAAATGAAAAAATTCGATTTAAATGCTATAAGAAGTCATCTGGTTCCAAGTCAACGGTGTTGTAATCAACTTCTTAAGATTCGGAGCCCATGCTAATAAATCTTTTTACTAAGAAAGGAATACATTATATTTTTATTTCAATATTTCTAACTGTATGACTTTCCCTCAGTTCTGGACCCCACCTTATGTCTTTTTCTTGCACTGGGAGCAGGGGCGGAGCAAGGCTCTCACCCCACAGGGGGTGAAGCATTACAAGGGGCCCCTCAGATTGTCATTGCAGTCAACTGTAAAATTACGGATAGGTCTGCATCATATTCTATCCTAACCAACACAAATCGTCACTTATTGAGCCAAGCAAACTTATGTTACAGATAAAATACAGTGAAGCCACTTTGTCAATCAAATTGTTCAGAGGGAGAAAAAAAAGTTGCCAGTGCTTTGGCAGCAAAAGCATATAGGGTATGGTTGCCAGACATCTGTTAAACGAGAATAGTCATTTTCATTTATTCCAAGCCTTTGGCGAGGACAAAAGTAGTCATTTTCATTTATTCCGAGCCTTCGGCCAGGTAAAAGTGAGAATTACTACATGAGTTCCATTAATTTGATTTGTCGGCAAAGCTGGATCTTCCCATTTTTTGCCACTAGCCGGTTGAGCTTGTGAGAGAAAAAAGTCACTAGCCCTCAGAAGATTTCACAAGCCCGACTGAAAAAGACTAGAATATCATTAATTGCACAGGTACAAACGTGATTAAAACACTTTATACAAATCAAAAAGAAATTGAAATAAATAAAAAACGCTAACAGTTTAAATGATGCAAATTATTTCATGTCTTGAGTTCGTACACTGCCCGGCCAAAAAAGTCACCTCTTGGATTTAACTAAACAAAAAGGTAAGAGCCTTCCATTGGATAATTACTGCAGAGATTAATATGTTTCAGCTGGTAACAAGTTATTTAACCCTAACTGATGCAGTTAGTAGCTTCTCATTTTTAAGCAACAATGTCAGATCATATCCTGTGGCCATGGAAATGGTTGTTGTTGTACTGTTTCAGAAGGGTCAAATTATTGGCCTGCATGAGGTAAAGAAAACAACAGATTTCTGAAACTACTGAAATTAAGTTAAGAACTGCGATTAAGAGCTGTAAATTCAGATTTGGTTAAGATATGTAAACATCGAAGCTTACCCTGCAAAGACAACGACCATAAGCGTATACATGAGCAAAAGAAAAAAAAGAAAGAAAAAAGAAACATTACATTACTGCAAAGAGTGAGATAATGACGTTGATTTTAAGGCATGGGCACTCTGACAAAGCGGCCGTGAACAATTGGATTGGCTTTCGACGGAGCCCTATTTTCTGGCGCGCACCACAACAAAACCATGTCACCTGCACATGCATAAATACAAGTGTGTGGCAGCGTGGTCAGTAACAGGGTTACTGCGAAAAACATTGTACGAATACCACTGTTAGAAGTTAATACCGCCAGTAATATTTGGGTTACTGCGAAAAACATTGTACGAATACCACTGTTAGCAGTTAATACCGCCAGTAATATTTCAAAGAGGCACAAGCGAATGTCAGATTTATGGGAAGAAAACGAAATTGGCAATTCCTGTACAGCGATAACTGGGTCAGTTAAAACGTCCGAAAACTTGCATTTCTGTGCAATTACCTCACGAGCGCAATATCTGACATAAAGGTGACATAAAGACAGGACATAAGTGACTAGAAAAAGCACGCGATGAGACGGACGAAAGCTGCAATATTTAACGATATTTAAAATAAAACAATGCCACAATGTCCCCTAAATTGCCCAACAAAACAGCGTCTGCATAAATCCCATAAAATGGCCAATTAACTGCACACTAACTGCTTTATTTCTGCCATAGATCTCAAATATACAACAATCGACTCTGGACTAAAAGAAAAGTCACTTGTAGGCCTACTCACCTATTTGAATGGCATTCGTCAAACTATGCGCTGAGCAAAATCCTCGTCTTGTCTTGAAATTAATACAATAGCCGTGGACGTTATCATTATTTAGGTCAAACTTTAGCTTATCTTGATCTGTTACCTGTTGGCTGCATTGCTGCTTGAGGAAGGGTCGTCCGTGGTGCGGCAACTGCTTGAAGCCAAATGAACTTAGTGCTGGTAGCTTTGCTACCCTCTCCTCCAGTTCTATCTTTTCTTTTTTGACTACTGCTTTTATGTTTGAATGGAATGACTGCTCCTAAGTTTGCAAATTTTATGATGTTCAGATTTTGCGCTTGAACTCAGACGTTACAGACACTAACGTGGTCACATGATCAAATCAAATACAGATTTGACATTGGGCAAGACATTACCCTGCAATCATCTCGACAATTTGCATATCAGTATGAAAGAAAAATATCAAATAAAATAAGAAAATAGTTTATTTCAGTAATAGTCTTTAACACGTGGGTATATTAAGCATGAAAACTTCATACAATAGTTATGAATAATTAAAAAAAAAAAAACCATGATAGTGACTAGATTACCGACATGGGGGTTTATATATAAAACATCATAGTGAACGGCCTAGTTAGTTAGGGGAGTACATATGGTATCAACATACCTTATGACTGCTATGGCTGTCTTTTCTGTTTGACGGTAATGAGAATGTAGCTCAGAGAAGCTGTAGCGGGGGCCCCCACTGACCGTGGACCCTGGGGCGGCCGCCCCCTTGGGCCCCGCGGTAGCTCCGCCTATGACTGGGAGGCATCATATGAGATCAGTCACTTTGCTTAAAACTCCTCTGAAGAGCAAGGCTAAGTTACTGTTTTTTTTTTTTTTCCCCACAATTCTAAGCCAGCGGTACAGCTCTGCTGCTTTCAGGCTACGTCCACACTAATACGTTTTCATTTTAAAGCCGCGTTTCTAAATGAAAACGATCACCGTCCACACTAAAATGCAATCCAGGAGTTTGAAACTGAAAATGGTGTTGGCAGAGTTTTCAAAAGTCTCTGTTTTAGGGGTGCGAAAATACCAAGGTAGTGTGGACGCTAGGCGAAAACAAAGCAATAGTTACGCGTTTTTAAAATTAAAACGTATTAACATAGCCCCAATCACCAGCAGTGATTGTTACGTCATCACTAGACTGATCATTTAAGAAGATTCTCATCACATTAGTGATCGCACACCTTAGAGACAGAGGGCATGTTCAACATTCAATGCCAAAATGGCAATGCACGATGACGCTAAACTGCTAAAATGAGGAGTGACAAAACATTTCAAATTTAAATTTTTAGAGAGTAAACAAAGAAATATTGGCTCGGAAATAGGTAAATTATAATCAGATGTAGAGTATATCATGGAAACAAGAAAAGGGTAGCAACTGGAACACTCAGTCAAATTTAGACTTTTCTGCTCAATGACAGGCAATGTAGCAAATTTAGTAGTTAAAATAACAAAGCACAACTCAACGTGAAGTGTTGATTGCTGTGCCTTCCCCTGATATAGCTTTATATACCCTAAAAATTGATTTTTGGCACCTACACACACAACTGACCTTATGTGACCTTGAACTTTGACTCAATGACCTCTTCTGTAGGGAGTTACCATGCCTGATGTGGTGAAAATCCCTTCACTCCTTCAGTAGACAGAGCAGGCATTAGATATTTGTGACGAATGGAGGGACAACCGGAAAACAGAATACTTTTCGCCCACTGCATGCAGCAGAAGCATAAAAATGTGTCAGGATGCAGAAACAGCTTTTCAGGCATGTGACCAGGCCATTCTTTGTAAGGAAACACCGGTTTCCAACCTCCTTGTAGGCATATTTAATGGATTACAACCTCTGTAATGATGGAAAAGCTCCATTGGTTTCCAGGTAAGGAGTGAAGCAAAGCAGAGGGATGTGAAATACAAGGAACTGGAATGGGCTCTTAGTGTTCTCAGGAGGTCTGTAAGCAGTAACCTAGCCCAACGCTGCCTTATGTCAGGCGTCTAACGCAAGATGAGAACAAGGCAGCGATGACCGCCGTGCTGTTAGCCCAAAATTTGTCATGGCTATCGTGCCACTCAGGAGACCAGCATTTGGCATTTATCCTGTGGTCTAAACCAATGATAAATAACACCCCCCCCCCACCGCACCACCACCACCAAAGGCCCACAGTACTGCAACAGATTGTCCACTGCGACATAGATGTGTCGACCCAGGATACTTTATTCAAAAACACCGGAGAATAGGGAATCCAGGCAGTATAGGCACTGGATGGCGAGCCAGGAAATGGCGATGGGAGTTTATTGCAGCAGGCTTACTAAACTGCCCTTTACGTCAAAGAAAGAGCAGTCATTGCAGGACTTGCCGATGCAGGTCGCCAGAGGGAATATTAAGGGGTGTAGGAAATCGACGGCTGGTAGATTTGCGGATTGAAAAATTGGACAGCAATCAGGAAACTGGCAACTCTGGTCTCGCAGAGATGGGAGCATGTGTGAAAGTGGAGACGAATGCAACAAATACAAAGGTACGAACACAAACATCCTCCAACACGCAATGCTGTCACATGAAACTCTGGTATTGTGCTTAAACAATTAAAAGGCAATTAGCAAAGACATGGAGCGAACAAGCGCTTGCTTGTGCGGTGCGATAAAGGGTTCTGTGAGCCTAAACCCCTCGCCCACCAACAGTTACACCAGACCCATTGCATTTACATTATCTGGAGAAAGGCACATCTTGAAGGGGTTACAAGCCAATTAACCCAACACGTGTTGTTTTGTCCACCCCCCATATTTAAGGTTTAAATAGCTATTATCTTAGGTTTTTGTTATATCCAGGCATTTGCAGTACTTCAGAAGGGAAAACAATATGTAATTATGCATCAACACGTTATTGTTTGTTAAGCCCAATCCATGCGTGCATAAATCCACTCAGCTAGTGCTAGAACAAACCAACTGCAAGCTGTGTGTGTGCATGTGTGTGTGTGTTCCTTTACTTGCTACACAGTGAGGACCAAAAAATGTTTTTTCCTACTGAATGGGGACATTATGAGGAAGTGAGGACATTTTCACCAGTCCTCACAACTACAAAGACAAATTGTAACTTATTAGTTAAGGTTAGGGGTGAGGTTAGCATTAGAGACAGGTTAAAGGTTATGGTAAGAATTAGGATTGGGCGTGCATTGCTTATTGCAAAGATTTGGAAAAGGCTGTAGAGACACATAAAGAATGAATGGAATTCAATGTAATGTCCTCACAAGGATGTGTGTGTGTGTCTGGGTGCATATGTAGGCATGCATTTGAGTGTGTGTTTGTGTGTGTATGCACACATGCATGTGTGTATGCACGTGTGCATGCATTTGTGCAAATGTGTGTGTATCTGTGCATACATATATGTGCTTGCATTTATGCGAGTGTGTGTGCACACGAATGTGTGTGTGCGCATGCGTGCGTGCGTGAGTGCAAAGATCGTCTCGGCTTCACTGAGGAAATAATCATACGAAATAATAACACAGCCAGATACTCAGACTTCTGTCTTTCCTGCAAACACTCTGGAGAGTGATTTTACAGGGACCCCATGCTAGAAGAGATGCTGTCCTTTGGATGAGAACTCACACCTCTCAGCCCATACTGCTCATCACAAAGAAAAGGCAGATTCCCCACAGCCTCAAGCAAAAAAAAAAAAAATTACAGCCTTTAAAGCTGACTACCAATCATCCCCTTGATTAAATTTAGTTCAACAGTTCCCTCCCTCTCCACCGCCCCAGCTTATGTGCACAGAGCATTCTGGTGCTAAAATAGCTGGGTGGTGGTATTTACAGCCAATCGCAAGCCCCCCCTCCCCTTCGCTCTCAGCCCCCCATAGCCACTAAAAGCACTTTGAGATTGCAAGATGAAAGCCAGGCCACAGAGAAATCTCAAGCAGCATCAGTGGTTGTGACAGGGCAGATCATCTTATTCTAGCGGGCTTGTGAGGGCTCTGGGAGAGTGTATCACGGGCAGGCGTTTCTGCTAAAGCTACGCCGCAGTCTCATGGTGCTCTACTGTGAAGCTCTAGATACGCCAGTCACATGAAACCTTGCGCATAGGGCTGATTGTTAATATGTCCAATGGTCCTAAAATAAATGCTTCTGGAAAGGATCCTTGCTCAAGAATTGTTTGGGACCAACCTGGCCCCTTACTCGCAACAGGCTCCTTAAAATGAGAGACAATTTCAGTCTGAAGTGAACTGAAAATAAAACTGTCCCTTAGGCGTAATTAAATATTTTGCGGTCATTTTAATTCAAAACTGAACTTAATGATAAATACTTAAACGTCCGGATTGATACACTCACAAAATCCAAAATTTTTGCATTAACAGCGAGCTTTAGTGACGTCCAATGTCTGATGGCTCTTCAACAGCAGGAGTTCAAAAGAAAAAAAAAAAAAAAACACACTCGCTGAAGACCCAAAGTGTCTGCTTTCCTGTGAAAGTTCTAACACCCAACAGCCGAACACAAATGGCATTTTAACAATCACTGAAGAACCATATTCACCAATACAACAAATTCTCTGCTATATGACCAAAGAAACATGATTGTAGTGTTTTTAAAACACAACAAAATCAACTTTTTGATACTGCAGGGATAAGTCAACCTCGCATGGTCAACCTCGCATGTATAAACAGCAGATAGTGAAATGTGTTCAAAGCAAAGTCTACTCTGGGAGTTATGCTAAGCTAAAATATCCATCCTTTGGCAAGGAGACTGTTTACCCTTTTTATATAGCACTTCAACATGGATACAATGGATATATATAGGAAAGTACACTGCCCTCCATAATTATTGGCACCCCTGGTTAAGATGTGTTCTTTAGCTTCTAATAAATTCAGTTTTTTTCTAAATAATATAGGACCAAAATGAAAAAAGAGGAAAATCCAACCTTTAATTCAAGCATTTATTCAGTGGGAAAAAAAATCCCACATTAAGAAATAATTCTTTTACATCAAATCATGTGTGCCACAATTATTAGCACACCTGATGTTAATACTTTGTACAACCCCCTTTTGCCAACAAAACAGCACCTAATCTTCTCCCATAATGTTTCACAAGATGGGAGAATACAGAAAGAGGGATCTTCGACCATTCCTCTTTGCACAATCTCTCTAAATCATCCAGCGACCTGGGTCCTCTCCTCTGCACTCTCCACTTCAGCTCACTCCACAGGTTTCAATGGGGTTGAGGTCTGGGGACTGAGATGGCCATGGGAGGAGCTTGATTCTGTGTCTGGTGAACCATTTCTGTGTAGATTTGGCCACATGTTTAGGGTCATTATCTTGCTGAAACACCCAGTGACGACCCATCTTCAGCTTTCGGGCAGAGGCCACCAGATTTTGATTTAAAATGTCCTGGTATTTCAAAGCGTTCATGATGCCATGCACCCTAACAAGGTTCCCAGGGCCTCTGGAAGAGAAACAGGACCACAGCATCACCGATCCTCCCCCATACTTCACAGTGGGCATGAGGTGCTTTTCTGCATAATCATCTTTTGTGTTCCGCCAGACCCACTTAGAGTGTTTGTTGCCGAAAAGCACTATCTTGGTCTCATCTGACCAAAGCACACGGTCCCAGTTGAAGTCCCAGTACCGCTCAGCAAACTCCAGAAGTTTGCGTTTATGATTAATGAGTGAGAAAAGGTTATTTCGTGCATGCCTCCCAAACAGCTTGTTGGCATGTAGATAGCACCTGATGGTTGTTTTGGAGACTTTGTGACCCCAAGATGCTACCATTTGTTGCAATTCTTTAACAGTGAGCTTTGGAGAACTTTTTATTTCTCTTACCATCCTCCTCACTGTGTGTGGTGGCAAAATAACCTTGCGTCCTCGTCCAGGCTTGTTTACCACAGTTCCAGTTGTTTTAAACTTCTTAATGATTCCTCTGACAGTAGATATGGGCAGGTGCAGGCGAGTGGCTATTTTCTTGTAGCCATTGCCTGACTTGTGAAGGTCGACACACATCTGCCTTACTTGAATGGTGTGTTCCTTTGTCTTTCCCATGTTGAAGAGTGGATAAGAGAAATGGCCTCTGTGTCATGTCATATTTATACCCCAGGGAAACAGGGAGTGATGAATTACTAATTAAATGTTCCTACATACTCTGATCAACTTTGTAAACTACTGCAGAAATGACAGAAATACTTCAATTACATTTATTTCCTAGGAATTGTTAGGGGTGCCAATAATTGTTGAACAGGTGATTTTATGAAAAATAATTATTTCTTTGTCAGGGATTTTTTTTCCCTTAAAATTCACTTGAGTTGAAGGTTACATTTTTCTACAATTTTCAGTGTGAGAGTACGCTTCTGCAATAAAAATTGAATTTATTTTAAGGCTTTTAACACATCTTAACCAGGGGTGCCAATAATTATGGAGGACGCTGTATGTATAATTTTCCTGAAGGAAGAAATTAGTAAGGATATATACATTTATTTATACAACCCCAATTCCGAAATAGTTGGGACGAAGTGTAAATTGTGAATAAAATCAAAATGCAATGACTTTCAGATCACATGAGCCAATATGTTATTTACAATAGAACATAGATAACATTTCAAATGTTGAAACTGACATTTTACATTTTTATCCACAAAATGAGCTTATTTCAAATTTTCTGGCTGCAACAGGTCTCACAAAAGTTGGGACACAGGCATAAAAGGGCTGGAAAAGCAATTAATATATAAGAGAATCAGCTGAAAGAACATTTAGCAAGAAATTAAGTTAACTGGCATCAGGTGTGTAACATGATTGGCTATAAAAGGGATGTCTTAGAGAGGCTGAGTCTCTCAGAAATAAAGATGGCCAGAGGCTCTCCCACCTGTGAAGGCTTGCGTAAAAAAATTGTGGAATACTTTAAAAACAACGTTCCTCAACGTCAAACTGCAAAGGCTTTGAAGGTCTCATTATCGACAGTGCATAACATCATCAAAAGATTCAGAGAAACTGGAAAAATCTCTGTGCGTAAGGGACAAGGCCGAAGACCTTTACTGGATGCCCGTGATCTTCGGGCCCTCAGACGCCACTACATCACTCACCGACATGATTCTGTCACTGACATTACTAAATGGGCCCAGGAATACTTCAAGAAACCACTGTCTGTAAACACGGTCCGCCGTGCCATCCACAGATGCCACCTAAAACTCTATCATACAAAAAGGAAGCCACTGTTGAGTATGATCCAGAAGCGCCACCGTGTTCTGTGGGCCAAGGCTCATTTAAAATGGACTGTAGCAAAGTGGGAAAGTGTCCTGTGGTCAGACGAGTCCAAATTTGACATTCTTGTTGGAAATCATGGGCGTCGTGTCCTCCGGGCTAAAGAGGAGAAAGACCACCCCTCCTGTTATCAGCGTTCAGTTCAAAAGCCAGCATCTCTGATGGTATGGGGACGCATGAGTGCATCTGGTGTGGGACACTTGCATGTTTTAAAAAGCACCATGAATGCTGAAAGGTATATTAAGGTTTTACAGCAACATATGCTCCCCTCCAGACGACATCTATTCCAGGGAAGGCCTTACGTATTTCAGCAGGACAATGCAAAACCACATACTGCAGCTATTACAACAGCATGGCTTCATAGTAGAAGAGTCTGTGAGCTGAACTGGCCTGCCTGCAGTCCTGATCTTTCACCGATTTTCACATTTGGCGCATAATAAAACGAAAAGTCCGTCAAAGGAGACCCAAAACTCTCCAGCAGCTGGAAGCCTGTGTTAAACAAGAGTGGTATCAAATTACAATGGCTAAACTCAAGAAACTTGTCTCCTCAATGCCCAGTGAGTTCAAGGAAAAGTGAAGAGGAAGAAAGGAAAAAGATGGCTTATTATAGAGGATTCCACGCAGCCAAGGACAGATTGTGGTTTCCTTGGAGGAGAGGTAGGTCGCACTGTATAACAAGTGCAAAGCATTAGCCACTGTCATCACTGGCTATCCACCTCCTCAAATCTCTGACTTACTGACTTTGCAGTGAACAAGTGTCCTTATTTCTCAATCTACATAATCTTTGATTACTCTTAAATGGCCACAACAGAACAGCCAGCATCAGCTTGCCAAAACTGGAACACTTTAATCAGGCAGTTGACTGTACTGAATAAAACCTGCTATGGTTACTTTTACTTCAGTCCACGTTCCAGATTTGGATTAGTCTAGATAAGACATACCTTATTGAACCCCATGGAATTTTTTTTTTCTCTAATATTGACCTATTCTAGTTACAGCAGAGCAGTGGACAGCCAAAGTGCAGCATCCTGGGACCAACTCCAGTTCTAAAGCCAGAGTCTTGGTCAAGGGCACTGATAGGAATGCTTCGATACAGCATGTCTTCTGCCATGGGGGAAACCGGAATACTCAGAGATTACCCACACAAACACAGGGAGAACTTGCAAACTCAAGGCAAAGAGGTCCTAGCTGGGCCAGAACATAAACTCATAACCTCCTCATTGTGAGGCAACACTGCTAACCACTGTGCCACCGTGCCGCTCAGGTCCAGGTTTTACTTGCTGCAGTTATTCTGCTAACTCAAGCAATCATGCTACATGAAACAAGCCAGTAACCCAGGAGTTTAGTGCGTTATCCTATAATGCATAACAGCAGGATTAAGGCAGGAAAAACCTGATCATAGGTCAAAAATACTGTGTAAAGATGCATGGGGAATGTGTCTGTAAATGGCCATACTGTTCATTTCAAATTACAGACTGCATGGAGATTGACTATGGAAAAAGGAAAAAAAAAAAAAGCTCTTGCAATCACAATCATAGTGATAAAATCCAAGGTATTCCCTGTTAACAGGATTATGACTTCTTATGATAGAGTAACAGAGAAATATATAGGAATATAATATTTTCGCAGCCTTTATCACCTGGCATTCATAATTCTCTCGGTACACATTTATTACAAATGGTTGCGCCTGAGAGAGAAACAATCTTGGTTTTCACGCAAATGAGCATTTCCGTTCGATGCTGGCTGTTCATTCCGTAACACTGCCCCACTGTGGCCGTGAGCGTTACTGCAGTCAATTAGTCTCAGAAAAAAAAATAATCGGCTTCAAGGAGAGATGTAGTCCGAGGCAGCCACACCTGTCAACATTTTAGCATTTTAGAGAGCTTTTTCAGACATAACAGAGAACACTTGGCAGTATATCTCATATGGCCCACGATTAAATGCCTGGGACATTTCAAACACTCGGAAACCGCTTACATGGTTTTTTCTGCTTGAATGTTTTTTCCCTTTTTTATTTAAACATTCAGAGAAGCCTTAAATCTCACTGACCAAAATGAAAGACAGTAAAAGACATAAAATCTCTACATCTGTTTTCGAAGCAAATGAAGATTCAATTAAAATAAAATAAAACAAAAAAATATTAATGGATGCCTGACCATATGTGTAGTATGACCACATGGTTACTCACAGTTAGCCTCATAGCATAAGTACCCAAGTCATATTTTTGCCAAATTGAGATATTGCCTGCCTGTTCTTTCGTGTTGTCGAAAAAAAAAAAAAAAAACCTTAAACAATTAAAAATATATAAAATCTTTCACTTAAATAATAATAATAATAATAATAATAATAACTTTTAAAATGAGATCGGTAATTATGCTATGAGGCCAACATCACGTTTTCAGCCATTAAAACAAATAAAATGAAAATGCACTTGCAAAACTCACTATACCTGAGTAAGTCCAAGGCAACAGTTAACCACCTGGCCAGTTAATCAAATCAGAGACTGTTTAAACAAATGAAATGGTAATATAACCTGCATTTTTATAGCTGTATCCATCAAATAAGCATCAGAGTAGGACTGACATTCCAACCAAAACAAACATCTGAGCTGTCAACAATAAATGGTGTCTAATTGCAAGATGTTCCATTTCTTATTCTTTTTTTGAAATAATTTTTACATATTCTGGACTCAGTGGAATGGCCTCTGCCAAAGACGCTCCTTTGTGCAGCAATCAACAATGTCGTTGCTTAAATAATTCATCCAACATCTCAATGTTTCACCATAGTATACTCAAGAGAATTTATTTATAGGATAGACAGAGGCAAGGACATAAATTAATAAAATGGAGCATAACAACAGACAACATGTTTACTCAAAACTGCCGAAAACTTTGAAACGCAAAGCATGTCACATGACAACAGCTCAACAACAGCATCCCCGCTGTCTTTTATCTGAGAATAAAAATGTTATTTTTTTCCCTGAACACAAGCATTTATTCGTGTAGGATAATTTGTATCATGGAGAGAGATGTGTTTTATACTGAAGTGAAATAAGGCGTGAAAAGACCCTGCTGTTTGATTTTTTTGTTTTTCTTTTTTTTCCAAATCTGTTTTTGTTAGGAAATAAAGAAACATGTTGGTGCTCACAGACACATAAAAGCCAGTCAGGAACTGCTAAAGTCCTCCACCAAAGGACACATGCACTGACGGATGGATGGATCGTTGGCCAGACGGACGGACGAACCCAGCCTAAATTAACAGTCCCCCAACATACCCATCGGCTGGCAGGGGACTATAAAGCAATTTTGAGCAGCCACTGCAAGCAGTTTGGGAAATTCTCTCCAGAACCAAAACTGAGGACAAGGTCACAAGTCAAAGGTGTCATAATATGTCGTGTAGAGGTCCTTGGTCAATTTTAATACTTGCATTGGTTTCATTGACCAAAAATCAGTAGTTTTTGATATGCTATATTAAAAAAAAAAAAATTCTTATGATTTTTCAGAAAGCTGAAAATTACATGAAAGGTGAATGTCATAGGGGAAAAGGTCAAAGGTCATAGGGCAACAAAATATTCAAAATTCAGAGGATATAGCCAACCTACCAAAAAATGTTTTCGAAAGGCCAACAGTGTCAACACTGTTAGAGATATGCTTCAAAAACAAAACACAGTGATGGAGGTCATCACTGAAAGGTAAAAGGTTAGAGGTCACAACGCTTTATTAAAGGTCATAAAGTCGTTCTACAATGGTAAGGCTGCTGCATAGTTTCAGAGTTATGGATCTGGGTGCATGCACGGATGGACATGGCCTATACTGATAGTCCCCCGACCTACCCTTTGGGTGGCAGCCGTGGAATAAAAATGCAGCATTTTATGCACTTTAATGGCAATGGAATTGTATGGTGGCCGAAAGAGGCAAATGCGCTGCAATGGCCAAAAACATCTCCAATTGGAGAAACGCGCTGCAAAAACAGAAATGATGCAAATTCAAAAACACGTAAACCGCAAATGCAATTGCAAAAGAAAAACACTGCATATCC
The DNA here is from genome assembly GCA_029692085.1 of Gymnothorax javanicus. Taxonomy (NCBI): domain Eukaryota; kingdom Metazoa; phylum Chordata; class Actinopteri; order Anguilliformes; family Muraenidae; genus Gymnothorax; species Gymnothorax javanicus. The sequence goes on from CM056201.1 coordinate 85,256,333, forward strand.
ATGTCAACACATACGCGCTGCAACAGCACAAAACATGTCCATTTGGAGAGACAAACTGCAAAAACAGAAACAAAGCAAAGCCAAAAACACGCAAACCGCAAAAGCAAATGCAAGAGAGAAAAGCGCTGCATTTAGATATCAACACAACAGAAGTGCTCCAAGTTGCTAAGGGGAGTGCCAACAAAAACAGCTTTTACTTCTGTCCTGAGCGAGACCAGCCAGCTAATGGCTAGCTAGCCAGCTACCTAGCTAACGTTAGTTTGCTTGTTTAGCTGGCCAGTTTGCTAGCCTAATTGGCCAACAGTTTGGTGCAGGGAAGTCAATAGAAAATAAATGCGTAAAAAAATCTGTTATTTTGCCATCTCACTTGGCAAAACCGAGTTGAACCGCGAGCATTTACGTTATACTAAATATAACTGTCAGCTAGCTAGGCTCGTGAACTAGCTAGCTAAGCAAACAAACTAACGTTAGCAAGCTAGCTACCGAGCAGTTATATTTGGTATAACATAAATGATCGCGGTTCAACTATTGCTAAGTGAGATAGCAAAATAATGGATTTTTTTATTCATTTATTTTCTATTGACTTCCCTGCACCAAACTGTTGGCTAGCTTTGCTAGTGAACTAGCAAGCTAAGCAAGCAAATTAAGGCTGGGGAGCAGTTATATTTGGTATAACATACATGCTCGCGGTTCAACTCTAGCTAATTAAGATAGCAAAATAATGGATTTTTTTATTCATTTATTTTCTATTGACTTCCGTGCACCAAACTGTTGGCTAGCTAGGCTAGTGAAATTGGTAGCTAAGCAAGCGAACTATCGTTAGCTAGGTAGCTGTCTAGCTAGCCAGAAAGGCTTTGCTGGCTAGTCTCGCTCAGGACAGAAGTAAAAGCTGTTTTAGTTGGCTCTCCTCGTAGCGACTAAGAGCACTTCCGTTGTGTTGATATCTAAATGCAGCGCCTTCTCTCTTGCATTTGCTTTTGCGGTTTGCGTGTTTTTGAATTTGCATCGTTTCTGTTTTTGCAGCGCGTTTCTCCGATTGAAGAGGTTTTTGGCCACTGCAGCGCGTTTACCCCTGTCGGCCACTGTAGAATTGCAATGATCATGGGATTATAATGTTGCGTGATACAGCCTCTTTGCCATCAAACTTCTCCCATGGCTAACTGACTTCGTCCGGGGGCTACAATGACAGAAAGGAATCACTGGACGCTCATGCAAATGGAATCCATATAATTTTAGTGGAACTGCGCTCGTTTCATGGCTAAAGCATCTCGGCCTCCGTGCGTTCATAGTTGCTTTGACGAGCCCCCAGTTCTTTGTTCAGCGGATATCAATGTCCCCAACTTGTGCACTACACAGTCCACATGCTTAAGATTGGTGCAGCTACTCCAGCAGCTCTAAATGACTCAATATCTACACTGAAGTCCATGTACTGTGGGTGGTTCAGAGGTCATCGTTGCTTCATAATTTTTTTGAACCAAGAAATATTGTCTTCTTCAAGGCTCACAAGTTCTTGTGCCATGTAAAGCAGCAATATTGCAAAAATATTAGATCCAACATTTTAGCTAACATTTTACCTGACCAGAAAACTATTTTTAATGAAATGGAAGGTTCAGTTTTACCTGAGGAAACACTGGACAAGTTTGTCCTGGTTGATGCAAAGATGCTTGGTCGAGTTTTCTCCCAAGTAAATGCGACTACCTGCCTTTTAGATCCAATTCCCACATCACTTTTAAAAAAATTTTATGGGTTCTTTGAAAATGAGCTTTTAAACATAGTGAATTTCTCTCTTCAGACAGGTGTCTTTCCTGCAGCCTTTAAAACGGCAGTAGTGAGGCCACTTCTGAAGAAGAGTAATTTGGATCCTGATATTTTTAATCATTATAGACCTATATCCAACTTGCCATTTTTAAGCAAAATTTTAGAAAAACTTGTTTTTATTCAGTTGAATGATTTCTTATTTAAAAATAATATTTTCGAGACATATCAATCTGGTTTTAGGATGAACCACAGTACAGAGACAGCCTTGGTGACGATTGTTAATGATATTAGGTGGAATTTGGACTCACGCAAAATTTCAGTCCTGGTGCTACTGGATCTAAGTGCAGCCTTTGATACGGTAGATCACCCCATTCTTTTGAACCGACTTAGACACCTGCTTGGTCTCTCTGGCACTGCTTACAAATGGTTCAATTCCTATCTCACAGATAGAACCTTTCTGGTAAGTATGGATACAAGCTTTTCAGAGATCCATGAAATTAAATGTGGTGTGCCCCAAGGCTCAATTTTAGGCCCGTACTTTTTAATTTATACATGCTTCCACTTGGGAAAGTTATTAGGAGACATGGTATCAATTTTCATAGCTATGCAGATGATACACAGCTGTATATTGCCATGTCTCCTGAAGACACACGGCCACTTGAGACCCTTTTTAACTGCATTTTAGATATTAAATCCTGGATGGCAGAAAACTTCTTGCAACTCAACCAGGACAAAACTGAAGTCTTAATTATCGGTCCTGAGGTTAAGAGAGAAAACTTCTGTCAAAGCTACAGGCATTGTCATTTAAGCCATCAGAACAAGTAAAAAATCTGGGCGTCATTTTTGACTCTGAGCTTAGTTTCATCCCACATATTAAGAATGTTGTTAAAACAAGTTTTTATCATCTTAAGAATATAGCCAGAGTCCGCCCATTTCTCTCTCGGCCAACACGGAGATGCTGATGCATGCTTTTATTTCTAGTCGTATTGATTATTGCAATGCCCTGCTTTCTGGTCTTCCCAAAAAAGTATATCTCAGCTTCAATTGCTACAGAATTCAGCTGCACGTGTGCTGACAAAGACCAGGAGGCGGGCGCACATTACACGGTTTTAAAATCATTGCATTGGCTTCCCGTGTGTTTCAGGATTGATTTTAAGGTCCTTTTTAATGGTTTTAAATGTCTTAATGGTCTTGCACCTTCTTATCTGTCAGATTTGCTTTTATCTTATGAACCCTCAACCTCCGGCACGGTCTCTTAGTCATTCCCAGAGTTAACACAAAAACCTACGGTGAGGCAGCTTTCCAGTATTATGCCCCACGTTTATGGAACAGCCTGCCGGAGAACCTGAGGGCATGGAGAATGTTGAGGTTTTTAAAAGCAGGCTCAAGACCCACTTTTTAATCTGGCTTTTTACTAGTTACCTGTTTTCATTATTTTACTGATTTTTATAACTGGGTTTTTAGGAAACTTAGATTCTTTTTTACTATAAGCTTTTAGCTCCACTTTTAGTTTGTTTTTATTACCTCATTTATTACATACGTTTTAATTTATTTATTGATAGAATTCTGTTGTTCATAATATTATTATTTTATGTTATTTGTTTTAGCTTTTTTTTTTTTTTTTTTTTTTTTTTTTTTTTTTTTTTCCAGTGTTTCCTCAGTGGGAGCCGCCTCGCCGGGGGCGGCTGTTGATTGTACCTGGGCGCTGGCTTGGGGCCCCCGGTGGGGTGGAGGTCCATGCCTTCACCTTATGGGGGTGGTGGGTGGCCCTTCCTCCTGCCTGGGACCAAGAAATTTTATTCCTGGGAGAGGCTTCTTCAGACGGCTCCCTAAGATAGTGTTTCCTCCTAGGTTCTTCCGCTCAGCCTTAGTATTCTTTTTTAGTGTGCTTGTTTAATGGAAATCTGGGTGAGGGGTTGGAGTTGGAGGGGAGGGGAGTGGTGGTGTGGGGGGGTTCCATTTTATTTACTTATTTTATTGTTTTAATACCTAATTTGTCTATGTAAAGCACTTTGTGCTACATTTATTGTATGAAAAGTGCTCTATAAATAAAGTTTTGATTTGATTGATTATTGCAAAAAATTCACATGTTGCATAGGTTATATCAGTGTCTTGTGGCTCCAGGTAGATCGCTGGGTAGACTAGATGCCCCTCAGGATTTTTGTTTAGAAGTTTGCTTCATGGAGGTTGGAGATACTTCCTGTTGGAGCAGTCTCATAGCAGCTGGTGCTTTGGTAACACATTTAGTGTTTCCTAGCTGGTATATTTCTGAACAGAAATGGCCAGATGGCAGCTGGTGCCTTGGCCACACATTGATGGTTTCACTGACAGTATATTCCTGCATGGAATGGCCTCATAGCAGCCAATACCTTGGGCACACACTGAAAGCTTCGCTAGTTAGCATGTTCCTGCATGGAATGGCCACATGGTCACAGATAGATTGGCGTCACATTGAGAGCTTTGCTAGGTACAATTGCTGTATGAAATGGCCACATGGTGCCTGGCGCCTTGGCCTTACTTTAATAGCTTCACTAGGTTCTCTATTCCTATATGGAATGACCTCATTGTAGCTGGTGCCCTGGCCTCACATTGATGGGTTGACCAGGATTAGCATTCGGTATTTGATTGTTCAACTAGGCCGTTCACTGGGGGGACAGTTATGCTGTTTGGGGTGGCTTTAGCTGGGCCATTTTGGGGGATATCCTGACACTCCCACTCACGTCTTCTCAAGCTCAGAAGGCTTCAGAATGTTTTAACGTCAGAGCCTAGACGTAGAATTATCAGTCCGTTTGTTAATACTGTGATTACCGGTTTACATGAATTGGCTGAGAGAAATGGGGTGTAGCAGGCAGAGCTAATTCTGGAAGACAACTCTGGACATACCCACATTCCAATGAACACGCCCATGCATATCAGTTCTTGCTCCACCCCTCTGGAAGGCAGCCTATTTAAACTGCTTTCCTGCTCCGGCTCCACAAGAAACATGCATTTGCCCAGCATTACCCTCTGCTGCTGCATCACTCTTGCCTGCTGCTAGTTGACATTCCACCTCCACCTCAGCATCTACTTGTTTCCTGGACACTCCCAGCACTCTTCTCCCAAAGCTCACTAGGCCACAAGGTGTGTCAGGGCTAGCAATCTGAGCAATCGTCAATTAAAAAAAAAAAAAAAAAAAAAAAAAACGCCCTGATGTTGCAGTCACGCCCCATTTCCGATGCTTTACGGAATAGTTTGGTGGCCAAGTTGCTTCCGGTCTCACAGAGCTGCAGAAGGTTACTTTAGGGTGTGTGGTTACGGATACTTGGCCGTAAGATACCGAGCGTAGGAGCTGTATTAATTCTTCGGGCATCCAATACGTTTTCTTAGCTTGATTTTTTGCGTTTATATCATTTGCGGTTTTTCAAGTCCAGCTGAATTGTTGTCAGTAAGGCTATGGGTTGTTACTGCAAAGCTGCCATGTGCTGGTTGCATGACAATAATAATAATAATAATAATAATAATAACAGATGATGTAGAATAGTGCTTCTCAAACCTCTCCTAGAGTACCACCTCTGCCGCATGTTTTAAATCTCTACCCGCGAGCACGAATGATTCTAATGATTTTCTCATTTTCGAGCATCTTCACGGGTAACGCGCTGATCATTTCACTCACCTGTGCTGGAGCAGGTAGAGCTCTAAAACATGCAGGAGAAGTGGTACCAGGTTTTAAAAACCGCTGATGTAGATGATGAGATTGCCATTGTTCAATGTTATTATGCGCATTCAATAGACCTAAGCACTAGCAAGCTGCGCACTGGAAGTGTGGTGGTCTCAGAGGAAGAAATTTTGGCAAAAAAGCTAGATCCGGAAATTTTTTTTTTTTGTATTGCCGATTGGTTGAATTTGAGGTTCACACATGAAACATGCATTTCCATCAGCCAGTTCGCATTTCCCTGTGCTGGTCAGACAAGGAGAAAGTCACATGAAATCGCATTACTACAAGTATGAATAATGGTTCTGAAACTCAGTCCTGGTGGACCACTGGATTTGTCCAAACCACATTTGCAATCCCAGAATTTTAAAAAACTGTTTGTTGCTCTTCATGTTTAAAGGGATTATATAGCCTCTTAAACCACATTATGATAAATATGGCAATGCAATCAATTAGCAATATGAATATAGTCCTCAAATATTGTTTATTTATCCATTTAAGATACAATACCAAAAATAATGAAAAAAAAAAAATCTTCTCATCAATTTCACATAAGCTGCTCAAGTGTTAAGGTTCATTCAAAATATTTTCCCAAAACGAAACAGAATTAATTCAAGGCAGGTTTGACTCAATATAGTTAGCTTTTCCTTCAAATTCTTCATCATTCTACAAATAGCTTGTTTCTGTGACTACATGTCTGCAATTTCACCTATCAGAAGCCAATTTACTCTTCAGTTTCATCGCTTACAATTTCACCCTCCTTTCATGCAAAAAAAAAAAAAAGTTCAAAAAAAGTTAAATAGTAGTGCAATAGGAACATGGAACTCCTCAGGGCATGCATGGCCATTTCCAAAATAATGTGTCTTTAAAGGAGAAATAATTCCGATAAACATTAATCCCGCAATTAAGAACTAGACAGTCCGGTCGGCCTCTACCGCATGGACGCAGCCCCCGAAAGCCCGCTTCTGCACTTTTTTGTGCACCACTTGGCCAATACTGTTGCCATGGCAACCAAAATCGATAGGTGTCCTAAGTGTAGTATAACACATGTTCATACCAAATATGAAAGTAATCGGTCAAAGATTAAGCCTGTACAGCGTCCACAAGGAAATGTGCATGTTTCAGCAGAAATTTGCGCATTCTTCAGCCAATATTGTCGCCATGGCAACCAAAATCGATAGATGTCATTGTTGGTTAACACAATTCAGCGCTACATCTACAAATGCAAATTAAAACTCTACCATGCAAAGCGAAAGCCATACATCAACAACTTCCAGAAACGCCGCCGGCTTCTCTGGGCCCGAGCTCATCTGAGACGGACTGACGCAAAGTGCAAAAGTGTGCTGTGGTCTGACGAGTCCACATTTTAAATTGTTTTTGTAAATTATGGACGTCGTGTCCTCCGGGCTAAAGAGGAAATGGACCATCCAGATTGTTATCAGCGCAAAGTTCAAAAGCCTGTATCTGTGATGGTATGGGGATGTGTTGGTGCCCATGACATGGGTAACTTGCACATCTGTGAAGGCAACATTAATGCTGAAAGGTACATACAGGTTTTGGAGCAACATATGCTGCCATCCACGCGACATCTTTTTCAGGGACATCCTTGCTTATTTCAGCAAGACAATGCCAAGCCACATTCACAACAGCGTGGCTTCATAGTAAAAGAGTGCGGGCAATAGACTGGCCTGCCTGCACTCCAGACCTGTCTCTCATTAAAAATGTGTGGCACATTCTGAAGTGCAAAATATGACAACGGAGACCCCAGACTGTTGAGCGACTGAAGTCGTACATCAAGCAAGAATGGAAAACAATTTCCACCTACAAAGCTTCTAAAATTAGCGTCCACAGTTCCCAAACGCTTATTGAGTGTTGTTAAAAGGAAAGGTGATATAATGCAGTGGTAAAAATGCCCCTGTCCCAGCTTTTTTGGAACATGTTGCAGGCATCAAATTCAAAATGAGTGAATATTTCCAAAAAAAAAAAAAAAAAAAACAATAATGTTTATCAGTTTGAACATTAATATATTGTCTTTGTCGTGTACTCAATGGAATATAGGTCAAAAGGATCTGCAAATTATTGTATTCTGTTTTCAGTCACTTCATTGGAATTGGGGTTTGTACTAGGCAACTTTCAGGTTCGCTTCAGCAAGCATTATCCCTGCGTTGCTGTTGATATAGTATATTTTGTAAATCACTTTCCAGACTTTCTTGCCAGACAATGATTTAGCGAAATCTAACTCTCATACATTAGGCCTAATTTGCGGGTTGCTGGCGTTCGTCTGTAGAGTCGACCAAGACCACCAGATTCTAATCATCTCCAGCATCATGATCCACAATGCTGCAACCGATTCAAACATGATATGATTCCAGCTGGATCAGTTAAATATTGTTGCTCCGCTATAATTGTAACCGATGCGGGTTACTTTATTTAGCATGTTCTTGCGGATTGTAAACGTCTCGCTGTATAAGGGCTTTGTGTTAGGCCTTTTTTTTTAAGCAAGTGATTCTATAGCAGGGAGGATTCGTTATTCGCGTATTCAAATATTTAAATTAGTCCGAGTGACAGTTGTCCGGTGAGTGGTAACGTTACTGTAGGGAGCGAGCGAGCCAACCTATGCCGAAGTAGCTTATGTTAAATGCTGCGATTTGTTTAGATTTATGGTACAGTTGAAGACTTACGTCATGATTGTGATTTCAGTAGGCTATAAATGTATTTACGATATTTAGTCCTTTCAAGGGCCCGTGAGCAAGTTAACTAGCGATAACAATATTTGTTCCGGAGTGATGACTTAACGTTAGTGATCAGGCTAGCTCAAAAGTTGACGTTAGCTAGCTGGCTAGCGGGAACAGTGTCCTCTTCAACTACATTGCTAAGTATTTACTGATACAAATCAATGGAGGCGTTGCACTGGATGCAGAAACCGTAGTATAAGTCACGTGATCCCCGAAGTAACTCAGGAAGATGGCTTTGATGGGAATGCATCGATTATTTATTTATTTATTTATTTATACCAAAAAAAAGTATTCCCTTGCTCTGAAACGTCGCATGTATAACCCGATAATGAACCTCACGTCCAAAATGCTCCGCCTTATCCAGGACACTAGCTCAACAGACTATACTGGTCGATTTAGCACTTGTATAGCTGTGCTGTGTTTGAACTTGAGCATATTGACGCAAAGATTCTCAGTCATAAACCGGCTTTGAAAACAACAGTTGGATATTTAGCGGTTAATTATAGCGAAAATACAAAAAACAAACCTTTTATGTGATTATACTGCTGAGGTCTTCCAGTGCATTGCATAATGGCGAGAGGACTCTCAGACTGGCTAAAACGAGCGCAGATTTACCCACAAACAGCTGTTATGACAAAATATTAAAGGTAAGAAAAAAATGTTCTCATCTCTGTAGCATTTAAAGTGTATGCCTGCTGTTCTTTGAGTGTGGTGTCAATTTAAAATGACAAGGCTTATATCGTTGGAATCTGTGGACTGTCCTTTTTCATTTGAGGTATCGTTTGTATGCAGAGCACAAATTCAGTAGAAATGCCTGCGATAGAGCGCAGATCTTATTTTATTGAATGTTTTGCTAGATGCTCATTTACTTGCTTGGTACTTGAATTGTGTTCGGTTTAGGTAAAAACGGTCATCACGAACTTTTCGCCGAGTTTCTTCGCTTTAAGAGGATATGCCGCATGACGAGGTTGCTATTAGGAAACATGCTGTATTTATTATGCAAATTCATTGCCCCCGTTACGGGGACGTTCAGGCTTAACCCATTAATGACCACTGTCCCATTTTTGGGACGCGGCACATTTTAACCTCTGTAACCCAAGTGAATGCATTACTGTGGCTAAGCTGCTGTAGGTTAATCAAGGGAAGTAACTCGCTTCCAGGAAAAGTGCTTAGGAGAGTGGTCTCCCTTTACAGCAGTGGTGGGGGCCACCATTTGCATGAATTTCTTGAATCTGTAACAGCACTATGCGATGCTCTAAATGGCGAGGGCACCATTTTTTTCTGAGACTCATTTTTATTCAACACTAAGAACAAAAATTGGAGATTATAACATTATCTAAATATGTTTTTCTCAGAATGATTTTTTTTTAATGCTTTCAACGGTCTGTGTACATCTGTAATGCGACGAACATATTTGGGGTTCTCGATGGCAAAGAAATTATTTTTCACCAGAATTCAAGCTTTACACGTTCACTGTTCACCGTATCCGATAATAAAATGTAACTTTTACTTTGAACAGATATTTGGGCATTAATGGGTTAACTTTGAAAATAAATTTGGGCATTAATGGGTTAAGTTAATATTTGTATTAAATATATATTTTCCACTAATTTATTTAAATCTTCACTTTAAAACCAGTTTTCATTGCAACAAAACCGTTGACTTACTTGTGAACTTCTGGTATGTGAAGCAGCTTTTCTGGAAGTGCTCTGAGCAAAGAACTGAATGTTTTGTTGGTTTGTAAGGCTTTCCACGGTCAATTCTTCTTAATTTAACAAGCCAATCTTTCAAAAGGCCTTCATTATTTTGTGGAAATCGATAGAAACTTATTTTGCCGTATTTTCCAGACGACTAAATGGCATTATTATTGGTGCAAGCAACAGCAGCACAAGATTTCCCAATTTTTACTATGCTGCGATCAACCTTTGTGTACATTTTGCTTCGGGGATCATGTGACCACCTGCGTAACTTGCAACGACCTCATTGCTTTTTGATTGTTGGTTTTATTGTTTTATTGAAAGTGTAACCAGTAAAGCCAAATTTTCTTTTAATGTTAGTTAACGGTTGTGGAAGTAACGTTAGGCAGCAGAGTTGATATTCCATTTTAACTGATAAATTAATCAATAAATCCGTAAATCAATCTTATTTCTGGACTTTCCCCACGGGAGACCAGTGGTCGATTCTCACTGCCAACCGGGAGTTCAACATTTGCAGCTTCGAGTCTCAACTATCTTTGTAAAGCGAGGATATCCTAACATTACCATGGCCGTTAGGGTTTGAGGATATGTATGAAATATCAAACGTCTCGTCCTGCACATTCCAGTTGGCTTAGACGGGTTTGTAGGCAATAGTGTCTGCCTGAAACAGCGCGCATGTATGATGCGAGTGGGTTTCATGGCGGCAGTTGGTGTTGTAGGAGAGCAGGAATTATTGAATCCTGTTCCAAAAGAAAACAAATCTGAACGGCCACTCTTTCAGAGTATGCAACAAGCCGTATGTTCAAAAGCTTTCTGTATTGTTTCCAGGTCAATTCACGCATGTTCCAATGAGTAAGATCTGCTACAGATATGCAGAATTGTCCACAAGTCGGCGCACCTGAACTGGGTACATGCCCCCCAGCACATCACCAGAACTCATGACCACAATGGTGATACAAGATTATTATTATTATTATTATTATTTTGGTGGGTGGGTAGACTTTATGACAAACAATCACTATAAAATGAGAAGTATTATTTTTTTTTAATTTAATTATTTAAATGACAGAAGCCAAAAGTTATTTCAGCACTGGCAGGTTTATTCTTTACCATCCAATGGTGTTCTTGCAGTTTCAAGTCACACATGATTAAGAAGTAAAATTAATCAAAGACCATGCTTACCCACTGCAGGACATTCAGAACAATACTTATAATGGTTAATTAAAAACTGATTCTGACTTAACCATCTCTCTTTGTCTTGCTGCTCACCCAATAGCAATCTGCAAAGTTTTTATGTGTGCTTTACCCGTTGCACAGATCGCTATGGGCAAGTATAAACTTTGAATTAAAAAAAAAAGTCTTCTTTTTGGGATGAACAGTAATTAAAATATGCAACATTGACTTTTCATTTCCCTTGCGGCTCTCATCCTTCTCTCGCACAGGAGCTGTGTACCTGCAGGATTGTCCCCAGCAGCAGTACATCCCCATCTACCTCCTGGTGATGGGCTCATTTGCTCTGGTGCTCAGTGTCCTGCCCTGTTTACCTTGCACCCGGGAGCCCGTCTACAATGTCTGGAACTCTGTTGCATCTGTCTTCCTCCTCTGCTGGTTCATAGCCGGTTAAGCCTCAGCATTAGGGAAGCGGGCAGGTGCTGGGAGGATCAGAGTGTAATAGCATCGGCTGTTTAAAAAGATGGACGAAGCAACCTTGACATCACCCATTGCTTTCAGCATACCATTTGGGAAGCCTCGATTTTGGCTATTGGAACAGTGCCATTTTTTTCATTTTGAAACCGGATACGATTCCTATTGGACGAGAGCGTGAATTGAAGCTCTAAGGAGGAGCGAGGGGTGGATCTACGGGTGGATCTGACCTTATCTGATGAGGACCAGAGGATAGCCACGCCCCTAAAACATATTTTGGTTTTATCCTATATTCTAGTCTATTTAGGACCATAATTTACAAAAAATAGGACCAAGGGTCCTGTAGCTTACTGGCAAGTAATCTTATAGTAATGATACAAGTTATGAAAATTTCATGTGAAGTTTGACATTCGAATCATTGAACGTCAATGCAAAGGTCACTAAATAAAAGTTCACACACATTGATAAGGCCTCCTGTTATATAATCCTAAGCTCTGAATCAGTTTCGGTGATACAAGTCATTGAAAATTCAATTTCAATTGTGAACTTTAAAGGTCACAGAAGGTAAAGTATAGGTCAGTAAATGGACTTCATATACAACTTTCTAAATGTCTCTCCACACACCTTGGCTCAATCAGTGACCATTTTTGTGATAGAAGTCATTGTAATTTCACTGTCAAGTTTGACCCTCAAAGGTCACTGACAGTCAAGTTGAATGTCACCATATGAAAGTTCATATGTGACTTCCTAGATGTCAGTAACACAAACCTAGGCTCCATCTGTGACCATTTTAGTGATACAAGTCACTGAATCTTCCCTAGGTCACATTTGACCTTTGAAGGTCAATATGAAGGTCATCAAATGAAAGCTCATATATGACTTCCTATACGTCTCTAATACAAACCTAGGCTCCATCTGTGACCGTTTTGGCAATACAAGTCATTGTAATTGTAATACGTCAAGTTTGACCTTCAAAGGTCACCAACAGTCAAGTTGAATGTCACCAAATAATAGTTCATGTGTGACTTCCTTTAAGTCTGTGACACAAACTTAGGGTCTATCGGTGACCTTTTTAGTGATAGAAGTCATAGAATTTTCACTCGGTCAAGTTTGACCTTCAAAGGTCAATATAAAGGTCACCAAATGAAAGTTCATATTTGACTTCCTATACGTCTCCAATGCAAACCTACACTATCTGTAATGATTTTGCTGATATAAGTCATTGAAATTAAACTGTAAAGTTTGGCCAGTTGAAGGTCACTAAAGGTCAAGTTCAAGGTCACCAAATGAAACTTCATACATGATGTCCTATATGCCCTCAATACAAACCTAAGCTCTTTCTATAATAGTTTTGGTGATAGAAGTCATTGAAATTTTGCTATTTGAAGTTTGACCTGCAAAGGTCACCCAAGGTCAAGTTCAAGGCCATCAAAATAAATATCATATATGACTTCCTATCAGTGTTTAATACACATATGTTCCCAATCTTCAATATTTTCAAGCCTAGAAGCCTTTGAAAATTGTAACATTTTGCTTTGACCTCAAATTTGACCTTTCAAGGTCATCTGTCATCAACTTTAACACAACCAAATTATAGGTCATGTATGACTTCCTATATGTTGATAATAGAAACTTAATCTCTATCTGCAACCATTTTGCTTCCACAGGCCATTTTGCCCATTCTCCATAAGGCCCAATGTTAAAGTACAGCGCCCCCACTAGACCCACTTCCGTCGATTCAATCAAAATGGCACTCGCACTGTGCATAAAGTGTATCAAGATGAGTTTATTGCCAGATTTAGAAAAAAAAATTTATCACAGTTTTTCAGAAATAATTTTTTGAAATTTCAAGTCCTATCTTTTGACATTGTTAATATTTTCCTTGACCTCAAGTTTGACCTTTCAAAGTCATCTGAGGTCAACTTTAACATAGCCAATGTATTGGTTATATATGACTTCCTATATGTCGATAATACAGACTTAATCTCTATCTGCAACCATTTGGCCTCCACAGGCCATCTTGCATATTCATAAAGTACAGCGTCCCCACTAGACCCACTTCCATCGATTCAATCAAAATGACGCTCGCACTGTACATTGACGGTACCAAGGAAAGTTGATTATCTGATTTAGAAAAAAAATTATCACGCGGTTTTTGAGAAATAATTTTTTTAAATTTCTCAGTCCTATCTTTAACATTGGGGCCAAAATTTCAAGGGCCCATAAAACAGACAAAAATGATTCAATCAAAAAATCCGAAAAAAAATGTGTGGAGATATGGTCTAGTAGTATGTTATGGCAAATTTACACAAGAATTAATCAGGCCAAAAAATAGATTAAAAAATGTTCCGGACGACAGAGGCCACACCACGACAATAGCTTATCGGCCCATAGGGCCGGTAAGCTAAAAATGAACATTATGATATATCGAAGGAGACTTGAAACTTGCGATAGATGCCATAAAATAATGTGGAAAATCATTATTGAAATAATAAACCAGGTGGGAAAATAGGGTCATTTTCTCATAGACTTCTATAGCATTGAACTTCTTTCTGCAACCACCGACGTCGATATCTGCTGGCCATTAAGTAGAATGCAATTTTTTTAGATTTCCGCATTGGCCTCACTTGTCCGACCCGGGTGCTGTGTCCACCTTTTTATACAGTCTATGAGTAATTGAGAAAAGCAAGTACAGCATGGAGATTCTGCAGAAGAAGAGAGAGAATTAGGGTAAATCTACACCAATACTTCTTTATATTAAAATGGCGGTTTAAAATGAAAACAATCTCTGTCCACTCAAAAACGCAATCTCGGAGCTCTCAAAGTTAAACAGGGTCAGCAGCGTTTTCAAAAGTCCACATTCCAGGGGTTTGAAAACACTGCAGTAGTGTGGATGCTAGGCAAAAACGTAGTAAAAGTTATGTGTTTGAATAAAGTCAACTTCCTATGGAGGTAGCCTTAGAGTATCTATGGAGCAGGGAGAGACAGTGATCAGAAACAGGTTATGATGCTGTCTGCATCCTGTGGGCAATGGGCAGGGGGACTTCGTATGGTTGAGTCATTTATGCCTTATGTTTTTCCAAGAAGAGATTATGAAAATCAATGCAGCTTAAATATCCTAAATGACATTGTTTTCTCATTCTTGCATATGAGATTCTTTACTTCCCCTTACCTTTGACTCAAATCCTAAAATCCATACCTGCTTTGCTACCCTCCGCAGGAAGTGTGTGGATCTACTCCATCAACCCTGCCAACTATAATCAGACCCAGCCCAACATACCATTCTGCAATAGAGCGCCGTACCTGTTTACATTCTGGACAACCACAGCGGTGTACATGTTTCTTGCATTGTGCTTATGTGTGGTTGTCTGCATGTGCCTGAGGCGGAAGGCTGGGCTGAACGCAGAGGGCAACAGCAATACCTGAGGGGTAGAGGAGCCCCTATGTCTAAGCCCTCATTGTGTCGCCCGTTTCTCCACGGAACTCTCCAGAAGCCCCCAGCCCCTTGTGCAGTAGCCACCTCCTCATCCTCTCAACACCATACCCTGTGCCTTTGTTACCTCCTTGAATGGATCATCCCCACCAACAGTTTTGTATTCATTAAACAGACCTCACTTTGTTTCACCCGACTCCTTTGCCATATTTTCACTATTATTTTCTCCACGTCGTTATCTAGAGCAAAAAAAAAATTGAATTTGTTGTCCATTTAAGAAGTTGGTCAATATGTTTCTGCTGAATAATTACCAGCTATTAACAATTATTAAGTTGTCATGATTGTCGTCTAACCTAAACGGGGAGAACTAGCAGCACCTGATAGAGTGGAGTGCTCTCGGAGTGAATCTATTGTTAATTATGAAAAAGGGATGTTCTGTGTCCCCCCAGTTCCCAGTTCTGGTGCCACCACTGAGTGACACCAACACTGCTCCCTGGACACAGACATATTGTCATGGCAACACCAGTCTTGCTTGATAGATATTGAAATAGTGCAAAACAGCAATATGGATAGGCCTGCTAAAAATCTCTCATACAACAAAAATGAGACTTGGTAATTGAAATACTTTCACAGCAACACCGGCACAGCACTACTGATACTTTAATATATCGTCATGTCCACTGTGCATGCTGAACTACGCCCATAGCAACATTATGGCAATATGGATATTGAAATGCCCATAATGACACTACAGCGCGAAATAGCGACACTCATCAACACCAGAACTGAAAGTTTAACTAGACAGGCCGGTCGCTGCGACCGCATGGGTGTAGCCCCCGAAAGCCCGCTTCTCCCCTTTTTTGCATATTATTCGGCCAATACTGTCGCCATGCCAACCAAAATTGATGGGTGTTACGAGTGAAGCATATAACATGTCCATACCAAATATGAGAGTAATCAGTCCAAAATTGCAGCCTGTACAGCGTCCACAAGGAACAGTGTATGTTTCAGCACAAATTTGCCTTTTATTTGGCCAATGCTGTTGCCATGGCAACAAAAATTGAGAGGTGTCATAACTAAAGTGTAACACATGTCCATACCAAATACGAAAGTAATTGGTCAGAAATTGCAGCCTGTACTGCGTCCACAAGGAAATCTCTATGTTTTCTCACTAATTTGCATATTATTCGGCCAATACTGTTACCATAGCAACCAAAATCGATAGGTGTCGTAAGTAAAGTGTGACACATGTCCATACCAAATATGAAAGTAATCGGCCCTGCAAAACCAAACTTTTTGCTGAAGTGACACTTATATTTGAGGCATTTCTGGACTACACCATCAACATCCCAAGCTGGTTTATGCATGAAAGGATTCAATTTGCAAGTCCAATAGAATGCCACTTGAAATTAATGTGTAACAATGGAAGTACAAGAGTATTGGCGCTCAAGTTAGTCAAAACATAAAATTCCGTGTTGTCAGCGGTCTCGCATCTCGGTGCATCCTCATCAGTTTTGATTAAAAAAAAAAAAAAAATTAATCAGGCACGTCCGTATTTCTGCTAACTGTTGGATTAAGATTATAGTGACGTTCAGTATTCACCCTTTTCTGGCCATTACTCTTCAAATATGAGACACCAAGTGCAGCTGTCTTTTTGAGTAGTTATGTGATTCAACAATAGATGTCACGATCAACTTACACATCAACCACTGTCTTGTACAATGATATGTAAATTTTGAGAAAATAATCCCCAATTATGTGTCAAACAAAGTCGGTAGGAGGTTATGTGATTGGTGCCATTTGTTTGTTTGTCTGTTTGTTTGTGAACAAGATAACTCAAAAAGTAATGAATGGATATCTCTGAAATTTTGTGGGTGGGTCGCTTATTACATCATGGATGGACCCTATTGATTTTAACTGCGATCAGTCAAACAATATGGCCGCCACGGCAACAATCTTGAAATCCAATAACACGTGATAACTGCACTTTGCTCCCACTCACCAAGGATTTGGATTGCGCTGCCTTGGCAGAGGTTTGCACTCTAGGAGTGCCTCTAGTTGTTAATTGTTTAAATAATTACCTAGGAGGAAAGCAAACTAGGGTTAGATTCGAGTTCCAGATTTGAGGATCCCTGCTTTAGTTCTACCTGCCAGCTGAGGAAATGTGATTATGAGCAATAAATGATCACTTTGCCATTGGCACAAACCAACAAACAGCACTGGAACAATACACTTTCACAAAACATGGGTTCCTTTCACCCTCCAAACCTGGATTTTTCACTCACCACTGCTAATTGCAGAAATTTCATAATGTGGCCGTGTACAGGTTGCCAAAGAACAAACAGCCACGCAAACAGGAATTAGATATTACCCTGTTTTGTTGAATAAGAGTAAACAGTAGCTGCTTTGAAAGTATTCAAATTGGACCAGTGTTCAAGCCAGGGTATTTTAGCTAAAGCCAGTGTAATGCATTCTAATCAAAAGCTTGCTTGCATATTCCTATCCAAAGTGAAATGGGGTATGTCCATTCATAGTAAAACAACGCAAACAGGAGGGACATTAGGGAACCGGGTAAAATGGCAGTTTATGGACCATTTAATGAGGCGTACCCATGAACGAGGTAAAACAACGCACAGTCCTTCTCCCAATTTCATTCCATTTAGTGAACTTTGGATGAGGCATTGTGCTTTTTCTGTCAAATAAAATGAGCCGAGGACAATCTGCAATCAATTCCTGACTCAAAACACACTTTCACTTGAGGATCTGCTTTTGAACACATGGTTTTTTTGACCTCTAAATTCCTCAGCTGGCACAGTGAAGGGTTGTTAATATGGCAAATGGCCACTTTGAGATTTAATGCGGAGCAAGTACAATGAATTGATATTGAAATGAGGCAGCATGTTCATAAATGCTCAAACTGATGCCTTCATGACTAAATGCCAGCAAGTCCTCATATAGCAGAAAGCAGTAATTGGCCTTCGTTAAAACAGGGAATCAGTGATCATTTTAACCCTTAGTTTGCATACGCAGGCATAAAAATGTATCAGCTTAACAGGACCGGCAGAAATGTCACAATTTGCCAAAATTTGTAAATGTTAAGTCCTCAGTTTACTCCCCGGGTTACATAGTACAGGCTGCAAATAGTTCCTTTACGACAATAAGGCCCACTCATTTGTGCATTTGCTCTCTGGCAGTCGAGGCTTAGCAACTAAAAATAACTCCAGGAGGTGTTGAAAGCAGATTGTTAATTTGGGCTGGAGTCGCGACGTTCCTGGAGAGAGATCGTACTGACTGTTCAGTGAGAGTGTATTAGGTAACACTGCTTACAATACGCTGACTTACACCCACTACATTTGTTTAAAATCACTGCAGATCATACAGGATACCAAAATTGATTTTCTCCCCTCGCTCTGGACGTTTTATCAAAGTTTAGTTTCGCACCGAGAAGTGCATTTGATCCCTTTTCAAGATGCACATTAGGGTCCACAAGCATTTGAAAGAGACATGCATTTATTAGGTTGTAATTCCGACACCTCATGTGGATGTAGATTTCTTAAATTTAAGGAGGACTGTCCACTCCTCAAATTGAGTGTTAAACATTATGAAGTGAAATATGTGGCATTACAGCCCTTTGAAATTGTTATACGATCAAAATGTGTATTAATTTAACTTAATATTAAAACAGCATATTTTACAGGGCACATGGGATGAGGGTGATAGAACACTGGGTCATTAAAACATTTAAATTCAGAAGATGTATTTGCAATACAAATAAGATAAATGGTTGGTACAACTGTGCAGATGTTAATTTGAAGATGAAGCACAAAATTGTCATCATTTCACAACTCTCACAAGATATCCTGCCTTGAGCTGGGTGATTTTCTGCCACAAGTTTAAACCTTTTGCAGTGTAGTTTTTACATCTGCCAAGGAGGTTATGTTTTAACTCCTGTGTGTTTGTTACCCCTGCCAAGGTGGATATATTTTCACCCCATCTGTTACTTGCTGAAATCTCAGCAAGTATATCAGTCGGTTGTGTTTGATGTCCATTTGTCTGTCAGTTTGTTAGTCTTGCACCCTTTTTCCATTTATCCTGCACCAATCTTCACAAAACTTGGAAACATGTTAGCATAAGTTACTCACCACAGACCAATACTTTTCTAAGTTTCTATGTCAAGGTCAAGGTCACACCAAAGGTCAAAAACAACTTCATTGTACTGGGTGGAATTACGGCAAGTCATCGTTCTATGAACAATCTTTCATTTGTTTGTTATTTTATCTATCCGTCCATCTGTCTGTAAATAGGATCACTCAAAAAGCTATGAATGGTTTGGCACGAAATTTGGTAGGATGATGGGTGGTAGTCAGAGAATGAATTGCTTCCATTTTGGAAATGATCTGGAACATATTCTGGATTCTGGATCTGGAAGAATTAAAATATATCCTTCTAACGCGGGTCTGTGTGATATTTCTGACCAGATAACTCAAAAAGTTATGAATAGTTTGGCACGAAATTTGGCAGGATGATAGGTGGTAGTCCAGGGAAGAGTTGATTTAATTTTGGAAGTGATCCGGAACATATTCTGTGACCAAAATAACAGATATATGGCATGGCAGAGGTATGCAATCTACCGACTGCCTCAAGTTTTTTGTTTTTTTTTTTTTTACCCAAGAACATTTTCTCCTAGTGTAGCAGCCCAGATTAACCCCTTGCCAGACTATACCCAGCTATTATCCGGTTTAGGCCAAAATATACGTTATATATATATAACGTGACTGAATATGGTGGGTATAATCTGGCCTGGTGGGGTCAGCCCTGATTATACCCCGGGGTACACAGGCTAGCCCACTTTAACCCCGGGTATATTCGGGGCTGGGGGTACACTCCATTGCTTACAGTTACCAGAGGTGATTGTACCATCAGCATGAAAACATCGCAAGACCCATCTCAATTCCATGGGACCAAAAACATATATGCGATGTAATACAAGGAGTCTTATGTTCAAACTTGTATCTAATAAGAACAACACAACAACAAGCGTCGATTGCTATGCCACCACCTGCCACACATTCATACGTCCTAAAAGTTGATTTTTGGTCCCCGCATACAGCTGACCTTATGTGACCTTGACCTCTGACCCAGTGACCTCCAATGATCAGTTCAGCTATCTTCTCTGGGAAACTACCATGTCTGGTTTGGTGAAAATACCTCAATTTTTTTCAGAAGATAGAGTGTAGCACAAACAAGATATTTGTGATTGACAGTGTGACAGTCACACGACTGGATAGATAACTGGTAAACCGTATGCCTCCAGCCCACCGTCTGTGGCGGAGGCATATCGAAGGCGAAATACAGGTGGAAAGCGCTGGGACTGGACAGTAAAAGTCCTGCCCTGTGTCAGCTGGCTGATCTCACCAATTACATCACATTTACATTACATTTACTCAGCAGATGCTTTAATCCAAAGCAACTTACAGTAAGTAAATAATTAATCTGGCCAACATGGTAAAAAAAAAGAAAAGAGAAAAAAAAGTATTCCATTTAGCAAATCCAGGCGCTTGGAAAAGAATAATGAGGAGAAGTTTTGGAAATGTCTCCAAATCTGGATTTTCCACCTCCAATGATGAGTCATTATACCCAAATCATTGATGCTGTAAGACAAAGCAACTGAGGCGTGGAATGCAGGTCCTCCCATTGTTATCATTTCACTCTGAGTTTGGCCATACGTCCGCGTGATCTGAAGCACATGCTCATGGACGTCTGTATCTTTAAGCCACGCTGACATAAAGGCTGACAGAAGCGTGGATCTTTCCTCATGGGACGCCTGACCCACGTCACTGTGATTCAGGACGGTTAAAAACAGCCTGACCCTGGTAACTGTCCCATCATAGCGTACCGAGATTTTAGAACCCCACCGCCCCCCAGACATGCAAATGACATGTCACAGGAGGTGAGGCCAGGTTTTCTTTGCTAAAATGCTGAATATGATGAAACGGGACAGAATGTACGTTATGTCGGCAATGTTATTTTCTGTCCGTACTCAAATAGACTGTCATATTACTGTCATTGGAATGAGAGAAAGTTTCCTTGTTTGTCTGTGTGGATGTGAGCGCACATGAGACAGAGAATGCCAGTTTGTGTGTGTGTGTGTGTGTGTGTGTGTGTGTGTGTGTGTGTGTGTGTGTGTGTGTGTGTGTATATACACATGGGCTTGCATTGCTATACTTGTGAGAACCAAATGTAGTAGGAACCTTTTCTGTAAGGTTACAGCAAATTGGTTTAAGTCAATGTTATGGCTACTGTAAGGATTAGGTATAATTTGGTTACAGTTAGGGTTAGGGAAAAGCTGTACAGAATGAAAGTCAATCCAATGTCTTCACAAGTATAGCTGCACAAACACATGTGCGTCTCTGCGCGCATGAGAAGTGCACACTTGGGGAGAGAACACACTGGGGTGATATTATGTGGTAAATGCCAGAACGGGAGGCGTAGCACCAGGTCTATTTTAGTGGGCCATTCACACGAGGGTCCGGTCTCATAAATCCATCAGTCAAAATGATAAAACCATTTCCCCCACCAGAAGCTTCAACACTCGTTTTCCTCGACTGTCCTCACCTTACAGGTAAGTTTATTTCAACTGCTACAATAAGCTTGACTTTCCGATGGTTCTCATCTCTGTGCTCGCTCTGCTAAAAGCCTTGTGTTGCTAACACCCAAACTCCACGATTTGATTTCATTCTTTAGTTCTACCCTCCAGCTGAGAAAATGTGCTAATGAACAAACTTTTTTGCATGAATTTTTTTAGGATGCATGCTCTTAAACCTCCAGTGTAACCATTCAAGGTGACACGCCTGTCGCACGTGGAGGGTGTTTCTACATTGGTTTCCTCTGGCAGGTGTGGGAGATAGGGGGTGGATTAGGGGTTATATACCATAACAACTTCACAAATCGCCAAGGACGCGTGTCAAGTTTAAAGGATAGTATTTGCGGCATGGGAATTCATTCGATAAAAGAGCCTTCGCTGTTTCACACGGTCACGGTCAATAAGGGGTCACGAGGAGCCAAGCTTTGGGTTAATATCTCCTGCACCCACTCCATCCCCTTTGCTAAGTGGAGAGCAGATGTTTGCCATTACTCTTTTAGCACCAACTAAGACCCCAAGGAAGACTTCAGATTGTGATTGAGCAAACGCTTGTTGGTTTTTTTTCTGAGACAGAAGGTTTAATGCAAACATATGATTTTATAGCCCCTGCTATAGGTCAAGAAGCTGACGGTTCTCTTATAGAATTTATGAGGAGTCCGAGCAGGGGACTGTATTCCACAGATTCCAGCCAACGAGTGCCAAAACACCTAGTAACCCACCAGCTGTCCAGGCACCGTTAGTCCTGACCCAAAATGGGGGCCGGGAGGCCCCAGCTCACAAAAACTAAAACATTTCTGCAAGATGTCTGTAAATAAAGTCAGCTGGATACCAGAGGGGGGGAATGAATTGGCCTATTGGAATGAGTTAAGAGGTTGGTTTGGTGAAAATTGACTTTTAGATGCTACCCCACTGTCAGGGGGGAGCCGTCACCCTATTGTCATCCTATGCTTGTCAGGAGCACATTGGCTTCCTAAACAAGTTAGACCCTGCCTGGAAGTGGCAAGGTCATAACCAATCTGTGAGGGGGGTACAGGGAACCTGCTCGACAACATGTTCAGATATAGCAGCAGGCATACGTCATTCCCGCCCTACATGCAAAACAATGGAGGCTGCTGTGGAGGTCACTCACCATGACCTTAGCATGGGAAATGCATTTCACTGCGCAACATACTCAGAGTGGAATGCTAAGTGTTCCATTTGTGTGCCAAATAAATACATATCTACTTATTTGAATTTCTTCTTAATCACTAGGCCTTACGACATATTTCTTCCAATTTTGCAGTTCTGAATGACAAACTCATTCTGCAAAGCAAGGTCTTGATCTTTAGTCACATAAAAGCACTTGCGCTTTAGAGTCATGAGGAAAAATATTCTTTAATTCTGGCTTCGGTTCATGGTTATTGTCAGAAAATACCCATTATCAACTGAAATTCCATTTTCTTTCTTAGTCAGGCAGGTCACTTTCATTTCACCAATTTCTGCCACGCTGAGCCAATCACCAACCTTGAATTAGGGACCAGCTTCTCCAAGAACCCTCCCTGTTCTCCGCACAATGGGAAAGTTGCATTGATTCCATTTCCAGGAACCTTGGGTCTTACCCTTTGTGAGTTTTTTTTTGAGTATTTGTAATTTTGCGGTGTATTAAAAAAAAAAATAATGCTTCACTGGAGGGTTCAGATGAAGTAGAGCGATTCACAGAAGAAGAAGAATGAGCATTCTTCACAAACTGTACGGTACAGCGCTTCCCAGACAAAAGCAGCCACAAAGCTCCTTTAATAACTGTCCTCTTGAGCTGACAGCCTGTGACCTTCCGATATTTCAGAGCTAAAACATGCGGCAGTCTTTCATTCAATCATATCAGACATCTTGGAGTCCGCACAACAAGCTGTGGCACCATGCCATTGTGCACTGGTAGATTATGATACCAACTTAGATGGAATGTTAAAAATGCATTGCAAATACTTTGTGGTAAGTTGATATTGCATTGGAAAGCACATGGGGCAGCTCACAGATGGTTTTGGATCTCTTTTAGGCTACATAGACTGAGGCAGTGATGTCGGAAGGGTAAGAGCATCCTCTAGCTTTTAAAAAATAAACAAGCATTTGAGAAATGCCAGCACCGATCATATATACTTCATGTAATGCTCTCCTTTTTTTCTTTGTGCTGTCTGGTGCGTGTTCCATTTTCCCCAAAACCGCAACGTCAAAACAGACCGGTGAGTCAGTTTTAATTTAATTTTTGAGGCGATATAACCGGGTGCTTGTAATTGTGAATGCACTTGGAACTGCTCATATAGCAAAGCCCACCAATGCATGCATGTTGACCTATTCAATTGAATGAATCAGTGATGAAAAATGCTTGCACGCGTAGTCACTGACCTTTCTGGGCTGGTACACGAGGTTATTGTGTTCCCTCGCCTCCGGTGCCCTGATTAAAGACCAAAGCCGCTTCATGTCATGAATTAATACAGGCCTGGCCGCTCTATCTATGGCCGAATAAAAAATCGTGTTCACCTGTGTACAAGCTATGATTCCCTGGTGAAGATAACCCAAACGAACATACAAAATAGTTTTGAAAAAATGAAATCACAGAAAGGGGGAAACTGTAGATCAGGGTATACCTAATTCACTACTGAGATGACCGTCTATCAGCCAAAATTTTTGTGGATCATCAATTTACTAATTTACTGAATGTATAAATATATTAAAATACTGTATTATTTATCACGGTTTACGATGAATGGATTTTATTATTGACCATTATTCATTATTGATTTCAAGGTTAGCTGTTAACTGTGTCTTCACAGATGGAAAGACAATGATCATATGAAAAATAAATCACTGCTTTATTTTTTAATCTCTATGTGTAAATTTTACTAGAGAACATGATTGCCTTTTGGCTCTTATAAAGCCTTCCAATTGTGAAATATGAGCCAACTTGTCCAAAGGGTTAGGAGGCACCAATCCAGACGCAAGATTGACTGCATGTCACAGCGTTTTTAACCACTGAACTCTGTTACAGAAAAAGGCAAAGTACTCAGCCAACCGCAGACTGCTGCTAAAGGTGAGAAATGCATTTGTTACCCTCCACCATCATAATTCATATGCACCGTGTGTGGAAATTACGACTCTCGCAGCATTCTCTTATGGCTTACAAGGGCTGAAGGGAACTGGGTTGACAGTCAACAGGCTTCAAGCTCACGGTCATAATTTGTTTACACAGTACTACAATGGAGCAGCATAATGATAAAAGCACTTTATTAAACTTTTCAACGCTCAGTTGCCTTTTTCTATTGTTTTGTGCACGTCGCATAATCTGTTTTGCATTACTGTGTGAACAAGGCCCAGTGCTTTTTGGCCCTAGTTCATGAGGTACAATTATTAAGCCAGCTGGATAACAGCACCAAGTACAAAATCCTAAATCCTACCAAATCTAGAACATGAACTGAAGTAAGCCAACCCAATCCAGGTTTTTTCACCACCAAACTCAGTTCTCCAATTTCATGAAACAAATTATCCACTACATAGAATATATTTGTGCAAGCATTGCATGTCGAATACAAAATCACCTTGTAACAAAAAACTCTACATAGACCAAACTGCTGAAGAGGGCAGCAACCATGTTGGTGGCAGAGGATGAGAAGAGGAGGATAGAGAGAGAGAACACCTTAAATGAGAGAGTTCCCCCTCTCCAGATGTCTGGATTCTCCGCACATGATCTGCAGGTGAGTGCTAAAACATGGTCACATCGTGCCACGATGCACTAACACTACGCTGCAACACAACTGGGAGACATAGGGCTCATTTCAACTGCACATTTTTCTGCAGTCTTCTTGTGGTGCTTCTGATGGAAATTGATGGAGGTCCTCTATCATCATAAGATTGTAATTGTTCAGTTGAGTTTGGAAATAAGAAGTTTCCGAAAGGTAAAGTTAGCAAGGAACAACAAGACTAGCCTTTACAGATATACATTTACCGAAATATCCATAGTAGAAGTTTCTGCCATTCCTCAGTTTTCATTTTCTCAAAAATTTTCCTTGTCTTAGTGATGGTAGGAGCTCAGAGCAAGAAAATGAGGGAGGGAGGAAGTAAGTGACTCGAATGACCCATTTGTATCAGGCCTGTACTTCAGCTGAGCTGAATTCTGGATATTATGTGTGACTAGTTTTCATTTGTAAAGGGGACTACTGGTATATTTAGTTTTGGGAATGACAATTCAAAGTTACATCCTGGATAACCATCTGCAGGGGATCAGTACGGCAGGTGCATATGCTGATGTGCTCTCAAACAAAAATTTGGGTACACCAGCTAGGCCTCAGGGATGCCGTTATGTCACTCAATGCTGTACAACCAATGAACACACACAGCCCAGCCAAAAAAAAAAAAAAAAGTCACAAACTAATATTTTGTTGGACAACCTTTAGCTTTGATCACGGTGTGTATTCGTCCTGGCATTGCTCTGATAATCTTATGCAATGTCACAACATTTATTTCCGATCCAAAGTTGCACCAATTTTTGGCCAAGATCTTGTACTGACAACGGGAGAGTCGAACCATTCCACAAAGCCTTCTCCAGCACATCCCAAAGACTTTCATTTGGTTAACTAATAATTCAATTGGTCACCGCTATCCTTCCAGGCTTTAAAAACGTGTTGGAAATGTGTTCTTTACCCAATTCCAGTGATTTCAGCAATCTCCCAAGTTGTTTTCTTTCCTTAATACAGGCCAATAATTTGCCCATTCTTGAAACACTGTAATATCTTTTCCACAACCATGCGATATATCCTCAACAAGGCTGTTTAAAAAAAAAGTAGCTATACACTGCATCAGTCAGAGTTAAAAGAATTGTTGTCAGCGGAATCACATTAATCACAGCAATAATGGTTCAATCTTAGGGTCTCAAGTATTTGCCTATTAAAACTATGGTGGTGACTTTTTGTTTGCCAGGCAGTGTATTTCAGTGGGCCTTCACTTACCAGAGAAGGCCATGTACTTGTAGATATCCATTTCTGCAAAGCGCAATATTTTATACCTGAGAGGCCACATTGTTCCACAGGAGGGAGCTAGCCCTGATCACTTGGAGCCTTCTGGTCAGGGTGAGCGAATGCTACAAACAGGAATCAAACTTTTAAGACGATATAAGACTATGAATTTCCATACACATTTTTCATTAGCTGTAGAATATTAGTGAAACATTAGTCTCTTCTTTTTACCGTTTGAACAGTTTTTTTTCTCTCAATCAAAAGACTTAATAATGAATACAATCAAATATTCACATTGGAATTAAACGGAAATGAAACCCCGTTTTCGGTCTTTACCTTCTCCAGAATTGTCTGTGGAGTTTCATATCCGGACAAAACATCGACTCGCCCAACCGTGCTCGGAGAGGAAAAAACACTCACAATTTAATGTAGAAAAAGAACTTAACAGGAGAAAAAGTATTGATTGAATTCATGCCAAGTTGTGATTAATCTCAATTTTGATATTAGTAGAATTGTACCACCTCAGCTGCAGATCAAAGACTAGTCACAAAAGTTGTGTTATTCAATATTCTGACCTCCAGTTTCTCCTTTTATTAGGAACTTTGCAAAGACCTTCACCGGAAGATTGATGCGGCAGACGAAGCTCGGTATGATCTTGACGTAAAAGTGAGCAAAAATCGATAAGGAGGTAATTCATCATCAATCCTAATGTAATTAGGTTATATAGACATATGATAATGGACCACATTTCTGTGACATAAAGGACATAATTTGGTTCTGCAACTCTGCGACTGGATGTGGAAATCAAGGCATAATAACCTCTTGTAAAAAATAAAGCTGTATAGATCCATCTCACTTTACATACAATAATTGGAATGAAGTTTAGACATGGACAGTCATGTATGTGCCAACTTAAGTTTGAAACAAGCAGCCATTATATCCAATATGGGATAAAAGCTTTGACAGTTTGAAGAATAGGTCATTCATATCTCCCTCCAAAGTAACTGCCCATTGAATGTAATCGTTTCTCACAGTACTGAATTTGCACTTATATCAGTCTTGGAGCGGTAGTTCTGGTTTTAAAGGATAATCATTCCTTAATTCTAGAATGTCTGATTGATTTAGGCCGTAGTTTCCTTGCAACCTCCACTTTCACGTTCATGGCTATGGATTAGCGGAGACTTGTATGTGTTATTTAGTACATTACTTTCATTTTTGATGGGCTTTCAAGGATAATCGGAACGCACTTTTTGCACATCACTTAGGCTAAACGGCTCTACCAAATAAATGTAAGGTAGAAAAATGCTTTGAAGTTGTTCATTGGTACAGGGCTATGGTTACATTTTGGAAAAACCAGTATCGTGAATTTGTGCCATTTTAGATTCAGTATCTAACGCAGAAGATCTTGGATCTGAAGGGTAAACTTCAGAGGCCCAATCTGAAAAGGGTGAAAAAGTCAACTGAAGCCATGCTGGGGAACCTGGACTCAAAGATGACCAAATCCAGTGACTTTAAGGTCAACTTAAAGACCGTCAAGAAGGAAGATGAGAAGGTGAGATCGGGGTAGTTATCATCACAGTTACTTTATTCAAGGGCCCAGGAGCTGCACTGATGTTACCGTGGCAAAACTGAGATATGAACCACCGAAGCTGCCCCACATTCACACGTCACAGAGAAGAACCAGAACTACAAGGTTATCAGGTGCCCCTAAGCAGACAGGCCAGAATTGCACAGAAATCCTCAATTACTGTTGATAGAGGAGAAAGCACGGTTTTTCATACACTGGCAACTAACCGTGTTACTGCAGGGCTGTCATCCTGCAGGTTTTTGCTTCATTATTTTGCATACCAGATATTACTAATGGCAGCTCAAAGCAGATCCCTTGCTGTTAAATGAGGTGTGCTTTTTTGGGATTGGTGTGAAGACCAGCAGCACTGTAGATCTCAAGGAACAGGGCCAGTTACTGCTGAATTAATTGCCTACATCATTCCTTGTCGATGTGACGCATTACTTAGTTCCAATTATGCTCAAGTTGTGCCACTTTTTTCTGTGATAAAGAACTGGACACTTAACGTGCAATCCGAGATAAATCGATTTTAAAGAGACAATATTGAAGTTAATTTTGCGGTTTACTGAACTTAACCAAGTTGCATTCATCAAGACTAGCCAAAGGCAGTCAAACTTAAGGACCAAAGTTGATTGAATTTGAGCCAATAAATCCCTAGGTGTTTTATAAGTCTATAATTATCTGCCTACAGAAGGAGGAGCTGACTGACTGGCGTAAGAATGTAGAGGCCATGTCCGGCATGGAAGGAAGGAAGAAGCTGTTTGACGCTGGACAGTGAACAGGTAATAAACAGAGTTCAGTATTCTCTGCAGGGAAAGAGTGGCAACTGGGGAGGTGTGGTTATTAAAGGCTCTTAATAGAAGAGCAAATAAGAACTATGACTGGGAAAACAAGGCTTACGCATGTCAAATGATAAATAAAAAAAGCCTAAGGTCTGCATCTCTGGGATACTCAGATTTTAAAGGGTTTTGCTTGAATAATCCAGATAACAGAATGTGTACAGCACAGAAAATGAACTATTCTCTTTCTGGTTCAAGATAATTAATATCTGTCCTTGGGGTCCAAGGGAGACATCGGTTGCTGGAAGAGACATGACAATGAAGATTGAGGCAGCTGTCTACCCTTTGGAGGGGTAGCATTACGGACACTATAAAATCACCACATTAAAAACTTTTGTTTTAAATATGTATTGTGCTCTTCTGGAAACAAATGTTACATGGAGAACCAGTGTTCTGAATTATATGAAAACATTATTTACTTTATAAAGACATTTATGTTCTTCAATCCTATGGCATGTTGTAGAGGAACTATAAGCAAATGCTGCATTTGTTGATGCAATCATGTGCAGTGGTGTAAAAAAGGATTTGTCCCCTACCCAATTTTTCTATTTTTTGCTTGACATATTTATATGTTACAAATCATCCAAATAATTTCAATACAATACAAAATGCAGCTTTAAAATAGTCATTTCAGTTATTGAAGGAAAAGAGTTTTTCAAAACCTATATCACCCATATGGAAAAAATAATAATCGCCCCCCTACACTGGTTGTGCCATCCTTGGCGGCAACAGCTGCAATAAAATGTTTGTGATAATCATACCAGAGTGTATTGAATGAAATTATACCCAGTTATCCATTAATTTTGTTTACATAGTTGATTTAGTCACTAAGGGGCAATTACTTTTTCACAAAGAGCTAGGTAGAGTTGCATAGCATTTTTCCTTCAAAAAATGAAATGATTATTTACAAACTGCATTTTATCTTTACTTGGGTTATCTTTGACTCATGAAAATTAGTTTGATGATCAGAGACGTTCAAGTGTGGCAAATATGCAAAAATAGAAGCTAGAAGGGGGCGAAAACTTTTTCTCAGCACTGTATCACTTGCTCTTTTTCTTAGAAATATACACATTTTTAACTTCTCGGTCATGTTTTTTGAACTAGGTGTGCCTTGAAAAAATACACAATCTAAGACAAACTTTGTGCAAAAATATCCTGATGTAAATTCACGGGGCACAATTATATAATTAACAACAATATGCAGTTTTAAAAGCCATGTCAAATGATCAGTGTGATTTTCTTAAAATAAATATGCATCAAAATGTGTACAGCTGAATATCGTTTCATATATGTACTACATCTGTCGGTAAATGAGTGCTTCAGAATGCTGTATCACCAAATTTAACAAAAGTAAGATAGTAAGTATCCATTTATCAATACACATCTGTAACTGTGGACATTTGTATGAGGGAAAAGATTCCTTCATCTTTAACAATAGCAGCACCATTTGTTATGTCAGTGTATCAGTTATTAGTACAAGACAATGGAATTCTTCATCCTTTTATATCTTAGCTTTGATTATTCTTATTTTTTAAATTAATAGTTTGGAAATAGTCATAATTTGCAGTCAACCAGTTTCTAGGAAGAATTCTGCCTTTACTCCCAAATTTATCTATGACATCTGAACACAAATGCCTGCATGAGAAAAACTATCAGAATGAGGTGTTGAAAAATCAATGGAAAATTCTAGAAAAGTCAAGACCGTACTTTCACTGTTCATTCGAAAAGCAACCACAAAAAGTGCTTATGGACCCCAGAGTCACGATTTGTAAAAAGTTTATAAAAAAACAAATCAATCCATTCACACCTTCTAACTTCACATTATTGATATTAATTTTTTCTTGACATTTATGACTTTTTTATAAGCCATATCTCAGTTGGGTTGTGCTCCTGCGTAAGGTGTTTTTTAGCCTTTATTTGACCAGGAAGGTTGCACTAAGATCAAGTTTTTCTTACTTAAGAATACCCAGGGATAAAATGCCAGGTAGAAAAGTTGCAGTTAGGATTAGTGGGAGAAGGACAAAGGGGTAAAGGCTCTAGAGTGATCTCTGCGTTAAGGACTTTGCTCAAGGGGCCAAATATGCAACCCTGCCATCCCACGGTAATAGTGGTACTGCTTACAAAAGTTAAAAAAACGGGAAGAGGTCCATTTGGCAAACTGAGCTAGACCTTCCTGTCCGTGCAAGTAGAAGCAATGAGTTCAGTACAGAGGACACTGCAATCATAATCATGTACCCTGCGATGGTGTACTCGAGAAATGCAAGGAGAAGAGGGCCATGGGCAGGATTTTACTATAGCAAGTTATTCACATGGGACAAAGGAACCATAAATTCAAGTTCTCTCGCCTGGGTTCGCTGCCACCAAAAGTATCTTTTGGCTTGCTATTCTCCATCGTAAAGATGGAGAGCACCTCTAACACCTGAACAGAAGAAAGCAATGTTACAGTGGGCTAAAGAGAAGCAATAATGAGGTGTGGATGATTGGATGAAAGTGATATTCACTGATGAATCACGAATATGCATTGGCCAAGACGATGATGCTGAAACTTTTGTCTGGTGTCATTCCGATGAAACATAAAGATGACTGCTTAAAAAACAAGCTAATTTCCCTGTTGATTTATGATATAGGGTTGCATGTCAGGTAAAGGACCAGGGGAGATGGCAATCTTTACTTCAACAGTCAGTGGGCAGGTGAACATTGAAATTTTGAACCATTTTCTGATTCCATCAATGGAAAAACGGTTTGGTGAAGATGAAGTCATTTTTCAGGATGCATCTTGCCTCAGAGCAAAAAGTTTAAAAGCTTTTCTTTAGGAAAGGCATATCAACTCAATGACATGGCCAGCAAACAGTCCAAGATCTCAATTTATGGAGGATATGGTCCATGACAAGGCCACATCCAGAAAAGATGATCTGTCAACCAACGTTCAAGAAAGTTGGAACCAGCTTGATGGAAAATAGTTCTTCATTAGTGAAGTCCATGCCTCAAAAAATTCAGGCTGTCATAAAAGCCCGAAGAGGAGCAAAAAAAGCACCAATTCAGATTTTTCTTAGATGACTCCATATTTTTTACCTCTTCATTGAGTGATTCTAGAATTGTTTTCCCCTTCTTGATTTGGGAATAAATATCCTGTTAGATAAAAGAATAGCATTTAATTTGTTTGAGGTATATTTCATGGAGCCAGACTATTCAGATGTTCAGCTATTGAACAAAAAATAGGTTGTGTCACATCTGTAATTTATTTGCTATGAAGTAAAAAAGCTGGATAACCACCCTCCAAGTGTGGAGATTCCACAATTTTTGCCAAGGGTTGCATTAGCAATAATAGTAGCTGTAGCAGTATTAGTGGTAGCAGTAATAGTTGCAGTAATAGTTGCAGCAGTGGTAGTAATAGTAGCAGTAGCAGGAGTAATAGTAGTAGCAGCAGTCATCATATTTTTCTAAATATTACACAGGAAAGGAGAAGCTCTTGAACTGGTATTTTCGTCAGTACATTTATGTGAATAGAGTCATTTACATCAAGAATTTGCAAGATAACAAGTTGCCCTCTTATGCAAGTTATAAAAAAAACAGTAAAATATGAAGTTTACTGTTGAGGATTATATTTCAATATTTCCCTCCCGTTGAGTCCATCCCAATCATGGCCTCACATCAATACGTATACATGCATGTGGATTGTTTACTTCATGCAATAAAGACTAATATATGCTAAAAATCTTTTATCTTGGCAATAACATTTAAAATTATGAAATAAAGATTTCAGCCATGGAAACAATTTTAGCAGGTTTATTACCCAAGACCAAAAATTACTCAAAAAAAAAAAAAAAATGTAATGGGTTGTGCAGTTCACCAAACCTGGAGCAAAATAAACACTAAATCTGGATTCAAACAATGTCCAATCCCAGGCCACTTACTGTTGACAGCTTAGCACATTCTTGCCCTCCTGACATCAAGAAGAGCATCCCGCCGCTAACACCAGAGTACTGTAGAGCTTATTTTTCAGTAGCTGTTAGCTGACCCCTGACCTCCCCAATTCACAATGCAGCCACGCTTGCCTGTCGTTCAATAAGCCGTGACGCTTAGCGCCTCTGGAATTCACCTTTAAAAAAGGCTCATTCCGAGGTCAACCCCCCAAGGCTGGTGTAATCGCTACAGCGGTGAAGAATCACTATACATTTTCATTCTCTTTTCAGGAATTCCAGTACGGCCATGTCTGAGGCGCAAGATTTTGTATAATAATCTGTTTTATATGTTGTATGGTAATAATGACACACTGTGAGCTTCTTTGGTAATAACAATTCCTTTCTTTTTCCACAGCTATAAGTGTGTTCACAATGCAGGTCATCTTACGTGTAACACAGGAGAGAAAAATAAACCTTTCTATATTCCAAAAACTACGGATTTTTTTTTCAAAGCACATAACCTATTGCAACTGAGAACAAGAGCTGTGGAAACAATCTTTTCACTGGAACTATCAATTTATACTTCATGTTTATTGAAATAGGCTTAAAATTGATATTCCTGCCATATTAGTCATCACTAAACCATAAAGCCGAATGTTCACACAGAGGAAGAAGACCAACTTTTTAAGTTACTTTAGGGTATGGGCAATTCTATCGGAGGTAATCACATGAAAGGTTCTTTCTCAACATTGGGTAGTATGAATGAATAGATTCATTTTATATTGCAACAGGCTGGTTAAAAAGATTTCAAACAAAATCAGAACTCACGTAACTCATTACTCAAATAATCATGTTACAATTAATATATAAATAAAATTTTAATTTTAATCCCAATGACTACTTTGCTTTCAGAGACAGCTCAAAGCTCACCTGTGACTAGCAGACTATCTTTAAAAAAGAAGTAAAAAAAATAAAAACATTTAAAAATGTGTTGGAGCGAACATGCAACCAAAGCAAAATACAACCAGACATCCAGTTTCCCTGTATGAAGTTTGCATATTCTCCCTGTGATTGTGCTAGTTTCCCCTTGGCACTCCTGTTCCCTCTCCGCTCCCATAGTCTGAAGACATGCAGGTTATGCAAACACGAGACTTTAAAGAGTAACTTGCAGGTTAATTTTTTCTCTTAAGATTTATACTTAACCTCGTCTCAGCAAAACCATTTAATAAGTTAATGCCGTTTAGCGAACCATAGGGGTACTAACTCAGAGGAAAAAGAGGCCATTTTAACCCTCTGTTAACCAAGTACCTTTCCAACTGTGTAAAAATCATTTCCCTAGGCAAATATGTTGATTATGGGCCAATATTTGGAAAAATGGAAGAAAAAAAAATTCGACCCTTTGGCCCACGTTTCCAAAATGTAGCAGATCTGCTACATTGGGTAATAATGTGAATGGAAAAATTAAAGTGACGGATCATTCAAGTTATTCTCAAATGTTTATTTGGCAATAAGAAACAAAACCAGCAGGGTGTCCAGGCTGTTAACCCTTTCACTTTATGTAGCAGATATGCTACGGTGGTTAATAGAGGGTTAAGCAAAGCTCCCAAAAATGCCTTGTTTTTCAGCATTGCGTCAAATTACATAAAGTGAAGTTGGGCTCCTCGGCTCTGCCTCAGCTCAATGTGTAGTAGTAGGTAGCTGTGAGTCTGAGCTGTCATGATTCAGTGAGTTGGTCTATTTCCACTAATTTGACATCACATTTCACCATATATTATCATAGTACATCAATGCGTTTGCCCAGATTGCACAAACTCCACTCCGTCAGGACATCGAGTCCACAATCTTCTTAATGAGAAACAGTGCCTCCTGCCCAGGTAAAATTAAAGGAGAATAGAAAAAGAAAACGCTACAACTAATAAGTATTCTTGACCTTTTTCCAATCATTTTCCTTGATTAACAAGTTTTCCCATGATTGTAATAACTCGTAATAACAATTTCCTTCTTGATGTAATGCTGCGGTGATTAAATTCATTTCAGAAAAATGTTTTTATTCACTTCACAAAAAAAAAAAAAACTTCTCTGTTAACTTCAAAGTTTGCTTTTAGCACATCCTGAATGCAGCCGAACATGTGCTTCATGATTTTTAAATTACTAATAAAAGTATCTGCTACTGGATAATGTTAGCTTTGACTGAAAGGCAATTATGCATCAAAGTGGCGTGTTTTATTTCTCAATTTAGCTCAACGAGGATAACTAGCCACATCCGAAAGTGCTGCCTGTTTTCAGAGTTCAAGAAATGTTTATGAAAGTTTAAAGGTATGTTCTCATCCTCCCTAATTTTCATCTCACCAGCCGCCACTTAGAAGAAAATGAATGGAGCTAGCTTATTGCCTGGGCGCTTCTTGTGCAGGTGAAGATATGGTACTTCACTGCTGCTCTTGTTGCGCAAAATGCTGTATTGTGTGACACTCATTTTAGAGTGGAGGATTATCTTCCCGGCGAAATGAAGTGAAGGACAGGATATTGAAGCCAGGACCAGGTGAGGCTCACAGCTAGCGTAGTACCTAACTCGTATAGGTAAAACACTGGTGGGAGTAATCTCAGATCCATCAGAGATTAAGCTCGACAAAAATGTGAACCATACACCACAGGTCTTGTGTTCTAAAGTTTGCCAACTTTCAAATTAGTCCGCAGAATTATTTCAATGATAAGAAGCAATATACTGTAGTTATTGTTGTTAAGGCAGCATAGCCATCTTGTAAGACCCACTAGCTATAAAGACATAATGAATAATGTTAGCTTGCATTAACAACCTATTATAGTTTTGTTGTACACTTGGTTGCCTTTGCAAGCAAGCTAAAGTGGGTGTGGGTACACCCCCTAAATGCACTCCAGGATTTATTTATGATAATATACATTGAAAGCATCACTTATGGTGCCTGACACACTTCATGCCACTCAGTGAAATTGCAGCCAGAAAAAAAATGCAGACTATGATTCTGACACAAAATGGAATTCAATAAAGTCCTTTCTTCACTGGTTGGAACCCAGGAAACTAGACAAAATTCATGCAATTGTATAATCATTTGGCTAGCTATTCCCTCGATATCTCCCATAACATCTGCTGTAAAAGTGTGAATAGATACATGGCTGTTTTCTTTAAAAAAAAATCTGCATTCTCCCTGATAAAGGTTCAGGAGGGGCAGGTGTGTTTGTTCCACCCGTAGCAGTTCATTGCTGAAAGCGGGTCGTTTTTAACACAAGGCAGAGGGCCAGTGTAAATATTTCAAAAACACCAGCTTTGGAGGAAAACCAAGTGGGAAAAGCACGCTTTGAAAATAAAATAAAAGAAAAAGACATTGCATCAGGTTCAGCAGTAGCGGAAAGATCTTTGTTTGCCAAAGTGGAAAAATTAACCTGAAGC
Organism: Gymnothorax javanicus; assembly: GCA_029692085.1. Taxonomy (NCBI): domain Eukaryota; kingdom Metazoa; phylum Chordata; class Actinopteri; order Anguilliformes; family Muraenidae; genus Gymnothorax; species Gymnothorax javanicus. The sequence goes on from CM056201.1 coordinate 85,292,648, forward strand.
CGCAATAATGATACGTGTAAGTTTTGTGAGATGTACAGGCGTCAGAGCCTATTCATGTGCATCGACAACAGCAAGGCTCACGTAGCAGTGCTAGTGGTGGCTCGACCCTGAACTCTTCAAGCAATAAGAAAGGTATGGCCAATCACAGCTAAGCATATTACGCAGAAACATCAAACGCCTGATTTCCAAAAAGCCTTTAACATGAGCAGAGCCTTTCCACACATGCAAAGCACAATCAAAATGTTTGCAACACAATGTCAGAGTAGCTGTTCCGGTGTTCCTGTCTTCTCTAAAAGATAATTTTTCTCATTCTATGCTTGAATAATTTACTGAAAAACTGAAGTTGCGGCACATTAGCACACTTCTTTACACTTCTTCTGCAGTACAGCCATTTTGAATCTAAATATATACATTCTCCCACTATTTGACAGGGATTGCAAAAGTATAGAACAGAGGGGAAATCCTTTAGTCTTCATGTAACAATTTCCCACTCTTTTATGCAACCATAGTGCCACAAATAAAACCTGTTCAAACCCCTCCCCTCCAAAAGAGGGGATGACTGAAGGGTGAACGGTAAGAAAATGGCGGCCATTTCTGGCATAGAAGAAGAGCCGTTTTATGCCAGACAGCCAAAAAAAAAAAAAAAAAAAAAAGGTAAAGCAATAGGTTCTTTAACAGCATGTCTGATAAGAGAGCCACTTCATTACAGATCTACATTGGCACTTACATTAGGGTTTGCGTGGTCTTTGGGTCCTGTTTTAATGACATGAATGCAGTTTGCAAACACCCTGGCCAAGGCGCTAATTGGAATTACAGCTAAAAACTGAGGAATGAGTCAATTTAAGCTTTCTCTAAAAGACTCTCACAGTGGGGGACAGAGGATGATAGTAAGCAACTGTGTCACTCCAGCCAACCACAGCCCTTCCCACAAGGCATTGCTGTTGGCGCTTAATCAACATTGCCTGAGAGAAGCTTCCTCTAGAATTTGTCCATGTAACTGACCAAACTGATGTCTGAGCACTCCAAATCTTTGAGCAAAAGCATAACAAATATACTTGGAGAACCAAAATTCAATTGCCTCCCATCTTCCATAACTCACAGCAATGTTTTAAAAGAATAATAATATAAAGAACAAATTATGAGTTGTGAATAATAATAATAATGTCAATAATATCCCTGATTACCATGGGATCTCATTTTTAAACCTAACCAAGGTCACGACTAGTAGCGCACACACACACAGAATTTTATTCATCAAGGTAAAGTAGTTTCTGTGAAAACGTGGCCCCACACACATGCGTGGGCGGGCCGACAAGCTCCATTGGAGTGTCCCCGACTCCATTTCGTGTCATGGCGGGGAGTAATACTGTGATTAAACTGGTATATTGCAAAGCTATCAGTATATGTATTAAACGTGAAATATGTGGGATATGCACTGGAACTGTGAGAGATGTTCATCAGGGAACATAGGGTGTTCTGCAATGATCCATAGCAAGGTCACCCTCATTAGCAGACACACGACCAATGTCTATACAGTGCTTGTCAGGTTATAGTTGGGGGGATGCTGCCTGTAGACCCTCAGGAGTGCTGAGAGCAATATTGCTGCTTTATCATGGGCAGTGCAGGTACCATGGAGTGAAAAACAGCAAGGCCAACCATTGTCCTATGTTAACCAGACTCAATAAAAAAAATCCATTCATCATTCTAGTTCAGGTTCATGATGGATATTTTAAATCATGAACAAAGATTGAGGAGAAAAATTGGGGTTAAATATGGCATTCTGGTTTGAGAACAAGAAATGTAAATGTTCCTCAAATCCATCTGCATATATTTTAATGGGCAACACACAACCTTATCACACCGTAGTATTCAAGGGGGGGGCTGTTCAGTAATCTAACAACACAAAGTAATTCAAGAACTGTACATGTCCATGTCATCCATCCTTAAAATTATATTCAATCTTACTTTTGTTTGATATTATTTCCCATAATAGTTGCATTGCCATAACAGGAGCTCCAGGAAAGAATACAGACAAAATAATAATAAATAAATAATAAATAAATAATTTAAAAAAACAATTTTTGTTAATGACTGAATAAATGTCAAAAATGTATGTGTTCATATGAATATAAAGCTGCTTAACAGTCAAACTGTATTTTCTTGCATTAGATCACAGATACTGTACATACCATCAAATACTTCTATGATTTAAAGCTGCTTTAAAATTTAAAACCATCCTTTGTTCTGTTCTCTGCCGCCGCCGCCCCCCGCCCCCCGTAACTGCGAGTGCGCTGAGCTATTTTGAATTTCCCAGTTGTTTCGTATTGGACTGACTCCCAACGCAAACTAAAATATTCACAAGCGGACACCACACCATTCCCCCGCTCCCGTGCATGCGACTGAGCAAACTCCAAGTCATTACACATTTGCTCTCCGATTACTACAGACTTAAAATAGATGTGAAAAGCGTCAACAGCTTCTTTACTAAGCCCTTATGAGCCTTTCTCGCAAGAGCTCACGCAACCCGCGGAGGACAAACTCCGGGCCCATCGGTTCTTTCAGCATCACCTCTGATTAACACCAGCTCGGGTTTCTCTCAATCCGTAAATAAATCAACCTCCGCTCCCAGTTCTGATTTGCCCCCAGTCCCGAGACGATAGCTTGATGAGTACAGCTATTAACAAGTTTACTGGCCTTTCTGTGCCACGTTTTCATTTCAGACTGTAAATGAAAAACATAGCCGACTGCGAAGCTCTCCTTCAGGTGCATGCTGAAGACACAGACTGCATATGAAATTTACAGCTGAAGGCAGCGACGATCTTTTAATTCTTGCAGCATCGCAGTAGCTGCTTGCTCGCATGGCCCCTGTAGGTATGTCAGTCCATTGTCTCTTAGCTCAGATATACTGTAGTATGCATCATGTGTGTCTACTACCCTTCATACAGTTACTTGTCAGGTATATTTCTCCCATTGTCCGAGTGCCCAGTATTGATACCGATTAATGAATGATCACATCCCACCCGAAACTACGGCAACCTCAGCACAGATTTACCGCATTAATGTTGCAGTGGGTACACCGCGATCAACTTTCAAATAAATATCTTTGAAAGGCAGCAGCATATTTCAAAGCGACCCCTGATCTTTGCCCTTGAATTTATTGCCGTATTTCACTTGGGGCCAGAGGACTGACTGTCCAGCAACAAAACTCCCTCCATTTACGCGACTTAACATCACCACAAAACATGTCACAAGCACCTGATGAATCCAGTATGAAACTCAATCCATTTGGCGCACGAGAGATTGACTTGTAAACAAGCATATCATGAGATCAGAAACGACCTTATACACTTCTAGCTTTCACACTCTGGGGGCTGGGAGCCCAGGGTTGAGTCTGGGTATGACTCAGGTGCCTATGCACAGTTAAAAAAATATTATCTTCCGCTGGTTTTTCATAGCTTTGTTTTCCCCACTGCTCCAAATCAGCCGTCCATTCGTCTGGCTGTATTTACTCTCATTGGCCCAGAGGAGGTGAGGATGTACTAAAGCCCATCTCACAGCGAGCAACTATCCTTGCCTTGGAAAATTTCACAGCGCTTGTTGTGAACACTATTCCTCTTGCGGGCAATGTGTGTGCGTGTGGGCCCATGCATGTGCTTTCAGTAGGATATACAGCAGGGGCCACCCCATTTCTTCATGGCCTCCTCGTGCAAATCCTATTGGCCACGCTCCCTAAACATTGAGCTGTGATTGTGAAATGGGGCGGGATTGGATGCACAGGTACAGCCCAGCCTCATTGCCCTCATTTAGCAAAGATGTCTTGGCAACAGACAATCCAGGCTGATTAGCATCTGGACGCTAGGCTATACGCTACAGCAAATGTCAGATCAACAGCGAAGGAGACAAGGGACTGTTTTAGAGAGCCATTAACTGCGGGGACAGAAACAATAAATCTGATCTGAATGATTTCCCCCCTCTTTTCCACCTCACACAGTCGTCTACCACCCAGCATTTCTGCTCCACTACTTTTACAACTTAGGTAGTTTCTATTGCATGCATGTATGCAGCTAGGTAAACCGCAAATATCAAAACGTTCAGTTTTTTATTTAGGAAAAACTCTCACACGCAATGTAATGCTCCAAATCACAACACTCCATACACAGCGACATGTTGTACAATTTTTTTCTGCAAAAAGGTTTGATTTACAGAAAAATTCAGCTAAAAACATCTGCCATTGTGCAGTTTTCACAAAGGAATAAGATTCACATACTTCGATGTAATCAAAGTTTTAATCTCACAATGGAGTTGACATTTCGACCGTACCAAGCCTTTGTTAGAGCTGTTCTGAAATTTCATGAGTTTGGTTTTATCAGTCATCCAGCCTGCTTGCCATGACAACGGAGGTCAGCAGAGCTGAAGCAGTGTTAGAACTACTCTTTCTCACAGTCAGTTTAATGGACTTACGAGGGAATACCTATAAGAGCAATGAAAATTACAGCAAATGTTTTAGCAGCACATTGCTAAGACTGAAAACATTTCTCATAATTTTTAAAGAATTCCTATTGCGTTCCGATATGACAAATGCTCATGCGTAATGTGGACATGATATGCAATTCTACATTTTTTAACTATTTTCTGGGAACTCATTTTGCAAGAAAGTATCCCCATTTCTCACGGAAATGCAGAAAAGCTCAAGTATTTTCATCTTGCCACTGCATGGCATACGGTGTAATACCATGAAACTACACTAGATAAAAATACCAAAACACTGCAATATGATAGCCCAATATGATTTCAGTATCACACTAAAGAACCCTTTCTTTGACTTTAGTATATTTTTTCTGAATATAATTATTAATGCCACTTAATGGGTAAATTGCTGAAGATGTTCCATTATATATGTGATCAAAATACCCGCATTGCCCTCCCATGCATTTGAAAATTACACACACTACGAGCCGCATTCAAGCCTTTTAACCAAAGTCAAGGCCAATTGATGCATTACCAACTTGCTCTCAAAGAGCCTCCACTGCTTTTGACAAAAAAAATCCTTGAGCAGTTGTACTAACTTCGAGCTTCCATCCTTTCCTTGCCTTGCGCCCGAAACGGAGTCAGCCTACAGCACCAGGTTCTGAGGTGCTCCCCATGAACTTGGAAAGGAGAGCGGGCTCGCATGCAATAGCACTTACCGCCTGTAGATGGCGGTGGTGATGGCACCGGGATTTGAAGACTGAAATTTGGTCCCCTGACGGGAGGAAACTCAACAGGATTCTGCATTACCAGAAGGAAAAAGCCAGTAATATAAATGACTTACATGCCTTCCTTATTTAATTAATGAACTTAATAAAAATATAATCTGCATAAATTTCCCAAGATATCAACCACCCAAATAAAAATAATCATGCAATTTAGAACATTGTGTGAGCATTTGTAAGTGCTATGTTTTCTTGAGGATTGAAATAAGCCAATTTTACACATTCTAAGACACAAGTAACAAAGGTCAAATGATTAACAATTGATCCTGTATCTCTGCAGTCTTTGAGGGCACATAGCAAACCACAGTAACGTGCAATGTCTTGATAATTGTGACTAATGTGTATTGTTCAATCTCCAAACCTGATTAGTTCAAAATCATGCTCAAACCATGTACCCATACTTCAGCCTTAATTATCTTTTGTCCTTTCATTTTATGATCCTTTCTTTAACTACTGAGACAGGCAGGTAATTTTTGTAGAAAGGTACTGTGGCAGTGCTGCAATTGCTTTTTTGTCACCGGCAAAATTCAGAAACATGGAAAAATATTATCAGAGAGGGTAGTGCATGCCAGTATGTCAGCTTCAATACATATTCCCATCTTGAGAAAAAAAATGCACAGACCTTTTCTTATCAGCAGTCAAATGAAGATAAGTAATCCAATATAAAACTGCACTTGTGAAAAGCATGAATCTTAATGGAACATTCACCGATTCTGTAGAAAATAACTGCAATAACTATAATTGCACAAAACTTATTCAGCTCTTCTCAAACAGAATTTTGGGAGTGTTATTTTTAAAGATTCAAAGCATAGATTGTACTGCAATTCTTGCCATTATCATAACATGATACATTACAAAACTGCCATACTTTTATGAATGCTATATAACTCTGGAGATGCTGAGGACTAGAATTTGTGTTTATATTACAATCCTTCATCAAGATTGATCTACAAATTCCTCATTGCTGTAAACTGTGCTGGCTTGGCAATTCCACTTAAACAAACGTAATGCCATGCGATAATTGAAATAATTATTGAAAGAAGATACACAAAGGAGGGTAAATTACTGTTTGGACAGAATCCAGACCTCAGAAGTAGGAATAAAACTAGCATTTTGTCCAGCAAACTGCAAACACGAAAGTTCCCTCCATTGAAAAAAGGGAGACGCATTGCTGTAGAGAGCAGAACTGCGTCCACGGGTAATACGCATTTGTGCATTTATTACAAGCAGCTTCAATTATGTCCACGTTTAAGCATTTTTTTTTAATGTTTTTAGCACATAAAACCATCATGCATTTCACTGCATACATTTCTATGTATATTGGCAGTAAAACAGAATGTATGTTTGAATGCATGTATGAGTGTAAGTAAGTAAGAAACTATGCGAGTAAAATTAACAGCTTTGACTTGCAACGACAGACCTCTCTCACCTCTCCTCTCTTTCTCCCTCTCTGACAGAAGGTAGAAAACCTGCATTTTTCCTCAGCACGGACACTTGGCAAACACCAAGGACATAAACATATGGCATTCAAAACCTCATAATTGGACCGTGAAGAAGCTACGCTTTTCAATGTCCAGGATACAGGGAGGTTGATTGTATACAATGCAATATTTACACAGCCCAGGAGGCCGGCTGTACGATTTCTATGACTTATGCACAGAACAGTGCAACAAAAAGAACGCATTTTCTTTCCAATAGCGATTAGGCAGTTGAAGAAAGCAGCGTTCATGAAAGGCATTGAAAAGAAGCAGGTAGAGATGGCAAACATCTATAACCTTTTTAACTGGTAGGAGTCTCTTGCACATGTAATGAATGCAGATTTTGATTAATACCAACATCTCCCTGGATGTTTGGGGCTGAATGTTGACATTTTCAAAAGAATACTGAATGAATGTAATAACTGCAAAAACACAACTACACACTGGTCAATTTAAACACTACGCCTACAAAGACATTTTTGTTTCTCATAGAATTACATTAATCAGCCATAACATTATGTCCACCTGCCTCACATTGTGTAGGCCCCATTTCGCCACCAAAACAGCCCTGACCCATCGAGGGACGGACTCCACTAGACCACTGAAGGTGTTCTGTGTTATCCGCTCACAGCAGATTCTTTAAGTCCAGGAAGTTGCGAGGTCAGGCCTTCATAGGAGCTGACTTGTTTGTATAGCACATCCCACAGATACGGGACCGCATTAAGATCTGGGAAAATTGGAGGCCAAGTCAACGCCTTGAACTCATTGCGGCATTTCTCAAACCATTCCTGAACCATTTTTCTAGTGTGGCAAGGTGCATTATACTGCTGAACGAGGCCACTGCCATAAGGGAATTCAGTTTCCATGAGGGGGTGTACTTGGTCTGCAACAATCATTAGGTTACATGGTTCATGTCCAAGCAACATCCATGTGAATGACAGGACCAAAGGTTTCCCAATAGAACACTGCTGAAAGCATCACACCAACTCCGCAGGCTTGTCTTCTTTCCATACATAGTGCATCCTGGTGCCATGTCTTACCCAAGCAAGCGATGCATACGAACCCAGTCATCCACATGATGTAAAACAAAACCTGATGCCATTGCTCCGCAGTCCCGTTCTGATGCTCCTGTGCCCACTGTAGGTGCGTTCGACAGTGGACAACGGTCAGCATGGGCACTCTGACCCGTCTGCGGCTACACAGCCCCATACGCGACAAACTCAAACTGTGATGCACTGTGTGTTCGGACACCTTTCTATGAGCGGGTGCAATTGTAATTCCAGAAGCGGAAGAAGCGTTTTCTGGCTGTTTGTCTTGCTCTTCTCTTCTTAGACGTGCTTCTGGCCCATTGAATGTATACAGAATGATGTCTTCCGCAAGTTAATTCTCCTTCTGGAAGAACTCAAAATATACAAGCCACATCAGGCCCATGATGAACTTTTTCAGCAATTTAAGCAACAGTCGCTTTTGTGTTGGATCGGAACATAAGGGCCAGCCTTCGCTCCCCACGCACATTAATGAGCCTTGGCCACCCGTGACTCCATCACCGGTTCTCTGGTTTTCCTTCCCTGGCCCAGTTTTGGTGGGCACAGACCACTGCAGACCAGGAACACTCCACAAGAGCAGGAGTTTTGGAGATGCTCTGACCCAGTCATCTAGCCATCACAATGCGGCCCTTATCAAAGTTGCTCACATCCATACACTTGCCCAGTTTTACCGCTTCAAACACATTGACTTTGAGGACTAAATGTTCACTTGATGCCAAAAATATCTCATCGACAGATGCCATTGTAACAAGATAATCGGTATTATTCACTTCACTTGTCCGTGGTCATAATGTTATGGCTGATCGGTGTATCTGGGCAAGGCATGAAATCTCCCTGATATTCAACAAGACGACAGTGTCATCACTATCCCCCGCCACGATCAAGGGTCATAACTCCGTAAAAAAAAAAAAAAATCTGCCTCGACATTCATTTTTCTCAGTGTAGATCATGAGTAGCTTATTGGAAAAACCAGCATGGACCAGCACCAAAACACAACATATGCTGATATGCTGGTCATGCTGAGCCCCTTGAATAATATCCAACAGAAGAGACAATAACTTGTTTCCTCTTGTCTTATGATTGAAGGTCGAGTCAAATATATGGAAGAAAGTAGGATTAATTACAGATGGTGACGACAATGTCACCCATTGCTTTTTCTGAGTGCGACCAGCATATCAGCATATGTTGTGTTTTGGTGCTGGTCCATGCTAGTTTTTTCAGCAGGGAAGCATAGAAAATATCACAATAGTTTCAGAGAAATCCTGTGGCCCGGACGGATGGACGGACGCACGCACGCAAGGACGAACCCCAATCCAATATCCCCCCTCCTTGGCGGGGATAATAAAGTTCGCCGTACAATTATTGTCATGCATGTAGTCCTTTAACCAGAATTTAGTGGGACACTGCCTAATTGCCGTAAGATTAAACAGGAGTTAAAAGAAGTTATATCTCGCTCTGACCGACAATCACAATTGTGTAATGATACTGGATTCTGATAAGGTTGTTCAATTTTATGACAAGCTCGCACTAACAGATGCGTACCCAGTAAATGCGTAGCATGGCCTCTCTGACACTTTTCGAACGGCTATTTTGCGGTATTGTTTTTCGAATAGATCGTGAAATGTCTGCTATGAATTTACATAGCAATAACAGCAGAAACAGCGTTCATGGCTCGCCGAGCCGGGAGTCCCATCTCATATGCCGCACCACATGCACCCCTTCATCGTAATTGGTTGATATCAACATCTATCACATACCCACTACAAATGCACTGCACGTCCCCTTCTTTCCATCTTCATTGTAAAGGGTCACCACAGAACTGTCAGAGATGAGCACCGCCTCTTTATGGACTTTTTGGCTTTAGATTGGTCAATGTCATACGTCAATTAAAATGTGGGCGAATCACAAACGACACAAACTCCAGGCAAGGGAGTGCGTCGGACTACCACGGAACACAAATACGTGAGGCAAAATTTTTGTAAGTGTTTACGTTTCCTCGCGAGAAATGTCAAGTGTTTAGCCGCCTTAATCGTAAATGAATACTAAACACAACCGTGTTTACATCGTCACCCCATAAACTACTTCTTTATCTCGGCAATATTAGATTCACATTTGCTTCAAGGGGCTGGAGCTAGCAGCGGAAATGGCTTTGATATTAAATGTTCGATGGTGGTCGTGAATGCATGGCTAACTAATGTAACATTTCAAGAGAATTGGTATCACGTTAACCAAAGATAAGCAATTAAACCGAGCGAGCTTCTTGTGAAATATAAATGGCAATAAAAAGCCATAACGCCAATCGTGAATTTATTCAATGGGGGTGAGTTTCAGAGAGACATCCCGCTGTTATCAATTGGGTTATTGAGAGTATTTGTTTGAATTTGCATATTGGCTTAATTAAACACATTTTGACGCCACGGCTCTTGCTTTACTTTCTGGAGCCGATGTGCGGGAGTACTCACGACTCTTGTCTTTGCCACAGTGACGGTAATAACGATGTCGAAGCACAAACTGGTTCTCCTGAGGCACGGGGAAGGGGCGTGGAACATAGAGAATCGGTTCTGCAGCTGGGTGGACCAGAAGCTGAGCGAAGACGGCGTGAAGGAGGCCCAGGATTGCGGCAGACTGCTGAAGGAGCGAGGCTATGAGCTTGACCAGGTGTTCACGTCGCTGCTAAGCCGTTCTATCCACACCGCCTGGTTGGTTCTGGAGGCCATGGGCCAGGAGTGGGTTCCCATAGTTAAATCTTGGCGGCTGAACGAGCGGCACTACGGCGCTCTGATAGGGCTCAACCGTGCGGAATTGGCCCTCAACCATGGGGAAGCCCAAGTCAAAATCTGGAGGAGGAGCTACGACGTCACGCCCCCTCCTATAGACGAGTCACACCCCTACTTTTATCAAATTTATAACGATCGCAGGTACAGCACGTGCGACGTGCCCAAAGAAAGGCTGCCCCGTTCCGAAAGTCTGAAGAACGTCCTGGATAGACTTTTGCCTTACTGGGAAAACGTGATTGTGCCAGAAATCAAGGAAGGCAAAACGTTGCTCATTTCCGCGCACGGAAACAGCTGTCGAGCGCTGTTGAAGCACATCGAAGGTAGATCTACTTTAATTGTACATCAAGTTTTTCAAGCACTTTTGTTTTATTTTTTCATTTGCAGATCATTTATTCCAAAGTGAATCTAATCAAACAGGAGGAGGCAATGGGCCTCACTTTCCTGAGGAGACGTTTGCTTGAAAAATATTTCCTGTTTTGTCATGTTACAGTGGGAGCATCTCAGTCCTCTTAAATTACATCCACGTTTCCCTCACTTGCTTCTTTTCTTTGCGTCTTAGTCCCTCGCACCAGGGATGCTCGCAGAGATGCAAGGAAACCAAGCAAGGAGAGAAGAAACAAGGAAATTTGTTTTTAGGGAAATGAGATGTAATTTCCTTGAAGCATCATGTGCAGTGGCGTCCATTTCTGATGATGGCGCACAGCTGAATCTGTTGCCAGTGTTTGTCAGTCCCTATTGACATCATAGCGTTGTGCTGAAAGTCTTTTGGGAAGGCTGCTCTCATGTATCCTGGCTTAAGGCTCCAGGCAGATTCAGACAAACTTTCAGTTCAAGCAAGGATCAAGGAGCGAAGAAATGGCAGATAAGAGAACTGAGATGTGCCCAGTGAGTCTTCAAAACTTTCTGATTCAAGATTTTCAGAAAGTTGGACAATGTCCATTATTTTATGTTGGCATGGTACTATCAAAGACAAATTTGTGTCAGCTGCATTGATGTTCGTAAAATTAGGACACTGACAATCTGTTGTGCGATGATTTTGATTACTGAGCATGTTCGTTTGAGGTGTAACCACTTATAGTGAAGAAGTGCAATTTTCCTTTTTTCATCGCATGACAAGAGGCCAATTCAGATTTCCACGTTCAAGTGATGATTTAGTCACCCCGCTCTGCTCTAAGTCTGTTTGTTTAATGCACTGTTTCCTTATAATCTTTTAAACTCAGTGCTTAAGTGCACAAGGTGAAGCCGCATAGAGATTTGCACTTCTAAGTGCCTGTCGTCTACTGTGCTTATTCTGTTCCATCGATGCCTCGTTTCTGACAGGGATCTCGGATGCGGATATTGTTAGTGTGACTTTACCCACCGGAATACCGATTCTCCTGGAGTTGGATGAAGACCTCCGGCCCGTGCGGCCTCGGCAGCTAATGGGAGACCAGGAAAAGATCCAGATGGCTATCAAGAAAGTTGAAGACCAGGGGAAGGCCAAAGGATCAGGGAAGTAAGGCTGGAGGAGGTGAACAGAGTGGTTCGTGTTAGGGATGTATCTTGGTTGAAACCACAACCTGACAATAATAGGAGATATATCACAATATGACTTAGTCTACAGTCCATCTAAGTGTGGGGAAAGGATTTACTGTTTTCATTCAAGCATCACTGCTAAGGTTTTGTTCGGAAAACAGGGCTGGTCAATGATGAGCGCCCATCAGCCCAGAACTGCTATGAGATGGCTTCAGGTCTGTTGAATGATGTGTTGCTTGCCCAGTAATCTTGGTCTTACCTAATTCTGGTATTCTTTTAAAGCATATGTCTTTAATCTTTAATTTGAGATGAGATATATGTCATAGAATTTACCTTTACCACCCAGAATTCAAAATATAGTGGGCATATTAATCAGCAGTAGTTTGTGTCAACAAGTGTTCGTGTGACTCAAGCTATTGGAAATAGTCCCTGTCTGCTTCCCCTTGAATGTACTATTCTACTGACCTGTTATGTTGTAATATAGCATAAGACCTTTGTCGATTCATTCCGAGCAGGTTCAGGCAAACTACCGGTGCAGTGTTAGTTTTAACATTTTGTAATATTGTGGCATTATGCAATAACTAGGAGTATGTTGTTACGTGTGATATTTTTGCACTACTAGATTATTTAATTGTGTGGTCATCCTGTTGGTTTTTTTTTCTTTCTTCTTAACATTTCTGGTGGTCCCTGAGAAGCTTATAACTCATGAAAAACCATTATGGACCTAAAAAGCACTTTTTTCACTTTGGCTTCATTACTTTTTCCAAAAAAGGGAGCAAAGCTTAACTTCTTATCCAAACTATGTATTGTAATTTAATGGAAAAAACATTTGTAAAACAGTTTTGCGATCAATGCATGAGGGCTATGAAGGATCTACCGTCTTGTCCAAACTAAGAGAAGGGGGACTGTGGTACTAGTCACTAAGAATTTCAATAATATTTACATAAGGAATGTGTCACAAGACACAGTGCATCATACCCTGCTGTGTATTGCAGTTTTAGCTAACAGACCAGTTAAAGTGCCCACTCTAACCCTGGTCCACCTCTAAAAGCACCCCCAGTGGGAATCTGAGCTTAAGAACTGGACCTTGGAGCAGTTGAGGAAGGTCGCCTGGTCCAGCGAGTCCCATTTAAATCATGTGCTTTGGCTTAGTATGTGTCTACCAATTACCTGGGAAGATATGGCATCAGGATGCACTGTGGGAAGTAGACAAGCTGGTGGAGGGAATGTGGTACTTCGGGAAATGTTCTGCTAGGAAACCTTGAGTTTGGGAATTCAAGTGACGTCAGTTTGATGGAGCTGTTATGGCAGCACAAGGGGGACCTTCTCTATATTAAGCACTATTTGAGGTTTTAATCTTGTGGCTGATTGGTATAGATCTTGAAGATTGCTGTTGTGAGTAGGAGGTTGCCAAAGCACTGTATTCAAGCCATTGGTTTGCCTCTATCCATAAGCATTACAGAAGTTATACTGCATCTTGCAGTTTGCAGTAATGCTGTGAGTTCTCACATTGTAATTTGTATTGTATTTCATTTATGACATCATTACGAGCACTAGACTGCGGCTATGGTAATTGGATGGCCTCCCAAAAAAGGGAAGTAGCTCCATCCTAAGTATGTTTGGTGATATCCTTAAAACAAATCATTTTCAACCATGACATTAGATTGATTGATAATGTTTACTGGCTCTTTCAACCCCCTCTTCTAGGTCATGTCGTACCCGTCTTCGTGCTCTCACCAAAGCAATGTAGGGATCAAACACTGTCCACTCACACATTCATGCCTAAGGGCAATTTAGAGTCTCCATTAAATGCAGGTCTACTAGCATGCATGTGTTTAGAATGTGTGAGTACATAACCCATGTAAACACATGGAGAACATGCAAACTCCACACTGAAAGGTCCTTGGTCAGGATCAAACCCATTAATGAACCCTACGGTCTTTAGCTGTGAGGCAACAGTGCAACCCACTGCACGATTGTGCCTCCATTTTATTAGACTGGAGAATACTGCAAGTTCAGGCAATAAATTTACCCACTGAAAATATTATTAATTGACAAAAATTTGGAGAAAGAAATCTGTTATTTCTTTATCACGCACAACCCTAATTGGTCTATTGTTTAACTGATCAGAACTTATGTTGGAACTTAGGTTTGGTCTGTGAGGCCATCTAATGACCACTGCGAACCTGTATATAAACTACCTATTGGTTCTTTTTGAACCACTGCTTGCAAAATGTCTGTGCTCTACATGCATTTTATTGATCTTTTAAAAAAGTAGAGTAATTAGCATAATCACAGCACTTAATCACATGAGATTACCTCATTAAACAAATGGCCTCATTATCAGGCCAAGACTCATAAGGTAATTTAATGAAGGAACAGCTCGGTAAACAATATTTTTTCAATAGAGAAACCAATATTGTCTTTAAAAATGCACTTTTAGAAAAGGTTTATTATATTTTAATGAACTTGTTCTGTCTACTAGATATTATTGTGGTTGAGCAACTAAAGTGATATGCTCCTGGGCAAAAAAGGCCAAAATGGCAAAATATAAAGTTTTTCCTGGTCTCAGCAACAAATAAATGGTCAGGAAAATAGCAAGAGTTAAATAAATGGATGCAATGACTTAAGATGAGTCTACTTTTCTCTCTGATTTCTTGGAATGTTTTAGACTTGCGTGTAAACGTGCAGATGACTTTTTACATGGTGAGGTGTTCATGTTGTTCCAGTCGATGTTGATGGTTCCAAACACTTGATGAGCAGTTGAGAACACATTTCCTGGTTAGTTTGTGTTTAATGTGCGAGCAAATATTTTCTATTGGGTTCTAATCTGGATTCTGAAACCTCTTCTGCTGTGCTTTAGTGCCATAAAGATGTCCATTTTGTCCATTAATTTACCCAGGAGTGTATGTAGTGCAGTCAGCAGAAGACGTTTTTAATATACGGTTCAGCTGCATAGCCTTTTCTTTAAACTATAATGCTTGGCCATCAAACGCTGTTGTTTCTTCATTCATTTGTATCTGTTACAAAATCATGGCTGTAGTTCAAGAAGCCAAAATTCTCAGCACTGATTAGACTTTTTTTTTTTTTTTTTATTTATAAAACCATGAAATGGTTCGCATCTAAATCATTGATTTTGAAAGTAGTATTTTGGAAAGCAATTTACTCTAATATGAATATGGCTTAATTTCATGCACTGTTAAATTTTTATTGTCAAACCTGCAAGGATTATCTTAAATTTTTTTTAACTACATTGGTAGAAAAAGTGGAATATTTTAGATGTATTTTATGTCTGTATACAATTACACATAAATGTGCAGCATTTAACGTAACATGTTAATGTATTCATTTCACTGTGAAATCCAATGTATTTATTTCTCGAGCTGTTACATACATATGTATTTGTAGCTTTTTTTGTAAAATGTGTTTTGATCAAAATAACTTTAGTGACGTAAATCTAATGTGCACTCCAAAGTTGTCATGATTTTATTGAAAAAATGCTGTTTATTTCCAATGTTAAAGGGACATTGCCGATTTTCAATTTTATCTCAGTCTATCCAAATTAAGGTTATAGTGTGAAAAACGCATGCAGTTTTTGTTAATGTTCTTTATATCCCTGGGAATCAGATGCAAAATCTCTTCTACTTCCCCTTCCAGCACCATCATTTGACACGTACAGTGACATAGTTGGAGGTAAGGAACTATAACTTATTTCAGCTTGACTTTCTAGTCTCCACCTGTAGGTAACCAGGGTGCGTGCCCTGGATGCCGCTCAGAAACATAGCCTGAATCCAAAGTTCCACCCACACAGACTCACAGACTGCGCCTTTTGGTTGGAGATGGGGATTCAACCTAAACTTCCTCACTCTCTTCACCTGCAAACTAGCTAGTGGAATTGGCACCCAAAAATATGAGTGCAGACGATGTTATGGACGAGGATATATTTTGCAGAAAGCTAGCTTGATAACATGGCTTCTACAGCGTTACCTTTCAATCAGTTGGCGAAGGTTTGTGTTGGCTTGGGGTTGTAGTGGACTGCGGCAAACTAGCTTGACAGCGGAAAATTTTGCCTGCCATTTCGGCAACATAACCTTACTATTTTGAAATTGTCAGCTAAATTTCTTTCAAGTAACATTAACATGAGTTTACAGTTGTAATGTGCGTTGGCTGGAGCTGGCTAGCAAGTGGAAAATTTCACTTGTCATGAAATGTTCACCAGATCATTGCATTAGCATAATTAAACGTCTGCCTAGCTAGCTTACTTACTTGCAGCTCCATTAGTTGTCCTCTTTTCTTCAGCGGGGGTTTTGAGGTCGGAACTGAATCTGGATTGGCGGTAATTGCTTGGGTCAGATAAGGGATGGTATGGCCACATTGCTCAAAATTCATTTTGGTACACAACCAGGAACTTTGATTGGAGATCTCTCTCTCAGTGTTTCAGGAAAAAAATCGTCCTTGCAAACTGTTATATTTTGTTGGCTTATTTGCTAGCATATCTACTTTATATCTTCATTTTTGCAATGGCCTGCTACCATTATATTGCCTGTTCTGTATTTGCTGGTAAAGAGTCAAAAATGACACCTCTAGCTTAGACCTTTCGTAGCCTGTGCAGTCGGCCAAGGAAATGACTATCGGCATTATCATCACAACCAGTCCCGTTTGCAGTCGTGGACTGTGCTTCAATGCAGTGCCATCTATGTTAGCTGTTTTTCTCAGATCCACACAAGGTTGAGGGCGTGTCTGAAGTAGTGAGCTAGCTAGTTGAATGCATTGTGGTTGTTGTCGTCTTTACAGCAAATGCATAGGGAAGCCATGGGGGTGATAAATATGCGAATATCTCGAGATATTCAAAGCAAAATTCCCAACAACTGAAGTTGTATGGCAATAAAGTATTGAAACTTGAAATTGAAAACTTGAACTTGAGATGCTGTTGGAAATGTGTATGGTTTGAGTGCCACTTATTTATATAGAGCCTAAACTTCAACGCTACATAAGGTTTCATTATCGGCGAAATGCCCTTTAACAACACGGTGCAGATGACTACTGCTCATAAATTGATTTCCAGTACAGATTTTGTTTGAATCTGTGTGCAAGAGTGTTGTCACATGCCATGTTTTGACTGAAGCAATGCTTAATATTACTGTATGTGTTATGTTTGTGGTTTCGTTTTTTTTTTTTTTTTTCAGAGAACCACTGAAAAAATGTAACAGTTATGAAGTACTGTAGGCACTTAAGTTTGCATTGCCTAATGCCTGTTCCCCATATGCACTGAAATTTATGATGAAATTGTCTTTGTTTTACCCTAAAGTGTGTTTAATGTACACAATTGCACCAGAGTTAATAATGAACCAATCTAAACTTGTACTCATGAACAGAATGTATACATGGAACTCTCACTGACACAGAGTTGTTTTATAGTCAAAGATGCTAACATACAATGATGAAGCCCCTCTCTAAATTTACCTGACCAAATAAAACAAGTACATAATTCACAAGCATTTGTCTAGTTTTGATCTGAATTCAAATGTTTTTTCCTTTTTTTTAAAATCTAAGAAATTTTGTCTACTGCTTGATAATCACAAACAATCTAATATACATTGCTGTGAAAAAAGTATTTGCCCCCTTCCTGTTTTCTTCTATTCTTGCTTTTTTTGTATTCAAATGTTTCAGATCATCCAGCTAATTTTACAATTAGACAAAGACAACTTGAGTAAAGACAATGCAGCTTTTCAATGATCATTTCATTTACTGAAGGTATTCAAAACCTATATCACCCATGTGAAAAGCTAATTGCCCCCCCAAACATAATAAATGGTTGCAGAACCCTTGGCAGCAACAACTGCAATCAAATGTTTGCGATAACTGACAATGAGTCATTTCCATCACTATGGCGGAATTTTGGCCCGCTCTTCTTTGCGGAATTGTTTTCATTCAGCCTCACTGGATGGTTTTCAAGCATGAACTCCCTGTTGAGGGTCATGCCACGGTTATGCCATGCTCAATCAGATTCAAGTCAGGACTTCCACTAAAAACCTTAATTTTGTTTCTTTTGAACCATTCAGCAGCAAACTTGCTTGTGTGCTTTGGATCATTGTCCTGCCGCATAATCCCGTCACATTTGAGCTTTAGGCCACAAACTAATGGCTGGGCGTTCTCCTTCAGGATCTTCTGGTAAAGAGTAGAATTCATAGTTCCATCAATTATGGCAAGTCGTCCAGGTCCTGATGCAGCAAAGCAGCCTTGGATCATCACACTACCACCACCGTGTTTGACTGTTAGTATGTTCTTATTGTGGAATGCTGTGTTAGCTTTATGCCAGATTAAACGGGGTACATGTCTTCCGAGAAGTTCCAAGTTTGACTCATCAGTCCACATAATATTATCCCAAAATTCTTGGGGGGTCATCAAGATGTTTCTTGGCAAATGTGAGATGTGCTTTTTTGTTATTTTTGGTCAGTGGGGTCATTCCACGTCAAATCATCCAGGGGGTGCCAGGTCACCTCCTCAAAATTCTTTGAAAAAATTCACAAGTAAATATTCACACAAAATGAAAAAATGCAAATATTAGGCCAGTATCTCAAATAGTTTTCAAGTTATAGCCCTTTGAAATTTGAATAATATTTTAAGTTTTTTGGCGAACCCATTTTCAGCCAATTTTGGCAACTTATTGCTGCAAATTGATTGCTTATACAAGGCTGAAATTGGGTATACTAATCATATTTATCCCCTAGAATCTGAAAATGGCCTTAGATTCTGTGTATCTTGATCCACTTTTGTATGGTAAAGCCTCAAAATCAGCCGAAAACACGAAATGCCCAAAAACGAGACCACATTTTATGACCTGTAGCTCAGGAACTAAGTAAGGTAAAAGGCTAGAATTCATTATTTATGATTTTATGATTCGTTGTATATCTCTCTGTAAAAATGCAGTTATCCAAGTAATATCATTTGTAGTTTTTTAATGAAATAATTTCTAAGTAAATTTTTCCGGTTTTGCTCCAAAATGCCCTTTTTTGGGGCAAAAAATGAGCATGTCACCAGTTATTCATCTCTCTGAAATTTTTACTGCGCAATCTTATAAATGTGAACAATATCCGACAAAAAAAAATTAGAATGATGTTCTAAGTCTGTAACTTGCATTGTGCACTGTAGTCATGAATAGGAAGTGCTCTCCCGTTGAGAAATAAGGGATGCGAGGATTAAAACATGTTGTGTTTAGCAGAAAGTATTTTTCTTCAAAATGTGCACAGCTTACTCTCATAAAACGTCTATTTATATATTAGAGCATGGTACTTACTGAGGAGAGTCAGTTTAAGCTTTTGAACGGTAGGTTTTCTCTTTTTCAAATTTTGTCCATCATCAGTAGTAATTATTCAATCTTTATTAGAAAGTTTGTCCAGAATATTCTAATTGCATGTTTGTGATCTTACACTCTAAAAGGTTAGGTTCCTTTAAGCTGTAGACTAGGGTACTACTAAGGGTGGTCCATTTGGGTTTCAAACCTGTGATTACAAGTTACAAACCAATTTTCCTATCTGTACTGTAGCACTGCTCTCTCTCACGTCATTCGGATGTCACAGTACACCCCTAATAAAATTCCACTACGTTCTAATTTCATCTGTTCACTGTGCAGTCACTGTGGTGGTGCTGATTCATAAATTATTTGGGGTTGCTAACATGACCTCATTTGGGTTTGAGCTGAGAGCATGTGCGACTATTGTGCAAAAACGGTCGCCAGGTTACCAGAAGGAGGAGCCAAAGCATTGTTTTCGAATGTGTGTTGAAAAAGACTCAGTGAAACCTTGGCTTAGGCTATTTTCCAGGTCAGCGCGCTGTAATGACAACACAGGATTTAGAGTTGGCTGAATAACTGCACTGCGTAAAACGAAGAACAGCTCTTCATACTTCAGTCCATGTGATTTAGGAGGGTTCCTGGATTTACTTTGCTAACTCTGTAATCATGCTTTATGATACTGGCAGCAGGCATCCAGCCTTTCACATTATCGGTTGTGAGACTGACTCCTAGACATCCAAACATAATGAACTCATTGCAAAAGGTGAAAATACATTTGAAAAACATTTAAGGAATGTGGTACGACAGCTGACCTCTTGAAATGTAAATCGGGTTCAGAAAACCCTTAACACTTATTCTGGACCATAACCCCAACTGACTCATTTAATAATGCACCCTAAAACCCATTCACTACTAAAAGCAATATGTCCGTCAACTTGCAAGGAACTTATTTTATCATAACTGTTCCAATGGCCAGCACCTTTGATGTTTGCATATTGTGTTAAATGTGTTTAGTTTCTTCAGTTAAAAGCAACTGCTAACTGTCTACATTGTAAATGGTAACCTCATTCAACCATTTTAATGTACAATCTTGTATAATTTTACAGTTAAAGCCTAGGTAATTACTTACATTGTGTCTTTCTTGACCTAAGCTTTTTGTAAGCACTTATGTCACTCTGATTTTTTTAGTGATCTAGTCAATACTATTTAACCTGCACATTCAAAACAGATTTATGAGCCAATATTTCTGAAAACATTTATGAATTCTTGAGACTGTCCTCTGAAACGGCATGTGGCCAAAACGCCCTTGGAAATTACTTGTTCACTCCACTAGAAACAAATATCACATCGCAAGCATCTTAATTTTGTCCATCACCATCAAAGAAAAGCGACGCCAACAGGGTTAATTTTTTTCCCCCCACTGTGTCCAGTGCAAAATGGCAGAATGACACAATTATGCCCTGAAGGCCACTGAACGGTCAACAAAAATCAGGCTCTAGCTGTGTCATGCACGCTGCCATTTTTGTAATGACACGGCATGGCGCCGTAGAGGATATTGGATAAGCAGATGATGATTGGTTTTAGTGACCGTCAGGGAGAGGTGGTAGTACCTACTGTACTGGAGGGTACATGACTCACTCCATCTATTTGAGCTGTTTCAAACGCAAAAAAATCATGAATGACCTGTTTGCAGACACTGTGCTGTGCCGTTCCTTCCATGATCACTGAGAATGCAAAATGGAGCATTAACCAAGCCTAACTCAGTGTTTGAGTTAGGAGCTAACTGGATGTACAGTCTAAAAGTCAAAAGTTAAAGTCATACTATGCCCTTCCTCCACCCTTGAGTTCAGCCTGCTGGTTTTACCAATTAATTCTGCCTTCCGACTGAAGAAACATTAGAATAAGCAAACCCTGAAGTGATAGGAAAAACATACAGGGGAAGAACACTTCTGTTCAAACACTTCTGTTTTGTTGTGATGCATAGATGAACACCAAGAAGCACGGCTGCACAAATGACAAAGCGAAGCTTTTTACTCAAAACCACGCTGGCTTACTGTTGCAAGTCCATCTAAATTGTTGCACAAGGCGATAGCGCATTTGGTTTCAGTCATGGATAAGTTCAAAATGCCCCTTTGAAACCCTGAATTGATAGAGAGATGGGAGAGACGCCCAGAGTGGATTAGTGTTTAGTCTAGAGATGGAGGGCAGTGAAGTGGGGGTGGGGGGGGAGGTAGAAGTGATGCGAGGCATAGGAAATGAGGTCACAGAAAGGAAGGGAGTGTAGAACACTGTATCCTCCCTGGCCACTGGAGTCATACAGATGGTCTGAGAGAAAATAGCTGAATATCAAATTTTTTTCACAGCAGGAGGGCGGTGGCACCAACGTGATGAAGCTCGGAAACAAGGTGTTAAATAGTGCAAGCTGGAACCCCTGATATTCAGAAATGATACACACGTCTTTATGGGTCGGTATTTCATTGTATGGTGCTTTCCTGTTAACATTCAAGTATTTAAAATAATGTACCGGCCTACATTCAGTCCTTTGACTGACCTATGTTATTCATAATCCCTCAGAAAACATTCAGTGTATGTTAAATTTGGAATCTCATCCAGAACCAATATCATAAATGATCAAGGATTAACACAAGAAATCTTTAAAGCTTATCTCCATCACAGTCCCTCAAAAACAATGTGTCCTCAACATTATCCAAAAAATAAAAGAGATTGGTTTGTGATGATAAAACTTTCTGACAAGTTAACTTGATTGCATTAATCGAAAAATCACTGAAACAACATCTAAAGACAAAACATGAATGCCTCTTGACACGCAAGTCAAGGTGAGAGAGAAATTTTGACAGAATACACGTAAATGGCGAATTTAAGGACACCTGTCTGTTGAATTCATGGAAAATTCATCGTACTAGTTATAACGAAAAAATAATTTCTTATTTATGACATTGACTTCCTGTGTTACACGGATGAGAGGTCTTATCTTATGCACATTCCTTCCTCTCCTATTTGCTATCCTGCTTCAAATCACTGTAAATTCATAACAATGTACAACAGCCTCTCAGCTAAACAAAAAAGTTTTAGAAAGATGTTTTTACACAATATCACATTCTGTCTAGTAAGTGCCTGCAGGCTTTATGGTATTAATATTTCCCCATTCCATTTATTAAAAGTGTAATAATAATCCGGAAGAGCAAGGTAATATGAACAAAGGGTGGCCTGACGCCCTGAACTGGGTTTCCATTTTGCTCTAAGGAAGTAACAAATCATCATGGTGAAATTGTGCACAAGTTTCCATGGTTACGGTCATGACTGCCTTCGCATTTTTCAGGTCAATGCACTGTTTCAAATGTTTTCAATTCAAGGAGGATTCCATTTCATTTTAACATAAAGTGTGTTGTCATTCCATATGATGATCATATAAGCAGAACCATTTAACCACATAAACTCTACCTTTTCCCTGAAGTTTTCCCTTAAATAGGTTTAAAGCAAAAACAAAAAGGCTTTTTTTCATATTGTAGGACAATGTCACATACATATTCTGTATCTGCTGGTTGCTGTGCTTCATTGAAGCTACATCACACATTGAGAAAAATAATCAAACCAAAGACACCATGTTTTTATGGACCCAACAACCTAGATCTTGTGGATCATTTTATACACATTTACCTGTAATTCCATGGGACATATTTGGGATTGCTGGAAACCTTGGGATCTTCACTAGAATTTAAAATAGGCCTGAAGTTCCACAGGTTTGACTACAGCTGCTGCTTTTGACGAACCCATTTTTGGGTCTGTAGGTTTTATGGGGTTAGAGATGGTGAATTCAGGCTTATGAGATCCATAATACAATTTTGATCTCCTTCAAAAAAATGCAGTCTGTAAATATCTGAACAATGACACATTATATAAAAGGCTGCAATTCCTGTGTGGATCACATGTATGGATGTAAACACTCATAAATTAAAACTTTTGGTCGGTACTTTGATTACTTATTCATTATTTTTGAGTCCAATGTACTGGATTACAGTGCTAACGCAAGAATTCTGCCTCCATCCAAGTATTTATGGACAGCATTTTAGGTCAGTGGATATGGCGCTTGCCTCTGACCAGAATAAATGTGACCGTTAAGAAGCTGTGTGGAACAAGAACTCTCGTGCCAAACTCATTCAAGAGAACTTTGAAAAAGAAGTTTTAGAAGCACACTAAAATATGTGTTTCCGCACTTTATAAATAGCATTGTTTCCTATTATGGTGGATTTTTGTTTTTTCTTTCATATTTTTTGTTCAGTGAATATGTGGGACTGGGATCTTAAGTTGGCGGTGAGAGAGACTTTCTAGAAAGCGCCTCGCCGTTTGCTTTTTTCTCACCCAGATTCCTTCTTGATGACTAACCCTTTTAGGGTGATGTAACTTTGGCGTGAGCTTAATCACAAATCACACGTTTTTCTCTCTTGTCAGTGCCTCAAGAAACTCTCGTGGAAAGCAGGGAATGAAAGGTACTGTAGATAGCCGATATGACAGCCAGTATATCTATCAGTTCAAATTTTTCACAACATCAAGTGTATGAGTTTCAAACATGTTAGCGTTTTTGTTTCTGCTTTATATTCAGCAATAACATTCGTCCAATTGGTCATTCTGGATCATAGTACATTGGAAGATTTGCCCACTTGTTTTAGACGTATGGCCACAGCTGGCTAGTTCCCCATGAAACAGAACTAGACTCTCCTGTGCGGACAAAATGGCCAGAATCTGTTAAAATGGCTCTGGATAAAGCTTTATCCTTCACTTGACCAATAGCGTGCAGTAGGCCTTTACATATTTGAGTGTAATCAATCATTTATGAATTATGGAATGAAAATTACCCAAAAATGTTGCTAGGGCATGAGCAGATGAAAGTCCAAATCCATAGTCATTACATTACTTTAATCCACGTCTCCATACAATTTACATTTCACCTGACCCTTGAATGGAGGGATTGTTTGGCCAAGATAACAAGGAACTTGGAAAATTAAACAGGCCTGATTAAAAAACAAAGCATTTTGTTTTCATTTTTTATGTACTTATAATTTTCTGCCTGGAAGTAAGTTGGCCTGCCTTCGCTGAAATGATTCAGTAAAATGACCAGCTGTATAAACGAATGCAATGTGAAAAAAGGAGGGAGAGGTTGGCTTGTCCGGACGAAGGAATCCATTAAGTAAACAATGCTTTTGACTATCCGTTCTGCAGTTCAGGTTCTGTTGCCTGACAGTATTAGCATTTGATTGCAAGAGAATGACACTGAGACATGACATAGTACTTTTTCTCAGGCTCTTCTTAGAGCCAGTTGGACGTCCTCAAACCACTTGCTTCTCTCTCTGGCCAATCAGGGACGAGGGAATTCCACTGACCGAGGGAAAACATACTGCTGCCAGCACTGCTGATGATGGTGGGGTCTGGCGGGGGGGGGTTCAGATCAAAAGAAAAGTTCTCGTTTAATTTGGATGTCTTTGATGTTTGAAGTTGTCACTCTGCCATAGAGCTGAAGATCAGAGGGGTTTTCAGAACAACAGTGTGGTCTTAGCAGACAGATAGGGGAAGAAAACTTAGGCCTACTTAAGTATTTAGTTTCACCGGCAGATTCCATTTACATGAAATTAGAGCAGTCTTTCCGATGCCTTTATATCACTGCATATTGAAACCATAGGCTGTCTTACAAGTGCTACAATAGGTACAAGCTATGTGCAAGACACCTGTTCTTACAGATGCACAACCAGCATAAGGCATTACTTCTTCTCGTCCCTCATATAGCCTAAGACATTTTGCTCGACAAGAAACATCCGAAACTAAGCCAATTTAAAGGCCTTTTACGCAATTATATTATTTCATGAATTGTTGAATCTTCTATTCCAAGAATTGATTCACAACCATTTTACTTGATGTGCAACGCCATTGAACAAACTTGTTTTGCATTGGGTTTGTGTTTTTTCATTACTCAGTGATCTTATTTGACCTAAAAGAAGGTTGTAAGAAGTAGCGTGCACAGGGTGAACTCTACATAGTGATCGTCTCAGCGAAATGTGAAGTGTGGTATTCAGTAAGAGGAACAACAGTGAATATTAAATAAGTTATTATTTTCTCCCATGACTTCGACCGCATCTGATAAGCAGATTCATGGATTCACTCAGAGACCATCTGATAAACCAAGTCCTTAAATAGACGGCTTCAAAAATGCTCACTGTGGACCAGAGCTGCCATTGCAGTGTTTACATGAGTGTTTCTTTCCTTAAACATGGCTGATGGAGTAGGCACTGCTCATGGCACCCATTTGCCAAATATGTCCTCAGGTGAATTAGCTGCCCTGTTCGAATGAGGCAATAGGCCTGCCAGAGTCACTATAAACCAAACTATTGCTAAGATAAATACCTCATAACAGGGCATAATTATAGAACATATAAATATAGACTGAGAAAATACTCTCCAGAGGAAGACAGGGGCTGCCTTTTTCCCCACTAAATGAAAAATGTTCTTGCACGCGTCACTTTATTTCACATTAAATTTTGCATGGGTTTTGTTTGGAGCAGTTTGAATTCCCCAATTTGCATGACTAGTAAGTGGTTCCCCCTTATTGTTGGAGGGCTGTATCATAATTTATATATTGTTGCATTTGTAGTGACATATGATTTAGTATCTTATACTTGCGCTAAGAACCAAAGAACACTCATTTTTTCTCTTTGTTTATTTTCATTTTATTGGCTCACAAGAGCACAAGTGTGGAGTACACTTTCACTATGTAGTAACAACGAAACTAAATGTTCGGTGCAATATTAAATGAGCCCCTGAGAACAAAACAGTCCGACTCCATATTTGTGTTCTTATATATTATCATTTCAAAATGATTCCTTGATGATTAATTTGTTTAGAGCAATCATGGATAAACTGAGTGTAGTTCCAGTGCTATACAGTAGGAGGGTAATATGGTCCATACTTCAAAAACGTGTAGTGCTCAGTGCAGCTGTGGTCCAAAATGGAAAAAAAAAAAAATGAGTTGGACCACTCTTGTTCTAAGGGACTCAAATGTGATTGAGTGCTTGTTGCTCCAATACAGTGAAGATGGTTCTCTACCAGGAAAAACTCTGCAAGTGCTGACCCACTCTGCTTATCCTACAAGTCAAATTAATAAAATGAAATGCAGAGTATGAAGTAGCTTCTAAAAAACGCTCACAGAATATTTACCATTTACTCATTACAAGATTACAACACTTCAATTCAAAATGGTCAGGTCTAATAGTTTCAATGACTTAAATCATGCTTATGGTGTGCTCATTTTAGACTAAATATATGAAGTATGAATCATTACACATACTGTATCTGTATACATCAGATCATTTGACATTTGATGTGTAGTGATGTAATTTTTGGCTTGTCCCCATAGAGGGACCCTTTGTAGTTCTTCATGAAACCCCATATCGTAAGTATTGAACTAAGAGTCCTCCCGAATTGAACCCTTTTCCCCAACAAAGAACACTGAAACAAGACAGGATTCCTTTATGGAAAAACATGGAGATGTTTCTTTTACTTGAGAGTTCTTAAATTTAAGTTGGAAAAGTAAAAACAAGGCAGCAGAAATTTACATCACAAGAAAGACACCACAGCAGGGAATACACCCCCTGTAATACTGAGCAGTCCACCTTGCTCGGAATGTGATGGCCATAAAACATCTTGGGTAAAGACGGGAGATAGGAGTATGCAGCGAAACACATACGTCAGTTGGAATCTTAAACTCGAACTGGGCAGCGTTTCCCAAAAGCATTATAGTTCGTCCATTCACAGTCAATGGGCCCAACTATGTAAATTAGCATCTGTGATTTTGGGAAACGCACCCCTGAATGATGTCAGTTTTCATTCCAAAATCAGATTCTAACCCCAATGCAGCAATGTGCAGCAAAAGAAATGTGTTATTTATTTCAAATACATTTGTTCAGGTCTAATCTCTACAAATGCCACTGTTCAACGTCTCAACGAGAAACTTGAAAAAGTAATCCGGGCCTGCCCTAATACTTGTAGTGAACTTGAATAACAGTAGCCGTACACTGTTTTAGATCATGTTATCTAGATAAATATGGGATATCAAGGTCTCTGCTGCACCCTCTTGTTCCACGTTTCAAAGAACTGCTGGTGGATATACAACCATGCATAGTACAAATCAATTCACAGTAAGTCATGTTGCTTGTCTGTGTAGCATATCTTCTTATGTCCATTGACAAGTGGGACCGCTATTAACCCATGGACGTAAATAATCCGCAACCAATACCGTTCTACAAAATGAGGTGTCCAAGCATGTGCTACAACGATAGGGCCTAAGTGATATAAAGCTTCAATAGCCCGAAATTTCCCATCCGTAGCCAGTCACATGGTGTTTAAGCATTATAGTTTCATTAGATAGCTAAAGCGCCAATATGCTGCATTGAACATGACCTTTGGGTGTAACCTTGTGCCAGCTGACTGCTATTTATCTGCCAGGAGAACAAAGAGCACTTAACTGCCACCAAGCTACTTCACTTGCGGCTCCACGCTGGACAATCGCTCGGTTGTTGAAGGTGTGCATAACCATTCGTGG
This sequence comes from Gymnothorax javanicus, assembly GCA_029692085.1. Taxonomy (NCBI): domain Eukaryota; kingdom Metazoa; phylum Chordata; class Actinopteri; order Anguilliformes; family Muraenidae; genus Gymnothorax; species Gymnothorax javanicus. Next base: position 85,320,618 of record CM056201.1, read on the forward strand.
ATCAGATTTTGCAGAGGAAGGCTGAATGCCGTGAAAGCATGGCACTATTTGCGCAAAATGTCTAATTAGAGTACGAGTCATTGTAATTATCCTCATCATCCTATGACGAAGGTTATGAAAATCACGATAAAACAATATTTTACTATAAACGCAATAGCTAATTCCACTAGCGCTGGATTCGGCCTACGACTGTACTGCTTTGGAACGCATGTGGCTTTCATCTCTGCCTACTCTAACACTTTTTCTTAGGACATGGGTTGATGCTTAGCTCAGGTGCAATGGCAAAGCTATTTTTAGTTGGGTAACCCGTTTGATGAGAACACTAAGATTTATAAAATTGTACTATGAAGTGACGGGCCATATCAGAGATAAAACAACAAAGACACATGAAGAATGATGTGCGCTATGGTTTGTATTTCCAGCGAGGGCAGTTATCAGTGTTACTTCGCTTCTGCTGTGAGTGTTTGGTGGCATAAGAAGAGGGAATTGCGAGGTTTCCTGAGTGACCTACAGAGCCGTTAAAATCTTCCCGCAAATCTGAGGTACTTTGAAGTAACCATATTCCGCCATTCCATCAACAGGCACGCTTTATTCTGCACAGCATACACCCTAACAGCCCTCATCTCCACCACTACTTCGCCAGGATTAACATTTCTAATGATTGTTCCTGACACTGATTTTCTACCAGGGGCCCCGTGAAGAATAACCAAAAAAGGGCATGCTGCGAGTCGATTTTGGCAGCCCCTCGAATTTTCTGAACTTTTTAGGCCCTGGTATTATTATTTATTTATTTTGCGTGAAAGGCGACCAACGTTCGCTTCGCACTGCCTCCACGCCAGAAGAGCATAATTTCATGCATGTTTGTCAGGGCGAGCCGAACCCACCCGAAAGCATTTGAGCAGCTATTGGCCAGTAATTAGGATACAGCGCGCAGCTACATTGCATGGCAGAGGCTGCCAATTGTAAACATAAGATATGCGCGATGATTTTTTTTAGGGTGGGACTAAAACTCGCCAGTAGTTTTACCCAGTAGAGGATCTTGCTACTGACTACTGCATATATTCTTGCTCGATTCTGTTGCCGTTTTCTGAAATCCCTCAACAAGACAAAATATAACTCTTCGGCTGTTCAGGTAGGCCCTACGTCCATTATTATATGCATTGCGCCCGAAAGTTTACCGCTGATCGCTCCAACTGTGGTAGGCTTTATTCGTCTTTTTTTGTGATGCCTTGGTGATGCCGTATTAAGTTCGTGGACGAAAAGCCGGTGCACATTCTTTACATTCGTTCAGGATGTAAATCCTTATATCAACATGGTCAGCCTTTACGCCTCTATATCGACGTGTTTCTATTAATAGGGCCAACTTTTATTCAAACCCAAGCGACACATCATTAACGGACGGGGAGAAAACCTCTATCACTGTATCCGGATATGTAATTTCTGAGGTGTCGTATGCTTCATATCAAGTACCACATTAGTTAAGTATTCAAACTCAATTTACATGTTTTTGCTGCAAGAAGTTTAGTGCAGTTACTCTCAATGTAGGCGCAACATTGGTCACTGGAGGAATTTCTGTTTGCATGAAGTGTTTTTGGCGATTGAAAACGTCGCGCTCGCTTGGATTTGAGCGTTTGAGTCTAGGATGGGTTGGATTCAGATTGTTATGGACGAGAAGTGACGGGAAAACGGCTTGAATTTCTCCCCAATCAGTATGTACTGAGTCCAAAAAGATACGTCGTGGTCTCTCGAAGAGAACGAGCGAGTCCGTTTCGATGTTAATTTATTTTCGTAGTTACAAAGCCTAACATATGATTAGGTAGCCGACACTTAATGTCGCGAAGTTATTATCTAGACTTTATGTAGCCTGCAAAGCCAACAAATGTCTGCGCACGATGGGGGCAGGTAAGCATTGCACTGCTGAAAAATGTAGCCTTTGCTAGTTCAATAAATAAACTCAACACAACACCTGCGGTAGGTCTACAATACAAACAATCTTTAAGTTTTTCGGACTTTCATTTAGAACACCTTCAAAAATATTGTGGAAATATTTTGTGTTTTTTGAGTTTCCTCATGAATGGCGAATTAAATTTGTCTCGCAGATTGATATTGTGAACGCAAAGTATTCTGCTTTAGTTCGCGATCTCGGTTCCTGCTTTAATTTAGCAATTAAAAAGCCATTGGGATGTTTAGCCTTAGTCACTGCAATTCATGGGGTTGCTATTTTCTAAGTTGTACATACCAATCTTTGGAGATTCTCCCCTGAATACCGTAATCTATGCCGGCTTTGTGGGTGGCGCTTCGGGGCTAGTATTTTGAGGATAGTTCTGCATAAGCAGGGACACAGCCTTCAGTTCTTCTATAAAGGACTGACTTTCCATTTCGCTCGGCAACAAACTCTACCGTAAAAGTCTTGAGTAGATAGCATTTAGTGAGAGTCAGGAGACTGCTATCTGCGGGGGAATTGGAGGGGGGTCTTGGAATTGGGAATTGGAATGGGGGTGTGGACCATTTCTGTTCTCAGTTTTGCAGAACTGTGGAACCAGGAGCCTCGTTGGCATCTGGCCAATCAGTGGCCTCTACCCGCATCACTCCCAGCCAATAATTAAGCAGGAATCTTGAAGGCAGCGCTCTTGTAGTCGGAAGAATGTAAAACTATTCTCTGCGGACCGATATGCTCAAATTAACATGCGTGTTTGTTTTTTAATGGTTCAGGGTTTTGGGGGAAAGTGTTCTGACAAGGGGTGTACTTCTGATTCCCTCATACACGAACACATGCACGCGCACACAGGCACACACCCTTTTCCTCCTCTGTACCCATGGGGACCAAAAAAATTTTGCTTCAAAATCCTATCTCCCTTCCTCGAGCCTAAACCATAACCCTAATCTTAACACTAACCTTTACCCTAACCTACGAACCCCCCCTAAGCAATTAAACTTTTTAATTATAATTTAATAGTTAACATTAAATTAGTACTTAATTCTGATACCCAACTTTACAATTAGATTAGACCTAATCATCAGTGCAACTGCAACTTTAGAACTCCACCTAGCCCAAAGCCCAGAATTAAGCTTTTTCCTAATGGGGACCCCAAAAAAGGTTCCCTCAGGCCTCATTTTTCTTATGTTGATTTTTTAAATTTACTATCCTTGTGGGGTCTTTCAGTTCCCTTAAGTATAGAAAAACCCACTTACAGGCACACACACACACACACACACACACACACAGATTCTGCAGTGCTACAGAATGCTTCTTATTTAAAACCACAAACATGGGAATAATATACAGAATGACTTCAGCCAGAGTATGTAGCCTTGCATATTTTCCAACAGAGCCGTACGGTCAAGGAAAACTCTCTTGAGAGCGGGAGCTGTGTTTGATCAGATGGCGGCGGTCCGGGAGCGGGAATCTCGGGCGGGCCCTTATAAGGAACGGTTTGGACCCGGTGACTGATGATCGGAATAACCTAAGGAATGCTGAGCTTGGCCGAGCCCTGTGCTGGGGTGTGTTTCTGTGGCTTCTGTGCTGCTGTGGGGATTTTTCTTTTTCTTTTTTTTCACGAAAGGATGGGGGGGATCTGAAGTGTAATTCTCTCCAGTGATAGCAGGATTTTAGCATTGGGATGACCCAAGTCCTGGGACAGTATGTGTAAAGGCCTCTGCCCTCTGTTTCCGGAATCAACCTCCCTGCCCCAGCCACCCCCACCTTCGCTCCCACCCACCTTCTTATCCCACTCCTGGTGCCAGTGCAGAGGGTTTGTAGCTTGTTAAAGGGATGGACCTCATTGCAGTTACAGTGCAGTTATTTAGCTGACAATTAGCCATATTTAGATGGCGCCAATCCCCACTGGTGCAATGTGGGGTAAAGGGCCTTACTTAAGGTCTCGACAACTACTGACTGCAGCTGCACAAGCCACTAGCCTGTAAACTCAATGTCTTACCCAGTTTGCATGTTAGCGGAAGGACATTTCATGAATATTATACTGCGAGGTCCTTAAGTGTTTGGACAGTGACACAAATGTAAAGGGCCGTAATTCCTTCACAGTTTTTGATTGATGGATGCAAAGTGCTGACTATCTGCTTTAATTGTGATGGTTTTTTGCATGTATGCTGAGTGACAGAGTCATGTAAATTTCTATAACAGTCCAAGCACTATTGATGATATCTTTTTAAAGCAACAAAGCATAGTGAGGGGCTTGGAGCAGCAGGCAGATGGGGAACTGAGTGCAGTCATAATAGCCTGAAATGTTTTTATTTAAATGCTAGAAGCATAAAAAATAAATTTCCAGAACTTGAGGCCGTTATGATTAGTGAGGGCTATGACATAATTGGCATTAGAGACATGGCCTTGTGAAGAGGATGGAGACAGATATAATATAGAAGGTTAAAAGCTCTTAAGGAAGGATAGATCTAATAGGAAAGGAGGGAGTGTAACACTCTATGTGAACGAAAACATTAATGTTCAGGAAATTCCGGAAATCGAGCATTTCTTGCCCTGCGAAGATATTTGAGTCAGACTCATTGGCAAACACGCAAAAGGTTTAAACATAGGAGTGTGCTATCGACTGCCATTAAGAGTTTGAGGGAAAAGATGAATCTTTATAAGATGTACATAATGGACAGTAATGAGAAAACCAAGGCTGAATACTGTAAAATGCGGGCTATGGTCAAAAAATGGCCGAGGAATGCTAGAAGACTGTATGAAAGGCAAATTGCGGAAGGGGAAAAACTAATCCTAAGCGCTTTTCAGTACCGTAGAAGAAAAAGGAAAGTCAAAGAGGAGGTAAAGTGTATACAGAATAAAGATGGATCGCTGCTCTATGAGAATAAGGATATTTCTGGTACCTTAAATGGTTACTTTGTTGAGAATTTTACCGTGGAGCGGATTTTTATTAGGCCAGAGGACATTTCCGATGCTCAAGATTATTGAGCAGAAATTGAGGTCAGGGGTAATGAGGTATTAGACAAGTTGCATAAACTAAAGACAGATAAGATGGCAGGTACTGATGGCTTATATCCAAGAGTGCTCAGGGAAGTTGGTGAGATCATCTTTAAGCCGCTATCCGCCATCTTCAGACGGTCTTTAGAAACTGGAGAAATACCAAATGATTGGAAGCAGGGCAATATAATGCCAATTTATAAGAAAGGGGACTGCACTGAGCCAGGAAAGTACAGGCCAGTCAGTTTTAACTTGCATTGCATGCAAAATACTGGAATCAATCATAAAACTTGAGCTGGAATTATTTCTTGAGTGTAATAATATCTTGAGGGATAGCCAACATGGTTTCCATAAGGGAAGGTCATGCCTGACAAACCTTCTGGAATTCTTTGAAGAGGCCACCAAGACTTATGATCAGAGTAGGGCTTATGATATCATATACTTGGGTTTTCAGAAAGCATTTGATACAGTACCACATGAGAGACTAATTTTAAAAATGAGATCCGTTGGAGTTACAGGTGGTATTCTGGAGTGGATTCAAAACTGGTTACAGGGCAGAACACAAAGAGTGGTGGTCGGTGGAATTCATCTGAGCTGGGCATGGTGGGTAGTGGAGTCCCTCAGGGATCAGTGTTGGGACCCCTGCTCTTCCTCATCTACATTTTTGACCTTAATAGGAATATTTAAAGCAAATTAGTTAAGTTTGTGGATGATACTAAATTGGGAGGTTTGGTGAACAGTTTAGAATCCACTAAAGTGACTCAGGATTGTTTAGATAGAATTCAGAATTGGGCAGAAATGTGGCAAACAAAATTTAATGTAGCTAAATGTTGAGTTCTTATGTAGGTAATAAAAATATTAGACAGGGTTACTTCATGGGAGGTTTAAAACTGGAATGTGCTCCATACGAAAAAGATCTGGGAGTGATTGTTGACCAAACCCTTACAGGTCCTAGCCATTGTGCCGTAGCAGTTAAAAAGGCCAACAGGGTGCTGGGATATGTAGCCAAAAGTACTTAGTATAAATCCAAGGAGATCATACCTCTCTTGTACAACTCATTTGTCAGACCACATCTAGAGTATTGTGTACATTTCTGGGGACCATACTTAAAGAAAGATATAGAGACTCTAGAAAAAGTTCAGAGAAGAGCCACAAAGTTAATTCCAGGTATAAAGGATGAAAGCTATGAGAAGAGGCCGAAGATCCTTAATCTCTTTAGTCTTAGGATAAGGAGACTTAGGGGTGATCTGATTTAGGTCTTTAAATATGTTAACCCTTAAATGCCCTCTGTGACAAATTTGTCACACGATTTTGGGGGTTGTCAAAACCACTGACCCCACATAAATTTTGCAACCTAATGCCCATAGTGACATATTTAGACCATCAGTGCTGCCATCTGATGCATAAAAGTGGAACTGACACTACACTGGCTGCACCAGCTAACCTTTCCAATATGGCCACCCCCATGGTGGAATCCACACGATAGATCAGCACCCATTCATCACTGGATAAAGTAGGCAAACAGGTAAGCTAATGAAAAATAAGCTATACCTAACACTTCAGGTATATGTCAACTGTTTTATCATTCAAATCATTTTAGCAATAAGGTCCCCGAAATGCCCGTTGTGACATATATGTCACAAAACTAAAATGAGGTCAAAGGTCACCAAAAATTAAAATTGCTATTGGGTTGTTATTAGCCCCTCCCCAGGACATATTAACAGAATACATAGATTTTTCTTTCAACTTTTACTATAGTTGGGTATTTAAGGGTTAAAGGGATTAACAAAGTGAATTATGTGGGATTTCATAGGCCCAGTTTTGCTAGTAGAATTTGTGGACAGAAATGGAAGTTGGCCGAGAGTGAATTTTGCACTGAAATTAGGAAATATTTTTTCACCCAGAAAGTAATCTCAGTGTGGAATTGCTTGCCTGACCATATTGTTGAGGCAGAAACTAGGAATTTTCAAGAGCAGGCTTGATTTAGCGCTAGATACCATTGAGTTATTGAGTATCTTAAGTGATAGATTCACTATAGTAATAAGAAACTGGCGAGCCTAGTTGGATTGAATGGCCTGTTCTCGCCACTCATGTTATGTTATGTCATGTTAACACATGCATTACAAGGCATTTTGTAAAAATGCATTTGCATGAACTTATTTTTTCCCCCTCTTAACCTTGTCATTTAAAACTCTAGTTCAAGCAGTGCTGTTTCATATATTGATGAGCTTTCAGCCACGGTCAATTATTTTACGGATCTGAATTACGATCTGTACCGTTTTTGGGTCTTTCGCTGTGGCACTTTGGCAGGCTGGACTGGTTTGGAAATGCCAGCAGTGGCACTGAAGTCCCTTGCCAAAATAATGAGCTCTCTGGAATATGGAAAGAAAAATACAGGAAAATAAGGATCTTGTTATTTTTATTTTTTAACTCTCATACAGCAAAAAAAGGAGAAAAACATTAAGTCACACATCTATTTTTGGTTCTGCGCAAGCATGTCTCGTATCCAGCGACCCACATATGTGTAATTTTAGTTCGGTTTGTTTCTTGTGACCTCTTGAGCAGCATTGACTGGATTTTTATAAGTGCAAGGTTTGCTTTTGAAGTGTCAAATTAAGTTTATGCGAGGGATGAGTGATACAGACTGGGACTTCAAAGTGCACCAGCTTTGGCAGCATACTGTGTCATTTTTTCCCAAGCTTTGAGTTGGGTAAGGATGTAATTTTGGTGAGCCTCATTCCATGGCTCCTCGTGGCATTGTATATCACCCGCTCGGAATCTGCATGGCCGGGGACACTGGGGAAAATGGCAATTTGAGCATTCCATGCTGGTGAGGTACAGAGAGAGCCAAACCCTCCTCATTCTGTTTATATAGGTCCCTGTGAAATGTGCCATAAGCAGTTTGCAGATGTTTGGTTAGTAATATGACTTTTTTAGAATTCCTTGCTAGGTTGGCCTCTTGCGCTTTCGCTCTCTCTCCCCCTCTCCCTCTCTCTCTCTCTTTCTTTCTCTCTCTCGCTCTCTCCTGGAGGTTTTTGCATGTTGTTGCCACTGTCCCTCAGTTCCAAGGTGAAGGAGCCTGTCCTGTAATTTCAGTTTATGTTCTGTCTCTTGTACACTGAGCAGGCAGCATCTGCAGTGGAAAACCTTTGAGCAGCGCTAGCTATGCCAAATCAGGGCTGTACTCCTTAGATGGCGTTCAGCGTGCAGATGGGGCTACGTGAATCGCGGGCCATTCAGTGTACTGATGCCGGCTCCCAGCCAATGTCTTTTTACCTGTGTTCCCGAAGCAGCTGCAGCTACAAGTCTGGCTGAAACCCTCTCTCCCTCCTTATTCTCCTCCACCTCATATGGAAATGCAATAGATGTTGCATGTCTGTTTGCTACATTGAAATTACCGTGGTAAATATACTGTACTTTAGTTTTGTTATATGTTTATTGTGCCTTTGAATGCCCATATCTGTCTTGATGCTATGCAGTGTTGCATTGTTGGAAATGTATTTCAGTATTTTTAATCTATGGCACTCCTCCAATATGTTATTCTATGTTTGTTGAAAGTTCTTCAACCTTGTTTGCACATATGCTGAAACTGAGCGTTTTTTTTTTTTTTAAATAGGTGCTGGAATGCCAGTAGTCTTGCACTGGAATGTGTTCATTAAGTGTACAGCCGTTTTGTAAAATACATACAGTGTATTGCCACAGTATTGTAGAATACATGCAATTTATGAAAATATACTTCAGCATCTGAAAGTTGCAGTAATTTATTCATTTGCCCATATATTCTGGTATATATGTTGTATTACACTAAATAGCAGTATATTCTGTGGCAGGACAAGAGACATATTTTTGGCAGCCCCTGGCCCATAGTTCATGGGTTATCTGTACATGCACAGAGGCAAGTCTGCTTCTTATCCTCATATTTTACGGAGCCAAGGGGCAGGAAAACCCAGTTTCCTGAAACAAGTGTTGGTACATTAGATAACTCTGCGATAGTGGTTCCATTTCCTTCATTAGCAGCGAGCAAAGCAACAGCCAATTGACAGAGAAGAAAACGCTCTCATCCAATCATTGGAGAGAAGAGGAACCTCCCTGATAATTGCTTGGCATGCAGTAGTGATGAGTACAGGAAAGTACTCAAATGCAGAGCGGCTATCTTTCTTATTACAAGTGCAAATCCTCAAATTGATTGAGAATAACTTACCATTCTGTCTGAAAGGCAAGTACTATTTCAGTTTAAGTTATCTCTTGAAAGTTTCCCATTGTCTTTCTTGGAATTAATCCGTTACCAAAGAGACAAAATACACATTTGCCTATTTCGATTGACACATTGTCAAATGTTTGTGCTTATGAGGGGTCATGAATGGACATTCCAAGAAGGGTTTATGTTGCATAGGTTTGACTGCACACAAGAAGAAGAGCTGGTTCCCTCGATCAGTCTGATGCTTTACAGTGTTTGAGGTCAGAGTGGGTTAGAGGGATAAAGGTCAGAGGCCAGACAGTAATTTTCCATTTCCTGCTTTGGCTTTCATAAGTGGCCATAGTTTAAGTGGTACACTGTGCTGCACTGAATACCTTGATCTTTAAAGGTCTATATACTGTTATAGCTGTACCCTGTAATCGCTGTGAGTGATGGCTGTCCAAACCTGGAGATTGCGTTTAGTTGGGTCTGATTTTGCCAATTTTGGTAAGATCCAAGTGCTTTGATGCAAAAATATCCCTATTTTCTTGGCATTGGATTGTTGCAGAATGTCCATAAACCATTTCACACATTTGGCTGATAGCAGCCCGAGTGATAGCTGGCTGTTTTTATTCTGTTATGGTCTGACAAATTCTCACACCAGAAGGTCTCTTAGCCTAGATATATATATATATATATATATATATATATATATATATATATATACTCATACACAAATACATACACACACACATTCATGTATACCCCTACACACATACACAGACGCGCGCGTGCAAATCCTTTTAAAAACAGTTCATACACATGCACAAAAACTCATGCAAACACACACACACATTTGCAGACATACACACACACAAACGCATACACTTAGCTGAATCCATGCACTCAGAAACTCAGTCAAACACATCTATGCATAAGCAGACATAAAATGGCCATATAAACTGGTAGCGGGAGTTGTTTTTACGAGTTGCATTTTGGAAAGTGAGTAAATAACTTAGCAGAGCCCGCTCCCTTGGGTAGGCCTACCTTTAGATCTGATAATCAGGCACAGGAAATGTTTTTCTGCGAAGGGCTGTGCTGTGTTTTTAGTCCTGCTCTCCCTGTGGGACGGCACACCAGTGCCCCGATGCCCAGCGAAGCCTCATCTCCTCTCCTAAGCTAGAACTAGCTCACGGCGTGCATGGGCAATGTTGGACCTGAAGGGCCTATGCAAGTACTAGGGTTTTGCCTTTCTATTTTCTTCTTGACTCAGCTACAGTGGGGTGTGCAAGTATTTGGACAGAGATATAGGGCTGTACTTCTAACCAGTTAATTTCATTTGGATGTAAATGCTATGCAGTTAGGGATGACATTTTGGAATGTATTTCTGTAATTGTAAAATGTAATTGTATAATACGTACAGACCTAACAGTGCCTTGTCATGTGCACGTACAGCTCCTGTACCAGATCTTGGCAAAATGGCCAGAGTAATGAAGCCTGTGCTGTCTTCAGCTCAGGCTCATGATTTTAAAAAGGTGTGGTGTAGAATATTATTGAGTTGAATAAAAAGAAGTTAATGACTCAAAACCCCCAGTGATCTGAAATGTTTTGTGTACGCAGTAGTTTATGTACCTCTGTTTCAAGGTCTAAAACTGCATAGTTGATCACCTTAACTGCCCTAAGTAAAGTGCAGTGATTTAAAATGAAGATATTGGTAAAAGGAACAAAAAACTGGTTACAGGGTTAACAGATGTGAAAAATTAACTTGACCAGAGCTCAGTGTTGCCATTGTGAGAATTTTTCACTTCCGTGGCCAGTGTTTACATAGCATGTTATGCTAAAGGTTATACTATTGCCAGCAGACCACAGAAGGTTTTTTGAAAGTGCACATGCTTGGACCTTGGGGAAGTTCATGGGTGTGTGTGTGTGTGTGTGTGTGCATGCTTTGGTTTTGGTGGCCAGTTTTTCAATTGTGTGACATATTTCTATTTTAATAGAATGTACTGTGCACACATTTTGACATGGGTCGCTATCTGAAAAGTTTGTGATGGTGCACTGTTTTTTAGCAGTGCCTTCAGTTTAATGCTTATCACAGCTCTCCAGAGCACACCTTTACAACTCATTCTGTTTTCCAAGCTTACTGCTCTTGTCTTATTTTGGTATGTGATCTTCATTACTCTCTTACGACGATGCTTTCACTGCTGTGTCACAATATCATTTCAATTTCTCAGTTCTTGTTTTCATCTTGTATGTGAGATCTATGCAGTGTAACTGCTGTACAACGGAATTAAATGTGATGCATTGAAACTGCAGCATATTGAAGTATAACTGGATAGGAGCTGATGATCTGGTGATAAATTTCTGCATTTTTGGTATCGATATGGTTGCAGTTCATTTGAACGAATAATGATAAGGTTAACATGAAAAAATGTGTAGACAATTGTTTGGCATTTGACATAAGCTCGCTTCATCTTCTCTGCGAATATGCATTTGCTCCCTTATCATGTTATATTACGGTTTGATGTCAGCCTTTTGTCGAGAGGTTTAAGTAAAGTGCGACCAAATATTCTTCTGAATGCATGCTTTTAGTACAGTTTATAACAGAGCTAAAACCCTCAGGGCAACTCTGAGAGTTGCAGCAGAGTCTGTTCAGCTATACTTATCATATAACATTGGAATGGCACCAGTCACTTTAACCCCCACTGCACATTGATGTATGGGGCAGGGTAATTCAATTAAGCCATTGGGCGAAAGCCTGTGGGCTGTCATTAGTGATATGGATGGTCGAGTGATGCTACTGCTGACTGACAATGTGGAAAATGAATGGCTTATGGCTTTGTATCACTGTAAGACTTACAAATTAGGCTATCCAAAATGTTAAAGGGATATTTCTACATTTTGGCAAATTGGCCTATTGCCATAATCCCTATAGTTATATGAGTAGGTACATTACCTTTAGTTATCCGTGCCCGTTATTTTGAGAGTCGGGGGGAGGGGGAGACGCGAGCTGCTCAGCGAACATATCGAAAGTGAACGGTACGGGTCCCTCCCTCCTTCAAAACTCATCAAATACGCAATCCAGCAACTCCAAAACGCTCTCGTGGACAACTTGTGACCTGCACATTCACCACGCTATGAAATAATGTGTAATTATGAAACATTACGACACATGAAGCAAATACTAGGAACTACTTTCTTGAGTAACCCGTTGGGCAGATTAACGCAGTGCGCACCTCAGACGTTGCAAGTAGCTGCAGTAAACATACGCTTTTGAAATCACTCCGCCCAGCCGGTATATATGGAATGTAGTTCCAGTTATGCATTTGCCTTGAAAATAACTCTGTCTCGTAATTATACATTATTATTTCATAGCCTGGTGAATGTGCAGGTCACAAGTTGTCCACGAGAGCATTTTGGAGTTGCTGGATTGTGTATTTGATGAGTTTTGAAGGGAGTTTTGAAGGAGGGCGGGACCTGTACCGTTCACTTTCGTTAAGTTCGCTGAGCAGCTCGCTTCCCCCAGTCTCAAAACAATGGGCACGGATAACTAAAGGTAATGTACCTACTCATATAACTATAGGGACTATGGCAATAGGCCGATTTGCCAAAATGTTGAGATATCCCTTTAAAACTAAAAGACTGACTTAATTAAGAATGCAAATTAGATCTTTTTGTCTTAAAAAATCAACTTGTAAAATAAAATAAAATATGTAGACTCACTATTTTTTTTTTTTTTTTAGCATTTTGCGGTATGTATTGGATTACATCTCCTGAGGTTTTCATGTGGGGGCCGCTGTTGATCGAGCCCCATTAGTATGCTTCTTTCCTGTCGGGCTGAGCAGCTCTTCCCCTGGCACTAACGCGGGGACGCGCGTCACCAGCGCTGGTGTGCAGTGCCACAATGCCGTAGACAAGGGTGCCTCTGTCTATGTCCCGTGTCGAGAGGAGAGGCTCGCTCCATTAGAAGTGCATTACGGCCTCCTTTAATGAATATCCCTGAGAAACAATGGGCACAATGGCCATTTGTTCAGGGTCTCTGCAGGCGTGGGCGGAGCATGACAAGCCTTCAGGGGCGTGTCTGACACAATCAGGGTATGGCACATTTTATTATTACAGATAACTGGGAGTTTGTGTTTGAGGAAGGTCAAGGGCTTACTTTGGAGAGTTGGCATACTTGCAAGAAACCCCTAACACTGCGCACTATAGTACAATCTATATATATTTGGACTGTGCAACTGAGTAAAAAGGGCTGTATTTCCCCAAGTTTTTCTCACAATGTGACTGTAGACACCCACCAATTAAAGTGAAGGACCTCTAACATCATATGCATTATATTCATCACTGGCACGCTATATGTATGATGGATGCACTTGACAAATACTTTCTGGTCGTTTCTATGACATTTTGCAGTTAATGAGATGTGTATTAGTAATGTAATGGGAGCCGCTTATTTGTATGCACCTTTATGACCAACTAAAAGCTAAGCTCATGCAGTCTAAGCATATTTCTTTCCTGAGATTGGTTTAACCCTTTATAGGGCACTAAAAAAATACCCTAAGAAGCTGACTGTAAAAAAGTACCGTGCGTTGGGCGTATGTCCATAAATAGTCTAACCATCACTTGCTCTTGGCTTAGGTGAAAAGGGCGTATAATCAAATATGTCCTCACTACCAAATTTTTTGTTTTTCACGCAAACTCTCACTAATTTCTAGAAATCTTACACAAACAACACCTATCTCAACTTTTAGCAAACCTTTTCAGCTTCTTAATGCATGAGTTTTCTTTCGTGAGTAATGATGTTAGGTCCTTGTGAGTGGGATTGGGTAAGGGCACACAACCGTACTGTGAGAGGTCTGGAGAAGAAAAGAAGTTTGAGACGCTCTCGGCCACTGCTGATTGGTCGAACACCCTGATGTCACTGCCTGTGATATTGCCTGATTTTCTCTGATTGGCTGGGAGAAATCGCCGCGGGTCTGCTGCCTCACGGAGAGGCATGGGGGCACCACTTTGGATGCCGACTGAAGTTACCAAATATAGTTCCTTGCCCGACAAAGGGTTAAAGCTGGTTCATGATGAAGATCAAAAGCTGAAGACGCTCCCAGAAAATTTGTGGAAAGGTGCAGGGTGCCAGAGAGTTGATTGTTCAGGTTTACAAAGCTCTGTCTGTCTTTCCACGAGTCTTTGACAGTGAAGGCAATACTTACAGCTCCAACAAAATTAAATTACTATTGAAGTGTTGGGAAAAGCTAAGATGGTGTAGAACTAAATTGTTGAAAGAGGCCAGTGCGTGTTTGTGTATGCATGTGCGGTCTGCGTGCGTGCGCATGAGCACCAGTGTGTGTGGATGCATTTATGAGTGTGTGCATTCATGTGCTTGATCGTGCATTCATGCTTGTGTACGCATGTCTCACGTGCATCTGGTGCAATGCATGAGTGTGTGCCAATGCAACATGTGTGTGGCCAGCCCACAGAGGTGTGTGTGTCTGTTCTTGTACATGCTACAAAGTGAGAACCAAAAAATGTTTTTTTCCTTCACAGTGGAGACAGTATTGGGAAGTGAGGACATTTTCAAATGTCCTTAAAACTACAACAGCAAATTGTGAATTTTTAGTGAAGGTTAGAGGTAAGGTTAGAATTAAGGATAGGTTAAGGGTTTGGGTTAGGCATATATTACTATTGCTAAGATCAAGGAAAGGCTGTAGAGACACAGAAAGAATGAATGGAAGTCAATGCAATGTCCTCACGAAGATATGAGTATAAGAATATTTGTGCATGTGTGAATATTCTGAGACGAATTCTCTACATCAGCACATCGAGGATTTTTCTCTTGGAGTGAATTCTGCAGCCCTACAGCTCTTGGTTTTCCCTCTGCTCCCAGAGTCTGTCCGTCTGCCAGGCTAATAATAACGGGCTAGCAGTGAGCAGAAATATGCAGAAAAATGAGACCTCCACAACTGGAGAAGGACAGGGCTGAGGAGCAGATAGGTGCGGGGGTGGGGGGAGAGACATTACATACCGCCCGAAATCCGCAAACCTGGAATGTGGAGTAAAAAAAGAAAGAGAAGAAAAAAATCAGCAGCCTATGGATTCCACTTATATCCTTAAATACCTTCTACTGGGCCAGAACCTCAGCACCAAAATGGTTGTATCTTGTATGAGTTCAAGATGGACTGTGTTGTCAAGTCAGCATGAAATTCATAAACTTCAAATAGTCTGTTTAGCTGAGGAAATTGTAATTTTTAGTTGAATGGACACATTAACAAGTTCGCGCAGTTTAGATGCCTGCAGACATGGAGCTGCTCTATTTATACATGCAGTTACACTATTCTATCAATAGGTGGCACATCAATATCAATCGGTTATTGAATATTCTCGAGGAGGCAGCGCCTGTTACCGATTTAGAATATCGACGAGTCAAGTCCCATCCCTGCTTCCCAGGGATTGAATGAATTAAACTCCTCAGCCAAGCCTGATGTGCAAACTGCCTAATATATTTGCCCATAGTATCTATCCAGCAGTTAATAAAAATGATTTCTTGTGACTGAAAAAAAATCGTTGTCCTTTTTTGCCACCACTTCAGCTATAATGGGCCAAAGATATCTCATTTTAGTAGTGAAAGAAAAAATCTGTTTTCTGAAGCAAAAATTCAACATGGTATTGATACTATATCATTCTACAATCAATTATAGTCATCAGAAATTAAAAATGCATGATTCCCTACCATTGATTTACTCGTAGATTCATCCCTCGACGAATTCACTGTTTCCTTACAACCTCATATGATCTCTCACTGAAATACAGTCTCTCTAAAGCTTACTCAGGCTTATCTGCTTAAAGCACAGTTATAGTTCACACCCAAGTGAAGTTGATTTGTGTTAAACATGTTATGATTTGACAGTGTGTAATTTTGAGGGCTCTGGAAGCTTGGGGGGCCACTTGGAGAGCTATCTTATTTGGCTCATAAAAAGTAGATAATTTTGAAAGTTGCAGTCAGGTGAAGTATACTTGTGGTCAAGGAGTTTTTGATCCCAGAAATGTATTGTTTTAACTCCCAGCCATTTCTCAATTCTCAGTGTTTTTTTTTTTTTTTTAATAATTTCTTTGCTGAATTTTCATAAGATTTTTGTGTTTGTGGCCCTTACTTTGAACTAAAATAATGAAAAGAAACAGAAATATGATGGAATACTAAATGCTACCAGTGTATTGTCTCATTTAAGCCATTTTCCCCCTCTCTGTGAAGCTCAAATCTTTACTTACAAAGCCTTAAATAGGGTGACCCATAAATAGCCATATTTGGCATTTACGCAAAGGGGTTAAAATGTGTTGAAATAATAAATATTGGGATGATCATTTTTTAGAGTAGCAGTTTGCGAAAATGTCTTATTCTCCTTCTTTCCTGTTTAGTCTTGAGTAGAGTGCGTATAGTTCAGTTTGTCACAATTTAGGATTATGCACTTTACACTTCTTCAAATATTTGCAAATATTTTTCTTTGCTGGGCCAATAATTCCTTACAGTGATGTTGATTTAGATTTGGACATAACACTTTTTCTTTTTATTCTTTTTTTTTTCGCATAATGCATGTCCCCAGTATGTTGGTTTTGAGAAGAATGTAAATGAGGTCAAAGCAGAAACTCTTCTTTAATTTGAATCATGCAATTGAGATTATACAGTGCCACTCTCCAAATGCCAGCATGGCTGCACTGTATGTAGTATGCTCTTGGTATTAAAAGAAGAACATGCTCTGACAGTGTGACACGTCATTAATGAGAGCTGAGCTAGTACTTTAAGATGAGCTTTCAGAATCTAGCGAGGACACTGTTATTAGAGGAGACAAGCCGTGATGAGTTGCTAATTTGAATTCCGAAAGAAGTTTGTCATGGCTGCAGTCCAAAAAGCTGTCCTAACCCCCCCCATCCGTCTACCCCATGTCAGCACAGATGCTCCCCCCGTGTTTATGAGGACATTTTTTCGGGGTCTCTGTCCCACAGCTCAGCACGGGGGCTCAGTTTTGGAATGTCGAGCCACAGATGCTCTTTGGCTGGAGCAGTCGGGATGTTCTGATCAGATAGTGGACGAAAGATGGCTTTCACCGTATCCAGGGAATTCTGAGTACTTCTGCCTGAGCTTTTCAGCATTCCGTGTACCATCAGAGCCAATGTGCCACACATTTGAGTCCGGACTACTGGTGCGGACACGGCTGGTCTATTGATCCCTTGTGCTGGGGTTGTGACCTTTCATGATGTCACCCGCATGTGCCCTGTGATGCCCTCTTATCTGCAAAGAGAAATGCCTCCTCTTATGGGCTTAGTTCTTTTGCCGCTTAATACCCCCCCAAATCCTGTAACGCACCTCAAAACACATTCCTGGGCCTGATTTACAGCTTGTGTGTTTGTTAACGACTGCATCTTTGATGATTTACGTCCTGAAAAAGACTTCAGGGGTCACACTGATGTCCTGATGATTTTCCTTTCTGCAGAAATCGTAACGGTGAAATTTACAGTTTATGGTGCTTGAAGAAACAGGTGCTGTGTTGATGTGCAACGGTGAGAAAACTTAACATTTAGCCGAGTCATGAAATCGATGATGAAGACATAATGATTGTGATAATTGCAGGATTCACAGAGCATGATTCTTGCGTTATGTGGTTAACAGTGTCTGCACTGACCAAAACCCAGTAAAGCTGTTTTTACTTCAGTCCATGTTCCAGTTGATGGAGGGTTCTTGTTATGATCCTGACAAGGAAACATAGGCAGATTCAGGGTACAATCCCCAGGGGAGTATTGTTGATAGGAACAAAGTAATGGAAGATGGAAAGGCTATAGCCCAGAATGGAGGAGGGGGCAGGTTTGGGGCATGTCTACACCCAGGCCAGTGGCTGTCCCTGGGCAGCAGCCAGGTGGTGAATACCTCTCGCCAAATAAGGACTGCTGGACAGTAGAACCAAAGGATTTAGCAGGAATTCTGCCCCAATCCTGGAGACTGATGATGGACTTGGGGGTGTTCCTACTAAACTGACTCAGAGGAACAGACTAGAACAGAAGATTAACAGGAGCACAATTCCACCTCTGGAGACAGATGAAGGCTAAGAGTTTAATCCTGTTAATAAGACTCAGAAGAATGACTACGTGTTTATTTATCATTATTTTTATTGTTAAAATTAATTAATCAAAATGCGCACAATAAGAGCATAGCTCAGACGAAGACGATACCGACTGACTGGAAGGCTTAGTTTGAAATACGATGTTACAATCTAGCAGCCCATGCTAAAAACAGAGTAAGCTTTTATAGACCAGATCCTCACATAAGGAGCTGGGCATACAATTGATGACACCTAGCTTGGGGGGAAACGAGATAATCAATTAAAGGAGACAAAACCACAAAACACATGCAGGATGCTGGAAAAAGGGAGAAACCAATTTGGGAAACAGGAGGATTGTGTCATGTTCCAGGTCTTGCTTTCTGCTTGTTGGAGTTATCCCGTAGTCCTGCTTTGTGAAACGCAGCTCAATTCATTTTTAGTAGCCAAGCAAGAGAAGGCTTATTGATGTGGAGTAGTGCTATCATTTTGTACTGAGTAGGCTGTACAGTTCTTGGAAGTTAAACATTTGTTCAGTGTTTTCATTGAAGCAATTTTAAATGAAATTGACCATTATTAGTTTTATGCAGACTCATTGTACTTTTAGCTGCAATGAGGTGAAAATGTCTGCAACTCTTTTTTTATCTCACCATCTGAATGCAAATTTTTTCCCAGTGTGAGAATATGTGGCTGCAATGGTGTAATTATAATTACTCAAAGTGTGCTTAGCATCACAAACTGCTTATTTAGAGGCATATCTGGAGCCTTTTAATTCTGCACACCTGTGAGGCATGAAAGCAGCAGACGTATAATAGCATAATCGCTTCTGCAACGTGTCAGCTCAGGATATATCTTTTTAAAAGCCATTTTTAACCATGCCCTAAAGACTCAGACGCTTTCTCTCTCCCCTGACTTCTGTCAATATTAATACACACTGTGAGCACCATAATTCATTGAACAGTGTCACGTTTTTATTTTGGATCTGTTCTCTCGCTCTTTGAGTTTGAAAGGAAACGTTGACAATGAGGTAGAAGTGCAGACAGTTCGACTGTTTACCATAAAGTAAGGTAACATGTAACATTTGGTCACATATCGATTTCATGCAATGACTGATTGAGGTCTGTGATGACACCAGACACTGAGCATCTTCCCAGGTGATACTCTGCCAGGCCTGAACTGCAGCCATCTTCAATTCTTGCTTGTTTTTGAAGACAATTTGCTTGTAGTCACCTCCTCAGCATGTAACATACATGTTCAGTTGGATTCAGATTCAGTGATTGAACCAAAATGACAAATTTCATTTTCCTATGAATTAAGGTGTAAATGTGTGTTTGTGTGTGTTTGTTTGTTTGTGTGATTGTGTGTCCATGTCTGCAAGCTTGTAGCTTTAAATTTCCTTAACAAGTGGTTTATTGGAGTACGACATTACTAACTACAGTGTGGGTGATTCTGTAAAAGGCCAGATAGGACTCCAATACTGAACAGATGCATGCATCATTTGGTTTTGATTATTATTAATATTATTGCCTTTTAATTTCATTTTTTAAACTATTTTTTTGGGTCTTGTGCATGCTTAGCATGCCTTTTTGAAAGTCAGCAAGTCCCAAATTTTGTTTCATTTTATTCAGCAATGAGAGTGCCCATTGCCAGAATAGTGCATGTTTGGCATTAAACTTCCAGCATTTTCCATTTGTCCAGGGGATGTTCATGATTTCCCTGGGTCTGAGGTGGGTTTTTTTTTTTTTAATCCCAGCCACTGACTCACACAAAGATCCAAGTGCAAAACATGCTACCACTCCACTAAAGGCCAAAACGCCCCAAGCCAAGGGAAATGACATAATTATGAATTTTGAGGGTTACGTGATCAGAGAGTACTGTCCCTGGGACTTACCACATAGCCTTCATCTGACCGCACGTCACCATACTTCACTGGTGAACTAGCCAAGCAACACCTGCGGCGCTGGAGTCTGAGGGTGGACACTGGCTTCTGGAGAAGAACTGTGGCTGTAGGGGGTGGGGTGGCAGACGTACAGTTCTTCACACGAGGGAGTGGTCTAGGGCAGGCTAGCCTGCGTCCTGGAGATCCGCAGGGTGTACTAGGTTATGTCATCACCTATCACTTGGGACCCTTGTGAGGTGAGTCATCTGTGTCGGAGACTGCTTTTATTTATCGTTCAGATGCTATGCGACAACAGAAATCTGGTTCCACAGCTGTGTTGGACCAGGATTAGCCACCGCTGAGGGAGACCATTGTGTATGAAAGAGAGTAAGGTGACAGGATTGAAGGATATCAGGCAAAGTCAAGGTCTCGGTCAGACCCTTCATGTTCGTAGAAATGGGCGGATGTCGAGAAAATATTTTTTTATGCCATAAGTATGAATAAAAAAAAAAGGACCCAACAGTGAAACTGGCTTCATTGAATGCACAGACTGGTGAGCTGTGCCGGCTTTCTGCTGACTGTGAACTAAGCTATAATGGCCCATTTCTTTCCTGCAGTCAGATATTTTAATTCTCCCTTGACGGGAACCCGTAATCAGGGGCCAGATTGACTAAGGGGAAGATAAACAGGCGGTTTCCTTCGCTGTAGCGTCGATCTGTGGCTCCTTAGATAGACTTTGTTTCGCCGGGAGAAATGTTTAGCGGAATCTGGGTGTGCAGTAGACGCTCACGAGAGCTGTGAATTGTCTGGATTTAATCAACGTGTGCTTGACTTTCGATTAAATTCAAGCGTTACGCTTTTTTTCTCCCCAGCGTGAACAGTCGCATTCCTGAGCCTTTACAATCTGCGTGAAGGATAAAGAAGATGATTCTTCGAATTTAATTCTAAGTTTCAAAATTGGATGACTGTAGATTGAATCCAAGCCTACTGTCCCTCAGTGTCTATTGAATTGAAAACATGGGCAGAGAAGCTTCCTACAAAAAAATAAGTGTTAAAAAGCAGTCAAAATTATAAGTGGACCATCAGCAGGAGCTGAAATGCAGAGTTATGTTTGTGCATGATGCAGTATTTATCTGGAGCGACTGGTGAGGCAAACGCCACAACTGCATTGAAATGCATTGAAAAACGGCAAGTACCAGATTTATCAGCATCGTGTAATATTCAATCACAATTGCAGTGACATGTTATTATTTGAATGGAATACTTGCGCAACATGTCGTGTAGTGTATGGTGCAATATACGGAGTATCCCCCTCTGGTGTCTTCTGTTACTTTATGCATTAAATGGATTCTCATGATTAGCAATTTTTTTTGACTGATGCTTGGAAGTCGAATAGCCACCTTTGTTGTTCTCAGGTAAAGAACAGTGTAATTTCAAGAAGACCTATTTATAATCTGAGAGTGTGAAGTTAACTGAACAGACCAACAGTTAATGAACAAAACTGAAAGTAAATACCACTACATAGATAAACGACAAAAGGAAATGGGAGGAAAAAAAGAATCGCTCTTTGGTAACCAAGCCTGTTCTTTAAGTTCCACAAAGCTTGTAGCATTTGACGGATTGAGGTCGTATTGAACTGCAAATTGGTAATGGGGTTTTTCCACTGAATCAGGGTTGGGAAATAAGCCTGCAAGTCAGTGGCTCTCCTGGAACAGGATTGGCTACTACGGGAATAGCTGAAGAGGGGAAAGCCTGGGTGCTGTTCGTGGGGGGTCTACATCTGATGGGAAGACAGTGGGGTTATATGCATTGGAACCACCATCCAACAGATCAGTACGGTCCTTTTCCTTTTACACTGTGTGGGACTCCTGAGAAATCCTGACACTGTGTCTTGTAAACGTTCAACAGTTTGTTTTTTCTGCCCATATTTGGTCACATGGACAATAGCCAGTAAGCAGTGACCCTTTGATGTCCTGAGCAAGCATCTAGCCCCTTTTTTCCTCTTCCTTTTTTTAAAAAGTCTTTAAAGGGCATCCATTTTGATACTTTCTGATAGAGGATTTGTTTATCGAAACTTGTCTGTCGGGGTGATTTGGGCCACCAGTTAAGCCTCATCTCACTCAAACATCTGGCAGTGTTCGCTTGTTCCCATGTCTGAAAGACATATTTTTAGTCAATTGTGGTTCAGAATTAAATATTGATGAAAATTAAACATTCAAAATAAATATCCGAAATGCTTATTATTCCCACTAGCATGCTTGAAAAATAGGCTGCCATGAAAATGCAGAGTTAGAATGTGCTCCCGTGGCCATTTCATGAACTTTAGACAAACTATGAATAACCTACAGTGGAGGAGAAATGGCAGCATCCCAGAATATTGTTGCATCTATATGAATTACTCGGACAAAGAAACAAGATGTATCAGTTATACAGACATAATGGAAAGTAGATATCGCTGAATGATGTTTTTGCTGTAAGCCAGACAGTTTTTCAATTAAAGCACAAATTTACAGTCATTAAGAATTTCCGCTATGATGAAGAATTTGCTGCAAATATTGTTCTGGCGCACATTTGGCATACAAAATGGGTTTAATGAAGATGAAGGAATAAGCTTGGAAATTATCCAACAAAATAATTCATTTTCATTATGAAGGATTATAAAATTGTTGCCTTAGCATTGACAAATTCTTAGAAAATGTACACTGAGAAAGAGCAGTATGGTAACCTCATGCTTTATAAATATGACACTTGTATGTTCAGTTCTATCGATTTTTTTTTTTTTTTTTTTGTCTGTAACCTGATGATGACTGGAGAGAAGACTGAGTAGACGGAGCCTATTTATTTCGGGATTCTGTTCCATCATGTTTTTTCAAGTCCCAGTCTGTGTGATTGCTGCTTGAGCAGATCCTGTGTGATTATAGCTGTTCTGAGGTTTTGGCTTGTTGAAAATGTAGCTATGCTAGGAGCGTCTTGCATACAGTGTAATTAAATATTAACACTAAACCCAGACTTGATCTCGCAGTCTTTTAATCTGTACAAAATTCCCATTTATGTCTGGAAATTATTGAAATTAAATACTGAAATGAGAAACATTTGCTCTTGTTAATGTTTTTTTTTTTTTAATGGACATTGACTTTAATTATCCATTGACTAAGAGACAGACAACTCGATAAAGAAAGTTTTTAAATGATTTATTGATCTAAACCTAACCAACTAAACTGTACCTGTCTACCTGTTATTGCCTCTCAGAAGTGTTTAAGTAAATGTTCAACGGTCTCATCAGGTTAACTTTTTCAAGGCAGTAATGTACACAGCATGCCATAGCCTTTTCCTCTGAATGCTAATTGTAATGCACTATTACGGATTACAACCCCAATTCCGAAATAGTTGGGACAAAGTGTAAATTGTGAATAAAATCAAAAAGCAATGACTTTCAAATCACACCAGCCAGTATTTTATTCACAATAGAACAGAGATAACATAGCAAATGCTGAAACTGAGAAATTTTACAATTTTATCCTCAAAATGAGCTCATTTCAAATTTGATGGCTGCTACAGGTCTCAAAAAAGTTGGGACAGGGGCCTGTTTAGCATAGTGTAGCATCCCCACTTCTTTTTAACACAGAGTGGAGGCGTCTGGGCATTGAGGAGACAATTTTCTTCAGTTTAGCCATTGCAATTTGATCCCACTCTTGTTTAATGCAGGCTTCCGGCTGCTAGAGAGTTTTGGGTCTCCTTTGACAGGCTTTTCGTTTAATTATGCGCCAAATGTTCTCAATTGGTGAAAGATCAGGACTGCAGGCAGGCCAGTTTAGCACACGGACTCTTCTACTACGCAGCCATGCTGTTGTAATAGCTGCAGTATGTGGTTTTGCATTGTCCTGCTGAAATACACAAGGCCTTCCCTGGAATAGATGTCATCTGGAGGGGAGTATATGTTGCTCTAAAACCTTTATATACCTTTCAGCATTCATGGTGCTTTTTAAAACATGCAAGTGTCCCACACCATATGCACTAATGCATCCCCATACCATCAGAGATGCTGGCTTTTGAACTGAATGCTGTTAACAGGAGGGGCGGTCTTTCTCCTCTTTAGCCCAGAGGACACGATGCCCATGATTTCGAACAAGAATGTCAAATTTGGACTTGGACCACAGGACACTATTGGGTTGCTACAGTCAATTTTAAATGAGCCTTGGCCCACAGAACACAGCGGCGCTTCTGGATTATGCTCAACAATGGCTTCCATCTTGCATGATTTAGTTTTAGGTGGAATCTGTGGATGGCACAGCGGATTGTGTTTACAGACAGTGGTTTCTTGAAGTACTCCTGAGCCCATTTAGTAATGTCAATGACAGAATCATGCCGGTGAGTGATGCAGTGGCGTCTGAGGGCCTGAAGATCACAGGCATCGAGTAAAGGTCTGTGGCCTTCTCCCTTACGCACAGAGATTTTTCCAGTTTCTCTGAATGTTTTGATGATGTTATGCACTGTTGATGATGAAACCTTCAAAGCCTTTGCAATTTGACTTTGAGGAACATTGTTTTTAAAGTATTCCACAATTTTTTTACACAAGCCTTCTTAGGTTGGAGAGTCTCTGGCCATCGTTACTTCTGAGAGATTCAGCTTCTCTAAGACATCCCTTTTATAGCCAATCATGTTACACACCTGATGCCAGTTAACTTAATTACTTGCTAAATGTTCTTTCAGCTGATTCTCTTATATATTAATTGCTTTTTCAGCCCTCTTTTGCCTGTGTCCCAACTTTTTTGAGACCAGTTGCAGGCAGAAAATTTGAAATAAGCTCATTATGTGGATAAAAATGTAAAATGTCTCAGTTTCAGCATTTGAAATGTTATCTATGTTCTATTGTAAATAACATATTGGCTCATGTGATCTGAAAGTCATTGCATTTTGATTTTATTCACAATTTACACTTCGTCCCAACTATTTCAGAATTGGGGTTGTACATTCAGAACTACCATCTCATCAGAGGTTGACACTCGGGTAAAAGTGCATCCCAGTATTTTGTTCTTATCACCTATATCTGCAAATCAGAACAACACTTCAGCCAGGAGGTTGTATTTATCAGTGAAATCAGCTGTCTGTGCTCATGGGTGGAAGTAAAGCACAGCAGGACTTTTACTTTCTGACCCCTGGAATTACCTCCTCTGGACCGCATGGCTCCACAGGAAATGCATCAGTTTTTCAGACTGTTCTTACTCGAAGAGCCCAGGAGATGGAGAGTTAAAATGTGATTCATTTTACTAGTCTGGGAATGTGAAACAGTGTCTAAGAATGCGATAGTCTCCCTTTTCATCCCAAAAATGAGCAGTTGCCGGCTTTGGGTTCCCCTGTCCACGAAAGGGAGGCATCCTAAAAACCCTTTTTGGCTGCGGCAATCCCATGCTATACTCTGTACTTCATAAATATTTGGACTGTGGCATGTGTTTTGTTTTTCGTGTCTGCACTTCAGCACATTGGTCTTGTAAACAATGCATTTGAGGATGAAGTTGGAGTAAGTTTGCAGATTTTTGCATGAACCATGTAGGAATGGCTGCCCTTTTGATACGGTCTCTCTATCCAACTACTTATGGACTGCTGTGTGGCTTCTTTCAGATTATACTGACATTACCAGACATGTTGGGCCAATCCTGCCTCTCAGCATTGCTCTATTCTCAGCTGCTACCCTCAGGGCACCGCTATCTTATGAATATTTTTTCCCAAATTAAATGACTTCAGCTGTATGAAGTAGGCTAATAACTAGGTATTTCTCAGGAAATGGAATAAAAAATGATTCAGAGCAGGTATTCTGTCAGTACATGTCAAGCCCTGTAGATTGGCATAAAATGTAGCACAGCTCTGTTGATTTTGGCAAGAGAAAAATGTAACGCCACAGGCTTGGCTAGAACCGCAGTCCTCATTTGCCTCCGTCAGTCACATTCATTTATGAGGCACCGACATGTCTGTCTATTCCGCAACAAACGGCAAAACTCATTAAGAGGTTTTCCATCTTTCTGTCATTTAATAACACTGCAGTAAATGCTACATTCCTTGTTGTGTGCACGTAATGGGACAGTGACACTAAGTTCATTATTCGGCTCTAAACTCCAGCTCAGTGGATCTACAAACAATGAAAATGAGGGTAAAGTAGAGACTTTTGGCTTTAATTTGAGTGAATTTACATCCATGTCGTGTAACCTATGTAGAAAACGATGCCCTTTTTATATAGTGTCACAGCCCAGATACCAATTGCACTGTATTTTTTGTCCTCCTTTAGGCGAGAACAGACCTGCAGTGATTTGTGTATGCAGCTTAAGATTATCTTGTCGCCACTGGGGCCAAATGTTAAAAATGTTAAAATTCCACAGTGTTAAATTTAGCGGCGGTTTTACAGCCCAGTTGAGTGAACTCCAGCTCATTTGCCGGGTGGGTTTGAAGAGATTTTTGAGCCGCTGATAACGATTAACCTACAGCCGGGAAAGCCTTGTGATGGCTGCTGATATATGTTGGTTAATACTATGTCTGGAATTCTATTCTCTTCCTCTTCAGGACTTCAATGAATCTAAAGCACGTTCCTTCTGCAGCGGTCTGATTGGATGGCTGACTGCTGTCCACACCGTAGTTACAGTAGCGGATAATAATGGCCGACGCTACAGCCAGTTTGGTTACAAGCCAGTGAGAAATTTTGGACAAACTGGGACGTTTTGTTTATATCGGCAGGAGAATAGGAAGAAGGAGGAACCAATGATGGAGTGAATCTCTCCTCTTTGCCCTCTCTCTCTTTCTTGTGCTCTCTCCCTCTTTCTCATTCTTTCTTCTTTACTGGGAGAAGCTTTGGGGAGAGGGCCCTCTGCCCAGGAAGGCAAATCAGTTGCAGATGTGGAAATGTGAATGTTTCTCCAAATCTCCTTCATGTGGAAATGATTTGCTGACTGGATTTTACCTTGTGTTAGAAAGCCTGGCCACAGAATGGGTGGGAAAATTCACAGTCGAAAAAGAGGGTATAGAAATGTGTGAAACTGAGTTAGTGACTGATAAATGCGAGAAAAGAGTGATAGTCAGTGACAGAATGAAATAATGAGTGGTGAAGGAGAAAGGAGAGATTCAAGCCGACAGAAGTATTGTAGCGTTGGTATACCCACCTGTTCTTAGACAGTCAAGAGAAGCATAGAACGCAAATTGGCAGCCCAATGTAGACAATGGCTTCATTGAAATTTCTCTCTATTGGGTTAACGTCATTGCTGTCTGATACTTAGACCGCTAAAGAAAAGGTAAAGTATTGCATCTAGGTCTATGTTATGATGCTGTTGGTTATAACATAACATACAACATGTACACCAGTTCATGTTCAGTGTTTCAAATGTTCTGCATTCCTTTGCTCATAGCTCTCTCACCTTCAGTTTATTTACTATTCCTGGCTCTTATGCCCCCTGCTTGGCATTGTAAGTGCGATTCCTTGACTTTTTTTTGACAAACGGGACAGCACTCAGAAAGGCATAGTGATGATACAAGTGGCTCTGACTGCATCTCATAGATTGGATTTTATCATCGGCGATGTAGCTTCCTGGTTCCTGCAGGTAGTATACAAAATAAATACAGTGGTCCAACAGTAAAGGGTTTCAGCGGTAATATAATGATGTGAGCCTCATACAAGTCTAAAGAATGATGAATACTGGCCATTAAAGCCTCACGTGCAACGCAGTGCCCCATTCACATTGTTTTTGTTGAGCTGTGAATCGGAAGGCACCAAAGAAAAGCAAAGCAGATGCGTCTGATTATCAGTGCACACTCTGCGTTGCATGTCAAACACGGAGATGCGCGTAACCAATTCAGCAAGAATAGATGCTCCAACATTTTGCCAAAACTGAGCAGATCACGTGAGAAGACACCATGCCTGCAGATCAAATTGCTTCCAGGCCAATGACGCGCATGGTGGCAACCTCCGATTTTGGACTCCAGGTCAAGGCCATCCACCAGATCAACCATCCCCCGCCCAACCCTGGAGCTGGACTAATCCAAATATACTCCTTCCAGTAAAAACAGCCGTCACATTTATGCTGCTAGATTTTCCCCTACTGTGGTGGCATTTTAATGCTCCCACATTAGCGTAAAAAAAGTTTATGTTCCTATAGAGGACTTCTTAATGCACCTCTGTGGTTTACATTTAGCATCATACCTCGTTGGCCAGTGGTGGATGAATTCCCCTCCATTGTCAGAGATTTTCCCCTTCAGAGAGTTTATTCTCACCAATTTTTGAGGCTTTCCTTTGGAGTATTTTTTTTTATATCATTTGCTTGCTTTTAGGGGCCTAAGGTGTTAGGTGTTTGCCCTTCTGCCACCCCATAAAAGCGTATTTGTAACGGTCTTCCATGAAAAGTGCCTCACAATCAAAATTTAATTCATCTGAGTGCCTAGAAACACAACATAGCCACTGCAATGCGGCCAAAGCCATTTGAATGCAGTAAAATGCAGCTGTGCGGTGATGCAAACTCCTTACCCGTGGGATAATTTGAGTGTAGTCGTGGACCTTGGCTTTCAACTGTTGCTCCAGGCCTATAACACATCCATCATCGATCCAGCAAGGTGTCTATGCCCATTGGAAAACTTTGCGACCGGCCAGTGTGGTTATTCCGGTGGCGAAATATGACAGTCGAACTTTTTGGTCTGTCACGATTCAGATGACTTAGGGTGTGCTCCAAATATGCTGATTTAGCTTAGTCGTGGACAATGTTGTGTTTTGTGAGGACTCTATTTGTAATTGAATTAGTCAGGGCCTGCACTTTATCTGGAAAAATTGGGCCATAATTTCTATTGGTGGGATTTTATCACTTTAGTTTCTGTTTTTTGAAAGTAAATGGTTTAGGCTCCTTAAACAATGTTCTCTAATGTTGAAGACATATCAATTCAATATCTGTCACTCTCCTTCTCTTCCCCTTTCCCACTTTATCTCCACCCTTTCCTGTCCTCATAATATGCTTTCTCTCTATCGTTGTCTGTCTCTCTCTCCCTCCCTCTGCCCCACTCTCTCCATCTCAGGTGATTGAAGGCAGGCCGAGGCAGGAGCTCTAGAACAAGGATTGACCCCACATTTTCTCCAGGTAAGACCACACCTAGGTGTCACAACCGCACTCGAGGGTGTTCAATTTTACAGGCACCTAATTGAATGATTAATCAATGATATTGTTGCCAAGATTCAGTCAGCATCTGTTTAGCATGTTCAGCAATCACCCAAAGAGGGTCATTAGTCAAAAATGGAGCTGAATTATTTGTGAGTAGGGATGGGGTCAATCCAATCCAAGATCGGTATCAGGTGCCGATCCTGATGTACATCACTCCTTAGACATCAAAGTGATGCGTCTGATCCACGTACTAATCAAGATTCAATAGTTTTTGAATTAGGAATACAAAACACTATTACTGGTTTGCATACCTTCATCTGGCAGTTTTTTTTTCTTTCCCAGAATTCTAAGAATTGAGCCTAATCCATGCCAGAAGCGTTTTTGAAGTCTGTCACTTCTGCATCTCACAGAACAGATAGGTAGGGCTGCGATGGCAACCGCACGACCACAATATTGCAGCCATGTGATGCCTCCCATGGGGCTCAGCCACTTACCATCATCACCGCAATTTTTATTTTTAATTTCATTTTTTTTTTGCCACCGAAAGTTGCATGAGTGCATAAGGCGTGTGATATGCATTAATCATTGTTTCTTCATCATGCACTGTTGTAAATCCTGTATGAGGGCTTCTGGAGGGGAAAAAAAAAAAACTTTTCAGCTGCTCAACACTTAAATACACTGAGGATTTATTTTGTTAGTGTCCAACTATAATTAATAATGTGTTTCAGTACTTGAACTATCTCTGGCACATAATGTAAAATTAAATATATAAAAGACAGGAATCAATAAAAGACAGAATTGTAAAGTAAACAGTTGGAGTTACATTTTGATTGAAAGTGCTGATAGCGAACGCACTTCTCTTGTGCGGTAATCCCTATACAGTTGCTGCTAGCCAGTTAACATCATTCGATTCAACAATGCATGGCACGAATCTAGTTCATAAGCTAAGTAAGATGTCTGTCGGAATATTTTGGCTTTGAGACGGAGAACGTAGAATAGCCAGCAAATTTACAACAGGTAATATGCCCCATTTGTGGGACAGCTATCCTTCTCGCCAAGAAATACTTCAACATAAGGTAACATTAAGGCCTTTTCACACCAAGGACAAACAAAAAAAACTAAGGGAAAATGTGGTCTCCATGCATTCCACTGAAAATTAAAGACTCGCACAAAGATTCTGTAATGACAGCTATGAGAAAGAAAACCTATTGATTCCGGGGAAAAAGTGTTTTATTGGTTGGCTTGTTTTATCGGCACCCAAAATCCACAGGAATCGAACCAGCGGCAGAAAAAAAAGAAACATGGACAGCGAAAAACAAAACTTCGGATCTTATAAATGATTTCAAATTTTTTTTAATAGATGCCTTCCGTTTCGTCTTCTCTCGCATACAGCATTTTAGAGGTAGAGCCAATTTAGTCGGCTACATTTTCCTTTTCTATGTCGAACTTTATTACGGCATTTTATTAAGCTGTGTCATACTAAAGCTTAGGTGCTATTTTGCCTAAAGCATAGCCTATCATTTGCAGTTTGAAAATTTTGTTAAATGATCATTTTGGTTTTATTTAGTGATGTGCTACTATAAAAAGGGGGTGTCAACTCATGATTAACAAATGTGATTGATAGTGACTAAGGGAGGAAGTCACCTGTTGGCTAATTTTTGGGAATTCTTTGGCGCTAGAATGCGATCGTCGGGAAGAGATATAATGTTAACATCACAGAAGAATAGGTTGCTAAGTCCCAGTACAAATGAAAATAACTCATAATGATAAGTCCAACGAAAACTGACAGAAGAATTGTCTTGCTCTGAACATGGCGTCATGTACTGTTTGGAGCGATGCTATTGCTAATAAGTAAAGTGAATTCGCTAGCTAGCTAGCAAGCTAATTTAACAAGATTCTATAACAGGTCAACGGAAATTGATGATAAAAATCTCTTTACTCGGATCCCAGTATTTTGTACTTTTAGCAGCGAAGCAATTTTCAGCGTGAAGAGCCGTTCTACCGGTTGAAAACGGTTACCCAGCAAGCCACCTAGCTAGTAAATTAAGTAACAGGTCACCTGGCTAGTTCGCTAGCAAGGTAGTTAGAGCTAATGTTGAAATGCGTGATAGTAAGGAGTCTATTTACCCACAGACTCTAGCCATTTGACTTATTTTGAAGGATTGACACGGAGTTTTGAAATGGGGTTGTATGAGGCTCTAAAACATACAGCGACCTAGCCTGTAGATGGCTTCCAGTCGGTATGAGCAAGTAGAACCTGGCAGGAGCATCGGATATCGACAAGCCAAGCAATGTAGCTACTGCTACAGACTAGGAAAGCAGCAAACGTTTTATGCTTCATATAGCTGTGCTAGGAAAACTAGGCAGCCCATCAACAAGCTTTCAGTCCAGGAAGAACGGTGCTTTCAGGCCTGAAGTTAGGATAAGTTTTCTAACAAGGCACTATATAGCATATTATCTTCAGTCTCTTGTCTTATTCAGATGCGGCCAGTCAGGCAACATTAAAAGTTCCGGGATGTGCTTG
Source organism: Gymnothorax javanicus (assembly GCA_029692085.1). Classification (NCBI taxonomy): domain Eukaryota; kingdom Metazoa; phylum Chordata; class Actinopteri; order Anguilliformes; family Muraenidae; genus Gymnothorax; species Gymnothorax javanicus. The sequence goes on from CM056201.1 coordinate 85,352,333, forward strand.
CGACAGAGTAGGGCGGTGTAACGGGCGGGGTGCAATTTTTTTTTTTTTTTTCCTCGCAGGAACGCCATTGACAAGCACATGGTAACTCATCGCGGCAATCGGGTCTTTTGGCGTGATAATGGAAGGCAGAGCTCTGTGTACTTAGGGTGGTGGTGACTACATGTATTTTTTTTTTTTTACTCGGCTGAATGATACGTGGAAGTGCCTTGATACAGTGGTTTCTTGCGGGGTTTGAAAATTACGGCGAGTGCATTTCCTTCAGCGTATCTTTTGGACTTGCCATTCTGCAATATAAATAGCCTAATTTTGTATGGAAGTAAGGTGTTTGAATGAGGGTAGGTCTCTGCAGAAAGTCTCGGTGCTTTCCCTAATAATCATAGTATTACTAATACTAATAATAGTACCTGTAGACTGAACCATAGGAAAACAATAAACAAGAGAAAGGCAGAGACTTCGCTGTTTTAAACATATATCCAAGCGGCATGCATGCATAATAAACCTACGTGTAATAGCCTAGTATTAATGGCCTAGCGTATGATGCCTTCTTAAGCGCGAATCTAGCGAACACCTAAAAATTGTGAAACTCATCAGTTTCGCAGTGGTTCTGTACTATTCTACTTTCTGTGCTGTTGTATAGTCTTTCAAATTTACCACCAGCTAAAGTATTTGCTCAAATCTACGCTTTTATCATCTGAACAATTTGTGCACAATACAGCATTGGTGGCGATTGCTGTAATGTTGATTACGCACTATGACCTAGCATTGAATTAGCGTTAGCGCACACTGATTGGCTCATGCAAGTCAGCTAAGATTGGAGTTCATGTGGGGCGGGGGGATTTGCGGGCGGGACCGCAATACCTCGACTCAACCTGCGACCACTAATGAACAGACAGGCTCTTGTGCGAGATGGCAGCGTCCATGTGAAAGATATTTTGGCTCCATTTTTGTTCACCGTTAGGAAGTGCAGGCTCATTATCCATCTTTATATACAGTCTATGTTTACAACAGAAGGCTTATTGCTGGTACAAGTGGCGGCAAATGGGTAGCTGATAATACAGCCAATGATCAAGCCTGGCAACAAAGTCAAGAACTGGTGGTATTTCAGTAGTGCCTTACCCTTAGAGCCCAGGTATTGTTTGCCATCCAGAAAATATAGGCCTAAATCGGAGATCGGCCCTACCTGAACTATACAGCCAAGTGGCAGCGCAGTCAATGGATGTTAAGGCCATGAGCTTCACTACTGATATTTGGTCCTCGGATGTGAGCCAAATGTAGTTAATAAGTCACACTGTACACTGGGAGTACTCGGATTATGCCTGACAGAGTGCGGTGCTCCAGGTGAAGAAGTGCGGAGCGTCATGCACCAGCACTTCAATTAAACTCTCCAGGAAGGGATGCCTAATGATGCTGATGGCTTATTTACTTATACTAATTTATCCTGTTCAGGTTATTTATAACTTGTTGATATGTTTTTTTAATAGTGTAAATATGTATTTCTCTACACAGTTCATGCACTTTATTAATATTCAGTTTCAAATCCTTACAGTTGAAGCTGCTGCATATAGCCCAATTGATTATAGTTTTGCTCTTTTAAATAAGAAGTGCTGTGTGGTTTACTACAGCCTCGTGTAACCTTCCACATAATACCAGCAGCAACAATTATAAAGGTAATAATAACAATGATAATAATATTCAAATAGACTAGCTCTGGTATCAGAATAGTATTGGCATCAGCAGATATCAAAATTCAGGTATGGGAATCGCCTTTGAACTGAAAAAAGTGGATCGGTGCATCCCTATTTGTGAGGGACTGATGGGTACAAAACCATGATCTTCAAGTGGGTTCTGTACTTAGGTTCAGAAAAGCTGCTGTCTCAGTGTCATTTCTTGGAAATATGGAAAAAATGATAAACAAGTGAAGCTGAGAAACGCGTTTTGATTAATATTAGTAATGATGATGATGATGAAAGAGTGCCATAGGTGAGGAATGTGTGGCAGGTTCAGGTGTCCTTGACGTAGGAGCAGGAAAGTGAGAGCAGTCCTTCGGGATAAGGCCAAAGTGCACATAACTGAAATATCTGCCACACCTTTAATGAGTCTGTGAGTGAGGCTAAGGATGCTAGTGTGTGTGTGTGTTTACTTGTGGGTTTATGTGTGTGGGTGTTGGAGGAGAGCGGGTTAAGCGGGTGTTCAGACTCTGCATGTGTGTTGTGAAACACCTTTCCTGGGCATGTGTTCCAAACACCTTTGAGAGTGTGTGTGTGTGTGTGTGTGTGTGTATGTGTCTTGCTGCATGTGTGTTTGTCTTTTAGTGTGTCTGCATTTGTGTTTGCTTGTTTGTCTTTTGGTGCGTGTGTGTGTGTGTGTGTATGTGCGATTGATTGTCTATTGGTGTGTGTTTGTGTGAGCGTGCGTGAGTTTATGCGTTTGTGTTTTGGTGCATGTGTGTGTGTGTGTGTTTGTGAGGGTTTGCATGTGTGTGTGTGTTTTTGGAGTTTGTATGTGTGTTTGTATATGCGTTCATGGGTTTGTGTGTTTGCATATGTGTGTATGTTTATTTTGTGTTTTGTGTGTGTGTGTGTGTGTGTGTGTGTGTGTGTGTGTTTTGCATTTTGGTGTGTCCCCTCTGCTCCTGTGGGGGTTCTGCTCTGGGGGAGGTGGATGTTAGATACTCAGTACACCCCTCACACCTGGGCCTCCCCTGCACCTGGTGAGGAGGAGCTGTGGCTCCACCCTAACCTGGAGACACACGCACAGGTGGGTGAAGCCCATCGTCTCCCCGTCGCCAGAGAAACAAGAAATATACCCTCAGCAAGTGCTTAGAGGAGTCATGACGCCTCAGTAATGCAGTGATATATCTGCCTCTGTTCCCCTCCCTCTTCCTCTCAGCTAATGTGTCCACAGCTTTCCGGTGGTTTCCTCAGGCAGTATTATTGCAGTCTCTTGCGTTGTTGTTCCTGAGAAAAACTCATACGTGAAACTGCTTCAAGCATCTCGGTATACCACAAAGAAACATACTGTGTACAAGTGATGGATGACTGGCTTTGTGGTAGATGTACTTGTGAACATACTGTTCATGACTCTGACATTTCAGCTGAGGCACAAAATTGCTGCTGTTGAAAAGCTTTTTCAAACCGCTCCAAGTGTACTGCGATTGCGTTTGTGTGTTCGTATGCGTGTATGCAATATCGAGTTTAAAGGAAACAAAAGAACAGCCGCAATTCGCAGTGGTATCTTTCCTCAGCAATATTGGAGGAAGACCCATTATTATTATTATTATTATTATTGCATTCTGTATCAGTAATGGTATAGTACCTGGAGTAATACCACAGAGTAAGAAACTGCAGTGCGTGGAGCCGTTCAGACACAGGGGTGGTACAAAGAGAAGCTTTGTTTTGGCAACACTTTGAGTCTTGTCTAGCGGTATATTTAGCTACTGCTCACTCTTGGCTACTTCAGAAAAAAGGCAACGATCCCCAAATTAGTGGGTGGCTGTGGGGCTGATCCATGCTCTTGTAGTCACCCTGGATGGAAATCACCTCAGGTCACCTGTTCCATCTTGACAGCTGCCTCTACCTCATAATTTAGCCTATTGATGACAGAAGGATGAACGGACGTATCACCTTTTTTTCATATCTTGGATCCCCCACTTATTTTGTAGAAACTTTAGTAAGACAGTTTTAATTTTTTTTTTTTACTGTTTTGTGCATCATAATTGAGAGCACTAATCCTCTGTATTTGCTTACAGTACAGCCCTCAGTAAAAGTAAAAACTAGCCCACTAGCAGCGCACGAGTTAATGCGCTAGCTCCTACCGGCTGGCGCGCAAGGCCCACTGGTCACGCCTGAATGGTACCCAGAATGTACCCTTACTTAGGTATTACAACTGAGACATTCAATGCCACTGCGTGACGGGAGACCAAGTTTATGTCTGGTCTGCTTTATCTGTCCCCGCCCATTTGTACAATTAAATGTGTCATTTGTTATCGATATCTAAATAATGACAGCGTAATTACAATATTAATTTCCTCTTCGGAGACAACTGTTGAATTCACGAGAAAGACAAAAGACAGATTCATGTGGAAAACAGAAAGAAAAATGACAGAATTAATTATTTTATTTTGAAAACAGGCGTCAAGTATTGTATTTTTTACATCAATGCTGAATCACTGTCTGAACAAAACTTAGAAATGAAAGCAGTATTTGTTTTCTGCCTAAACTGTACGTTAATTGCATTAAGAGCCATTCCATGAGAAAATGGCACTTTTTGAAGAAGCTGAGGAGTTGACCCCCCTGGAATTGAATGAAACTTGGCAGATAGGTAGATATGGTAGTCTCACAGAAAAAGCCAAATTTTTAGGTTCGTATCTCATGAAGTCCGCTGGTGGGGCCACCGGGAAGCCACTGAAGTGGCTCAGTTTTGCTTTTGACACCATATTTTACATCAATTATTATGACTTTAGGGTACACAGTACCAGATGTGTTATACTTTTATCATGACCTGTGACACTTCAAGTCTGGATAGACATTAGCACCACATCAGTGCCAAGCTGGGTGACTATGTTATTGAGCCGGAATTATTTGAGAAATCACGGTAAAAAGTGAAAATGGGAATGGGAATAAAATAATATCACGGACACATACCAATCAAGAATGCTTTATTATGTGTTTACTCACAACAAAACTATCATTTTCATTTAATATTCCCTTGGTATCTTGCTGGGTTAGTGCAATGGATGGCCGGAAAGATGGTCAAAATTGATTTTGGTGCATGTTTGCAGTATATTTTCTCAGTAACCCAGATATGTTCCATGATGATAAATGCTGTTTGTTGTGCTTTTGGAGCTGTGTTTTCAGGAATATCAAGAATTTCTTTGGTAGTATCTACACTTTCAAGCTAGACGGAGCCAAAGTTGGAGGAAAACTCTAAATGGACCATTTCATGGCAGATTGTGCCTATGTTTCGGCGGCATTATTTTATTTACCCAGCGAGATAGAGATCTGAAATTCTATGGATACATAGTCCCTTTGGGGTACATTACAGCATTAGTAAAATCTCAATGGTAGTATTTTCAGTGAAGATCATTTTAAACATCAAAAGTCAGAAAAATTTGCCTCCAGGGGGCACTGTAGGCTGGATGCAAGTACTGGCCATCCCCAGCAATGTACCAAAGAAATTTTTTTTGAATTGTGATATACACAGCTAGTTTACTCAGAAAGTGAATAGCTTGGTTTGGTACTATGCTGGGTAGATAGAGTGGCACTTTTAGTCAGAAAGCTAAGGAGGTAATGTTCCTCCAACCTAACATTCCATATTCCCAGCCATATACCAAAGTTCTGTCTTTTGAAATATATGAAGCCCATACGCAGTTATACATAAAATTTGTGATCCCTTTGGCATAAAGCTTGTTTGGTTGTAAACTGGTGGTGACTGTGAGCATTATCAAACGCACAATACATGGGCTATTACCAAGTACGGGTACAGCGCAGTCAGAAACATACAGCACGTTATAAAACATGACCAGTTCAAAATTTTTTAATGCCAATAAAAGAACTAATGTAAAAGGCGTGCCACCGTAAATGCGCGACATAAATCAACAGTATACGTACACTTACATAAAATAAAAGTCCATAATTTGACCTCTGAAAAAAATCTTCGTCACACAACCGTGTACATGAAGACAGAATGTCTAGTACAAAAGTTAAAACTGTTTTATACTTTTCATGTTATCCAAAGCGAAATGATGTCAACACAGCATGTGACTAGCTCTATCCGCCAGTCTGTTTTTGGAATTCAATTGTGAGTTGGCGGCACCTGGTGGTGCGCACCAGAGGTGCTCCTTGGCCTTGGCTTTGAGCAGCCATCCATGGCCTTCTTGGTTGGATCCGGGTCGATGTTACCCACGGAGCCAGTCGAGCCCGAGGCAAGCCCTACTACACTGCATCCTGGGTCTCTACAGGGCTGCTTACAGGCCATTGATAGTGAGCTTGTCTGTCTCTGAATTAAATAGCGGGCTGCAGCCTATATGGCGCAATAGTTGCGTCAACACCCATGGCTTGGTATGCACGGAAATGGGAAGTCTGTAAAAGAAACCCCGCCCTCCCAACCATCGGGCATCTCGTAGGGTAGTCATCATGGGCAGGTGTTAGGAATGAAGGCATGCAAGTTACAACTACAAATGAACTGCCCTTTTCTTGGCAGGGTGCTGCTTGCTTGCTAAGACCTCTGTGCCCTTTATCAGGATAACCACTTGCTAGACACGACTGCTGTGCCCTTTTTCATACCCAAGCACCATACCCTAGGGAAATCCTAGAATTAACACTGACGCCTGCTCTCCGATTCTAATAGTAATTTAATAATGCAGAGAATTTGTTATTTTCTGAAACTCACCAACAGTACAAAACTGTACACTGTACTGACTACTGGTAGAAGTCTTGCATGTTGACACAATGCTACAATCACCACCAACATTCTTTTCCAATTTACAACCAACCCAGCTTAATACCAAAGAGATCACGAATTTTATGTATAACTGTGCATGTATTTTATATATGTCAAAAGACAGAACTTTGGTATATGTCTGGGAATACGGAATGTTTGGTCGGAAGAACATTAGTTATTTAGAGCACCACCTTTGGGTCAGATAGCTATCTACCCAGCATAGTACCAAGCCAAACTCTTCATATTCAGAGAAAACTAGCTGTGTGCATCACAATTCAAAAACAATTTCTTTGGTACTTTGCTGGGGATGGCCAGTTCTTGCATCCAGCGTACCGTGTCCCCTAGTGGCGAATTTTTCCGACATTTGATGTTTAATATCATCTACACTGAAAATGCTACCATTGAGATTTTACTAATGCTGTAATGTGCCCCAAAGGTACTATGTATCCAGAGAATTTCAGATCTCTATCTTGCTGGGTAAACAAAATAATGCCACCTAAACATAGGCACAATCTGCTATGAAATTGACCATTTTGAGTTTTCCTCCAACTTTGGCGCAGTCTAGCTTGAACGTGTGGATACTACCAAAGAAATGCTTGGCATTCCTGAAAATAGAGTTCCAAAAGCACAACAAACAGCATGTACCCTCACAGTACAAATCTGGGTTACAGAGAAAATATACCGCAAACATGCACCAAAAATGAATTTCGACGCATCTTTCTGGCCATCCATTGCACAAACACTGCAAGGTTCACTCCTATCCCTGTTTTTCAGGAGTTGCATGAATTAAATTCCTCAGCTAAGCCTGATGAGCAAACTGCTCAATATCCTTGCCCATAGTATCTATCCAGCAGTTTAAAAAAAATATCTCTTGCGACAGAAAAAATCATTGTCCTCTGTAGCAACCACTTCAGTTACAGTGACCCCATGGTATTCCAAGTAGTTAAAAAAAAAAAAAATCCGTTTCCTGAGGCAAAAATTCGCCATGGTATTGACACTATGTCATTCTACTATCAATTTCAGTCATCACATATTAAAAACGCGCAATTTCCTATCGTGGATTAACGCGTAGATATGTTGGTTGAAGAATTTAGCTGTCCGTTAGAGCGTCATACAAGCACTCACGGAAATCCAATTACTTTAATGGTGATTCAATGGTATCTGCGTTTGGTATGGTAACTCACTGTGACACATACATGTGCAACGTCACGTTTTTTGCTGGATTTCACCTGTCACCATAGCGCTGTCACCTTCAGGCAGGAAATCTTGTATGGGCCAAGGGGTATTCAGCAATGTGTTATGTTTATCCAATTGCAGACAGTATAAGCTTTCCTCAGTAACTGAAAGACATTGATTGGACTTTAAAAAACATATTAAAATACTTGCGTAATAGGATTACGTTGTATTCAATAAACTTTACACAGCTCAGACTGACGTGGTTGCATGGGAACAAAAAACCTCCAGAACTGAGCCTGGAGAGCTGAGCTTATTTGCAGGGTCACAGTAGTAGCTGCTCGCACTTCAAAAGAGCAAAAATGCAAGGCATTCCGTTTCATTGAATGTGGTATAAATTCTAAAACTGATCGCCTAGTTAAGAAAAATGCCAGCACACTGCAGTATCGACTACTCTTTTGTTACCCAATGTGACAAACTAGCTCTGTGATCTTGGTGGTAAACCAAAAATAAGAAATAGCTGGCTAGTTAGCTAGCAGGCTAAAAGTTAGATAGAGCTACACCATACAAAGACAGTTTTACTCACTTTTCAATAGAATTATTGAGCTGCTCCTCAAAAGTATCAATGCTCTCAGCCCTCCTGTCTGTTCCATTCAGAATAACTGCTATTTTCCATCTCAGAATCACATTTCCATCCCACAAATAAGCTCAGCTCTCCAGGCACAGTTCTGGAGGTTTTTTGTTCCTATGCAACCATGTCAGTCTGAGCTGCGTGAAGTTAACGTAACCCTATTACGCAAGTATTTTAATATGTTTTTTAAGGTCCAATCAATGTCTTTCACTTACTGAGGAAAGCTTATACTGTCTCCAATTAGATAAAAATCGTGTCAACCAGCAATTACCAGGTAATTACCAGGAGAATTTCACGTGGGCGTGAACTACAGCTGGGCTTTCACGCAGATACCATTGAATCACCATTAAGGTGATTGGATTTCCATAAGAGCTTGTATGAGACTCTAAAAGACAGCTAAATTCTTCAACCGACATATCTACGCGTTAACCCACGATAGGAAATTGCGCGTTTTTAATATGTGATGACTGAAATTGATAGTAGAATGACATATTGTCAATACCATGGCGAATTTTTGCCTCAGGAAACAGATTTTTTTTTTTTAACTACTTGGAATACCATTGGGTCACTATAACTGAAGTGGTTGCTACAGAGGACAATGATTTTTTCTGTCGCAAGAGATCATTTTTTTAAACTGCTGGATAGATACTATGGGCAAGGATATTGAGCAGTTTGCACATCAGGCTTAGCTGAGGAGTTTAATTCATGCAACTCCTGAAAAACAGGGATAGGAGTGAACTCATCAATATTCTAGACTGTGTTCCAGCTCTGCTTGCTTGTGAATATTCAATAACTGATCCGGGGGTGCCATCTAGTGATAGAGTAGTGCAACTGCTTCCATGAAAAGAGCTGCTCTATGTCCGCACTCCGCAGGCGTCTACATCTGTAGAAAGGTGTTAACACCCCACCCCCCACGCTTTGCCGAAATCAAGTTTGAGGTAAAAGTTTTAATGTGTAAATTTGTCTTCTCCTTACGATCGCTTCCGTGTTGAGTGAAAAGTACGATATGCTACGTGTTTACAAAGTCTGTGGCCGCGAAACAAATGGAGGCGAAAATCTTTTTCCCGACAGATACGCAATTTGCGAACTACGAGTGGCACACAGAATGTCAAGCGGGATTTTCCGATCGTTTAGTGGAATAGCCGCATAGAGATTACTCGCATACGCGACCAGCTTCGGCTGTTTCGGTATACCCCTGCACAGCTGAATGGGTCGCTGCAGCCCCTATGCTAAGCCCATTAGCATTATCGGAAATAATTCAAAACGGCAGATTTATGCGAAATTACCGTTGCTCTGATTACGTACGTATTAAATTGTGTATTTTTTTTTTGTCAAAGCAATGACCACACAAGAGACAATTGGCGAGAACAATCTAGGACTTTCTTGCCGTGAAAACAGAAAATGTTGGAGTGATTTGTCCTCAGTGATGTGTCTGAGCTAGCGCGTGAACTAGTCCATTAGGCGCATGAACTAGCGTGCTAATTTAACTTTTACTGAGGGCTGTACTGTACCGTCCCGGATAACCATTTTTATTATCCCCCTGGCACATAATGCAGGGGGATATAGTCATGGGTGCGGTCGTCTGTCTGTGAACATTTCTTTTCTGGGGCATAACTTGAAAACCATTCAATATTTTTCCGCAAAACTTGGTGTGCACATTAATCATGACCTGACATGGTGCCTTTTGCTAATTCGAAGTCGATGACGCGGGGCCTGGGGGATATGCCGTCTCCTGATGGCTCTTGTTGCTCTTGTCGTAGTGCAAAACATGAAAAACAGTTGATGTGGCACCAGCAGTGTTGCATGTAGTGCTGTCCATTCATGAAGTTATGCTTCATGCCCCTACTAATAATAACTTGATTTACAAAAAGATTCGATACAGAAAGACCAAATTCTCTGGACACAAATAATTCTGAAGTTTTTAGGCCTTGACATAAACAAATTAGAACCCAAGAACTGAATCAAGGCGCTTTTAAAAAAGTGGTTGAAGGGACGAAGGGGTGCACAAATATGGCATGACTTTTGGCAGTTAGTGACCTATGACAGGTTGCCAAGTCTTTATAAAAGAGCACCTTCTGGGGCGCCCCGGTGGCTCATCGGTCTAAGCGCGCGTACCATAAAGGCTGTGTCCTTCCCGCAGCGACCTGGGTTCGATTCCGGCTCAGGTCATTTGCTGCATGTCTTTCCCCATTCTTCTCCCCAACTTTCCTGTCTCTCTACACTGTATAACTGTCAAATAAAGGAAAAATTCCCCAAAAAAAATCTTTAAAAATAAAAAAGAGCACCTTCTAGTGTGGGATCAATTTTCTGCATTTTAACATCTTTCTGTTCATGTCTATGTTTGGCGCAAACACACATCAGTCATGTTCTTCTCTCGGATTACAGCGATTACAGGTGTCCTGATTGGAACTAGAGGGCACTGTAACCACACCATGCATCTCCTATGAGAACAGAGTTAAGTTAAATACAATATTTTACCATGAGGATGAAAAAAACTCTAGTGGTTGTGTAGGAGAGCAGTTCAGCTGTGTGATGTTAACCTAACACTTCTGGCAAAAGAGTGCCAGTTTGCAAAAATCTACATATAAATTCAAGGTTTTCATGCAGAAAGGTGCTAAGTGTAATTCTGGTCAGAATTGAGTTATTCACACAGGGAGGTAGAGGAGGGGCATATTTTTTTTGTTGTTCCATAGGTATCATAGCAATATACAAAGTACTTTTTCACAAGCAACCAGAAACAATATGAGCTAAGTATTTTGACACTAAGCTGTTTGTGCAAAAACAGGCTATGTGCAAGTTTGTTTGTGGAAAAGGTGCTAAGTGACGCTTAGCCCCTTTCTGCATGAAGGCAAATGGTGAGATCATTGTGATTAATCATCACTTAGCCCCGTGCGTTTTCAAATCACTAATGCAAATACATCATCTTTTGCTCTGTTTTGACTCATTTTTGTTGGCCTGTTAACTTTGCAATATTTTTGAAAGGTTTGTTAAAAATTTGAGCTATTGGAAGTTCTGTTTTTGATCAGAATATCGATGTTGCACATGTTCAAAATATTGAATAAATGTCATTACATGTGCTACTTTCAGTGAGTAGATCTGTAAAGATTTATCCAAAGCTGAACAAAATGTGTTGCGTTTATGTGATTTTCAAACTTTTTGTCTTCAAAAAATGTTTAAGCATTTGGTCTATTTGCATAATTAAATGGAAAGGGGGCATGTTTCATCATGCAAAAAGGTGCTATGTGTCACTTAACACCTTTTTGCGTGCATAGAATTTTTGCCTAACACCAAAGTGAATTTATGCAAAAAGTGGCTAGGTGCATTTTTTTGTAGCAAATTCACTTCAGTATGCAAAAACTTTTTTGACCATGTGTACCTTCGTAAGAGAAAAGGAAGTCTGTATTATTTTTGGAGGTTTCGTACTAACCTCTGAACTTCAATCCTCGTTTTCTCAAAAGTACAGAAAATGTGCTTAGCACCTTTCTGCGTGCAACCCTCGAATTGAGGAAATTTACCCTCCTCTCACTTAAAATGAAAAAGATCAGTGGAAATGACTCTCAATGATTGTTTGTCTGTGTTACTGTTTGGTTTTTGATGATGTAATTAACTTCATTAGTCCTGGCAGAAAATAAAACGCATAATTCATTCAACATGGCATGTATGCAGCTTAACAAAATAAACTGTGGCTTCATTCCCATAAGAATTTCTCTCCTTATTGACCTTTGATCTCTTTTTGATCTTAAAATAATGAAATATGGACTTAATCAAGCTCATTTCCAGTCTTGAAGAATTTCGCAAGATTGTACGCTTTCCTGTTTTTCTTCCCCCCATGTTTGTGACATCATCCATTTTTCAAGAATTTATTTCTGAATTTACGCACATAATATGTTCCATACTTAATATGTACTACAAAAAGATGCAAAGGCTCAAATCACAAAGTAAAACCAAAACTTGTCAAGAAAGTAGAATGCTTTCCCTGTCCAAACTGTTAACAAACTTCTCAATTTAGTATGTATAAGAAGCCAACAACTGCATTTCCTGAAAAAGTTGGACAATCCCATAAAGGTCCAATGATGGCCACTGCTGTAGAATCCTCTAGAGTCAGTATTCATGCAGTAAGGGCTCACTGTAATTTTTATGGTGGCGCCCAGTCTGTTAATGTCCGTGTTTCAAAGTGGATTTATGTGCTTATAAAATAAAATCTCACTCTGCCGGAGCGTGGCCGTACTGGTAATACGCTGGAGAGTTCTGCCTAATTCACTGCTGATCAGGAGTGACTGAATCAAGTACAGTGATGGGAGTTGTAAAATAAGTGCGGAGTGCCCTTTAAAATTCAAGGGCAGAAGAGTGGTTTTGAAATTTGGGGGGGTGGCATATCTTTGAGTGGAATTTAAATATCTTTGAGATATATCTCTGTTTGCTCCACTCCTGCTGACGGTGTTCGCATAATTGAAGTGACAACCATGCAATGTGTGATGGTAGTGATGGCTATTATCAATAGAAATTGTATTTGATTGTAGAGCATGTGGAATTTAGTTGGTTATTTTAAATGCAGCTTTCAAATCCAAATGACCAAATATTATGTTTATTATTGACACTGCAACACTGGGAGGGTAAATATTGTATTTGTCATTAGTTGCAGTAATGCATTCACATTGTTCATGTATCACATGCTCATCGTTGCAGTAACTTTGGTCAGATGGGTTTGCTTCCATTTGGTTCCTCCACTGATTGCACACAAACCAATGCTAATGCTCCCAGTGCATATTCCCCATCACAGGATGGTGAGAAAAAGACACAGTTAGGTCTTCCTCCATGGCTGTGGTTAGCTTTCTATCCATCTGTTAAGAAATGCATTTTCTTGCGTTGAACACTGGGGGCCGGAACTGCTATATTGTACGTAATTACAGACGCAAAACAAAACTGTGCGGAAACAAGGCTTTAGAACCAGTATTTAAACTGTACAGACAGGTGGCAAGACCCTAGACCTGGTTAGCGTTTCCACCTCAGGCAGTGCTCTTAATGTTGGCAGGTTTAAAAGAAAAGATGCGTATTACACAGGTTTGAGCATGAGTGGCGGTAAACAGTGGCGGCTGGTGAGCTGGGAATGAAGGAGAAGGCAGGATAGGCCCAGCAAGCCACTAGTGGATACCTGTATTGCTCGACTTACTCAAAATAAGGAGAACGCCATTGAAATTAATTATTGGTTTTGACCTGTGCTTAAATATTAACGTTAGTTAAACTTCGAAAACATTCACCCGGCCAGTTTTCGTTATTAAGCTTCCACAAGAAATGTGTCGTTTCAACTCTAAATTGGATTTCAATCAACGTCAGTTGCTGATGCTGGTTGCTGACTTTCGTTTCCTTTTATGTGATAAATACAATCATGAAGTGAATGTTAGATGGTGTCAGATGTGCTAGATGCAAGCAAAGAAGTTATTATAGTAGTTTATTATTTTTTGTAAAGTGAATAAAGGATGTTTTCTGTACAAAATTTTTTTGGCTTATTTAATCGCTGCAGCATTTCATTAAGTGGGAAGCGGTCTGTTAAACTGTCAATTGCTTGTTCTCATCATTGGAATACTTGTTAACGTTAATCAAGGGAAATGATTGAAAACAGATGTGCAACTGAAGCCGTTATCAGCCGTGCTGAGTAACAAGTTGTAACACTTCTTCATCCCTCACTGCTTGATCCAGCTCTCGATTCGCTCTTGACCAATCAAAGGTCTGCAGTAGTTCCAGCTCCACATTTTAGCATCAGATCAGTGTGCTAGGTATCCCAACTGGTAGGGAACTAAAAAATTTGGATGGTTTGGAGTAGTTCTTTTGGTACCATCCACAACCTTTGACAATGGAAACACAAAAATAACTGTTTTGACATGTAATGAACTGAACTGAACTGTACTGCACTGGACTGCTTGCTGGAAACAAGGCTTTAGTGGATGAGGATTGAGAAGAGGAGGCTAACTCATGCTGTGGAGCACTCAAAATGGGGCTCAGGAGATGTAGCTGTAATAAATCATACTGGGGGAAGGCCTGGGCATTATTCTCGAATCTGAGTGCTAGCTTTAACAAACCATGGGTGGTCCCGTTCGAGAGCAAGTAAATGCATCCATTTCTCTGAGGCCTTCTGAAAAAATAGTCATGAACTTTTTTTGTCTCAAAAAAGGGTGGGCCCCTTTTCATCAAGTACTCTGCACCCACTACCCCAAAAATCCCCCCACTTTGGCCTCTTGCGCATGTCAAACTATACATTTCAAAACTTGTGCTTGGACAAGCCAGCAGTGTGGATTTAATTGATGTGTAGTAGCAAAGAAGGCTGGAAAAAATATGTTTGTTTCGACTGCTTGATCAGCAGTACTCGGCTTGGGTATGAAAACACTCCACAGAAATAACACGCTAACCGCTATTCACTCATCTCTTCCCAAACACAATCAGTAGTGAACGATACAAGTGCGAATGCATTTGATCAATGGTGTTTTCACAAAATGTTAGCTGTGGCATTACAGGGACTCGCACACACAGACAGACAGGAAGAATTTGCAAACACTGACAAACTGAAATGCAAGCATGGATTTTTACATTCCTGTCAGCAGCTGCTAGCAGTTCCCATAAATATTAGTATTTCATGTTAGCACATTAGCATGTCAGAAGATTTTCTTGTTCCTCTGAGGAAAATGGAGAGACTGCTGCTTTTGCCGATGGCTTGAGGGAACGTTCACTACAAAAACAAAAAAAGTCCATCTCTATACGTATTTTAGTCATATTTTTAGACTTGCACTCATTCCATAAAATTGGTCAAAAATTTATCCTATGAACTCAGATAATTAATCTTACTTCACTCAGTTGCCAATTGCTTGCCACGTAAGACAATGTCACTTGTTGTGCAAACAGGACCTTGAGACAAGTTTTTTTTTTTTTTTTGGCTTAACAGGAAAAAGCATTTTTCTCATTACGAGACTGAATTGTTTTGTGCAAAGCATGTGGGACATCACCAATCACAGGCAGGGTGTTTGGTGCCGCAGTGATGACATCCTTTTGCAGGCCAACCTTGGCATTTTTTCCTTGATTTCTTTTTATTTTGTTGGACAAAATTTCAAATGCTCCTCCGCTCAGATGGTAGGTTACTTGACTTAATCTTTCCCAACCCTGCTCCAAGAGTACCCCCGCCCTGCACATTTTACGTGTCTCCCTGATCTGACACATGCAGTGCAGCTCAACAGATTCTCCACTGAAGAGCTGAACTGCTGAATCAGGTAAGTTAACCCAGGGAGAGATCTAAAATGCGTAGGGTAGGGGTACTTCTGGAGTAGGGTCGGGGAAACACTGACTTGACTTGTAACCGCACAGTTGTTGATTCCAACCCGCGGTGGGGCTTGGGATTCTGACTTGCATCTGGAGAGATGAAGTAGGTAAGAACTCAGCAGTTTGGCCCTTATGCGAGGCCTATAGGCCCAAAACTTGCTCCATCTTTTACCCCTGTCTCTCCCCCCTCACCTCTAGTTTTTCTATCTGGCATTTCATCTAGGGCTTCCATGAAAAAAAAAAACGGTCTTAATGGAGCTTCCCAGGTTAAATAAAGATTAAATAATGCCGAAAAACTTGCATTCGGCAGCAAAATGAAATTCCTACAGAAAAAAAATGCATTGAAAATCTAATGGGGGGAACTCATGGCAAAAAAAAGCTAGTTTGCTAACTAAAAGCCATGGCACTGTAATAAGGTTGGCACAAAACCCACCCCAAATCCACCCCGCTCCTTTGCGTTTCCTGTTGGAGCCCTGCAGTACTGTATTAGAGCCGGGATGGCAGAGGAAGCGTACTGAGGCCCTGCTGTGAAACCCAGGCAGCCATCAAAGAGATACAAGATTCCAAGACTGACTTTAGCTAACCAGTGTCAGCTCAGTAAACACAGAGGGAACGAAAAGTCTTCAGGAGAGAGAAGAGAGAGAGAGAGAGAGAGAGAGAAAGAGAGAGATGGAAAGGGGGTGAGAGTGGGTTGAGAGAAAGAGTTGGGGAAAGAGAGTGATAGAGGTAGAGACAGAGAGAGGCAAAGAGACAGTGAGAGAAATTCAGGGAAAGAGGAAAATGGAGGGAATATGGGAAAGGGGGAGTGTGACAGAGAATGTGAGAGAGGGGAGCGTGAGAGAGCGCAGAGAGACAGAACCGGAAAGGGTGCACTGGGGGAGAGAGAGAGAGAGGGAGGGGAGCGGGAGAAGTGGGAAGGGAGAGAGAGAGAAAGGAGAGGAAGAGCGACAGGGGGAGAGAGAGCGAGAAGTAGCTGGGGAGTGAGCAGGAGAGGGGAGGAAGAGCAAGAGAGAGAGAGAGAGAGAGAAAAGCGAGAGAGGAGGTTGGCTTTTCCTTTTCTGGTAGTTATAGCTGGCGAGTGCAGGAGCCAGAATTCTTTGTCCTGCCGCGGGTGGGGATATAAGGCGGCCGGAGGCGAGGTTGTAGGGGATCGTTCATGGGCTGAGCGTCGAAGAGGCTAAGGTAGGCAGGACCTTTTAATATCTCCTCCCCGCCCCAAAGTAATTTCTCACTCTCAGATTTACAGTATAAGTTTTGAGTAGTTTTTTTTTTCTTGGGTGGTCCACAGGAGTTTAATACGCCCTCGGTGTGTTTTGCTTGAGTGCGTTTCAGTTGCTGATGGGGTTAACATCCGACTGCTTCTCCCGCATGCTTTTATCACCCCAGCCCCGTTCTCTCTTACTTTTCTCTGGGTTCTCTAGGCCGATGAGATCTTGAGATTAACGCAGGTATTTGCACTAGGCAGCGAGGCACGTTATTTAAGAATGTTATAGCAGACATGAAGGCCATCGACCGGTTCGTTCTGTGCGTCTTTCATTGTTCACTAAGTTGAGCATCTCGGTTTAGCGAGAAGGCAGGTTGCTTGCACGAGACCACAGGGTTCGACTATGACTGTCTTGGGAGTAAGAAATGTGTTTTATAAACTTTGAGCAGCCTTGAATTTTGGAAATGTTTTGTAAAGCTTGTTTCCTTTAATTTGAGAACTGTTTTTGAAACTTTATTGCCATGAGTCTTACAATGATTTTTGAATCCTCAGTGCATTTGTCAACAAGCTAATTTGTCTGGCCGGAATCATTAAGCACCACTAAAGTATATTTTAATTTTACAAGTGTTCGGATCTTGTGAATTGATCTCAGTCAGAACTTCATCTCCTTTGAGACTTGTAGAGAGCTGAGAGTTCCTTGAGTGTCTTTGTTTTTATGTAAGGCCTGCAATGGTTTTAGTGAATTTTTTACTAGGCATCAGGGGAAAGCTCAAAGCATGCCAATTTCGAAAAAATGCTGAGTGAATACAATGGTCACTGATGTTGAATGAAGACATTATGCCCATATTTATTTCCAGGCAAAAATCAGTTTCTGGCCAATCATTTTTGGCAGAATTCCTTCTGTGACCAATATAAGATGATTGGGGTGTAACTGTGTGAGATGGCGTGGACAGCAATGTGGGGAAAAATAGGAAACCTTGGAGTTTTTGGATCATAATTTATGGCAAGATTCCAACTATATTACAATACTGGAATATTTCAATATTCCACTGTCCAGTATTCCTCCCACTAAGACTGGGATGTAACATGTGGTTGTAGAAAATGATAAAAATGGGGTCAAGTATTAATAATTTTTGAAGAGCATTAATTTTACCAAACAGAACCCATTTGGAGGAGCAGGAACCAGCTGTGTTTTTTTTTTTTTTTTTTTTTGGTTTTGTTTTTTGTGTTGTAATGGGGCTGGCTGGGTATTTTTGGCTGGCTGCTGGCCTATCTGTACCCCCACTTCCTGTCTGGACTGACAGAGCTTGAGAGACAGCAGGATGTCGGACCTGGGTGCGGTCCGAATATGACAGTAAACTGCCAGATGTGTTGGAAATAACTGCTCAGCAAGTGAAGATCTCCTGCAAAAAAAAAAGGCTGGTCTTAACAAGTGTTTTAGTCTGCTATAAAGGCTCTTATTTCCCTGAAGTAGGGGATATTAACTTGCTTAAAGTTGCTGCTTGCTTACTGAGTGAAATCTTCTTACCCCAAATCCTGGGATGATTCAGATTATCATTCACCTCACTGACAACATTGATGTCTTATGTAATAGTTTATTTTTTTAAATGCATGAACACTTTAATGTTCCACCAGTTGGTAGTTGTGCACCTAAATGGTTTTTACATTTAGTAAACAGAAGTTTTCCGGAGAAAATGCAGCCAAATTGTTTGCTTATTACAAAAATGATATTTTAGTCTTAATACTTTGAGGCAGTTTCCATACATGTATTCAGATTTATCCCATAAATGATGAAAAATTGGTGTGATACAACCCACGCGACACAGGTTTGGTATTCCACACGTGTAATACAGCTTTCTCGTGTTGCAATTGGTCAGATTCTGTTCATTGGCAAACACTGTAATGTTACCACTGGTAACCGTTAACCGTCACTCGGGTTAGTTTCTTGTTTGCAGTTTATTCAAGTCAATGGGATTACAATAATAATTCACTAGCTTGCATGTTGGCGCTTTTTGCCATTAAAGTAATAAGTTATACTAGTTACTGTTATCATAGAAACTTGAATTTTTAATTTAAAGGCGAAAATCGTTAGCATGCCAGCTAGCTAATAATTCATCCTATTGACTTGTATAGACCGCCAACTAGAGGCTAATGCTTTTTTTTATTTTCAAATAATATGATGGGGACATTTATGGGATAAGTAGGATCTCAAAGTTGTGAGCCTGTGATATCAAATTTATGAAACTCGAGTGGTAATTTTTGTTTATTCTGAGCTTGTAAATGAAAATTGGCTACTACTCGTTTCATAAATTTGGTATCTCCGGCTCACGCATTAGAGATCCTCTATTTACTGTATATAATTATGCATAAAACTTTCAAAAATAGTTGATGTACATGAAACATACACTGATCAGCCACAAGATAAAAAGCTCCTGCCTGCCATAGTGAAGGCTCCCTATGAGCTGCCAAAACAACTCCATCAAATTGATGTCACTTGAATTCTCAAACTCAGAGTTTCCCAGCAGAACATTTCCCAGAGTATCATACTCCTCCACCAGCTTGTCTTCTTCCCACAGTCCCTCCTGATGCTATCTCCTCCCGGGTAAATGGTGCACACATACATAGCTGCAACACATGATGTTTGTAGAAGAAAATGGGACTTTCTAGACCAGGCGACCTTCTTCAACTGCTCCAAGGTCCAGTTCTGAGGCTTGGGATTCCGTTGGGTGGCTCTTTTAGAGGCGGACCGGGATAAGAGTGGGCACTTTGACTGGTCAGCAAGCTAAAAAGTGCAATACATACCAGGGCATGGTGCACCATATGTCTTGACACATTCCTTTTGTAAATATGATTTAAATTCTCGGCGGCATGTGGCACACTTGCCCTTTTGTAGGTTTGGACCTGGCAGAATAGCCTTCATAGCCCTCTGACAACAATGAAGCTTAGGCGCCCAAAACCCTGTTGCTGGTTCATGGTTTGTCCCTCCTTGGACCACTGTCAGTAGGTACTCACATCTGCTGACACAAAGCACCCCAGAAATCTTGGCACTTCCTCGATGTAGAGGCCACTTGTCTGGCCATAACAATTTTGCCCTTGTCAAAGTAATTCGATTCCCATTGCTCCCACATCCAACACGTTGAAAATGAGAACCGACTGCTGGCTTACCTTCTAAGATCTGTCAGTAGACCTGGACATATGCTGTTTTTATGTGATAATGATGAACTTTATTTGCTGCATCTGTGAGTGGTGTTAATGTTTTGGCTTTACTGTTTCACCCAAGACCTAACATATATGCACCTGTGAATGAAAAATATTTATGATACGTTTATAATGAATATCAATTCATGGATTGAAAAAAAAAAAAGAAAACATTCCCCAGACTCTGGAGGTGAGGCTTGTGTGGAAGGCAGTTAAACGCATGTCAGAAATGTGTGTATCCTGCTGTGCATGGACCCAGTAGGCCTTGAAGCCTCTGGCGAGTCATCTGTGGGGTTGAGGTGGGTCACAAGATGCATGTGGAAGAACATGCAGTTCTCTCATTCTGTATTTGAACATATGTGAGGCTGACGTTTAGGTGGGGGTTGGTGGGGGGATTCAGTGGGGAGGCATTACAGTGGGGTTTAAACAGTAGTGCAGCCCCATTGATGACCAGAGGGAATGAGCAGAGCACTGAACTGAATGATTCCTATGTGCACTCTATGGTATACAGCTCATGGGGGGGGGGGCAGGGCAGGGCAGGGTTGGAATTGGCTAAGATAATTCTGTGCTCAAAGACACACCAGATACTTCCTGTCACTCCTGAGTGTGATCCCTCTGTGTGCATCACTTTCAATAAAACTGGAGGTGATGAGCAGATTGGGCTGTCAGGAAGTGAAACAGCCCTTCCTGACTGCATGTAGCAAACCCACACACGCACGCACGTGTGTGCGTGCGCACACACAGATGTTATTGAGTTTATGGCCTGGATTCTATTAAAACCTGCCCTCGACTTTAACTCTCATTAAAATGCCAAGCCACTTGTCCCTTTTAATCACACACAGTTTCTGGCGAGTGTCACAGCACCAGAAAAGGAAACCGTGTGTTGTTATCAAATTCAGCTCAAAAGTAAGGACTAACATTTACATCCAGATGTACGCAAATTCACGCTTTTTCCTCCTCTTTCCTTCTTGCACTACATTATGATGTAACTGTGATATCAAGCTTAAAACTGAGGCACTATGATTTTCATTACTTTAGTTTAAGCTTAAAACTGTAAGTAACAAATACACAAACTTTGATCTGAATAGAGTGTTTACTTTATGGCATGTGATTTGCACTGGCTAAAATAGCCGGACTATGAATAAAAAAGGAGCTGCAACTTTTTTATAGTAAAGCCAAAGTATATCATGGATAATTATTGGCATTGGCTGACAGTGATGGCAGTCGGGGGTCAATTATCGCTTCTGGCTAATACTGATTATTCTTCGGATGTGATTAGCATTCTTTCAACAGCGATGGCTGTTGGGGTTGATTAGCACAAGCTAATAGTGATGACTGTGGGTATGGTATTAGAGCTGACTAATAGTGATAACTGTGGGTATGGTATTAGAGCTGGCTAACAGTGATGGCTGTTGGGGTAAGATTAGCACTGGCTAATGGCGATGGCTGATAGGAAGTGATTAATACTGGCTAACCGCGTACATTTATAACACTGGCTGACTGTTTTTATGCGATTAGCACAGGCTGGCTGTGACGAGTGCTGGGGTGAGAAGCTCTTGCTGATTGGTTATGTCTTTTCCAGCCTTAAAGGGGGAGTATGGAACCAGTGGCCATTTCGGAAGACGACTTTGAGCGTCGCAGGGAGCTGAGGAGACAGAAGCGAGAAGAAATGCGTCTGGAGGCCGAGAGGTGAGGTATCCCTGATCCAGGTGGATCCCAGTTGGTCTGTACTGTAGAGGCAGGTTAGCTTTGGTAGAACCCATTCAGCCTGTATAGAACCTGGTCAGCTCGGTTGGAACCCAATGAGGTTGTGAGGACCCTGGTCAGCCTGGGTGGAACCTTGTCAGCTTGTGTTGAGTAGATTGGCTCGAGCATTGCCGTGCATGGCAAGTTTTGGCAACTCCCCATTTTCCAAAGCTAAAGTATAGTGCCGTGGCGGCTGTGTACTGTAGGAGCAACTCAGGACAGGTCTTCTGCTGGTTTACAATGCGGCCCATTTTTCTACATAAAGAGGTACAGCTCACTTTCCAAACTATTGATGGAAACTGCAACATGAGGTGAACTCCCCCTCTGTATTGTTCTTGAGCTTGTGCACATTTCTACACTTGTGTACATGACCTTTGCTACTTTGCGTTGATACAACGCTCATTTTCTTCAGTTATTGTTAAGCTACGGGTCTATAATAATGATTAAGGCAGTTGTGGGTAAAAGCATGAATTTAGTGAATACGTAAAATGTTCTGGCTCTGTCAAACAATGCCTGTGATTTAAGGGTTATGGGTATATTTCACTCGGAGTAGAGTGCATGGAGAGCATGGAGCCCGCCACGGTTTATAAACGCATTACGGCTGCACTCGGAATGCTCTCGGCCGTCAGAAACTCCAGCGGCTCCACCTTTGAGTGCTTCAAATGGGCTGTGATCTCCATGCCAAGCTGGAATAAAGTGAGCTCGCCCCCTGTGTTGTTGGACTTGCTTCAAGGTTTTTTTTTTTTGCAAAAAAAGAAAGACAGCCGATATCTAGTGGCCTCCTTCTCTCTTTCCTAAAGATGTTCAGATGTCTCCACAAGGACCTTCAATAACCCTTAGGCCTACCCATGGACAGATAGTAAATAAAAAAATATAGAAATCGTTTTCTCTCTATGCAAACTAGTCATGCAAGATTTTTTTTTTTTTTTACCCGGATATTAGAAATGTTTGTTTTCGGGCCAGAATTTAATGACATTGGGTGATATCAGTTTTTGTCCCTGTGATGATTTCTCTCACTGAATCATCATAGTTTTTTTTGTGTGGTATTCGGTGCATAGGTGGCTCCCCCATTCCCCTGCTGGAATATTTGGGGCTTCCTCCTCAGGAGAATCTGACTGAATGCTGGGGGTGTCCTGCAATTGACTAGCATCCCATCCAGGAGGAGTTGCAAGACTCGTGGGCGCTTCATGCTACAGAAACCAGAGTTAAGCACCAGCCGGATGAGCCACGTGGCTCGGGACAGACTCAGCCTGCCTCAGATGAAATGGCAAAAATATGCATATTTTGGCCCATTTTTCTCAAACCATCTTTTTTGGGGGCCAAGAAATGCTGGTATTCCCCAAGTCCTCAGTTGATTGATTACCCAGATATATCAAGAGCCAGTGCTAGATATGGATTTTGGGGCCAGATTTTAGGAACCCTAGTATAGGTTATGGCATGGAGCCATATAGGGAAGCATTAAAAAAGGTTTATCAGAATTGAATTGAGGCTGCAGTCTTCAACCTTTATGTTCCAAGCCTATTGCACTACCCTGTTGCAAAACGCTTTCACTGTTCAGCAGTGGCAAAATGTGGGCTTGGAGTAAGTCTTGGCCAGTAACGGGGGGCTTCTGGCCAGGTTGTGTGAGCAAACTGCAATGCTGCATAGTGCCAGAGAACAGGGTTCAAAGGTGGACATGTTGACAGGACCATTCGATAAGTTAAATCCAGGAAATTTAAGAGCTGACAGTTGCTAACAGCGCCATTTACCTCACTTTTTGTTGAGCTTTTGGCTCTGTGGGACAGTTGAAAAATTCTGTTCAGATATAAAACAGTCTCGTGAAGGGCAAAATTGCCTGCATTCGTTTTTTTGGATCTGCCTTATCCACATGGAAAAATCTGTTAAATCTTAAATCTCTGGTAGGCCTTAAATGTAGCGACTGTGCTTTTTTTTGCCGATTCTGGCTGGTTCTCTAATCTGACTAAATGTGCTTACAGACATTAACCTCATTGTGTTTGTCATTCAGGATTAGTAAGTCTATAGCATTGGTTGCACGAGTGAGCATTGCTGGCAAATGTTTATGAGCATTGAAATTTTTCAGGGGAAAAAGGATGTAATAAATCACATGGAACATTATGTTTGCATTTCAATTTGGAATGGTCAACTGCATTCATCAGCATATTTGGTATTCTAAATTGGAGGAAGCTTGAAAAAAACCGCATGGAACATTAAGGGTTGGGTAGGTTTCAATTTGCAAGTTGAATTTCAATTCATTTCCAGAACTGAAAAGGAACTAGCCCTTGTCCAGATGGACTGGGCAGAATTTCCTGAAAAAGGAGTTGGAACGCCCAATGCTGTCCACATAACCGCTTGATGACTTTGGCACTGCAATTATTATTCACATTCATATTGAGAAAACGATCAAAGTCTGCCACATCAATGCTTGGAAATGCTCACAATCCTTGGCTCTCTGCTTTATGCATTAAAAGTCCATGATTGGGTTGCTGTGTTGTGTGATAATCCTTCTATATATGGGCAATTGCAAGCCGTGTTTAGTTTTATTTCGCTTGTAAATTACCTTTGTTGATCTGTTTCCTGTCAAGTATCGTAGTTAAAAGTTGGAAAAGGATCTGCTTGAATAAACTCTAGCTTTTACTACAAATGAAATAAGCCAGCTCTTGTGCCAACTTTTCCAATCATCTTTGTTTTCTTATGCAAGAGGAACTGATTACTTCCAAGTAATTGCAGAGTCGGTTGAACGTGGCAGTCTATAAATTAACTTGGTTTGTTCTAATAGTATATCATGAAATATGCTGAATTTGTGCTGTTGGCACCTGAAATTTACAAAGAAAACAGTTGGCACAGTTGGAGTCATGGAGAAAACACTACATATGGAGGTTTAGAGTATGGATCTCAGACGTTTTTTCAGTAGTAGTAGTTTCAGTTGTTTTTGAGCTTATATGTTTCCAGGGGGTTATTACAGATTGTTTACGGTTAAGTAGTCAGCTGACAGCCCAGTTTAATTTCAGAAAGACATTTTACAAGCCTGGATTCAATTAGCTGTTTTTACTGTAGGGCAAAAGAAAAAGGGAAAAAAATGTTCCTTTTCTTCATGCTGAGTGCATATTGGTTGTTGTTGCTAAGCTTTCCAAACTGTCTTAGGGAACTGAAAAATGTTATTTGTCAGTCAGGAACAATTGTGTCTTGTTATTTCGACTGAAACTGAAAAAAGACACAATTGCTCGCTGGTTTCATCTATTTGAAGAAATACAAAAATTTTACCAGTGCAAAAGCTTGTTGCTTGGATGTGCTTGTCCAGGGGATTAATGGTCTGTGAGATTGCCGTGCCCTCTGCATTAAGAAAGTTTGCTGTCAGGGTCATGATGGTGTTTTCCTACTCGCTGGAGTTTCCCTTCCTCCTGAGAGTGCAGCGATCGCACGGCCATATAAGGGCCTTGAGGGAGACGCGATTCCGTTCGGCAGGACAGGTCGCATCAGCACAAGTGTTTCTGCATATTGAAGAGTGAGCTCTGACGAACACCACCACCCTGTTCGCTCATCAGCGCTCATTCTGTATAAAGAAAGCAACCCGCGGTCCAAATAACCCATCTGCCCCCTTTTCTCTCTTCCACAAGTCTCCCTGTCTCTCGTCAGACCTCACTTTTTTCTTTCTGAGGTCCAGGAAGGTTTTATAAGGCAATCTACATCGCCAACAGCGAGGTCAAGTATGCAGCTAGTGCCAACTTTATCTCTGTACCCTTACCTATGTATGAATTAGTTTGGTTGTTTGAGATCTAAAGATTTGTTTTACGTGGTCTCCTTGTCGGCACATGTTTAAACTACAAGAACCTGTCTTAACAAGAAAGGCGTCAAATAAATCCTTTACGCGATTCTGGGATTACATATGGATCTACAACTGTTTTGCATTATAGGCTGGTGTCCCTACTTCATAACAGTCAGGAAAACTGTTGCTTTCAGCTTAAATGTTGGTTTCATAAACTGATCTGCAGTGTGGGAGAATCTTCCTGCCAAAACAAGCAAATGGTTCACTGACAAAGCGAGATGGCCTCGGTAATTTAAAACGTGTCTAAGATGGGATTTTCATGGTGACTTATTGGAAAAACATATGGATAATCACATCATGAACAGTGGGGAAATAATGTGCAAGGAATCTAGGGACTTTTCGTTTAAGTGTATAATTAGGCAACCCATTATCTAGTCGTATTATACATCGATCCTATGTTGATAATTAGGGGTAAATTTCAATGTTCTTTATTGCATCCATGTTTCCTTCACTTGCATTTTTTCCTTGCGTTTTAGTCCCTCCCACTGGGACAGACAGTGCATGGACAGATGCAAGGAAACCATGTCAGGAGAGAAAAAGCAAGGAAATATGAAATATGTTTTTAGAGAAATGAGACATCCTTTCCTCTGATGCGACATGTGAAGTGACTTCCATTTCTGATGATGTGTTAAGAAGTAGGCGGGGGAACACCAGATGCAGGAACTCAAGTGTTTATTGGAACACAAAACGCTGGGAGAAAATGGGCACACAGGCCAGAAATAAAACACCGTGCACATGCACTGAACGATTGGGAAAACTAAGGTACACTGCCCAAGGCAGAGGGAAACAGAAATACACACTCCAAGAGTGGATAAACTAGAAAAACTAAAACTGGACCTAACTAGACTGACGGACACACTGGGAGACTTAAACAAGGGGCAGACAAGACGAGGGCGCAGCAAAATACAAGACTCGGGAATCATACAAAGGAAATACTCGGAAGGCACAAAGAGCTGAGATTTCACCATGCAGAGCAGAGTCTAACAAAGTTCCGTCTGATGTCTCCTCCCATCTCTGCCACATATATAGTCACGAGAGGAGGCGGGGACTCGGAACGCAATTTCGACTGGAACAGAAACACATGGGATTAATAAACAAATTAACGAGGACCGGGTAAACCATAATGACTCGAGACAAGACACTGAGACGATCAATCAAGCTAGACAGTTTAGATTAAGGTAATCTAAACGTGACGAATAAAAAGCACCACGAGAGAAGCAAAGGAAAGCACAGCTTTAAACGCCGTTAGTCAGGGAAAGCTTAGGCAGGAATAACAAAAGCTAGAAACGCTCGCACTCGCTAATGAGTTAATTAAGGTTAATACAACGTGAGGAAATATTTACAATCACCCTCAAATAAGTGCTGGTTAGTACGGTTAGTAATTATACTATCAGAGAACGCATTCACTCAGTTTAGCGAGACCCAGAATTAAGCACAGGTGGAAACAATGAATGAAATACCACAGCCGAAACCGAAAGAGGAAACGTGATTGGATAACGAGACGCAGGCATGCTGAAGGCTGTCACGCGACATCACTGGAGATTGGCAGAGAGGGAATCGATCATCAGACGGCAGAATGAAAGCTGAAAAATAAAACAAAAGTAAGCACAAGCACAAATAAGCACAAAGGCAACACACATGAGGCAGAACCCTAACATGATGGTGCACAGCTGGATCCGCTACCAGTGTCTGTCACTGTCTATTGATGACATTGCTTTTAGTTGAAAGGCTTCTGGGCAGGCTACTCTCATTTATCCTCACTCATGCCCCCTCAGAGCTCCCTCTTGCTCCTCACAGCAGAAATAAGGGGATTGGGATGGCCTGCATGATGGCAGATCCGAAACGGTTTCTGATTCAAGTGTGGAGCAAGGAGCGAAGAATATCTAATAAGAAAATTGAAATTTACTCTTGGTCTCCTTGTGATATTGGTGGCCAGGGAGCATTAAAAGTGCTGAAGGACCACGTGCACAATACAGTGTGATGAATATCCACTCTTGAACTTTACATACTGCCAGCCCCTGCCAGTGAGTTAATTTTGCCATCATTCAACTGAATAACTTCAAAATCAGTTTGTTAATGCTGGTTTATTTGAGGGATTGTGGGCCTTGAGGTTATTTGAGGTTCATGCAGTTTTCTAATGTGTCAAAGTTGATTATCATTGATTTTATAACAGCGTTTATGGGCTCTAACATCAGTAGAATCAGGGATATGGCAAGTGTGGCAAGCGAAGGGTCAAAATTTTCACTGTTGTGCAATGCCGAAATGGTGACGTGGACTTGTTCGCAGGACTGCGAAATTTTATGTCAAAAGGGGCCTGTCTTTGATCATTTTATGCCCAAAGTTACTAGTTGCAACCATGTTGTCTTCATATTTAAATTTAACAAGATATGAGATAAGGAAAGTATGGTAGGCAGAGGGTCTAATTTTGTTACATGCCAGATTGGAGATGCGATAAATTCCATGGACCATGAAAGTTTGTATGAAAGTGGTCTATTATGATATTCATTCCAACTGCAAAGTTATAAGTTACTTCCATGTTGTTTTCATGTTTAAATTTAAGAAGACAGTAGGCTTATGTTGCCCATCCAGTTGTAGCCATATGAAGACCACAAAGGAAAAACGATCAGAGTCCAAATTTAGCATTTTTGTATATTTTATATATTATATATTATTACAATGGAGCGTCAGTGTTAGCTCAGACAGGCACGGAAGTCAGTCTTGGCTCCACCCCTTGTCCAATCGCATTGGACTTCAGCGTCATGTACCTAATTTGCACGTCTTTTAAAAAAAGGCGGCGCTCTCCATCTCAGCTAACCAAACTCTACCATTCCCACCAAGACCCATTACAGATCTGCGCAAACATCCCCTCCACCTCCCCAGCCTCCTCCTTTCCAACGGCATGGTCTTTGGCAGTACTTGTTGTGTCATACTCTTGTCTTTATATGGTATTGGCATTGTTTTGTATGGTATCGGCATTGTTTGTAAACTGTATTGTCATTCGTTTCATTTTACACACTGTGATCCAGGCTGTGCCGGGGGGGTTGTTATCTCCTGGAAGGTCTGTGTCATGCTTGCTCAGATTGTTCCAGAGTATCACTTGAGCAGAGTCACCGCCAAATTCAAATGTATGTCATTCCAAATAAATGGTTAAATCTGACGTGAGTGTCCTGTCTGAAAAATGTATAATAATATACGATAATATTATATATTATTATATTTTTTATATTTTATGTTTTTGCATATTTTTTCAGTGCTTTGTTTCTAAGATCGTTTTGAATTTTTAATTCATCATTTCTCCACAATGTGAAAATGTGACTGATCATTTTTCCATTGTGGTCTTCATATGTTTTACAGCTGCACATACATGATATATAGATCATGTTGGTATATTTTCCATTGGACAGGGTAATTATATAAAAATCAATGGAAATCAACCAAGTGATATTTATGAAACATCTGGTCAAAACGAGCTTCATCTGATCTAGAAACTTCTGATGTGACATGCTGTGATAACATTAACTTTCCTGATGCATGGCAAGTCTTTGGTGACTATAAGCCAAAGAATTTAGAACATGCTTCAGATCATAATCTGTCATTGGGTACTGATAGGGCTGTGTGATAAATTTATTGGTATAATTTTAAGCGCAAGTTCTGCCGCCATGGGGCGGACAGACGAACTTACTCCTTTTGTTCTCCATGAATCATAACTGATGCGGTCTAGAACAAACGGCTGCGAAAAATCAGAGGCCATATGAAATGCTTCCGGAAAATAACTTCACTGACTTCAGTGTTTATCAGCAATGTGCTGAACAGAGCAACCTTAAGGTCTGCAGAATCATTCACATATTAACCGACAATTGCTCTCACTCCTTTCCTATTTAGATATGTATTGAACCTTAAAAATTGTTCCTCAGCTAAGGTGCTTTTTCCAGGGTAAAAATTCCTGATTTCCCAGGGGTGAAAAAAAATTGAATTCTCAAAATTCAGCCGAAATATTTTGTACAACTTAGTTTTTGGTCCCAAGTAACCTCTATATAAAGTCTGATCCAAATCTGAGTCAGTGAGCAACACGTCTATCTGAATTGACGCGGAATGACCCTAATTGGAAAACAGGACTGCAGGCTGTTTTGTTGATAACTGTTGTAATAAAACCTGCTCCATCATTGCAACAAAATATATATGAATAAAAATATTTTTAAAAAAACATTTCCTGAAATGGGGTGGCTCAGTGGCACTGTTGACTCTAAGGAAGAAGGTTGTGGGTTTGAATCCGGCCATTGTCAGGTGGGACCAATGAAAACCCTCGGTTGAGGGCCAAGGGCCCCTGCACTTCCTGGGTCAAAACTACCAAGGAAAACTACCTCGTATTTCAAATAAAGGCAGAGAAGCAAATCATCAAACATGCAATTCACAACATAATCAGACAGTCCTAAATCAAGTAACCAAAATAACATCAGATTTTGCGAAGATTCCTAACCAACAAAAAGAGATTTTAGGTTTTTACATCAAATAAAAATCATAATCGAGAATATCAGCATATGATAGCATGTACCGTTGCAACAATTAGGCTTGCAATTCTTCTCCCACTCTTTGCTTACTATACAGTGTCCGACGGTAATTCTTGGTGGTCTTTGCTGAGTCAAAGATTGGCTGCTGTGCCTGCTCTGTCTTGCTAGAGACCACAGATTGCCAAATGAACAGCTATAAGAACAAAATGCAACACAGGAAAAGCCCAAATGTGTTACAAAAGTAATGCTTTTGAGGTTTTGGTCCAAAAAAACCCTGTGGATTTTTTGCCGTCCATTCTTATTTGCAGCTGGATGTTGTCTAATTTTCCCTTTATAATGAACTCACAAGCTGTTTTGTATGTAACAAATCAAAATCTAATGAGCCTTCAGTCCTTCTCATGAGAATAGGTTCTCTAATGATAAAAATGCAGTTTGCGTTTTTTCTGCCGTTGTACTGTAATTTTGGGCAATTAGCAGAAAGAGCTTGGAATTATGTTGTCACGTCCTCCCTGGGAACTCCTTTATGTGGTCTCAGTGCATTCCTTATAACCATCAGTTTTCATTAGCAAGCATTTGATTAAAATGGTGAAACTGGTTGCAAAAAGAAAGCTTTCTCTGCCAAATGTGTGAGCTATTCTCTTGCCTGCCATAGCTCTGCGAGTTCCTAAGCTTGAAAAGCAGCTCTCAGCCAAGAATAATGACCATTTCCTCTCTCTGGTTGTGTAATGGCATATGTCCAGTGCAGTCCATATGTATTTAGATAGTGGCTCATTTTTTCAGATTTTTTTTTTGTTGTCTATTTGGTTCTGTATTCCAACTCACTGTATTTGAAAATGGTGTATACAAGGCTAATTTAGAGTCTGCTTTAGTTTTTGCTACGTACATCAATTTCATGTAAACCCTGGAGGAATTGTTACCCTTTTTGTAGTGTCACTGTCCTCATTTTTAAGATTTTTAATATATATGATTTTAAGCATTGTGTCATGATAATGTGCACGTGAAGTGGAATGCCTTTTATTTGTATCTTAATGAGCTACATTTTGGGTTGATTTTTCCATTTTCTTGTGTTCAATCGATCCCAAAAAGCAGTTGAGTTAATCTAAGTATTCAAAATGGTTCAATACTTCCTCTTATAGGTGTCTAACTATAGGATGTCAATCACTTAATGGAAATTGATTAACAGCCTAATTGGTTGACTGCCCTGGTCCTCAAATCACACCCTACGAGGTCCGAGGACTACAGATTTTTCACCCTCCCTTTACCTGGGAGTCAGGTGTTAACACAGTCTGGCCAATCAGAGGCACTAACTGTTCATTTACTTGCCTGGGATAACAGAAAACCTGGGCTGGATTTGGATTTGAGGTCCAGATTTGAGGATCCCAGGCATACGCTGTACTTGCAATTTAATTTTTTCCCACTGATAAAGTTGCCCATGCAGATTGAGGTTTCACCCATGACCTTTGGCACAGGAAGATATGTGAACTGGGAGGGCAAGGAGCCTCAGGTCTGCAGTGATTAACTTTGCAGATGTAAACTTCCTGCCATCCGTGCCTTTTCTAAGCAGAGAAATTTGTTCTCAGCGGGCGTTACTTGTCTTTGGATGGTGAGAAGAACAAGACAGTGAAATTTCCTCTTTAATATGATGTCCTTTTCTTCTGTGGTCACTGCGTGTACAGACCAGCTGTGGAAATTTGTGTAAAAGTTGCATAAGGGATTGATTTATTCCTATTTGTTTATATTGAAGTTTTGGGAAATCCTGAATTTGGGAAGATGGATTGGAGCTGAGCATTGAGTCACCGTTTAAAAAAAAATTTTATTTTTTTTTCCTTTTTCTTAAAATGACCATTATAGAACTTAGGCGTTTGGGGAAAAAGACTTTACTTATTTGTTTAACAGTTAAGTACACACTATCGGACCTGTTTCCCATACACTTCTGATGCGCGACAGCCCAGGTCCACGCATTGTTTGGTGTCGGGGGTGGATACTGACAGGCTGTTCAGGGCTTGCAGTTTCTCACACTGTTAACTTCATGCTTGTACAGCTGTGGCTTTTTTTCCCTGCACAGCCATTTTTCGCTGCAAGAATCGCCAGTCTTAACAAGTGTATTAGCTTTGCAAGGATTCTTGACCTCAAGGCCTTGACAAAAATCTCTCAAATACTGTAGAAAATGGCATAATTTGGTATGCTATTTACTTGCGACTATCTTGCAAAGTAAGACTAAAGTATTTGAGATTGAGATTGGGTTATTTTTTGGTTTTTGCCCGGCTTGCCTGGGTTGGGAGAAAAACGCAGCAGACTCTGGAATGTTTTGACTGCTGTTTTTATTTCGGAACAGAATATTCTGCCGGAATGTTCCAGGGTGTCTGAGAGAAGAGGGGATTTTCTTCCTTTTCTTTTTTTCTTCTTCTTTTTTTCTGTCTCTTGAGACAAATAACCCACACTCACCATTACCCTGAATATAGAAGGATGCGCTTATACAGGAGAGTGTATGAATCAATGTACACGGATAAGTAGCATGTATTAGAAGTGGTTTACGAGTACAGCTAGTGGCTAGTAAAATATTAAAATTGATACTCTTTATGATAGCCCTGCAGTTACACAAGGAGCAAGAATTTACCCATCCAGCAAACAGAAAATGCTCTCACAATGTTGCTGGAGTGTTCTTTTTTTTTTTTCTAAAGCTGCTGTGTTGCAGCAACTTTGAAATAATGTTAGCACAGTACCTACTAGCCGCACACAGAGTTATACACTTATTTTGCACTCACATTGTATGTGTGGTCCTGTAGCATTTGTCGATGCCTGAAAGCACTGCAGAACTGGTGGGCTTGTGGCACTGGCATCACTAATTGTGGAGTAGACTGTCAGGCTTTGCTTAGAATGCTGCAGCATTGTGGCTGCCCAGTGGACCGAGCTTGTTACTTCTTTCTTTTTTATTTTTATGTTACTGGGAATTCTCCAACAGAAACAATGCTGACATTTCTTCTGTGCTGGTCTCCTTTCTGAGTGGCCTCTCTCAGTTCACATCTCACAGTGGGGTGTGTTCATTTTCTCTACTCCCTCTGGTCCAGCCCCACCCCACATAAATACACACGCACATATACACACGCAAAATACGTGCACAGATACTCACACATACACTCAAGCATACACGTAGACTCAAATGAATACAATAACAGTACATGCATGGACACGCTTAGATACAGTGCATGCATTCCCACAGTATGCAAGTGCCCATGTACACGTGAACGCTCACTCATAGTTGCACGCTCTTGTACATACACACTCACTCACATGCAGACACACACTCACAATCGTGGCTGTGCACTTGCTTGTGGACGCATGCACAGCTGCACAAACGCGCTCGAGCACACACAGACCACATCGATGCGCGCACAGACATACACGCAGACCCTCGGATGCATTCACTTGCAAACGCGCACACACGCACGCACACACACACACGCATCGCAACATCTGTAAATCATTCCCGGAGGAGTGCAGGAAGGAAGGGGAGGAAATGCTGTCCATCCCTATTCAATGGGCCGTTTAAAACCCTCTCCCTCCCCACTCCATAAACCTGGGGGGCTCCAGTACCGTCAAACTCACCCCCCACCCCCCCACAATGGCACGCTGCAGCCAGGCGCCAGCTTTGAGAGAGGGGGGTTCACTACACACGTCTGTCTCAATAAAGTGTTTCTAGTCTTGAGATTTATCGTCTCATGTCTCTCATAGAGAATATTACCTTGTTTTACATTACCGCTTGCTTGAAAGTCTCTCACCCCATTGAAAAGTCTGGAAATAAGTCTAATAGTCAAACCTCAGTGGCTCATTGGCATCTTTTTGTTGTCTTATTAAACAAAATGAGTAAGGAAAGTAAGACATTGACACTGAAATGGTTGTTCAGATGGGCCTTTTTTTGCTATTATTATCTGATCCCTAGGCGAATGATGCGGGTGGACATAGCTTATCTCCCTGTTCGTCTGCTTGTAAACATGTTTTTGTCTGAAGCATAACTTGAAAGCCATTTGGTATAATTTTCTAAAACTTGGCACGCACATAAACCGTATGCTGGAATTGTGCCTTTTGCTATTTTAGAATTTTTAATATTTTTAATATTTCCCATTTTTCTGGAAACATCCTTTACTTTGGTTAATTTCTGTGTGTAGTTGGGGATATGCCATCTCCTGATGTCTCTTGTTGTGTGGGAATGAGGAGTTTTTTCAGATCCTCGGAATAGGGTCGCGATGAAGGTCCCTCCTCCCTGGTTAGTGCTCTCTCTCTATTTTTATTGTCTTATTTAAATTCTTGGCTGACCTTCTTTTTGCTAGTATCCCTCTTGTTTTTATTTGAATGGAGTCGTTTGGTCTTCTCAGCTGCAGGTATTTCTCTTTAAGGAGTAATTTTATGTGAAGCTGTTTTCATTATCATTAATCAATTTTTGCATGGCTCTTGAAAATATATGCGAGAGAGCTAGCCACTATGATTGAGCTGAGGCAATTATATGCAATAGAAGAATTATCAATGGACTGGCACCTTTCCTTCTATGGAATGCAGGTGTAAGTGTAAACTTTCTAAGAATTAGAAGCTTCATTATTTTGACAAGTTGCTGAAATCAATCTTTGGATGTTTGCCAGCTGTGTAAAATATTGTATACAACCTGCGCTGAAGGAGCGAGATAGTGCTTGGAATGTTATTGTTTTCGGGGTATTACATAGAAGTCATTTAGGAGTTCTCTCTCTCTCTCTCTCTCTCTCTCTCTCTCTCTCTCTGTCATTTCTTCATCTCTCAACCACTGCTTTTGCACCACTGCTTTCCCAGCCTGTTTTCCTCCTCTCTTTTCTTCTCCCTTACATTTTTTTTTTTGCAATAAGCTTTGATTAGCAATGAAATATCATATGGATAAAAGACTTCCTCGAAACATAAGGCTGCAGTGTTAGTGCTTTAATCACTAAATAAAGTTCAGATGAACTCTCAATCTTTCTCAGGCAGTGATCACATCTTCTGTGGAGGAGGGCATTGAACTGTGACCCAGACTGATGTGTTTGCTGAGTTAGGTGAAATTTATGTCATAGAATTATGTTCATAAATATACCAGCAATAAAATAAATATATATATATAAAAAACCCTGCTATACACCTTGGCATCATTTACAGTGAGTGGTAATTCACAGTGTGAGGAAATTCATTTAATGACAGTTTCATCAAACAATTATCTGTTATATGCTCTGAACTGCATTAATGGGTGATGCATCTGAAGACAAGTAAAAACTAACAATCATTGAAGATCTTCAAAAGGATTCTAGCTTTCCAAGGCAGTTTTTAATGAAATTTGGGGATTGTTCTCATTTTCCCATTTTCCCATTTTCTATTTAAGTCCATAAACCACTTTTCCATTTTTCTCTTTCTCAGTTCAGTGTTTTTCCATGTTTCACAATAGTTTTTTGTTGTTGTTGTTGATGTTGCTGCTGCAAAAAGCATATTAGGGGAGGTACACCATGAAATGCTTCAGGGAAATGTGATGGGACAGAGATATTCAGGACATTACGGTTGGTTTACTGAGTCTGGAGGGGGAATGTGTGGTATTCTCCAAGCCACTGTTTGTGTACCAAGGACGCTCACTCTGTTTACATTCTTTCCACCCATTGAAAGCTTGGGCTCTCAAACAGAACAGGCCCTAGCTGGTTCAGGTCCATGTTTGGTAGTTGAAACATCTTACTTGAGGCCTAAAAGAAGCTTTTGATAGGGGGGTGGTGGTGTAGATCACAGCTGCTCTTTAAAGGGACACTCCATGCTACATGCTAACCGAGTAATGAAAAAATGACTAGAAATCAATGGAGGAAGGCTAAAAGAGGCTAATTCGCATGTTGTCCATTGACCTCTTTTCATTGCCATTGGGTCATTTCATATGAACTCAACCAAAGTGCAAGAATCTTCCACGGTCACAGACTCAGATTTGGCTCAAATTTTTTTTGGAATACCTCTATATTCATAATGAACACATGCAAAAATTTTAGGGTCCTACTCCAAGATGTTTCCAAGATATGGCCCCCCAAAAATCAAAGGCCTTGCCCAAGGGGATCGTGAACGTTAATTTATCGGGATTTTGGAGGCCAGTATTTTTGGAACAAATCATAGGTATGGGCTGAAAATTACTACCCAGGGTAATTTGAGTCCATGCTTTCAGAATCTCTTCGCAAAATTTATCTATCTCTTTTCATTTTCAAGATATTGGCCTCTCAAATATGAAACTTTTTATGGGTGAAAATCAAAAATTCAGTTTTCAAGGGCCCCCTATGAGACCAGGATCCGTTCCGGAGGCTAAGTTGTGCTGGATTCCTTCTATCTGAGGACAGGTCTGTCTATACAAGTAAGATTGACTGCATCCAGGGGATAATAGTGGAGTTAGGAGACCCTGAAAAGGGTCCCAGCTGAAAAAGTCACCTTTTTGCCAACTTTGGATTGGCAAGTTCACCATGTGGGCAGTTACCCATGATAATGAAACTTGTCCAACATAAATGTATATGTCTTTGCTTTATTTAACATAACATGAACATAACGTGAATGGCGAGAACAGGCCGTTCAGCCCAACTAGGCTCGCCAGTTGTTCAAATTTACAACTTGTTTTCTTATCTTGTTTTCTTATCTAATTCTGCTGATTCTCTTGGAATCAGCAGAATTGATGGCTCTGAAGTTCATCCTTGCTGTATTTGCGGCACAGCTGTTTTCTTAATGAGCATGTTTGGATGTATGATCATGTATGCTGCCCTGTGTTTGTCTGGTTCTTTTAGTTCTTCATTTTACATTAGATTAACCACGTATATGAGATTTGGGTTAAAAATATCTGATGTATTTTTTTGCTGAAATGGCACTTCATTTTTTCTCTGAAGTATATAATAGTAGCTTTACAAGAAAGATATAAACTTGTTCACACATCACTGACATATGGCATCTCTCCCTATTGCCACAATTTTGCTTCATTTAGCTAAAAGGAATCGAATAAAAGATTCTTATTTAAAGAGCTTAAACAAAAGATTCTTTTCAATGCAGAGAGAATGCGAGAACACTGAAAAAACATTACAGTAGAAATATAGGAAAGGCTTACATTAGTTTTGCAGCTAATGTGGTAGTGCATATGCCCGTTTGGGTAGGATAATGCTGCTCTGATATTGGTGAAGTAATGTTAGCCCGCTAGGCCCTCTAACCTGCGGCCAAACCAAGTCTCAACATTGGACCCTTTCACACCGCTGCCTATCGCATCTCATTTTTGGAGTAATTGTGGTTTCTGTGATGTCAGAAGTGCAGCACAAAAAGTGTGGATGTTTTTGTGTGCATATGTGTGTATATCTGCGCAAGCCTTTGTGTGTGTACCTGGGCGTGTGTGTGTGTGTTTGTTCATGTGTGTTTTTGCGCATGCATGTGCGTACGTGTGTGCGCTTATATATGTATATGTATGGAGGCGTGTTTGTCTGTGTATTCATCTGTGTTGTTGTGTGTGTGTGTTCCAGGATGGGCTATGGGCGGAATGAGGATGACGATGAGGAAGCCGCTCGAGAGCGCAGACGCCGGGCTCGCCAGGAGAGATTGCGCAACAGAGAGAACGAGGAGGCTGCTGCCACAGCAACGGAGACCACCGAGGTCAACAGTACCCACAGGTGACTATTGGCAACCACAACCCTAACCACAGAACAAGAAACTTCACCAACTAGTTACAGCATCCAGCCATAACCATAACCACTCTCTAGGAAACTACATCTACAGCTTATGATCTCTAGCCATGGCCCAAACTACACAACAGGAAAATCCACCTGCAGATAACTAGCTTGAACTATCTGTGGTGGAAGACTGAGGTCACCAGTACTTTATTCCAGTCACCAGAATTTACTAACGGGCAGAACACCCGAGCCAGGAGGTAGAACTTATGAGAGAAATCAGGCGTCTGAGTTTATGGTGAAAAGAAACACACGGAAGGACTTTACTCTTCTGACCCTTGGACATAACTTCTCAAAACTACAGTAGAGGGCAATCGGTGGAGTACATACCACCACCACGCCATATATCTATTGTATTGGTTGCAGAATATGTTCTGGATCACTTCCAAAATTAAATCAACTCCTCCTTGGACTACCACCTATCATCATGCTGAATTTTATGCCAAACCGTTTATAACTTTTTGAGTTATCCGGTCAGAAATATCACACAGACGCACCTCAGATATATTGTAATTCTTCTGGATCCAAAATCTAGAATATGTTCCAGATCGCCTCCAAAATTGAATTAACTCATCCTTCGACTACCATCTATCATCTTCCCAAATTTTGTGCCAAACCATTCATAACTTTTTGAGTTATGTTGTTAACAGACAGACGAACAAACAGACAAACAGGGGTGAAAACATGACCTTCTTGGCAGAGGTAATCAACCCACCTTTAATTTTTTATGAAGAAAGGTTGTCAGGGGGATGGGAAATGGTCTCTTCCTTGAAGTTAAGTGCCTTGAAGTATAACATTCAAGAAAAAGTCAAGTAAAAAAGTGTTTCATTGAGAGAGGAGTATGTCTTTCTGCTGTAGAGAGTTCTGTATTCCCTGGCTGCTCCTTGCCTAGAGCCAGGGAACAGGGTTGGTTCTGTCCCTGTCCATACTTCCACTCTCTCAATAATAGATGTGTGTAACCCGGCCCATCTGAACGGAAGTGCTCACTGCGGTAACTGTATAGCTGAAAAATCGAGACTCTCGCTCGCTCTCTCCCCTCCTGGCTCTTTTCTGCTTCTTCTCATTGATGGCCTTCAATTTGTGCTCTCTCCTTCTTCTGGAAATGGGCAACATCTTTTTTGGTGAGGTCTAGACCAGGTCACTGCAGTGGTCACAATGGACTCTGCGTAGTACAGGTCATCTTTTTAGGCTTTCCCTGGAGATCCACCAGTCTGCAGGTTTTCGCTCGAACCCTATGACACACCTCATTCAACAGCTAGAGCAGGGCTGCCCAACTCTTGAGTTCTAGATTCCTGTAGGTTATCATTTTCAACCTAATTTTGCTAATCGACTCTACTAATTATCAGCATCTTTACCTGCTCAATGAGGTGTTTGTTATGGTTGGAGTGAAAACCAAACAAGAGCAGGGCTTGGCAGCCCTTTTTTAGACCTTACGATTTTATTTCTGTACCTTAACATGGGAATTAAGAAAGGCATAGTTAATGGAAGGAAAGCATTGAATGTGTCCCTGATTACATCTTAGCAGTGATTGTGCTCACAGAGACACTCCGGTTTCAATTGAGAATATTTGAGCACAATATCATCGGTATCGTTAGCTGTGCCAGTTTTAGGCACCCAGGGAGCCGTTGAGTGAGAATTTCTTAGCCTCCCGTTGGTATGTGTCGGATATGAACCCACAGTCGCGTGCATTTCAGCTATGTGGAGCGTAAGCCGAAGAATGCGGTGGATAACTGCCATTCGACGCCCTTGCGGAACAATCCGGTCTGCTGTTCGATTGGGTCTCATTGAAGAAGAGATTTCAATAAGCACTTGAGTCGGCAGACTGACTAGCGTGTGTGTGTGTGTGTGTGTGTGTGTGTGTGCAAATGCCAACACTATGACTTCATGACCTTGGACTCCAGCCAAAAGAGAAATCATTGTTTTCTGACCCTCTGTCCATTTTGTGGTTTATTTTGTCTAATTATGTTTGACTTATTCAGAATAAATAAGAATTTTAATGGAGTACTAGCATATTGATTAACTAACTGATTGGTTCACATGGTTCACATTAATTTACCAACTGACTTCCTCTTAGTTTATCGGAGATATTTTGACTGATCTTTTCTTCATTGATTTAGTCATTGATTTAGGTATCAGCTCATTTCTTTATTTGATTTATCACACAGCTATTATATTGGTTGAGGCTTGGATGAACTGTTGATTGGATTTGAGCGATCGGGTGATTGACTGAGAGATGGATTGACGGATATGCTGGTTGTTATGTGACAGCGTGAGCGTTACAGAGACGATAACCCCGGCGGCACCACCTAGCGAGGACGACCAGGCACTCCTGGACCGTTTGGCGAAGCGCGAGGAGCGTCGCCAGAGGAGAATGAGGGAGGCGCTGGAAAGGCAGAAGGAGCTTGACCCGACTGTCTCCGTTGACGACGCCAACAACGCTGGCGTGGCCCTCAACAGCACACAGGAGGACGAGCGGCGCGAGGGGGAACGTAGGGGTCGTCACCGTGGCAATGAGGAGGAGCAGGAGGAGGAACGTGATAGTGGGGGTCGCAGGGGTCGTTACCGCGGCAATGACGAGGAGCAGGAGGAGCAGGATGGCGGGGGTCGCAGGGGGCGTTACCGTGGCAATGAGGAGGAGCAGGTGATGGAGCTTAGCAGGAGCAAAGCTTCCGCCGAAACCAATTCCTGGAGGCAGGAGGAAAAGGAGAAGGAGGCGGAAGAGGAGGTGGTGAAAGCTCAGGAGGGGTGGTTGTGGAGAAGAAAGAGGAGGTCTCTCTGCCTGAGGAGCCCACAGCAGAGCCTGAGGAGGAGCAGGCACCACCAGAGGAGGAGGTGGAGGAGAAACCAAGAAGGTCCTACCTAAGAGAACAGGTGCGTTACTCCTCAATCCTGCAAACTGTAAATAAACTGTCACTTTTCAAATTTAAAAGACTGTTCGGGCTGCCTTAAAATTTCAAATAAAATGAACTCGAGGATAATAGTGTTCTTCTGTTTAAGATTGGTCAAGCTTAATGATAAATGTTGAAAGCCACCCTCCTCCTGCCATGTATAGTGCCCTTGTTTGTTTATTTATTTATCTATTTATTTATTTTTAGAAGGAGATATTTCACCAAGTGAGATAACGGGGTTAGCTGGATAACTTCAGTGAGTAAAATGAGGCACCACTCATTTTACTTCAGTCCATGTTGTAGATTTAAGTTGGCTCCGGGTTTTACATTGTGCAGTTATTCGGCTAAACCTGTAAAGCTGCTTTGGTGCTATGTAAAGTATATACAGAGTTAGGTAAGGACAACTCTGTCTTAAAGAACTTTTTTGTTTTTTATAAAATACCACTAATAAAAAAAAAAACTTTCATGTTGCCACTATTCCTCCTCACCGTCCAGAATATGTCAGATTTTTCCTGGGCCCCTTTCCCATCTCTAAACTTAATGGATAACTTCAAAACTATGTCCATGTTCCAGATTTGGACAGAATCTTGGTTTTACCCTTAGCATTTTGTCAGCAGGAATGCAGCTTTGTGGTGCAGGTTCCACAACCTGTTCCAGAGAAAACATTTCCGTTGTCTTGATTTTGTTTACCCAATTCAGAGCAGAAAACAAAAATCCAAGATTGCGAATACAAAATTAAGTGTGACGGTTTTATTTTGGCTATTTGTTGTTAATTGACTTGTGGTTAATGAACTTGGCAGGAATTGTAACTCAATTTTATTTTGTAGGAAGAGGTAGAAGAACAAACTTTCACATCAAATAAAGATGTTGAAGAAATAGCAGTTATTTCAGAAGCAGAGGTTGAAAAAACGTTACCATCAAAGGTTGACGTTGCAGAAGAACCAGAAATGGCAAGGAAAGAGGTCGAGGAAGAACCTCCAGCTTCAAAACCAGAGGATGAAGAAAAGCCTGCGGCACTAGAGGAGGACAAACCAATTACATCAACTAAAGAGGATGAAGAGGAACCTGTGATCCCAAAAAATGAGGTTCAGGAGAAACCAGTCATTGAAAAAGAAGAGGTTGAGGAGAAACCCGTTGTGCTAAGCAAAGAGGTTGAAGAGCAGCCTGTTCTGTCTCAAAAATATGATGACGAAAAGCCAGCGATTATGAAAAAAGTGGTTGAAGAGGAGCCTGTTACATCCAAAAAATATGACGATGAGAAGCCAGCGATTACAAAAAAAGTGGTTGAGGAGAAGCCTGTTATATCCAAAAAATTTGACGATGAAAAGCCATTGATTACGAAAAAAACAGTTGAGGAGAAGCCTGTTATATCCAAAAAATATGATGATGAAAAACCGGTTATTACAAAAAAGGAGGTTGAGGAGAAACCGAAGATGGCAAAGAAAGAGTCTCAAGAGGAACCACTCATGACGAGAAAAGGCACTGCTGAAAAGCCATTGTTAGCAAAGAAAGCGACTGAAGAGAAACCAGCTTTATTGAAGAAAGAGCCGGAGGATAAATCATTGATCGGAAAGAAAGATGTCCAAGAGAAAACCACAATGGCAAAGAAACAGGTTGAAGAGAAACCTTTTAAAACAAGGAAGGAAGTTGAGGAGAAACCAGCAAAAGATATTCAGGAGAAACCTCTGCTAAAGAAAGCAACTGTAGAGAAACCTGCTGTTTTAAAGAAAGATGTTGAAGAGAAACCAGCGATGAAGAAGGGTGTTCAAGAGAAACCTCTGGCACCAAAAAAAGAAACGGAGGAGAAACCTTTGCTATCAAAGAAAAAGTTTGAAGAAAAAACTATCATTTCAAAAAAAGAGGAGGTATTGACAATAATGCTTGTATGTGCCGTGTGAGATCCACTTCAGCTATGCTTCACCCATGAGCTGGATAACTCAAAACTTTTGAATAATTCCTGAAAGCAATTTATTACTCCAAAATGTGGTTATTAAAATGAAGGACGAGCAGATTGTCGTAATGGATCAACTGATCCCTTGAAACCCATCCCAGCTGAGCACTTACAATGGATTGTCATTGAATGCATTCATTCACAGTTTACAGCACCAATGCTGTGCGATTGAAGCACTGCGTGTTGTTTTTTTAATCGATTGTTAATAGCGCTGCAATTTATAGTCACGTTTGCAGTCACTGTGCGGGTCACGGTCCGGGCTGTGCTTGTGGCACTCATCTTGACGCTGGTCTGGCAGGCTTTTTTCATCGTGCGTCACTGCTTCAGCTGTCCCGCTACACCGAGCTGGGCTTGGCTGGGTTTAAACACATTTTTATGGACCCTTTGGCTAGTATTCAATCAAAATGTGCACTTCACTTCGGCCTGCAAGCACATGCAAAAATTGTGTTAGCTCTTCACAATTTCAGTTTGGCGATCTATAACTCGCCTGAATCTGTTTGTGAAGGAATAAAAATGGGCATTGATTGTTAAATAATTCTTATATGAAGATTATGTCTAATTTTGATTAAATCCTAGCCAGTGTGTCAGGTCCTAAGACTATTTGAAGATCTTGCCAAGTCGTGACAGGCTGATTTACTCATTTTTTTCACCTTGTTTCCGTCAAGGTAATAGAGGAGAAATCAAAAAGGCCCTTCATGAGAGATCAGGTAATGGTCAGGGTTATTCGTGTGGTGCAAGCTTTAAAATGCTCCAAGCGCTTTTGCTGTTTCTCAGGAGAGAAAAAACAAAGGAAGGCAGTTATGCTTCAGGAGCTGATGTGTTCTTAAAAAACACTCCTTATTTGCTGAGAAACAATTGTTTTCTTGTTTTTACAGGAGGTTGTGGAGGAGAAGACGAGGAAGTCCTTCAGAAAAGAGGAGGTGATTATATCAGTTTTCTGTGCTTTCTTCTGTAACCTTTCTCAGTGTTTTCTAACCTAGCTGACTGACAAGATAAAAGGTTCCAGCTATGTGTTAACTTCCCTACAGGGAGCCAATTTAAAAAACCTGTCATAGACTTTCGCAAAACTTTTTCCACCATTGTTACAGCATTACATAAACTTAAATTTACGAGCCGAGTTAAGACCTTTAACCAAAACCTTTTAGAATGTGCAGAACTGAAAACATGCATAATGGTTATGATATTTAGCACCAATAATTGTCTATGTTTTTGGTTTTTAAGTGTGGGAAGAGGTTTTGCACATGGTAAAGCCCTTTGTAAATCACGCACATCAAGTGAATCAGTCCTATGTAAATATCAGTGCAGTTAGCAGTGCAGCTTTGTCTGCGAACCCTCTTATCTGCCTTGTATGACTGTATAGCATGCGCACCTGTTTGTTTCTGTTTGAAGGTGTTTGAGAAAAAGGCGAAGGAGGTCACTCCATCCAAACAGCAGAATGGAATGGCTTATGACAGCAAGCATAAGAAACCGGAGAGGACTCCGAGGTGGGAACTTACCGGAAAATGGCATCTCAATCTCAAATCAACTATTTTTCATCATTTTCTGTACTTTAGCCTTTTATTCTATACTGACCAAAAAAAGAAATGCAATTTTCTATTTCTTGATTTTATCGAGTGTAACTGTTATCAATCAACACTTCAATGGTATCAAATGAAAGCGGGAGTCTCAGACAATAGATATAATAGAAAATCGGCTTGGAATATCGCCATGTTGGCTTCTATTTAACAAGGTGAAGTTCGACATTACGAAACACAAATGACACTATCAGTATCTTGTATGTCCCCCATTAGCGTCGCGCACAACGGTACACCTGCATCTCATAGACATCACCAGACGTCTGATTGTTGCTTGTGGAACGCTGTTCCACTCTTTGGTCAGTGCTTGTCTTAGCTGACGTACTGTAGCTGGCAGTGGTTGACGTCTCCAGATCGCTCTAACCGGAATGTCCCACAAGAGGTGAAAGATCTGGATAAAACGCTGGCCTGGGAAGGTTTTGCACGTATTCGGCCCGAAGGAACTCCATACAGATACATGCCACATGCGGACGCGCGTTGTCCTGTTGGAAAGTCAGTCGGTGACATAGGACAAACGGAAGGACGACTGGACGGAGAATTTCATCACGGTAATGGACGGCGTTGAAGTTTCCTTCAACAAAATGAAGGTTGGTTCGGTGTGTAGCAGACAGTTGGTCATGATACGATGGTCAGATGCTGGAGTCATAACACGTGGCCTACCGGATCTGGGGCGATCGGCCTTGTGTCCAGTGGCATTAAACTTGGTTCTGAGGCGACTAATTGTCACAGAATGCATGCCGAATTGAC
Source organism: Gymnothorax javanicus (assembly GCA_029692085.1). Classification (NCBI taxonomy): domain Eukaryota; kingdom Metazoa; phylum Chordata; class Actinopteri; order Anguilliformes; family Muraenidae; genus Gymnothorax; species Gymnothorax javanicus. The sequence continues at coordinate 85,397,231 of CM056201.1, forward strand.
GGGCAACTCTATCTACCCGACTTCCTGCCTGTAGCATCCCAATCGTGCGTTCTCGTTGAACTTCCGTTAGTCGTGGCATTATAACCCGTCTGATTTTTACTCATTTTCGGTCAGACTCTTATAGGCCCTGATGTCTACGAGGAACTCAAAAAAAATGGGAGTGTTAGGACAATGGTAGTACTCGAAGCCAAGTACTGCCGATTGTTTGGTTCCGGACGAGTGGCGGCTCCAGAATACGCGCTGTGACAGTGAAAATTTGTATGGTAGAATACTCACCTCCAAAAATAACTCAGAGCAAAAGCATCTTTCTAAATGGGTTTGTCGAAATTTGGCACCGGATTACATAATTGCGTTTCTTTTTTTGGTCAGTATATTACTTTTTAGCCAAATAGCAAAATTGTTGAAGTGAGTTGAGTTGACTCATTGTCAAAGTTGTCAATGGGGCAAGAACATGTCACTTGTCTGACAAATAGTAACTCAACACATGCCATTATTGTCTAATTGAGAGAAAAAGTATGATTTCTAGTTCAGATTCAAGACGTGGATTTCTAGTGGGGTGACTAACACCCTGGAGACTTAAACTGCCTGTATGTTTCAGTGTGATCTCAGCGTGAAGGCAAACACCCGCTAAACTATGGCCTGGGCTCAATCACAACTTCTCTGAAACTTTGATTAAAAAAAACATAATGCTAATGTTTTTTTTTTTTTTTTTTTTTTCATTGGCAAGTTCAGCTCCCTAAATGTGCGTGTGTTTGTGTGTGTTTGTGGTGAAAAGCGAAATACTTGAATTTCAAAGTTAAGGATGAAGTTTGATTGGTTCCAGCCCTGTGTTCCAGATGTTGTTCACTGTGCAGGGCTTTAAACTGGCATATGAATGATGATTTGCGGGAGCTGATTTAATACCAAAAGTATCTCTCCTGCTTTGGGCACAGTTACCCCAGCAGAATTGCTGTAGATTACCCTGCCCCTGCGGGCTGAAACGAGTGAGCTAACTCAGGTTAGAGTGATACCTGAGAAGAGTGTGTCAAGCACCCGATGCATTTCATGTGTGTGTGTGTGTGTGTGTGTCTGTGTAGGTAAGTGTGTGTAGGTTTGGGCCTAAAACAGTGCGGATGTATGCATACACTGGTGTGTGTGTGTGTGCGTGTACTGACGCTGGTGTGTGTGTGCGTGTGTTTTAGCCGTGGCAGCGGTATGCGCTCCCCAGAGGCTCAGGGGGAGGATCAGGAGGAGGCAGCCGCGCGGCTGGAGGCGGAGCGTAAGCTGGAGGAGCTGAAGCGTCGCCGTGACGATGCGGAGAGCGAGGAGTTTGAGAAAATGAGGCAGAAGCAGCAGGAGGCAGAGGCGGAGCTGGAGGAGCTGAGGAAGAAGAGGGAGGAGAGGAGGAAGATCCTGGAGGAAGAGGAGAAACAGAGGAAGCAGGAGAGAGAGGAGAAGAAGGCCAAGGAGGAGGTGAGAGAGAGAGAGAGAGAGAGAGAGAGAGAGAGAGAGAGAGAGACATATCAATTGTTTGAGATCAGAATGTTTGATTGGAGGCCAAAACCAGGTGGGATCGGGTCATTTGCTGAACCTGTGTATGCACACATGCTTGTGTGTGTGTGTGTGTGTGTGTGTGTGTCTCACAGGAGGAGAAGAGGAGGATGAAAGAGGAGATTGAGCGGAGGAGAGCAGAGGCTGCTGAGAAGAGGCAGAAGGAGGAGTCGGGTGAAGGAGAGGACAAGAAGCCATTCAAGTGTGTCAGTCCCAGGGGCTCCTCCCTCAAGGTAAGCCCTGCCCCTGGTGACCTTTAACCTCTGACCCATTCCCCAAAAACTAATCTCCATCCCCCTTCCCTGGTAAAGCTTTTATAGAATCAAAAAGAATCTCAATTAGGAATCATAATTGGGACTTATATCATAGTTTGTTACTTACAGCTTACTTTTGGTTTTCGTAGGTTCCTGTGCCAGTAGTCTGTGCATCGGTTTAAGTCTCTGAAAAGTCTCTGAAAAGACTTAGGCTCTGATAAGATAAAGCCTGTGTTTAGTTTAGCTGTGTTTGAAGTTGGGGTGCCCGATGAGTTTAATTCTGAGTTACGTTAAGTTAGTGATAAGTATAAGTTGGCAATATTTTCAGGACTTTGAATATAGGGCTTAATATGCAGTTACCGATGTGTACAACGCATTTTGCGACTGACTCATAAGAGTCCATGCCTCTGTGACGAAGAGGAGGCAATTGAAATTTACCTCCCCATTCACGTAATTGAGCCTACAAATACTGCAGAATATACTACAATTTGTATACTTCAAAGAATCTTTCCAATGCTAGATGTTTTTATATGATATTTATCCTCGAAATGATCTGCTATATGATTACCGAAAAGTGTTTCATTAGTTTGGGCCCATATTTATTTTGCCGTGCAGCTCAAAGTTGTGCTAACAAATTGTAGCTTCATAATCTCATCTGGAGATGCTGAGTTTGTTTACTTTTGAACAGACCCTCCTCCGCTAGGTGGTCGGACCAACTGGAAAACGTCTAGTAGGGTACTGAGGTCAGATTGAGGTCATAGGACTTCCTGTTTAAAAGGAATCTATTTGTGTTTAAAACGGTTTAAAAATGATAAATACACTAAAACCAAGCACGGAAATGACTAGCAGAAACAGACCTTTTTATTATTGAGTGTACTAGTATCATGGTATGTTTGAAACTTCAGATTTGAACTGTGTTGTTTATATTATTGTGAATCTGCAGCTTTTTCAATGCATGTGAATGGGGGAGGTAAATTTCAATCATTTCCTCTTTGTTACAGAGGCATGGAATCTTTGTGAATCAATTGCAAAATATATTGTGCACATATGTTACTACGCATTATGCCCTACATTCAAAATTGTGAAAATATTGCTTTAAGCCTGTCCTAGGATTAAGTCTGATAAGTTTAAGTCACCAAATGCTGATTCATTTCAGATCCCCTGTATTGAGGCTCCGAGCTTAAAGTTAACATTTTGAGAGAGTTGAGAGAACCTAATACTAGTTTATATTGAGGGCCCTGGGTCCTCTGTAATTTTTTTCTTTAGATATCAATAATCTTTACCATTTTCATTTTTTTTTTCATTTACTTTTCTGGTCTGCACAGTCCTTGTGATTTTTGCTGTATTTGCCCACTTTTCAAGCCTGAATAAGCTGTTCTGAGTCCATCTGTACATGTTGATGTGCTCTCCCCAGGTTTACTTTGTCATCATGTTCACTGTATGTACAGTATGTGTACACCTGCCAGCATTGTGTGGTGGTGTGATTTTATTTGTGTGTCTGTGTGTTTTTATTGGGGAGGGAGGGGGTATACAAACACCTCATGCCTGTGGTTAAAGGGATCCCAGTGACAGTTATTTTGTTGGAAGACAGCAACACTTCATTATTAAGAACCAATGCACTCGGCCTTCGTCATGGTTCCATGGTACAAACTACAACAATGCAGCATTCTGCAGTATGTATAAGCTTTTAATGTTTATAAATGAACAGTTGCTAAATCTTCTGTTGGCATTGGTGACTTAAACGTCTCCGAGGATCCCATTACAGATTATAGATCACTCTAGTCTGAAACTTTGAGACGACAGCACAGAATGTGCTCTGTGCCTTCAGGGCCAGTCTTTCAGTGTGTTAATTTATTTTTATAAGACAAACTTGAAAATCACAGGCAATCTGCGGTCCCATATCGCCCCTCTGTTTTAGCTTCAGGGCACATAACTTAGCTAGCAGTGAACTGAAAGATGAAAACATGGCATTTTATGAATTGCGCACTTCTCATTAGATGTTAACTTTAGGGCTACAGGAAAGCAATTAGGTTAACAGAATTACTGCGCTGAAATAATGACAGTTAAAAATACACTTGAGATTGAAGAACTTCCTGTGGGGGATTAGTTTAGGAACTCCCACGCCTTCGCCTGAGTCGGGATGCCGGAAATTTTAAAGGACCGTGAATTTTTATGGGGTTTGTTTGAGTTGCTGTGTAAATGGCATTAGGAAGATGAGAATTTCAAGACTACTTTTAGAGTTACCTGCCTGAAAAAAATGGCAGCCAAATTGACTTCTCTGTATGCATGTTCGTGTTGTGAATCTGTGTATGCTGTTGTGAGTATGTGCTCCCTGTGTGTGTGTGTGTGTGTGTGTGTGTGTGTGTGGGTCTGTGTGTGTGCGCGCGCATCTTTGCATGCGCGCATTTGTGTACCGCGTGCTTGTTCTGAGTGCATCCGTGTGTGTTGGCTTGAGCATTGAGGTGGTGTTCCATAGGTCTGGATTCAGTCAGCACTTCACCGTTTTCACTTAAGAGGAAATACAAATAGCTTCTTGGCAACTTCCTTTGAGCGGCTGTCGCAAACTTGCGAAATGAGGAAAAATAATCATTTTACTTGAGGAGCGAGTCAGTGTTGATGGAATCCAGGCCAGTGTTTACCTCAGGGAGTCGTGTTGTACGTATGTACACGCCTTCGCTGTGTGTTAAAATGGTATCCAACTTTTGCTTTCAGATTGGTGAGAGGGCCGAGTTCTTAAACAAGTCTGCACAGAAAAGGTAAGCATGGCAGCCATTTTGATTTAGACTTCGTCAGCTTATTACCACTTCTCTCTCTGCACTTTAACTACGTTGTACTATTTTGCCCTGCACTCTTGTACGAGATTTGTAAATATGTATATATGAGGTTCCTTTAGAGATTCAGCTTTAAAGTGTGGGTATTTAAATTAATTGTGATACTTGCAAGAATTGCACTGTATTCATGTTTTCAAACATTGCTATACGTCTACATTTGTTAATTCAGCTTATGCATGTTAGTCCTCCATGTATTAACAGCTATACTAGCTAGACAGTGAGTGTCTTGCTTGATGTGTACTGGCATTTTCATGGATGACGGAAGCATAATGATGGGTCTGTTATGTTTAAATATTTAATGTTCAATTGGGTTTTACTATAATCATGGTAATAAACAGCCTATCAAATGGTGTGCAGTACTGTTGGGCAAAAGATTGGTCAATCTGGAAATCAATTAACTAATCGCTTATTCAGTCAATCGCTCAGTTTTGATTTTGAGGCTTTCCCTTCACACTGTTAGTTATACTCCTGACAACCTTGTCTTTGTAATGGCAATTTTCCACAATTTCTACTTACTTTTAGTGATAACCATACAAAATATAGCTGCAAGCAGCATTTCCGGGGTCCAAGCACAAATAAGCCAATTGCCTGGGGGTAGTGGTGTAACGATTCATGCGAAAAATCGATTAATTGATTTTAATTCCTGCTGATTCAACTAAATTGATCTGCTGAAATAAATAAATAGAATGAATCGCTTTGGCTTCTCCAATAATCGATATGAAATGCTTTTAATTGAATGAATCGCGATTCTTAAAAATTAGTAATGTTTTAAGACCTAATTTATGTAAAATGCAGCTCTGTAATCCATAACTCTGCCATCAGCTAGTCAGCCTGAGCTTCTTTTCTGCGCCCTCTACTTCATTTCATCAGCAAACATGGCAGAGAGCGGTAGCAAGATTTTTAATCCACCAGCAAACCTAAAATCGAAAGTCTGGCGGCATTTTGGCTTCACAAAGAAAAATGGTCAAATTGACAAAACGTCTGCAGTGTGTCGAGTTTGTAATACTACAATTAAATACCTTGGGAACACCACAAATCTAGCCAGCCACCTTTCAAGACGACACGCTATCACAGCAGCATCCGTTTCAGGGGTAGCTAGGTCGGCTAGCCCTTCTATTAGTGGTGACGTTGCTAAAATTTTGGAGCAAAAGCTCGGAGTAAATGCATCACGGGCTAAAGCCATCACCGCGTCAATTGCTAAATTTATTTGCACGGATTTACGTCCTTACAGCATAGTAGAAAATGCTGGATTCAGAGGAATGATAAACACACTGGAGCCAAGGTAAATATTGATAGATAAATAAATAAGTAATTCTGTTGATGGTTGATTATTTTTTCACCTTTCAGATGGCACAGATGGTCTCCCTCGCATTATTGCTGTTTTTTTAATGGAAATACAATTATAATTAAAAGTTACTGAATCGAATCGTGGTTTGCAGAATCGAATCGATTTGTATCGTTGGAAAAAATAAATAATCGTCCTTTAATCGAATTGCCAACTACTTCATCGTAATCGAATCGCTGTGAAGCAAAAGATTCACACCCCTACGTGGGGGTTTTTGATTTCATGCACTATAAGTCTGTAATGAAGAATTTGATTAGCTTGTAAAGGCTATGTGCTTTGAAGTAAATGAAGCAACTTGATTTGCTTGTAAAGGCCATGTTTTTGATGTAGCTACTTTTCCTTTATAAATTAGACAGAGGACCTTGGGAGGGTTTTTTCTACCAAGTTTTGTCCCGATCAGCACAGTGGTTCAGAAGCACGAGTATTAAATGTAAAAAAACTCATTATAATCACCGTTGCAAATTGATTGATGCATAGCTCTGGTGTTATTTGACGTAGCAACTATTCCTTCGCAATTTAGATAGAGCATACCCCAAAGGCTCGACATAAGGAATTTTGCATCCATCGAAGTTACTGTTCATGAGAAGAAGATTTTTAAGTATATTTTTCGCGTATTAAAAATTGGGTAAAAAATGGCCGTGTTCAAGCACTTGTGGATTCTGTTTTTTGACGGATTGCTTTCAACTTTGGAATGTCTTGTCAGTGAGGCCTTGTGATTGTGCACAAGAAATTTCAGAATGATTGAGGCAACGGTGAATGATATTGGCTCATTTGCATATTAATTAGTGAATGTAGCAACTTGATTGGCTTGTGGCGGCCATGTTTTTTGATGAAGCTACTTTTCCTTCATAAATTAGACAGAGGACATTGGCCCTCATTTATCAAACGTCCGTGCACCAAAAAAATGGGTGTACACCAAATCTCCCGCAAGGATCAGCATTTATCAATCTGAACGTGAGTGAACGGTCCGCAAAAATCTCACGCCAGGTCTGACCAGGTGTACGCAGATTTGAAACCAGCGAACAACACCATGCAGGAACGAGGGCAGCTGTCAAAATTATTAATAATATGCAGCGATTTGGATGTCATGCTGTTGTTGCTTTTATTGGTAAAATGAATAAATAGGATAAATAAATAAATAAGACACCTGTGTTGAGAAATTGATTAAACTTATATTTTGAGACAACAACCTGCTTGTTAGGCCAGACGGCTGACAATTACAATCAATTTGATTAAGCGCAATGCGTGGCTTGACAGATATGCAGTGTGGTATGTCAGATGCTCATCCAGTCAGATATATAATGAACAACAAAAGAAAGCAATTTAATTAAAGGCAGACTGGAAAATAAGTTTGCGCGTAATTATTTTAGAAAATCAAATTTATTACTAGCGCATGCACATTTACACTCGTTTCATCAAACTTGTCTTTATTTTGCTGTCACTTTGACCGAGTAATCATAAGAGTACATTAGCTAACTAGCTAACTACTGTGATTACATTTTGACAATGGCAGATCTTCTATTGTTTGAGGAATACGATTCTGTCCGACGACTTTCGGCGCAGAGAAGATCTCCTCGGGGAAAGTGACGAGTGGCTGCTCGTTTTGTGTGGCACCCAATAAAATATCATGGAGTAATACTAATAAAAGTACAATGAAGAGTGATCTCTGCAGACTGTATTTTAACAATTGCCCTCATGCAGCTCCGATCGAGGCGGTGGGGACTCATCCGTGTCCCCACCGCCTCGTATTCCCACGATGGAGGGGGGAGCCCTGCTGCCACGCGCTCCTCGAATGATGACAGTTGGAGGCTCGAGTCTGGTTGGCCTCCACCGGTCCGTGCGCTGCTGCGCCTGAGCGCCGCAACCCGTTTTTTGGTGGCGATCTTAAAATTGGACCACTTTTTCTTACCTACATGTAAAGCATTTGGATTGTCAGTTGTGTAGGCTATATAACATGAAATATCATGGATCTATAAATTGAATTTATTGATGAATTAAATCAAACCTCTACTGCACTCCAGTTTTCCACCCCAACAGTGTTTACCGCAGCAGCAGTAGTTTTCCAAACTGCAGCCTTCTGGGCTCCCTTTATGCCACTCTTAAGGCTTCCAAAAAAAAATTATTTTGTTTTTCTCTACCTCGGACGTGATAATTTATATTTCCTGCTCAGTGAAGTTTCTTCTTTGCCATCTTTCGAGAGTCCATGTCGCTAAGTGGGCAGGACTATGCCTCCTGGAGCATGAATTTATGGGGGCGTGTCATGTAAATTACGATGGTTTCAGCCGCCAGATTTATCGACGCCTCGCCAGTTCTACACCAAAATCAGCGATATACACACTTTTAGTAAATCAGACGTGACACCTGGCGAACGCTGATATTTACACCAGAATCTACACCAGATCCTACGCAAGTTTGATAAACAAGGGCCAATGTGAGGGTTTTTCATAGAAAGTTTTGTTCTGATCAGCACAGTGGTTCAGAAGCACGTGAGTATTAAATGTAAAAAAACTCAATATATCACCGTTGCAAATTGATTGATGCATAGCTCTGGTACTATCTGACGTAGCAACTATTCCTTCGCAATTTAGACAGAGTATACCACAAAGTCCCGGCATACGGAATTTTGCATCAATCGAAATTACGGTTCATGAGAAGAAGATTTTTATGTCTATTTTTCACATATTAAAAATTGGGTTAAAAATGGGCGTGTTCAAGCGCTTGTGGATTCTGTGTTTTTTGACGGATTGCTTTGAACTTTGAAATATCTTGTCAGTGAGGCCTTGTCATTGCGAACTAGAAATTTCAGAATGATTGATGCAATGGTGAATGATATTGGCTCATTTGCATATGAATTCATAAACGAGGCAACTTGATTGGCTTGTGGCGGCCATGTTTTTTGATGTAGCAACTTCTCCTTTGCAATTTAAGTTGGGATTGGTTTCAAGATGATGCGTGTCAAATTTAGTTCAAATCGGCCCAGCCGTTCAGGAGATGTCATTTTTGCTGAAATCATAATTATGCTAATTAGCTCAAAATCCGATATCCAAATGGCGGACTTGATAGGTCCAAGGGGCAAAGTTTTTCCTTGTGATGAGAGGAACCTATATACCAAGTTTCATGACTTTTCGTCAAATGGGTCAAAGGGGCGGAGCTTTTGAAAATGGCAATTTCAATCCAAAATGGCAGCCTGGTCATGTGACCTATGGACGCCATATTGCACACACTTGTTCATCACAAGACCCTCTAACATCCTACCAAATTTGGTGACTTTTTGGCGGACGGTTTGGTTTCATGGGCAAAACTGTAAAAAAAAAGTGGCGGAAAAAAATAAATAAAATAATTATTATTATTATTATAATACGAGTAAAAACAATAGGGTTCCAGCACTGCGTGCTTGGACCCCTAAAAATACCTCCGTCTCAGCCTAATGTGGGAAACAAGCAGAGAAGAACTCCCTAAAGTCGAAAAAGGAAAACTCCCAACTTGTTTTATCTTAAAATACAGAACTTGGCATGAGAGAACAACATGACCTTAAGCAAATTTGCCACTTGTTAGTGCTGATAAGAGGTCTAGGCTTGTTGTTTCCACAGCTCAGTGAAGGCAACGCATGTTCCTATGGTCTCCAAGATTGACAACAGGCTGGAGCAGTACACCACAGCACTTCAGGTAGGAAACACGTCCTGGAGAGGTTGTTTCTACCGCAGAATTATTGAATTGGCTGTTTAACTGTACAGGGTAAGACCAGGAACTACTCTGTTTTTTCGTTCAGTCCATTTTCTGGATTTGGGAGGGTTCCAGCATCTACTGACTGCAGTTATCCAGTCAACTAAGTAACCCTGCTTTGTGAAATACTCACTGGGTCTGAACTCATGGACTCATCCTTCATATACAGTATGATCTAGATTTAAATCGTTGGCAGCTTTGCTTGGCAAGCCTTTTGACGGGGTGAAGAGCTTTCTTGGCTAGTCTGTGAAACGGTGCCCTGCTGTCCAAGACAGCTCTTGTAACACCCATGTTGGCTCACAGAGATGGCCGAGGCTTGACATGGTGTAATTTTCTGGCACAGTGGTGCTCCCAGCTACAGAAGTCTGCCAGACATAGATATTACCATTGCAGTACCACATAGTGACATGTGAACCCGCAATGTGCCCATTTTAGCATTGTCTTAGCATTTTATGAGCTGTTTTTCAGCTCCTTAAAGGTAAACTTTAGCTGTAATAAGCATGACATAGCATCCTTCATAGTTAGTTAGCTAATGGCCATTGTCCATGAATCTCTGTGAAATCTATGACATTGTTGTGTGGCCTTTACAGCAGGGATGTGTCACCCTGTTTCTAGAGACATACCACCCCATACATTTTCATTTCAACACTAATTAGGCTGTATGTTGCCTGTCTCTCATGATGTACTGCTCAGCCAGATTGCTCTCTGCTGAATGAGGTGTGTGTTTCAGGACTGGATTGAAGACCTAGGGGTTGGTAGAGCTCTAGGACCAGAGTTGGGCATTCCTACTCCGGTTGCTGAATGTGCTTAGTTAGGGTTTTGGTGAAAACCTACAGGACGAAATCTCCAGAGACAAGGTTGGCCGGCCCTGCTTTTGTTTTTGAACGAGAATTTGGCAGCCTCCTGTAGCTAGTGAGTAAATAGCTGTTGAATAGCTTTAGGATAAGTCGAAGCGTCCTTTTTTCAGGTTAGGAGTGAAAGCCTAGAGGTCAGTAGGTCACCAGTAACAGGGTTGGGCTGCCCTGTTCTTGATGCTGAATGAAGGTTGGGCAGCCTGGCTGTAACGATTCAATGAATAGCTTTCGAATAGACATTGAATTAATTGAAGTATGCTTGTGTTGAAAATCTACCGAACAGTAGATCTCCAGTAAGTGTGTTACAGCATGCAGTCCCAGTATCACTGTCTCTGTTTCACACATTCCTTTATACCTCCTTTGCTGTACAGTCCAGCAAGGATGCCAAATCCCCAAAATCAGGAGCGTCAGACCTGCCACTGGGGACCGATGGGGTCCGGAACATCAAGAGCATGTGGGAGAAAGGGAATGTGTTCAGCTCTCCAGGGGGTCCAGGGAACTCCAACAAGGTAGGGCACCACCTGCTGGCAACTAGAACAATGATGATAATGATGATTACCATTGTAATCATCATTCAGACATACGTCATTTTTGCTATTTAAACCTGTCAGCTGCAAGAGTAAAACCACCTGCCTAATATAGCGAAGGTCCCCCTTGTGCTGCCAAAATGGCTCCATCAAACTGACATCACTTGAATTCCCAAACTTTGGATTTTCCAGCAGAACATTTCTCAGATTATCACACCCCCTCCACCAGTTTGTCCTCTTCCCTTAGTGCATCCTGATGCCATCTCCTCCCAGGTAAATGGTGTACACGCATTCAGCCAAAGCACATGATGTAAAAAAAATTGGACTCTCTGGACCAGGCGACCGTCTTTAACTGCTCCAAGGCCCAGTTCTGAAGCTCAGGTGCCGATTTGTGGCGCTTTTAGAGGTGGACCGGGATAAGAGTGGGCACTTTGACTGGTTTGCAAGCTAAAAAGTACAATACATAGTAGGGTATGATCCACTGTGTGTTGTGACACATTCCTTACGTAAATATTATTGAAATCCTAGGCGATTCGTGCCACAGTCACCCTTTACTCAGTTCGGACCAGATAACCTTCATAGCCCTCATGCATTGATGAGCTGTGGGCACCCAAAACCCTGTGGCCGGTTCATGGTTTATCCCTCCTCGGACCACTGTCAGTAGGTACTCACGTGTCCTGACAGGGAGCATCCTGGAAGTCTTGCCATTTCAGAGATGCACAAACCTACTCATCAGCCCATAATGATTTTGCCCTTGTCAAAGTCCTTTTGTTCCCATTTCCCCCACATCCAACACTTTTAATGGGAGAACCGACTGTTCGTCTAAAATCTGTCAGCAGACCTTGACACGTGTCATTCGTTTGAGATAATCAACATTATTCGCTGTATCTGACAGTGGTTTTAATGTCATGGCTTATCGGTGTATATAGCACCTTTCATGTCATGATCTCAAATTACAGTACATGAAAGGGGTGTAACTCAAGCACTGAATTAATCATCATCTTCATAATAATAGAAGATGGTGGTCTGAATCTCCCCTCTGCCGCACTGTATAACCTCGTTGATTCTCTCCCAGTAGCCATTTTGTACAGAACACTGGTTGTTTGGATAACGGTACTGAATAAAACCCAGAAGACGCCTTATTGACATGAGTCCATTTTCCCAATTTATAAAGACAGTTCCATGTTTTTCTTTCAGAAATGCAGCTCACTCAGTAATATAATAAGTGATATAAGGCTCCAGAGACATGCAGTGGAGGACAGGCCTGTTCCGTGTTCTGTGTAACACACTAACCTCCGCCCAATGCCTTCTCTACAGGAAGCGGCAGGGATGAAGATAGGTGTGGCCGGACGCATTAATGACTGGCTCAACAAAACACCTGAGCCTGGCAAACCAGCCAGTGGAAAGCCTGCTGTAAGTAACTACCGTTGCCACAACAACCTGCTAATCACTTCAGTCAGTCAGGGGGTTCGACAGGTGGTTAGACATCTATTTGTTGGAAGATAACTGATTAGATGGATATCTGGAAAATGGATTAGACAGCTACTCATGTTGCTCGACAACTGGGTTGATAGATTTCCAAATCTTGTTAACTTGTTAGTTACCCATGTAGCTTAACAACTGACACGATTACAACCCATATACAGCGTTTCAATGGCTAGTTAAATTGCTAGCAATGTGGTTAGATGGCTGGTTAAATAGCTAGCCATGTAGTTTGATTGATAGATCCTCGTGTATTTAGACTGCAGGGTAATCAATTAAGCTGACAGTTTGACTGCTGGTTAGCTTGTCAAGTAGTTCTGTATGTGGTTATTTGGGCAGTTAGCTAGCGGAATTGTGAGGTGGTTTCAGTGCGTTGATGATTTTTATTTAAATCATTGGGTCACATGGAGACAGATCTGTGGAACCAAAATGTGAATCATAGTGACTAAAAATCAAGACTAGTCTAATGGTATGTTAAGTGTGGAGTTTTATATACGATAAATTAATCAATAGCTGATGCAATTGAATCGAGCGAGAGATGGGTGCTCTGTAACAGAACTCTTTACACTGAGTGAGGTTGTAACAATAGCAGATTTTGTGTTTTGTTTGTGTAATATACAGTGGTTGCAACAGTCTGCAGTCGGGTAGTTAGCAAGATTGCATGCAAGTGCTACAAGGTCCATCAGCCTAGTTAATTTACAAAGTGCCACCTGGTGGCAAGACTGCATCTTATCTCTCTGTCTCTATCTTCCTCTTCTCCTCAATATGCTGTTGGGCTTTAGTTACACTGTTTGCCAAGAGACCAGGGTCGAGTGTATTTACACAGTCACGTATCAGTGGGAATTTGCAGTCATTTGTCCCTCTTACAAGGGTAGTTCACTCTCTGTACAAGCTGCTCTGTGGCACTCGAGTGTATTTTTCCACTTTGAATCTCAAACCATTCAATGCCCTACGACTGCCTTTGTAATGCTGGTTGGTCTCTGGTGGTTTCGGTTTGCATCTGAAACAGAATTCCTCAAAAACACCGACTGTCCCAATCAAAAACATGCAATGTTATGAACAAATTGCAGAAATTGAGCTATTGCTTTAAAAGTTTGACTCAAGTAAAAAATGTTAGTCTGTATTTTGGCTTAAAAGGAATAATTTCTCGTGGTCATTTGATCAGAAGTAGAACAGAAGGTCTGATCACTGTGGCCCCTGTGTAGCACTGTTCAAGTTTTATTTGTACCATGTTATTTTGCTATCTTTATACCAGTGATTAACTTAGTCCTTTGCTTTCAACCAGCTTGGCTATGGTCTCTGGCTTGTAAATTCCTCTCAGCTACCTGCTATTGTAGGATCGTGATTAGAATCTGTTAGCTTTAAGTGGGGGCACAATAGAGACTGGGAAAGCTCCATGTAATTTCTTGTCATGCATTGTCAGGCTAGTCTTTATTTTCACTGTTAAAATGAGCTGTAATTAATCCCACTGGTGTAAATTGTGCTGCTGATGTTAACAGAGTCTCTCTAGGGACCCTGTGTCACAGTTTTGGGACAGCATACTTTAAAACATTCTGCCAACAAATTCTGGGAAATTGAAATGATTCACTTTCTCACACTAAATCGCCCTCTGCTGGACAAGAGTGTGTCTGCAGCTGGTACAGAAAATGAATTGAGAGTTATCACTCTGAAAACAGCTGCTCGCCTAATTTCGGTGTCATTATGATGATTATTTGAAGAAAGAGTCCCGTCTGCAGCTGCAGCTTTGATGGTTTTCGGACAGAAGTGTTCGATTAAACAAATAATTGAGGCTAATTTAATTACACCATCAGTGCAAAGTCCTGGTTCAGTGAATAAGTTCTCCTCAGCGCTGTTTAGAGACACCAGGAGTTGCTGACTGGCACAGTTCTTCAGCAGGGAGGTAAAACTAATGAATGTTATTATTAGATGGCTGAGGTCATCGCTGGAAAAAAGATGCATAGTGGGACTTTAACTTTCTGGACTTCACACGTCTGAATTATACAGAGCAATACTTGTGCTTAAATCTTGAGAAAAGCCTTGTTTTTTACTTCTGACTGAAGCCAGCCATCTAATGTCAAGACCTCTCTGAAAGTTTCATGGTTTTCACTGTGTAATGACCCTGTTTTCTACTGGTTTTAACTTGAAAATAACCCATTTTCCAATTCTTCTTCTTCTTCGTCTTCGTCTTCTTCTTCTCTGACAGTCTTGTGTTTCTGCTCTGCTGGGTTGCCTCTGTTAGTCTCCATTCCTCTTAGGCTCCTGCCTCTTCTACTTCTCTTGCCTTTCCCTCCATGGCAGGTATTGCATGTTTTTCTTTTCATTTTATCTTGCTTTTATGTATTTTTAAATAAAAATCAAGATAGGCTCTCTGAAACCAAAAATATCGTTTTCAAGAGTGGCCAGGCCAAAAACTGGCTCCTAGAAATCAATTACTGAGCGTCTCAGACAGACAACAGCAGACAGAGCTCAAATCAAAATCATTTGTGCGTTTTGGGCTTTGCACTTGAAACTCTTACCAGCTCGGTAATGCATTATGAAGTGTTCTGTGGGAATTAAGATCGATTAAACTTCAGGGGTCATAGAAAGTTTGGTTTCTGGGCACTGTTCACAAAGAAAGCAGAATTCTTTATTTTTTATTACAGATTCAGGTCTGGACTGTGATAGTTTTTTGCAAACAGTGTCCAGAACAGCAAATCTCCCTCCCGGCTGCGGGTCTGTAATCAGTTCCACGGCCCTGTTTCCTTCCATTAGTTTTTACATGATGCCTTTCAGGCTTGGGAGCTGTTCATTTCTTGTTCCAATTAAATGATTTGTCATACTATTGTCAGTGTTTCAGTGTGTGTGTGTGTGTGTGTGTGTGCTTGTGTGTGTGTCTCAGCCCATATGTTTCCAAAAGAAATGGTACAAAAACCTAAGCTTAAATCAATCTCAAGAATTTCAGTCCTATATTTTGACTTAAAGTTGAATATTTATCAATTTGCGAACTTGGACAAATTGTTTCTTAATTTTTTGCTAAGTATGACAAACATGGCAATGAGGTGAAACAGTTTGAAACATTTCAAGATTTTCAGAAAGGAAACGGATGAGTCGTTTATTCTTCTCCAGGGTACAGCCCATCTATTTAACAGCTAACTAAAGAACAACCACTTTTATCCATTACTGGAAGATCTTTTTGCATTATAAATGGTAAAAGCCTGCTTTTTACTATGGTTACTCTCTGCATCACATAATTCTCTGAATTGTGCTTTGTTCTTTATAGGACCTGAAGCCCGGTGATGTCACCAACAAGCGCAGCCTATGGGAAAACAAGGGTTCCTCCCCAACCAAGGTAACTGTGGAGGATTGAGCCAAGTCAAACACCATTACAGTCCACCATAGAGTCATTGGAGGGTAATCATGAAAGATAACTTGATTTAGATGTAATTTGGGGGAGCTCAGTATCATAGCACCAAATTATGATTAATTTGCCCAAATCCAGTACAGTTGTTGAAGTTCCTCTTTAGCAAACAATCTAAGATTCTGCCCTTGCTGTCCTTAGTTATGTCTATGTAAAAAGTGTTAAAATTTGCGAATGACACAACTTAACATGTGATGCTTCAATTTAAATCAAAATTAAGGAAAATATTGATTGGATTCAGGCCTTAATCGCTCTCTTTGCATATAAATATACAGTATTTTAAAATATGCAAATTATTTCAATATCGGGGGAATGCACCCCCACCCCCATTAGATTATGTCCTTGCATACAGCATTAGCTAATCAAGCCACACAGGCAGTACACTGCAAAAATGTCAGCCTTGACAATTGTTTGAGTCTTTTAGTGGGAATTAAAATAATTTTTTTATCAAAAAATAGTAGCTTGTGTGAGAAAATATTAATATATATATATATATATTTTTTATCTCATTAGAAAATTTTGAAATGAACCAAAATATCTCCTCTGATTGCTTCATTTAGCTAATAACTAATGTAAACAAGAATTGAATACAAGATGAGGAAACTTGAGTTAAGACTGACAGTGTTTTTGTACCAATCAGCAGTGGTCGGCAGCTTTTTCAGAACAGCGCACGATTGGCTAAAGCGCTGTGGGAATGCAAATTGGGAATGGACTGCTGGTAAGGGAAATTAAAAAAATGATTGCCTTGTTCGTTGCTCAAGCGCCTCCTGTTGGCCAGCCGGGCGCTCGTCAGTGAGATTCTAAGCTGCTCATGTTCGGGTATCCTCCGCCCTCATTCAGAAGTTGCAATAGTTTCGACCAATGAGTGTACAGATGCAGGGGCTGACAGGCGCGTGCTTCGGAAGAGAGCCGCGAACTGTCTCTTTCTCCTGAGCTGGCAACAGGGGGTCGCATATGAGCAAGCCTTGTACACAGTTCTTGGATTGGGCTTTCCAGATTCAGGTGGGATTTGAGATGCCAAATTTAAAAAAAAAAAGACTGACAATGTTTTTGTTTTTGTATTGATGCTGAATTGTTCCTTGTCTGTTTCATTTTAAGCCCTCTCTTAGTTAGTCGACTTGGCCTCTAACCAGAGGTGAACAGATGAGGTAAAACCATGCAGATGAATGTCAATGCAGAGTGATCAGCAGGCATGATGAAATAATCTCACTCAATATCACTGCCTGCCTCTATCAGAGGTGGACATTCTAAGGGTCATGAATTGACGGCCTTGCTATGATTCACTTCCAGCCTATCACTGAGTAGTTCAACCTCCCGACTGCAGGATTGTTCAAATAATTCAGCAAATCCAGGCAGTTGGAACAAAATACTTGGATGACCCTCTGGAGCTGGATTGTCCACCTCTGTGGGCAGCATAGTAGTTAGCAGCACCACATGTCTTACAAAGTGGTTCTGGGTTCGATACCCAGTCTGGGCGGGGAGTTTGAATGTGCTCGCTGTGTTGGCTTGCGTTTGGATTTGGACTTGGCAGGCAGCAGTTGAGCTGGAACACACGGGTGGCAGGTTGGCACGGGGATTGGCACTGCTGCTCTGCTAGGACCTGGGTTCCAGTTTAGCCCAGCTTTCTTCCCGTGTTCGTTTTGATTTCCTTATGGTGTGATTTCCTCCCATAAACCAAAGATATACAGCCCAAAGTTGATGGCTGAGATGGGTAATACCATTCATATATTGCATATTTGTGCTGCAAACAGATGATGAATTTGAATCCTCTCATTTCAAGTCGCACATTTTCTGACAGCTGGCTCATCCAGTGTTGGTGGTTCTCGAACGCGGGATCCTGGCTCGTACCGCTGCGTTCCGTTTCCCTGCACTAATGCGTCAGCTGTGCAGCTATCAATAGTCTCCATGGCGACCTTTGGACGAGGAATGGCATTCCGCGGTCTCGCGGCCGTAGCGATTGTGCCATAGTGGGTTTTTAATTTTAATGCGGGATGATGTTTCAATAAGGAAACGGTCATCGCAGCAGTAGGGGGTTATGGGGGACGCGTCCAAGGCTGGCAACAGCTGTGAGAGTACGTGCCAGTAGCTGAGCGCCATGGCTAATGCACCACAGACTATGCGGCATTTCAGGGTACGGACCGCACTGTGGTCGGCCTCTTCAACAGCAGGAAACTCCTTTGGGCAGCGGTGACGTATAACAGCACAGATTTGGGCAATTAGTGGCTCCCAGAAGAAGCAATAAGAGCTCTTCTTAATGGAAACCTGTCAGATTGCGTGGTGGTTGGTGGAATTAGAAAAAGAACTGCTGCTGCATTATGAAGATTTATGACAGAGTAGGGGTTCATGAAAGGTGTATGGCATTGCTCTTGCTCTGTGGTTTCAGAGTGGTGAGAGTACAGGGGTATAATGGGAAGGATTTCATCACAGTAGGCTTTGAGGGTCATTACAGGTTCACAGGTTTTGGAGGTTTCTGCGGTCACAGCCACAACCCTGGAGAATGTTCCGGCACCATCTTCATGAACCCCCTCCCCCCCCCCCCCGCCCCCCACCAAAACTGTGATTCTTTCTCTTCTGCAATAACTTGTTCATGTGGTGCACAAAGGCAACAATGTCCATCCCCTCTCAAATACCTTTGCACTGATGGCAAAATACAAAACTCAAAAGTTGCTTTGCATTATGGGTACTGTAGTCCAAAGAACAGGACTACTGCCCAGAAAGAAAAAATGCATTCAATTTGTAAACACAAATGGGAGTAGACCATTTCTTTTGAATTCCTTTGTTTTTGGATTGGATTTTAAGTAGCTAGAGTAACGTGTTAATGTGAGTGATGCTATGTCTCTGAAGGAGATGTCCCATGTAGTGTGCGTTGGCTGACACATTTCATGACTCCTCCCGTGTGTGGTAATCTACTGTAATGGCCTTCAGTGGAAAGATGACACGCATGCTTGCCTTTCGCACTGTGGCTTGGCAGAGGCCAAACATTGTTACAGGACATCTTGGTTCTGCCCTCTAAATTCTTCTTCTGCTGTTTTTTTTGGATTGTGATGTAGCAGGTGGCGGTTGGAGGAAAGAGTAAAGCGGTCACCAATGGTAAGGAGCATTTCTCACCTGTGTGTGTGTGTGTGTGTGTGTGTGTGTGTGTGTGTGTGTGGCTGAACTCAGTTGAAGGACGTGGTTGGCGGGCTGACACCAGTGGTGATGAAGAGTGACTGCGCAGCAGATGTAGTTTCTGCCTCTCACCTCTTTTAGCTCTCATTCTCTTTCACTCTTTCTCTCTCTTACTCACTCTTGCACTCTCTATCTTTTACTCTTTCTCTCAATGTCTCTTTCTACTGTTCTCTGTCCATCTCTCTTTATGTTCGTTGCTCATTCATCTCTTACTCATTTTTCTTCCTGTTATTCTGTCCATATAATGTTCTCTCTCTCTCTCTCTCTCTCTCTCTCTCTCTCTCTCCTCTCTCTCTCTGGTGTTAGCAGCTGCCAGGCTGCCCTATCACAGTAAATCAAAGCTGATTTGTTCGTTTCATTGTCGTAGATCTTTTTTTTCTAAAATGTCAGTGCTGCCACATTCTGCTCTAAATTTAACTGTGCCCATCGACCTTGCGTCCTGAAACACAACTCTGATAGCTCAGAAGATGTCAGAATTGTTTTTGCAATTTCCCCTTCACACCACCCCACCCCTATTCCAGCCCCACGCCCCTTTCGAGTTCTGAGGTACTCAGCTGGTCAGCTGATGAGCCAGTATTGCAACCTACAGCTGTCTGAAAGGGAGAGAGCAGCCAAGCTCTTTCGGGATTATTAGTGAAACAGCACGTAGCCAAGAGACATGTAGCCAAATGGATGTGTGTGAATTTATGTGTAGTTGTGTGTTTGCATCTGCTCATCCATGCACATGCACATGCAAGCCTAGTGTGTGTGTGTGTGTGTGTGTGTGTGTGTGTATGCGCATTTACAGTCTTGCATTTGTGTGTGTGTTTGTGTTTACAGTATGTTTATGCGTGTGTGCACATTCTTGTGTGTGTGTGTGTGTGTGTGTGTGTGTGTGTGTGTGAAAAAAAGGGAGTGTATAAATGTGTGTTTATACTGTGTGAGAGAGTTCATATGCATGTTTGTGTATATTGTGTGTGTGTGTGTGAGAGAGAGAGAGAGAGAGAGAGAGAGAGAGAGAGAGAGATATGTGTGTGTATATGCACTCCCCCCTAGCGCGAACGCCCCATGCCGCTGATTCCCCAGCTGAAATAACCCCAGCTGAAGGGTAAACGATAGCAGGACACTCATTAATTACACGAAACACGCGTCAGCACCATGCGCTGAAACAGGAGCAGAGCTTTGGCTGCCGCATTGTGAGGACAGCAGCGGTTGTCAGATCATCGTGTAGGATTTACTGGGCTAATGTTGCGCTCCTTAAGCCCTTTTCAAAGCAGGCAGAATTAGCAGGGGCTAACTTATTAACGAACGCTTTTCGTTGTAGATTGTCGCTCATTTGTCATACGTATGCTAGCTGTGAGTCACACACGTAGCTACATTAACAGGGTTTAGCCAACTAAATGCTGCCAGTTATACCTTTTGCTAGTGATATAAACATTGCATTGCTGTTGATTTCACTCTGAACTTTTTGCTTCGTACTGTGAGGCATGCAAGTATTTGGATGCGATTTTATTTCCAACATGCTTCACTCCGACAGTCACCAGATTTTTAAATAAATATACATAATCTAGTACATGAAAAGTGTGTGTGTGCCTGGGGGGATTTTTGTAGGGGTCTGTGGGAAAGACCATATTAGATCTCCCAAACCCTTCTCAAACTCACGTTACACATTTTACACTCAGAAAAAATTAAACCGAAAAATATTTTGTGGCCTGGGGTCCTCTGGAGCCCCATGTGTGAGAGGGCCTCCTAGCTCTAGGGTCTAAGTTTAACTTTTCACCTCAAAAAATAAAAAAATAATTCTCAAAATCAAATGAATTACTTTCCACATGAATTCCCCAAGATCAAGTGCGGGAAAAATCTTTTCATATACTTAATAATCTGAACATCTAAATTAGTTATCAAATGAATGAAAATTGGATCAACTTACCTCAAGATTGTTGTCCCCCGCCGCGGCGGTAGCAAGCGGAGCAGGGGACATAGTATTCAGCTCCGTCCGTCCGTCACGTCCCGTTTGTTGTGAACGTGATATCTCAAGAACAGTTTGACCGATTTCATTCATCTTTGGCTTCAATGTGTATTAGTGTGATATGCCGATCCCAGTCGATTTCCATGACCTGCAGGGTTTCCCGCAGAGAATCGGTTAGTCAAGGTGGTGACCCGGGGGTGGGCAACAGTCAAAGTTATTCGTTTATTTACTCTTTATAAATAAACAAAGCAGTTAAAGTGCAAAGTGCAATAACAAAGTGACAAAGTCAACAGTCTTGTAACTTTATTGATTGACACTCAGATATAATAAAATGCATGTATTATGCTTTCATGGAAGTGAGATCAAAAATTGCAGTTTGAATGGGTTTCTGGGTTTCAATGGCGCATTTTTTGCGCTTAACAGTCTAAGTGTAACACTTGCTTGTACGCAGTGTATTTTAGCCTTACTGTAAGAGCTAAGCTGGAAATAACAAGATCAAATAAAAACACACAATCTTATCAAAATTCATGCTACATGAATGAATACAGCCAAAATTATCAAAAAAAAAAGAAGAATGAAAAGCGCGTAAAATGCGCACAACCGTCCCTAAGGGTTAAACGAAAAATGTATGTTATCTGTTTGACTTCAATTCCCCAAATGCTTTGCGGTTGTGGTTATGTTTGGGGAGAGGAGAACGGTATTATGTACGGAAGCGCATTGCATTCGCAGGATAAAAAAATATACACCTTATCTCGTAATTACGAGATCTAATTACGCGCAGAGGGTGAAGTAGGCCGGCTTCTTTGAATAAAGTACCCTGATATTTTTGACTGCTTTTTCCCATCCATTACTGTACACTGGAGAAAACCACGTGCAATTGTCAAACATAGCAGAAAGTCACGCGCAAACACATCGGTAGCCTTGATAAGAAACTAAACGAATTGCATATGGCCTATCTTAATGAAACAGAATATGTGGGCAAGCAGTTGATAGGAGACACTATTCCAATGTTTTGTTTAGATGAATAATTATCTTACCTCCACATGTCCTTCCCACGACGACGACAGGTTATTGTATATCTGGATAATTAGCTTCTTCCCGACACAAAAAAAAATAATGTTGGCGTAGCAACAGGTGATAGATGGCGCAGTAACACATTTAACCAACAGATGCCGGACGCTATTCGGCCTCATCGCGATGCGGCCTTATATTTTACTGTGTATGCATGCGTGGATGCAGCAGAATTTTTTTTTTTTTTTTTTTTCGGGGACATGGTCAAGGCGGGGGGCATTTGTTGTCAAGGCGGCCGCCCTAACTATAAAGCGCTGTGGGAAACCCTGACTTGGCGGGGGACATGGCCACGTTTAGTGCCAACACTTTGTATGATTGAATTAACCTCTCAAATGCAGCTTTACAAATTAAATTTCAAAATAAGGAAGGGCATGGACATTCAATTAATGCATGTGCAACCAGAAAGCACTCGGAGAGCATATACCTCTGCTGAAGAATTTGTCACCTAGAACAGAACAAATATGACTGTGGCAGCCATATTTGAATTGGAATCCATCCCAAAATTGATTCAATTCTTCCTTTGCCATCGCCCTGCTCCTCCATAAAATATCATTGAACTTGATTAGGAAATTTGAAAGACATTGTTTGGACAAACAGACAAACAAACAGATGTGGGTGACTACATAATAACTTCTAACTTTGTTTGTGGAGGTAAAAAGTTGGTGTCATTCATGGGTTAATACAGTAAATACTCCAGCAAGGTTATCTTACCCTGCAGTGCATCTTACACTGTCCTCCCCTACAGTCTCAAATGTACAAAAGTTTGTACAGCATCAGCTTTGATGTGGAGTTATTGCACCCATATTGAATTAACCGTGTAGGCACTGTATTTCAGCCCATTACAATTTACTTCACGGTCCAAATACTTACAAATATCTCTAAATGTGACTGACTGTAAAACTACCTGTCAGTGTGATCCAATATCGACTGCTATAGTAACAGTACACCGATGAATCTCTTCTTTTTCATTGCTACTTGTGACAGGTTTATAGCTTCTCTTGTAAAAATATGGAGGAGGAGACCAGGAGAGAGAGTTACTTTTTGGTCCCATCTGTCTGTTTTAAGACCACGGACAGTTATCCATCTTTTCTCTCCATCATTCAGTCCCTCACTCTCTGTCTGTCTTTGCGTCCATTTTTAGTTTAGTTTAGTTGTAGCTTATGCAGACATGATGTGCAAAATAAGTGTTTCTGTTTGTTTGTTTGATGTTCAATTTCTGGCTTTTTTCTTGGGGCTTGGTTTTTTTATGTTTTTTTATTGTTTGTCAGGACATTATAATTTGGTACGGCTGTGGTTGTTTGGCCTTAGTGTAATGTTTTGTGTGGTAAAAAGTTTTTTTAAGTCTAAACTCAACCTTGCTCTCTTTATCTCCTGCTTTCTCTCATTCTCTTTCTCTGTCTATCACTCCCTCTCCCCCTCTTTATATCCCTCCCTCTGTCATTCCCTCTCTCTCTCTCTCTCTCTCTCTCTCTCTCTCTCTCTCTCAGCAGGGACGGGACATTAACCTACAGAGAGTTTGAGACCTGAGATGACCGGAATCAGAGAGAAAAAAGAAAGAAAAAAAACATGATGTCACGCTTTTTGCTTTGTATATTTTTAATACCAAAACATTTGATTTTTTTTTTTTTTTTTGAAATATGAAATGGATAAATGGAACTCCAGGGGTTACAGTGGGTTGAGGGAGGCGGCTGTTGTGCGACAGTTGGAGACGACAATGTATATCAGCACTGTACTTAACCCCTTAGAGTCTGACTGGCCCATTTTTATTTTATAAACACTGCTTTTGCACATGTCCTTGTACTTTCATTTAAAAAAGAAAAAGAAAACTATGCTGTGAAATTTGACATTTTACGACTTTCTGTTGCTTTTTGAGCAAAATGAAGAAATTAGACTTCAGTATCAAAATGATCAGATCCTGTCATCTGATGTTGATCTGAGTTATTTTGGCCCAAAGATATCTGTTCTTAGTCTGTCGCCTAAAAGGTGACGTCACTGGTCCCTTCATATGTATCGGGCAGATTTGATCCCGTTAAAACAGACTCCGATGTCCCTGGGAATTGGAGTCATTGTAAGTGCATCCCCATGAGTCCTCAGGCTAAATAGGGATTCGCCGATAGCTGGCAGTGGTACCGACTTCAATGCATTTCAAACAATTTGCTTCAGGATGAAAAAACTATTTACTCACCACTTAATATTTTTAACTTTCCCACCTATTGATACTTATGAACAATGGTCTAAGTAATATATGTTACTGCATATATTTATTATTGAGAATTACCGATGTATCTTCTCACAGCTTTTTCATTTGAGACTTTGGGCACTCTCCTTGTAATCCTTAAATCGATACCAGCCACTAGAAAGCATTTATGAAAAAAGTAAAAGAGTTATCATTATAAACGTTTTTGAAACAACAATTTTTTTGTGTTTTATTTTTGTTTTTATTATGAAATTTTATTTAAAGGATGTTTTGCTGTTGTTTGCTTACTATTTTGGGGGATGTGGGGGTAAATAACCATTTTTCAGACCTGCTTGGTACTGACCCAGTGTCTCTTGTGACATCTACCAAAGCCCACAGTTGGAACCAGATACAAATTTTTGCTTTTGAGAGGGCTCTTGAAAATGGACCTTTAAACCGCTTGTAGTGAAGGCGAAAACTACAGCTAGGTAAAAGGGAGGTCAGTTCTCTGTGCTTAGGCCTCGCTTGTGCTTGCATACATCCGTGCTTTGACGATGCTAATTAACAGCAAAAGCTGATCATATAAAATGGAGCTGTGCCTACTATAAATGTACACATTCCCTGACAAACATTGCATTATTTGCGAGCTGTTACAACACATTTTACTACCTTGAATTTCATGGAAATAAAGATCTATATGCAACCGTAGAGACGTGGTCATCGTAAAGTATTTTTACTTTATTTTTTAAACACGGCTTATTCGTTGACTTTGGTCAGGGATTAGCCTTTGAGGTAACGCATTGTATTCTGCCCCATGAAATAAATGTATTTACCAATATTAAGATTTAGTGGCCCGAATAGCTACAATTCTCCCGCTTGCTTAACATCTTTTATTATGGGCAGTTAAAATTCACTCTGAGAACACACAATATCAGTTCCTATTCCAGCCATAAGACTTAACAAAACTGAACTAGAACCAAAGTTTTATTTCACTGGAAGTTTGACATTGATGATGGATTCTCAGGAGAGATGGATTACATTCTGGTTTATTAAGAGATGTTGAAAGAATTTCCATGTGCCATATTTAGGCTGAAGAGGTTTGGGAATGTAACCGAATGATCTATTTTTATATCAAAACTGTATCTCAGAGGAATACCCATAAATGTGAGAGGGACATTTTGTGGGATAAAAATGTGTATGAGGAATCTACGTATTTTGGCAACAGTTTCTTTGTTAATTGCATACTCAAATACTGCAGACAAAGACTTGGCCGTGCTCTTCCTGTTTGTTCAGATGCATGCGCTTATGCGCTTAATAAGTTTGAAAACGGTGCCATCAGGTTCTGCACAGTGTGTTACCGCAAGCGATATTGGAGGTGTGCTCAATTCCTAAGACGTACCACAGTTTTTTTTAAATGGTTTTAAAATGATCAAATCAGATTTGGTTTTGTGTTTACATTTGTCTGGAAAGCTTGTGTAACTGTATAACGATGAGACAATCCAAAATGTGTCCTCACACTCTCTGCAGTTCGGTTTTGTGTACTCACTCTCTGTACATCCATCACAGTGGACATCATCTGATGTCCTCACAGAACTTTTCTCCTGCTTTTTGTGCACACTCCTAAGTTTGTGTATTGGCATATATTGCTTCATACACGATGAAGGCCTCGACATAATGTATCATTATATCAGTGACCCTGCAACAGCAATAAAAACATAAATGACCAAAAATTCATCCTCACATTTGTGTTTGTCTTAACGGTGTTCAGTCTTCAAGTGGTGTGTCATGGTGTTCACTAAGGGTGTGTAATGTATCCGCAAAAAATTAAAAATGATATGGGATAATTTAAGTCTTTTTGATGATATGCTGTATGACTTTTCTTTCCTTTGAGAGCAATATAATTGCTCAAATTGGCCCTCACAATATTTAATCAAAGAATAGTACAAAAAAGAAAATAAAATGTTGAAACTGTGAAATTTTATTTTATTTTGAAAATGCTTAAATTGAATTTGATGCCAGTAACATTTTTTTAAAAAGTTAAACTGGATGGGAGCAACAAAAAACTGGAAAAGTTGTAAGATGCTAAAAAAATACACCAGGTGGAACATTTCACAGCCAATTAACTGGCAACAGGACAGCTGCATGATCGGGTATAAAAAGAACATCCCAGACAGGCTGAGTCTTTCAGAAATAAAGTTGGCGAGGGCTTCAGCACAATGTGAAAGACTGCAGGGGCAAATATTTTAATTTAAGAATGAAGTATCTCAATGTAAAATTGTGAAGAATTTGGGTATAATGCATACATATTATTAAAAGATTTGGGGAATCTGAAGAAATCTCTAAGCAAGTGACAAGGCCAAAATTGAATATTGAATCGCCATGATCTTCAGGCCCTCAGGAGGTAGTGCAGTAAAAACAAATGGAATTCTGTGGTGGAAAATCACTGCTTGGGCTCTGGAACACTTCTGAAGACTATTGTCAGCTAACACAGTTCATTGCTGCATCCGCAAATGCAAGCTAAAACTCTAGCATGTAAAAATAAAACCATATGTAAACAAGATCCAGAAATGCAGTGGCTTTCCCTTGTCTCAAGCTCATTTAAGATGGACTGAGGCAAGGTGTAAAACTGTTCTGTGGTCTGTCCAATCAAAATGTGAAATTCATTTTGGAAATCATGGACGCTGCATCCAACGGGCCAAAGAGGAGAGGGAACAGCTTGTTGTCAGTGCAAAGTTCAAAAGCCAATGTCCATGATAGCATGGGGATGCATTAGTGCACATGGCATGGGTAACTTGCACATCTCTGGAGATGCCATCAATGCTAAATGATACAATGCCCTCCATAATTATTGGCACCCCTGGTTAAGATGTGTTAAAAGCCTTAAAATAAATTCAATTTTTATTGCAGAAGCATACTCTCACACTGAAATTGTAGAAAAATGTAACCTTCAACTCAAGTGAATTTTAAGGGGAAAAAAATCCCTGACTAAGAAATAATTATTTTTCATAAAATCACCTGTTCCACAATTATTGGCACCCCTGACAATTCTTAGGAAATAAATGTAATTGTAGTATTTCTGTCATTTCTACAGTAGTTTACAAAGTTGATCAGAATATCTAGGAACATTTAATTAGTAATTCATCACTTCCTGTTTCCCTGGGGTATAAATATGACATGACACAGAGGCCATTTCTCTTATCCACTCTTCAACATGGGAAAGACAAAGGAACACACCATTCAAGTAAGGCAGATGTGTGTCGACCTTCACAAGTCAGGCAATGGCTACAAGAAAATAGCCACTCGCCTGCACCTGCCCATATCTACTGTCAGAGGAATCATTAAGAAGTTTAAAACAACTGGAACAGTGGTAAACAAGCCTGGACGAGGACGCAAGGTTATTTTGCCACCACGCACAGTGAGGAGGATGGTAAGAGAAATAAAAAGTTCTCCAAAGCTCACTGTTAAAGAATTGCAACAAATGGTAGCATCTTGGGGTCACAAAGTCTCCAAAACAACCATCAGGCGCTATCTACATGCCAACAAGCTGTTTCGGAGGCATGCACGAAAAAACCTTTTCTCACTCACAATCATAAACGCAAACGTCTGGAGTTAAGCTAAGCGGTACTGGGACTTCAACTGGGACCGTGTGCTTTGGTCAGATGAGACCAAGATAGAGCTTTTTGGCAACAAACACTAAGTGGGTCTGGCGGAACACAAAAGATGAGTATGCAGAAAAGCACCTCATGCCCACTGTGAAGTATGGGGGAGGATCGGTGATGCTGTGGGCCTGTTTCTCTTCCAGAGGCCCTGGGAACCTTGTTAGGGTGCATGGCATCATGAACACTTTGAAATACCAGGACATGTTAAATCAAAATCTGGTGGCCTCTGCCCGAAAGCTGAAGATGGGTCGTCACTGGGTCTTTCAGCAAGATAATGACCCTAAACATGTGGCCAAATCAACACAGAAATGGTTCACCAGACACAGAATCAAGCTCCTCCCATGGCCATCTCAGTCCCCAGACCTCAACCCCATTGAAAAGCTGTGGAGTGAGCTGAAGAGGAGAGTGCAGAGGAGAGGACCCAGGTCGCTGGTTGATTTAGAGAGATTGTGCAAAGAGGAATGGTCGAAGATCCCTCTTTCTGCATTCTCCCATCTTGTGAAACATTATAGGAGAAGATTAGGTGCTGTTTTGTTGGCAAAAGGGAGTTGTACAAAGTATTAACATCAGGGGTGCTAATAATTGTGGCACACATGATTTGATGTAAAAGAATTATTTCTTAATGTGGGATTTTTTTCCCCACTGAATAAATGCACTTGAATTAAAGGTTGAATTTTCCTCTTTTTTTTCCATTTTGGTCCTATATTATTTAGAAAAAAACTGAATTTATTAGAAGCTAAAGAACACATCTTAACCAGGGGTGCCAATAACTATGGAGGGCGCTGTGTATATATACAGGTTTTGGACTAACATGTAGTGTCATCTAGACATCTTGTTCAGGAAAGGCCAGGCTTATTTCAGCAAGAAAATGCTGAACACCACACTCCTCACACATTACAACAACATTGCTCCACAATGAAACAGCCTGGGTGCTGAACTGGCCTGCCTGCAGTCCATTACTTTCACCCATTGAAAACATTTTTTTCATGATGAGATGAAAATTATGGCAAAAAAGGCTTCAAAGCAGCTGAAATCCTACATCAGGCCAGTATGGGAAAACATCTTGCTTTTAAAACTACAGCAGTTGGTCTCCTCAGTTCCCAAACTCTTGCAGAGTGTTGTTTTAAGAAAAGGTGATGCAACACAGTGGTAAATATTCCCTTTGTTCCAACTTTTTTGATATGTGTTGCTGGCATAACATTCAAAATGAGAAGATATTTAAAAAAAAAAAAAAAAATTTCTCATTTTCAACATCTAGTATGATGTCTTTGTAATAATGTCAATTGTAGAGTTTAAATAATTTGCTGATCATTGCAGTGTTTTAATTCACATTTTTTGTAGCGTCCCAACTTATTGAAGCAAGGTTGTATAAAATATGCTTTGAGTCCAGGGGAGCAATTGTTCCCCTTTAAGTAGCCCATCCTAGGTACGTAGGAGCTGTGGGTAAATATAATATTGCTCTCAAGGACAAAAAAAAAAAAAAAAAAAAAAAAAAAAAAGTGGCATTGAGCACTTGACAACTTTTTCATCCACTGATTTCCATGCTCTGGAGTTCAGAGCCAATTAAAAAAAAAAACATTATTTATTTGCCGTCCGAAGACTTAGATCTTAGCACATCGTAGTATTGAGCATTTACAACTTATGAATCTTTTCTGTAACTTTTGTGGTGTCTGGCCTTGCCTGCTAGGTTCCAGTGGTCTAACAATAGACAAGAGCATTCAGACACAACAGCCAATCAGGATTCAGGGAGTAGACAGGTCACATGAGCAGGTATGATTCTATTATGTGAGCCACAGTGCTTGGATCGAGTCGTTTGACCTCTGGACATCCAAGAGCAAGAACCACCTCCGCTTTCCCTGAGTTTTAGGTAAGAGGGGTGAGAAATGCCCGTACCTTGTTGCTGTTGCATGACTTAAGACAGTAGGAGCTCATCTTAAAAAGTGTGAATTTAGAACATGACCAGATAGTTGAATGACGGGCTTAATGCTTTGTGAAACACCAAGATTGAAAGACAATGGAGCATGTGCCTGTTAACTGCTTCCCTATACCCAAAAGAGTTACATGTGTCAGACATGGTTATTGGTGAAACAAAGGGCTTTGAGGACTTTTTATAGTCCTTTTTCAACATAGCTTTGCAGTCTGTAAGTAATTGCACAGTGAGTGGGGCACTGCTAAAATTCCACTGCAGTTCACCTGGCATGATGGCAAATACCTGAAATTGAAGCTGACAGACTCTATTTTAACCTCAAACGTATTGCTTTCAAATCCGATATGCAGCTGTGTGAAACGCAAAAATACAAAAATAGTGTCTCGGTCTAAATACTAATAGACTAATCTACTCATCAGTGCTACATTTAATACTGCAGCCAGCAAGGTTAGCGATCAAGTTCATTACGGTCAGCAGCTCTGTGTTAATGGAGGTGATATAATGGCACAGCTGTGACATTCCAGTCCCCTACCCATAGCTGTGAACTCCAGGGCCATACAGTTAAAATCCTTCCATGCTTTTCTTCCGACCATGAACTCAGCCAGATGACCAATAATCCCTTAAACTCTTAATTTTTCACTGAATTTTTCTCTTAAGTCAGTTCAAAGATAGAAAAAGCTTTGTTTTTTCATATTGTGGAACAGCATCACTTAAATATTCTGTATCTGCTGGTTGCAGCACTTCACTGGAGCTACATGGCACTTATATCGAGAGAAATATTCAAATCCAGGATGCCATGTGTTTTTATGGCCACAACTTGACATCAAATGGAAAGTATTTAAACTTTGCACATCATTTTATTCATATTTTCTTGTAATTAAGCAGGACATATTTGGGATCATTGAAAACCTCGGGAATTCCACTGGAATTTAAAATCGGTCTAAAGTTTCACAGGTTTGAATACAAATGCATTTGGGAGACCCATATGTGGGTCCATAGGTTTTATGGGGTTAAAATTAGTTCTTTCACCAGGGGACAAATAAAGTTGTTTCAAAGTATCGGGCCAGAATACCCAGAAGGAACTAGGATTGTACACCTTTGCTCCAGTCTATATTGGAATGAGATTTACTCAGTATCTTGCTTCAGGAGACAGTTTCACACCTGTTCCAATGGCCCTTCATTATCTGTAAAAATAGACCCCCACCCACATATCACTGTGAGGTTAATTTACAGCCTTAATCCTCTTAAAGGATAGGTCACAAAGATTCCTCTGAAACCTTCATTTCCCTCAGGACAGAGTCAGTTTCATTTAATCGAAGTCCAAATGAACACATTTCCCAGAGGTGTGGCATTAATATCCCATATTCATAAAGTATGTTTATGGTGCTTCAGTACAGCCACTGATTACAATCCTGATACAATCTTTAATTAAAATGTGTGTCTGTGTTCATGGTCTACATCTTTTGACTTCAGTGATTTTAACCTTTTCCTTTTGTTGCTCTTACTATAACACATATTCTGGCTTGCGAGTCCATGTGTGGATCTTTATACATCTAGCCATTTGGTGTAACAAGTTCAGTATTTGCGTTGAGGGCTTGTATATAGAATCCAAGAATTTTTCTGAGAGTGCGTGCGTGTGGGAGTGGGTATGTACTCGTGAATGTGTGCACATGTATGCACAGTATGCAGGTTCTGGTGAAAAAAGTATCTTGTTCTCAGTTACCCACTGTAGAAATCCTTTCCCTATTAGGCCACAGACAGACTAACCTTACAAAATGTCAGATGAGGAAGAAGTTATGGACGAGGTACGAGAGGAGGAACCCATGGAGGATGCAGCGGAGGAGGAAATCATAGAGGATGGAATGGAGGAGAATCTTGTGGAAGACAGAACAGAGGAAAACCCCACGGAGCATTTAACAGAGGAGGAACCGTAAGTTCCTGGATTATTATGATTTATTGAATGTCTTTACTGTTTATTATTACTGTCAACTGGCTTATATTCACTATGAGACGACCTTCATGATCTAACTTCAACCTTGTCTCCTTTTTTCAATGAAGGCCAGAAGGTAAGACTAAATATTTCATTCATGTCCAGCATGTGAAATAAAGTTTTTGCTTTTGGCTTTATCGCTAAAATAGATTTCTGTTGACAGCTGTAGAGTTGAATTTTTATTCAACTAATTACATTAAATTTACTACTATTTTGCAGAGGCAGTAATGTAGAGACAGTTGCAGAGAACATATTATGCCTTATTGAGTGCTTAGCTGCAGGTTAAGGATTCTGCATGGTCCAGCTGTTTAAGTAGAGCATTAATGCTTCTTCATCACAAAGATCAACAGAAACAAAACTGTCATTTCTGAAGCTGCTAGTGGACTGACGACAGCTTTGTTATTGCCAGATGAAGTAGAACTTTTTATCAAAGTATGCTAATTATTCCACTCATTGCCTCTAATTTCACATTCATATAACCATAAACCCTGATTAATTCAGCTCCCTATTTGATTTGGCTAGCAATTAGGATTGCATAGATATTTTGCCCAGAGCTAGTGTAAGTGATTATTATGTATCAGTCACCTGTAAATTGTTGCTGAATTAACATTTTGTGCCTTTAATACTCCTGAAAAGAGGGGATAGCTTCCTTGCTCTGCACATAAAATGTTCAATGATCAATGATGACAGCTGCAGTTTACCAAAGGCCTCAAGGACAGCCATTTTGTCCCCATTTTGTACAATTTGCACTCAATTCAGGGTGCCTTTTTCATATCAGGCAAAAGAAATATGATGCAGTAGTTGAATTTATTTTTCACGTTGATTCACCTGCAGTACCTGCAGAAGAGGAAGCCCCAGGTGAGTAGTTTTCCATCAGAGAGTGAAATGCCTACAAATTTTGTATTTAGGTTAAAAGTGGCTGCAAAGTATTGCCTACTTTTGATGAACTTCACTGATGCACCAACAGAACTGAGTTATTACTGTTGTAATGGCATTGTTTACATTCTCATTTTGTCATGGATTGAAACTCACTTTATTTTTTTTTCTATCTGAAATGACAGATGAATCAAAGCCCAAGCCAAAGTAAGTAACTATACACGTCTTAGACAACAAACTATAATAACCTCTCAAAATCAGAATTAAGTTTCAAATTTATTTGTGAAAAAGAATGATGCAGATATTTTACAAATATAAAGAACAGGATGAACAGAACTCTAAAGAATTCATTTGATTTCCATTCAAAATTTTTTGGACTGTTAAACAATGTTAAAAGATTGCTAAACTTAATACTACGGTGTGGAAAATTGTCCATAATTTTGGCCATTATTTGTGCAACGGATGCAGCAGGGCGATTCACATCAGAAACTCAGATATAGGCAGTGTCCTGATGTACTGTAGAGTGTATGCAAATAGCAGTACTTTATCAGCCATGTTTTTTCATGGTTTCTGTTGGATTTCACAGGCTGTTTATGCCAAATCTCGCAGCACCAAAAAAATCCCTGAGGGAGAAAAAGTGGATTTTGACGTGAGTGGGAGCATCACTGCTTAACCGGAACCCTTAATCTTGTTATTTTCAAACATGAAGTTATCTAGACAAGCTGCCAAACAAATACACGCCTACCCATAATCATAAACATACAGAAACAAGCAGATACACAATTTTGAACAAGAAATACAATCATACGCTGATTTGCTCATACAGCTTTCACTTATGCTGCATTCACTCGGATTCAGGCAGATGGTAGACGACATACAGACTAAACTCTATGGACGGTACTGAAAAAAAAAAAAAGACTGACAGAATAGAATTACAGCAAAATGGAACATACATGATGATATTATTAGCCTCTTTTGTCCAAGTTTCTTGTGTTTTGCCTTCTGTGAGGGAGCTACTTAACATCCGGTGACAAATTCCGCTGCGGAGGAAGGGAAAAGTTAAAATATTTAAACTTTGCACAGCGATGCCATTTACCATTATCATTGCTTTTATTCTCTGCTAGCCTTATTTGAATTTACAGTCCAGCTTTCATCCACTAAAATGATATCCGGTTTACCATCTACTGTCAGCCTGAATCCATGTGAAAGCAGCATTAGAACAATCAAAATCAAGATGAATTGATTAAGCCCTGGATGTTGGATTATATCAATGCAAGTGGGCAGACTGTGGGAAGACAATCATGCTATATGGATATTGAACTGTACTTGAGGGTATTTCTGGGCAGCCTGTGCTCCAACGGTCAATCAAAGTTCTTGACTAGTTATCTTCATTCTTGGTTCTAGTGGGCTATGTGGTCAAGCTGCAGGGTCTGCCGCTTTCTGTTGTTTTTTTTAGCAACAGTCAATTAAGACAGAAATTTTAACATTTAACTTACTGTGCCTAGTTTTTTTTTTGGTCTAAATAAGTTGCTGAAAAGAAACCAGCAGTCCCTGCAGCTCAAGAGGTCCAGGAATGAAGATAACTGCTCCTGGTGTCCATGAGAAATACACCATTTGTTGTCCCAGTCTGGATTTAGGCCTTGCTGACCTCAGAGGGAGGTTGTTATTTTTTGTGCTCTCAGGACATCTATAGGAAGAGACAGGAGAAGGACCTACAGGAGCTGCAGTCCCTGATCGAGGCCCACTTTATTCAGAGGAAGAAAGACGAGGAGGAGCTTATCACCCTGGTGAACCGCATTGTGAGTATCTTCGGTCTGGACCTGTTGCATTGTGGGTATGAATATATGACTGTGCAACCCAAGGCTATTTCTGATGGCTCATTCTCAGTCATTACATCTGTACCTGGCTCATCAGCACCATCTAAAGGTAGACACACGAAAAGAATGCAAGGACAGGACGCAAGTATGGAGGGATCTAGTCAACATGCATAAGGCACAGAGAACATCCTTGTTTAGTCAATCCTCAGTTATATATGAGGCAGATGGGGGAGCAGGATTCACGAGGCGATCATTTAACGGCACATCTTCCAAAAAAAAAAAAAAACCAAAGAAAAAAAAAGAATCCTCCGGAAGCTTCCTTACCATGCCGATTAGCATTCGCCTTTTTGGAATGTCCTTAAATACTGAGTACTGAGGCGACTACTTCACATTGGTGTCGGATGCAAAATTCCCATTAATTTCAACCATAGGCGCTTTTTTTCTTTTAAAAACTCACTTTTACGGTACTTAGTTATTTTTAGGTCGCCGTTCATTTCAAGATTTTGCATTACATCCCCAAGAAACTATACATTTTTTTTTTCTGGACCGTAGTCACTATAATTTACACTGAGGTAATTTTTCACCAACATGCTTGCACATTAGCGGTCTAAAAACTATTGCGTCCGTACACCCTATAGGTTAATCTTTTAGCGTCCTGGCTCATGAAATGATTTCTAATTCGAGTAATGACAGGTAATACACTGTTGCACTTGTTCCATCGGGATTTCACTTCCAATATCAGCACAACAATCAGCACAGTGCTCTACTGCAGACATTGATCGATTTCTAGGCAAAACAAGGACAGGGGGGAGGATGGCAGACAAAATAAGCAACTGGAATGAACCCCGTGTGACATATGCAGAAAGAAACAGGAAGTGACTCTGCTCTCGTACAGGAAAAGAGACGGATGGAGAGGGCAGAGCAACAGAGGATTCGGGCGGAGCGAGAGAAGGAGAGGCAGGCCAAGCTCAATGTGAGTGTCATTGCTCCATTACGAGATGAGTGCACAGTAAAGGGGAATTTTATCTATCCACGCATCCATTATCCAGGCTGTTCATCCCTGGACAGAGTAGGGGAGAGCTGGAGCCTATCCCAGAATCAAGAGTACTTGGCAGGATCGTGCCCTGGACAGTTAGTCAATCGCATGCAAGGCACATTCCCCATTCACTGTCACACAAGGGCAATGCAGAGTCAATGCAGCCTTTGAGCTGTGGGAGGAAACCAGAGAAAACCTCGAGAAAATCTATGCTAGCAGGGTTAGAACATGCAAACTCCACACAGAAAGGCTTGGGCGAGATTCAAACCTACAGTTCATTTGCTGCAAGGCAATAGTGCTACCTACTGCACCACAATACTATCTTAGAAGGGAAATTCCATACTACAATTTACTTTAACTTGCGAAATAGCAGCTGACCTCTGTTATTAACATGAGCTCCCATTACTCATGGTAAGTGCCAAGATATGGGCCCTGCTTTACTTAAGACTAAAATGGTCAGTCCCTTACATAAGAGCAATTAAGTGTACTTACCGCTCTCTCTGACATTCACTTCCTGTCTCTCTATACTGAGAATCTTTTGACCTGGCATACAGAGAATTATTCAGTTACATGGCGATCTGTCTATTGAGTGGTTGCAGTGAAATTCCCCTTGTACATACGCTTGCATTAGCGACTCCTTCCATGATGCATTTAGCATTCATGTAGCCATTATCGGCTCTGTATTTCTTTTTGTTAGGATTACGATCAGTACCATCATGTGCATCCTATACATTAGTGTAAGTCACATTAAGACTGTAAGCTTTGATCCAACTGAATCATAATAAGATGTGAGCTGCCATTAGACAGCAGGTGAAGGTACAAAAGGCAAAACTAAAAATAAAGCTACTGCAGTATATAAAGTGACGTCTAGACGGCATTTGGACAGTATCATTTGCTTTTTAGCTCAGTAAACCAACACATTTTATAGAAAAACAATAAATATGAGGTCAAATTAGGGACCGTCACCTTTTTGAAGGCATGTCCATCTGTCCATTTTGAACCCATCATGATCGGAATTGCTGTTCTTATTATGGAGTGGCACTGTCTGAATGATTATGAACTGCGCGTGTAAAGACTGCAAAAGAAGCAAATTCATGGTCAAGTTACAGGAAGCAGAGAGTCAGTAGGAAGTGGATGGATGGATCAAGTAAAGCGATGGATGGATGAGCTCAGTATTCCTCTCCTTCAGGAAGAGAGGGAGAGAAAGGAGCAGGAGGAACAAAAGAGGAAGCTGGAAGACGAGGCCAGAAAGAAGAAAGCCATGACCTACCAGTACAGCAGCAGCCAACAGAAGGTCAGAGCCCAACTCACTCCCACTTACCCACCCAGGCTATCTGGGGTTTTCCCCAAATTTAATAGCACACCATGTAGCATTTCTGTCCTTGCTTCTACTAAGTTATCTCTCACAAACCCTTCTAACTTAGTAACCACTCCACACACATTCCCTCGCACGTGTTCCCTCTGTTGGCCACTCGCTTCTCAGATAGAATATTGTAGCAATAATGGAGTCACACCCAGTTTTAAGGAGCCAGGTTGGGAATTTAACCTGGACACTTGAGGGTGCCAATGGATGTTTAATAATCACAAAGAGTCAGCAAAGACAGGAGCAAGGAGGCAGTGAGGGTTGATGGGAAAAAAAAAAAGTCCCGACAGATAAGCGAAAGGGACACCAAGAACTTGAACAAAAGTTGTCAGAATCGAGAGTCAGGGGTTGAGGGGGGTGGTTTATAATATCGGATCATCAAAGGGGGCTGATTTAAAAGATTTGGGAATAGCTGCCCTTGACTATCAGGCTCCAGTTAAATATAGAGATCAAACTGAAAATCATGCTGTGTTCAAGGATACCAGGGAAAGAACTTATTCACACTGGCTGTAATCAGAGTAAATGCAAATTAGCGACTGAAGCGCTGATCCAAGCACTCGAGCTAATTCCTGATGCTAACGCTCGTCTTGCTGATATGAGTCACTGCAGTTAAGAGCGGCTGCGAAAGTACCAGGAATGGAATTTGATGTAATGACTGTAAATTATGTTCTTTGAGCAAAAATTTCACGTTTTTGTAGGCGGATTTTGTTAGGATGCGAGATCTCTACCGCTCGCTTTTAACGGTTTCTCGTCTCGCGACAGACCGACGGTCGAAAAGGAGCAAAGAAACAGACGGAGAGGGAGAAGAAAAAGAAGATTCTAGCTGAAAGAAGGAAGGCACTGAACATCGACCATCTGAACGAGGAGAGACTGATGTTCGTTACCCGTTTGAATCATCCGTTAACAAGTTTATTACCTAGCCAATCATTATCCGACCCACTAATTCCTGGTCATGGTTTTATTGGAGTTAGGGCCTATCCCAATGTTTGATTCATTACAATTATTTATCTGGACTGTTACAACCTTTGTACCAAAATACAGCTTGAGACCACAAATTTTATACACTACTCACACAGGTCCTCAATTTTTTTACAGATGCCATTTGCCATTTAGGCAGGATGTAGACTGAAATAAAAATGAATAACTATAGTGAACGGCCTTCTCCCTAGTGTCAACTGTCAAGCTCACTACTCCACAATAAGTGCACTGATTGGATGGTGCAGGCTTGTGTTGGTGTCAATCACTCAAAGCTCTTGTTTGATTGGCTGCAGGGATAAGGCCAGAGAGCTGTGGCAGCAGCTGATGGAACTGGAGGGAGAGAAGTTTGACCTCAGTGAGAAACTGAAGAGACAGAAGTATGATGTAAGTGACTCAACAGTAAGGGCACTTCCCAGTTCCCAAAAAAGAATGAGTCCAATACTGAAAAAACAAAGTATAGGGAAGGAGTCATGTATTAGAAGAGATATATTATTTCACTACTCAAACACTCTTAATGTATCATATGTTCCCCCATATCTCTTCCCCCTCTTACTTCCTGATAAGAGAGTAGGTGTTTGTGGACAAGAATAAGGGTACTTTTTTGAGTCTTGGGATATGCCTTTTAAACTTAATCCATATTTCAATATACAGTCCATTTCCATTGTTTTTTTTAGTAAGATACAGACTCAGGCCAATAGAGTTCTTTAAACATTTTTCCCTATACATCATAGGTCAATTTGACCCACAAATTAAGCGTAGTCCTGTACTAAATTGAGTTTTTGTAAATTCAAAAACTACTCAATCTAGGACTAGGCTTAATCGTATGTCTATATTACAACAGCCATATTTGTTTAATGGGGATGTAAAATCAGGAATTTCTGAAGCTCATCTGCCCAAGCAGAATAAACTGCCAGGAAAATAGGAGTGTAGCACAAATGAGCTATAAATGTATCATTACCATTACATGAGCAATAATATAATAGCAGTCTCCTAAATCAAATGTATGGAGTTTTCTCTTAGTTTGGCCTGGTGGTAGCTCTGCAGTAAAAGGTAAGTTGTCTCACAAATGAAGCTCCTTCTCTCCTTTCCAGGTTACTCAACTACTGTGTCGGGTCCAGGATCACCAGAGGTGAGTAGTCTGGCACAGATCCCATCTCCTTGACAACAGAGCAAAACCCTAACTGCTATTTGTGTCATTCAATAATATTCACAGTTGGTTATATATTGATGGTACTCTTCAGAGAGAAACATTCATAACACATGAGCCTCTGCTGATTGGCGTCTAAAACAAGAATCTCAAGCACCGGGAGGCTTCCAGTGCCTTGCTAATGGTTGACGTGTCTCAGCATTCATGAGCCCAATTTAAGAAGTTCAACATCGCAGGAGTCTCGTTTGCGAGTCCTGGATTGGCCAATGATTGAAATATGAAAGCGAAAAACATGCAAGCACAAGGGTACTGCTGAGCCAGAGTTTGAGGTCCGTCGTTGAGCTTGAGAGTGTGTAGGAAGAAGGGATTGTGAAGAAGCATTCTATGCCATGTTCCCACATCTCCCAGCATCCTTCACTGTCATCTTCTCTTCCAGGGGTGCATCTCAAAGCGTAGGCTGCATCCTTCGAAGGCTGCATTTTTAGGGGTCGTCACTAAGTTCCACCCGCCAAACTGACATTTAGGGTAAGGGACAAGGTTAAATTTAGGGTTAGGTTCAGGGTTAGGGGTTAGAATTAAGGTTAAGGTGTTTAACGGAGAAGAAATGACGTTACGTCTATTCGGCGGATGGAATAAAGTGACGACCCCTAATAATGCAGCCTTCGAAGGATGCAGCCTAAACTTTGAGATGCACCTATGGAGTGCATGAGTCATTCAGTTCTGCTCATTTAAAGGTCTCCATCACGTCACCAGGTGCGCAATCAATTAGCCATTTCAAGCCATTTAAAAATCTATTTCTTTGTGACATCACAACGGGAAGTGGCCACCGAGAATAATGGAGGAACTGATAAACTAGATGGCTGAAGTTGATCCTTCTTGCCTCTTGGTGGTCACTTCACCATGTGATGTCACTAAAAAAAACTGATTTTGAAATGGCTTGTGATGGCCAATTGGCTGTGTACCTGGTGAAATAATAGGGGACATTTAAAAGTCTCTCCCTCTTTCTCTCTCACATGCATGCACAAACACAGAGACACACACTCAGGCTCCTCACCCAATTCTGCTTAAAGCGGTCATTTTCTGACACCTGGTGGTCATATGTAGGCATTGCAGCTGCATGAGTTACAGTATTTGTCATAACTGAATTGGAGTAACCACAGATCTCTTCTCCTCCAGTGGAAAGGGTCGTGCCAAGAGCAAGGCTCGGCTGAGGTAAAAGTATCGCTCCGGAAGGACACAGATCAGGAAGAACACTCTGGAAGAATGCTAAAAATCCTTCTTTTTTGCTGTCAGACAGAGACATGCAACTGTCTGAGAGAAGTCTTTTTGCTACATCATGCAAGCAAATAATAAATAAATGATCAATCAATCGACCAATCTCTGTGCAAGATGCCTGTTTTTTAGGCAAGATCACACACATACGCTGAAATGCTCACACACAGAAAAACCTATATTTTTTTCTCTGACCACACAAAGTACAACTGCCATCATTTACCAAACTACCACCTTGATAACCACCTCCCTACCCAGGGTACTCCAATTAAACCATCACCTCAGGCTACCACATATACTGGGCTCCAAAATTACTGGTGCCCCTGACTGGCAATGCACAAATAATACTTTAACAAATTCTAAAAAGCATACTTACCGAGAAACTCTAAATAACAACCTGTGAAAAATACTGTATGGTTATTAATGTTACAATGGAACCAACCAAAATCATTTACTGATTTCATAGAAAATCAATTTCCTCCAAGCCAGAGTTTCACAATTAATGGCACCCTTAAAGATTATTGAAAATAATATCAACTAAAATTAAACCATGTATTAAATTCCCCTTATTCAAGTTTTATCTAAGTGTTAAGGAGCTAATATTGAGCCATTACTTCACTTCTTGTTTCACCAAGGTAAAAAATGAGGCAACACACACGCAATATCCCTTTGTCGTGAAAGGATCTGCTCAGAGGAATGGTCCGTAATCCCCCCAAATGTGTGCCTTAACCTTGTCAAATATTACAGGAAAAAACTCCATACTGTTATCCTTGCCAGAGGTGGTTGCACTAAGTACTAAATGAAGGGTGCCAATTATTACGAAGCCTTGATTTTGTTGAAATTTATTTTGCATTAAGTGATTATGATTTTGGATGTTTCCATCGAAACATTAATAAAGTATTTCACACATGTTGGTATATTTCATTTCTCTAAAATTATAGTAATTCCAGTAATTCTGGAGCCCACCATACATTTACCAGACTGCATGTATAGACCCTCAATTAAACACCCACAATCCTTACACACTGGCAAGCTGTTAGACAGAGGTGCGCAATGAAGACCAGATCTGTTCCTGCCTTTCATGCCAACTTCTGGCCTTTAATTATGTAATTAGCTTAATCAGCTAAACCATTTATGAAATCAAACATTTTAGTGGCATTTTTTCAGAAGTTTGTGATTGATCACAAAACACTTCACCTGTGTCCTAAAATAAAACATTTCGGTGTGATCTAACCAACGAGTAAAATTATGTATGCTTGTAGAGCCAGTTTACTCCGGATCATTGGTGGAAACAAAAACTTGCATAAACATCGACCCCCCGGGACTGGAATTGCCGACTCCTGCAATAGACTGCAGAAAAACTGCACCTTTCATTCATCTCTACACTTCAGTGAGGTTGGAGGCCAAGACAGTGGACCTGCATATTTGCACCAATAAATCCAGCACGACAACAGGAGAGCTAGAGTATTTTAGCCTTTATTTAAGCAGAGCACACTCACATTCCCTGGTAAGACGCAGGACTAATAGTGGTCTTACAGAGCACGGTTACATACATTCCTCTTGGCGAACACTGGCACACGGGACGGGGTAAACACGAGGGAGAAGTGCGATATGCGATGGTCTTTGTTCTTCGACTCTGTACAGTAAATAAAATAATGTTCCACACATCACAGTTCACGACGGTGCGGGTTACAGCTGGCTGTCCTCTGAAGACTCTGTACAATGAGATTTGCTTGTGTAATTTTTTTTTTTTTTTTTTTTTTTTTGGTGCTGGGTGGTGCGATTCTCACCACAGGTGAGTTTCTCGGATCTCGGCGATGACCTGGCTGGCCTTCTGCAGGGCCTGTGGGGGGGCGGGGAAAGAGAGAAGACCGTTAGGGGTAGGTAGGTAGCCAGTTGGGCGAAGCAACTTCAGATTGGGCATAGGACTAAAGTTTAAAGGGTTAAGTGTGAATGTGTATACAGGTGAAAGCATGGTTGCACACCAATCAGCCACAACAATAAAACCACCCACCTAACTGCAGTATATATACACTGATGAGCCACAACATTAAAACCACCTGCCAAATATAGTGAAGGTCCTGCTGTTCCACATAAGCTCCATCAAACTGACGTCTTTTCAATTCCCAAACTCACTCCATTCTCCAGCTTGTCTCCTTCCCCCTGTGCATCCTGATGCCATCTCCTCGAAGGTAAATGGTGCACATGTACCCATCCAAAGCACATGATGTAAAAGGAAAATGGGACTCACTGGACCAAGCGACCTTCTAAATTACTCCAACATCCAGTTTAGAAATTCAGCCTTTGGCAATGGCCCACTCACTCTTCTGGCAGTGGAGTTAGCACAGGCTCTCCGACTGGGTCTGCGGCTACAAAGTGCTATACACAGCAGGTATGGATGCACTGTGTTATGACTCAGTCCTTGCATAAGCATCTTAAAATTCTCCGCAACTTGTGCCGCAGTCGCCCTTCTGTTGGTTTGGACCAGACAGGGCAGCCTTCATTGCTCATGTAAATTGATAAGCCCTGGGTGCCCAACACCTAATCGCTGGTCCACAGTTTGTCCTTCACTGGACCACAGCAGGTAGGTACTCACCACTGCTAACTGGGAGCACCCCGGAAGCCCTGCTGCTTCAGAGATACTCTGACCCACTCACTTGGCCAAAACAATTTGGTCCTTCTTATATCTTTCAGGTCCCATTTCCCCTGCATCCTATACGTCAAATACGAGAGCTGACTGGTCGCTTACCAGTCTAAGGGCTTTCTCTAGACCTTGACATAAGATAAGATAAACTTTATTGAACCCCGTGGGGTAATTTGACCTCTGCATCTGACCCACCCTATAGTTAGGAGCAGTGGGCAGCTACAGAATAGTGCCCAGGTACCAACTCCAGTGTTAAAGCCAGTGCCTTGGTCAGGGGTACTGGCAGGAGTGTTCCTATAATGCATGTTTTTGCGGGTGGGGGAAACCACAGTACCCGGAGGAAACCCACGCGAACACGGGGAGAAGGATGCAAACTCCACACAGAATGGCCCCAGGCCGGAATCGAACCCACGGCCTTCTTTCTGTGAGGCAACAGTGCTAACCACTATGCCACCAGATAATCAATTACTTTATTACTTAATCTGTGAGTGGTTTCAATGTTTGGGCTTGCATATGCGTGTGTATAAAGTTACCTTCATCACAGTGCTTCTCAAACGTCTCCAGGAGGGCCATTTGTCCTGCATGCTTTAGATCTCTCCCTGCTACAGTACAGGTGACTCTAATGATCAGCTCATTATCAAACCCAAAAAGCTGAATAATAAAGAGCCGATCATTTGAATCACTTGCGCTGCAGTGGGGAGAGATACAAAACATGCAGGACAAGAAGTCCTCCAGGAGAGGTTTGAGAAGCATTGCTTTAGCATATCAGCAGCCTCACTGCATCTCTGGGCCATGTCCTCGGACTCAGTCAGCAGGTTTGTGCATACGTGTGTGTGTGTGTGCGCGCGCGTGTGCGTGCGTGCGTGCGTGTGGGTGTGTGTATTGTTACCTTTAGCATATCAGCAGCCTCGTTGCGTCTCTGGGCCATGTCTTCAGACTCGGTCAGCAGGTCGTCCAGCAGGCCGGACTTGTACAGCTGCCCCACCAGCTCACTCTGCAGGCTGTCCTTCACATGATTCACCAGGAAGTGCATCACTGCCTTTGGCACACTGCACAGAGAGCAGGAAAGACGTGTGTCCGTTTACTGTACTACAGTGTTTACCAGGGATCCTCACATCTGGCCCTCCATTCCAAATCCAGCTCTGGTTTTCTTTCCTCCAAGGTAAGTAGCTGAACAATTACCACTGCTGATTGGTCAGATTTTTCATACCCGACTCACGGGACAAGGCAGGGTGAGGGAACAGGGCTTTGTGCTTCACACCAAACAAAAGATTCTCGTGAGAATGTTTCTCAGAGGTTGTCTATGGTGGTCGATTTCCATTTACAGCAATAAAGCGATTTGAATTTGAGATGGACAAGGAGAGAGGGAGGAGAGGCAGAGGTAGGGAGGGACGATGTCAGAAGGAGAGGGAGGAGGGGTAGAGAGGGAGCGAGGAAGAGGGAGAGAGAGAGATGGGGACAGAAAGAGTAGGGGGAAAGGGAAAGACTGATGGATAAAGGGCAGGGTAAGGTGGATGGAGAAAAAGGGCTGGGGGAGAGAGGGAGCTAACAAGATGGAGAGGAAAGGATAGAGAGAGGGAGATGGAAAAAGAGCTGAGAGACCCCACACACACACACACACACACACACACACACACACATGCAGCTCATATCAGGGAATCAAATGAAGGTTTTGGCACAGTACCTGTCCTGGATGTTTTTTCGGACGATGAGGAAATAGGATTTTATGAGCCTCTCTATGACCTCGCAGTCTCTCTGTTCCCGAGCAGACAGCTTC
Source organism: Gymnothorax javanicus (assembly GCA_029692085.1). Lineage (NCBI taxonomy): Eukaryota > Metazoa > Chordata > Actinopteri > Anguilliformes > Muraenidae > Gymnothorax > Gymnothorax javanicus. The sequence goes on from CM056201.1 coordinate 85,442,023, forward strand.
CTGGCGACCGGTACAGGCTGCGAACAACGATAGCCAATCAGGGAACAGTAAAACACAACATCAGCCAATCACTGGCCAGCGCAACAGCACAAGCCAATCCGTGGGAGTTTGAACAAGGAATGGAGAAGAGTGACTCCTGTTACACACTCTACACAAGGACTCAAACGCCAGCACAGATTTTTGGGACAGCGCAGCTTCTTTGCTAAAATACTACTAGCGCATTAGCTAACTAGCCTCAATTAGTCCTACCTGAGGGTAAACACCACAATCCACAAGGGGCCAGCCTATGCCAATCTGGTTAGAATAAATAACTTCGGAGTGGAAATTACTTCTTTGTTGATAGTTTTCCCTTGATCAGCATTTACTTCTGGTGCCTGGAGCAGAAACGTGTAGAACTGCGAGGAACATGTGAGAAACAGCCCTTGCCCTTCTTATCGCATCATACACGCATTGGCGCCTGGATGGACAGACATCACTATGGCTCCCAAAGATGGAGAGAGAGATGACCAGTAATAAAGAGACAGAGGAGGAGAGAGGGAGAGAGGGAACGCACCACGTCCAGCAGGTTGACTGCATGCCCCTTCATGGGACTGGCTGGGAGGGGGGCCTGGGGAGGTTTGGCGGTCTGTTCCTCCCCCGCTGTGACTTCCTCTCCCTTCTTTAGCTTCCCTCGCCACGACCCGGAGTCCTGCTCGCCCTGCGGCCCCCCCGCTGCACCCTGGGAAGGCAGGAGGACACACAGGGAAGGGTTCAGAGGTGAAAGGTCACAGAGACCCAGGAAGTTTGTGAGCGCCTGCGGTCACCAGTATCAGGCCACCCCTGATAGGACAGAGATTCCGTCTAGCATTCAGACAGACCAATATCACCTAAACACAGATCACTAGGGGTTACAGAGATGGTCGTCTTAATCTCACTTCCCTGAAAAACATGTACTATGGTAGGGACACTCCTACTGGTGCTCATGACCAAGACTCTGGCTTTGAAACTGGAGCTGGTCTCCAGGTGTAGCACTGTGGCTGCCCACTGCTCCTAAGCAACCAGGATTGGTGTCAAATGCAGAGGATGAATCACCCCCAAAGATACAACAAAGTGTATCCCATCTTTTCTTTTCATTTTCAATCCGCACTCGTTTGGAGGATTTCAGTTAACTGGAGATCGAGATTTCAGCAGGAAGTTAGACGAGAGGATCTTGGACCCTCTACCTCTGGGGACTGAGCTCACAGAGTCACAGGTTCAGATCTCAGGCACAGTCAAACTTAATTTATAGTGTTAATAAAACCAGTTATTGCTTCTTAGACAGACGGGGCAAACCAATCGTGTGTGGACTCAAGAGCAGAGGGTCAATGCAACAGAAAGGAGGGAGCAGCCAAACATTGTTAGATGTTTGAAAAAGACTCGCGGTTTATTCAAGCAGTGTTTCCCCTACCATTATATTAGGGGGGCGCCAGATCACAACAGAAGTCATTTAAGGTTACCTGTCCTGTTGAACAGGTCTAGACCTTGTCCTTTTATTAAACAAACTAAATAGCCTTATGTTATTCATCGTATTTATACGAAGGCGTGTCATTTCTGTTTCTGATGCGCGCATACACACGCACACACAGGGACACGTGCGTACGCGCTAGGCTTATGCCGATCGGCGATCCGATCGTGTATCGGCAATTGAGAGGACGAACGACGATGGTTTTTTTCCTTGCCGATTTTATAAAACGCATACACACACGCTACAGCTGTGCAGCGCCACATCCATTGTGCTCTGGCTGGCTCAGCTGACCGGCGCTGGAGCATGTGAGCTGAGCAGAGGAATTGACAGGTCTGTTGTAGCGCAACGAAAGCAATGATACCCAAAAGAGTCTGTTCAGGCGCCAGGCAGCTTTACTCCCAAATTAGAAATACCGTTTCCTCCCTATAGCTGGAAAAAAGTAAGGAAACAAGCATCCCGAGGTAATTTATTATATTTAGGCTAAGTTAACGAGCAAAATTCAAAAAAAGAACCTGAAACCCATAAGCAATTCACAGTGTGGCCTTTCTTTTCGTGGGACAGCAAAATGATTCAAAATGGGTGCACGGAACTCAGAAAAACCCAAATCTTTACCGAACTCTTCAGTCGCAACATTCAAAGAAAAAAAAGGCTCGACAACGTCGGCAAGACAATAATCCAACTTCAGTCTAAATAAAAAACACGCCAAAGCTCAAACACAAGTTTTCAAGAATGCAAAATAAAGAAGATTAATCATTGAAACGAAAATAAACGAATGAAGACTGGGGGTGGGGAATATTTTGAGTTATTTGATTTTACAGTCTTGCTGCTGGTGCAATCGTCCGGGGCACAGGGAAGCCGAGAGCTTTAGTGCTCGTTTCCGAAAAACAGAATCGCACTGTTTCTCTTGCACTTTGTGCCTTTTGTAAATGGCGTAATGGAAGGCTGATGGAGATCTTTACTCCCCACCGCAATATCTTTTGGGGGCTATTTCAGCAACTTCTGCCGGATGATGCACACGCAGATTTCCACGTAAACTGGTCGTCTGTCCCTCTTTCACAGGGACAACTTGTTTCCAAATTCTGCAAATAGGCTGCGTGGCGTCACGGGGCTCGCCTTTTTCGTTTGGTTGAAACCCGTAGTATTCCCAAATGGGCGACGTTACATTTTTCTTTTTGCACGAGCTCCATGGTGGTTGTGGTGACCTGGGGCCTCATTTATAAACGGTACGCAGGCACAAAAAAGATACGTACGTCACTTTCTTTGCAGATTTCTGATTTATAAAAACAAACTTGACATTAAAATAAGGGAAATTATTAAGATTATGCACAATGTCAATAAATCCCAAGTCCATCCTCATTAAATAAATGAAAATTCCATGCAGTTTATTTTACCCATAGGTGTATAAATTTGGTTATTTTCCACAAAATGAAATTTTTATTTTTTTTGTGCGTACGTATTATTTAGGTATGAAATCCACGCAAATTTTTATAAATAAGGCCCCTGAACGAGCTCCTCCCATTCAGCACGCAGCAGCCGCAGCAACACCGCCCGCCGCCCCCCCGTGATCGCATCGTGTATCGGCGATCTCCCAGAGTGCGATTAGGACAATCCGAAAATGGCAAGATCGCCCAACTTACTGCGCGTTCACACACAAGCACACTCCCAGCAGCGGACAGAGAGAGAGCGGAGGAGAACATGTCACGTCAACGGTCTGAAAAGCCAAAATATCTGCCTTTTTAAACGCTCCCAGGCTGCTCAGGATGTTAACACTCACTCTGCAGTGAGTAGGAGCCGTTTAGTTTAAATAGTTGTTTAGCTATATTGTATAAATGGATATGTTTATAATCTTGTAAAAATCGACTGTTGTTATTAAAAGTAACACGTGAGCCCGCCCGCCCCCCAAAGGCTGTAAACCTAGGGGAAACACTGATGAGGCCTTCTGAGATTTCTAGTTGCTTCTTCAGTTAATATCAGGTCGAGATGAGACGTGTTATGGATTATATTATGTCTTCCATTCAATTAAGGAAAATTATTCATCTTATTCTGGTAACACTTTTCTTAAAGCACTTGACATAAGGTTGACATGTGACATAGCACAGTCATATGCCATCCTATGTCAGCTCTTATGTCATTTATAACAGATTGAGTCCGTTAATATGAAATGTCAACAGATTCATCATTTTAGCAGTACATTTTATGAAATATTTATGAATAAATGCAATGACCGTAAGACATTTGAATGTGAATAGACTTCATCTGTAATGACATCTTGCGAGACCTCTTCTGCCATGCCCTGCACATGACAGCGGGATGCCAGCCTCATGTCCAGGGGCCTAACTCAAGTGGCCGTTAGTTCCTTTAAATGAGCAGAGTTAGTACTCAAAGAATAGGGAGGACTGCATTTCCCAAAAGGCCACAGGAGACATCACTGCACTGCAAGGGTCATGCCATCATCAGGCAACGGGGGCAGAACACACCTTAGGCCCCTCAGCATCACTGAAGGGAGGAGCCTCGTTAGGAGAGACAGGGGGCCCAATCAGGCCTTTTACAGACTACAGAGAGGGGAGGGGCAACAGAACAGAGAGGAAAAGAAAGGAGACAGATGTACAAACCTTGACCATTGAAAAGAAATTACTTCTGAGCTATTGCAATTGCTTAAGGTCAATATTTAAAGCATTACTGGCAAACTAAAATGGCATAAAGCAGGGCCTTGTTTCAAAAAGCAGGCGGAATTACAGAGTTAGTGGGATAACTTCACTGAGAAAACCCCACAGGCCTGCAAGATCTGGAACAGAACAGGACTCCCAGAACTGAAGTAGGAACAGCTACTATGGGTTTCATTCAGGGCAGTCGTCCTTCTCACAGCGTCAACTTGCTTCTTGGAATACCCACCCAAGAAGCTAGTATAATGGCTCACTGTCTCTCACACACTAACGCACCACCACACAAACACAGCTTGTATTCCCTGTAGCCACCTGCAGCACAGCCTGCCTACTGTTTGCAGATAAACATGGTCACAGCTATCAGCTGTGAACACAAGACTACACCAATATTCCCCCCCAAAGGAGCATGTGTGCTTCTCAGCCGAAAGACACAGCCCCTCAGCCATTTTCCTAACGAGACTTTCAACTAGCACGCGCAAACGCTCTTGAAATGGGAGTACCAGCAGAGGCCTGGAATACAATTCAATTCAATTCAATTTGTATACCGCTTTTCACAGAGAGACAGTCACAAAGATGCTTAACAGTGCTAAAATAAATAAATAAATAAATAAATAAATAAAAAAAGGGCCAGTGCCCAGCCTAATCCCCAGTACAGCAAATGAGGCAAAAAAAAAAAAAAAAAACCTCCCAGTACAGAGAAAAATCCTCAAACAGTGGTGAGAAAAAACTCCCCAGTGGGAAGAAATCTCAGGAGGAACCCGGCTATAGTGGGGAAGCCCATCCTCAGCTGGCTAGCTAATTAATAATAAAATAAAGTAATAATAGAATAAATTGGTAATAGAGTTCAATTAAAGTCCATCTACACAGTGGTGTCTGTAGCTCCAGGAAGTGGCATGGCAAGGATAGAGAAGAACAGGAATACATAGCATGAATTCCCTTTTGTTGCTGCTGTCTTTTAAGAAGGAACCATTTAGTGGTGTAGACTCATGAAATGGCGGCTACAAGTCATACCTTGTCGCGGGGAACGGCAGAAGGCAGCTCTCGCATCCTGTTCCTCCTCTGTTCCTGAGGGGAAAAAACGACAGGCTCACCGCACAGCTCACGACCAACACACTCCAGAAATCATTTTTATAGGAGGATTCACTCTCTTTCTCAAGAGGACTAAACTCACATGACCCCTCAAGCAGAGGGATACTCAATTTCCAGTTTCCAGAGTGAATCATCTTTATTGAGACTCAATAAAAAGCTCAACTATACCTACCCACCATGCATTTCTCTGCTTCACAGCAAATTCCCTGGTGTCAACTTCATTTTTAACTTTACTTTTTTGTCATTTTCAATGGTCTGTTCATTTTCAATGAGTATAACAGGGATTCTAGAATCCAGCTCCAGATTTCTTTATTCCCTGGTAATTAACAAAATAATTATTGCTTCTGATTGGCCAGACTGTTTTTACACCTGAATCCCAGGTAAAGGGAGGGAGCAGTTCTCAGCCGTTGAAGACCGTGATGGAAGGAATTGGGGTTCACAAACACTTCACACCAACTCTCAACGCCAACTCTCAACCCCAACCCTCAATGCCACCTAAACGCCAAGTAAACACCAACTAAACACCAACTCAGACTCTTACCCAGTAAACCAGTCAATGGACCTGTGATCTCTGGCAGACCTCACCTCTATGTTGTTGTTCATGACGCCACAGGCGTCGGCGAAATCGGGGTGTTTGGTGTTGATGTACGCCAGCTCGATGGCCACCAGGTTATGCACCTGAAAAACAGGGAAGAAGGTGGGTTTCGGACTGTCGGTCATCGGCGGGGGCTGTGAGAAGGGTTGATGGAGTCACATGACCCGCATGCACCAAATGGGTCTCACCATCTCATTGGTCACTGGCAGCCTCTTCCTCAGGAGTGAGGTCACCACCTCCACTATGGCATCATGCAGCTTCGGAAACCTCAGTAACTCCTGGGGGATGAGATATGTTACTGCATACATGCATGCTGTAGCATATATCAGACAGTAATAGTATGGTATACCTGTGAACGTTACGCATAGCATAAAACAGTTTAATATTAATAGCTTTGTAGCAATGCTGTATAGTATAGTGGGGCATAGTACAGTAAAAGCACTGTGAACGAATGCACCCATGTTCTGTCTTTACTGAATGCCGTAATATAGCATCACATACCAAAGTACTGTAGTTTCTGCCATCTGATTTCTGCACAATGCAGAAATAGAACTATGCAGCAACTGTATAGTAACAGTGAGCTATACCCCTTTGCTGTAATTAATTCACAGCTGTACAATATAGCAAAGTGCAGTAACAGCAGTTGTGCACTATAGTGCATCTATACAGTGTAGTTGCTAATGAGTGTATAGCGGTGGCGCCTCATGAACTGGCAATAGGGGAGGCTCGAAACAATCCCTTAAAATTAATGATGGGTCACGACCTGTTTTCAAATCATTCGTTTAAATTACCATTACAGAAACTCCGAAAACTCTAAACATTATCAGGTGTGGCCAGTTTTCATTTATAACGCATACCTGTCAACTCTCACGCATTTGGCGTGAGTTTAAGATGCATATTTACATTCCTCTGCAGTAGTCAGCAATTATTCAATCAATGCGCAGGCTATGTAAGAGATTCTCGAGCAGAATTGAAGTCCTTGTGCATGGAGGGGTTGGAAGCAATGTAATAGTGTAAAGACGTTTCAAATGATGCAATTTCATTTAAATGATCGCGAAACACATGCATTGCTTCCAACCGCTGAGTAAAGAAAAGAGCGAGAAGTCCGGAGTCGTAATCGGTATGCGTTAGAAAGGAAAACTGTCCACACCTGATAATGTTGAGAGTTTTCGGAGTTTCTGTAATGGTAATTTAAATGAATGATTGAAAACAGGTCATGACCAATCATTATTTTTAAGGGATGGGTTTCAGCCTCCCCTATCGCCAGTTCACCAGCCGCCACTGGTGTATTGTACTGCATAGCATAATACAGCAACAGTACACCAATAATACATAAAAGTATTTTGACTCTCTGTACAGCAGTGGCAAATGTGTATATATTATAATACATATTGTTTAGCAGCGTAATAGCTTATTAAAAGTACAGAATAGCAAAGTATATTGGTGTACTGTTGCTACTTTGCCAAAGCAAAATATCATTTGAACAGAAACAGTGTACTGTGGAAGCCAATGTATGTATAGTATAGTACCAAATGGTAATAAGACCGTGATAACACAGTACAGAGTACTTGATTGCTATAGTTGCAAAAGTGTGTATAGTATATTATTATAAATCAGTAAATTTATTATAATAATAAGTCCAGCATACCTGAGTGCAACAGTTACTTGTGTGTATAGTATAGTGTAATACAGCATGCTACAGTACAGTATACCTGAGTGATACAGTTGCTAATGAGTGTATAGTATACTATAATAAAGCATGATGCAGTACAGTATACCTGAGTGCTATAGTTGTGAATGTGTGTATAGTGCAGTGTAATAAAGTATGATACAGTGCAGTATACCTGAGTGCTATAGTAACGAGTGTGTGTATAGTATTGTGTAATAAAGTATGATACAGTGCAGTATACTTGAGTACTTAAGTTGTTAATGTGTGTATAGTATAGTGTAATAAAGTATGATAAAGTGCAGTATACCTGAGTGCTATAGTTGCTAATGTGTGTATAGTATAGTGTAATAAAGTACAACCCCAATTCCGAAATGGTTAGAACTTGGGACAAAGTGTAAATTGTGAATAAAATCAAAACGCAAAGACTTTCAAATCACACCAGCCAGTATTTTATTCACAATAGAACAGAGATAACATAGCAAATGTTGAAACTGAAAAATTTTACAATTTTTCCACAAAATGAGCTCATTTCAAATTTGATGGCTGCTGCAGGTCTCAAAAAAGTTGGAACAGGGGCCTGTTTACCATGGTGTAGCATCCCCTCTTCTTTTTAACACAGAGTGGAGGCGTCTGGGCATTGAGGAGACAAGTTTCTTGAGTTTTGCCATTAAAATTTGATCCCACTCTTGTTTAATACAGGCTTCCAGCTGCTGGAGAGTTTTGGGTCTCCTTTGACAGACTTTTCGTTTAATTATGCTCCAAATGTTCTCAATCAGTGAAAGATCAGGACTGCAGGCAGGCCAGTTCAGCACACGGACTCTTCTACTACGAAGCCATGCTGTTGTAATAGCTGCAGTATGTGGTTTTGCATTGTCCTGCTGAAATACACAAGGCCTTCCCTGGAATAGATGTCGTCTGGAGGGGAGCATATGTTGCTCTAAAACCTTTATATACCTTTCAGCATTCGTGATGCTTTTTAAAACATGCAAGTGTCCCACACCATATGCACTAACGCATCCCCATACCATAAGAGATGCTGGCTTTTGAACTGAACACTGATTACAGGAGGGGTGGTCTTTCTCCTCTTTTGCCCGGAGGACACAACACCCATGATTTCCGACAAGAATGTCAAATTTGGACTCGTCTGACCACAGAACACTTTGCCACTTTGCTACAGTCCATTTTAAATGAGCCTTGGCCCACAGAACACAGCGGCGCTTCTGGATCATGCTGAACAATGGCTTCCTTTTTGCATGACAAGAGTTTTAGGTGGCATCTGTGGATGGCACGGCAGACTGTGTATACAGACAGTGGTTTCTTGAAGTATTCCTGGGCCCATTTAGTAATGTCAATGACAGAATCATGCCGGTAAGTGATGCAGTGGCGTCTGAGGGCCCGAAGATCACGGGCATCCAATAAAGGTCTTCGGCCTTGTCCCTTACGCACAGAGATTTTTCCAGTTTCTCTGAGTCTTTTGATGATGTTATGCACTATCGATGATAAGACCTTCAAAGCCTTTGCAATTTGACGTTGAGGAACATTGTTTTTAAAGTATTCCACAATTTTTTTACGCAAGCCTTCACAGGTTGGAGAGCCTCTGGCCATCTTTACTTCTGAGAGACTCAGCCTCTCTAAGACATCCCTTTTATAGCCAATCATGTTACACACCTGATGCCAGTTAATTTAATTACTTGCTAAATATTCTTTCAGCTGATTCTCTTATACATTAATTGCTTTTTCAGCCCTCTTTTGCCTGTGTCCCAACTTTTTTGAGACCTGTTGCAGCCATAAATTTAAAATAAGCTCATTTTGTGGATAAAAATGTAAAATGTCTCAATTTCAACATTTGAAATGTTTTCTATGTTCTATTGTAAATAACATTGGCTCATGTGATCTGAAAGTCATGGGATTTTGATTTTATTCACAATTTACACTGCAAAAATAAGCAATTTAGAATATTTTTATTAATTGGTTAAGTATGTTGTGCTATTATGACAATATTATGACTATGACTTCTGAAGTACGCGACTTCAAGACTCATTAGAGAGCTAAATGCTAGGTCCGCGACTGTAGTCTGCTTCTCTGAAGAGTGTGAATGCCACAGTTGCCAATGGTTACTTGTGCACGTGCTTAACTCGGCCAATACAGGTCGGTCAATACAAGATATATTGGCAGGCCATTTTTACTGTATGCGGGCAATAACATACATAACCAGTTAATAAAGTGTAATAAAGTATGATGTAGTACAGTATACCTGAGTGCTATAGTTACTACAATGCTGTATTATCCTCTGCATCTCCTCGTGCACCAGCTCCACACAGCGCAGACTCGGCTCCTCCAGACGTTTCACCTGCCTCTTCACCAAAAGCTCGAAGGACACCTCTGGCACAAACAGAGCAGGCCTGGGGCCCTATGAGGAGACACAAAAACTTCTTTACCCAGCAGGCCCCGGCTACACTCACCACAGACAGTAACAAACAGCCCCTGCACACAAGCTCACCGTGGCATTCCGGATAGCTGTAAGAACGTCTATGGTGGTGAGTCCTCCCAGCGGATCCACCGACTCCAACGTCCGGCCAAAGGTCTCATGGAATATGTAACAGATTCTGGCCCCACCACACCTACACAAAAAGACACAAATGACTCATGAGCCCTGCTGTTAAAACCAGTAATGTCACTGGCTGTGACTGTCAACGGAAGAGTATATCCTGTTCCAGGAGATCCACACTCATGTTTGCCTACATTTCAAATCCAATTTGGTACAACTAATGTCATAATATCTCCAGCTGCTGACAACTGTGTGCTTTGTAACAGTTGGAGCGATAACCTCAAGCATGGTAGATCTCCAAGAGGGGGCCAGTCATTGCTGTTCTATGAGAAGTGAGTTTCTCAACCATCATTTACTACTGCCAAAGCCAATGGACTGACAAAGTCAGTGCTGTAACTACCATTTCTGTAATGGCTGCTCTATACAAATAAATGAAGCGATAGTTCTGTCTAACTTAATTGGACAGTCCAGTGGGAAGACAGTTAGTCCTGCCAGGTGTTCCTTCAGCCCATAAACAGTCAGCTAATTTCACCAATTAGTTATACCTTCAGGGTGAAGAAGCATCATGCCAATTAGCAGATCCAGGTTTTAAGAACAAAATGATATTGAGGACCTTTACTTTTTGAAGCAAGACTTTACACCGTTGAAGATGATGCTGTCAAACAAGGATCATGAAATCCTAGATTTTAAAGGCCAAGAAGTGCCGCTTTTCTCATTTCTGCTTATCCAAGATTCAGGAGTGAAAACAGCCTGGACAAATGGCAGCACTGTTGGATCAGTTCGTTACGAGGGAGGAAAAAAACAAGGATGAAATTGGGCACAGACCCAAGGCACCTGACGCACATGTCCCACTTAACGTCTGAACTGACTGCCCATGAGCGCGTACACGTGAGCGACTGCAATTTTCGATGCACAGCCCCCGGCGACAGTTTGCCGTGGGGGGAAAAGAAAAAAAAAAAAAAAAACAGGGCTGGATTTGAATTTGATGTCTGATTTGACACCCCTTAGTGTAAGGTACCAGAAAAACACTCACAGCTCGGCGGTCTCGATGTATTTTGCGGTCCCCTCGATGGTGTTGCAGTACTCGGCGGCGAACTTGGTGATGAGCTGCAGCAGGGTGGCGCTCTTGTCCTCCACGGGCTCGCCGTAGCTGCTGAGCAGCGACTGGTACTGCGCCGCCAGCACGTTAATGCGCGTCTTCAGCTCGGGGAGGCAGTCACGGATGTGGTGCATCAGGAGCCTGGTGGGGGGACGGAGGAAACGTATTCGCCAACAAAAAACGTCTGTGCGGCATCGCTACCAGGGCTGGTTGTTCGCATGACCTTGACTGCACACAAACTGACCAGTCCAGAGAGTAAGAGAAATACTACATTAATGAATAATATGAGAGCTTGACTCACCACCCTGCCTTTCACCCCTTTTTCCGAGTTCTTTTCCTAATTTTTTTAACACTTGAGATAACTGTGAATTGATGCACCTGCTTCTTTATTGTGTGCCAAAATTTCTTATTCCTTTTTTGCAAATCAGGAGGAATTACAGAGCAGTTTATTTACACTTTCCCCTGGAGTACCTAGAGTTATGGCAGATGCTTGTTGAATTGCATGCCATATTTTCGTTTTTTCTTTAGCGCGTACAGAGGACTTGGAGAAGTTTCAGTACAAGCTTTGTAGTATAAAACTTTATGTTCTGCGTCTCGGTTTTACTTGTGCATTTTCCCTTTGACAACGTCCTTGAGTTCATATTAAATGTGTTGAGGTAACAGCAACAGTTTGGGTATAAGTCAATGTTACAATCTGCATGCAACTATAGCCACTCTCCCAGGACGTTTAATTTGGAGTAACTAGCATAGAGAAAATGAACTAACTGTAAAAAATATTTTTAACCCTTATGTTCTGTTTGGGGTCCCACAGACCCAAAACCTCCCTGACAGAACAAAAAAAACATTTTATAGTTTTTTCAGTTTAATATTACATAAACAGAGAATATCATACGGGCATTTTCATATCAAACCCTGTATCAACCCTAGACGAGGGTTGATACAGGGTGTGATATGAAAATGCTCATATAATGTTCTATTAATCTTATACTCTGATACGAGATTTTACCCACGGGAAGATACGGGTGATACAGGATTTTGCCCACGGGCTGATACAGCCTCTTGCCACGCGCTTATATCACAGGTGCTGATTCCCTGTATTTATAGGGAAGTATACGATAAATGTTCCTAAATTGACTAGAACGATCTGAGAAAACATGGCTTTTACCTTGATGACAAAATTTTTTGTTGACTCCATTAAAGTGGATTTCAACAGAACATGAGTGTTCAGAGAATATTCCTCTTTATATTAGTCGTAAACAGACACAGCTGCTGGCACAAAGAGATGTCAAATAGAGGTGTAAAATTTTTCACAACATAGATATTACCTTAACTGCCCAATATAAATTTAATAGATCATTGACCTCATTAAGAGTGCAGAACTGTTACTGCCGTGCTTGCAGGATGCAGAATGGAATATTCTCTGCATATGGATCATTGGCGACCGATCGTCCGAAAGATATCTTGGTCGACCAACAGCCCATCAACCAGACAATCAACCATTTAATAAATTGGGTCAGCGCTTATAAAATCAGTCCGACCTGTTGAGAGTCCTAGCCAGGTATTTGGTTCCATTTCGGTTGGCGAGGGAAGGGTACTTCTTCTGCAGGAACGCGTGTTCGTCTCGTATGGCGTCAGCCACACTCTTCTTATTATTGATGTCCAACTGGCTCCTACAAATGGGAAACGCGCAGTCAGACAAGAACTGTAAAGGAGCATTCTTACCTTTATTCTTACCTTCCACTAAAGGGAATCCGATATAGCCATGGAATTAGTGTTCATTGGCGATACTCCAGTTCTTCAAGCCTCTTTTGATTCTAATATCCCCACTGAAAACAATTCAAAAGAGATTCTCCCATATCACTGTAAAGTGCTCGGATTACCTATGAGAAAATGCTATACTATACGCTATATTTAAAGCCACCCAGGCAAATGATTTGTTTTAGACAATATGATAAATTGAAGAATGCATTCACATTGAGCAATATTTCTCCCCTAACTGCACACACTATAATTTTTTTAGAATAACAAATCATGCCTTCACATTTCCAAACACAGTGTGCATGATCTAGGGCAAAAAAGGCCCATACTTTAACATGGCCACCACCATGACCAGGTGCTATTCCCCAATGAGCAGCTCCTGTAGGAATTCAAGCAACCAATAAGTAGAAGCCATTCAATTGCCTAAGAACGAAACCTCAGCGGGGCAGAGCCATCATACGACATCAGTGACTCAACAATTTCAACCACTCCTTGCACTTGTGACCCCAAGAGCAAACACACTGCTTTATTCAAGCCCCTTTCACAACTGGAGCGCGACTGCTTGCAGCCATTTGGTCGTACAACAGGGCAAAAAAAAATGACTTCTATCGCACTTGATCGTAGAAAGCTTTCACAAATGCAACAGGGGTCGTACGACAAGAGTAAATATATCGCCTCATTCAGTCATACAATGGTAGCACAACGTCGCAAAAGCTTTCACAACTGAAAAAGGAGTCATACGATAAGAGCAATTATATTGCCTCTACAGTCGTATAATGGTAGCACAACATTGCACGACTCCTCGCTAGACATCCCTAGCACACTTACTATCCATCAAGTGTGACTATCCATCAAGTGTGACTTTTTAATTGGTGCAAGCTCTTGCGTCAAGTCAGGCGACTTTACCGTCAATGCAACCTAATGCGACTGGATCGGTCTCATTTGGTCGCGTCTGAATTTTGAACATGTTCGAAATTCAGGTGTGACTTAGTGCGACTGCCTGCGCCACTGCAACGAGTGCGACACCTCGCGAGGCACCTTGCGACTGCATCGTGCAACAGCGGAAAAAAGTGGTCGCAAGTGCTCGTAAACTGGTCGTATCTCAATTGTGAAAGGGGCTTCAGGTAGCTCATTGGTGTCGAAAAAATTGATTCAAGAACCCCCAGCCAGATGCAGCTGTTTGAAGTGTTCCAACTTAAATGCACCTGACACTACTAATCAAAGCCTTGCATAACTGCTTCATAAATGCTTCAGACAGATCACATCAATACCTGGATCCAGGAAGCGCAAAACAATTAAGGGCTTGGGCACCACTGAGGTCAGAAATTTACTGTCTGTAGAGGTTTCAACCAACATCAGATTTGAACCCCATATGATGAACCAAAAACCAGCTGCCTTCAGGCGCGAGGGTGAGACTTGCCTGTTGACAACCCCAATCAGGCCCAGTTTGACGGGAATCACTCTGCCCATCAGAACATCCATGGCATCTGTACCAGCATCCATCAGGTCCAGTTTGGTCACCACAGCTAAAGTTCTCCTACCTGTTAGCATGAAAACATCACGGTACACAGGACACAAAGCAAATACGTCATAAGCATTCACTGAGCCCGGCTAATTTGACCACTGAATACAAATGGACTCACACATAGGAATAGTAAGCAAAGTTCATCCCAGCCAAAAATACACATATCATTCTTTTACCTATACTTCCATACTACATAAGAGTATGGAATGGAATGGTTTTGGACCACAATCCAATTGAATGCAAAAATGACTCCTCAAATAAAAATGTCTCAAACCTGTGTCACTTCTGAAGAACCATATCTGTACAAACAAGTTAAGATCAAGTCACCTTCAATCAATCGAAGTGTAAACCATTCCAGGTCTTCATACAAGCAGATTATTCTGCAAACTGGGTGTGAGCAACAGGTATAGATTCAGAGCAGGACAACTCAGGTTCATGAGGTCCTTGCCAAAATTTTGTTCCAACCAGCAGGATTCGTTCATTAGAACAACCCTTCAGCCAAGAGCAAATTGGTTAAATCAGCTTGAGGAGCTCACTGGTGGAAGTAAAGCATGGCAGGAATTTTACTTCCTGACCACTGAAATCTTCACCTTGGCGTAGTTCAAAGGACAACATCCTCCTGGAAAAACCTGGTACCAGCTGCCAGACAATGGGTCAGTTTCACAGACACAGATTAAGCTTAATCCTGGACTAAATTCAAGCTTTAACAGAGACTATCCATATAAAACTCAGTTTAGTCCAGGACTGAGCTTAATCCATTGCTGTGAAACTGGCCCAAGGTGTAATATCTGAAACGCCACTCATAACGGAGAAATGTCTAAAGTTGAAGTGTTCCCATCAACTAGGAGCTAAGTTCTGCGTCACTGCTGAAGAATTGCACCAATACACACAACCTGAAGAAAATACTGAGGTGAACTTTCAGATTATGACCCTGAATTTTACTCTGATGGTAACTGGGATTCAGGCGGCAAAGGTCAGAGGGGTGCACTGACCGTCGGGGTCGACCTCGCGGGCCACCTTCAGTGCCTCAGAGGTTGCCATGTCCGTGTTGGCGGCTGTGACGGCCAGGATGATGCAGTTGGGGTTGCTGATGTGTTTCAGGATGAGCTCCCTGATTTGGATCTCGATGTCTTTGGGCTGGTCTCCCACCGGCACCTGGAGGAACACACAGAGCATTGGGATATAGGGACTCGGGGGGTCTGAGGGAGAAAATGGCACTGGGGCCCATGAGGCTGACTACCACTGTCACCTGGAACCCTTCCAAAATCATGTTATCCATAAAGCTACACAAAAACCCCAAAATTAGCCTTACGAGAAGATGGCATTCTCACTATGGTTACTGGTATGACCACTTTCACTACTCCAAGTTCTCATATGGGGCTGATCAGATATCAATCTTGACAGAGGGCCACAGCACTGATTTCTGTCATAGTTGACCTTTTCTCGTATAAGAAACAGTAACTGACATCACAACTGCAGTCAATAAACTGTCACTCATCTAAACGGAAATTAACCTTATCGGGCCGTCGCAACCCTGAACTCTTAAACCCCTTAGTATTCCAATCCCATTCCCGAAGATCTTGTATCCTAGGGTTTCTATTCAACCTTAAATTGTTCTACCTGACTTCACCAATAAGGAGCTCAAAGAGATCTGTGAAGCAAAGAAGGTGAAAACCCACAGGTCAGTAGAAATCCAGGGACAGCGATGGCCTTAAGAAGACACCTTAGCTTATTTTTATCACTGTTGAATCCAGTGTCTACGCATGACACATACAGATAGCAAGGCCACGCTTTATCACCATTGCATTTTTTGCTGTAACATTCTCAGGAAGTGATAAGAACAAAACTGAGTGTTGCACTTGTTCAACCCGATATGACATCACCTTTCTGAAGATATAATGAGGTTAACAGGTCTGTGCTGAGATACCTTTGTGATGCCTGGGAGGTCAACAAGCGTCAGGTTCACCACATGAGGCGAGAAGATTTTCAGGTGAATAGGTTCGTCGCTGATGCCCTAGAGTAGCAATCACACATCACTGAGCATTATAAAGCACTTTTATTGAAGACATGAACTTCAGATTGCCTGACAGCTGAAAATTCGATCCCATCACAATTATTC
Source organism: Gymnothorax javanicus (assembly GCA_029692085.1). NCBI lineage: Eukaryota > Metazoa > Chordata > Actinopteri > Anguilliformes > Muraenidae > Gymnothorax > Gymnothorax javanicus. The sequence continues at coordinate 85,458,571 of CM056201.1, forward strand.
AGCCGACAGTTTTGATCCAAAGGGACCAGCAGATGATCACCCTCAGCAGGGGCCAATCTCACACAGAGCAATGAGGGGTTTAGCAGACCAGAGCATTAGCCACAAGGCTACAGGCTGCCCCAACAATACTGTTAATACAACCCCAATTCCGAAATAGTTGGGACGAAGTGTAAATTGTGAATAAAATCAAAATGCAATGACTTTCAGATCACATGAGCCAATGTTATTTACAATAGAACATAGATAACATTTCAAATGATGAAACTGAGACATTTTACATTTTTATCCACAAAATGAGCTCATTTCAAATTTTGTGGCCACAACATCTCTCAAAAAAGTTGGGACACAGGTAAAAAGGGCTGAAAAAGCAATTAATATATAAAAGAATCAGCTGAAAGAACATTTAGCAAGTAATTACATTAACTGGCATCATGATTAACTGGCATCAACATGATTGGCTATAAAAGGGATGTCTTGGAGAGGCTGAGTCTCTCAGAAGTAAAGATGGCCAGAGGCTCTCCAACCCATGAAGGTTTGCGTAAAAAAAAAAAAATTGTGGAATACTTTAAAAACAATGTTCCTCAACGTCAAATTGCAAAGGCTTAGAAGGTCTCATCATCGACAATGCATAACATCATCAAAAGATTCAGAGAAATTGGAAAAATCTCTGTGCTCAAGGGACAAGACCAAAGACCTTTACTGGATGCCTGTGATCTTCGGGCCCTCAGACGCCACTGCATCACTCACCGGCATGATTCTGTCATTAGCTGTGTTTCCATCCAACTTGTAACGCAAATCTTAAGCGAATTTTCGTTAATGCGGCAAAAGGAAAAGCGCATTTGTGCACGTTTCCATCCACTTCAGTGATGCGCTTTTGTTTCACGGGATAAGCCATAGGTGCCGTTAGGTGGCGCCAATTCTCGATTAAATTGCCATTGCTTATGCAGAAGAAGACGGCGCACGCTATGACGTTATAAGCGCGACGAACGAAAAGGAAAACAAATGGGAAAGCTGGTGGCGAAAACGAATGAAAGCAATCACTTAAGCTAGTGGTTACGAAGTCTTTAATGCTACAGCTAGCACAATAGTGTAAGGTTATAGCTCGCTTCTACTGTATTAACCACTAGCTAGCTAGCTAAAGTGATAACGAACTCTAACGTTATAGCTAGCACACCAATGTTGCGAGGTAGCAAACTAGCTAGCTAGCTTGCCAACGTAGGCAAGCAAAAATGACGTAGATACTAAACGTCATCATTTATTCGCATAAATTGTTCGCTAACCCGTTTCCACTGCACTAAAGCGCATTTATTTTTATCGATTCGGAAAATTTTCCACCCCCTCCTTGCGCAAAAAAAATTGATGCGATATTTCGAGTTGATGCGCATTATGGCCGTTTCCACTCAGGTTTTTTTAAGCGCAAAATCAAAATGCGCATTAAAATAGGTGGATGGAAACACAGCTATTGACATTACTAAATGGGCCCAGAAATACTTCAAGAAACCACTGTCTGTAAACACAGTCCACCTTGCCATCCACAGATGCCACCTAAAACTCTATCATGCAAAAAGGAAGCCATTGTTGAGCATGATCCAGAAGCGCCGCTGTGTTCTGTGGGCCAAGGCTCATTCAAAAATGGACTGTAGCAAAGTGGCAAAGTGTCCTGTGGTCAGACGAGTCCAAATTTGACATTCTTGTCGGAAATCATGGGCGTCGTGTCCTCCGGGCTGAAGAGGAGAAAGACCACCCCTCCTGTTATCAGTGTTCAGTTCAAAAGCCAGCATCTCTGATGGTATGGGGATGCATTAGTGCATATGGTGTGGGACACTTGCATGTTTTAAAAAGCACCATGAATGCTGAAAGGTATATAAAGGTTTTAGAGCAACATATGTTCCCCTCCAGACGACATCTATTCCAAAGAAGGCCTTGTGTATTTCAACAAGACAATGCAAAACCACATACTGCAGCTATAACAACAGCATGGCTTCGTAGTAGAAGAGTCTGTGTGCTGAACTGGCCTGCCTGCAATCCTGATCTTTCACCGATTGAGAACATCTGGAGCATAATTAAACAAAAAGTCTGTCAAAGGAGACCCAAAACTCTCCAGCAGCTGGAAGCCTGTATTAAACAAGAGTGGGATCAAATTCCAATGGCTAAACTCATGAAACTTGTCTCCTCAATGCCCAGAGGCCTCCACTCTGTGTTAAAAAGAAGAGGTAATGCTACACCATGGTAAACAGGCCCCTGTCCCAACTTTTTTGAGAGCTGAAGCAGCCATCAAATTTGAAATGAGCTCATTTTGTGAATAAAATTGTAAAATTTCTCAGTTTGAACATTTGCCATGTTATCTCTGTTCTATTATGAATAAAATACTGGCTGGTGTGATTTGAAAGTCATTGCATTTTGATTTTATTCACAATTTACACTTTGTCCCAACTATTTCGGAATTGGGGTTGTAATATCTGATATAGAGCATGCTATGGAAAATGCAAAAACGAACGGGCTGCCCTCCAAATATCGCATATAAGGTGCTGAATCCAAAAGGAAAAAAATGCAAAAATTAAAGACGTTAGACAGCACTTGCTTGATAAATCTTTTTAATCCTACAAAGGATAAAAAACGGATGCTTTTCGGCTCACAGGCCTTCCTCAGCGTTGGAAGGCTGAGGAAGGCCTGTGAGCCTAAACGTGTCCATTTTTTATCCTTTGTAAGATTAAAAAGATTCATCAAGCAAGTGCTGTCCAACGTCTTTAAAGAGCACGCTATGAACAGCCAGTTTCAGGGTGTTTAAATCCACTATAAAGCCCCGCTTTATAAATGTGCCGACTCATGTTCTACTGATGATTAAAGATCAGGAATCCAATGAGAAGTGGGGAAAAAAAATCTGCCGTCTCTCTCACCTTGTTATTGCCAGAGATTCTTTCGGTTTCATTTTCAATTTCTTGCCTGATTTCATCAAAATCTGTGTAGATCTGAATGGAGAAAAATGTTGTCAAATTCAACTGCTGACTTCAGCACAGTAAGACTGTTTACAGCACAATCCATCACAAAATTTCCTCTGGCAAAACCAGCAAATAAAGCTGCAGTGGAACATTTACCAGAGCCATTATAAGCAACTGTAAATGATGTAGTTCTAAAGGAAAAGCCAGTGAAGGAAATCTTTAAGGGGGTGGGAGGGAAGAGTCTTTTAAATAAACAGCAGCATTACCAGACAATACTCTAAACAGCCAGAGGAAACAAAGCATAGATATCTCAGCAAACACGAGAACTTGAGAAGATCATGAATTTTGCTCTGAATAATTTAAAAAGTGATTGTTTATTGCCAGGTATCACTGTGGTTAAGAGATACCCCTCCTTTATTAAGAGGGACCCTGCAGATAAAGGCACTGGAAAAACAGCCTATTTGGACGGTGACACAATTTCAAAAGGTTGCAGTTCTTAACTGGTCTATTGACTTCTTATTTATGCAAAAAATATCAATTTAAAGTAGAGAGTGCCAGCTTCAATTCTGCAGATATGTATTCATATTAATGACTGATGAATTACAGCCATTTAAATAGTGCCACTGTTCACATACGTACAGACTTCACTTCAGCTTTATGTGCAAAAAATCACACACCTTGTTCTTTGTATGCAGAAATTTTCCCCACTCTTCTCCATCAACTCCTGTAGAAAACAAAGAGTGATGTTAGAAACACAGAAACAAGCCCCACCTTCAGGGGAGGGGCACAGGCTTGGCCTCTCCCACACAGATGAAAAAACACTGAGACAAAGGGGTGGAGTCTGCAGTTGACACACCCCTTTTCATTCCAAAGGTCTGTAAACCCATCGTAACAGAGCCGCCGATTAGCAACGTCTTCCGTCATCTGCAAGTTTCCCATACATCACTGAACATGTTTGGCTGGAATCCAATCTGTGCTCATGGGGACAACAATCAGTGATGCATTTCCATGGGTGCAAAGTCCAAACGGATTTAGGTGGGAAAGTCTAAACGACTGAGAGTCTGGCCCTCATGACAGCAGCATTAAAAGCACCCATAAGCAAGCCACAAAAAAGAGGTGCAATGCATCATGGGAAGCACACACATTTTCCAGCAGGGGCTCTCACATCAATGTTCTGGGGCACCTGAATGGGCGAGTCTCATAACTATGGAAATGTATCTTCCTTTCCTACCTCCTCTCATACCCCCTACATCTACAGAAGAAACAAGTGGAGGAAAAGTGGATGCATTTCTTCAAAATAACACGATGCATCCACTGTCCACAGGCATTTACAGTTTCTTTTGCGCAGCGGCCAGTCAAGGCCATGTGAACAAAGTGTGTTGATTCCTTACCAAAGGAACAAATTAAATACATCTACTAGAAACGCATTAAAAACCACTAGATATTTTGGATCACCAGAATTAGATTCTGTCACCTGTATTCTGCTTCAGGCCTACCAAAGAAAACGGCCAAGCTGTAACGAAAGTTTGTCAGATGTCTACCTTTTTCAAAGAACCAGCAACACACAATTGAAAACTCATTTGGTTCGTCTCTGGGTTTGTTACAGGCCGTGCAATTCTTTAAATTTGGTTCTGGTGAAAATGTGTCGACTTTAAAGTGTTGTGGTGTGAAGTTTTGTAGGAATGTGGCATGTTTTCGATATCATGTTGCTGGTTATTTGAAAAAGGTAGACATCTGAAAAACATTCGTAACAGCTTGGCTGTTTTCTGTGGTAGGCCTCTGCTTGGTAACGTTAACATACTCGATTGACCAAATTCTCACCCTGCGATCTAAATTTTCCACTGCAATAGGTTACGGTCAGAAAAATGTATAAAAGCTCAAAAGCCATTTCTAATGACATATAAATTAAGGTTTCCAAATCTAGCTCTTATTATTTTTGATGAATTGATGTTACTACATCACATAAAAACTACAAATGGCAATACGAAAGACTAAACACCATTAGTCATTCTCAATTAAGTAGGCATCTGGGGAGATGTTTGAAAATGGTTACAGTATAGCTACACACCCCACTATTGGAACACAATATTTCAGATGGAATAATGCATTATCCTCTTATGATAATTACAGCACCCTAACAGCAAGCTCTTGCATGTCATTATTCCCTATGCTGTCCAGCGCACTCATTCACTATGGTGCAGCAAGCCTTCAAAAAAATTATAAAATAATTTCAAAAACAAGCAAACAAATAAATCCTCATAAAACTGACCAATTTCACATCAGCCGCCAAGTTAATCAAATTAAAAAACAATAAACAGAAATAATAAATGAAGACTACAACAGGAGAAGCCAAAGGGAAAAGAGCCTGGGAGAAAAGAAAAAATAAGATAAAAGCAGCAGCCAATCACAGACAGAAACCAGAGGATCAGGAGACCTTTGTAAAGGCGTCCATTTTTCCATGAGCTGGGGTCTGTGGTTTGGGAGACAGAAAGAGAGGTGTTAGCCACAGCTCCCATACACGAATGAGAAATTAAACGTACCGCCTCCAGTGGTTTTGCTCATTACCAACACAACTTAGGGTTGGCTGCACATACCGACTGTGTAAATAACACACAGATTTATTTCCACAAAAAGTGGCATTTCTTAAAACCAGTGCAGTCCGCAAGCATTTGAACAGAGATACTGTATGAAAAGGGCTGGACAGTCCTCTATATATGGTTGAGAACACGCAAATTTAATTGGTGAGCCTCCACTTTAAACTCATATTTATGTTTTTAAGCCCAAATACACTGGCTCAGAGCCAAAAAGAAAAAAATAACCTCAATCACTATCCAAATACTCACGGACAGCTCTGTATATTAATGTAAAGCAACGCAAATGCTGTGACTGCACAGCAGTGGACTTTTCCATACAAATAAGTACCTTTTTTAACAAAAGTTTACCTGAAGCAGCACATTTTCCATGTGGACCAAAGGTAGCCTAACAGGCTGCGATAGCGGACTAATATTGCCATGTTGGAAGAGAGTAAGAGAGGGAGTGAGTGAATGAGTGAAGATCCTTTCATAGTCAATATCTCTAGAATGAAGCTACCCATAACCTTCTAACTTTGCACATTAACAAATATAGTGCTCATATAGCAGATGAGCTGATGAAAATTTGGTTGAATCTGTGAAGTTGCATCATATTAAATTAACACTCAAAAACACTATGCATCCCATGGTCTGGTACAATCCAATAAGACTGCACGTTACTTCTACCACTTAGCTTGCTAACTAAGCAAGCTAGCTAGCGCGTTAATAAACTTATTAGCAAGTGTTAGCAAGCAATTTATCAGTCAAAGCCTGATAATGGCTCGATCTCACCAATAGTTACGATACTGGCTCAGCTGTAGTGTATTGCACTTACATTATTTGTGTATACCTCATTTCACATCTACGGTAGGCTGCTAACTATCTGCATCAAATTCTGGGCAGCGAAGCACAAAATATCTCTCAATTCTGTGAAAATCTGTCTAGCTCATCGGATCAATCGCACTTTTCATTCAAAGTTGTCGCGTTTTTTGCCACACTGTATCTGCGCATTTTTAGTTGCAACCTCGCTTTCACCTCAGCTTGCCGCCGTTTTTCTCCCCGTCCCTCCCAAACTGACGATAGTGCATGTAAATTTTACATCTAAAGGCTGTATCCAATTCCGGACATTTCGTTTGGGTTTATCAGAATCGAGCTAAACCCTATCAGTACTCTCACAATGTCAATGCCTGTTTAAGGAAATGCATCATTTGTACGCATCTGTTGCTGTGTTTGAGCTTTTCACTGGGCAGTTTTAGCTTTGTTAGCTAGCTAGCTAGATGGCAACATCATCGACTGATCGAATGTCAAACGAAAGATCAAGCAGCAACCTTCCTATTCAATCTATAAGGTAATTTTACTTTCTTTCATTTGGGCGAGAAACTAAAGTGATTTCCACTAGTCCTTCATCAGAGGACTTACGCATTTACATGGTCAGCAATTTTCCGGCAGAATTCCTCCCTGGCCTTATTACAACCAACAAGAATACATATACTAACATAAACCTCAATTAAAATTTCCCAAGTGTCTATCCGAGTAAGCGCATGCATAATTGTGCAGTCTTTCAAAGTGTCCAACCAATCAGTGTGTAAAAATTCATACGTCTCCCATTAAGCCAGTGATTCCCAACCTGTGGGCCGCGAAGCTATTGCAAGTGGACCGCCAAATCGTTACCAAAAAGTATGATTTTGTGGACGCATGCTCTCTTTATATGCAGGGAGTCGGGAGTAGGAGGGAAATCCGATGGAAATTAAATGTGTTTTGGCTTTGATATTTGGGTTTTGGTTGTGTTCTGCGACATTGTATGTCAAACACCAACACCATGACATCTTAATATGATCCACTGCAGTTTTTATTTTTAAAGGAAAAAGCCATAAGTAAGAGTGCGATGTTTTAATTTTGTTTCTTTGATGTTATTACTTTTGCTTGAATTGAAGTTTCATCTGGCTAGACCAGAGCAGAATTCATATCATCTTTATATCCGGTTTGTGTTTATTTGTAAGCCTAACTGTAAGCCTATCGATTTAATGGGCTTCTTTTGATATTTGGATTTTGTCTGGATCTGATATTGGATGTCAAATTGTTATATATGAGAATGCATTTCTCCATTGTTGAAGGATACCGTTATTTATGAATCATTTGTTAATTAGCCTGTTACAGACAGCCCCTTGCTTGTCATTTCTGATATCTGTGTGGTGCTGATGGACAGCTCCTCGAATGATTGATGTGTGTGTGTGTGTGTGTGTGTGTGTGTGTGTGTGTGTGTGTGTATGCGTGTGTGTGTATGGACAGCTCCTTGAAAACTGTAATACTGAAGGTGTTGCAACATGTTACAGATGCTGCGTTAGCAACTGTGGAGCTTCCAACATGTTTCTTCTATATTCAGTTCAGTCCTTTATGTTCAATCTTCAATAAAAAAGTGCTCTGAGAACGCATTATATGGCCTCCGTATTTATGGGGTCGGAGGTGGACCGCGAAAATTTTTGAGACATAAAAGTGGGTCCTGAGTTGGAAAAGGTTGGGAACCACTGCATTAAGCCGCTGGGGCGCCCCCTGGTGCCACGGGGGGAGACATCCCGCAGTCTTCCTGATCCTGGATCAGGGATAGCCTCCTCGGAGGAACATTCAGCACGCGATCGGTCGTTTTATGAAGGGAAATACGGAAAATTGACGCACGGAACACCCTTTAATTGAGAGCGCTCACGGCGTGAAAAGCACAAAGCCGAGGTTAACACAGAAAGATTATAACCACCGTTGTGATACCAATTATCTGTGATTGCGAGGTCAGGGTTTGTTGAACCGGCTTACTGAAAAAAAGGCTGTCTATGTTGAACTTGCTTCGTAGTATACTCCCCCTGTACTCGGGCCGGGTCTGAGCCTGGGCCAATCGCGAAACCGCACGTGCGCATGAGCAGGACAATCGCAACCCCGAGAAAAAAAAAAAAAAAAAAAACACAATCCGGAGTTGAAACTTAGGGCCCTATCTTGCGCCAGAGTCCCTAAACCCGTTATTTGAGGAATTAGCATTGCGTAAGAGGCGTTCCCCCGCAAAAGTTGCTATCTTGCACACCTGCCTATATCCCTAAAACACCTGCGCTACCCGTTATATTATGCATAGGAGTGGTTTGGGCGTTACGCCAGTTAAACCAATCAGTGTGCCAGGTGCCATTGCCTTTAGGAGCAGGCTGCGCTATCCCAAATCCTCAAACCGAAACCCGTGATGGAGAGAGGAAGGTTGCCACGTTTCTCCGAAGACGAAGTTAAATTGCTCGTGCATGAGATCAAGTCCAGACAGGGGAGGATCTGTTTCTGTTAAGTTAATCATGAATTGCATTATTATTATTATTATTATTGTTATTATTATTTGACATGGACATATTGTTTAATGTTTGGTATGTAATTAAAAAAAAAAAAAAAAACATCAAGCCTACCCCTTTTGTGATGGAAACTTCAAAACAAGAAAAAAGAAAAAAATGCGTTTCACCATGATTGGGTCATGCCTCCAATTGAGCTGAGTGGGCGTTGGAATGACCCACTAGCATAGAAAAATAGTGCCACAGTAACCCCAACAGCAACGGGCAAGGTATACGGACAGCTGGCAGCGGTGTATATATCATCTGCAACCAGGTGACATTATTCCGTCACTGCCTGATGGGAGAGGCGCTCAGGCGCAGTTTTGTCACGCGTTCTCGTTCTGTGGGAAATAATATTCAGGGCCGGCGCTAGACCTGAAAATTTGGGAGAAAATATCCTTCCCTTTATTGACTACAATTAGTCCTGGCTAATTCTAGATGGTTTTCCCTTATTAACACGTTTTCCAATTCAAGAATAATCAAGTGGCAATTGAAGACACAGCTTCTCTCCCCCATGCGCTCTAACAGCGACAAAATAATGGGCTACATTCAGTACAGAAAAATAATTTAATTATAAATAGGTCTATGCCCTGGCACTCAGCAACGGTAATTTTTTTTCCAGCAAGAGCGGCATTTCAGAACTCTTTTGCGAATGAAGGTAATTTCGGCGACAAGTACGCACACCTGTTTTTGCAGCACGGTCACGTAACTTGCTGTAAAAAAATAGAGAGCTGTCCGACTGGAAAATGTAAACGGACGAAACCACGTACTTGTCACCAGAATAACCTTCATTCGCTGAAGAGTTCTGAAATGCCGCTCTCGCTGGAAAAAAAGTTACGTCGCTGAGTGCCAGTGCATAGACCTAATTATGATTAATTATTTTTCTGAACTGAATGTAACCCATTTGTCGCTGTTAGATCGCATAGGGGGAGAGAAGCCCTGTCTTCAATTGCCAGACGGGTAGCGGGTGGTTTGAGGACCCGCTATACGCTTTCCCTAACCTGTGTGGTCAAGATAGCAATTTTAGGGAAAGCGCATGAATACGCCCACGGGCACACCTCCAGTCGCAAATAAAGGATTCGGCATAATGAATAGCGGGTAGTGTGGCCGCAAGACACCGTTTAGGGATAGTGGAAGCTGCTAAATGCGCAATTCACGGGTAGCGGGTAGTGGCAACGGGTAGGGCAGTGTGAAAGATAGAGCCCTTAGACTCGTGGCCTACCGGCCCGAGGAAATAGCTCTTGCCCAAAGTGGAATCTTTGGAGTTTGGCAGCCTTTTCACACATGAGCTTAATTTTCAAGTAGCTCTGTAGCTAGCTAGCTGGCTACTGTACATGTCAAATTATGCTCGCTGGGCATGAATAATATAAGCCATTATGTTTACTAGCTAAATACATTTCCTGACCAGATCTTCAGTTCACAAGCAGCATTAGTAGAGTGATTGTAGACTGTAACGTTGGCTTTTTGGTCGTCCTTTTTCAGTGACCACCAGAAATATCAATTTTATTCACAGTAAATATGCTGTGAATCTGAAGTTGCATCATATTGATTGATATGCAAAAACGCACCCCATCGCAGGGTCCTGTACAATCCAGCAAGATTGTACGTTGCTTGTTCATTCATTCGAGTAACACAACGTTTTCAATCATTTACAGTCATCATTTTTACCTACAAATATAAATATAAAAAATGGACAGTGTAAACCTTCATTGTTCCTTCATTTAAAATTTCATGAAAAAAGTTCTTTAAATAATTATGTGCCCAAGGCTCCCATTTGAATTTTCATGATGCAATGTGCACAAATAAGATGAAGCCAATAATACAGTAAATGTATTTAGTTTATGTAATCCCTCAATCACAAGACAAAGTTTTTTGTTTACTGAGCGGCCAATTGATAAAAACTTTCTCTAAAGTCAGCGACCTCTAGAGAAACATTACACGCAAAAGTTGATAAATGATGGATCCTTAGTTACAGAAAATTCACTTATTGGTGCAAGAATTTAGCATTTTGAGCAGTCTCTCATATCTTCTCAAAACCTGTAAATTAATTTTTGTCCCCTGCAAAGGACACAGGTCTCAAATTAAGTTTCCAAATCTCCAGAACCATACATCCCACTATTCAGAAAACTACACTACACTGGATATTCAATAAAAATAAGTAGTGGTTTGAAAATAATTTCACACATGCCAAAGAAAGTTTTTTTTCCCCTTTGCCTGGTCTCAGAAGTTAACACTTGCCTTAAAAAAAATACTTTTTTCAGTACAGTGCTTCAGGAAAAAAGATGAACACTGAACCTCAATTGTGCTTTTTTTAAACAGCTGCATGCAAGGGTCATGCTGAATCAGAGACAGAGGGCCATGACGTCTCACAATGAGACACACACACACACACACACACACACACACACATAAACAGCTAGGAGGGAGACTACATAAAAGTGAGTGTGTAAAAGGTGGGAAACAGAGAGTTTTAAATGGCTCCCAGATAGTTGTGACAGGGAAATTCACACACAAAGGAAATTGAGGTTGCCAGTGATTGGAGCATTTGGCTACCGTTCTCTTCGCTGGTCTTTCGCCGGTCATCAGGGTCCACGTGCACCAGCTGCAGAATCAATGGCCGCCGCGTCACAATGCCCGTTCCCCGCGGCAACAGGTCCCGGCCAACCAGGCTCTCCAACACCGAACTTTTACCACTGCTCTGAATTTTCAGAATATTAAAAAAAAAAAAAAAAAAAAAATGCATCCAGATTGTGACATTTCATTTGATTTAAATGATCATGGCCAGCTCAAGTGAATCCAGTTCTTCGACATTCTCATTGGGTCAGCCAATTAAAAAATGTATTTGCAGGCAATTTCAAAATCATGTTGGGCATTTCAGCGATGACTGGCAGTAGGGTCATTCCGTGTCATTTTACCGAATGGCTCCCGCATGACCACCTCAGATTTTCTTGAAAAAAAAATCCTGTTGGTGGATTCACTTCTTAATAGAAAAATCCCAAAATAGTAGGTCTCTACTGCCAATAGTTTGGCCACAAAAAATTATTAAAAGGACAAAGGTTTGGGCAATTTTTAGCCTTTTTTTTATCATCGCCTTCTGAAGTTCTAATTTTGAGCTGGAATATCTTGAAAAGTACTTGAGCTAGGACCTCCAAAGTTTGTATGTCAAATATCTGGTGCTACATCTGTTCATAATTCAACATTCAGCAGTCTGGCTCATGTGTAACATGCAGTAATAGGCCCCTAGATTCTGTCATAAATTTCTATTCGCGAACTGTGGCAGCACTTTTTAAGGGCCGTAAACTCATCAGTTTTATGACAGGGGCTGATATTTTGTAGGGGTGTTTTTGGACTAGGTACATGGTTTTCTGAAAAATTACCAATGTGAAGTAAATAGCATCTGAGATATTGCCGATCAAAAATGAGAAAAAACACATTTTCCCGCAACTTTGAAGCTATATTCCCATTGAATGACACCATGTATCAAATCCTAATCAAGTTCACCTTAAAAAGCAGGTTTTTGTTAATGATATATCCAAAAATTGTGATGGTGTTCTTTCTCTTTTTCCCAATATGAATTTTTTAATATTATGTTTTATATTGGAATGCTAATTCTTGATTATAGCTTCACGGTCTTGTGGACAGCTCTGTAATTATGTCAGAGATCTCAAATTTTGTACAGTGCCTCTTATAAACCATTTGACATTAACTTTTAATACATATTAGTGCCATTCACACTAGTATATGGAAAGATATTGAAGCTTGAAAATGGAAATCAAAATAAGGGAGTTTGTCAATATTCTGAACAGTGAACGCATTCATTTTTGAACGGACGCCTGTTCATTTTTGGATGCGTTCGAGGCTGCAAACCTGGTCACTGCGTTCGATGATGAACACCCTTCTGTTCATTTTCTGACGCGTTCGATGATGAACACCCTTCTGTTCATTTTCTGACGCGTTCATTTCCCGATGTGTTCATTCTCCGATGCCTGCCTAGGGCCTGATGCGTTCATCTATGTGTGAAGTGAGCTTTTAGATTATGTGCGCGGATATTCTTTTGTGAACGACGACTGAATATGGATGACGGATTTTATAAATGCTTGTACAGGCCTATTTTAAATTCTCAGTTCCTTAAAGTGAAATAGTTCTCATTGTCATTGTTAGGTTTTTTTTCTATATAAAGTGAAATAGTTCTCATTGTCATTGTTAGTTTTTTTTTTTTTTCATATGAAGTGAAATTGTTCTCATTAGTGTGAATGCTGACAACGTTCACACTATATTGTTTTTCATGTCGGCCATTTTCTTTATACTCATTATTATTATTATTATTATTCTTACTTCTTCCGCCGTTCCACGCTATTAAACTAGTCCTACATATTTTGTGCCATTTGAACAATTCATATATCAAAACGTGCAGCTTTTTCTGGACATTATTGCCATTAATCATCTCTTTCGTACTATTTATACTTTCTAAAATATTTCACTTTTTCTGATGTTTTTGTCTCACAGAAATGCATTGAAACAGTCTTCAAACTCTTAAACTCTTGCGCTACTTTGAACCTCTATAACTTCAGCATACTTTCTCCTAGAGACTTCATTCGACTTCTCACATTAGCTAAGTTAGATGAGTAATGTGGTTAGCATGGTTAGCTTTGTTAGCATAATTGCTAGCAACATTAGCTAAGTTAGCTGAGTAACGTGGTTAGCATGGTTAGCATTGTTAGCATAACGGCTAACAACATTAGCTACATTAGCTGAGTAACGTGGTTAGCATGGTTAGCATTGTAAGCATAGTTAGCATCACAGCTAACAACATTAGCTAAGTTAGCTGAGTAACGTGATTGGCATGGTTAGCATTATTAGCATACCGGCTAACAACATTAGCGACGTTAGCCGAGTAACGTGGTTAGCATGGTAAGCATTGTTAGCATAACGGCCAACAACATTAGCCAAGTTAGCCGAGTAACGTGATTGGCATGGTTAGCATTATTAGCATACCAGCTAACAACATTAGCTACGTTAGCCGAGTAACGTGGTTAGCATGGTAAGCATTGTTAGCATAACGGCCAACAACATTAGCTAAGTTAGCTGAGTAACCTGGTTAGCATGGTTAGCATTGTTCTTTCATTCTTTCTTTGTTCAGATTTCAGTTTTTTAATAAACATTCAAGTATTCTACATAATTCAAATATTATATTTTCATGGCAGCTATTCAGTGTGGCGTCAGCAAACATTCAAATCATTCAAACTTTATTGTGTTCAAGACAGCATCGCAGTGTGGCTTCAGCTTTCAGCATTCACACTCGCAATTTCTTCAGAAATTGCAATTCTCTAGTTTTTGGATGCTGTCCGGTCAGAAATGAATGCATGCTTGTTCATTTTCTAAAGCAAAATGAACATATGCTTGTTCATTTTTGAACACTCTACCGTTCGTTTTTTTAGCTGAACACAAACGGAGACTTGTTCATTTTTGAATGCCTGTTCAAATTTGAATGCGTTCAGAATATTGACAAGCTCTCTAAGTGGGAAACACGTCTCACATAAGCAAATTCTTAGTGTAACAAAATGCCCCACAACCTGCAACAAACTACCCCTCCTGTAACAAACAACCCCACATATGGGGTAGTTTGTTACAGGGGACAGGGGTCTATTTTTTCCTCACCAGCATTTCGCATGCGCAGAATATAGGGGTTGCTGCAGATCAGTCATGTAGTCTAATAAACTTTCAATCTTTACAGTGCATATTGATAACAAAAACCTGATAATGTCAATTCTACAGCTGTTAAAAGAAATAGTGTAACAACTAGACCCGGTCTCCCCTACGGACTTTGTTGTATTTATAAAAATGGCCCAAATAAATTGATTGCAGTGCCCATTGAGGTTCTGATGGTTGGTGATATATTTTTATTCTTTATGTCGTTATAAATCTGCTCTCATATCAATAGCCTACTTCTACTTTCTGCTGGCTGCCGGACATGGAGTATTTTGCATTTCGCGTCCGACAGTCTTGATCGTGCATGCGATATTTAATTCACAATGTCAATGGTCATGGAATTGATTTGCTCACTGACTACAAGCATTATTTTATCTCTGGTGTGGAAATAAAGCGTGAATCTGTTCGATCCATCTGACAAATTTTCAAAAGAGAGACCGAATAAAGACTGTTGTCTATCTTAAACGGAAGAAAACACACGAATAAAAAGACCAAGAAAAGTCGATAGCTATCAATTTGCATTTTGTGAAGGTCGAACACAAACATGGCCAAGTTTGTACGTCTAATAATTGCTGGAATACTCAAAAAATTAGAACTTTTATGACTTTCGGACACGGAGTATTTTAGGATCTCTGTCCGACAGTCGCTAAATTCTTCATAAATGCACAAAGTCCCACGCCAATGTCGACTCACTTTATTGAGCAGAGCTTAAACAGAAACATTGATTGAAATTCTCGGTACTCATCTTGAAGAACTGAGCCCTCTTATCAGAACATTCACGTTTAATATCTAAAAGATTCAGTAGATTTGAAGAAATTAAAAACAATAATCGACAGTCGGACACGGAGTTAAATTGAAACCATCCGACTGTCGGACACGGAGATATATTAAAACCCTGTCCGACTTTCGGACATGTAGACACTGCGTATATCGCATGAAAAATGGTACAAAATCTGCGACAATCAATGGATCAAAATCTGAATATCATTGCAGAATTTATCGTGTACTTAGTGGGCTGTAAAGTGTGGCTTTTTTTTTTTTTGCTTGCACGTTCACAGGTTTAAAAAGAAAGGATTAATATCGCGGATAATTTTGCAATTTGATATCAGCGGGACTAAGTCATCCTAGTTCTTATACTCACAGAATAGAAGAATTAAACTTGGGCTGTCACGCAGATGATGTGATACAATACGTAAATTATAATTTTAATGTATTTAATTTATTTACAATCTTTTGCATACAAATTGCCTAGCGGTCATGTCATGATTTGGAATTCTAAAATGCTTTTTTATATAAAGAAGTAGGGATGTCACGATACCAAAAATTCAGTAGTCTGTTCCAATACCAGTAAAATTACACGATTCTCGATGCCAATTCGATACCACGGTAAAAAAAAAAAAAAAAAAAAAAAAAGGAAGAAGGATTTTCAAAGATCCCATTTACTTAAACATGAACATCTCTATTAGAAAATTTGCAAAATATTAAAATGTAATTTCTATGAACATACAGAACATACCAGAATACAGTACAATCACTTAAGAGAACTTAAAATTCATACCTTCCAGAGGTATCATTTGTAATGGCTACTTTAACCCTGTCTTCACTAGTTCAAGTATTTTTGTTTTTTTTTTTTTCGAAGAAACGTCATTTTGGTGTACATATTCAAGAAGATGATATACAGCATCTAATTGCAACCATATCACATACATGTAGGCTGACTTATCTGTGCAGTGAATAAGCACAACTCGGGAAACTCAGAGTATTAAGCTTTTAACATCTTAATTTCTAACATTTCTTTAGGCTTAGAACTAGTGCCGCACGATTAATCTAATTGCAATTGCAATTTCAAACTGTGCCATTGCATAACAGCAAAAAAGGCTGCGATTTGCGATTTCATCTACTAAATAAACGAGTGCGTGCCAGTGAACATTACTACCTCTCCTTTAATTGTATGGAGTCTGATGACGTTACGCCCACAAGCTATCCTGGGCTTTGTCCGAACTGTCAAAAAATTACGTCCTATACACTAATTCCAAACCACTTTTCTTTAACCTATGTGGAAAATGTCTGAAGATAAAGGAAAGGGGTAAAAGGGAATTCCCACCTCTTAGGAAAACGACTGCGCTAATTGTAAAATCTGAATGCACTTAAAGCAAGCAACGTGATCGAGTCTTCTGCCCATCTCATACGTTTCTTTACGCGCTTAGCCGGACGAATGGTCGCCGCTTTAAATACTGCTGCTGCGCTGAATTGTGGAATGGCGTGATCTCCTTTCTTTTCGAAAAGAATGCTTCGTGTACCCTATGTTAAAAGACGTAAATTAGGAAGCACTAAGACTCCTTTCCTCAACATTTAAAGAATTTGAAGGCACTTATCATGGTTGCCATGTAATATTTTCCGTATTATTTTTTTAGGAGTTAGAACATTCATTAGCAAAAAAAAAAAAAAAAAACAGACGCAGCTCTGGCCTGTGAGCACGTATGGTCACGTGACTACTTGCTACAGTTCGCAGCGACCAAAATGAACGCCGAAGAAAAGGTCTACTTTTTCGTGACCTCCTTCTGAATGCAGCTATCAACGGGAACAGTCTGAAGCGTATACTGCCCCCCATTAGGTCCGGAATAGTCACAGCACCGAAACTTACCGTGCCTCGGTACTTACTGTGCCTCAAAATAATAGACATCGTCGGTGTTTTTTCATGTAAGAATTGAATGGTATCGCAAGTATCGGTTCTTGTGACATCCCTATAAAGAAGCAAAAAGTGGCATACTAACACCATACGGAAGCGATATTCATTCCAGTAAAGTATTCTCAGCAACATTTGAATGTTTTGGCTGACTGAATACACCCCGGTAGCATTGAATCACAATTTATCTCCGGTCTTGAGTGTGGAATGTGTTAAAGCATCTTATCGAACTCGATGAAAAGCCTAAGGGTATAGCGGAAGATTGACGATCGGTAAAGATATAATCTCGAAACTGGAGATTTGGTAGGATTTTTTTAGTCGACGTGAAAACTGTCGTTTAATAGGCATGTACCTTACAATACACTTCTAAATTCTGCAGGATGGGAGACGGGGAATTTTTTTCTCGTAAGAAGGAAATATTTACGCATGTTGGTGCAAATTTTGCGAAGTGGAGCGCAGATTCATTTTGTAACGCGAGAGAGGGTAGCTGCGTTAATTTTTGGATGCCGTCCGGTCAAAAATGAACGCAGGCTTGTTCATTTTTGAAAGCAAAATGAACGCATGCTCATTCATTTTTGAACACTGCCGTTCGTTTTTTAGCTGAACACGAACGGAGACTTGTTCATTTTTGAATACCTGTTCAAATTTGAATGCGTTCAGAATGTTGACAAGCTCCCTAAGCTTCATTGCAGTTCGAAATCAAGCATTTTAAGCATATGACAGTACACAATTGTACAAAACGTCAAAATTATTTCAAAGTAAGGTAGCATCTAGTCTGCAATTAGTTCTAAGAAAATAAATGTTGCAGATAACCATACCATTTCAGCTAACCTATTCACACTCATATACTTTTCAAGTATATTGTGATAATGATAAATGTTCTGCAGCATATAAAAGTACAGACAAAACTTATCAGTTCTAATGAATAACACAGAATGAATATGATAGAACATGATCTGCCAATTTAAAGAGTCACTTGTAGTCCTTCATGAAAACATCTGCAGCTCTAATATCTTCCTCTTTTAGCAAATATCTACGACCTGTGGTGGTAGAAGGAGATTCCACCTTTCGAATTATGTGCTGTTTTGGCACCCAGCATACATCTTCCCTTCTGGGCCAATAAAAGCTCCCGGCAGGTCCATAGGGGTGCATGAACACTATCAGCACATCTTGCTCTTCCTCAGATGTATTTCTTATGCTGCCTACCCACCACTGCTCATCATACACACATGATTTAGCTCAACATATTTATCTTGGAACAAACAAAAAATAAAATAAACTAAAAGCATTGGCAAAATAAACATCAGCCAATTTCATATAATGTTATAACTTAGAAACTTTGACCAGCTTTAGCTTCAATGTCAATTTGAATTCTAATTTGAACAGGTCAGTTGCAATAGAATAATTTCCAGCTTAAAAAGGTCACAGCTAGAGGTACTCTGAAATGATTTCTGGTGATTGTTTTGTGTTGTCACATACTTAAAATTCTCGATTTCGAACTGCAATAAAGCTTATTTTGATTTCCATTTTCAAGCTTCAATATCTCTCCATATACTAGTGTGAATGTGACTAATATGTATTTAAAATTAATGTCAAATGGTTTATAAGAGGCACTGTACAAAATTTGAGATCTCTGACATAATTACAGAGCTGTCCACAAGACTATGAACCTATAATCGAGAATTAGCATTCCAATATATAACATAATTTTAAAAATTCATATTGGGAAAAAGAGAAAGAACACCATCACAATTTTTGGATATATCATTAACAAAAACCTGCTTTTTAAGGTGAACTTGATTAGGATTTGATACATGGTGTCATTCAATGGGAATATAGCTTCAAATTTGCAGGAAATTGTGCCTTTTCTCCATTTTGATTTGCAATATCTCAGATGCTATTTACTTCACATTGGTAATTTTTCAGAAAACCATGTACCTAGTCCAAAAGACACCCCCTACAAAATATCAGCCCCCTGTCATAAAAAGCAATGAGTTTACAGGCCCTTAAAAGTGCTGCCAGAGTTCACAAATAGAAATTTTCGTCAGAATCTAGGGGCCTATTACTGCATGTTACACATGAGCCAGACTGCTGAAATTTAAATTATGAACAGATGTAGCACCAGATATTTGACATACAAACTTTGGAGGTCCTAGTTCAAGTACTTTTTAAGATATTCCAGCTCAAAATTAGAACTTCAGAAGGCGATGCTAAAAAAAAGGCTTGAAATCGCCCAAATCTTTGTCTTTTCAATAATGTTTTGTGGCCAAACTATTGGCAGTAGAGACCTACAATTTTAGGATTATTCAATTAAGAAGTGAATCCACCAACATGAATTTTTCCAAGAAAATCTGAGGTGGTCATGCGGGAAGATTTTCTGAAATTTGGTGAATTGACACGGAATGACCCTCCAGTGAATTTCTGAATTTATATTTTGGCCTGTACCTTATAGTGATCAATTTTAGAATTCCACCATGTGTGTACTGGAAGGTATTGGTAAAAGCTATAAAAAAGTATGAACAAATGTCCATTTGATTTCATAACATGGCTTTAATTAAGCCTAATTATAGAGTGACTCACATTACATGAAAAGGACAACACAAAAAAAAAAAAAAAACATTGATTTCAGTTTCAATTTCTCCTAAAAGTATACTACAGGATAAAAAATAATTAACACTCTCAGAGTTCATAAAACTAAATGTGGTTTAAAAGTGTCCTGAAGGGAATCAAAATTTTACAACCAATAAGTAGAGATATTATATAGGCATGGGCAACGCTCTGCATAAACTCTAATGGAATGCGTAACAGCTGAACTGGGGCGGTAAACAAGCCTCAGAAAACTTATAAAAAAATGATGTAAATACCATTTTCATACAAAAAGAACACCATGGTTTGATTAAAAGCAACCTTTTCAATAGGATACCCGCATTTCATACATGAACTCTGCGATTACGCCAATAACGCGATTTGGACAGAGCTATTACTCGCCCGTTGGATGAATCGTGACCTCAATTTGCGCCGTGTTTACAAACTGTCAAGTGCACGGCAGGCAAAAATATCCATTTTGGAGGTAGACTTCAAATAGCCCGCTATGACATGATATCCCAGCTACGGCGCTGATTGAATTACAGCCATCTAATTTGAGAAATTACGAGTCTGTTCGTCCAGTCTAGACCTCCAGGGGATGTGAAATTAGTTCGACAGAAGTTGTTGAAGTTCGCATGAGTTCGCCGTGACTTCTTCTCAACAATAGCAAGAAAGGTGAGTGTATTTTTACTGTGAACCTACATAGTTAGTTGACAGAATATCCTGTGACCCTATTTGTGAAGTTTCAATAAAATATACCAAGGAATAAACCAGCGCCAGGCGTTCAAAACCTACCAGTGTTCTGACAAATTTTGCTACCTATGCCACCTCGCGAACACCGGTCACAAGATTCATTCACTTATACGCTTCAATTCGAGACTGCGAGGATGGAAATCTGAATAATCAATTAGGAAAAATTCTCGGCTCTCGGTAATTCTGTATATCGTTTAAACATTTTGTTAATCAGATTATGAAAGAAGACTGAAAAAAGCGCCCGCTTTTTGTTTGGGTGTAAAAGCGCCATTTAAAGGAGAATAACATTGTATATTGATTAAGCATTGAACTCTGCATAAGTTGAACTGTTTTAATATTTGTTGATGACATTGCTTCGCTTCCTGGAAGCAAATACGCACAAATCTGCTGTCCTGTGAGCATTTCAGGTTCGATATACTGAGTAATAACGCCGCGAAACCTAAACTGGCCCGTCATTCTGCCGAATAGTCTTACTAAACTAGTTAATCGCCTGATTGTTAATCAAGCAAAGGGAGGTTTCTGCCTCGCCAAACTAACCTCCGACTGCACGTCACTGTGGTTTACTATGAATTATTCACAGTAGCTCATTGAAACTATCATGGGAGGAGGGTATATGGACATTATAAAAACAGTGTAAAGTTTTTTTTTTTTTTTTTTAATCACCACGGGTTATTGAAGGGGGAACGTTTCGTAGCAGTGGGAGGGCAAACAACTGCCGGCATCAGTGACTTCACTGCATTTTATACAGTAATGGGCGAGTAGCGTTAATGTTTGCCCTCCCACCGATAATTTTGACATTTTTGCAGGCCATTGATCCAAAAAAAACTTCACAGGCAACCCATTCATACCATTTTTTTTAATATCAATGCAAAACCTAATGTTTGTTGAACATAATTGGGTGAAATTGAAAGCATTTTCCATTAAAAAGGGTCTAGGGGGCGCTGCTGTACTTCAGAAAAGGGGTTGATGACTTTAGCATCAATTATTTCTGTTAGGGTACCTTAATGGATAATTTGGCCAGGTTTATTTCTGAGTAGACTGCATTTTCGAAAAATGCCTCAGGCTTCACCCCCAATTTTCACAATGGGTTTTGTTGATAAATGCCAAAATCAGCCATTTTTGGGACCCTGTGGCTCTGAGACCACTTTCCTGTAAAATCTGACTTGTGGCAAACTTTTCTGAAATGTGGTCTTTGACACCTGCAAAAAATCATTAGTGAATAATAAAAAACTATTTTGGCCTGTACCTTATAGCAACTCAAGAAATGTTGTCATTTTATTCATTTGTATTGCCCAAAGCTATAAAATATAATGAACAAATGTCCATTTGATGTCATAACATGGCTTTAATTAAGTATAATTATAATGCATTACATGAAAAGGACAACACAAAAAAAAAAAAACATTGATTTCAGTTTAATTTCTCCTCTAAAGTATACTAAGGATAAAAATATAATTAACATTGTCAGAGTTCAAAAAACTAAATTTTTAAAAGTTTAAGGGAATCAAAATTTTACAACCAATAAGTAGAGATATTATATAGGCATGGGCAACGCAATGCATAAACTCCTAATGGAATGGGTAGGTGCAGAACTTACAGATGCAAACAAGGTAGAAAATTATAAAAAATGACTGTAATGATTATACTCTGAAACACTAAACCAAACAAGTTTTTAATACCCTTTCATACATGAAGCCAAATATGGCTATTTGAACAGAGCTGTTACCCTATTTATGAATGGCTTTCCTAATTTGCAAGATTTGAAACTGTCAAGTGCAGAGGCAAAAATATCCATTTTTGGAGGTAAATGAAATAGCCCGACACATGATATCCCAGCTACGGCGCGCTAGATTGAATTTCAGCCATCTAATTTGAGAAATTACGAGTTGTTAGTTCAGTCTAGACCTCCAGGGATGTGAAATTAGTTCGACAGAAGTTGTTGAAGTTCGCCGCGAGTTCGCCGTGACTTCTTCTCAACAATACAAAAAGCAAGAAAGGTGAGTGTATTTTTTAAAAACCTACATAGTTAGTTGACAGAATATCCTACACCCTATTTCATCAAGTTTCAATAAAATATACCATTTGAACCAGCGACAGGCGCTCAAAATTATCCGTGTTATGACAAAATAAGATAGCTCTCACGCTGCACCGGGTCCCAAGATGTCAGATACTCTCAAATTACGATCACAATGGAAATCTGAATAAAATAAAAATATGTTTAACACAAATCAAACATTTTGTTAATCGGCGTATCAAAGAAGACTGATTAATGATTTTTGTTTGGAATTTAAAATGAGATTATCAGGAGAATGAACATTGTATATTGATTAAGCATTGAACCTGCCCAAAACCAAATACATGACTTTTCTCCCTGGAAAAGTTTAGAAATTTTGTCCTTTTTTTCGAGCATTTCAGGTTCAAGATATACTGAGTAATAATGCCGCTCAAACCTAAACTGGCCCACATGCTCATTCTGCCGAATAGTCTTACTAAACTATTTAATCGCCTGATTGTTAATCAAGCAAAGGGGAGGTTTCTGCCTCGCCAATCTTAGTGAAAACACGCCACTATGGTTTACTATGAATTATTCACAGTAGCTCATTGAAACTATCAGGGGAGGAGGGTATATGGACATTTATAAAAACAGTGTAAAATATTTTTTTTTTTAAATCAAAATGGACATTCCAGCTCTCAGGGCAAAAAACTGGCAATCAGTGACTTCACTGCATTTTATACAGTAATGGGAATAGCGCACGTTTGCCCTCCCACGAAATTTTGCATTTTTGGGCCATTGATCCAAAAAAACTGCACAGGCAACCCATTCATACCATTTTTTTAATATCAATGAAAACCCAATGATTGTAGAACATAATTGGGTCCAATTGAAAGCATTTTCCAAAAAGGGTCTAAAGGCTGCGTATAAAAATATTGATGACTTTAGCATCAATTATTTCATACCCTTTTTGGATAATTTTACAGGTTTATTTCTGAGTAGACTGCATTTTAAAATGCCTACAGGCTGCATATGAGGACTTCAATATGCATTTTGTTGATAAATTTTGTTCAGCCATTTTGGGCAACAGTAGAAAAAAGACCCTTTTTACAATTACAATCTGCCAGGGGTTATTGTGAAGGAGGAAAAAAATATGTTTTTGTGACTCTCGATACACCACCATCACTACAAAATTTTAACGCAGAATCCTGAAAAATCTGGAAAAGAAGGGGAATTTTAGCTATTGAAATATAAAATCAACACAGTTGTGAGGAATACACCTGAAAACATGATGCAGAGGCCAGGTAGTGTTTGAAGCCCAAAATTAATGAAATTTTGACATTTAAACTCTGACAACGTAACGAGTAGAATTCAGACAGTTTGGCTGGTAATACTGAATAGTAATTTTTCTAAAAAAAAACAAAGTAAAAGTATATGATGTTCCACACTATAAAAATACAGATTTCCATAGAAATTTGCAAGAAAACTTTTGAAGGTCTTTGTCCCCATTTTCAGGGAATTTACCTGTCAATAATGCTGGATCATATCAAACTGTGTTGCAGGTAAGAAATAGGTAGACAGAATAATAAGGTAGGCTACGCTAAAATGCAGAGGTTGGTGATCCCAATAACGCCTCCCCGAAATTAACCGCACAGGCAAGTGCTGCCAAAACCTGTACAGGTAATAAGGAGCCCAGGGGAAACCAATGCTCCAGAATTAGAATAAATTAAATAAAAAATTAATTTACAATTGTATGTAACAAACAAGATCTTTCTCCATGAAATCGTGTGATGAATGTGACACAAGGGGTCAATTCCACATAACACAACGTTATGACTCTTGTTGTTTACATCAAAATGCTGTAACCGATATCGAAGAGAGGGTTCTAGAAAGTGAAGTCCAGAGTTGCAAGTTTTTTTTTCTGAGACGAGCCGGGATTTCGTCAGTTCTATTTAATTTTGAGATACTTTACGTAGCTGACTTCATTTTCTTTGGCAGACGAGCATTATAGGCACTAGTGGGCACTACAGCGACAGTAACCCACCCTTTAATTCATCACCAACCGTCCTA
Organism: Gymnothorax javanicus; assembly: GCA_029692085.1. Taxonomy (NCBI): domain Eukaryota; kingdom Metazoa; phylum Chordata; class Actinopteri; order Anguilliformes; family Muraenidae; genus Gymnothorax; species Gymnothorax javanicus. The sequence goes on from CM056201.1 coordinate 85,483,227, forward strand.
GTCAGTTGCCCGCCTTGCTGGTATGCTAGCTTTAACCAGGACAACACGCTGAAACTCAAATAAAACAAACTTTTAGGCTGAAACATTTGAACCAAATTTTTGAGTATTGACGCAATCACAAAGCAATCCAGTCCGATTAACACAAAATTGGCAAACTGACAGCCTAATCTCACTGCAGCCTTACCTGAATCAAGCAAATGTTACCCACATCTCTTTGACCTCAGCTAACCGCAAATACGTAACCAATCCACAACTTACATTGATTACAACTAAGAAACCTTTTAAGCAAGCAAAGTTAACTAGGGACCTTATTCAGTGCATGCCAATGAGCTCGGTTCCAGTTTCGTTTCTCCTATAATTTGTACTAGCTGCGATGGTTATCAGGACATGATTGTTTATGCGGCAAATACTTCGTCTAAAGTCATCATCACCAAATATCCATCTCGACTGTACCACCAGCAAACAGAGCTGTCATTGAAGGAAAGACAGCAATGGCGATCAAATATAAGGACATAAACAGGGCTAGGTACCGTTAATACACTGATAAGATAGCTAACAAGCTGACTGAAGACACATCGTACCTGAAAGTGCTAGAACGCATGCTAACTGCAGACAACTCAGTCTTGAACGTACCATTCAAGCATACGGTTTTTTTTTATATGACCAGCTAGCCTTTCCTGGTCTTTCACAAAACGATAAATAAAGCCGGATAGCGGGCTAGTTACCTAGCTCGCGAACTTTGTCGCGGTGCGTATCGTTGTCCTAGCAAGTGTTAGCTAGCTAGCTCGTTAGTCAATACGAATGTATGGTTTTTACCTGTGTTCCAACGACTGCGATCTGCGGCAGTTGGATTATGTCTGCTCCCACAGTATTGAAGACGTCTTGAAGTTTGTTTATAACGGGGATAAGAGCTTCCATAGTTTGGCAATGTAGGCACCTGTCAAAATGAATGAGCTATCAAACTACCCTGACACACAGGCACAATGTCACAGAGACAGCGGCCTTTGCACACAGCCACCATTTAACCAACCCGGCCTCGAGAGTAACTGGGCACTATTTGTTAACGTAGCATTCTGGGAAATGACGTTCTCAAAACAGCAGTTATACAATACCCATCCACCTTCATAGTTCAAATGGACTACATTTTCCATGCGTTATAATATTACATCTGGGTGACGTCACCCATTAGAAGGCGTGACTCGTTGTCGAGACAACAGTGTCCAGCCCAGGCGAAAAAATTTGGCTAGGAGTAACCCGCCTCGCCACTTAAAACCTGCTAGACCTGAGTCGTTGACAGGAATTATTAAAACCTACTTTAAGAATAAAATTGAGCAGCATAATTCAATGAAGCGGCATCAATGTTTATTTTTCCAAACAAATGCACAATAATACCTTAAACATACAGTTGTTAAATGTGCATGTATCTCATTCATAGGATTAAAACAATAAAAGTGCATGACAATCTAATCGTGTATTTAAGTCCACACAACAAGGAGGCCAGCAGGCAAAACACAAGCAGTACAGAAATGAAACACAGGAAAAGAGAAGAGCTGGCTCAATATATTGCACGTATTTTGGTAGACAGAGACAGCTGAAGAAAAGGTAAGTTATGAGGTAACATTCGGCACATTTAAGGTGGGAAATCATCTGATTATATGGTTGTCCTCTGCTTAAAGATGACAATACCCAGATATCCAATCACAAAGGGCAAAAGTCTTCAAGAAATTATTAAGATATGACTCTAATAAAGGGTAGCTTAAATACTTTCAGTGGTGTTTGCATTGTTTTGTGATTAGTCTGCCAAAAATGAGGCAAGAAAACACTTCAATATTTAAAATAACTAAACATGTGTACAATGTTGACAGATCAGTTATGCAATCCACAGATATCATGCATAGTTACATCAGTTCATGAAATAACAAGGGTTGCACCTTTTCAAAACTGTTAGTCACATGTCATCACATACAAAAATGACATAGAAATGAAATTCACAAAATTTGTCACTCATTTTTGAAAAGCCTTCTGAAACAGCAATTGCACCCTCAGACAGAATTGGCATTTAAACATTTTACTCCTATTTAAACTCAGCCCTCAGGTGGTAATGAAAACCAATGGCTGCAGAAACAGGAAGCAATTCTTGACATAATGCATTTTACCCCATGGCCAAATTAGATGAACACCCTTGAGCTACCAGAAATTTGAATATGGCCTTTAACGCTGTTCACAAGAATAAATTATGTTATTGACATGCCAATTTAATAACATTACATAACCCTCAGGGATCCTGACGGAACTTTCCAGAATGTTATTCCAAATGAAATTTGAGTGACGTGGAGTCTTTATTAGCAACCACACGGTGCTCTTAACTTCAGACATTTAAGCAGGAAGAGTAAGAAAAATCATTAAAAACAGGGCCAAGTCAAAATGTTTAGTATTTTTCCCCCTTCCTGAGAATGGACTGGTATGGAAGTTCCAGACACAGAATATTTTGCATAACACTCTGTGTTACATTGATCTGTGATATTTTCTGCATGAAATTTAACAAATTCATACTTAAAGTTAATATGAGAAAGGTAGCAATCTGAATGTTGTGACTGCTACTGCAGGATTTTCTTAGACACCAAAAAAAATCTTAAATTCAGCACCATCAACCATCTCTAAATCACAAGTAACATGTCCAACAGGTTACAGAATTTTTAAAACAACTTAGTACCACGGTGTCAAGAAGAAAAAACCGAACTCCTGAGGACCACTTCAATTAGGCTATTGAAAACCAATCAGAATTTAGCTAATATATTGTGCAAACAAGGTCATCACTTCACAACATATTTTGAATCCCAAATTTTTTGAGGGATTGATCGCTGTTCATGAGGAACCTCCCTATAACAGCAATGGCATAACTGGTACCAAACTTAACAGCTTGCAAAAACCAAAGAGGGTAAAATTTGCCAAAACCAATTATATGCTTTGTGATTTTCTCATGGTTTCTGAGCATGAAGTGCCAACTGAATGACAACTAAGGCAAATTCAGATTACGGCTATAGCTTTATACTAACTATAGCGCACAACTATATCAAGGGCAATTTGAATGTCGAATACTCGGCAAATACTTTAATCTTTCTGTGAGCTCGAATTTTTTTTTTTGAAATTTGACGACAGAAAAACCAAAGCATGTGTCATTGAGCTTTAGTACCAGTAAAGATGGTTGATTACCCACCCAAAAAAAAAAACTTTACTCAAGTCATAGCAGTAAATTAAATTAGTTCAAAACCAAAAATAAAACATGTTAGCCTCCTTGTTGTCCCACCGTCCGGACCAATGGGGGTGTGTTCAAGTGCCGAAATGCGCTCAGCAGACCTGGGTCAATCACCTATATGCAGTGAATTCAGAAACATTTCTGAGATCAAACGATCTTGCCTGGGGCAACTGAGCCGACCAACAGAACACGAAGGTAGGTTCTGCCCTTCTTGTGTATTATACATGTTCTGAATAACACCCGACAAATTCAGTCAAACAGAAATACATTTGAATCCGTAGCATTTTAAGTAAGTCGGGCCAGGTCCAGAATTTATTTCCCGTAGCGCATCAGGAATTGGAGCAGTCGGTGTATGTGGTGACCATGTTCCCGCGTCGCTGTGTCACAGTCCGGCACTGTTTGGCAGAGCCCTGGAACTGGCCCTCAGTCCGTGAGGAGTGGCTATTAAAAGTGAACATCTTCTCCATGTCCTCGAACATGTCATCGAACAGTCCGCCGCCAAACGTCCCCTGGAAGTGTCTCTTGTGGCGGTTGTGCGCCTCCTGGTGGTGGGCCTGGAAGGCGCTGTCAAAGTGCCTTCTGTGTCGTGCGTGCTGCTGCTCGCCGAAAAGGTCAAAGTCCTTGAAAAGGTCGTCGAAGTTGAAGTTGAAGGTCTGGTGGAAGGGGCCTGCATTGGCTCCACCAGTCCCCTCCCCTGGGAACGCTCTGTGTCCAAACTGGTCGTACTCCCGCCTCCTCTTCTCATCCGACAGAGTTTCATATGCTGGAATTTTTATGCAAATCAATTAAAAAAATAGCATTTAAGGACACATAGAACCAGTCTCACAATCACAGATCACATTAGTTACATAGTATAATTGAGACAAATCTGAAGCCACATAAGTAGATTAAATTAAGCAGGTGCCAATCATTTCTACACCCCCAGCTCCTCCTCCTGCCCCCCCAAAAAAAGGGGGGAGACTAATAAACTACATCTCAGTTGAGAACTTTAACCCCTAGGTCATGCCACAGCATTAAGCTTCATGCTGAACTAAATGCAGTTTAGGATAGAGTTTTTGCATTTAAAATTGAATTTTGCATCACTCTGTTCTTGCAAAAAGCTGCATATACAGATAGAAAATTCAGCTAAGTTCTGAGATTCAGTTTTTAACTTCTATACTCCTGTTAGAGCGAGCCCTTACGTTAGAAACCACAACAGAGCACAAATACATGCTGCATGACTAATGTCACAATTACATACAAACTGAAACTAAAAGAATGCAATGTTATTGAGGAAAACACAACTCACCCTCAGCGATCTCCCTGAATTTCGCCTCTGCGTCAGGACTCTTGTTCCTGTCTGGGTGGTACTTCATCGCCAGCCTGTGAAAGGCTTTCTTGATCTGGCGCTCAGTTGCGTCTTTAGGCACGCCCAGAATATCATAATAGTCCTTTTTGGCGAGTATCAGTTCTGTTATCATCAGGACACACACCGCTAACGTCAGGGCTGACTGTGCAGTTGCCATATTCTGAGGTTGTCCTGCGAGAAGACGCAATTAAATATTGTTTATCAGCAGTTCTTCCACAAAATGCAAGTAAATATCACAGGACAGATACAGGTACAGTTCCACAGAAACAAACTCAGCCCAACTCGAAGTTTAACACTAAATTGTTTTATTATTTTTATTATAATTATTATTATTATTTTTTTAATTAAATTAAATCCACACAAAAATCTTGGTCTGTTTACACATATGCTGTACAGCTGGCACAAAGACTCATAAGTTTCCCAGCAATGACAAAATTATATTTCTATATCCTAGAAAAAAATGAGATCAAGAATATCACGCACTCAAAACAAAGGTTTTAAAAACAGTGTTTTTTTTCCCCTTTTTGAAATACACCACCATTGATATTTAACAACCCACATCTTGCCTTACTTCCAGCTTCGACTCAGATCAAAAAGTTCCCCTCTGTATTGCATTGTAATGAGCCTGCATATTTGTACCACTTAACAAGCAACATTTTGATACCAGTAACAAGCAACACACAAAATGTATCGAAGAAATTAACTGGCTGAGTCAGGATAAACCCCTTGAGATGCATCGTTTTCAAGACGGTCCCACGATGTAACTGAATGTAATGTAGCCCACTGAATGTAATAACATAAAAAAGGGCGAAGGGTAGCAACATATTTCGAGTCGACAAAAAGCTTAATTCAAGATCGTATAGGTTTATGACTAATATAGGCAGAATCATTCTGACAGGAACAACACTACATCCAGTTGTTCGTCAGCAATGTACTTTGCAAAAGATATTTGCTTATCCAAAGATATGCAAACAGGCATACAGTTTGCAGCAAAGTTGCATTACCAGATTCAAGTCTTGCTTTTCAAACATGCAGACTAGAGACAGCGTGTTGCAGAAACGACTTCACCTATTCTTGGGTCGTCCTTAAATGGTCAACTGCCATCGAGACAGCCACTCGCATCAATAGGGGGTAGGGCTAATCTGCTGAAAACATTCTGCTGTAAAACTACAACCATCTATACTTTTTCATAATTTCTTTATTTCTTAATATATTGTGATTAAATTTTCACCAGTTATTCTTGAGATGTATATCTATCAATAAGAAATTATGAAGGGAAGTATAAATGGTTGTAGTTTTTCAGCAGAATGTTTTCAGCAGACTAGCCCTACCCATAAATGGGTCGACAGAGGGCAAATTTTGCGCAAGAAGAGAAAGTTAAACTCATCCTGACATACAGTATGTTATAGACACTGCAGAAAACATCCAAATGGCGAGTAAATGTCGAGACCAAAATGCAAAGAGTAACTTATTTAAAATCAACCGGCTAGCAAGCTACGTAATCATATGCCAAATTTGACTCATCAACAATGCATCGCAAAGTCCTGTGTGTGTGTGTGGGTGGAGGGGGGGGGGTGTACCATGAAGCTGGCTTTGTGATTAATGCTGCATTCGGTAACGCGTCCAACGAGCCGTGTTTTCGAGACACGACTGGTGAATTCCGCTCTTCTGACCTCACGACCTCACTGTCTGAATGATCCTTCCTCGTACCTTCGACTCAATTCACGACACGACTCGCGTTTACGAGTGTTACCGAATGCAGCATAAGCCTGACTTCAGAATTTGGTAAAACCAGGAACCTCTTCAAAACTGGAACATGGTCTAAAGTAAAAGGAGTTGCTCCGGGTTTTACTTAAGCTTGAAGTTAAGGCTTAAGCTGCCTTCACACCGGACGCGAAACAAATTTTTCGCACGACAGATTACATTCAAATGTATTCGCGCCTTTGCATTGACTTTGAATGTAATCTGTCGTGCGAAAAATTCGTTTCGCGTCCTGTGTGCAAGCGGCTTTAGTCACAAAGCCAGCTTCGTAGTATACTCCCCTGGGCAGGTTAATTCAAACAAACTCAGCAGCAAGGTTTGTAGCAATGGCAGATGCAATCAATTTATCAAAGACGTTCAGCTAGCAAATACTTCTCGACGCTTAAACGTGTTGCTTACTCACCGGGATGTTATTGAAATATACATTGACTAACGTTAGCTAGGCTACGCATCAGAGGTGTCAACCAGGGTTAGCTGTTAGCCACCTAACGTTATGTAGCCAGAGAGCTGACGACCCCATAAATCGAGCAATACATCAATAACACATAATTCGCATAATATTTTGAAACACAATTCATCAGCAGTTGAGTAACGTTAAAATAAAAACAAATCCGTTCGTTGTTTGCTTGTTAGCTAGTTTACGTTAGCTAGCAGGAATAACTTGGTACAGTGAGCGTTACGATGACGTTAGCAAAGAGCAGAGAAAACTGAAGCTGAGCACAGATAATCGTTATTAGAGAACCAATGGAACATTATTCAAAAAAAAGACTCGAAGTAAACTGAAATATAAGATTATGCAGTCAAAGGCGGGCAAACGTAAAAATAAACCATAAACCAAAAAGTGCAAACCTACCTGACTTCAGTCTAGTACTACCGTTCGAATCTTTCACTGCCAGTGACAACAACCGGAGCGGCCCCGCATTCCACCGCCAGAACACCACGAATCTCAATACTATTGGTCGTTTCTGTATCACGTGGTCTTGGATTTGTCAGGCACGTGCACAGTTCAGAAGGCACGTGGAACTGTTTCTGTCCAAACAAAGTTACGTTATATCCGCCGCTTAATGACGACATCAGTAGGAAATCGAGTATGGAGGGGAACCTGAGATTTGTTGCTACCTAGCTAGCGTACTTGGGCTGAATAAGAATGATTATAACTGTACATCATTAGGGTATAACGGTGCACCTCCTCATGGTTGAAAATGCCTCGTTACTGTGCTGTAAAGTTGTGTAAAAACCGCGGGGGTGTACCATCGAAAGACAACAAGAAAATTAGTTTCTATCCGTAAGTTTTCCCAAGCGTTTTCTAGTATTATCTAATGTTGCTAAAGTTAGCTAACGTGGTGTCTGGGAATTTTATCAATATAATACGTTGCTTGCTAACTAGATTACTAATCCTCACGATTAGCCACCGACCTAAACAGCGTCAGCTTACGTTAAGCAGTAGCGGAGGCTGAACTGTTGGTCTGCTGGATGAAACAGCCAGTCCGAATGAATTAATACGATTCATTGACTGATTTGCTAACTTGGCTAATACCTTTTGTTGCTAGTTAACGTAATGCAGTTTGTTCAGCTACTTGTAGTCAAAGTAACTCAGTTGTTAAACTTGCAGAGCGCGTTTTTCGCATTCAAGCTTGCAGCAGAATAATAGCATTGCTGAATGCTTACTGGCAAGCGTAAAGCATCGATAGACATTTTCAAAATTGAAGAAAAGAATGTGCGGTTATGTGTTGGCCGCAAAAGTTTACATTGGTTATGCAATGTTCACAATTTGAAGGTTTCCGTTGCGAGACGAAGCACGACTGCAGAAATGGGTTCATAACATGAAACGCCAGGAGTGGACCCCGAGTCGGCATCAGTACCTGTGCAGCGATCACTTCACGGATGATTCTTTCGATCTGCGATGGGGTATTCGCTACTTAAAGCACACCGCTGTTCCTACGATTTTCCCTTTCATATATGAAGATGAGGAATCTACCACACAGGTACAGTGTGAAAAAATTCGAAATTTTGTTTAAATGCTACTGTATCTTTTCGTGCTCATTATCCTTAGCGCTCGTAGAAAATATTGAGACACCTATACAGTGTCCAAAAGAATTAGCTATTGGCACCCCTTTCTGGAAATGTAATAAAAATATGAAAAAGTGACAATAGAGATGCATTCAAAATGCCAAGATGCAATAGGGGTTTATTAAGGCTCCAATGGAACTTGCCAGATTCATATTTATTTTCAAAAAAAAAATCAAAGGAAAACTGACTTTCTTCTCTATTGTTTTCTTTTATTCTGAGCTTTCCAAGATGCTGTGAAGCTGTGGTAAGAGTAGGGCAATTCCACATGAGAGTTGCTAAAACAGCAATTTTTTTAAAAGTGTTTTATATTAGAAATATATAGGTTTTTATATAGATGACTCATTACCAAATCAAACGCTGGAAACCGTTTTGAAATATCTTTGACGGTCTTCTCAAAATTTAGATTTGAATTTTGTAATTTTTTTTTAGCTCCAGGACAAGGATCAAAGGTTATTTTTCCAATGCTGACAACTACTAAAAGATATTTAGCTATTTCCTGGCATAAACTGTATTTCCATTCATTGGTAGCCAAAGTATGTCAGACTGTAAGTCAGGGGTCACCAACTCTGTTCCTGGAGGGCTACCATGCTGTAGGTTTCTGCTCTATCTCCAATTCGGCACACCTGATTCCACTAATTAGTCACTCAATTGCCCAGCTCCTGATCTTGTTAAGTAGCTAATTAGTTGAATCAGGTGTGCTGAATAGGAGGTAGAGCAGAAACCTGCAGGATGGTAGCTCTCCAGGAACGGAGTTGGTGACCCCTGCCTGTAAGTCATTGCAGGAAATTGAAACACACAATGCCAGTGGCTCCTTGTGAAATTTGTCATTTTTCAACATAATTCCATCACCAAAATTGCAGTATAGTTCTCTTCATCATCTTATTTCTGCTTTTATTTTATTGTTACTAAGAATTCTCTTCCTTGTGTCTATACTGAATTTCAGACATTAACCTCTCTAATACTTAGCTGTAATCCTGGAAAATTTCGAACTGAATTACATGGTAACAGAATCACACCAGTAACGGAATTACAGAATTATTCTGAAAGCCAGTGAAAAACAGAAGATGGCACAAGGTGGCATGAGGACTTTATGGAGCATAGTGGTTCATTGTTTTGGACATCTATAGTTGAGTGTTTCTTCCAGTGAGTTAAGTTTCCATAACCAGTGCATGAATTATACCACAGCCTAGCGGCAATTGCCATGGTTGCCCCCTCTGTGTCACCGCCATGGCCGACTGCCCAAACGGCCAGTTTGGCTTGCCCTTTTTTCAAGTGGCCGTGGTGCCCAAAAATTACCCGAAGTGGCGATTTTTCACACAGCGACTGAGCTGTGCGGCTCCCATCGTCACGCTGCACTGGACTTCTGAGCACAAAGAGCCACAGATGGGTAGAAGGGACAGGATTACATTTGTATAAACAGTGTTTGTCTTTTGCCAATAATGGATAATACTTATGGTTCATTTACTAGCGTTTAATGTTAACATGTTCATTTGAGCTTTGCAGGTTTCAGGAGTTGATATTTAATACATTTTCTTTTGTGTGAAGAGACTGCCACTCATGACTGAGAAGAGTTAGAAAGAATATACAACCCCAATTCTGAAATAGTTGGGACAAAGTGTAAATTGTGAATAAAATCAAAACGCAATGACTTTCAAATCACACCAGCCAGCATTTTATTCACAATAGAACAGAGATAGCATAGCAAATGTTGAAACTGAGAAATTTTACAATTTTATCCTCAAAATGAGCTCATCTCAAATTTGATGGCTGCTACAGGTCTCAAAAAAGTTGGGACAGGGGCCTGTTTACCATGGTGTAGCATCCCCTCTTCTTTTTAACACAGAGTGGAGGCGTCTGGGCATTGAGGAGACAAGTTCCTTGAGTTTAGCCATTGGAAATTGATCCCACTCTTGTTTAATACAGCCTTCCTGCTGCTGGAGAGTTTTGGGTCTCCTTTGACGGACTTATCGTTTAATTATGCGTCAAATGTTCTCAATCGGTGAAAGATCAGGACTGCAGGCAAGCCAGTTCAGCACACGGACTCTTCTCCTACGAAGCCATGCTGTTGTAATAGCTGCAGTATGTGGTTTTGCATTGTCCTGCTGAAATACACAAGGCCTTCCCTGGAATAGATGTCGTCTGGAGGGGAGCATATGTTGCTCTAAAACCTTTATATACCTTTCAGCATTCATGGTACTTTTTAAAACATGCAAGTGTCCCACACCATATGCACTAATGCATCTACATACCATCAGAGATGCTGGCTTTTGAACTGAACGCTGATAACAGGAGGGGGGATCTTTCTCCTCTTTAGCCCGGAGGACACAACGCCCATGATTTCCAACAAGAATGTCAAATTTGGACTCGTCTGACCACAGGACACTTTGCCACTTTGCTACAGTTCATTTTAAATGAGCCTTGGCTGACAGAACATGGCAGCGCTTCTGGATCATGCTCAACAATGGCTTCCTTTTTGCATGATAGAGTTTTAGGTGGCATCTGTGGATGGCATGGTGGACTGTGCTCACAGACAGTGGTTTCTTGAAGTATTCCTGGGCCCATTTAGTAATGTCAATGACAGAATCATGCCGGTGAGTGATGCAGTGGTGTCTGAGGGCCCGAAGAGCACGGGCATCCAGTAAAGGTCTTCGGCCTTGTCCCTTACGCACAGAGATTTTTCCAGTTTCTCTGAATCTTTTGATGATGTTCTGCACGGTCGATGATGAGACCTTCAAAGACTTTGCAATTTGACGTTGAGAAACATTGTTTTTAAAGCATTCCACAATTTTTTTACGCAGACCTTCACAGGTTGGAGAGCCTCTGGCCAGCTTTACTTCTGAGAGACTCAGCCTCTCTAAGACATCCCTTTTATAGCCAATCATGTTACACACCTGATGCCAGTTAACTTAATTACTTGCTAAGTGTTCTTTCAGTTGATTCTCTTATATATTAATTGCCTTTTCAGCCCTTTTTTGCCTGTGTCCCAACTTTTTTGAGACCTGTTGCAGCCATAAAATTTGAAATAAGCTCATTTTGTGGATAAAAATGTAAAATGTCTCAGTTTCAACATTTGAAATAATATCTATGTTCTATTGTAAATAACATTGGCTCGTGATCTGAAAGTCATTGCATTCTGATTTTATTCACAATTTACATTTCGTCCCAACTATTTCGGAATTGGGGTTGTAGATATTGCGAGCAATGACACTTTGAGATTTGCACAGTGCTTTTGACATTGGCTGTGTTGCCGTAATTCCGTTACCGACTTCATTACTGACAATAATTACCAATTGAATGATGCTGGAACACTGTTAGAAAGTAAAAACAAATGTTTCGGGATCCAGTCAGTGAAAGAACAACAATTTTCATGCATGTGACCTCTGATATTCATTATAAGCTCACATTTTGGTTCAGAAATGAGTTATTTTCTTCAATATCATGTATTGCCTTTCTTTTGCACAGACTTGTTGATCAAAATTTTGGTTCAACAGGAGGTCAGCAACACAAACATCATTTATGACACCAATTTTCAATTGCTTTGTTGTTTTGAGTATAATAAATCTAGTAGATTATCAGAAAATGTAATTCCGTTACCATTTTGTAATTCCATTACCGCTGTCTCTTTCTCTCAAATGGCATCCTACAATATATACTGGACAAAGAAAGTTAGGGATCACCCAACTTTTCAATATTAAAATATGATATGGAAAAAAATACAAACTATCAAATATTTCAAATTCAAAATTTGGGGTGATCCCTAACTTTATTTGTCCAGTATATCTGTGAACGTACCAGTCAATATAAACTTACCATGGCCTGGTCAACATCCTAGGCCACCAACTTAAACTTAAACCTACTGCCGATCATTGCCAGATTTCAGAGAAATGCCTGTCAAAGGCAAAAATAATGGCATTTTTTCCGCCGTAATTCTGTTACCATCACTTTCACCTTCGTATAGCCTTCTACAAAATAGATTACCCCAAACTCTGTGTTATACAGCTCAGTAGGCATGCCAGTGGAACTGATAAAAGCACAGGCAAGTTGCTACTGCATTAGAGTAATAGATGGCAGGTAAAAATGACTTGAAAATTACTCTTGATCGTAATTCCGTTACCGTGGAATTGCCCAGTAGGAGGTGGTCACACAAGAAAATGAAATAACTTTGGACATTTTTTGATATTTTGATTTAATGGCCTGGACTTGGTGTGATTCTTTTTTCCCTGTGGATAACCAGGTTTCTGGTGATAAAGTCATGTAATCAAATGTATTGATGCATTTTGTGTCTTGGATTAACACCAATGATGTCAACAACTGTTTGTCCAGTTTTTACATTTCATATTCTAGGGTCAAAATCGAGTGTTCCATAACTTTTTTTTTGTTGTGTGTAGTTTAGAAACAAATTCAGCAAAGTTTCATTATTAATCAAACCCTGTTTACTATTTGATGCAACCACGTTTTTCATCAGAATGGCTCAGTCTATTCTTGGACTGTTTGACAAGGTTAAGGCACACATTTATGGGATTTTGGATCACTTGCATCTTTTCAAGATCCATCACATTCTTCTGTCTGCGCATATCAGCTGGCCTCTTGAGCTCAGTTTACATGTTTTTGGGCTGGGCCGAGCAGCGGCCCGGCCCCTATAGACGTGAGTGAGTGCATGAGTGAGTGCCTGAGTGATCGCGTGAGTGAGTGAGTGCCTGAGTGATCAAGTTCAACGATTGGCTGGCCGGCGGGGAAGAAGTTCAACGACTGGTTGGCCGGCAATTGGCTGGCTGGCTGTCCAGCGATTGGTCAGCCGGCAGGGAAGAACTTCAACGATTGGCTGGTTGGCTGGTCGTGGAATTGAACGCGCCACACACATTTATGCTTGTGATTATCCTGTCCTACGTTAAGCATACTTTAGTCCAACATGGGAACTTACACGATGTTAGAAAAAATTAATATATACTGTTACTGTGACTATAGCTGGACTATTTATGTACACTAAAGTGGCGCTGGCACTATTATGCTTCAGTATTTTCAAGAATACCAGTATGATGCCCCGACTGGTTTCCAAATTACCTTATACCCTTGCGCGTTCATGAGTTGGTTCGCTTGAACGGAAGCGGTTGCGGTTGCCACTTTGATTGTAGCCTATATAACAGTGACTGTAACGGACACCAATGAAAACAATACATTTAAGAAAATATTAAGTGTAAAAGATGGCGCCAAGATTGATTAGACACCCCGTCATTGAGGTAGCTACTTCTTCACTACGTTGTTGTACCCACTACGCCAATGTAATACGACCAGCACTTGAATCTGGTCTAGCAACAGGCTGCAATAAATATACAAATGCACTGTTAAATTAAAACACTTTTATGTACATATAGAATGTTCACAATGTGCAATTTTTTACGCCAATGAATGTTTCTTGGCGATATTGGTCGCCATATTACAAATGTGTATTTTCTTCTAATGGACAGCAAAAGGTGGATTAAATATTAATATAGCGGATGCATATGCTGCCCTTGCCTTAGCTAGCGTCCTGGTCGTTTAAAAAGTTCCATTCAATTTTGTTGCATCACGAGCGCAATCCGACCATTGTTAGGCTAATCTTCTTTCACGCTAGATTGGTTCGGTTTGTTTCGGTCCTCCATGCTTGTTTTCTGTGGTACCGGTTGCGAGATTCCATAGAGATAGGTACGATGTGTTACATTCCTCTATCTAGCTTGAAAGAATCATAATAATGGTCGGAATGTGTTTTTCAATTTACCTTTTCAATCTCGCAACCGATAAGACGGTTAACAAGCTTGGAGGACAGTATCGGTTGCGAGATTGAATAGGGAAATTAAAAACACATTCCAACCACTGTTAAGATTCTTTCACGATAGATAGGGGAATGTAGCACATCGTACCAATCTCCCTTTTGAATTTCGCAGCCGGTACCAGGATTATTTCCTTAATCTTCCTATACGAGAGAAATCGGGTGCAATGAAGGGACTTGGGATACATTATCATACAGAGGTGTACATGTACTTCGTTACATCACTTAAGTATTTTTTTTTTTTTTTTTCGAGGATGTGTACTTTGAGTTTTTTTTTAACCGGGACTTTTACTGTACTACATTTAAAAGATAAAAAGTATACTTTCACTCCGTTTCTTTCACACTGGCCACTTCGTTACTCATTACAAATTAAAATATGAATGTAATTCATCATTAAAGGATTATCTGGATTTGGCGTGTTCGGAAAGAACATCGGTGCTTGGCAGGGTATCTTTGTGCAGATGTGCCCGCAAGCGGACATGGAGCTGCAAATATATGCACGCAGTTACAATATTCTATCACTAGATGGCACACCAGGATCAGTTATTGAATGTTCACAAGCAAGCCAAGCTCGCTGTTTAGAATATGGACGAGTTTACTCCAATCCCTGTTTTTCAGTAGTAACCTGAATAAAACTCCTCGGCCAAGCCTGATGTGCAAACTGCTCAATATACTTGACCATAGTATCTATCCAGCAGTTCAAACAAAATTATCTCTTGCTACAGTGAGCCAATGGTATCTCAATTAGTAGTTAAGAAAAATCAGTTTTCTGATGCAAAAATTCGACATGGTATTGATACTATGTAATTCTACTATTAATTATAGTCAATTATAGTGGTTTTTAAACCGCCAGTAAACTATTCAAATGTATAACATGCTTTTCATATGTTTTCCTTACTCAAGACCCCCCCCCCCCTCCCACTCCCTCACACACTCTCTCTCACACTCTCGCTCTTGCACACTCTCACTCTCCCATTCCCACACTCTTGCACTCTCCCCACCCACTTTGTTGTAAATAATTTATCAGCTTCAGCTCATTACTAAACTTACACTTCACATAATTGCATGAGCTTCGCCTCACTTACCACCCTTTTCTTGGGCCCAAATTCTCATACAGCACTTGGCGGCCCAGCCATATACTAGATTGCACCTAGTCTTGTTGATTGCTTTGAAGTCTGGTGACTGAGAGGGCCATTGTAGAACATTTTGTTGTCCTGGAACAATTCCTGTGTGAATTTTTAGGCATCCTTTGAGTAATTTTCTTGCTGGAAAGTTTTCCCACGGCCTTGCCCTCTGGCGGAGACAATCAGATTGTCAGCCAGAATTGCCTGATAATTTTTTGAATTCATTGAACTATTGATTTTAACCAGTGCCCCTGGACCTCTGAAGTAAGAACAGCCCCAAAACATCATTGATACGCCTCCCAAATGTCACTGAGGGTACCTTTTTTTCATGCATTTCTGTTTCAGCCCCAAACAAACCTGCGCTGACTGACCAATTTTTAGGTCACCTGAGACGAAGTCTCAAAGTGACCTATTCTAATCACCTTTGGTCCGTCGTCGTGCGTCATCCATCATGTGTCGTGTGTCCGTAAATAATTTACATTTTCGACTTCTTCTCAGAAACCACTGATCCTATTTCAATAAAATTTTGCAGGAACCTTCCTTGGTCAAATATGCACCAAAATTGTGAATTATATGGTGCCCACCCCCAGGGGCTCTGAGGGGCGGGGCTAAAACTGGTCAATACATTTTCGACTTCTTCTCAGAAACCGCTGATACGATTTCAATAAAATTTTGCAGGAACCTTCCTTGGTCAAATATGCACCAAAATTGTGAGTTTTATGGTGCCCACCCCCAGGTGCTCTGAGGGGTGGGCTAAAAGTGGTCAAATTGGCTGAAATTTTAAAAGTCATCTTCTCCAGACCCAGATATGCTGGAAAACAATACTCTTCATAGATGGAAGGCTCTTGAGGTGCTTTATCAAAATTGTGAACTTCATGACCCTCGAGCTCCATGTTTGCCCCTGGGGAGGGGGTGAAATTTACTATAGTTTATAAAGGAAATTGATACTTTTGGGTATATTTTGTTCATTTTCTACTGGAAATCATTCAAACTTGATTGGCAGATGACAGTTTGATGCTATGACATTTTTGACCCTGTCTCTTCCCCAGGGGCTGAGGGGTGGGGCCCAAACGGGGTCATATTGCCAAAAATTTCAACAGTCTTCTTCTCCAGACCGAGAGAGGCTGGAAACCAGTACTCTTCACAGATGGAAGGGTCTTGAGGTGCTTTATCAAAATTTTTTGTTTCATGGCCCCCAGGCTCCATGTTTGTCCCTGGGGCGTGCCCCTATACTTTATATAGGAAAATGATACTTTTGGGTATATTTGGTTCAATGACATCAATAACATCAGTTTTTATACAACTCAGGTGACCGTTAAGGCCCATGGGCCTCTTGTTGTGTAATTTGACCACAGTGCCTTTGACCAGTCATAATTTATATGACCTTTGGCAAATTGCAAGTGCTTGTTTCTGTGTCTTTCAGTCAGAAAAGGTTTTCTTCTTGTTACACTGTCTTCTTGAGTGTGTTATCTTATGAGGCTTTTTCAAACTTGGTGACCCCAAGATGCCTCCAAGACCTGCAATTCTTTCTCCCAAATCTTTGGGGATGATTATTGCTTCTCTCACTAGCCGCCTTCCTATCCTGAGGAGCAAAATGCATTTGCATTCTCTACCAGACAAGTTTTATAAATTGGGGAATGATTGCCGTAAGGGCGGTAAGTGATATATTTAATCTTCTGTAGATCTTTTGAACTGGAAGTTCTTCTGTTTTCTTTATGGTGCTGGAGAATGAAGGGATTTTGCTGCATGTTACCGCATTTGTGTACTCTAGTGAAACGCAAAGTGGTATGTCACAATATAGTTCCTTGATACTTGGATGAAGTTGTATAAATTGAATTTCATTCCTGGTTTAAATTTCCAAAATTTTATTTACAGCAATCTTTAAGGGTGCCATTAATTGTGTGACCTTGACTTGGAGGAAATTAATTTTTAAATAAATTAATAAATAATCATGGTTTTAATGAAACATCAGTGAAGTACAGTATTTCTCAATGTTGGATTTTTGAGTTAATCTTTAGTTTTAGTTTCATATTTATTTATTTATTTATTTATTTATTTTTAATGGTATTTTTAGCGTGTTTTTATTTATTATTTATTCTGGAGCCCAAAGTGTCATGAATGGTTAATATTTACGCAACATCATTCATACTCTGTAATCCGGCAATGCTTCAGGGGGACCGATTTTTGCCTTTTTTGCATGTTGTGCCGGAAGTAGTGAAATCTATATAGTTGCAATTACTGCTTAGAAGATTTTTGCAACTCATCCTCTTATTCTGGTGTGCAGTTAAAGATATTGTCATTGCTTTTGCAAATAAAGTTCTTTGACTCATGCAGACCAAAGTGTCATTCACTGTGGCCCAGATAATTTTTCCCGAATATCTTCCATGTGGATGACATTCTTTTCAGGTGCCTCAGTGAGTGCTATTGATATGATGGAAGTTCCGCGCTGGCAAAATTTCCCCAAAGTCAGTTTGTGTTGGTATCTGAACTTCATTGAATAGTGCTCTAAATGGGTCCTAGACTGGACCCAAAACAACTGACTGGTGACTGTAGAAGCTCCTTAGTCTGCCTAATTATGTCTCTCTCTCCTCCCCCCCCGCCCGGAGGGAGAGGGGAGACATATTGTTTTAGCCTCGGTTCCGGTTCACGTTCGCGTTCCCACTTCGTTTCCAGAGCATAACTCCATAACTGTTTGCATGATCTTAATGAAACTTTGCATACTTACTACTCAGATCCTGAAGTGGTGCCTTTTGGTATGTGCCTGTCTGTCCGTCCGTCTGTCTGTCCATCCAGATGTGACCAATTTTTGTCCGAAGCATAACTCCTACACTCTTTGCATGATCTTAACGAAACTTTGCATACTTACTACTCAGGTCCTGCAGTGGTGCCTTTTGGTATGTACCTGTCTGTCTGTCCAGTGGGTTAGGCAGGGAAGGGGGCTGGGGGGGGGGAGACGTATGTTTTTACAAGTAAAAATACATTCTAGTGTCCAGACTTGTTAAAGAAATTGGTGAATTTGAGATATGCATACTGTAATGCCAATTGTCCAGCAGTTTAATAATAGAATCGGTGAATTCAATAAGGGCCCACCTCCATGTTAAAAATGTGCTGAGTTGGGCCATTATTGAATTCACCAATTCAATTTTCTTTATGGACAAATTCTGTGTCTGAGGGAAATAATGTGTAATTTTCCACTTGTGTCACAGGATGGCATAAAAAAGCTTCGTTGTAAGAAGACCATAAGGCCAGCACAAAAGTTGTCTGCCGTCAGTGTGAAGCCCATGAGAACATCCTCTCCTCCCAGAAAGAGAGCCCTGATTTTGAAAAGGGAACTTGGCGGACAGAGCGACGACGATTCGGCGGGAAAAACCTCGGAGCCTGTGACCGAGGCTGCTGATCCTCTCTTTTCCGCCGTCTTGCTCATTCAGGGCCATTTGGACTCGGAGGCAGCATCCTCCCTCGAGCTCAGCGCCGCTCAAACTATGGCTTCCCTGCCTGGCGACCAGATCGTGACCTTGGAGATGGCTAATCAGCAGCCAGCTGAGGAGAGGATACTGGTAACCTCTAGTATGAGCGAGGGTCTGGGGGGATCAGAGCAAGAGTCTGAAATCGGGTCAGCCGTGACCGTGTTATGCGCGGAAACTGACCTCGCGTTCACTTCGCCCCTTGAAACGAGTGACGCGGTGCTTGTCGCCACAGCAACGGACAGTGCGCCGAGCGCGGACAGCTCAGCCCCCGAAGGCAATGGGGAGCACAGCCTGACGTACGAGCACTCGTACTGCCGGCAGATCAGCGACCAGAAAGAACAGCTCTGGAACAAGATCGCCGGGCTCCACCTGAAAATCACCGAGCTGGAGAGGAGGGAGGAAGACACCATGATGAAGATAGATGCCCTGGAGGGGCTCGTCGTCAACCTGAGGAGAGACAACATGATCTGTGAGGAGAGACGGAGAGCCCTGGAAGACTACTTCTCCTCCGTCCTCCTCTGACGACCGCTTCGGCCGTTTGTCACGTTTTGTACACGAGTTTCACATTTCGCTGTTTTTTTATAATGAATTCCTACTGATGGGCTGCATTCTACACTGGTCATAGTTTGTGACAGTTCGGGTGCATTTTTTTTTCTCCTTAAGTGCAGCTTTCTTACAAGACATCTGGGGGGCGAAATTTGCCGTGCCAAATCTGAAATGTAATGACTGAATCGGACTCTTGGCTTGAAGGCAGATAGTGCGGCTTTCTCCTGTATGATGGGGATTTTTGTCTTGACTTGACACAGGTTTAAGAATTTCCTAATAAAATTCTGAGACCTACTTTTTGTATGGAGGTCAGTGTTCTGATTATTTTGAAATGGATTGTTACAGTTCAGGTGCGTTTCGCTTCTATTGAGATGTGGTTCATCTTTCTTCTTTCCTTCAAACTCAGTCTGGGGGTCCACTTTATATGCTGGTTTTTGTTCCGACCACAGATGCAAGCCCAGAATTTTATTGAGTCGATACTTTTATTTATTACCCTTTTCATGGACCAGTGTATGAAATGTAGGGGGATTTATTGGCAGATATTGGCTGAAATTGAATATGATGTTCGTAAGTATGTTTTTGTTTTCATTAATTTGCAATCACTTGAAAATATGAATTGTGTTTTGGTTACCTAACGATGAGCCCTATATACCGATCAGCCACGTCATTAAAACCACCTGGCTAATATTGTGTAGGGCCCCCTCATGCTGCTAGAACAGCTCTATCAAACTGACGTTCGCTTGAATTCCCGGACCCAGGGTCTCCCAGGAGAACATTTCCCAGAACATAACACTCCTCCACCAGCTTGTCTTCTTCCCACAGTGCATCCTGATGCCATCTCTTTCCCAATGGAATGGTGCATTCGTACCCAGCAGATGCACATGATGTAAAATAAAATGGAACCGTTATGGACCAGGAGACCTTCTTAAATGGGTCCAAGGTCCAGTTCCGATACTTGTGTGCCTATTGTCGGCGCTTTCGATGCTGGACCGGTGTCTGAATAGGAACTAGTACTGGTCTGCTGTCCCAAAGCGCTATACGCTGGAAGGTCTGATGCCTTCTGTGTTGTGACCCAATCCTCTCGTAAGTAAGTAAAATTTTATGTGACTTGTGCCACAGTAGCTGAGTAGCCCTTCAGTCAGTGTGGATCAGATGGTAGTCTTCATTGCACTTGTGCATCCATGAGCTTTAAGTGCCCAAAGCCCTGTTGCCAATTCATGGTTTGTCCTTAATTGGACCGCTGTCGTTGAGTACTCACCACTGCTGAATGGGAGCACCTCAGAAGCATGCCGCTTCGGAAATACTCTGACACACCCGTCTTGCCACAATGATTTTGACCTTGTCAAAGTCTCTCGGAGTTCTTTTTTTTTTTTCTGCATCCGACATGTCATTTATGAGACCCGACTGTTCACTTACCGTCTGAGGTCTGTCTGCAGACCTTTACATGCGCCATTGTTATGGTCTTACATGATGAAAGTTATTTGCTTCGTTTGTGAGTGGTTTTAATATTTTGGCGCACCAGTGTGTCTCTAGAGGGACACGTGCTCGTTCACGGTGCCGGTCATGTTGCACCACCACGTTTCTATTGAAGCCCAGAACAGATGAAGCAAACACTGGCTGCTGAGAGGGGTTTTGCGAGTTTGGCAACCACTATAGGTTCTCTGACAGGCTTTTAGCTGGAGGGTGAGGGGAGGAGTTATCAGTTGGTTGCAATCTACTACATCGCCACTAGATGGACTAATTCTACACACTTGTTCTTGAAGGAGGAGACCTCACCTCGGCAAAGTATCTCAGCGGAAAGTAGAATTCTTGAAGTGAGTAAAACGCATAGTTTTGTGCATTTTTATTTGGTAATAATCCAGTGCGATGCATTTTAACCCAGCAAGTCTTCAAACTGGCTTCAATATTAGGGGGCAGACATTTTTACTCGGGGAATCTAATTTTATCCAATCAAACGCCTTCGTGAAAGGAATGGCACAGTCTAGTGAACTGGCTTTTGATCGGATAAAATTAGATTCCCCAAGTAAAGAGGCCTGCCCCCTGGCATTGAAGCCAGTTTGAAGACTTGCTGGTTTAAAAATGCGTCGCACTGGATTATTACCAAATTAAAATATGCGTTTTAGACACTTCAAAAATTCTGCTTTCCGCTGAAATATACTTTGCCGAGGTGAGGTCACCTTTAAAGCAACGTTGTCAAAATTGCGATGCATGCAATGAGCATTGGAAGTTCCACATTCGCATTGCGCTAAATTATGAACGACTGAATACAAAGGAAAATGAAAACAAAAATGTGGCTGATCAATTTTAAAGAACCAATTGGCTCTTAATTAGTATAATTTATGGACACATTGACACTGAAACAACCATTTATTAGACAAACAGGAATTCAAATACGAAGAAAGTGGTGATGAATCAAACCTGTTTTGAGTTACTGTGTTGAATTATTTCGTTCATTTAAAAAAAAAAGAGAAAAATTTAAAGAGCTGAGCACTTTTGTGCGGCTACCTATTGGAGCTCATTAATTCACCTAAGTATTAATATGATTAGTAAATTTGTTTTAACTTAGGTTATTACAATATGAGCACAATATGGAAATCTAGCTTTTATTCTTCATGGCAGGCATCGCGATGTCTCCTGTTATATGAAGCTGGAGTGTTTGTGTTCCCTATTCCTGTGAAATCCAGGTGCTGCAGACAAACAGTTTAATAGAATTCTATAGGATTGCAATTGTGCTTGCAGTGAAAACCAGACTGCAAATGGTCCCTTGGGACTGAGTTTCGGAACCACTTCTGAGACTACTGGGAAAAATCTGCAATGCTGCTGCATTGATGTTATATTTTTGTTCATATTGCTTTAAATATTTCTGCAAACAGATGTGTTAATACTGTGCTCAATAATGTCTGTGAATGTCACGTATCTTGCTGTTGTTCATGACGAGTTGTGCACACAGCATGCACGTTACAAACAAGCAGCCATAATTTTTCCTTTATGAATATCTGATATGTTTGAAGTTTTTCATTGTCATTTTTAGTGAATATCAGTGATATTTCTGAATTGCCTGAGGGCTTTCAAGCAAATGCTGACTGTGGCCTGTGAAGGAATGTGAATACAATGAACCATTATCATAACTGATAACAGAAATAAATTGAATGGGAGACTGACAATATGATAGTGACTAAGTGAGAAATATGTCTCTCCCCTCTCTCCCTTCTCCTGTGGTCAAAAGAGGGAAATATATGAACAAGTAAAATTTGAAGAAAAAAAAAAAACTCAAGCAGGAATGTAAAAAAAAAAAAAAAACAATGGCATGAAAGAAATTCCAGGATGATGTCTGACTGCTGGCGCCAAGCCCACGTTCCATGTAACAGTCTGGAATCAGCACCATGTAGCCTAGTGGTTACAGTCAGCTAATAGAAAATCAGAAATAGATGGTCAGAGTGACTGTGCTAGTTATAGTCAGGGGCAGTAATTTATCCATCCATAAATCTAAACTAAATTACCAAGATTTAAGAACTGCGGAAGGACTCACTCCCAAATTACTTGATTCAATCAAAATTTGTACTTAAGCCTGACGTTATTAAAATGTTGATGAACCGTGATTAATGAGTCAACTCACAGTTTTTTGTGTGTGATTTAAAACTTTAATGTTCTTTTAACTCATTCCCTACGGAATACTTTTATATAAAGTTGTCGCGTTTGTCCGGAATACTTTTCCCTAAAATTATACATTATAAAGTATTGAAGTACAGGTGGCCCATCACCACGATCGTCAACTGATTTTGTGTTTTCATCGGACTGCGAATGGTCATCCACGCCGCTGGCACCGGCTTACCGTAGGGAATGAGTCAAACAAGTCATTAAAACACATTAGGTCAATATTTTTTTACATGGTAATAAATACAATGTTCTGTCCATCATAAACAGATGGAAACTGGCAGAGAGGATGCAGCTTAATTTATGTACAATTAACATACGTATAAATTACTCAGGCATAGCATGATGAGAAACATGGCACAATTGAGTTAAAATAATTTAGCATTATGTCATCAGTCACTGGCACTTGTAATTTGGTGCCAAGCTGTTGCCCGCTGTCAACACTATTTAACCTGCATATTACTGTTCTGGAACATCACTTTAATATGCGTACATTTATTTGACTTTAGCGGCTTCCGTCTTGCATCTTGCTACGTGCTATTTTAGCACGCAGTTGGGGAACATGAAGCATATTTTCGCCAGTTGAGCAACCAGTTTCAGTGTGGTCGGTTGGTTACAGAATGAGACTCAAATACAGCATGTGTAGTGTTATGCTTAAGCGAGGTAGTTCAACTACCTCTGAAGATATCTGACAATATAGTCTTACCAAATGAATAACACTGTTTATTTCACGCACTGTACAAAGTCCGCGATTCTCTGATGATGGGAGTGTGCTTCAGTACGTGGTTAATAAGCTGTGCGCTCCTGTGATCACCAGTGCGTCAAGTGCGTAACGGACGCTTTGCCATGGCGCGGGCGTCTCGCGTTTGACACCTCCGCCTCCTCAGTTGGCCCAGCTGTAGTGAAGGTAAATCCAGGGATTCATACAGCTGTTAAGGCTGGCTAACAGCATGATCGTCATAAAAACTGGACCTAAAAGAGATCACCACAGGCATATCAATACAAACGTGTGTGTCATTGCGTTGACAGTATCAAAACTTCAGCCAGGGTCACTCTGTAGGCTGTTAATACGCAATTTTGATCACTAACACGTGAATAAATATTGTCACCGAGGCTTATCACGAATGAACAAACAAAACAGACGCAAACGTAATGGTATAATGCAACTCTTCTCAGAGTCCCCAATGAAGAAAAAAATATGAAAATAAATAACGCACGAGCAAGTGTTAGCTCATAAAAAGCATTCCTTAATTAAAAATTGTTTGTCAATTCATTTAGCGCGTAGAGGACCTTCACGCTAATTTTTTTGGTACAGTGCGTCTGAGTGCGCCTTTGAATGCAACGAATTGCAGGCATACAGTAATTTCAAGCAGATGTCAAATAACTTAGTTGGTTAGAGAATATTCTGCACGTACCATCGGTTGGCGCAGTGCTGGGACTCCATGCAGACCACAGGTGGACAACAAAAAACGGACTCCAACATGTTGTGTATGAAAGAATTATGACAAGCGTCATTTTAACGGTTTTCATCATGGCACTTGATATACCCTTTGACCGTCCTTCTGGCTTTTCAGACGGAAAAGTCTTCAGTTTCATACTCAAATAAATCTCCAAACAGATTTTTATTTGGCAGAAAAGAAGAATAAGCGCTGGGAAAACAAAGACAGATAAAGTAATCCAGGTAATGTACGCTTTACTTCCCCACGGTTCTATGAAAGTCGCCCAGCAGTCACGCACATTGCTCTCAACTTCTTGCAGAGAAAAAATAAACAACTGCGGACTACTAAAACGAGAGATACCAGCCAGGATGCGCCTATTGCGACATACCGACGGCAGGAACCTGTTAAGAAAGACACCATTGGTCTGCAGACTGCATTGTAGCGGTCTATGGTCATAGCAACTATCATGTAAGCTGACGCAAACATGCCAACTACTTGCAGGTATTTCACCGCGCGGCAAACGAAGTCATTACCCTTGAAACGTTGAGTAATTTCAATTGATAACTGAGGCAGAACTTGAAAGAACGCGACTACGAGATCAGCTGAGCAGAGATGGAGAAGAAATAGTTGCGTCCTTGAGTTTCTTTTGCGTTTTATCCATAGTGCGCATAACAAAAATACATTTCCGCTGGTGGCCAACGCGAAGATCGAGCCCAAAACCACAATTTTGATGAATGCAAAACCATTTGCCCCCTCTCTATTTTCGCATCTTTGATTTTTGAATTGCCCATATTCTAAACTATTGTTGCAACTCATTTTCGTCGCTGTCCTAAATTAATTTGGATAGAGGTAATGCAGTGATTCTAATTAGTTTATCTAAGAGCTTTCATTGTAATTCCATATCAAAATTTTTGGTGGAGACCAATTTTAGCCTACATTACTAATAGCATCCAGTAGGCATGTCTTCCCAGTCCAACATATGAATGATCAGAAAGCTATAGCGGTATCTTCGTTCTGCCTGCGGAGCGTGGGAATGGTTTAATTACGAGACTGAATTTAACCCTTTAAGTCCCATTCTCTATATGATGCTACCCCATGATCCACTTGGTACTCTGGGGAGGGGACTTAAACCGTTAAGAACAGGAAAGAAACGCTATTTTGTTCTGCCAAATTGAATGAGTATTATCTTAATTAGCAGACTTTCCGTGTGCAGTCGGCTTGACCATAACCTGTGGCGACATTAATTACTGCTGCTCTTATCTACTCCACTAGCACGAATTTGTTAGTGAACAGTAATGAAGCACAAATTCCAAATGTTCCCCAACATATTCTGGGCACAGATAAAATTACACGTTTTCCTTTCTTCTGCAAAATACATATTTTGTGGCTCTCGCCCTATTCTGCATGTGTGCATCTTAAACTTGTATAGATTTGCAAAGACCATCAAACTCTTGTTTACTCTGAAAACTACTTGGCACCTTTGTCAAAGTGTTTGCGGTCGTTGTAGCGCTATAAAAATCAAACGTGCCCAAACCATAACGTCACGGTGGAGCCTAATGGCTTTTTCTGTGCACCTAGCAGAGTGCGCTGAAAATGGCAAACGTGGAACTGGATTCAGGTGCAAAGATAAAATGGGTTTTTACATTTATTATGCCTTTTCTCTAGCACTGCAAAGGCAGAAAAGGCAAATGCAAAACAAACAGGAAACGATGTTCCAAACACAATGACAATAATGTGCTGAACTTATAACAAAAGCAACAGCGCTTTTGAAAAGGGTTTCAAAGATACACGATTACACGGTTACAATGTCTTTGAGACTAGATCTTAACAACAGGCTCACCAGACAGCTTGCGTTTATATTAGCATATCAATGACAGACACAACTGCGGATGATTCCGGTGGAGCGTGGAATGCGGGTCGGGTCTTAACACTCGGAACTTCTCGGCAGATTCCGCTACTCTTCATCAAGCCTCGGATGTGTGACAGAAAGTTGATATGCTGCTCCGCCTGACATTTGCCGGAAGACCTATATCCGCAGTTGTCAAAATCCGCGCACTTCATCGCCATCTAAAAATGAAGGCAAAACTGACCTTCGCAAAATCTATTTGTGGTGACGCTTCTTCGTGTCTTGACACAAGAGGCAACAGGATGTTTTCACCAATTTAACATCGAACACAGCGCTGCTGCCACTGGACGGAGCCAGGTTTAATAGACCGGTGATTGGGAGCGCTGGAGGCGTGGCGTTACACACTGCCGCTTGGTTTTGAAGATGAGGGGGTTGCATAAAATCAGAACCATACTTTCTCCACACTTTTTTTCTGTTCATCACTTTGAGTCTTTGAAACAGGTTGATTCAAATCACATCTGTCAATACTAGTTTGTTGTAGGTTTTTAATCTCCTTTTTTGTGGTAAACTGTAATCCTTTTATTTGGCGTATCTCTGCTTGAATTTTACCAGTGGTTTGTACCTTGAAATGAACCCTTTAAGTTTACACTGATTCTGTCTTCTCTTTATTTGAGTGGTTGGTACATCTGCAGCTACATCCTGGAGAGTTTTCTTAGTCTGTTGAACAGAAGATTTTGGTTTTTTTTTTTTTTTTTTTGTTAATTCAAGACTGAAAATCTTTGCTTATTAACTACAGGGGGCCACCGAGTCCTGTTGCAAAGCTTACCCTTGTGTTCTTGCCTCTTAGCAGAGTACCAAACATTGATTTTTACACACCCAACTTGTTTATGACTATTCCAATGTTTTCTGATCAGTTAACAAGTTTTGGTAAATTATTTTATATTATCTATTCTGCTGATTCCTTATCAAAGTCGCAAGGGAGAACAGAAGCCTGTCTCAGCTGACTGTGGGTGAAAGGCTGGAACATACCCTGGACAGCTTGCCTATCCATCACTGGACACACACACCATTCACTCACACACTCACACCTCTAAGCAATTAAGAGTCTCCAGTAAGCTTGAGATAAACGCCTCTGGACTGTGAGAGAAAACCGGAGTAACCAGAGAAAACCCACGTGAACACAAGAATTTGCAAAATGCAAACTCCACACAGAAAGGCCTCAGCCCGAATTCAAACCCACAACCCGCTTGTTGTGAGGTGGCAGTGCTACCCACTGTGCCTTTATGCCACCCATAGTAAATTGGTAATTATTTTTTAATTATTTAATGTTATTTATTATTTAAAAGTATTATTTAGTAGTTAATTGTTAAAACTGGAAAACAAGTGATTTTGGAGCTTGCGCAGCTTGAGAATGCTAAAGCATAGTTTTCTAGTAGCAGATGTGTCCAAGGCTGTGTCAGTACTGTCTGATTGCGTAAATGCGTAACCCAAGGGGAAATGTCCAGGGTTAAGTGCCAGTTTAGCAAGATGTGCAAAGATGCATTTCCATAGTTTCTGGCATAAATTGATTCACATTAATGCATTCATTCAAAATAAAAATGATAATTGTTGACCATTTGTACAGTAATTTCTTTAATATAAAAGGAAAGCCTTATACAAATAATAGTATGTCAGTTGTACTGCAAAATCTTGCCACATTCAGTGCAGTGATTGTTTGCATTAATTGTGATTACTCTGATAAGAACATTTCCAGCATCCACTATAGGCTTTACTCTGTAATTAAGATGCACTCTGCAAGACCTTGTTACCATGGACACAAGTCAAGCTATGAATTGCGTGTAACTCAGAATGAAGAATGAATAGCCAATAATTATAATAACTGGCCATCAAAAGTGAATACTCAGATGTAATATTTGGCAGCTTGCTCATCTAAATTAATCACACACAGCACTCAGTAAGACACCAGTATCATTATATTTTGCACCTGTTGAAGCCTAATGTTCCTTGCATGATCTTGAATGCTATACATTGTTACAGACAATGAAGACTCATGTTGTGAATGATGAAGTTGATTACATTCATTATTTACATCGGAATCAGTGGCGACCCAGCTAGATTCTCAAACCTGACTGCTGAAAGCTATGTGCGTCATTAAGTTGTCGTCTGATGCGAAGAATTCTGAGTCAAGTTCCGTTCTCTTGTATTGGTGACCGATCCTGCATGGAACATGAAAGAATACCTGAGATACTACATATTTTAGTATTTACATATTTAAATTGCATTATAGCAAGTAGCCTATCTGAATGTGAGATGATCAGATGAACGCAGGCATAAATTGGTCAGACACTAGGCTGAGCCCAAAGTCTCAGGTGGTTCCACATGTGCTCCCTCAATTTTACATTGACATTGAACTTTCAAACTCAAGAAAATTAAAGGTAAACTGTAGTCACCATTACTTTCAAAATGTAGCCTACATACAAACTTGAACATTGCACGAGAAATGTCGGTAACCACATAATAATGTCTACGTAGCCTATCCTTGGTCCAGCAAACGTATTCGCTTAATCTTGTCTCGCCATTTTAAAGATGTCAAATTTATGCAGAGAATGTGTCGCAAACACTGCGAAATCTGCGGTATTTTTCTTTACCGCATGTTGGGTGGTCTTATATCCGACAGAAAGAAGTGTCAAAGCCGAAATAACGGTAAGTAGGCTATGGTTCGATTGCATGGGCTTCACATATATTAACAAAGGAAAAGACCTCACACTGGTACACTACTGAGTGCCGTCATACATGATCCTGCTGTATTATTGTATATCATTTGTGGCCCTTAGGCCTTAGTGATGCCCCTCTCCCGGTCCCCAGAAGTATACCCAGAATTTCTCCCTCTTGCAACTGACAGTGCTGTCTGACTGATTGCCTATTCTCAAAAAGCAACTTGAATATTAAAACTGTAGTTTGCCTGTCAAGTAACTCTTCAGTTGAGCCTTTTTAAAAAAAAAAAAAAAAAAAAAAAACCTGTTCATTTAATAGAAGTAATTTGATTAGTGTCAGTGCTTTTCGTAATAAGCATGCAATTCTATTTCAAATTGCAACAAACAGAACCCTTCATTGTGGTTTTGCATTCATTCACAGCCCCAAGAAATAGGGTAGAGCAGGTAAGATGCCCCCCTTAAACAGGAATGTTCATAACTGAAGGTAAACAACATGAATTAAAAATTTTTTTTTGCTTGAATGGATAGTATGTAAAGTTGGCTACCTTATCTCAAAAGATTCATGGCATAGTCACTACAGAAATTTTTTTTTTAAATGTTTAATTACTTTTTTAAAAAAAGGTCATCTTACCCTACCCCTGGGGTAAGACGCCCTTCTGGATATGGTAAGATGCCTCTTATCTAGAATAAGTTGTAAAGCCTAATACATACTGATTTTACTGCATTTCACATGAGTAATTGTCATATTAAAGCTGTCTTAATTGGCAGGTACACATCATACAAAAGATCAACATCTTTTTAGAAATTTCCTTGCTAAAGAAATAAGGAAAGAAAGAGGTACATTCTCCTAAACTCAACTTTTTATCAGCTGACTAAACACCGATGCACAAGTGATGGCAAGGTACTGTTGGCATTAAATGCATCAAGGAAAAGATGGTTATATCTTGTGGACTACTAAAAAATATGAGGCACCACATTAGATAAACATGTAAGCGCTATAGAGTGTATATGAGTATCCATGAAAAGTCATTAAAACTAAGAGTGACCATAATGCATTTCACCCAATATATTTCTTTTTAGGCCCTCATTGATACATATATGATTCATTATTGTGTAACTCCATGTGGCCCTACTTCTAACATGTATGGATACACTTAACTTTCCATTCCCAAGTTCTTAATAAAAATCATCATGTCTGATATATATATTTCCTATAAATAGAACAGAATGTTTTAGAAAAAAACTCATAAAACAGAATGAATATGACTCAAAATGGGGTAAGAGGCCTTCCTTCCCTAGGGGCATCTTACCCCAATCCAAAAAAAGGCATCTTACCCCCAGCACTATCATCTTGGTTTTGGCTCATTAACTCCAATTTCTCCTATTATCACCACACAGGACCCCCTTTCATGCATAGAAAAGGCTTCAGAGAGTTACACTGACATGTCCTGCAGACTCCTAAAGCATTCAAATACTTGTGGCAAAATTATTCATTCGGTCATTTTTTTTATATAAGAAAGACAGTCAAAACACAAACACTTTGAGTGCTCACGTCACTTGCTCTGTTGACTCATCTGTTGCTGAGCATTTCCCTCCAGGTGCAGTGCATTTATATAAGTCCAGAGCCACATACTGGGCAAAGATGAAATTGAATTATAAGCAAAGGGCATCTTACCCTCAGGGGCGTCTTACCCCGCTCTACCCTACACTGGACGCAAGTTTCTGCATTGTTGGTGTGTGCTGCCACCCGCTGTTCAGAATTCCTATGTGCATCTCAGATTTAGATTCCGGTTAACACCAATGTATTTGGTTGTCACGAATATTACGAGAACCTAGCAGCTTTGGGTGCGATTAACATTATTAGTTGAAAATACAATTAATCAAAGATTTACTGAAAGGGTACAACGCTCAAACTGAGGAAAGTTTTCGTTCACCATCTGCAGATTATTTTCAGAGAGATTGTAAATTTGATTTGAGCTCCGTTTCCCGAAACCAGAGCTTTGTCTCGAACTATCCATGTTGCTGACATAGATAGCACTTAAGCTTCTGGGAGACGTACCTATCGGCGCTGTTACACGTTTTTACATCTTTGGGAAAAAAAAAAAACGTAATATGCAAGCTTGTACAATTGGACAAATGTCATGCTTTTTCAAATATCAATCAAGGGGGTGTGTATGCACCTTGTACGATGTTTTGAGTAGCTATGAGCAGGCTGCGGTGTGTGGTGGACATTCCCCAGTTCACCACATGGTAGAGCTGTTGAGTTCGCAGACTAACTGCTGGTGCCCCCTCAGACCTACAATCTGCGGTGCGGTGTTGATGCTTGATGCATTTTGCGTAGCGCGAGGCATCCGTCAACAGCTGCTGGGGCTGCGGTCGCTGATGATCGTTTGTTTCATGTTGTCGCTCGCTACAACTATGGCTGCGGCTGCATACAAGCGCGACCTTTTGGTTTTAGCAGCGGCGGCATAATCCCCTGCTTACTCGGGATAAGTGAAGTGTGTCCTCAGTGGAGTGCATCTGGGGGGTATACTACGAAGCTGGCTTTGTGATTAAGCCTGACTTCAGCACTTAGTAAAACCAGGAACCTCTTCAAATCTGGAACATGGACTAAAGTAAAACGAGCTGCTCCGGGTTTTACTTCAGCTTATAGTCAGGCTTAGTCACAAAGCCAGCTTCGTAGTATACCCCCCAGGATGCGTGCAACGCTAATGCCTGCGGTCATCCAGTAGTCCACTCTTTTTTTTTTTTTTTTTTTTTTTACCCTTTTCTCCCATTTAAAGGAGCAGTATGTAAGAAATGTATGTTGATTAATCATGAAATGGCCCTGATATATCACCAGACATTAAGGAATGATGTTAATTTCAAATACTTATATCACTGACAACAGTGGTCCAGCCAGAATAATCTCATTACAAAAGCGAAGTTGCAGCCCACAGCTAATGTTGATGTTTTCATTTTGTGTTTTGGCCTGTTGCGCCACCCTCCACCTATCTCCCAATCACGAAGTCAGTAGCATTTCGGCATCCAGGTTGCCGGTTTCCACTGAGCTGCAGCTACCAGCGTTTCGGAGCACAAATGTCTGACGTTACTAAACCTAGAAGGCCTCGTTATGATTCCGAAATACGCTGTGACAAAGTCAGAAACAAAACAAGGATCTGTATAGGACATGCCTTTGAAAGATGGAGACGGCTGAAAGTGGAGAATAATTTGAAGACCGACGCCGAAGTTGCTAATTTTCTCCTGGACAGGTAAGATTCAGCTAAGTTTGGCTAACTTAATTCTATTTAATGTTGGCACGGACATTTCAAACATTTTCTACAGTCGAATAACGTTATGTATGTTCGTTCATGGTACGTTAGTGCGTATGCAGGTGGGTCATCGAATTGACAAAGTAACAAACTGTTTGAGAAATAAAAACCGCGACTCGTCATTGCTGACATTAGCAATTAGAGTCCGTTTCTCTGGCGTTATGCTGAGACGCTGTGGAAACCGTTCCATCATTAGCACAGCCATTATGGCAATATGAAATGTAATTGAGACAGTACATCGGTCAAATGAGTCCTCATTCATTCTTTACGCACATTATCGTATGGACTTTAGTGGGCTATCCACACAGAGGAGTGACGAGCAAGTTGGCCAGTATGACCATTGCTAAAGTTAATCATTAGTCTCGATCTTATCTGAACTGAACTGAACACAACCCCGTGAGAGCAAATCATTGGTGATATTGAAACGTAGCCATGGTAGCTCCTTGTTGTAGACGTTCTTGCTGGATCCGGCAACCTAGCTGGCAACTTCTCGTCTGGGGGAGAGGGAGAGGGGATACTGCGCTCTGCACTATTTTGAATATGATTGTAGTACCAGTTTTGGCCATCCGTTTTGTAATCTTCTTGCATTTAAAAAAGTGCATTTGGCCTACTCAATGCTCCATTGCTCTAAATTACAAGGGAAGACCAATTGCTTCTCCCTTCGTGCCGTCCCTCCAGCAGTGAATGGACGTGGCAGTTTTTGACCACATCCGTTGTTGGTATGACTGCCTTGTCCTTTTCATTGAAGACAAATGTTGGCCTCTTGTTGGAGCCATGAGTGGAGCGTGTTCTCTTTAAGAACAAGTAATTGTTGTGCAATTTTACCAATAAAAATTAAAATTGAATGTGTTGTTAATATGCGGTTAGTTGAGCCACTGGTTCAACTTGCCCCTGCCCTTCTGGCTCATCTTACCCCATGGCGACCATTTTTTTAAAAAAAGCTACTCACATCAAACTACGCTAGCATTCAGCATTTTGTTGAGCCCTCATATCATTGCTTACATAAGCACCAATTGAGATGTAATGTCTTAAATTATTGTTCTTTTGTTGTTTTCTTGAAATCACCTTAACTCTGGACTTGAACGTAACTCACTTAGAGACCAAAAGATCATATTTTTGAGCATATTTCTCTTACCACATCTGCCATGTGCTTCTCTTCTTGACAGGTTGTCAGGGATGCCTTCCTCTTCCTTAGAATGTGGTCACATGATTTATTTTATTTCCAGTTTCCTAGAAACCAGGTGTGGTTGATTTTTCCCCTATGCTCATCTTACCTCGTTCTCCCCTACTATGTTCTTTATTCCCAGTCCTGGAGAGCTGCAGGATGTCCTGGTTTTTGTTGTTACTCAGCACTTAATTGATCAATTAATGCTGTAGATAACACAGAAAAGACAGACTTACCTCTCCAGGCTCACATTCATGTAAAAACATGCCAGAAGAGCCTGCAGGCCACAAAAACTAGGAATGAAGATCAATGCAATGACTCTGTTTATAGGTGTGTCTTCTATAGGTGTGTCCACTGCAACATGCCTGTGGTCGAGACACTAATAGCACCTCAGTGGAATCCTCTCATAAGGTCTCACCTTATTATAAACATAATCCAAATAAACCCTAAGTGGAAATTCTCAAACAGTCTTGAATGGAACAGAGTAGCTGTCTTTTATCTCCCAATTTCTATGGCTTTTCAGCTGCCTGGCCCATTTCCCTCTATCTCCAGAAAACAATCAGCCCCCACTGTTTGCGGAACACCACTAATAACTCCTTTCAAATCAAAAAAGTCAAAGCAATTTTTGTTCCATTAACCTCTTAAGCCCGAACGCTCCTGGGAGCAACCAATAAACATAATAAATTAGGCATGTTTCCTAATAGCAACATCGTCATGCAGCATATCCACGTAACAAGAAGAAACTCGGCGAAAAGCTCATGTTGACCATTTTTACCTCAACTGAACATAATTTAAGTACCAAGCAAGTAAATAAGCATGTAGCAAAACAAAGGATAAAATGATATCAGTGCTCAATCACTAGCGTTTCTACTTAATTTGTGCTAGGCATACAAATGATACATCAAATGAAAGGGGAAAGTCCACAGAATCCAACAATATATGCCTTGTCATTTTTAAACTGACACCACACTCAAAGAACAGCAGACATACACTTTACATTCCACAGAGATAAGCAAAAAAAATTTTTACCTTTTGATATTTTGAGATAAAAACTGTGTTTGAAGGTAAATCTGCACTGGCAATTGTTAGTCCAATGTGTCCGTGCTATATTGAAACTACAACGTTGTATATCTGCCAGTCTCCATGCATGTTTTTTTTTCCCCTGGCACTGCCTCCAATTAGGTCAGGCCCTGATCATTCCCCTTGCACACATGTATTTTCTTCTCTGTGATTGGCTTGTGATGCCGTAAATTTGACTTTGGGGGTGGCCATTTGATTGTATGGGATCTGACGTTTCCAATGAGCCCTTATCCACCGCAATAGCACAAATCTAGCCTGAGATAGAGGCTTGCGTTCCTGGTGCATGTAATTGGGTGTCCATGCCCCAGTACGGCTATGTACTCAAAGTGCGCAGGAATGAATGCAGCAATACAGTCGCAAAACCGGTTGCTCATTGATATCGCTATAATTGTCTGCAAAATATTCATCAGTCGTTTTCAAAGTAATCTTCGCAGTTGCATCTGACTGAGAATCCTTGCGGTATTAAGCGGAAGTACTAATGAGATTGCTGCTATACAAGTGCGAAACCAGGGTACATGATGTGTTGTGTTGACTCACTGTTTAGACTTGCAATGTGGGGCCCCGTGGCTCATCAGTCCAAGCGCGTGCACCATAAAGGCTGTGGCCTTCCTGCGGCGACCTGGTTCGATTCTGGCTCCGGTCGCATGCCATATGTCTTCCCCATTCTTCTCCCCAACTTTCCTGTCTCTCTCTACTGAGTGACTATCAAATAAAGGACAAAATCCCCCAAAAAAAAAATTTTTAACAATTGCAATGTGAGTGTGGGCTGCTTATCTAACCGGGTAGCTTAGTGACTAAGGTGCTGTGCGCTGGCCTGGGTGACTTGGGTTCAATCCCTACTGAAGTTGCACTGTTTTTTTTGAGCAGCGGAAGCATAGTTTTTGCATAAATAATTGCTGGTGTGTCTTTTGCTTTTACGTTGTACTTTTTACAATTTTTATGTTATCTTTGTATTTATGGTTTTGTTTAATTGCTTGTTTTGTTGAAAATAAATCTGCTCCAGTGGAGTCAAACTTCACTTCCTTTGTATATATTTGCTTTGAATGGGAAAATGTATAAAGGACTGGTTGCAATAAAAAATAATTTAAAAAAAAAAATAAAAATTTTAAAAATCATTCTAATTAGATGGAATTTATTCATGTAGTGACATACAGTACTGCACAAAAGTCTTAGGCACATTTAAAGCAATTTCATGGGACAAATATGCTTGCAGAAATGATGAAATTAGAAGTTTATAATAACTGAGAAATGTACTAAACAGAGCTGTAAACTGTTAAAAACTAAGCTAAACCTATATTTGGCGTGACTACACTCTGCCTAAAAATTCGGCAGAGTGGAAAACTTGCCACTATTCTTCTGCAGACTGACTGTCTCACTTGTGACTGTCCCTCTAAGAGTAATTGCAGACAGCCATGATGATGCTGACATCTGGGCTTTGTCAAGACTATGTTATCTGTATCAACTGTTTTTAATGGAATACAAACATTTATTAATTAAACTTTTATTTAAATTACCTTTAGGAATTTCAAATTTACTTTTTAGCTTCAGTAATTCTAATGTGGAAAACTAAAAGTAAACATCTAAAGCAGCTTTAAATTTTAAAAAGTACAGGGTGCCTAAGACTTTTACACAGTACTGTATAAGTGAAATTAAAATAGTTTCACAGTTTGGTGGCCGAGAAACCTCCAATGGTGCACAATGCCCAAAGTGAGCCCAGATGGCCACCTGGTCATTCCTGAACTAAAACCTGTCTAATTTTGCTCTGATTTACTTGATTCAAATAAACTTTGACAAAGATAATGGGGAGATTCTTTGCTGTGGTTTTTTTTTTTTTTAGGTTTCAGACTGCAAATAAATAGTTTCAAAAGAAATAAAAGTAAGATTTTGTTAGGTGGAAATGAGATCTTTCATTTATGCTGTGTTCCATCTTCATTTACGCTGACTCAGTGTCATATATACTGATTTATACACTAAGACAAAAATCCCCAAGGTGTTTCCTTTATTTTGATACCAAGATTATGCAAATGGACCAAGTAGTTGCAGAGATATACTGATTTCATTTTGGGCATGTCATTTTCAAGCCAGAGGCTCAGGGCTTATTTCTATAGATGTTTAAAGCCGCGTCTTTTTGTGTCTTTGTGAGACACTTCATTGTTACAATTCCACTTTGCATATTCTCACACCTCTTATATTCCCAATCTCCCTTTTTACTAAATCCTAACTTCACAGGGGTCACTGAAGAATTTGTTTGCCTCCCAATCTTTTGTTTCCTCCTTCATTCCAATAAAATACTTTTCCTCCTCATCTTCAGTTTCAACTGCCTTTTTTCTTTTCTTCCATCCTCCACAATCTCATACTCTGTGTTCTGAAGTCCATTAATCCTTAATCAATCTCATAAGTCGGTCAACCAAACAATAATCATAAGCCAAACAATCTGTGAAATTCAAACATGTTTTTCCAACGTGTACTCCGCTCCAAAGAGCAGAGGGCATGGGTACAGGAAAGGACCATACCTCTCACTCACTTGGGGATGAAGAGATGATTGGGTGGAGTGTCCATTGGAGAGGGACTGGACAGCAATGCCTGTTTGATCTCACTCTCCATTTGCAGCTTGGTGACCACCGGAAGACTACAAGTCGGGAGGATGCTATCTGGAGGAACTTTGGGCACCAGAAGATACAGGTGAGATAAGGAGTCTCTTCAAAGGCGAGTTCACTGTAAACACCTCACAGTTGGTGATGGACCTTTGTCTCATCAGTGATCAACGATTAGAAAAGTAGGTACAAGGATGTAGTTTGCCATCACCACCTTGCTGAGACAGATCAGCCCTCAGGACTGGAGAGGTGGTAAATAACCCTTTTGAGATGGTTAAAGGCAGAGGCTGGTTCGGGGTCCAGGCTAAGCGAGCTTGATGGACGTGAGTGCTGTTAGGGGGCAGCAACAGTAGAGTACCCTTGAATGGACTACTAGTAGAAATTGAAAAACCTGAGGAACCCCAGCAACTCCTTTTGGTCTTTAGGGTTCGGCTAATCCAACACAGCCTGAAATTTCTGGCGATCCATCTGAAGGGTGCCCTGCATTACAACAATGCCTAAGAAAGATATGGTTGTGCATTGTAATTCGCGTTTCTCTGGTTTTAATTAGAATTGGTTCTCGAACAGCCTTTGAATGACCTAGTGGAAATGGTGGGTATGATCTTCTAGAGACTGAGAGGAGACCAGTATATTGTCTAGGTACACATAAACAAACTGAGAGACTATGTCTTGGAGGACATCATAAATGAGGTTCTGGAACACAGCAGGGGCGTTACCCAGCCCAAACTGTATCCCTAGGTATTCATAGTAATATAAGGCGGTTTTAAATGCAGTCCTCAATTGATCTACTTCCTGTATGTGCACCAGGTGGTAAGCGTTGCGTTTGTCCACCTTGGTAAAATAGTGACAGCCCTGGAGATTGGAGCATGTGGAGTCCTTCAAAGGAAGAGGGTAGAGATTCTTGATATTAATAGTATTAAGTCCTCGATAGTCAATGCAGGAATGTAGAGGCCTGTCTTTTTTGGCCACAAAAAGAAACCATCTCTGGATGGTGACAAAAATTCTTGAATGATTCCAGAGGACAGGGATTGATTTTTGTATTCCTACATAGCTTGGGACTCCTATGTAGTTAAGGAGTTCAGCTGACCTCAGGGAGTAATGTTCCAGGTAATAAATCGATGGCACAATCACAGAGTCCGAGTGGGGGAGGCGGCGTAGCTCGGGCCTTACTGAATGCCAGACAGAGGTCATGGTAAATAGGGGGAACCCGCTTCATGTCAGGCAGCTCCTTCTGGTGGTCAGAGGATGGAGATGCAGTGGGATTGACAGCTTAACAAAGGCAGGACTGTGAT
Organism: Gymnothorax javanicus; assembly: GCA_029692085.1. Lineage (NCBI taxonomy): Eukaryota > Metazoa > Chordata > Actinopteri > Anguilliformes > Muraenidae > Gymnothorax > Gymnothorax javanicus. The sequence continues at coordinate 85,521,700 of CM056201.1, forward strand.
CATGATGAACTCCCATCCTGGATGGATCCTCAGGGCCAGTCCACACAAGGATTGTGACATTCAAGCCAGGGCTTTGACACCACCACTAGGGTCTGTGGTGACTCTTTGATGAGAAACAGGAGGTCAACATGGGCACCGGCCGTATTACCTTTGTATTAGGCGGGGCAATCCCTGTGAGACCTTGGGACGCGAGAGGTGCTGGCAATGGTTCAGACTGGACCCTCAGGTGGCAAATTAGACCAGGATGGATAAAGTTCCCATCTGCCTCTGAGTTGACTAAAGCCCGGATGGAGATGGGGTGACCCAGCCAGGTCAGGTGAACAGGTAGGAATGGATGAGTGGATGAGACAGCAGCACTAGAGAGCACCTCTCTCTCAGATGTTACTCACATTTACCATACCGGGCATTCAGCAATGGCGTGGTTAGCTCCTCTGTAGTACAGGCATCATTTGAACTTTATTCAGCACAGCCGTTAAGGCAGGGGCGTAGGAAGGCAATTTCATATTGGTCCAGTAGACGGCGCTGGGGGGATGGTATGGAAGGGGGGCGTCCCCCTTTTCATCATTAGAAAATTTTTTGAAACTGATGATTGATTTGATTAGCTGTGGTAGCATCGAGACTCATCTTTAGCCTCAACAGTTTCAACTTTTGGGTGGTGTTTCTAGTCACGACACAACAGCAGATTAGTTCAGTCTGTGGTCTATAGTATGCACTTTCCAGCATTAGCAGTTTGAAGCGTTGCATCCATGAACTTGATATAAACCTTTGAGACAGTGTTCAAGCAATGAATTGGAGGCTTATAGAATACCTTAGAAATTGAGATATATAAAAGAAGGTGACGTTCAGAGTAATGGTGTCAGATTATCCACCTATATAAACTGTCAGTTTCCTTATGTTCTTTTTGTCCCCTGCTTTTTTACATTTATTGATTTATCTTATTTATTTCATTCCATATAATGCAATTAGGCCACCTATCTAAGAAAAAAATAATAAAACACTGACACAAGATTACCAAGATAGGGTAAATCCCGTCATAGGCTAATTCAGATATCATATTTGGACATGCGATACGCACATAGGTTACAAACCCCTTGCTCAAGAAATACGAAGTAAAAACACAAGCAGGACACAAGCTGCATTAATATTGTGTGGATTGAAATCTTACCGGGAATGTAGGGGCACAAATCAGGGTGTGCAGCTGATGATAACTGTGTGAACTCGGAAGGTGGATACCCACAAACACAGTTCAGGATGAACTGTTTAAAACCTGATAGCAACAATTAGTTTTTAACCTAGTTAATATAAAGAGACAGGATTTTGCGAGCTTTCTTAGATGCACTTAGAATACACTGCTTCCGCACACAAGCCCCATCTCACTCGCGCCCTCCACCAAGCTTGGGGTCGTGTAAAAAAAATAATTTCTTTCGGACACGTGGCCCTTCTAAAAGCACAGCGCGCCTCCAAAGCATTCGGTTTTCAGTGCGCACCCGTGATGGCCAGCAATTTGAAAAGATCTGAGCGGCATACGCCAATCACAGATGCCAGTCGGCGTTTGGTGGGGGATTTGTCATCAAAAAAATCAATTAAAAATTAAAATGAAAAAAAAAATTTGAAAGGGAGCTCTTCATACAAGGAAGTGCATCCAGATTAAGCAGTTTAATGCAAATTTGGGGATAACAATAGTTTGCGCTGCTTAGGTCCAGTAAGTAATCCATTACATTCGAATTAAAATAACATTGCCCTCTGTGATTGTCTGTTGCAATGTGAGGATGGAAGTTTAGCAATTTTAGGTGATCACCGAGAGACTGACTGCCCTTCAAGCATAGTCCTTATCTCAGGGGCAACACTGTCTAAATAAATTAGTAAACCATCGCTCTTGATGCAAATTGTATGCACTAAACAAGCGCGTGAGGTCGCCAACCAAAGCCCTGTAATGCCAAAATCGCGCGGAAATTAATAACTTATAACAAATAAGAACGTTTTTTTGCACTGGATCATAATTTATGAGATTGTGCAGTAGCATTAGTATTGCTGACGAACGCTAACGCGGCAGTTAATTAATCTGATTGGTGATAAGCAGCCGGGATCGCTAGACGGTCTAAAGCTGCTTTCACACTGGATGCGAAATGAATTTTTCGCATGACACATTACATTCAAAGTCACAGTAAAGACTTTGCATTGACTTTGAACGTAATCTGCTTGCGAAAAAATCATTTCGCGTCCAGTGTGAAAGCGACTTAAGATTGACATGACATGAGGGAGAGAGGGGAGGGGGAGGGGCGTATTCGGGAAAATATTGGTCTTGCGATCGCCGGGTCTGCCGGGCCGGTTCCTACGCCCATGTAAGGGGGCAGCTTTTAATGCCGGGACCATTCAACAGCCATGGGTCCCTAAAGAGCCCGGTTGGATGAAACTTTGGCATCTGGGATGCAGGCAGGTAAGGCGCCTGTAACCTTGCCCACTGATCCAGCCTCTCTTGTAGCCAGACCTGTAATCTGAGAGCTAAGTTGATGAGGTTGTCCGGATCTGAGGAAAGGACACAGGTGGTTAATATGTCCTGGATCCACTTTGCCAAACCCAATAAATTGGTGTCGTAAAGTGCCCTGGCATCCCAGCGTGTGGAGACAGTCAGAGTTTGAAAATCAATGGAGTACTCTGATGGTGATAGGTTGGCTTAGCGCAGCTGGAGCAACTTCCCCGCAGTGGAGTAGCTAGAGTAGGACCGGCCAAACACTGTCCTCATCTTCTCAGCAAAAGCAGCTTAGCGTGACACTGCGGGATCCCCTGTCTCCAGACCGGCGGCTGCCCATTCCCTGGCACGTCCAGAGAGGCAGGGACAACAAATGCCACCCTGGAACGTTCAGTAGGGAATGAAGACAGCTGTAGTTTGAAGACCATCAAACAGTGGTCCAGGAGACTGCAGTAGGTGTTAGGGTTGCCATCATAGGAATCCAGCACTGTGAGGCTTGGCTCCCAATTGGGCAAGGGCCTCAGTGAGGGTCTGCTGCAGAGTAGAGTTGTCTGTTTGAGTGGCAGAGGCACAGTTCCGTGGAATATCCTCAAAAGCCGCTAGTTGATTGGAGAGGGCTCCAATGGGCTGGTGAAGCTGATGGAGTTCCTCCTCCTGCTGACCAGTTCGCACACCCTGGTACCTCAGAGTTTCATCTGGGCTAGGCACCTCTGCTGATTCCATTCCTTTGGCTGGATTAAACTGTTATGATCAAGACCAGAAGCCAAATACAGAGGCAGAGAACAATCTAATGGTAGGGTTTATTGATAATAATACTTTTTCACACGGATGTTTTCTATCATAAAGAAGTGATTACACTTTTATAACTTTGTCTCTAACCACACTGACCACAGCCTGGAATCTCTTCTTCAATTGCAGAATTATACTCTCTCTCTCTCTCTCTCTCTCTCTCTCTCTCAGGTCCATCCAATAAAGAGGGCACTTTGCTGATGTTGAGCTCATCTAAAATGGAAGGTCATCAATGATTTATTGCAGTAGTTAACAATAATAATAACATCTGCAAAGAGATGCAGAGAGAGTAGTTTCCGGAAATTATTTGCAATACATAATTTTCTTATTATGGCTTATTGTGCCTCCGAGGACAAGTGTATTTAAGAGATAGTGAGGTGACATAAAAAAGTATTCAGGCTGGCAATTCTTTTAATGATAAAAGCATTTGTTGACTCCAGGAAGCAGAGTTGTTTTTGTTCAGAACACTTCCATAACTTTTCTAACTTTTGGACAACAAACATTTTTTAGACAACACATTTGCTGGTTACTTGCAATGCAGAATTTTCCAGCAGTCATTTTTATTTGATTCTCCCTCATTCCCAGAAACTTTGCAGAGGCAATTAAGTTGCTAAACTTCAGCTGTAAAAAAGCAAAGCCATTCTGTAAGTGTGACATACTGCCACTTGATGGCAGCAGTGAGCGGTGAACAAGCGAGATACCACCTCTGATCGAGGGAGATCAGTTTATATCATCGAGTGTTTTAGTCTCTATAACAGAGTCAAAAAATGTAATCGACTAAAGACTTATGCATTGCTCCATGGACACTGGCCTTTGTCATAGTAACCTTCAACTGCTGACATAAAAGTCTTAGCCTGGGCTGTCCAGCCCTGTTCAGGAGATCCACCATCTTGCATGAATTCATCTGAATCCTAATTCGAGTCAGATTTCTCACATCAATGAGGCAAGTGGTTTGTCAGGGTTAGAGAAAAATGTAAAAGAATGGTATACCTCCAAGATATGAGTTTTTATTGGGCAAGCTTTGCTCATCCTGAGAAGGTAACCGGCATGTTTCACGACAAAGGAATCCATTAATGCAGGCAATGACATCTTATGTCAACCTTGATGGTCATTCTTGTCCACCTACATTAGTCAGACATCCCATCCATCCTTGCAACGATGAACTCCGTAACGATTGGTTTGATTAGGGTCCCTTGGAAGATTGTAGGGGTGGGAGGAGAGGGCTTGGAGGCCACTGCATATTATGAGATTGGGATTGGACCTGAGAGTGAATTTGTGACGGTTCATTGATTAGCTTCACGGTCACGTGAGTGTCTGAACTTTACATCCGCCTGTTGTGCAGGTTATCGACTTGCAGAGGATCTCCGGCCTCTATCCAGGTGCAGAGGCCAAATTGTCAGAAGCCTCCAGAGCTTCTAAGACTGGCTGGATCCTCCTCATGGTCCTGTCTGCGGGGTGCTGACCCTGGAGCAACAGAAAAGAATACGATGCATCATAGGAGCATTCCATTCTGCAAAGATGATGGAGGTTGTTGATGGTCAAAGCTTTTTCAGAAACGTTTTAACTGACCGAATCGATGCTGCGTAAAGACACGTCTGCTAAAGTTAATGCACATCCTGGAAACCAGACGGGTCGTCTCCATGGTGACTGAAGGCTCTCTCTGGGAGTTAAGTGCCCTTTCTCATACTCAGTCTTATCCTGGCCAGACGTAAGGTGCTTTTCAAATAGGCAGTTAATGCAGCCCATGTACTTTTGTATATTACCATCTGTTTTCATAGTCAGTAGGACTGTCAGCAATTTGAGTGTTTGTGTTTCTGTGTCCGTGGTTTTTTTTTTTTTTTCGCTGTTTTGCCAGTCATTTTTATGAGCATCACAGCAAGAATTTATTTGAAGTATATTAATGAGCAATCCATTCCATCTGCTTAATTCTGAACATCGAAGTCTTTATCTGACTTGAGTTGCTTCTGCTGTCTTGGCCATGAAAAGAGCTTTTGCACTTGCGTGGCAGCAATGATCTTTCCGTCATCATGGGTCACGGTTTCCAAGAATTGGTTCTCCCAAAAAGGTGGCTTTGACAGGAATATGAGTGACTGGGCTAGATGGAGTGGGAAAAATTTTGCTAAGTCTGTTCGCCGAGGCACAGGAGAACTAAGCGTCCAGTTTGCCAGCTTTTAGCTTAGCAATCGATCCTTCCTGTCACTACATCTCCCGGAAGACCTCTTCAAGGTCAGGATTGCTAAAAGTTGAACTGCATTAACTGGGAATATGTCATATATTATTCATTGTCTGTATTACGGCAATAGTGGCACATCTACTGTCACGCTTATACAAACAGAAAACCATTTTGGATTCTGGGTCAGCCTGATTCTAAAATGCAAGAGATCGTAATTCTTTCCTGAGGGCATTTTTTCCAATTAATTTCCTTCACTTGAAGCTCTTCGCATACCTCTCCCAAATTGAAGATGACAGATCACAGAAATACACGGAGCAAGACTGTAATTCCTGCCAGAAGCTGGCAGTCAGAGCTTCCCCAAAAGACAGCACAAGCCTAATCAAAGCTCTCAGAGCACTCATGTTTATTTTTCCGAGTTAGCTGCTCAGCCTCCAATAAACGAGTGAAACTGAATGTTTCTTCCACAGTTATAACACCCTACTTCAAACCCCCACCCCCCACTCCATGTCCGATTGAACCAGCAGACTTGTTAAATTTTCAATCGAGGCAGGCTAAATATACCTCTGGAATTTCTGAGCTACAGCAGTCCCCTTAAGTGGGAAAGTAGGTCAGATGAGGTAGTTCAGTATGCCAATGCTGTCTTGGGATTAATTCCGTATTTTGGCAATTCTCCTTCATCCTGTTTTTTTTTTTTTTTTTTTTTTTTGAATCCCCGAGTGTTGTGTATGCAGGGCCAGGCTCACGCACTAACACAATTTAGGCTAAGTTCTCGAAACTCAATTTAGTCCTTGTCCAGGCTTAATCATACCTAAGAGACCTGTCCCACAGATTGAACCTTGCGTCTATCCAGGTAGCCCTGCATTGGTTCCCTTGTGTTGTGGCAGATAAACTGAGTAATGTGGGGAAAGACTGTCTCCTTTTAAAACAAGAATTGAGCATTGTGGATGTCTGTTGCTGAAATTGTTAATAGTCAAGAGTACTTTACCTGTTTTTCTGCAGTGCTAGGTGGATGCTCCATGCGTGCACCGGTGTTATTTTCATCCCAACTGTTTCATCCCAAATGCACACCTCTTTAAACAGCTTATGTTGAGTTGCTAATGAATAAAATCACAGGTGCTTAGTTAGGGTTGAAGGGAAACCCTACAGGATGGTAGATCCCTAGGAACAGGCCCTGTTTTTTGGCCAGCAGCGTAGCTAGAACTGAAATTGGCTGCGCAAAGAACATCCCTTTAAAACCATTATTAGTCCTGACTTGCTCTCAATCATTTATCCCTATTAACTATTCATTCACTCTGAAAACACTCCACACTATCAGGTGTTGCTAGTTCTCAGCGATAAGGTAAGACAACAATCATTCTGTCATACCTCACCCTCAACGGTCCGCATCACCAGTTTGTGAGCTCCGGTCTGCTCCCACACAATCAACTCCACACTCTATAGCCACGCCGAATTACCTTGTTATCCAATAATGCCTGATTGTCAGGCTCTTGCTTCAGTTCGGTGCAAAGTCTTGGTGTAGCTCATTGTTTACAGTTAGTGTCTCATTCGCTTGCGTATTTTAGCAGACTCTCTGTTAGTCTAGCTCAACCTTTGTAATTGTTGTTTCCTGTGTTGTTTATATTTGCCTTCGCATCTGAAGCCTTGCTCCAGACACAAATAAAACTACTTCTTACTTCTTCACATTTGGATCCTCTCACCTTCACTTTTATATCTCAGTGGACAACATCTAGTGCACTGAGACTATTACACATTCATTTGGATGTGCACTTTGATCCATTTAAATGAGCCTGATTCAAAATTTGTAAAGGTCTTTCGAATCTTTGTATTTGATTTAATTTAAACAATTCAAATGATCTTGAAGTACTGGTTAGATCACCTGATACACTAGAAAGGTACCGCAGAAATTCCAGAGCAGTTTACCCTTCATAAACCGTAGGCCTACCTACAACGTATTTGCAAATTATTTTTCGTAACTAAATTTAGCCTATTATTTAGTCGCCCTTAAATTGAATTAAGAAAGAAACTGTGTATTTAATTGCCATTGGAGTATTCTTACAACATTCTTATAACTGGAAAACATGTTTATAAAAGAAAATGACTCAGCACAAGTCAGGGGTAATCATTTTTGTAAAGGAATGTTCTGTGCCTACCCAATTTTCAGATCTAGCTAAGCCACTGCTTTTGGCTATTTAATACCTGTTCCATTCTGATTCATTTAGGCTAAAAATAGCACCGTTAAGCCACAGAGAAAATTCCACAAAGTCCCAATATAGTGTACATCTCCACAGCTTGAGCTAATTAAAGTACAATTATATCAGGGTGCCAAAGTCACTTCAGAAATACGACAGTCGAACGTAGAGAATAACATGGAGGCCCTCCAGATATGTCGAATAAGGTGGTGGGGTGGACGAGAAGTGTAACATAGCCATTCTTGTATTCATAGCAGTTTAACAATTTATTCCATTCAAACTTTTATCACACCCATCCATCTATCCATCCATCTATTTTATAAACTGCTTATTCCTGGCTAGGGTTACTGGGAACCCACCCCGGACAGGTTACTATCACAGCGCACACACACACTATTCAGTTAAACCTATTGGGGCAATTTAGAGTCTCTTACCAGCCTGAGATGAATTTGGACCGCAGGAGGAAGCCCATAAGGAAGGACTGAGAGAGCAGAAAACTCCTCTCAAGACTCTCTTGCTGTGAGGTGACAGTGGCATCCACTGTGCCACCTTGCTTGACTCATTTCAATATCACATTTTGTCACTGAATTTTCAGGCCTTTGCTGTCTTTATTTTCTTGACATTTAGACCCTCAGTTGAAGCCTGGCATTTGATTGGCAGGGCCTCGAGCTGCTCTGGAATTCTATTTGCTCTCTGTCGTTATGGAAACCACTCGGAACCTTCTACTCTCCGTTCCGGTCAGCTGGGTACAGTTGCAAGAGGCCGCAGAACTCGGACCCGTATTAAGTGCTCAGTTTTTGTCCTCTATTCCTTACTTTTTCTTTTTCCCACCACTCCTTGTGTGGCTTTTCTTCTTTCTACCTCGAGAGCCGTGCTAGGACCAAGCACTAGCCTCTTCAAACTCACCCTCTTCATGCTGGCATGTCAAATTAATTCAGCACATTTCTATTTGTGTTGCTGTCTTTGTTCACAAGGACCAAACTCTCATGGAAAGCTATCGAGAGCCTTCATTAAAAAACAGACTTATTCTCCTCAAATTATTTCTATTTTGAAGTAGTGTATCTGATGTATTTTCCAATGGGAAATAGAAGTCGTGTGACCTACGTTATTGCAGCCGCCAGTTTTCCCGACATTGTCGGCGGAGTTCCCTCATCGCACAGTCATCTCGCCCTTTGCCTTACACTCCCACGCGCAGTCAAATGCGCTGTCCAGCTGGACTCAATATGCCCATTGTATCAAAAGAGCCAAAAGCGTCCTTTCGCAATATGCAGAAAGAATACATTAATTCATAAGCACAGTTTGTGATAGAAGAGGTCAGTTCACATGGGAAGTCTATGGGCTCGTTTCTCAGAGGTTCAGCTGAAGGTGACTGAGAACTGTATGTTTGTACTAGAGGTTAGGAGTGACTACTACTGCCTGATGAGATTGTTCCTTTTTTTTGATGTTCGCTTATTCTTTCAACGCATGTTGCCACAATGTATTTATCTGAGTAGGGAGAGCAACTCTTAAATTTGCAGTTCCATAGGTCTTTGCACATTAAAATTGGCAAACTTACCTTCCTTCTTTACCTTACAAACCAGGTGACGTGAGTTAGCTGAGGATTCACCTGCTTTAATTGATCTACGGAGAACTGAATGATTACAAGCACCCATGGGACCCCGTGCCTTTTGAGGTCCAGGATTTGGGGCCTTAGCAGACCCTTACAGACCCCAAGCCTGGCTTGGACCTGGGTTGTGTCCAACATCATTTCTGCATGGAGTTTGTATTGCATGTTTTGTGTGTCCCCCTACCCCACTGTATTTGTGTGGGTTTCCTCTGGATTCCCCAGTTTGCTCCCTCATCGACAGGCATGCATCATAGACATGGCTGTTATGATCCAGACCAGGAATAAAGTGTGGAGGCAAAATGGTTTATTGATAGTAATATGGTAACAGTGGGATGGAGCCCAGAGGAAAATAGCACAATTCAGGTCAGATTTTAGGGGTGAAGCAATGAAGGCATAGCTGAAGCCTGGCCAGTGGTCCCCCGAGATTACTGCCAGATGGAGTGCACACTTTGCCTGAGCCGAACTGTCCAAAGGCAGGATGAAGGGGCTAAGGAGGAGCGCGGTTCCAATCCTGATGACCGTAGAAAGATTGGGAGCTTGTTCCTTATAAACTGGACTGAAGAAAATACTGGAAAAGGATTAAAAGGATCACTATCCCAATCCTGGAGACTGTGTGAAAGGCTTGGAAACTTGTTCCCATTAACTAGACTAAGAGGGAAACTTCCCTAAATTACTATCATGAAGGATTACGCTTTACTTTCAAAAGACAAAGTTTTACAAGTAAATTCTGACTGGTTCTAAGCACTTGTAGCAAATTACAATGCAGCAAATTACAACTCAGAAAAGAGGATATAAGTACGTCACACTCACCAGAGGTGGGGTAACTATGAAACAAGACACAGCTGGGGATTACATGAGCACGCAAGACACAAACCAATCAAAGGAGACATTATTTCCACTTTAAATGCAAGTTGCTGAATGGGAGGAGACACAGAAGGCATTCACGCGAAGGTTGGGAAACTTATGCCGCTTTTCCATTACACAGTTTTAGCACTACTCTACTACTCTACTCGACTCGACTCTACTTGATTTTGGTCATTTTCCATTACAATTGAGTACCACCTCAACGTGGGTGGGGTCATCATAGCAAGCATCACTCCCTGGGTGATCAGTGGCCTGCAGTCTGTTGACATGACATTTTCAGCTCGACTCAGCTCGCTTGGAACCCTGGCCGAGTAGGTACTAAACAAGACTAGGTACAACCTAGTATATGGCTGGGCCCCCAAGTCCTGTCTGAGAATGTGCGCCCAAGAAAAGGGTGCGCATTGACAATATTAAATATTAATCTGAAATTGTAAACCTCCCTTCTCCCTCCTAAAAGGGCGCCCCCTTTTAAAATCGTTCTGGCGAGTAAAAAGCTAAAAAAAAGTGGAGGTTTGATACGTAATTCTTTCCCTTTCTCTGAATCCCATCTCCCATTTCAGCATTTTTTACATTTGAAACAGAAACATCTTCTTGTCGCACCCTATGAAACATCGGCGCAGAAGGACGTGACTTCGTAAGCCTAGCCATCGTGTGCCGTTTTATGAGCTACTTGAGGTCTGCAGTCCCAAAAATAAACAAATAATCCTTGGACTAAATTTGAATAAAGTGATTCATCACATTATAAATGACTTAATTTTTTAATTCAATCTACTATCTTTAATGAATGTAACTTGTCACTATCGCCAACAGCAATACATCCAGGCAGCAGGCTAATCCCATAAAAGCCATTAAATAATGATAGCCTGATAATCGTTCCCTTTGGGCTCATCACCAGTATTCTTAAAATGCTCCGAAACCGGTGATTTTATTTTAGGCCAATGATATTCGCACTTATAGCCTACGTGTGGCCAATGCTGAATTTTTTTTCTTGGCCACACTTCGCACTTACACCTGTGGCCAATGCAGAAATTTCCCCTTGGCCACAGCTTAAAAATTAAGTTTGGCCAAGAAAAAAATTTGGGCTTTGGACACACTTAAAATTAATGTGGGCAATGGAGCAATGTGCATCTTCGCCACACTTATAAGTGCGTAGCGCGAATTTTTATCAATTTTATGCTTGGACGCTCTTAAATAAGTACGAATGGTCACTTTGTTTATTTTATTTTCATCTTTTTACTGTGGATACGTGAAAGCCATTCTCAATCTTTCGGTAACGAGTGCATTCTGTCAAACATAAGCTGACACAGTACTTGTCGCGATGACTGTGCCCTCAGGGTGGTATTCCTTCATGGCCCAGGAATTTAGCCGATCTGAATAAATTTTACAACTGTCCTAGCAGTATGTTGATTCCTAGTTGCAAACTCCGACAGCATAGCGCTGATTAGTTACTTAAATCATAGCGAACACATGTAATGAATCAGAGTGCAGGCCTGACAACTTATGCTGACCAAGTTTTTCTTTTGCCTTTTCCCAGTTGCTCGATCCCCCCTTAACAAACAAACTGTCACCGTAGTTGTACAGATAAATCAAAGAATACCGTCGGTTTCCTTAACACAATGTGACTTTTGCCATTTTTCAAACAAACCTCATTGTAAGGATCTGTCAAATCACACCGTGCCAAATTTTCTTCCAGGAAATGCAATGCTTGGTTGGAAGGATCCCATGGCAGTGCTAAAGTTAATGATCCGCTGCTGATGCTCTTCACCAGAGCAACAAGCTAACTGGTGCTTTGTTGCAAGCTATTGCGGTGACAGTATTGTTGCTTAATTCTATCATCTGTAATGTTATTTTCATCACTGTCCTTGCGTCCATGAGTAACGTAAGTGTTTGTATCAGTTACTGTAGTTTTCTTATAAATATAGTTGGAAGCGCCTTCCGCTTCCTTGAGAAAGCAGTCCCTCAATACATAACTAAAAATGTAAAAAAAAAATTCAACCAAGATTTTTTAAACAAAGGTTTTAGACATAGATTGTACAAAACAGTTTTAACCCAATTCATGTTTTTATTTTTCTGTCTTAATTTTTACTGTTTAAAGTTACTGTTACATTGAGAATGCTTTAAGTCTGCAGCCGCCACCAGGAAGTGCTGCAAAGGGAGAGGCGCCCTTGTACACTTAAACACATTAAATACGAATGACGTCAACGCCAGGCCGGCCAGCCAGCCAATCGTTGGCCAACCAATCATTGAAGTTCTTCTCCGCCGGCCAACCAATCGCTGAACAGCCAGCCAGCCAATCGTCGGCCGGCCAATCGTTTAAGTTTTTCCCCGCTGGCCGACCAATCGCTGAACTTCTTCCCCGCCGGCCAGCCAATCGTTGAACTTGATCACTCAGGCAGCCAGTCAGTCAGTCACTCACTCACTCAGCGACATTCGCGTTAATGGAGGCCGGGCCGCTGTTTGCGGCCCAGCCCAAAAAGTACCTGGTACTAGGTACTATCACCTAATGGAAAACCCTAAAAACTGAGTAGAGTCAAGTCAAGTAGAGCCAAGTAGGTGCTAGTGGAAAAGCCCAAATAGTTATCCTCCTGTTGTTGTCCTTGACTAAGGCTCTGGCAACAGGATGGAAGTTGATTCCCCAAGTACTCCAGTGTGACTGGGCAGGGTAGTGGTTGGATGCTTGACTGGTGAGCAATGCACTGCTGGTTCAAGCCCCTGGTAGTCTGGGATTGTGACCCTGGAAAGATGAATTTGGGAAGAACTCTGCTGTTGGCTTGTGGATGGCTGTTAATCCCAAAATTGATCCAGGAGCTTTACTGACGAATAAAGGTTTGAAAATACTCCACGGCGCCAAATGGGTCAATGAATTGATCTGATAATCATGCCTAACATCTGCCCTCTAATGCTTTGGTGAAATATCTAGCTGTTTTTATGGATTTTATGTACAAATATGGACTTTTCTGCTATATCTGAGTTGCCTTGCTCTCTGTTTGCCACCCGGAGAAGAAAAGATGATTTTTCATCATGGTGTAAAAATAGCTGGCCTCTCCCCCACAGTCGTCAATGTCATGCCAGCATGTAATTGGCACATATAGATCAACAGCTGGGGATAAAAAACAAAGTTGTGTCCAGAAGTGGCTGGGTTGCACGCCAGTTGCCATGGAAGCTGTCCCAGCAGAGGAGCACAGTTGAGACCAGCCATGCCCACCTCTCGCTTTCTCAGATCTCAGTGCTCTTTGATCTCAGTGTGACCAAACGCAAACTCCAGAGACTGGTAACCCAGAGCCATTGCAAGAGCCTCAGGGAGCCCTCCGTACAGTAGGGCTATTGGCCACATTTCCCTGCTATTCACGGCCTTAATGATTAATAACTGTATCATTCACATGGTAATCGGGTGGGGGTATCTTCTGGCTTCATCAAAAAATCCTGACTAAAAAGAAACACAGTGGTTTTTGTTTTTGGGAAGGAAACAAATATGTCTGCTTTGATGATCACATAGGAGCTAACTGATGCCTCCGATTTGAAAAAAAGAGTTGAAACGGAGCGGTTGCCATGCCAGCTGGACACCACCAGTGCAAATGCGACTGGTTTTGATCGAGTGCGGAATCAGAGTTGTCACAGTTTGCAGTTATGATGCTACGGGTTCCAGCGCCAGTGTTTATTTGAAATTTCTTCAAATTCTCAAGAACACAGGCATGTTTGGCTTCAGGTTGGTTTCCAGGCAATAGGGCAAATGGGTGGGGCATGAAGTATGGCACCATAATCTGCTCCCCTCAGAGGGAGCTTTTTTACAATAGTCCATAGGTAATAGATTTTGGCAGATTCTGACGTCATAATTCACTATTCAGACTACGTTAGGGATATTAGTATGTTGTTAGGTGTGGTTCAATTTGGGAATTAAATATTTTCAAACTTTTTTCACCCACTTGTATAACCAGTAATGAATGCTAAAAAACTTCAGCTATTCATTGAAACATTGATTACCAACAAGGATCTGCAGACTTTTACGTGTACCCACATGATCAGAAAATGACTTTTTCAGTAACGGGTATTTCCACCATTTGCATCTATCACTGCTTGGCAGTGACACTTCATATTCCTAATTATTCGCATGATACTGTTCTGCAGAGGAGCGTTCCACTCCTACCCTAGTGCTATACACAGTTCGGCGAGGTCACATGGTGGAGGGGTAAGTTCATCCAGACTGCGCTTCAGTTGATTCCAGACTTACTCAATTGGGTTGAGATCGGGGGATATGGCAGGCCACTGCATAAGGGGCACCACAACTTTGCTCAGATGATCTTGGACAATTCTTGCATGATGTGGAGGCGCATTGCTATCCATGAAGATGAAGTCAAGGGCGTGTTCCCGGTACTGGGGTCCATGATGTCTCGCAGGTAAGACTGTCCAGTAACAGCTCCATCAATGATGACCAGTTGGGTTTTGCGTGCACAGCTGACACCTGCCCAGACTGTTACACCCCCTCCTCCAAACCGCTGTCCCAGGACCATGTTGACCTCCGCATTTTGCTCACCCTGACATCTCCACCGGCCTTGACGGCCATAATATCTGTGCAAGGTGACCCTAGATTCATCAGTGAACAGCACTGTGGAATATGGCTGCATGTTCCAGGTAACATGGTCACGTGCCCACTGGAGACGATCACGTCATTGCTGTGCAGTAAAACTGCTGTGCTTGGAGTTGGGCGGCACTTGTATCATGATGTCTGAGAACGTAAGTCCTGAGGTACTGGTCGTCACCCCAATTAGTTATATGTGGTGCTCCACTTCTGGGCCGATCATGCACGCCACTAGTGGCTCGATGACGTCAATACAGTCTACTGATAACACTCGGAGACATGACAAGTTCAGTGGTGACATCAGACTACGTGCTTTCAACCCTGGGACGGGCCATGGCCAGATGGCACTGCTCCTCTGTCAGTCGTCGGTGTGCATTCATCGGTGAAGATATGATGTACTGGTGAAGCCATCTTCCTCATGTTTCATATTTATAGCCTTGAAAAATAAGGGAGGAGTGGCCAATTGACATGACTTTCCACTATTTAGTTTTTTGAGTAGTGACCCCAACATGGCAGATGGACCGTGTACACCAGGGGTCCCCAGTCTTTCCCAGAAAGGGCCGGTGTGAGTGTGGGCTTTCATTGCAACCAAGCAACTACAAACCTGATGCTATTAATCAAGCTTATTAGCAAAGAGTCCAGGGGCCTCATTTATCATTGTGGATACACCTTTTTTTACACCCTTTTTCCCCCGTTTTGTGCGTATGCGCTTTTCTCCGCCAAATTTGGGATCTATCAAACCCAAACCTGATGGGAAAAAGTGCGGACATTTACACCCATTTTGACCATGGCGTACCGTGATTTACACCCTTTTTGAAGAACAGGAGGAATTGGCGACGCAGCTGCTGAGTAAGAGAATTGCAGTGTGCGAGGGTGAGAGGAGCGCGGATTATAGCCTATTTAAAAGAACAATCAAAGCCGCAGCAATGTCCGGTTTTTCTAATGTAATTGGAGCCGTTGACTGCACTCACATCATGATTAGGGCACCATTGGTGAATGAATTCGTATATGTGAATCGCAAAAATGTGCATACGATCAATACCCAAATTATATGTGACGCCGACATGCTCATAACGAATGTAGTGGCACGGTGGCCTGGCTCTACACTTGATTCATTCATCCTGATGCACAGCAGTGTGGGGGCGAGACTGGGGGCAGGCGCTGCGCGTGACGGCTGGCTTCTTGGTGAGTGCATGTAGGCTACACAGTATACTCATTCATTGAAAGCTGCTGCTTATAATCATCAATTCAAGGCTGATACTCACCCCATCGTTGTGACTTACAGGTGATAGTGGCTACTTCCTAAGGGAGTAGCTGCTAGTTCCCATCCCCGACCCACAGGGTGGCCAGGAAACCCAGTATAATGAGGTCCATGCCCGTGCGCACTGCATCGTGGTGCTCGCCATTCGGCTCCTGAAAGGCCGTTGGTGCTGCCTGGATGCGTCGGGTGGTAGGCTCCTCTACCACCCGAAAAAGGTGTGCAGGATCATCTGGGCCTGTGCCATCGTGCACAATGTGACAGTGAGGCCTGGGGTTGCGCTGCCGCCGGGCCTCCCTCCACCCCAGCATGTGGACCCGTACCCACAGCCCCCTCCCCGTCATGAGGGTTTTCAACGGGGACTAAGGACACGAGCTGCAGTGACGCAGCGGTCGTGAAGCCGCCCCCCCACCTCTCACCCCTCATGTTGAGCTAAAGAATGTGTGTATATAGGCTAGCCTACGAGTTTCTCAGTTTCAGTCTTGCAAAGTTGTGTTTAGTTTTCAGTATTGCAAGAACCTCATATTTCATTCCTCACACATTTGATATCCACAAGTTGAGACAGAAATAAATTCATGTATATCAAACACAACATTGTAATTTTTGTCCCTCTATGCAACTGAAACAAAACACACACCTACTGCATTTGTCAAAAGATTTAACAAGAAGGTTCTTTTTTTTTTTTTGCCTCTGTAAGACTTGTGATCGCAGCACTCGGCGGTTTTACGCTTGTTGGTGTGGCCGGGGCTGTGGCTGATTAGATGGGATTGTTCTAATTTCCGGAGGAAAAAATTTTTTGGTCCAACATTATGTGTTCATTTCTGTTGTGATCCTCTATGTGTTCTTAATTATATGTTCTTGTTCCTTAATAAACCACAAGACGAAGTAATCATACAGAATTAGCGCAAATACCTGCCGAAGAGGACTTTTTTCCTCGCCTGCGCCTCACTAACAAGCACGGGTATCTCACTCTCTGAGAAGTTCCGCTTCTTTCCGCGTTTCCCATCCATGCTTCACTGACGTCACTCCACAAATCCCCAGAGCGCACATGGCTACTTTATATGCAGGTGCTCATTTGCATTGACCATATATGGTTGTGTCTGGGCGTGTAGAGGGCGGGATATGAGGCGTGTTCACGTCCGCACTTTTTTTGGGTCCGGTGTGATTTATCAATGGAAATTGCGGAGAGCTGTGCGTACGCACAGTTTGATAGATCTGAAAAGGGTGTAAATATTTTGGGTGTACGCCATTTTTGGCTTTTCACCGTAGGCAAAAATTTAGCAGCACTTTTACACCCTTTTTTTGATAAATGAGGCCCCAGGGGTTGATTAGTAGTATCAGGTGTGTAATTGCTTGGTTGCAATGAAAGCCTGCACCGACACTTGCCCTTTCTGGGAATGAGTGGGGACCCCTGCTGTACACTGAGCACACTTTCCAGACATGACAAAACAAGGTGTGTCTGGCATGCAAACACAATTGTCTAATCACATACTAAGTTATTCAAGCAGAATGTATCCCCTCAATGACATATCTTTGTACACTCTGTAATTTCCCTAACTTATTGTGAATAGTGTTTAATGCTTTATACACAAAGGAATTTTTGAGGCACAAAGACACTTTACAGAGCAATCTTGAAGGAAAACAGGGCAAAGACCTGGGTATGAATCCCAAAAGATCAAACGATTGAGGTTAAAAGAAATCACCTCAGCGGACAGAGTTTACCAAATGCATCTGAGAGTTATTGGCCGAAGTTAGTAACCATAACTGTGGTCAGATTGGTGAGTAATCAATCATCTTAAACTGATTTAAAGAAATAATGTTTTTTAAAAACCCCATCCTACTGAAAACCTTGGATAGTATCAGAGCAGCACCTCTAGAGGGAAAACAGTGAACAGTTTTAGGGATCATTTCAGATCCCTCCATAGGAAGCGGCGTGCTCGTTAATCAACCCATTAGGTGCACACGTTTCAGTGTATTTTCTATTTGTTCTCCGCACTGACACATACACACTCCACAAAGCAGAGAAAGGGCAGAGGCCCACGCTCACCGTGTAGATTAGACCTGATACCGAATGCACTCCCTTGTGAAAAGTGTCATTCTCTCTCAGGCAGCAGTGAGATCAGTTCTTTGAGGACAAAAATAGCCATTTTAACAGCTGTCAAAGTTATGTTCACCGAGTAAAGATAAAGAGCGAGAGTGTGTGTGTGTGTGTGTGTGTGTGTGTGTGTGTGTGTGTGTGTGTGTGTGTGTGTGAGAGAGAGAGAGATGTTTTGACCAGTCACAGCCATAAGACAATAAGTAATCACTCAATCTGATTAATGTATCGTATGGTCAATTTGCAAATATCAAATATGATTACAGTTCATAAATGAATGCTTTCTGTAGTTTATGCCTTCTCTCTATTCTATTTCAAACTACTTGTACTTGGAATTTTATTTTAATGTGCAATGTTGTATTTTTAATCATGTGTTTCTCTAATGACATTCATATACTAGTGCTTTGGCTGTATCATGCCAATGTGTGGTGATGCCAATAAAGCTAAATTGAGAGTGAGAAAATGGGGAAGAGAGATGAATGCAATTGCATACATACTTCTCATTGATTAGTTTTGCATTGTGCGGAGCATTATGCACATGTTTGGGCATGCGTGGGTGAGAGTATATTTGCATATTGTATGCATATGCAGCAAAAATCTTTTGATAGCTGTGAACACCAATATTACAACCCTTCAGAAAATTCTCTGTGTGGATGTGAACCTGACGGTACACAAATGTGAGTTCACAAGCTAGGAGACAGCAGAGGCAACATTCCATTCTTTTCCTTCTTGTAAAATCTGAATGCTTGGAATTTACTCTACGATTCAAAATGACTATATGGTTATGACTGTGTGTTTTTTTCTCTCTCTCTGATCTTTATTAGAGAAGGTGAAGGGAGCAGGGAGGGCGAGTGCATGGAGGAAAGGATTTATTCCCATGTGTGTCTTTTCATTAGGAGATGGGAAGCTAGCTCAGCCAGTCGCTTGCCCTGGGGGCAGCGTTAGCATGTTAGCGCTTCCCCTCACACAGATGGTGTCTAGTGAGGGACTGAGGCGGTCAGACAACTTGAACCTCATTGAGGGCCTTCCGTCCTCAGGGGTGAAAGGTCAGGGTTTTAAAACCAGTCTGTGAAATCAGATAACGAGGGGTGGAGATGCTAGGCTTTGTGCGGACAATGATACAGGCTCTACTCCAGGCCTCAGGGCATGGATGGAGAGAAAGAAAGAGAAAAAGGAAAAAGGAGAGTGAGAGTGTGAAAGGAAAATGTCAAATGTGGCTACTCATAATTTTCGCACCACACTTCCTCCTCACAACATCACACAACAAAGGCACCTGCACAGTGAATTTTATGGCTGAACATGTGCTATGAAAGTATGTTCAGCTTCGTGGCTAAAGAGGTTCAAATGTGATTTTTTTCCTCCTGTATGTGACACAAATCAAATTGTGTGAATGCAAAAATCTGAGCTATTAATTTCAGGTTTGGGCTACTTTTAATATTTGGTCCTAAACTGTATATTTATCCTACTTGTGGCTATGCAGCTGCAGTGGTTCCACTCCTTCTAAGTAAACTGGTGTCTGAGCGCTGGGCAAAAATACTAATTTTGCACCGACGTCGGCACTTTACAGATAAGATTAAACACACCTGGTCTTGACCATAAGGTCAGCTCTCTAGGTAGACAGATGTTTAAACTGACTGAACTTTGACAAATACACTGATGTTCACTGGAGTGATTAGTTACACTTCCTACAGGAAGCATTTAACATGTACCAAGACAGCCTGTTTCTACACTGGTGACCCTTGTATGGTGTTTTGGACAAAATGAACTATTTTCATGCTATAATAAATTAAGCGTTTTATATCTTTTTACAGTATGAAATTCCAATAGCCTTGGCTTATTTTCCTTGAAAAACATTTTTCTTACTTTCACTGGGTGTATATGTCTTTAGCCCTGACATGTTTATGTCTAAAGAGCTTATACAAACAATAATGCAATCGCAAAAAAAAAAAAAAAAAAAAGGTGCAGGAATAGTCTAGTTTTATTTGTGTCACTCAATATATTAACTCCTTATTCGTACACAGAGATTTGTTAATCATGTGTACAAAGAGATTTTATTTTTTGTGCTCTTTCCAGGTTTGAGGTGATATACAGGAGTAACCGCATCTCTGCCAGCTTTAATGCTTTATTTACTATGTGAAGAGCTGAGAATCAGAACACCTGATTTTGGCGACGGAAATCCAGTAAATTTTTATTTAAAACCCAGGTCCAAAATCAGACTCTCAACTCAGCTGAGCCCGTGCTGTCATGGTGTCAAGTCCGTTTTGGAAATGGACAGATTCCACCATATCTAATGTGTTCAGTACAGGGCTTTCTGACAACTTTACTCACAGGGTCAGTTCTAATGAACAGAAATGCTTCTGGGATGAATCATATTTTGCTCTCTGTTTATTCAGCAACACGCACTGTGCACATGGTCAGATCCATATGTATTTGGACATTGACAAATGATTTCTTATTTTAGCAGACTACTGCAGCACATCAGAGATGAAACATCATAGTTAGTATGAGCTCAAAGGGAGGCCCACAGCTTTAATTTGAGAGTTTTTTTTCATCCAAATAGATTGAGTGACGTGGGAATTACAGCTCTTTTTATGTGTTTCCCCTAAGGGATGAAAAAGAAAGAGACAGTCAGCTGAGCAACCAGGTGAGTGTTATTCCTTCATCATTTCATTTTGAAATATACAGATAAAGGGTCTAGACTTAATTTAAGGAGTGGCATTTGTATTTGGAATCTGTTGCTCTTGAGTTTTAAAGAGCTGTTTCTGCTTGTCAATCAAGGCATCATTTCACAGGAAAATCAAGACAAAAGCATCAGAGTAACAGTAAAAACAATAGATGTGGCCAAATCAAGTATTTGACATGTATAAAAATGATTGTAATACCTACCTGGCTCCCTACAATATTTTTAATGAACCCCTTAAATTACATCTGAAGTTCTACCTTGCCATTGCATTTTGATTTATTCATTGTAAATCTGATGTGGTGGCACGCTGTGCCAAAATGAGAAAATTGTGGTACTGTCCAAATACTTATGGGCCTGTCACCAGGCATTATGTAATTTGTCAATATGCTTGCCATTGAAAGCATGTTTGCACGCATTTAAGTGCAGTTCAAGTTAAATTCCGCTGACTGAGTTCCATTTACGTATATGGGAGTATAGACATTGGATGGGGAGCCCCTAGGTGTTGCACACAGATCAACGGTTCTTTCTTCACTAATCTTCTGGTTGCTCAAGTATGTGATGTTTTTTAATTGATGTGGTGTGATATTTTAATTGAAGAGCCTTAAGCTCAGTAACACACTTAACAAGACAAAATCGCTGGGATTAATCACGATACCCGACAATCCCAGAGGCTAATTGGCAACCTAGCTGTGAACTAGCAAAGCTTAAGTGGACCTAACAACCTAGAGTGAGTCATTACATTGATCTCAAGCTGTGTCATTCCTTCATAACATGAGAATTGTCGGAATTAGTGAGGCATGTATTAGAACACTATCAGTTTGAAAATGATTTAATTTCAAAATACTTTGAGATCATAGTATTTTAGGCAATGACCCAATTTTGGCTTTTTGGCTTCAGCGTACGGGAATTGAAAACTATATGGATGTGAGGTGAAAGCCGAGGCTAACAGCTATTTATGTCTTTACATTGCTCTTCCATATTTTGAAAACCTTTTCACACGTTGTCACTGTCTAAATACGTATTGATGTCACCCTTTTTCTCACCATGTTTTCCATTGGACGAAGGCTAATCGGATCAGTTTAATTCAGCCTCTCTCTCAGCAATAGTGAAAACAGGAATGCAGGGAGGTGGTTGACCTCCACCTTTTTGAGGGTGCTTTAACCTCAATAGTTTGCCATTTTGTTGGAACTGAAAGCGCTCGTTTAAGTGCTGATGGATTTAACCTACGGATTCGCAGTGAGTGGAAGCGACCTTTGACCTCCCCATGCTGAGTATTTGACAGCTTGGATCAGGGATTTTGGGGTGAGAAGGAGTAGCAGTGGGTAATGTTTGGGGAGGGAGTGTGGGTGAACCTAGCTCACTCACAAAGTTTGCCCTAAACAGGCTATTGTTTCCAATTTAAGACCCAAGTCCAAATATGTCCCCAGCTTGTAATCCTTACATAAAGAGCTGCTGACTGGCTGCTGGCCAAGTCTAGTCCACCAAAGCCAAAATGAAGAGGATAAAAACATCCTCAAATGGCTAAAAAGGGAAAGATGCCAAGTGTGGGGCTGTGGGTCCCCTTGGCTGGCATCGTTCAGCTGAAGAATCACCCACTTCCTCTTTATCTCCCCCTCCCTCACGGATCATAGCAGGGCACCACTCTCCAGAGCAAGAGGGGATTGTTCGTCTGCAGTCCTGTGTGAGAAAATGCAATCTGTTTATCAGTTCTGAATAATTCATTGCATCAAAGGATCCTTCAACTCAAAACAGGTTCAAACATTCAATAGCTAATTCTGGGAACTCAGGAATTGCATCTGATATGGAGATTTCAAGTTCTCTCACCAACCGTGGCAAGGGTCACAAGAAAAGTTAGTTTTTCTGCAAACATCAGTTGCAGATCTTTTGGATCATCAAATATTGTGAAATATAGTTTGGAAAAAAAAAAGACAACAATTAACTTTAAAATTTAAGAGCAGCTGATCTTCCATTGTTCAATATTATGATATATGACCTAATGTTCTTGAGTAGAATGTACCAGTAATACGTGATATTCAATGCAGAAAAAGTATTTGTCCCTTCCACATTTCTTCTGTTTTTGCTTATTTGTCATGTTTAAATGTTTCAGATCTTCCAATTAATTTTGATATAATATAAAAACAATGTGAGAAAACACAAAATGCAGCTTTCAAACGGTTGTTTCATTTATTGAAGGTAAAGAAGAATACAAAACCTATATCACCCATGTGAAAAATATAATTGCTACCCCCAAACCTAATAACTGTTCGTGGCAAAAACTAGAGTCAAAAGTTTGAGATAACTGCCAGTGAGCCTTTTACATTGTTATGGGGGAATTTTGGGCCACTCTACCTTGCAGACTTGTTTCATTGAACCTCATTGGAGGGTTTTTGAGTATGAGCTGCCTGTTTAAGGTCATGCCATAGCATCTCAACTGGATTCAAATCAGGACTTTGACTGGCCACAAACCTTTCTTTTGTTTCTTTTGAGCCTTTCAGAGGTGGGTTTGCTGGGATTCAGCTATAGGCCACAAACTGAAGCCGGACCTCTCCTTCAAGATCGTCTTGTTTAGAGCAGAATTCATGGTTCCATCAATTATGGTATGTCACCCAGGTCCATTCTTACATTTTCCATTCTTACATTTTCTTTTATCTGTTGGTACGGCATGCTTTCCCACAAAAACAAGAACAGATTGCAGGGTATCGTAAGGGTGTGCAGCAAAATTGCTGGTATTAATTTGTATGACCTCACAGATCTGTATAAGGTCAGAGCCTTACATAAGGCCTGTTCAATCCTCTCCGACCAGAGCCACCCCTCGGCTGGTTAGTTCCTGCTGCTTCCTTCAGGCCGCAGATACATCCTGCCGAAATGCAGGAATAACAGGCTAAAACACTCTTTTATCCATGCTGCCATTGGCCTGTTGAACAGTTGATTATGTTTTTGCTTTTCTATTTATATTTGTTTATGGTTGTTTTCTGTGTGATTGTTGTGCTCATTGTGTTTGTTTTTCTTTCGGGATCGCTGCTGTCTGTACAGTAAATTGCCCCCCCCGGGGATAATAAAGACTCCTTGAACCTTGATACAGCAAAGCAGCCCCAGACCATGACACTACCACATCCGTGTTGATGTTCTTATTGTGGAATGCTGTGTTAGCTTTTCGCAAAATGTAACAGGACCCATGTCTTCCAAAAAGTTCCACTTTTGTTTCCACAAAATATTATTTGGGGGTCACCAAGATATTTTTTGACAATTGTGAGGTGAGCCTTTGTGTTCTTTTGGCCAGCAGTGGTTTTTGCCTTCCAGCTTTCCCATGGATCCCAATTTTGCCCAGTCACCGTCTCATTGTGGAATTGTGAACACTGCCCTTGACTGAGGCAAGTGAGGCTTGCAGGTCTTTAGATGTTAATCTGGGTTCTTTCATGACCTCCTTGATGAGTTGTTGATGTGCTTTTTGAGGAATTTTGTAGACTGGCCACTCCTGGGGAGGTTCATCACTGTTTAAAGTTTTCTCCTTTTGTAGAGAATGGCTCTCATCATGGTTCACTGGAGTCCCAGCGCCCTAGAAATGGCTTTGTCACTATTTCTAGACTTATAGATGTCAACGACTTTGTTTTGCATCTGTCCTTAAATTTCTTTAGATCACAGCATCATGTGCTGCTTTTTTTCAACTTCACATCACCAGACAGGGTCTGTTTAAGTGATGTATGCATGTTTTCCTTAATGTTCTTCCCCACAGTCAAGTAATCTTTGTAGGTTTTAGTCTTTTTTTGTTAATTACTCCTTGTTATTGAATTACTTTCTCATTTTGTACCCATCCCCCCGTGTTCCCACCTCGTGCTTGGCACACTTGCTCCCACTTTGTTCATTGTTGCCTTTGTGTTTCTTAGTTCCTGGTTTTGGTCTCCCCAGTGCAGGATTGTGTCGACCATCTTTGGTGTTGAAACTCAAGCTGTGAAATGTCTATTTACCAGGGCATCATTTCTCAGTGCCAACTTCTTCTTCATCCGAGTCCAAGAGTCTGCATCTGCCCCCTGTGTGATCCATTTAGCTTGAATCTCCGGCTACTGACCTTGGACCAGTCCATTCTACTATGCCTAGCCTGACCTCCAGTGTTCCTGTTCTCTCTCGCCTGACCTCAGACCATCTTCTCACCATTTTACTGAAACTTCTATCTTCTATTTATTAAAGATGCCCTAGCAGCTTGTCTTTGATCTGCTCGTGACTCCCGAGTTTTGAATTTTTAGATGTTTAGATTCAACAGGACTGGCAGGAGTCATGTCAAAGTGTGACAAGTGAAATTGAACCCAATTATTAATTAACTTGTTTAACTGGATGATTTAGTAACGGGGGGGAGGGGCAATCACTTTTTCCACATGGGGTCAGGTAGGGTAGGATAGCTTTTTTCCTTCAATAAATAAAATCATCATTTAAAAATGATATTTTGTGTACTCTTGGATTATGTCTGACATTCTGATAATTTGAAACATTTAATTGTGACAAATAAACAAAAATAGAAGAAATCAGTAAGGGGGCAAATACTTTTTTCACAGCTCTGTACAATATAATTTTTAAATGGCATCTGGTATTGCACTGTACAAAAGCACCTGATATGCTGTACTGTATTTTGCTATAGCATCTGATGTGCTCTTTATTGACCTGATAAAGCTATTCTCATGTAGCAGTGATTCCAATGGGCAGTCATTGGTTGAATCTGATAATAAAAGCCAAATGCTAGAGCAGTTAAATCATCTCTTATGGGCCATGCTGACAGGTTTCACCATCAGGATTAAAGCCTGTTATCTTGCATTGCTCCGGCTAGCAGAGAGCTCTTTAGCGCATATTACCATATGAAATACCTTGAGTCGCATCAGCACTTACTGTCTGCTAATGTTTAGCGGACACAAATTCCTCCTGCCTACTGTAAGGAGCTAATACCTTTCTTTGGAAAGGGAACCTACATTTCTATTGTTGGATACAACTTGAAATGACATTCTCTATTTTGTGATGAAGGATGAATTCAGCATGCAGTGATGCTCAGAGTTTAAGGACGTAGTATTGATTTCAATGTTGTAATGTACGGGTAATAATTGTGCATCTTTACAAAAACAGGTCTTGTTATGGGAAAGGCACAATCTCCTATAAAGGGGTTCATATTGTCTTTAATCCATTAAAGATGCTGCTCTGCTGGTGGGCTTATTTTAAGCAGCTAGAAAATTGAAGATCTCAGGATTTCTTAGTGTAAAGCTTGTGGGGATTCCTACATACATTATCCCACTGACAGATCCCTTAAAGGATTCTGGACCTCGTGCTACGGAACTATCAGGAGGTGCACTCATGCACGTAGGAAGCGGGGGTGTTGCGGGGGGTCGTGATGCCCCCAATGTTGATACCCCCACCAAAAAAAAAAAAAAACACCCGTAAAGTACAAACTTCTAATCTAAACTATTCTTGCAAACTACACATCCCTGCCAAGAGATTAACCGCCCTCCACCCCCACCCCCACATTACACGCATGTGTCAAGCAACGTCTGCTTCTTGCCTGATGACTCACATGAGCCGGCTTGATCATGGACGGTCCCCCCCTTAAGAAGCGAGACATACATTCATTCTTTATAGTCAAGAATGTAAGTGCAGGGTTCCCGTCAAGCTTTTAAAATGCTATGAGAAGCTTTTGAGCGAGTGTAATGACAGCCAGTAGGTTAAAAACTTATGCTTCCGCTAGCAACTTACTATGGACTTGATGAGGCAGTCAGCGAATTTTGGGACCCGCCCACCCCGTGCAGATTCGGTCCCCCTCAATGTCAAACTGCTTCCTACGCGCCTGGGTGCACTTATCAGAGAAGACTCTTAACCCAGTGTAATGCCCCTCCCCTTAGGCATTCCAGAGCTTTGGCTACCTGCCTTCACCCAATCATTCAATTATCCCCGCTGTTCTTTCAGTTAATTATCTCACCTCTTCCTCCCTAGTTAATTATCATTACCCTGTCTATTTAAGCCTTAGTTCTCCCCTTCACTGGCAGGTAGCCTTAATGTGTGACACTCTTTTGTTTAATGCACTCCTTTTTCTGTTATCCCTTAAGTTATTTCACTTTCTTTATTTAAGAAACAGCCATGTTCCTGCACCTAAGTGCTCCTGTCCCATCACTCTCCTGGCACCCTTTCTAACATCTTTGGATACCAAGACATTACACCTGGAGGTAGCCAGTTTCAGTCCTGGAGGGCACACATGTATGCAGGTGCAGTAACTTATTTCCACCAAGTACCCTGGCTAAATGAGCTAACATGCTACATACCATGACACAAATTCACTTGCGAGTTGAACAAAGGTATAATAATTAATACAAGGATGTGAAAACATCTTTTCTACTGTCAGCATCAATGCAAGTGAATGTTGGTAAAATTATAGGTGTTATAAATATGTGTTGCTAATTTATATAATTAAGGCTATGAGTTGGCGTGGACCCTGGGGTTCAAAATTATTGGGACACTCCTGTCTTATCCCATGTCAACAAACCATTTTAATGCAGTGAAATTTCTGTCAGACTGCAAAATCGTGTTAACTAGAGCACCATTTTGAGTGAAATTGCATGTATCATGATATCTGCTGGTGATGAAATAGAAATGTTTGCTGGAAATTTGAAGAAATCCCATTTTAGGTGCTTCTGTTTGTGTCATAATGTTAATTGAATGGCAAAACTCTTGATTCACCTAACTTAACACACAGTAGATAAACAGAGTAACTGATCGAACAAAACAACACTTATAACTTTTCTCACATTTTTCCATATAGACAAAATGCTACTAATTAATATCCTGCTCTTGCAGAATGCAATACTAAACCAAAAAGTGTTTGTTAACATGGCATTAGATGGGGGTGTCCCAATAATTTTGAACCCCGGTGTAAACCTGTGCTGTATCCGATCTCTGGCTGTGGTATCGCATTATTATTTACCATTATCTATTTGACAGTGCAAATTTTGACAGCAAAGATGATTATGATGGTTATTATTAATATACTGCTGCTATTACTGCAACATATCTGTAACATTTACTGAAGTGGAGCTGCTGCATGCATTGGCAATTCTCACCAATGTATCTCCAGTCAGATGAATAATTCCCTGTCTTTGGAGCCCTGTAGGAGCTGCGGCCACAGCCTCCAGCATGGCCTCTCCCTAATGAGGATGGGTATCCCTCTTTGATCCCCCCTGCTTCCCTCCTGGGGGTCTACCATTTTCCTGAGTCCTCATATCTGCTGCTAGATTAAAGATCGTGTATGACTAGCCAAGCCGTTTCCAGTTTAGTTTCTGTAAATGGCGGAGCGTAGTGATCAAAAGCACTGTCAGTCAGATCACTACTGGTTTGGACATTAGCTGTGACTGGCAGGCTGGCAGACACCGAAAAAACCTATTCTTGTCAATGTCATTCTGTTTGTGCGCACATGCTGTTTTTTTTTTTAATGTTTTTATTACGAGCATTATGAAACCCTAAAATTAAGTTACATCCATTTATTAGTTAAAGACTGGCCACGACAAATAGCATGTTTATGATTTAGGCTCAGGTGGCTGCACTGATCTATACCATAATGCTTTCATGCCTAAGCTACTGTTCTAGGGTGTATGATAGCCAATCCGTGGGAGGGGGATGAGCAATACAAATTAAATGAGTTGGTAGAGCGAGCCTTGATGTGCTTAGTTTAAACAACAAAAAAACTGCCTGATAGCATTACACGTCCTCACCATTATGATTGAAAAACACAGAACATCTGCCCGGCTCTGAGCCGGATAAATGAACCGGGCCCACTTGGTTGTGTAGAGTATTGGTCTCAATAGCTGGCCTCAGACAGCCACAACTTCTGCTGTCCTTTTGCATTTTCCAAAATTTCAGCTTCCAATTCAGATGCAAAACACCTGGTGAAATACGTTGCCTGAACTACACTCCTGATCAAAGCTAGGTATAACTGGCAAACACACACACACACACACACACTCACAGGCACACAAAACCTTGTACTTCTATGCTTGTGAGGACATTATATTGACTTCCATTCATTTTTTCTGTGTCTACAACCTTTCCCTAATCTTGACAATAAGCCATGCATGCCTAACCCAAACCCTTACCCGAACCTTAACCTATCACTTTTTGTAACCTTACCTCTAACCTTAACTACTAGGTCACAATTAGCCTTTGTAGTTGTGAGGTTACACCAGAATGTCCTTAGTTTCTAAAAATGTCCCCATTCTGTGGGTAAAAAAATGTTTTTTGGTTCTCACTTTGTAGCAAGTACAAGAACAGACACACACACACACACACACACACAGATGCTTGCACAGAAACAAACAAAGAGAAGGTTTTTCTTTGTACAGATAGTGTGGAATATTTATGAATTACATGCACTGTGACTTTACATTTCTTCTGGGATTTACTCTCAGCCATGGCTTAATCCTGGTAGCCCAGGGATTCTCTCTTCCCAGCCCCCCAAAATGAATATGCTGAAGAAAATCCTCAAAGGATCACTCCTGTTCCTGCTGCTGGGTCTGTTGAGGGACTGATATTACTGTAGGACTTTTCCGTAAAAACAAGAATGATTTTTAGAGGCAATGTGAGACTATGCCTTACATTAAGAGGTTACTCTATAATGTGTGTTCAAAGTGAAAATTATAGTACAA
Organism: Gymnothorax javanicus; assembly: GCA_029692085.1. Taxonomy (NCBI): domain Eukaryota; kingdom Metazoa; phylum Chordata; class Actinopteri; order Anguilliformes; family Muraenidae; genus Gymnothorax; species Gymnothorax javanicus. Next base: position 85,551,066 of record CM056201.1, read on the forward strand.
ATTTATCATCTTAATATATGTCAAATTAACGTCTGACTGTATTTCTGAAATACGCTAAATCCAGTTATTTGAGTTCCCAAAAGATAAATTTAACTGGAACTCATCTGTCACACCAGATGAAATAGAGTGAATATTGTTTAGTTATGAATCTTAGAATATGCTGCACAGATTCACATCTGCCATTTCCACTGAGTGCTTATGCTGTTGTCATGACTTCAAAGGATCCCGGCCAATCATTTTTGCTGTCATGCCTGAATAGCCTAGTTGTCATCCACAGTGGCATTTTGAGCTTTCTGTTTGCTCTGACCAAAAATGCAAATGCATGAAGAATCCAGCGAGCATACACGAAGGAGGCCAGAAAGCTGGCAGTGGTATGGCTTGGCTGGCCCAGAGTGCAAGCAACTTAGATGTGAATTAGCCTGGCCAACTGTCGTCAGGATAACTAGTGTTGCCACTTGGCAGATAGTGTTACACTGTTCTGATGTTCCTACAGCAGCATGTGCTATGAAATTAACCCCCTTTAATTCCCCTCCTGTCCACTAGATGTGGCCACTTTTTATTTCATCTCTTTTCTTGGATGCTAATAGCCTGAATAATATTTGAATAGTATCAAAATCATTTTACTGGTGGGAGGAAATCAAATGGTTTTGAGGTACGTCAATTTAATATTTTGACAGAACAAAATAAGCCGCATTATTTTTTTTACAAGGTTATACATATACAAACTTTTTTACTGTTAATACAAGAATCATATGGAAGGTGATTCATTAGTTTGAACAAAGAATAACATACTTTTTTGCCTTGCCTTACTAATGATAGATTACTGAGAAAGTATGTTTGAATACAGTAACATAAGGCTACCTAGCTGACTTTTTGTGAGAATAGTGAGAGTATAGCTTGCAATATTTGCTTGCTTCAGCACTAGTCAGCCAGCTAGCTTAAAACCTTTGCTAGTGTAAGCAATGCATCCTTGTTTATGTGACAAAATATAGCCTGTGTGTGTGTGTGTGTGTGTGTGTGTGTGTGATTGTATAATTTATCAATTTAAAAATATTTAGGATAATTCCATTATTTACATAATTTTAACGAGCTGTTCACACTTACATGATTTTTGTTCATGTAACAGTATTTTTATGTCAGTAGTTTAAATATCAATGGAAAAAAATTTATTTATTTTTTTTAATTGTAATTTGTCCTTGGCTCATCAATTAGAAATTGATTGGCAATAATCAAACCATTGAAAGAAAAATCAAAAAAATAATTTCTGCATTTTTTTGCAACATTAATTTTGCATTTAACGTAAGAGAAATATGAAAAAATTAAAATGGAGGTAATTTTATGCATGAATGCATAGTTTGATCAAAATGGCTTGTGAGACATGGTGGTTGTGGCACACAGTTATGCCTCAGCCATTGCAGATTTGAGCAATCCATTGTCCATACACTTTAGGAGGAAATTCTATTGGACATTGTTTGGTAAAATGAAACGTTTAATGTCGACTAATCACTAATTTCAGAATTTATGATTTTCCACTTTAAATCCTTTGTGTCATTTGTCAATGACAGCCATTAATACATTAATATAATTTCATTAAAATTAATTTGAATTGAAAGTACACTCATGAGGTTTTTCCCATCAGTTGTTGAGTCAATTAAAGTAGATTACTGCTATAAAAATACCATTACCATTTCCACATTTTTTCACGCGCCATTTCTCAAAATCCGCGAGTCCGATTTTAATGAAGTTTGGAACATTAATAGTTTACAGCATGATGGTTTTCCTGAACCTAAAAAATATGGCCCATTTGGTACTCTTTTAATTTCAGGGGGTGCTGAATATATAATGAGGTAGAGAATTTTCAAGTCAAGAGCAAAATTTCAAAAAGCCTTTGCATTTTGTTAAAGTATCCAACTTTAAGAGGTTTAGCCTATAGACGCTGGATCAGGCAACCTGTGTGCAAAATAAGAAGTTGATATGTCTATTAGTTACTGAGGTGTTGTGTTTTGAAATGGTCATGATATGCCCCTTTACGGCGGCCATCTTGGACACCTAATTTGCATAATTTATGCAAATCACCTCCATCCCTGCTAATTTCAATGTTTGCTTCTCATATCAATAAAGCAATTTGATGTAAGTGATGAAATAAAGATTTTCATGCTTAATAGCAGAATTCTACCTTAAGTCTATTTGAATTGTCTCCTTTTCTGAAAAGTAGTAATCAGTCCTGAACCTGGAGATTTGCCAAGCAGGGCTTTTTTTCAACTTCTTGTGGCACAGCTGACTTTACCAATAGTCAACTCAATAATATTTTGAGCTGTTGAATGTGATGTGCTTTGTTATTCTTGAAATGTGCACATCCAGGATGGTTGATTTCCACAGTGTTGAAAACAAAACATGTTTTAACTAATATTCTTGAAAGATCTTTTTTTCATAACTATTCACTGAAAACAAGTTTCATTGATGATTCACAGGTTTATAAATTTTATCAGCTTTAACCCTTTTATTACTGACGGGACTTAAAATTCTGGTATGACTATTGATATTGATAAAATGATATATTCATTCATAAAAATGACATATATGTCCAATGGGTAACTCTGATTTGTATTACTGTATTCAATATTGAAAGGGTTAATTTTGGAATCCGTACATCCATTATCTGATTACTGTTCAGAATCACAGGAGGCTTTTGCTTATCCCAGCATACAATGGGCCTGAGGTAGGAGCACACCCTGGACAGTTCCACAAGCTATCACAGGGATCACACGCCATCAATTCACACACTCACACCTATGTGCTGAGTCTATATCAGCTAGCCTGTGGGAGAAAGACTGAGTCCTGGGTTGAAACCTAGCATTTCAAATATGAACCTGACCAACGGCTAGTTCTTAAGAATGGTTATTCAGTGCTGTCATTTGCCAGAGCTGGGTGACAGCATTGTTTTCATTTGATCTGCAGATACCTAATTTGCGTAACCCCTCTAGCATCCTTTACCACTCTCTTTCTCTCAGTTGTTTCCGCTCATAGAACATACCGATCATATATCTCATTCAGTTTCTCTATTATGATCAACGTCACATTCCAGTCCCACTATTCTGTGATCATAAGCAATGCTTTACTTCCTAATTGCTTGATGAGCAGACTTGAGTCTGACACACTTACATTAGTATTTTTGCTGCGGATGCTTGACAGTTTATCATGCTTCTGTTATATCTATGTGTGTCAATGTCTTCTCTTTTTATGTATTGACTTGGTTTACAGTGACACCACAGAGATGGGTTTTGAACCTTTTGGATGGATGGGTAATGCTAACTGTAAACCTTTTTTTTTGCCAGACAGAAGTCAAACTAGAAACAACCCAAATATAATTTTTTTTTTAATTTATTCTCTTTGATTGTGGAATTATCACGCTTTCAATGTGTTGTCAGTGGAATCTTTTTCTCCCCTGAATAAGACTTTATCAGCTATCCGTGACAGTCATGTAGCTGTTATTAGTGTCCATTCTCTTCATCATTAAAATAGGTGACTTGTCATTATATGCTATTTTGCTGTGTTTGTGAGAGATTCTTCAGTGAATTTACTATCCATATTTATTCTTTCTTCTCTATCAATCTTAATATCAGTGGCTTGCTCACTATATGTTTCCTCCCAAAAAGTGAGTTTAAAAAATACACACAGTAGAAGATCAATCATAAAAATAGATACTTGAAATTCTGCAATGTAACTGATGCCATCTCCTTGTGAAGTAATGGATTCAGCAGCAGTTTTAGTGAGAGCAAAATTCAAAGTGGATATATGACCCTCATTCTCCTACATGAACAATATACTTCATGCATTTTTATGACTAATCATGGCACTGTTGTATAGCTTAAAGATGTAAAATCGTCTTCTCAAATGTGGGGAAGGGTGTGTTTCTGGGGTGCAGAGGTCGTCTGCTGCTCATGAATGAAAATGAGGTGATTTTGATCCCCAGGGAAAATGATAGTATGTGAATTTTCTGTGGTAGCAGTACTGCTGTTGGTTTAGTATTCCACTGGGACTACTTCCATTAATGTATTTCTACTATTCAGTGGAGAGTAACATTGAATCACATAAACTCACACATGTGTGCTGTCGGAGGTCTGTTTAGAGAGACCAGTTACCCTGGCCAGCTTGTCTTTTGACTGGAAAAATAAGCCCAGCCAGTACCCACAGGCAATAAGTCCAGACTGGGCCAAACTCTGACCCAAGGGGCACACCACCAGCATTATTTATTTCAATAGCAAACCCAATTTAACCATGCCTTGGAGCACTTGACTGAAATATGATAGGATATCTACTTTCACTCTTAAAAAAGATAGTGACAGAAGATATTCTAATAACAGAAATTAGCTGAGGTTCAGCAACCATCATTACAGGAACATCATTATGGCATTTTTATGAAATACAATTTTGCAAAATATGGGGGGATCATTATATTGAGCACTGAAGTGAGCCATTTTCTTACCCCTCCGCCATCATTACCAGCTGTAATTCTGAGCCATTTTTCTGCGTGGACGCCTGTGTTTCTCACGCTGACACCAATTATTTTGCAATATGAGAGGTCAATTATGCCTCAAAAGGAAATCCAGTTATCCTCCATTTTAGATAATTTATTATATGACTAAATTATGTAAATCAGATTGTATGTAGCATTCATCATTATAATGTTATACACACTATTAATATTAGAATATTTACCAGCTTTTTGCACGTTTTTACTCTGTGTCTGTATATATAAGTATATAAAGTATTTGCCCCTTTCCCGATTTCTTCTATTTTTGCATATTTGTCTTCATAAAATGTTTCAGATAATCCAAATGATTTTAATGTTAGGTAAATACAGTATGACCAAACATAAAAAAGCAACTTTTAAATGATCATTTCACTTATTGATCAAATGTTTGCGATAACTAGCAATGAGTCTCTTGAATTACTGTAGACAAATATTTGCACACTATTCTTTGTGTAATTGTTGTAATTCTGCAAATTGGAGGGTGTTCGAGCATGAACTATATACGGTCATGCCACAAAATCTCAGTCAGTTTCAAGTCAGGACTTTGACTGGGCCACTACGAAACCTTAATTTTGTGTCCTTTGAGGCATTCAGAGACACATTTGCTCATGTGCTTAAAATCATTGTCCTGCTGCATAACCCAAAGGAGCATGAGCATTAGGCTATGAGCTGATGGCCGAATACTCTTCTCAGGGACTCCAGAAAGCTACCATGAGAGCTATTATGTGCCACTTCAGAAAATTTGGAACAGTTCTGAACCTTCTCAGTAGTGGCCGGCTTTCCAAAATTCCTCAATGAGTGCATCGACGACTCATTCTGAAGGTCATAAAAAAAAAAAAATGCACAGACTAACTGCTAGAGAACTGCAGGCCTCACTTATCTCAGTTAAGGTCAGTGTTCACAATTCCTTAAAAAGAAAGAGACTGGACACAAATTGCCATCATGGGACAAACAGCAATTTACCTTAACCAGGGCCTCTGGCACTGTGATGCCAGTGCCCCCTGTTGCCCATTTCCAGCAACCACAGCAGGACCTACTGGCTCTGGGATGCCAGTACTCAGCTTCCCTCCACAGTCCTCACAGCTATTAGCCCCCCTTTGACTATCATTCTTTTTTTCCTAACTTCTGTACCAGGACCCTTTAGTTTCCCAACCAGGAAATTATTTTGGAAAAATCGCATTATCCTTGATCTTCAGCACCCCATCACAACAGCATCCTCAACATTAATAACTGGATTCCAAGTGTAGACTCCTCTATTCCATTGCCCTCATCAAACTTGTGCTTCCTCAAAGCAAACATCACCTGTGCTTTCAGAGTCCTCCCTATCCGCCTGAACTCCTGGCAGTCTTTCAACATCCACTGATGGGGCACACATTACTTTGCCATTAGGCTTGCTTTCAATCACAAAAATAGTCATAAACTCTTTGACAGCCTGTCGAAACCCCTCTTTCATATCCCAGCTCACAACCATTAGATTCCAATCCTCATCCATGTTTACGACAATTTCCACATCATCTCCCCCCTTCATTGCCACCTGCTTCTGGTCTGGATCACTCAAGACTTCTGTTTTTTCTGACCTCAAAGTTTAACAGTCAACTGAGCAATGACGGCCACTCCACATCCCTCGAGTTTCTTTGAATCACTCTCGAGACAAATCTGTTTCAAGCCTCACTCCCAACCTAGAAGCTCAAATGAATAAACCTTCCAAATTTCCTTCTTGCACATGCAGCACCAAACTTTTCTCCCTCCCAGTCAGTTCAACTTCACTCAATGCATCATTCATCAGGCGTAAAACTTTATTTCCTTCTTTCTATAAACCAATCTTCTGTCCCATCACTTTTGGACCTCATCTCACTAAACCGTTCAATCTCTGCTCAACTTCATCTCTGATTCAACCACCTCACTAACTGAAATGGGATTACCTTCTATTAGATGCACCCAAACAACATTCAGCTATACACTGATACTGCTCCTTCGGTCAGTTTTGGGGGTTTCTATGATGGCAGATGACCCTGGGCAACTGCAATCAGAGATTGCAAGAGAGTGCTGAGTCACTTCCTCCGCACTCTTCGAAATCTACCCCATAATAGCCATAGTCACTTCACAGGGCTATTAATGGTCCTGCAAGTCCATCCTCATTTGATCAGACAACCTCAAAGTCATTGTCATAATCAACAAAGGATGCTCCAATGCCCATCCATCATGCTGTTTATGTGCCATCAAATCTGGCATGCTGTAACACACCAAAATGTTTTCAGAGCAGCAAAAGTTCCCAGTCATTACAACATTTTCACTGGCTGTCCCTCATTTCACCTTTCAGAAGTCCAGATGCTTTGTCTCTCTTGCAGAAATCCATCAAACATCAACTAACATTTAACCCGTAAATCCCTCCCTAATACCACAGATCATTAACTCTCAGAACTTGAAAGCCTACCTTCCAAAAATTTCTCTTTTACTGGTCAGCTACTTTGATAACCAGTATGACATAATGTTCCCATCATTCAATCTTATCACCCTGATCTTATGTTATCTCCTCCCACTCTGTGATGGCCATCAGAACTCATACCATAAAAGTGTACCTTAGTAGGATAAACTTCTCTATCATAGTACAGCCACTGCTGAATCCATTAGAGACTTTTACCGACTATTTGCAATTTTTAAATCTCAAAGATTAACACTGACTCTCTCTCTCTTCATCTCCGGGTCTGGACAAATGGCTATCTGGTTCCAACAGCACTTTTGCTACTTTATCTCCCAGTCTGGCCTTTCTCTCGCCCATACCCCAGCCTCCCGCAATGGCATCCCGGAACACTTATATCAAATTTGGGTCGATTTTCTTCCCAAGCGTATCACCACTGCATCCGTTCCGATCTCAGATTTGTCTAATCTCATCTCAAATAACTGGAGGTTTTGGGAGTTTGTTCTGCCCGGATGCTCGGGCGAAATCCCTATCAAAGCTTCCCCAAGACACAGCTGACAAAGCACAAGAGCTCCCCGAAAGTTCTCATCTGGAATATTTACCTTATTCTCTTCAATGAACTGTTAAGTGCATCTTGTTGATGGTGTGATACTTGCTACTGAATTGAAGGTATCTAGCAGATGTCAGGAGCAAGACCACACCTCAACCTTGATACATGGACCTCAGCTACTCTTCAGATTTTTTTGTATAATGTGCCCCGCCCTCCTATCTCACTCCTTTCTTCTTTCCCTTCCTCTCTCTCTCTCCCGGTCCTCCCTGAAGAGTCCTGGGGGGGGGGGTTGTCCTGCGCGGGTTAATAGCAAATTCCCAATCAAACCTTCCTCAGAATGCATTTGATAATGCAAAAGAGCTCCAAGAGAGTACGCTTTTGCACATCTACCTTATTCTTTTCAATGGACTGTTTGATGCATCTTGTTGATGGTGTGGTCCTCAGTAGTGAACTCTTGTTTGAATTGAACTGGGCAGCCAGTAATGAGTCCAATGAAATTGAACCCAATTATCAATACAATTTGTTTAATTGGTTGATTTACTAACTAGGGGGCAAATGACTTTTTCACATAGGTCCAAGTAGGGTTTAGTTGCTTTTTTCATCATCAAATGAAATCATCATTTGAAGACATCTTTTTGTGTTTATGCGCGTTATCTTTATCTAATAGTAAAGTTGGGCTTATGATCTGGAACTTGTAACTGTGCCAAATACACAAAAATAGAAGAAATCAGGAAGGGGGCAAATACTTTTTCACATTCATAGGAATGTACATTCACATTCCTGTACTCTACACTGTGTTCACATTTATCTGATTGGGTTGTTGTGTTTCTTTGGTTGCGGTTCTGTAAAGTTCCCTAACACAGGTTTGTTGTGAAATATGTCTCATTGAGAAATAGTTTTTGTAAAAATGTACTGAAAAAGAACGATAAATGATTACCTTTTAACATGCCTATACAGAGGACCAATTCAGACATGAGGGACAGGATTTCTCGACCAGAGCACTGAATATTATCCAGGATGAAAATGTCATAAGTCAGAGCATCTCAACACATTTTATTGATGTGTGAAAAATATGAAAACTTCTAACTTTGAGATCGTTCCTCAGTAACTTTGATTTTGTGTTAGCGATTCCATGCACCTCTCTGTGTGTCCTACCTTCTAATGCTCGGAATGCCTAAAATGTCACTAAAAGTGCCTAGAGAGGGTAGAACCCTACCTATGCAATTCTTCCTTCAGCCAGCAATATACTTCACAGTAATACGTGTACACAAAGGATTTGTTTGAGAAATGAGTTCTTTAAATACCAAGCATTTTCCTCCTCAATACCTATATCACTCAGTATAGCATCTTGCTTTTCTTTGGGTATTACCTAGGATGAAATAACGGATCAAACATCTGAAGTAACCCTGCACATTCCACCATAGCATGAAAAAAAAAAAAAAAAAAAAAAATATATATATATATATATATATATATATATATATATATATATGTGTATATATATATATATATGTATATATATATTATGTATATATATGTATATATATATATATATATATATATATATTTTTTTTTTTTTTTTTTTTTTTTACAGCATTGGCAAGGCTGTATCACCCACCTGCGGTGGGTTTTGAGACTCTCCCAGTGAAATATCTACAATTCAGTGACATAGCTCCACATCTTGTCCCCTCAAAGAACAAATGGAATTTTCCTCAGTTTGTTCAAAGATAGAATGGGGGAAGCTGCAGAATATGAAGTGAATGCGGTGGGAGGCAGTTGTTCATTAAAACTCTCAGTCAGTGACCATCCACCAAAATTGAGGGATTTACTCAATTCTGAGCTCACTGGGTCTTACAGTGTTATAATCAACCTTATGCTGACACATAGCTTGGCCCCTTTGAAATAATGGCATGGCATCAAGAGGATGTCAAGTTTAAATGACTCTCATTTGTCTCAGTAGTCGCACATTCACAGTAGTTGTGTAATTGAGGTTAAAGTACCTCTGTATGTCCCCTGAGGTGTTTTTGGGGAGTCCCATGATTAAAGATGTATATCCTGCTATTCCTCGATTCGACCTACAAAAGTTCTTCCACTCGAGCGTTTTGTTACTCGCTTGGCTTAAAAGACCAATGGGAGGGAAGAATCTGTGGACCTTTGCTGAATAATGCTTCACTGTGAAATGTAGAATGTAGATATAATATACTGCCATTGAAGGTGGTTGTACGCACGCGCTCCAAGTCCTCAACCACGTTCACACCCAGCCCTCCCATCCCCGATGGTGGCACGTGCTTAGAATATCACCACTTAATTCGGGAGACGATGGTTGACGCCAGGAGCGTGCCTCCTGGGTTCTCAAACGCATTGCTGGGGGCAATTAACCCTTTGTTGCATTTTGTCCAATATTTTGGACATATTTTAAGTGGGGTTTATGCCATCTATGCTCATAGACACCCTGAAAACAAAATGAAGGCAGAGTGACCACCTCTTGTACCCCTTCCAAAAACAATATTGCACCAAATCCCATCAAATTTTCCCAAACGTACACATGATATCCAATTTTAACATTCTGGAGGCATTTGTTCATATGCAACAAAACGTTAATCTCGACGCAAATGAAGAATTGAAGAAACAGTCAGTGACAGTTCGCGAGGCGAAAAAAAAATTGTTATAATTAATTGTAACGGTGCGGCAGTCAAAACATATAGAAAGGCCTACTTTCAAAATGCATTCTTCAATAACAGGTCAATTGTTTTGCATGTAATCACGTAGGTTGTGAACTACAGTTGTATTGCATATTAACGGCAGCAAGGAGACAATTTCTTTGTTGGAGCAAAATTGGTATTTTAAATATTGAAAATCTGTGTGTGTGTGTGTGTGTGTGTGTGTGTGTGTGTGTGAGTGAGAGAGAGAGAGAGAGAGAGAGATTGAGAGAGAGAGAGAGAGCACATTTTTTGATACGCTTGTTGAGGAAGAATCACTTAATCACAGCTACCATCCCATTCCAACGGAGGAGCAAGCGGGGCGCTGCAGTAGTACAGTAGTACACGAACGGAGCGTGCGCAAAAGTGCCGTTGGCTGGTCTGAGCTGGGGAGCGGGTGGGAGAGGACTGAGACTGCGTGAACGCCGTTTGGAAGGGGTTTCGCGCCGGGGAGCCGGACGAAATCAGATCCTGTTTACCTGGCTGAGAAAGCAAGCATCCCTCGCATTTTCTTCTTATCGGTGAGTCTGTTCTGCACAGTTTAATCCGCGCGAATATCATCAAAATTGCTGAATTTTACAATTTCTTGTCTGTGTAGTGCCTTTGAAATTGGCTAGGAGCGATGTTGTGTTTATTTCCCCCCGAAGGAAAAATGCGCATTTGGTGCAGTACCGTTGCTGTGTAGACCGGGATACTGGCTGCGCTTTTTTTTCTGTGGCACACAGTGATGTGGTAATTGTTTATGGTTGCCAGACAGGTATAATTAGATAGGCCGGAGGAAAACGGAAATTTCAAGGGTTTGCGGATACAGGCTAAATGAAAACAATTAAATTTTATTCCTTGGGTGATAACTGGGGGTAGGTGAAAATGTGCCGCAGCGATTTGAAACGGGACAAATAAGATCATTTCTTTCAGGTACGAAGGTTTTTTTCTACGTATGTTTATTTGGCATATGAATTGCATCAATTACATCAACCTAGACTTGTTTTATCGTTGCACACGACCTATCTATATTGCTTTCATGATTTTCTGCGCCGTGTCAGGTGGTTTATTTACTACTGACTGTTGGGAAAGATGAAGGCCTATGTGGACAACGCAAAACAAACGTTGTCTGGAAATGCTGTACATGATAGATATTTTACAGATATGGTGGCCTAATTGCGTTTGTTTTCACGAATCTTTGCTTGTCAGGATGCCGGAAATAAACGTCTTAAAAATAATTCGCTGATGTTAACCCGTCTATCACACAGCTAATATTTTGTTTTCTTGCAATTAGCCTATAGAGCCTGTGGAGTGTCCGCTTACTAGCATTCCGAAATGGAATAACCTATTCTCTTGAAAAAGTGTAATTTTCGTCTTTACTGCTGCTATGCTTCTACGTCATATTGCTACAATATTGTCACTCATGTAGGCTATTGCATATTATCATACCAGCATTTTAACTATTTTGCACAATATTTTTATGTTGTATCGTGGTTATTAGGTGATTTCCTGTGAAGTAGTTTTATTTGGAGATATTTTGTTAATTTTCAATACTTTACCCTGCCAGTTTTCTCTGAAATTTGAAACTCTTATTTACAATAACAGAGGTCAGAACACACCCTCATGAGGTCTTTGGCTATCCGTTATATAGGCTTATCATATTCAAACTAGCACGGCGAATAATGGTTCATCCAATTCCTGAAAGGTCAATCTTTATGAGAATCTTTATCTTCTTTCTGTCCTTTTGTCCGTTACATGATATGGATGTACCAAGGCAGGGATCACCAAATCTGATCCTCATATTCAAATCCTGCCCTGGTTTGCTTTTCTCCCTGGTAAAATTCACTGAACTATTAGTGCTTCTGACTTGCCAGACTAACCCTGATTTTACATCTGACTCCGCGGTAAAGGGAGGTGGAAGCCGGCAGTTCTCAGACCTCGGGAAGTGATTAAAGAAACGCCAGTTGAATCAATTAACATCGCGTGGTTGGGTTGACACGAGTAGGGTTAATGTAAGTATGAGCGGAAAGGGGTGAAGAGAGTGTGCGTCCTGACAGTATCGACTGATTATGAAAATAAATAGGCATATTTATCGTCTAAAAATAAAAAAAATCAGTTTGTACCTCCAACACATGGTCAAATCTGATCATTTAAAATCCACAAACTGATCAGCACTTCAAATGGCGTAAAAATTTGAAGACATATTAGAATCAGGGTTGCTATGCCCTGGTACCAGATAATGAATGAGAGCTGAAATTGTAAATTTTTTACGAGAAACTTATATTGTCCTTTAAAACAATACATCATAGCTTGGAAACCATGACTATTCAATTGTTTTTTGTCCACAATATTCTCTAACATTACATTCATCATGGATAAAGATTTCCATTTCACTAGGAGCAATTATGAAAGACAATCTATGCAACAGGGATAATTAGGCCTAATTTTAAAACATTCGTCGGGACACAAGATGGGCCACGGCCAGGGATGTATTATGTTGTTCCGGGAATGAGTTTGTAGCTACTTGCCTTTGTCTATTTTACGGGTTCCTGGAAAGTTTTAATATGGGTCCTAATATCGAATATTTACTATTTATTTATACATAATATGGATCTCCATATTAAACGGTTCAAGTACCAGTGATGCAGATCGAAAGGTGGGTGGCGCGGATGACCTGAACCCGACTCAGTGTTATGGGAACGGACCGCGCAGTGGGAGAAGATACGCGGTGGCAGTGCTCTCATGAATGCAGCTAAAGTACGCGAGTAGGCCGGGAGGCATGCTAACTATTCCATAAAATGTGACCCCGTCTTCGCTTCCTCATTTTTCCTTTCGCTTTTTTCTTTATAATTGTTGTACGGCCTGCTTCCATGACTCGTTCGAATGTGACAGTCGTCGTGGTCGTGGCGATGATGCAGTCTTTTTCCGCCGCGAAAATTTATGACATAAACGTTGAAAATCGGGAAGATTAGTCAACCCGACAGGGTAAACAAAACACTCTTTTGTTAATAGCTGTATGTGTCAGATCCTAAGCATCTAAAATATAGGGACTGACCGCACTGTTGTCTTACTAGGCTGTCTAATCATGCAATAAATGCTAATATGCTGTGAAAATTGAATGGGTCTTTATGTGGTGTGTGTATGAGTGTGTAACAAGTGCATTATGCCAACATAATTTATGGTGGAGGCTGGTTAGGCTGGAGGCTCTGTATGTTAGTTATCTTTGTGGATAGTACTGTAGAGCTCTTATAGGAAGTAACCCATTTGGAAGCACTGAAGTACGTTGTCTGTCTCTTTATGTTAAGGTGCTCTAGTATTATTGTTAACTTTAATCATTTTATCTTTACCCTAAATTTGGAAAAATGATTTGCAATGTTTTGTCAGAGGAACAGACTTTAGCAGAGTAGCTGTTTTATGTGTTAAATTCCTATTTCTGTGCTGTAAATCTGACTCACAGAACATCAGTGCTTATGGGGAACTCACACATTTTTCATGTGAATGCTCGTGCCCATTTCATTTGTTTTAGAATTTTTTGAAACTGTAGCTGTAAGATTTAACAAATTGCTGCTTTATTTCATAGGTGAGTCTATTGAGAGGTTAGCGTCTTCCTGAAAGCTGAGTGAAATTTAGCAGAATTTGCTTTCAACTTTTTTATTTGACTTCTCCCTCAAAACAACCTATTGTCAGTACGGAAACATCATTTAAGAGTGTTAGTTGGCTAGTTAGTGATGTACTCCATGTTCAAGATTTTGCTGTAATGGGGTACCCCATGCTCAGTTGGGGATGTACCTCAACAAATTAAATAAATTAAAAGTTGGGATTACTTGAAATTGTTTTTCCGATAAGTTAAACACAACCGTGTGGAGTAAGATTGTAAGCCTAAAGCAATGAATGAAGTTAGTTAGAAGTAATATTAGGCACTTGCGTGGGACCAGTTGACCCAAAGGTTTAAGTAAATCCAACATTGCAGTGTTTAGAGCACATGTTTTGGGGTTCAATGTAGAGGAATACCCCAATAACTGACCTGCAGTTTAATAAAGCTAATGTTTTCATTTTCTGCGTGGGAGATGCGTTGAACCCCATAGTCAGGTCAGGCTTCTGTGTGACTGTATACTTAGGGCTTAAGTGTTTTTGCTTTGACACTCATTTCTTGGGTTCATTTTTTGAGTGGAGTAATCATTTCTATGTGACCATTTTTCTGTTTGCGTAGATTTTATCACGGGCCTATAATGAACTGCGGGGTCGTGCATTTTTTTTTTTTTTTGCCCACTTTTGTTATTTAAGTCATCTAAAACGTGTTCCATGCTTGCCAATTATGGACCCAATACAGTTCCATGGACAGCAGTCATTTAGGGTTAGGTTGGAGTTGCCTACATCATCTGAGGTGAATCTCATCGTTGGCCTAGTTTCATTCACTGAAGGACCAAGACCTGGAAGGATAACCTGTTTTCTCCAGCTGTCAAAAATACTGAGGAAAATATTTAGCTGCTCTGAACTGTTTTAGTTCTTTTTTCTAATCCAAACAACAAAGTAATATTCACCTTACTACTGCATAGAATGTCGGATAATATACATTATTATATGACTTAGGCATTTGCTCTCTCGTGATTGGTCGAGGCGAGCTCCACTGGTCACTGTAATCCAATCGACTTTGAGCGAAATATTGATGAGGCTTAAGTTCGAGTTGTCGCCCTTCTCTTATTTTATATTTTCAAGTTGGGTCATATAATAAAACAGTTATTGACTTCAGTTATTGGTGAATCCAATGATTTATGGACCTTGGACAAGGGATATTCACCGAGGCGCACTTGTCTAAGGTGGATAAATCATTGGATTCACCTCAAATGAAGTCAATAATTGTATAATATTACCAAAGTAGCCCTTAATAACTACAGAATTACATATCTTGAAAAAAATTGTCCTTGCTCACTGCTAAACATGTCAATATGTGCAAATTTTGCCCAGTCTGACCTGCGTTGTCTGGTTTTTCATGTGCTCTTTGGCTCTGAGGATATTGTTTGTAAGTTTAAAGATTTCCTGTAATGTATTGTTTATTTTTATTTTATTTGTTTATCCTTTATTTAGCCAGGTAAGTCCCATTTTGAACAAAATTTCTTTTTTGAGGGAGCCCTGGGGCAAAACAGGTATCTGCTAGATGCATTGGCTTGGTGTGCTCCTGACCTTCAAGATTCTTCTAATAGTGTCCACTCGGCAACTTGTAAATAACTGTCTTTGCTTACCACAGACATTCAGTCAAAATATATACAGCAAGGAGTAAAATTGTGTTCTTCTAAGACCCTGCATTTTATAATTGTCCCCTGAGGGGGACATGAGTTTGTGATCTTAATATTACACTTACACTACATTACTAGGGCCTTTAAATAAAAATTCATGTTTTTTATATTTTCACTTCAACGTGCCATTCAAGACACTTTTTTATGTCACTAATATAATTTCTTAGAATTTTTTCAGTTTTGATCTCTGGTGGATATTCGCATACTATTATGCTTTAGAAAACACCTTCTAAGAAACTGAAACTGTCTGAAACTGGTCAGTAAAAGGGCCAAGGGGCTGCAGGTTTCCAATCCAACCAAGCAGAAGCAGACCTGATACAACTAATCTAATCAACTGATCTCACTCTACACAACAGACTCCTGTTCTAAGACTAGGGTGTATTTCACAAAGCAGGATTGCAGAGTTAGCCGGACAACTGAGCTGAGTAAACCCAGAACAGCTATTTTTTTCTTTATTTACTAAAGTTTATTAGGGAGTGTTTCCGGGGTGCTTTTCACTATGCTAACTTATGTGTCCTTACATCCTCCCTCCTTCTTCTTCTGTGACCTGGAAGTCATTCTGCCTCCATATCATGGAGGATCTTCCAATCCCTTAAATGCACCTTGAGGAGACTTGGAGTGAAGAGAGAGGAGGCTTCTGGCTGAGCTTGCGGCACGGAAACAGCTGTATCCTATGCAGAAGCCTTTGATCAAGTGGCGTGACGTTTAAATGCTGTACCTCCACAAGTGACGTCGCTTAATGGAACGAAAGATTTCCCATTTGGTAGCTTTGGCTCCTCCGTTCTTGCGGTGCTTCCTCAAAAATTTGTTTCAGATCCTCCCTGGGAGGAGCTAAGACTTGACAAAGAGATGCAAACAAGCGAAGAGAGGAGACACGTTAGCATAATGGAAAGACGCCGGGTTTTAGGCTATAATTGTCCGGCTAACTTGGGAATCCTGCTTAGTGAAACGGTGCTGAGGATAAGAAGGCCCTGCATGCCTGCTGTTCAGTCAGCCATCATAATGATGGTAGCTGTGGCATTTATATCACCCTGCTGGTTTCTTAAGTTAGCGAGGGAATGATTCGTTAGGGAGAGAGATCAGCCGCTCTGGTCCACCATCTCCCTTCAGCATTCAGTTAGCGGACAGCCCTGTCCTGCTCCAGTCTGGCTGCTCTCACACACTGGGAATAGGGGTAAGTGGTGGGCAGCAGCTGTTTTTCTGGCTAGCCTGTGCCCTGACGCGCTCCTTCTGGTGGTGCCGGGCGAGTGGTGTTGGGCTTGGCGGGATGTTGAGCGTAATTACAGATTCACGCACGGCACAAGGACAAGGGTAATGCAAACTGACACTCTTCCTCTGGGCTTTCCTCTCTTTCTCTCTCTTATTCTCTCTCTTCCTCTTCCTCTAGCTCTCTCTGTCCCTTTTCATCCCCCTCTTCCTCTCTCTGTTTCTCTTTCTGTGCCTCTCAGTTTCTCTCTCCCCATCTTTTTCTCTCTCTTCTATCAATTTCTTTCTGCATATGCCTCTCTCCATCTTTGTATTACACACCCTCTCCATCTGCTCTCTCTCAATCCTGCTATCCTTCAACCTCTTATTCCCTCACCTCCTCTATATTTTCTCTCTATCCCTGTATCCCTTTCCTTCTATCTTCTGCTTTCTCTCTGTGACTATCTCCATCCATCTATTCTTTTCCTTCTAGTTATCTCCCTTGCCTTCTCTCTTCATCTCTTCATTTTCCACCCGCTCTGCTTGCATGAGGCTGTTTTGTATGTGTCGGGCTCAGGATGTTATTAAATGGCTCTGATTTGATCGAGGAATGATGCGTTAATTTCAGGAAACATCTAATTTGCCTCCATTGCTCAACGCTGCTCTTGTCATGTTTGAAGTTAGCGCTCTGTATGTCATTCACTGGTTCCCCTGGGTGATACAGCTGTGCCCCTGGAGCCGCCGTCAACCTAGTTCTCGATCATTTAAGTTACGCCTTTAAAATATTGATGATGAGCTCTGCTATGGACTTGAGGCACTTAATAATTCTTTTTATTTATTTTTGAAATAAAACTGAATCAATGGAAGGTTTGGATTCAATTTGTTTCCTGAAAATGACTTTAAAATGACTGAAATTTTAAAAAATCTGTTTAATTTCTTGAAAAATAAGTTAGAAAATGCCTATGAGATGAGTACAGTTGCCTTGTTATGGTCATTGCTGAACTCCGTAAAGTGTATCTTTGAAGAAAACTGTTACCTGCCTGTATTTCCTAGTGACTTTTTTAGAAGATGGTTTTGAAGACAAAACACAATTTATACCTGAGCAGTTAATGCAGAGTCAAGACCTGACTGAATTTATTGCAGTCCTTTTGGAAGGGAAAGACCATTTTTTACTCCTTACTACATTTATTTGAATAGGGAACAAAACTGTTAACATTGAGTTTGGACAATTGGAATGACTGTCATAGGATATAGAGTATAGCCCGGCCAATCACCTTTACAAGTGCGGTAAAATTGTTCATTGAATCTGATTGAATCATTCAGCAGGATCTGTAAGTATTTCAGTGGTTCACTCCGCATGGATCATAAATGAATTTAAATAAATAAACTCAAATTAAAGTACAGTCTGTCAGCTTTAAATTTAGGGTATTTTCATCAATGTTTAGTACACCACATAGGAATTGAAGAGTATCCAAAATGCAATAAGTGCCAAAATTACAAAAATTGAGGAAGTACCATAGAGTGATAGCCCTGTGCTTCTTACACATGATGCAAAAAAACCGCTTTTAGAAACTCATACTATAAGGTGTATTTTTTAATGGTCAAAGATTGTGTTTTTCTGTTGATTGCAATAGGCGTCAACATAGAAAAAGCTGATTTACTCAAAATGAGTAAAATGGATATATTGGGTTTCGGAAACAAACTCTTCAATTATAAACCCTGTGCGGTGATATCACTGTCTACTTATAAACCTCACTGTGTGTAAAATTAGAAACCAAATGGTGGTGATAGAAAAAAAAAATTGACTCAGAGCGACTGAGTTCCGCTTGGCCAGCAGTGCTTAATCCTTAGTCAGTTGTCTTTGTTGTTTAGCAATTCCCCCTCTGTCTCCCCCAAATTAAGAAGGAGGCTGAGTCGGTTCCTGAATCATCATGTACCCCAGTAGTGTGTGGGAAGGGGAGATGGGATATGGGGGGGGGGGGGCACAAAGAAAGCCTGTTTTTTTGCTTTCCCTCTTACTGGGTTGTTCTTCTTCCTCTCTGCATTGAAGTAGGGGTAGGGTGTGATGGGGGATGGGGGGGTAGGGTTTATTTCGGGTCAGGGTTAAGTGGACAAGGGGGGTGTTGTGGAGATGGCTGGTGGTGTGTGGTTGTGTTATTGGGACTGTCTGTATGGCCCCAGGGAAGAGACCCAGATGTGAATGAGGATGGTGATAGGGGCTGGAAAGTGAGCGGGGGCAAGGGATAATTCCAGAAGCTTCTGCCCGTGTTTTCCTCTCCTAAAATGTGGGTGAAGGTGAAGGAGGAGCGTCTGTAAACTTGCTTCTGAGGGACAGAGACGAGAAATTGGGAACTGAAACCCCCCTCCCCCACTCTCCCTTCCCACCCAACATTCCCTTCAGCCTCTTTTAAAAAAAACACATGAAATCTTGTCCTGACAGTGTGTCTCAATTAAAATAATACATCATCTTTATATCCTCCTGCATTTTTTATGTGGAACTGACTGCGGAATTGAGTTATTTTTCAGCAGTATTGTACAAATACATTTTTGAAGTGATATACTGCACTTTGAGATCCGTAAGCTCTTGGGGAGTGATACGGATTTTTGCTTTTAGGCTCTGTAATCCAGCAACACTGAACTTGTAAACAAATAAATATGAGGTTAAATTGTGGTTTGTTTGCTTTAAGTTACAAGTGCTTGTCGCTCATGTGTGAAGGATGTAGAAATGGCAGACATTTTAGGTCAGTGCATTTGTCCAAATACTTACGGGCTGAAATGACTTGGACGAAAATCTGACCGTAATGATAATGTCACACAGATCACAGAATGGAAGTCTCATGCACTTATACAATTGCTCTTCCCTGGCATTAGTCCTAATGCTGAAAAGCGTCATTATTTTTTTTACTGCCATGCAGTAATCCTTATCTCTGTGCTCCAGAATCATTAGAACAGATTAAGGTCAGAAACACATTCCAATCATAAAATTAATGCAGTTGAAACCCTCTTTCTTCTCTATCACCCACAGCCAATTGGGGGAAGATGTCTGGCTCACATGGGGGGGGTGTCAGGGAGTCATTTAAATTGACCAATCAGATTCCACTTAAGGACAATAAACAGTGGCCATGGCTGGGAGGATAATGTGTTGTGTCAGCTATGTTAAATTCTGGATTCAAGTGAGCTATTCTGAGGGGAAATATTTCTGAGGATGGAAAGATGTGTTTTGTAAGGTTCTGTTGTGTTCTGCATCTCAACAAGGACAATAAGTAACTGCTTTTCAGAGCTACACATATTTTTCTGTCCAAGTTCCTTTCAACATGAGATTTTCATGTAGGGAATAGATGTCATCAAATCTTATTCAAATTAAGTGAGGACAGTGACTGTTTGAACAGTAAACCTATTTTCAAGGACTGTAATTCCTACACTATTCACAAATGGAGGCTTGTACACTCATAACTGACTGCATAACTAATGCAGACCGACTTTAATTCAAGGCTGTTTATATTTTATCGACTGACCTGTGTTTGAATGACAGGGATTGAAAATTGCCTCACTGTCCATATAATAAAGGACCTCACTGTGTGTCAGACGTCCTAATTTAATGATTCTGGGGTTCCAAAGCATTATGGGTCTCTTAGATTTCCAGGCCATGAGAGGGTTTCATTGTCATTTTATTGAGTTCTCGGACTGGGAGATATGCTTGTCCTCATGTTGGCTCTCCTATTGACAGGATATTAGATCAGTGTGGGGGTGGGGGAGGGGCAGAGCTGACATCATATCATCCTGTGTGTACACACTCTCCCAGTGTCCCCCCATGCAAAAGAGCTAGAAATCACAAGCACGTAAGTGTGTCTCTGCTACATAGAAGAGCATCACCGGTGCTAAATTTCTGGTGCTGCCAATTTTTTTTGTTTGTAATTTGTTAAAACTGTGTTTAGATGGGTCTCTCAGCTCTGAATAACCAACAAGAGGCCTATATCTGTGGTAACCGCCTGTATTGCAAAAAATTAATCTGCAACACTTGGCTATAGTGTAATTTACTGTATATGGTATGTGCATGTTCAGTGTGACATTATTCATTTGTGCTGATAAGAAAACTGGGCTGTTTTCTGCAGGAGACAATTTTCCTTGGGAAAAAACTGCTTGAGGTGGTTACAGGAATGCTATTGTCTCAGAAATTAAGCGTCCTGCTTGACTATGTTTGCAGGGATAGGAAGGGGGGGGGGGGGTTTGCAGAGGCCGAGTACAGTTGCATCTTACTTTTCACTGATGGTGGTGTGCGGCTGATAACCCAATTAGACCCTCTGTCTGCTTTGCCCTCTTCCCCCAAAAGAGCTCCATGGGGGGGCCAGCGTGGGTAATCCTGTGCCCTGAATAAGGCTTTGTCCCTCTGCTTTTTTCATAGCAGTATGGCCCAGCAGCCTCAGAGTCAGGCAGGAACCTGTGGATTCCCTTGGCTGAGGTTGGGAATGCACCAGGGTGGCCATGATTCATTTTTGGAAAAATACTGTTGTAAATACTTGTGGACTCCCTGTGCTTTTGAATAATTTCATAAAAGGGGTGTCTTGTGAGAGCAAGAAGCCTGGTACTAAGTATTTAGTTTAATCAGGTCTGATTCATGAATGTAGAAGGACTTCTGATCCATGCTCATGGAGGTCTACTGCCCCGACGTTTTTGCTCCAGCCCTATCAAAGCACATCCTTATTCAACAGAGATCTCATTGACAGTGGCAGCACCAGAACTGGAAATTTGGGGGCTTCAGAGCATCACTTTATAACAACAATCAGTCTTGACTTCTTTTCAGTCATTTTCATAATTACCAATAGATTCACTCCGAGAGCACTCCACACTATCAGGTGCTGCTAGGTATGCTGCCCCTTAGGTATGATGTTAACAAATATTCATTTGGACGCGTAATTTGGTGCATTTAAATCAGTGTTATTCAAACATGCATACCCGTCAACTCTCACGCATATTGCGTAAGACTATTGCTTTTTAGTGGCATATCAGGTTCTCAAGCTGTTGACTGCAATCTTACACCTAGTAAGAAAAGTGAAGATTGAAAAATTTTCATTCGGCAAACAATATTATATTTAATTGCCGAGTCCCGCTTTTTGATCAACCCACGCTGTACCGAGAGTGAAAGGCGATATTTCAATGGAACGCTGATCAGTCATTATTCAATCAAGGCTTATTGAAGAAATTCTCTCACGGAATTGAAATCTTCTCTCGATTTTCTTTTGTCAGGGTTGGAAGCTAAGAAATTGCATGAAGACGTTTCACATGGTCTTTTATTTCATTTAAACAATTTAAACGATCATGAAGCACAAGTCAAATCGCCTGATGTGTGGAAAAGGTAGCCTGGAAGTTTCAGAGCAGTTTGTCTTTGTAAAGCATGGGCCTGTATATAAGTTCTTGTAAATTATTTTTCCTGCTGTGAATTTAACCCATTATTTTGTCACTGTGTAATCGCATGGGGAGAGAAGCCATGTCTTCAATTGCCAATGTATTATTACTATAATTGGAAAACGTGTCAATAAAGGAAAATGATTGAGAATAGCCAGGATGAATTGTTTTCAGAAAGGGTTGTTCTGCAGTCCCGAAATTTTCAGTTCTGACGCTGCCACTGCTCATTGAGCAGCTGATTAGCATGATAAGAAGTGCTAAATTATGGCTATGATAAAAAGGTGGATCTCCAGGCGCAGGGGAGGGCAGCCCGGTTCTAGCTGTTTAATGGGCTATCCTTTGTAAGCATGAAAGTGAAAACCTACAGGACTGTTGATCTGCAGCAACAGGCTAAGGTATCCCTGCTCAAGCTGTTGATCGTGGTACGCTTTATCAATGTTAGAGTGAAAACCTACTGGAAAACAGACCTCCGGGAACAGGATTTTGTGGCTCTGCTTTAGCTGTTGCATGGGTTATGCTTTGTTAATGTGAGAGTGAAAACCTAGTGGACAGTAGACCTCCAGGAACAAGGTTGGGCAGCCCTGCTTTAGCTGTTGAATGGGGTATACTTTGATAGTGATTGTGTGAAGACCTAATGGACAATACACCTCCACGAATGGGGTTGGGCAGCTCTTCTTTAACTGTTGAATAGGGTATGCTTTGTCAGTGTTACAGTGAAAACCTACTGGACAGTAGGCCTGCATTAACAGGGTTGGGCAGCCTTGCTTTAGCTGTTGAATAGGATATGCTTTGTGTTACAGTGAAAATATACAGGACTGCAGATCTCCAGAAACATGGCTGGACAGCTCTGGTGTAATGAGGGATGTGTGTTTGTCCCTAGGATTGAGACACAGGCCATGTTGATGCCTTCAAAGCTTGACTCTGCACGGCTTACAGTTTCTGCACAGTGCCATGAAGTCTTTCATCTGTGACAGAGTCAAGTTCACCACATTGCAGAAGTCTCTTCTCCCTCCCCTTTCTCTCCTATAACACATTTTCTCCTTTCTGACTGAGTCATTCTGCATCACTCATTACGACAGCAGCACAACAGATGGTAGGGAGGCCCAGAGATGGGAAGCTTGATAGGCATCTGTATAATTCCTGGTTCCAGCCCATTGTGGGGCTGAGGTTAAAACTTTAATCTGGAGAGACAATGTTAGAAAGAACTCTCTGTTTTTGGCGACTTAACCAAAAAAATATATAGGGACTTAACTCCTGGTCAATCTTTCATTCTCCACCAGCGCATCATTGGAATTGAGAGATATTTTCAGTGAACCTCGACTTGTGTGATGGAGCTTTGGAAAAAGGCTTTCTGTCAGTTCTTGGTGGAGAGATGCACCATATCCAGTAACCCCAGGTCAAATGTCCAGGGCTCGGATATGCTGCTCCTCCACGTACCAGTAGGATGAGAGGGTTGCTGGGATATGGTCCTCCTGGATGGCCAAAACCCTGGTTTGTGGCCATTTCCGTTTGAGCTGCCTGGCAGATACCCTTTTCCAGACTTTCAGGCCAGACATTTTAGCATTTCAGGCCTCTGTCAGTATTTAGAATAATAATTTAACTGGGAATCATACCAATAATGTGCCCAGTAACATATTCAATTTACTGCACTGTTGATCTATTTATGCAGACAGCTGCCTGCTCTGATTGGCTCTGACATTTAGCACTTGGAGATCTGGTCAACAGTTCACCAACCACTGCGAAAAAAATCCATCTTTGTGTGCATGGCTATAGTCATTCGACCCACATTGGAAGATGACAGTGTGAGTCTAAACATTTATTTTTCTATGAGATGAAAGTATGAATGGCCATTGTGTGGCAAAATCTTCAGTGTTGCTTATGAGTCAATCGGTCATTATGACAGTTTAATTTTTGGGTCAGTGGCAGGTCTGCTGTTTCGGCCCTCCCTCTGTGTGGTTGCCATGGCATTTGTGCCAAATCAGACTTAAAGCAGAAGCATGAAGTGGAGCTGAACGGACATGTCTGAAAGGCCGCCGAGCCAGAGCCTCACTGACCTCTGAAAACAATGAATTATGGTGATGGCGGTGTCCATTTTGAAATGGGCCCTCTCAGTTCAAGTCAAGTTCATTTTATTTGTCCGTCATATTATACTGAAGTCTGTCACTAAGGTGCTTTACAGCAGTGGTAACCAACCCTGATCCTGAAGATGCACTCCTCAATAGGCTTTCACTACATTGATAAGAAAGCACCCTTCACTCAAAAGCAAGAGATCTCCATTGAACTGCTAAATAGAGAATTCAAAACCCACAGGATGGCTGATCTCTGGGAACTGGGTTGATTACCACTGTTTTACAGAGTAACAAAAGGACTAGAATGAGGAAACACTGAGCCTGAGTCCACGACCGAATCCACAGCCATAATATGGGGTAGAATTTATTCCTTGTGGGGAGAGAAACCTTTGAGCTGTGTCAAGAATAGACTTGCTGATGGGGAGAGATCTGGGATAGAACTAGGATATCAAGGGAGAACCAATTTTCCACTGGTTGG
Organism: Gymnothorax javanicus; assembly: GCA_029692085.1. NCBI lineage: Eukaryota > Metazoa > Chordata > Actinopteri > Anguilliformes > Muraenidae > Gymnothorax > Gymnothorax javanicus. Next base: position 85,575,679 of record CM056201.1, read on the forward strand.
CAAGATGTTAGATATTGGAGTGCAGAGGTCTGAAATGCTTTGGCCACAAAAATACATAGACAAGGCTTGATATTTTGTCTTGTAGGAATATATCTGAATGATCTTACGTAAACGTTTTGAAGCTAAAGCATTGGTTGAGTTAGCTTTAAGATAAAGAAAGGGTATCTATTTATCTTTTTCTGCCAGAAATCAGATTTTAACCTTTCATAGATCGCCCTCTTTTGTTAGGTGTGTTCACGCCTCACTTGTTTTTTTTTTTTTTTTTTGATGAAAGCGAATGAGAATTTACTGCCCAACAGTATAAAACAGCGGGATGCACACGACTGCTGCAGCCGCAGGGTTGTTATTGCGGCTCTGCAATCTACTCTAGTGGCTCCTGGGCAACATTAAAATCACACCGAAAACATGAAAATCAAATGAACATGAATGGAAACAAAACATTCATACTGTTTCTTCTGAGTATTTGATGTTCCTGCATTGCTAAGAAGCTCCTCTGAAATTTTGAGATAAAATTGGAGAACACCCCCAGAAAGAAGATTACTCTCTTTGATCCTCTAAACTATTCCCTCGGGTGGGGCTTACATGCTTTCTCTAAAATTCAGGCAATTTTGCTGGCTAGCAAATGTGCGGCATTTTTTTTGTTGATCAACCTAATATGTAACACTTTTCCTTGTTGTAAGAACCAACTGATTTCTGAAAATAAGAATTGGAATTTATTGGGTAGAGTACTGTTTATCCTGTATTTTATAGTTCAGATCATTGTAAAATTTCATGTGGCTTCTGGTGATATAAAAGAAATGCCACGCACATCCCGGATAATTTTTAACTGGACATTTCCCTGCACTATCATATTAAGAGCTTTGCTTTGAGTATTGATGAAAATAGATGTAGTGACATGGAGTGTAATTGACACAGATATTTTTTACCTGTAGACTGAGATTCTAGATTTCGGTAACTTGCATAAAGGAAATGGTCTTGTTTTATTTGGAAAAAAAAATCCAAATCAATATATCAATTAGCTATGGAGTATTTATTGTTTAAAGTTTTTGTTTACACAATGGCGTCCATCTTGAATTCTCGTTGCCATGGTAACCAAAATGACCAAAATTCCAAAAGTGACCAAAAGTCAAATGTAATCCCAACATCTATCTGACAAGTTGGAATGAAAGAATTCCTTAGTATATGAAAATTGGTCTCCGTGGGGTAGTTACCATCTTAAATGTATCAAATTACGCATCCAAAGGAATGATTGTTGTCTTACCTAAATTGGGAGAACTAGCAACACCTTATAGTGTGGAGTGTTTTCGGAAATTATTAGAAAATTATTTAGAATAAGTCTAGTCAGGACTAATAATTGTTTTGAAGGGATGTTCTGTGCTCCCTAATTTCAAGTTCTGATGCCGCCGCTGGCCTGTATCTCCCGTAGCCCTTTTTGAGAGGGTTTGGACGCCCCTTCCTTAAACCCATGAATGACAAATATATGGGTTTTATTTGTAATACTATAACATACATTGCAGTCTGAAGGTGTTCAGACACTCCAGTTCTATGAAAAGGGATTTGGTTTATATGTGACAGCACAATGTGGATGCTGGTACTTTAAATTTAAGCCAATCATTTGTGCTTCAATGCTTATATTCATTATATTCAAATCCTATGTGCAGAGAGCCAAAAAGGAAATAAAGTCACCATCTGAATGCTCCTGGGCTGTAATAATCAAGTATTCTCATCGGAATCCTTAACCACTGGGATGAGAATCTTATAGTACAGATCTGTCACCATTATATTAGGACAGGAAAGGATATAGGACAGTAATTAGAGACCGTTGGTTTTGTTCGCCGGTAACATAACCCATCGGCTTCGACTGATGTCTAACCACCCGCGTACTTACAGATTTACTCCTGCAACCTCAGTACAATCACAGCATTCATGCTGCTCATAAATAGGTAATGAGGACCACTTTATCGAAGTGTTAGTTAGATTTACCCATGTGCTACACAACAACATGCTTACTTGAGAACCCTGTGCGGTTTGGCTTTATTTATGTGAAACGTGCATGGTTTTGGAGAAACCATTTATTGCATTTAAGGTTTCTATTTAATGAACAATGTATTTATTCAATGTATTTTATATTACTGGCCAATGTTTCCCCTAAGGTTTCTCTCAGCAGCTTGGCTCAGGATTTGCTACGCCTCTCATCAGTGCTGAACGCGATTTTATATGTGGACACAAATAGTAGTATCCTGATAATCGCCATTGCGGGGAAAAAATGCTTTTGAGATAATGTAAGTGGTGGCCTGTGCCAAGGCTGTTGGCTTAAGCCAGTGGCTTTGGCACGTAATATACATTAAAATACATTGAATAAATACATTGTTCATTAAATAGAAAGCCCATGAAATGCAATAAATGGTTTCTCCATAACATTGTTCACAAACCTGAAATGCAATAAATGGTTTCAAACCATGCCCTGTCAAAAAGCCAAACTAGCTAAAAAGAAAACAATCATGAAAACTTTCAGCAAGGGCACCTGAAAATCAGCAGTGATTTCTCTGTTCAGTGTAAACACTAGTGTCCTCTCAATGTACTATATATTTTTGTTTTTTTGTCAATAGACTGGTTTGCAGGCTGATTGCTACTTGGGGAGCGGATTAAGCTGGCTGTGGATGTGCTGAATGGATTCTCCATGCTACTGTTGTGGAGAGATGGTTCTAATTGGAGGGGAAAGGACAGCTTAGATAAGGCTCTCTTTATTACATGCAATGTGGAGTCAAGTCACATCACGCCAGTGTGTTTTTCTCTGAACTAATGCAGCAAGTGCTCAATTTGGTGTTTCACATCAAAACTACACCCTTGAGGTATTCTGTATTGTTCTAAGGGTGTACCTATCCTCCTTTTTCTTGCAGAATTCTCTCCAGAGAAAATCCTTTAAATCGTGCAGCTGGGCAAGGTGACTTTATCTAACTGCAGACATGATTCAGTCAATTTATCCTTTAATTGTGAATGTTTTTCCACCCTGTGCAGTGAGTGTAGATTGCGGGGGGTCAAATTGGGAGCAACATGGTGCCCCCCTCTCTTTGACCCCCCCGGGGGGTGTGTGATAAACAGGCTTTTTCATCTCGCACTTTGACTTGGGGGTGGGGCTTTTAGTCATGTATCCCCTACTCCCTGGAAGACCCCAGATCCTCATCATGGCAAATTTAATATAAATCAGCAGCCTTCAGTGCCTGCAGCTGTGTGTGCATGTGTGTGAGTGTGTGTGCATGCCTCTGTGTGTACACGTAGGTGCATGGGTGTGTGTGTGTGTTTGTAGGCGCTTATGTGTGCGTGTGTGCACGTGTGTGTGTGCATGCGTGCGTGTGTGTGTGTTTCCATACAGTCAGTATGTTTACTCTGTCTGTATAAGGCTGTCAGTCATTGCTTCCACTCAGGTCTGAGCTGGTAAGAAACTGACCCAAAAGGTTAATTGAATTCATTGAAATGTTCATATGGTAGAATATACTCATGGGCACATCAGTTTGATATTGCACTCACTATGCTGAACACTGACACACAAACACCATGTGGACACACGCATGTGGGTGAATGCGATTCCTCTGGATATTTTTGAATTTTTTTACTTTTTTCCCCATCAAGTAAATGCAAATGGCTTTTCGGACTATTTTGGTTTTGTGAATTCCAACTGCTCTGTTTTCCTAATTCTCAAATGTAGGTCTGATGGGTGTTGTTGTCCACAAAATCAATATAACAGTAACTGTATGTAGTTAAGTCCAGTATGTAGTTGGCTAATTATATGAATTTTGTGGAGCTGTCATGAGAGTTTAACCTGTTGAGTGGTTGAGCACTTTGTTTGAGCTCCTTGACATAAGGTTTACATAGTGCTACCATTCAGAACATAAAAGCCATCACGCGATAGCACTACAGATGAAGTCAGTACACGTCAAATGATGAAATACTGTCATTCTTTTGTTGTACTTTTCTAATCAGCTTTGCCATACCGCAATAACTGTCATGCCAGCCTTTTGTTGGGGAATTCCAGTGAAGTGGTGCCTCATAAATCTGGCAGGGATCAGGGATCCCTTTTGGCAGTACTGTGGTATGAGGAAACAGGGCTCATGCCAGTCACCCTGTGTGAAACTGAAAAAAGTTTTTTGGGACACTAGCGTTGCAAAAATACATTCTGACCCCCCCTCCCACACACACACACACACACACACACACACACACCCGCACTGTCAGATTCCTGTAATTTCTGGCTGCACATTCTCTGTATAACGTGTCCAAAAATGATGCTCCGTGCCACTCTGTGAATAACAAAAGTTATGTGTGGGATGTAATGGTTTGGCCTGGAATTTTTCGCATTGTTCATAAATACCATGGAGGGTTCAACGTTCTAGGAAAAACCCTGAGAGTGAAGTTTTGTCAGAAATTCCTCATTACTTTTGCTTATCTTGAAAATAGTGTGGGGCTGTTGCTTTGCTTATTGACTGCAATATTACAAAATTACAAAAACATTGCACGAGCAGCCCCTCCTATTGATGATCAATGACTTGGCTGCCAAATATTTGTACATGGGCGAGACTGATTGATGGCATAACAGATAATCTTTTTTTAGCTGTTCTCCTCTTCTCACCACTATTTCTAGTGCTTTATCAAAGCAACACATCATTATTCAGCAATTTGAATCAGTGCAGTGTCTGCAATATATAAATAACACCAACATTTTATCAGTAGTTGTCCTTAAAGTTGAATCATAATCATGTATGAGTGTAGCTTCTTCATTGGCTCATAGTTTAAGGAAGTCAACAAGAACAAATAAGAAACTACCTAACTATATTTTTTAATGAATAATGATATTCTGTGTAGTTTAATAGTTATGTATCATTTCTGTGACAGGGCTGAAAATATCTGGATTATCCAATTGTAATAATTGATTAACATTTTCAAGTTATTCCAATCATTTCTTAAGATAGCATTTCATTCTAATGTTGTCAAACTAGTTTCTGACCCGAAACTGAGTATGGATAGTAATTTGTCAGCTCAAGTCCTCAAAGTTCTCCACTTGACTCACTTGAGTCTTTATAGAACCGGAACCTGGCCGGAAGTTGTTTTGCCTCCAGCAGGAAATTGTTTTACCTCTAGTGGGAAGTTGTATCCTCCCTCAGCATGAAGTCACTCTTTCTGTACTTTTGTCTCTCAACCTCTTTACTTAGCAGCTGTACAGACTGTGCTATTGACTTCCCCTTGTTCTGTTAGTAAACATTAGCTGTAGATAATTGTCTCTGAAAGTTGCCCTTTCACTGCTGTCTCTCCAAACACACTGGGGTATTATGGGACACTCTTTTACCCAAGGGCTTAAATGGCATGCCAGAGTCTAACTAAACAACAGACAGAAAACCAGCCAGAGTTCAGTGACTGTATACTTGATGACAAGGAAATAGACGTGTAGATGGAGAGGAAGAGGGAGAGAGGGATGGAAAAAAAAGACTGTGACAGATGTGTTAGGACCCTTCAAATGGATGTAAAGTAAAGTTAGCTTTAGTTATTATGGCAAAAAAAACTTGCTGTTCTTTATTTAATGAAAGGAAAATGAAAATGACACTTCTAATGTGATTCGGTCACACCAGGGTTGATATGGGGAATGTGTTATGAAAAGGATTTTTTAATGTTATAATTCATGGCTCTCTTGGTATAGTTACTATTCCCAGTCCCTTACTGCATTACTAAATCACAACAGAATATTCAATATATATTAATATATACGGTATGCAGCCCTCGGGCACTGAAGCCCAATCTTTTTTTTTAATCTTTCTTTCTCACTCACTCTCTCTTTTTCTATCCCCCCATCCCCACCCTGTCCTCTCTTATCTCTCTATCTCTCTCTGTGTAGACTGCATATGCCCAGGCTATATATAATAACACGCTATAATTGCAACAAAATTACACATTTGCTTTGGGGCCTTCTTTCTTTTGGTTGAACCATTCTTTCTCATTTATCAAGTTGCGTGAATCAAATGGTTTTGCACCTGGAATTGAATCAAACTAACCGATTTCTGTTTCCGTGAATCAAATGGTTTTTCTGGCTTTACTGACTTTTCACAGAAATGTCTTCCCCTGAGATGACACCCAATTTATTTATTTTGTCAGAAATGAACTCAATTTGATGAGTTGATAAAATATAGAACAGTCCTTGAAGAGGTTGTCATTCACTAAAAATTTCACTTTGCCAACACAGAATGAGCAAAGGTCTAAAGTGCTTCTGTTTCCCGTGCAAAATTTAGCTGGACAAATCAAAAACTCACAATAAAAGAGCATATGAGCCCTAAAACCATAATCCCGCACTTTCTGGCTTTAGTATCACTTTTATTGTTTTTTCCTAAATGAGCAATAGGGATTGTTTCCTCTCTGTCACTGTACATATGCTTCCCTGCATTGCAGTTGACCATGAGAAAACCAATTTGTTGGTGAACATGGGCTGTTTTATTATTTATTTATTTATTTTGTCAGAAATGAACTCAATTTTATGAGTTGATAAAATATAGAACAGTCCTTGAAGAGGTTGTCATTCACTAAAAATGTTGGTTTTGCCAACACAGAATGAGCTCCCGATCTAAAGTGCATTCTGTGGCAACTTTAAGCCCGTTTCTCAAATTCCCCTGGACTAAATCTTGAACTACACCAGTATCCAGCCCATAAAGAGCATATTTCAGATCATCTGTCCTCCCCTTCCTGCTGACAGGACAGTGAATAAATGAGCACTAAATTAATTAATATTCATTCATTTTCATGCTAGCGATGCACAGGTAGCTGTCCATCGCTTACAGTAAGTGGCAGAAGGTCTATGCCATTTTAGGCTTATAATACATCAAACTGCTAAATGGTCTGATCTTGATCATTGCCCAACTCTCCAAGACAACAGTGTGTTTGAGCTCATCCTGTGGGAGAGAACCTGGCTGTTCCAGGATCTGTTCCAGTGTATCATCTAAAAACAGAGAGCACATGAACTCACTGAAAGAAACTTGCCTGCCACTTCTCTCTGAATAACATCACTCAAGAAAGACTCACTTATGCCTTTTTATCCCCTGCCATGAAGGGAGTGGGAGTTATTGCCGTTTGTCCCTCCGTCCAACCTTCCAGACCAGTATTGTCAATAACTATTTCATTGAGATAAATTAAATTTTATGTGTGTATGTTACTAGTCATGACCTCGATTAGGAGTTTGAAAACTAAATTCCATGGTGGCAGGGATATTGCTGACAATGTCTTCTTGTTCATTGACATTTTTTCTTGTTCATTGATATTTTGAGCCTATTACTAGCCTTTTACATTACATCACAAATTTATTATAAACATTGGCAGATGCTGTAATCAGAATGTTCTCTCCTGGGGTTGGCAAATCGCAAATTGTTTTAAATAATTAATTTGCTCTTGCGCAGATTCAGTGCATTCCTGTACTATTTTGACAGTGACACAATTGTTAGTTTCTGGCCCTTGGCTCCCAGCACATTAGATTTGAAAAAATTTTACACTGCTGGGCCAAAATGAAAAAAAAAAAGTTGCACGTCCTAAATTTTTGTCTGACTGCCGCTAGCTTTGATTACATTGCATATTTGTAGTGGCATCCTATCAACAACCTTATGCCATGTCACAACATTAATTGTATCCCTGAAATACTGTTTTTGCCTTGACTGCCGTGTCCGCCACCACCGCAGAGATTAGGCATTTAGTGTGATGAGTACAACAGTTTTTAAAGTTGGCAATTCATTCTTGGCAGGTAGTTAGAGATCATGGAGTGGAAGAACTGATTAAATTTTGGCTAGTTTATGATGGCACAATTGCCACCAGAGGGCGCTCTGCGTGAAAATATTACAATTTTTGGCTAGTAACAGCAACAGTTTTTAAAGTTGGTTATCCATTCTTGACAGTCAGTTAGATATCATAGAGACGAAGAACTGATTAAATTTCTACTAATTTCTGATGACACCATTTGTCACCAGGGGGTGCCTTGCATGAAAATTGTGCAATTTTATTGGATAACTGCCTCTATTTTTAAAGTTGATTATCCATTATTGTCAGGTAGTAAGATATCACAGAGAGAAAGAACTAATTACATTTCGGCAAATTTCTGATCGCACAATTTGCCACCAGGGGCACTTTCATGAAAATTGTACAATTTTGGCCGATAACTGCCACAGTTTTTTAACAGTGGTTATCCATTATTGTCAGGTAGTTAAATATCACAGAGAGAAAGAACCAATTAAATTTTGGCAAATTTCTGATTGCAAAATTTTCCAAAAGGGTGCTTTGTGTGAAAATTGTACATTTTTGGCCCGATAACTGTGAAAATATTTAAATTTGGTCATCCAATCTTGGCAGGTAGTTAGATATCATGGAGAAGAATTTAACTGATTTAATTTTGCCAAATTTCTGACAACACAATTTGCCACCAGGCAGCGCTTTGCATGAAAACTTTACATATTTGGCCATAAATAAAAAATCAGTTGTTTACTTGCAATTTGGCTTATATTGTAGGTCTAATCTAGAGCATGCCATGATTGGTGGCACAGGTTGATAGTTTTGCTGGGGATTGGGGCAGCTGTCGGGGACAACAGTGTAGGCCTTATTTGTGTCTGGAATTGGATTCATTTTTAAGCTGAGATTCATTATTGAGGACGGGGGAGTGAAACCACTCTGTAGTCTTCTCCAGTGCAACCCTAAAGACTCACAGTTTGGCTAGTAATGCGTTGGACAGTTTTTAACAGTTTTTAACCCAATTCCATTGATGTCAGCAATCTTTTCTGTTGTTTTCTTCACTTGATGCGGGCCAATATTTTGTCCCATTCTGAAACACTGAAATCATACCATGAACATGAACTTTGCATTGTTTGGCAGGCTGGTCATGATCGTAGGATGGGCAGAGGTCAGGCTGCGGCAAACAGTGATAACAGGGGTAGACAGATCAGAGCCATTGTGCAGGTCAGAGGTCAGTATTGAAGTTTCTGTCTGGAGGGAGTGAGAGACACTAGGAAGAGAGATGGTGACAACGACAAGGAATACAAGCACGAGGAGGACAAAACTAGAATGATGGGCTCAAGCTTGAATTGGAAGCTTGGAAGAATGTAACACTGAAAAAAGTGCGAGAGAGTGAGCAAATGTGAAAACTAGTCAACAGTCAGGTGAAGGGGAAGACAACAGACGTGAACTTGAATACACAGGGACTACAATTAACAATGTGGGTGAGGTGCTGGAATGCACAACTGGAGGGGCATAGCCACCTGACCATAATTGAGCAATTAGAAACAATAAACAAAATTATACTGAAACCAGCTGGCTTTGGGGAAAACTATAAGAATGAATAGGATGTGACATTGCTATCCAATCATGGATTTTAAAGTATTTGTTTAAATCCAAAATGGTGACTTTTTTTACCCAGGAAGTGCGCACGATGTTGGTATTGAGTCTCAGCTTTAATTTGTGTGGATTTGCATGCTTTCTATGTTAACCGAGTAGGAAATCAACCCTCTGCATACATTGCCACTGGTCAAATAGTTGCGCACTGCACTTTGAGTTACTTCAGAGAGATACCCTCACCATATTTCAGTGTTGTGTGTTTCATTAGTCCTCCCTGTGGGGGTAGGTTTCTCATTCTTTTTCTTGTTTAGCTGCAAGCACCTTAGCATGTAAATCACATTTTCCTGCGAGGAATCAAGGATATTTTTGGAACGGGACTCTTCCGACATCTCTATGGAAACTGGCAGTTTATTCCTGAGGTTGCTGTTAGGTTGGTGTTATCGTAAACACACTGCATTGTAATTGTTATGAAAGAGAGCTAATAAATTTGTAGTAGTCAATACATGTTGGGATCAGGCCCATCCCAGTGTTCTGACAATGCACAGACGGTGGTTAATTTTAATATTTCTCATTAGTTCTCCCCAAAAAATGAATAATTCATAGTTATGGGATGGTAAATTATTTAGAGAAATTTCACGATAAAGGAGAGATGTGGTAGCAGTCTGGCTTAGCTATCAATCTTAATTGGCCTGGAATAACCAAAAAGATGTCAACCAGTCCACAAGCAGTGCAGCTCGTGGTGAAATAAAGTGAATGAATTGATCTCAGATTGGTCTAAAAAGGAAAATAAAAAATGATTGAAGTGGAGAATGAAATATCTGCTCCAATCTGTCCTGCTAAGCGCCAATCCAGTGTTGATCAGCTGTTTCCATAATGAGACATAATTAAGTCCTTACACTTTTTGTAGTCAAAGATATATTTACGTTTGATTTGCTGTATATCATATCCATTGTATTCACATTGATATACGCAGATATGATTTATATACGCGGAAAAATAATATTATGGAATGCAACCTTTCAGAATTGTAGGACACTGATCTTACTTCATGACCTTAATTTCTGTCAGACATGCTATATGCATCATTGAGTCATATTTCTTCCATCAGTGAGTCTGCTTCATGCTCCGCCTGCCAGTGCGATCGCTTGAATGCAATCGCTTCAGTTTCCTGTGCATTGAAAATTGTGTATTTTAAAAGCATTGCAGTGTGCTGCGGCATTTTGGGAACTCTCCTCTTCGCCATCTCTATAAATATTTATATCAAGGAATAGTGTGGCACTTAATTGTAATATATTACAATATTGTCCTCCCCCAAATTTTCTTCTGTTCCCAGGATCAAACAGAGACTGTGCAGGTGACAAAGATTTAGGACTTCAGTCTTGATACCTATAAGACTTGTTTTACATGTCTTTTACGGTGTTGGCTTCCCCAAGCAATATCTCGTTCTAGTGTCAAACCATTATTAAAAAAATGACATACTTGGTATTTGGTTGTACTGTGGTGTTTTTATGGCAGTATCACATCAGTGTATTCTATTTGATTAAAATCCTCCTGAATATACTTTTTTAAAATGAACACTAAAATGTGATGACACAGAACCAGAAATTCATTTGCAGTCCAACTCGTGCACAGGGCATTGTATAATGGATGCGAAGATGATATTGTTGGCTTTATTGGCAGTTTTATTTCTCCTAATTAACTACCAGTAGTGGAGGAAGCAATTCAGTTAACAATTTAATCCTTCTCTTGCATTATCCTGATAATAAAGCTAATTTTCTCGGGTAAAATCAAATCACGCAGAGCTAAATTAACTCCAGCAGTGTAACATCAACACCAGCAGTGTAAGAAACAATCTAGCAGTGATAAATTAACTCTACCCATGTTAACTCGACTCTGTAAAGGCCACTTTTCCTCGTGGAAAGTTAAATCTATTATTACTATGACTTCAGCTCTTGTTTTACACAAATAAAGACATGCACACTTGACAGAGTTCATTTTACACTGAAGATATTACCGGGTATTATTATCCCAGTGTGAGAACCGGAGACTGAGGATCATCATGACGCTTTTATGCTGTGATTGTGTTTTTTTTTTAATACAGCGAGACAATAGCGGTGTCAAAAATTGCTTCAAAGCTGGGGCATTTAGTAGGTTTCTGACATTATGACAGATTACAGCCCGTTTTTTTCTTTTTTTTTGAAAGCAATTTATTCTTGACACAATAAGTCCTTCTTCAACATTAAAAGAGACAAAAACAACAGAAGCTGCATGAAAAAAATGCAGGTTAAAATGTCCGATCCATCAGAATGTGGCAATACAAGGGATTAACTTCCCATTAAGGGAACATTTACGTATTCATGAGCCTGCTGCCAGCATGTGTTCATTAAAACACAAGCCCCGCCTCCTGGCCTTGGGCGGTAAGGGTCCATTGACTGTACAGGCAGGCTTTGACACGTGCTGAAAGGGCCTTTAAATGATTTATGAAACGTGTAGCCCCCCCACCACCCCAAAACCAAATGTACCCCATATTCCTGTGGAGCCAAGTTTATGGTCCTGCTGCTATCATTCTGGCCCAATCCCAGCGCTGTATTTGGGGAACCCCCTTTTCTTAAGGTGGAGGAGGGGAAAGAAGGGCGGAACTTTGTGGGGCTGCACCAGTGGGAGAACTACTCCTTCATTCCATCATACTCTGATTGGCTGATAGATGCAAGCCGATTGGGCGAAAATGGAAGCCCTGCCCCACTCCCAACTCAAAAATCTGGGCTCTTCTTTTAATTGAGATCAGATGTATTTTCTTATCGATAGTAAAAACATAGAAGACATAAGCAAAGTCCCTACCCACCTTGGCAGTTAAAAGACCATTAAGAAAAATACAAATGGGATTTTTGAGCATATTTTTTTTAACTGCAATGTGCAACAAGTCATGAAGAAGAGGAAATGAAGTTGCCCTGCTGTATCCCTGAGTGGGGTGGGGTGGGTGGGGGGCAGCGAGGAAGGGGGGCTTCAGGCTTTTCCAGACCCCCACAGCACAATGCGTTCCTGCCCTGCCATAAAGCAGATGCTTTATTGTGCCGGAGCTCAATGCGCTGCGTATGAAGCCGTTTATCATGTGAAAGAGACCCTTGAGGACCTGGGCCGCCCAATTGTGTGTGGGCCCGGGTTTTTACGAGCCCGCCTTTTTAACAAGTGTGTGTCCTTGTGTATGTGCACGCGCGCGTGTGTGTGTGTTGTGTGTGTGTGTGTGTGTGTGTGCGTGTCCTGCGTGCTCACAACTGACCAATGAGATAGGCAGCCTTTGTGGTCCCCCCTTAGCACTGACACTCGTATACTTGTCCTCTAACATGTGCCATATGCATGCATACACACACACACACACACTCACACATGCATAATATACTTCTATGGTAATTTCAAGAAATTTCATCACCCAACATTTGGCATCTTTTAGGAATCTTGGATGCGATTTAATTCAGGAGACTCTCGAGCACGGTGCGGGAAGCAGGTGTTTGTAGATGTGCTATCCTTCTTTCTGATACAGAATTCTGATGCTATCACTTAAGCCCTAGTTTTTGTCTGAAGAAGTGTGCATGCAGTGTCTAATGTGAACTGGAAATTCTTTATGACAGAAAAACTGAAAGAAAGGGAAGAGAAGGAGGGAGGGAGAGAAGGACTTAAAACTTTGGATATTCCATTGAAAGAATGGTAGAGAAAGGAGTAACCAAAAAATTGTGGGAGGAAAATATAAATCGGGGTTATCATGAGTAAGTAGGAGAGAGACAGAGAGAGAGGGAATGGGAGAGGGAGAGTGTGACACGAAGGAAAGAGTGTGTGTGAGAGGCAAGTACATGTGTGTTTGCATGCATGTGTGTGTTTGTATAGAGAGAGTGTAACATGAGAGATTGAGTGTGTGCGCGTGTGTGTGTGGGGAGATTGAGTGACATGAGAGAGAGTGTCTGTGTGTGAGAGTGAGTGAGTGAGAGAAAGTGTATACAGGGAGAGAGTGCGCGTGTCCGTGTGTGTGTCCATGTGTGTGTGTGTGTGTGTGTGTGTGTGTGTGAGAGAGTGTAACATGAGAGATTGAGTGCGTGTGTGTGGGGAGATTGAGTGACATGAGAGAGAGAGTGTATGTGTGTGAGAGTGAGTGAGTGAGAGAAAGTGAATGAAGGGAGAGAGTGCGCGTGTGTCCGTGTGCGTGTGTGCGTGTGCGTGTGTGTGTGTGTGTGTGTGTGTGTGTGTGTGTGTGTGTGTGTGTGTGAGATAGTGACAGAGCGAGAGAGAGCGAATGATTCCCCTTGCTGCTGCTTCTTTAACAGTTGATCTTAAGAGTGCCCAGGGGATAAACAATCATTATATGTTAGAGAATTACTCAAAAATTGCAAAACCTCGTTATTTTTTACAAAAGTCGATCGCAGATCGCTGCAAATTTAATTTATCGATCACCTCCGGCGGAATATGCCGACCACGGCGCGAGCGCACCCTAAGTATGCATGACATCAGCGCTAGAATACAAACAGGCAAGGTCAACATGGCATCCTACAGTTTAAGTGAATCTAGTGGGAATTCTGGACCGGTGAGAGTTTTCATGACTGGAGCGATGAGGAATCAGGAGACAGAGAATTAGTTCTTACTTTGGCAGATACGGAGGAATACAACAGTCCTCAACCCTGCCTGTATGGGCCACCAGCAAGGAAAGAAATCCAGGACCAAGCGGGACATCCAGCTGATGCCGTTCCTGAAGATGCGGTATCATTACAAGATTGCGTTGGCAATACGACTTGGTATGTTATTTTCCTATAGTTCGAATTACGGGAAAGTTTATTTGAAAACAATAATAAATTAAGCAAGTGTATAAGGAATGACTTGACACAGTTTAACATCCCCAATCTCCGCAAATATATTGGACTATTAGCGGCATACAGTGACGTGTCGTCAGATGTCAGGAAGGCCTTCAGTAACATCTCCCTTTCCCGCATAATTGCTCTTGAACTGTTTGCGATCAAGTTTGCCTGATTAACAATCAAGCAATTTATTAACTGAACAACCACCACCAATGCATGACACGTAATGATTAAGAAATGCGAATGACAAAGCGATTGCCTATTGGCTATGTTGAAATAATTGATGTGACTCTGCAAGGATGACTATCGGCAAAAAATCTGAAACTTTCGCTGACTTCGCAGCAATTATTTTAGCCATCACTCAGCTGTGCATCGTACCTAACAACGCCATTTAGCTGTCACTACATCCAGACTATAGAACGGATTCTCTCGGTTTAGTGCGTAATGAGCCTCGCAAACTAATTTATGCAAATCTGTGCTGTTTCACCAGCTACACGAGCGCAGAAATTATTACGACTTATTGATATTTTTCGTTGTCATTGATGTGCGGAAGAAAATGCAGTATAATTTTGTAGTGCTATGTATAACGAGGCTTTCAAAAATAAATTAGACTCTCATCAGTTCTACCAGTTAGTCTGAGCAACTGTTGCTAATCGGGAGAGGTAAACTGCCAGAGGTATAGGTTGGAAATTTGTGAATACTATGTCAGGTTTTATCAGAATTTCCACAGAATTTGACAACACAATGCTGAACCATCGTTCAAAAAGCAAGGTAAACAACCAAAACAACGCGAGTCAATGGCTGAATGCAAATTATGGCTGTTCATGTGCGCCTGGCGCCGCTTGCACACTGATTTGTGTTCTAGAGCTGACGTCATATGCCTCTAACAAGAGCGCTGTCCTATTTTTATCCAGGCAACCAGGCAGCGCGAAATGGTGATTTTCAAACCTTGGTGACACGGCAACAAAGGACCACCGGGTGGAACTGGTGTCTCCAAAATGGTTTTTAGTGTGTACTCAAACAAAACACGAAAGCAGAGCGATAGTGAAGGAAGGGTTTCCATGCTCTTTAAGCCCCATTTACATATAGCTGGTTTCAGTGCCATTTGCTGCCGTTTTGCAAAACACCTCTAAACAGGGTAGTCGCCTGGTCATGACTGCCGTTGTACGTCTTAAAGTGTGCATCGATGGGGCTAGATGCGAGATGAATTTGAACCGGCTCAAACTTTTTGACTAGGGTGAATATTTTAGAGCCAGATCGATATTCCGGCAGGTATGCGGTGGAGAAACGCCGCTTGGCGCGTGTGGTCATTGAAGGGTTTGCACGTCCGTCGATACGCGCCTCACAAACGCGCACGGTTTGACGGTCAGTTAGCGCTGGTCGTGCGATGCGGCAGAGCATCTGAAATGAGGTTGTGTGCCGTTAGCAACAGTTTTCGTACACTGCGTGAGTGGCGGTTCTGAGCCTTTTTGCGCCCTGTCTTTCGACAGATGGAAGTGATCTTACCAAGTTTCTGCGACGTTTGCCGGCATTCTAGAGCATGTATTTCAACCATCTTATGAATGTCACATATCTGCCTCTGCAAAACGGCACTAAAAACGTGCATGGATTTGCAAGTTCGGAGCGCGTTCAATTTTTTATGACTGGCGCTAACAACGTGTGACATACGGTTAGGTGTAAACGGGCCATTATTCGGGCCAATAGTTAGAGATGCAGCTTGTGTTTGGCAGGGATTTCAGGGTAGTATGGAGGAGACGTTCGGCCGTCATTCACTGGTTGTGGTTTTACTTGATCTGCTCTGACAGCAATCTTCTATAAGCCAGTCTCTTGCTGTACACCCACCATGAGAGCCGCACAGCGCTGTCATCCCTGGGGCCTGTGATGAGTCCTAGTGTTGCAGTGTGAAGGACACATGCAGTACAGTGAGCTCCATAAGTATCTGGACGCAGTGACACAATTTTGGGTTTTTTAGAGTTTGGTATCTGGTGAATTGGATGGAAATAATGAATGTGAGATAAATGTTGAGACTGTAAGATGTAATTTGCAGGTAATTACATTCATTGCATGTGAATCGTATGGGAATTGTAGCCTTTATTTGTTCAATATCCCTGTCCAAATACTTACAGACTTCCCTGTAATATCTATATTATGCCTTGGCCCAGAGATCATAGAATTAAAATATTGATGGAATTTTGGGAAATGGCAAGTAGTCTGAAGTTTACTGCACAACTTTGACAAAAGGAAGCGAGTTACACAGACATATAAGTCACTTGCTCCCTTTTGTCAAAGTTAAGCAGTTTAGTAGCCAAGGTGCTTAGCTGAGACCTGGTGCGCGTTTCCCAAAATCACAGATGCTAACTTACATAGCTGGACCCATTGACTGTGAATGGATGGACTATTTGAGTTGCTAACTTAGGTAGCTACTACGCCTTTGGTAAATGCACCCCTGGATTGCTTTATGATTGGTTGTTCAAGCCCCAGTGTAGCCAATATCGGATCAATGTTGTCGTTGAGCCCCTGAGCAAAGCTCGTAAGCCCCCACTGCTCACAGTGTCAAAATTTTAATGTCAGCAAAACTGTGCATGTGTAGATACTACTCCAGGTTAGAGTTAATATACCCAAATATAATCTTTGTTTGAGCTGCCGTTTTTAATCAGCGTTTTTTGGAAATTCACGTAACTCTGCACTCTGTTTAAAACCACTCAAAAGGGCAGCATTTTTATGGACAGTGGTGTGTGACTTCACATTGGGTGCCAAAAACAATGAAAAACTGCATAATCTGATGACTGCACCACAAGGTTGTCAGCTGCTATGCAGAATGATGTCTTTCTTTTGGGAAGGCGGATGGGATTGGCATCTTGGACCACTGAACAGTTCTGAGCTGAGCTGAATCAGGCCTGAGTTTCACAAAGCTTTTTTTCCGAATTCGCTGGATTACTGCATTGACTGAAACTTGCAACAGACCTCTGAACTTCAGTCTATGCTCCAGATTTGGGAAGGCTCCGGATTTTACTTAGTGCTATTATCCAACTAACTTATCCCGCTTTATGAAACAGAACCAACACCAAGCACAGACATGGAGGATCTTTCATGAGTGGTTTTGCAAGCGAGCAACAAACCCAAAATTTACTTGAGTTTCATAACTTTCATATGACACGAAGAAGAGTATAAGATTCTGTTAATCCTATAACTTTAATCCCGTAATTTAATGGACACAAACATAATTTCCATTACCGCCTTAATGGTAATTCCCGTTATAGGTTAGCATTGAGCTGACTCCATCTCTCTGCTGCTCAGTCACTGAGTCACAAATATTTGCGTTTGCACTTGGAATGTTTTTTTTATTCTCTGTCAACTGAGCAGCTAGCTGACATTAGCTTGTCAGCTAACAAACTAATGTTACGTAATCATTATGGAAAGGTACCACGTGCATGCTTGCTGGCTAGCTACTGTAAATAACATTAACTTAGTTATGACAACAGCACTTAGCTAGTTCGCTACAGTGTTACACTTAGTATTAAGTTTGGCTACATATTAACAGCATGTTGTAACGCAGAGCAATTTTTTTCCCATGCTCTCAGCCAATGAAATATTCGCAAAGGTTGTATGCACTTAGGGTAATATCAAAGTGCTACAGTTATGTGATAAAATGTCTTTCATCAGCATTATTGTATTAAAAATAATAAAACCCATGTTCACTTTGTTGACATGCTTAAAAGGAGTCACTTAGTTGAACATATATTTACAGTGAAACTGGTTCACAGATACTGCAGCAGCCAATTTACAATTGAGAGCAATTTGTTCATGTTAGTCCTCAAAACTATAACAGCAAGTGTAATTTTCTGAATTTAAGTCCCATTGTAAGGTTCATAATACTCATTAATGTCTATAATAGTAATTACAATGTGCATAGTACCAATTATAATTTCGTTCTCGCAGTACTGCTTCTGTGTTCTTGCTACTGCTCATAACCTAAAATCAGCCACCAATATTTATCATATCTTCGAGCCAAACCATGTTAATTGTAAATTTATGCCAGTCACAAATTTAGCAGAATTCATCCAACCAACTCAGTAATCCAGTTTTGGGAAACACCCCCTTGGCTTTAGGCTTGGTTCATTTGGTCAGGCATCCTCATATTCTGCCCTTCATGCTCATGAAACCATAACCGCTCCTCTAGAGGTAATATTGTACTCCCAGGAGGAACCACAATCTGACGCTGCTGCATTTTTGGTGATAAAGTCTAGCCCACAGACCCATATGCACTACTTGTTCCAAACCTCTGAAGAATATTTTATGCCCAGATTCCTTTATTTTCAGAACCAGCAGTTTGTTGCAACATCTAGAGCCTATAAGGGCAACATGGATAAGTTGTTTGCAAATTAGGTATGCATTGAGTTTATTTTTGTGTTCCAACATTTTGCGGTCTCAGGCTACAATAAGGATTAGTGCGCGGTATTTGTGTTGAAAGCTTGCATTTGTTTGTGTATATCTGTGTGTGTATTTGCATGAATAGCGTGCAGTCTCAGACTACAACATGGGTACGGTATGTGGTATTTTATGGGTTGAATTTCACTGATGTTTCTGCTTATTTATAAGTATGGCATTTTCAAGACTAATACTGCAACTTAGACAAGTTGTGTGTGGTATATGTACATGGCTTTGTGTTCATTTTTTTTTTGTGCGTGTTTGTGTTTTTGCCCATGTGTTTAGTCTGAGACTGTGGAATGGTCAATGTATTTGTTAAGCAGGTATTTGCATTTGAGTTTATGCATGTGCTTGTGAGTATGTGTGTGTGTTCTTACATTTGTGTATATTTGTGTGTGTCTGTGTATGTGCATGTGTTTGTGTATATTAGTGTGTATGTGTTTGTATTTGTGTGTCATGGGTTTGTGTGTATGTATTTGTGTGTCCATGCATTTGTGTGTGTGTGTTTGACTGAATGTTTTCATGTCTATTTGTGTTTGTGTGCATGTTTGTATGTATTTGTGTAAGAGTTCATGTGTTTATGTGTATGTGTGCGCGCTCATTTTGTGTATTTCTGTGTGCATGTATTTGTGAGAAGTTGTGTGTGCATGTGTTTGTGTGTATGTGTGTGTGCATGTGTTTATGTATTTGTGTATGTGTCCATGTGTTTGTGTGTGTGCGTGCATGCATTTGTGTATATTTGTGTGCATTTCCATGTGTTTGTGTGTAGGTGTGTGAGTGCATGTATTTGTATATGTGAGTGCATGTGTTTGTGTGTATCTGTGTGTGTGCATGTGTTTGTATGTATTTGTGTGCAGGTGTTTGTGTGTGTCTGTGTGTGTGCATGTGTCTGTATGTATTTGTGTGTGTATCTGTGTGTGTGCATGTGTCTGTATGTATTTGTGTGTATCTGTGTGTGTGCATGTGTCTGTGTGTATTTGTGTGCATGCCGTGCGGCACAGGCTCTGCTCCTGTGGGACTGTGTGTAAGTGAGAGCGCAGTGGCTGACCCAGATAAAGGCTGTCTCTCAGCCTGAAGCAGCATGTGGACACACTGGGCCTTGGATCCCATAGGGCCTGCCATAGCACTTCTCTGAGTTAGCCTTACTGTGCGTGTGCTCTCCTGGGGGTCACCTGTCAGTCATGCTAGAAGTTGCCATATTCTGCTGCTTTGAGTGTAGACTTGTGGTCCTATGTTTGTCCTTCACTTCTCCATATGGATATGGTTGAGAGTAAATCTCTTGGATGTGCAGATCTCACTGTATATGTATGTGTATGTAAGAGAGAAAAAGAGTGTGAGTGTTTGTATGTCTGTGTGTGTGTGTGTGTGTGTGTGTGTGTGTGTGTGTTTATGTCTGTATGTGTGGTGTGTGTGTGTGTGTGTGTGGGCTGGTATTACTACCACTTGTGGGGACAAAAGGTTCCCACAAGTGATGGAATACTGAATTTCTTCATCCTTCTGGACACATTTTTCTGTTCCCCAAGGTAACTGAGCTATTTCTGGGTTAGAGTTAGGCATGTAGTGTTTATGGTTAAGGTCAGGGTTATGGGTTAGGGGTTATCCCTACAAAACATAAAGGCACATCATATGTGTGTGTGAGAGGGCAAAAGAGTGTATTTGTGTGTGTTTGTGCGTGTGATAGAGAACGAGAACGAGAGTGAGAGAGACAGAGAGAGACAGAGAGTATGTCTGAAAGGTCAAATTACCATCCATCAAAGACTATACCTCCACTTACCTGTTTATAATGCCAAGTTATATGCGGTGTTACAAATTGTTTTGTTCGGGAAACATATTACATATTGATTATTAATGCATCACTGTGCTTTGGTTGGTATACTGCATTTTTATGTTCCAGAGAGTAATGCTAATGCTTCTCCTCTTCTGTACATCACTCCGCACTATAATGCCAGATAATTGATTGTAATACAATGTTGTGTAAAGACAAAAATGTCGTGCGGAGGAATTAGGAACTGGAATGCGTAATTTACATGAAGATTGAGGTGGTAGGTTTTTATTTCTTGATATTCTCCAGGTTGGCTCACAGCAGAACTGCGGCCATTGGTTTTATGTCTGAGTGTATGAGGTGTGACATGCAGCATAATGCCTTTTCTGCCCGAATGGGTGTGTATAGTGTGGGTGCGTTATAAATTATCCCCAGGCCTGTCCAGAAGGACAAGCAGCCACGGTAATGTAGTTAGTGTTGGGCGGAGGTGTGAAATTGTAGTCCTGGGGGAGGGGGGAGTTACTGTGGATGCAGGTGTTTGTCATCTCTTTTAAGTCAGCAGCCAAATAAGGCCTCGGGACCTAGGTGCGAGGATTGTTTGGCTAATAAAATTTAGCTCCACTGGCGCAGAAACACATGGAAAACTAGCCGGCATTTCCGACTGCCAGGGCTGGAATCTGACACCTGTTTCTTTTGTGTGTACAGGCCAATTTGTGTAAATAAAATTGTTGTATTCCGTCAATTAAATTGGAGTGGGCATTTAGCTGGAGTCTTAGGGAATTCTTCCCTCATCTTTTATGTAATCCCAGTCTGTTCCACCTCTTTAGTGCCATTTTTAGCAACCTTTCCATGCGTATGCTGAGGTTTATAGAAATGGTTGTCGACAGAAAAGAGATTAAATGCGAGCAACATGTAAGTCAATGTCAGTGGGCGAATAGTGTGCTATGGGTGAAATTGACGTGCTATTGAGTAAGCTTGATACTTATCTGTTCATTGACTCAGGCCCTGATGCAATTCTTAAAATGAAAAAAAAACACCAATTCATGTGCATTCCATGTCTCTATATGCTTCTGGATTTGATGTCTCAGAGAGATTTTCTGGAAGAGATAAAATAATTCCTTCTGAAAATGACTTAGATTTCAGGATAACTTTGCAGTTTGGTCTCAGAAGTTTCACTGGGACGATCCTCGCCCTTAACCTTGGTGAGCGGATGTGGGCCGTGGGTGGTAAATCTCCCCTGATTAAAAGACTCTGCCCGCCTTTGTGTCAGGTCGCTCTCGGCAGCGTGTCTTTCTGCGGGCATGTTAACACTCAGGCTAAGTAAATGAACACGACGAATAACCATGGAAACCTCTCAAATCCACTTTATCTGTGCCTTTGTGTCGGGGGGAAGGGAGGAGAAGTTGACAATCGTCGAGCCCAGAAGACGAGCGTCATGAAACGTATGGCCTGTACATCGGTAAAACAGCCTACAGCATACTGAACTAATGATTGTTGCTTTATTTATTGTGAGGCTACTTTTAGCTCCAGTAATTGCAAGTAAGCTATTTTTTTCACCAGCCAACACTCAGCTGTTTGGTAAATTACAGAGAGGAATGGACTATAAATGTCTTCATATTTGCACTTGGAAGTCCTGAATGCTCCCAGAATTAGCTGGGGTACTATAGCCGCTATACGCGTTTTAGCACCGTATGATGCCCAATTCTATCGCTGTCTACTGGCCTCCATTTGCTCAGACTGTTGACTCTGCACAGGGCCTGCAATGATCTGCAATGATATATGCCATCTGAAACAAATGCGTTGCCTATGTGCAAGACATCTTACGGTTGCCATGGCAGCATTATACTCTCAGAGTTTGCACAGGTCAGATGGCAATATAAAGGATTTCTCTTCCACTTGCTGGGTGATGGAGAGCAAATATGGAGGCAAATTACATTTGAAATTCCTTTACCAGGCCTTTATTGTTGCAGTGTTACACACTCTCCACTGAGCGATAGGTGTGCATTCGGCAGCCTGAACTGAACGATAGCTCTGATTGCTGCAGAGCTATTTTCCATGAGTCCAAAACCTTAATTTCCTCATAAATTTACTCAATAACTAAAAAGGAAACAAAGAATACAGCTCAAAATAGACACAGGCAGGAATTGAATTGATATTTTCCCTTAACTATGAGTTGTGATTAAATGTAACACATTTCTATGAATAATAATTATAATAATAAGTAGAAGAATAAGAGCAATTTTTATTCATGTATGCAGGAGTTGAGGGGAATTCTTGAATCCATGCCTGTGGCCATTTTCATCTGTTTTCTTTGGCTTTCATAACTTACCATTTCTTAAAAAAAAGTCCTAATACAACAGGTGGCTCTAGGCATGGGGGAAATGGCTTTGCTTATAGCCCTGTAACACTAAAACCGTTGATTAAAAGAGTAATCCTGGTATGTTGTTAAAATGCACTCATGTGCCTGCATTGTATCTTTTACAATAATAACTGTAAAGGCCCTCAGAATCAGTCTCCCCAGGGATTCTGTGGAAGCCCGGTCCCCCCAATTCAGAATCTCAGCCAATCGCCTCCCGTCTCTATTTTCCTCTCTGAATGGGGACCCCATCTGACCCTGCTCCTGGGGATCCTGATGTAAAGACTCCCGCGTCTTTCCAAACAGACTCAGAAGAGTTATTCCCAGGACAAGGAATAAGAAACAGGCTGGGGGGATGACAGGGGTATGTGACATTGTGCGGATTTTGATTCCTGATTGAATTTCTCAGCATGTAAAAAAATGTCACCCCAATCACTGAAAATATAGATTTTTTTTTTCTCCTAAACGTGGTTCTCGACAGTGAGCTGCCTGGGCAGGTGGGTGGGCAATGGTCCAGACAGACAGACGGCCTGGCAGGACTGAATTGGCTTTGCTAACTGTTTAGCATTTAGCATCCCAGCCCTGCCTCCTCCGTTAAAAGGGTGCAGTCTCCTGAAATAATGTCTGATTAGGTGCAGTCAATCACAGATTTTTCTACAGTAGGAATACACACACACACACACACACACACACACACACACACACTATTGCACTAAAAGCTGTCTCTGACCATTTCCTCAAATTCAAAAGTATTTTGCCATTCTAATTATTATGTACAAAACATGCTAGGTTGGCAAACTCTTACCTGAATAGAACAATGACAACTATGACAACACTTCTTCATAGCGAAAACTTGTTTCACTTGAGAAATAAATTCTGAAAGCCTGACTGTTGGATCAGTGTAAACAATGTCTTTTCAAGTTCACATAAATTACATTTTAAGGTGGCCTGGAAATCCCCAGCCTTTTTAAGCTCAAGAGTACAGTGAAGAAGATAAAGAATTTAAAGGAGAACTCTGCATGATAATTATAGTAAAATTGTTAATGTAATCGTTGTCATCCTCACATTGTTAGTGCAACTGTGATGCAGGAAAACAAACACCTCAGCATCTTCTAGTGGAAGCGTAGGAGGATGTGACATGGCACTGAAAATGCCACGAAAACCCTTACTAAATTTGTTTTAATTTCATTAGCAGAGTTATTGAAACAGGGATGTATGAGCTCTGACAAGGTATAAAGCCACAGGTTGTCTTCTGCCATTTGAATACCGCAGAAAAGGATACGCCAGCTTCTGATGATGTGCACCATGGACCACAGACAATGACTCCCGTAATTAAGCCATTCGTGGGTCTACCGTGAATGTAGCATCAGACACAGAACATATGCCAACAATATTCTCAATGCTTTGCTGCATGCTGCTGTTTAAATCAAACGCAGACGCCATCAAGTAAGAATGATATCAACTGGGGAAAGTTTGCGCCGAACAAGGTTAGTGCTCGATGGCGTTATTTGGAACTCTAGTCATTGTGTCCCTTCCCCCGATGGACAATATGCATTGAGCCAGATTATGTTGCTTCTACTGTGCTTTGTGAAGCATGGTATTATTCAGCTTTGGAACAGAATAGGGAAACTTTCAAAGGAGAGGCTAAGGCAAGCCCCCTACCATTGTAATAGGCTGCAACCCAGCCATACCTTATGGATGTCAAAAGACATTTTTTTAAGTCTTTCTCTTAAAAATGTCAAAGAAATAACTGTCACTAATAATTGGCCATAAACTATGCCCCTTTTGCATGTAATCAGATGGATTGTTTACCCTGCGACATCTGTGACGAGCTTTCAGGGCGTAAGTTAGATGAGGACGGAAGTCAGAAATGTTGCTCCGGGGCAAATTTTGCCAAAGTGTTTCAGGTGCATTCTCAAAGTTTTTTTTTCAACTGCAACTCAGTGGAGATATGCGTTTTTGTTTCCTTTTGTTTGAACCTGAAAAACAAATTTTTTTGAGGTGAAAAAATTGATCATTGCGCATTTTGTGTCTTTGGTGTCTCAATGCTGGTGGTTCCGGCTAACGTACACATGATACCAGGAAATGTTTAACCTCTATTGTGCCGGGACAATGGGCTGTTTTAATCCTGCTAGGGGACAAGGCGAGGGGAGGGTCGAGGATAGTTCGTCTGAGCTGGAGCATCCTTTCTCTCTCTTGCTGTCTCTCTCTCTTTCTCACCCACCCACACACACACATACACACACACGCACGCCCTCTCTCGCATACTCAACTTCTGAGGATTACAGTGACAGCAGAAGAGACAGGGCTCTCTGTCTCACTCTTTCACAAACACATTCTGCACTGCTCACACGCCCAACCTCTCTGGATTACCGTGACAGTTGCGGAAGACGAGCTGCTCTCTCTAATGACACTCGAAGGATACTCTGATTGCCATGCTCTGAGACTCCAGGTAACACAGCCACTCCGATTTATGTTTTAAAAATTAGAACCCGAGCAGAAAATGCACAAAGGAGCCTTGTTGTTTCTCAATTAGCATGGAGGATATTTGAAATGCGTCTGGTGTGTATTTGTGGATATGTGTGTGTGTGTGTGTGTGTGTGTGTGTGTGTACGTGGGCATGTTTGTGAGAGAATTTGAATGAGGATATTCATGCATGTTTGTGTGTGTGTTTGTGTGTGTGTGTGTCTGTGCATGAGAGAGTGCAGTGAGTGCATAAGAATGGATGAGTGTATTTTCAAGACAGTAAGATACTGGAGAGGGTTTTATGCATATGCTTGAGCAAATGAGATTGTGTTTTAGCACAGTAAGAAAAGAAAGAAAAAGAAGAGTGCGTATGCGTGTTTACCATTGACAGACGCACGTGCGGATGACACACCTATAGCAAAAGTTTCGCCTCTTCTCTCCGGTATTTTGCTTGGCAGATTTCTCCTGGTCTCCGAATCCCGCTGTATGTTTGCCGCATTTGATGACATTGTTAATTTGTTCTCAGGACTTTTGGGCGCATCTACATTAACCATTGCAGGAATGTGAGTGATGCGAGTCAATCTAATTACAGCTATTCAACTTTTCGGTTGCATCTGCACGGTTTATTATGAATGAATATACGCTCTCCTGCATTTGACCAGGCAATCGCGATTTGTTTGTTCGGATATCTGAGCAGACCTATTTTTTTCGATCTTCCTGCCCGCAATCTGACAGCCTGGGGGAACCGCACTATCATATGATCTTTACAGGTTAACCACAAGCTCCGCTACAGAGGATGACCAACAGCGATGCTGTTTCTGCTTGGTAATGCGTCGTGCTACACATGGATGTATTCTGATTTTTTTTTCATATTGGGAGAAAATAGCGTCGAACTCGCAAGACAGTGGAATAGCGTAGGCTTTTCATGCGTAAGACGTTGATTCAAATGGGGGCTTATTCATACTCTCGTTCTCTTTTTTTGGTTTGGTTTGGCACGTGCAGCTGAAAGAAGAGAGCATTGTGGTAGACGTTTGTTGCCGGTGAAGCCGTTTTAGATCTAGCATTCAATAATGCATGCATCGCCGTTAACTCGCATTTCGTCTTTTCCCCCTTTTTTTCTGCCGTGGTTCCCTCTGTCCTTTCCGTCACTATAGCAACGGCGCGGGGCTCCAGCCGGCACTGCGGGTTCTTGGACGCCCGTTTCATCCAAGCGAGAACAGCTGTCACTGAAGGCGATGATCTTTAATCAGAGAGCAACCGGTTCGTTTGCCAGCATCATCTTCTGCCTCAGTTTACGCAACCGTGTCAACACAAACATGAAATGCAGCGCTATCAGCCTCTCGCGCTGTTACAATTGAATTATTGTTATTTCCCGATAAGTGAACATGCTTCTATTCTCGCAGAAGATGGCATCTCCCGGGAATCTAGTCTGTGTGAGTCCTTTGACAATCATTGATGCGATGTATCATTTTGAAAGCGTCTCTGAGTGGTGCTTCTAGTCGGGAATCTGGGGAAAAGCCGTTGAATCGCTCGCTCTCATATCACGCATTTTCTTGGCTCTGCAATTCCGTTTCCGAGATATGATGTGCTCCTTCTCATATCTGCTCAGCAGACGCGAAATGCTTTCCTTTTGAATTATACGTCTTATTTCCATGTCTAAAGAACGGATTTATGTTCGAGCAGGCAGATTATCTTTATTAAAATTTTAAACATGGCTTTGAAGCAAGGCTCTCTGTGATATTATAGGATAAAAGAAAACCCACATTGAGCGGCACTGATGACAGAGAGTGGTGACCATCACAAACTGCAAGTCAACTGGAGAAGAATCAGGATTAAATGAGAGAATAGAAATGATTAAGTGAGGTCATCTTTTGCCACTGGTTTGAGAAATATGTTTCTTCTCTCCAAACTCCCGTTTCAAGGTTAGATTGGCTTCAGCTCTGTACGTGGTGTGCGTATCTCATGGAATGCATTCAAATGAAGGTTGCGCCCTCTGAGATTTCAGAATGTCTTTTACCAACTTCATAGCGAATTCTTGTCTATCTGTCCATTCCTCCGTTGATGCCACTTTCTCGCTAGCATTCTTTATTTGCTTTGTGCTCATCGCCATTCAGTTTGGCCTTCATGGTGCAGGTTTCTAATACAATATTGGCCTTGTGTCAAAGACAGCGACTGGTGAGGATATTTTCAAATGTTTATTTGAAATTTTTAAACCTGGTGTACATTTGTAGTGATCCTGTGATTACAATTAATGACAAAATTATTGCTAAATTATTATTTTTTAAATTTACCAATTATACATTTTTTAATTTAATTTTACATTTTTGAACTTCACAAACAGAGGTCAAAATTCTCATGAATCTGCTGTTTAGATATTAGATTTGTCAATTCAGAAGTGTTAAAAGTTGGCCTATTTTTTGCACACACAGCCCCAATTCCAAAATAGTTGGGACAAAGTGCAAATTGTGAATAAAATCAAAATGCAATGACTATCAAATCACACCAGCCAGTATTTTATTCACAATAGAACAGAGATAACATAGCAAATGTTGAAACTGAGAAATTTTACAATTTTATCCACAAAATGAGCTCATTTCAAATTTGATGGCTGCTACAGATCTCAAAAAAGTTGGGACAGGGGCCTGTTTACCATGGTGTAGCATCCCCTCTTCTTTTTAACACAGAGTGGAGGCGTCTGGGCATTGAGGAGACAAGTTTCTTGAATTTAGCCTTTGGAATTTGATCCCGCTCTCGTTTAATGCAGGCTTCAAGCTTCTGGAGTGTTTTTGGTCTCCTTTGACAGACTTTTCTTTGAATTATACGCCAAATGTTCTCAATCGGTGAAAGATCAGGACTGCAGGCAGGCCAGTTCAGCACACGGACTCTTCTACTATGAAGCCATGCTGTTGTAATTGCTGCAGTATGTGGTTTTGCATTGTCCTGCTGAAATACACAAGGCCTACCCTGGAATAGATGTCGTCTGGAAGGGAGTATATGTTGCTCTAAAACCTTTATATACCTTTCAGCATTCATGGTGCTTTTTAAAACATGCAAGTGTTCCACACCATATGCACTAATGCATCCCCATACCATCTGAGATGTTGGCTTTTGAACTGAACGCTGATAACAGGAGGGGTGGTCTTTCTCTTCTTTAGCCCGGAGGACACGACACCCATGATTTCCAACAAGAATGTCAAATTTGGACTTGTCTGACCACAGGACACTTTGCCACTTTGCTACAGTCCATTTTAAATGCGCCTTGGCCCACAGAACATGGCGGCGCTTCTGGATCATGCTCAACAATGGCTTCCTTTTTGCAAGATAGAGTTTTCGGTGGCAGCTGTGGATGGTACGGTGGACTGTGTTTACAGACAGTGGTTTCTTTAAGTATTCCTGGGCCCATTTAGTAATGTCAATGACAGAATCATGCCGGTGAGTGATGCAGTGGCATCTGAGGTCCCAAAGATCACGGACATCCAGTAAAGGTCTTCGGCCTTGTCCCATACGCACAGAGATTTTTCCAGTTTCTCTGAATCTTTTGATGATATTATGCACTGTCGATGATGAGACCTTCAAAGCCTTTGCAATTTGACATTGAGGAACATTGTTTTTAAAGTATTCCACAACTTTTTTATGCAAGCTTTCACAGGTTGGAGAGCCTCTGGCCATCTTTACTTCTGAGAGACTCAGCCTCTCTAAGACATCCCTTTTATAGCCAATCATGTTACACACCTGATGCCAGTTAACTTAATTACTTGGTAAATGTTCTTTCAGCTGATTCTCTAATACGTTGTATATTAATTGCTTTTTCAGCCCTTTTTTGCCTGTGTCTCCAACTTTTTTGAGACCTGTTGCAGCCAGAAAATTTGAAATAAGCTCATTTTGTGGATGAAAATGTAAAATGTCTCAGTTTCGACATTTGAAATGTTATCTATGTTCTATCGTAAATAACATTTTGGCTCATGTGATCTGAAAGTCATTGCATTTTGATTTTATTCACAATTTACACTTCGTCCCAACTATTTCGGAATTGGGGTTGTATTTTGCCCTGGTTTGGTTCAGTGACTGGACTGAGTGTATACAACCAGAATGAGCATCTGTATATCAGCCTCTTCCCTGTTAACTGGGAGGTCCGTTGAGAACGTTCGTCTTTATAAAGAATGCCCCTGAGGAAGATACTAGAGATAATTATGGCAAGTGTGGGGAGATAGAACAGTGTTTTGTGTACAGGGACCTGAAGTCATCTCTGGGGATGCAAGTCAGTATCCCCATTGTAGCAGTTGGCAGTTCAACACACTACTTCTGGGCTTATGCTGTGTTTTTCTGGCCTCTGAGTTTTGGCTGACAGGCTGCTGACAGCTTAGAGAATTTGCTAACACCTTTTCATGAGGATATTGATTTTGTATTAAAAATGAATAGCAACAGGGGCAAGCATTAAAATCTGCATATGCCATAAATGCTGCAGTGCATTACCGTGGAATCTGTTTTATCATAATTTGTTCAATGTATTCATCCCTATGGAGTAAATGCTACTTCAATAAAGTTACTAAACAGTAACTTGTTGCTTTTTGCAGGCCTGACATCCTACCCAGTTACATCAGGCAGTGAAAGTGGACTGTGCCTGAGGAGGATAGGAGGGTGTTAGAGGACTCATACAGGTAAGACCTGTCAATCACTTAAAGGACATGCCACTTCCCCCTTGTATTTCTACTACAGAGATCTCTAACTCCAGTTCTGGTTTTATGCAGTCTTCTCTTGTTCTTTGGATTACCAGTCAATCAGCAGGTGTAGTTTTTTTGTTGAAGTGCAACAAATATGGGCAGAAACTTACAATCAGTAGGAAATTAAAGGTCCCCTATAATGCCACCAGGTGCACAGCTAATTAGCCATTGTGAGCCAGCTCAAAATCTCCCCTTCCTGCAATCACAAGGGGGAGTGACCACCCAGAATAATGAAATCTGATTGACTGCTTTGCTGAAGTTGATCTTCTTGCCTCTGGTTGGTTACTTCCCCATATGATGTCGAGAGGGGAAAGATTTTGAAATGGCTTGTAATAACTAATTGGCTGTGCACTTGTTGACAAAATAGGGGACCTATAATGCCTTGAGAACAAGATGTGTGGAGTTTTTAGCCCGTCAGTGACTTGAATGGATCATTTTTCTAGAAACGCCCCAAAAACACGCAACTACTGTAGAGCTCTGGAACCTCAATTGCTCACGCAAGGCTTGAAGTGTACATGCTTGAGTGTACGAGCACATCAGTGACAAGCAGACACTGCGCTCCTCAGAATTTGAGTTTGAGATCCCTGAACTTCGCCCTCTGTTTTCTTCATGTAAATATAAGAATGGAGGGAATGAATTGGCCTCAGCCCCCAAAAAACTGACCACGGGGGCGCATTCTGTTCACAAGAGCACAAACGGGGATTTTAAAGGAAAATTCCGGCATTTTTTTGGCCGGGTTGGACTGTGCTTCCCTCAGGGACAGGACGGGGTGAATAGCGGCTCTGTCAGAAGCATTCGTTATGCATGGCAGCCTCTGTAGCAAGATTGTCCGTGCCCTGGATGATGTCGCTTCAATGGACCAAATAGACTGTGTGTACAATGAGGAGTGTTCTGAGAACTGCGCACTTGTGCTTCCCCTTACACTGATGTGAGTTTTGCTGGTTTTTGAAAGTATTTTAATTCAGTACTAATTTCTCCTCTAAATTTATTAGTAGCTGGTCGGTTGATGATGATAAGATGATTGACCATTATTGATCAAGGGTAATACTGTTGTGGAATCTTGCTTCAGACCGTAAAAATCCTTGACTGTGTCATCTTACCTTGATTTGATAATCAGTACAACTCTTCTTCTGGGATCAGGGCTCAACAAGTTTTGAAAAATTCACTGTCCCTATAGGGCGAGTGACTGGTCCTTTCCACTGGCCCGAACCAACTTTTCACTGGCCCCAATATATGTATTATGATATTCTCCACTTTTGTGAACTCTTGGAAATGTGTAAGACCAGTGGCAAAAAGACTGTTGGCACGCTGCAACAGGACGTTTCAGAGACGCTGCGGAGACTCGGCGGCGCCATTGTCTGACAGCGGCATGTCCTATACGCACGTGAGTGATACCACTGCTGCGTGGGAATGCGTTTTTTACGCATATTACGCTATGAGTGGAACATATTGTACAGAGCGAAATGACGGTAGCAGGAATCGTTTTTTCTGTTGATTGTGCCGACATTACCAAATGGAAATTATTTGTCACACTGAGACTCAGAGACCAGCGAAGTTCAACGTAGAAGCTGGAATTGTTTTGACCTTGTTATTCTCAACTGATCATGAGGGCTCCCGGCCTCCCGGCACGGGGGATCTTTGGCTGCACAATATATTTGGATCTATTGTAAACATGCATTAAATTTGATGACTTTGAAATCGTGAACACTTAAACTTAACTCACACCCCGTTCCCCCGCCCAGGCGCTGTCTCCACCACGTTGTTCAGACCCATATGAATTCAACAGTTACCGACCTTGTCCTCTTTTTCTCATACTTGTCCTTTGCTCTCGCACTGGCCGCTGCCTCAGCTTGCTCAGTCTGGGCCTTGCTGCTGGAAATCCAGGACAGCAAAGCACCCTGTTTAACAGGGTCTTTGGGAAGTAACTTTGACATTTCATCGGTGGACAAACTTTCCAGCTCGGCCTGAAAGTTGAAACTTTGCGCACTCACGTCGCCGAGTTAATGTAAATCGTTCTACCAGTGCAATGTCGTAAACGCGGCGATGTTGTAATATGTCAAAGATGAAACCGATTTCCGGCTGCGCTCGCGGGACTTCAGACGGCTATGTCTTAAAAATTTTAAAACATTCCTCTGCAATTTCCCGCCGCCTTTCATTCAAAAAAATGCTACAAACTTTGAAAGGCTGACATGTACAAACTGGCAATCTAAAAAACCAGTAACTACACATGGAAATATGGCGATGGCCCGATTGGGCAAGCACAGGACGAGGTGCGCTGGCCCGATCGGCACTTCCATGGATCCAGGGCCGTTGGGCCAATGTACTTGTCGAGCCCTGGGGATGTAGAAATGATGAGGGAATTCAGCTGGCTGGGTTCATGGGTGGAGGAAACATGGCTATAGTCTTGCTCACTGAAACCTGGGCTGCGTCTGAATAGTCTTTTCGCGTAGGAAAGCTCCTAGCTCCTAAAAAATGATCCAGAAATAATTGAAGCCCTCCATGCAAGAACCAGTTATGTCACTTTTTGGTGTCAAATTGCAAGGAGGTCAGTGACCCTACCACCATATTCACTGCTGATTAAAATAATTACCAGTCCCAGGAATATGTGTAAACAATCATTTGTCCTAAAGATTGGTAACTAAAAAGTCCTGAGTTGAAATGCTAAACTTCATTTTTCTCAAAACATTAAAAAGTGACATAGCTGGTTCTTGCATGGAGGGCCTCAATTACGTGGCAGCCATGATAAGTGGATTTGAATTTTTTAAATGTTAAGGAAAGGTGTCTCAGTGCTTCCTAATTTATCTTTATAGGGTACACAGAACCATCCTTTTCGAAAAGAAAGGAGATAAAGCTGTCTCACACTTCCACGCAGCAGCAATATTTAAAGCGGCGACCATTCATCTGGTCAATCGCGTAAAGAAACGTATATGATATGGGCAGGGGACTCATGATCATGTGGCCTAGAGTGAGTGCATTCGGATTCTCTAGCGCCATTGTCTTCCTAAGCTGTTTGGAATTCCTTTTTACACCCTCCTTTTACCTTATGACGTTTTCCACAAAGGTTAAAGAAAAGTGGTTAGGAATTAGTGGATAGGACGTAATTTTTTGATGATTCGGATGCAGCCCTGGACTTTTCTCCTCTGGTTATCAGCACATTCGGGACCGCTGCTGAGCAAATTAAAGGTCCCTTATTATATCACCAGGTACACAACCAATTAGTCATTACAAGCCAATTGAAGACCTTTTTTGGCTACTCTGTGACAATAGTCAGCAGTCAGCGGAGCTTTTCTACTGCCGAGTCGTCCGGCGTCTGTCTGTCTATCTGTCCGTCCTGCATCAACTTTTCTCTTCAAATTTGAATATCTCAAAAACTGTCTGATAACTTTTTTTCTAATTTGGTGTGAGCTTTTCTTATGATATTCTGAATATTCACTGTGAAAATTAAAAATTCTACATGCCGGTTTTTGAGAAATTCAGCATTTTGGATTTAGAAAATCAGTGTTTGTGCTCATTTTTTCAGTCTTTCATTAATATCTCAAAAACTGTCTGATAACTTTTTGTCTAATTTGTTGTGAGCCTTCTTTATGATGTTCTGACGATCCCCTGCGAAAATGAGAAAATTCTACGTCCCGGTTTTTGAGAAATTCATCATTTTGGACTTAGAAAATCAGTGTTTGTGCTCACTTTTTCAGTCTTTCATTAATATCTCAAAAACTGTCCAATAACTTTTTATCTAATTTGTTGTGAGCCTTCCTTATGATGTTCTGATGATCCCCTGCAAAAATTAGAAAATTCCATGTCCCGGAATTTTTGAGAAATTCAGCATTTCATATTGCAATAGTTTTCAAGGATTTCTGAAATTAAGTTATGACATGGACATTTCAATCATCCTCAGCGGAGCTCTCTAGGCCGACAGGCCTCTTGTCTTTGTGACATGTTGATGTGACTGTCCAGAGGCAAGAAGGGCTGATTAAACTCAGCCACCCAGTAAATCAGTTCCTTCAATATTGTGGGTGGTCCCTCCCACTTGTGATGTCACAAAGGACACACTTTGAAATGACTTGTAATGTCTGATTGGCTGTGCACATGGTGGCATTGTAGAGGCCCTTTAAGTCAAAGTTATTGAGCTTTTCCTCACCAGGTAGGCACAATGTGTCTGAAGGCTGAACAAAGTTAAAATTTTGGGCTGTTGGATGGAATCTGAATTGGTCTGTTCATCTCTTTTAGCTCAGTCACATGACAGACATTTTCATTAGCCTTCGTTCTCTCGCCAGCTGTGCAGAAATATAGAGTGAGGACAGATGCAGAACTCATTAGAGATAATTACACTGGCTTTAAATGGGTTGTCAAATACCAGTCCTGGAACTTCACAATATTGGCTGCTTTTCAGTGCATTTCAGCATGTACTTAATTTGATTCTGTGATCTGCTAATGAGTCTACACCACTTGTTTTCAAGGCCTGTTTTGGCAGTTGTGTTTGTGTTATTTGTGCGTGAAGTCACTCAATGGGAAAATGCGGGAGTAAATTGCTAACTGAATCAGTGGCATTGGCGCTGAATGTAAGACCTTAGGTCCGTCCGAGTGTCAGGGGTGGTGAGGTCAGTGATACTGGCCAATCAGAGCTGGTTTTCCCCCCGAGTTTGGTTCTTCCCCCCTAATGGCCTGAATGGTCTTACTGTGGGGTGACCAGAAAACTGAAGTATGAATCAAAAGGGAGACAGGAGCTGATTGGTCAGTTTGAGATTCATTCAAGCATGAATCTTTTGTGCGCAAAAAACCTTCGGCCCCGAGTCCTGACCCCAGGTCCCGTGAAAGGGGGGGTAGTGTTTACACTGTTCTGGTCACTTTCACTCTTTCACCAGCCCGACCTCTTTTTTAAAAGTGGGGTTTTAGGGTTTTGTGTTCTGTGGGAAAACGTAGGGTAGGAAAGGGGGTTTGGGTAAGTCTAACTGTCAAAAAAGATGAGTCAAAATGATCTGTCGGGCCAGATTTAAGCCTGCTCTTTAATCCCACGATACTCTGATTTTTTTTTAAATTTTTTTTTTATTTTTAGAGTTAAGAGTCCTTTTTATTTCCTGGAATGTTATGGAGCTCTCTCTTCTTCATAATCACGCGAAAAATGAGTAGGAGGACGTCTTTGAAGTGAGTTGATAAAATCAGCCAGACAATTTTCTCTACTTCATTCAACTGTGTGCTCAGTAGCTCCATAAGTGGATTGTTTTATATCAGAAATAAATTCCTGGGTGTTCAAATCATTTAGTGGCTCGATGCAGTTAAAAAGGAGATTACATCAGATTCTCTTAGTGAATGGAATGCAGTTTTCTAATGAGGTAGAAAAGACTTGGAAATAGAGAGGCCATACAGTCTCTTTCAAGAACTTTGGATGAACTATGGCGGTTTTGTTGATATCATTTCAGATTATGCATTTATTTGGCCCTTTCATGTGCATGAATTGGGCGATTCATTGGTTTTCTGTCACCTTCTTATTTTGCCTTTTGAAATATGAATACTATCGGAGATGCAAATATTTACTTGATTGTTTATTTGGCGTGAATTTTTCCCACATAGGTCATAATACATCTCCTTTTTTTACATGCTACTTTATGCTGCTTTATAAATGCAGTGTATTATGTTTTATTGTCTTTTAGTATCTATTCAAATGCACCATACATTGAGGTGTGTGTGAAGTGCTCTTTAAATGATAGATGACTGAGAAAGCCAACTTTACTGTGGCGGCATGCAGTATCATGATAATTATGTACTTTCAGCTCAAAATCATGAACAGGAAGTGAGTCTAAACTTCAGTGGTTGGTCTGGAGCCTTGGGCTTTTGATGCAGTGCAGAAATAAGAGATGGACCATGCTTTATCGCAGTGATCTCCATAGAAGTCCCTGTCGGAATCCTGTGAAGTGGTCTGTAATCTGTTGTATCAAGAAGATTAACTGTATAAAGTGACCAGTGATATGCTGCCTCTGCAATATAAATGGTATTTTATGGTCAAAGGTCGGTTGTGTCTGTAATATGGCTCTCATGTATTCAGTGAAGAAGGATGTTCAGTAATCTGTTTCTTCTGTGATATGTGAGATGAGGCTGTTTGTTGATATCACTTGCAAAAAATGATCACCTGAGTCAAGAGGTCAACGGATGGCTATTTTGAAATGGCTATTATAAGCTATTTCAAAGTCTGTTCCTTTTTGAAATCGCATGGGTAAGTGAATAACCAGAGGTAAGAAGGGCTGATCAACTTCTGCCACTCAGTTAATCATTTCCTTCATTATTCTGGATGGTCTCTCCTCCTTGTGATATCACAAAGGACCGATTTTGCAGGAGCTTGTACTGTCTCATTGGCTGTGCACCAGGTGACATAACAGGGAATCTTCAAAGACCAGATAGTCAGAGCGCTGTTCTGTAATATTACAATCAAACACTGGGAAACTGGCACAAGTGTGGTTTATGAGTGGCATAACATAATCCACTCATTGCAGGCTATCTGACCTTTGTGGTCTCGCATTGAGGAAAATTTTGATTTGAACAGATGGACAGGGGGGGGGGATTGCCAGCTCAAATATGGCTCATGCCTGCTTTGTGCCATAGCAGTGGAGTGTGGAACTCAGGATTCAAACTTGCTATGAAAGGCACCCTTGATCATAGGAAAACTATCATGGCTTGAGAGGAACCAGCGAAAGATGATGCTTCTAATTTTTTAAAATTAGTTTCAAAAGGAATTTGAGACTCGACTATTCAAATAATACAGTACCTTGGCTCAGGATCGTAAGATTATCAAGAGCCTGGTGCTGCATGGATTTATCCATTGCATAAAACAATCAAATGACCCAAAATACAACATTATCAGCCTCTGTCACTGACACATATCCACTCAAAAATAAATTTAGTTTGGGATTTAGTTCAGGATGTGTCTACTGGTTCTGTATGTTTGGAATATTTTTTTTTAACACTTTTTATAGCTCATTGAAGTTATGATGTCTTTTGGATTGTATAAACACATAGGCCAGGGCTGATGGTAGGTGCAATTCGTTATGATGGGGCTGCATGACATTTTGTCTGTTGGGGGAGGAAGCAGTAATGTATCACTGTTAAACCCCCCTGTACTGTGGTTCAGGTGCTGGCTTTCATTAACACATCAGACACAGGCGCTGCGCGACACTGTCTCAGAATATTTATGAGAGGGGAGTCAAGGTCTAATCCTGCTTGTAATGCATGCTGGGACATCCGGCCTCCGATGTCAGACTGCCCTGAGATTCTCCTCCAAAAGAAAACACATCACTGCTCTTCTGGATGATTTATTTATAATATATGAAAAGTGTTACTTGCACACAGAAAATAGGGACTCAGTCAAAGCAGCTTAGGTTGGCTTTCTCCCTGCAACAGTTGCAATGCAAAAAAAAGACAAAAAAGTCTTGGATGAGTGGGTGAGAGCAAGAGGCTACTATCTAGCATTTGGTGAAAAATGAGTTCAGTGCATGTAATGCCCTCTGACTACACTTGAATCATAAACATTTAATTTCAGTTACAAGTTCTTTTAACCTGAAAGGCCAGACCAATCTGGCAAACTTCTGATTTTACAGAAAGCGGAAACTTTTAATCTGTTTTTCTCAGAACTTTCAATTTGAGGGTTAGTAGACTCTAGTTATTACCCACTCAGATAGTAGGTGGTGTTCAATGCCCATTGAAGTCCAAAAGTATTTGGAGTGTGATTCCATATTTAACAAGAGGCTCCTCAGAGCCTGTACTCGGGCCGGGTCTAGGCCTGGGCCAATCGCGAAACCACGCGCGCGCATGAGCAGGACAATCGCGACCCGAAAAAAAAAAAAAAAAAAAGAAGAAAAAAAAAAAAGAGCCAAAACTTAGACTCATGGCCTACCGTACCAAGTAAAAAGCTTCCTTCATATGTGTGTAAATACCGTCAAATTAAAGCTGACCATCACTACTGAAACCTCAGTCTCATTAATTTTGAATATAGGGGGCTGCAGTACAGTGCCAAG
Source organism: Gymnothorax javanicus (assembly GCA_029692085.1). Classification (NCBI taxonomy): domain Eukaryota; kingdom Metazoa; phylum Chordata; class Actinopteri; order Anguilliformes; family Muraenidae; genus Gymnothorax; species Gymnothorax javanicus. The sequence goes on from CM056201.1 coordinate 85,613,598, forward strand.
AAGCCAAATTTGTGTCTTTGTTCAAAGATGGACTGCTCTGTAAGAAGGGGGGTATTTATTTATTCATTTATCTAAGCAGGGAATTCTTTTCAAGGGTAGGTTACATTGGACTTTTGTTGTGTGCATTTTCAAATGGAATTGGCGCAGATATTGCATGCAATTCCTGTGAATGACACGGAAACTGCTGGTATCTCTGTCTCTCTCTGTCTCTCTCTCTCTCTCTCTCTCTCTCTCACACTCTCCCTGACTCAGATCCCTTTCTTAAATATTCATGAAATGTTATTTGTTTGTGTTCAGACATCAGGGGTAATAATTGCTTCAAGGCTGCTTTAGTACCTGCTGACTCAGGCCTGTGTGCTTTCTCTCTGTGCTGAAGGCAGCCATTTGGCTAATTTGATCATTGAAAGTGAACCGCAATTCGTCAAGGAGTCTAGGAAATAACCGATAGCAAAAGCCTGTTGGCCTGAAGCCGGTAATTTAGCTGGACATTATGACATAAAGGGAAATGCACACTGACACAGTTAAGAAAATAAAACTCAAGTTTATCACAGAAAACCAAATTTAACAGGAAGACGATGCAAGGAAAGTGCAAAGTCAGTATCACGAGTAATGTAAGTGAGTGGAAGTGTGCGATGAATGAATAGTGAAACGTTATTTGATTCAAACTGAAAACCCCTTGCAGCAAAAGTCAGGTGGGAGAGAGCTTCCTGGGATGGGAAACAGGCTCATTGTCACCAGGACAGTAAACTGGACAGAAGTGCTCTTCACTGTGCCAGTCACCCCTGGCTCCTCTCACCAGGCACCCGCAAACAAGCCACACATGTAGGCAAAGTAGAGGGCCGTAACGGTGGGAGAGAGTCCAATAAGCACTGTGTTCAGACAGTATGGGAATGGCCTGGTGCTTCATCTACGGCAGTTGCTAGGTCTATTTTGTAGTGTCTGGTATGACTCAGGCTGATAAACCTGTGCTATTTTCAGTTGTGCTGATTATGTATGGATGCACAGTGATGCAGTTGGTTCTTGGATTTTGTCTGATGTGGATTTTGCATATATCATCCTCTTCTTGAATTTGAAGGTGTGTTCTGGGTATTCAGGTGTCTTCTGCTTTTCAACGACTTAATGGTTTGGCCATAAAGAGGGTATTGCTGTAAAAGTACTTGTTAGCAGAGTCAACCTACCCTGTATAAATTAAGGAATCCAGTGGTCTGATAACTAACATGTTGTGATTGTACAAATAATGCACAGCTTCGTCATCAGTTCAATATGCAGTCTTGTAGGAATCTGTGCAAGCTCATGCCCAGTTTTGGATAACACAGATTTGTGAGCCATATTCAACTGCATAGGCCTTAACCCAAAATATTCACTGTGAATAGCCTGAACAATCTGTCAAAATATACGGAGAGTATGCATAATTTTTTGACTGGTTTCACTAAATTCCTTTATTAATGGACAATTTTTCATACAAATATTAATTCTGATGTGGACTAAGCTTAATCTGTGACTGTGAGCCATCTTTGAGGATTAACATATGTACAGCGCCCTCCATAATTATTGGCACCCTTGGTTAAGATGTGTTAAAAGCCTTAAAATAAATTCAATTTTTTTTGCAGAAGCATACTCTCACTCTGAAAATTGTAGAAAAATGTAACCTTCAACTCAAGTGAATTTTAAGGAAAAAAAAAAAATGTGACTAAGAAATAATTATTTTTCATAAAATCACCTGTTCCACAATTATTGGCACCCCTAACAATTCCTAGGAAATAAATGTAATTGAAGTATTTCTGTCATTTCTACAGTGGTTTACAAAGTTGATCAGAGTATCTAGGAACATTTAATTAGTAATTCATCACCTCCTGTTTCCCTGGGGTATAAATATGACGTGACACAGAGGCCATTTCTATTATCCACTCTTCAACATGGAAAAGACAAAGGAACACACCATTCAGGTAAGGCAGATGTGTGTTGACCTTCACAAGTCAGGCAATGGCTACAAGAAAATAGCCACTCGCCTGTACCTGCCCATATCTACTGTCAGAGCAATCATTAAGAAGTTTAAAACAACTGGAACAGTGGTAAACAAGCCTGGACAAGGACGCAAGGTTATTTTGCCACCACGCACAGTGAGGAGGATGGTAAGAGAAATAAAAAGTTCTCCAAAGCTCACTGTTAAAGAATTGCAACAAATGGTAGCATCTTGGGGTCACAAAGTCTCCAAAACAACCATCAGGTGCTATCTACATGCCAACAAGCTGTTTGGGAGGCATGCATCACTCTCAATCATAAACGCAAAACGCCTGGAGTTAAGCTAAAAGCGGTACTGGGACTTCAACTGGGACCGTGTGCTTTGGTCAGATGAGACCAAGATAGAGCTTTTTGCAACAAACACTCTAAGTGGGTCTGGCGGAACACAAAAGATGAGTATGCAGAAAAAGCACCTCATGTCCACTGTGAAGTATGGGGGAGGATCGGTGATGCTGTGGGCCTGTTTCTCTTCCAGAGGCCCTGAGGAACCTTGTTAGGGCGCATGGCATCATGAACGCTTTGAAATAGCAGGACATTTTAAATCAAAATCTGGTGGCCTCTGCCCGAAAGCTGAAGATGGGTCGTCACTGGGTCTTTCAGCAAGATAATGACCCTAAACATGTGGCCAAATCTACACAGAAATGGTTCACCAGACACAGAATCAAGCTCCTCCCATGGCCATCTCAGTCCCCAGACCTCAACCCCATTGAAACCTGTGGAGTGAGCTGAAGAGGAGAGTGCAGAGGAGAGGACCCAGGTCGCTGGATGATTTAGAGATTGTGCAAAGAGGAATGGTCGAAGATCCCTCTTTCTGTATTCTCCCATCTTGTGAAACATTATAGGAGAAGATTAGGTGCTGTTTTGTTGGCATAAGGGGGTGGTACAAAGTATTAACATCAGGGGTGCTAATAATTGTGGCACACATGATTTGATGTAAAAGAATTATTTCTTAATGTGGGATTTTTTTCCCACTGAATAAATGCACTTGAATTAAAGGTTGGATTTTCCTCTTTTTTTCATTGTGGTCCTATATTATTTAGACAAAAAACTGAATTTATTAGAAGCTAAAGAACACATCTTAACCAGAGGTGCCAATAATTATGGAGGGCGCTGTAAGATCGCCATCAGCGTCTCCAATACTGTCTTATCTGTAGAGGCAAATATGGCATTTAACTGTGTTGTGGTCAGTGAAGTAGCTGGTTGAGTATTTAAGAGAAGGGAGTAATCTAAGGGGCAGGTTAAGACTGTTCAGAGTGGGGGGCTGTTGAATGTTAGTTGTATTCGCTGTTAATGAAAAGTTTATACACTGAAAGTCAGACATTTTCTGGAAATTCAGTGCTGGACGATGGCACCACCAAACCAGTTTGTATGGCTACCACTGAAAAAAACCAGATTCTGGACTTTTCCCAACTGAAAAAATAATATTTGATTTTGACAGTTCCTCTAATAGCTAGTTTTATCCTCACCACTCCTAATTACTGCAAAAGGGTCCTAGTGAATTTATTTTCAGATCACAGGAGATTTGGCTGGCAAGTATTTTATTGCAAACTGAACAAAAACCAAAATTAAAATAACAGATTAAGTTTCTGGACTTTTCCCAAGTCCTCCCGCTCTCTGGAAAAAATAATAAAAAAAAAAACTTGATTTTGACAGTTCAAATAACTCTAAATAGTTAGTGTTTTAAGATCCTCACCAAGTAGTCTCCTAATTACTTTTAGCAAATGAGGGTCAAAAAATCTCTTTCTCCAGAAGACACATATGGTAATAGGTTTTTAACAGATTACAGGAGATTTGGCTTTATACTGCCAGTGAAAACGAAAAAATATGCATTAAGCTGCAAATGTACAGTACATTGATTTTATCAGTGCACCGTCATGTATTTGTAATTCTAAAAGGCCATCAACAGTATGAAGTGTTCAAGAGGTCAAATGGGGGCCGGTGAGTATTTCTTTTCGGGCGTGCTCAATAATGGCTCTGCCAGGTGATCGGTCTTGAGAATAGATGGGACATTGGGACGACTCTGCTCTCCAGGTCACGTTTCTCCTCAACTGTCTGGTCTGTGTAGAATTCGGCCTGTTGGTCACACTGAGAGAAATTAGTGACGCTTCTCATTTATGGCAGTCGCACACTTCAGAGGAGCTATGTGCACACGCTCATGTCTAATCACACACTTTGTTAAAGAGAGTTGCACACACACACGCACACACACACACCTGTCTGGTGGGTGATAAATCCATGTGTATGCCAAATTTGTGGCCGTTCTCTGTTTTTGCAGACTGAGATGACCGTGACATGAGGGTGTGGGGATACAGGATTCACAGTGACTTATAATATAACAGCCTCTGCCCTCTTCCTGTGTGCTATAAAGTCAGACCAGATCAAATTAGTTTTTCATTCTATTTGTGTTACGCTTTTGCAGTAAAAAAAAAAAAAAAAAAAAAAAGTTCCAGAGATGCTTACGGATAATAGTCAGAGAACTGAACAAAAAATAAGACTTCCAAATGGTGAAAAAAAAACTCATGAAAGTGAGTAATTGTGGTAAAAGTAATCTCTGTCTTTTAGGTGTTTTGTGCTTGTTGAGTTTTGTTGAAGTTTCTTGCAAAACTCTGGAGTTGACATCCATTTAAATAATTGGATGTTAATAATCTGACATAGTTACCTCTGTACTGAAAGTGAAACACTTTTTATACTTAGCCTGTTATTATAAAACGTGTCAATATTACAACCTTCCCTGCCAATGTATTTTTTTTAAGTTTCCAGCCACTGTCTGCCTTTTTGATATGTCATTGATCTTTTGATACCTATTTTTGTGAGAAGATCAGTAACCGCACCCCTCACCACATAACAGTGAAAATATTGATTTTTGGAATATCTTGTCCATGGTGGGGGAACATTCTGTCATAATTGACAGAAAATCTTGTCAATAGCGGGAATGGATCAACACTAATTTTATAACCAGCGCATTAATGCGATGACACTGTATAAAGAGGGCTGAAATTCCAAGATGTTTCACGTGGTGTAAAAATTGGCAGCAAATAGCACTCAGTTTAAGATGACGGCCTCTCCTTTCAGCCTCAAAGCAAAAAAATATGTCTCGATCAATCGTCCTAAATTCTGAAAGAATGTAGCCTACTGTATGTGTGCAGTGACTTAGATCACATGTGCCTGCCCGCTGTTTGAATAACTTCTGCTTTTGTGGGCTGTTTGAATCCGTTTGCATACAGAGACCCAAGTCCAGTCTCACTTGTGAATCGTACAGTCATCCCTCAAACAAATTCAACCTCAGTACATTCAAATATGGCTTTAACTGCCTACACACAGCAACCACAATCTGCTTGTGCAATGCTGAGGTGACAAAAACATTCCCTTCATCAAATTTCTTCATTTTGCATCTATGGTGTTTATCTGGAGCAAAAATTGATACATGATAACTATTGTGATTATGTGAAATATCCTGCCCTATGTTGGAATTTGTTTTATTTCAGACCAAACGTTTTTGCTTTTTGTGATAGTCTGTTGGTCCAGACCGAATCTATCAAGACAATGAGCACTGTGTCAGGAAGATTAACTCGTGTGAGACACTGGGTGCCCTTCCCAGCTCAGAGGTTGTATTGTTTGCTGGCTTTTGTCCTTGAAGTCGAATGGCTATTTCTTTAACAGAGCGGTGAAGGAGAACTGATTTTTCTATTCACCTGCTCCCAGAAAGAAGGCTAAAATTGCTGGGCTTCCCAACACCTGATCATTTCTTGCATATTTCCTTCTCAGAGTAAATCATTGGGCCTTAAAATTGATTGATTATTCGGCCTATAATTTTCTGATTATTGTGACCTTTTATCGGCTCATACTTTGGCGTTTTATTTGTTGATTCTCAGGCCTTTTATTGGTGGTTCTCATGCTGCCATGTTGCTTTAGACCTATTCTTGGCAAGAGTTCATTTTGCCATTTTCAAATTCTTCTCAGTTTTGACAATGTCATGTTTCTTAATGTACATAAGTAACAGGGCTGTGCGAGTAGGCAGGTGTGCACACATGCGCACACAGTGCTCCTTGCAATGTTAAGTCTGGACTCTGTTTTGACAGCTTTGACTGTGTAAGAATGAGGGCTATCAGAGACCTCCAGTGGAATTTTCTAGAAATGAGAGAGAGGGAGGACGAGAGGGATGGTTGGAAAATTGAAAGTAAAAGTGGGGAAATGGAAGAAATGCAAACTTTGGTGTAAAAAGTTTTATAAATTTTATTTCAGAAAATACACTTTCAGGATGGTTTCAAATGGTTAATCAGAATGGACAAAATTGAGGAAAAAACTGAATTTTGGTTTCTGTTTTGTGTCTTAAAATTCTAATAAAGGCAGCAGTTAGCAATAAATAATAAAGCTCTAATAAAGCTGGACAGTTTTACTGTTCGGCTGCAGCCTCTGTGTATGAGACTCTCTGTTCTGCTTTGGTTTACCTAGCACTTCAGTTAAGAGATCTCGTATCTCTATGACACAAAGTATCAAGTGCTTTTCCTTAATTTAGGCTTTACCTGCTTGTCACGAGAATGTGTTAATCTCCTCATAATGAAAATATGCATTCGCCATACGGACTGGAACAGCACTTCTTAACCTTATCCAAAAAAAACGGCTGGTAGATGCAGGCTTTTATTCTGATCTAGCAGTTACACACCCAAGTCTACCAATCAGTGGCTTTAGCAAAGACTCTTAGAGGTTGCTTTGTGCAGTTTTTTGACAGCCAAGCTCTTGGAAGCTGTCTGTGTTTACCTGCATTCTTTACCTCTTTTCATGACGGTCAGAATACAAAGGTCATGCTTTCGAGGGTGCGGAATCGGCCTGTAACACAATCTTAAAGTGAAAGGATTGTGTTCTCAACAGATGGGCGACGGACGCTGTGCTTCAAATTATACTTGAAATTAGAGCAAGCGTCAAATTCGAGTCTGGGAAGAACTGTGCAGTGTTAGGCACTGAGCTGCTTGTTGCCTCCTTCGCAATTCAAGTGAATACATTTTAAATTAGAGCAGTAATGTTGTGGAAAATGGCCTCTGTTTTTATGGCTTCTACATTACATGCTGCACTCAGTGGAATGGTTACAGGACTCAAGTCCCTGGACTTTTTGTTCCCGGACTTTTCATCCCCGAATTTTTCGTCCCTGGACTTTTCATCCCCGGTTTTATGTCCCCATGGATTTCTCGTCCCTGGACTTTTTGTCCCTGTGGACTTTTCATCCTTGGATTTTTAATCCACTAATGATAAAGAAACGTTCCACCATTGTTGACAGACAGGTGGATGGACAGGACAGATAGAAGGGTTAGGGTTAGGGATAGGGTAATTAATGCAGGAAGAGGGCAAAGCATTACTGGGGACAAACAATCCAGGTATGAAGAGTCCAGGGATGAAAAGTTCATGGGGACAAAAAGTCCGGGGAAGAAAAATTTGGGGACGAAAAGTCCGGAGACAAAAAGCCCGGGGACGAAGTGTCCTAGAGCGCAATGGAATACATGTGTGACAAGAAATGAGTGGATATTAATGGCAGCACCGCACTGCATTGGTGCATTTAGTGCATGGGTGCTGACAGTCAGTGCTTTGCAAAGCCTGGTGGGTGGGAGGGAGAAATGCGAAGCTGGTATTGGCAGAATTGCACCCATTAGTCCTGTTTGTAGACCTTGCTGTTCAAAACAAAAACTGTCTGCAAGAGACTGAATGGCCTCTGTATTATATACTTGGTAAATGACTCAAAATCTCATTTTCCTTCTCTGAAGTTGAAAATGTATGCTTTTTTTGGTTACTTTTGCTTGACATGTGAAATTTTTCTATGCCAGTGGCGAATGATGGAATCAGTCCTGTTTCTCTCACCTTATTGGTGGGCGAAATTTTTGATAAAAAATACTTGTTGAGATTTATTTTTTTAAGACTTGATGTCTTATTTTCATTTTTTGCAGTGGCCCTGCACAAATTATACAGAATGCTGTGTAGATTGTGCCGTGAAAAAATTGTCTATGCTTTTTTTTTTATTTTAAATTTTACGCATTATTGTCTTTCCTTGTAATGGTCGTGTGTAACATGAACAGTTTCTCCAGCAGCTTTATGAATACCCCACAGCGGGAACACGGTTTGATGATTCGGTACGTGTGAGCAAGCCTGTATTCTCAACATCACTTGATAGTTCATATCAATTTACTTTGAGGTACACAGCGTTCTTCAAGGTATGTTATTTAAGAGATATACTGTATCCATATAGCTGTTAAAAGGACTGAACAAAGTCATGTCGATGAGCATCCCAGACATGAATGCTTGGCCCTTGAAGCCTGTCTCTGTTTCATAATATTGGCAGGAACACAATAATAGATCTGCTGTGTACTGGTTTCCTGCTCTTTGCATTTTGAGCATTATGGAGCACTGTGTTCTCATTCCAAGAGTGCACTTCCAGTCATGTGATCTCCGTGCCCTGAGATGTTTGGTGGAATATTAAGTCCTCCAGAGATTTTAAAAGGAAGCTTTCACATCCCATCATCACATGACGGTCTTCAATGTCTTGACGGATGGCCGGGTGCTCAAAGCACAGGTATAGGAGTGTCCTCAGCATATAGAATGCAGGCAGTTTTGATGGTGGACTTCATTTTAATGGGCTGTAATACCTGTAGGGTTCAGTCCTAATAGATGTGAACTGTCCTCAAATTAGAAACTGACAACCTTATAACTCTAACATTCTTCTCATCCATGTGGACAAAAAAGTTGTTTGAGATTGGCTCCTTGTCCAAATACTTACAGACCCAACAATTGCTTACGCGCAATAGCTGTGTTTGTTTCACCTTCTGTCTTAGACGCGCGGTGCCCTGTGTGATTGTGAGGGCCTTGCTATTTTTGAAGAGATCTTGGAAGCTGGTGTGTTGCCGTGGTTACAGAGTGGTTCCTGGAAGTGGCGGCCCTCTGCACTTGAACTTCACTCGGTGGTTCTATAGCTACTGAGGACCTCAGCTCTTCAGCTCTTAAGTAGTGTATGTGTGTATGCGTATGTGTGTACGTGTGTGTCTGCTAGTATGAAACGGGTTCCTGAGTGGAGTCCAAAGGTGAGAGTGTTTTGTGGCATACGTTTCTGAATGCGTATGAGTGTGTGTCCGTGTGTGCGCGTCTTGGCATGAAGGAAGGGGTTGGTGGGGTGCACGCAATCTGTTGGAGTGTTTGTGTGTGTGGGCACGCTTTGTTTGTGTGGCAATGCGTATACTAGTCGTCAAGTGAGTGCGTGTGTGCGTGCTTGTGTGTTCATACGTGTTTGTGTGAATGTACGTGTGTATGTGCGTGCGTGCTTTTGCGTTTGTGTATGTCTGCGTGGATGCATGTGTGCACGTGCATGCGTGTGTGTGTGTGTTTGAACACATGCATATACGCTGCTCTGAAAAAGTGCAAGTGTGTGGGGTTCGGAGACCGCTCACTGTGCTCGATAAGAGTGTTTCTTTAGCATGTGGCCTGGTGTGCTTGCTAGTATTTGCCCTTTTGTAGCCTGTTTGTCTATGCTAATTCTGAGCCCCTCTGTTCAGAATGTGAATGGGAACTCTGCTTACCACACTACTGAGCTATTCACGCTCTGCTCGACCATCTCAGCTCAAGGGCCTGACTGCGTGCGGCTTTGTTCCCGTTCACACTCCTCTGATGTATCGATGTTCGTGCGAGGGTCCCATTGACTGTTGGGACAGTATACCCTCTGATTCACTGCCTTAATCAAACCGCAGGCGCGCTCTGTTAATTGAGGGCCAAGCCGAGCTCCTCTGTTCAGTCCTTAATCTTGTTTTAATCACTTTTGAATCAGTAATGCACTTCGAGGCTTTGAGCAGCGTTGCTTATAGTGTCAGTGTTGTGGGTGATTTCAATTGTGTCATTTTGTCTCTACTCTCTCAGTTGATCCCCTTGTAAAAATATTGGAAATTCCTCAGACGTCTTTGTAGACAGCTGCTGTATTCAGCTTCGTCTTTTGTCAGAGAATCCTCATGGGATTTTAAGAAGCGAATAGAATGAAAGCATTAACATTGCGGCAATTGGTCTCCATCTAAACAATATTGCTCATCAGCTGAAATAACAGATGTCTGTAGTCAATGGAATTGTAATTGTGATGCATCATTTTTGGCCAGCATCTTTTGTTATGTATACATGACTGAACAGGGAAATTATTCTACGTTTTTGAGATTTGCTGTTTTGGAAGAGATGGTGTCCTGTTATCAGACGATATCTGAACTAATGCAGAACTGGTACTTTTTTCTTCATTGTCGTTCCAAGTTTTCGTGGAATTTGGCTTTGAGGTCAGTTTACAGACATTTTGATTCATTTGCCAAATAGAAAGGCATATTTTGTTTTATGTGCTCATACTAGTGGAACAATGCATTTTTGATTCTGGGAAAAAATCTTCGATTTCATTGTGTTCTAATTTATGAATAGCCTAATTTCTGTACTCGGAAGGGGTTTCACTTCAGCCCCCCTCAGTCATTTATGGAAATGTTAGTGAATTAAAATAGATTGAAATAGCTTTCTAACAGGAATGAATATATACAGTTTGTTGCTGATCGTATAGTATGCTGATTTGGGGCAGTTTATTGGCCATGAGAGCCTCAAAAACACTGAAGGGCTGTGTTCCAGATTATTGTGTGATTGATAATGGGCCAGTTATTATGCTTTTATTAGTTGTGTAGCTGGTACATGCAATCCCTTTTCTGCACGAAGAATGCTAACAAGCCTCTCATTAGCGTCTCTCTGCTGATTAGCATTTAGCGGACAGAGCGGTGATCGAGAGGGCGTTTTGTTTGTTTTGTTTGTGTTTGAATGTCGGGGGGAGGGGATCCCCGTGGATGCAGATCTGTTCTCCTTTCCTGGTTTTCCTGAAGAGGGCTGGGCAGCCGGGCGGTGGGAAGACGTATTGAGTTAGGATCCCAGTTCTACGAAACAGTTTCACAACAAACAAAGGGCTCTTCAAATAGTAAGGAATTTGTGTGTCCTAGCATTCCTATCAGCGCCATTGGCTTGATTTATTAAGACCTCTTGCACATGCAAAAACTGTCAGCGCACATTAAACCAATGACATGACCAAAAGATCGGCCCTGGTATTTCCTTTGTGCCTATGATCAGTTGTTTTGTTTGTTCTGAGTGTGGTAAATGGCTTTGGCCTTGCTAAAGGCCTTGGTAAATCAGGCCCTTATTGCAGTATAGACTGTTTATTTTGTAGGGAGTAGATATTCATGGCCTTCATGAGTGTTTTGTGGAAGTGACAAGGAGAGCTGGCCAGTAGATGACTCCAGTTGCTTATGTGACCTTAAAGTGCTGATATATCTTCTCTACGTAGATCGCTCCATTTTCTTTTTGCTATTTTATAGTTGAACTTTATCTACTTTTAAGAAAGAGGTGCATGGAGTTGAAAATTTGATTTAACTTCATTCTGCATTTTTATATTGTTCAATATAATGTTTGTTTTCCAAATGGAAAACATCACTATTGTGTTAGAAATGGCACACTTCAAACACGTTCCAGGATTGGGTGGTCAACTGTCTTATAAAGTTGTGGTTTGCAATATTTTTGTTTCGTATTCTCTCATTACATTAACCTAGTTTACTTGTATGCCAAGTTGCGACTGCTGATCATACCGAACTACCTGTCCTGGTTGGTCACAAAAATACTTCATGCTGTTGCACAAAATTGTTAGAGTGGTTTCTCTATGCATATAAAGGTGAATAGCTCTGTGTGATTTGCACTAGTTTGACTTAATTGTGATGCATTTTAGTGGATCCTTAAATCTCTGATGTTTGTGAAGGGGAGGAAACGTTAGGTGTGAGTTGTGAGTTACAGTCCATGGCAATTGTTGACTGAAAACCGGCCTGTTTAAGTGGTGTCCTTGTTTGTAAAGGGAGCCGAGCACTCGCTGAAAGACAAAGACAGGCCAGACGCTATTATTGAGCAGGTTTCAGAGTAACATAAGGCTTTGTGTCCTACTTTACACGGGGACAAGGGCCACAGCCTGTTTGCCTCCTCTAAACCTCAGCGCTCCATTCTTATGCTAAACATCCCCGCTATTTACATTCCTGCTCAATTATAAACAACCGTGTGAGGATTATGGGAAACGCGTGCTGTGGGCTGATTAGTGGAATCGTGTCGCGATAGTGCATTTGGCTGTATTTTATACCTGCTGTCTGAAAATTCTGAGACTGTAACCTGCGTGTGTGTCTATGCTGGTGTTTCGGCATCTTTGCACTGCATATATTACACTGACTATCACTGCCTGGAAAATGGGTTTTATTTAGCAGGAGCCAAGGATTAACGAATAGAGAGGTTCGTATCTTATTGGACAGTGACATAATATGAAAACCCAGCATGGTTTTGCCTCAAAGTAAAATACGAACTGTTTATATCCATATGAAGTTAATATTGCAGGAATTACAGACCTTTAAAGTTTTGTCTGTGTCATGAAATAATTGGTTTAAAAGTGGGAATATTGTCCTTGGGACTAATGGTGAAAGTGTGAATTTGTGATCTCTTTCACAAATTAACAACATTGTAGTATAATTTCTATATGTGCACTAGATAAATTTAACCCTTTTGGCGTGGTTGGCGACTGTAGTCGACTCCCTGGTGGAGCGCGGTTGGCGACTGTAGTTGACTCCCTGGTGGAGCGCGGTTGGCGACTGTAGTCCACATTTTTAAGCTTTTGTTTCCATTCGGCTGATGGCAGCACCTCCCGGTGTGTATATCCATTCCAGTCAAAAAATTGACTTTACTTGACTCCAAAAGTCCTAAGGACCATCAGGTGTCGCCAGTTCTCCTTGTTAAGTTAAAATCAACACGAATAGCCTAATTCTTGACCTGTTTTCAATCATTCATTTAAATTACCATTACAGAAACTCCGAAAACTCTCAGCATGATCAAGTCTGGTCAGTTTTCATTAATAACGCATACCTGTCAACTCTCATGCATTCGGCGTGATTTTTAGTGGCATATTTACGTTCCCCTTCTGTAGTCAGCAATTATTCAATCAACGCATACGTAAGAGATTCTCGCGCGGAATTGAAGTCCTTGTGCATGGAGGTTTATCAGTTTCACATGCGTTACGGTGGATTTCACCACTAGTAATATGAAAACCAATTATGACTCTGGACTTCTCACGCTTTTCTTTACTCAGGGGTTGGAAGCAATGGAATTGCATAAAGATGTTTCAAATTATCTAATTTCATTCAAACAATTTAAACGATTGTGAAACACATGCATTGCTTCCAACCCCTGAGTCTCATACATATGGGTTGATTGAATAATTGCTGACTTTTCAAGCCCACTGTGAATAAATATTCAGCGCTGTAAATGAAGTAAAAAAAATAATAAACATTGCCAAAAGCGTTAAACATATTGAATTTTGTAATTTTTCTCACTGCATACTTATGTATACTGTGAGGGGATGTATTAACCTGAATTGCGTGAATGGGGCTCCCCCCATGCTCGCCCTGAGTTCTGCTGCAGGGCAGGGTTATTTGGGGATGGGGGCTTGGATGCTCTCCCAGGGTTGGATTTGGGGTTGTTGATCTGCACCCCTGGATTCAGCTGGGGCCTGAGAGCTGGAATTGGGCCGGCAGTGAGTTTTCCGGAATCTTGGCCCAAACTTCGAAAGAGCACTCTATGCTGTGTACACAGAAACTCAACACCCCTATGCCTACAACTGTATAGTAAAGAACATGTACTTTGTACTGCATCCCCGCTAACATGTACTGCACTTTTTGGCTTTTCATAACATTAATGCAGCGCATGATTAAAACCTAAAATAAGATTAAACTCAGAAATCGAAATATTTTGAGACTGGTTAGCTGTTATTCCAATGCAGATCACCCAGTATGGATACACCTCCCCAAATTGTACGGACTATGCTTTAACCCAGTTTTCATTGTTTTTACCTCCATTGTGGTGGATTACATTGCTGAAACTACAAAAATAATCACTGTTCATGTAATCAGACACAATGTATTTTTGAGAAATTTTTGTTGTTTTGTCATTTGTCCATTGCATTTTCTCCACCCCTGCCATTACAGTGCAACAATGGTGGTAATAATAATAATAAGCTTCACTCTGTAGAATATAATGTAGAGTTTTGGTAATGATTGTACAGTCATGTTGCGAGGTCACAATGTATGATAATGGTGTTCTAAACTGAACTTTCCAATGATGATGTCACAATCATCACTGGTAATTGAGAGTATTGCTGTCTCCTCCCTGTTCTGGAGTCTTTAGGTTTTTCTCAGATAAAGTGAGTGACCTGAACACATCTGCCTTACGTTCTTTCTCACAGAGGAGGAAAAGTGATCGTACCGGATAGAGTTCACCTGCTGTCCTGATACATTTCCCTCCGTGGGAATAAAACCAGCACTTTCAGGGCTGGGTTCTATGTCTGTCCGCAAGAACGTATTTTAAAAATGCATGTGCTTATTCAAAAACTTATTTAGTTCATTCTGATGAGGCCTCGATTAAATAAAGAAATAGCATTGCTTACATTTCTCTCCTAGTCACATCTACAGATAAATGTCTGTGTAGCATTTTGTGGCGGGTTCTTCAGTTGTACAGTATTAATATGTATTTTCTAACATGAAGGGCCAATCAATGCTAGTTTGAGTGGAAATTCTCCAGACTGTACCCATTTTCAGTGTCTGTCTCTGTGATATTGTTTCTGGTTTGTGAAGACAAGATGATTGACATTTGACCTCATATTTACTTGTGAGCAGCGTTTCCTTGCCCTTTGCACAGTGATATGAATGGATTTTTTTTTTAGAAAAGTCTCACAGGTGATAATTCAGCCATGCTGTGGGCACACTAACCTCATTTAAGGTGTGAGGTCACAAGTAAGAGATTAGAATATTCTCAGCTGAACGTTCTAATGCTGATGTCACAATGGCTGCAGGCATTTCAGAAGCTATGGAGTTTTAGAACACTGACTTACAATTTTGAAAGTTTCAAAAAACGTCTAACGATTGAAATTAGTCGTGAAAAAGCCCCTTCCTTTCTGTGGCCTGGGAGAATGGAGCCCAGAGCTACAGAACACATACTGAGGAGAATCTCTCTCAATTTAACATGCCATAAATCACACTGCACAAAGGCATATTTACCCTCAGTCTGAAAGGATATTGCGAGAGGCCGCGAATGTTTAATCAGGCTGTGACTAAATGGTGTAAAAGAAATTGACCCAAATGAATTATGGTTAGAATAAAAGAAAATATATTTTTTAAAACATACTTTTTCATTTTGCAGAAAATTAATGTAAGGAATTTTGGAATCATTGACGATGTAAGATATCTGCTCCTATTTTGAAATTTGAAAACTTTTCCTGAGTATGCATGGATTTTCTTTTGCAACTGAAGTAGAATAGCTTCTTCAATGCAACTTAGTGGGGATTTGTAAGAACAATTGGTTGAGCAGTTCTCCTTGTGAATGAACATTCTTATGTTCTTGTAATTTTGTGGGGGGGGAGTTTGTCTGCTTTTCCTGTCTGACAGTATATCTATTAACAGATTGGGCCCGAAGGCACTGTAAGGAAGATTGTATTCTTCTGGGCCATTGTTTCCACGTTATTACCCAAAACTCTCTTGTAATGTGAATGGGACGAGCCAACACCAACACCTGATCATTCAGCGTCGCCCTGGAGCGGTTCCCACAGACAAGCTAGCACTAAGCGCATCGCCGTAATAGTGGAAACAGAGCAAAGCGCGTTGTGCCCGAGACAAAAGCTCAAATTGCTTATTGTCGGGTCGAAATTCAAGGTGATTACGGTTACCTGTTTGGATTACGTGGGAGAGGGTGGGGCTATCTTCATGAATGACACTGTCTTCCTCCCGCCCCAGTTAATGTTTCTCTGCTATTCCTTTCTTTGCTCTATTGAATGGATAGTGTTGTGTACCAAATAGGCTACTCTTTAGCATTGAGCATTGCTGCTGTTAAAACAAGATGCTTAACTTTAGATGCTCAATTAAATCTCCAGCTGTGAGAAACTTTTATAAAAAACTATTTTGAAGTGTGTGAATGAGTGTAATGTTATGTCATACATGGTGCATATTATGTCAGTTTTCAGTGACCCATTCGCACAACTAATTGCACATACGTAGGTAATGCTACTCCTATAAAACATACACACTACAGGTAAAAAATTTTACTCATGGGTCATTCCTTGTCAAATCATCAGATATACAAAACATTTGTCACCATGTAGTCATAGATTGCTTCCATATTTTCACATTAGATAAATATGCATTAGTGATGAACAAATCCGAAATTTCAGCTCATTCGGACCAAAAATTAATTTTTGGTGAATTATTTTCTAAGGGTACTGTCCGTCAGTTTTTTTTGTCAGTTGACATGTTTTTTGTATTTAACATGGCATAACTTTTTTATTATTAGATTTATAGGTTTGAAACTTTGCATCTAAGTTAATGTTATACTACTTAATTAGAAAATGCAGTCTATTCTACTTTATCTTTCTTGGTTGTGGAGCTGAGGACACCAAAAGTGCCTTTTGTTCAGGCAGTTCCATGTTTAGGTCCCCAAAGCAACCCCAATATAAACCCTAGCATAGGCTCTCTGGCATTTTTCCATTCATTTTGTCTGTGAATATAAATTGATGAATTCATCATGAATTCATCACCAACTGCAGTCAGTGCCTTGCCAAATGTGGAAAAAATGCAAAAATGCCACCTGTTCAAACCCCCGTATCTCCAGGGGCACACCTTGGATTTTCTTCTACTTTTTTAAACTGATTCCTCTATTATAGTAGAAAGACCACTCCAAAAATTGTTGATGTGTTTTGACCAATAAAAATTTTGCAGGTGTCTGAACAGGGGTGGGGTAATCTCAAGAATCGCTTGGCATTTTCAGCTTCTTACGCAATGTTAATGATTATTGAATCACAATAATTGTAAGTTCTCAATTCATCAATGCATGACACATTCTCAGAAAGGTCAGTATATGCAGGTTGGTAGATCATGTTGGCAAGGAAAAACCTGAACCAGTTATTGATCAATAATTTCTGATTATTGCTATTGTTTTTCATGAAACGAAACAAGAGGATACAAGCATTAACATGGACTTTTTCTGAAAAATGCTGGGTGCCATTCAATAACATTCTCCAAACTGTTCCAACTCCAAATGCCACTGGACGCACATCGCGGCAGTATAAGTTGGACAAAACTGGGACAAACAACATTGTTGTGCTCTTTGCTGCATTTAGGAAGCAATAACCCTATTAACATAGCATGGAATACAAAGTTTTAATTTGACAGTCAGTTTACAAGAATTAGTGTCAGTAAATTTTATTGATGATAAGAAGTATGATTTTCAAAAATTGCCTGACCCCTATTTAGACAGTTCTGAAATGTATGTCGTTCAAGTCACATCAACAGTTTTTGTTTTGTTATGTCTACTATAATACAGGAATTAGTGCAATTTAGTATGTGATTGCCTAATGATTGAAAACACTGAAAATGTTGCACAGTTAACGTGATTCTCGAGATTACCCCAACCCTGTTCAGACACCTGCAAAATTTATATTGGTCAAAACACATCAACAATTTTTGGAGTGGTCTTTCCACTATAATAGAGGAATCAGTAAAATAAAAAAATAGAAGAAAATCCAAGGTGTGCCCCTGGAGATACGGGGGTTTGAACAGGTGGCATTTTAGCATTTTTTTCACATTTGGCAAGGTACTGACTGCAGTTGGTGATGAATTCATGGTGAATTAAGCCTGATATATATTCAGCAGACACAAATGAATGGAAAAAATGCCAGAGAGCCTATGCTAGGGTTTATATTGGGGGTGCTTTGGGGACCTAAACATGTAACTGCCTGAACAAAAGGCACTTTTGGTGTCCTCATAGCTCCACAACCAAGAAAGACAAAAGTAAAATGGACTACATTTCCTGATTAAGCAGTATAACATTAGCTTAGATGCAAAGTTTCAAAGCTATAGGTGTAATAATAAAAAAGTTATGCCATGTTAAATACAAGAAAAATGTCAATTGACAAAAAAACTGACGGACAGTACCCTTAGAAAATAATTCACCAAAAATTAATTTCTGGTCCGAATGAGCTGAAATTTTGGATTTGTCAGTGATATATATTTATATAGCTGCATATAAAAAATTAGCAAAATTGAGAAGGTGGTGGTGAGACCCATTTGATGATCTGACATGGAATGACCCTCATGTTTTTGTTCTGTGTTTCAATGAAATATAAGTAGTTTTAGCTGATGTAAATAACCTCAAATGGCAGACAGCAAGATGTAAATAGTGGAAAGTCAAAAAGAATCTGTTATTTCATTGAATATTAACCTACATTGTGGAGTTATGAAAATATTGTGTTTGGAAAAATGAATTGGTAAACCAGGTACAGGTATTTCCATTTTCTAAGAAAGGATGTAAAATCAACCTGGACTGGTGCAACTTGGACAGAAGAATCAAGAAGTGTATTCATGGGAAGTTCGAGAGTAGTGTTAGGTGTAAAATTTGGAACCATTTAGCTGTTCTTGTTGAAAAAAATCTATAGAATATGCTTAGCAGTTATTACAACAAAAGTTTGCCACTTTGTCCTTTGTAAAAGAAAAAAACATTTAAATTTCATTTTTTAATCTCTCCTTGCCCTGCTTGAAAATTGATGGTATTCTAAAACCTTTGAGCTGAAGTGTATGTTTGTCTGGGGCGCAGTAAATCTCATCGTAAAAAGCTTTGAGGACATTCTTGTCGTATGATAGTTTGCTAAAGGTAATCATGAAGGGGAGAGCTGTAAAATGCACCATATTTATTTCATGGCCAGAGGAGATGTAAAACTCCAGTACACTGCAGTACTGGTCAATAATCAAATGCACCAAGAGAGAGCCAGGCTTACAAAGCTGCGTGTGCGTGTGTGCGTGTGTGTTTGTGTGTGTTTGTGCGTATGTGTGTGGAAATGTAAAGACACACCCCTGCCTCTCACACCCACACACTCACACGCAAAATTGCTCCCATGAATTTTCCCTGTGTCAGATTGGCCGACCACTGCTTTGCGCAGTGATTGGTTCATGGGGGATGGGATGATTGTATTTGAACTGTAGTGGTCTCCACAATTCTCTTGTATCTGGCAGGCAGGTTGCACGTGATTGACAATTCCTCAATACCCCCCTCCCTCAATCATTCCCACTGCCTCGTATGGGCGAGGGGCTGGGCCCAGCTTTGCGATAAATTACCAAAGTGCCGATACAGAAAAAAGGAGAGAATGTGCTGGAACAGAGGAGGGGCCAAGACTGTGTCATACCTGCTGTCCTTGGTTATGTCCAGCATGATGCATCAGAGAGAGAGAGAGAGGAAGGGAGGGAGGGAGAAAGAGAGAGAGAGTGGTAGAGAGGGTTATAAGAGAGGAAAAGTGGGAGTGATGGAGTACGAGAGAGTATGTAAGAGAATGAGAGTGGCTGAGAAAGAAATTAAGTGAGAGTTAGAGCAGGAGAGAGTATAAGATAGGGGGAGGGAGAGAGGGTAGAGAGAGAGTGAGCAGGTAGAGAGATACAATGAGAGAAACTGGGAGGATAGAGAAATAAACAGAACAATTAGCACATCAAATTGGTTTAATATGGTTAATAGTTAATAAATGTAATATTTCTATCATGTATGCTTATATTGTTGTCAGTTTTTATTGCTTTTATAAATGATTGTTGGTATTACTGTGCTTTTTCAGTATGCATTTTGAAATGGATTGCGCCTATAAAGCATTTGAATTGAATTTATCTGAACTGAATCTAATTTAACTGTGAAGGTTGCTCAGTTTCTCGATTAAGGCCTGGTACACTTAAACTGCTATCGGCAGGCATGATTCAGGAGTTCAGGCTGTGTGGGGATGAGGAATTAGCCTTGACATTCAACTTTCATTTGGACCAGAGGTTTCTGAGGAAAAGAAAGAATGCCGTCAAAGACCCCCAGAGGAGGTGTGTGTGTGTGTGTGTGTGTGTGTGTGTGTGTGTGTGCGCGTGTGTGTGTGTGTGCGTGTGCGTGTGTGTGTGCGTGTGTGTGTGCGCGTGTGTGTGTGTGCTTGCTCATGTCTGTATCAATGTGTTTATTTGAGTATGTATGACTGTGAGTACATCTGCTTGGTAGCTTGAATGTTGAACAGTTGTTACTTGCCAAAATTCTTTCAGCAAGTATGCTTGCCGGTTCAGTTGGCGTAATTGTTTGTTTGTTTGTTTGTTTCTTAATCTGATAGTCACACCCTTAACTGCCCTTGATATTGTGGTGATCGTCTTCACTTTTATGTCTTTGAGTCCGAAAGTGTCTCAGCTAGAAGCCTATGCTTTTGTGTGATCCTATCATCAAGGCCAAGGTCAAGGTCATCAAAAAGGTCAAAAACACCTTTTGATCGATAACTTTGCTTCTATTCAAGCTGGAGATTTCAAGCTAATGCCATTCAGTTCATTAAGTCAATGGGGTCCAAGTGGTTACAGGTTGCGATGACGTCACTCTGACGTAAGTGGGTGGAATTTCGGCAAGTCATTGTTCTATTGTTCTATGAACAATCTTTCATTTATTTGTTCTCAAAACCATGCAGCCATTCAGTTGTGTTATATCGAAGAGTTTGTTTGTGTGTGCATGTGCTTGTACGTATTCAGGCACGCATGTATGTATGTGTGAAGAATGCTGTTCTAATGAGAAAAAAATGTTTATCTCAAAAAAGAACAAAAACATTCAGCTACGGGACATCCCTGAAGATTACAGTGAGACTTTGTCTGCCTGGCTTTGAATGCTAAACCTCTTCCATGCGATCATTTCAGAAATGACCTGTGGAAGTATTTTGTTCCGCTTTCAGTATCTGTTCAGACTGGTTTAATTTCCAGTACACCACAGATTGTTAAACAGTTTTTATATTGCTGAAATGAACAATTGTTGGATGGAAAAAATACGATGAACTTCTTGGTGGCGAAGCTGCAAAATTTCTGACTTATTAGTGAGGGAAATTGTCAGTTGCTGCCTCATTGACAAACTTGTGTTTCCCAATTTCCACAATTATTATTATTATTCAAGATGCTGGCTTTTGAACTTTAGCCTATAACAGTCGGATGGTTCTTTTCCATGCTGGACTTGACAAAGTGCACCCTACTGCCAATTATGGCTTTGTGTTGTCAGAAAATTTCATTTCGAAATCTTTTTCAAAAACAATTTGGAATGTTGTTTTAAACTGTTCGACCATCAGCTCAGCCTCTTGTAATTTTTGTAATGACATCGTTGCCTGGAAACAAAGGTACCCTGTTTTCTCCTGAGACGTGACTGGCAATTTAATTTTCATGCTGATGTCAGCTTCATATTCCACAGTTCAATCCGCCTCCTTGATTTTGAGTGGCAGAGTAGCCACAGAGCTGTGTGGCTATTTGTGCTTGACAGGGGTGTTGCTGGGCCCCCAAAATATTCATTAGCATCCCCCACCAAATAATGTACATTATTTGAATAAATCGTCAATAGATTTGGGAGCATGTCTGATTTTTTTGCACCATTTTAACTATTAATTTTTGTGATTGGGAAACTCATTCATCTGTTTAGATGACCAGTACCTGCATTTCTTAGTCGAAATTAAGTACTTAAGAGGTCTTACTACCTAAGACCAGTAAGTAGGAATTAGGCTGCAGCTTTCATTGTTTTAATGGAGGCTATTAGGGAGTTTTGCCTGTCACTGTTACATCAGGCTTGCTTGTTTATGGGGTTATGCTAGGGTTGTCTGAAAAGCACATTGTGACTATATTTTGTGAAATGCTCTATATAAATATTTTTGATTTGATCTGATTCACATCAGCCCTTCAGTGTTGGAGCTACCCTTGGAGCTCCAAGTTGTACTGTGTTTCTGTGACCTCAGAACCATCTGGGTTCCTGGTCCAGATCAGTACCTGTGTGACCTCACAACTGTCTGGGTTCCTGGTCCAGATCAGTACCTGTGTGACCTCACAACCATCTGGGTTCCTGGTCCAGATCAGTACCTGTGTGACCTCACAACCGTCTGGGTTCCTGGTCCAGATCAGTACCTGTGTGACCTCGCAACCATCTGGGTTCCTGGTCCAGATCAGTACCTGTGTGACCTCACAACCGTCTGGGTTTCTGGTCCAGATCAGTACCTGTGTGACCTCACAACCGTCTGGGTTTCTGGTCCAGATCAGTACCTGTGTGACCTCACAACCATCTGCGTTCCTGGTCCAAATCTGTAACTGTGTGACCTCACAATAGTCTGGGTTCCTGGTCTAGATCTGTAACTTTGTGACCTAACAATAGCCTGGGTTCCTGGTCCAGATCAGTACCTGTGTGACCTCTCAACAGTTCATGTTCCCAGCCCTGATCGGCACTTATATGTGACCTCACAATCAATCTTTCTGGGACCTGATTTATCTCTAAGTTTATCAGAGGCTCACCTTGGTTGGCTCAAGAGATTCTGTTCCATCACTCTCAATAAGTTCTGGCCACATAAATAATTCAGACTGATCAAAGCACATTTAGCTGACTTCAGAAGCATCGGCATATCTCATATCAATATGGACTGCACTCAGCCTTTTTTACCTGAGTCATCAGGATAGCTTTGCTCTGTGCTGTACAGAGCTGGTGATTCATTTTTACTTTGCCTTGTCATGGAAAACTGGAAGGAAGTCCAGGCACTGACATTACTGTTTCCAATAATATCACTCACCATATAAATATTGTGCTCATTTTTCATATTTTGGATGCAGCATATTTTCTTTCTGTTATCTACCCACTCAGTATAACCTCTTCCAATCACATTGCTGCTCCAGCTCATGAATTAGTCAGTTCTGACTCTGCATAAAAACAGAAGAATTATGGCTACTTTTTAGCTGCTCCTCCATAAAAGCCATGTCCCCTCATTTGCCAAAAACGTAAAGGATTGTGAGTAACTCCCCTTGTGTGTAGTGACTGAAGGATTGTAGGTGATTTCCCATCCCCACCCATCCAAAACCTAAAGGACTGTGGGTGCATAGGTTGTCTGAATTTGCACCACTGTGGAAGGTCAGCGATGTGCTAGCCTACCAGATCATTAGTGCTGGCATTATGGGCATGATCATTATGACTGTGTCTGAGAGTTGCATCTCAGATGGAGGTTTATTTAGAGTGCTTTAAAGGAGAAGGAGAAGTAGTTCAGGCTATACTTGTGTGTGTAGTGTGCCACTGTCCCTTCTGTTTCACTTGCTGTCTCACTTTCTCTCCTTTTCATTTCAATCTCTATCCTGCCACCAGGGTATTTTTCCCCTTGCCTAATGATTCTTTATGAAATGCACTATGCAAATGCATTTTGATTCAATTTGTCTACTCTCTTTTTCTCCTCTAATTGTTTCTTTATATCCATTTTCTCATTGAATTCCCCTTCTATTTGCCCTTTCTGTGTGTGTTTGTGTGTGTCTCTCTCTCTCTCTCTCTCTCTCTTTGCTCTTCCCCCTCTGTTTCTCTCCCATGTGCTTCCTGTCTTAATAGCCTTCTGAATTGCATCTAACTGGAGATCGATCCGTAGGTCAGAGATGGACCCAAATCAATGCTGAAAAGTTTCGATTCCTCGTCTCCCTGTGACTCTCTGTTTGTTTTTGTTTTCTTGTATTGCGCTCTGCCTCTGACTGGGCCTCATTACTTCTCTGTTATAAAATGCTCTCTGAAATGTCTTGTTGCTGATTGATTTGTGAGTCACAGATATATTGAGATTGAGGCACTAACGATAAATGCTTTTCTCTGTCTTTTGCCTTCTCTCTCTGTCTCCACCTATCTCTCCTTCTCCCCCACTCTCTGTCTCCACCTCTCTCTCTATCTCTTTCGCTCCCTCTCCCCCTGTCTTAGCTGTTGGGACCGGCGTGAATGTACTCTGGGTTCAACTGGCTGTCCTGATTGAGGAGAGGGACGTTTCTGTGACAACCAGGACGCCGTAGGACGCGGTTCCGCCATGAACAGGGGGAAGAAATGCAGGCTGCAAGTGGGGGCGGTGCTTGTGCTGGTCTTAGGTCATGTGATCTCTGCGCTGGAAGTGCCTCTCGACTGTGAGTTGAAAAACAGGAAGTGATATCATTTGTGTATTCCTGCCCCAGGTTGAGCCCAGGGAAATTCTTTTCAGTCATTATCAGGTGTGTACTGTACATTGAAATTCATGGTTTATTTTAACTAAGATATTGAATCCTCAGGCAAAAATCCATACTAGGATTTTTGCACAACTGATACTAACTTCTCATTTGAAATTTTTTGTATAAAAAATATTGAGCCCAGAACCCAGACCCGGCCACTTGATATTTCAGTAAAGTATACATATCCATTATGAAATCACTTTTTTTTTTTAATAAAAAGAGGCATTACAATGAATGGTTTTAACGAGTTGACTTTGTCTTTGTTATAGCTGGTGTGGTGACAGATGAACTTCTTAGCCTATATTTTACAAATGGATTTATACCAATTAAATCAAAATTAAGCAGCTTATTCAAAGTGCAGTCGCCATGCCAACCACCTAACCTCCCTGACTTAAGTCGTTTCTGGCCCAATTTTTAGTTTAGTGCCCAGGAAACACAAACCATTCCCATAAAAGAGAGGGAAAATTTGGAATCACCATTTTGCATGATAATAGGATGAAAATGTACCAAAATTAAATGTATCACAGGGTTTGCTCCAGTGCTACAGACTGTCCGAGCATGTGCTTACAAACTAGCAGTGTACATCCTTGTGTGATTTTTCCATGTAAAATGAATCGTGATGATATATGCCAAATCTGTATTGATATTTTGATATTTTCTCCTATTAGCATTTGAATAACATATTTTAACATATTTGCTTGCATTCTAGGTGAACCAATTCAGGGATATTTACCCAGGAGTCATATTGTTTTTTTTTTTTTTTTTTTTTTAACTTGAATAATGGAACTAAACATTGCTTCAAACCTCTGAAGAATGGATTTTCTAGAAAATGATTTTTGAAAATGCTGAGTCAGTATTCTATGACTCCAATCACTTTCAATTACTAGTAGTGATTGTAACATAAGCATCAGAATATTCTGTTAAGAATGCTGTAATCACAATAGTGATTTTAAACTTTATAGTACAGGGATAATGCTCTTTTTTCATTGCTCCTGTTGACTTGTGGATAATTATCAGGAGACAGACACTAACATGGAAAACATTGCTGTTTTTTTGGGAATGTTCAAAGACCTGTAATTTAGCTGGACACATCCATACTACGTACTGTTTTGTATTTGGCGAAGTCCAGTGTGCATGGATGTTATGTTCTCAACACTAATGTTCACTTTTCCTTTATTGTATCCTTTAATCCTGCAACAATTCTGTGGGGACAAAAAAAAAAAAAAAAACAAAAGTACTGGAAGAATGTAAGTTGGTTCACCATTGCTGTGGATACAGTTGGTGTTCAAAGGCTTGCACTATTTGATTTATGTGCGATCTGTCATTCTTTTTTAATTTATGGTTTGTTTTTGGTTTTTCATGCAGACCCACAGTGTGTGTGTAGACTGAGATTTGCATGTATTTTGGTTGTAACTCGTTTGCATTTCGCCCTTTGCTTGTCTATATAGTTGTTGGATTTTCTTATGAAAACAGTGGCGGTCATCACATATGGGGAGTCGGTGTCATTGCCGTTTTGTAAACACACGAGTGATGTGTTTTGAAGCGATGTACCGAGTGTTCCAGATTCCGCTGGACGTTATCCCATCTTTTCTGCTTGTGTTGCTTTCACGTTGCACGTCTGGCTTTGCTCTATCTAGGTGTCCAGTTAATGCTTATCTAAGGCCATTCCACTGCATGATGCCTTATTTTGCTGTAGCCAAAATCAAGATTCCCAATTGTATGGTCTTGTATTGTAAGGCATTTTACATGTGTTTAAGTTTGCTGTTAGGTGCTGAGTTCAAGCAGATCCCGTTACTGCATGATTTTGTGCTCCAGAATGGTTAGTAGCAAATGCCATGTAATCAAATCTACAATCAGGTCCTAAAGTATTGGGAGACCGATTAAATTTTTCAAGGCTTCCTGTGTGTTTCTCTCAATATGGATGTGCAGTAAATATACTTAGCGCCATTAAAAACGCACCAGTGAGGTATGTACTGTATTTGCTGCAAATTGAAGAATCAATTGATTTTTATTGGTTTTCCCTTCAGATACAGCGCATGGCATTGTAATCCTGATGTTTGCCACGTGGAGCATTTTTAATGGCGCTATGTATACCTCAAATTAGAATGTCGACCAATAGCTTTACTGTATTGGAATTTACGCCTGTATCGTTTTAAATCTTAGCCAACCTGCATAAAGGTGTCCAAATACATATGGAGCTCACTGTATATTATTGGTTTTGCATTTTCTGTTAAACATGCATCCAAACCTGATTTTTGTCCCCCCCCCGTTTATAGTGCCACAACCGCCAACTATAATTAACCAGTCGCCGAAAGATTACATCATTGACCCACGAGAAAACATCATCATCCACTGTGAAGCCAAAGGAAAGCCTCATCCCCGGTAGGTCGCCTATAAATGAATGACATTATACTGTTGAGTTGAGGGGGGTTCCCCGTCCGATATGTCTTGAGTCTTGAACCCACATATTTAGCAAGCAGATTGAATTTTTATATTGTAAAATCTAGCCTGCTGATCGCGAGTCTGAATGCTGATTCCACACTCATTCTATTGTTCTTCTAAGCTCTATTATTCTGACTTCTTTTTGTTTATTGTATGATTTTCGGTCATCAGCTACTACTATGTGCTTTAAGCAACAGAACTATCAAAATGTTCAGCCCTTTAAGGACATTTGTGCTTATATCGAACATTTTTATGTTGTGCTATGCAAATTCATTTACATTGTATTTTCTGCCAGATCTGCATTTCTGGTCACAACTGCTTGTGTAGCCTGAATACGCTAGAAGTGCAAGACCCATTTTTAGGATGCTGGTTCACTGAGCTTGCTGGATAGTTGCACAGAGTAAAACCAAGAATACTTGTGAAATGAGAACCAAGGCTACAGTTAAAAGAACTGTATTCAGTGCAGTTATCCTGCTAACTCAGTTATCCTGCTTTCTGAAACACATTTTGAGTGCTGTTGCTGATGCATTGACTTGTTTCAACAACTGTGGTAAATGCATGTTTACAGTAGTCTGTGGTAAAGTGGTGTGGTTTTGCCAGTTCACAAATGTTGAAACAGATGCCTGTAGACAATTTTGTGGTGCAGAGCTTTTCTGACGGTGAATTCTTGAGTACTGGTGGGAGATTGGGTGCTAAATTAAACCCTGTTAAGCTCCAGCCCAGCTCTCAGCTGCTCGATCAAACAGATGTGGATATGGTCACGTAACTACTGAATCAAACCAATTACATGCTGTAGTGGATGAAGGTGCAACATATGAAAAATTCAGCCCCCAGCCCCTCCCTGTATAACCGTATAACCCCCACCCCCACTTACCCTCCACCCCAAAGGGGTGATCCAACTGAATATACTCCTTGCATCAGACTGACATTGTCGAACTATGCATCAAATAGTAATTTCTC
Organism: Gymnothorax javanicus; assembly: GCA_029692085.1. Taxonomy (NCBI): domain Eukaryota; kingdom Metazoa; phylum Chordata; class Actinopteri; order Anguilliformes; family Muraenidae; genus Gymnothorax; species Gymnothorax javanicus. The sequence continues at coordinate 85,641,125 of CM056201.1, forward strand.
TGGCCATTCATAAAGAATTTCCAAATAGAATTCTGGTGTAGCGACAATTATTCTATTCACAAAAGACCATGAGCTATGTAAAGAGTGAAATGCGCAGTGCTAATTTGTAATGCTGTCATGGGAAAAATTATGAGTTCCTCAACAGCAAGTATATGCATAACATTTTATGAAATGTGAAACAAAGCGCATTAGCAGTGATAAATCTTGCTGCTTTGTAAATGAGTTTTGTGGTGTTCATACAGATGTCATGTCGAGCAGCCATGAGGATCCATAAAAATCCAATATAACTCCTATGGGGAGTATGTTTTGGTCTAGCCTACCTCTGAAGTTATATTGGATTATTTTTGAGGAGTAATATCCCTGTGTGCTGGATTGAGGGACAGGATGTTGTGTGCGTAAGTGTGTGTGTGTGTGTGTGTGTGTGTGTGTGTGTTTGTGTTTGTGTTTGTGTTTGTGCGTGTGCATGCGTGTGTATGTGCGCGTGCAAGAGTGTGTATGTGTGTTTGAAGTTATTGCGTATTCAGCACAGAGATGATTGCCTATCTGTATACAGACATAGCAAATTCTGCTCCCAGATGTCTTGGTTTTGCATATTTTCCCATGCATAGTGCCTTTGTGGGCAGCCCTGACATTACATTTACATGCCATTTGCTTATTGCTGATTTGCTTGTTGTATTTGTGTGTTTGGTTCGCTTTTGCTAGCTAGTACATCTTTTGAATGCATATACATTGTGGTCTGTAAGTATGTTTACTGTGACACCGCATGTTAATGGCCTGAAATTCGAATACGTTTCACGTTTTATGGACATAAATGCTGACAAATTGATGCTGAGAGTAACTACTTCAACCACATTTATTTCTATTTTCAAAGGCAATGTACTGGAGTACAGTGCCTATAAGAAGCAAAAGTTATGTCACTGTCGACGTACAATAATGTGAAAAAGTATTTGCTCCATTCCAATTTTTTTCTATTTTCGCTTATTTATCATATTTCAATATTTCAGATAGTCCAACTAATTTTATCATCAGACAAAGACGACATGAGTAAACACAAAATGCAGCTTTTAATCGATTATTTCATTAATTGAAGGTAAAATATTATTCAATACCTATATCAACCATGTAAAAAAAGCAATTGCCCCCTTAAACCCAATTACTGGATGTGCCATCCTTGGCGGCAACTGCTATCAAACTTTTGCGATAACTGCCAATGAGTCTTTTAGGGAGGAATTTTGGCCCACACTTCTCTGCAGAACTGTTTTAATTGAGCCACATTGGAGGGTTTTTAGCATGAACTGCCTGTTTAAGGTCATGCCACACCATTTCAATCAAATTCAAGTCAGGACTATGACTAGGTCACTCCAAAAACCTTAATTTTGTTTCTTTCGAGCCATTCTGTGGTTGACTTGTGTGCTTTGGATCATTGTCCAGCTGCATAACCCAACTGCACTTGACCTTTAGGTCACAAATTGATGGCTGGAAATTCTTTTTGAGGATTTTCTGGTAGAGAGCTGAATTCATGGTTCCATAAATTATGGAAAGTTTCCCAGGTCCTGAAGCAGCAAAGCTGCCCCACAACCACCACCTTGTTTCACCATTGGTATGATGTTCTTATTGTGGAACTCTGTGTTTGCTTTACACCTGATATAACAGGATCATTGTCTTCCAAGAAGTCCCAATTTTGACCCACCAGTCCACAGAACATTACTCCAAAAGTCTTGGGGAAAGGAGACATCAAATTTTTGGGCAAATGTTAGACAAGCTTTAGTGTTCTTTTTGGTCAGCAGTGGTCTTCTTGCAGCTCTCCCATGGATGTCTTTTTTTGCCTAGTCCCTTATTTTTTGTAGAATCATGAACACTGGCCTTAACTGAGGCAAGTTAGGCCAGCGGTTCTTGGATATTAGTCTCTGTTATTTTTTGACCTTTTGGATGAGTCATCAATGCTCTCTTGGTGGAATTTTGGTTGGACAGCCATTTCTAGGGAGGTGCTCCACTGTTCCAGGTGTAAAAACTGTCATCTGTAAAAACTGCATTTTGTGTTCACTTGGGTTATCTTTATCTAATTTTAGAATTATTTAAATGATCTGAGATATTTAAGTGTGACAGTTGTGTAAAAATAGAAGAAACAGAAAGGGGGCAAATGCTTTTTTTCAGCACTGCACTTCCGGACTGTGCAGTCCAAAAACTGATGCACTTTACATGTTGAATTATGAGGTTGAAATGTTGTTCGGTTTATCATTTTATGAGCTAATAATTTCATCCAGTTTATTGTTTCATTAGTCAATTTCATTTCATTGTCGCCTTATGTTGCCAGCTTTTCATGGACCAGAAACGGGACGCACTTCAACATAGACAAGAACCCGTGGGTCTCGATGAAGGCTGATTCGGGAACCCTGGTGATCGATATTAGCCAGGAAAGGGCAGAGGTGTATGAGGGGGTGTACCAGTGCATTGCTCGAAATGAACACGGGACGGCCGTCTCCAACAACATCGTCATCCGCCAGTCTCGTAAGAATGCCTCCTAACTGGACAGTGCGGTTACTGCTATGTACATGTCGGCATGATATCTCCATGTTTGGTCTGTATGCAGGACCTACTGTGTATTTATGCACTTACACATTAATGTTTTTTTATATCTCCCTACATTTATTCTTCATATTTAGAATGTGGACTTACATTTGTGCGTATGCACGTGTGTTTATAATACGTGTTAAACCCGTTTTGTTGCAAACCTGGAATTGTATTATTCAAATAAATTAATTATTTTACGCATTTGGAACTATACTTTGTACAATAAGAGAACATGCCATAGAATTTGCGCTGATTGGTTTAATGTTACGACATTTGCACAGCGATACATAGACATGTGGACAAGTATCTGTTACTGTACACATTAAGAATTATACTTTTATATATGCTCAAAGTTTGGATTTTGGAAGTATTAGGAAAAACACAAATTTTGTGTTTATAACTTACTATCTATATGAGCTGAAAAATTCCCTCTGGGAAGGTGTGCATACTTTATCTTTGATCAACTTGTTCTGAATTCGTTGGATGAGATTCATTATGTCTCTAATTTTAGAATTAAAATTTGACTTCTTTTATATCAGACAAGAAAGCGTAGTTCTGCATTCATACCTTGACATATTTCGACGGGAACTCCCATCTTCCTCAGAAGTGTCACATGATGGTATTGTGACGTGTCTTATCAGCTGTTTTTACTGATGTTATGGACTGGGAAAAAGCTAAAGTTATCCGCACTGAGGAAAACCGACACCAACGCTGGATTATGGAGGCGATTGAAATCTGGAAGCGAGCCCAAAGGACGATGAACCGGGACGAGGGGGCGTACACGCTGTCTCACACGTGGAGTGCGGTTCTGAAGAGGCGAACTGACAGCAGGAGGCGTGACCGTCCTGTCAAAACTGGCAGGATGGTCACGCCTCAGTAAAAACAGCTGATAAGACACGTCACAATACCATCATGTGAAACTTCAGAGGAAGATGGGAGTTCCCGTCGAAACATGTCAAGGTATGAATGCAGAACTACGCTTTCTTGTCTGATATAAAAGAAGTCAAATTTTAATTGTTCTGAATTCAGATACCAAATACGTGATTGTGCTCCATGTAGTTTCTAAGAATCAGCCATTTTTTTATCATTCTAAATTTAGACTTGGGGCACATGGGACTGCTGTTTTTTTTTCTCAAAATTGATCAAATTGTCCTGAAATAACCTAATAAAACGAAAAGATTTTTTTTAATTTTCAGCATGTCAGAGGCTCATACCTATATGTTCCATATAAACAAAAGTTTCTTGGTACTATTATAATGCCAGATCAAGTGAAAATAGTTTGCTTGAGAGAACTTTCTCCATTCGTTTCAATGGATTTGTGGCTAGCCATGTTATTAGTTTTTATGAGGGGGATAAAAAAGATTTTCCCTACAGGAAGGTCTTAATGAATCCGGCCCTAAGGTGTGAGAAAGTAGAAGTGCCACGTAGGGTTTCTCCCCTCCATGAACACAGCTGGCTGATTTTACTCATTCCGTCCTCTTGCTGGCTGAAGAATTGTGCTAATTAACGAATTTGAATGTTTGGGACTGAATACTTGGGAAAACGTCTTCCTGAGCCTGGATTTTCCACCTCTAAATAGAGGGGACTTTTACTATATCATGACTTTGACTGCCTCTGCTCACAGGCTCCCCCTTGTGGTCAAAAGAGAGAAATGACCCGATTGTGGTGCAGGAGGGAGCCCACCTAGTTCTGCACTGTAGGCCTCCAGCTGGCCTTCCACCGCCAATCATCTTCTGGATGGACAACAGTGAGTTTCCCTCACAGGAAATACATCTGTGGATATTTAGGCCCTAATATGGGCCACCACTGTGCATCATGGAATACATGTAGCATCATGTAGTGTAGTCACTGTATGTGTGTACAAGATATGCTCAACGGATTGCTTCATTATAGCCAATGCTAGCCTGCATATGCTCTGAAATATATTGCAAGTTGTTATTTGCTGTTACCTGTGTCTTTCCAAAAAGCTCAGTTTTGTGAAAATTATGGTTTTTGTTGATGAATAGATATACTTTTTATTTCAAAATATGTAAGTTCAAAATTTTTTAAGTATACATTTCATTTTTTCTCAGGTATGCCACCCTATTTTGTTAGATGTCAGCATCCTATTAATGTGTTGAAGTTCACTATTGTTTGTTAAATACTTGTTAAATTTGATGTTGGTCGTTCAGAGTTAATACTCTGGTCTGTAAACTTTGGAGTGTGCATCGCAATGATAATCTTTTGCCCTGTCTGTGCGATATGATTCAGTTGTCTTCAGCTGTCAGTCAAAAGGCATTCACCCTTTCTTTCTTTCTTTCTTTTTTCTTTCTTTTTCTTTCTTTCTTTCTTTCTTTCTTTTTTTCTTCATCTGTGTCTTATTTAGACTTCCAGAGGCTGCCGCAAAACGAGAGAGTGTCGCAGGCGTTGAACGGAGACCTTTATTTCTCCAACGTGGTGATGGAGGATACACGCAGCGACTACATCTGCTATGCCAGATTCCCACACACTCAAACCATACAGCAGAAGCAGCCAATCACAGTCAAGGTTTTTAACAGTGAGTCCGTTCCACCTTCGCTTAGCCTCAGTGCTTTCATACTGAGCAAGTGGAAGATTATTTATGATCCTGACTGCTGCTGCGTCAATGACGACCGCTGAGAAAGGAAGCATTGTGTTATGAAGGGCGTCTGTAAAATGCTGAGCAAGCCATGTGACAGTGCGATTATTCTTATGTTTGTGGTTTCCATTTATTTGCGAGCATGAGCATTTTTGTTGCATCGTTTTACATCTACACGGCCAAAGGGTCCACCCCAGCTGGTTGATGGTCACATGGGGTGGTGGGCATGCGCCAAATCCCTCCTGATATTTTATTTTAGAACACTTCCTTTGTGTAATTTTATTTGTATTCATGTTGTTTTATATTATTTACAAATCTATTGCTTTCAGCCATCGCATGTACGTGAGTAGATCTGTTGGATTTGATTTGTTGGTAGCATGTTTTATGGTTTTTTTTGTGTTACAGTGGATGCTATCAATGAGACAATGGCAGCTTTAATGAATGACACTGATTTTTTCGGTGGTGAGTGCTGGTGCCAATTAGAGAATGCAGCCCAACATAACAAAGCACAATCCCCAGTACTAACATATACCTCCTGACCCCTAACATTACCTCATCTTGGAATAGAATTAACATTTTCCCATTGGGCTACACCTACTTGGGTTGCCTATTATAATCACACTTATCAGTGAACTATACATTACCATGCCAAGAAACTTCTCTTTTCCTTTTTCGCCCGAAATCATCATTTTAGCAACGAAAAAGGAAAGTCACCTGGGGAATGTCGGTGTTAAGTTTTCGCAGATTTTCCAACCGATATTGACTCATGGTAGAACTCAGTATGAGTGCAATATCTTATCAGTTCTGAATACGCTGTCTCACTTCAAAAAGATTTTCTCACAACGGATGAGATGAAATATTTTTAACGAGGTTAACTCCTTATAAAACATGCGAGCCTTGCTTGGAAAATCTCTTAATGACACTTTTTTTCATCTCATACTTTTTCTTGTGAGACTATTGTTACTGTAGCCTTGACTAATGTAGACTGCATTTTTCTCTCTAATGGAGTGAATATGCCCCCCTCTGTCAACTGTTACATGAATGGTTATCTTGACGACTCTTTGATGAGGTCCTTCTCCAAACTGTACATGTACATTGTGGGTAGTTTCCTCAAATCCTTACATGATCCTTTCTGCTGAAAGATGCTGTAAAGGAACATGGATGGATGACATCGCTGCAGTCATTTTTCACCTGTCCATCTACTCATCCTTTTTATTAACCACAACCCTCCATTCACAAAATCATTTCATATCTGTGTATTGCTCATTGTTTTAAGAATTCCACTCAGTTTATTCTTATTGTTATTTTGTTTTCGTTATTACGTTTATAAGCCATGTGGTGTTGAGAGGAGAAAATATGATTATTTAAAGTGTTTCGGCTGGCTTTAGTTGGTACAAGCTCTGTGCATAGAAAAAGTTGATTGCTGTGCTCCTGAACCAAATGCATTATGTTGTCCAAACCTACTGGTAGGATAGATAATTATGCACAGGTTTTCAGTCTGTTTTTTTTTTATATAACTTAATTTTTTTTTGTATTAAATCAAGAACAGTATTACACGGAAATTCAACAGTGATGACAATGCATATTGTAAGATCATATCGCAAGTTAACTGTTTAAACCCTGAACAGTTTATTCTGAAGAATTTACATAATGCTACAAAGCTTTTTCTCTTGATTGCCTGGTGAGTATACAGCAATGCTATGAACCGACAGAAAAGGTGAAGTAGATATTAAATATTACAGTATTCATTATTACTGACTGACAAATGAATGTTACAGCAGGCAAAATAAAGCTGACAGACGCTACTTAAAAGGATTTCACAACTCACAACTATGAATGAAGTGAATTCACTCGACTGTGAGTCAAAGTCTACTTCCATCCATGCTAATCCATCATCTTTCTGCATCATCTTTATATATTGTAGTTGCTCCCACATTATGCTTTTTATATTAAAGAAATTTTTATGGAAATTATGAGATTGAATTGCTGCTGCAGCGCTTTAGGCGAAGGATTTGAAAAATGTTAACTTTTCACCAACCGCTATAATCATAGGAGAAGGTATTCTTCTTCGTTTATGATGTTTATTGTCAGTTTGCAAACCATCATACACTCTGCATGTTCTTCAGCTATATCGCTGAAATTTCTCACTTTGAATCCTTGAATTTCCTTAGAAAACTCCTTAATATGAAAAACATAATACTTGAGTAATTAACTGAACAAATACAATACAAAATGAAGGTGGATTGGCAAGGATAGAATTAGATTTTGATTTGGAGTTGAGTAGATTCACTTTCTTAGGACAAGAATTTTTCAAGTTCTGGGAATGTGCAGTCATTGTGACACAGCTCCTTTAACCTCATATTCATGGTCTTCAAATTCAGTGTCCTGGATTATGGAGCCAAAAGACAAAAATTGCAACACTCTCCAAATATTTATGGACCACACTTTACTGTACACTCCTGGGCAAAAAAATGACCCGAGCCCAAATTGGAGAATTATGAAGCATTTAATTTTCCTAACAACAAATCATTTGTCAGGAAATTAGCAAGAATTAAACAAATTAACTAAGTGACTTGATATGAGAGAGCTTTTCCCATTGATTTTTTAAAATGTTTAAGCCATGTGGATAAACTTGCGGAGAGATTTTTACAGAAAGAGGAGTTGAAAAATAACATCTGATTGCTCGTCCTTTCAAAACAACTTTTCAATTGTGGGAAGCAAGTAGTTTTGCAGCATTTTCCGGAATTTAAAAGCATTAATCGAGTCTTCACGGTGAAGCAGCTCAGCTTCGCAGTGAAGCAGTTTCCAGGTTTTTCTGAATTCAAAAGTTAACAAGCAAATTGGGGAGTGTAGTTGTTTAATCCTTGCCAATTTGTCTGATCAAAGATTTGTTGTTGTGACAATCGAAAGCTTCATATTTTTCCATTTTGAGCTTGGCCTATTATTTGCTCAGGAGTTCATATCCAGGAACAGCAGAGAATTCAGGCAGTTGAGTCTGGGTTGTCGCCAAACCCAGGGTTTGTGGTGCTGCATCGGAGAGAGGTTGGAATATGACTCAGATGAGGTTTCTGACTCTCTCACTTCCTCTACCCTAGACAGCCCTGAAGGGGAGCGGCGGCCATCTTTCCTCCTGCCGCCCGGGAGTAGGAGCACCAAGATGGCGCTGAGGGGAGAGGACCTGGAGCTGGAGTGCATTGCTGAAGGCTTGTGAGTTGTCACTGCAAAATAGCCACTCAGATCATGTAAAATCACTTCTGTTTGTGAGAGTGCTGTCAGAGAGATGCTGCCTTTGTTACTGAGACACTTCCCTTAGTTACTGAGCGAGAAGTGAGTTAAAACCAGGACTGAACCCCAAAATATCATTTCACTTCCTCAAGTACTAATGTTGATGTCACAATCACCATGGATACTTGAAAGCAATTCTGGAGTTCAAGAGTTAGGCACTTTACTGTTCTTGTCTTGTTGGGCATCTTGCTGTTAAGTGTTATAGATTTCAGTCTCAGTGGCATTGGAGGTAAAATTTTAAAAGATAATAACCAATAAGAAATTGAAGAAATATAAATTTCATTTTACAAAAAAGCTAAGTCCCTGCTGTTCAAAGGGCGAATGACTTATTTTGAGGCTGGGTAATCCAGGCTGGTTTGCCTCTATCAATAAGTGGTAAGAAAGTACCAAATTATACGCATGCTGTCCGACGTTCTTTGTATGTCAAATGATTTGTCGAGTAACTTTATGTTTTATGTTTGCGATTTTGAAGTCAGGATAATTTAAAATATAACAACAAAAAAAAAAATCTTTTTGAAAAAAAGGCCAACCCCCGAGATCTCATGGAGCAGAGAGAGCGGCGAGTTGCCCGATGACAGGACGTCCTATCACAGCTTTCAGAAAATGCTCAAGATCTCCGAAGTTACGGAGGCAGATGCTGGAGACTACCTTTGCTCGGCGAGGAACAGCCTGGGGACTGTTCAGCACGTCATCACCGTTATCGTGAAAGGTCAGCAACTGCAGCACTTGACCTTTTTTTTTTTTTAGTTTATTTACATTTTTCATGCAATTAACATTTCAGTATAAGGTGTGAAAAATTAAAGTTATACCCAGAATAATGCACCAGTTACCTGAGTTTGCCAAGTAGCTCAGTTCTTCAGCTGGGAGGTAGAACTAATTGATGAAATCAGTTGGCCTGGTTTATGGGCAGAAAAAATCATGGCAGGACTTGTATTTTCTGACTTTTGGACTATAGACCTGTGATATAATTGAAATGCAGTGGGAAGCATTGGTGCGACTTGCTCAGACATTTACGCGTGAGTGTATTTTGTTGCTGTGTTGAACAGCTGCTCCTTACTGGAGGAAAGCCCCCAAAAACCTAATTTTGGCTCCCGGGGAGACCGGCGTTCTCACCTGCGATGCTAAGGGGGAGCCCAAGCCCGCCATCGCCTGGGCCATGAATGGAGTGCCTGTTGAGAGTACGTACATCCCTTCTCCTGCCTCACACACCTAACCAGGGGCATCCTGTCCAATCCCAACTCAGGGCCTCATATGGGTGCAATGCTTCTGTTCTAGATTAGCTCGGAAATATCGAAAATGAGTGTGGATTCTGGATGCTTCTCTTTTGGTGCTCAGCACTAACGAAAGTCTTGATTGAAGACTATGTAGTTCTTAAAAATCATAACTATATCCCCGAACTGAGGTGTTCCGGGACTTTATGTTTTTACCTTGGATGCCGTCGCTGCTGCCGCTGCCACCACTGCAGATCCGTTGTCCGTTGTGTTAGCGCGATAACTCGAACAGTTTTTAATGGGAATTGCAGAAAAATGTTCGTGTACAGTCCTGGTGCACAGAGGACAAACTCCATTGTTTATGACCCTATGACGTTTCTTATAGCGCCACCTTAGGCGAAACTTTTAAATTTTTATATTTGCTGTAAAATGACTGGAGAATAAACTCTATTTTCTGTGTGACCTGACAAAATTTCACGTTGCTCCAACCATCAGGTCAAACTTCATTTTTTTAAATGCAATAGTTTTGATGGGAATCATACCACCCTTCTTGTGATTGTTTCTGTTGCATACAGTTGTTGATATTGCTCACTCTATGACCAAAGTTTGCTGTTAACATTTGTGGAGACCAGAGTAGCTCTCCTGATTTTCTTGACCCTATACCCTGTCCTGTTGTATCCACTAGGCTAGACTATGAACTTTGCCTGTGGGGAGAATTCTGTCATCCTCCGACAGCATTGTCTTGTTAATTGATGAATTACGTTTTGCAGGGAACTTGTAGCCTACTGCTTAATGTATGTGACATGCGCCCAATATGTACCAGTAAACTCAATGAGACCACTGCAGCTGTTGGGCTCTTGAGCAAAGCTCTAAATGCTATCGCTTCGGGTTACGATTGGCCACTGCTTAGTCTGATCTGAGTAAAACTCAAGGTCCGAATATCCAGGCCCATTCTTAATTCAGACTGAATGGGCACCAATGTTTCAACGACCCATCTCATCACAGCCTCCCATCAAAGGCATTGATTAAGTGTATCAGGTATTTCAGTGAATTAATAGAACAAAAGCCATTGACCACCCAATGGACTTTTTTGGATGGGATTGTACACCCCTGAGTTAAAATATGGGTTGATTTCATGGACCAGTTTAAGATTAGTCCGAGATTAAAATGAGCTTGGAATGAGAAATCTGTTAAATATGAAATTTGGGGACTTGGACTCATTCTGCATCTGTGAAATCAACCTTGTATGATAGAGATCTTAGCTCTTAATAATTTCTCAATTTATGAGAAGATATATGTATATATAAAAATCAAATATATATAGCCTGTGATCCTTCGATAGACGCACCAAAAGACCCGAGCAGGACGATTGACGAGGACACCATTACCTTCTCCAACGTGCAGACTGGATCCAGCGCAGTGTACCAGTGCAATGCCTCTAATGAATACGGATATCTGCTGGCCAACGCTTTAGTTCATGTCCTCAGTAAGTCTTTTTTCACTGTAGCCTTGACTGGTTGTAGCCACAAAAGTGTTCAAAAATGATCTGAGTTATGTGACTATTTGTTATTGTTCTCGGCCACAATGTAGATGTGGATATAGGAATGAATGTTCATCTATCCGTCTATCCATCATGCTTCTTTTACAGGCCAGAACTCCAAAACCGTTCAATATTTCTCAACAAAATTTAATAAATCTGATATATGGATACATCTTATTATGTAGATGTGCCTTTTCATACTTCCGTCCATTCTCCTGTCAGTCTGTCCATCCCTCCACCGCATTTTTTTCCCCAGGCCAGATATCAGCTATCCCATTCTGTTCTTGGCCAGAACTCCTAAACCGTTCAATATTTCTCGATGAAATTTAATTTATGGTGTGGAGAACCACTGGAAAAGCAGGCACAGACAGGGCAACAGGTTGGTGAGAATCCAGCCCACTGGGCAGTAATTTTATTTACAGGAGTGAACCAAAAAGCATCTTTTGGAGAATTATCCACCATCACGCGGTAGAGTAGCGGCCAGAGCGAGGCTTTTTGGAGAAAGCGTGAACTCGGATCCTTTTGCCTTCGGACTCTGACTGGGAGAGCGGAGAAAGAATAGCAGTTAGTAACACGCTTTCGAAACGCACTCTCGGCCAACCTGTCCCCGTCTGCTGCTCGCCGGCTTTATGCTGTGCCTTTGCTTGATGCAGACGGGGATCAGGTGCGTGGCCTCATGTGGAATGCGCTGGGAGAGCCCTTCTTACACGCCTGGTCGCAACTGGAGGGAGCTGTCTAATGTAGAGCAGTGGCCAGGTGTGCTGAACAGAGGCCTTTCCAGCATGCGCTGTCCATGATGCTGCTGGAGGGGGATGATAAGGGGAGGAGAATTGCCGGTTTTGGGAGGCATGACATGGACAGTGGGCGTGTCCATTGCCCCCGTCGCCACAAAGGCTACATTTTATTGCATAGATCTGCCTTTTTACACTTCTGTCCAACCTCATGTTCATATGTCTGTCCCTCCACCGCGTTTAGTTTCCAGGCCAGATATCAGCCATCGCGTGGTGGGGTTCTGAGTATTTCATGTTTTTTTAGTTATTATCATATGCAGGTGCTTGCTGTTTGTTAGCCTTCTAAAATCAAGCGGCTTTATACTGTGTTAAGCCATTGGTATTATTATTATTATTATTTATTAATTATTATTATATTTTTTAATACAATAATACTGACTCCATTTTATGACAACCATCTATTTTTACAGGTACTTGAAACTAAAAAACTAGGTCAAAACCCAGTATATGGCTGGATTGTTTATAGTCTTTGTGCAAAATTGTGGAAAATGAGCAAAGTACAATGGTCCGTGCGGTCCAGACAAAAATTGTTCCATCATGCGAACACACATATAGGGCTCTAATTTCTTGGCGCAGCGCAGGGTGGTGCAGCATGGCGTAGCCCATGCAGTGGTAATTTCGTCCGGTGCAGCCCGCGCAGTGGTCATTTTGTGCGGTGCAACACCGTGCGCAGCCACTTTGGCAATTTGGTTGACGGACGTGCGCCGAGATGGGTGTGGTGGCGTTGTAGGGGGAGGTGTCACATATTCATCGTGACGCAGTGACAATTTCGTGGATAAAGGCTCCGCGGAAAGTGCGCAGAGAGCTCGTCAGCTCCAACCTGGTTTACTTTCTGTGCAGTGGTAATTTGGCTGACCGGCGCACAGTGCGCACACGTCACTGAAACCTCACAGGCAGGTTTCCAGAATGTCAGGCACATTTCAATGCAATAAATAATTACAGCAACCACTATTTAATGTAACTGTCTGAATCAGCACATAAATTATAGTATCTATATCGATTGTCCTGATGTCAGATCAGAGAGAGAGAGAGAGAGAGAGAGAGAGAGATGTGCATGTTGGCGCGTGAGTGCGTGTGTAGGCTATGTGGGTATGTGTCCTTCAGCTGCTTTCACACCGGACGTGAAACAAATTTTTTGCACAACTGATTACATTCAAATTCAATGCAAAGACGCGAATACATGCGTGTATTCGCGTCTTTGCATTGACTTTGAATGTAATCTGTGAGAAAAATTTGTTTCGTGTCCAGTGTGCAAGCGGCTTAATACTACTATTATTGTCACTTAGGTTTTATCGTTTTTAGTGGGGGAAAGGAATACAGCCTGATTGCTATGATCTCGTACTGAGTTAAGATCACATATTGAAAATAAGTGTGTAACGTATATTGCATTGTTGTCCATGCATGTTAATCCCAAAATTTTAAGCAGCAACAGGGTGTAATAATCGGAACACGCTATCCATCGTTTCTCTTCCCAATGATGCAGGCAGAAGAAATAAATGAGCAACCATCGTATTTCATTCCAACTTCATAAGTTTGAATGATCTGACGTAGTTTTGTTTTGAAATTCCATTCAAGGTTGCCAATGGTAATAATTCGCGAATGCCCTAGCTAGCCAGCTAACTAATATTCGTAATGCTTAATATAGACGTAAGCGGTGCAGAAAACATGTTTGAAGCAGCAAAGTAAAATGCAACATTAACGCGAGGCCTCTTTATTCCAACACTTTAAAGGTGAGGAGAGGAGCTCATTTGATTGGTGAAGATTTAAATCGGCTGTGTTAAACCCACTCACGACTTCTCTCCTCCCTCTTTGCCACTTGCGCCGGCAGGAGGGACAGAGGCGGGACAGAGGAGTACTTGCGCCGGGCTGCACCGGGCACAATATTGCAAAATACGCCTGGATACACCCCGTTGGAGCGGCGCTCCCCCCATTCGCTGCGCCTGCGCCTGGTCAACGAATTTAGAGCCCATAGTGTCTGAAAGCCTCCTAGCTGTCCTGTGAGCTCTAGGAAACACTGTAATTGTGTTTTTTCCAGATGAACCACCCCGGGTCCTGACGTTACAGAACCAGGTTTTCCAGGTGATTCGGGATACGCCGGCCGTGCTCGACTGCGCTGCCTTTGGTTCGCCCATCCCAAATGTCACATGGTGAGGTCATGAGGGAGCGGATGGCTGGTTCTGGAGGGGTGGTTGTGTAAAATAGTCCCAGCGGTTTGTGGGATAATTAATCGCGCTTTATCTACATTTCTGCTGCTAATGCTAGTGCTGGTTAGTAGGAATGAGGTTTGACTGAATAGTGACGAATAGTGATGAATTTTGAATTAAAAGCATGAGGGGGGGTATTTTCGAATGGTTTAGGTGCTGTTAAATTGGGTTGAATTTTGAGTCAATGGCATCAGTTTTTTTCAAAACTATTTCTGAAGCATTAGCTTCAGCGCTGTTTGATAAGCATGAGTTTTGATTTAATTGCACCTGTGCTCTAACTTACAAATACAATTTTCATGTAATAATATCAGTTTTTTCCAGCAAGGATGAGCTTTGATTGAATTCAGCCCAATGTTTCTTCATCAATTATGCCCATGTGCTCCTCTGTCCTTTTTTAAGGTTTAAGGAGGGTGAGACCAGTGTCCTCTCTCACGACCCCTACATCCAGCTCGAGAACGGGTCACTAGAGATACACGAGGCAAAGCACGAAAACAGCGGCCGGTACACCTGCATTGCCACAAACCACCTGGGCAAGAAGGAGAACTATGTCTCCCTGGAGGTCAAAGGTGAAGGAGGGCTTGGTGTAGCAGTTGGGTCGCATTGACCCTTTTTTAATTTTTTCCATTTTTCAATAAATATAATGCAACATTGTAAATGTTTTTTTAATCAGAGACTCTGCAGCCTTTATTTTTGTGAGGAAAATGTAATGTAGAAGCGCACATTTTCATTCAGTTCACATGCTGCACCACTCTATACATTTATGTTTAAAGGCTGAATAGGTTAGCAGAAAACGGGGGTAAGGCTTCTTGGGGTGGAGTGTAATTTGGAGATCTGAGTTTGATTCTGATTTAGACGTATTTCTTGCATTTGGTGATTTATGCCATCATTCTAAGCGTGTGGAACATGCTTCATAGTGTAAAATAAGTTCCTGGGGAATTTTTTGTACATCTTACCTTAATGGTCTTTGGATGGAAGGGTGTTTTTGAGGTTTTTAATTGGCTCAGGGGAGTTTGTTGTTTGCTGTTTGGCTCATAGTGATGGCATCACAGGGCAATTACTGGTTGACTGGACTGTTATTCCTGGAACAACAATGTCTGATGTTGATGGTGATTGGTACTCACCAAATTCATGTCACATCACTATTACTGATGCACTTTGGCTTCGGAACAAGGCTATGCATTCTGAATGATCTTTGACCTTTCCCTCACCCAATCAGAGCCAACCCGTATCGTGAAGCAGGACGAGCAAAAGGTGGTGGAGAGGAATAAAAATGCTGTGTTTGAGTGCCGCGTGACCCATGACCCCACCCTCATCCCCACCGTTACCTGGCAGAAGGACAACGGAGAACTCCCCGACGACGAGAGGTCCGGTCTTGATGCCTTACCGCACAATCACTGAGCAGCAATGGCACATTGACATTCCCCCTCTGATTCGAGGAAAACTAAACTTAGGCACAAATAAGGAGGGTGTGGGTGGTTTGCCAGATGGGGCACTGAACTGCACAAATTTGGATGCTAGTTGACAACTGCAACATATCTTGTTGTGGGTTGCCCTGCATTCTTGCTTCTCAATAGTTTGGTGTAAACAATAATGAGCACTGGTTGTATTTATACTCAATAAATGCACCAATTAATATAGTACATATGAATCAGAGGACAGAGCTTTAGTCGATTCTCTGTTGGTTAAGACATACAATTTTTCTCTACAAATGAGAGCTGTGATCTTCTTGAAAACTCAAAATTATTAAATGCAAATCACATAGCTAATATTCTGATTGTTTGCGAATAAAATTCCAAACAGTACTTTGCTGCTTTAAACCTTAAAGGTGTGAGGTAGCACATTTGTTCATAACTGAGCGTTCTAGTGCAGATGGAACAAACAATGCAGGTGACTGAAAACAGTTTTGGAATTCTTGAACTCTGACCTTCTAATACATTACAAGGACTAGTACTACACTATTACTCTTCAAACTATCTCTTTTGAGTAGATTGGGATGAATGGAGTGTCAAGAAATGGATTGGCTGCCCTGAGCGAGTTTGCAGTGAATGTGATTGTTTCCTTGGGCAGGTTTGTGGTGGACTCGGATAGCCTGACCATCAACGACGTTACAGAAGAGGATGAGGGAGCTTACACGTGTATAATGAACACCACGCTCGACCAGGACTCTGCTACAGCATATCTCACTGTTGTCGGTAAGTTCAATCAGCAGATTTGTTATGTCCTAAATGTGAAATCACTCGGTAATCTGCCTTCTCTGTCCTAAGCTCAGTTTAAATTCAGACAATAAATTATGGTGAACGATGTTTATGAAACGCCATACTAAAAGCGTTTCTGTGGTGCATGATGATGAAAATTTATGCTACTGCAACTTATTCGTATATCCTAATTGCATACAATTATCATATTTATTCTTCTGGAATTCTGACTTTCATTCCAATATCCCAAGTTATGACCAGATTATTGCAGCCAGCATTTATACACCAATGATGGACCAGATATGCTCCTTGGGCTAAACAGAAAAGGGCCATTCTCAGTCACGTGTGTGACCAAAAATGTAACAAATAGTAGAAAAAATCTCCTCCAATTACAAAAGCATTGGAGGTTCATGATTCCCTTGTATAAGATTATCCAAGTCTATTAAGTAAAAATGTTATTTGTTACATTAACTTTAACTACTTAAGGTCAGAGGTCAAATCGACTGGTCATTTAACTCTATTTGACTTCAAAAACTCTGTGAAGTTGAAAAATCTAGAATTTTCATAGTTTTGGGGTATGGAGAATAGCAAGGAATAAATTTGATACCTTTCATTAATTTTCAAAGTATTTCTTTATTTGATGACATCTGGTCATGTGTTTTTTGGTTCACTTCTCAAAGAATGGCCCAAAAGAGAAAAGAGGTTTAGGGATTTTTGGACAATATAAGTATCATGGATCACAAAAGCATGATGCTATTTTAATAGTTTCAAAAATATTATCTATTTATTTTCTATTAATTGAATGTAGCTCAGGTTTTAGCATGGTTCAGCGCAGGTTTTCAGTGTAGGGTTTTACATGGTAGAATACAGTACATGGTGTCCTCTGGCGGGGACAAAAATTATTCCTGATTTTTGGGAGAAAAAAATCTAAAGGAACCCCATGGGCCTTTTTTATGGTATCACCTTAGCATGGGCAGTAAATAAATACTGCATTAGCAGTTTACATGACTGTCAGTTGGGAAAAGGTGCATCTTATTAGCGTCTCGCTGTAGAAGTCTAACGGTACTAACTGCTCACTCCTACTTCACTGCTGCTATCGTCACATCAGAGGCTACCCCAACTCCGCCAATTGTCTACGGTAAAGTATGAGCTCACGGCGAGCCGGCCATTTATACCCAGCATCCATTTCTCTCTTCTCCTCCTCTCCGCCTTTTCAAGCTCGTGTTTGGAATCCTAGTCCTCTGCCCGTCTGTTCGAGCATGCCGTGGTTTGGTCAATTGTGCTCTCCATTTGCTACTGCTGTGTTTATGTGTGTGTGTGTGTGTGTGTGAGGGAGAGAGAAAGTGCATGTTGAGCTTTTCTACGTGTCTTTGGCTCATCAAGATAGAAAGGTCTAAACACTGCTCTTACAGACAGGGTGCATAGAGTCCTATAGAAGCAGCTCCATGGTCCTATAATCCAATTTATGGAGGCCAGCATGTTTTGCGTACGGTGCTCTCTGGCCCCAGTGTATTCACACTTGGCACCTTAATGGGAAGGTATTTATTGGAATAAAAAATGTATCTTAATTTCTGTTGGTCTGAAAAAAAAGTTCAGTTGAAGGTTGATTAGTTCAGTGAAAAGAATGTTTTTAAAATAAAAGTACAACCTCAATTCCGAAATAGTTGGGACGAAGTGTAAATTGTGAATAAAATCAAAATGCAATGACTTTCACGAGCCAATATGTTATTTACAATAGAACATGGATAACATTTCAAATGTTGAAACTGAGACATTTTACAGTTTTATCCACAAAATGAGCTTATTTCAAATTTTCTGGCTGCAACAGGTCTCAAAAAAGTTGGGACACAGGCAAAAAAGGGCTGAAAAAGCAGTTAATGTATAAGAGAATCAGCTGAAAGAACATTTAGCAACTAATTAAGTTAACTGGCATCATGTGTGTAACATGATTGGCTATAAAAGGGATGTCTTAGAGAGGCTGAGTCTGTCAGAAGTAAAGATGGCCAGAGGCTCTCCAACCTATGAAGGCTTGCTTAAAAAAATTGTGGAATACTTTAAAAACCATGTTCCTCAATGTCAAATTGCAAAGGCTTTGAAGGTCTCATCATCGACAGTATATAACATCATCAAAAGATTCAGAGAAACTGGAAAAATCTCTGTGCATAAGGGACAAGGCCGAAGACCTTTACTTGGATGCCCGTGATCTTCAGGCCCTGACGCCACTACATCACTCACCGGCATGATTCTGTCATTGACATCACTAAATGGGCCCAGGAATACTTCAAGAAACAACTGTCTGTAAACACAGTCCACCGTGCCATCCACAGATGCCACCTAAAGCTCTATCATGCAAAAAGGAAGCTATTGTTGAGCATGATCCAGAAGTTCTGCATGATCCACTGTGTTCTGTGGACCAAGGCTCATTTAAAATGGACTGTAGCAAAGTGGCAAAGTGTCCTGTGGTCAGACGAGTCCAAATTTGACATTCTTGTTGGAAATCATGGGTGTCGTGTCCTCGGGGCTAAAGAGGAGAAAGACCACCCCTCCTGTAATCAGTGTTCAGTTCAAAAGCCTGCATCTCTGATGGTATGGGGATGCATTAGTGCATATGGTGTTGGACACTTGCATGTTTTTAAAAGCACCATGAATGCTGAAAGGTTTATAAAGGTTTTAGAGCAACATATGCTCCCCTCCAGATGACATCTATTCCAGGGAAGGCCTTGTGCATTTCAGCAGGACAATGCAAAACCACATACTGCAGCTATTACAACAGCATGGCTTCGTAGTAGAAGAGTCTGTGTGCTGAACTGACCTGCCTGCAGTCCTGATCTTTCACCAGTTGAGAACATTTGGCGCATAATTAAACGAAAAGTCCGTCAAAGGAGACCCAAAACTCTCCAGCAGCTGGAAGCCTGTATTAAACAAGAGTGGGATCAAATTTCAATGGCTAAACCCAAGAAACTTGTCTCCTCAATGCCCAGACGCCTCCACTCTGTGTTAAAAAGAAGAGGGGATGCTACACTGTGGTAAACAGACCCCTGTCCCAACTTTTTTGAGACCCGTAGCAGCCATCAAATTTGAAATGAGCTCATTTTGTGGATAAAATTGTAAAATTTCTCAGTTTCAACATTTCCTGTTATCTCTGTTCTATTGTGAGTAAAATACTAGTTGGTGTGATTTGAAAGTCATTGCGTTTTGATTTTATTCACAATTTACACTTTGTCCCAAGTATTTTGGAATTGGGGTTGTATATTAATTGAATAATTTAGTCTACTTCAGCAAACTAAAGTCATTGTTTTGAATGGACTTCATTTGGGCTGTTTATTTTTTGGCTTTAGGGGTTTAAGTAGCTGCAATACCACTGGTGTCTGCTAGAGTTTACCAGCTTCTCAAGGAATTTTAACCCTGTGATCTATGTCCATCTATGTGTGTCTGTGATGGCTGCTTGGCAGAAATTGGTGGAAGATAGAAAAGTCCGATTGAAGTACTTCGTAGTTTTGACTTTTTTCAGTGATTTTCATTGATTTACTAATTTTGCAATTATTAGAATAATCCATCAGCCGTTAACCGTTTGCATTCTAGATTTTTCACTGAAGTTTACCCTCAAGTACATGGTTAAAGGTCATAAATAGCATTTCTAAAATCTTGTCGGACAATGTCGCACAATTGCTATGCATCCTCTGGTTGCAGCACTTCACTGAAGCTGCATCATACTTATATTGAAAGAAATCTTAAGACTCAGGTGGCCATGTTTCTATGATCACAGCATGACCTAAAATGTAAAATATCTATACCTTGCACATCATTTGACCCACATTTTCCTGTAATTCACCAGGACAAACTAAGGATTGTTGGAAAGTTTGGAATCTTAACTAGAATTTAATATAGGGCTGAAGTTTTGCAGGTTTGAATACAACAGAACACACAGCCTTCTTCTTAATGCAGTGCTGCAACAAATAATAAATTCAATTCAATAAAATGTTTCACTCAGTTTACAAAAAAAACTCTGAACTTTCGTATTTCCTTTTCGCACAGTGCAGGCCAAATTACAAGGAAAATGAAGATATGCAACGAGTATCCACCACTGAAAAATGTTAACATTGAGTGAAATGCAATGTCATGTCAAAATGATGCATTTTATTTCTTGTAATGCCTTAATGAGGAGAACTGGCCACACCTGGTAGTTTTAACTGTCTTCCGACATAATTTCATTTAAATAAATCACTGAAAATAAATCATTCATTTAAAGGTACAGTGCATTCTCGTCCTCCCAAATTTTCGGCTGTCCAGCTGCCACTGATATATGTGCCTGCGCGCATTTGTGTGTGTGTGTGTGTGTGTGTGTGTGTGTGTGTGTGTGTGTGTGTCCTGTTAAAGTGACGGCGCCAATCAAGTTTCTGTGTTTCATTGTGAGACACCTCACGCTTCGCTTATGCTTGTGGTCTCCTGCGC
This sequence comes from Gymnothorax javanicus, assembly GCA_029692085.1. Classification (NCBI taxonomy): domain Eukaryota; kingdom Metazoa; phylum Chordata; class Actinopteri; order Anguilliformes; family Muraenidae; genus Gymnothorax; species Gymnothorax javanicus. The sequence continues at coordinate 85,661,970 of CM056201.1, forward strand.
TTAGTTTAACAGTTTTTTAACACTTTATTTAAAACTAAAATTTCCTCTGTCTCCTATCTATGTGCTTGATTGCCTGCACCAGCTAGGGTCCTTCCACATTGATTTTGTTACTTTGCTTCATATGCCCTGGTTTTCCAGATTATGGTTTTGACTTTATGGATCATGTCTTATTTTTTGGAATTTGGGGACTTGAGCAAAGACTGCTTGTTGTTGCATTGTGGACCGATATTATTATTGCTTATATGTTAATTCTGCAAAAAATTCCATCAAAAGGCACCGATTATATCATATTACGCCAGTATCAAGCCACAATATTTTTACATAGTGTTGCTGAATTCAGTGTGGAAGATAAAAGTGTCAGCTGAAATCTCTGAAGATTATTAAATGTTTATAGATTTTAGAAAGGCATATTGAGGAAGAGTACATAAGAATTCTTTTGCTTGAAGGGATTGGAAATCATGGGGCATCTTTGTAATAGAGAAATATCATGGTTTTACCGTTGCTTGAAATTTCATTCAGTTCTATCCCAAACCATGCATGCTACTGTTTCCTCATAATGTAGAAAATACAAATATTTCAACCACGAGCAGCATGTGATCATCTCATTGTATTTGGTGATATTGTATGCTTACTATAGTACATTTTTACTGTGACAGTGTGTAGTATTCCCCCAAATAATAAATTAAGGTGTATTTTTTGTGAACAAATAGAAATTAACTGGTAAGCATTTCTTATATGTCTTTCTTTCCATCAAGGCAATTTGGGATATAATCAATTCTCCTAATACATCAAGGAGTTTAGAGCAGATTGTTGGCATATGTATTATTGCTCGGTAGAAGTTCCTGCATAGCTCTGAATTGCGGTGAGTTTACACAGCAAAGCTACTAGCAATAGCATGGATTCACTCTGTGGAAACGCATCCTCTCCACCACTTTAAAATGTCTCTCTGTTTCAGAAAAACCGGACCCACCCACCGATCTGGAGCTGACAGATCCACAGAGCAGAAGCGTCCAGCTCACCTGGACTCCTGGAGACGAGCACAATAGCCCAATAGAGAGTAGGTGTCCTCCTCATAGGCTGTATAAAAGCTGTGAGCCAAGTTACCGTGATGTCTGACACCGACTTTCCTCAGGCTTGAGGAAAAGCATTTCAGCATACAGACGTTCAGTCTCAGGCACTGCCATGTTGTACTGTTTAGAACCTCAGTCTGCTCTGTACATCCTCTTAAGTCCGTGTCGTTCACTAACCATGTAAACCACAGTGGCTTCTCCTGTTCCTGAATCATCTAGAAAACATTAATCTTGTGCAAACGGCATAGTAGCTTAACAAATTGGCACACTGGGAAACAATTTGGTGAAGACAGAAGATGTATTGAGCATACATTCACTCACTGGAAAAAAGCTGATTTTAGCATTTTTAGTTGTTACATTTTTACCTCAAGTTGCCACTAACTTTAATGGAGAAAGGGGTATTTTTTTAGTTATAGTGGTGCCAGTGAGCATAGTCTCTCGAGAAAACCAGGAGAAGACAGAAATACTTAGGGTTTTTATATTTGGGTTTTTGCAGTGACCTCAGGGTTTTTGAGCTGTGCCATTGACTGTGTTTACAAGGTCTTTAGTATCCAGGGTTTGATTGGGTTTTTTAAGTTTCCCGTTTTTGTGTTTGTGCATGTAAACACCATATTCTGAATTCAGAAACCGGGTTATGTCCTTATCCCGGTTTCAAGAAACCCAGTTTTGCCACCTGGAGTACTCCAATAGAAGCTGGGATACTGGAGCATGTATACGCCTTATCCCGGTCCCTGACGGCTGCCCACCAGACGTAACACACACCTGCGCAGATAGGATGCAGTGATCAGAAAACGGGTTACTGGTATTTATCATGTATACAGGGATATGAATAACTGGGTTTCTCTGTTTCTCTGTTTTCTCTGCGTTCCCTGTAAACATCATATCCCGGATATGCTCAAAGCCAGGATAAGCCTCAAAACCGGGATACTAAAGACCTTGTAAACTCAGTCAATGTCTCTCCCAAATTTATGCAGTTAGTTGAGATGGATAATCCAGGTGCAAAATGTGTAAGTACATCCTTAGTGTTTTGTTCTCATTTGGAGGTGCTGATTATCACAGATCTTGAGCCAAGAGAACAAGCTAATCAGTGAAATCAGCTGTCTGACTCTACAGATAGAAGGAGGGACTTTTAAATACTTACCTGTGGACTTTCCTGTTCTGTACTTCTGTCCAGGCTTCCTCATCGAGTACGAGGACGCACTCCACAGCCCCGGAGTGTGGCTAAACCTCACTGAGGTCCAGGGTTCGAAAAGCACAACTCAGCTCAAACTCTCCCCCTATGCCCGCTACACTTTCAGGGTGCTCGCGCGCAATCAGGTGGGGCTCAGTGACCCCAGCGCCCCGTCCAGCCCTTATAGGACCGAGGGGGCAGGTAATGACTCTCCCTTATTGAGTTCCCTGCTACCTTATTTCAGCTTTTTCTTTACAGAGACAGAACCTGTTATGTGTACTGAATGAACCTTTTCACACATGCGTGTTCCATCAGGGTCTGTCAGTCAGTAAGGGAAAAAGCAGATTTCAGGCCAGCTCTCCTTGGTCATGAACTAAAAATAATGGTAATAACAATGATAATAATTCAGTCGGCCAACTTGCTTATGCCAAGCCGACAAGTGAATGCTGGGGTAAAGGTGGGATGTTAACTTGCACCAGAAAAAGAGTGATGCACTTGCACCTAGCAGTGCTAACAGGCAGGAGCAGAGTGTAATGGAGTACTGCAGCAGGCAAAGGCTGTTTTCAGCTCAGGCGGAGCAGTGGAGCAGTTTAACACGTTGACTGCCAGCTAATGGCGGGTCAGGGCCAACGCCAGACTTGAAAATTCGGGGGAAATTATCCATCCCTTTATTGACAACAATTGGTCCTGGCTAATTCTATATGGTTTTCCTCTATAAGCACGTTTTCTAATTCAAGAATAATCAAGTGGCAATTGAAGACACGGCTTCTCTCCCCCATGCGATCTAACAGCAAATAATGGGCTACATTCAGTGCAGAAAAATAATTTAATTATAATTAGGTCTATGCACAGGCACTCAGCAACGTTAATTTTTTTTCCAGCAAGAGCGGCATTTCAGAACTCATTTGCGAATGAAGGTAATTACGGCAAGTACCTACACCTGTTTTTGCAGCACGGTCACGCAACTTGCTGTAAAAAATAGCCAGCTGTTAGACTGGAAAATGAAAACGGAGGAAACCACGTATACTTGTCACCAGAATTACCTTCATTCGCGAAGAGTTCTGAAATTCGCTTTAAGCTGGAAAAAAAAATCACCATTGCTGAGTGCCAGTGCATTGACCTAATTATAATTAAATTATTTTTCTGCACTGAATGTAGCCCATTATTTGCTGTTAGATCGCATGGGGGAGAGAAGCCGTGTCTTCAATTGCCACTTGATTATTCTTGAATTAGAAAACGTGCTTATAAAGGAAAACCATCTAGAATTAGCCAGGACCAATTGTTGTCAATAAAGGGATGGATAATTTCCCCCGAATTTTTCTGGCGCTGGCCCTGACCCGCCATTACGAGTTATCTCGTAGTTGGCAGTCAACGTGTTAAGTAGCCAGCGGTGGAGTAGGGCAGACATGCATGGGAGTCTTTGAGAGAATATGAATGCGAGAATATATCTGAAACAGCCCTGCAAGCTATTCTCCTGTATCAATAAATAACTGATTTTCAGCCCCTGACGAAAACCCATCTGGCGTAGAAGGCGTTGGAACCGAACACAACAACATGGTGATATCATGGAAGGTAAAAAAACAGGCATTTACACTGTGTTTATCCTGCTGCTGCTACCAATGTAGCTTATTAGCACAAGTACACACATCGATTTTGCCCATGTCTTGGCTTCTCCTGAAAAATGTTTTGTCAAGTAGTTCCAGGCATCTATGCTACCACAGTGGTGTACTACCAGATAACATTAAGTAATTCCACATTTGGATGGGGAAACTGGCGGACATAAATTTCGATGGAGAGCATGCAATTTCAATGCATTCCAAGCAAATATGTTTAGTAACCTCTCAGCAGCATCCAAGGTTCTAAGCAGAAACAATGACTGAAATTTCGTTGAAGTAAATTGGGACCATATGACCTACAATTTTTAGGCAAAACCAACATTTAATTTGTTGAGTATTGACTGTTTCTGTGAGCGAATTAATCTTGGCTTGGTGTGCTTTCCTCTGTAGCCGCTGACCGGCCTGCAGTCTAATGGACCCGAGCTGCAGTACAAAATCAGTTGGAGGCTGAAGGATGTGGACACTGACTGGTCTTCTGTGACGGTGCCCAACGTGTCCACGTATGTGGTTTCGGGGACGCCCACCTTTGCCCCTTACAAGGTGAAGGTCCAGGCGGTGAACAAGTTTGGGAGTGGGCCGGAGCCGGAGGTGTTCCTGGGATTCTCTGGAGAGGACTGTAAGTTACAATGAGCTTTCAGCACATGGGAAGGGTGGCATGGTGATGCAGTGGGTAGCTCTGTTGCATCACAGCTAAATGGCTTGGGGCTCAAATCCGGCTTTGGGCCTTTCTGAGTGGAGTCTGCATGTTCTCACTGTGTTCATGTGGGTTGGTTTCCTGTCAGTGTAAAGACATGAATGTTAGGTTAAATGGATGCTCTAAATTGCCGATTTGTTTGGGTTTGTAAAAGAAGGTTTGTGATTTATACTATGGGGGGAGAGGCTCTTGACCCCCCTTGACCCTGACCTTCAGTAAGATGGTCATACAATTGCTGGATGGTTGAACGGAAAGGCACGCATGTCTTTTGGGCACAGAAAATGCCCAGACATCCGTAAACTCTGGTGATTGTTTAAATTAAAATGAGACAAAGAATAGAGGGAGAGCAGTGTATGCTCTCAAATAATAAAGAGAATTGATCAGCACTTGTCCATCATCAGACTGAGAGACTAGTCAAAACCTTATATAACCTCGTATAACCTTGGCGATCAGATGATCTTTGTCAGACTCATAGTAAATCACCTGACTGCCAAATCATCCATAATTGAGTTGAGGTCAGAGACAGAGTATATGCAAAAAAAATTATACTTTTATATATATATATATATATATATATATACACAAGATATGGTAAAAACAAAAATAATGTCTTTTTGAGAGAAAAAGTCAATCTAGTGTTGCCAGACTTCGCCTTGATTTCAGCATTTACTCTTTCAGGCTTAGTGTTCACACATTTTTTTATTTCCTTGCTCGCTAATCCATTCTATATGGTTTGAAGTTCATTCCAAAGAGATTCTTTCAGTTTTACATCTGATTTTTTTATGTTGGTATTAAGCAAATCCCAGATTTGCTCAGTTGGATTAAGGTCTGGATTTTGAGCAGGCCAAGTCATAATGTTCATGTCACCAGATGATTCTTTCTCACTGAATTAATTCTTAGAAGTGTGTTAAGGGTCATTATCTTATTGGAAATAAAATCCCCAACCAATCTGTCTCTTTCCAGATGGCAATGCATGCCTCACAAGGATACTGTTATACCTCTTTTGATCCATGATTCCATCGATTTTTATGGGATCATCGGCTCCTTTCGAGCAGACTGAACCCCAAACCAAAATATTACTACCTCCATGTTTTACTGAAGGGATCAAACAGTTATTTTTGGAACATTCTCTAACTCTCCGGCACATGTAGGTTCTGCATTTGGATGAGAAAATTTAGGATTTTGATTAATCGGTACAAAGTTCCTTTTCAGAGTCCGTTGGTGTCCAATTCTTGGATATCTTGGCAAACTCAAGGCTTTTTTTTTTTGTTGCCAGCACTTAAGAAGTGTTTTTTGGCAGCAGACCATTTTCACACTTGCATCTGGAAATAGTAGATCTTGATACTTCCATCTCTTCACTTCTGACGCTATTAATATCATCACGGAGTTGTCGTGCTGTCCACTGTTGATTTTTTTTCCTTACTTGTCATACACAGATAACGAACATCAGAGGCACTTAAAGTGATAGTTCCGATTTTTTTACATGAAGTTGTGTGAAATACCTTCAAAGGATAAGAAAACCTATGGTGAACTTGTATTGTCAAATAAAGTACATGTCTGCCGTCCAAAATGATAAGCCATTATTTTATTTACATTTTTTACACCGTGTTATCTGCATTCAAACATTGCAGAATCCCACAAACTTCAGAATCTGCTATCGCTGCCATAAAAAATAATCGACCAATCAAACAATGGGAAATATTCAGCCCAGACCCGGTGCGTGACATCATGAGGGCTGGATATGTCTTTTCAGTGTGCATAGTCACAGTATAAGTATTGAAAGTTGCATTGATAATCAAGAGTGTTTTGAGAGATACCAGTTGTTTGAATTACAACCGATTGTTTGCTGGGAATCTATATTTGAGCCCCTCAGAACAATAGTGGTCTAACTCCGATTTTCTAATTTTCCAAGTTAGACCCTTATTTTTTATGCTAAAGGTAAAATCTATTCATACAATAATGGGCCAGAAGATTGTTAGTTCCACCTCTGAAATATAGGTAGTAGTGCAAGAGTGGTCTAACTTCAAAATTCTTAGTTTTTAAGCGAAACATGCAAAAATATCAAAAATCGTCAACGTTGACAACAAAATGCTTTCTGACCATGAAAGCGAAGATTCAAAGGATGTCACTTCAGGACAGGTCTAAATACTTACTGGCATGCTGAATTTGACAATGTTGAAACTTTGGAAGCTGTTTTCTCAAAATGATAAAAAATGGAGTTAGACCACTATTGTTCTGAGGGGCTCATTTAATTCTCGGCAATGCCACAATGCGCGGTTGTTGGGTATTCTAACGTAACGGGCGATCCAAACCTGACTGATGTGACTTCTCACCATTTTACCTTTTAAACAAAAGAGCTACCAGCGCGGGTGACGTAAGCATCAATTAGGGGGAATAAAACCTCATTTATCTGGACTTTGAAAAGAAAAATTCCACATTTTTGTATTTTACAACATTTATTTACTAATTATGTTTGTATAAAACAGCATTATGCATTATCCTTGAGTTCCCCTTTAACTTTGGCCATAAAACTTTTATTTTTGTCTATAGCATTTGATCTGTATGTATGTGTTTATATCTCACATTTTCAATGCTTCCGGCGAGCTGTGTTGTCTTCTGACAAGTCTTGTTTTTGTTCTCTTTGCCTACAATAGTAATTATGGTACAAATAAAAATTATATAGAAGTAATATATTCAGACGAAAGTAGTGGTGTATTATCATCCCTGCGCACTACTGTATTCGCGATGGCCCGAGTCTTGACCAATAATGCTCTTTATCACAGTGCCCATGGTCGCTCCCAGCAACATCAGGGTCCAGGAGCTGAACAGTTCTTTGGTGGAAGTGCACTGGGACCCCGTCTCTCAGGAAACTGTCCGTGGACGACTTAAAGGATACATGGTACGCTCAAGGCCCTTTCGCAGGGTTAGCTCGGTTAGCACAGTGGTGAACCAGAGTTAAGCAAAATGAAAGGCTTCTTAGCAGATTTCCATTCACGCACTTTGGTGATGTAACCCTGAGATCAAAATAATGTCGCTGTCCTTGGCAAGGCACGATTTCACCTTCAGCTGGCTGATATCTCAGAGGTCCTTGATGATTGAGAGGCTGTAAGAGCACTAAAGGTATTGCAGTTATGCTGAAGTTGCAAAACAACACCACCAACAACACACTATGGACTCCTTACAATTGCTTTCATTTGTCTGTTTGCTTTCTGAAAAGCTTAAATATTCTCTTGTAATGTTTCCCCCCTTCGTTTTTGAAATACCACTGAGTTTCTCAATGGGTGAAATGTATATAACCTACCCTACCTTACAGGTGTACTACTGGAAGGAGCGGAGTCTACACCAACACCATCCACATCATGACGGGAAGCAGGAGTTGACCTTCAGTGGGAACAAAACTCATGGCAAGCTGCCAGGCCTCCACCCTCACAGCAGATACACCTACAACATCCGTGCCTTCAACAGCAAGGGTGAAGGGCCAGCCAGCCCCAACCACCATTTTGAGACGCCAGAGGGAGGTATGGAGAAACTCCTTGCAAACTGCCAAAAATTGGTAATGTATAGGGTGAAAGTCTCTCAGTGTCGATATAAAAGGCAAGATGCACAGAATCAGGGTTCACCTAGGCCTGGTTTCTGTCATCCCCTCAGGCCTGTTTTTAGCCAGGCAATACATGATCGACCCATGAATATCTCAAGTTCTTATTTGGAGTTCATGAACACCTCGCTTTGATATTTTGATTACCGATGCATGTGGAACATATACATGCATATCTGATTGAATGACTCGCCATGGTCGATTCATAACTGGTAGCTTAATTATTTGCCCATTCAAAAGCAACAGGTAAGGACCATCGCAGTTATGTTTATGAACATCTCAACAAATGTTTTGTTGACCATTAATGTACTTTAATGTTAGGTGTGGCTTTGTTCAGTTTACTGTAATTATAGTTTGCTGAAAGGGTGGCGTGGTTTCAGTGGGCAGGTGCACTGGGTTGCACTGTCGCCTCACGGCCTGTACTTTGTTGATTTGTATCTGGCCTTGGCCTTTCTATGCAGACTTTGCATGTTCTTCCCATGGTTTCTGTGGGTGCTCCCATTTCCACCCACAAACCAACGAGATGTATGTTAGGCTGATTGGAGATTCTAAATTGCACATAGATATAATTGTGGGATTTATGTAACTACCCAATATGCATTTCTGCCTCTTGCTGATTGGATGCTGGGATAGGCGCCAACCCATGCACAACCCTTATCGGGAGCCAGGAATTAGTAGATTTCATAATGGATGTAAGGATGGCAATTTGGTGAAAATTATTACAGGAGATAAGAACTTTCTGTAAAAATCTTGCCATAACAGCTAAGCCTGCAATGAAGATGAAGTCAAAAACTATATTAGTGACAATTGCAAATAGCTCAGTGCTCCAGTATAAAATAAAACATTTTGTCTTCAACTATTAAATGTGATTATTAGATGGGGACCATAAAAGGACTGTAGAATAACCGCACACTTAACCTGCCTGTCTATCTGCAGTGCCTGGCCTACCAGCGGTCCTGAGGGTCACCAATATAAACCTGGACTCTCTGACTTTGGAGTGGGAGCCTCCTGTTGAGCACAATGGGGTTCTGACAGCATACACACTGAAATACCAGCCAAGTAAGTACTGCAATACAGCATTCACACTGAAATACCAACCAATGAGTACTGCTGTACAGCATTCACACTTAAATACCAGCTAATAAGTACTGCTATACAGCATTCACACTGAAATACTGGACAATAAGGACTGTAATACAGCATTCACACTGAAATACCAGCTAATAAGTACTGCTATACAACAGTCATAGTGAAATACCATCCAAGTAAGTACTGCTATACAGCATTCACACTGAAATACTGGCCAATAAGGATTAAGGACTGTAATACAGGATTCACACTGAAATACCAGCCAATAAGTACTGCTGTACAGCATTCACACTGCTATACCAGCTAATAAGTTCTGCTATACAGCAATCATACTGAAATACCAGCCAAGTAAGAACTGCTATACGGCACTCACACTGAAATACCACCCTTGTAAGCACTGCTGTCAGCAGTCACACTGAAATACCAGCCAAGTAAGTACTGCAATACTACACTCACACTGAAATACCAGCCATGGAAGTACTGCAATACAGCATTCACATTGATATACCAGCCTAGTAAGTACTGCAATACAGCATTCACACTGAAATATCAGCCCAGCAAGTATTGCTATGCAGCATCCAAAATCAAATACCAGCTAAGCACTGTTATACTGCAATCACACTGCAATACCAGCCAGGTAGTGCTATACTGCAATCACACTGAAATACCAGCCCAGAAAGTGCTGCCACGTAGCATTTACGCTGAAATACCAATTTAGTAAGCACTGCTATCCAGCATTCACACTGAAAAATCAGCTTAGTAAGTACTGCTATACAGAATTCACATTGAAATACTAGCTTAGTAAGTACCATTCTACAGCATTTACTCTAAAATTCCAGCCAAGAAAGTACTCCTTAAAAGCATTCACACTGAAATACCACTGTTGTAACTACTGTTGTACAGAATTTACACTGAAAAACTAGCCTTAGAAGTACTAGAAGTACAGCATTGACCCCAAAATACTAGCCTGGTAAGTATCACTATACAGCATTCACTCTAATATATCAGCCTAGTTAGAACTGCAATATGGCATTCACTCAGCAATACCAGCCTTGTTAGTACCGCAATACAGCATTCACATTGAAATACCAGCCTAGTAAACACCGCTATACAGCATTCAACCTGAAATACCAGCCAAGCAAGTATCACTATACAGCGTTCACACTGAAATACCAGCCAAGTAAATACTGCTATACAACATTCACACTGAAAGTCCAGCCAAGTAATTACTCCTAAACACCATCCACACTGAAATGTTTGCCCAGTTAGTACTGCTACACAGCATTCATGCAGTAATACCAGCCTAATAAGTACTGCTATACCGCATTGACTCTGAAATATCAGCCTAGTAAGTATCACTATACAACATACACTCTGAAATGCCAGCCTAGTCAGTGCCGCAATACACCATTCACACTGAAATACGAGCCTAGTTGGTACTCCTAAACAGCATTTTGCACTAAAATGTTGCACAATGGGTACTGCTAAACAGCATTTATACGGAAATACCAGCTCAATACGTAGCACTAAACAGCATTAATGCTAAAATTCCAGCCCAGTAAACGCCACTGTGCTGCATTCCCACTGAAATACCAGCCTAGTCAGTGCAATTAAACAGCATACATACTGAAATACTGGCTTAGAAAATGGTAGTAGGTAGCTTACACTCTGAAATACCAGCCCAGTATGTTTTTCTATGAAACATGCACTCTCAAATACAGGAGAGTAAGAACTGTTAGACAGAATGCACACAGAGATTCTAGCCCAGTAAGTACAGCTTTCTAGCATTCATCGTAGCCTTGTAAGTATTGCTATACCTAGAGCGTTATTTGCTCAGACTCTTGCTTGCATTAATTCACTCATTGAGGCAGAAAATCCAGGCTCAGGGAGTAAAAGTTCCACCATATGCTTGTCCCACCCATTAACTCAGCCAGTTGATTAAGCCAATTCGTTCTAAATATTACCTCCTCCTAGCTGGAAAGTTGTGTATTTGTTTTGAGCAAGTCCTGGTAATTTGAACAAAATAAATGAAGATGACTCATACATTCTGAACCAGGATTTCTGATTAATTAATCGACTGACTGATACAGTGATTGACAGGCTGTGATGAGTAAGGTCATGACCTACAGTAGGGTAACCAGGGGCCACCCCTTGTTTACCCTCTCGTACCAGTCAACAACACTAATGAGCTCGGGCCCTTGGACGTGGTGACTCTCCCTCCGAATGAGACCTCCTACACCCTGCAGAACCTGAAATACAGCACTCGCTACAAGTTCTACCTCCAGGCAAGCACAGGGAAAGGAGCAGGTCCAGAGAGGACAGAGGAGGCCATTACAGTCATGGATGAGGGTGAGTTTCATGCCCTTTTTTTTCCAAAAAAAAAAAAAAAAAAAAAGCAGTTTGCCATTCAATTTCTATGACCCCAGATCAACACAAATCTATTGACATTACCAAACGTCCGTGGACTGTTCTTATTTCACTTTGGGGCCCGTATTCATAAAAGCAGAAGCACTGATCTCAGACCAGATTCCCTTGCCTATCTGCTCTTCACAATCTCTTTGGATGGGAAAGACATAAACTGATCCTGGGTCTGAGTTCTTACTCTGAGATGTTGTATGGATTTGGGTTTAGGAGAAATGGGTACTTTGGCTTGTGTCCATAGAGGAATTCTTTATAGTGTTTTTATTGAACCCACTTTCTGTGGTATGGAAAGTGTGGATGTTGTCTGACTGATCTCTGTTGCCCGGAAAAGAACCGGATCCTCAATGCAATCATAAGGGAGCCTTTTGAAACCATTTGTTTCAGAGTGTCCTTGGTTTTTACTTGCTCCTGTAGATGTTAAGTACTCATTATTATCACCGCGCTTCCGAAAAAGCGAGGAGATCTTGTAATACAGTTTGGCATCTGTCCAACCGTCCATCTGTCCGTCCGAAACAGTAACTCCTCCTAGGCCGTTAGACCAATCAACCTCAAACTTTGGTGTGTGTAAGGTAGTGACCCAGAGGGGCGCACAACGCATTTAGAATTTCAATTAATTTCCTCTTCTGGCCACCAGGGGCCTTTTTGTGAAAATTGAAAAATGGTCATAAGTTCCTCAGGCATTGAGCTAGGACGCTCAAATTTTTATGGGAGGTGCATGGGATGACCCTTCATCTCGTATGAGATGGGTTTTTGATTTGACCTCATTTTGACCGTTTTCTAGGTCAAATGGCGTCAGGTGTGCCAATCGTTGAAAAGGATGGCACGTTTTGTTATTACTCAATGTAGAAGGCTGCAAATTGGTATGGATATGTATCTTGGTCATAGCAACGTGCATGCCAATAAATGCCGTCTTGTTATTCATATTTTGGCCACTAGGGGGATTTTTGTGAAAAAAGAAAAATGGCCATATCTACCTTATGCATTGAGCTAGGACGCTCAAATTTTTATGGGAGGTGCATGGGAGGACCCTTCATCACATATCAGACGGGTTTTTGATTTGATCTTATTTTAACCGTTCTCTAGGTCAAATGGCGTCAGGTGTGCCAATCGCTGTACCGCACGTCCTTTCCTTTCATAATACTCTCATTTCAAAATGAAGAGTAATTTATGCCCTCCACAGACACTCAAAAAGTACTCTATCCAACTAACCAACTATATCACATTGCTATAACTCTGATCAGTATCAGTGCTTTGTCACTGCAACAAGCTGATTATCATTTGTACAGCAGAATGGCAGTTCAGTTAATTGCCCTCTGACACATTACTACTACTCCCATAACATTCGTTGCGGAGCGCGGAGATTTGCGATGGCGCGCCATCGACATACGTCTAGTTTTAGTTTCTGTGTGTTCTAAAGAATGCATTACATCAAATTGATGTTTATTTCACTATGATAAGGTTAGTACTTAATTTAGGACAAACATGATGGGCAGTTTAACTCGCATTATGTGAAGTGTCTCCATAGCTAAAACTATCTGCCCCAGTAGCACTATTTACGGTAATCTTTGGATTAAAATTGCATTATTGTGAATTTGCACTTTTGGCTACAATTATGCATGTTCTAGTTTGATGAACTGAAATGTAACGCAAAGATTAATTTGATTTTTGATAAGTTACTTCAAAATGGTTGTCAGATACCTCATCATTCACATGAATTTATACCTCATCAAAGACTTGTGGATAAGCAAAAAATTCTGTTTCACAGAGTGTGAGTGCCTGTCTTACTATGTACAGTATGTATGTCTGTTCATATCCAAGTTGAATTGAAGTGCTTTCAGTCTTATGTCAATACTACTCTCAGCATTGACATTTTTCAAATGCCATCTTGCATAAAATTGACAGTCACTTTAAAGATATTGTTTTATCAAGCCCTTGGTTAGAAGTGTCATTCTCCGATATTTCCCTGAAGAGTCTCTCCCCAATAGTCTTGCCTGCCTTCTCTCCTATATTCGCAAGTTGGTGTAGAGATTTTTTAAAAACATGATTTGGTTGATCAGTGACACATGCGAAAGATTCTCTATCATTATTGCAAGAGTTTCATGGCAGTTAAACAAGGAAAAACTGCTTCCATCCTTGTGACAGCCAAACCTCCCCGACATTTGGCTGTATAGTGCGTCTTAGAGAACTACATGCTATACTGCGGAGGCTGATCTCCATCCAGTAGCTTAAACAATAATGTATTGATTGTACATTATCCAAGCTTACCTTGAGCTGTGTTTTACAGTGTGGTTGAAATCCAATGCCTGCTGACTTAGCATAGATTGCCTCTAATGGCAATGGGTGTATTTACCTCCAACTAAAAGTGCCATTATAATGGCCATTAATAAGAGGAACCATAATACAGGCTGTAAATTGAAGTCAGTACCTACATCAACTGACAGAAGCTCAGTCTGTAACTGGCTACATCTACATCAGCGAGAACGCACCAATCAGAGAGCGACAACAACACACACACAAGTAAGATGGCGGTCTGTTTAAGGCCAGTGAAGCTCAGTTACTTTGACTGTTTTTTTTTTTTTTTTTTACCTTTTCATGTGCAAGATGAGAATTAGTTTTGGTTGCTGCTTCCACCTGCCTGGTTAGTATCTGTCTTACAATGTGAGGATTCAGAAGTTCTGCTCTCTGCCTAATTTTTGCTGTTGATTATTTTGTAATTGCCATGCCCCTTGAATGGAGCAACTCCAAAACAGAACCTTCCGGCAAAGTCAACTTCATGCCAATAAATATTTAAACCCAAATAACTTTGTTTACCCAAATTAACGTTGTTGAGTTATCAAGACCATACACCATGGAGAAAGTATTTTCTCAACTAATGAATGTTTTTGCATCATTGAACAACAACCAGCATAATGTAGGCCATGTTCGTACACGGGGCGCACTCATGTTATTCGTGAGTCTAACACACATCTTGAGAAATACAGTAAGTCTGGAAAACAAAGCTTCAACCAGTCAGGGATGAGGTTCTTGGAGTGCTGCATGATTGTCTTTGTTGTCTTAGCTTGCACATTTTCTTAGCATGTCAATTACTGGTTAAAAAACATTGTGGTTGGGTCAATAGTGTTGTTTTTGTTATGAAGTGTTGAGGTTTCCCAGCTTACGTATCGTTCCTTCTCTTTCTCTCTTCTCCTGTTCTTCAAAGTTGTAATTGGACAGCCCGCTGTAGAAGTGGGCAAAGGTAACGTCAGCATTCAAGTGGATGTATCTGCATGTTGCTTACTGAATTCATTTTTAAAATTTTATTTATTTATTTTATTTACCAGAACCCGCCTTTGGCTCTGCATGTGTTCCTTCTCATTCTCCGAACATCTCCCACATTAGATCCCACATTGCGCAAATATTTACAGCAGCACATCTCTTGGGCGTTATCACGCAAACCACAGCATTAAACTTAATTCTGAAGCAGGGATACTAAGTAGGCTACACATTAGCACGGCTAAACTATAAATAAGATTCCACTATGTATTATTCATTAAAGAATCACTTTTGTTTTTTCTCTGTCAATAAGACACTGGTCTTGAGTTGTGACAAAAAACAAGTAATCGCCTTTAATTATGTAACATTGTCCCCAAATAGCATGAAGTCAAACTCTCCTTGTGAAGCCACCTGAAATGTTGGGTTGCCGACATTCCTTTTTCAGAGGGGCTGTTCTGTTCTTATTTTTTCAGTAAGGTGTGCATTTGTTCCAAAGTACCTGTGTACTGTTTCCAAACTTAGTTTACCAATCCACGCTACTCACGCAATTACTTTAGTAAATGACAAATCTCATCAACTTTGTGATTGAGTTGCAAACTAGCCTGGCTGTATTCTTGCCAGTAAACCTTAACAGCCAGTTCTGTTCATCATGGCATGCAACCGGACTAGGAAATGTTGGCACCTCATCTACAATAATCTTGACGACGCTGCATGTTGCCTCTGCTCATGCCTGGTTTTCAGTACAAGATTTTGGCCCAGGTTTTCCAGTTTCTAAGATCTTGAGAAAACCTTAATAAAATCCCAGTGTAGTGAAATACTTTTGCCTTATCGTTTTCCCACCCTCCTCTGACAGTTGGTAAACATCACATGGTCACAGACTCAGTCACAGCCGTGATGATCCAGTCTTTTGCTAGTCTTAGTTTTTTTCCTTATGCATGGCTCCCATTGTGTGTGACCTCATGTAAACATAACTTGTGATGAAGTGTGCGCTTTCAGTATTCCAAGGATGGGCATGAAGATGATTTTTATGATCGGTGATGATTGATGGTGATTTTTGCTTTCATGAAATGTTATATACTGTCCTTCCTTGGGATTTTGAGAGTCATTCAGTACAGTGGTTCCCAAACTCTGTCCTGGGGACCCACTGTGTATGCTGGTATTTGCTCCAACCACAGCTCAAATCTCAGAATGCTAATGAGTTGTTAATTGTTTTTAATTGCACTATTTTTGTTCATCCTGATTATTTACCCTTTTAGACTGCATGCAGAAAATGGCCATGATGGAAAAAAAAATTCATAGTGTGCTATATTGGAAATTACTTTTAACATAAAAAAGTGGAATTTTGCAATTGATGACATGGAACTATGAATTGGCTTCGAACTGATAAAATTTAGAACACATGATCACTAAAACTAACGATCAATAGGCAATTAAGAATTTAGAGACAAAGCATATTATAATGAGTCAAACCTGTTAAATGTTACTTGTTTGGTTTCAGCTAAGAACTTGAACACCTGCAGTCAGAACCCTAATTGGCAGCTTCTTGAATGATCACAGTCTTGCATTTGATCACATAAAACATATCGCTACCTTCACTTGGCTTGCTTACTTGGAATACATCAAAATAAAAATATCAATATTGGGCTTTGAAACATCATGGAATGCGTAGCCATTTCTGTCATAATGTGGTTTAAGGGGGTAAAATGTCCCTCTCGTGAAAAGCAACTAATTTAAAAAATGGCTTGTTAAAATTCTGGGATCGTAATTCTGGTTGGAACAAAAACCAGCATACACAGTGGGTACCCAGGACCGATTTTGGGAACTACTGATCTAGTATACACAAGGTTTAGACAGTCTCTAATTGTGTTTATGTGTTGTGTTGTTTATACATGTACTATGTGGTGTGTGTGTGTGTGTGTGTGTGTGTGTGTGTGTATGTGCCTCTTACTCTTTTCCATGTTTTTTCAGGGCGCACAGAAGCCCCTCATCTAATCTCACCCATCACTCAGTCTCTGGGCCCCACTTCCCGAAAGGGTACCTCTCTTTTCTAGCCTAGAGACTGACCCTCTTCCCACTCTGACTCTTACAGGAGCAGACCTCCTCTCTGCTCTGAAACTTTACACGCTCTTTGTACTAGAGCGATACAGTAGTCTTTGTTGAATTGTTGAATAGTACTGTCTTGTATTCAAAGGTGTAATAGCCAAGAGTCATGAAGCCAAAGTCCTAGCATGTGTTTGTTTCCCCCCGCAACTCGGCAGTCTGATTTCAGTGATAATTACTTTCTGTCTGAATAATTGTAATTTGGAAATCCTGGTTGTTGGAACAAATACTGTGGACGGAACCCTGGGGAACCTGACTTATACCTACACTTACATACAAGTAAGCGCCATAATTTAACTGGAAAGTGACAATTTTTTTTTATCTTGGCTGAAAGTTGAAAAGGCGAATGAGCAGACTGTCAGCGTTAATTTGAGGCTATTTTCATCCATAACGGATGAACCGTTTGGAAAAGAAAGCGCCTTTTGTACTTGCCCCCCATATTTCTCATCGCTTCAAAAAATATTAGACAGTGTAGCATAATATAGAATAAATTAGGTCTTTTTAATATTTGGCCACATATCATTTGCATGCAATGACTGAGTGAAGTGTACGATGCAAAGACATCACTAGATGCTGGGGATCTTCCCTGGTGATGCTCTGCCAGGCCTGTACTATGGCCGTCTTCGGTTATTGCTTTTTTCAAGAACTTTTTTCCTTCAGTTTCCTCTTCAGCATGCAAAATGCATGTTTAGTTGGATTCTGATCCGGTGATTGACTTGGCCATCAGAACCTAAGTAACCAAAAACGTGTCACTGTCCAATGAATTGTGGCGCTCACTGTAATTATGAATGCATTTTGCAAATCTGTGGCAAACCTACATTCTCGAAGAACCTGCGTTTATTAACATTGCATTTATTATACGTGTGTGCTGTGTTATCTTCCGAGCAAAGAGTATAGAGCTGCAGTATTACAGCAGTTCTTAACTTTTCTTTTTAACCTTCTCTCCTAATGACTCCTACCAAGTTTTACTACTAAAATATGCATGTGTTATTGCGCAGAACTAAAACTAGTCTTGACATTAGCATCAATTTCTCTTGCTTCGCTCCATAAATAAGCAGAAATACAAAGTAAAACCTTATTTAATGTCTGTATTTCGCAGTAAGGTCAGGAATGCATCCACCAATTTTTATGTGCTTTGTGGTCATCCTCCATTTTGGGAAGTGATTGTCTGTTATCACAAAGCTTTATTCTCTGTGTGGCCACGGCTGCCTTTAGCTTCATGGTTTTTCATTCTGTCCTCGTATTTAGTTCATCCCTCTGGACCAGCAATCGGGAATGTTAGCTGGTACATACAAGAAAATGGAGCCCTTATCAGTTGGGAATACTGGGGACCTGATAGGAACATGTTTGTTGAATATGCCGCAGAAAACAGTAAGATTGTTGTCCTCGTTCTGCTTTTAGTTCATTCCCTTTCAAGTGTCCATTTTCAATGAGAGAAATGTGTTTTTTTTTTTTTTTTTTTTTTTTTCGAGAGGGATATGATTTTTTTTTTTTAATGGGAAATATTGTTTGCATTTTGTATAATTTATTATGTATATTTATGTAAGGCATGTCGATATTCTTAGTAGAATATAATGAATATAGTGAACAGAATTTGGGGTTTTAGATTGGCCCGTGTGTAGTCGAGAAGGTACTTCTTCAACCTTTCTTGCATGAACTCTTGGTTGTGCTTAATCTGGTTGTAGATCTCTGTTTAGTGTTAACGTCTAAATATTAAACAAATTTAAATTCAAAGCATTCAGTAAATTAAATTGAATTCATTAAATTTTTAAATTAATGTTGTCATTTACGTTTATCACAATGAAAGAGGTCTCACAAGCATTAACGCCTAGGGATTTCAAAGCGCCTCGTTATTTCAACCATGCAGTTTGTGCATTTTTATCTGCCGCTGTATTTTGAGTTTTCCTTTTTAATCACTTCGATCAATATCAGTGTTTTTAAAATTGACTGTCTTCCTTAATGCTTTTTATAGGTAAAGATTGGAAAAGGGAGCTTGTTAATAGCTCTCAGACGTACCACATAAAAGGCTTAAAACCGGGGACTTCGTACAAAGTGCGTGTTGTGGCTCGTGATCAGACCGATGCAGTTGCACACATTTCAGAGGACATATCGATAACTGTCCCCGGTGAGGAGGCATGCCAAACCTATGTGTCTTGTGCTAGAGAGGTCGTAACTTATGTTGCCTGCATGCTGGTTATGCTGATCGAGAAGCTTGTCGATGATGTTGTTCTCATGTGGAATGCGAACTGCTGCTACAGGCCTTTCCTTCCGATTGATGGAGCTGACACCATTAAGCATGTCCTGTTGTAAACCAGACATTTTTTTTTTTTTTTTTGCATGGTACTGTTTCGCCATTGCTGAGAATTGTTTACTTTTTTGGTATTGCCTGGGTCTGTGCTTTTTTCATTGTCCTTTGTGTTGAATGAGACCTTTAAATGTTTGTTCTGGTTTGTGTGGGCTTGTGTGTGTGTGTGTGTGTGTGTGTGTGTGTGTGTGTGCATTTACCGTACTGGCAGGGAGTTTGACCTGATTGCAGACTGCGCACTTGGCACATCTGCACTAATGAGGACAACAAGTCATAATTCTGATGAGGATAACCATTGGAATCGATGGGACAATTACAAGCGGAGATTTCTTGAAATGACATTACAGTGCATGGTGCAATATGTTTAAGCATGCATGTATTTTCTGGGAAGGCCATTTTTCTTCACTGCACCCTGCACTTTGTGGGGATGTGGTGCATAAGCCTAAATCATCCTATCTGTGCTTGAGACTGTGCATGCTCTTGCATAGCAGCTTTTTGTTAATGCTTTGACCTTCAAATTGGTATGTCTGCCATTTTATTACAGGCAAAAACAGTGATACAAATGTTCTCTGTTGGTTAAATTTGCTGATTGCCTGTTCCTGGCTTAAAGGAGCAGAGCTAAAATAGCTTTTTTAGGTCACGTTTCCTTGTCAGTTACCCCTGCGTTTGCCGTTTTACCATCTTATTGTATGGAAATGCTGTGATTCAAATGCTCCTTATCTGTGAAATTTGCAGATTCACTGTACCTGAAGTAAAGAATCTAAGCTAAAAAAAGCCTTCTCTTATTCATGGTGCCATATCTCTGCGCCAAAGTAAAGCTAAAGCTGAAAATACCTAATTTGGCTAAGCTAATTTCACTTTCCCCTCCCTCTCCCTCCACCATCTCTCCCCCTCCCTCCCCTCTGTCCTCGTGGGGGTCTTGTGACCAGCTGTGCCAAGTCCGCAGGTGGACATCGCGACGCAGGGCTGGTTCATTGGCCTGATGTGCGCCATCGCTCTGCTCATCCTGGTGCTACTGATCGTCTGCTTTATCAAGAGGAATAAGGGGGGCAAGTACCCGGGTGGGTTTTCCCTCCTGGGGCCCGCCTACTGCACCACATTCTACCCAACAAAGACCACTTATCCCCCACTCCTTTATAAGCTTTCATTACATTATTACATCTTTATCCAGAGCAACCAACAACACAAAGTGCACCGGTGGAAACCAAAGTGCTATAAACCCTTGCGGAAGTAACATTCTCAGTAAATGGAGTGACCACATGGAAAAGAATTTTTACCCTGTGGTAGGGCTTGGCAATATGGACAAAATTCAATATTTTTGCCAGAATATCTCGATATCAGTATTCTGACAGTATTGTCAGGATGACTATTGGTGCTTTATACAGTATTTACGCAAGGCGATTTTTAATAAACAGTCGTTAATAACGTGGATATGATGACCATCAGGTACTGGCAACAGCTAAAACAGATTAATAAGTGCAGAAAACTGTATCCCTTTACTGCAATGCAACCTTTGAAACCAGCAAAGACAACACTTATGCCATATCAATATGTTACGATATCCGAAATCTCAGACGATGTCTAATATTATATCACAGTATCGCTATTATATTGTTATATTGCCCAGTTCTACCCTGTTGTTACTTCAGTACATCAAGAGTTTGGTTACATCCATTTCAAGTTCCTTGAAAATAAAAAAATTTTGCCTGAAGTTTTTGATTCAGGATTACCAAAGTTAAGAGAATTCAGCCTTCAGAAACGTGATTATTTTGTCAGTAAAAATTTGGTTACAAATTGTTATTTTAGAAGTGGAAAAATGGTTCAGTTTTATGAGAGCAATCATTTTATGAAGACTTGGTGACACTTTCTAAAATGGTGTATAATGTGCTTTGGAATCAAATACACTGCCCCTCCTGGTGTGGAGGGCATAAGAGGTCAAAACATGTCTATCTGCTTTTACAGCATGGTTCTGGATGCATTGCTCCACAGATTTTCAAGGCTTATCTTGGAGAGCCACAAGCTGAGATGCTTATGTTTTCTGCTTTTAAAATAGCTTGTCAACTCAACCAAGCAATTATCAAGCCGTTAATGAATCCCAGCCTGTGTGCTGGTGCTAATGTAGTGTTAATTTAGTTCTCAAAAATGTTATGTTCTGCAAGGAAAGCATTGTCCAAATGTATCATTATGGGTAAAACAGTGGCCCACTTTGAATTTGGTCTCATCTGGCCACAAGTCTCACTCGCTGACTGCTGTGTGTGTGAGAGACTGGTTCTGGAGCGACCAAGCTCTGCCTCTGAAGGACTGAAACCCTCCCTTCCATTTGACAGTGAAAGAGAAAGAGGATGCTCATGCAGACCCAGAAATCCAGCCAATGAAAGAGGATGACGGGACCTTTGGGGAGTACAGGTGAGGCCTCAGTCTGCCTGTAGAATACTGTTAGGTGTGGAAGGTGCTGTGCCTGTGGTGCTTTCAACCCTCCTGGCATTCTCGGGCGTGGTGAACTTGCCCTCTGCGCCAAACTGTAGGAAACGTTGGTTGTTGGTTGTTTTGTTTTTCACCATTGGTCCTCACCATATGGTTAGCATATATGGAAACTGGATAATATCTATCATTGCATCAAGCCTGGTGTTGAAAACACATAGGTTTTTACCTCCAACTTGAATGGTATTCAACTTGGTAATCACTTTCTGTTCAAAAATGTTGCTAATGATATTGTGGAAAATTTGTGTGGCTAATTCCTGATTATGTGTCCTTGTTCTGCAGACAGGACTGTAAAATCTCCTGCGCTTCTCTTTGTTAATCCCTTTCATGAATTTAGTAACTTCAATTAAATCGCTCAAAAGAAGTTGGTGGAGGCAGAGAGATAGGAAGGGAAAAGTGAATTTAGCCATAACTAGGCTACTTTTGGGTGTTTTCCTGAGCCTCCATATCTTTGTTGTAGTATGGTCCTTAATGTGGTTTGACGTAAATATTGCATATTGACGTAAATAAACATTTTTCCAGTTTTATCCCTCGAGAGGGATACACTGTGAAGCACTATTAAGCCCTTCTTCTGATTTAGGCATTTGGGCTTAAACATGTTTTCGGGACGGCAAGGAAAATTTTCACCCCAGCTCCATTCACACAGTCACCGAAGGCAAGAATATATTTAAAATTGCTCTCATCCTAAAGCATCTTGCGGACATACGCATCTAATCTAAATGCTAACAGTTAATACTTTTTAAAGCTTTGTACTTGAGCTTATATGCATTGATATATACAGTGTGTGGTGGGGAAAAATATCCTGAAATATTCTAAATTTAAAGCATAACCATCATCACAGTTCAACAGAGAGAACTCAGCCAGGTTCTTATGGCCCTTTAAAATTACTGAGAGAGAGAGAGAAAGTGTGCAGCTGAAGAGGCAAAAACTCATAAATCTGTCAAAAAACCCAGATAGCAGAACCCTTGAGCGGCCTGCTGGATGAGCTAATCTTCTGGAATGACAATATCGGTTGTCAACCTATAAGGGGTTGCATTATATGTGCTGGTGCACTCCAGTTTATTCTGGAAATATCCAGGAATCCAGCCCACTTGGGCATCCAAACTGACACTCAGGTGAACCCTTGGTTTGGGAGGAATGGGAGCGGTGCTCGAGCGTCAAAATGAATTTACCTAAAACTAGAAAAGGTTAAATTTTCTGAAGAAAATTTGCGTGCTTGCTTCAGCGAGAAAAGCTGAAGAGGTTGGCTTATAAAATGACGGTGCTTGGAAACTGAGAGGCAAAGGAAATTGCTGAAGAAATGTTGAAAAACTGCTGAAATGTAAACACAAGACTAAAGCTGAAAGTAATTGTTTTAGGAATTCCGACTTTTCTGCTGCATCATCACCAAGTCTACTCTGCTTCAACCCAGCTTTAAAAAAAAATGGTCAAGACCTGGCCAAGAAGTGAATTGCTACTATTCGCAGCTCTCTGTTCATTTCTGTGTACTGTGTTCGCTAGCTAAATAGCTAATAATAGCAAGCTGTAAGATATCGTTAACACATGTTGTGATATTATTCACAGCTCCCTTTTTATTCTGTGCTATTATTAGCTAGTTAGCTCGCAAACACAGTGCACAGAACGTGTTTGAAACGGGTCAAACTTGAGCGTTGAAATTGGCATCACTGCAGATGACATAATCAATATCCAGCTAACGTTAACTATTAAACTGCTCAGTGCTTATGGAAAAGTTACGTCTGCTGGCTTAGCAAGGATGGCAGTTGCGTTCATTTTAATACCAATATTTCACCTGTTTTAGATACGATCGTAAATATATCCAGCTAGTGCGAACAGTTGCTTGTATATAGGGGAGACTGGGGTCCGAGGAGCCATGGGGACCAGTGAGCCATATCACTATTTTGCGATCAATCGATGACAGAGCAGCTTAAAATAGGCAAAATATTTGACCATTGACTGATGAGTCATGGGGATAAATGAGTCATATCACTATTTTGCCTATTTTACACACCTTTGGCATCGATTGATCGCAAAATAGTGATATGGCTCATTGGTCCCCATGGCTCATTGGACTCCAGTCTCCCCTACTGGAATAGGAGCTCGAGCAATCTTTTCTGCTTTGCAATTTTTTACTGTAACATGCTCTCATGGACCCGCCCTGCAAAAGATCAGTCTTTGCTGCCCTAAATGTGCTCTTTTGGAGCTGGTTTGAGCGACTATACAAACGTCGATACTGAAAATTCTTTCACCGAGTTTGACACAGAAGAATGAGATTTATCTAACAGTCGTAACAATCTTAATCCAAACAATAATAATGCTGAGGCCAGAAAAAAAATTCAACAGAGGGCAGAATTGAACCGCAGTATCGCTATGCCACAATTTCACTGAGCCACTCTGAGCCATTTGAGTTAATGGTTAAAGCATTTGGTCCAACGGAGATTTTTGGTAAGGCATCTCTTACATACTACTGCCTGTATCTCAAAGATAGTAAGTCCAGTCTACGAAATGGAGGTACCATACTGAAGAGGAGAGTCTTCTGAGCAAAATATGTCAAAATTGTGTGTGTAGTGCCAAAAATGTGGGAACACAAGCAACACAATCTTCCTAACCAGAATATTGTCTCATTTAATATAGGAGTTAATGGAGTTTCGGTTTGTGCTCCTGTCGCTTTTCGGCTCATACTGCCAAAACCGTCTGTCCGGTTGCTTGCATAGTAACATTTTCGTGACCAGCACAACTTTTGCTACAACTTGGATATAAAAATTTTTATGTGGACTGAAAACTGTGGAAGTTAGAGCAAGTTTAAGAGAAGATTTCTTGACGATTTTATAGCTGTTCGCCACTCTAACAGTGACGTCACCACACTGTAAGTTCCCAGAATATATTGTAACAAAAATTATTTTATAAAATTATAATGAAAAAATTCTAGAAGTTATGAAAAATTTGAACGGTGAAGAAATTATGCAAGCTTATCTTAAAATTTTGCAGTTTGAATGACACTTCTAGCTAAAAGTATGATAGAGTAGAGGCAGAAAATAGCTGAATCTACTGAATCAGCACAAAAATGGCTTGATTTAATAGGATCCCCAAAAAATGACCTTTTATTATGAAGTTTTTACCAGGGGGGGGTGTCTTGGTCAGTCCTTAAGGTGATTACCTTTTGGGAATGATCAAGATCAAATTCCAGATCGGAGTGTTTTTTCAAAGATTCTCCACCATGACGGTAATGGAAGGCTGGAATATATGGAGGTAAATCCCTATCTTTATTCGAGAGCGTGATATTTTGTTTCGTGCATAGACTGTACAAAATTTTTCCCCGAAATTCTGCTCTCTTTAAAATTGCCCTTCGCTTTCGATTTTTTTTCCTCGCTCAAAAACGGTCTCTGGGAGCTCGAAAACATTTCTGCTTGCACTTGGAACATTGCTGCTCGCGCTTGGATTTTTCTCTCCTCGCACTCAAAACCGCCTCTGCGCGCTTGAAACATTTCTGCTTGCACTCAAAACATGCTGCTCGCACTTGGATTTTTTCTGCGGTACATTCCTGTCAAAAATCGCCAACCAATAGAATGCCAGGTTCCGTGTTGACCAATGAAATTATCGCTGCCTCGTTGCGGGCCCATTCGTTTGACTTCATACAGTGTACCGTGTGGGCGGTGACGCTTACACAGACCCACTCGGAAGATTCTGCAGAATGTGTGGCTACGCCGCGAATGCGCGATCGCTCATTAAACTACGTCACTCTGTAGCTTATGTAGCCATCTAGCTAGCTAGCTAGTTAGCTAACGTTAACTATGGAGAATCTTTGTAAACGATCGTCCTAATTAAGCAGTGTCATTTGTTTTTGCCCTAATTTCACCAGCTTGTTAGCTGTACCAGTGATTGCTCTTCAGGTAGCATACCGTGGGGGCTGGGGACGGTGACTCTCAGACCCACTCCCGAAGACACTGCAGTATCTTTGGCTATGCTGTGTGACCGATCGCTGATTAAACTACGCAACTCTTTCGATTATTTAGCCATCTAGTTAGCTAATGTAACGGACTCAGAAGGATGTCAGCCACCTCAAATGCATACGACTGTTATTTGCACCTCTGTGGCAAAGGCAAGATATGTCACGGCTTTAATGACAAACACGGCCCTGAGGCGCACATTCACTGCTGCATATGCCATATCAGCATGAAGGCATGAGACAAAACGGTCTCTCAACCTCACGGATATCTCCTGCTCTCATTGCATCCCATGCAGACTGTCTATCGAGGGAGAGAGAGTAAACGCAATCATTCCAATTAACATAACTGAGTGAGCATCTTCAAGTCCAAATAAATGCTTCAAAACTTGGACAACTTTGTCTCACATGGAAGCAACTTCTATACAAATTGCTATGAGCTGCATTACAGGCATAGCTTGGGAAAAACAGCAAACATGACAGGGAACTGCAAGGCAATAATGGTGAAAGATCTACACCTTCTGCTGAGGGTGGATGGATTTAAAAACCACTCTGTCACACTAACGTTAACTGTGGAAAATCGTGTTTAAGCGATGTGATTTGATTTGGCCATGACTTTACTATCTTGGCTAGCTTCCGTGCGTCCAAACTGTGTGTCAAAAGCAATCACTGGTACTGCAAACTAGCTAGTGAAATTAGGGCAAAAACAAATGACACCGCTTAATTAGGATGATTATTTACAAAGATTCTCCATAGTTAACGTTAGCTAGCTAGTTAGATGGCTGCATAATCTACAGAGTAACATAGTTTAATAAGCGATCGCGCATTCGCTGCATAGCCTGATTCTACAGTATCTTCGGAGTGGGTCTTTGTGTGAACGACACCGCCCCTACGGTACACTGTATGAAGTTAAACGAATGGGCTCGCAACGAGGCAGCGATAATTTCATTGGTCAACATGGAACCTGGCATTCTATTGGTTGGCGATTTTTGGTAGGAATGTACCGCAGAAAAAATCCAAGTGCGAGCAGCATGTTTCGAGTGCAAGCAGAAATGTTTCAAGCGCGCAGAGGCAGTTTTGAGCGTGAGGAGAAAAAATCCAAGCGCGAGCAGCAATGTTCCAAGTGCAAGCAGAAATGCTTCGAGCTCGCAGAGACCGTTTTGAGCGCGAGGAGAAAAAATCCAAGCGCGAGTGAGGGCAATTTGAGTGCGAGAGCAGAATTTCGGGGAAAAATTTTGTACAGTCTACGCCCGAAACGAAATACCACGCTCTTGAATAAAGATAGGGATTTACCTCCATAGAATACTGCATCCCATACATCTTGAAATCCACTAGATGGTAGTAAAGTGCCAAATTCATAGGCAGAGCTTTCTGAGCACTCTTGGATAATTTCTCATTCTTACTTTGTTTTCAGCGATATTACCCTTTTACTTGCTAAAGTGTTAGTCATGGGAAACACATCTTGCTCTGTGGATGGATGCCATATCAACCAGAGGAAGAAAAATAAGTTTTAAAATGAGGAGTCTTTAGTACATCTCGCTTTGACCCACCCACAATGCTGTGGAATCTGCTACGATTATCTCTTAAAATCTTTTTCGCCGGAGAAGCATGCCAAACAGTCTATAAAAACTAGTGCAGTTTGCCTGAAATGCTGTGTTCACCAACTGTAAAGCACGCAGAGTGCACATGGTACCACAAAGTTGTACAGCATAATTTCATGTGGTAAGTGCATCTTAGGGCTCTATCTTAAACTTGGTGAAGAGCATTGCCAAGTGAGAAGCAAGTGTCTTTGCAAGTTTATGACTGACACAGTACCATTTTCCCCTCCAGCGCTCAGGTTACTTAAATAGCAAGGGTACGTGTGTTACACTGAGCGCTCATGGGTGTGTTGGTATAAAAATGAGGTGTGGTCAGAGGTATTGTTACCATGTTGCCATCTTGAGGCTGCAGACAACAAAAACCAGGTCTGAAGTCAATTATCAGTTTTAACTGCTACTTTTAGGGCGCATTATTGAGATAGTTTTATGTGCCTTTCTGGGCGAGTGCACAACGTGCATTCACTCTGGTTGTTACACACACAGGGGATGAGCAGCAACATATTTTTTTTTCCCTGCGACCCTGAATTAAAACTTTTTTGTTTTTCATTTTATTTGCTTGTTTTATGGACATGTTCAAATAAGACCCTGGGATTCACTGTGTGTGTGTTTTTTTTTTCATCTGGATATGATTAAACCAATTTTGATCAATATTTAAAATAATATAAAAAATAGGGCCCTAGGTCTGGAGAAATGGCGCGTATTCCAGGCTCATTGCAAGTCAGCAGTGAAAAAGCCTGTATAAACCACTAGCCTATTGTGAGTCACCCAATAGAGTCACTTTATACTTCTCCGTCCATTTTCAGAAAATCTGACAGAATTGCATTTTTTTTTTTTTTGTCTGCACTAAACCAGGGTTGTTCCCAAATTTCATTCACTGTTGACAGACATTCAGCTACTATGTTATACAGAATTTTAAAATTTGCTTAATTTTAAAACTTTTTTTAATACAGCCCATTCACTATGTAAGTCAAACTGAGGCAGTTAAAGTTTACATTCATGCATCTATTTCAAGCCTGCTAGCGAGGATAGATAATGCATTGTGGCTCGGTTTCATTGATCTAGGAGGGCTATAAGTGACGTCAACTTTACACGGTTATTTAGAAGCAGTCGTCAAACGTTAGATATCGTCATTAAGACCGTGCAGATCTAGCTCGTTAGATTTCTTATTTTCACTGCGCTTTAACTGCCTTTGCAAGAAGATCCAATATTTATTCAAGGAGTTACCACTTATGCTGCAGCTCCTTTGTAGGAGGGCAAACCATCACCTGTAACATTATTACCTCTGCCAAGGAGGTTATGTTAAACCTTCAGTTTGTGGGTAAGTATGTTTGTCTGTTTGTTAGCAACTTTACAAGAAAAGTTATGCACAGATTTTATGAAATTTCTACCAGAGGTGTGGCTTGGCCCAACTCTGTCACAAGTGACTTCATTTTGGGAGCGATCCAGATCAAATTCTGGATCCAGGAATTTTTTTATTTACTTGTGTGATAGTACATAATAACACTACTTGAGTGTGTCCCACACATGTGGGGGACTGTTGGGCCTTGGTGGAGGTACGCGCTCTCTGAGTGCTCTTGTCTTATAGATGGTTTTGCATTATACAGCGAATTCTTCTCTGTTCTGTAATTCTGGTAGAATGTTTGAATGGTTGGATGCCAGAGAAAACAATTGTGATTGAATATGTAAAGTGTTCTTTTGCAAGTCATATTTATTTTGAATGTCTCTGCAAATTGGAAGACTGGACCAGGGTTTCCCACACATAAAAACATGTTGTACCCTCCCCCCCGGTCTGCCACCACACATTGCTTCCTGCTCTGTGGGAAACACTGTGGACAATATGCTGCTCGATCATGAAAGCAAAACCAGACACTAATAATTTGAAAACTGGATGATTCGGTCAAAGTTTCCTGAAGATCTTTTGTTCACCCCACTGTACAGGGCCCCCATTCGCAACAGTTCTCAGAGGAAAAGCACTAACCTAGGATCAGTTTTCGCTTTTCTGTTCTTAATGGATGAGTTGAGGAGGTGGGTGGGGTGAACTTATCTGAGATCAGCACTCATGTTTATTAGAGGCTTAATGAATGCAGGCTTAGAGCTGTAACTTGTCTTCTGTGGGAATATGTTCCAGAATTTTCTGCAGGTCGGGACACACGAGAGTAATATGTACCTTTAACACTTCAACATTCGCTTATGCTTTCCCTCTGTGCTCTTTGATTTGGGGATTACTTTCGTAGGTCTCTCGGAAGGTAAGAAGGAATTCGCTGGTCTGGCATGTACCGCCTGATGCAGTGAATGTTCACTTTGACTGCAGGATACCACTTTACTGCTGATGGTTGCAAGGCATTGAGGGGAAAGCGTGACAGGCTGTGTAAAGTCTTGCGTTGGTTCGAAGTCTGCTACCCTGGCCGTCTGCATTGAGTATCCTCTCAGGTTAACATGGACTAACTGCCACTAAAAGCTCTCTTTGCAGCCCCCGTTTGGATGCTCTGTCTCATTGTTTTGGCTGAAAATACTGCTTTTACGTTTATGTTTTTGTCATTGCACTGAATTTACAATTGTCACAGCTATCCCATCTGCCCCATAGAGAGAAAATTCTGCCAGTATATGATATCACGAATGCAGAAATTTTTCCTTCATGGCTTACAGGAGGACAAATGGAACAAAGTTTCACTCCAGTTTGAAATTTCCTGTTTTGTGATGAAATTCAATCTGCCCTCTCAGTCTTGGACATCCATTTTGTTTTTTTGTTTTTTTTTTTAATGCTCGAGACCTTTGACCAAAATTTTGGTCCATCTGAACAATGCTAAATACAAAAAAAAAACACAATCTGAAGCTATACAATCTTGACTGGAACCCGGGCCTCTACAGCAGCTGCATTTATTGGCATTTATTTATAATTTAGTGCATTTGCAAGTGTTACAGTGAAATCTACATCTACAAAAAAATGTGGTCATAAAACCCTGCTGAACCCATTTCAAGTTGAACACAAATTGAATTTCATCATGAAATAGAGACATAGATACTCAACCCATGTATATCTATGCATTCCTAGTCTGTCTCATTACATGCACTGCCTGCAGCTGAAACCATACAGTATGTTAAAGCAAGCAATGTTTACTGATGAGTCACTATAGCTGTGGACATGAATGGACCAAGATCCTTCGGCATGTGTTTTGCATTATTATTGCATCCAAAAATATTCTTTTTGAATTTGTAGTTTCGGGAGATGCAGTATATTGGTATAAATGACATACAGATAGATAAACTGCTGCTCAAAAGTTTCGAATCACTAGTGATTCTCACATAGATTAAAAGTAAGAAACTTTGTGTGTGTACGTGTGTGTGCGCACATGTGTATGTGTGCATATTTATATACGTGTTATTATATATTGTTACCATTTAAAATGGAATCGAAAGTGATACACATTCTGAGGCCATGTGACCCAGTCCTAATCACAGCCACCTTTCAGCATGTTCATTTTGTTATTCTCTTGCAGTGACACCGAGGATCATAAGCCCCTGAAGGGGAGCCGCACTCCATCGAACGGAACCGTGAAGAAGGACGACAGCGACGACAGCCTAGTCGACTACGGCGAAGGAGGCGACGGCCAGTTCAACGAAGATGGCTCTTTTATCGGACAGTACAGCGGGAAGAAAGAGAAGGATACCGCGGAGGGGAACGAGAGTTCGGAGGCTCCTTCTCCTGTCAATGCCATGAACTCTTTCGTGTGATACCGGCAAGGGGAAAAAAACAGAGAGAAAACAGCAGGGTGTTACCATGGAAACTGTCATCTCACAGCTTGTCTCCAAGGCACTATATCCTATGACCTTCGACCTCATCACATGATCATTCACTGTTTGAAAAAAAAAACACAACACAACACAACAAAAGACATTACCGTTAAAAACAACCGGTGACACAGATGTTCTAAGAGACCTGAGGAAGCGATCCCAGAGACAGGAAGATTGTTAGCCCGAGCTGGGAGAACAGGATGGAACGTATGCAGTTATCACAGCTTTATTATTTGCAGTCATACATTTCCTCAACATGGACAACCTGGCTGATGTGACTGCATTAAAACCCGGCATTTTTTTCACACGCTTCTAAAATAGTGCATGGAAACAGTAATCCTCTATCCACACATTATTCCACACAGAGAATTTAAGACTTATATAGTGTATAATGTGGAAACGGTGATTCATTTTGACTTTACGGTGCACATTTGAATTACTGGGTATGCCTTTTGTTATATTGTAAAAGTGTTATATTGGTATTATATAAAAATGGCATCAATGTCTTTGTGGACATTGTTGTGAAATGCGTGATTACATGTATAGCTATTATTATATGTCTTTTTTTGCAAGACGGAAGCTGTTTGTATATAATTGCGGAAAAAAAAATATATAGATTGGAAAAATCAGTTGCGTTTATGTATTGGGCTTTGATCTCAGTATATGAAATACAATACTCTGTTGTCACAACCTGCATACTCATCACCATTACTGATCCAGGTTTTTTAACATTTCCGCTTCATTTTCTTGTCGTTGGCATTGACATCTGAAATGATTTCATGTAGCAGTTGCGCTAATGACAAATGGAGGCTCAATGTTTGCATGTAAAACCCATCAAGTCTCCTCGTTTCCATGGCAACGCTTTCCATGGCAATGTTACATACATGATTATGCATCTGGTTACAGCACTTGTCCATGGCAATGCGAAGAATTTCCCTTAAACAATCACAATGCGCCATTTTTGTGACTATCCAGATCATACTGACCTGAGCCTGAACTGATTGTGTCACACAACGTACACGCACGTTTTAGCCCTGTACAGAGACTTGTCTGTTTGTGTCACATGATGAACTGCATACATGTGTCTTTAGGTCTGAAAAAGTCTCCTTGGAGTGTTTCATGCATTAACGTAAGTCATTTTTGTCCCACATGTTCAGATGCATGTGTTTTGGTCCTGATCTGGTACATAACATATTTTTATCACATGTTCAAACTTGCTCATGCATTTGGTTGTTAAAAAAAGGTACTTCTCTTTATATGATGCGTTCATACATAAGCGTATGTCTTGTTGATGTCACTGGATGTGGTTACCCTTCAGTATATAGAGTGCCTTTGTAGGGAAACTAATTATGCCTCCATTCCACATATTTGGAGGGTGGCATACTGTTTTTCGATTGTATGCCCGTCCGTCCGTTATGTATACCTTGTGTGCGTGATACCTACTGAAGGAGTGAATGGATTTTGACCAAGTCACACGTGGTATCTTCCCACTGAGGGCAGCTGAACTAATTAGGTCTTGGATGTCATCAGGTCAAGGGTCAAGATTGCATTAGGTTAGCTGCATGTGGGAACTTTTCAGGCATTTGGAGCTATGGCAGGTGGACTTCTTGACTTCATGATAGAACGTGATACAAATTGCTGCTATTTTTTGGAATCAAAAGAGGAAAAATATGGGCTGAATTTTACAAATAGTCTTTTTATGGGAGGTCAGACACATGACAATGTCTCAAATTACCAAGGACCAATAGATGAAAGATTAGAGATGAAAATTACACACAGATTTATGACCTATGATCTCTATTCTATCAAACGATTTTAAACTTAAAGTGATTCCCAATTTTTTTGTCTGATGAAAAGGGCAAATTGGGAGAGATTTTTTCCTGTGAAACAGCTTAGCTAAGACCACTGCCAAACCACCAGTAAACTTTCATTCTCGGATGCCTCAAGTGTGTATGCATTTCATCTCATGAGATCAATGTTAAGGTCAGTGTACAAAGGATATACAGCACTCGTAACTCTGGTCGGGCCTAAGCACTGTTCAACCAAGGTCATTTTTGGGAAGCTAGATTCTGAATGTTGATGATGTGCGGTTTTCATATCTTGCATCGTGTTTTAAGCTCAGTTGTATGTTTTTAATGTGTAGATATTTTTGTTGAATCATGTAAATATATCCAACTTGATTGTAAAATAATTTCCGCCGCGCTGGAGAGGTAAAATAATAAGCCCATGCGACTTTTTGGAAGTCAGGACATTACCACAAGTGGAATGCGTGAACCACTTTAAGATTTTAAATTGCCGTGAATTTCTGTGCAGGACGCTCACAAGACTATCAGATTATCCCCCAAATCGTAATATGGTATTTCTCTGTCCACAGTGATTGTTTTTCATTTTACCGTAAAAGCACAGGATTTTACTCATGAAAGAAAAACGAAGAAACCGATCATGCACTTACTTTGATGATTCTGCAGAAAGCTAGGCAACGGGACGTCACGGGTTCCCAGGGAAACGTGTTGGCTCGACAGCACGAGGAGAAGTTCCAGTTTGGGTTGACGCGATAAAGCCATGTGCATGTTTCAGTCTGTCTGGTGGAACACTATTATCATCTCCAATGATTTTGTATTGAAAATTACAATAAATGTTTCTTTTCAGGATTTTACAGACAATTTATTTTATTGCTATTTGTTTCTTTTAAATTTCTCCTCAGAGAATTACAGGTGAATTCACATCAACAGCAAAATATGGTCATTGATATGAATAAATATATGAAACATAATGCTCACCAAGCTGGTTATCTTTAGTTTTTTGTGTCCAGGTGGAAGAATTATTCTTGACCACAGTATCAATGACTACAAATCTAAAGCTAAATTTACTTTTAGGTCTTCAACTTACTCAAATGACAGAATTTAAATGCATAAATCAGCCACAACAGTAAAACTACGTGCTTAATATTGTGTAGGTCCCTCTCGTGCTGTCAAGACAGCTCTGACCCATCAAGGCATGGACTCCAAAAGACCTGTAAAGGTGCCCTGTGCTATCTAACACTAAGACGTTAGCAGTAGATCTTTCAGTACTGTAACTTGTGAGGTGGAGCCTCCATGTACCGGTCATGTTTTTCCAGCACATTCCACTGATACACAATCCAACTGAGATCTGGGGAATTTGGGGGGCCAAGTCAACACCTTGAACTCTTCTACATGTTCCTCAAATCATTCATGAATATATATATATATATATATATATATATTTTGCAGTGTGACTGGGTGCATATCCTGCTGAAAGAGGCCATTGCCATCATTGAATAGCTTTGCCATGAAGGCGTATACAAGGTCTAAAACAATGTTTATGTGGTTGTTTGGTGTTAAAGTAACATCCAAATGAATGCCAAGACCCAAGGTTTCCCAGAAAAACATTACCCAGAGCATCACACTGCCTTTGCTGACTTGCCTTCTTCCCATTGTGCATCCTCATGTCATTTTTTCCCCAGGTAAGAGACGCCCTTGCATCTGGCTATCCACATGATGTAAAAGAAATCATGATTCATCACGACGGGCCACCTTCTTCCACTGCTCCATGGTCCAGTTCTCAGGCTTACATGCTCGTTGTAGTTGCTTTAGGCAGTGGGCAGGCCAAAGCATGGGCACTGTGAGCAGTCAGTGGCCACCATAGACTGTATAAAAAGATGGACGCAGCACCCGGGTCTGAAAAGTGAAGCCCATGCGAAAATCTCTTAAAATTGCATTCTATTTAATGGCCAGCAGATGGTGACATCGGTGGTTGCACAAAGAAGTTCAATGCTATAGAAGCCTATGAGAAAACGACCCTACTTTCCCATCAGATTTATTATTTAAATAATGATTTTCCACATTATTTTATGGTATCTATCACAAGTTTCAAGTCTCCTTCAATACATCATGATATTCTTTTTTGTAAATTATGGTCCCAAATAAACTAGAATAAAGGATAAAGTCAGATATGCTTTAGGGGTGTGGCTATCCTCTGGTCCTCATCAGATATGGTCAGATCCACCCCTCGCTCCTCCCTGGATCTTTAATTCACAATCTCGTCCAATAGGAATCACATCCGGTTTCAAAATGACAAAATGGCTGCTCAAATTGCCAAAATTGAGGCTTCCTAAATGGTATGTTGAAACCAACGAGTGACGTCAGGGTTGCTTCGTCCATCTTTTTATATAGTCTATGGTGGCCACACAGCTCCATATGCAGCAGGCTCTGACGCACTGCATGCTCTGACACCTTGCTATCATAACCAGCATTGACTTTTCAGACAAATTGTGCAACAGTAGCTCTTCTGTGGAATTGCACCAGACAGGCAAGCCTTCACTCCCCATGCACAGAGCCTTGTGCGTCCATGATTTTGTTGCCGATTCATCACTTGTCCTTCCTTGGGCAACTTTTGGCAGGCAGCGTACCACAAACACCCCAAAAGACCCATGGTTTTTGGAGATGCCCTGACCAAGTTGTTTGGCCCTTGTTATAGTTACTCAGATCCTTCAGCTTACCCATTTTTCCTGCTTCCAATACATCAACCTCAAGAATTGACTTTTCACTTGCTGCCAAATATATCTCACCCCTTGTCAGGTGCTATTGTAACGCAATGTTATTCACTTCCCCTGTCAGTGGTTTTAATATTGTGGCTAATCAGTGTTTGCTGCTATATCTATTTACATTTCTACACTCACTTTTTCAGAGAGCTAATGCAATCAGCATTGATTTCATCTATGAAGGCAAATTAGTTGGTCCCTCTTGCAGCTGTGCATGCCCAAGCCAAAGCAATACGTCCACTATGTTCCACCAGTGAGCAGGTGGTGCATTGAGAACACTCTCTTTCTCCTTACTGTCCTGTTTCAGATCAATGCTTATCTCATCCTGTGAGACATCCAAAATACACTGATGAGCCAAAGCAATAAAACCACTCATAAATGAAGCAAATAACGCTGGTTATCTTGTAACAACAGCATGTCAAGGTTTACAGACAGACCTCAGATGACAACAGGAAACTTCAGATGGTTTCCTGTTGTCGACATGTTGGAGGTCTGAGAAATGGGACTTAAGCATCTTTGAGGAGAGCCGAATCACAATGACAAGACAGGTGGGTCAGAGCATCTCTGAAGTGTCAAGGCCTCTTGAGTGTTCCCAGTCAGCAGTGGTAAACACCTGCCAACAGTGCTCGAAGGAGGAACAAACCATGAACCAGCGACAGGGTGTTGGGCGTACATATGTTAGGAATGTGCATCGCATCCTGCAGCATATTGCACTTAGCGGCTGCAGACCTTTCGGAGTGCTCATCTTAAACCCGGTGGACCACCAAAAGTGCTTATAATGGGCGCATGAGCATCAGCACTGGACCTTGAAGCAGTTGAAGAAGGTCACCAGGTCCAGTGAGTCCCGTTCTCTTTTACATTGTGTGCTTCTGCTGGGTTTGTGCGCACAAATTACATGGGGAAGAAATGGCATCAGGATTTACAGTGGGAAGAAAACAAGCTGGCGAAGGGAGTGTGAAGCTCGGGGAAATGCTCTGCTGGGAAACCCTGAGTCTAGGAATTCAAGAGGACATCAGCCAGAAGAAGCTTTTTTGGCAGCTTGAGGGTCACTTTCTCAATATTAGGCTGCTGGTTTCAATGATGTGGCTGATCCGTGTCTAGTCATTATCGTCCCAGAACTACAACAAAAAATGAGAAGCTTGTATTCACTGCCACCTAGTGAATAGACGTGGACATTTCATTGCCTCGTCTTCGAATTTCCTTGGGTCTAGAATGGTTTGTTTTCAATCTACCTCACGACAATATGTAAATTAATGTTCCGCCATGTTGGTTGACATACAAATGCTCTTGACCCCAAGTCACGCTGCATGGCTCACGCTATTGTGCCGAGATAATGCCTGTTTTATGTGCTGTTTATGGCTGTGGTCATAATGCTACAAGAAACAAAACATCCCAGTCACAGTGATGTCAGTATCAGGGAGGAAGATTGGCTTTTAATTGCTTTTCATTTTCAAAAGGAGGAGGAATGTAGAGTGGAGATTGGCAGATAAATATTAAATCTTTAAATAAAAAGAATGAGCCAGCACTTATTTGTTCCCTTAACCTTACTTGTTCAACAGACCACTTATTTCAGTAACCAGCTGACTAAAAAAAATGCTTGTTCGTGCTCTGGAAAAAAAAAAAAAAAACATAAGCAAAAGGTACAGAACATGCCTCTGTTGATGCGTTGTGATGTGGCAGGATAAACATTGGGAGATCGCTGATCAACATTGCTGTTACAGCGGGAAAATATCGGCCAGATAGAAGCGATGTCTCTGCAAGGACTGAACAATGGGCAAACTATCTTCACGCAACATTGTGCCTACATTGGCCCTACGTGGCTGTGCTGGACGCATTTTCCAAAAGCATAGTCCGTCCATTCACAGTCAACGGGTCCAACAATGTATCGGGAAATGCACCCCAGTCTGGGTAGTCTGTCGCTGTTTGTCAAATACCTTGCATATCAACCAACATGGCGGCGATACGTGACGTCACCGATTTTAACCTCATGATTAAAAACGATAAATTGATTAGCTAAAAGATGAATAGGCCTCTAACTATAAAAAACGGTCTATCTGCGGTAAGCTACTGGTGGCTTAATTTTTCAACGCGTCTCACCAACATCCAGTCAGTCAGAGCACTATACAACTGCCGTCAAATATTAAACCTGATGGCGCTTTTCTCTCCATATGACTAAAAAGCGTGCCAAGGCACTTCTTACACTTAATTTGTGACCGTTAACACCTTGACTGAGTGAATAGTCGCCTTTTTATTCCCCACCGCAGGCTTATCATTGGCCAGATTAGTAGCTGACTTCTGCAAGGATATAATCTTTTCCAACTTCTTGATGCCGCACTGGTGTGGAGTTTCATTTCTAAAGCCTGAATAGTGAAGACACGCCCCTGCCCCCCTCTTTCACATAAATACAGGAATGAATAAAAGCAGAAATTAGCCTACTAAATAGGGAAATTAAAGAGGCATAGTGTAAATGTGGCAATAAATAAAGATATAACAAGTAATAGAATAATAACAACAATTAGTAAGCCTATAGAAACAAATAATTTGGGAAATAACTCTGAAAATAAATTCAATCAAAAGTTCGTTATTTGACAAATAAATACAATTTTTCTAACATGTTAGGGGAGACCATGGGGTCCGATGAGCCACGGGGACCAATGAGCCATATCACTATTTTGCGATCAAATGATGACAGAGCTGCTGAAAATAGGCAAAATATTTGACCATTGACTGATGAGTCATGGGGATAAATGAGCCATATCACTATTTTGCCTATTTTAAACACCTTTGGCGTCGATTGATCGCAAAATAGTGATATGGCTCATTGGTCCCCATGGCTCATCGGACCCCAGTCTCCCCTATTTATTTTTGTCTATTTATGTCTATATTTCTTCATTTTCCAGCTGACCTGCTCATTTATTTGATAATTTAGCCTTTCATCTCTACATTCCTTCCTCTATTATTTCATGCTTTTATTTCGTGTCATTTTATGTATCTATTTTTGATTTTGGCACTTTTGTTCCTCCATGAACGGTAAGGTTCATGAAGTCTCCAAAGTGTAGACCACGACTTTTCCTTGCCAAAGAGAAGTGTAGCTTCTAACGTTACAAACTCTCCACCTGCAGAAAAAAAGCCTTTGATACCGATAACTCGTATAGGCCAGTTCAAACGACCTGACATTGCTT
The DNA here is from genome assembly GCA_029692085.1 of Gymnothorax javanicus. Classification (NCBI taxonomy): domain Eukaryota; kingdom Metazoa; phylum Chordata; class Actinopteri; order Anguilliformes; family Muraenidae; genus Gymnothorax; species Gymnothorax javanicus. Next base: position 85,700,837 of record CM056201.1, read on the forward strand.
GTCTGAAGAGTACATTGCCACCGTCGAAACCAGTCATAGGGCAAGTAGCTTCATCATTTTATCTAAAACCATCAGACCGTGAAGCGACGACTTGCTGCCGTATGCCTCACAATAATCGAAACGTGCAAACATGCCTTATCCTTCAGTCATTATAGTTGACAAATAACGAGTTCTCCCACCTCAGGATAACCAACAGACCAATAGCGGCGGTAGACGGTCGATAAGTGCAAAAAAAAAAAAAAAAAAAAAAATACTGCAGCTTTTACAGACTATCATCCTAACCTAACCCATCACGTACAGAAACTTCGATGTCATTTCCTTCGTCCAATGGCAGCCGTTTAAGCACCCCCTCTTTCTAAGGTGCCTGTCATCCCCCCGGCATCCAATCCAAGGCTGAAAACCCAGCTGTCGTTCCTCCGGCTTGGTTCTCCAGCGAAAATGCGGACCTGAGGCAGGTGTGTTTTGCGGATGGTGGACAGCCGAACGATCCGTCTTTTACTGGTGAGAAAAGCAATAACCTTTGCATAAAAACCGCTGAATAAAATCCGCATTGTATTGAGGACGGGGAGAGACACTGACTGCAGAAAATGGGCACGGCTTATGCGGTGTACCTAGGCGAATATAATTGTGTAACTTACCGCAATGCAGAACTGAACATGGTTGGAACGCGCAGCGAAGTGTGTTAAAGTAATTTTTTTTGTAATTATTCAATAGGCGGTCTTGGGCCGAAATAGCCGAGTTTCAAAAATAGATGCATAGTTCTAATACGTCGTCGCGCATAGCGTTGGGAAGGCGGCTGCCTTTGCATTGGCAGCATCACTTCGGCGCGAGCGATAAATCATTGGGAAGGACAGCGCGCGCGTGTTTCCTGATTGCATGTAAATATTAGCTGTTGCACACACTTATTAGTCCAAGTGACATGCTCTAAATTCACAGTAGAATATCGAGGCATTGAACTTCGTTTATTTATTTATTTTTACGTGTGGTGGGTTGTTATTTATCTGTGGTTGAGAAATGACATCGCCCATGCTGTAGCGGTTAGTTAGTAAAATTAACTGCTGTTTGTACCCACACCCGGTGCACAGGTGCTATCACTTTGTGTCAGGGTCAGTATTACACTGTGGAACATAAGCATGCGCAAGCAGCGTTGGGTGGGTAGGGGATGGCTGAATTAACGATGCATTCCGAAACCGTTCCCTTTTCGGTCTACTTTCGAACTACAGGTTGTTTCATAGTATCTGATGCACCTCCCGCAATGTTTAACTGTTCGATCTCTTATCCCAATACAGACACATACTAATATAGGCAGCTATTAGGCTATTCTTCGCTGTCATCACAAACTGGATTGCATTTGGTGTGATGTTGCGTTTTCAAGTGATGAGATTATCGCCATGTCATGCTGTGCACGTATGAAGGTGTGTGTGTGTGTGTGTGTGTGTGTGACTGAATTCAGTACCACAGCTTTTCCTTTATGTTGAAGATTATTGGATAAATTCTTGGAAGGCATACCAGCCTACAGCATCGACGGGAGCCTTTTATTGGCATTTTAATTGACACTCAAAGCTTGTGTGAATGATGTTTCTGAGATGCTGGCTTCCAGCTGAAGCCAGGCAGGTAGCCTATAGCTTTTCCCAACATAAAGTGGCTATTCGCCCCACAGCGGGGTGAGTTGAGGGAAATACATCAGCTATCTGCCCCGCAGCTGGGCCGATAAGAGATGCAGTTCTGCTATTCGCACCAGGGCCTGGCGGATAACAGCAGCACTTCTGCTATTTGCCCAGCAGCTGGTCCAATAAGAGATTTCATTTTATGATCCGCCCCACTCTTTGAAGTTTTGCGCGGAAGCGCTGCGGGGCGAATAGCCTCTTCCTAAGGCAATAGTCCCTGGCCATTTTTATTTCGCTCGCCGTTCGCTTTTCAGATTTCTGTGTCAAATTCAGCTTCTGGTAAATTACAGAGAAAGAGAAAATGAGAATCCCCACCTGGCTTCTAATATTCATTTTGAGCTTGATTGTAGCTAATTGTGCACACAGTGGGCTAATAGTCTTCTGACACTCAAATATAATTGCACTCCCGGTGATTTTTCTCTCATGCTCGAATGTAATTTTGCTCCCAGTTCAATTGACTTAAGATGATTAGCGTCACAATGGAAGCCAAAATGGTTAGTTTTTACTGACTTAATGGATCAATGGATTTAATGGTATATTTTGGTGGTTTTTCATTGTCAATAACTCTCTGGGTGATGTTGGTTTCATACAGGAATTATACACTTGGTTCCATAATGTGAAGATAGGTAGATTGTGGGACATTCATTTGCATTTTATGTTCACCTTGGAGTCAATCTGGCATCGTCAATTTGGCTTTCAAATTTAAATCCGTCTCTGGTTTTCTTTTCTCCGTGGCAATTAACTGAACAATTTCAGTACTGATTTGTCAGTCTGGCTTCACACCTGGGTGGACTGCAGTGTTAAACCCTGTAAAAGGCCCATTCACCTGACAAAGCAGATTACTTCAAGTTGAAGCAGTTTTAACGGACTTTAGCAGAGTTCAGAATACTGTATACGCATTGAGTCTATGAGAAGAAGAAAGCCAGAAGTACTTAGGAGAATAATGTTACTCAAATAAATAATGCATGGAATGTTCCAGCCCTATAAGACCTGGGCCCTGGGTGACAAAGTAGGATTACTGTATTAGCTGGATAATTATGGCAAGTAAAACCCGGAACTGTTCTAAATCTGGAATATTGAGTGAAGTTTAAATTCTGGGATTTATTCAACATAATTATGCAGCTAACTATGAAATCCTGCCTCTTGAAGCAGGGACCTGGCTTTTAGCTAGAAAATCTCAACACCTCCGCCACTGTTGCAATCACACTTGGAGGTTTAGAGGTGCAGATTTTCCTGAGTGCGATTGTGAAGGAGGTCGGGGGTGGTCTTTGTAATCTCGGACTGTGTGGTGGGGGTGGAGGGCTGGTTAGTGACTGCTAAAGAGAGCGTCTTGCTTTAAGAAAACAAAGAAACTGCTTCCAAAAGAGCAATGTTTTTTTCTGCCACTGGACAGGAGGTAGGCCGTATGATTCAGCATAATGTTTCAGTCTCTGTGCACATGCCTGATATTCACAAAGGTTATATCAAAACAATGCATGCGTATTATTTCTCAAAGCTAATATGCAAAGAGTTTTTATCTCCAGACAAACTATCACTGCAAGTAATTAACGTAACAGGAATAGTGATTCAATTATATGGAGCCATCCAGCAAGAGCAGCTGCTTATAATCATGTTTATTTCCCTATTTGTTCCTTAGAAAGGATGCTGTGATCCATGTTTCACATAGTCAAGTAGGAGAGCCTTCACTGAATGCATTAAAAAGCACTCGCAAACACAGTGATATAATCTCAATCAAATAATAGAATGCCTCTGGCTGCCCAAGAGTTGGTAACTGTTAGGTTTCAGTTACCTGTAGAGGTTTATGCTCCCCCCCATCCCAAATGGCTGCTATATTTGACAGACCTCTATGAGCCAAGCATCCAACTGGTATCAGAGATAAAAGTTTGCCTGGCTCCAAAAAAAGATAACTGATTTGCCTTTGATAGCAAATGCACTCAGAAGTGATTGGCAGGTCTGGCATTTTGGAGGCGATAGGGAGCTGATTGTTCCTTCCTGAGAGTGCTTGTTTCTGGTGAAAAAATGGCAAATGTCTTGCTGCACCGCGGCAAGAAAGGTTAACTCTCAAGCCGTATTTCCCGGAAAATATTCAGCTTGCACACAGGCAAATCCAAGTCTTGAACACATTGAAAGGTCAACAACATCATGCAAATTATTGTAACTATTGGTAAGCAATGACTGATTGTTCAGGACTGGTATTTGGGAACTATAGCTCTCAAATGAGTGGGACACCTCACCCTGAAAGGGCCGGTCTTGGTGTGGGGTTTAATTCCAAAGTTCTAAGCGGCAACATACTTGATTCCACCCATCAGCCATTAGAGTTTTTGCTAAGAGCCGTGATTTGTAGAGTCAGCTGTGTCAAGTTGGAATGTAAGTCTGCACCCTCACTGGTCCTTTCTGGATGAGGTTCCCCTCCCCTGCTATAAAACACGAGGATTCTTGGATTCATCCCGAAATAGTCGATGAGGATGTAAGCTTTCATTCAAAGCAGTTCATCTGTTTCTAATAATCAAGGCCTTTCGCAAAGATTTGACGGGGTAATTAGTAGAGTCAGGTAGGTGCCTGCATGGTTTTGACTGAAAGCTTTCCCTCACACCAGCCCTTCAAAAATAATTTTGAACCCTAGATCTTCAACAAATTAGCTAAATCTTATTGCTTTCAATTGCTTCACAGCACCACAAGCTCTGCACCCACGAGTACATGTACATGAAAGGCATGGAGTTACACTTAAGTATTCCTGTTCCTCAGAGGGGGTAAAGTGGGGTGATTTTTTTTAAACGAACCAATGTGAATTTGGTGGGACATCCTGCGTTAGTAGTAGTAGCACTAGTAGTAATAGTTGTATTGTTAGATGTAGTATTTGTAGCTGTAGTATTAGTAGTTGTAGTTGTTCCCCCCTATTTCACCAAAAGACTGGTGTTCACTCTGAAAAAAAATGACCCCAGAGGAACCTATCAAGTTTAAGGGATATTTGTTGTACAAAATGGGTCTTTCTAGGTTTTGCACTTTGTTAACCTGAGAGATTTGTTACTTTGAGATTCAATTATAAAACTGGAAAAAATAATCTATGGCGATGAGCCAAAGAACCCTTTATTTCCAAGAGTATAGACTATACTCATTGAACACTGTATGGGAGTAGCTGCATTTAAATTCCTTCTCCATTGGAGAATGGCAGAGCCTCAGGGGACCCCCTTATCTTTCTTTTTCACCCCAAAATGAGTCTTTGCCTCTGCAACTCAATACAGTTCTGCACTGAATCACTTATAATGCAACCAAGACATGTTTCCTCTACATCCACACATCCAAGATATTGGCATCCTTGATTTGTGGTTTTATAACGTTGAGCTGTTGTAGTGCAGTGGAGTTGGGCTTGTGACGGATGGTTGCAGGTTACACATCATACTTCACATCAGCTTTTCACATTCCAGTTCTGTACAGAATCGCTTGCTCTGCCAAGATGTATTCCTCCCAACTGGAGATCCAACATATTGGCATCCATAATTTGTTGCAGCGTGTTGTTGACTTGTTCTTGTATGAATGATTTGGGCATTGGGCTCTCTGACCAACAGCCTTCCAGCTTGCAACTGAGAGGTTGTGGGATGATTATTGTGCCCTTGAGCAAGGTCCTATTTTAATTGTCTTTGAGTATCAAAGTCTAATCACTCGCTGTATTACAGCATATACATGTCTATTAGGAAAACACATCTCCTTCATGCTCATACTTCTGTATCAGCTTGAAATATGTGCTTGATTTCCTAAACCAGCTGCCACTCCTGGCAGTGTGCCCTTTCGCTTTGACTCCTGTCTGACTGCCAGTTGCTAGCGCTAAATCCGTATAGTGGTGTACTGCATCGAAGGGAAGATACGCTGACTGCGTACGTTGTGAAAATACCTAGTGCCAGATTCCAGGGGCGCGGCCAAGTATTCTTGCCCCCATTAAACATCGAGGCCTGTCATTTGGCCCCTTCGCAATTTTTGAAGGCCCCCGCTCCTCATGGCTCTTGGACGCATCTTTACCTTGGAATCATTCCATACTAATATGACCCCCTTCACCTTATATGGGTTGATGCTATATCATCATAAATACCAGCCTTTGTTGATCTCTGGTTTTTGTTTCTTTGCAGTTTTCCTTAAGTTAGGTTAGCCTATGTTTATATGTTTAACGTGACAGTGTTAACATATGGATAAGGAGTGGAAAAAAATTTGCTGCATGCCTGTTTGTCAGGCTTTGTTAGTACTCCTATAGGTTTCTTATCTGATCATTCTAATGAGGTGTGCGTGAGCATGTGCCAACTCATCTGGTCGTTTCTGTTGCGATGCAGGTTGCTCTATTAACTCAGTTGCAATTTTGATGAAGTAATTACAATATCATTTTGCAAGTAGCCTAACTGACAACAGGTATAGTTATTAGAGACGTGTCAGTTGCTAGCATTAGCCATAACACTCATGGAAGTGAATGGTAGCTGTTATGGTCCAGACCAGGAATCAAGTGCGGAGACAGACTTGCAATACAACTTTAATTTATTGGTGGCTGTGTGGTGATGACGGGGACGGATAGGCAGGGACAAAACCTCAGACAGGATGAGAAACAGTTCAACACAAGTGTAGTAGAAAATGCTTGGCTGCTGTCATTGGCCAGTAACTTCCAATGTGTTGCCAGATGTTGAAGCGCTTGCCAGCACTAGACCGTCCACAAAGAGGAGGGTTGTTACTTGAGTGGAAGTCAGTCCCAGGCTTGGACCCGGATGAGGGTTGGAAGCTTGTTCCTGACAAACTTAATAATGAGAGCAGACTCGCAGGAGTTGACACTTAAGTATTCCTGCTCCTCAGAGGGGGTGAAGTGGGGTGATTTTTAACCGACAAACGTGAATTTGGTGGGACATCCTGCGTTAGTAGTAGTAGGGCTAGTAGTAATAGTTGTAGTGTAGTTGTAGTAGTTGTTGCTTTAGTATTAGTAGTTGTAGTTGTTCCCCTCTATTTCCTTGAAAGGCTGGTATTCACTCTCAGAAAAAAATGTCCCCAGAGGAACCTATCAAGTTTAAGGGATATTTGTTGTACAAAATGGTTCTTTCTAGGTTTTTCACTTTGTTAACCTATTGAGAGATTCCATTATAAAAGTGGAAAAGAATAATCTATGGAGATGAGCCAAAGAACCCTTTCTTTCCAAGAGAGCAGACTACACTCATTCAACACTGTATGGGAGTAGCTGCGTTTAAATTCCTCCTCCATTGGAGAATTCTTACTGTAGAATGGCGGAGCCTCGAGGGATCCCCTTATCGCGGTTCCAGTGCCGGACCCTGATTAGGATTGGACACTTGTTTTTGAAAACGAGTTGAAGAACAGGATTTAATTAAGCTAACTTGAACTCCATCCCAATCCTGAACCCCGATTAGGGTCAGAAACTTGATCAAGTTAAGTAATGACAAGATTTCTGAGAGACTTCGGCTGTTACTTGATATCTAGTTGCATTTGACAAAGACAGAGAAGTTTTACTAACATACGTTCACTGGTATTTCAGTACGAACGCAACTTTACAATCTAGCAAAAAGCATATGAAGTAGAAGGCTTAATTACCCGTCACTCACTCATTAGGAAATGAGCGAGTAATGAGATTCAGCTGAGAAGGGAGATGCGCACAAGACATGAACCAATCACAACACACATCAACTTACTAGACACCCAAGCTGCTGCATTGCGAAGAGACGCACAAGAGATGCACACGAGGGTTGGGACATGTAGCGACCATTCTCATTCCATTTGTGAACAGCAGCGCTGTGAATTATGGGTAATCATGCTACTGTACGAAGGAGTGCTGATTTCATTACGGGCCAGAAAAAAGAAAAGATTGCAAGGTCAATGGCGCTATCTAAACTGTGATGGCATTCGCAACAATTTATACAAATTCAAATATGTTACTCTTGATCTATAGGAAACAACTTGTCTGATGTTACATGTGGTGAATCATGATGAGGCTGTCTATGCCATGTTATGCTATGCTAGCACTACTGAATGCAATCAGCCCATCGTCCATTATGTCTGCTCCTGCTGACTGATTACAAACCAACAGACCTTCTGGTGACAAAATGGATGCATGCAGTTTAAAGGCTGAGGGTGTGCATTTTCCTTTCATTTCCCATAGGTTCTGGTGCTTGTGTGTTCGTTTCAGATTAGATTTTTGCAGAGTGGCAACGCTTTTCCCATCCTTCAGATGAAATGGCAGCTGTGACTCAGATCCGAGGTTCCACCGTGACCACGCACCAGAGCACTCAGCTCATTGGCTCTCTGGTCTCAGGAATGGAAAAAGATGCATTGCTGCACAATGGTAGCATTTTCGTCCAGGTCATTTTGTCTACACTGAATGCTGACAGCATGTGATAACAAAGGCGTCATCGTTATTGATTCAGCACGATCTGTTGACTTGGAAATTTTATACGGTCCATCTGCTGATTCGCCCAAAACAACGTTCAACGGTTATGCAGCGTGGTATATAACCGATTTGTGATTTTCCGAAAGTTTATATGTGTTTGTTTCCTTGAAAATCAGATTACTGTAAGTGAATTTAGGCAATGGACATTTCGATAAAAGTGTTGTTCAGATAATGGGATTGCACCTGGGCCATCTGAGATATCTGATCGAGCATGTAATGGATAAGACACATTTCCTGAATTTACCCATAATGGCTTTTATACAGAATCGATTCCCAAAAAACTTTGATTTCTGTCTCAGAATGGAGTGATGCTGGTCTGCCGCCAGTCTTGCTTTGGCCCTTCTGTGGCTACTGACAAGATTTCACTCCTTTTAGTGACCATATTGTGGCCTGTTACCTTTTCTGAGGTTAATTTGAGATTAGCTGTGGTGAAAGTAATTCCATCTGAAACCAGCCCATGTTGGTGCAGTTGGCTCAAGATGAGTTTGTTGGACATTCCACTGCCGACTGGCAGTTCATCAGCTGACCAGGCTATAGACTGCAGGTCCCTTTTTTTGAGCACTGACTAACTCCACCACCTTAACCAACTTTGTCCAGCTTCAGGCCAGCTTTGTAACCTGCTGATGACCATCTATGACCAGCTATTAGAGTTGAAAACTTATTAAAAATCAGAATCCCAGCTGTGCCTTGCTGGAGTTTTCGTCAGGACATTGCTTTGTGTGCTTCTCAAGTTCAAGCCTGTTTTAGAGTGCCTGTCTTTGCATGATTTGAGTTCCCATACAATTGAATGTATGGAACTAAGTGCGTTGCCCTTCTGCTTGTCCTGGTGAGGCTATCTGGGGACATAGAGGGACGGCAATTTCCATACCGGCACACCTGCATTTTACTTTTCCGAGGTGAAATTAAGGACTAAAATATAAAAAAAAAAAAAAAAACAACTGAAGAATGGCCAATCACTTCTTACTAACTCCCAAATCTGAACACATGGTCAAGATCTTGTGATTCTTTGGCTTTTTGTATTCACCTTTGATGGAAAAAGTGTAAGGTCATGTCCTTGAGGGTATGACCTTTTTCAGAGCTATCAAGGAGATGGTGTTTTACAAATCCCCTCTGACCACCACAGAGCTGCAAATCTGCAGTTATTTTTAGTTTTTTTATTGGTGATTCCTTGGGGAGTATGCTTCTGATTTAAAAATAGCACAAAGACCTAAGAATATTAGCCTGCTGGTACAACCTTACAGTCTGCAGCAATCTGAAGTACTGCCTTGTCCTGCAGTTTTGTGGGATGTTTTTAGCATACTCTGCTTTTGAGTGCAGTATATGCTATTGTATTACATGTTTCTTATTTTCTTTACATCACTTGGCAAAAAGCGACAGCTGAGCTTTTAGCATTAAGTTCTGTCTCGGTTTAATCTGAAAGGCATCTTTTAAATCTCTAAGTGGCGGTACAAAATCCCGCATGGGAACTCTTCATCAGGAGAATTGTACTACGTACTTCTAACTGTTAACTTACTGTTCACTTCTACTTTTCCAACTCTTGAACAGCATTGATATGCTGATATCCTCATTAAATTTACCCTCATTAATTGCAGCTGAATCATAAGGAATCAAAAGTGTTTTCTTCATCCCAAAAATTAGGCAAAGACACCAGTATTTTTTTTTCTCTTTTGGAAATGTGCTCGTTATCATATTTCAGTTTGATTAATTACCTTGATATCAAAAATGGAATGAGCCGCCTTATCATACAAAAAATCTAAATGACAAGAACCGAAATCCTGAAAATGAACAATAATGTAAATCAGTTCCGACAAGGGATTATTTAGTTAATGTCCAATGCTTCAGATATTTAGCCAGTCTTTAGCTGCAACATTTTTTGGCTTCAAGTTATATATATCTACATTTTTTCCCTACGCAGATTTGGGTGTAAAATTTAATGTCTAATCTGGTATAAAATCTAATCTGGAGCACTTTTGATTTTGAATGAACTATAGTTACTGATATAACAATTTTTGCTCATAAAAAAAAGATATCATAACCTAGGCCTTAATATTCTGAGAATTACTCTTTGCAGGGAAGTGGATTAGATGTCTTGTAACAGTTTATTCACCCTTTCCAAATAAAGTGTTTTTTCTGTCAGAATGTGATAATTAGGACGAGCACCCTGCCAGTATCCGCGTGACATACTTTTCTCAGATTAAAATGTCCCTGTAGATGCTGTGTTTTTATTTCAAGTGACACACAAATCTTGCTTTCGTCTGTCCTGCCCGCAGAACTCAACACAAATGCTTGACTAAGCCAGAGCAAATTCCTGTAATTATTTGTAAAAGGACTAGATTTAGATTTATCTTTGCCTTTACGAGGTTTTTTTTATCATTCTTGTGGTCTGTCTCTTGATTTAAGATTTGTGTATTTTCTCTCTGAAGCATTTAAAAAAATGCCCAATGTCTGTCATTTTTCTGTTCTCCTCTAATCAATGTCCTTTCATGCAGTGGCAGCACAAATTCCTCCCCCTTCAGTTTCACTGTCAATCAAATTAACTCCCGGCCTGTCAGAAATGCATTCATTTTTATTTGTACAGTGCCCTTTACAGAAGAGTAACAGGAAGATAATAAAGGGTAAAATAGCATGTGCATGAGATTAAAAGACAAGGACCATATTCTCAAATAGCAGCTCTAAAAAGCTACCCTATGGGATAAAATTCTCTTGGAAGATGTGTTTTACCTGTGAGTGCGTCGGATTGCACACTCACTGCAACTTTAAGTGGCTGTGACCTGGACCTGAGTTCTAGCAGTAGACTGCTGACTGTAGATTTCCCGTCTTAGTAAAGAAACTGGGTTCACTGCCACCACAGTGAACATCGTATAAGTGCCGTTACCATGGAGCCAGAAGCCAGCTGAAAAGACTAGTTGCCACACTAAGTGGGGCATTTGCTCATCCCCATGTGGTTCCAGCTATGAATAGTTGATTCGTACAATTGTAATTCGCCCTCACCACGATTCCATCAGTGGTTTACGTCAGTAAAAGGCCCAATGTATCAACAGGGAAAATATAATGCTCGCTGTATTTAATTGGCAAAAGGTAAGTACCAAATTCAACAGCAGTTAAACTGAATAACACAAATTCTACTCACGGCAAGTGCTCTTGCTTATATTTCTCTGGCCTTTAACAGACTTCAGGTAGGATGATGTACTTACAGTGTGTCTCATTGTACTTTTCTTTTTCTTGTTAAAATATTCAAATTTTGATCCTGCGAGATAATTTTTACCAGTATATTGTAGTCTGACACCAGCTACTTTTATAGCATGAAGTTTACAACTGAGCTCATATTCTACAAAAACTTAGTAAGGACTAATTGGTTTAACCTACTAGCATCCTAACCAATGGAGAATATTTCCCAGAAAGCAAACTTTAAGTACCCTCTGAGGCATGATAAATGGAATCATTTTACAAAGTTACAGTGAGTACCATTCATAATTGGACAATGACACTTTTGTAAATTTGGGTCTGGTGGCCAAATCATTCACTGGGTCTGAATCCAATTGAATATGCATTTCCCAGGCTGAAGGGAAGACTGACGGCAAAAAGTCTTTGAAGCAAGCAAGAACTGCAGGAAAAATATCCTGCGATTGGTGAAATGCATCACAGGCCTCAAGCAGTCACTGCATGCACTGAATACAGAACCAAATATTAAAAGCGCTGGAGTATAGTACCACAATAAAAGTGTCACTGTTCAAAGAAATATGGTGCTCACTGTGTATCTGATGTAGTGTGTAAGCCTCCCTGCATGCTTTTTGGATGCCTAAGCAAAATGCCACGTGTTTACACATTATGGGATTGTCTCTTGTTTTTGTTGATATTATATGTGTCCTCAATAGCCTATTCTTCATTTTTATATATGGGTCTAAAGGTGGGTAAAGACACTGACAAGTGCTGCTCTGCATAGAGTCTGTATAAGATAAAGTCAAAAGTCTTTGGACGTGCAGCATATCTGCCAGAGATTGGCTATGTTATGTCAGACATAGACCACTGCATCCTTGCTGCTGGCTAGAGGACAGAGACTGATGTTATTATTGTGTTTATCTCTGGCCTGTAATGGTGTACGGGAGGACCAGGTGAAGTTGGCGAAAGAGAAGAGTAATGGCTGCCAGCTAGACACAAATTGACCTCAGTCCCATCGAACGAAAATCAAAGGGACCGCGGGGCTTCACTCTCGAGAAGCTCAAAGCACATTCAGAACACCCCCGCACCCCCTGCCCCTCCCCCCCAATCACTCTCACACTCTTACACTCCACAGTTTAAAAAAAAAAAAGAATAAGAAGAAACGATTTGTGGATCAATAGCATCTCCTCTTCCGGCAGCTACGCGGCTAAGGGAAACGCTTTTAAATCCTGAAATCCCATTAGGTGACAGAGTGCTGGCAAACAGCGTGAAAACACACTCAAACGCACTTACACACACACACACACACACACATATGTACTCTCACACACCAAGTGTGCACACATAGAAGTGTACAACACAAATACGCACACACCCAAGGACATCCATAAATACTCAACAGGCGGTGCGGTCTGTCCAATATCTGCAATATGGAAGGATATAATTTATCATCCTAATTACCGTGCGTTCCTTTTCATAGAAGTGATAAAGAGTTTTTGTGTGTCCTCAGGTACTTAGGTGGATAAGTATGGTGATTTATGCTCTGTCCTTGTTGCTTTTGTATGAAGCTGTATGGAATATTAAAATATGACGATACATCAAGTCCCTGATCTGTGCAGTCCTGGTTCAGAAGTTTTAACAGTGCTCTGAGTCAGGCGTTATTAATCACTCTGTTGGCACCTGAAGTGATAGGTTTTGTTGAGTGATGTGTGATGGGAGAGTGAGTTTTTTTGGAACTTCATAAACTAGCTATTGCTGATGTAAGCTACCAGTCAAAGACTTGCATCATGATTGAAATAAATCGACTTTTTCCATAGGTGTGGATCTCTGTTGCTGAAATGTAAATATTCATCTGGGAGGCGAAGATTGTTATTAGATTTAGTATATACTGTATCAGTTACATGCAGTCATCCTCACGAACTGATCGTATTTCGACAGTTCCTAATGCAGGAGTCTTTAGTAGTAATAAAAATAACAGACATATTGTATTACATAATCTCGTGAGTTCACCATCTCACCATTACAAGCAGGGTCACTGGCATATGGAATGGGATCACTCTTTGACCAAAGACCACCAACCAGCAGTCTGATGGGCTGCATTGCCCCCCAGGTTTTGGGATTTCCGTACAATTAGTGGCTAATTTAGGCCTTTAAAACAATGTTCACAGACCACTTAGCCAGTCAGTGACGCATTATAAGTCCTGAAATGTCTGGAGTCTTCAAAAACCTGCAAACACAGTGGTCCTCCTGGATATGAATTACAGATCTCTTTGTAGTTGTATCATTCCCTGAAACTAGCCTCCTGAACTTTGAACGGGGTCATCTTTTTGAATTAAGTACACTCAGAATGACGTATCCTGAATAAAAAACACTAGCGACTGTTTTCCGTGCGTCATATTTACAAAATAAAGGCTGGTCTGAGTCGTTTATGAGGAGGGCATTGAGGTGATAGTTTTTTTTTCTTTTTCTGTGACCCGTCTGTTCCAGAAGCCCTGGCAGGATATAGTGCTTTTGAACAGCTCATTGAGGCTGGGCCATTTGCATTCGGCACAGCACGCCCGAGTGCCCAGGTTGGCTCCTCGTTTTGTGTTGAGAGGTTGTTTATTCGCCATCGGCTAAAAGGCAGGAACTCCCCCTCTCTTTGCATACTGAGTGGAGGAGGATAAAAGCGGACGGACAAACGTCGAAAGGGCGCGATGTCGACCGTTCACGAAAACAGGGCGGCCATTTTATCTCTGCCTCAGGGCATCAGCTCAGGTTAGAATACAAAGTACTGTTATTCTGCCTTCTTTGATCTTATATAAATTTACTTTTTTTATCACTATTATTTAATTCTTAATTATTTTCTTTTTGGTTTTATTATGGCTTGTCACCATTGTGAATGAGGGTCTCATACCCAATGTGTCACTGAAAATGTTAAATTAAAAAAGATAATTAAAAAAAAAAAATAATAAAGCACTGGACCAGATGAAACAAACTGTATTGCACATGGTGTGCAGTGCGTGAGCATTTGGACAGTAACATATTTTCGGCTGTCTGTTTTCTGGCTCATTGCATTCGAGAGCAATGAATATGAGCTTTAAGTGGAGAAGGTCAGCATTAATTTGGAGGTGTTTGCATTTTTATTGTGTGTGAAACACATGGCAATAGTAACCCTGTTTACAATATCACTGTCCAAATATTAATGGACTGCGTATGCAGTAAACAACACAGCATATGCATCCTGCTAAATTGATTGTCAGTAGTCAATAAAGACAGTTGTTTCCTAATTAAAAAAAAAGTGCTTTACACATGAATGGGCTTTCCTTTGATTTTTGTGAATTCATCCCACATGCACATTAATTATGCAAATCACATTCAGTGCGCTCGTCAGCTTGGTGCAGGTGAAATGGCACTTTCTGCCAGCGGATTAGATCACCACCTTTTCCTGTGAGGTCTTACATAACCACTTCCCTTATGTAATAATGCATCAGGTAGTCAGCGAGGGAAACCATCATTATTCTTTTTTGGACTTTTTTTTCCACCGGGAAATTCCCTCTGAGACGTAGTTAAGCGGCAAGCACAGATAAAAGAATATGCATTATTTGCTCACTGCTTTTCAAAAGAATATATTTCCTGGATCTGGCAGTGCTGACAGTTGATATTCCTCTGGTTTCTGTCGTGTATTGCGCTCTGTGATGACTTCTTTAGATTATATACACTTGCCGGCAGAGGTAAAAGTCCTCTGCGGACTTTAGTTTCAGCCACCTGGAACCGCAAATTTGCACAACTCTTCAGTCAGCAGGTAGAAATGAAGTCACATGACTGAATTCAGGGGTGGAGAAAAAAAAAAAAATAGGCAGAGGATTTCCCACTTCTTAGTTACAAGTATGACACATAGCTTTACCTGACACCTTATTCACCTCTTTCAAAGCTCCTAACCCTGTCTGTGCGACTTCATAATAACGATCAACACTTTGTTATGATACCTTTATGTAATTATTCATGATGATACCTCATTAAATGGTAAACGGGCCACAGCTGATCCTTCATCCAGCCAGCTATGACCTTTGATTTTTACTAATTGTGGTCCTTAGTCTGATTCAATGAGATATGAATTCACTGAAAACCATGATTGGCTAATTAGTTGAGTATGCGTCTTGGTCTTGGACGGATATGGAATCTTGTGCCTGCAATGGCTGTTATTGATTAAGATTGGACATCCCCGAGATGGAGGTATCACAGAGATCTACCGCGGTAATGATGCTTCCCTCATTAGCAGGGAGAGCTGGTGGGAGTGTTTCAATCAAAGAGCTCTGATTACCTTCTGCTGCCCTACGGTTTGCTTTCATCTTGTCTTTGAAGTGATGGATCACGGATATGTGAAAAGAGTGTTCGGCGCCGAACATTATAATACTGATGTAGCAGTCACTATTTGGAATGGAAAAAAATTCCACAGTCATAGAACACTGGCTTATTATGTAGGTAGAAACCCCTGCACTTTAAAGGTTTAAAGTAAAAAGTATGCATATGACTATGAAGGATTGGATGTGTTACTTTGAGCCTTTTCCTCAAATTTTTGTTCATCTGACGTTTTTTTTTCTTGTGAAAGTAATGTGATCCTCCAGCACGCCACCTCTCATCCTTGGCTTACACTTCTGATGAGGCAGGAATAATTTATGGAGGCCTTAGAGGGGAAAAAAAAAAAGCCTGTCAGTGGCCCAAAAGAGCCATAATGGAAGCAATGACGGCCTGTGTGGTAACTGAACAGGCAGTAGAGCCAGAGGCCAAGACTGGCTACACAGTGACTAGATTAACTATATGAACCAGAATGGATGCCATGACAGCCTGTGCAGTAACCATTTGGGCTACGTTGCTCCAGTAACCGCTGGAGTGGCAAGATGATCCCAAATGGCTGCCATGACAGGCTAGGTCAGGGGTCGCAATTCCAGTCCTGGAGGGCCGGTGTGTGTGCAGGTTTTTATTTCTATCAATTACCTTGACTAATTGAGCTGATTGGCTGTGCACACAAACACGGATTTGCATATAGATCAGACCGATGTAAAATGTTACATTTAGGGATGACAAGAACAGTCTTTGGTGGTCATTCATGATAACTTGAAGAAATGCAGGAGAACTGTTTAATTTCACAAGTTTTTTGGCTAATTAAGATAATTAACTTATTAAAGGTCAGAAGTTGATGTGAAAACCAGAGACAGATATGGCCCTCATTGCCCACCTCTGGGCTAGGTGGTAATAAGATAGGTACCAGTGCTGAATACCCTGACAGCGCTGTAATATCAGTGCATGTACATGATGTTAGAAAGAATTGATTTATTGCTTAAGTCCGACTAAAATCGGACTTTTAAAATACATGTAAACATGTTAGTCCAACTGGAATCGTACTAAATTGAATTTCTCAAAGTTAGACTAACACACCCAGATAATGCGGTTACGAGTCAGATTACTTCTCCATGTTTACACTTGATCTGAACCAAACTGGACTATGCGCTTTGCGCACGCTCCACAGTTCATCATGCTGGGCTTTGACCTGGAAGTCTTGAGGACTTTGTGAACACCAAGCTGATTAGCAACAACCCTGTACTCTGGACTACTAGCAAGTTTGTACAGAACAGTGGCAATCCTCAACTGCAATGGTATTGGTGGTCAAACTGTCACGTCCTGGGGGCTCGTAACGTCTTCCATTAATCCGCATAATTTATTGAATGACTTGCACATCATCCAAAAATTTTCCTTCCACTGGCCATCGGAAAACTCTTTCCAAACGACTCTCTCCCACCAGTCTTTGCTCCTGACCCGCATCAGCATCATGCACGGGAAGCCCGGGGTGCGTTTCCAAAAAGCACAGATGCAAACTCACATAGTTTGAACCTCTGACTGTGAGTGGACGATTTATGTGAGTTGCTAATTCAGTTAGCAACTACGCGTTTGGGAAACGTATCCTGGGGTAGTAGAGAGGGCACAAAGTGGAGCATATAGGAGGTTGCGCTGTTTGAGCACTCCAGGAACATACGGCATTATCGCCAGCCTTCAACTGACATCATGACCACCAGGGATAGCGTGCATCTCAATTGTACGAAAAGCATAGCATCCAGCACGTGCGAAATGTATTGAGCCACTCGATGTGATGCTACCAGTTTGCCATCAGCTAACTTGTTTTTCATTTGTTTAGTCTGTGACATAATAGGTCAACTAGTAAAAGGTCCAGCATGAATAAGCTGAAAGGGGGCATATGGCCACCTATCGTAGCGGAGACAGACATTCGGTCAATAAACCGATTTCCCTACTGTGCATGTATGGTATACTGGGACAAGGACAGTAGTCTAATTAAATGGCCTAATTGAGCTATAACCGCAGCTTATCTGTGCATGTAAACATACTGTATATAAAGACGTGAGCCGGTATTGCTGGCTTGACCGGATAGTTGGAAACCGCATTTACAATTGAGCTGGAGGCCATGACTGGCTACACAGATAGTATAATGGCATCTGGAGCCAGAATGGAATCTGTGCCAGGCAACGCGATCGCAGGCCTACAAGCAGCATTTGATTAAATCGCAAGGACATACGAGACATCAGCGCAGTCTTGTCCCAGTTTATAACGTGGTTTTTTCTTCCATGGATCAATGTATGTGAGACCTCGTTACAGTGTAGCACTGAGTGGACTTGAGTTGAATCTTCTCATCTCAGTTGGTCTAATGTGGAAATGGATTACATCATTCCTGTTTACAGAATTCCTGAGAATTCATCCCAGGCTGAAAGGCTGGCTTTTCGTTGACACAATGTTATTGTTTATGTTGATGGCAATGATGGAGATGGTGAATTTGATGAGGACAATGATGAGGCTGTTTTTGATGATGAAGATGGTGGTGGCGCTCACAACAATGGCAGTAGACAAATTAAGAGGGCCCTGCATAAATATGATTTAACATAATCCATGTATGTTGAAATTTAATCCGTCTCTCTATACTTTCACTAATATATTCACACATGGCTGCATAAGCATATTCAAACATTGATTTGAATAGTCGCAGGCATGCACAGGCAGTCATAATATCAGTAGAGTGAGCATGTTTTTAAGCGGGCATGTGCGTAGTTGTGGGTGTGTGTGTGTGTGTGTGTGCTAGTGTATGTCTGTGTGTGTGTGTGGGTGTGCGCGCATGCCTGTCCCTGTGTGTGTGTGCATGCCTATGTGTGTTCTTGTGTATGCGTGTACTTGTATCTGTGTGCACTGTATGTGTGTGTTTATGCTTGTTTGTCTATGTGTATGCCTGCATGTGTGTGCCTACCTGTGTGTGTGCTTGTGTTCCTATGTGTAATTGTATCTGTATGTACTGTGTGTGTGTGTGTGTGCGTATGTGCGTGTTTATTCTTATTTGTGTATGTGTATGTCTGCCTGTGCTTATGTGTATGTGCATGCCTGTATGTGTGTATGTGTGTGTGTGTGTGTGTGTGTGTTTATGCTTGTGTGTGTGGGTGTGTCTGTGTGTGTGTATGCACCGTGTATGCATGACTGTGTGTGTGTGTGTGTGTGTGTGCATGTAAAGAGTATGCTCGTGTGTGTGTGTATCTCCATGCAGCACTTGTAATAGTCTCTACACCTCAGCGGGAGAGGCATTAAATATAGATGTGGAGACAACACTCTGTCCAGAGAAAGCACCCAAACGCTCTACATTACAAAGAGCATCTGTTTTTGCTCACTTTGTATGGCTCAGCATGCCGCTTGTATTCATCTCTGTCCTGAGACACATTTTAAAACCCCAGGGGGGATCCCCCATCAGCCCCTCATTACCCCCAATCTCCTCCACGTCACCCCTTACTTCACCTTCACGTTAGCCCTATAGCTCCACTGTGTGTGTGTGTGTGTGTGTGTGTGTGTGTGTGTGTGTGTGTGTGTGTATGTGTGCATGTACGGTTCGGGAAGAGATAATGTCTGCAAGGTGGGCTACCCTTTAATACCAAAAAACTAACAAGTGCTCGTAAAATGCCAGGTTTGATATCTTAATGTCCAACACGAACCATATATGTTCTGTCTGAGAGTTGATTTAACTCTGAGGGTTTTATTTTGTGGAGTGTTGTATTTTGGCTCCGTATTTTAGATTTGTTATCAAATGAATCAATTATGGTGAAATTGGCACTGATTCTTGACTGACTTTTATGGAAGGATATTGTTAATGCCTTTTGGTTTCGCCATGTAGAAACTACTGCACTTTTTGTGTATAGTTCCCCATTATAATAGCAGAGAAAAATTCATTCTTTCTGTGTAATTTAAAATTCAGCAAGCTCCAATAATGCATTTTTCTTAATTCTTCTGTGTACTCCCAAATTTTTGATGTATAAGCGAACCGTCGTGCTTGAAGCTCGGATTCTTAGTTTTTATGACAGGGTATGTTGATTTGGTTTGTTCTTGTGGAAATGGTCACGTTTTTTGTGTAACCCCCTGAGAGACAAGAAATGCTTCACCATATTGTGGCAAGTGTACAAATTACTGCCTTTACACGATGTAATTTTGAGGTGTTCTGGTTTCTTTTTGGGAGGGAAGAGGAATGATAGAGTAATAGGAAGTTTACGCCTTCCATGAATCCCAGATTTGTATTTGTATTCACATTCTTTTACTGTTTATTGAGCCTTATATCTATGTTTACATATCACACTAGTGCATGTGCAGCATTGAATGCATATGAATGTGATTGGTAATGATCATATTCTGTTGATAGATTGCATGCTACCCAAAGACAATCTTCAGTAGCCCGCTCTATATTTGCAGTGAGTGAGCATACTTATTTTTAAGCCAAGCAGAGTATTCAGTAGCTTGCTCAGTGCTGTACCTGCAGGGAGTAAGCATAATTACCCTTAGGCCTTGCATGCATAGTATGCAATAGCTTGCTTTGCACTTCATTGGGTGAGCATACTTATCGATATGCAGTGCGTGCACATGATGCACTAGCTTGCTTTGCACTGTACTGTCAGGGAGCAAGCGTACTAATCCTTACGCCTGCACTGAATGCGGTGTTTTCCTTTGTATTTTTAGTGGATGTGTATCTCAATATGCCAGGCACGCACAGTATGCATTGGCTTGCTCCGTCTTTTCGAATGGGCGAGCACGCCTGTCTCTACACAGAAATGAGAATACTAGACTCTCCGGCTTATTGTGTTTGACCGCTGGCCTTCCGATCATAACCAGCCTAGATATGAATCATAGATATTGCCCACCTGCCAAAAGCTTCCTTTGTCCCATGTATATTGAAAAGACTGCAGTTAATGGGAAAAGAGCAACTTCTTTCTGTTCCCTTAAAATAGAAAATGAATGCCTCCACTGGAAGGTTTGTTTTGACGTGAATAAAATGTGGGGCATTCAAAAACCTGATCTAGGAAACGGAAATCTCTCAATCTCACTGGCAATATAAAAAAGCTTTTTTTTTGTGTTTGAGTTTTAACTTTTGTCTGTTATGTGCCTTTTTGAACCTTGTCAACAGGTTTAGACTTTTGAATACATACTGCATACGTATACTCCACAAGAAGTCACTCTGAGCTCAAGGTTTTATTCAGTCTTTGGCAGTGTCACAAGGCTTGACTTCGTGCCACTCAAAAAACTGATGCTTGTGTGAAGCACGTTATAGAATTCCCCGCTTGTTAGACGAAGGGCTTTTGAAGGCAGACTTGTCATCAGCTCTCAAGGGAGCCGAAGTGACTGTTCTTTGGCTGCAGAACGCACCTTCAGTGAGAGATAAAAAACACATTTGAAACCTTCAATCATAAATCAAACGGTCATGTCATCATGGAACATTGCAATGCAGGTCTTCTTGTCTGGCTTCACATTTCTGGAGCATAACAGTAGATTGAGGCAGGTTCACTGTTGTGTTGTCATGTGAATAGAAAAACTACTTACTGAAAATATTTTTACACCATTATGACATGCCAGATGGAAGATACTGGAACTGCACTGTCACGCTTCTCTGCGCACAATTGAAGTTGATTAGCACGTTGTTGGATGTAACCCAGTTTCTACCTCAAACTCATAGTCGGGTGAGTAGTTTTTGAACAGTTAGCAAATAAAAGCAACGTAAAGCATGGACATATGGGGTTAAGACTGGCTGATAATTATATAGCCCTTATATATGCAGGGAAAATGTCCCCTGATACCTGTCTCTTTCCAAAGGGAGCCCTGATCACAACTTTGAGCAGGTAGATGGATACAAAGTAAAACTATTTTGTGCATTTTAGGGTGAATCAATTACATGGAACACAGGTTATTTAAAAAAATGTTAAAAAAAAGTTTCAATTGGTCTTCTTATTAGATCTGCAGTTGTGTTGCAGATCCAGATTCTAGCAGTTGTCCCATTTGTGAATCATGTCATTCATTGTTGATAATAAAAATAATAGATATTATCAGATACAAGATGAGCTGAATAAAAAGTTCATTGAATGATTTATATATATATATATATATATATATATATATATATATATATTTTTTTTAAATTGACAGACGCCGAAAATTCTCGCTGTGGCTTGAGCCTCTTAACTCAGCTTCAATGCAGGGGGCTATGAAATGGATACCCAGGGCATCATGACGTGGATGTGTGTTAATGATCACTAGAGCTCAACCAAATTGAATTATCCTCAACACCCCAGTGCCTTTGGATAGCATGTCTAGCACCACGCCTCCCCTTCCCAGCCCCCCTCTAACTAACCTCCATGGCGAAGATTCAGCCAGTCGTGTCTGTGGGTCACCCTATACCCCCCCCCCACCCCCAAAGGTCTGGCATAATCGGCAGGATAGGAGCCTCCCCCTGTCCTTCTTCAGAACACAGGGGAATAGCCAGGGCACACGGTGCCTGGCCATCTGGACAGAGCTGAAAACAACAATACCAATCTGTAACAGAGGCCTCACAGAGACACCATTAGGCTTAATCAAGTTCAGTCCTCCTGTATATTCCTGTGACGATTCTGTACATCCAGCATTATACCCAGAGATGATTTACATTTTTTTTTTTTTTTAATTTTTGCTGTATTTTCAAACAGCTTCAATCTCCAATTGCAATGCAACCATTTTTTTTTTTTTTTTTGGATGGTGACTCATGTTTTATATTTTACGATTGGAAAACTTTAAAATGCAAATGGTCAGCAGTCATGTTGTTTTTATGTACCTCCATGTCAGGTTATTTGCCGTGTAATTGCAGCCATTTTTATACATAGTGAGTGTTGAAATGCTCACAGACTGTGTACTGTACGTTTTGTTATTACAAGAGCATGGAAAAATTGATTTTAAATCACAGCGCTTGCATATATGAAATGGCAGTTTTTTCAGTTTTCTTTTTTTAAGCAAGCTGAAACAGACAGACACAGAACAACAGTCGTATTGGAGCTGGGATATCGGAAATAAAAATAAGGTATTCTGATGACTCATGGCAAATCATTAATGAAGAATATATGTAGTGTCATGGTACGTCAACTGGTGAAGATGGCATTAATGTAGTGCCTGTTTAAGAGGATGAAAACAAAGACCACTTCGCCTTGAATTTTTTTTCCTCTACAGTTAATGGCTGACATCTCTCAGCCAATCAGAGAGTCCCTAGGTGCTACTAAGGCTTGGCCCCTGCAGACATTACGTAACCAGAAGTGAAATCTTATAAGGCCCTTGTGAGACTCTATGGTGTTACAGTGCTACCACTGCTTTCAATCCTTAATCATCCCTCGTGAAGTTAATGTGTTTATCTTCACACTGCCATTTAGATTTTTATTGAGAAATAAAAGCCAAATGCCAAGCCATCCCCCTAGACAAAAATGGTTTGAGATATATAATGATACAAAACCACGGTTTACATGAGTAACATGTTTAATATGGCTCACAGATAAAGGCATTGTAATGCACGACTGTAGAATCCAATGAAATTGGTGATTGGTGTTTAAGCTTTAAAAAGTGTTATTGTTTTATCATAAGATAAATATTTCAAAACCGTTGTTTACTTGCTCTGGGGCGATTCAGATGTAAACAGCTAGGACTTGTGAATGGATTAATTAGCTAACGTGTCCGAGTGGCTAACTGTCTAACTGAACAGTGAACTTCAGAGGCTTAGCAGTGATGACCATGAGCTGAAGGTTAGAATTGCAATCCATTAACCTATAATCTCTGACTAGCCAGTTCACAATAGAGCTTTTTCTGTGCTGCTCACACGCTACTTGGGAAAACTGAAGCCAGAGGACGCAGTGTGTGTTGAGTAAATATTTGAAGCTCATTATCCCTGAGAATACCACAAAAATATCCTGTGTGCACCTGAGAATCTGAAATGAAGCTCCCATTTTTCAGTGAGTATTCGTTCACCCGAAGGAATCTCTCCTGCGCGTTCCATTGAACGTTTTGGTTTATGTAGCATACTTCTCTCGCATGGTTCTCATGGAGCTGCATGTCTGATTTACCCACATCTTGAAAAGCTTAAGTATTTTAAAATCGTTTTTGACCTGGGTTCAAAAGAGAACCATTCGGACACTTTTTTTTGGTTTGGTTTGTTTTTAGACACTGACATATTCATTCGTCGTGGTTTTGCAGCCATGGAGTGGGGGAACCCTCTGGGCATCAGCGTATTACAAAGACAGCCCCTGTCCTCTGCAGAAGAAAAAAAGAAAAAGGGGTCTTGTCTTAAGTGAGCTGTGCCAGTCCTCACACAGAGTACCATTGTGTCACCATCTCCTCTCTAATGCCTGGATCCAGCTAATCTTACAGTTTTCTTCTTGTGTGTAACTCTCCTTTCTGCGTGACATATTTCACTATACAGTGAAAAGGCATTCATGGCTCGGTAGCGTTTTTTTGGCGCATTTGGGACATAATCTGTCAAACAATGAAGGGCCGGCTAGCATCTGTGGAGATAAGGCTCGGCCTTGTCCGTCAGTGACAATGGTGTACGACCGGCCCGGTGAGACGGGGCAGCCTTTGGTCACTTCAGTGCTGCCCCCATGCAAACCGTCAGTGATGTCACTTCCTGTTTGCGTGGAGACATTCACTGCTCTACCGTCGCAGTCAGAACCTGCCAATGCTTGCTGCTTTACTAATTTCATACAAGTTTGTTTCAGTATTATTCTTTCACATTTTTGTTACCATGTATTATCTACCCAGCTGGCATGTGACTTTGTGTAAGATGTGCATTAGTTGTGGGGTTGCTATCGATTTTGGGCCGAATTGGTGACGATGGCGCAGAGCGTACTGTTTGCCCTAACCCTCTGAAGTTTAAGCTCAAGGAGTCCATCAGTACTGATTGCAGTTGTGCGAATTATAAGAGTATTCAGTTAAGAACATTCTAATCACACATTATTTGACCCCTCACACTATGAATAAAAAGTTGTTTGTGCAAGAGATATCACAGCAGGAGGCCCTAGTAAAGTGCAGTAATGTTGTTCCCCTATAGAACCTCAGTGCTGTTGGCTTGGCCATAAGCTTTCTGCTCATTCTAATTGAGTTCTTGTGTGTAGTGATTAGGCTCTCCTGTACTGAAAGCTCTTTACAGACGGAAGTGCAGACAGGGCAGATTGCCTGCATTGATGTATGTTGACAATATAATGCTCTGCTTGCTCATTTCCAGTAATGATGAGTATGTTTTGCAAGGATGATGATCATCCTTTCCGGGAACAGTTTCTTGGTATTTTTTATTTCTCTGGCTGGGGTATAATCTGCATTTGTGGGCCAGGATTATTGTTATTGTTAAAATACCGACATAATCCTGAAAGGGAGAGGAATCTGCCTTAAATGTCCTGTCTATGCTTACTTGTCCATTGGCTAGGTTAGCTAATTAGCAAGTGTTTTTTTTTACCCCTTCAAATGCAGCTGCTGAATTCAAACCTGAGGAACATCAGGGCTACTTTACATTCTAGTGGAGATCCTAACGTTTCCAACGATCCTAAACATGTCCTGCTGAATTATGGGGAAAAGTGTGTAAAATGATGTACAATATTGAGATATTTCTCCATTTGATGTAATGCTGCGGCCATAAAAATATGGCGCACGGGGTTTAAACATTTTGCTCAATGTAAGTGTGATGTAGCTTCAGTGAAGCACTGCAAGCAGAAGATATAGAATATGTACACAACATTGTTTTACAATATGAAAAAAGTGTTTTTTTGAACTTGAACCTACGTATGTAAAGGAAAACTTCAGTGAAAAGTTAGAGTTTATGGGGTTAAAATTACATCGTGCTAAATTTAGGTGAAGTTTCGGAGATGAGTAATGCATCCCAGCTTGTAGATGGGCTTGTTAATTATTTTAGCACGAATCAATGTTTAGGAGGGAATAGGAGTGCTAAAGTGCACTGGCAAGAGTCAAAACAATAATGTCATGCTTTGTTTTGAGCTCGGAGATATACAGTGTGAATGCATTTTTACCAAATTTTTACCACTACTGCTATTGGATGGGCTGCATTCTAAAGAAACTGCGTTAGCATCATTGTGGACATTAGTACTCTATAGCACAACTCCGTACAGACATGAAGCAATGCGGTCACCCACTGAAAAACAAAAGGACAGCATAATTAGCCTTAGGGCTATTTTAATGCTCAAATGAATTATGGCTGAGTTGAAGCATTTCACTGTGCTGTATTGAGACAGTTTACAGAGCCCCTTTCTGGCTTCATTAAAAATAATACCCCATCCATTCACTGCATGCAATAGATGTCGAATAGAATTACAATGAAATAGACTAATGTAGTGGCTGTATTGGAGAGTATCCCACCCCGAATATTATTATTTTTTCTTCTTCTTTGTCTTTGCCTTTGTCTGTGTATTTTTCCCTTTTTCACAGTTACTACCAAGTTACTACATTGATAAATACCAACCTGTTGAGTAAACAGGGAGGTGATTATTGAGAGCAAAATTCCCTTTTGCAGTGGTTTCCGACAAATGTAGCAGTTCAGGAAATAGAAGACAGTATATGAAAATGCCACAAAAAGTCCCAGTTAGTCAATTAGCTGAAGCAGCTCTGCGTCGTGGTTCTTGGCTTTTGCAGCTGAGCGGAGCCCTGCAGTGTACAGACTTGATGTAATTGTGTCATTTTTACAGTGCTGTGCTCCTGCAGCTTAGACATCATTGTGTTTCTGCACCCAGCATGCTTCAGTCAGCTTAATACAGACTGTGACCTATATCTCTGGGTCTCATTCAGCAGCAGACTGCTTCACAAGCTACAGAAAAGGCTACAGCATGCGGCTAAATGAGCCAAGATGTATGTACAGTTCAGGACTGGCCGTGTGACTATGATGCCTAACTGGGGAGATGAAGACACAAATAAACATACGTGCACACATGTTCATACTAACATATACAACCCCAATTCCGAAATAGTTGGGACAAAGTGTAAATTGTGAATAAAATCAAAATCCAATGACTTTCAGATCACATGAGCCAATGTTATTTACAACAGAACATAGATAACATTTCAAATGTTGAAACTGAGATTTTTTTACATTTTTATCCACAAAAGGAGCTTATTTCAAAATTTCTGGCTGCAACAGGTCTCAAAAAAGTTGGGACACAGGCAAAAAAGGGCTGAAAAAGCAATTAATATATGAGACAATCAGCTGAAAGAACATTTAGCAAGTAATTAAGTTAACTGGCATCAGGCATGTAACATGATTGGCTATAAAAGGGATGTCTAAGAGAGGCTGCGTCTCTCAGAAGTAAAGATGGCCAGAGGCTCTCCAACCTGTGAAGGTTTGCGTAAAAAAATTGTGGAATACTTTAAAAACAATGTTCCTCAACGTCAAATTGCAAAGGCTTTGAAGGTCTCATCATCGACACTGCATAACATCATCAAAAGATTCAGAGAAACTGGAAAAATCTCTGTGCGTAAGGGACAAGGCCGAAGACCTTTACTGGATGCCCATGATCTTCGGGCCCTCAGACGCCACTGCATCACTCACCAGCATGATTCTGTCATTGACATTATTAAATGGCCCTAGGAATACTTCAAGAAACCACTGTATGTAAACACAGTCCGCCGTGCCATCCACAGATGCCACCTAAAACTTTATCTTTCAAAAAGGATTCCATTGTTGAGCATGATCCAGAAGTGCCGCCGTGTTCTGTGGGCCAAGGCTCATTTAAAATGGACTGAAGCAAAGTGGCAAACTGTCCTGTGGTCAGACGAGTCCAAATTTGACATTCTTGTGGGAAATTATGGGCGTTGTGTCCTCTGGGCTAAAGAGGAGAATGACCACCCCTCCTGTTATCAGCATTCAGTTCAAAAGCCAGCATCTCTGATGGTATGGGGATGCATTAGTGCATATGGTGTGAGACACTTGCATGTTTTAAAAAGCACCATGAATGCTGAAAGGTATATAAAGGTTTTAGTGCAGGGGTGTCAAACTGATGCCATGGAGGGCCAAGAGGCTGCAGGTTTTCATTCCACCCAAAAACTCCAGCAGGTGATTTAACTGATAAGTCCCTTCTCTCTGCTTGAAGGTGAGGAAGTCACCTGGTGGAGTTTTTGAGTGGAATGAAAACCTGCAGCCTCTTGGCCCTCTATGGCACCAGTTTGACACGTGTTTTAGAGCAACATATGCTCCCCTCCAGACGACATCTATTCCAGGGAAGGCCTTGTGTATTTCAGCAGGACAATGCAAAACCACATACTGCAGCTATTACAACAGCATGGCTTCGTAGTAGAAGAGTCCGTGTGCTGAACTGGCCTGCCTGCAGTCCTGATCTTTCACCAATTGAGAACATTTGGCGCAAAATTAAACGAAAAGTTTCATAATGAAAAGAAAAGGGATCAAATTCCAATGGCTAAACTCAAGAAACTTGTCTCCTCAATGCCCAGATGCCTCCACTCTGTGTTAAAAAGAAGAGGGGATGCTACACCATGCTAAACAGGCCCCTGTCCTAACTTTTTTGAGACCTGTAGTAGCCATCAAATTTGAAATGAGCTCATTTTGTGGATAAAATTGTAAAATTTCTCAGTTTCAACATTTGCTATGTTATTTCTGTTCTATTGTGAATAAAATACTGGCTGGTGTGATTTGAAAGTCATTACGTTTTGATTTTATTCACAATTTACACTTTGTCCCAACTATTTCAGAATTGGGGTTGTACATAGGTAATCACTGGTAGACTTGTTCGCTTTAATACTGGTCACACGGACATACACACACGCGCGCGCACACACACACACACACACATGCCCACACACACACACACACAACATAGGCGTATTCTAGCCCACTTTCACAAACGTACACTTCTTCACACATGAAGACACATAAAATCAGACAGAACTGTGCACGTGATGCATGTGTGAATACATGCACTAATGTGCTTACTCTGATTTTTGATTTTAGATGTGGATAATTATAGCCACTCATGCAGACAATAGACATAACTCATGGATACAGCGCAGTGCTGTGAAAAAAATATTATCCCCTTTTCCGATTTCTTCTATTTTTGCTCATTTGTCATTTAAATGTTTTAGATTATCCAACTGATTTTAATATCTTAATATAAGACCAAGACAGTGTGAGTAAACACAAAATGCTACTTTTAAATGATCATTTCATTTACTGAAGGTAGAGGTATTTAATACCAGTATCACCCACATGAAAAAATAAATGCCCCCTTAAAGATAATTACTGGTTGTGCTACCCTTAGTGGCTTCAACTGCAATCAAAATGTGTAATTACTGGCAATGAGTCTTTCATGTCACTGTGGAGGAATTTGGCCCATGCTTCTTCGCAGAATTGTTTTAATTCAGCCAACATTGGAGAGTTTTTGAGCATGAACTGGCTGTTTAAGTTCATGTCACATAATCTCAGTCAGCAGGACTTTGACTAGGCCACTCCAAAACCTTCATTTTGTTTCTTCAGGACCATTTAGAGGTGCACTTCCTTGTGTGCTTTGGATCACTGTACTGCTCCATGACCCAACTGCACTTGAGCTTTAAGTCACCAACTGATGCCTGTACATTATTCTTCAGGATTTTCTGGTTGAAAGCAGAGTTCATGGTTCCATTAAAAATGGCAAATTTGCCAGGTCCTGAAGCAGCAAAGCTGTACCCCGGTCTATCGCATTACCACCACCATGTTTGACTGTGGTACAATGGAATGCTGTGGAAGCTTTAAGTCAGATGTAACTGGACCCACACCTTTCAAAACGTTCCACTTTTGACTCACCAGTCCACAGAATATTGTCTTCAAAAGTCTTAGGGACATCAAGATTATTTTTTTCATAAATGGTAGGGGAACCTTTGTGTTCCTTTTGGTCAGCAGTAATTTGCAGCTATCCCATGGATGCCATTTTTGCCCGGTCTCCCTCTTATTGTTGAATCTTGAAGAATGACCTAACCTGAGGTTAATGAAGACTGCAGATCTTTAGAAGTTTGTTCTTGTTCTTTTGTAACCTCCTGGATGAGTCCCAAATGCGCTCCTTGAGGAATTTTGGTCAGCCAGCCACTCCTGGGAAGGTTTAACATTGTTCCAAGTTATCTACATTTGCAGATAGTGGCTCTCACCATGGTTTGCTGGAGTCCCTGTGCCTTTGAAATGGCTTTGTAATCCTTTCAAGACTGATAGATATCCACAAATTTGTTTGTCATTTATTCTTGAATTTTTGTAAATTGTGGCATCTTGTGCTGCTTTTTGCCCACTTCACATTGCCAGACAGGTTCTAGTTAATGCTTAGTTTCAGCCAGACTGGCAGTAATCATGGGGGGAATTACCTTTTCCCATTGGGCCAAGTAGAGTTGGATTGCTTTTTTCTTTCAATAATTGATATCATCATCAAAAACTGCGTATTGCGTTTTTCAGGTTATCTTAGTCAAATCCTTACATTTTTTAGACATTCTAAAACATTGAAGTGTGATACATCTGCAAATAGTAAAGAATTTGGGATGGGGCAAATACTTTATCACAGCACTGTATGGACATACACATATTCTCATGCTGCCATATATACACTGCAGTAACGTACTCGGAGAATGCAAAGAGATGACAGGCACACACAAGTATGCACACAAGAGCAAGCATGTGTGTGTTTGTATGTACATGCTTTCGTGCACACACGCGCACGTACACACACACACACACACACACACATTCACCCATACTCACTCGTGCACATGATTTGCAAGGATATCTGTGGAATGGACTCTTTAACCTAGGCTAAGTACACACACACACACACACACACACACACACACACACACACACACACCAACACACGCATACACACTTGGATCGGGACCAGATACACACACACACACACACATATATAGATGCTCTTGCAAACTGTTCCCTTCCTGTCTCCGCATTACTTACTCATACAAACACACACACGCACACACACATACACACACACTTTAGCCCTGGCCAGATTTACAGCCGGACCCCTCTTTAGTAATCCTTCATCTCCTCGCTGATGACTCCGGTAATGGGGGCCGTCCTCATCGGTGCAGGAAACACAAGGCTCGGTGGCGCAGGAAATGCGCGCGCTCTACCACATTAATTATACATGCGGAGCCGGTGTCCGCTCCTGCGAGTGTTTTTCCGAGAGAGGACCGTTTGGAGAGGAGAGGGTCAGTCCCCAGGATTCGTCTCCGGCTGGGGTTAGGAACGCGCGTCGTGATGATGTGAAGGTGAGGGGGAGCGACTGCTCAGTGGTCTGAGGTGTCGATTCTTGTCTGAATAGAACCGGTGGGCGAGAATGTAGGTTTTGTTTTTTTGGTTTATCTGATTTCATAGATGCCTAATTGATTAAACTGATTGCAGTCTCTGGTCAGTACCTGGCTAGGCAGAATCATGTGTGCCTGTGTTTTACGCTCGACTAAACCTACGCCTGCACCGGCCCTTTGTCAGATATGATTGGACACCCCCACCGTGGCCATCAGCTGTAGTTTAGCTGCGGTTTCCCTCAGCTTCCCTTGCGCTTGACAGGCGAGCGGCTGCAACGCACATCTCTCTCAGGTCACCGCTTCAGTGAGCTTTGATTTGTCGTCACGGTCGGGGTGAGCAGGGGGTTAATGGAGGCAGGGATGTTCAGAGTGCGGTTGGACTCAAACAGCTGATGACTGACTCGCCGTAGAGGGATTGGTAGGTCAGGGAAGGGCGCCTCTTGTCTTCGTGTGAGGCACTGGCTCAGGTATGAGGCGAAGGACGAGATCGTGAGGCAGAGTGGTGGGGAATGAGGCATTTTAGGGTCTGCCTGGCATATCTGATCTCACATAGTGTAGAATCCGAGTGTTAGTATGTGTGCTGTCACTTTAACACGTGCTGCGTATGGTGCTTTGATGTTAGCATTTGCACTAGGATATTAGCATGTATGTCCTGAAAGAAGCACGTATGCCATGATATTGTTGCATGTGCCCATTAGGTTGACGTCCAAATGTGGATACCGGCACCTCCATGCTGTCGTCTGAAACGAAGTCTACGGAGGGCTGGGTAGAGGTGTAATTGCGGGATGGTTATGCTTTGTGACTTTGTGTTTGTATGTTTGCGTGTGTGTGTGTGTGTGTGTGTAAAGCTGTGTTAAACCTGATAATCATGTGTCCTAGATTGACTTGGCGACATGACTCTGGTTATGCAAAAAGCAGGATTTTCAGAATTCACCGTCCGTTGATGTCGCGCACGGTGTGAGCACTTAGTTTAACGGGCTTGGCCCCTAAAATCCAATCCCTTCTGAAAGAAAAATGATTTGAGCACCCATTGCCACCACTTATTTCTCGAGGTAAGTTGCAGCAGTGCAGTATTCCCCAGTCAAACGTGGTATCACGTGATCTCCCATAAAATTTCGAGATGGCATTTCGGGCGAGCAGATTCGGCGTTTGACTTGGGAATTTTGCACGCCATACTTTGAGAAATAAGTGGCACCAATGGGTGCACAGATCTTTTTTTTTTTCAGATGGCATGAGATTTTGGGCCAAGCGCATCCAACTAAGTGCTCGCATCATGCACAACATCAGCGGTTGGTGAATTCTGAAAATCCCATTTTTTGAATTTCCAGAGCCATGTCGCCTGGACAAACTAGGTGACATGATTATCAGGTCTATTTGTCCATGTGCTTATTCAGTCTTTAAATCTAGCCCCTCTTCAGTGAAGTTTTTGTTTCTTGCATACAACTTAAAACATATTATCGATTGAACAATAATTGATAAATTAAGGCGGGGCCTCTGAACATGTCCTTATTGTAAATGTGGACAATATTACCATGTACATCACCATGTAAATTATTTTTAAGGGAGCAAATCATATCTTTCATCAGAACAGTCAATAATGTGCTCCCATGGACATTATAATTCCTCTCTTGGTACAAGTACGGATTCCATTCATTAATATCACGACCATTTAAACTGTGCTTACTGAACGGGAAATGTCATTTTGGATCAATGTGCAAGATGGGAAAAACATTCCTTTCTTGCCCGTAGTGGCAGACAGTGATTGGGTACGGCCTGTTTTTCTCCATCATTTTCCACGCATGAGTGAAGTGCGTTTATTTGATTTGCTGCATGCTAATGTGACACGTGTCTCACAAAATCATTAGTAAGTTTGCAGTGATATCATTCCTTTCGCTCAAGGGCAAAATAATAAAAACAGGATGCGATGTCTGTATTTATGGTTCTATGGTCCTGCCTTAATAATTTATGGTTTCTCCACTCATTTTAGATGAGAAGACAATAGAAAATGCTCTTGTGCTATTTGTGGCAAGTGTTGTGCTTTGTCTAAAATTTTAAACTGACTTTGCTGGGCTGGGAATGCATGTATTCTTTTTTTTTTTCCATAGTGGTTTGGATCTATGGTGATATCCATAAATTATTTGAGTGAAATTCTCCAAATGAAAAAATGTAATAAATGTATTGTCGCACATTGCTGACACAATGTTTTCAGATTTATTTTATATTCTTTTTTTTTTTTCAAATGTCTGTTTTTGTATAGATTTGTATAGTGAGGCCCAATAGTGCTTGGACGGTGAAACAATTTTGAAGTGCTGTTAATTTTTCAAGGTTCATTTATGGACAAACATACCAAGCATCCATCATAAATTTAAGTGCAGAGGGTCAGCTGTAATTTTAGGGTTGGTACATCCATATAGATTAACCCTTAGAGGAATTACACTTCATTAAAATTGTATCATTATCTGAGTATTGTAGTTTCGGACCTTTCTCTTTCACTGCTGAAGTAAACACCAGAGACTCCTCTGCTGCTTGGCACGCAAAGTACTGTAATCGTTGGGCCACAGGAGGAAATGCAGCTGTTGTGTTCCTGTTGCGCAATGTAGCTCGTGTGTAAATGAGGACTTTGAGATGTGGTATTTTTTTAGGCACAAGTCAGTTGTACGCAGGGCCTGCTGGCTGACTGCCCTTTCTTCTGATTTTCAAATATCTCCCCAAACGGTCCAGTGACAACCCCGGCCTTATGTTGTGGCTCTCTTAGATGTTTTGAAAAACTCATTCCTCAAGGACTTATTGTATTTGGAACATCTGGCTACATCTGGCCACCACATTGTGCTTATTGGCTCATACTTTGGCCCATCTTCTCAAAGACTGACTCACATTGCCCATGGAAGTCAAAGGGAGAGAAGTGTAACGGACTAGGAAAAAATAGGGGGTAATGTTTACACTTTTTTTGTACTTTATATGGTGACTTTTACATTAATTGCATTGGTGTTTGTTTGGGGAAAAGTATGTACTCCTGTGTGTTATTTATAGACTGCTGAGTCAGAGAGTTACGAGAAGCGATCTGGAATGTTCTACCTGGATTTGGGGTGAAAGGCAGGTTGTTTATTGCATGTGGAGGACTGAATTTCTCAATATCATAGTTTACTTTGCATGTAATGGAAACTTTTGAGCTGTCCCATCTGCATCTTGCTTCCTAACTTGGCCCCTATTCCTAAAAGTTTTATAAGTAAGCGTGCTGGTCTAAGATCGGTCTTGTCTTTTTTGCTCAAAGTGGATGTGGCGAGGAGGTGGGTGGGTGGAAACTGGTCTGCGATCAGTGCTGCTGCTTTTGAGGCGCTTTATGAATACAAGCCATTAAGTAAAAATGTTAACCTTATCTGGAATACTTTGTTCAGTTCAGAAAGACACAGTTCTGTAAAGGACTAGTTCCTTTTGCACTCTCCTCTCTATAATGTTATTGGCATTTGGCAGTTCACAAAGTTCTGAAATAGGCCTACATTAGCGCCGAGTATCTGGACAAGGGAAAAAAGCATTCTTGGCTAACGGCCACATTGAGATGATCATTGGTTCATGCCGTTGGTTTTCGGAAGCGCGGGAAGGTTTTGGGCACATGCTTAAGCTCTTAGTGTGTCTTAAATGGGATAATATAGCCTTTAAAGTTGCTTCAGGTGATGGACTCTGTGCCCTAGTCTCAAATTGAAGGGCCTAGTGCCATAAGTACTTAAGTCACATTTTCAAACATTGTGAGGTAAGGATGGGAAGACATCTTTTGTAGTCTCCTAAGTTGATTTTCTCAATTTTCTCAGAATAGACATTGTGTAACTTAAGCACTTTTAGCACTAGGCTCATCAATTTAAGTCCAATGTCACCCCTACTATCTGTGAATGAGTTGACGATCTGAACATTCACCTAAGGATCTTCCTGCAGTGACAACTGGGCCTGACTTATTTCACAAT
This sequence comes from Gymnothorax javanicus, assembly GCA_029692085.1. NCBI lineage: Eukaryota > Metazoa > Chordata > Actinopteri > Anguilliformes > Muraenidae > Gymnothorax > Gymnothorax javanicus. Next base: position 85,735,684 of record CM056201.1, read on the forward strand.
GAGTCCTTTCGTATGCGTTCTTGAAGTGGATATGTTTCATAATTTTGGAATTTTTTAATGCAATTAGTATACGTTGGAATCATGACTGTTGGTCTATCCTCGTTGGATACTGTTGTTAAACTTTTACACCTGGTGCAGATTACAAACCAGTACAGCTTTGGGTTTCTAATCAGGCTATTTCTTAAGAATGTCTACTTGTGGGATAAAATTACTTCTTTTACATTGGAATTTAGCGTTGAGCTTTAAACTTCATTCTTGCTCCACCCCCCCGAACCCAAATTGCAGTGATCTTTCTCCTTTGATACTTATTTCCAATTTATCCTTTGATATTTATTTCCAATTTATGTTCAAGAGTGAACACATTTTTGGAAGTGACATGCAAGATCATTTAGATGATGAGTCTTTGCCTAATTTACAGTTGAGCTGTGATTTATCACGGAACGGATAAGGGCTGTGTTTCTCCATTGAATTCTGGTGGAACATTATGCGAGCCTCTGTGGTAGCCCTGTGGATCAATTAAAGTCAGTTTCCCCTCCCGTGTCGCGGCAGTGGGAGTTGATAAATGGTTGAAGTGAGACTAATCGGAATTCAGTTCAGGGACACAAAATGGAGGCCATGCAGCATGCAGTACAGAGCATTGTGAGAGAACTGGGTACATAAAATCCATAAATCCGATCAGCTGTAAGTCCTCTTTGCCCCCGACCTTATCTCATTTCTGGACAGGCTGTGGCATGAAACCAGTTGTTCTTTTTTTTTTTTTTTAAATCTCACGACTGTGTGATCTTCCATGTTGTCACGGTAAGACTGCGTATCCCTTCGTCACAGACCTAACGATATCAGTTTCTGACATAAGGACAGATACAGTCACCCATCTTTATGAATGACCATGTTTGCCCTCATACACATGGTGTCAGACACACAGGAATGCACAAATTTACAAACACCAAGCAAAAGCCTCAGAATTCATTTCACTTTAATCTGAAGCAATTTTCATAGATTGGTTCTGTGTTGAATAGCGATTTTGGAATTGGAGTGTGGAGACAAACAAAGTGCTATCTCATAAATTCTCCTCAGCACACTGGATTAAACACAGGCTGCTCTTGAACCTTAATTTAAAACAGAGCGTGTGTCTGTCGGGAGTCCCTGCCAAGTTTGCAACAAACCATTAAATTATTTTGATTAACAATCTTTGGTTAATTTTTGTTAAAACTTTTGATTGTTATGATTAAGGCTCTGGTTGCTTTTATTCAGCAATTATTGCTGTTACGTGTGGAATAGAAAGCAATTGAATAACTCACAATTCCCTCATTTAGCGTTATTGCTTTGTAATGTATCATATAGCACGCAGTGAAATGAATTTTTGTAAATTAAAGTTTTGTCACAATTGTAGGTTCTCATAGCATGATGGTCTTTTTTATTGCTCCTCTCAAAGAGAGAATGAGGGAGAGAGATTTATGAGAGCAGAGTGTGAAGGAGTGAACAAAGAGAGAGCAAAAGAGAGAAACAGAGCGAGGGACTGAGTGAAAGTAATAGCGAGGGATTGAAAGCGAGGGAGGCAGTGGAGTTCAGAGACAGTGATATAACCGACTGATGGTTTTGAGATTGTACTGCAAGGCCAATACAGCGTTGTTTTGAACCGAAAATGTCTCCCCTAATGGTGCCGTGATTTCTTCTGGGTTTGACAGTTAAAGGTTTGTCTTCAGTTCAGACGCTGTCCTTCAAGGTCTGGCTTGCAGCCAGGGAGGGAGGGGGGGGGGGGGCTGGTAGGGGGCCAATGTCGTCGGATCTAAAAGATTGAACCGTCCTCGAGTCCTTTAGAGGAGCTGACCCATCTTTGGAGAGCCCTGCAGAGTGGCGTTCTGATTGTGGGGAATTATCGTGATGCTTAAATGGCTGCTGTGATTGGAGAGTCCCTTCCATCTCTTGCTTTGACAACATTTACCATTTATTACTGCCCAATAAAGAAAAAATGCAGGTTTTCGCAAGGATAGCCTTACTGGCTCAGCTCTAATGATACTAAATGATAGGGACATATACAAAGGCATAGCACATGGTAACTTGGTAGCTATTTATGTTGGAAAAGCTCAACAGTTTCTGCTGGTATGAATTTACTTTTAGACTGACACCATAGATATGAAATTTAATGTGTTTGAGTCTCTTTCCCCAAGATCCACTGGCTGTCCATTTCAGATGTGTTGGTATTCTAGTGGGCGGCGGTTTCTCTTCCGATCTCTTCACGCTCACATAAGCACTCCTGCAGACACATATGAGCGCGCACGCGTGCATGCATATGAACACAATCTCATGCATACATGCACACAATTAGCTTGAAATAGGAGATGAAAACTTGTTGTATATTGTTGAGCTAGCTTCATCTTAATGGAAAACTCCCATTGTGAATCCTTTTAAGCCAATTAACAGGACTTATAAGGCTAGAATGACTTTCTAGGTTATTTGTCCCAATTACCCAAACTTGATGTCATGAGGAACTATACACTGCCAGCATGGGAACAAAAGCTCCGTTAAGTACACTTGGGTAATTCTCACATTTCTTTTGATTAAAAAAGCCATTAGAATACGAATTGTTACTTAAACAGCAGTCGCCAAGTGTAGTTACCTTGAAATCCTCTTGTACAGATCATCTTTGAATTAAAGATGATAAATATTCAGTCAACCATGTGATTGACTAATTGCAACAGAGCACTGAGACAAAGTGTGCTAGAAGAAGCATGGCTCACTGTATTTATTTCCAGGTCAGTCAGAGGTTAGTGAAGCAAGCCTGACCTTTACCCTCTGAATCGACTGCCATGATTGGATGATCATCCCACCAGGTGCCCCATGGGAGAGATGTAGCGATCGGGTCCTGTCACATCATTCTTAGATAAGGGTATATCTGCAGTGTTCGCCACTATTTGCCCCACTGTTTTTTTCTCTTGGTGCAAAGTGTTTATACACTTTGACAAGACTCTTTGGCATCAATTATACTGACCTTTGCCCTTAAAGTTTGTCCGGTTAATTATTCCGCGAGTCCCTTTGAGGAAAAAAAAAAATGCACTGAAATTGCGAAAAACTCTTGGAGCACCTAAGTAAAGCGTTGACGTGTATGTAGGTTTTTATAATTTCAGAAATGCCTGTAGAATGATGTTACTTTAGTATGCGTTTTATGCTTGGTGTGTCTAATATCTCACACTAGTTGTGATATTAATGCTCATAAGGAAGGTCATGACAGTGTTAGCGCGTGCCCTACATGATTATCGTGTTTCAGTATGTGAACTAGAGGAAGTAGGAACTTAGATGGGCCGATATGCTAAGTGGCCTTTCGTATTAAGCACCACTCTCCACTTTATGCCTTATGATGCTCATAAAATGAGGGTGTGCTGAAGAGATTAGCATGTTAATGCTAATGTATACTCGCTTTGGTAACTGAATGTCGATAAAAGAACCTGAATAGAAAAAGAGTGATTTCTGAGAAGCAAAGTCCACGGTACCCGGGATGGCCTGTTTTTTTTTTTTTTTTTTTTTTTTTAAATTTGGCATCTCCAATCCCACCCGAATCTGGAATGCCCAATTGATGAACTATGTACAAAGCTTGCTCGTAAGCGACCCCTTGCTGCCAACTCAGGAGAGCGAAGACAGTTCACGGCTCTCCTCCGAAGCACGTGCCTGTCAGCCACTGCTTCTTATACACTCATTGGTTGACTCTTCGCAAGTTCAGAACGAGGGCGGAGGATACCCGGACATGAACAGACTTAGAATCTTCCTGACGAGCGCCCGTCTGGCCAACAGGAGGCGCTTGAGCAACGAACAAAGCTATTTATTAATTTCCCTTTCCCGGCAGTCCCTTCCCAATTTGAAACCCTGTAGCGCGATGGCCAATTGTGCGCTACTCTGAAAAAGCTGCCGACCACTGCCGGTTGGTACGACCGGGGCTCGAACCCGCGACGTGATAGTCACTTCTGCGCTGCAACGCAGTGCCTTGACCGAGTGAGCTATCCGGCAGCTGGGATGGCCTGTTTTGCATCACTTTCAATACTCACTGCTTCTAAAAAGTCTCTCATTGTGCTACACGGTTGATAGAAGTAAGTTTGCATACAAAAATAGCTGAAAACACAAAGGCAGATGTTTAAAAAAAAGTATAATATTTTTGTCTTGTGGATGTTACCACATTTATTTCTGAGAGTGTTTGCTTGGGAGGAATTGACAGCCACATTATCTCAGTTTCTTGAATGTTCTATGTCAGTTAAGTAATCTACTTCCTGCTGGGAAACAGCGTCTAAATCACTGGCTAACGAGCTGACATGACGGGGGCCAAAATTCTCCGGGATTGCTCCTAAATGGTGATTCAATATCATTATTTATTACCAGGTAATCAATCCACTGTGCATCTGTGTCTCCTCTACGCTCCAGAAAAGCTCAGCTCCTGCCTGGGATGTCTATGGCGTGGTTTAGAGTATAATGTAGCTGGAGCAGATATGGTCATCAGGACTATTCGGCCTCATCTAGGAAGGACCAGTGTGGGTGCAGGCTTTCATTCCAGCCCTGCAGTTATACTCCTGATTCTAGTAATCAACATCCTGGAGCCTTTGCTAAAGACCTTGTTTAGCAGAATCAGGTGTGTAGCTGCTTGGTTCGAATGAAAGTCTGTACCCACTCTGACGCTTTCTGGATAATGTTTAATTCTACTGGTCTACATACAGCTGCTTTTTGTGCATTTTCTGCTGTTTTTAGGGTAAAGTGTAGAACAGGTATGGTCTACACAGTGCTGTTTCTGGTTTGTTATGTGCTCTTTTTACCGTAAAATGTACAGTGCAGCCTATGCAGTGACACAATTTTAACTTTTTTTTAGCTATTCCTCCAACAGACATAATTTTAAGAGATTAATGAGAGGTGTTAGCTTTAATTTGCTAGCACTGTCATCCATATAGCACGAACCCTGAAGGATTTGTAACCCTTCTTAAATATGTTCCTGAACATTCTGATACTTACGGGCTGTACTGAGGTCGTAGCCGATTTCCCCAGGGCAGCCTGGTAGACAGACAACCATCAGGCACTGGTGCAATGCTACCCTGTTCTGTTGTGTCTGGTTGCCGTGGTGTCATCATTCGTTCTCCTTTGACAGGCCTGAATTAGTTAATGATATCAAATTGACATAATTTCCTGTGCTGCTAAGAATTGATTGCTGGACTAACAGGTTAAAAGTGTTTCTAAATATACTTAACTCCAAAAGAAACGCAACGGCAAATTAAAGAATCGATTGATTTTTATTGCTTTTCCAGTGAGGCACGAGTGGAAATAAAGAAAAGCGTGCGGTATTGTAATCCTGACGCGCCTCGTGAACGCGCCAAGCACTTCAGTAATAACAAACATTGAGCTGTTTGTGATGTGTACAGTGACATTTGACTTGTTCTTTTGGCTGTGGTCAATAGCCCACATAAAGCCAACAAAAAAAAACGAAGAATGTTACTGCATCAAGAAAATGGAACGGCTTGTGACACAGGAGAGAGAAAAAGAGTCATTGGCATGTTACGGGCAGGTCTCAGCTGCAGAGAGGTGGTGCGTCATTTGCACTGTCACCGTTCAACAATCAGTCGGCTGTCTATCCGAGAATGGAACACAGGCACTGTCACTGACTGATCCCGCTTAGGGCAGCCACAAGTGGCTATGGCAGCTCAAGAGTGCCACGTCTGGTTACAGCCTGTACGTGACAGATTCTGGACAACAACCCAAACTGATCATGAAACGAGGGGTCCGAGACATCTGAGGGTGAGCACAAGTTCCGTTCGACGCAGTTATGTTAGCAACACATGCGTGCGCACGGCCCCTACAGAAAATCCTGTTTTTGCCCATTTACGCAAGGCTGCCCTTAACGGGGTCGGTCAGCAACAGTCCCTGTTTTCCATTCTCAGAGAGAAACAGGGAAGTAAAGTGCCAAAAAATGACACAGAGGCAGGTGCAACCAATCGGAAGTGAAGAGTTCCTACTCCTGTTGATGGGCAAAAAATGGGTTTTCTGTAGGGGCCATGTGCACGCATGTTTTGCTCATGTAGACGGCGTCAAACGGTACTTGCGCTCACCCTCAATTGTCTCGGACTCCTCGTCTCATGATCAGTTTGGGTTGCTGTCCGAAATCTGTCACGTACAGGCTGTAACCAGATGTGGGAGCTCTTGAGCTGCCATAGTCACTCGTGGCTGCCCTAAGTGGGGTCGGTCAGTGATAGTGCCCGTGTTCCATTCTCGGATAGACAGCCGACTGATTGTTGAACGGTGACAGTACAAATGTCGCACCACATCTTGGCAGCTGAGACCTGCCTGTAACATGCCAATGGCTCTTTTTCTCTCTCCTGTGCCACAAGCCGTTCCATTTTCTTGATGCAGTAGAATTTTTCGTTTTTTTTGTTGGCGGATATTGACCACAGCCAAAAGAACAAGTCAAGTGTCACTGTACACATCACAAACAGCTCAATGTTTGTTATTACTGAAGTGCTTAGCACATTCACGTGGTGCGCGTCAGGATTACAATACCACGCGCTTTTCTTTATTTCCACTCGTGCCTAACTGGAAAAGAAATAAAAATGAATCAATTCTTCAATTTGCCCCAAATACAATACATATCTCACTGTTGCATTTCTTTTGGAGTTAAGTATACAGTATATTTCAATATTTCTTTATTTGTATTAAATCAAGGCTCTTGAACTAAAAAGAATGATTGGCATAAAAGTGTGTTTTTTATTTTTATTGTTTTTTAATGAAATGAGGGCACACTTGAACTGACGAGGATGGCAGATAGAATGTGTTTTATATTTTTATAGTCACAGATTCAGAGCTGCTAAACTAAAAAGGCTGATAAACATTGGGGAACAGCATCCCTGTTGGGGAATAAAATCCCTGTTGATGTAAGTAAGGTTCAAAAATACTGCAGCCCTGCGCTTGGGAGGTGTTTTGAATAAGTGATATTATTACTTCCGGAGAGAAATCTTCTTCTGTGATACACATCGTGGATGCATAAAAAGTCACCATTCAGCAGGTTTTTTTCTGACCTCATGTCAGGGTAGAATTTCTTTCGTAACCCAGAAGAGGGGCCAAAACACAAGAGATTTACTGTAAATGAAAACAGTGACATCACAGGATACAAAGAGGTGCCAGGAGACTAGCAGCTAACCTCCAGTCATAGTCATTACACTCTTCTCTATTTATGATGCAATACCTTGAGGGGGGGAGGTGGGGGGGCACTCGTCTTACTCATCCTAAACTGACATGATTGTTTACAAAATCCATCTGCGCCCATCGGAAAGACTGAAACTGTTGGCCTTAAGCTGTCACTGACACAAACCCGCCCCCCCCCCCACCTAAATTTTCCCAGTTCAGGACGAGCCCCCGATTTCATAATGGCCTGCCGTTCCCTCACTCGCATGACGGCTGTAATAGGAACCCCTGCCTGTGTCTGTGCAGTTGGCTTATCTGTGCAACCAGGGTTGAGACGGCTGGGATATAAACTGTTCTTTTAGAGGGGAGTGTGTGGAGCAGGATGGGCGGGGGGGGGTTGACCATAAATCTTCTTTACTCCCTTGATGATATTTGGTGCTATAAGCCCCCCCACCTCCCTTTAAGGTCAGAGCGGATTCCCTGTGCTTTTGCGAGGAGCTCTGTGGGGTCGGGATAGCCTCAGGAGGGCGTGGAGATAAACGGGGAAAATGGCTGATGGCTTAAGAGGTCTGGAGTGACTGCTAATCTCTGCCTTCGAGTCGTCTGTCCGTCACCTCTGGCTGCCTCTGTGCGTTTGTCTTTCTCGTCTGTGTCTCTCTGTCTGTCTCTTATCTGTCTCTGTTTGTCTGTCTGTCTCTGTCTATCTTTGTCTCTATCTCTCTGTCACTGTCTATGTCTGTCTGACAGTCTCTATGGCTGTCTGTCTTTTTCTTTGACTCTTCATGCCAGTGCTTTTGTACTGGGTCAAACAGGAAAGAGTCCTTCCTAAGTGCATTGTGGGAATGAGCCATGTTATTTAAAAGCTCGTAATTTTTTTTTTAAATTATTATTTCATTATGACGGCACCAGACTTTGAATATTCTTTCACCCCTTGAGGATTGATTCATAATTGCGTAATTTTACGATTCATCATAAATTGACCTCCCTTCCAGGGGGCAAATAAATGGAAAATTTCATTATGCGTTCATCCTAGACCAAATAATGCATGCAGTTTATCTTTTGAAATTGTGTTACGTGCTAATCATTTGACATGAGCAATGAATGAACCGGAGATCTTTCAGATGCCACTGAATGGAGGTGCTTATTGGGTCTCCCACAGTCAAATATGCATGCTTGGTTAATCAGGACACAATAACACTGAATATTTCATTTTTCTGCCTAGATTCTCTGGGTTATTTTTAGAGTCAGAATTTTAGAGTCAGAATCAGAACTGATTTCTCAGCTGACTTCAAAAACTTAACAGTGAAGAGGGCATGTGTAGAGCAACACTTGGCATTCATCAGAGCCTAATTTCTGTACAAGCTGGCAATTTGCCGTGAGAGAATTGCTTTTATGGCATAAATTGGTGTAGTATTATTGCTATTATGTTGTTGTAAAATATAGCTTGTTCTCTCTAAAGGTTGCACAAAGAACTGTAGAACAGCATGTGGTGTCAACCCGCCCACGACAAAGATGTCATAGAATATTCCTACCGTTTGTATTCCTGATTCAGGGCTATAAAAGACTGCGCCTAAATGCGACCGCTCCTTTTGAAAAGGTGTTGCTAGGATACGGGCGGCGTGAGGAAGAAACCCCCCTCTGTGTGTCGCTGGCAGCCGATCCGAGCTCACGTCACTGCTAGCTACTACACACACATACACGCGCATGCACGCACCGCACACATTTGCTCATCCTGTCGCGCCCAGGTACGCACACATACAGGACACACGCACACACACACACACACACACACACACATTTTGCACACATACAGTACCCATGCACACTCACAGACACATGCCGCACATACACACAAAAACATGCTCATACATGCTTACAACTCTCATGCAAACACACCCACACACACACACACACACACACAAATACATGCTCACTCATGCTTACAACTCTCACGCAAACACACACACACACGCACACACGCTCACACACAAATACTGTTCAGTATACTCATGCACAGGCATTCTGCAGACTGCGCAGCTGGTTTATACACGCACTTATACACGCAATCTCACACACACTCATACAATAAACGCATTTACGTACATACTGTGTGCACACATACTGTACATCAGTGAAAGAGTGCTGAGATTCTAACATGAGCACTTATATAAACTGATACACATAGAGACTCGTGCTTATATACAGTATAAACACACACACACACACACATCGACATATTCATGCACTCAAGCACATGTTCACACCCACACACAAAAATAGCTACATGCATTTATTAAAGAAAACATACTTGCACAAATGCAAATATCCATGCAAATCATTCACAAATACACACTTTTTCGCATTAAAATGGCAAACAGACAATCGCATATTAGTTCTGCTTGATGATTATTAATTATGTCTGCCTGAGTGGTAGACACGACTATCGAGTCTCTTCAGTGAGTTACAAACCAAAGCCAAAAGAACAGACACTAATCCCAAACAATTCTACAGCTTTAGGAGAGTTTTACTGAAATGATAGGAGAATGCAATTTTACTGCCTCGCAGTGGCCTGTGATCTATTAGGGTTTATAATATTTGGAGCGAAATCTCGCAAAGAGATTAATTTCTTGGATGGCTGGCGGGATTTTGTAGATGCTGATTTTCTTTCTGCTTAGCCGCTAAGATGCCTTATCCTTGAGTTTGTTTGACAAATTGAAGTCAGTGTGCCTTTTAATTCCTGTTCAAAAACATTGCAAGTTCAGCATTTTCAGAGTACTTGGGAGAAAAAAAAACTAATGAAATCCACTTAAATTTGCCACTTGAATCAAAGGCCATATTCCCTACAGTTAGAATTGTCGAACATAAATGGTGACTAGAGATTTCAAAATCTTGGTAAGGCAGCAAGTTGCCTTTCATTCACACATATTTGGCTTTCGAAGAATTTGTTTCAGCTTCAACTTCGTTTTAATTGCGCATGCCTGTCAACAACGCACATTTAAAAACATTGCATTCTGGGCTGTGAATGAAATAACTTTGCTGTGGCAGTTTATAGGTTTTTTTATTCCTGTCAGAAATTGCATCTGGTTCGCACTGCTTTATCTGCGATATTGAGAGCAGAATGCATTATTTTCTGTCATCCCAAAGGATTGAGCTCTTTTTTGTGACATGTATGATTTCTGGGGTGTCAGAGTACTTAACTGACTTATGGATTATTTGCGATAGGGGTTTCAACAGATCTCGCTGATATTTATATGTCTATTTCCATTTGAAAAGGCATGAGTATTTCTCATTTCAGTTGAGCAGCAAGCTCTCCAGCACTATATCCTACTGAAATAAGAGGATCTTGGTTTGTGGCACTCCAGACCAAAATCTGGCCTATCCCAGTAATTGGGGCCCTCGTCGCGTAGGTTTGGTTGAAGTGTCAGGGGATGGTTAGAGCTGACTCGGCCTTTGGCTTCAGTGTCAGTGTGTTGTGAGATGAAGCCCATGGCCAACTTCACAGGGCAATATGTTGTGCTTATTGTTCAACGACAGTAGATGTTGTTACAGCTTTTCCTTGAACTCGTCCACTTAGTCTGATAGCTGTGCGAACAAAAGATTTTCCTTCTGAGAGGTTAGATTCATTTGTTTTGTCATCCATGTCCGCGTTTGTCCGAGGTGCATCATGGGAGATCAGTGAAGGAAGCGTTCGTGGCCCTCAGTTGGTTACGTGCGTAGCAGATGCTTCTTGTCCTATCGCGTTTGCGCAGCTGCGGGCGGAGAAGTCACGCTCAGCTTGTGGTCCCGGATGGTTTGTCCCTCTGGGCCCGGCTGCTGAGCTGAGTAGGTGTCAGTCCCTACAATGTACGCTCAGATAAAAGGGGTTATCTGACCAGTCCCCATAGAGGGACCATTTTTAAGTCCCTTAATGGAACCCTCTCTTATTGGTGTAAGTTCTGAGATGGAGCCCTTTTTTACTTAAGAACACTTGAAATAGGAGACTTAGAGGTGCCTTTTGGAGCATTTTGTTATAAAGTGTAGCTGCTCAGAACCTGCACGCTTATCATTCCGCTTGTGAACTCAAGGTAGAGAAATTGAGAGTTTGTTTCCAAAACACAGTAAGTGCCAGAACGACAAAAAATGAGATAATACCATAGAGCGAAAGCCCTGTGCTTCTTACACATGGTGCAAAAACATGTTTTTAGAAATTCATACTATTAAGTGTATTTTTTATCAAGGTCGAAGTTTGTATTTTTCTATAAAATGCAACAGGCGCCAACATAGAAAAAGCTGATTACTCAAAATGAGTAAAATGGATATATTGTGTTTTGGAAACAAACTCTTCAAATATAAGCAGATCAAGCTGATTTAACTCCTTCAACCCCAGAGCCCTCTACAGAGGGCTGACCAACATATTCCCTTCAACCCCAAATTCCTATAGGGAAAATTCAAACAATCTGACTAATTGATTGGAACATATCAGGTTACATTTAATGGGATTCCAGAGATAACAGTAAGATACAATGTCCAGATAATGACCAGCCCTCTACAGAGGGCTGTGGGGTTGAAGGGTATAGTGATGCTAGAATATCTGGGGTTGAAAGAGTTAAGCAATGTTTTCAACACTTGAAATGAGCTGGTCAATGAGCTGTTCTCTGACTAAGCAACCTGTTATTAGCTACTCCAACAGTGAACTGTACTGGATTTTTGACCAAGTTTGTCCTGATAGAGACCAACATTGAACAGTCACAGACCAACGACGACCATCTCAAAACGCTAAAAACACAACTTAAAACATTTTAAGTCATCTAAGATTCCCAGCAGATTCTCTGAAAAAGCTGTGAAAAAGCTTTTCTCCCCCTGTAAAGACAGTGGTCTTCAGAGATTTTAGCAGTATTATTTCTGGTCAGTTAAGATGACGTCCTTATTTTTGCTCTCAGAAATAAGGAAGTGGTGGAGCTGTTCTTTTGTTCTTTAAGAAACATATTTTTATATACATCCATCCATCATCTTTGCTGCTACTGCTACGCTAGGGTCAGGGGGAACCTGGAGCCTATCCCAGCAGACTGTGGGCGAAAGGCAGGGACACACCCTGGACAACTCGCTAATTAATTGCAGGGTGCACACACCATTTACGCGCCATTCATGCTCACATTCATATCTATGGACAATTTAAAGTCTCCAATTAGCTTGACATTCATGTCTTTGGACTGTGGACGGAAACCAAAGTGTCTTGAGGAAGCCCACGTGAACACGGGGAGAACAGCCAAACTACACAGAAGGGCCTCAAGCTGGATTCAAATCCAAGACCTTGCTGCCCACATTTGCCAAATGTACCCTGAATTTTTAGTTCTGTTCGAGATGGGTATTGATGAATACCTTGTCCATTGTTTGCTCATCTGGTTTTGAAGGACCTAGGGTGAGCTATCGCCATGGTGCAGAGTTCTTCGACCGTCCGTTGTCCGTATGTCAACTTTTTATTTAAATAACTTCTTCTTAAGTTCTACATGGCAGATTTTGATGACACTTGGTACAAATGTCTCTCTCATGTCCCTGACAAAGTGCTGTTATTTTTCAGCTTAATTTGGAATCCAATTAGGCTGCCCTGGCCTCTGATTGGCTAATGCATTTTCAACTTCTCCAGTTGTACTGGCCTGATTTGGAACAGACGTGGAGTACTTTTTTTTTTCATGACTTTAACCAAGTGTTGTACTTTTCTGGCTTTATTTGGAATCCAACATGGCTGCCCTGGCCTCTGATTGGCTGGCACATTTTTGACTTTTTCTTCAGTTCCACTGGTCGGATTTGTATCAGACGAGGTATATCTATTTATCTCGTGGCCCTGATCAAGTGTTATTAGTTTTCAGCTCGATTTTTATTCCAATATGGCCACCCTGCTCGCTGATTGGCTGATGCATTTTTGACTGCTCCATTTTCACTGGTCAGATTTGGATGAGGCATGGTGTATTTGTTTGTCTCATGGCCCTTACCAAGTACTATTTTTAGGCTTGATTTGAAATGGAATATGGCCGCCCTGGTCTCTGATTGGCTGGTGGATTTCCTACGTCTTCTCCGGTACTATTGTCAGATTTGGATTGCACTGGTTCCATATTTGACTTATGGTCCTCACAAAGATTTGCTATTTTTTGGCTGGATTTGGATGGCCAACCTGGCTTCTGACTGACTAACACATTTTCAACTTCTTGTTTAGATCCACTGGTCGGATTTGGATCAGATGAGGAGTACACATTTGTTTCGTGAATAAATACTGTATTTTTCAGCTTAATTTGGAATCCAATATGACCACCCTAGCCTCTGATTTGCTGATGCATTTTCACCTTCTCTAGCTCCACTGGTCAGATTTGGATCAGCCGTGGTATTTTATTTTGTTTCATGGCACAGACCAAGTGTTGTTATTTTTAAATTTGATTTGAAATCTAATATGACCACCCTGGTGTCTGATGGCCTAAACATTTTTGACTTGTTTTCCAGCTCCACCAGTCTGATTTGGATCAAAGTTGGTGCACGTTTGCCTTATAGCCCAGGCAAAGTGTTATTTTTCAGCTCAATCTGGAATCCAATATAGCCATCCTGGGCTCTGGGTTGACGTATTTTTTACCCCTGGATTCCACCGAACGCGTGTTTGCAGCGTGACGTGAGTGACGCTATTTTGCTGCGTCTTGTACGCGACTTCATGTTCCACTGAACGCGGAACGTCAGCGCAGCGTCCAGCCAGCAGATACAATCGACCTGCTCAGATTTTGCATATTTCGTCATTTTTACTGGCATATTTGTGCAACGACCTTAAATGCTTTCTGTTATTTTTAATGCTTTAATTGCATTTAATGTCATTTCCGTATTTGTTGTGCTGTAGAGCCTACTAGCCTACAGTCCAGCCGTGAACACCATAGATTTAAAAAAAAACTGTGCCCGTGTTTTAGTAAAAACAAAATCACAACTTTGAAAAGTAAGTTATAAACGAATTTTATATCAAAGATTTGTTGCTGGTCTCTTTTAGTTAAAAGCGTATTCCCCTTGATAGTTACTTCCTGCCTGGCACGATCTGGTGTGCGTTTCCCATTAGCACAAATACTAACGTAGTTGGATCCAATAAATGTATATGGTCGAACTATGGGAAACGTATCCCTGCTACATTCAGATCAGCCAGACTGCGGCTCGCCAGCGGCAGAAATAGACTCGGCGCGTATTTTCGGCGGAGCAGCGCGGAGAGCCGCTTCTGGGACGCCGCCGAGACGTGCCATGGCGCGGCTGGTGGAATCACAACCATTGTCTAGAATGGCCGCGGATCAACTCCGGCAACTGCCTCGCGGCAGTAACGCGTCCAAGACGCTCCCGGTGGAATCAAGCCTTTACTTGTTCAGTTCCACTGGTCAGATTTGGATCAGATGTGGTGTATTTACTTGTATCATGGTCCTGATCAAGTTTTGTTATTTTTTGGTGTGATTCGAAATCTAATTGGACACTGGTGTGTGATTGGCTGACGCATTTTCCAGGTTCTTTCGTTTACATTTGGATTTTACATTGTTCACATGTTTGTCGCAGCCCTGACCAACTGTTTTTTGGCTCAAGTTTTGGCTGCCCTGGCCTCTGATAGGCAGACACATTTTTGACTTCTTGCCACTTGTACATTTGGATCAAACTTGCTGAAAGTGTTCAAAGCCTTGGTCCACATGAAGATAAAATGTTGACGTTTCTTGACAGCATAGACAAAAAATCCATTTTGTATGGAACTGTCATGACTGACTCGCTGACCCGCATTTCCTTTTATTTGTGACTTCACACCAAATTAATATTGCATTTACTGCTTCAACTGAGTGTTTAAGATTTTAAATCACTTAGGTCCTTGCTGTAGATAACATGACTATGTAGGCATGTTGTACAGTGGACTACTGTTTACTTTACAAATCTGCATAACTGAAAAGATTTGTTATAATGTCAAACTTGGTGAGTGATACAGGCTCAATGGATCTCTTGTATTATATATTTCTGACTTTAGGGCTACACTTTAGTGAACTTATAGAGTACCACCCCTTAGAAAAACATTTGGAGCCTTTCAGGCATGTGTTGTGATATGATCTCTGATAGTGACATTAAGCTCCCAGCATGCAACTCTCTCTCTCTCTCTTCTCTCCTGCAGGAAACCAGGCCCCACATGCTAATGTCGCATAGCCTGTTAATCTAGAGCTGCCCCTGGCATCGTTGGACAGAAAATCATGCAGCTCGCGGCAGTCATTCTGTTAGTCTGCTCCTTGGCTTCCTCCTGTTGTGGTGAGAAGGAATTTACCACCTCCTTTGCTTACATGCTGACACCCTGAAAAATTCTGAATATTTTAGGGCCACTTTCACTGAAGAATAAACTGCGAATAAGAATAGAACTGGACTAAACTCATTTCTCTATGAAGAATCTTCCTTCATTTATGGGAGGCAGGCTAGCCTATTGGTACTGTATATTGCTTGACTGGCGACTGTGGAGTTGGCTCTTGGAGCCCCTTTTGGGTCTTGGGATTCTGGCTGGTATCTGGAGAGATAAAGTTGGGAAGAACTCCGATATTGGGCCCTTGAGCAAGGCGCTTAACCACAAAACCTTTCAAAGGGCTGTACCCATTTTTCTCTGCGGCACTCTACTGCTATATCCAGAATTTCTCTTTGGGCATCCTCGGGAAAAGGAGAAACATGTCCTCAGTGGAACTTCTCTGGTTTCTTAAAAATTCCAGAACATACCATAATCTGCGTTAGTGAGACTGGCTCTTAGTCTTGGCCAGATTTCAAATTTTATTTCAGCAGACAGAGAATAGTGAAGCAAAAAAAATGGAAACAGCGTAACATTGCCAGCTGGAGATTGAAAAAGAGGCTTCAAGTTTCATTAGATGATTAAAACACATAAGACAGACTTTTATTACATGGACTGTCTACCTGCATTTTATCATGTGACACGACTGTGGTGAGTCTTTTTCCTCGGGTTAATCTGCAAAAGAAAAAAAAATGTAATTTGGGCTGATTGGAGTCGACATGTTCGCTTCCCCTCCCGCGACACTCCTGCAAAGACGAAATTACGAAGAAAATGAGATAAACGGAGTGGCACCAAAGGCTGACGCTCACGCCTCTTTTCCCCTTTCCTCCTTGCCCTAATATTCTGCAATCATTGAAAAAACTCAATTACCCTCAATTACCCGTCTCCATTTGTCACGTCTTAATTTTGATCACTTTATTATCAGAGATATCTGCCTGTGTGCTCATTTGCGGATGAACTTGAGAGAGACTGGGGGCAATATTAGCATTAATATGCAGTTGAACTGTTCACAAAAACTGTGTGACAGTCCTGTCTGCAAGTTCTCAATATGTTTTTGAGGAAATGGCTACAGTAATTATCAAACTGAATTTGAGCCCAAGGCTGAAGGGGGAAGATCATCAGGCAACTTAAGCTCAGGCAACTGGAGGGCAGCTCTGAGATTCAGTGATGCGTTTTTATAAATAAGTTCCAAAATGATGATGTCCACAATACAACTACAAATGAGAAAAAGTTGGGACAGTATGATAAATTAAAATTAATACTGAAAACTGAGATTTTCAAATCATCTTTGACCTGTATTATGTTAAATACAATGCAACAGTACATTATTTGATGTTTCACTCAATACATTTTATTGATTTCTCAAAATAAACACCTATATCAATTTTGATTCTTGCAACATATTTCAGAAAAGTTGGGACAGTAGGGTATTTACCACTTCATACCGTTGACAGTCCTTTTCGCAACACCTTAGTAAAGGTTTAGGGACTAAAGACACCAAGTGATGAGGTGTTTCAGGTGTAAGTTTGTACCATTTTTCCTGCAAGCATGATTTAATGTGTAAAGAAGTATGGTGTCTTTGTTGTCTTATTTTGCATTTCAAAATGTGCCACATATTTTTCTTTATTCATGACAAGTCGAAACTGCTGTCAGGCCAGTCCAGGATCTGCATACAGCCATGTCTTTGTAATGCATGCAGAGTGCCGTTTTGCATCATCTTGCTGAAATATGCATGGGTGTCCTTGGGAGGGATGATGTCTTGAGGGCAGCATATGTTACTTTAAAATTTTCAGTGTACTTTTCAGTACTAATGGTGCCTTCAAAGAAGTCTAAGTTACCCTTGGCAAGGGCACTGACACATCCACATGCCATGACTGAGCAGGGCTTTTGGACTTGTTGCTAGTAACAATCTGGGCGGTCATATTCCTCTGGAGCACACCACGTCCATTGCTTTCAGAAAAGACCTAAAATATAGATTTTTTTGAATACAATACGTTTCCACTGTGCAATGGTTCATTGTAGATGCCTCCAAACCCAGAGAAGTTGACGGCAATTATGGTCATTGTCAACATAAGACTTCCTTTTTACACAGTAAGATTTAACTGGCATTTGTGGATGTGTCTACACATTGAGGTACTTCATAAAGGTTTTCCGAAGTAATACTGAGTGCATAGGGTTATATCACTTATGTAAATAAATGATAGTTGTTGATAGAGTGCCGTCTGAGTAATTGGAAATCTTGGACATTCATCTGAGGCTTGCGCCCTTGTCTTTTACGTGCAGAAATTCATCCACATTCCTAGAAACTTCTAATGGGGACCCGCCTGGATGACATCACGGAAAACTTGAATAATCGTCACGCGATGTGGATGTCGGGCAAGCTTTGGGCATCTGCCATAGAGAACCATTGAAAACGAGACGCACTAAACTGCTTGTTATTCGTTTTTTTCTCCATGGAATGAAGCAGAAATGTGTGCTCAAAGGTAGTTTAAAAATAGAATTATTCCTCCCGAGGCATACATCGATGAATTTTAACTGATTACCTAAATGAATGGGCAAATGACGAGCGGTAAATTTAGTCACATTCCTCCCTTTCTCCCCCGTCTCAGGCTGCGACTTATGCCCAGTTAACCTGGTTAACCTGCTGCCTTCTGATACGTGTGTAGACCCACCAGCAGCGATAGCTGTACAAAACTCCTTTAGTAGTCTTCACAAGCTTTGTTCCCTTACCTAGCATTATTCTTGAACATCAACATATTTTACATACACTGCGAGGTTTGAAATAAGCGGTATCGCATCACATTAGCGATCTAAAAATGCCTACTTTCGACCCAAAATGAACAATACCGGACAAATGAATCGCAGCCGCTGCGAAAGAAAATCCTAACAACATAGGTGGAATAACTTCAAATTCTAGCATAGAAACGTACAACTAGTGTATTATCAAGTAGGTTAACGAACTGTTACCAAGCTAGCTTGCCGTTACAAACCTGTCGCAGGGGTCACAAATTAAAGTATGAATACAAAGTCTCCCCCATTATCCAGACGCTATTCGAGAATTGAACACGTAGCTTTTGCATTTCTGTTGCTGGCTAAGCGCAAACAAAAAAAGGGTTGTTATTGTCGCGGTTTGTGTTATCAGGACTGCCCTTTATCTGTGTTTCCCCGTTAGCTGTCGATGGTGAAGTGAATTTTTTCAGAGCCATTGTTGCTATTGCTCAGCCTGCTCTGCCGAGCCAGGAGTGCGTTTCTCGAAAGAACAGGAGCGAACTTACATAGTAGGAGCCATTGACAGTGAATGGACGAACTACGTAAGTTGCTAGCATAGTTAAAAAAACTATGCTTTTGGGAAATGCACCCCAGGTCTCCATTGTCAACATAAGTTAGATCTAAAATAAAAGTTGATAAGATCACCTAGAAACCTATTTTTTCTAACTCGGCACATCGCCTCCCGTTGTTCGCTTGCCTGACTTCCGGGTTAGGAGAGTGACGTTCACCTTACGTACAGGCTATTTTTAGATATCAGGCGGGTCCCCATTATGTTATGCACCGTAGATGGTGAAATACCCAAATCTCATTTGTATTTTTCCTTGAGGACCATTGGTTTTAAACACATCGACGATTCTCTCAAGCATTTGTTGGAATATAGGCAGTCCTTGGCCCATCTTTATTCCTGAAGTAGTTGGCCTTTCCTGGATGCTACTTTTACACTAAAACATGATTACAATCACTTGCTGACATCAGCAGTTTCAGATTATTAAACAAATTTTTTGTTTCGTACCAAGTCCTAAATTGCTTCCCGTAACAACACTTTTGGAATATGTTGCAGGCCTGAAGGGCAAGAATATATTTACTATTAAAATGAAATTTACCAGACAGAACATTAAATATCTTATCTTCTTACAGTCTGCAATGAAATACAAGGGAAAGGAAATTTAGAAATTAATTTTTCTGTTTTTATGCCCATTTTCCAATCTCTCTCACCTTTTTCTGAGTTTGGGTTGTATTTACTCACATGTTTACTCACACGCGCACACACAAACACGCCACAAATTCATTCACGCGTGTGTGCTCATTTACACAAGGCCTACTTGCACACATGTGCAAACATATGCTCTTGCGTAAGCAACACACATGCGCACATACACTTTTGCTCTTGCATGAATGTGTTTCTTGAATAAACTGACACCATTTTGTATATTGCACTTTTTTCAGCATCTCTGCTATTTGCTGAAACACCACCAATATCCACTGGTGAGTCATATGACTTCTCTTATCCAATCACTGTCTTGTATCTGTCTCTTACCGTTATTTTGATCATAACCATCATTCCCTGCGATAAAAAGTTGCATTGATATCTGAACCATAACCCACACACTGATAAATAAAGATACAGTTTAGGTACAATTTTGCTTTGTTGAGAACATACAGTATTTCTGATATGTACCCTCAAAGCATTTTAATGTTTTATGCGGGTATTCACTTTTACTTTTAAGGAAAACACAAATTGACTACATGGTGCTAACTTGGAGATTTTTGGGCCCACAGGGTACTCGAGTGCCAAGTGTTAGTTCCATAATAAGCTTATTTTCAGCTATTTACTTGAAAGTTTATAGAGCTGTGTTGGTTAGCCTATCAACAGACGCATCAAAAACAACCATAGTTTTTTAAGTTTTGCGTTTTGCGATCTTCTGAAAAAGTTGCGTGAATTTTAAGACATAAAAGCTGAGGGAGATGTACCATATCGTTTTCCAAGACCAGCCTACAGAGCAGTGTGTGAGTATTTGGAAAGTGTCAGAATTTGTTTTGCCCCTTTACTCCACCACGTTGAATCTAAGAGCAATGAATATGAGGTTAAAGTAGAGACAGTCAGCTTTAATTTGGAGGTAATTACATCCATATTGTAAGAATTGCATGTATCTGCAGACTGTCTTATAGCGCCACTGTCCAAGTGCAATTGGACTGCACACTACAATGGGTGAATGTTTAGGTTTGGATTTGTGAACTACAACATGTCACTGGTGGAACTAAAGAATCTGGGCCGTGAAAGTGCGTCGAAACGACCACAGATATTACCGTTATATGGCTTCGTATGGAGTAGAATGTGGATAAGCCTGCGCACCGACGACAAAATGTTACAGGTTCCTCAGCGGCGCGGCTATGGTCGTGTTTATGGATGCGCGGGGTTTTTTTTTTGCCACGAGGTTCTGAGTCGCAGCGATTCATCACTGGGCTCAGAGGACGTGTCGTTTAAAAAGCCGCCAGAGGAGGAGAAGGAACGGGAGAGGAACACTCGGCTCATGACTCATTCATGGCGGGTGTGAGGCCAGTAACACCAGGCTGGAAGGCGTCGTGGGGGAGAAAAACGCCCTTCATATGCATATCAGCCGGCGGTTCCGCGTCCGCCGTAAACAGGATGCTCCGCCGCATCGCCCTGTCGGAAGGAGGCTGGTTGGCAGGCCCGGGCCGTCGGAAACGAGAGAGGTAGAATGGCATCCGTGTTCTCGACACCACCCACAGGCCGACAGGGAGACGCTCATTAGAATTTAATCAAATTTAGTGGGGCAGAGAGAGAGAGAGAGAGAGAGAGAGAGGAAGAGACAGACGTAGAGAGAGGATGAGAGAGGGAAGGAGAGAGATGCTAAGAGTGAGAGGGAGAAAGACTGAGACAGAGAGAGTGAGGGACGCAGAGGTAATTTTTATTTCCTCTTCACGTTTACAAGGAGCAATAAACAACAGCCTTCCATCAGTATCACTGTCCTAAAAACTCTTAAAATGGACAAAACCCAAGAAAGAAGCAAAGTAGGAGAGCTGCGAAAGTGGGAGAAGGATAAACATAGGGAGAAAAAAAATGACGTAGAGAGAGGAGAGAGAAGTGGAGGTGACCAATTAAAAGGAGAGATTGATAGGAGAGTGACGGAGATGGAGTGATATGCTGTGGCAAGTCTGGCTGCTTTATCACGCTTTTATCATCCTCCTTTTTTTGGCAGTAACGTCAGCAGCCAATCGCGAAAGGGCTTGTCCGCCCTCTAATCGGGGCGCCCACAGAGCGCGTCTGATTAGCAAAACTGCTTGCTCCTCCTGATTTCACCGTGCATGACTGCGCATTTCAATCACAGATACAGTCTTCAGGTTTACCTGTGCACATGATACCAGAGCCACTTTAGGCCTCGTGTTTCGGGGAAATAGAGTATACTGCAATGTAGCAGAATTTTCTTCTGCTCTGCAATCCCTGTTTTAATGCAACGTACGGGTATTATGCGTGTTTCTGTTTTTGCATTTTTTTTTCCACGTGCCTTTCTAAAAATTACAGTTGATAACTAAGTTTGCTAAATTCACAAATGAACTGAGTTGCTTACCAATGCGCACTCCCACTGCAGAACTGAACCGAATAAAACTAAGTAAAATGAAGTTAGGTGCATTAGTATCTGGACAGCGGCACTATTTTAAAGGGCTGTAATTCCGACATGCATCACTGGATAAGGATGTAAATCGCATTTAAGTGCAGACTGTGTCAGCTTCAGTTTGTGCATTGGCATTTACATCTGTGTCAAGTGAACCATGCAGAAATGGCTTCCCTTTAACATTGTGTCACTGCTCAGAGCATACAGACCTGACTATATATTTCTGGTATATTCTGTATGGTTTTGATATTCTGTTGCAGTTTAATGTCATTTGTGAGGATTCCCTGTGCAAATTGATGACTTCTTAGCTTCAGAAGGAACCCCTTCTGCTTTGCGGGGCTTAATTGACTGCAGCCTGGATAATTAGCCTTGGGTTTTTAAGCATGCAGGTCACGCGCTGTATGGAGCGCTAGCAAGCCTAGCACTCAACAGAATTAATCACGCTCTCGTCAAGTTAAAATGCCGTCAGATGGTAACATCCGTTATTTATTCCTCCTCGGAAAAAACCAAATCAGCTCCACGGCTAATGAAAATAAATGTCATCACGATGGCAGCAATGCAGTGACAATATTATAACATTGAAAAATGATTCCAGTTATTTTGTGTGAAGGTTTTGTATTAGCTGGGTTGTGGGTTTGCATTTTGGGTAGAGGTTGGGGCTCAATCCCAAATTACCGTCTACACCCTCACCCTACCCAGCTACCCTCCATTTGTGCATTATCGCAGAGGACATTATTTTGAACACAAACCATTCATGACTTTCACTCAATACCCACCGTAAGCCCTGAGGTCCTCCTTAAAGTGTGCCTCTGTGTGACATATTAAAAGTGCGGACTGAAAGTGCAGTCAGGTCTGCATTTCTACTGAGGTAAATCACAATTTTCTAGACAGGATTTGGTAACACTTTACAATAAGGGTACAATAATTAACATTAGTTGATGCAGTATTAAGCATTAAGTACAGCCGATTAACATTTTACTTATGCATCTGGTAATCATTTACAAATGATGTTTACTTTATTACATTATTAAGTGGTTTAACAGTTTGAAGTGCTACATAAGGGATACTTAAGGGATATTTTCAACTTCACAATAACGGAAACAAAGAAATTAATAAATGGTCAATTATGGTTGCATAATGCTTATTCAGCTGTCTAATGCGTTAGTTACCTGCTCATTAACTGATAGTTAATGGACTAATGTTAATTAATGCACCCTTATTGTAAAGTGTTACCTGTCATTGATTGCTGGAATTATGTAAAATGTCATAATAACACTGGATTTATGGATAATAGTCTTCAGTAAAGTGTGTTCAGATGCGGACTGGCGAGAGCAGTGCATCAAGGGTGCATTGGGGGCACTCAAGGGAACCCCTGGAGAACAATAGTAAAGCAATGGGGCACCTGCAGTCTTGTGGACGGTACACTCACATGAGGAACACTAGGACGCAAGTGCGAGTTTTGGGACAAGGGGCATCTGTTGCTATGACACTGACTCTTGTTGAGGCAAGTACATCCCAAAGATCACAAGTGCATTTAAAACCTCCCTCTTAATGAGGAGTGCCCTCCACAGCTACAATGGAGACTTCACACAGAGTGACACTCGGCAGTGAAGTGCTCATGGCAAGAGAGCGGTTTCAGCATGAGCCTTTGTTTGGCTTCGCTCTTGCCACAGGCTCAGCTTGACTCTGATGTTACCAAGACTATTAAATGACATTGGCATATGTTTTAATGATATATTTTAAGCCGTCAACTTCTTAATCTTGTGCTATTTCATTAATAGCGTCTGGATTTTTTTTTTAGCCCGTGTTACATGCTATGTGTAAAAAAAAAAAAAAAAAGGCCCTTAACATGGTGCATTTTTCAACTGGGGATAGTCACATATTGGATCACACGTATTTAGCAAGTATGCTTATCCTGAGCGACATTCAATACAAATTGTATATATAAGTGTATAAGAGTGCTGGACTCCCTAGAAGTTTCAAGTGCCAGCACTGGCTGCATTGATTAAAAACACAGACCCTTTAGAGTGACCGAAGGAAAATATCAATAAAACAATCCTGGTTGATTATAATAGAAAATATACTACCGTGGCAGGTAGTATAATTGAATTTTCTTCTTACAGACTGGTAGAGAACAAAGACCATGGCTTTTCAATTGAGTTCTGTTGATTCCTCATGGCCTGTTGTGGACTTGGTTTGTCAGGAAGATTAGCTGCTAAGTCTGCAGTTGATGAAGAGTGAACTGCAGATGCATAATAACCATCTGTGTGGTTTATATCCTGTTTTTAATGCATCTTCTTCAAGAGTCCAAACCTATATATCTTTGTTTTCGCACAGCTGTGAATTGGTTTGGACAAAGAAATTACATATAATTGCAAGGCTGATTTTATTCATTTAGAGTTAATGATAATTGCATGCTGTTCTATTTTTGCTCTGTTCTGTAACAAAGAACTAAATTAAATTATATTTATAATGATTAATTTTCTGCTCTTACTGATTTTAAATGTTTTCATAAAGTATCCAGTTTTGGATAATGGTTCTTATTTTTTGATCAATTATTTAAAATATTGCTTGAATTGGTATGTAATAACGATCAGACATGCATTCTCTTGCAAATCCTCTCTGATGAATTTTTGTTCCTTTTTTAGATTGACTAGAATAGAACGTAGAAACGTAAATCAAGCAGACTTTTGAATATCCTTTTGGAGAGGCTCCATTCAGCAGTGAGAAGGTTAATCCAATTATCGTTGGCAGGCGTGGTGAATTGAAGTGACGCTATGCTTGATTAAGACTTGTTTTATTTATTAGTTTATTTGCATGGATCATGTCTTAAGTATTCTCTCTGATATGGTTTCAAATTAGTGACAGCTTCTGAAGGGCAAATGTAAATAACTCTGATACCCAGAAGAGCTTATTTGTTTGAAAACTATGACAGGGATTTTCACCGATGCATTCCTTGTGTCTTCTGAGTATTCTTTTTTTTTCAAGTTGTGTCTTCAAGAGAGTTCACTTTTTACATTATGTTATGCCATGTTTTCCCTAAATTGCATATTTCTGGGAAGGCTAATCACATTAATTGAAATCTCTCAGTGTTACAGTGTTATAAAGGTTGATGTTGTGTGTATGTGTGCGCGCGTGTGTGTGTGTGCTTGTGTGCAGGATGTTTATTTGTAAGTATCAGCGCGTATGATCGGGTGTGTGTGTACGAGAGAGGCAGAGAGACAAGGGGAAACACTAATGAACATGAGTTTTTTTAAAGAGGCATCTGCCAGCCGTCACTTCTTTTTCCTGGGTGATGCAACAGCCAATTAGACAGTACCATATGGGGTGGTCACAGGCAATAGCCAATCATTTACCACCATATGTCACAGTCACAACCAATAGCCAATCGCATGCAACCATCAGAAGCTTCTGCTAGCACTGCCGATAAAAGAAAATGTAAGACAGACAGGTTTGTATGAAAGACAGTTAAGAAGGCATTTTTCAGTTGTGTTTATTATTCTGATGCTGTTACCATAAGTGGCTGACAATTGACCTATGTATAAGCCCTGCCCTTAACTGCGATGAGCCAATCGCAGTGCGTTTTCTCTCCCTATATACTCGGACATTCTGAGCCTGAACTTCCATTGAAATGCATTATGGAAACTCCGAATCATTCGCTTTTATGGGGTTTTAAAATGTTTCTAAGTTAAAAACAATGGCCAGACGCTGTGCTTAGGGTAAATGTAATTCGGATACGAGGTATCCCGAGAGGTTGGGCGATGGGGTGTATTTTATACCCTTCCCAAAGCCACATCATAACCGAGAGAAGTGTCTCCTGTGGATAAAGCTTTGTAGAAGACCCCACTATCAGCTTAACATAGCTAACAAAGGTCAACAAGGAGGTCTACATTTGTTCCAAGCTAAGTCAACATCGTGTTTAAGGCGACATCTTGTCACTTTGCTGGAGATAAATGTAAAGTTGTCTTTTACATCGCTAAGTTAGCTAACGTTAGCTAAAGTTAGTAAACTCTATAGCTAACTTCAGTGCTGATAAACGTTGGCTTTACGTTAGCTCCTGGCTGCGTTGTTCACCATGTCACCTTGTTTACTTAGGAGTTCAGTCTGTCAGGTTAGATTTCTTAAATTCAGTAGCAATAATAATGCGTAAATTAAATTTCTTACCCTGCAGTGCACGAACAATGCTGATCCTCTATCTTGTTGTGTGAGAGGGTGACGGAAATGAAATGCGGTTGATTGCCTTTGCACTGAGACCTGAAAATTTCAGCTTCTAATTTAAACTTTCATTGACCTTCTCTAAATTCATTAATGTATCCCTCCAATGCATAGTGTAACCCCTTTTGCTGACTTCTTGATGATATTTGAGCCTTCTGTCGCCAAAAATCATCAATAGCATCCTGAAAAATATCTCCGACTGTGATACTAGCCATTAGCGCCTGTTCAAAAATGTTGATTGTTTGTCCGAGTCAGTGGAGGGGCGGGGCTTAGCCATAGGTCAATTGTTCAGACTAAGTAAGGGCCAATCTCACATGGAGCAGTGAGCGGTTAAGGGCATTGCTGAAGGGTCCAACAGCTGCGCTAATCATAGTGTGGCTACTTTAGCCTAGCACCTACATGCACTTAGTCATGACCTTCTTAGGTGTTCTTATACTTTGTGGCTACTTTGATACTATGATTGTTGTAATGTGTTTTGTTTTCATGTAATTTGAATCTGCATGGCTGTGATGTCTTGGAATGCTGAGTTTGTCGTTGGCTAAACAAATTAAACTCCTTGGTTTTAAAAGAAACCTTGAAGCTAGAAGCACATTAGCCACCATTAGCCAAGGGGTTTTTGGTCCCACTTGACAGTACAGATAAGACCTTTCTAGACCGCTCATTAGTCTGTCTGCTTACTGGAAATAAAGGCCTTATCTTTTTCATTTCACAGTTTTGAGACTTCTCCCTTTCTCACTTATTTGATTGTAACCTTGCCCATCTGTAGCCTCAGCTGCGTTTGCTCACCGTGTGAAATTCTTTTTTTTTTCTAAATTACTTTGGCCAAAAGCAACTGCCAAATGCATAAATTGTAAAATGTCACTTTTAAATAAATGTAAAATCAATAAATGGGCCGTAGCAACAGGGAGTGAGGAATTTGTTTTGCGTGGGCACTGGCTATTCCAACACTTCTGCTGGCTGTAAATTTAGAGTTTCAACGCTGCCAATGACAGTAAATTAAACCAATATAGCCTGGTGTCAGAAGGAGACAGATGAACATTCAGACAGTTTGATCAATTCATTCTGGATGGATTTTTCATAGGCAGAGGGTAGGCTACTTATATTTCTACACATCACATTTTAGACATTCTATCTGTTGGTTATTTTCATTCTGATCAGCTGTGGATCAGTGGTGATATTTATTTCTTTAAGGAACACCTTTACCAAATTAACCCAATAAGCGTAATTGGGCTTTAGTTTTGCATTGATGTGAACCTTCCACATCAGAGATTCTCAATCTATTTCAGAAGGGCGCAGGCTTTCATTCCAGTCATGTAGTTGCACTCCTAACTCTGCTAATTTAGGTCTTGAGCCTAAACTTAAGCTGCTTCTCCAAGCTCAGGCTTCAGCTCTATTTTGGAGAAGTAGCTACTTAGGGGTTGATTTGTGGAATCAGGTATGCAACTGCTTGGTTGGAATGAAAGCCAGCAATCACACCGGCTCGCTCTGGATACTGTTGAGAACCACTGTTCCACATGCAACAAAAGTACACGGTAACACTTTAAAATAAGGGTACAAGAATTAACATTAGTTAATGCAGTAATAAGCATTAACTACAGCTGATTAACATTTACACTACCGGTCAAAAGTTTTAGAACACCCCAATTTTTCCAGTTTTTTAATCGAACATTATGCAGTTTAATGTGTCATTGTACTCTGGAATGAAAGCATAGACATGATAGACCAAATTAACAATCGAAGTTAAAAAAGAAATCATGGTATCAATTTATGAACCAAAATGTATTTTAAACTTTTGACTCAAAGTACCCACCTTTGGCAGATATAACAGCTGAACACATTGGTGGCATTCTTTCTACAATGGAAATCAAATATTCTTCAAAAAGTTCTTCCCAACTCTGTTGCAGAAGTTCCCATAAATGTGTGGCACATGTAGGTTGCTTTTCTTTCACTCTTCTGTCCAGTTCATCCCAAACCATCTCGATGGGTTTAAGTCTGGAGACTGTGCTGGCTACTCCATGTTTTCAAGCTTACCATCTTGTTCTTTTTTCCTAAGGTAGTTCTGGCAGAGCTTGGACTTATGTTTTGGGTCATTATCTTGCTGTAGGATGAACCCCTGACCAACTAGGTGCATACCAGAGGGTACTGCATGGCGCCGCAGAATGCTGTGGTAGCCATTTTGGTTCAGGGTGCCTTTCACTCTGTAAGTCACTGACCCTGGATCCAGCAAAACAGCCCCAGACCATCATGCTTCCTCCTACATGTTTGACAGTTGATGTCACACACTGAGGACCCATCCTTTCACCTACTTGACGGCGTACAAAAAACCTGGGTAACCTTACCTTTTGTTTAAAACTTCTGGCAGTTCACCACTTACCCTTGTACCATTTCAAGC
The DNA here is from genome assembly GCA_029692085.1 of Gymnothorax javanicus. Lineage (NCBI taxonomy): Eukaryota > Metazoa > Chordata > Actinopteri > Anguilliformes > Muraenidae > Gymnothorax > Gymnothorax javanicus. Next base: position 85,764,128 of record CM056201.1, read on the forward strand.
TATTCATTGGACTGGAACTGTATAATTTTCAATAAAAAACTGGAAAAATTGGGGTGTTCTAAAACTTTTGACCAGTAGTGTAACTAATGCATCTGGGTCATTCCATGTCAATTCAACAAATTTTAGAACATTTCCCCACCTGACCATCTCAGATTTATTTAAAAAATTCTCAAACCAAGGCCATGTATTTAGTAGGATATGTGCAACATTTCAGTTAAATATCTTCTTTAGTTTTGACAAAAAAAATTAATAAAGATGGCAACGTTTTGCTGATTTTCGCACTCCTTTTTGCAACGTCAAATAAAAGTGGATTTTTAGGAGGCAATATCTCTAGTTATATCAATGCCATGGGCTCAAAAATTTCCACAGTGTAGCATCTATGCCCAGTACACTTGTGCCAAATTGCCTGATGAAGACCCCGTGAGTGGTCGAAACGTTGCATCAATAAAGGTTTGGGAGCTTTAATCCAGTGTGCGGATTTTTTTACTTTCTTTGCTTTAATCATTCAACTGCACCATAAATGTATGAGATTTTATTTGCGAAGAACACAACGTGCATATATAGCAAGAGTTGCTCAGACTAATTGGTAGAACCGACGAAAGTCTAATTTATTTTTGAAAGCCTTGTTATACATTGCACTACGAAATTATATGGCGTTTTCTTCCGCACATCGATGACTACTAAAAATATCAAGAAGTCTTTATAACTTCTGTGCTCATGTAGCTCGTGAAACACAGATTTGCGTAAATGTTTGCGAGGCTCATAGAGCAATAAGCCATGAGAATCCGTTCTACAGTCTGAATGAAGTGACAGCTAAATGGCCTTGTTAGGTACGACGCACAGCAAAGTGATGGCGAATTTAGTTGCTTTGAAGTCAGCGAAAATTTTGGATTTTGCAGATTGTTATCCTTGCAAAGTCACATCAATTATATCACCATAGCCAACAGGCAATCGCTTACTGTACAGCCGAAGCATAAAGCGAGAACAAGTGTAAGCTAATCGTCCAGTTTTTGCCTCCGATGAGGAAAGGCCTGGGGAATTGTTTCGCGGTAAAATGGGACGGCGAAAGGCGAACTCGATTCGCATGAACTTCCCAGAACAAGCGGGGGTCACAGTGTTTGAGCTGTGCGGGGTCGATGATGGTTTGGATTTTTATTTATTTATTTATTTTCAGGACTAAAATATGAATGCAGAAATAGGATGGTTGAATGAGCTGGGCCAGGTCGACGTGCATACCCAATAAAATCTGTTGTCTAAGTGTGAGGTATAATGGCGAAGGGTTAGAATAGGCTATGAGGGGCGTATGGGAGGTAGGGCGGTATCTAGTGTGTGCTGAAACTGCGAGGGGAAAACTGCGATGGGCCAGTGAAGTAGTTGATGGGAGGGGCGGACCTGTAGGAGGAAGCACAGAATTAGTAACATGGGAAACGGGGAAGGGGCGGGGAAAGATAGCGGTAGGGAAGAGACGAGCGGATGAGGCAACAGCGGGTGCTTCTTCGGGTGTAGGTGGGTTAACACCGGAACTGCTGGAGCCTTGAAGAATTCGGTTGTGGGCTGTAGGAGTGCAGAAGCCGGGTTTTGTCCAGCGGAAGTGACGGGGGGGGACATGCACGTGCACAGGGAAAAAGTGCAGCCTGCAAACACGGGGATGAAAAAAGGGGACGAAAAGAGAACAAAGAGGTCGTAAACAGAGGGAGCAGGCACGGGGGAGGGGGTGATACTGGCTGCTTTGCGGAAGGAGTGACTTCCGCCGAATCTGGAGCGGGAGGACGTCACCAAGCGTGATGACGTTGGCGCTGGGGACGTTGATGGCGGAACCTGGTAGTGCTGTGTGGTCTGCATACATCTGGTCTGCACGTGGGGAGGATCAGCTGCATTGTCGAGGGAGTCGGTTAGTAATTTTTTGTAGTCTGGCCTTGTTGTCGGAGCGGTGGAAGGGGATTTTCTTCTGCTTGAGTGCCCGATGGAGTCTGGCGACAGTCCAGCGTGGAGCCTCAGATGAGCTTGAAGTGCCAGCCGTGGTAAGCCTTGCTGGGGAGCCGCAGGCTCTCGCTTCTGAGCGCTGCGGTTGACGAGGGGCGTAGCTACTGCGAGACAGCGGTCTGGAATTCCTGCGGCGCGGAGCCCGGCCTAGGTCATCATCGCGGGGGGGGAGTGGTCCGGAATATGAGCACCCCGGTTGGGGCGAGCAGGTGACGCTTCATGGTGGATGTACGAAGATGGCGGAGCGCAGGCGAGTGCGTGGAGGACAAACAGGAGTTGCGGGAACGGATTGGGAGGATTCCTCTGGAGCATCAGAGTCTTGGAATTATTCTGCGTCCGAGGGACTCAGTAGCATTTTGGATTTCGTGCTTCAAGTAAGCGAACTCCTGCTGTGCGCTGGGCTGTTTGGTTTGCGAGTAAACGACGTAGAAACGAGACGAGCGGGGATTGTGGGAATGTAGGAGGTATACATATGCGTAAGAACGAATAGGAAGGCGCATTGGGAGTGGCCCTGTTCATTAACCTACGTTATCGGGTACTCCCTTTAATTAACTAATGTTAATTAATGTACCCTTATTGTATAGTGTTACCAAGTACGCATTAATTACCATTCCTTCGGTGCTGTGAAAAAGTATTTGTTCCCTTCCCAATTTTTTATATTTTTGCTCATTTATCATATTTATCATATTAAAAGCACATATTAAAGGTCATCTGACTGATTTTAATTTAAGACTGAGCTACGTGAGTAAACACAAAATGCAACTATTAAAGTATAATTTTAAAGAGTTATCCAAAACCTAAATGTCATGTCCTGAATGTTTGTTAATAAATGTTTTCCCGGCAGTCTTGCTATATGTGTCAGTTTTGTTTTTGTTTTATTAATTGCTTCTTAATATCCAATTGTTGTCCCGCGTCTTCGCCCCTCTACTTTTGTTTCCTTGTCGTGCTCTCACCCCCCTTGACCCACTTTGTTAATTGTTGTCTTTGTGTATTTAAGTTCCTGCTTTTCGTCTTCCCCTCATCTTCATCAGAGTGTCCCCCCTGCCAAGTGTCCTCTGCCCTCTCCGGCTTGACACCACAGCTACAGACCTTGAACCAGTCCCTCCTACTACAATTCTACCTGACCCCCTTGTGATTCAGACCGCTGCTGCCTGACTTAAGGCCATCCTGACTATTCTCCTTACCTGTTCCTTGTTAATCTAGTGCTTGCTTGTATTTATTTAACACACACTACTTGGTGTTTGTTACCTCCGCCCAACAAAGTCTGAGGAGGTTATGTGATCATTACCGTTTGTCTGTTAGTTGGTTTGTTGGTTTGTTTGTAAGCAGGATCACGCAAAAACTTATGGATGGATTTTCCTCAAATTTGGTGGAATGATTAAGTATTGTTCAAGGAAGAGGTGATTTGATTTAGGGAGGTCAAGGTCAAAGGTCAAGGTCAAGGTCATGCAAAAGGTCAAAAACACATTAAAAACATATTTGTGCAAAGACTACAGGACTGCATAAACACAAGGGTTGCCAGCTAATATTAGCAAAAATAACATTGGGTACTTTGGCGGAGGTACTTGCGCTCTCTGAGCGCAGCTCTAGTTGAGATCTGTGTTTTGCTCCTGTGTTCAGCTCTCTGATACTTTATCGTGTATGTGAAAAAATAATTGCCCCCCTAATACCTCTATTGTTAAATGTGATTATGTAGTTGATTTAGTGGCAAAGGGAGCTACTACTTTTTCATATTAAGTCAAGTAGGGTAGGATGGCTTCTTTCTTCAATAAATGAAATCATTAAAAAACTGTATTTTGAGCTTATATGGGTTATCTTTGTTGAATCTGAAAATTAGCTTTATGATCTAGAACATTCACCTGTAAAAAATGTGCAACAATAGAAGAAATGGGGAAGGGTCAAATACTTTTTTTTTTTCGCAGCTCTGTCAGTGGCAGTACAGATTTGCCTGGGATTCCTCCCCAGCAACCATGTTTTCACCTGCTTTGTACTTTACATGTTTTTGTAGGCACTTTTTTATGCCCTTTTTTCTGACACTAAAAAAGTTTCTTGGTAAATCGTGCCAGCGTGTAGGCCATCTTACTAATCTAAAATCACGAGGACAATTCTTAGACAGTGAAAAGAGGCCTGGCTTGGACACTGTTTGCCAGAGAATGTCATCACCGCTAATCAAAATAGTAATGATAATTGTGAAGCGTCTTGTCTTTACACCACACTGCTGTGCTGAAAGGGACTCAGTCCCGTCGAGTCCGACAGTCAAAACAGTTGATTTACTCCCAGCGTCCTTAAAAGAAGAACAGTGGTGTGCTGTTCGACTCAAGCATTATAATTGTCTGCGAGAGAAAGACATACTCTCACCACCATGGTACAGCCAGCACCAGTTACAAGCAGGGCAGAGGGAGGGTGAGTTGAATTAGTCATGTCACAGAGGTCTTGGGGTGACTTCAGGCAATTTTCCTGCTGTGCTGTCAATTCAATCAGACAGCTAATCAACGTTTTTCATTCCGTACGCTTCCCAGGCCTAAACCCCCACAAAATGAACCAGTGGTAAGGAAACAAACCCAAGCTTCTGTAAAACATACTGCCTGTGTTGAGGCCAGGTGGAGGCGATGTTTTCACATTGGTAGAACGTTCCATGAACACTTTGAGAACATTTTCTGTTATTGGAGTTGGATAGATTACGTCGGATGAAACCTTCAGAGGTGTCAGATTTAACAGGATGAGACCTGATAATGGTTGTACTTCAGTTATCCTAAGATCTCCTGCATTTTTTAACAAGATTATCTGTCCTATTTGCATCAAATCCAGTCTTTTTTATGGTGCAGTTCATCAGAATTTGGACAGTTATGCAACAATTCCTTCTTTTTGTCCTTTGATTTAAAAACTGATTATGAAGTCGTGTTTGAGACAGACAGCTGTGAGTTACTTCCTTATTCTGTGAACCAAGTAGGAATTACAGTTCTTTTTCTGTAGTGACACCATCTTAATAGTACCAAAGTGCAGAGCAATGTGTATGAAGTTCATTTGAAGTGTGTAGACTGAGAGATTTTTAGGGTAGATGGAACATCCAATCCTTTCATCCTTCGCCTGCCGAGTGCCGATTTAAGTCTCAGCGTTTCACGTTTGCCACTGCTCCTGCAGATTTAATGCGGTAGTTTCCGTTGATAACATAAGAACAGGATATTGCTGTCTGAAAGAAAGCTCTTCGCTCAAAGAATGTGGCGGCTGCCTGAGAAATATCAGATAAGGATATCACAGACACACTGATAGGAGAGAACAATCAATATTTCCCCTTAATGAACCTGTGTTCTGTTTATTGGCTTTTGTTGTACACAGATCTTTGGTTTGGGGTGATTACTGCTCACAGCTAATTAGCATCCTCTGATTGTTACACAAGAAGCACGGTACTTTAAGGAAAGGTGAGAATTTTAGGTACGGTTTCTCAGAGACATATTAATCACAGTCCCAGAATAAACTCAATTTTGATTGCAGGTTCCCCATACAAAACCGAATTTAATCCAGGACTAAGCTTAGTCTGTGTCCCTGCGTGGGGACCTATTTAACCTTGCCGTCTCTTGAGGAATATTTTTTTTCTTTGATTCATATTTTCTTGCTGATTGAGGAAAAGAATGAATGCTGAACACGTCTTGGAAAAAGATTACTTGGCTTTTCTTTTTGTTTTTCATTCGTTCGAACCTCAGTGGTAGTGTATGCCTCAAAAGTGTGAAAGCTTGCAGACTGAATCATTTAGCCTGGCAGAATAAAAACTCCTGATTTTGATATGTTTACTCCACGGAGACATTTCAGAATGGCCGCCCTGTTACTGAATTCTATAGCCGTCCCCTTCAGGAGCTGTGAATTCACTGTTAGGAGATTCATGCAGACAATGCATTAGATTGCGGTGAGCCTTTTGCTTACGATGAGTGTCTTCCAGTGTCGAAGCACAATTATTTGTTTATCTTTTGCAGAAGATGACACGGGGTATGGGCCAGTGTTCGAGGAAGAGCCGCAAGACCTTGTTTACCCTGAGGAGTCACCGGAGGCCAAAATCATCATCAACTGCAGAGCGCGAGCAGATCCACCCGCCACTTACAAGTACGTGCAGTCCTGGGCGAAAAAATGGGCCAAGCCCAAAATGGCAAAATATATTTTTTTTTTTTTTTTTTCAATTATCTTTTTATTTATTTTGTAACGTTTCAATAACACAAAGGAGGAAGAAAGAAAGAAAACAAAGAGAAGGAAAAAAAAAAAAACAACTTATAAAATAGTACAAAATGAATAAAATCAAATCACAACCGTCCAAGGTCACAGTTCATAATTCATCTTATATATGGTATCCAGGCATGTCAAACCATGCTATGATGCTGTCAGAGGTTCATAAGTGGCTCCCATATCTTCCGGAAGGCATGCCCCTTATTTTTTTTTAGGTGTATGTACGTTGTTCCAATTTTAAAGTTTCGTTTAGAATCTGTTTAAACAAATTGATTGATGGGGGTCTTTGTTGATTCCAATTGAGTAGAATGCATTTCTTTGCTATGTAGGATATTATGATAATTCTCTTCCTTTGTAATGAATCTAGTGTCTTGTCCAATTCTGTACCAAAGAGGTACCGTACTGGTGTAATTTCCAGCGGGGTTTCCATAACCTTGACAGTCAAATCATGAACCTCTTTCCGGAAGTGTTTTAATTTTCTGCATTCCCAAAAAACATGCATGGTTGACCCCTTGCATGTTTTACAACGATGGCATCTGAGGGAAGAGTTGGGAAACATTTTGCTTAAGCGGAGCGGAGTGAGATATATCCGATACATGAATTTATAATTTTGTTCGATTATTTTATTACAGGACAGTGAAGAAAAAACATTCTGGCATATAGTATCCCACTGTTCTTCGTCAAAAACGTGTCCCATATCCCTCTGCCATATGCTCTTAAGTGAGGTCAAGGAAGAGCTATGTTGATCTAGCAAAGCACTATAAATCACCGAAATTTTTCCTTTTAATGTTCTGGAATTCACCAAAATCTCCTCCAAATCGGTCAGCCCAAGAGACAAGCGTCTTTCCCCTTTCAGGGTGTTAATTAGATGGCGAATTTGTAGGTATAAATATTACCCTTTTAATGGTCATCACAACAAAGTGTTGGTCTGAAAATTAGCTAAAATTAAAGGTCCCCTATTATGCCACCAGGTGTACAGCTAATCAGCCATTGTGAGCGAGTTCAAAGTCTCCCCTTCCTGACATCACAAGGGGGAGTGACCACCCAGAATAATGAAATCTGATTGAATGCTTGGCTGATGTTGATCAGTTCTTCTTGCCTCTGGTTGGGTACTCATCCATGTGACTTCAACAGGGGAAAGATTTTGAAATGGCTTGTAATAACTAATTGGCTGTGCACCTGGTGACATAATAGGGGACCTTCAGAGGAATACATGGCTGATACTTTTTCTGCCATCATTTGCTCCGGAAAAAAGTGGCTTGAGGACAAGTCCATCAGGTTTATGTTTTGGCGTAGTCGCAGTTCAGATTTGAAGCAGATTTCAGGTCATAGACTGAATAAAAAGATGGACGCAGCACCCAGGTCTGAAAAGTGAGGCCAATGCGGAAATCTCTAAAAACTGCATTCTATTTAATAACCAGCAGATGGCGACATCGGTGGTTTCAGAAAGAAGTTCAATGCTATGGAAGTCAATGAGAAAATGACCCTACTTTCCCACCTGATTTAATATTTCAATAATGATTTTCCACATTATTTTAAGGTATCTATCGCAAGTTTCAAGTCTCCTTCGATATATCATGCTGTTTATTTTTGTAAATTATAGTCCCAAATAGACTAGAATAAAGGATAAAGCCAGATATGCTTTAGGGGCTTGGCTATCCTCTGGTCCTCGTCAGATACGGTCAGATCCACCCGTAGATCCACCCCTCGCTCCTCCCTGGATCTTCAATTCACGCTCTCGTCCAATAGGAATCACATCTGGTTTCAAAATGACAAAATGGCGCTGTTCATATTGCCAAAATCGAGGCTTCCTAAATGGTATGCTGAAACCAATGGGTGATGTCACGGTTGCTTCGTTCATCTTTTTATACAGTCTATGTCTGAGGTGCTGCTGTCTGTGTGGCTCCAGGTGGATTCTGAATGGCTGGGAGGTGGATCCGCTAGAGGGGCCGGACGAGCACTACAGCCTGGTGGGGGGGAGCCTGGTTATCAGCAACCCGGAGAAGACCAAGCATGCGGGGAAATATGTCTGCCTGGCCCAGAACGACCACGGCACTGTCATGAGCAGGGAGGCCACGGTCACATTCGGCTGTGAGTGATGGGCTGTAGCTCCTCCCCTTTGTTTCCAATAGCACACCACGCTGGCTCACCTTTAAGTCATCAGGAACTCATTCAACAGATTGACACAATTTCCCAGGCTCTATCCACATTTTGGATCATAAATGTATGCAATCACATTCCTGAGGAACCGGATTGACAATTTCTGTTTCATGATGGGTCTTTTGCTATTTACATTTGAAGACCACAAAGTAAAAATGCATTTTTGTGTATTTTATATATTATATATCATTATAATATTTTTAATAAAATATAATAATATTATATGTTATTATAATATTTTATACATTTTATATTTTTTGCACATTTTTTCAGTGCTTTGTTTCTGAGATCATTTTTAATTTTTAATTCATCATTTCTCCCGAACGTGAAAATGTGAAACTGATCATTTTTCCATTGTGATCTTAATTTATTCTGGGTGGATTTCTGCCATTTGTCCATAATTTATGCTGGTGATATTTTCCTGATGGATATCGTGGCATCAATAAGACCTGATTCTTATTCCGAAACCTTTTGGTTCTTTGTGGTTATTTACAGATCCTGCTGGCTCTTTTTTGTTACCCGAAGTTTTTGTTGGTCATTTACGGTTCCTGTGTGTTCTTTATGCTTTTTACTGGTTCCTTGTCATCTTCATCAATTGTGCATGGTTATTTTTGCTTCCTAATAGTTCTTGTTGGTTCTCTGTGGTTCTTCATGGTTACCCCTCTCTACAGACCTGGACATGTTCTCCACAGAGGAGAGGGAGGCAGTGTATGTGAAGGAGGGACAGGGGGCTGTCCTGTTGTGTGCCCCGCCCCCACATCACCCAGGTAACCATTGTGCTGGCGCCCCTTTCCCTTCCAGTCTTTGCCAGGGGTGTTTGCCAGCACTCAATAAAATATATCTCTCTTTTTTTTTCATCCATTCACCCGCCTGTCCTGTCTGGTAGTACTGGGGGAGGTGACGTGTGTTGGAAAGGCAGATACATTTTATGACTGTTGGGGCAACCCAGGCTGCGTATGGCAAACATTAGAGACTCAAGGAAGCCCCCTGCTGGCATACACTTGTACATGCAGCATCCCTGATCAGCATTAGGCCTACCTTCCTTACTGCACTATTTACAGAAGGAGCAGTGATTGTGTTTCAGAAGCTGGAATATTTTTAGTGTGTATCATATTTTTCCAATTTATCTGTTCTCATAAATGTATTTGTTCTCATAATTTGACCTTTTTCATTGAAGGAGATGTGTCATACAGTGTTAGTAAGAGATACTTAGACCAATTCAATTAGAATCATTGCATAGTTAAATATTTGATCTTTTGTTTTGATCATATTTTGAAGTTAATGCTCTCTCTCTCTCACACACTGTTCTCTCTCTCACACACTCACTCTTACTCTCACACCTTCTGAGGTTTTCTCACTTTCTGAATAGTTTTGTTGGAGTTGGGAAGTTTCATTTTTGATTCTTCTAATTTTTAAGAGTTTTATTTTTTTGTGTGTGTGTGTGTGTGTGTGTGTGTGTGTGTGTGTGTGTGTGTGTGTGTTTGTGTGTGTGTGTGTACTTGTGTTTGGTTTTTGCTCCCTGTGATGCCGTCTGTGTCATATTAACTCTAGAAAATAACAAAGTGCCCTGATGGAGTGAATATTTGCGTGGACTGTTGGCCTATCTGTGATGAAGCAGCTAAAATAAAATGATATCAAAGGTCACTCTTCACCTGTCTTTCTCTCTTTCCCCCCACCTCTCGCCTGTCCAGAGGACTTATCCTTCCGGTGGATGTTGGACGAGTTTCCCATATTCATCCCGCTGGGGAAGCGGCAGTTTGTGTCTCAGCGCACGGGGAATCTGTACATCGCTAAGGTGGAGTCCTCGGACAGCGGGAACTACTCCTGCTTCGTCTCCAGCCCGTCCATCGCCAAGAGCGTCTTCAGCAAATTCATCCCACTCGTCCCCCTCGCTGAACGTGAGTGCCTCGCAAACAGAGTCCGTCTGAACCAGTATTTTAGTTTAACTGGTTTTTTATATACATGAAGAAATCGTCAAAGAGATGAGATAATCCTTCTAATTTCAGAATGTATCAGGGGTTACTGTGAAGTGAATAAAATCTAATTTCTGTTTTTTTTTTTTTTTAATTCATGAAGAAATTGAGATGGGATAATCTTACTCATTTCAGAATGTGTCAGGGGTCTTGTTACAAGTGCCACAGAATTGTGTTTTGGGTGCTCGTAGCCATTGCTGGTGCAGAGGCAGTTAAATCTTGCAAATATTTTCTTCTTGAGAAGAAATGAAAGACATAAGTCTCAACACAGGCCAAGTAAAAAAAAAAAAACATTTGTTTATCGTCCCAGCCCGTGCCTAAAATCGGCACCGTGCCAATAATTTTTTTTTTTTATTTTTTGAATTTTGCACCAGAAAACTAGCCGCGCATGCGCAGTAGACTTAATTCCGGCGTGTCCCTAACCTTAGTTTGGGCGTCATTTGAGTTTGGGCGTCGATACCCTTAAACGGCCTAGCTATCATGTATAAATCGAAAGGCCTGGTGTTGTCCTTGGGTACCTGGTTGACTGATGCCTCATTTGCTGGGTAATCTGACCAGAGCTAGGATGCTGCCACCTAAATTGGCGCTTGATCCTGTCAGATTACCCAGTATTGCTGAAATAAAAAATTTTTAAAAAGTGCCCCCCCCTGCCAATTTTGGGCAACCTCCCAGACGATAAACAAAAGTTTTTTTTTCACTTGGCCTAAATGCTTGCTAAGGAAGACTTCACCATGGGGTGGTTCTTTGAGCGGGTGGTTCTTTGAGAATGGCGGCCATCACAACAACCCTACTCCAAAACTTCTGGCTGTCTCCTGCTATATTAGTGGCCTGCTCACCGATTTCAGGCAGCGGTCAGAAATCTGTCTCTAATAAGCGGTCTGGACCACAGCCTAAAGTGATGCTCTGAAAGTCATATTTTTTTTACTGCAAATTCACCAATGGTTATGAACTGAGGATCTGCAAAGTGCATTGAAATCCCTTTAGTTTTGGTGTAATGCGCTGTGTGGACGCTTTGGTGGTTCTGTCTGCTTTTTCCAGGGCAGTCATGCCTCACTTTCTGGACACTTCACTTTCTGAAGCAGTGACTTTAGATGGTTGACTTTAAATGTTTCGCTGAATATGCTCACAATAATCAAGTCTTTTATGTCCATTAATGATGTAGCGAAGGTAAAGCTACTCCTTAAAATAATCATAATAATAATACTTGCAACCTCTCCAAAACATGGAATTGCAATACTTAAACCAATACAATTATTTTTTTTTTTTAAGTAAAATATTAGACAAACAGTGACCTCCAAAAATGAGAAAATTTGACACTGTAATTTTGATTAAAAAAAAAGAAACTGTTTGAAGAACAGCTGAGGGTGGAGGTCTTAATAAAAATAAAAGACAAATAAATTACAGAGGCACACTTGACCGGGTCGCTTGAGGTTCTAGGTCGCACATTTGTGACGATAATGCTTTTAAATGATCGTCTAAATGCCGGGGGTACTGCAGTTGAGCGAAATGCTCTTCTTGAATCAGGTCAGGGAGCTTGCTTTAAATGGAATACTGTACTCCTCTGAAATCTAAGAACAGCCAGTAGGATGAGTGTACGGTGGTTGCCGAGCGTGATAATCCTATTTCTGAAAACCAGGCTTCTCCTCATGCATACTGCACAAACTTGGGGGGGGGGGTTGAGTCAAAAGTACATCATTTGAGTTACTCTAAGGACACACTCGCTGGAAGCTCAATAGCTGAGATTAAAGGATTATGGATATTTTCGGTAAACATGTTGACCCCCCCTGGGATGGGGGGAAATTCAATATGGCACTGAGGCAGCGACTGGCAGAGGAATATCAGTCGTCGGTACACCCGCCCCCACCCAAAAAAAAGTAACATAATAGCCTAATCGGAGGGAGGGAGGGCGTGAGAGGAAGGCGGCGAAAAAAGGAATAAGGGAAGGGATGAACTAGTGGGGGAGAGAGAGAAAGACAGAGTAACTGCTTTGAAAAGCCAAGTCAGTGAATTAGGAAGGCTCCTTGTTTTTGTGACAGTGGAACAGTCTGTAAGTACACTCGAATTAGAGCAGCTGTTCCAAGACTCCCGAAGCTCCATAAATGACTCTTTGCTCGTGTTCTGGACGAGCGCCCCTCGTTTGTATGGCCGCGTCGTTCAGTCTTAAAGCATAGCTAGAAAACATCTCTGCACACTTAAAGAAAGGCCTTTGATTACTGGTATCTCTCTCTTTCTATCTTTCTGGCTGTGAGTGTTGTTAGGTGTCGTTTCTTGCTGTAGATTGTTTGACTAATGTGTTTAATTTTTGCTTCTTAACAGTGTTTCAGTAGAAGGAGTTTTAAATCTCCCAATTGCTGTCTTTCTGTTCTCACGCCGTGTTTTTTTTTCTGGTGCTTTGCTACCTGCTCACAATATATTTCTCTGCAGTCAGAGTTTTCTTTATCCACATTAAAACATGAACTATCAAATATAAATCACTGTTTGGTCAGTTTATGTATGCTGTAATATAGGAATCATTTATGAGATGTGACACATGCAGAGGTGTAAAGTGGTGGTTCAGAAAGTAAAGTCGTCCACAGGATTGCAGCTCCCTAGACTGCTAATTAGTGCTGCTCTCCAGCCAGAGGGTAGAGCTAAATCAGCCAGCTGAGTTAATCTGTGGACAACGACAATGTGCCAGATTTTAACTTTCTCACCTCTAACTTGTCACCTCTGGACACAAAGAATAATGTAGTATGTTATAAACAGTATGTGTGAGGTGTTTCAACTGACTTCTTATGACCTTCTCCAGGAAGCTTTTGAACTATCCAGGTTTTTAAACATTCTTTGTGCGCTCAGCAAGGGCATTGAATGGGTGACCGATGTTGATTTCATTCAGTATGTGTGTCTCTCCCTTAGGGTCAGCGAGGAGGTATCCGGCTGATATCAGAGTGAAGTTTCCGGATACTTATGCACTGGTCGGACAGAACATCACCCTGGAATGCTTCGCTCTGGGAAAGTAAGTTGGGATTTCACAGTGTCGTTCTGTGAAATGTAGGTACTGTATTTGGGAATTGATATACACACTGTACAGCCGGGTCACAAATTTTTCTTTATTTCTGAGATGAGTCATGTGTTTGTTTTATTTCATTAGTTGTTTCTTGAAAGAGGTTAAATTAATGAGTAAGTTTAACCACCAGTCATTGCCATCATCATGATGCTCAAGCAGTTACCACTAACCTGCTTTTTCTTGCAATATGAATATTGAAACATTGCAAAAAACAATGCCGAAAACGGTTGCCCCGTTCCTCAAATACAGGCCAGAAAAGGACCAGAATATCAAAAAACTTTTAAATGTTTCTATGGATACAGGAAAACTAAAAAATTTTAGGTAAACTAAAATAGACACCTGTCCAACATTAATTCGAACTACTTGCATAGTTTCATGAAGAAATAGAACTCATTTTTCAAGACACAGGCCTGAAAAGTTTGGCATTTAGGAATTATGGAGGTGAATACAGTATACCCTCTGCTTTGCGGGGAACATAATTATGGGAATAAATCACTGACGATCATGATAAAACAAGTTGTTCACAAAACAGATGGATACGTCTTTCCCTACCTGCCGCTCTAGTCAACTATCATTAAAAGAGTAAGTGATCTTATTGGATCAATTGTGTGACCTCTCTGTGGAATTGCGGTGGTATAGTATCATGACTTACATGTATGTAGTGCGCTGAAACACATTTGGTACCCTCTGAAAATGTCATAAATATTTTTGGGATACCCAACGAGGTACGAGTGTTTACATGAAGTGTCTCTTGTGTGAATTAAATGCTGAAAGACCTGAGCTTCAGCAAGGAACTTCTGACATTAATTTACAAGGGACATATTTTCCATAACCATGACTGTCAAATGGTTAATTCACATTGATACCCATACTCATTATAGTGCAAAAATATAAAACATAGCCTCAGACTGTTTGCCAAGATTGAGTCTGACTCTGGGTCATTGCATTGTCTTAACCATTGTTTCATGACATCCAGAGTGAGTGATATGACAGACATCATGAAACAATCAGTGGCATTAGTTAAACTAAACAATCAGCTGCAAGAACAACATTTGTAAACATTGAAAAGCTATTTCAGTCAGGACAGCTTTAACTATTTATTGCAGGATGACCTGTATTTGAGTTTGGCAGTGACTCTGGTTGCGATGAACAATGATAATTATAAGGGAGGAGGCTGGGGAGGTAGGGGGAGATGAGAAACAGATTTCTTAGTAAATCCGAGTAGGAGCGGTGTAGAGGGCACAGACCCAGAGAAATGACTGAACACTGCCTTGTTTATAAAAGTTTGCCAATTGGATGAGAGGAGCTAAAGTTGAGAACGATAGGACAGAAAAAGGCTTGTGACCAACTTAACTCCCGTGCCTTATGCCACCCTTACACTTGCACGATTTTTGTTCCCGCAATGCAACGCAATGCGTCGTGGCAATGATTAAAGTCTTCAGGAACGAGCGTGAGGAGTGTGTGGAGGGTGCGTGCCATGTCGTAGAGTGAAATGTTCAAAAATTCGGCACGCAATGTTCGTGCCATGTGCGTGCCATTTGCGTGAACCATGCGTGAACACTACGTGAACTCGGCGCAAACACTGTCGACGGTGCGTGTCAATGCGTGCCGTGTTAGGGTGTTGTCAAGAGTTGTTCACGTGATTATGGCACGCCCAGCTCACGCATAGTTCGCGCACGTCACGAACCATTCGCGCATGGCAGGAACTTCTCATGAAGTGTTCACGCATTGTTCGCGCATAGTTCAAATTTTTGGCCGCACATCCCGTAGACAGTGCGTAACTTATGCGTGTACAGTGCGCGAACAGGGCGCAAACAAGGCTCCGCTGCGTACCACCAAAATGACATGCCTTGCCACGACGCATTGCGCGGCAAAATCATACAAGTGTTAGGGTGGCATTACTGAAATAAGGTTAAAGCTCAATTCAACACTAGATGTCGCCACTTAGACCAGCGGCCATACCATTAGTCCCTATGGTTCAGCTGCATGGCTGAAGCTAAGCACTTGTGGGCCTGGCTAGTACTTGGATGGGAGAACACCTGGGAAAACTTGCTGCTGGAAGAGGTGTTGGTGGGCCAGTAGGTTGCAATCTTCCCTCCGGTGGAATAATCCCCAATGCCCTAGTGCAGTGACGGGGACACTGTACTGAAGGAGACACCGTCTTTTGGATGAGATGTTAAACCGAGGTCCTGGCTCACTGAGGTAATTAAAGATCCTGTGACACTCTTAGACAAGAGTAGGGGGTTCCCTGGTGTCATAGCTAAATTCCCAACCTGGCTCTTTCAACCTGCCTCCAAATCATTTTAATTGGTTTAATTGGCCATGTAATCTGTCCTCTCCCTCTCCACCTCAAGCCCCTGGGCAACCTTGAAGAAGAGATTGCAGTCTCAGTGGGACTTCCCTGGTTAAATAAAGGATAAATTTAAATAAATAAATAAATAAATAAATAAATAAAACTTATGGCCAATAAATAGTTTTTACCTGTGAGCTACCATGGCCATACTTTTATACAGTTCAAGCTGTATGGATGCACGTCACAAGTACTTGTGTTGTGCAATGTGCTATCAGTTTTCTTCCCTGAAGGTGTTTGCTTTGGGCACTGAGTGGCCTGCTGTAGTTATGTTTTTGCAAAGACAGAAGTTGAATAAGGGTGGCATCATTGTTCATGCTGCAGTATCCATTTAATGTGGCCATCTGTGGTCGTAGGCTGTAGGTTACTGGAAAATAATTATGGAAGCCTTGATGTTTTGTTGATGATAGCTGATAGAATATAGACATCTGTACCTGCCACCAGATCCTTAGAGGAATACCTGACCCTTTTAAACAGAGTCTTTAAGAACTTTGCAATCATATGTATGTTTTAACTGTCAGCTTTCTTGTTTGGAATGAAGCTGAGATGTTTTGAAATTCACCATATTGTTCCTGAGATACCGTGTTAAAACTAACATTACGAATGATCAGTTGCTCAAAATGACCTTGAAAATTAGATGAAAGTCACCTAAGTCAACTGGCTAGGGTCTAGCGTATCCCAAATAAAAGCTTGATACCAAATATGAATAAAATCAGTCACATAGCTCTTGGGGTGTTATGTTAAAACCATGATTACAAATGTTTAATTCCTTGTAATGACCTTGAAAATTATGGCAAGGTCACCAAAGTCAACTGGGGTCTGCGCATCCTTAATATTGACCTTGGTACAAAATATGAATGAAATTGGTTCAACTGTTCTTGATATATCACATTAACAAAAGTTTGTCATGTTCATTCCAAGATGTTTCAAAGTTCAATTTCTCACAATGACCTTGAAAAGGAGGTTTTGCAGGGTATAGGCAAATTTACCCACAGCCCAATTTGAACCATCTTATGTACCTACTTGTGGGACTGTCCAGAAAATAGATTTGAAATGTGAAATTTGCATACAGGAAGTGAACTGTGACCTATTTAGTGATTTCAAGATTTTTGTGGGGCAAAGCCTCAAAAAGTCCATATTTAAACCCATAAATGATTGTTCTGAAAAATCACATGATTTTTAATGGCTACACAACAACATGACGGACATTTTGATACCAAACATAAGTATATACAGCGCCCTCAATAATTATTGGCACCCCTGGTTAAGATGTGTTAAAAGCCTTAAAATAAATTCTATTTTTATTGCAGAAGCATACTCTCACACTGAAAATTGTAGAAAAATGTAACCTTCAACTCAAGTGAATTTTAAGGGAAAAAAAAATCCCTGACTAAGAAATAATTATTTTTCATAAAATCACCTGTTCCACAATTATTGGCACCCCTAACAATTCCTAGGAAATAAATGTAATTGAAGTATTTCTGTCATTTCTACAGTAGTTTGCAAAGTTGATCAGAGTATCTAGGAACATTTAATTAGTGATTCATCACTTCCTGTTTCCCTGGGGTATAAATATGACGTGACACGGAAGCCATTTCTCTTATCCACTCTTCAACATGGGAAAGACAAAGGAACACACCATTCAAGTAAGGCAGATGTGTGTCAACCTTCACAAGTCAGACAATGGCTACAAGAAAATAGCCACTCGCCTGCACCTGCCCATATCTACTGTCAGAGGAATCATTAAGAAGTTTAAAACAACTGGAACAGTGGTAAACAAGCCTGGACGAGGACGCAAGGTTATTTTGCCACCACGCACAGTGAGGAGGATGGTAAGAGAAATAAAAAAGTTCTCCAAAGCTCACTGTTAAAGAATTGCAACAAATGGTAGCATCTTGGGGTCACAAAGTCTCCAAAACAACCATCAGGCGCTATCTACATGCCAACAAGCTGTTTGGGGAGGCATGCACGGAAAAAACCTTTTTCTCACTCACAATCAAAAACGCAAATGTCTGGAGTTCGCTATGGGTACTGGGACTTCAACTGGGACTGTGTGTGCTTTGGTCAGATGAGACCAAGATAGAGCTTTTTGGCAACAAACACTCTAACTGGGTCTGGCGGAACACAAAAGATGAGTATGCAGAAAAGCACCTCATGCCCACTGTGAAGTATGGGGGAGGATCGATGATGCTGTGGTCCTGTTTCTCTTCCAGAGGCCCTAGGAACCTTGTTAGGGTGCATGGCATCATGAACGTTTGAAATACCAGGACATTTTAAATCAAAATCTGGTGGCCTCTGCCCGAAAGCTGAAGATGGGTCGTCAATGGGTCTTTCAGCAAGATAATGACCTTAAATATGTGGCCAAATCTACACAGAAATGGTTCACCAGACACAGAATCAAGCTTCTTCCATGGCCATCTCAGTCCCCAGACCTCAACCCCATTGAAAACCTGTGGAGTGAGCTGAAGAGGAGAGTGCAGAGGAAAGGACCCAGGTTGCTGGATAATTTAGAGAGATTGTGCAAAGAGGAATGGTCGAAGATCCCTCTTTCTGTATTCTCCCATCTTGTGAAACATTATAGGAGAAGATTAGGTGCTGTTCTGTTGGCAAAAGGGGGTTGTGCAAAGTATTAACATCAGTGGTGCCAATAATTATGGAGGGCGCTGTATGTGAAAAACTGAAGAAGTTTCAGACAATTTTCCATTGAAAAATGCATCTGTCTTCATGCAAAATGTAAAGTTCATCTTGAAAAACAACCAAGTTCCTATGAAAACACACCTAAGATATTTTCACAAAAGTTGCCTCATATAGTTGGCTAAATAATGTGCGAGTGTCTTTAAATTGCGAGACCGGTAACATGGTGTATTCAAGCCATTTTTATTATATACTACATATTTCTCAGAAAAGCCATTTAGATGTTTTCATAAACTGTTGTACACTGTATAGGTTCTATATCTCCCAGGCCTTGTTTTTACTCCACTGAGAAAAGTGTAGTCTGCGCTTGTGGTCACGCTTCAATGATTTTGTGAACCACAAAGCATTCAACATTGTTTTATGCCAGGGGTAGGGAACCTTCTCCAGAAAGAGCCACTGTGGGTGCAGGCTTTCATACCAACCAAGCTGCTACACACCTGATTCTACTAATCAAGGCCCTTAACAAACATTCCATAGGTTGGTTAGTAGAATCAGGTGTGTAGCAGCTTGGTTGGTATGAAAGCCTGCACCCACAGTGGCTCTTTCTGGAGAAGGTTCCCTACCCCTGTTGTATGCTCATGCTTTACATACTGCCGCTGTTTCATGTAATACATTTTATAAATCATATATACAGTGCATTCAGATTGCAAAAACACAGTTATGCCAAAGAAATGTGTGATAAACAATTGCACTACGAGGTTCAAAGATAGTGCAAAGTGTAGTAAGGGTGCTCGTAACCTAAATGGACAACATAATCAATGGCTATACTCATTGTTGGCGAATGAGGGGATGACAATACAAGACGGTGACAAGATATGCAGCAAATGTTATTTCAAATATGTCAAAAAACGACCAAAACCAGACACAGACAATGACAATTAAAGCTGTTTTGCAGCGATATTGGGGCCAGGCAAATTTAGGCAATACTGAGCAACAAGAGGCAAAAAATGGAGGATAACAAGAAAGGTGGGATTACATTGTACATTTTGCATTGGTTGACATTTAAACTAATAATCTCGGACACCAAATAGCCTAGTATCCTTCATCTCACTGAGCTAATTAGCAAGTAACTTTTAAGAGTTACATGCATTTCAAACTTCTTCTAGCGCATTTTAGGACTAAAATAAGAAATAAAGCAGCGACGATTTGTCAATAAATCAGTTATTTAAATACATAATAGTTAATGCACAACTATTTTCATAATGGATTGATTATTTTAGGCATGAATATTCTCAGTTTAGGATATCCCTCTCTTTGACATCAACATGACAGGAAGATGCTTGCTGCAGACGTGCTGCAACAACAAAAGGGCTCTCTAGTCTTGTGCATTGGGCATGAGACACACGCTCACACACCACACATGACATTAGTCACTTTGAGAAGTGATGAAACCTCAGAGGCCAAGACAGGTTTTTCTGTTTAGTCCATCCATACAGCTGTCTTGAATTAGCGAGGTATCAGCCAATCAGAAAATAATATTTCTTGTTGCTGAGTCTGAAGGTTTGTAGTGAGTTGAAGTTGACAAAAGTTTCTAAAGTATTGGGGCTACATTTTGGTGAAAGTTGTAAAACTGTAGCATGTGCGGTTGGTTTGGTAGGAATTTTCAAAGTCTTTAAATTTAAACGCTTATTGAGGAAAACAATAAATTCCTAAATAGGTAAATAGCAAGAACATCAACATTACAAAGTCCATTCTGCAGTAGCTGGGGCTTGGACTCACAACCTCAGACACCAAGAACCAACTCCTAACTCATTGAGCTAAGTTGCTGGAAGTAAGAATAGGTGTTTGGCTTTATTGATGGACTCAGGGAGTCACCAGCCAGGCAGCAGTTGTCAAGGAAGATTTCAAAAATTGTCAAAATGTCAAAATTTCTGTAATCAAGACAAAAATCTGATAATACATAAATTGCTGCTTGACAGCATAGAAATGGTGATTTGTTTTTAGCAATAAGTGTTTTGCTTCATAAGAGAAAATCTAATGTTTAAAAATGCCATTCGTACATTGACTCCAATTGTTCCATGAGAGCAGAATTCAAAATTGTTTAAAAAATTTAGTTTTTGAGAAAAAATTCTGATATTTGGCAAACTTCATCGACCATGACTCTAATATATTATCAATTTTTTTTCAGGAAGATTGAAAATGTATTTATCGAGAATTGGCAGGTATATGTTTACAGTACTGTTTACAGTCAAACATTTTCATGCACTGAAGGCTCAATTTTTCAAATATCAAAACGCCGGGTGGTATTTTTGTGGAGGACAATCTGAAGATTCAGTACAGCAAATTCGGTGACAATTGAGCAAAAATTGCGGGGCAAGAAAAGTTTTATAAGTTTTACAGTTTCTGAAACAAAAAACAGAGTGATAGACTTCATAATTTGTACTAAGTTTAAAAAAAGTTTCTTAAGTATTGGGGCTACATTTTGGTGAGAGTTGCAAATCTGTAGCACATATGGTTGATTTCTTGTGAATTTTCAAAATTTTGAATTTTAGAGGGTTGCTGTAGCGCCACCATCAGGACTATTGGCCTGTTCTTGCAGCTGAGGCAATCTGGCATGAGACTGGACCTTTGTGCGAAGTTTGGTGATTTTTCATGTATGGGAAGTAGGATTTCCTAGGAAGAAGAAGAAGAAGAAGAAGAAGAAGAATAATACTGGCGAAAACGATAGGTTCCCGGCAGCTTTTGCTGCCTGGCCCCTAATGACACAACAGATGATGTTACTACATCAAACAATGACATTGATGAAACAGAGACTGTGTTTCTTCAGGAAATCTTGGCAGATGAGGAAGACCTTATCCAAGGAAATCCTCTCAATGTATCCTGTCCAACTGTTGATTTAATGTATGGAACATCATCACATCGAAGGTGTTCCATTTGTAAACAATACGATGACCAATACTTAACAATACCAATGGCTTCTCGAAAATTCTCAGAGTCTATAATTACATCCTAAAATCCACAAGGCCTGTATACAACCTATACAATGTACAACAGTTTATGAAAACATCTAAATGGGTTTTCTGAGAAAAATATGTAGTCTATAATAAAAATGGCTTGCATACACCATGTTACCGGTCTCGCAATTTAACGACACTCGCACATTATTTAGCCAACTATATGAGGCAACTTTTGTGAAAATATCTTAGGTGTGTTTTCATAGGAATCGGGTTGTTTTTCAAGATGAACTTTACGTTTTGCATCAAGAAATTTTGCATTTTTCAATGGAAAATTATCTGAAACTTCTTCAGTTTTTCACATATATAGTTATGTTTGGTAACAAAATGTCCGTCATGTTGTTGTGTAGCCATTTAAAATCATCTGATTTTTCAGAACAATCAATATGGGTTTTAATATGGACTTTTCGAGGCCTTGCCCCACAAAAATCTTGAAGTCATTAAATAGGTCACAGTTCACTTCCTGTATGCAAATATCACATTTCAAATCTATTTTCTGGACAGTCCCACAAGTAGGTACATACAACCAGAAGATGGTTCAAATTGGGCTGTGGGCAAATTTGCCTATACCCTGCAAAACCTCCTCAGGTAAAGAAATATGAATTAAATATGGGTCTTGTTCATCCTCTAAACAATAGGTGCATGAAATATGAATTAAATATGTGAAATTGTTCTTGAGATCAAAATATTAGTTTTTGTTTTTTTTGAATGTTGGTGAACTATAGAATGATAACAACATTTACCTTCAAAAAGTTCATCATTTTGATCATGTTTAAGCATCCTAATGAATTTGACCAAAAATTAGTGAATGTTTTAGACCATCTCAAATGTGCTGAGTGTGTTGATCATGAAGGAGTTGATGATTTTGACCTTGTTGAACATATTGATGGTATTGAATCTAAATTAGTTGATCTTTTAGATTTTCCAGAATGTCCTGAAGGTTATGACTATTAATAATTTGATTGATTTGAAGGTGTTGAATGTGTTAATGCTGTTTACAATAAATTAATTGATGGCTTTGGCAGTATAAGACTGTTTTATATTAATGTGTTCATACCTTTGTTGACTAATCTTGTGTTTTTGTCCTTAGCCCTGTTCCAGAAATCCGCTGGCGGAAGTTGGAGGGCGAGCCGTCGGCCAGTCATGAAATCAGCGCATCTGGGGCAACGCTCCACATATACAGTGTGCAGATGGAGGACGAGGGCACATACGAATGTGAGGCGTACAATTCCAAGGGCAAAGACCGGCACAAAGCCTGGCTGGGAGTTGAAGGTACGCCATTTGTCATGCTGCTAAAATTACTGCATTGACACCCCAGACCTAGGGGCGTAAACTAAGAGCTCTGGAAGGATCCATCGCGATAAATTCAATAATAACTAGTTTACAGTGTTTTGAATAAGTATTTGCCCACTTCTGATTTCTTTTATTTTTGCATATTTGTCACACTTAAATGTTTCAGATCATCAATCTAATTTTAATATTTGACAAAGATAAACCGAGTAATTGTAAAATGCAATTTTTAAAAGATGACATAATTTATTGATGGCTAAAAAAGCTATCAAAGCCTATCTAGCCCTATGTGAAAATGGAATTGCCCTCTTTGTTACTAAATCAACCAGTTAAACAAATGTAATGGATAATTAGATTCAATTTCACAATAGATACCCAGGCAATGCTTACTGTCTGCTCTGTTCAATCTAAACATCATTTAAATAGAAAATGTTTGCCTGTTAGGTGAGCAAAAAGCGGCACTTGATGCCACGATCTAATGAAATTTAAGAACAGATGAGAAACATATTCATTGACATCTATCAGTCTGGAAAGAGTTAAAAAGCCAATTCTAGGTCTCTGAGACTCCAGTTACCTATGATGAGCCATTATCTGCAAATGGAGAAAACGTAGAACAGTGAACCTTCCAAGCAGTGGCTAATCTACCAAATTGCCTCCAAGAGTGCTTCAACAACTCATCCAGGAGGTCACAGAAGAACCCAGGTCACAAAAGAACCTCACTTGCCTTAGTTAAAGTCAGTGTTTATGATTCCAAAAAAAGAACAAGACAGGGCAAAATGGCATCCATGGGAGACCTGCAAGGCGAAAGCCATAACAGACCCAATTGAACACAATGGCTCGTCTTGAGTTTGCCTACAAATGTCTTGATGACCTCAACACTTTTGGGGTAATATTATTTTGGACAGAAGAGTCAAAAATGGAAATTTTTTAAAGACTTGGGTCCCATTACATTGGGCATAAAGCTAACCCAGCATTTCACAATAAGAAAGTCTTGCCAACAGTCAAACACAGTGGTGGCAGTGTGATGGTCGGGGGCAGTTTTCCTGCTTCAGGTCCTGGGCGTCTTGTCATTATTGATGGAACCATGAGTTCTGCTCTCTACCAGAAAATACTGAAAGAGAATGTCCGGCCATCAGCTTGTAGCTTAAATCTCAAATGCACTTGGATTATGCAGAAAGACAAAGCACACAAGCAAGTACACCGCTGAATAGCTCAAAAAAAAAAAAAAAAAACCAAAATGATGGTTTTGGAGTAGCTCAATCAAAGCCCTGACTTGAATCTGGCCTTAATGACCTTAAACTGGCATTTCTTGCTCAAATTTCCTCTACTTGATCCAGAAAAAAATGCCATTAATTAAATTGATTTTAGCAAATTTGTTTGAGGTGTATGTCATGAAGTCAGACAGTACAGAAGTTGAACAAAAATAGTTTTGAGTCATATCTGCAATTTCTTTATTTGCTATAAAGTAAAACAAAGTGGCTATTCCCCCAACTGTTGGTGGTACAGGAAGGAAAGTTGCTCTTATTCCCGCAACCATTGGTGGAACAGAGGTGAAGGTTGCTCTTGTCCCGCCAACCATTGGTGGAAAGGGGGGAAGGTCGCTCTTTTACCCCCAACTGTGTTTGGGAGGCACTAAAGAGTTTCATCGAATGTTGTTTCCGAAATATTCACGTTAAATAAATGAAATGACAATTTAAAAGGTGCGATTTGTATTTACTCACATTGGCCCTCATTTATCAAACGTGCGTACACCAAAAAAATGGGTGTACGCCAAATCTCCCGCAAGGATCGGCATTTATCAATCTGAACGGAGCAAACGGTCTGCAAAAATCTCACGCCAGGTCTGACCAGGTGTACGCTGATTTGAAACCAGCGGACAACATGCAGGAACGAGTGCAGCTGTCAAAATGAGTAAAAAACCATATGCAGCGATGCGGGCATCATGCTGTTGTTGCTCTTATTAGTAAAATGAATAAATAGGCTAAATAGATAAATGAATATCCATCCATCCATCCATCTTCTTCCGCTTTTCCGGGGCCTGGTCGCGGGGGCAGCAGTCTAAGCAAGGATGCCCAGACTTTCTTCTCCCTGGACACTTCCTCCAGTTCTTCTGGGGGTATCCCGGCGTTCCCAGGCCAGCCGAGCGACATAGTCCCTCCAGCGTGTCCTGGGTCTTCCCTGGGGCCTCCTCCCGGTGGGGCATGCCTGGAACACCTTCCCAGGAAGGCATCCAGGGGGCATCCGATATAGATGCCCGAGCCACCTCAGCTGGGTCCTCTCGACGTGGAGAAGCAGCGGCTCTACTCTGAGCTCCTCCCGGGTGACAGAGCTCCTAACCTTCTCTAAGGGAGCGCCCCGCCATCCTGCGGAGGAAACCCAGTTCAGCCGCTTGTATCCGAGATCTCGTTCTTTCGGTCATGACCCAAAGTTCATGACCGTAGGTGAGGGTAGGAACGTAGATTGACTGGTAAATTGAGATCTTCGCCTTTCTGCTCAGCTCCCTCTTCACCACAACAGATCGGTACAATGACCGCATTACTGCTGCCGCTGCACCGATCCATCTGTCAATCTCACGCTCCATCCTTCCCTCACTTGTGGACAAGACCCCAAGATACTTGAACTCCTCCACTTGAGGCAGGAGCTCTCCTCCAACCCAGAGGGGGCTAGTCACCTTTTTCCGGTCGAGAACCATAGCCTCGGACTTGGAGGTGCTGATTCTCATCCCAGCCGCTTCGCACTCGGCTGCAAACCGCCCCAGTACTGCTGAAGGTCCTGGTTCGAAGGAGCAAACAGGACAACATCATCCGCAAAAAGCAGAGATGAGATCCTGTGGTCCCCAAACTGGACTCCCTCCGGCCCCTGGCTGCACCTAGATATTCTGTCCATAAAAATAATGAACCGAACTGGTGACAAAGGGCAGCCCTGCCGTAGTCCAACATGCACCAGGAACAGGTCTGACTTACTGCTGGCAATGCGAACCAAGCTCTTGCTCCGGTCATGAAGAGACCGCACGGCCCTTAATAGAGGGCCCCGGACTCCATACTCCCGAAGCACCTCCCACAGAATGCCACGAAGGACACGGTCGAATGCCTTCTCCAAGTCCACAAAACACATGTGAACTGGTTGGGCAAACTCCCATGAACCTTTAAGCACCCTGCGGAGGGTATAGAGCTGGTCCAGTGTTCCACGACCAGGATGAAAACCGCATTGTTCCTCCTGAATCCGAGGTTCGACTATCGGCCGAATTCTCCTCTCCAGCACCCTGGAATAGACTTTACCAGGGAGGCTGAGGAGTGTGATCCCCCTGTAGTTGGAGCACAAATGAATTAATAAATAAAAAAGAAACCCGTGTTGAGAAATTAATTAAACTTATATTTTGAGACAACCTGCTTTTCAGGCCAGACGGCTGACAATTACAATCAATTTGATTAAGCGCAATGCGTGGCTTGGCAATATGCAGTGTGGTATGTCAGATGCTCATCCAGTCAGATATATACTGAACAACAAAAGAAATGCAAGTAAATTAAAGTTTGCACGTAATTATTTTAGAAAATCAAATTTATTTCTAGCGCGTGCACATTTACATTCATTTCATCAAACTTTTCTTTATTTTGCGGTCACTTTGAGTAAACATAAGAGTACATTTACTAACTAGCTAACTTGCGTTTCTTTTGTTGCTCAGCCTACGGACACTTTGACCGTGATCACATTTTGACAATGGCAGATCTTCTGTTGTTAGAAGAATAAGCTTCTGTCTGACGTGAGAGGAACTTTCGGCACAGAGAAGATCTCCTCCGGGAAAGTGACGAGTGGCTGCTCGTTTTGCATGGCACCCAATAAAATGTCATGGAGTAATACTAATAAAAGTACATGAAGAGTGATCCCTGCAGACTGTATTTTAACAATTGCCCTCATGCAGCTCCGATCGAGGCGGTGGGGACTCATCCGTGTCCCCACCGCCTCGTATTCCCACGATGGAGTAGGAGCCCTGCTGCCACACGCTCCTCGAACGGTGACAGCTGGAGGTTCGAGTCTGGTTGGCCTCCACCGGTCTGTGCGCTGCTGCGCCTGAGCGCGATCTTAAAATCGGACCACTTTTTTTTTTTACCTACATGTAAAGCATTTGGATTGTCAATTATGGCTATATAGCCTATTATAGGCTATATAACATGAAATATCATGGCTCTATAAATTGAATTTATTAAGGCCAATGTTATTCGCACTTATGCGTGAGGCCAATGCTGAATTTTTTTCTTGGCCACACTTATAAGTGCGCCAGTTGATGAGCATTCCAGTGCCGCTTATAGAAAGTACCGCTTAAAATAAGTTTGGCCAAGAAATAAATTTTAGCTCTGGACACACTTAAACTAAGTGTGAGCAATGGAGAAATGTGCATCTTGGCCGCACTTATAAGTGCGTCTAATGCGAATTTCGATCAATTTTTGTGCTTGGACGCACTTAAATAAGTGCGAATATTCACTTCGATTTATTAATTAATTAAATCAAACCTCTGCTGCACTCCGGTTTTCCACCCCAATGGTGTTTACCGCAGCAGCAATAATTTTCCAAACTGCAGCCTTCTGAGCTCCCTTTATGTCACTCTTAAGGCTTCCAAACAAAATAATTTTGTTTTTCTCCTCCTCGGAAGTGATAATTTATATTTCCTCCTCAG
Organism: Gymnothorax javanicus; assembly: GCA_029692085.1. NCBI lineage: Eukaryota > Metazoa > Chordata > Actinopteri > Anguilliformes > Muraenidae > Gymnothorax > Gymnothorax javanicus. The sequence continues at coordinate 85,791,462 of CM056201.1, forward strand.
TGAAGTTCTTTCTTCTTTGCCGGCTTTCGAGAGTCCATGTCGTAAAGTGGGCAGGACTATGCCTCCCGGAGCATGAATTTATAGGGGCGTTTCATGTAAATTACGATGGTTTCTGCCGCCAGATTTATCAACTCCACACCATTTTTACACTGAAATCAGCGACATACACACTTTTAGTAAATCAGACGTGACACCTGGAGAACGCTGATATTTACACCAGAATCTACACCAGATCCTACGCAAGTTTGATAAATGAGAGCCATTGACTTTGTCTTATGCATATTTACCCATTCCATGCCATTGATGAGATATTCCGGCAATCAACGTTTTCACTGTGGGGAGCGTGGTTACAGACCTTCCGACAAACATAGGTATCGAAAAGTCAATGAATATGATTAAAAATTCTGGCAGTGGCTGGCAACTTTAAAGAATACACTGGCTGGTTAAAGTAAGTTGGATGATCTGAAATATTTATACATGACAACTAAGAAAAAACAGAAGAAATTTGCAACAAGGCAAATACATTTTCTCAGCACAGCGTATCAGACTGTTAATGTCGGCATTTCTCAGCCCATGATTGCTGCCAGAACCAGGGCATAGTATGAAATTTTTGAAGGTACTATCACTCTTAACTGGTAATGTATATCAGGATTATTTAAACGTGGCCATTTCACAACTCTCGATAATGCAGCCATTGGCAGAATAGCTAGAAAATAAGTAGGGTCACATTACGCTGAGCCTGTTTCTAGTGACACTGACTATTCTTGGTCCTAGTCTAAATTTATTTATTTTTTTTAATGCAAAATCTTTCATTGAAAATTGAATTTTTGATCTGCGCCTCAGAGAAGGTCCAGAAATAATCCTATGATTTAAATCATGACATGGCTGGGATTGGAAGGCTCTGTCATGCTAACAACTAATCTACTTGAGGACATGTGGACATTTCACAGACTATGATAAGCAAATGTGCAGACCCCAGGGCATAACTAAGAATCCTGGGCCTCCTGAAGGATTACTACTGTGGCTGCCCCTCTTTTAGTTTTACTGAATATTTTTAACCCCCCCCCAACACACACACACACCCACACACACACTTTGGACCCCAGGAATAGTCACCTTGTATCTCCCTGCTGACAGTGACCCTGCATAGAGCCATAGAGCTTTACATTATCCTGCAGTTATTCAGTCTCCATTGAATCTAATTCACTGGTACACTTAAAAAAAAATCTTACCAAGTATTTTAATTTTGCATTTAGACTTACACTTATTTATATTGCATTTTTGTATCTCCCCGACGACGATAGTCGGGAGATACTATGGTTTAGTATCGGGGCCGCCGCCGCCGCCGCCGCCGCAGAGATTTTATGTTCCGGGCTCTGGAAGCCACAATTATTACAGGAATGTTTTCAAATTTTACACAGGCAAAGATGTATATATGACAATGCTCAAGACCGATTTTCGTCAATTTTGGACGTCCAATATGGCTGCAATTTTGGCCAAAATTTATGTTCCGGGCTCTGGAAGCCACAATTACAGGAATGTTTTCAGATTTTACGCAGGTGAAGATATATATGACAATGCTTAAGACCAATTTTATTCAATTTTGGACGTCCAATATGGCTGCCGGCGTGGCCATTTTGTTTGAAATTTGGGGATCGGGGAGATACACGACTGTGTATCCTGTGGCGACCGCGTTATCTACTTCTCTCAGTAAAACAAAAATTCACCACTGATGTGAGATAATGTTGACTAATTTCTATGTTTGTCCATGGGGTCAGAAAATTTCCCTTGTCAAGCACATGGTTATTTAAAATAAACCAGTATTTTCTGCTTGTGAGAGAAAAAATAGGAAGAAAGGTTTTGTAACCTGATTAAATTGCTTGTTAATTCCTTGTTACTGGATTGTGTCATGGTTTTGTCCCGCTGGATGCAAACTGCAGTCCGGCGGGCACTGGGACCATGGGCCCATATGGACAGAAGACTCAATTGCTCAGGCAGATTTAAAAAGAACCGGAGTTTAATACTGGCATGGAGGCAAACATAAAAGCAGAGCGCAGCCAACGTGTACACAAAGGAGAAACAATGCAGAGGCAAACTGGAGCTGCACAGCCAGCCCTATAAATACACCGCTCAATTACCTCCACCCCAACAGGCCTCACCTGCAGCCTGTTAAGGTGGAGGTGAAAGAATGTGGAAGGGGAGGGGCTGCAAGGGACAAACCCTTACAGATTGCTGCATGGGCCTTGGTCGGACTCTTAAGAATGTCTTGGGATAAGAATGTGTTGATCTTTCACGCCCTGTCTTTTTGAGTGACAAATCTGATCCGTCTCACTCCAGCTGCTGCTCGTAATCCTATTTGGTCCGAATCAATAGCTGATTTTACCAAGACTGGGTCACAAAGACACTTTGCAGAAATACTCATGAACTGGCACTCATGGCCGGCCAGTTATATTTTTAGGAACATCTAAATAATGGCTTATTTCTTCTCAATGGTCAAAGGACCATGACTTAAAACGGTCAGATAGGCCTCCGAGAACTGTAATATCCTGGGCTGTGATTGGTCCTCTGATATCATGTGATTACATTCCTCTCAGTCATTGGTGCCTCAATTGTGTTTAAAATATGCCCTCCTGTGATCAATGCTTTCATACAGTATTTCAAATATTCCTTGCTATGATTGGTATTCCAGTGTCATATTCCATAAGAAAATATTCCCTTCAGTCCTTGGTGCTCTGATATCATTTTAAAATCTCTCTTGCTGTCATCAGTGCTGTGATGTCACAGTTTATAATATCCCTTGCTGTCATTAGTTTCCTAACATTACATTTAAAATATTCCTTTCTGTAATTGGTGGTCTGATATCATTATGTCCCTCCCAGCTGCCCCTGAGTGGACGCTTCACATAACCGACATGGAGAAGAACATTGATAGCGACCTCATCATGTCATGTGAGGCGACTGGCAAGCCCCAGCCTTCCATTCGCTGGCTAAAAGACGGGCAATTGGTGAGGACTTTATTGCTGTTTATTGCCATAATGCTTTGTCAGAGTTATAAAATTGCCACAACATGGCAACATCACTGTGAGAGTGTTTTGTGTTAGCTGGGTACAGACCCCCTCATTCATGTGGCAAATTTAGTGGCATGGTGCCTATGTATTATGGTTTTTATTGTAATTTGGCACCCAAATAAGAATTCGGACTGTGTTCATCCAATTCCCTCCTTACGTGTTGTGTCCTCAACTGTGTTCATGGAGCACTCCCACTGAACAGGATGCACATATCAGGCGTCAGTGCTGACCCTTGCCCTTCCTTCTAAACATGGTTTATCCGAGTGTCTCCTGGTGTTTGCGAATGGTAACCATTTTGATGGCATCACTCCTTTAGCAACGGCTACTATTGCTGTCCTGAAACTGTCCCTATGCGGTTTTGCAGTGGTGTATGTAAAATTCTGGGAAACTAGCCAGACAAGATATTTAGGAACAGACTACATAAGCTCTATAAGATCTGAACAGTCTCATCCAAAAAACACAGTAAACCCCTCTTTCAAAATTTCTGAACCACCACTGCGAGAAGATCATACCAAGATCAAGCCGTTAGTCATGCCAAGTTCAGCCCTCAGCAACATGCTGTATATTCCATGCTTGAACATCAGCTTTCATTTCAAAGCGCAATAACTTTAAGCCAGTTTTTTTGGTGACTGCAATTTAGCAATTAAATCTTAGATTTAATTTCATCATGGTATAGTGTTTTAACTTGTTAAGTAAGACATATTAACAAGTAATAAAGCATTTCTATGCTTACTTTCCCATGACAAAAATGAGAATTTTTCTAAAAATGCACCAAATGGATATATTTAATTTTGCAATGAAGCTCTTCATATTGTCATGAAAATATACTCTAAATGTATTGGTCTTCAGAGGAATGCCTGCTAAATCTTGAGCTCTTGTAAAATATTAATACCCACAAGATTTTATAATTAAAGATATGATAAACCAAAACATACTTTGAAACATTCATTTTGTTGTAAACACTGAATATGGACTCATGTTTGAATGGTGAACGTATATCCAACACTTCCAAGATGGTTTTATTCGTAGTAAGAGGAGTTTTTGGAGTTTAGATCAGTTGGCATCATACGGGGGTATGATTGTCTCACAGTCTGACCATCTTGTAAGTGCTGTGTCTTGCAATTCTTTTCAGTTTGGCGAAGGACAACTGAAGTTTAGCAGGCTCAGGAAAGAGGACTCAGGAATTTACCAGTGCATTGCAGAGAACAAGCATGGAATTATCTATGCTAATGCAGAGCTGCATGTGATTGGTGAGTAAGATTTGGGGGAGGAGTTATGGGTGTAGCATGCAATGGATTTGGTAGGGCTCTAGGACTCTTCGTCCTTGGACTTTTTGTTCCCGTACTTTTTGTTCCTGAATTTGTCCTCCTCGGTCTTTCCGTCCCCAAACGTTTCATCCCCTAGGAATTTTCGTCCCCAGACTCTTCATCCCTGTGGACCTTTCATCCCCATGAACTTCTCGTCCCCGAACTTTTTGTCCCTGGATTGTTCATCCCAATGCATTTTAATCTTAACCCTAAACCTAAGCCTAACCCTAACCCTCATATCATGGTGATCGGTCCATCATACGTCCTTCCATCTGACTGTCTACAATGGTGTTCCATTTCGTTATCAGTAGGGGACAAATAATCCGGGGACGAAAAGTCCTTAGGGATGAAAAGTCTAGGGACGAAATGTCCTCAGGGACGAAGATTCTGGGGATGCAAAGTCCATGGGACAAAAAGTCAGGGGACGAAAAATTCAGGGACGAAAAGTCCGGGGACGAAAAATCCGGGGACAGGAGTCCTTTAACCGTGCGAAAGGTCTAAGTAAATCTGGCTCAGTGAGTTCATTCTGCAAGTATTTGGACAGTAGCACAGTGACACGGTGCGGTATGTTTTTAAACTTTTCCTTTGAAGTCTGTGCCCCAACATTTGAGCACAACCCGGTAAAGAAGGAGCTTCTGGGAGCCAAAAACGGGCGTGTGGTGATCGAGTGCAAACCGAGGGCCGCGCCCAAACCCGCCATCTCTTGGAGCAAGGGGACGGAGCTGCTGTCCAACTCCTCCCGGTCAGTGGGCGAGACATTTAGGGCTGTATTTCTCTGAGACACGCTGTAACATCAATGTAAGCAGAGCTAGGATCTGTTCCACAAAGCAGGACTTCAGAGTTAGCTGGATAACTGCATTAGGTAACTCCTGGAATAGACTCACAAGTCAGTTTCTAAACACTTTACTCAATTCGAAAGAGAGCTTTCTGTTTCCAGCTTTCATGTTTAAAGTATTTGGAAACAATAAGAGTTTAAAAAAATATAAATAGATAATATGAAAGGTAGTCCTTCATATTAGTGTGGCGACATACAGAGGTCATGGGCTTGTCCACGCTGTCGCACCAGTGATGAGCGCATTTTAAGATGGCTCCGCTGCAGGCACCAGAGAAGACTCCTGTAAAGCTTGTTGACATTTGTTGCATTTGCGATTCAACGTATTTCTTTGTTAAAAATAAATGCAATCTTTTATTTGGACACAAATCATCAGTATGGCCAGACTGTCTGCTTTGGAAGACATCACAGGATGAGTTACATTGGGAGGCATACTACCCCAAGCAGTTTACGGAAGTTGTCATACGCTTTTCAACATTGTAGATGTAACGAAGGTGATCTGGAGCAAATCGGCTGTTTTGTTAGGGAAAGGGCAAACACAAGACAATGCGTTAAAAGATGCGCCCCCAGAACACCCTGTGTGCAGCTCAGTTGAAGGTGTTCACAGTAGCAATCTGGCAGTGATTATTTGTTGCTTATTAATTAATCATGTTTCCAACTCACCATTGTGCTGCAAAGTATACTTCGTCTACAGCCTATCTTAGCAGTCTCTCCTGAAATAACTGTTTGTGGGTTTGTCCCACATATGCTGCAGGAATGCTCTTTGCTTTCAAAAACTGTAGCATTATCTGCTCCTCAATTATCGACAGTAAAGGGTATATGACCAGCACCATAGATTCCTGTCCCAGTGATGACTACTAGTTGCAGACATGGGGCTAGGCTTGATGGACCAAACTTTTCCCATAATTAGTTGAAAACCAAGCCAACATGTCTTTCTTCTCCTGGGCTAAAAGTTTTTTAATAAGTCTTTGTAAATGTTTCATCTCCGCAATCTTGTGGACGCAGCAAACATTGGATAAAATGGTATCAAAAAACGAAAAGAAAAAACAAAGGCACTCTGTATTAAATGCGTGAATTCTTTATGTAAAGAAGAGCAGGCACAGACGAACGCGTTTCGACCGTTCAGGTCTTCATCTGAACGGTGGAAACGCGTTCTTCTGTGACTGCTCTTCTATACATAAAGAATTCACGCATTTAATACAGAGTGCCTTAGTTTTTTCTTTTCTTTTTTGATACTATTTCCCACATAGACTAAAGAGCACCTTTGTTTAACGTTGGATTGAGCCTATACAGACCCAATGCAGCACTTCTACAACCAACTCTTTTTTGCACACTTGGATAAAATGGATTTACGTCGGAATTTAAACCAACATTGCTCTGGATGTCCTTTTTCAATGTTTTAAAGAGCTGTTTCCATGTTACAAAATGAATCACCATAACCAAAGTCTTTCTAGGAAAGTCTCACCACTCAGCAGTCATTTTGGCAACACTCCCAGGCAGCATTTTGGGCTAACAAGACCAGACATCTATCAAAATGAATGGAGAGTGACACATAACTTCACTTAAGTTAGCCACTATGACACTGCTTGTAAAGAAACACCAGTCAAATCTGATGAAAAATAAACCTCTTAAAAAGTTAGATGACTTTGACCAAAAAAAAGTTTTAAGTACAGTTGTCATCCACGGGTTATACTTCTACTATGCATAAGCATGGTTTCATGACGCCAACTTCCTTAACAGTGTGTTGCGACATGACGCCATGAGCTCCTCCTGCTGAACTGAAGGATATGCACTCAATCGGCTCATCCCGCCAGAGCACTTGAATGAAAAACCGCCAAAATGGTTGAGACCATGAGCGTTGAAACTGTTGTGAATCTGAACTGTGTGCTCGCATCAATGCAACAACACGGTTGGCTAGATATGTTTCCCGGTTCAGCTGTATAAAGCAGGCGATTCGCTTTTGCGAGGAAGGGGCAGGATATGTCATACAACTGCAATCTTCAGTGTAACAGACTTCTCTATTCAAATTGCCTCAAGTTGTTTGTCTGTTCTCTATAACCCTCTCTGTGATGACTCCTGTTTGTTTCACTACACAGGAGTACCGAGGGAGGGCATCATTTTCGGTAGGACGTGTTCTTAAGGGACGCAGGTGCGTTAGTAGCCATATTTGCAGCTGCTCAAGCCAATATATGGCCTTTAGAAATGCCTAGACCATGGGCTGGTGGGAAGATCTCAAATTGTCTGGTATCACGAGACGACACCTGGAATGGCTTTTTATTTCAGTCCATGTTCTATATTTGAACAGTGCCCAAGTTTGTCCCTGTGCAGTTATCCATGCCAAGTCTGTAATCCTGCTTTGTGGAACAGGCCCCTGGAGTATGTCACAGATCAGTTTATTTGGAATTAAGAACCAAGACACTGGGAAAAGGGAATTGTAGGTGGCAGGATAGCTTACTGGGACGTTGCTCGACTGGCCACTGGAGAATTTTTGGGTGATTTGAAGGCATGACACTGGGATGACCTCTGCTGTTGGGCCCTTGAGCCCTCGACCGAAAAAAAAAAAAACCTTGTTAGCTTTGCCCTGTCTCTCAATTGCTCTCTACTTACCACTGTTTTGTTGGGCATTTCTCCCGTGGCATCATTGAAAAAGATAAATATGTTCTCAGTGGCACTTGTATAGCTAAGCTAAAAAATTCAGGTCTAAGCTAAAGCTAAGCTAAAAAATTACATGTGAAATTTAATATCATCGCAAATGGAATGAAAACGTCCTGCTGTAACCTTTACCATTTCACATGCCATTGGTGGCTTTTTTTCTCCCCAATGGAAACCATTTTTTTTTTTTTCTCTTGTCAGAACACAAGATGCATCTTTGAATAGCATAGTTTATCTCTGTTCATGTCTGGCCTGTGGACGTGCATGTTTTTTTTTTTTTTCACAATTGTCAGATCTTTGGCCTAAATCTCCCTTTTCTTCTCTCGGAAAGAATCCACATCTGGGCTGACGGGAGCCTGGAGATCCTGAACGTCACCAAGCTGGACGAGGGACGCTACACTTGCTTCGTGGAAAACCATTTGGGCAAAGCCAACAGCACGGGATCCCTGTCAATTAAAGGTAACACAACTGGCTGCCCACCTACCGTCTCACTCCTCTTCAAGCAAATATCAGGAACTGCAAGAGCTTTCAAACAATTTCGCATGCTTACCAGGTACCACAATACCAGGTAGAAATGAACCAGCTCTGTTCTGCTGAGGTTCAAATTGCAGCAAGTTCAGCTTTATAATTACTATGTAACATGTTTATGGCACATAATGCCAAGGTCACAGTGATTTCTGTTCAAAACTTTATGTGCGTTGACTGAAAAAAAGATCTGACATGATGTTGGAAAATATATATTGAGTGACATTGCGCGAAACCTATGTTTATGGATAAGGTTTGAAAAGTAATTTTCAAATTCCTCAACATTAAAGAAGCACCATCAGGACATTTGCATGCATGAACTTTAACCTCTTAAGCCCTGAGCCTCTGGTTCAAAAATGGCATGCCCAAAATGAAATAAGTATATCTCTGCGACTACTTGGTCCATTTGAATAATCTTGGTATCATAATAAAGGTAACACCATTTGGGATTTCTGCCATGGTTTAAAATCAGTATATATGTCACTGAGTCAGAGTAAATGAAGATGGAACACATTATAAATGAAAGACCTCATTTTGCACCAAACAAAGTTTTACGTCTATCCCTTGTGAACTTAGTTAGCTGCAGTCTGAAAACTCTAAAACATTACAGGACAGAATCTCATTATTATTTGTTCCAAAGTTAATTCTGATCAAGTAAATCAGAGCAAAATTAGAGAGGAAGGTCTAAGTGGCTGCTCCAAATCGGCAATTCAGCTACCTTGTGTGCCATTTCAGATTTCTTGGATACAAAACTGTAAAACTCATATAATTTCACTTATTTGTCACTACAGGTGTGCTTTCCATCCAAATACAACCACTTTTTAATTTTTAGAATTTTTAAATATTTTTTTTCTTATTATTATTTCTGCCAGTCCTGTAGCCTATACAATTTCCCATTCAAAGATAATACAATACAAAGAAAATGAAGTTTGACTCCACTGGAGCGGATTTATTTTAAAAAACAAAAGAAGAAAGAAATGAAATTATAAATACAAAGGCAATGCAAAAAAATGGTAAAGATGAGTAAAAAGAACAAACACCCCAGCAATTATTTCTAGAAGAAAAATGCAATGATTGCCCTAGTAAACATATTCCAAGGCTGGGTTTTGAATCTTGGCAGTCTGGACTGCAGCGGAGGCATCCTAACCACAAAGCTACATCAGCTGACTGAAAATTGTAGATCAAATTGCCCATATAAGGAATGGGTCAAGAAAACACAAACTTTACTGTTGTACTCTCAGTATTCGTGCGGAATGGCACAAAGATTCTGTCAGAAAATGACTTTGAAAATGACTGTGGAATATTTAGCGGATAATTATTTGGAAAATGCCACAAACAAACTAGTTATGCGTTTATATTGCTGCGCTATTCAAGTACATTCGAATGGCCCATGGACTCAGTTTGACGCACTGGGAACGCAAGGCTCTAGCTCAGGCTAGCTTTGTGCGAAGTAGGTGGTTTAGAGCTCGTTGGAAACATCAGAACCCATAGAATCAAATGGCTACCAGCAAAGTCTTACTGACAGCATCACAAGCTGATCACAGAGAGGAAAATACATTGCAAGCAAGCTGAATGCTAAGGAGCTGAGATCTTTGAGGCAATGCCCTGGAAAAAAGCATACTTGGAGACTGGAAGATCCAGTTTCGTTATAACACGGACACATTGGGCTAACAATAGCGAGCACAGATTTACCCTTGAACAGTTTTTTTATTACAAAATATCAAAACTAAGAAATTTTTTCTGCCCATCTCTGCAGACTGTAAAGTGTATGCCTGCTGTTTTTTGAGTGTGGTGTCGGTTTAAAATGACGAGGCTTATATCCTTGGATTCTGTGAACTTTCCTCTTTCATTTGAGGTATCGTATATGTGCATAGCACAAATTCAGTAGAAATGCTAGCGACTTTGTGTTTTGTTACATGGTTATTTACTTGCTTGGTGCTTGAATTGTGTTCGGTTGAGGTAAAAATGGTCAACGTGAGCTTTTTGCCGAGTTTCTTCGCATAAGGCGGACAAGCTGCATGACGATGTTGCATTAGGAAACATGCTGTATTTATTATGCGTAACGGCCAAGCCCGGTACCGGGCGCGTTAGGGCTTAAGGGGTTAATGATACAAACTCATTTAGGGGGCTCCAAAATTACTGGCACCCCTGACTGGCAATGCACAAACAATTGAAAAAAAAAAAAAAAAAAATATATATATATATATATATATATATATATAGAGAGAGAGAGAGAGAGAAATGGAAAAATAGAATATACCAACATATGTGAAATACTTTATTAATGTTTCAATGGAAACAACCAAAATCCTACCAATCATTTAATACAAAATAAATTTCAACAAAATCAGGCTTTCATAATAATTGGCACCCTTCATCTCGTACTTTGTGCAACCACCTGTGGCCAGCATAACAGCATAGAGTCTTTTCCTGTAATTTTTGACGAGGTTAAGGTGCATATTTGGGGAGATTTTGGACCATTCCTCTTAGCAGATCCTTCCAAGATCCTTTGCATTCTTGTGTTGGCGTTTATCATCTGCCTTCTTCAACTCAGCCCACAGGATTTCAATTGGATTGAGGTCTGGCGACTGAGATGGCCATTGCAGTACATTGATTTTATTGTCAAAAAACCATTTCTGTGAGGATTTTGAGGTATACTTTGGGTCATTGTCTTGTTGGACTGTCCCAGCCTTCTGGCAGGGGCAACCTGATTGTCAGCCAAAATATCCTTATACTTGATGGAATTCAGTATGCCATGAATCTTAACCAGTGTCCCTGGACCTCTTGAATTAAAACAGCCCCAAAACATGACTGACCCGCCATCATATTTCACCGTGGGTATGAGGTCCTTCTCCTTGCGTGCATCTCTGTTGCGATGCCAAACATGCCGATGCTGTATCTGACAAACAATTTTGGTCACATCTGACCAAAGCACCTTGTTCTAGTCATAATTTAAGTGAAGTTTGGCAAACTCCAAGTGCTTGTTTCTGTGTCCTCTGGTCAAAAAAGGCTTTGTTCTGACAACCCTTCCATAGAGCATGTGGTTATGCAGGTGGTGCCTGATGGTGCTTTTTGAAACCTGGTGACCCCAAGATGCCACCAAGGCCTGCAATTCCTTCACAGTGATTCTTGGGGATTTTGTTGCTTCTCTCAGCATCCTCCGCAGTATCCTGCTGGGTGAAATGCAGTTGCATCCTCTATCCTTGAGGTTTTCAACAGTTCCATATCTATTTTTTCTTCATGCTGTTGGATGACAAAGGGATATTGCATGTGCGTTACCTCATTTTTATACGCAGGTGAAACAGGAAGTGATTTAATGGCTAAATATAGTTCCTTAACACATTAATAAAACCTAAATTAGTGGAAATTAATACCTGGTTTAATTTTGTTGGATGTTATTGACAATAATCTTCAAGGGTGCCATTAATTGTGAAACCCTGATTTGTAGCATGTTGATTTGTTATTAAATCAGTCAATGATTTTGGTTGGTTCCACTGGAACATTAATATCCTACAGTATTTCTCACATTGTTATTTAAATTTTCTCAATAAACATATATATATATTTTTAAGTATTGATTGTGGATTGCCAGTCCAGGGTGCCAGTAATTTTGGAGTCCACTGTAGATTTACCGGGCTGATCTTGTGGATATTTTGAACTGTGTGTTTGAACGGATTTTGAAAGTGCTTTGCTGTTCAGCTTTTGCTTGCTACAATAATAATAAGTCAATCATACAGATTTACTTGAAACTAATGGCAATGAATGAGGAGATGATTCCAGAGGAGACAACTCAGGTTGTTTTTTTCATTGCTGATTTAGCTTAGATATGCTGTTTTAGCCTATTTCCTTGCAAAGCTAAAACTAACGGAGGTATTATCATCTTAGGGAACTGATCATGATCAAGAGAACAGGACAAAGTAATCGGGGATGCGGATGTAAAGGAAAAAATCTTTGCCATTATAGTACCATGTCAAAGCCATGGAAAAAAAGAATATTCAAACCAGCTGAGTCTTGTTTACAATTAGCTCTCCATCCAAATCCAATAAATGAACTTACAAGAGCGCAAAATTCTAAACAAACAATTAGAGTTCACGAACACGTTAGGATTTCGAAACAAAAATAACTGCTCAAAAATACAAAAGAATAATCCCTCTAAATGAAAAAACAGCTGAAATATTGTAGAATTCAAGGATTGCAGAGATAGCACTCGATACTGGAGGATCCTCAAAATTTTTTGCATCTATTGAAAAGGTATGGGAGAAGAATTCAATATTGGGGCAAAGATGCACATGTGCGCATGTCATGGTAGTGCCCCATAACTCTGACACTTCCATTTAAGTGTAGTCACAACTAATGCCATCACCTTTAAAATATTGGCTTCCAATAGTATTGTTGTCTACTTAGCCTCCAGTCCTGGATCTGTGGAAACCCAGCTGTCCTCCCCTTATGCGAAATGGCACTCTGAAAAGGCTCTAATGAAGTGTTTATTATTCACTGACTGTCACTAAAAATACTTCATGTAAGCGTATGTGAAGTAACGCTGTTCTAAAGGATCATTTTTCGCTACGACAGAGCTGCTAATCTGCTAACAGCTGCATGATTAGATTTCCTGAGCTCATTCTGGGCATGTTGTGTTATTGTGGGCCTGACGTTGTGCTCTGGGTATTATTTTTCTGCATTAGTATGCAGTGAGATGCTTTATTTCAAAGTCACCTGGGCCGTTAAGCGTCTGTACACACAATCTTTTGCCAAATGAATCAATTAGTTACAATTCCTGGCAAATTAACCATTTTTCTCACCACTTGAAAAGAACCTTCCAATGTTACCTATATCCTGGGAATTTATTATGGTGACAGCTTATCCTGGTCACATGGTGTGCTTGCGTATAGCGTTATTCTCACCCCTTTTACACCTTGCATTAAAATGCGTTTTAATTGAGTGCAGTCAGATGGTGCTTGACCGTGTGGGTGTGAAAGCACCCGAGGGGCACTGAGGACGGATTGTGATCCAATCGGCCAAACCACCTCCGGAGGTGGTTATGGACGCATTGTGACCTTATTGAACAAATGCCTAGATGCAATTGTGTTTTTGAATTCACATGCAAGAACTGCGTGATGTTTTTTTGGACCTGTGCAAAATGGAAGGAAGATGTGATGTTCAAGCTGGACAGAGCAATCAGATTTCAGTCAGTTCTCAGTCTAGACACAAATGGAGACACAATTCATGCAACCTCATTTCCAAAAAAGTTGAGACTGTGCAAAAAGCGAATAAATACAGAATGCAGTGATTTGGAAATCATTTAAACTCTGTATGTAATTGGAAAGGGTACAAAGACAACATATTAGCTGTTGAAACTGAAAAGTTTTTTTGTTTTTTGGAAAATATATGCAAATTTGAATTTGATGCCGGCAACATTTTTCTAAAAAGTTGGCACAGGAGCATGTTTATCACTGTGTTGCACCATTCTTCTTTCAACAACACTCTGGAAGCTTTTGGAAACTGAGAAGACCAGCAACTCCTTAAGGTTTTAAAGCAAAATGTTTTCCCATTCTTGCTTGATGTAGGATTTCAGCTGCTTGACACTTCGCAGCCTTCTTTGTCATATTTTTCATTCATTTCATTTTTGCGGCAAATATTTTCTGTGAATGACAGGTCTGGACCACAGGCAGGCCAGTTCAGCACCCAAAATCTTGTTCTACAGAGTCATGTGATTGTATTTTGCGCAAAATGTGGTTTGGCATTGTCTTGCTGAAATAAGCAAGGGCTTCCCTGAAAAAGACACGCAGTATATATTGCTCCAAAACCTGTGTATATCATTCAGCATTAATTGTGTCTTCACAGATGTGCAAGTTACCCTGCCATGTGCACTAATGCACCCCCATATCATCACGGACGTTGGCTTTTGAACTGCGCTCTGATAACATGCAGAATGGTTTCTCTCCTCTTTAGCTTGGAGGATGTGGTATCCATGATGTCCAAAAATAATTTCTTATTTTAATAGGTCAGACCACAGGATAGTTTTCCGCTTCACCTCATTCCAGCTTTAATGAGCTTGGGACCAGAGAAGATGGCAGCATCTCTGAATCTTGTTTATATATGGTAGAGTTTTAACTTGCATTTGTGGATGCAGAGATTAACTATATTCACTGACAGTGGTTTTCAGAAGTGTTCCTGAGCCCATGCAGTGATCATGTCTGTTTTTAATGTAGTGCTGCCTGAGGTCCTGAAGATTACAGCCATTCAATACTAGTTTTTGGCCTTGTCCCTTGTGTACAGAGATTTCTCTGGATTCTCAGAATTTATGATGATATTAAGTACCGTAGATGATGAAATCCTCAAATTCTTAGCAATTTTACATTGAGAAACGTTATTCTTAATTATTGACCTATTTCCCCATTCAGTCTTTCATGGAGTGGTGAAGCTCTCTCCGTCTTCACTTCTAAAAGACTGAGCCTCTTTGGGATGCTCCTTTTATACCCTATCATGTTACCGAACTGTTACCTATCAAACTAATCTGCTGTGGGATGTTCTACCAGGTGTATTTTTGAGCATCATAAAACTTTTCCAGTCTTTTTTTGCCTGTCTAAACTTTATGAAATATTTTTGTGGCTTCAAAATCCAGATGAGCAGATATTTTAAAAAAAAATTCTCGGTTTCATCATTTCATGTGTTGTCTTTGTACTGTTCTCTTAAATATAGGGTTTAAATGATTTGCAAGTCATTGCATTTCTGTTTTTATTTTCATTTTAAATGGCGTCCCACCTTTTTGGGAAACGGGGTTGTACCAGGCATAAATGTAATGAAGTTAAATCATATCTAGATACAGTCTGGATAAGAGATGCATTTCAATGCATGCTCTAAAGAGAACCTCACTTGCAGTAATTAGCTCATTACAGCTGCTGAATACCCAGTTAAATCACTTAAGCTGGTTTAATTTGGTTTGTGGTTTAAAGTGTGAATGAAAGATCAGGACTAGCCAATTTGGAGCCATGCAGTGCAGTACACCATAACATCATAACATCATATGATTTGGACAGTGACACTTTACTTTGGTTATGGTTTGCATAGTATGGATTAAGATACCTGCTGATTAACAGTCTCCACTTAAACGCCCATTTGCATAGTTTTTAAATCCAGAGTGTTGGACTGCGGTGCCAAAGAGCAATAAAAAATGTGCTGCTGTCCAGATGCTTACAGATTGCACTTTTGTCTCAAGGCTTTTCCTTGCGTACTGACAGATATATTACTTCAGGCTCAATTTAAGGCTTTTCTAAACAGAATCATTAAGATTCTTTGCTTGATTTGACTGTTCAGACTTTGAGGTAACTTTTCTTTAATTTGTTCGTTTGTCAAATCAAATGAATAAGAACTGCCTCCAAATCATGCCGTTGAGCATCAGATTGTCAGCTTATGGAAAACCTATAGCTTAGAACTGTGCAGTATCTTGTGTTCGGATTTATGGACAGTATTTGCTTCCTTGTCTCTTTCACCCTATAACACTTGCACATAGGCACACAGAAATACACATAACAACACACAAACACACACACACACACAGACAAATACAGATATGCACAAACGTACTGCTTTTTCAGTATTTTTTCTGACCTTTCAGTCCATCCTACATTCCTCTACATTTTAATTAGTGATTGTTCTGCTCTCTAGTGGTGACAATGGTAAACTGCACCCCTCTAACATGAGGGAGCTTTCACTCCTGCCTGAAAACCTGCTAAGGCTTCTCAGCTCTGTCCAAAATCTTGAGTTCCTCCTCTCCCCCACTAGCAGACTTTGCTCCATTAATTCTGGCCCCTTTATTGTGTGCTCCTTTTCCCTACAGTCGCAGCGAATGCTAATTCAGGGTATTGTGGCCACAGACTTATGTGAAGCGTTTAACAGAGATTCAATAGGGGATATGAAGCAATGAAAATTATTCATATTAAATTTTTAAATGGGCAAATGAGGCCAGAAAATCTGTGGTTTGAATTTGATCATGTGTTTTACCTATCTCATATTCTGTCGGTTGAAAAATTAACCTGAACCGCGGCCGTATGCATTTGCTACATGAAGCGGAAAGTTTTCAATCTCTTCTCTTGTAGCAGCGGTGCCATTTAAGCTTATGTTGCTGGATTATATAATGGGTTGTGACACTGATGGCTGAGCTTTGCCTGGGCCCATTGCCGAGCCTTTCTGTACAGATTTTTCTTAGCTTATGTCTCTAGGCGTGTCTGCTGAATGACTACACGCTGGTTTCCAGAAAGTTGACTAAGCCTAGTCCCAGTCTCCTGTTCCACAAATCACGGTCCTCAAGGTGCTGAGAACCACTGGCTTTCTGTGCTCTTTTTACCTGAAGGTCAAGTGTGACAAAAATCTGGCCAAGTGGCAGCACTAATTGTTCAGTAAATAACTTGAGAGACAAGAAAGCCGGGGTTGGATCAAAATTTGAGGTTCAGATTTTATTGCCCCTGTCCAAAAGTATATGACAAATTTGGTGCAGATCTTCTCTGACAGAAGCCGGGTTTAGTCAATGTTTGGGAAAACACAAATGTAATATAATATGATGCAGAGTTGTAATTTCAGTGTTTTTGTTACCTCCGCCAACGAAGTTGGGGCGGAGGTTATGTTTTCGCCCCTGTTTGTTTGTTTGTTTGTTTGTCTGTCTGTTTGTGAACAACATCACTCAAAAGGTCATGCACGGATTTGTCTGAAATTTTGTGGGTGGATTGCTATTACATCAAGGATGGACCCTATTGATTTTCACCATGATCAGTGAAACAATATGGCCGCCATGGCAGCCATCTTGAAATCCTATCACACGCGATCACTCAACTTTGCTCCCACTCATGAAGATTTGGACTGTGCTGCCTTGGCGGAGGTTTGCACTCCACGAGTGCCTCTAGTTTAAGTTTGGATCTACAGATTGGATTATGAATTGAGGTAATCAGTCACGGGGTCAGAATTTGAAAGTCCTGCTAATTGTTTCTTTCTCCCATGAACTTTAGCCTGATGATTTCGCCGAGTTATTCAATCTTCCGGCTGAAGAATTTTGCCAAAGTAAATGGTCAGGAGATTGGAAAAAATTCAGGAGTGGACTTCCTCTTATCTCTGCTCTCTTGTGATTTCAGAGGCCACCAAGATCACGCTGGCCCCATCAAACGCGGACGTGACGGTGGGAGAGGACGCACGAATGCAGTGCGCTGCATCACATGACCCCACCCTGGAAATCCACTTCATCTGGTCCATCGATGACCGTGTGATCGACTTTGACCGCGAGTCCGAGCACTACCAGCGCGTCAAAGCCGGGGTGAGAACAGACAAACCCCTAAAATCCGCAACTGGAACGGTGGCATTTTTTTTAATGCTATCTGGGACCTGTTGGATGTTATTTACCAACTGAGCCTCTATGATTGTTTGCTTCTGATGGAAATATTGCTAATACTGCTGGAACAAAATTTTGTTATGAAGGGAGGTTTAAAGCTGACAAACATCGATAATCGATACTGATAACATCACCTGTGCACACTGAAGTTATATGATCAGGAGATTTCTACAAAGAGCAAACAGACACAATTTTAGATGCTTTTGAAACACTGGTGGCTGCTGAACAGAACACTGTGGGGTGGGTGCATTAAACATCTTTTCAAAACGAATGACTAAAACGAATGGCTTTCTACCATTGTCCTGGATTAACATGTTTTCCACTGATATGAATGATCCTTTGGCAGTTGAACACTCAGCTTCCTTTTTAATTTAATGTTAAGGCAAGTAAGTAATAAATTTAATTAAAGAAAAGTTTTCTTAAAATGCCTAAATAGACAACCCTTTAAAAAGAGAAATTACTGCATTTTCTTTTGGCGTATCTTGTAAAGCAGGCAATCAAACCTTTGCTTTATGACTGTTTAAATAAAAACAAAGATTGAAATGTGCACAATTTTGCATCCAAATTAAGTGTTGTATTTCTCTTCGTACTTTGACGGACAGATTGGATACACCCGAGAGAGCTAAATGCTCACTGAGTTGATGTATCTTTATTTAACTTTTCAATCAATTCAAGGAACGTTATTCACAAAGATCAAGACTATACATCATATTAAAGACCTGTCTTATACCCTCTCTGCTTTCTCTCCGGCAGCCACCACTGTTAAAACATTTATTGTGTCACAGTGAGTTGAGGAAAAAAGATTTCCTGCAGTGTATTAAGTGGCCACTAGGGGGCAGGCTGTACTCACAGTTCAGTTTGTAATAAAACCCTATTTGGTTTTTAAATTGTTGCCATTCCACTGCGCCAGTTCTGACAGACTTTACACTTGGTCTGTTTGGGCATTGTCTGGATTGTTTAAGTCTTTAGTCGATGTCTGTGGGAGATCTCGCTCACTTAAGATCCCATTTTTAGACCTTAGGATCCTTGAAGCATAGAGGTCTATGAATGGATTATACCAGATGGCAGTATTATATGCGTCATTTTGGCGCTCTCTCTCCCAGACTCGCGACTCCAGTGGGGAATTACGGATATCAAACACACAGCTGAAACACGCTGGTCGCTACACCTGCACTGCTCACACTGTCGTGGACAACAGCACGGCCTCTGCTGAGCTGGTCGTTAGAGGTGAGATTCTCATAGACGGCTGTAGAGGGCGGCAGTGTTACACCTTCAATGCTTATTTCATTTTTTTTTTTTTTTTTAATTAGCCTTTGTCTTCGTGAACCGTACAGGACTGGTGTCTTCTTTGGTAAAATCAGTATCACTTGCATTTCTGTTGCAGGAATTTATACTTGAAGTTTTTTTTAATTAATTAATTATTTAGAACGAAATGGACCGGGAATTTATTACATTTTATATCTGACTAACTGGGAAGATTTTGGTTTTTAGATGTGTGATGTTGATGTCTGTCAATTAATGAGATGTGATGAAGAAATTGATTTATTTTTTGGTGTTTTAAAATTTAATTTAGAATTTTTAAATTCTATTAAAGCTTAGAAACCTTGTGAGAGATGTTTCTGCACGGGCCACCTCTGGTCCTGTACTTCCCTACGCCAGCGGTGTAATGTCGAGGGAACAGAAAGTGAAAGTTCTGCCATGTGTTTTCTCCTGCTATTAATTCAGCCTGCTGAATCCACCAATTAGGTATATCTCTTGGCTGAAGAATCAGGACAACTACTAAATTATGGTGATTGGAACAAATTTTTAGAAGGGCTTTCTCTTAATCGGGTATAACCATGATTTATGTGCAAATTAGCAAAAATTTAAAGTGCGAATTTACTGCAAACTTAAAGTTGAAAAAGATTAGTTGTCTTTTGTTACCTAGACATTGGGTTCCAGGATATAGAATAGAATTTACCCAACTGTGTTCTACAAGAAGCCTTTCATCCTATAGTCCTATTTCTCTGGTTGACTGTGAATAGTCAAGGAAGAATTGCCGTTTTTTTTTTTTTTTTTTTTTTTTGCGCCATTTCCCATGTGTAGGTCGACGTTTGGGATGGTAATTTTAATGAGAGGTAATGTGCCAACTGTTCTTCTGGTTCTTCATTCTGAAAGACTTCTGTGCTTGGAGAAATGGCTTCTTTCTCAGGGAGAAGAAAAGGTTAAAGACAGGAAAAGTGGGAAGGGATTATGTCTCACAGTGTTGGTTAGAGTCTTTTTAACAATTAAAGCCTGCATTTGATAGTTCCTCAATAAAAAGGCCAGAGTTGTCAGTGTAATTGGGTTAAATAGGTCTTCAGGTTTACATTGCGTAATTCAGGCAAGATCAAAAATTCACCCTCATAATTTTGCAGTAGTTGGCAATATATGTAAATAAGCGTGAGTGCAGGAATTTGCATGTATATGTTCCATTTTAGATTTTAGAGTGCAAAAATAAGCTCCCATTCACGTGGAAAGTTGACAAACCAGGCCTTTTCTAACTTTTATTTATCTTTCTCTTTTTTGTCTCTTTCTTTTTCTCTTAAATACCATGGTTTCTCTCTGTTTCCTTTTCTTTGCTCCTTCACCCACTGACAAATTTTGTTGAATTGAAGACCCCAGTGCTAAAAGTACTTAAGTCACAAAATGTCCATTTTGGGAAAACCGAGGAAATTGACTTATGTAACTATAAGATACGTTTTCCCATCCTTACCTCATGGTGCATGAAAATGTGACTTAAGCACTTTTAGCACTAGGCTCTTCAGTTTCTGTCTGCTGCCTATTCTTACTGCCACTCTTTCTGCCTCCAATGATTTTACTGCCTTGAAAGATTCCACCATCTTTCTGTTTCTTTCTATTTTTTGCTTTATCTTACTGTATCTCTCTATCCCTCTCAAACTTTTTCTCTCTCTTTCCTTTGCTGTGAAAGGACATTCAGTTCTTCTTTATTTTCCTGTCAGTTTCTAACTATCAGAGCCATCTATCTTTTGCGGCACGTCCACACGCCATATGCTTTCTGAGGTTATTATTGGCTACAGGCATCAATACCATAAAATATCTCTGCGGAGCATCAGGTGTGATGATCGGTCCATCAAACATTACGGGCTTCAGATTGGGCTAGGCGTAACCGAAACGAGCCCACAGTATGGAAGCCTTTAGTTCCAAGTCATTTGTAAAACCAACTCCATTAAATTCAGTTACGGCCCTTATGCTACGTTTAGGAGATAGAAAATAAAAAAAAAAAAAAAAATCTTGTGTGGTGACAATGAAGGATTTGTTGGAGGCCGTCAAACAACTGTGAACACGCTGTCAACATCAACCAGAGTCATGAGTGTTGCTTTTTTTTTTTTTTTCCCTTTTCGCATCTTTTTGCATCTACTGTACCTCCCATTTCTGTACCTGTGAGCTTCTCAGGTGCTACATTAAAGTGCTGTTTTGATTCTCTGGTAGGTTTTTATTACCATTTCCTCTGACTTCGATATACTTCCACCTCTTACTCTAAAATGGGTTCCTCTGTTATTTCTTCTTGCTAAGGAGTTTGCAAAATTTTTGTTGTTTTTTTTTTAGAGGTTACGCCAATTCCTTCTCTCCTTACAGATTTTTCTGTTACACTTTTTTATTTTTACTATATTTTTGTTAGAAGTGGAATGCAATGTAGAGATGAAATTTACATTGCTATAAATTGACCATACCGATGCCCGCATGCATGCATTCAGTCAAGACCTATTCTCAAGATATTGCGCGATGTCGTCCTGGAAACGCTTTTGATTTTATTTATACTATGCGTAGTGATTGTGACATCCGCATTAGAATGTTCACCGCGCTGCTCCTACAGTCTGCCGGTTGGATTTGACGGATGTTATCGCCGCAGTGAGATGGGCCAATAAATATGACGGAGCATTCGAGTTCAGGAGCGAGCACGAGAGGGCGAGGCTCGAAGACAAATTGAAAGGCCGCTCTTTGTGTTGAGATTGAATAGGGCGCACACTGCAGCGTCAGCCTCTGCTGAAAAGGAGCCACTTGAATGGCGATGGCCCTATTGACACCTTCACTGCAGTTGAGAGACAGGTGGAGAGAGATGATGGGTGGGAGAATATGGATATGACAAATGGAGCCATGGCAACAGGGAAAACCCATGCGCTACATTTATGGCAGCAGTGATTTTTTTTTATTAAATTCATTTTCTATTAGTTTACAGTTGTTTAGTTGTCACTTCTATTCAAACTGGCTTAAGTTTAATCCATAACATCAGAAGTCTATTACTCCTGTAAGTGAATAAGGGTAACTTAGATTGGGTAGATGGCAATGGCGACCTGCAGCCAATGATAACACATAATGTGATGTCTGATCACGTGATCTGCGCGGTAAATTCACAAATCCGTCACTTTGTGCAGAGAAACCCACCGTCAGAGAAATTAATTAATTTTCAGTAATTCCTGATGCCTTCATTAACATAAAACACGCTGAATTGTGGGAGATAAATTTGTGCTTGAAAACTCAGATCAGATTAGTGTAGAGACATGGACTTCAGTTATATAAGTATGATGGCCCGTTTTGTGTAATTTTATCCAATATTTTAATCTATTAAAGTCCACATACTTTTTCAGGTGTTATCAGTCATCTTTTAGATGAAATTATTTACTCTTTAAATCCCATGATATCATGCGCCTTATAGCTGGACTGATTTGTGGACAGCCTGCACTGCATTCGCGGAGAGCTGTGGCGATTTGGTTTGAACATGATCGCCTCCCCTGGCAGTTTCCGGATTCACCGCTAGAGGCGCCCGAACTCACCTGACATGATATTAATGGACAAACGCCAGCTACGACACTCAATGAGTCCTTGCACAATTCTTCTTACAATAGACTTCTGATAACATTTAATTGGACTAAGCAGAGATCTATTCCCTTTGGAGCTAGTGTTGAGGTCAAGGGCCTTACTCAGTGGCCCAGCTGTTGCACTGATCTTACTATGGCTACTGTGGGGCTTGAATCAACAACCCACTGAGTCCCACTCAAACACCTTTGCCTCTGAGTCATAGGCTGTGTTGTTATCAGCATTACTTGAAAGTGGAAAGGTAGTGTAGCAATAACTTGATCAGCTGTTTGAAGACTGCCGTTAATCTCTTGAGCAAGGTGCTCAATTACTTAAGTATATATCCAGCTGTACAAACGGAGTGAATGAAAACTCTACACACTCTCCTAGATAAGTCAACCAGTCGAACGTTAATGTTGAATTAAATTAATGGTTGTTATTCAGTTTAGCTGGCAGACGTACTAGCAGACAGAGCACAGTGATAGCTTACCTTCTCGGCGATACCATGCTGTTTTGTATGAAGTGCCAGTTCCATTTGTCAGTTACTCGTCAAAAGTTAGGAATTTCTTTTATCAACTTAGTGTTCACATCCTTGTTTCCATGGCTAAAATTAATCTGCCCCCACTTAACAGTAATATAGATATTTGTGCCATCCAGGGAAAAGCTAATTTTTCACTGTTCATAATAATTTCACATTGCTGGACATATCCTGATACATCAAGTTATGTATCCAGGTACCTCAAAACTGCTTTGCAAGTTTTCATCCAATGTTTATATGCAATGGCAAAAAATAACTTGTTCTTTAGAAAGCTGATGAATGTTTAGTGGAATAGTTTAAGCACCACTACTCCCCACCCTCCTGTTTTAGGCCCACCTGGACCCCCAGGTGGAGTGAAGGTGGAGGAGGTCATGGAAAAGGCGGTGAAGCTGGTGTGGAGTAGTGGAACAGACAACCACAGCCCCATCTCTAAGTACACCATCCAGTACAGAGACTCTTACTCTTTGGATCCAGACGAGTGGAAGAACGCCACTACTAGTGAGTTTGCTGCCGCCTCCTGCTGGCCAGTGCATGCAACTGCAGGCACTTCTTGGAACGTCTTTCAGGCCCAAATCACACAACGGTTTTGATTTTTTTTTTCTTTTCTGGCAGGCTATTTTCAGTGTGCTCGCTGTTTAATAACTCATTTAATTACTAATTACTAATTACTCGTTACGTGTATATGACACAATTTTTTTTTTTTTCCGGTATTTAGTTCTTTGATTTGTGTACAAAGCAATCTGACTTTAAACCACTTGTAAAATTTAAATGAGCCCGTTTTATTGTGTCCAGAATTACTGCTATTTTGACTTGAAATTTGTTGCTGATGCTGTTAATAACACAACCTTAAATCCTCCTATTATGTACAAATTCACAAACACAATGTAAACCTGCAAAAAATTACTGTAAGTGAAAGTGACAAGTGTTACCCAAGTTTCTTTTTCAGCTGCTACTGGCAATTTTCTGACTTTCTTAATTTCCTACTAAATAAAACATTACTCCACTCATTCTCCCCTAACACATCAAGTATTGAGTTTTACGTGATGATTGCGAAATGAATGAGAAATTAATGAATAATGAATGGGTAAATGCCCTCAGTATTGCCCAATCCAACAACATCAAGATCAAAATGATGGTTTTATTGAACAAAATAGCTTGGGATCAAAATGACCCCAACAACAGCAATGCATGAAAACATATGCCCAGGGCATAAAATTACATTTTTGAGTTAATTTTGTATTTTCCTCATGAAATTAGGAAAAACATCTAGCTGAAACAAATATGTTAACCATGTTTTTAGAGACCGTAAACACTAAATTGGGTCAATTTGACCCCTAGCATAATAGGAGCGCTAACAGCACATCACCAAATAAGAGTATTGAAATTGTAGCTTCCAACACGCTTGCTATATAGCATCGATGCAATAATCCCCACAATTTTTTCTCCACAGTCCCCCCCAATGTGGAAGGAAATGAAGAAACGGCCACTGTGGTGGAGTTAATACCCTGGACGGAGTACGAATTTCGGGTGATCGCGATCAACACCCTTGGAACAGGCAATCCGAGCAACCCCTCCCCCAAAATCAGGACGCTTGAGGCAGGTGAGTTCAAAGGCACATCCCTGTCACACATTTAAGTCCTGTGTCCTTACCTTTAACTTACAAATAAAGGGGAATAAGTTGTTTTTTGCCCCCTTGGTACAAGATTTGTTGCCTTCTGCAGTCATCTGTAGCGTGTACAGTGATTGCACAATCCAAAAATTATGAAGCCTTGCTCAACATCATGCAGTCCCCTTAATTTTATTTTTGAGACATATTTCAAAGACTTTTTGAAAGATGTTGCTTACTAGCCCCCCCCCATGGCTGGCTCTAGTTTTGGTCAAACATATTCCATTTTCTGTTCAGATCAATCAATGGTAACTCTAACGTGAAAATAATAAGTTGATATAAAATTTTTCCGGTCAGTAAATATACGCTTAATTTGTTTTTTGTTTTTTTTTCTGTCAAAATGTCTCCTAGAGTTCCAGCCTGCTAAGCTACTGTCCTTTGTGGACAATTCAGAAATGTTTTGCGGATAAATCATGAGCAGGCAATGTCGCCCCTGCATCTAATGTGCTTAGTGGACAACTCTGAGTGGGCAGCTGTACTGCATAGACTCCAGCTTCAAACTGTATGGGGCCGTGCCTGAGAACCGAACTTCCTTGTGCCATGCATTTCCCCAATGCAAGAGGAAAGTCAGAGGCTGACATTGCAGGAACAATGACGTAACAGTCTGCAGTCTTTTTTGCTGTCTCTGGCATGCCCCTTCCCTTGTTCTCCCTACAGTTCCCGTGGTAGCGCCCTCTGGCATCGGTGGAGGGGGAGGAGCCAGTAAGGAACTCAACATCAAGTGGCAGGTCGGTAGTTCCTCTAATGATTTTATTGTCACTGTTATGGTTATTTATTGACTTTAATTATTATTATTCCGCATCGCAGCAACTTTTACTGAAGTCTTGAAGGTGCTTTTTCAGAGGGAAAAACTGTCATTGTTCAGCAAATGTATTAACAGTGAGTCTATTCTGTTGATGGTTGAGCACTCGCTTCCTTTTAATGTTTATTTTTTCTCGATTTTTTTTTTTTGTAAAGGTGTGATGTCACTGTGTGACTGAGCCAAAGCTGGAAATAATTCTTTGCCCTCACTCCTCTCCCTCCTTCTTCTCTTATGGTTGGCTGAGCTTGGCGTGACTGACACATGTCTCCTCCCCCTGATTGCCTCTCGCAGCGCGTTCAGCCGCAGTACTACTATGGACGGAACTTCGGCTACATCGTGGCCTTCAAGCCTCACGACAGCACAGAGTGGCGGAAGGTTACAGTGGCCGACGCAGAGGCTGAGGAGTACATCCACAAAGACCCGTCCATGCCGCCCTCTACCAAGTTCGACGTCAAGGTCAAAGCCTACAACAGCAAGGGGGAGGGGCCTTACAGCCGGGACACTGAGGTCATCTCTGCCCAGGATGGTAAGTAAAGCTGTCGCAAACTAGGGCCTGATTTATTAGCGGGTTGGGGGGTGTCACAATCCTCCTTATATCAAAAACATGCTAATAAGACCCCCTCAGTAACATGGGAGTTACAACATCCATCTGTGCATCTCGCCGCCCCACCATTGTTCAAACCAAAGTTATGGCCTTCATTGGAAATACCGTATTTACCAGCTGTATGCACATAAACGGCCCAACAAATTCGTAGTAAACAGGGTGAGACTTGGATCAGTCCATGGTACCTGATTTTCCTGGATGTGATGTTTTACAGGTGTGTTATCAAAGCACTGAGACAGAGGTGCTATTATTCTCAGTAATACTCATACATATACTGTACAACTAATTTAATGGCATTGATAGTCCTCGATAACATTGAGCACATTATTATTTTAAGTTTTTACCCCTTAGCCCTGACTGAGGGGCAGAGCGGTATTGTTGTCATTTTCACAAACAGGTGAGCGGGCGGACGGGCGGCACGCGGTAAAATTTTGCCCGTACTGTTTCTCTGTAACCTCTTGGGTTAGGAACTTGATTTTGCACATATGTACTCGCTTTAGTGGGTGGGCATGCCTCGTTGAGGTTTCGTACCCAAATGACCTTTGACCTTGGCTCAATGACCTTCACCTTTAAAACTTTGTCCGGGCCATTTCTCTCAAACCGCTTGGGTTTGGAACTTGATTTTGCACATGTGGACTACCCTTGGTGGGTAGGCGTGCCTCGTTGATTCTGTCTGTCGGTGCTGAGGGGTATTGCCTTCACCCCTGCAACGCACATTTTACTTTCAATTATCACGCACATTAGTGCATGTATTTATGTTAGCTCTTGCAAATAACATTTCTGAGAATGCCAGCCAGATAACACCATGCTTCCATTGGGCATCCATTTTTTAACTCAACTGGTCATTAACCAGCTGAGTTAATAACATGGTGTAAACTTGTCGTTCGTTGCTGTTGTCGTGGTCTGTAGTCGTCTTTCATCTGTCATCTGTTATTTGTAAATAATTCTACCCATTGTCTCTAGTGGTCACAAATATTGATCAAATTTGACAGAACTTGTGGCAGGGTGGTCATATGAAGAACTGAAGTTGTCCATCTTAGACTGTTCTAATATTGATAAAGAGCTGAAACTTGGTACATACTGGAAGTAGTACGTAACTCAACATATATGTAATGTGTTTTTTACGATTCATGAAAAGTTGGCTGTTTTGTGACTGTTGGCATTTCTTCACCAATAGACGCCTGCTTGAACGACCCATAACCTCGAGCAGTCACGAATATTGATCAAATTTTATTAAACTTTACATAAAACATCTTTAGGACATAAACTGGTTTGCTATTTCATTTCAGGGCCCAATGCTAAACATTTTTGCAGCTAAACATCTGCTATCCCATAATCCCAAGTAGCTTTGCAACAATATGCTTGTGCTCTGAATAAAGTCTGCCATCAGTTTTCAAAGCTGAGTGCTGTACACGCAAGCACAGTGTCAAACTGCCCCTCCCCAGCGCTGGCTGGATGACATTTTGGCTCCTGCTCTGTGTGACTTTGTCAGATTGATATGATGACTTTGTCCCTGCCTCCCAAGCTCCCACAGATGCTCCTCCGAAGGTGGAGATGGAGACCCTGTCAGCCACAGGGGCCCAGGTGTCATGGCAGCCTGTCAGTCACCCACAGGTGGAGGGGTATCAGGTGGGTCCTCTTGGCCTCTCTGGAGAAATTAACCGTCACTGTGTTCTGCACAGGACTGTATTTACTTTTCCAGTTCCACTGGTGTGTCAGCCCAGACTGAATGGATTCTTACTTGTATTTCCACCAGATGCCAAAACTTTTTGGGTTAAAATTATTTTATGCTATAAGGCCAGTAAGTATTTTTACGGCGAGACAATTATGAAGGGATTTAGTTCCTGAGCCTGTCTTTCCTACCCATATTGATACGCATTACATAGTGAGAACTCCACTAGTATCTCAACTCTTAAAAATTATCCAAATGGTAATGGACCTCTCTGTATGTTTGAATTATTATTATTATTATTATTATTATTATTTGGTTTATGAAGTTGTCAATAATGCCAATAGAATAATTTCACTGCTAGAATCACTTTGCCCATGTTGAAAATGACATCCAGTCGTTAACTGTGCACTGCTCCCTGCACCAGTATATACTGAATACTTCATGCAACTCTCCATAGAAGTATAGAGTATTGTAGCCAGAATGTGAGGATAACCACATTGTGTACTACACGGTCACATGAGCACCAGACTTGTAAGATCACATGGGTCTCAGTGGGATATTTTCATTCACTGCATTGCATTGTGGGATGCAGCACACCACAAAGGCTGCGTACTGTGAAATTTAGCCTGTATATCTAATCCTCCAGGTATCTTTGCTATCTTTGATATACTGTTAAATTTCATGTAGGTCACATACTGTATATCTCTAGCTGCTTTTGACAGTGGACAGTTATCGAGTAGCTTGCAATAGGCTGTTCCTAACGAGGCCTCTGACTGCCCTCCAGTGACCTTTGACCCCCTGACTTTTCTTCTTCCAGGTGAAGTACTGGAGGAAGTACCATGATAATGAGGCCTTGGCTCGGAGAGTGCAGGTGCCGCGACCCAGAAGCAGCTGGAGCTGAAAAACTTGCAGCCCAACTCGCGCTACGTGATAGAGGTGCGGGCGTTCAATACGGCCGGCTTTGGCCCAGCCAGCGGCCTCAAAGAGTTCAACACCAAGAAAGCGCGTAAGGACCGGGCTGTTAGAGTGGGGACCCCATAGGCTTGGGCAGTGGTTGTATACTGACCCTGTTCTTAGAGATGTATCATCCTGTTAGTTTTCACTCCAGATCTAATTTCGTTCCCTTGATTCTACTAATCAACAACTCAACAAGATCATATCGCACTTTGCTTAGATGGGGATTGACCCCTGCTAAGCCTTGCATAGAATAAAAAGCATCAGCTAAATACATGTGCCGTCTCTGTTAGGATACGCAAAGAGGGCTCAGGACTGGTTTGAGGATTACTTGCTAACCTCTCTCTTTGTGCTCGAGTACAAGAGTCAACCAGCATAGTGCATAGAGCTCTGAGAAAATGAAAGCTGTTGATACTGTGGAGTGATTCAATCAAATTGTCAACATAAAATCAGGACTGTTAGCTATAATTTGTATGTACTCGCATTCATATGGATTGGTTTCATCTATCCATTCATTTTCAGCCACTTTTCTGGGGTCAGGTCATAGGGGTAGCAGACTCTGCAAAGGACCTCAGGCATCCACCTCCTGAGCTACTTTCTCCAAATCTTCCTGGGGATCCCAAGCCATTCCTAGGCCAGCCGTGTGATATAATCCCTCCAATGTGTCCTGGGTGTGGCAGGGGGCCTCTTCTCCATTGGACATGCCCAGAAAACTTCTAGAGGGAGGCATTGGAAGGTGTCTGAACCAGATGCCTGTACCACCTTAGCTGACTCCTCGAAACGCAGAGGAGCCGCGGCTCTGCTTTGAGCCTTTCCCAGATGTCTGAGCCCCTCACCGTATCTCTTGGGGTCAGCCCAGCCAACCTGCAGAGGAAGCTTATTTCCGTCGCTTGCCTTCGAGATCTTGTCCTTTCGGTCTCTACCCATGGCTTGCGATCATAAGTGAGGGTTGGAACATAGATCGATCAAAAAATCAAGAGCTTCACTTTTAGTATCAGCTCATTCTTCACCACAATGGACCGGTACAATGCCAGCATCACTGCAGGAGCTGAATTGATCTTAATTTCAATCTCCCATTCCATACTATCCTCATGCATGAATATGACCTCAAGATACTGAAAGTCCTCTACTTGGGGTAACTAATTAGCCTGGATTCAGAGGTGACAATCTGCCTTTTCCTAGCAGAGGACCATGGCCTCGGATTTGAAGGTGCTGATCCTCAGTAGGACTGCTTCACACTCAGCTGCTAACTCCCCCAGTGCGCATTGGAGGTCACAGCTCGATGAATTTTACAGGACTACATCATCTGCAGACAGCAGAGATGCAACCCTGAAGCCACCAAACTGGACAACCTCCAAGCCTCAGCTGTGGCTTGATATCCTGACCATGAAAATCATCAAAAAAAATACACGACGCACAGCCTTAGCAGACTCCAACTCCAACTTACTTCCAAGAATGTGGACACGACTCTGGCTTTAATTGCCCAGAGATCGGATCGCTCACACTTAACGACCCCAGAGCGCCCTGACTCCCACAGCACCCACCACAGGATACTTCATTGGATGCAGTCAGAAGCCTATTCCAAGTCCACAAAGCTCACGTGGACTGGATGGGCAAACTTCCACAATCCCTTCAGTATCCATGCGAGGGTCAAAAGTTGGTTCACTGTCCCACGGCCAGGACAGAACCCACATTGATTCTCCTGGATCTGAGGTTCGACAATCGGGCAAAGTCTCCTCTCCAGAACACTGGTGTAAGCATTTCTTTGGTGGCTGAGCAGTGTGATCCCCCTTCAGTTGGAGCACACCCTTCGGTCCCCCTTTTTTTAAAAAATAAGAACCACCACTTCAGTCTGCCAGTCCAAGGGCACTGCACCCGACATCCATGCGATGTGAAACAAGCATGTCAGCCATGAAAGTCCAACAACATCCATTACCTTCAGCATCTTACAGTGAATCTTGTCCATCCCCGCTGACTTGCCACTGTGGAGGTTTTTGGTCACGTCAGTGATTTCCACTAAGGAGATGGGCAAAGAGTCGTCCGAGTCCCCCGTCCTTGTCTCCTCAATGGAGGATATGTCTGCCAAAGAATTGAGTTCCTCAGTTATTATTTGCTTCCACCACCAAAAAATACCCCCAGTCGAGGTCAGCAGTTCCCCACCCCTGTTGAAAAGAACCTGGGCAAAGCCCTGCCTCCCCATCCTGAGTTGTCTGACAGTTTCCCGGAAACCTCTTTGAAGCTGCCCGAATGTCCTGCTCCATAACCTCCCCCAACTCCTCTCAGACCTGAGTATTCAATTCGGCGACCACTATGGCTGCAGTCCTTCTTGCCTGTCCATACTTGTCTGCTGAGTCAGGAGTCCCTTGGGCCAACTGAGCCTAAAAGGCCACCTTTTTCAGCTTGACGGCCTCCCTCAATGCTGTCGTTCACCAGCAGGTCCTTTGGATGCTGCTGCGACTGGCACCAACAACATTCAAGCTACAACTCAGGGTAACCACTTCCACAATGAAGGCTTAGAACAGGATCCACTCAGACTTCATGTCCCCAGCCTGCCCCAGGATGTGGGAAAAACTCATACAGGAGCTTCACTGCCTGGAGCATTCGCTCCTAGTAGGGTTTCCAGTTGCACATTGATCCCAGGTGAGGAATTAGACAAAACGTGATTCCCTAGACTCCAATGAAGCGGTATATGGGAGATACGAGAACCGTGCCTGGGATAGGGACACCAGGCCCCCTCTTGGAGCCAAGCCTTGGAGGGGAGCGTGTAGGCGAGTGCCTGTTGGCCGAATTTTTTTCCTGGGACTTGGCCGGGCTTAGCCTGAAAAGGCCATGCAGAGCCACCTCCTTGTGGGCCCTCCACCCGCAAGGAGAGGAATAGGGGTCAGGTGAATTTTAGGCTGAGTGGCAGATGAAGGCGGAGACCCTGGCTCTCTGGGCCCCAGTTATGGAAACTGGCTCTTGGGACGAGGAATGTCACCGCATTGGTGGGGAAGGAGCCGGAGCTTGTGTGGGAAGTTGTGCAGCACAGGCTAGATATTGTCAGACTCACCTCTATGGCAGCACTAGCTCTGGAACCAAACTCCTTGATAGGGTTGGGCTCGCTCCTTTTCTGGAGTTTTCCAAGAGGAGAGGTGGCAGGCAGGCATGGTGATAGTTACATCTCCTCTGCTTAGTGCCACTGTGTCGGAGTACACAGCAGTAAAAGAGAGGGTCACTGCTGGGAAAAACTGTTTTTTGCGTGTAACAGCAGTTTGGGGTATCCAGCCTTCTTGGAGTCCTTGGGTGGAGTCCTGGAAAGGGCTCTCACCGGGGATTCCATATTTTTACTGGCAGACTTCAACACTCACATGGGTAATGATAGAGACACTTGCAGGAGAGTGATTGGGTTGGTCGCCCTGTTCTGAGTCTGAACTGTGTTCTGTTAGCCATATGGAATGACAATACTTCTGAATTGTAGCCATTTCAAACCGCTTTGCTGTCAGAATGCTCGTAGACCGTATGGTGTATGTTCAATTTGCTGTCTTTGTGTGGTGAGTTTTTTAATTGTCAATTTATCTTTCCACAGCTCCAAGTCAACCGCCTATAATGAAAAAGCCGAACGTCGGCAAGTCCACCATTAAGATCGCATGGGAGCGCGTGGTTCCCCTGGCCAATGAGTCCACGATACAGGGCTACAAGGTCAGAGTTAAGACTGTTTCATACTTCTGCGCCATCAGTGTAGTTTGCTAGATTTGTGTTTTGTATAGCTTTTGCGAACGCACCGAGCATTTATACTTGTGCACTTAATGCACTGGTCACTCAGGCCTTGTAATCAGAGGCCAGTCAGCTAATTCACATGTAAGCAGTGAATTCCAGTGTCATCAAACAGATACAAAGATAGCTGGGCATCTAGGCTCTGACCCTGACACGTGCTGCGGCCTTCTGAGCTTGAGGACAGAGGAGTAGGGATTGTCAGGATACCCCCCCAACCCAAGGGAAATTCAGAGTCTACATGCAGTTGCTAGGTTGGAGATGGGATGTTAGTATTGCAGCAGCAGAGAATAATGCAGTGCAGGCAGAGGCATGGTTTTGCAAGCGACAGGATAGGAGTGCTGCTTATATATCAGTGACAGGTATGCATGGGAGTCAAGTTGTCTGCCTGAACAAGCCCTGTGAACCACGTCCCATTTCAAGGTAAACGTATATTTTTCATGATTATTTATTGATAAAGTGTGCCAGTATCTTCAAACCTTGTGAGTGACACATTAAATCACTGGAGAACCAGGGATCATCTGTGTGGAGCATGTTGCCAGAGGTTGCTAACCACTGTTTTTGAGGAGGTATGTGACATCTATGCTGACGTAGGTCACATCATTTGCACATGCAGCACATCCTGTTCAAACCCTTTGCAGACCCACTTTTATGCAAACCCTTGGCTTCAGTCAAAGTCCTCCAGAGCTGGAGGGCAGTGTTTGCTGGTTTTTTGTTGTCTCTTTGCAGAAAGCATTATTTGAAGTCACTGATGGATGAAAAAGTCCACAGACCATTTCCTGAAAACATTATTTAGCTGTTGACTGAAAGGAGACCTCAAAAGAGACTTAGGCGTACCTGGACTGGAGTTTGACATCCTGGATTTAACCCATAGAGCACGTTCTCCAAACCAATTTATCTGTTTTTTCTTCTCTTCCACCTGCTGCCGCAGGTCGTGTTCAGGCAGGCGGGCCAGTCAAATGGGAGAGAGTATACCACTGAAAAGCAAGACATCGATATCCCCCTGCCACCGAATGGCGAATACGTGGTGGAGGTCCGGGCGCGAAGCGAAGGCGGGGACGGGGCAGCGGCTGCAGTGCGCATTTCAGGTAATCCTGCAAACCGTATTACAGCAGAAAGTTAAATATTAGACTTATGTAAAAAAATAAATGTTGCATCAGCTGATTCCCTGCCATTATCTTGAGCTGGAGTGGGCAGTTCAAGTCCTGGAGGGCTGGTGTGTGCATGTAAGTGTTTGTTTCCACCTGTAATCCTGACTACATTAGCTAACTGGCTGTACAAGCAGACATGAGTTTACTAAGAGACTAGATCATAGTTAAATGTTTTATTCAGGGACACAAGAAGAGTCTTTGAGGGTCATGCATGAGTTTTTCGAGAAGTGCAACTAAAATAAAAGATTTCATAAATGGTTTGCTAATTAAGTACAACCCCAATTCCGAAATAGTTGGGACGAAGTGTAAATTGTGAATAAAATCAAAATGCAATGACTTTCAGATCACATGAGCCAATATGTTATTTGCAATAGAACATAGATAACATTTCAAATGTTGAAACTGAGACATTTTACATTTTTATCCACAAAATGAGCTTATTTCAAATTTTCTGGCTGCAACAGGTCTCAAAAAAGTTGGGACACAGGCATAAAAGGGCTGAAAAAAGCAATTAATATATAAGAGAATCAGCTTAAAGAACATTCAGCAAGTAATTAAGTTAACTGGCATCAGGTGTGTAACATGATTGGCTATAAAAGGGATGTCTTAGAGAGGCTGAGTCTCTCAGAAGTAAAGATGGCCAGAGGCTCTCCAACCTGTGAGGGCTTGCGTAAAAAAATTGTGGAATACTTTAAAAACAATGTTCCTCAACTTCAAATTGCAAAGGCTTTGAAGGTTTCATCATCGAAAGTGCATAACATCATCAAGAGATTCAGAGAATCTGGAAAAATCTCTGTGCATATGGGACAAGGCCGAAGACCTTTGCTGGATGCCCGTGATCTTCGGGCCCTCAGACACCACTGCATCACTCACCGGCATGATTCTGTCATTGACATTACTAAATGGGCCCAGGAATACTTCAAGAAACTACTGTCTGTAAACACAGTCCGCCGTGCCATCCACAGATGCCACCTAAAACTCTATCATGCAAACAGGAAGCCATTGTTCAGCATGATCCAGAAGCGCCGCCATGTTCTGTGGGCCAAGGCTCATTTAAAATAGACTGTAGCAAAGTGGCAAAGTGTCCTGTGGTCAGACGAGTCCAAATTTGACATTCTTGTTGGAAATCATGGGCGTCGTGTCCTCCGGGCTGAAGAGGAGAAAGACGTCCCCTCCTGTTATCAGCATTCAGTTCAAAAGCCAGCATCTCTGATGGTATGGGGATGCATTAGTGCATATGGTGTGGGACATACCATATGTCCCAAACACCATGAATGCTGAAAGGTATATAAAGGTTTTAGAGCGACATATGCTCCCCTCCAGACGACATCTATTCCAGGGAAGGCCTTGTCTATTTCAGCAGGACAATGCAAAACCACATACTGCAGCTATAACAAAAGCATGCCTTCGTAGTAGAAGAGTCCGTGTGCTGAACTGGCCTGCCTGCAGTCATTGAGAACATTAGGCGCATAATTAAATGAAAAGTCCGTCAAAGGACACCCAAAACTCTCCAGCAGCTGGAAGCCTGTATTAAACAAGAGTGAGATCAAATTCCAATGGCTAAACTCAAGAAAGTTGTCTCCTCAATGCCCAGACACCTCCACTCTGTGTTAAAAAGAAGAGGGGATGCTACACCATGGTAAACAGGCCCCTGCCCCAACTTTTTTGAGACCTTTAGCAGCCATCAAATTTGAAATGAGCTCATTTTGTGGATAAAAATGTAAAATTTCTCAGTTTCAACATTTGCTATGTTATGTCTGTTCTATTGTGAATAAAATACTGGCTGGTGTGAAAGTCAATATGTTTTGATTTTATTCACAATTTACACTTTGTCCCAACTATTTCGGAATTGGGGTTGTAATTACAGGTGAGAAGTTCACATGACAGCCAGGAACTTTAAAGCCCTGGTTGCCCACCTCTGGTGTTGAGTACCCTCTAATTATCTTCAAAGATTACTAACAAATTTATCATATCAAGTTGATTTGAATCTGCCTAACTGAGCTGTATGGAAACTGTTTAGATATCAGGTTGCATCAACTAGCAATTTTTTTTTTCTAATTTAATGAAAATTGTGGTTGAGAGACTAGTGATTCCTTTTCAATGACATGGCACTGAGCCCTTGGATATGAAGCAAAATTCAATCCTGTCATCATAATGAATTATGACATGGCTAAGAGGACTGGTTTTAG
This sequence comes from Gymnothorax javanicus, assembly GCA_029692085.1. Taxonomy (NCBI): domain Eukaryota; kingdom Metazoa; phylum Chordata; class Actinopteri; order Anguilliformes; family Muraenidae; genus Gymnothorax; species Gymnothorax javanicus. Next base: position 85,827,383 of record CM056201.1, read on the forward strand.
AGAGGATTCAGTGTGTACGTCCCAATCATCTGATCTGTTCCCACTTCCTGTCAGCAGAAGTATGGTTACACAGTTGCACTGTCCTTCAGTGTTTGGACTGTGGCCTTGTATAAAATTGGCTGCAGTTTCTTTGTGGCTTTGACGATGTGGATGTAAATAACCTCTAAATAAAAGTGATAGTCTGGATTTCTAGGAGCCCGAAAGTAAAAATCATGTTGCAGTCCAAATACTTACGCAATGCACTGTGTTTGAACATATTTTAATACAATATATCAATATATGGACAAATTCCAGCACTTCATGATAAACAAAATTGGCCAGTTCACATGATTGCTCCTCTCAGCTACCGCACTCAATTACCCTCTTATAAACTACGTATTTTTCTCCATAATTATTGTGTATTGTACTGTAAATTTCAGTACAATTTGTTCCTTTTAACAGACCCTTGCTTAAATACTTGTGCATAGCATATTATTATAAGTCAGTGCATGTCCTTTCTGTCTTTTAAATTTTTGTTCATCACTTTTGCAGTTTGCTCCAGCTGAAGGTCGTTGTCAGAAATGGAAAATCCAAAAAAAAAAAAAAAATACGTTTTGCAGTGCTGACTATTGCTGGAGTGGCAGAATTATTCCATCTAAATTTAAATTTAGAGTCTGTGGCTCGTGCACTCATCAGTCAGCTTCAGGGGCCTAGTGTACGTGTGTTCTTGTGTGTGTGTGTGTGTGTGTGTGTGTGTGTTTGTGTGTGTGCATGCATGCATAGTCATGCACGCTGACATTTTCATAATTTATGTGCATGGAAGCTGAGCCCGAATGTGCCTGCGGTCCGAGACCGTTCAGTCCGGGTGTGTGTTACCTGGCGTGGGAGGCAGGCCCGAGCTGACTGCCTGTAATGGATCTCTGGTCTGTCGGAGGCGCCGTGACATCCATTACTGACGGGTCTGGATTCACCGTACAGCTGATTTCATGGTGGATGAGGATATGAATTTTGTCAGGGTGGGGGTGATGGTAGGGGCAACAGAATTGAGTGGTTTTGAAAGATGGAGTTGTTGAGATAATCCTCATGTGAGATCACCATGGATACTGTCTTCTTCTGAGATTCCATTCCAGTATTGATCAATATCAGGACTCTGGGTTGTGCATCCATCCGTTTTCTTGTACCAGAATGCGTAAATTACAACATTAATTTATTTTAGGCAATATATTTTGGTTCATGAGGCTGGATATGCCTGAGTGGATGTTTTTTTGTGTAATTCCAGGCTTCTGCAAACTGGTTATATTTCTAAATATTTTGGTTTGACTCCAGACAAAGACTAAGTCTTGATGTTTCTTTAAGTGACGGGTATTAATTTTGATTCAGTGTTCTGTCACTTTTGAAAGGATAAAGTCACAGTGAGGTTGAAGTGCCGACTGTCAACTTTAATTGAAGGGCATTTTCATCCATATTGGGTAAATCATTCCGGAATGACGGCAGCTTTGGAACATTGCCCCCCCCCCCAGTTCCTGTATGTTTTTAGGAGTTTTCACCTTCAGTCTCCTCTTCAGCATGTGAAATGTATGTTAAACTGGATTCTGACTGAGCCAACACAACCAAAATAACAAAAAATGTGTCATCGTCCAATGAATTATGGTGCTCACTGTAAATGCCTCTGTTTATGTACATTGGTATGTATGTGCATATATGTGTGAATATGAGTCTGTCAGTGTGCATAAGTATGCATGTGTGGGTGTTTGAGCAGTACTGGTGAATAATTGTGTAATTTTCTATCTCTCCCCCTCTCTTTCACTGTTTCCTTCCTTCTGTCTCCCTCTCTCTCTCTCTCTTTCTCTCTGCAGGTGGGGCAGTAAGAGCCGCTCAAGCCGTCAGCCTGGCCTTCGTTTTCCTCCTCTCCCTCTTTCCGCTTGGACTCTGAATGTATTTGCCGATGTTCTGGGACTCTCCGTGCAACGGTCGCGCAGCGGCCCTTCGGCTCTATCCAAGGTTTTCCAACGACTTTCCAAGGTTCCGCCCAAGCCACCAAATACAGTATTCCCAGGAATATTGATGTGGAAAATGATTTGTCCCACTCAAAAAAAAAAAAAAAAAAATTTGGAAATTTGGGAACAGACAAAAAACATAAAGGACATTCCCCCCCTGCTATATAGTACCAATGAGATCTCACCAGAGGAACATCAGAGGAGTTGTACCTTGATCAGTATGCCTTATATCCGCTGATATTTTACGGTGGCACGACTTATCTTTATGAGGTGTAATAATGAACTATGAAAACTGAATCAACAGTAATATAGTCCCATCCAATGCGCTGTGGCAACCCGACACAATGCCATGTTAAAAGTCAATAAGTGAATAAACTCTATTGGAGAAAAAGTATAGTTCACTATTTAAAGCATTATGTTTATTTAGAAAATGTATAGTCGTGAAGGATGGCAAAGAGGAAGTGGATTTGTCTTGTATTTCGTTTGCAACAATGGTCGCTGAGTTTCCCCCTGTCATTATGGAATAAAACACCCCTCTCTCAAAAGGGAGAATCTCAAACTGTGGATCCCTGACGACTGTAGCGTCTGCTAATTTTGGTTGTGTTTCCGCAAGTTGCTGATTGGATGATGAGTCCAAACACCTTGTTTCCAAGGCCAAAATTTGGCTGCTGATTGAACGGAAACAAAAAAAAAAAATTATTATACACTGTGGCCCTTCAGGACTGGAGGTTTACTGGCAGACACGGCACTACCCGCAGGACTGGAGTTTGAGATCCATCCCTTGAGGAGATGCTGTCAAAACAAACATCCATCCATTATTCCAATTCGCGTACAATCTGTTCTCCACAGTAACAATAACAAGCATCTAATTGTACAGCATATTGTTTGGTACTACAATGCATACAAATGCCTACTCACGTTGGCCTATATTGCTCATAAAAGGTGATATACATTCACAGATTGTTAAATGGGTGAAATACAATACAATTATTTTACTCTGTAACTGCACATGAGTGTTTGGTAGGATTATGTACTTAGACTGCTAACAAACACTTAAGTGGAAAGAAAGATGTGTTGTAACTGCTCGTGTTATCTCTCTCACACACACACACACACTCACATATACATACATGCACACACACACACACGCATGTGCACACGTACACTGTTATAAATTGACTGAATTTAACAGTTATATTAATGCATTGTCTCATTGTTGTTTCAAGTAGGGTCCTGCGCGCATTTAACTGTGGCTTACCGTAAACATATACGGAACCTCTGTTATAAACTGATTGTAAAATTACAGTTAAAATAACTGGCAAAAAAGGTGCGAGTTTATAACACTGTACACACACGCAGACCAATTTGCTTCCATAAGTTCAGTCCTGTTAAGCAGGCTATGAATGGGGTTTCAGAAGTGAATATGGTTAATGCAGACATTCAAACCATCTCAAACTGCATATCAGTGCTTCTGATAAACTCCATCAACCAGTGAATATGTCTGGAGAGTTCTGTAAATTGTTCCAGGTTTGTGATACTTGATGTTTTTGGAGCGATTCTGTTGAGTTTTAATGACTGTAGAGGCTGAAGCCTAAATGTGGGAGGTCACTTGACTGTTGGATTTCAGAAGTGACTCAGAAGCTCTCATTTTGATTCCCTTGGTGCGTGCGTCCCAACAAACAAAAAATGTACTGTCCTCCCCCATGGTTTCCGATGGGAAAAGTTATAGAATGGAAGATGGGGGAATATTTTTATAGTATTGGGATGCACTGCAAACAAATTGTCCATCAGGAAGTTGTTAGAAATTGTCAACCAATCACCAAGTGTTGTTCCATTGGTTCTCATGAACGGGATTGGTGGCGCAGCTGTCTGTTTTTCCAGAACTGAGTGATCTATACAATTCCAGTTCTGAGCATATTCCCTTTAAACTACGGCTGACCAAATCTTCTACTGCCATGCCAGCTGTATCTTACAGTAGCTAATTCCATCACAGCCTTCCAATTATAACGTCCCTGTAGCGTTGCAGCAATATTGTAAGAGTGTTTTGTGCTGGGTGATGTTGCCTCTTGCCTGGGCTGGAGTGGAGATTACTTGGTAATTAACCCTGCTGCTGGAGATCTACCACCCTCTAGGTTTTCACTCTACCCATAACTGTGCCCTCCTCCAGAAAGAGGGTTGGTTACTTCTGAAATAGAGTAACATGCATCACGGGCCTTTGGAGCAGTTTTCCAAGCACAAGTGGGTGTTTGTTTTGACTGTAACTTTTGGGGTTGTCCTTGTTCCATGCAAGTGCTGTATAAAGAATGTTGATGTTTTATTTTTTTATTTTGTCACAGTTTTATTTAATTTTTTTCCCTTTTATGTTTAAGTCTGAGTGTGATAATTGAAAATATGCAGTGGTTGTGACACAGGTGGCTCAAGTCATAGTTAAATGTCTGATGCTTCAATGATTACTAGCTTTGAATGCCATTTTAATGCTTCGATCAGGTACCTGGGCATAATTTTGATTGTCCGCATTGAACCATTAAGATACTAATTCATCAAGTAACCCGAAGAAGCCACATAAGCTTTTCATGTCAACATTGCAAAACATCTCTGTTGTTACATAACAGTATGATTTTTGTACTTCCTGTGTTTCTGTCTTTTAATATGTGGGATAACAAAGACGTTCTTCACATATTTATGTCATCTGACATTCTTGCTGGTCATGGTTTTTCAGGTAATTTCTGGCGGGACTTGCTACTCAATGAATTAAAAAAAAAATACATAAACGTTCCATTACAATTATAAAAAGATTAAACATTCCATTTAGATCATGCTATAACCACCTTTTGACTCCAGAAACAACGGCGCAGCTTATGCATTGTGAAATATGATATCGCCGCTGTCATAAAGTGCTTCTTCTGCTCCCGTACATTACGCAGCCATTCATCGGAGAAAATTGCCAAATGCATGAATGCCTTTAAATTTGCGATCTTCGCTACACATATGAAAGTGGTGTGTTTTACTGCGCATGAGTTGGTAATGGTCATTCATGAAGCTCCATCTTATGCCAGTGAAAACAGACTCTTATTGGCTAGATCCAGCCCGCCTTTTTTGGAGGGCTGAACAACATTCACAATTGTGAGTGACCCTTCTCTGTCAGAAAATAATGTAGATGAGCCTAATCTCTGTATTATGGTATTTGCTTCAATAAAAACCCCGTCTTCTCAATTAAAGTTTATATAGACAAAACCAAAATTGGACCTGTGTTTTACCTTATTGGCCTACCATCACTGTTTTCTTAAAGTGTCAAAATCTCACTTGTGATGATAAACAGCATCCGTTGTATCATACTCTGTTGCAGACATGGTAACTGATTATGTATGCTCCAGTTACGCAAGGCAAACATTTCTTGAACTAAATTGTATTCTTGGTCAAGTTGCTACAATGATTTATTTTGAAATATAACACTGTTACAAAGGAAAATACATACAATTTTATATATATATATATATATATATATATATATATATATATATATATATATGTGTGTGTGTGTGTGTGTGTGTGTGTCCTGCATATGACCCTATATACTGTGGAGAAGTGGGTAGCTACAGTACAGTGCCCTTTGGAAAGTCAAAGAATGTGGATATCTTGTTGCTATATTTTAGTAATATTGAGCATATTAGACATGTGATCAGCTCTACCTCATGTGAAATGTATTCCAATTTATGTTGGTCTTACAAGCAGTGAGGACCTGGCTGCTGAATTATTTTTCATAACCAAGTAAGGGGAACATTCCAGTAATGTACAATCTGATTGGCTTATGATTCCAGTTAGGTGCAATCTGATTGGCTGAGGTGTGGCTCAGAGCGGAAGTGGTACCACAACTAGGTTCGGAAAAATAAGCACGCGACCTGGATAGCCAGAAAGAGAACCCTCAATGTCCTTACCGCAAGGCTACAGTGCTAATCTGGACCACCATGCCACCCATTAAGAGAGAATGAGAGAGAGAGTGGGTATTGAAGTAGCTCGACAAGAAAGGCACTTTAATCTTGAAATATCTCATACTGGTATAATTATATCTGTGTTGTATTCCCTAAGGAAGTTGCTATGCACCTCCTAGCTGTGTTCAGCTTCATTTGATAGTCAAGCTCTTGATGAGGTATTTACCTGCTAGATTACCACATCCCTTGACACAGTCTTGTTTACTGTAATAGATGTGTCATGGGTTACACAAACTATTACAAATAAAATACTTTCGAAAATGTTCACATTTATTTTCAAAAATGTATATTTATGAACTGACTTTTGTAGTGCAAGTTTTGGCATCTCAGAATATGTTATTTGAGACAGACCTGTATGTCTTACCACTTGGGAATGTACGGTCTTAACGGGGTTTTTAAGTTTATTTCCCATTGGTATGCACTAACTTTACTTTATTCCCATTGTAAATTATGGAACCATGATACAAAGTGTAACATTAGGCCTCCAATATTTTTTCTTCAGGAATAACTCTGGTTTCTGGGCCTGTTTAGAAGTATCTAACAGCCATATTGAGAAGGGAAATAAAAAATGAAAACAAAAGGCCTATAATGCACTAGGTTATAATGCATGGAGAGAGGCAGATTACAGTAATAAAGGGAACCTATTTTGCCATGTTTTTTTTTTTTCAAGTTTTAATATTCCTGGATTTCGTAAAGGGAGGTTTATAGACTTTTCATCAAAAAAAAAAACTTAAAAATTGCACGATTTCTTGGCATTTGATTTTCTGTCATTCTTAACCCTCTGAAAAACGGACTGTTCTGAGTGGGATTCCCTTCTATGAAATGAGGTCTGCTCTGATTGGCCAGCTAACAGAGCACAGTATCAATGGAAGTGGCAATGTCAAAATCTCCTGGCTACAGGCAAGTCTCTGAATACAGATGACTGACTAAGTAGCTTGCTACCAAGCTACCTATTAAACTAGCAACACAACGATTATTGAAAGGTAACATCTGCAGACTAGGCAGGGACAGTCATTACACGATGGTTTCTAAATTCACAGTCAACTGAGTAGCTGGCTTGTAACACTTGGAATTCAGTTTAAATATTTACAGAAATTGGAAATGCTTACCTGACTGGCTAGCTAGCGACAGATTCTCCTTGAAAACAAATTAGCTTCACAAATACACTTCCTCTGAACTGTAAGAAAAGACTGGAGCAGCCGGAGGAGACCATCTCGAACACGGGGAGAACATGCAAACTCTGCACAGAAAGGCCCAAGGCCAGAATCAAACCAGCAACCTGCTTGCTGTGGGGCAACAGTGCTACCCACAATTTATTGTGAAACTTGATATAGATTTGGCTTTATTCTACCCATTGAGTTGTTCATCTAAGCTCCTCATTGAGCAAGTATCTCTTGATACACTGTAGAGCTAAATGTGTATGGGCACTTAAAAGCTCATTGACATGCACAGAAAAAAGATATTTTTAAATTCTAAACATATGACATATGAATTTGAAATTAATTGGTCAGAAATCTTAATGAATATCCTAATGACCCCCAAGACTTCAGGCATAATATTCTGAGGACTAATGAGTCAAAAATGGGACTTTCTGTAAGACATGGGTCCTGTTACATCCGTTGTGAAGCTAACAGCATTCCATAATAAAAACATCATGCCAACAGTCAAACGCGGTAGTGACAGCATGATGTTTCGGGGCTGCTTTGCTGCTTCAGGACCTGGGCAACTTGCTATAATTGATGGAGCCATAAATTCTGTGCTATACCAGAAAATCCTGCATGAGAATAGACCCGACCGGTTCAACGTCATCAAGAGCTCAGTGCAAAGGCCGCACCCCTTTTGGGGGAAAACAATCGCGCTTATGCATTGAAATCAATGAGAAATAAGTGCGAAAATTGAGCAGTAAAATGCCCAAAAGTTGTTGTGTGCAGGGTAGCACCTCGAATAAAATGACCAGTCTGGACCTCAAGTTCCTTCTCCTACCTGGAAAAGGGAAAAATCCAAAAAGGAAAGCTTTATGGCTTCAAGCTATCCGGAGAGAACATATGCAGGGGAAGCTATGGGATCCATTATCTTCCAATGTTAATGTGTGTGGGAGACACTTATCGCGAATGCTCTGGTTCGGGCAAGGTAGCAAAATAATCGCTGGACATATCAATAAATCAAGAAATGAATGTAAACAGGAAATTAAGTTTAATAAATCTGATAAATTTTACACCTAAAAACACATCAAATTACATTATGGTCAATGGGATGTGAGGTTTTCTATCCCATAAAAAGGGGCGCGGCCTTGACTTTTGGCGAAGTACCCGGATGTGTCGGTCCGGTCAATGTCCGGCTATCAGTTTATGACCTAGAGCTCAAGCACAGTTGGGTCACACAGTGGGACAATGATCTGAAGGACACACACAATTTCACTTGTAAATTTTTTTTTTTATTTATTTAACCTTTATTTAACCAGGAAGAAGCCTCATTGAGGTTAAAAATATCTTTTACAAGAGCGTCCTGGCCAAGAGAGGCAGCAGCACAATAAACATGGTTTCAGACATACAAATAACACTTTGCAGACATAAAAATATACAAATGCATAAATGAATATTGACAGTATAATAAGGAGAAACAGCAAAAAGTAGCCAACCGAAGTCAGGAAAGAGTGCAGGAACAATTTAAAGATAAAATTAGCTCAGAAAACATTGACAGTTTTCCTTCAAAATCGTTTTAAAAGCATCTAGTGGTATTAGATCCCCAAGGTTTAAATCCTTTTGCAGTAAGTTCCGTTTTGAGGGAGCAGCATACATAAAAGCCTTTTTTCCTAATTCCGTGCGAGCTCTGGGGACATTTAATAAAATTAAGTCCTGGGAGCGTAAACAATGACTTGCAGTTTTAAAATTAATATATTTGGAAAGATAGGATGGAAGTAATCCAAGGATTGCCTTATAAACAAAGGTATTCCAATGGACAAGCCTCCGGATGGATAAAGCAGGCCAACCAACCCGAGCATACAGAGAGCAATGATGAGTAAGTGCTTTACAATTAGTAATGAACCTTAATGCTCCATGATAAATGATGTCTAGTGCATGAAGGCTTTGAGAGGATGCATGCATGTATATTACATCACCAAAGTCAAGCACAGACATAAAAGTAGCAGCAACCAGTCTCTTTTTCACCTCAAAAGAAAAACAGGACTTGCTTCTGAAATAAAAACCCAATCTCAGCTGTAGTTTTTTTGCTAATTGTTGAATATGAGGCTTAAACGAGAGACATTCATCAATCATAATTCCAAAATATTTATACTGGGATACAGACTCAATCTAATTTCCCTGAAGCATAAAAATAGATGGAAGACTCGATTGCTTTTTAATCGCATTGGTAAACATCACAAATTTTGTTTTTTCAAAGTTCAGAACAAGCTTCAGGTCATGAAGGGTATGTTGTACATTGTTAAAAGCTTGTTGCAGCAGAGCAAGAGCCTGATTCTGTGTGGGAGCAGAGCAGTATATGACAGTATCGTCTGCATAAAAGTGAAAGTTTGTTTTGGGTAAGTTTTGATGTTAATGTAATGTAGATAGTGAATAAGAGTGGTCCTAGTACTGAGCCTTGGGGCACACCGTTAGAGATGATACGCGGGCTAGAGGTGATACCTTCAGCCTGCACACACTGTGATCTGCATGATAAATAGTTCTCAAACCAGCAGACTGCATGTTCTGACAGTCCTACACTGAGAAGTCTTTGCATCATTATGGCATGATCCACAGTATCAAAAGCCTTTGATAAATCAATGAAAAGGGCTACGCAGTGGTGTTTTTTATCCAGTGATTCAACAAAATTGTTGACTACTTTTAAAGTTGCTGTAGTTGTGCTATGTTTTTTTCTAAAACCAGATTGATAATCAGATAAAATGCTATATATTAATAGAAACTCCTTCAGTTGCTCAGCCACAAGAGATTCCAGAATTTTAACTAAGACAGACAATTTAGAGATGAGCCTGTAATTATTTAAGAGTGTGGGGTCTCCCCCTTTTAATAGGGGAAGAACCAAGGCAGATTTCCATATAAGAGGAATTTCACTAGAGACTAAAGAGAGATTAAAAATATGTGTTAAAGGTGGTGCAATAAAATCAGCAGCTAGCTTAAGAGAGTAGGGCTCCAGGTTATCAGGACCTGGCCATTTACTAATATCTAAAAGTTTAAGGGCTTTGTGTACCTCCGAGATAGTAACTGGCTTGAAGCTAAAAGACTGAGCCACAGTTTCATTACCATCAGGAAAAATATCAGGGAGCTCCGTATGTATATGATCATGCGAGTCGAACAAGGAACCAGAAGCAATGAAGTGTTTATTGAAACAGTCAAGCATTTTGGATTTGTTGGAGATGTTGAGGAAGTCCTTGACAATGCATTTGGGAAGCTCTATACCATCCTTATTTTCAACTAAAGATTTTATAGTCTTCCAAAATGACCTTAGGTTGTTTAGGTTGCTTGTGGTTTTGCTAAGAAAATGAGCAGTTTTCGCTTTTTTAATTGCAACTGTGCAAGCATTGTGCAGTTGCCAAAAAAGCAGCCAATCCGATTCGAGATGTGATCTCCTGGCAGTGGCCCAAGCCACATTACGCTCATGGAGTAAGTTTGATAAGTCTGAAGTAAACCATGCATTATCTCTACCCTTTACTCTGTATTTTCGGAGAGGGGCATGTTTGTCAATAATTTCAATGAAACCATCATAAAAGAATTTCCAGGCAGTTTCAACATCAGCAATAAGGTTAATCTTCCCCCAATCAAAATTAAAAAGATCATGAAACTATGCTTGTTCTACTAAATTATTCAAGTTATGCTTAATGATAATACGTGGTTTGGTTTTAGGAATTCTTGTATTTCTAACCGTGGCAACTACACAATGATCACTTATGTCATTTGCGAAAACCGCAGTGGATGAGTACTTATGTGGAGTGTTTGTGAGGATAAGGTCAATCAAAGATGATTTTTCTAGAGATTTTAAATTAGGTCTAGTTGGGCTATCAACAATCTGGAACAGATTTAGGGAGTCACCATATGCCTTGAAATCATCAGAGACTGGGAGTAACCAGTTCCAATTAAAATCTCCAATCATGACTATTTCATTATAATGCAATCCAGATAGAAGATGCATTAAAGAGGGTAGAGCATCACTAACAGCAGGGGGGGTCCTGTAGCAGCCAACAACAGTAATATGCAGAGATGTAGATATTTCAAGGTCAAGAGCCAAAAACTCATATTCCTTGCTCACAGATTTGGAGAGAAGCACATTCACGTTAAACTTATTTTTTGTGAATATTGCAACACCCCCTCCCCTCTTTGGCCGATCAGTCCTATGGATATTATAACCTTCAATGCTAATCTCATTGTCCTGAATAGATTTGCTCAGCCACGATTCAGATATAACAGTTACATCTGCATCAGTTGACTGTGCCCAAATACGAATCATATCCATTTTACCAATTAAGCTACGCACATTTAAATGAATAAAACCTAAACCAGACCTTGATTTAAAATCAGCAGGGGTATTAAACCTAGCGTCAGTATTCGGGCCAGGGTTGGGTTGCACATTCCCGGAGATCAATAACAATAGGACAATTAAACACTTAAGCTTCAACGGTTTAAATGTGGGTTCTTTCTTTTTAACGTCTAAAATGAAATCATGAAAACAATTTATGGAAATTGTGAAATTGACTTGAAGAGCCATTACACAGAGCATACGGCCCAAATCCACAGTCACAGAGCAAGAGAAGAATAGAGGCAGCGGCAGCGATTTCATGACCAACGCAGGGCCAGAAGTGCATGTTCCCCGTCATGTTGCGTCCACTTGAGAGGGCACATGGGAGTGAACAATCCCGCGTGAACTTGTAGGAGTCCTGCATAATGATAGTGGACAAACAACAGTAAGGAGCAGCAACATTGTGGCTATGTTTCCAAAGTTCCAAATGATCACCAGCAAAATCCAATATCCCGCTTATTCCAATTCAGCGAGTAAATCCAACTGTGCAAAAAGCCCCGTAGCCCTTGATTCACAAGCACAGCGAGATCAGTGCAATAAAGTAACCTCAGAAGCACTACAGATCCACAACCAGCACACAATACAGGTAGCAAATCTGAGAATTTACTTACTGATTTGATAGCTAGGGGCCCATCAGCTTGGCTAGAGAGCTGAGCGAGCGCCTGGGAAAAGTTGCGAATACTGGCTAGATCATGCAACTGACTGGCGGCGTGAGTGAGGGGCTAACAGGTAGGTGGATCATTGGCCGATAAGGCCACGTAGTAAGCCTGGGCCTGGCTTGGTGGAGGATGGCCTGCGGCTGGAGCCTGGGCCTGGCTTGATGGAGGATGGCCTGCTGCTGGAGCCTGGGCCTGGCTTGATGGAGGATGGCCTGCTGCTGGAGCCTGGGCCTGGCTTGATGGAGGATGGCCTGCTGCTGGAGCCTGGGCCTGGCTTGATGGAGGATGGCCTGCTGCTGGAGCCTGGGCTTGGCTTGACGGAGAAAGGCCAGCTGCAGAAGCCTTGGAATAGCCTGGTAGTTTAGCTTGCTGCTGGAGCTAGGGTTTGGCTTGGCAATTTAGGTGAAATTTCAAATGGATCCAATGTTTGGATGTACCAAGTAATCGTATAAAATCCACACCTTGATTTAAAAACTGTCTAGGTTAGATATGGTCCTAAATTTCTAGTAAAATACAATAAAAATATCCAAGAACAAACAAAGATTGAGCAGTAACAGAGGACAAGCTGCCATCTTGGATTAGCATGAATGGCTCAAAAGCAAAACAAACTGAAGGTTGTGAAGTGACCTAGTCAAAGTTCTGACTTGAATCCATTTGAGAGGCTGTGGCATGACCTTAAAAAAGCAGTTCATGCTCAAAAACTCTCCAAGCTCCTGCACAGCAATGTAAAAAGGCTCATTTCCGGTTATTGCTAACATTAAATTGCAGTTTTTGCCGACAAGGGTGGTCCAAACAGTTCATATGTTTAGGGCGATATATATATTTTTTTTAACATGGGTGATATTGGTTATGAATAACTCTTTACTTTCAACTGCTTTTGCATAAGACTAATGTTAAGTTTGTAAGAGGTACCCATATGAAGTCCAGATATTGTGACTTGAATTTATTATAGTTTTCCTGCAAAGTTGTACAATGATTCAAATAACAAAAATGCAACCAAACAATAAAAAAACCTGGAGATCACCATATTTCCATCCCAAGAAAAGGTTTAGCCAATTAGAGCCTGAGGAAGGCTTTGGCAGTCACATAACGGTGACATTGACTGTCCATAGTTTCACCAAAGTCTGTATCGTCTGAGCTCATTTTGTACAAAATTCTCACTCGTTTTGTGCTGTTTTATAAGCTTAAACTGGTTAATGCACAGCAAGTTAGCTTTCCCTTTCTGTCTTGGTTGTCTACCAATGGGAGATTTGATAATGATAATGTCTTTTTCTCTGACTGTTAGTTTTATTTCTACAGAGCATGCGAGAGTGGCAGCACGGAAGTGCAGTGGGTAGCACTGATAACCCAACTGAGCCTCGAATGGGGAAAGGCCTGTGGAGGAGTTACCCAGTGAATTGTGGGAATATCCAGCCCATGCTAAAAATCCACTCCATGAAGATGGGTTGTCAGCCGCTAAACATCGAAGAGTATTCTCCAACGACTGGTTGGTTCGCTCTGTCTGCCTGTTAATCTCTGGGTGGAAACCAGAGGAAAGGCTCACGGTGGCCCCCAACTGGCTGCAAAACGCACGCCAGAATTTGGCCGTAAATTGAGGGCCCCGGTCAGAAACCACATCTTGAGGGAGACCATGCAGCTGGAAAACATGGTCCATAACAAGAAAGGCCATCTCCCGCGCCGAAGGCAGCTTGGGCAGCGCGATAAAGTGGGCGGCCTTGGAAAATGGTCGACAACAACCAAGATGACCGTGTTGCCTTCAGAAACAGGCAGCCCCGTAACAAAATCAAGAGCGATATGGCTCCCCGGGCACTTAGGGATGGGCAACGGCCACAGCAGACAAGAGCGGGGGAGATGGGAAGTCTTGTTCCTAGCGCAGATACAGCACGCCGCTACAAACTCCCGGATGTTCTCAATCATGTTGGGCCACCAAAAACGTCGGACCAAGAACTGCTTGGTCCGATGAACCCCTGAGTGACCCGCCAGGCGGGAAGAGTGCCCCCACTGGAGAAATTGGGACCGTACTGCCAACAGAACAAACAAACAGCCAGGCGGCTCCCCATCAGGACTGGGATCAGTTCTCAACACCTCCCGCACAACAGACTCAATGTCCCACTGAATGGGAGCCACAATCTGAGCTGCCGGGATAACCGGCTCAGAAATGGGGTCGCGACCAGAGCGGTCGTGAATACGCGACAAAGCGTTTGGCTTGATGTTTTTAGAACCCGGGCGATAGGTTAACGTAAAGTTAAAGCGGTTGAAAAACAACGACCACCGCGCCTGCTGAGAATTACATCGTTTAGTCTGTTGGATGTATTGGAGATTTTTATGATCCGTTCAAACCACAAACAGATGTTCAGCCCCCTCCAACCAATGGCGCCATTCTTCTAACGCCAACTTGACAGCTAACAACTCCCGGTCACCAATGCTGTAATTCCGTTCGACCGCCGACAAAGACCGGGAGAAGTAGGTGCATGGGTGCAACTTATTGTCCTGAAGGGGGCGCTGGGACAAATTGGCACCCACCCCGACTTCCGACGCATCCACCTCCACAACAAATGGGAGGGAGGGGTCGGGCAAAGCGAGAATGGGCTCTGAGCTAAATCATTTCTTTAACTCCTGAAAAGCAGCCTCAGCTGCTGGAGACGAAGCAAACGATGAGGAGATATTTTTCTTAGTGAGCGCGATAATGGGGGCAGTTACCATGCAAAAATTATGGATAAACCTCCTATAAAAATTAGCAAACCCCAAAAACTGTTGCACCTCCTTGACGTTTTGAGGGGCAGCCTAATCCCTAACCATTACCACCTTGTCAGGATCCATGTGGACCGACCCTTCCGAAACAATGAAGCCAAGAAACAAAACTGTCTTGGCATGAAAAACGCATTTTTCAGCCTTTTCAGCTTGGCTTTAAGGAGGGCTTCAAGCACTTGTCTGACGTGTTGTTTATGCTCCGAGAGAGTTGAAGAAAAAATCAGAATATCGTCAAGGTAGACAAAAACGAATCTCTCCAACATCTCTCAGAGGACGTCATTGACGAGTGCCTGGAACACAGAAGGGGCGTTAACCAATTCGAACGGCATGACCAAATATTTGTAGTACCCGTCATGCATATTAAACGCCGTTTTCCACTCGTCCCCCTCTCGGATCCGAACCAAGTTATAAGCATTCCGGAGGTCTAGCTTTGTAAAAAACAACGCCTCCTGCAGACGTTCAAACGCGGAGTTCATCAACGGAAGGGGGTATCTGTTTTTAATGGTGATATTATTCAAGCCCCTGTAATCAATACAGAGTCTCAGGCCGCCATCTTTTTTGCCCACAAAAAAGAACCCCGCTCCGGCAGGAGACGTGGAGGGCTGAATCAATCCATTAGCCAGAGCCTCCTGAATATATTCTCCTTAGCCCTTCACTCAGGCCCTGACAGCGAGTATAATGAACCCCTAGGGGGAGTGGTACCCAGGTAGAGATCGATCTCGCAATCATACGTGCGATGAGGAGGGAAAGTTGAGGCCCGTTGCTTGCTAAAAACCTCCGCGAGATCAGCATAATCGTTAGGAACATTAGGAGGCAGACAAAAGTTCAGAGCAGCCCCCAAATTCTCACCCTGTTTGGAACCTGCCATCTCTATGTCTGATTCCGAGTCAGAGAAATCCTCCGAATAGCAATCCTCCTCTGGCTGCCGCCAGTCAAATTGAGGATCCCACTCCAACCCCTCCTCCGCCTCTTTCTCTAGATTAGGAGGGTTGTGTGAGACAAACTCCTCAGAATCACTCCAGGCGTCAGCCTCCTCCATAGGTTGATGCCCGGGATGACACGCCAAACTCTCCCTATAGTGGGACCTACAATCAGTGCCCCACTGGACGATCGGTTTATTCTGACTCCCCCAAATGACGTGAGGACTATGTTCCCGTAGCCAAGAGTGTCCTAAAACGACAGGAAAAACAGGAGAACTGATAATAAAAAACCGGACCTCCTCAGAATGACCACCAAAAGAAATGAACATAGTCAATAATTCAGAGACTTCGGTTCTAAATCCAGTTCCCAGCGGGCGACCGTCCAAAGATCTTACAGTGCGTGAATGTAAAAGAGGGCGGATGGGAATGGAATGTCTCCTAGCCCCCTCCGCATCCATAAAAAGTCCACGGCGCCAGAGTCCACAAAAGCTTCAATAAATATTCTCTGTCTCCCCACAGTCAATTCTACAGGAATTAAAGTTCGGAGGGGAAATTGGGTCTGTCCCTCCAGCGCCCCCCATACCGCTAGAGGGACTTCCTGTTTCCCTGAGGCTGAGGGCAGCGTGGACGGATATGTCCCGATTTTTTACAATTATAGCAGATTTTACATCTGCGAACGGGCTCATATGAGCCATCAACCTGCATAGGTTCGCCAGGAGTGGAATTCTCAGTGGGCGGAATGGGAACTGTATGCACGCTGCGAGGAGCATTAGCCCCTTTGCCAGCAAGAGTCAATGCAGTACGTTTCTCCCTGTTACGTTCGCGGATGCGATTATCAATTTGCACCGCAGTGCGAACCAACGAATCCAGAGTAACACAAGGCTCTAATGTAGCCAGAGCATCCTTAACCTCCTCAGCCAAAGCGTGAACAAAAACTGTCATAAGAGGCGCTTCTGGCCAGCCTGTCTCTGTCGCCAAGTAGCGAAATGAGATTGAAAACTCAGCGACACTCTCAGAGCCCTGCCTCAGATGCATTAAATGTGTAGCCGCGTCCTGACCACATCCTGATCAAACACCGATACTGTTTCTCTAACGAGAGTCTCCACAGTATTCACGACCAGTGAATTAGATCGAATAAGTGGGCCGACCCAAGTGAGTGCTGTGTCGGTCAACAGGGGCAAAATAAATGAAACCCGAGACTCTTCATTAACGAACCATGAAGGCTGCGCTTTAAAAAATTTTTCTCATTGGGCAATGAAATCTTTACATCTTCCTGCCTCGCCTCTATATCTTGGGGGTAACTGGAGTTTTGGCTCTCGGGGAAGGTGTACGGATTGTGCTTGTGCAACATTTTGTGTGATCTTAGTGGACAAGACTCTAATACTCTCAGTGAGAGTTAACAGAACATTTTCCAGTCTCTCCATGCCATTCGCCTGAAGGCGGATTCTCTCCGCCAACTCTGCCTGCTGATTGTTCAGGCTAGAAAGACCCTTGCCATATCCAGAGAGAACAGCTTGTTGATTAGCCACAACTTTCTCTAGCGCAGCCGTTGCTGACGACTCCATGCTGGCTAGAGTGTTCTGTAATGGTCGTTAGAATTAGGAGGCCAAGTGCAATGACCAGAGAGAAAGTGAGCAGCACAGACACTGTACAAACACAGAAAAATACAGACCAAACAAAAGTACTAGCGCTTCCAAAGGATGTATAATAGTCCAAAAAAATGGAAGCAAAGCGAGATAGAAAAAAGGGAGAAGAAACTCCAATAATCAGAAAATAGAAAGTCGTGCAAAACCTGACTACAGATATCTTCGGCTATTGTGCAAAGCTAAAAACAGACAATCTAGCGAAGGGGGCGCGTCGGACTTCCTGCTTATATAGAGTCCGGGAAGGCGCCGCCCCAGCTCAATCAGCCAGCTGGGTAAAGAATCCGATAGCCATCCTCCCACTTACCCCCAACAGCTGGGATGTGGCAGCCCACACCTCCCCCCTCTCACTGTGCACTGGTCATATCACATATTTAGGAATCAGTATCTCCCCCAGGCTGTCAGAGTTAACCAATCTTAACTTCAACCCACTTCTCAAAACGGTAGAGGACAACCTTCAACGTTGGATGAACCTACCAATATCCCTAATATAGGCAGAATAGCAACAATCAAGATGTCCATATTACCAATAATAAATTACTTTTTCTCAATGATCCCAAGCAAGCCCCCACCCTCCTGGTTTAAATCCCTAGACTCAATCATCTCAAAATTCTACTGGAAAAATAAAACCCCTAGAATCAAGCTAGCAACATTACAAAAGCCCAAAACACAAGGAGGACTGGAAGCACCAAATTTCCACCTTTATTTCATTCCTCATCAACTCCAATATATCCACAAATGGAGAAATCCCGATCAATCCGACAATACCTGGGCAGATATAGAACAGACATTATTCAAAGATATCCATATCTCAGACCTGCCATTCATAAACCGTTCCATCACACATCATCCATGTTTCAAAAACCCAGCCATTGCTACGACTCTGACAGCCTGGTGGAAACTTCATCAAATAACCAACTCCACAATGTTGCCTAACAAACATACTCCCATATGGAATAATCCTGATTTCTTAATGAACAAAAAACCTCTCTACTTTGCATCATGGATTCTCAAAGGAATTACACACCTTCAACATATTTTTCACAATAACAATTTTACCTCATTCAGTGATTTGGTCCAGAAATACGGCATTGGGGAGAATCACTTCTTTGAATTTATTCAGATAAAATCTTGTATTGCGTCCAAAATCAATATTAAAGCACATGATTTAGATCCTCCCCCACTAATATCAACCATATTAAACATCCCTTCCAGAAAAAAATTGCTATCAAATATATACAAATTAATTGCTACGTACAACCAAACAATATCCTTACCCTCAACAAAATGGGAACATGACCTACAGATCACCCCCAGTGCCGACTTCTGGACCCAAATCTGTAGAAACATCTTCTCCACTACACCCAACTCAAACATACAACTCATTCAATCGAAAATCATCCACAGAGTACACTACACTGGGAAAAGAATGTTTAAAATGGGTTTTGCAGACACAGAAATTTGTTCGCACTGTACACAGAACACCACAGATAGTTATTTGCATGCCACATGGGACTGCACGCCTATCAAACAATTTTGGCAGGACATCACCGACCTCCTCACCCAACGTCTTGGCTGCCACGTCCCTCACTCCCCTTCCCTCTGTTTAGTCGGTGACAGATCAAACATCAACTCAACCAACATGTCTAACAGAATACTCTTCGTATCCCTAATAATCGCCAAGAAAACTATCCTCATGAACTGGAAATCAAGGAAAAAAATAACCATCTCACACTGGAAAAATCTACTGACTGAGTATATATCAATGGAAAAATTATCCGCTTCTCTTAAAAATAATTCTGCCGATTTTGATTCAACCTGGATTCCATTCATTCACACAGTTAACTCTTAACACCCACTACTTCACTCACTGCCTCTTGCCTGTGAACCAACCTGGATAAATATAATCGCCACTCACTATACATTCACAGCCCCCATCCCACATCTACCATTTATTTATCATATATTCTTATTCAGTTTGCCCCCCCCCCTTTTCTCCTCATCCACTTTCACTGTCTGCGCTTCCTCAAACATATTTACCATATTTCTCTTCTGCTTTCTCTTCTCTTCTCTCTATCTGGATCACTACCCTCTACATGAACCATTGATGTCATTCAACACCATTATGATTACAGTTCTTGTGTGTTATATCTTTTTAAAAATGTATTCCTTTTTTTCTTTTTTTTTTAATTTTTTTTCTTTTATATATGTATAATTTCTTCCTTTTTTTCTTTTCCCTTTTTATTCATTTTTATTTTTATTATTATTATTTTTTTAAATTTTTTTTATTATTTTTTTTTACTCCAAAACATACATGCACACACACCACACACATTTGCACACATAAAAATGCATTACCCTCCCTTCAACCCCCCCAACCCCTCATCCCCACCTAACCCTAACCCCTGGTCCTCCAAAGCAGTGTTATGCAACAGCTCTGGTTGGTATCAGCCAATTCCCTGGAGGTGGTGTTAATGGTTGGATACTGATCCTTCCATCTCACACGCAACATTGTATCATCATCCTAGCCGACTTGAGGGATAAGGCCCCACCTGAGGGTGGAGGCAGTGCCCACTACAGTCTGGCGAAATGGTTGTGGTTGTGAGTGTAACCAGGTACCTGAAGTGGGAAATCAAGATACACCCCGGGAAGATGAGATCTTTGCTGCTCTGTGGTGATGGAGAACCAGAGTCTCTCTGCATCATCCCCCCCTGCCCCCCCCCCCCCCAACTCCTGTTCCATCTGATACACACTCACACACGCATTCTTACTCACACGCACACACACATTCATCTGTAAATCAATGATTTTTTTTCTCTTTTCTCTCACCATTATTACTATTATGGCTTCTGTTTAGAAATCTTCTTTATTTCTCTTTTTCTTTTCTTTTTACTTTATTTATTTATTCAGCATCAAAGTATTGCCTTAAGAGGGGAGAGAGAAAGGGAAGAAGGAAAAGAATGTTATGATTGTCACTCCACTATCAGCATCATTCACTGTCCTCCTCCCACACCTCTGATATGTTACTGCATGGGTTTATGATGTATACAAATTACTCAAATTAAAGATATCTGTTAAATATCTCACCACATAGGCCTACTACCTTCACATTGGTCTCAATATGTATGCACAAACTTTCTCACACACCTACACACACACATACATGCTCATACACACATAGACCTCTCGCTTCCTTTCTTTCCTCCATTCCCCAGGTTTTTTTGACACCCTAATCTTGCATCTCTTTTGTACTCCAGTATTTGTACTTAGTCAGGTATATATTCTGTTCACCTACTTTGTAATTGTATGTTTATGTATGTTTTCTGCTCATTTCCTGTGTAACTGGTTGTTTATGTTCGTTTGCTCCTTATTTGTAATTACTTTTTGTGCACAAAAAAAAAAAAAGAATCCGATAGCCAAGAAATTTGATATCGTCCTGGGAGCCGCAAAGAAAAATCCAAACCACACGCACACCTCACAAACCATGACAATTTGGTTATATAGCTGAGCATTTGTCGTATTGGTGGATACTATTCATCACAGATTATTAAATTCTCTGTGTTTTTGGCTGTTGGGTGTCTGAACACTCACAGGAAAACAGACACTTTGGGCTCTAAATTCGTTGACCAGGCACAGGCGCAGCGCAGGCGCGGCGAATGGGGGAGCGTATGGGTGTATCCAGGTGTATTTTGCAATTTTGTGCTCGGCGCATCCCGGCGCAAGTACTCCTCTGTCCCGCCTCTGTCCCTCCTGCCGGCGCAAGTGGCAAAGAGGGAGGAGAGAAGGCGTGAGTGGGTTTAACACAGCCGAGTCAAATCTTCACCAATCAAATGAGCTCCTCTCCTCACCTTTAAAATGTTAGAATAAAGAAGCCTCTGTCCTATATCTGCATGATGCGTTAATGTTGCACTTTACTTTGCTGCTTCAGGCATGTTTTCTGCACCGCTTATGTCTATATTAAACATTACGAACATGAGTTAGCTAGCTAGCTAGGGCATTTGCAAATTATTACCGTTAGCGAACTTGAATGGAATTTCAAAACGAAACTACGTCAGATCATTCAAACTTATGAAGTTGGAATGAAATACGACGGTTGCTCATTTATTTCCTCTGCCTGCATCATTGGGAAGAGAAAAGATGGATAGCGTGTTCCTATTATTACACCCTGTTGCTGCTTAAAATTTTGGGATTAACATGCATGGACAACAATGCAAGATACGTTGCGCATTTATTTTCAATATAAGATCTTAACTCAGTACGAGATCATAGCAATCAGGCTGTATTCCTTTCCCCCACTAAAAACGATAAAACCTAAGTGACAATAATAGTATTAAGCGTGTATTCACGTCTTTGCATTGACTTTGAATGTAATCAGTCGTGCAAAAAATTCGTTTCGCGTCCAGTGTGCAAGCGGCTTTACTGAGCATAGAACGCAAGCATTATTTATTTTTTTAAATTTGGTGTCTCCAATCCCACCCGAATCTGGAATGCCCAATTGGTGAAATATGTACAAGGCTTGCTCGTATGCGACCCCTTGCTGCCAATTCAGGAGAGTGTAGACAGTTCGCGGCTCTCCTCCGAAGCACGCGCCTGTCAGCCACTGCTTCTTATACACTCATTGGTTGAATCTTCACAAGTTCAGAATGAAGGCAGAGGATACCCGGACATGAACAGGCTTAGAATCTTCCTGACGAGTGCCAGTCTGGCCAACAGGAGGCGCTTGAGCAACGAACAAGGCAACTATTCAACCTTACCGGCAACCCCTTCCCAATTTGCAACCCTGTAGCGCAATGGCCAATTGTGCACTACTCTGAAAAAGTTGTCGACCACGCCGGCTGGTACGAGGCGGGGATCGAACCCGCGACGTGATAGTCACTTCTGTTTCGCAACGCGATGCTTTACCGAGTGAGCTATCCAGCAGCTCAAGTATTATTTTTGTTATAAATTTTTATTCGTGGTTTCCCGCAGTACATACTGTATTTCTGTATTGCCAGCTGTTACGTGAGCGCTGCTGAGAGAGAAGCAGGTCTCGAACGAAGTTTATTTTCTCCTGATCTGTTGGTCTTAAATTATAGTGACATGATCGCGTGGCTCTGATTTGGCTCCGCGGCGATGGAAAAGCAAACAGGTTCTCAGGAGGTTCATGGGTTGAAACAACTAAGCACTGGCACTAGCACCAGCACGGCACTAGCACCAGGTTCTTTTTGGTGGAAAAGGGGTAAATGGCCACCGGAGGCGGCCCCTCCACCAGCGTGGCCATGAGCTCGGCGGAGGACATTGCGTCCTCCACCCTCTCAGCCGTCAGTGTCGAGGGCTTTGGTGGGATTGAGGTTGGCTTACGGGTAAGGCAAACATATTTTCCCACTAATAAAGACACTCATATTTAGTAATCTATATTTAAACCCCGTGTAATAAAGATAAGTAGGCTAGTGTGCACAGATCACAACATAAACAAATACCATGCGTGACGCGGATGAAATCAGAAGCACCTGCGCGTAAAGGACGCATTGCCAAGCGTCTCTCTTTTTCTCTTTTCTTTTGCATTTTTTGAGATGAGAGAAGCCGTATATATACGCACTACCTGATGCCGAGGCAGTTTGTGGTTGGCTGAGAAAGATGTGAAGTCGTTAGTTTGCATCACAGATTCAGCTGCGTTGATTAAGCCATTATGCTTAAGGGCAATCTAAAAATAAATTACGTCGCACTGCTGGAAAAAAAATTAATAAAACGGGAGATGGAATTTAGCAGAAGCACTGAGTTAATTATTATAATAATTATTTTTAGAAATTATTATTATTTGGTTTTTTGCATCCATACCATATCACTATTAAGTACATTGTTAATGTAGCCTTTCAGTGAGCTGTCATTTCTTAATACTTTCTTAATTATCACAGGCTTATATATTGGTCTTCACTATTCAGTCAATAAATTGTGTGATTATTAATCAAGCGATCTTGAACAGGAACACCCTGAAAGCGATTATGCGTTTAAGGGTCAGAGGCTCACGGTATGTAATTTGAAAATGCCGTAATGCTGATGTTGCCGCCGGGGGACGTTGAGCTTTAGGAAGTTAAATGGTTAATTAAAAGCTGCATTTTGTGTTTATCACATTGATAATTAAATTAGTGGGATGATTTGAGACATTTAAATATGAAAAATAAGCAAAATAGTGGAAATCTGAAAAGGAGCAAATACTTTTACTCAACTGTGTATACATGCCATTGAGGTTCCACTCTTGTCCACACACTTTTGGCTATATATTGTATGTCCTCTGCAGAGTGAAAAAGTGTAAATATACATTCACACTGGAAATGTGAGAATAAAACATAACTTTACTGGCAGTAATCCATGGAGCCTGCTTCTTCATGCCATGTTACCCAGCCCAGTCGAATGTTAATTCATCAGACACTGTCAGACGAATAGAAGCTTGCAAAGGTCCCAGCTGTGGGATGGCACTGTCTGACCTTGCTGTAATCCTGGGTCTCATTGATGGCCACTTGTGCAGATTTATCATAGAAGAAACAGCATAATGCCACTGCAGCTTACTGTGTCATACTCTCATTTTTCATTAAAGGTTACAGCCATGAATTGAAACAATGGCTTTCACAGGTGATCTTTTCTTTGGTAGTCTTACTATTTTCAGAAAAAGATTCACTTTGTATTATTTCAGTTAAAATTCAAATCCCAGTTGATTAAAATATTAAGTAGACTCATTTCCATCCTCTGTACGATGTGTAGACCAATGTGGTTTTAAAATTCTATCTTGGCATATTTTTCTGGAAGCCATTTGCAATAAAGTAATCTTCAAACACCACCAAACTGACAAAATTTTTACAGTGTCCCCTGATCCAGTTTGAACTGTGTCAGCAAAAAGTGTATTAATCTATCAGCAAGAATGTACCTTACTAACAGTGTGAAAAATAAAATTTGGATGTATGTTTTTTATGATGGAAGTTCAATAGTCCACTCAGCACTTGGTGCATCTTATAATGTCTTTATTTAAGGACAAACTTGCTTTTTTTACATTACATTTTTTTTTTTTTGCAAGCATTTAACAGTGAATCCAGAAGCACTACCAAACATAGCATTGAAGATGAATCTGGTGCCTTGCTGCAGGTGGTTGTTTCAGTGGTTACATTCACCACCCCTCGCTCTGTAATCACTGTCAGCACTAACATTTAAAGGAGTTCTGGGATTCCCTCAATCAAGTATCTATCCGTCATCTAACCAGTTATTCCTGGGACCAATCCACAAGGACAGAATATGGCTAGGACTGTACAGCTTACACGGAGAGAAGAAAAAAAACATTGACTCACAGCTCTGAGAAAGTAAGTGTCCAATTTCCCTAGCATCTCTTTGTACTGTGTGGGAATTGGAATACCCTGGAGAAAATGGGGCGAATGTGCAAATTGAAAGGTACAGGATTCAAGCCCACACCCTTCTTTTTGTGAGGCAAAACAGCTTTTCACAATGTTACTGCACTGCCCAGCTCTGTACTTATGTTGTATTATACAATGTATAATAAACAATGAAGCACTAAAACAATCATGATGATTATAATAAATGGACCACAAAGGAAAAACTATCAGAGTCCAAATTTTGCCTTTTTATATATTTCATATATTATTATACTATTTGTAATAATACAACCCCAATTCTGAAATAGTTGGGACGAAGTGTAAATTGTGAATAAAATCAAAATACAGTGACTTTCAGATCACATGATCCAATATGCTATTTACAATAGAACATAATAACATTTCAAATGTTGAAATTGAGACATTTTACATTTTTATCCACAAAATGAGCTCATTTCAAATTTTCTGGCTGCAACAGGTCTCAAAAAAGTTGGGACACAGGCAAAAAAGGGCTGGAAAGGCAATTAATATATAAGAGAATCAGCTGAAAGATCATTTAGCAAGTAATGAAGTTAACTGGCATCAGGTGTGTAACATGATTGGCTACAAAAGGGATGTCTTAGAGAGGCTGAGTCTCTCAGAAGTAAAGATGACCAGAGGCTCTCCAACCTGTGAAGGCTTGCGTAAAAAAAATTGTGGAATACTTTAAAAACAATGTTCCTCAACATAAAATTGCAAAGGCTTTGAAGGACTCATCATTGACAGTGCATAACATCATCAAAAGATTCAGAGAAACTGGAAAAATCTCTGTGTGTAAGGGATAAGGCCGAAGACTGGATGCCCATGATCTTCGGGCCCTTAGATGCCACTGCGTCACTCACCGGCATGATTCTGTCATTGACATTACTAAATGGGCCCAGGAATACTTCAAGAAACCACTGTCTATAAACACAGTCTGCCGTGCCATCCACAGATGCCACCTAAAACTCTATCATGCAAAAAGGAAGCCATTGTTGAGCATGATCCAGAAGCGCCGCCATGTTCTGTGGGCCAAGGCTCATTTAAAATAGACTGTAGCAAAGTGGCGAAGTGTCCTGTGGTCAGACGAGTCTAAATTTGACAATCTTTTTGGAAATTATGGGCGTCGTGTCCTCCGGGCTAAAGAGGAGAAAGACCACCTCTCCTGTTACCAGCGTTCAGTTCAAAAGCCAGCATCTCTGATGTTATGGGTATACATTAGTGCATATGGTGTGGGACACTTGCATGTTTTAAAAAGCACCATGAATGCTGAAAGGTATATAAAGGTTTTAGAGCAACATATGCTCCCCTCCAGACGAGATCTATTCCAAGGAAGGCCTTGTGTATTTCAGCAGGACAATGGAAAACCACTTACTGCAGCTATTACAACAGCATGGCTTCGTAGTAGAAGAGTCCGTGTGCTGAACTAGCCTGCCTGCAGTCCCGATCTTTCACTGATTGAGAACATTTGGCGCATAATTAAACGAAAAGACCGTCAAAACTCTCCAGCAGCTGGAAGCCTGTATTGAACAAGAGGGGGGTCCAACTCCAATGGCTAAACTCAAGAAACTTGTCTCCTCAATGGCCAGACGTCTCCACTCTGTGTTAAAAAGAAGAGGGGATGCTACACCATGGTAAACAGGCCCCTGTCCCAACTTTTTTGAGACCTGTAGCAGCCATCAAATTTGAAGTGAGCTCATTTCGTGAATAAAATTGTAAAATTTCTCAGTTTCAATATTTGCTATGTTATCTCTTTTCTATTGTGAATAAAATACTGGCTGGTGTGATTTGAAAATCATTGCGTTTTGATTTTATTCACAACTTACACTTTGTCCCAACTATTTCAGAATTGGGGTTGTATAATAATAATATTATATATTATTATAATGTTTTATATATTTTATATTTTTTGCATATTTTTTCAGTGCTTTGTTTCTAAGATCGTTTTGAATTTTTGATTCATCATTTCTCCACAATGTGAAAATGTGACTGATCATTTTTTCAGTTGTGGTCTTCAAATGTGTTAGGTATATAGTTTATAAGGTGGATAAATGTGCAAATATAAAGACTCAAACAGACTCGGTGTGCTTGCTTCACAGTTATTAAAATAGTTTTAATTTGAACTGACCACACATGCACTCACACCCACTCAAACATACCCACAGACCTAGAGTCCCATAGCCTCGACTCTTAAACAGTTAATTAACCCTTTGTTGCATTTTGTCCAATATTTTGGATATATTTTAAGTGGGGTTTATGCCATCTACGCTCATAGACACCCTGAAAAAAAAAAAAAAAAAAAGGCAGACTAATTAAAAAACAATATTGCACCAAATGCATTTTTTTCCCAAATGTATTTTGATATCCAATTTTAACTCACTGGAGGCATTTGTTCATATGCAACAAAGGGTTAAAACTGTTGATTGGCGTAGCACATTTCTTTGAGTCTAATCAGCAGCTGTTTGAAGGAAACCTAAGAAACTCCAGACAGTAAAGCCATCCAAGATTAGAGAGTAAGATATGCAAAATAATGCTGGCAGTATTGATGGTCCAATACTTTTTGTTTTTTAAGACATATTTTTGGACAACCTCCATGAGTATCCTGGGGTAGGGGAGGCAGCCAGGTCCTAAGTCTTGGAAAGGAGGCTGCAAGGACACTGGGAAGCGTTTCTTGTGGTGGACACTTCCCTACAAGTGAGCCATAGCGAATTGGTACACCTGGACGTGGTCTGGCCGAAGTGGGCATTAGCAGTCAGAAGTGTGGGGGGAATACAATTTTTATCATTTTAGGCTATATTCTTCCACATCGGATTTGAAAAGACTGTGCACAAGAGGTTAAACATCAGACTGTCTAGCTTTGAGGGTAATTATCAAGCGAGCACAGCTGAACAAGAAACAACTACTGCAATTTTCCAGTTACTTTGCTCCCATAAAATGTAGGGCTGAAGCTTATAAATTGCTGCAGTTCCTTCATGTAACACCCTTAAAAAGTTGTACATACCCTCAAATTGAAGCTAATAATCTGAAATAAAACCTGGAATTTATGGTTTTATTACAAATCTAGTGTGCCGGTGTACTGATCCAAAGCAAAAGAAATTGTTCCAGTTCCCCTTTTGATGTGACCACGTATCTGGCCCATATCGTGTGGAGTGATGGCTGCTCTATTGCCTGCTGAAGTGGTTGCGATGCATAAACCCAGCCAGCTGTGTCTCCACATCTCCCAGTCTCTCTCTCTCTCTCTCTCTCTCTCAGCCCTTTGTTAGCAGACTGGCTGTGTCTATAGTTGGTAGTTTTTGACATGTGGTCTGGGAGATGTCACCCATCCCTTGCCCTCTCTGGGTATATGTTTTGCTTTTTCAGGTGATTAATGTCTGCTGGATCCTGAAGAGTTTCACTGTGCATTGAGAAGGCCCTCCTAATTTTGCTCTGAAATATGCCTGGGCAGTATGTCAATATTATATCAATATATTTTGATATACTATTGTCTGTGATTTTGGATATTGTGATGACATTAGTGTTGTCTTTTCTGGTTTTAAAGGCTAAATAACAGTAAAGGAATGCAGTTATCTGTACTTATTAGACTAGTGTTTCCCAACCCTGCTCCAGGACTACCCCTGGCCTGCATATTTTATAGTACGTCTCCCTGATCTGACACATGTAGTTCAGCTCAACAAGTTCTCCACTAATGAGCTGATTTGCTGAATCAGGTGCGATAAACCAGGGCTCAATCAATATCACTATCAAGGTTTTCGGTCTAAAATATTTTGGTATATGATTTTGTTCATATCGTCCAGCCCTACTCTGAAATGAAATTATGTTTGCTGATCCAGCTCTGATATGGGCGTTAATTTTTGACCAGCAATATATTAAGGGCAAACCATGACAGTGTCTTTGTGCATAATCAGCTGCGCATGAGATGCCAAGTTTACTCTTAAACCCAGGAGCATCTGGAACATTCTCTTTACAAACAATGTGTTTATAGTTTTTTTTTTAATTCACTCTGATGCAGAATATTTTATGCAAACATATTTATAGAGCTAATATTTTAGGCTTATGAATGATCATTGTTCTGTATTTTTTCAATGAGCTGAGCATTTTTAACAGCAGGATATTTTGAGTTAGGCAGATTCAATTTTGCACCTGCGTTCTGCTTCTGCCATATTAAATAATGCAGGTGATCAGCGCAAATCAGGAGCAGAATGGAGCTTGTGGATTCGTAGGAGATCATGGTGACATACACAAGCACGTATCGGACCTCATGATGTATGTGTTACTGCTTTGGTTCAGTAACAAACTGTAAATTGCTTTTCATCATAAAGTTTTTTACTACGTCAAAAAATTCCTAAATTTGTTAGGATTCCATTTAGGAAAAGGGCACACCTTTTTTCTGTTAAGATGGAGAAAAGTAGATACTCAGCTCTTCTCCCACACAACAAACAATGAAGAAAAATTTTTTAATAAAAATGAACATGACGTAGGATTTTGGACATTTATACTTGGGCGAATGGTCACAAGGAGGGGTTTGTCATCTCTGTGGCAACAAGACCCCATTTCCAGCCATATTTCTATACATATTTTAAACAGCAATCCTGCTGTACGCGTTTTGTCATTTGAAGTATGACGGTAGGTATGTTGTAACAAATATCGAGAGATGAGTGACAGCCAGAAAAGTGCCTGCAGAACTTTTAACATTAACATGTTATGAAACATATTTCTTGTGACATGACAGTCGGAGTGCAACAAAAAATCACGTTCGTGTCTAAAGCCATGTTTACATGGGGCAATTGAAATCACATTGAGGCTCAATTAGAATGAGATGTTTTGAAATAAACACCTCAGCCCTAATGAAATTCCACAATCCGACTGAAAATCTAAGACGATCGAACAGGGTGGTGTTGTCCTTTTGATAATTGATTCGATGGCAATGTAAACGCTCCATCAGATTTCTTCTGCACAATCCTTCTGAGCATGTTCGGTTGACTCATGCACTGTGCTGACGGTAGCGTTATTGACACGCACACTTTTTTCATTCAGATTGAAATTACTTGAATTGATGTTTGGGAACCTACCGCCTACATGAAAGCAACCAGATTGATGGGGCACGTTTATATATCCAAAACATGAACTACAAGATGTGCCATGCGCATTATCCTGCATCCACGTTTTCTGAGTAGCCGTTGCTGTGCTTTAACTGGATGAGCCATATTGGTGGTTCCACTATTTTCAATTCTTTCAAAACATCTAAAATAAACGCACTCACAGTCCCAGATAAGTTTTTTGATGGATGCTGCCATGTTTGTCCACACATTTGAATAAAACTTCATGCTAACATCGCAGGCTATCTGATCAACTAAAAGGCAGCAAACTAATGCCAAAGGCACTCACACGTGCCTTGGTAGGCAGCAACAATTGGCCTGCAGGAATGAGACAGGCCAATGGGGACATATACATGTAAAAAGGTTCTTTAAAAAAATGAAAAAAGGCTGAAGTGCAGCCAATTGTCCCTTGGTGACGCATCACCGTGGGAACGCTTCAAGTGACATTTCTACTGACATTTGCAAACCTGGGGGAAAAACGGAAGCCAGGAGCTTGCAATCATCAGACCACTGCAGCATTTTAGTCTATTAGTTGCCGGGGGGACCGAAAGAAAGCTATTTTGTTGAGGCACAGAACATCGAGGATGACAGAAACAAATTGTGTCATGACAAGGGACGAGAAAGATTTATAACCAGGCCCTGTCTACGCAAGTGATTTGATTCTGAGGGAACCGAGAGGAGTTGAACACAAAAAAATGTGATAACTGATGGACCTGAGGAGTTGTACTGGACAGAATTGATTCAAGCTGTGCGATAAATGTGCTCTTAAGTTAATCAAGTCAACCTGGGAATGGCAAGGCGATTTAGAAAAAAAACACACACACACACACACACAAACACATACACACATATACACACACGCAGATACATATTCACGCACACACTGTGATGCTGTGACGCAAACTGGGCTTGTTATTTTTGAGAATGTCAGGACCTCACGGCAATTTTTTCAAACCAAATTTTTTTCTACAGGTGGCTGCTTGCAGAAACTGTAAAAATCTATGTAGACAGTAAGGACCACGGCAATTTGGACAACTTAAGAAGCAGAGTGTTTTTTTTTCATGATGCCGTCTTACAAAATATGCTGGCATTATTCTTCAGCCTTACTGCTGCTTCTGACCCAAGAAGTGAGAAAAAAAGGATTTTGTGGCTGTTTTGACTTATTGTGCTGGATCTGAGAAAAGCAGCGTAAGCCTTTTGGATGATGAACAGCCTGTCCTGGGTTCCTCTGGACGTAAGATATCAGGCTTCCTCAGGTGTGAAGTGTAGTGCTTAGCTGTTCAGGGCTTAAAACTTTCAGTTTTTACCATCACTATAGGAAGTTTTGTTGGGTCTAATTTTGCTTTAAACCTGTCCGTAATCTGTGTGACCTTCATCATAGCTGCCCTGTTCATTGGGCTGTTCCATCCCATTAGATTTTCATGTAATAATAGTTTTTCACTCCACTGCCATAATAAAACACTATCTTGTTCATTCAAATTCAATCTGCCAGGTTGGGGTTGATAGTTTACCTACCCAAGTGTTTGCTGTGTTCCCCCTTCAGCACACCTGATGCTACTAATCGAGCTTATGATTAGTTGCATCAGGTGTGCTTAAGATGGAATGCAACAAATAACTGGGTCTGGCTTATGTGGCCCCAGGAAATAGTTAAAAATGCTTACCTCCATGAAATTTGATCATCTGAAACTGGGTTGACCAGCCCTGCTCTAACCATTAAGGGGTGTGTGCTCAGACCAAAAGGATAGAAGATCTCCAGAAATAGGGTTTGGGAGCCCTGCTTTTGATGAATTAGATGTGCTTTGTTAGGGTCAGGGTGGTAACCTAGTGGATGGTAGATTTCCAAGAACACAGTTGGACAGCCCTTGTCTGGCCATTGAGTGAGGGGTGGTTTCTTTGGGTTGGAGTGGAAACTGATCAGGTGGTAGATCTTCAGGAACAGGATGGGGTAGCCCTGCCACAGTCGGTCTTTCCTGTTTACTTAGGATCCTTTAAAACCAGAAGTAATGTTTCCTTTTTTCTTCATTCTCATACGAGTACCCTGATAGTGATGGTTGTCAGCTGAGTAGTGATGGAACAGTCAAATCTGTCCCTCAAATCCAATTACAGCCCTAAATTTCTTTACTCTCTGGTATTAACATTATAATTAGTTCTACTGACACCCCAGGTAAAGAACTGATGAAACTCCAGCAGTTCTCTGCCTTCAAATGCCTTGATTTGATAAACAGGGTGTTGTGTAAGGTTTGTTGGACTCAAAGACTGCTGGCTTCATACCCATCTTAGGTGCAGTATTTGTGATATCCTCAAGGGAGGTACTCGAGCTAAATTGTCCATCTGTAGGAACAGATTGTGTGTATACAGAGTAATATCTGTGATTTGGCCTAGATAAAAATGAGTGATCCAATCTGAAATGTAGTCCAAACACACATGCTTCCTTTGCACTTCCTTGTGCCCTGTTTATGTCAAAGGTCAAGGATTTCAGAGGTAGTGATGAGCTTGGTGTGTTTTCCTTGGGCACTCTGTTCAATTAATTCAGGACATTAACTGTTGCAACCTGCTTGTCTGATTGTTTTCTCTTCCCTCCCAGTGTCTTTTCGACATACTGTCTCCTTAAATGGTTTAGCATCTTGCTTGCCTCCCCCTAACAGGTGTAATTTATTTGTGTTCCCACACTCTCTTGTGTTCATGTGATGTATATAACCTTACTTTATGTCCAGCAGAGTTGCTGGATTGTCCTTGGTAATTGCTCTAGAGCAACTGGTCAGTTTATCTCTTCTTGTAAGAGATAATTGTCTTGGAAGATATCATAACCTTTATGATAGTGAAATAAAGAAGACCTCTGCAAAGATTTATTAGTTGGAATAATTCTCAAGCCGTATTGTCAGTATCCAGGATGGGTCTCTGCATCACTGCATAGATTATCAGGGACTCAACTTCATTACTATCAAGAATCGTGACCCTCTTCCTCTGATAAACTCAGCATTCTCCAACCTTCAGGGCTGTCGTGACATTTCCAAGCTGGATCTGTGCAATGCTTACCATCTTGTGTGCATGCAGGAAGGAGATGAGAGGAAGACAGCATTTTTACACTCCCTCCAGCTACTACGAATATCTGGTGATGCCGTTCGAGCTCGCAAACACTCCCACTGTATTCTAGAGACTCATTAATGATGTCTTTCAAGATGTAATCTCTCAGTTCTTCTATGTCTACTTAGACGATATTCTGGTTTTCTCTCAAACCCTGGAAGAGCATACCGCCACCTCTGCCTGGTTATTCAAAAACTGCTGAAGAATCATCTTTATTTTCAAATAAAACCAGAAAAAGTACAGGCTGTGCTGGATTGGCCAAACCTTAAGGACCATAAACAGCTATAAAGGTTCCTCAGGTTTTCCCATTTCTATGCGTGGTTCATTCAAGGGTACTCCAAAGTGGCAGCCCATTTGACAGCACTCTTGTCCATCATGATTCCTTTTTACTGGACCCCCCAGGCTGCTTCCACCTTCTCCCATCTCAAAGAATTATTCACCACAGCTCCTGTCCTCATGCTCCCAGATCCTCAATGCCAAATCATTGTTGAAGTTGATGCCTTTGATGTGGGTGGGGCTGTCCTCTTCCAAAAAGCAGCCAATAACATGATAAAACCATGTTTCTTCTTCTCTTGACGATTGTTACCAGCTAAGAGAAATTATGCTATCAATGATCGGGAGCCGTTGGCGATGAAGTTAAAGGCATTACATTGAGGCAGTATCCTTCCCTGGGCCCATGCATCTCAGCTTGCATGCATCCTAGCATATCCCAAACTCTAGGGACCAATCCCAATTCAGAGGGTATTGTGGGTATTTTGGGGAAGAAAATATACTCAAGTACCTGTAAACTGGGTAGGCAATTGTGCTGCCTAAAAAAATCTTGCAAATTGATTAAAGGGGACCCAACATGCTGATCCTTCTTTTAATACATATTAGTAATGTTATAATGTTGGTTGTCCATGCTCGACCTCTGAAAAGTTTCTAAACATAAGATAAAGGGATTTTGCCGTAATCCAAGAACGTGATTTCGTAAGCATGATTTCCTCTCTGAACAGCTCCTCCCGAGATCTTCACGAGATCTGGGCAAAACCTGACATCAGGTTGTGCCATTCAATTAGTACAGACCTAGCCAGAGCCAACCACTGCGCTGGACCTGCCCACACCGGAAACTATTCTAGCAGGCACCAACAACGGCAGATCATGCTATGCCTCAGTAGTGTCTACACTTTTGGAAATACAAAAGAAGAACCGCAGATCATTTGAGGTGCAATTTTGTCAGTATCTCTCCCAAAGCTACTTGTCCGTTTACTTTTGGACGCAAAGAAAAACAAATATTTCTCTTCCAAAAGACGATGCCACCAGAAATCAGTGGGTAGCTTTTTTTGTTTGCTGGCAGCAAACAGCCACGGCCAAAGGGAACGTTAGCTGTTTGTGCTCAGCATTTCACCAAAGACAGCTTTGTTAATAAAGGATAATTCTACACAGGATAAGCGTTTCAGCTGCTTCTCAAACCTGAAGCAGTTGCATCGATCAAGCGCTCGGAGCCACAAGCTGTAAGTAACCATATAACAGCAAATAATGTAAGTGAAGCTAACGTTTTACGGGTGGCTAGCAGGACCGCTAGCGATAGTTAGCACTAACTACTGGCCTCAAACGCAGGCTTTGTAAAATATCTAAAGATAAAGCCTGTATCGGTCGCGACTGTCTGTGACTCACAGACACAGAAGCTGTAAGTTGCTTTTACTGCATAAGCCAACCTGACGTGATAGCCAGTTGATTGTGGCTGTAGCACAGCGGCTAACGTAGCCAAGTTACTGTTGCTAATGTTTGTGTCCTAAATATGCAAGAGTGATATCAGGGGAAATTCTACAGAAGGTGTGTGAACATAAACCTCATTTGAAGCTAACTTTTAATACTTGTTTGTAATTTGGATGCTTGGTACAACTGTTCACAGTAACAGAACTTGCTGTCTGTAAAACCTGTATTGCAAGGGTTTGTCTCTGTGGTTATGACTGCTCGGTTACCAGCTACTGCATGTTAGTTTGCGTGTCGTGCTGATTAAAAATGCTCCTGGTTAACTTAAATGCAGTAATTCTGATCGGTATGCTTGTGTTACTTCGGTAAGCATCAATGTGGCAGTTTCATCATAACGTTGCCCGATTGTAGCCACTACAGCTAGTGATCGCTTCACTTATCCATGACCGGGATCAGCCGGATACTTCACAAATGTCTGAGCAAGCTCTCTGATGCTACCATGAAAGCAATGCGAAACGCAGAAGATCTACCGGTTTACAAATGATTTCTCTGCACTACCTTGACATAATTTCATCCCCCTTTAGAAATTGTTGTGGCTAATAAAAAGCTGAAAAAGGCGGAGATTAAATAGGTAATTCTTTCCTGTAGAAGTGATCAATTCGCTAGCTCCACATAAGCAACTTGTCCGCGCTAACAGAACTTACGGTCTGCAAAACCTGTATTATGTTCATAACATAACCGAGCTCTCTCTAGCTGTCGCGTTCTATCCATCAAGCTGCTTTCACATTAGACAAGAAACGAATTTTTCGCAGGACAGAGTAGCCTACATTCAAAGTCAATGCAAAGACGCGAATACAAGTTATGGGCGCATTAAGCAGCTTTCACACCGGACGCGAAACAAATTTTTCACGCGACAGATTACATTCAAAGTCAATGCAAAAATGCGAATACACGCGTTATGGGCACGTCAAGCCGCTTTCACACCGACGCGAAACAAATTTTTTGCGCGACAGATTAGCTACATTCAAAGTCAATGCAAAGACGCGAATACAGGTGTTATGGGCGCGTTAAGCAGCTTTCACACCGGACGCGAAACGAATTTTTCGCGCGACAGATTAGCTACATTCAAAGTCAATGCAAAGACGCGAATACAGGCGTTATGGGCGCGTTAAGCAACTTTCACACCGGACGCGAAACGAATTTTTTGCGCGACAGATTACATTCAAAGTCATGACCGCTTATCAGCTACTGCATGTTAGTTCGCGTGCTCTGCAAATTAAAAATGCTTCTAGTTAACTTATATGCAGCAATTATGATCAGTATGCTTATGTTACTTCGGTAAGCATCAATGTGACAGTTTCATCATAACGTTGCCTGATTGTAGCCACTACAGTTGAAGCTAAAGGGAGAGGTGCTGTATGTGTCTGTCGAGTTGGGCTGCAGTTTGACCAGACGTAGATTTTGCAGAGCTTGGGGTGCATTTTTGGGTGCTTATGAAACGATCACTTTACTCATCCATGACAGGGTCAGCCTGATACATCTCCAATGTCTGGGCAAGCTCTCTGATACTACCGGTGAAAGCAATAGGGAAACGCACAGGCTATAACGTGTCCGCTATAACAAACAATTTCTCTGCATTGCCATCGATTGAATATTAAATTCTTTCCTGTAAAAGTGATCAATTCACTAGCTCCACATAAGCAACGGTTCACGCAGACAGAACTTACGGTCTGTAAAACCTGTTTTATGTTCATGACATAACCGGAGCTCTGTCTAGCTCTCGCACGCTATCCATAATGCGCCCATTTTCCGCGAGGAAAAGCTGGTCATTCCGAAGCAATAAGTAAACCATTACCACGGGCAATTTCCGAAAAGGCCGTTTAGCTTGGAGCTTTCACCCCTCCGTCATATACCAGCGCAGAAGCTGTTCGTTTCTCCACGCTAACAACACACCACAGCTATGCAACACGAACCAGCAGGTCCTAATACACACCGAAGCAGTCCATAAGCTGTTGGTCCACTTTTAGCTGCTCCTCACTGTCCATGTTTCCCTCTAAACTCAGACCCACCGGATTTCTATGGTCTCCGGTCTACACTTAGGCATGTCGACCCGTTCTACAAATGTGTCTATATGGGGTGGATTCTAGCTTTCCCTGCATCCTGGCTAAGAAGTAGAAAAACTGCTGTGCTCACCAACTGTTGCCGTAGCAAACTGTAGCCAATAGCAAATTCGTGCTTGAGCTGCCAGACTTTCGCACTGTGTCCTCCACTTTCGCCGTTGCGTTTATTAGAACAAGTTAATTTCATTAGATCTATACACATGTACTGCGTTAGATTGCAGAATATGACCGTCGATTCCTTCGGGAGTTTCCAGTTTCACTCTCAAGTCGGACCAGGAAAACTGCGTTCTGCTGCCTCGTCCCGCCTGGATCCGCCCTCCACAGAGCTGGCCAGTCAGAAGAAAGTGGGCACACGGGGAGTGGGGGCCATAGCGGAAGAGCCACCCCAATGAGGCGTTTCAGGCAGAAACTACTATGGACTACAAATGGGGTTTTTTGAGGATGGCAGTATGAGCGAAATAAGTACCCTTTTTTTTACTTTGCGCGATCAGGAGTACTCTAGGGGATTCAAAGACCAAAATATAAACTTGGAAAAATAGCATATTAAGTCACCTTTAAACTTTTATGATTGGCAATGGTGTGTGTGATTCGCATTAGGAATCGTGAATTGATTAGGAACTGCAAACTACGCAAACCAAGAAAAATACACAAACCATCCCCTTTTCTTTGCTTCTTTTTTTATTATAGCACAATGTCTGTTTTCTCTAATTCCTCTTTCTTGGGAGATTCATCCATTGCAGGAGCACCGCACTGTCTAGATCTCATAAATCCACACGACAGGCAGACTTGCTAACATTAACAATCTGTCACTGCCCAGGTGGGTGGAGAATATTTTTCACTTCTCAGCAACTACCAGTCGAATACGGCCAATGCCATTTCTTACCCAGTTTTTTCCCAGCATAACCAGAACTCATCCAAAAGGCCAAGACACATCACACTAAATTTAAAAACGTGGGCATTAAGTGCGCATTGCTCAACCATTCATGAGCACTTTTTTCATCAAACGCATTACCACAGGATGAATACAATTTCACAATGTTGTCTTCCTAACAGTCTAACAGTAGTTTTTTACTTCATTAAAACATTGGCAACAGGACACATATTCATGTTATCCTCCTACTGTTTAAGTTAACACATGCTGGAATCCCCATATTCAGGGTTAGTAAATGTGTAAGTTATCTTTTCATCAGCTGCCCAGTTATAAAAGGTACATCCAATCCATCTTCGTCTTGCGCTGATTGGTTTCTTTCTCTTAGGACTCTCGTATTTTCTTTTAACAGATGGACTTGCTGCAGCATCGAATCTCTGCTGCATCACTCCCATGGTACATAAATAATTAGATATGCAGTATTTCAATTGAATTCATACTGTGCAATAAATGCACACGTATGGACGTAGTCAATTAAAATTTGCCAGCTACATAGTCATCACATTGTACATAAAGCAGCAAAACACAGCAAAACACAATACTTTGAATTGGTTAAAGATATTCAGTGATGGAAATGTAAACTCTGTTTAGGTACATCTGAATAGTAACTGAATGCACGCCAGTTAAACAACGTCTGTGAATCAACAGCAGGCTCAACTAGCTTACTATATATTCTGTAATGTTATGTAAAAGCTAAGTGTAGCAATTGAGTTGTTACATTACAAAGCCATTCATCAAATACAAGAAATTAAGACATTCATATCGTGAAGCCTGCTCACTTTAACGAATTTGCTTTAATTTAATTCGTAGACAATGGCATGAAATCTCCAAACGCTTCAATGCTCCACACTCTGTTCAACTTATGAGAACATGCTTTGAGATGAAGTCCCCTTGGTGTCCACGTAGCCTGGATAAAAATAAATTTTTTTGTCGCTGCCGAGGAAGAAGGCACCAATGATTTAAAAGAGAAAAATTGACGCATTATATATTGATTATTTTTGCTTGCCAGAAAAATGTATTCACGGATTTATCAGTGTCTTTTTCAATTGTTCACGGTGGAGAAATTTCCTTTTGCCTCCCATGGCATTATGTAACTTGCAACATGAGCTTGATCGTTAAGCCCATGTCAGTGTGTAGCCCAGCCCTGGTTCTGGGGGCCTGATCGTGACTGACTGAACTAATGTGAGAGCTCCATTCAAAATGTTATTTAGCATAGTACTAAGGTTTATGCCTGTGAAACCAGCCCAAAATTGTTCTTTTTTATCTCAAGTCAAAAATGCATTGAATCAGAGAATCTCAGTATGCTAAGGACATTTTAATCATCTGTTCTTCTAATCCTGAGATTAAGTTGCGGTGACAGGTATGGATTTTTTTGAATGGAAGAAAACATGCCATCAGAGACGACGACAGGTAACAGGCTGTCCCAACTGAGATAGGTGTACAGGAATGCTGTGGTGTGTTTTTGTATTCATGCAGACAGACAAATCAGAGTTAGCTTCCTGTGTCAAAGCGGTCTGAGTTACTTTACCATGGAACCAATGGGGACAGGGAGACTGAAAAAGCTAGGAAAGGAAGTACTTTTTCAGGCTTTTGGGTCCTGATTGCTCCCCTTGTGCCCTTTTGAAACGGTTTTGACACAGAGCGAAATGACGCCATTGGGTGAGCACCTCCAAAGAGCAGGATCAAAGGAATCTTCCGGAAGCTCTTACTTTGTTGAGAACAAATCTGGGGAAATGACTGAAGTGCCTCTCCAGTGTGAATTGTTTCTTCTCATTTATTTGCTGGGTCCTTTTCTTTTTATCCTGGCAAAGGGCGGGAGAGAGATAAAGTCGCATGCATTGAAAACAAGCACTTGCAGCGCCTCTAACAGATGTTTCATTTGAACGGCATAATGGCTGCATCAGGGGCCGTGCTATGTTCTCTTTGAAATATTTCCTTCCGATGGTGCGGAGAAAGAGAATGAAGCATGATTGGGTTTTGTGGAAGTGATTATCTTTGTCACTTGGCTGTAGTGGCACTTGGGGTGATTCTTAACGTGCAATGACTTCTTGATGGAATTTTCTCTTTTGCTGCAGTTACATTCTGGGATTATGCCGCTTTCAGTTCCTCTTCGCAGAATTATGTAGATATCAATCTTTCTGAAGTGATCGACTGAGCTGTGGTGGCTTCATACATATGCATGGTCTCCATGCATTTTTCATGTTTACCTTTCACTTTCTTAATTTGGAATAAACTGACTGCCTAAAACTGACTCCTGTTCAGGCTTGACCAATGATTTTGAAGCTCAGCTCAAAGCCTATTTCTGAGTAAAACGTATAAAGTGGGTCTGACAGAGGAACATGTGAGCTCATTACTGACAAACCAGTCTCCTGTTTTATTACTGCAGAGCAAAGGGACCTGCTCGTATTTCTGTCCTCTCTTTATTTTTCCCGAGGTAGGAAAAGGGAACTGTGGTTTGTGTGCAGCCTCTGACAGGGCTGATGAATCCCTACTTAATTAAGGGAGAGATTTTCATATAACAGCTCCTGAAAACACTTGAGTCCAGAGATGGCTGCTATAGGAGAAGTAATAGGGAAAAGTGTTTGAACCCCAGAAATGAGACTAAGGTTAAGGAAACCTCTAGCCCATGCTTGCTCTTCAGGTTCACCTTTTGTTTTGTATTTTCTATATGGTCATGTAATAGAATTCTAAAGCAATAGAACACACATGATCATCATGTAGGTGGTTCAAACTGTCGGCCATATTGGTTCAGACTTTTGCTGGTTGTTACCATTGGCCCGCCTGCGTAGAACTCTTTGGTCTATTTTTTCTGTGGTCAGTGCAGTTCACAATAAAGATTCAGTATTACCCAAGATGGCACCCGTAATTAGAACATTCCAGATCACAAGAACTTTATGACATCGTCCATTCGACTGGTTTTAATTCTATGGCTCATGTACCCTGCATTATCTGTTTTTGTGTATTTTTTTGTCATTCATGGTGTATGTATGCATTTAATCAAAATTTGGGATATTATTATTATTATTATTATTATTATTATTATTAAAAAAATGTATTTTTCATAGTAGAATTCACACAGCTGGTCATTTCTTTCAAGTTGACATTTCTTTCAAAGACTCTGGTGTGAAGAATCATAGATGCCTCATGCTGTTGGCTGTCAATAAGCTCAATCTGCTGTATTTCCTGCTGTTTCCATTGTGTGGTTTTCTGTAGGGGTCAGCATGGGGTGCTGAGTTCAAAAGGGCAATGTTTCCCAGGGTTTGTGTTCAAATTGCCTACACCATTTATCCAGATTTGAACAATCCAGTTTTCTCCAAGCTCTGGAGACGCATTTAATATGAACATCCGTTTTTATTCAATTTTTTTTTTTTTTTTAATCACACTTGCGCTGTTGGCATTGGCACCAAATCCCTTGAGTAAACAAAGCAGATTTAACCCTATTTAGACCGGGGGGGCTTTTGATGCCCGCACCAATTTTCACGTGGTATAATTTCTGAACGGCTTGAGCCAGGACCACCAAACTTGGTGACTTTTCCTAAAACTTGTCTGGGAACAATTTTATACCAATAAGTCAAGTCCACCGTCTTCGCCATTTCCATGGCAACAGTTTTCTTACAGGTATGTCTGACAAAAAATCGCCGATTTCGGTTTCATCAGTGTAGTTTCCAGATTTTCTTTTTAACATATACTTATTCCATTATATTTACAATATCTTACATAATTTAATGTCAGCTTTGTTAAGTAGAATTAATTCATGCTAATTTGATGACGTCATTGAATGTATTTTATTTTCCTATGATGAAAGCTTCTACTACCAAAAAAGTAGACGTTTTTTTTTCCATTATTAAGGTGTTCTTTAGGCTCTATATTGAAATCAATATACTAAATGCAGAAGTTGATGATAAGAACAGAGCAAATTTTGCTTACGCAAACCTGTAATCCTTTATAAGTTTACTTTCATTTCTTTCTGACCTGAACTTCTAAGAAAAACATTCTGAGTAAATGAAAAACTATTTTCACGGAACATAAATAGAATTTTGAGTATTTTATGACCTCTCAGAGCTGGTGCACTATGGGATAAAATAAGCAAAGCATTCTGGGTAATAAAAATCAAAACATGATGTCATAATGATGTCATAATAGGTCATAATAATATCAAAATGATTGTAGTGATTTAGTTTTACGTGTGCATCATCCCCTGAAAATTTGGTGGTCATGCGCCATGTCGTTTACGAGTTAACGGGGGGGGCCTAAAAAGCCCTCGTCCGGCCCCAGGAAGCCCCAAAAAGCCCGGTCTAGATAGGATTAAACAACAGGTGGAAGGTTGGGAGGTGATCACTGAGCAGCAAAATGAAATAGCAGCATAAAGACCAGCAATGGCAGCAATTAGGTACACTTATCAAGCAGTGTGCAGGAAGCGATTAGCGTAGCAAGCAAAGCAACAAGCATGAAGCGCTGCATAGCATTGGCTTGATTAATAGTTTTTAAACAGTGCGCTTCATTACTGATGTGATGTGTGCAGATGTGATTGGTTGATGAAAGCACATTTGTTCTATAAATTCAGTGATGTAGCAGCTGCGAGAGTTCCCTGACTGAACTGTGGCTGGCATTTCAGGAGCGCCGCTCATTAACTTCCTAAATGTGAGGTCTTGTTTGACAAAATGTCAAGGGTATTTCTTCTGTGGATGCTAAATTAAGTTTCACTGAATTTTAACTTCATCTGAGAGCTAACATTGTGAAATAAAGACAGGGGACTACACCTTTGAACTGAATTTGTTCCCATGCAGGTTTAAAATGCTAATGAAGTTAGCACCTTTGAGAGTGAAAGTATACTCTGCCTCAGAAATGTCCAGCTTTTTTGTACAGTCTTAATTACAAGAAAATCACTTCTATCATAGTGTTTTAGTTTTTTTTTTTTCAGGAAATGCTTACCGCCAGATTTGTAAGCCATCTTCTCCCTCTCTGATTTACATGGATAGGGCCGCCTCAGAACACACAATGCCTTTCCTCATGTGTATTTCAGCTGGGGCTTTTCTGTAGAGGTCAAGTTTTGAGTTGAAAAATGACTGCTGTGCTGTTTTGCGTACCGCGAGTCTCTGTAATGGCACAAAATGGACGCCTCTAGGGTGCATTTGCACGCCTCTGGTCTGGTTTATAGCATTCTGGCTGGAAACTACTGCTCCCTTGCGTTCTGGGTCGTCTTCTTCCAAACAGGTGTTTGGCTAAAACTGCACCTGCTGACGCACAGAAAATTTTTAATGGCGCGCCATCCGTTTTCCTGGCCTCTTTTTTGTTGCTGTTGTAAAATACATTTTTTATAGTTGGGGGACCATACATAAAAATGATATCACATTTCACCATTTACCTACCAAAGAGATTAATATTTATACTGTTAATAATTCACATGGCTAATACTCCCTTTCATTTTGGCCTTGTAAACATGCTCAAACAGGACCATTAATGTCGTAGGTCGTGAAATGTCGCCGCAGTGAAACCGCCGTATTTCATTGGGCTGAAATGGCAGTGGCAGGTGGTGTTCTAATGCTTTATTAATGATGGGTCTCCCCCGGTCCTCCAGCAGAATAACACACACAGTTTAAGCAGGGCTGTGCAGAGCGTTTCAGAATATTGGGCTCCCCAGGGTGACGGCCGGCGACTTTAGGACGCCGCTGTGGCTTAGCAAACTTCACGTCATCCCAGTCGAACAGTACAGCAGTCTGAAAGCTTGTCTTTACAACACATCACAGGGATCATTAAATTGCCATCCTCCAGGCCTAAGAACTGCTGATTTTTACGCCCTTACTTCACCTGGGGGTCTGGTGTGATGGTTCTCTGGCCAATCAGCTTCTGTTATTGTTTAGTCCAGTGATTCTCAACTATGGTCTGAGGGAACCCCTGTCTATGCTGGTTTTTGTTCCAACTGCAACAGCAATCACAATTTTAAACAGCTGTTTTTTTTTTTTTAATTAAGTCCTTTTCATTTTTAAAGAGATTATTTCCTCAATTTATCAGCATTGTTTGGACTTTTTGTCCCCAGACTTTTCGTTCCCAAATTTTTCGTCCCGGACTTTTTGTCCCCCAGGAATTTTCGTCCCTGGACTTTTTGTCCCCATGAACTTTTCGTCCCCAGACTCTGCGTCCCAAGATAGTTTGTCCTCAACAATGCTTTGCCCTCTTCCTGCATTATAACCCTAACCCTAAACCTAACCCTAAACCTTAAATCATGGTGATATGTCTGTTGTCCATCCATTTATCTGTCTGTCAACAATGGTGTCATGTTTCATTATCATTAAGGGACGAAAAATCCAGGGACGAAAAGTCCTCGGGGACCTATGCAGAGTGTATTGATTGTTTACTTTAATTGGTTTAATTTTTCCGTCTTTTCATGCAGTGGTTTCTTATACATAATGATGAGGACATGGAATTTTTATTCCTCACAGCATGTATAGATATCTGTCAAAATGTGGCTTTAAGATGATAAATAAATGTGCCAAACATAACTTAACCTGAATCTGACGAATTAACATCTTGATTGCAATAGTGATCAGAACAAAAACCATTATACACCAGGTCAAACCTTAAATTGCCAAATGCAATGATGCAAACAGCTTTGATAGGAATCATGTCACAATTCTTGTAATTATTTCTGGTGCATAAAGAAGAGCTGTTATTGATGTTCATCACCCTATGACCTTTGCTGTAACGCTACCACTAGGCCAAATTTTCAATTTTAAAAAATTGTTATGACTGACAGTTTTTTG
Source organism: Gymnothorax javanicus (assembly GCA_029692085.1). NCBI lineage: Eukaryota > Metazoa > Chordata > Actinopteri > Anguilliformes > Muraenidae > Gymnothorax > Gymnothorax javanicus. Next base: position 85,871,907 of record CM056201.1, read on the forward strand.
GGGAATCATGTCAAATCTGTTTGCAATATTTTTGGTTTATTCAGAAAGAAGTTATTAATTGTGGTATCTCTGTAATGCTTGCTGTAGTGCCACCACTTGGATAAAACTTAAATTTTCCAAACCCTATAACTCAGGTAGTATTCACTGGAATCATGTCAAACCTTCAGTGATTATTCCTGCTGTATAGAGGTGATGTTAGTTACCTTCTGTGTAGCACCACCACAAGGCCAAACTTTCATTTTTAAAAATGCAATAACCGGAACGGTAGTAACGGGAAATCTGATTTCAATATTCCTGATGCATAGAACTGGAACCTTATTTTTTTATGGCTCTGTTAGTTTTACTGTTGCACCACCAATTAGGTGAAACTACATTTCCAAATACAGTACGTCAGACTTTTCTAATAGAATCAGATCAACATTGCTATGATTGTCCTGGTGCATAAAAGAGCAATCCTATAGGTCCAGGGACATTATAGGCGTGTTTCCACTGGGTACTTTTTGGAAAGCGGCTGAGTGTTTTGGCTACGCCCACTTTTGAGTTCCTCTCAGCCCTCCGTTCCCATTAGGTACTTTAGTAGCGGCTCACCAACGGAGTTGGAGTGTGACGCTAATACTCCTGCGACACTTATGTTTTATCTTTTCGTTTCGTTTGGATCCTTCCAGGCTCGTCTGGACCCTCTCTTGCCCCCAGTAGACGAGCAAGGCCTGGACCTCGCAGTCAACCCACTTGTCGGCGGTCCTTCTTTTAACTTTTTCCATTATTGTTTTTCTATTCTTGAATTCGATTCTCTCAAATGTTGCTCTGCTTATTTCTTGGTGATGTTTATGTTGTGGTTTGTGTCGAGTTCTACTCACGTCATATCCCGTCTCAACGGTATCCAATCAGCATCGACTAGTGAGTAGCGGCTGAGAAAGCGGCTGAGAAAGTACCTACCCGAGGTAGGTACTTTCTGAGCTGCTTCGTGAGCCGCTTATCGGTGAATGTGGGTGGATCTTGGGCGGATCCTCTCTCCCAAGCCACACCCATAGCAGCTCACGAGGGCAAAAAGTACCTAGTGGAAACGCGCCTTATGACTGTTCCCGTTGTACCACCTCTAGTCAAACTTTTTTAAAAAGTGGAACAGCTCTCATGGGAACTGGATAAAATTTGCAATGAATATTCCTGGAGTAGTTCACCTGTTCACTTTTTGGACTCTACGCCCTTTCCTGTAGTGCTAGCACTAAGCAAAACTATGAATTTAGCCTATGGGGAGAATGTTATAGTTTTGAGGATATACTTTGCTTTCATCCACTGACAGCATTTGTATAGTGATTTTGTACTTTCTTTCCTGGTGAAGGTGCTAATTTTTACCCTAAGAACAATATCGTACCCTTCATATATACTTTTTTTGAAGTATATATGTTTTGTGTATTTTTTATTTCCATACTTAGATTTCTTTTTTTTTTTTGGGGGGTGCAGGTTAGGAACCAAGTGTTTTATTTCCCTAGGTACCCCGACTCCCTTCTCACTGAGGGCAAATTCGACTTTGAACTTGCGTATGTGTGTGGGATGGGTGGGGGAGGGGGGTGGCAACTGTCAATCACTGTTGATTTATGGTAGGGGTGGATAGTGATTAATGAGGGTAAACTGAGAAGCGTCTGTAAGTGCGCAGCTGTGGGGACCAGAAAATGTGGGGTAACCCCCTCCCCTTTCCATCTCCAGCCCCCACCCCATTCTGGAGATGCCGTCATTTTGAATTCCCCATAATGAGCCCCCATTTATGCCTACAATCATTATAATGCAACGCTACACAGCAGAACTAGTTACACTTTGTGCGTCTTTCTCTCTCTCTCTCTCTCTCTCTCTCTCTCTCTCTCTCCTCCGTGTGTGTGTGTGTGTGTGTGTTCGCTCATATACACAAAGAAACTGCCTGATTGCACAGGAAACTACTGTAAAAAGCTTGAAGGTTTTGGCCACCTACAGTGGTCATGCATTTTAAGTTAAAACCTTTTCCATCCTGGGCTTGCCATCAGAGGGAAAATAGCCCTGCTCTCACCTCAGCTCAAAGAGCAGTACTTCGCCAAACCCGTTCCTATTTACGTTTCCTAATTAGCAACTCAGGATTAATTAGTTCCATAGCAAGGGTCAATCGGTCGACTTACTGTCCTGCATTATTGTTCATTGCAATAGTTATAACACATTTTCCTATCCACATGAAATGTCAATGTCTTTCGAAGCCTCTGAATTCCAGTAGCTCACAAAACTGTATTTTTTTTTTCTGTGTCAGTGTCCGATCGGCTTTATATGCCTAAGAAAACATTTTAAAAAATTTTTTTTTGCCGACTCAGGTCCGCATGTTAAGTTTGCTTATGCAAAAATAAAAATGGTCTACAACAGTGACATTACCGTAAAGCATGTTAACTCAAACTGTTTCCAATTAAGAATTGGACAATTAATTAAATTAATTTACCTAATGAATAGGCTACCAATAAGCTGCCTCTCCATTAATGATTGATGCATATAGCTTTGCGTCTAAGAGAAATGCTACAATATGAGATTGCATGAAAGGCAATTAGCTAAATATATCATAATTCAATGTTATGTACCAATTGTGGCTGAAGACGATATTTAGATCAGGTTTGGATTTCATTTCTAATTCTCTAATTAGACAACTGCTGTTCATATAATCTCATAGTGTAGTTTTCCTGCAACTTTCCCAGAAGTTGGACTATAAAGACTATAAAGGGAAAATCCCTAAAGAAGAAGGAACTCCAATAATAGCGAGAAGATATAAAGTCACACAAATCCTGACTACATTTATCTTCAGCTATAGTGCTTAGCTACAAACGGACACTCTAGCAAAGAAGGCGTGGCGGACTTCCGGCTTATATAGAGTCCGAGGAGGCGCCGCCCCAGTTCAATCAGTCAGCTGGGTAACGAATCCGATTGAAAAGGAATTCGATATCGTACCGGGACAAGAGCCACAAAGAAAAGTCCAAAGCACACGCACATCTCACAAACCATGACATAACAGGCATATATATTGGTCTTGATTATTCAGTGAATAAATTGTGTGATTATTAATCAAGCGATCTTAAACAGGAACAGCTTGTAAGCAATTATGCATTTAAGGGTCAAAGGCTTATGGCGCGCCACGCAAAATCCCGTAACGCCAGCGTTACCTTGAGGGGGACATTGGGCTTTAGGATGTTAAATAAAAATAAGATAAATTTAAGACCTGTTTCTGTCAGGGAAATAGATCAGTCTTGCATCATATGATAATTGAAAGACTAAAGTTAAGTCCTCCTTTGTGTTGGCGCATAAACAGGGCAGTGGTTTTAAATCAGGCCCTTTCTTCTTCTACTTTCTTGAACAGTTGTTTCCTCTGCGATTTTTTATCCCAGATTACGCGTCCTCATTGAAACTACGAAAGCTTTTTTGACCGGGCTTCCCGTCCAAAGTCAATGCTACAAGCCTACAGTTCCTTTCACACTCTAGTCTGTCCATTAAGATCATAGACTGTATAAAAAGATGGGCGAAGCAACCGTGACGTCACCCATTGGTTTCAGCATACCATTTAGGAAGCCAATATGGCACATTTGGCAATATGAACAGCACCATTTTGTCATTTTGAAACCAGATGTCATTCCTATTGGACGAGAGCGTGAATTGAAGATCCAGGGAGGAGCGAGGGGTGGATCTACGGGTGGATCTGACCGTATAAGACGAGGACCAGAGGATAGCCACGCCCCTAAAGCATATTCTGGCTTTATTTTACAAAAATGAACATCATGATATATCAAAGGAGACTTGAAACTTGCGATAGATACCATAAAGTAATGTGGAAAATCATTTTTATTTATTTTATTTTTATAAATTTGGCATCTCCAATACCACCCGAATCTGGAATGCCCAATTAGGGAACTATTTACAAGACTTGCTCATATGCTACCCCTTGCTGCCAACTCAGGAGAGTGAAGACAGTTCGTGGCTTACCTCCTAAGCACGCGCCTGTCAGCCTGCTGCTTCTTATACACTCAGTGGTTGAATCCTCGCAAGTTCGGAACGAGGGCGGAGGATACCCGAACATGAACAATCTTAGAATCTTCCTGACGAGTGCCTGGCTGGCCAGCAGGAGGCCCTTAAGCAACGAACGAAGCGACCATTTTTATATACCCTTCCTGGCAGACTCTTCCCAATTTGCATCCCTGTAGCGCAATGACCAATTGCGCACTACTCTGAAAAAGCTGTCAACCACTGCTGGTTGGTACGACCGGAGCTCGAACTTGCGCCGTGATAGTCACCTCTGTTTCGCAATGCGATGCTTTAACAGAGTGAGCTCGGAAAATCATTATTGAAATAATAAATCAGGTGGGAATGTAGGGTCATTTCCCCATAGATTTCCATACATTAAACTACTTTCTGCAACCACCGACGTCGCCATCTGCTGGCCATTACATAGAATGCAAATTTTAGAGATTTCCGCATTGGCCTCAGTTTTCAGACCCGAGTGCTGTGTCCATCTTTTTATACAGTCTATGATTAAGATACATAGTGCTTTACGGAAACTAATTACTGTATATAGAACTTCTAAACCTCTTCCTTGTAGCTCAGTGGACAGTGAAGTACTGTAACTGGCAGTGGTACTGTTTCTGAAACAGAAAGTAGCTGAATGACTTTGTACATTGAGGTAGAAGCCTCTGCTCTAGTTGTTTGAGAAGGAATCAGATTGGTGGTGGTGGATTAGGTCCCAGTATAGCCACCATGAGATCAATACAGGAATGCAGACACCATAACATCAGGGCTCTCCAGCACGACCCTGAACCCTGCCTTGTCCAATTATCTCATGGAATAGTAAATAAAGAAACAGGGATGAAGGGAATGGTTGTATGTGATGTGTAGAATGATTTTAGATGACTCAGATTCAAGATCAGTAGAAGGTACAATGGTTATAAGCGATGTGTACTGTATAATCTCCTACACGCTATGTTGTTCTCACGCATGCTTGATCTGTAGGTGGCTCATGATACCGAGCGGTACTAATAGCATGCTCATTATTTCACATGATTACCCAGATTCCACTGGGGCACCTGTCCTTCTTAATGATATGAGAGTGACTTGCCCATCTGTCAGCATTGGGAGACACTGTTACTTTGTTGTGACTGCTCCTCTGTACCCTCTCACACATAAACATGCACACATGCACCTGTGCTCATACACAAAAACTTGCACATCACTGCTGATACATGCATGCACACTCAGTACATTACACACGCACACTGATGCACACATACACAGTCTGTGTGCACACCAAACACGCACATTGTGCTCACACTTGCATGAGATGCAAACATACATAAAAACTTGTAGTGCACACATATGGAAACATACAAACTTACACTTATGCGCTCTCACACATGCAAGTGAATGCAGGTGCACACATGGGCACATACACACACACACCTCAGTTTACATACAACATGCATTGGGGTTCTTATCTGTGAACATATACACGCCTGAACTCAAAGGCAAGCAGCGCATCAATTTATTCTGTACTCCTGTGCAAGAAAGAATACTTGTTCCCACGTACACACATACAAGGGCACACACACACACACACACACACACACACACACACACGCACACGCACACACACACACACACACATATGCTCAAACACAAACACGCACACTTAGCAGCTTTGTGATCTGCTTTCCCTGTTGGGATCACTCAGCCGTAGCGTTTACCCAACAGAAATAAAGTACGCACTTTGGCAGAGCAGTGTATCTCTGATTCCCCTCAGATATACTTGCACAGCATTACGATTGACAGTAATTCTTATTTATGCGCTGATTTTATAGATTTCCTATCTTCTTCTTTGCTGGATTTTTGATGATCCTTTGTTCTGATCCCTTTGTCTACAAGATCGTAGTACATCTTTACTGCCAGCAGGTGGCATAATATACTTTCTCTGTGAGTCCACTGTTCGGATGTACAACATATATCATTAGGATGGTTCCTCTTCAACAACAGTGCCAGCAGTGTAAGATCCAAAAGGGCAGACAGCGTGCATATTATGTGCTAACTGTTGTTTGGAAAGCATCATGCTTTCAGTGTCAGAATGGTGTGAACGCAAACAGACATGAAAGAAAGAGACTTTTTCCATCAGCCCCGCAGAATGGGTTCTGGCGTAACAGGATCTTGGTGAACTGAGCTAGAAGGTGTTGCTACCACATTGCATCATGGGAGATAAGCGGCCTGCTCTATTCTATAATGCGTTGTAGCAGTGCGAGTTGCTGTAGAGTGATTTTTTTTTTTCTACAAGTTGCTTTGATGATGTGTTTCTTATCTCCTTGCTGGAGAATTGCCATCCAGCTTTTTGACTCTTTTGAACTGAGGAAATTTATATTCACGATGAATGAAATATGTTTTTTTTTTTTTTTTTTACCTCTGTGTCAGGAGTGTTGTTGACTCTGGGCAACTAAAACTGCTCTGTTTTAGAAGATAATTAATTAATTAAGAAGGCTTGCATTTTTAAAATGTCACCCAGCGTGACCTCGTCAAAAAAAAGAGGCATTGAGTTCCAGGGCCTGCTGTCTGTGCAATGCTTTTCTCCGTCATTAATGAAAGACACCTACCTGCTCGCTCTTCACTGCTCTTCATCTCCAGGAAGCTTGAGGTGACAAACACACGCACCAATAGCCTTTGAGCTAAAATGGATTCTCAGTTCAGAGCCTGGGGTGTCAGTGTTTATGCTGGTGTCTGTTCCATCCAAGATTTTTTGGCTGTATCCTCTATTGTAGCTCTACTCGGCAGTATGTCTTGTGCCTGTCTCCCTGATGATGTAGTTCTCTCATCATCATGCCTCACTTGCCACTAAGTCTTGGCTTGGTTATGTCTGAAGGCTAACTGCATCAACTTCCTGTTCATGGTCATAAATAGCTGCTACTTTAAGGGCATTGTATTTTTGCTGTCCAATGTTTGTACTTGCTCTTGTGACCTTTGCTATGAGTGTGACCTTTGTCACACTCATCAATCACTTCAATGAATGAAGTAGAGTCTCTGATCAGACTAACATGCACATCTTTGGACAGTGGGAGAAAATTGGCGCGCCCAGAGGAAACCCTCGCCAACACAGGGAGAACATGCAAACTCTGCTCAGAAAGGTCCCCAGCTGAATTTGAACCCACAACCTTCTTGCTGTGAGAAAACAGCACTATTCACCGCACCACTATGCTGCCCTTTTAATCATTTTTGTATTGTACAACTGTAAATATTATCACATGAACATGATAACATTTTTATCAGCGAGAACCCAGATGTAAGATGTCACATTTTACATGTTATAAATGACTGTGGCTAATTAAACAATTAAGAGCAGAAGCTGGTGAGAAGCTCCACTTTGTGCCTGTCTGGGTTTAGGAGGTGGTGACACGCAGAACATGACATGTGCAACGCCACATTTCCTTCGATGCCAGGGCTGTGCTATTTAATACTTTCCTTGGCGGAAAATTAGACTTCTAGGCACCATACACTCTTAGAAGAAAATGGTTCCACTGTAATTCCATCGAAGGTGGTACTTCTACAGTGAGTGGATCCTAAACCTATTCTTAGGGCCTCTCAGTCAGATCCAGGTGTTTGATATGACAGGAGTGCTTGAGAACATGTCAAATACCATGATCTGGGGTGTGTTTCCCAAAAGCATAGTTGCTAACTAAGTTAGCAACTTACATAGTTCATCCATTCACAGTCAATGGTTCCAACTATGTAAGTTAGCATCTGTGCTTTCGGGAAACGCACCCCAAAGCAAAGATGTCCCCAAGGATGTTTGGGAATTGGTGCCATAGAACAACCGTATTCAGTTCAGTTTATCTTTGTTGGGCAATGTACAATAAACGCCTTAATTCACTGAACAGTGACATATTTTTTTTTTTAGTTTGGTTCTGAACTCTAGCACCCAGACTGAAAAGATGCAATGACCTTGAGGTTGATGCGCAAATTGTTCAGCTTTAATTTAAGGGTAATTTCACCCATATCAGATGAATTGTTTACAAATTACACTATCTACTATACATCGTTCCCCCCATTCCTGAGCACATCAAAAAAATATTAGATAGTTCATCATGTTGTATAATAAAGTAATACTTTTCAATATTTGGTTGTATTGTCACCTGTACTTTGTATACAATGAACGCTTGAAGCTTGTGATATAGACACCCCACGATGCTGGTTAGCTTTTCTGGTATTACTCTGCCAAGCCTGTACTGCTGCCATCTTCAGTTCATGCTTTTTTTAGGGACTTCTAGCCTCAGTCTCCTCTTCAGAATGGAAAATGCATGCTCAATTTGATTTAGATTCGGGACTTGACTTGGCTAACAGAACCAAAATAACAAAGAACGTGTCCCTGTCCAATGAATTATGGTGCTCACTATATAAGCAGTAACACCAAGAAAATCTGGCCTGTTATAATGCAGTTCTTGGGCTGAAAATGTTGTGGCAGTAGATGGTTTAGCAGCCTTCTTGTAATTCAACTCAGTTCATTTATTTGTACTGCTCTTTTTATGGAAGTAGACGCTTTACAGAATGACAGTAGGGCAGATGCCCAGCCCAACTCCCCAAATTAGCTTATGAGGTTAAAAAAAAACCAAAATAGGGAGAAAAATCCACAAATGGTGGTGAGAAAAACTCCCTAGTCAGAGGAAATCCCAGGAGAAACCTAGCTATAGTCGGGCAGCCCATCTTTCGTTGACTGGGTAAGTCTATGCTTGTGGGGTTTAGATATAAAACATCTATTATAGTCCATTAAGAGTGTATTGTAATTAAATAGTTTAACTTGATTGTACAAATGATGACACATCAAGAAGAGGAATTGAAAATAAAAATAATACACCTGAAAATGGCGTTGGTGGTAGGGGGAGCTGTGGTGGAGCATGTGCAACTCTAGGGTGTTACCAGGCATAGACATGAGGAGTAGACCTCTTATGACCTCTTCCTTGAACTCTTCACTTCATTGGGCAAGGGGGGGGACAAAAGCCCCTTTTAAAGATAATAAGACAAAATAGAGCACGGTGGAAATCATCAGCACACAGTAAAATACAACCCCAATTCCGAAATAGTTGGGACGAAGTGTAAATTGTGAATAAAATCAAAATCCAATGACTTTCAGATCACATGAGCCAATATGTTATTTACAATCGAACATAGAAACCATTTCAAATGTTGAAACTGAGACATTTTACATTTTTATCCACAAAATGAGCTTATTTCAAATTCTCTGGCTGCAACAAGTCTCAAAAAAGTTGAGACACAGGCAAAAGAGGGCTGAAAAAGCAATTAATATATAAGAGAATCAGCTGAAAGAACATTTAGCAAGTAATTAAGTTAACTGGCATCAGGTGAATAACATGATTGGCTATAAAAGGGATGCCTTAGAGAGGCTGAGTCTCTCAGATGTAAAGATGGGCAGAGGCTCTCCAACCTGTGAAGGCTTTGGGAAAAAAAAATTGTGGAATACTTTAAAAACAATGTTCCTCAACGTCAAATTGCAAAGGCTTTGAAGGTCTCATCGTCGACAGTGCTTAACATCATCAAAAGATTCAGAGAAACTGGAAAAATCTTTCTGCGTAAGGGACAAGGCTGAAGACCTTTACTGGATGCCCGTGATCTTCGGGCCCTCAGATGCCACTGCATCACTCACCAGCATGATTCTGTCATTGACATTACTAAATGGGCCCAGGAATACTTCAAGAAACCACTGTATGTAAACACAGTCCGCTGTGCCATTCACAGATGCCACTTAAAACTCAATCATGCAAAAAGGAAGCCATTGTTGAGCATGATCCAGAAGCGCCGCCGTGTTCTGTGGGCCAAGGCTCATTTAAAATCGACTGTAGCAAAGTGGCAAAGTGTCCTGTGGTTAGACAAGTCCAAAGTTGACATTTTTGTTGGAAATCATGGGCATCGTGTCCTCTAGGCTAAAGAGGAGAAAGACCACCCCTCCTGTTATCAGCATTCCGTTCAAAAGCCAGCATCTCTGATGGTATGGGGATGCATTAGTGAATATGGTGTGGGACACTTGCATGTTTTAAAAAGCACCATGAATGCTGAAAGGTATATAAAGGTTTTAGAGCAACATATGCTCCCCTCTAGATGACATCTATTCCAAGGAAGGCCTTGTGTATTTCAGCAGGACAATGCAAAACCACATACTGCAGCTATTACAACAGCATGGCTTCATAGCAGAAGAGTCCGTGAGCTGAACTGGTCTGCCTGCAGTCCTGATCTTTCACCGATTGAGAACATTCGGCACATAATTAAACGAAAGTCTGTCAAAGGAGACCCAAAACTCTTCAGCAGCTAGAAGCCTGTATTAAACAAGAGCAGGATTCAATTCCAATGGCTAAACTCAAGAAACTTGTCTCCTCAATGGCCAGACATCTCCACTCTGTGTTAAAAAGAAGAGGGGATGCTACACCATGGTAAACAGGCCCCTGTCCCAACTTTTTTGAGATCTGTAGCGCCATCAAATTTGAAATGAGCTCATTTTGTGGATAAAATTGTAAAATTTCTCAGTTTCAACATTTGCTATGTTATCTCTGTTCTATTGTGAATAAAATACTGGCTGGTGTGATTCGAAAGTCATTGCGTTTTGATTTTATACACAATTTACACTTTGTCCCAACTATTTCGGAATTGGGGTTGTGCAACGGCTGTATTCCTGCTTCATTTTAGGTTGAATTTATATCCCAGAGATGGCAGGTTCTGATCATCCCGTCAAGGATCAGACTGAGATGTATTCCTTCTGCGATTTCACAGCACAGACATCCTGCACAGGCTTCACACTTTCCAGCCCCATAAGGTCCTCCATGGTGACAATGGTTGTAGGTAAGCCCACTCGCACTGTTAAGGCCTACTTGGTGTCATCAATCCTGGGTGGACTTCCGAATAGCCAGGATTACCAAACCTGAAAAACTGCAGTACCACCTGGCCCTCCTCAGTGGCTAAGAATGTAACTGGCCCCACTGGAACCATTAGAGCATGCTCAGTGCCTCCAGTTCCATTTGCATTTACTGAACACTGACCTCCAGTCTTATGTCGACATCCCTGGCGAGTAAGGCCATTGCTCGTCCCACTGGCTTTTTAAAGAACTTGAGCCTATTTTTATGTTCTTTTGCTAATAACCTGCATACTTAACTGTCCTGTCAATGAAACAGCGGGAGTATGAAGGTATATTTGTGTCTGTATCATGCAAGTAAAAAAACTGTTTTGAGACTAAATTTCAAATTTGTAAGTAAAAACAGCAAATTATCGGTTACAGTTTAAGTGGATTTGGTTACAGACGTGAGAATTTTGCTTCTGAAGCATTCTTTTTTTTTGTGTCACAAAAAGTTTTGGTTACGATTCAGTCCTCTTTGCTTGCGAGTTGAAATGCTTTGGTTACGAATCAGTTATCTTTGCTTACGAGCTAAAACATTTTAGTTCCGAAACAGTCCTTTTTTGCTTACAAGTTAAAAAGTTTTGGTTACGAAACCGTTCTCTTTGCTTTCAAAATGAATTGGACGAAATGGGCGGGATCTACACTGACAAATGAGAGGAGACCGGCTATTGGTGGGTTTGGCTTGGACTGAGAGCATGACTGTACACACGCACAGGTCCCTCCCTCCCACTGTAAGCGCCCTACGACGGAAAACTGAGTGTTGAACTGACGTTTTCATGGAGGTAAGTTGACAATAATCTCCCTTTTTAATTGAATCGCCTTTGAATGCTGCTTGGCACAATTTCACTATGTGTGCTGGCTTGTAAATGTCATGGAATCTGTCGCGGTTGACACCTCTTTAAAAATCAGTATGCTAAGCAGCAACTGCAGGAACGAACTTGGCTAGCTGACTGGCTATGTTTTTGCTGCTCACTGACCTGTGCCGTCAAGGCTGGAGTGTATTGCAGAAGAGGCGAATAGACTTAATTATATATTAATAGCGAGCTGGAAAATTTTTGCATCAGTTAGAAAGCAGATATTGCCTCTAAGTCACCAGATTACTGTGTTTCTTTGATGTGCTCCTCGGTGCGTAGCGAGATGCCTCTAATTTTCATAGATAGATGCCATATTCATAAACTTGTTTTTCTATTTTGTATCCAAATACTTTTAAGTTTCTGAACACGACTTAACAACTGTCATTTATGTTTCAAACATTTCTTCAGTGGCACCCGTTGGACAGAGAACAAGGAGGGCGAAAAACGTCTTTAAACTGCTTATTAGTCTTGATCTGTTTCAGTCATTTTTCTTGATAAAAGATACTTTAACTCTCCCTTCTCAGGTGTAGCTAATTGTCTTTGTTAAGACGAGAGATAAAACGTGTCAACTGAAGGCAAAAAAGTGTGCATTTCTTGCTATGTAAGAAGTTAACGCGGAAAATCCACAGTAGGTTTTTTTTTTGTGAAGGGTTACCTATTAAGGCACATGAATTAAACATTTTTATTAAATTTATTATTCACTCGCCTTGCGATTTCATTAAAAAGGAAACTGTGTACTAAACTGCGAATGGATTTTTCATATTGTTGGAAAACTGTGTTAATGTTATGATTCTGCCACGTCTGTTCTGTTTTTGCCATGTCTTGTTATGTTTCTGCCATGTCTGTTCTGTTTTTGCCATGTTTGTTTAGTTTTAGTTCATTGCCATGTTTTTGTTTTTGCCATGCTCTGTATTCCCTGCCATTATCCATATTCCTGTTAGATTCCGGTCCATGTCTTTGTTCATGCCCTGCATTGCACTTTGTCTCCCCTGTCTGGTCTCTTGTTAAGCTACAGCTTCTCCCCAAGTCCTGCGTGTCACATGTTTAGGTGATTTCATGGTTTCTGGGTTTCCAAACATTCCTTCTAATCTCGTTTGCTTCCTTCACCTTGCTTTTCTATTTTACTAACCCATACTAACAGTTTGTTATTTTGTTAAAGATACTAACCAAGACTAACATTGTATATAATACTAACTTACTAACGAGCACCAGGGATTGTATAGCTGCACTTACTAATTGATTAACAAGCTCTCAGCACTCGCCCTGTTCTAGTCTCCGCCTCTTGCCTTCACTTAGTCTTTGCTGCAATTCAGCGAATCCTCCGCACCTGCTCAACTCTGTCCTGCCTCTCATTATCTGTGCACGTTAGAACTCCTTAACCGGAGCTGTATGTTTTGTCTATAGGTTGTCCTGTGATCCCTGTCCGCGTTTTGGCTTTTGCCAATTTCATGTGGTTAGGTTCTCCCTCGTGTTTGCTCCCACGTAATTAGTCTGATCCATTTCACCTGTCCCTAATCATAGCATGTGACTTCCCTTGTGTGTATTTAAGCAGTCTTTTCACAGCAGTTCCCCGTCAGAACGTTTCTCATGTGCTACGCTTGTTTTCGCCTCGTATTCTCTAGTGATTCTCTTCTGACTGGACCGTCCCTGATTTTTGATTTTGGCTCTGTATTGGATTGCTTGTTACTTCTGTGTATCGAACCCTTTTTGCCTGACTACGAATTCTGTGATTGGTGCCCTGCTTATGACTCGGATTACGCCCTATGGATTTTTGCTTTTTGGATTGTGGACTTTGTACCGTTGCCTCCTGCTCTGCGGGGGTTCGCCCCCTTTCCAATAAAGATCCTATTTTACTGCAATTCCTGGTTCTCGCGTCTGGTTCCAGATCGTTACCTAACAGTTAACCAAGAACAATCATTAAAATCAGGTCAATAATCTCATCCGTTTCAAGGTATGTTTTCCACCCCCTCAGTTTTCTGTCCACCGCAGACGGGGCGTGGGCTAAAAATGAAAGTTTGCTATTGTGACAATAACAAGAAGAGGGAGAGCATATTTAGGGTCATTTATGTTTTGTTTCTGGCGATTTTATTGGACACTGGATGCATTCAGTTTAACTGATCTTTGAAAAAATAGTGCCGGTCGGGAAAAGCACTAGCTATCTGAACTGAGTGCTGGTCGGTGCATTCCGAGTGCTGGTCGGCGCCGACCACCGCCGACCAGCATCGGCAGAACCCTGCTCAACCCTTGGCGACAAAGGCTAGCAAGCAGCAAAAATGTAGCTTGCTAGCTAGCTTGCCTAGTTGGTTGCAGTTTATGTCTAGCATAAGCTGAGTTTTAAAGATATGCGCATGGACCGCGACGGATTCCATGGCATTTAGACTACAACCCGCCATTTGAAGTGAAATCGTGCCATGCTGAGTTTAAAGGCAGTTCAATTAAATAAGGAACATTAATTTCAACATGCCTCCATGTAACCATACATATCAACCACTTCGGGATCGCACCTGAATTACCATCAGTTAATATCTGTGAAATCCTTTAAAAATCAGTAAGAATTTTTAAAGGTATTTTTTACATTTTTTTTCATGCATGAAATTATAAATGGAGCGTGAAATTTTCATGTAAATATTTTAAATGCTTAATAAGCTTTCTATTCAAGTCTGACAATGAATTACCTCAAAGCCTCATCCAGGACAGTGATATCGATCGTGCGGCCGTGCCGATGTTATACACGGGCATGTTGGGGATCCTTTGCACTCCACTTCCTGGAAATGTTGAACAAAATCGCTTATCTCTTATCCATAGCCTATTCTTGTCATTCCAATTGTATAACATGAGGGAGGAGGCCGACGTATAGTAATGGCCAATGCAGGGAAGCCTGACAAGCATGGTAAGCAGAAGCTCCAAAATGTGGTCCACTATGGCCAACGGCAAATTGTGTTGTGTCACGAGAAGAACTATCTGGTTGTTGTTTGTTTACCGTGGTGTGTGTGCATGTGCTCTTTCATTGTTGTCAAAATGAATAGCCAATAATTAATAACTTTCAATAATAAGTTGTTTTTCTAACTAGAGACCGTCTGGAATTGAACCAGCCGCGATGACAGCAGGGTGCTTGCATGATGTAGGGCTGGATTAAAACATGTACAATGATGCTAAACATTATCTGTCTCACCTATCGTATCCATCTTCAAACATAGTTTCATTTTTATCCCAGCTAGATGCAATGTCTTAAGGTTGAATCAAAAACAGACCCGATGTTATTGTGTTAACATGGACAAACAACTTTATGATTCCAATACCAGCTACGCCTCGTGGCTGATTTGCTTCATGCCTGGGATTAAAAATCCGTATAACTTTATCTCTCAAAATCCATAATCTGCATAATTGGAGGGAAATCCTAACAATTTACAGGCAGTCCAAATTAGTTGACACATGCTTCTTGCTATGCTTGTACGATGTTTTCGCATTAAAAAAAAAAATTATGAGATGAGAGCTCAATTTCCACACCGTTTAACAAGTTCACTCTTTCTCATCTCAAAAACTCAAAATTTGTACTAAATACGACAAACCACTGGGGTTGATATGTATGATATAACGTTAGGTCAATGCTCATTTTCCGTCAGAAAGCGCCGACAGTGGAAGTGAGGAAGGACCTGCGTGTCGTGTGTGTGTGTGTGTGTGTGTGTGTGTGTGTGTGTACAGCCATGCTGTCAGTCCAAACCAAACCCACTAATAGCTACTCTCCTCTCATTTGTCAATGTAGATCCTGCCCATTTCATCCAATTCATTTTGAAAGCAAAATAAACTGTTTTGTAACCAAAACTTTTTAACCCGTAAGCAAAGAGAACTGATTCTTAACCAAAACTTTTGAACTCGCAAGCAAAGAGGACTGATTCGTAACCAAAACTTTTTGTAACACGAGAAAAGAAGTCTGCTTTAAAATCTAAATTCTCATGTCTGTAACCAAATCCACTTAAACTGTAACCAATACTTTGCTTGTTTTTACTTACAAATTCGAAATATGGTTTCAAAAGTTTTTTTTGCTTGAATGATAAAGACACAAAAATGCCTTCATACAGGAGCAAATACAGGACACAAAGTGGGGACAATGGAGCTCGTCTGTCCAACCGTCTATCTGTCCTTCTGGCCAGATAAGTGTGGATAAACTTTCTCAGAAAGCTCTTTACCGACATGAGTGAAATTGTTTGTGTATGCTACTAGTCATGACCTTGACTTTTTTGAAAATGAGATTCCATGGTGGTGGGCAAAATTGATGACAATGTCTTGTTTTTTTTTTTTATATTTCAGATACTGGCATCTCTGCGGTCCAAGTAACATCATTTGTTTTTCATTACAATTATAATTACCATAAAAGTACAACGTAATTATTCATCACTTGTAATCCAGACTATAAATCTGTATGTTTACATGTCTGTATCATCATAATTCTTCAGTTGAGCTCACATATGGAAATTATGCTGGTGAATATCAAGTGAACAGATGCAATCGCTGTGATTCACACGCACAGTAGCATATGAATATGTAATTACATGCTTATAAGGCACATACAGCAGATGTTTGTCTGCATAGTCGTATTGGTCATTACCAGAGCACAGGGTAGTTATCATATAAAATGTGACTCTATGTTGTGAGCAGAAAAAAATGTTTTTGTGAATGTTCATAAAAAGGTGATTGAGTTTTCATTATGCTCTGAGACTGCCCTCCGTCTGGACTTGTTGATTCAGTTGAGCACGATGATTACCGGGTCTGCTTCCACTTGCAATGAAGGAAATTAATAGGGATGGTGGTTTGGCATGGATTGTCTGTTCACATATCGGCAAATTACCTCAGCTGCAGAGACTATTACATTGAAGTCAGTGTGGGGCCCATGTGGAAGGGTCACCAAATCTAACAACACTGTTTGGGTATCTGACCCTAATTGCCATGCAGCACTCTAAAACCTGATAGTGTGGTGAACTCAAATGTTTTGTGGCAACCGATTACCTCAAAAAAATTGTGTAGGCCAACTTAATTGCATTGTGTGGAAGGAACTTAAAGTAAGGTAAAGTTAATTTTTTTACACGTTTTTAAGTGCTGTGAACACAAGATCATTAAGTTGGCATACTCAATTTTTTTGAGGTAACCGGTTTCCACAAAACATTTGAGCTCACCACACCTGTCAGGGTTTCCAGTGTGGGATTTTTCTGGGAGCGTGTCTCATCATTCTATTCTTTCATCATTAAATAGTGTGCTTGATTCTCACCCATGTGGAAAATACATAAATTAATCAGTGAAAGAATAATGGGAATCGGAGCATATATTGGTAACGAAGCGAGAAGTCAATATCTTTTTAACAGCCCAAGCAGTCGAGCAGGCCAGGAGAGAGGCAAGTTCTGTTCAGCAGAGGGGAGCAAGCTATCAAGCAGCTAAATTGTGAGATCTGAGCACATCTGAGCAGCACAGTTCGTTGGTGATGTAATCAGAGTGCTATGATGTTATAGCAGTGTTGTCAAGTTTTTGTTCCCGAGCAGTTCAGTGGACAAAAGTTGTATGTTATATCTATTTAATTTTGTGATTTCTGTGGCTTCTAGTAATAAGTTTTGCGTGCATTCAAGGTCTGTATTTTTTTTTTTTTTCTAAGCTGCTAGGATTTTTTTTGCTCAGTGATTTTTAGTAATGTATATCAAATCAAGCCATGGCTTACCTGCACCCTTGATAATAATAATATTTTTATTTAATAAAAATCATTGGGCGCTATATTTTATGCTCCATAAAATTGAAAAATTACACACTTTTATCATGTAATAAGTGATCTATTTCTGTTCAGAGAATTTGTTTTGTTACTAAATAGAAATAATTTTATTTCCCGGGATATACATCTCAAATTGGCCCTATCCTTGTTTATTGAATTCGGGCAACCTTTGTAAGTCAAGGCGCAATACTTATGGACGTCGGCCAGGCTTTCTGTTCTCGGGGATGTTGATGCTGATAGCCAAGTCTGTCGGCGATGCTCATCTTTTACAGGTGGATGCACTTATGTTCTCCCATATAGGAAGTCTCTCTGGATAAGCGCATCTGCTAAATGAATGTAATGTAATACGATGTGACACAGTGTAATGTAGTCACTGAAAGAGCATTATCACTGCTGTGTTTCGTACAAAACTGAATTTTCGCACGTCAGATTGTTTTTAGATCCCCGTGAGCTTGCCCACGATAAAAAAAAAAAAAAAAAAAAAGATGAAAGCAATTTATTATCCTGATTGAACACAGGCGGGGTGAAAGGAAAAAAAAGACGCAATTCAATTTCCTTCCGTCCTAATTTATTAACATTTATTGTTATTTTATTTTTCGCTTTTCGAGCCTCTCCGCATCACTTTGTGTCCCAGTTCACCGGCACTCCTTCCTTATGTGTCAGGGATTATGTATATTTGCGCCGAGCGTCGCCCCGTAAATTTGAACGGAATATGCGTTTTCCATAATTTAGCAGCGGTTGCAATGGTGAAAAGGTAATCTCATGAATAATACAGGGACGACTCGGCTTTGGGTCTGCGAGTGGGGTAATAAAACGCTGTCTCCCTAGTGCGAGAGGAGGTGTATAGCAGCCCCAACGCATTAGCTCTGTCAGTGTGTAATAAATCAGTACGTTTGCTGAGAGTGGTCCGCTAGCCGCGTGCTAGCTAGCCTGGTCCGGACTTGGTCGTCGTGGAAGAAAAATAAAAAATACAGACAGTTGTGCCCTTTTTATATTTCTTTGCTTTAAAGCTGTCAAGCCAACGATATTCACATCTAGTCCATTTCAAGTCCTCTCAGTGAGAAAATTTTGTCCACAAAGCAGAGGCTATAGGACCTGGCTTACATGGTGCTAGATACAATACGTTCAAATTTAAGAAGACTGCCTTTGCATTTTTATGCTCTCATTGCTTTATTTCAAATCCAATGTACTGTAGTGTAGAACTGATCTAAGGAAGCCCGTTTCGCTGTCCAAATCCATACACACTATATGTATTAAACTGTCTGTTCTCAGAAACATCTGTTAGCCTCAGAAGACAAATCTGCCAGGTTGTGTATGAGCACATTTTAAAAAGCTATTCAAAAGGGTCCAGGAAGCCTCTTGTAACCTCCGTGCGTATCCAACCTCGCTCCCCCCTTGTCACTGAAAATGGAGAATGACTCGTGGTCAGATTTCTTGAGTATGCTGGGTAAATAGAGCCACCCCCACCACCATTGTTTTATGGCTGGTGTCAAATTTGGACATAATTCCGGGGCCTAGGGGGAGGGGGGTTATGGTCGTGTTTACACCGGGGGGAATAGCTGTTTAAAATGTCCCCTTATGCAACCTGACAGGTACACAGAGCGTTGTGTGCATTGTTTTGCAAAGCAAACAGATGTTTCTCTGAGGGTCTATATACACAGTGTTGTCTGTATGGATTTTGTCAGTGGCTCAGCTTTGTTAAAGTGTTCATGTGTAAAATGTCTGCTCTAATTTGGAGTTGTATTGGGCCTATCCCTGTAAGAATTAAATCCCATTTTTATAGTTCCTCTGCTTCAGAGGACCATATATAATTGGGCGAACTGGCTGATCAGCGGTTTTTACATTACATGGTGCTTATTTAGCTGAAGCTATTCATCCAAAGTGACTTTCATTTAGGTTAGACATAGCCAATCCCCCCTAGAGCAATGTGGGGTTAAGGACTTCGCTCAAGGGCCTAATTGAGAACTTATTGTGGCTACACTGGGGCTTAAATAACAAACCTTCTAGGTCCCAGTCAAACACTTTAGCCACTCAGATTAAGGACATGTGCTGCTATAAGAAAGCTTCTGCACCCCCTAAAATACACTCAGTAATGGATGCTTTGTTTTGGTTTAAAGCCAAGGTTTTTCCATGGGATTTGAACCCATGAAGTTGCTGTCACAATGGCTGATCTTCAATGCCTGAATTCTGGTGCATCTCTGCCTCTCTAACTGCTCTGTTGAGAACCTTTATGTTTGGTTGTTGTTTAACATATTCTAGCCTACATTAAGACCTGCACGAGTGATGTTCAGCTGTTTGTAATCAGACATAAACTTGGTAACTGCTTTAGCGACACTTTGTGCTATGGGTCACCGACAAACCATAAAATCCGTGCACTGTACAGACGGTTAATTTACTTCAATTCAGATTAGTTTTAGGCATCAGTAAATATGTTAATAAGTGTCATTCTTCATGAATAATTACTTTTCAACATGGCTTATCACCTACTAATAATCACAAATTGTTGTACAGTCGGGTGGATGTGATGGATGGTTTGCGTTTAAAGTTTTCGAGTTGTCACCAGCAGTTTTATGTTGTCTCGTTATGTCTAACGTCCACAGAGAAACCAAATTCTTTTAAGTGTAAGTGGAAGCATTGAATGGATTTAATTAGTTATTTCCGGCGTCAGAATTTGACATTATTAAACGGCTAGATAATATAAGTGCTTAGAATTTGTGTCATGCTAAAATGGTCCACTTACAAGTCTTGCAGAATCCCTAAATGAAAGGATTCATTATCTTGCGTTTCTAAGGATGGCTCACTGCATTGGGAAATTTAGAAGTGCTTGCGGCTTAGGCTAATCGTCCTGCAGTCAATCACGGTCTGAAAACTCTAGATCCTAAGTCAGCAAAGGCAGATATGCTTATCTCACCAACGGAGCTGTGATTGAAATGGCCAGGCCTGTAAAAGGCAAATACTCAGTCTAAGAATTTGCTATTATATTTCTGTTTCTGCCAGATATGTCTCCATAAAATGCAACAAGGCAACGTTCTGTTGTTTCACCATCCACTTAAGGTTAACACATTATTGTATTTCTGTGTCAGTGATTCAGGATTCTCTCAAAATACAATAAAAGCTTTTCCTAGCTGTGTTGTTGGGAGAGGATGGTGCTGGAGAGCTTACAGAAGGCAACTCTTCTTTTTTCCATTCACATATTATCAACTTTTTGTCTGAACCGGCAAAGTCAGGCCTTACACTCAGGGATGTTCCTGCCTGAGTGAGTGAGTGAGCTGATGAAGTTACACTATTGGTCGGCTGGCAAAGTGTACTTTTCTTATTGGCTATTGCTATTTCAAACTGATTTGGTGTGAATAGTTTCTGTTATATCAAACAGGGGCGTTGACAGCGGATCCACAACAGATCCTCACAGTTTTCAACTATACAACCGCAGCTGCCTTTATTGTGCAGACACTAGACCACATCACAGACTATTCCTTTGACTAATTGCCCACAACTTCACATGTAGACCATAAATGGTCCAGTCATATACTCGGTTTTGACCTAGTCTTAATCCGTTTAGTTTGCAACCAAGAGGGCCTACAATATGTTGCCTACCATATCCCACAGGATTATGAGGACAACTATAAATCAGTCAACAAACCATTTTTTCTGTAAGGTGATTCTGATATTAAAGGTCCAATATTATGTTGTTTTACCCAAATTACATTCTTGGATGTCCAAAAGGGAAGTTTGTCAAGTTTTTAGTAATAATCCCTGTAATGAGTTGTAATTTTTCAGTCATTTGCTGTGTGGAATTCTCTCCCCTTTGAAAAACCAGCCCTTCTTTATAGAACCTCTCAGAGTGAGAGTACCAATCAAAGAACAGTTTTTTCTTTTCCACTTATTGAGTATGTGTTGAGGAGATGGGCTGGTGAAATTGATTTGAGGTCAGCGCTCTTGCTTTTGAGAGAATTTATGGATACAGTCCACTGTCTCCTACATTACTTCAGCAGCTCCTTCTTGGAGTTAATTTGTGCTTCGGCGACAAAGTGTATTGTGATGGCAGAACCTGCTGCCAAACTTTGTCTGTTTTACATATTTACTTTGACACATTGTAACTATAGTGACAAGCTTGCCCTCAAAACCCGAAGATTTTGGTTGCTATCTACATAACCAAACTGTCTTCATTAATAAAAAAGCAAGAACAACAAATAAATAGCATGGGTACTATAGAAACCTTTAGTCTTCGTTCCAGTCAATCAATCACAGATGTTTGCGTGTTCTGACAGGGTTTCTGACCTTACAAAAACTCGAGAGTTCAAGCCACCTGTTGTAGGCACTGAAGACTGCCAATTTGACACCAGAACTGCTAAATTCTCATAATCTTTCTCTTGAGCAATGTCCTTGGGTCATTTTATTGCCAAAGCATAATTCAGCCTTTACCATCTCCTAGCCGAGCAAGTATCCTGTTGCTAAAGTAATGAGCCACGATTATATAAACACTCTTTTCCTTTCAAACTAGTGCTGCAACAGATAGATTACCTTACACAGCCCCCTTGCAACTCTGATAATGGAGTTGTTGTACAGTAGCAGATAGGAATTCTCTGCTCAGAGGGATGGCCGAAGTTAAAAAAAAAAACAAAATAAACAAAAAAAAAAACAGCTTAACACAGTTACGGCTTCCTTTCCATCCCGCTAAGAAAAGGATTCCTTGAAAAGACAGAGTATTGTGTCCCTATCATTTCTTTGGGAATCGTTAATTAAGCATTATAAGCTTATGCGCTCCTCTAGAAATTCAAAGAGAGTTGCATTTCGGTGACCTCCAGGTCTTACTGCTTTGTAACATTTAGAAAAGCCTCATACTTGCAATCACTGGTCTTAGTCAAGCGAAAAAAGTAAATGTCAGCCGTGGAACATTATAGAGAACCCGTGCTAAACATTTTTATTACCCTGGTGAGAAAAGCTTACTGTGCTGTATCCATTATTTGAACCACATGCAAGTTTTTTGTCCTTAGTGCTCCGGTCATTTTTTGGATGTAGCTAGATGTGAGAGGGAGCCAAAAAAATCAAAAAATGTACAATTTTACGTTTCACACAAAAAGTTGACCAAAACCATGGAGTTTCAGGTTTTAAAAATACTTAGATATATCATTTTTCTTCAAAAAAGTAAAAAAATGAAAGCACTTGTCATTGTTGACCTGACTGGAAGTCGAAAATCCAGGGGTCAGAAAGTGCAAGTCCCGCCACCTTTTTCCTCTACCCCTGAATTTAGTTTTGTGACTTCATTTCTACCAGCTGACTGAAGACCTGTGCAAATTTCTGGATCCAGGAGGTCGGAACAAAATACTGGAGTGGACTTTTACTTCCTGAATCTGGATTTTCCACCTTTGTGAACATTACATATTAATTAGCCGAATCAGCTGAGGGCAGGTTGATATTCTGAGTACAATTAATTTATCTGATCTTCTGTTATTTTTGTTCAGATACACAACACTATAGTCCCTCAGGTGTGTATTTTTGAAAAACATTTGCAAGACAAGTAATGCTGTGCATGAGGAAAGGAGTTGGGGTGGCGTGTTGATATTAATGGAATAGTTTTTGTTGAGGTTGAACCCTTAATGAATATTTAACTGTGCAATTCAATAAGAAAACTGCATTTTTCGGAAGAACGTGCTGACATTGCAACCTCATGTCAGTTGTGTGCCGCGCAGCGTGAATGATCGTTAGGTAGTGCTCACCGTCGGAAGGGGATTCATGCTGCTCAGCCGCACTGGCTTAACGGTTAACCTGGGCACGCTTTGTGTCTTTTATTTTATTTATTTATTTTTTTTGCTTACGTTGTGTTGTGCTACGTCTTGTCTATTTACCAGAATCTATTATTTGAAGTGACACGCTAAGTTAAGAGCTCCAGTGCATTCCGTAGGTTCATAAGTGGCGGATTACTACAGAATAGAGTGGCTAGCCACATGCAATGCTAAGAGCTGAAGTTTATTTCACAGGTTCATAAGTAGCCAATATCAGCAGAAAAGTGTCTCCAGTCCTCTGACAGGCTGTGAAAGAGCAAAAAAAATTGCTTGTGTGCTTTCAAGATAATCAACTGGCCTGTCAAGCTGTTTCAATTCTTCCACTAGCACTGCCAGTGTCAGTTGTCAGATTTCTGTCATAATTCTCACATTGTTAAATCTCAGAAAAAAGTATTCAGAAGGAAGCCTGTGATTTCATAGAGGAACCTAGCTAGATTCTATTTTGCGTAAAATGGCTCAGTCTGGGAGCCTCCAGACTTCATGGATATGATTGAAGGTTCCACGAAGAACTGTATAGGGTTCTCCCATAGAGACGGGCCAGATATGTTACATGTCCTTTCTGGCACCTGCCCCTTCCCCGACAGACAGCTTTCCTGTACTGAAATAATACCACCAATGGAAAAATTCTCAAAGCCTTGAGATAAACGAGTAAATTACAAATAAATTACAGCTGGAAATTTACTCCATGAATGCTGTGCCAATCAGACTTGGTCAGATACTTGCTCCTGACAGCCGTCATTCCAACAAATGCTAACATCTCTGAATTGATCTTGAGGTGCTACACACACACACACACACACACACACACACACACACACACAAACGCACACATATACATGCATACATACATACACATATGAATTGTGGTCATGGGTATTTATTGGTTTCGTACTGTGTGGGATGGATTTATAATTTTAAAACTGATGTGTTGCGAATCATTTTCTCATTTTTTTCATCCTGTCACTCCTGATATCCTCCTTTTTGTCACCTCCATTGTGAACTCCTCCTTATCTTCTGGGTGTTTCCCCTCTTCTTTTAAGTTTGTCTTTGTCACCCCTCTTCTGAAAAGCCTACACTCAGCCCTTCCATCATCATCAAATATTGTCCTGTGTCTTCTCTGTTTCCAGTCCAAAATGCCTGAAAGAGCTGCTTCTAACCAACTCTCTGCTTTCTTGATGAGAACATCCTATTGGATCCTCACCAATCTGGCTCCAAACCGAGGCCATGCAACAGAGACCACACTTCTCTCTGTAAGTGGTGCGAGAGCAACCTCCCTTTCTTCTGTCTTGATCCTCTTCAACCTGTCTGTGCTCTTTGATACCATTGACCACCCCATCCTCCTGTCCACCTCGGCAGCTATAAGCATCTGCTACACGGCGTTACGCTGGATCAAATCTTACCACACTACTCACCCCTTTAAGGAGGCCTGGGCTAGTGTGGTATTGGCACCTCATCCTCTTACTGCAGGAGTCCTGCTAGGCTCAGTGGTCCCCCTTTTTTCTCTATCTGCACACATTCTCTCTCTCCTGTAATCTCGGCTCATCGTTTATGCCACCACTGCCAGGCAGATAAAATTATGCTCTGCCTTACTCACACAGGTATCCACCCTCTAACGGTGAGCGGAGCATGCAGATTCTTCCTATCCAAGATCTGGAGAATTGGCCCATTTAACCCACTCTCTGGTCCATGCATTAGTACTGTCCCACCTGGACTACTGCAGCTCTCTTTTGGCTGGTCTTCCCACATGTGCCATTAGATCTCTGCAGCTCATCCAGAATGCTGCAGCTTATCTGATTGTCAACCTACCCAGACACTTTCATGTCACCTCCTTCTCACTAACCTCCATTGGCTTCCTGTTACGGCTTTCATCCAATTTAAAACATTGGTCACAGTATACCAGGTTTCTAAGGGGTCAGCCCCAGTGTACCCTCAAAAATATTATCGAGCCCTACACACCTGTTAGACCTCTCCACTCTGCCATCTCTTCCCCGGTCACGTCAGCTGTCTACTGTGGCTCCCACGTAGTGGAATGACCTCCCCACTGAGGTCAGGACAGCAGAGACCTTGGTCTCCTTCAAGTGTCGTCTGAAGACGTGCCTCTGGAGGTTACACCTCTCTCATGCCCCTTAAATTTTGACAGCTGTTATGTTCTTTATAAATTGATTTTGGCTTTATTTGTTTTGGTAGCATTACTACAGGATCCAAATTCTGTGGCCACGTTTGGCACTTTCACTGTTACCATCCTGTGGGGTTTTCAGCACATTGGGTCCTGCTAAATTTGCTTTGTGCTGTTAGTCGCTCTGGGTAAGAGCATCTGCTAAATGCGTGTAATGTGATATAAAAGACCCATCTGTAGTGTGTGTTTATACTCCATTAATTATAAAAATCTATTTTGTGTACTGTGATGCTACATCGGTTGTTGACCGGTTCGCATCTTTTGCATGGTATGGTGGGAGGAATTATATCATTAAAATCAATACGTTATGAATCATTGTACGCTGGTATCGTTTATGCTGTTTCTGGGCTTTTCCTCATTGCGGGTTCATTATGGCTCGTAAACAGGGCGCAGTCAGCAAACTTTGGTCATTAAGGCCATTTGAAGCTAATTATGTATCGACGGCTCTTATCATTTACTGTCATGGAGCGGCTCATCAGAGTTTTATTCTCAGAGTCTGGGATGGAAGATTGGAGGCAGAGGTTAACAGTCTTTTAAAGACCACAGCGTTGCTGGGACGCCGATAAATTAACATTTATGCTCAACGATGCGTGTGTGTGTGTGTGTATGCATGTGTGTGTGTCGTGTGCCCCTTTGTATATGTGCATACATCTGTCGCATGTGTGTCTGTGCTGTATGCATGCCTGTGTGTCTGCATACGGTACGTCTGTACAAGTGCCAGTGTGTATGCAAGTGTGCTTACATACGTGTGTGTGTGTGTGTGTTTGTGTGTGTTCATTCCCTTGTTTGTATGTACTCAAAATTTGTGTTTGTGTGTGTGTGTGTGTGTGCGTGTGTGCGTGTGTGAAGGGGGATGGTAGGGGTGCACATGTGACTCCCTCAGGAGAACCCAAACCTGGCATTTTGTCCCATTGAGATAAAGATTGCTTTCCATTATGTCCCTATTAAGATAGCAAGTCCTGGCAAAATGTCAAATTGACGACGCCTCCCTCGTTACAAAAAGCGTTAAAAATCCTATAGTGTCATCATTTTCTTTGTGCAAAATGAGTTTTATGCCCTTATGATTTTTATGCCCTTTATGAAATGGTAAAGATACAAATTCCCATCGCGGTGGGACGTCCAGGGTTATCTGAGAATTATGTGGGTGCAGAATGCTAGCCCAGCGCTAATATACCTGCTTCAGCTAATCATTGTGCTCTGGTGTTTTTTTGGAGCAAAAGGCTTCCATGGTAAGACCACAATATTCTCCAGTACACAGTGCAGTCTATAAGTATTTAATAAGATGCATTCATCAAATGAACAAATGCACCATACCTTAAAGGAAAATATGTAACTGAATCCCTCTGGTTTATCAAGAGAAAAGTTAACGCTCCTAATTTTCTTATAAAATGTGGTGAACAGGGTTCTGCCCAGGATGCTCGGAGTGCTGGATGGAAAATGTTGGTATGAATATGTGTAATGCGAGCGCGCACAGTGCGCGAGCTGGAAAATTTTTTGCGACAATTTTGAAAGCAAATATTGCCCCGAGTCACCAGAGATTAATGTGTTTCTTTGATGTTCTCCAAGGTGCGAAGCGAGATGCCTTTAATTTTCATAGATAGATGCCATATTCATAAACTTGTTTTTCTATTTTGTATCCAAATACTTTTGATTAAATTTCTGAATATGACTTAACAACTGTCATTTATGTTTCAAACATTTCTTCAATGGCGCCAGTTGGACAGAGAATAAGGAGGGCGATAAACGTCTTTAAACTGCTTATTAGTCTTGATCCGTTTTCAGTCATTTTCCTTGATAGAGGATACTTTAACCCCCCCCTTCTCAGGTGTTGCTAATTGTCTTCGTTAAGACGAGAGATAAAACGCGTCAATTGAAGGCAAAAATATGCGCATTTCAATCTTTGTTTTCAAATAAACAATTATGAAGCCAGGGTTTGATGGCTTGCTTTGTAGGGTGTGGCAAAAGTTAACACGGAAAATCCACAGTAGTTTCTTTTTCGTGAGGGGTTACCTATTAAGGCACGTAAATTAAACATTTTTATTGAATTTATTATTTACTCGTCTTGACAATTTATTAAAAGGGAAACTGTCTACTTAACCGCCAATGAATTGTTCATATTGTTGGAAAACATGTTAACTAAGAACAATGATTAAAATCGGGTCAATAACCTCATTCGTGTAAAGGTATGTTTTCCGCCTCCTCGGTTGTCCGTCCACCGACCGCCACTGTTATTAAACACTGATAGATTAACATGTAAAGAATGTTACTGTCCTCAACAGAGATTTATCTAGCTTTGCTGTCGTTTATATAACAAGAAAACTTTTCTCTCGACATGCGAAGTACAGCACTACAGAAGTCAATCACCCTTCCCCGAATAAAATTGCCTGTCTTTCATTAGATTGAGACAACCACACTAATCATTTCCCACAGCCTCAGGGGGAGCATATTTAGGGTCATTAATGTTTTGTTTCTAGCGATTTTATTGGACACTGGATGCATTCATCTTAACTGATCTTTGAAAAAACATAGTGTCAGTCGGGAAAAGCACTATCTGGACTGAGTGGTGGTCGGTGGATTCCGAGTGCTGATTGGGGCTGACCACCGCCGACCAGCATCAGCAGAACCCTAGGTGAATGCTTGAACCACATGGCATTTATAAATCGATGAGTTTTTCTCAATATGATTTTGTGGTCTTTAAATACTTGAACAATGAATCATTTTTTGCTAGTTCGCACCATTGCTATGGATTGGAAAACAGTGAATATGGGGGTAAAATGGAGATAGTGGAGACAGCTGTAATTCGGGGGTATTTATTTTACAGTATCATATGAGCCTTGCAGTAGGGTCTTTGGCCCTTTTTTATACTGCATAACTGTCCAAATACTTATGGGTTGTGCAATATACGTGTGGAGAGGTGGGAATAAATCATTCTATGGGGACGGACATACCACAGCTAAATGGCATACTACTCTAAAACCATTCCCTTTGATCTGGCAGGATTTAATTTAGCTTCATATCCAAGGGCTGAGTGTTTAGTCTTCAAAAATGAATGCGAAGTCTATGCCTTAGTTCTTCATTAAACAACTACAAATTGAAAAGGTTTTCCATTTATTACATATGTATAACGTATCGCATAAATCATTAAACACTAGCACGAGTATGAGCTCAAACATTCACAAATGTGACTGAATTAATTTGAAAAATGTGCATTTTTAGAGGCGCTCTCACACACGCTACTCGAATCTCCTGACATTTGCTTTGTCCTTGATGAAGCTGGTGAGCTAACGTGCTTTATGAAAGATTGAGTTTTTTGTTCACTTAAGGTTTATAGGCTCACGCAGACCAACTGAGCAATACTCTGAGGCGATGAAATATCGGGGACATTTGAGGGAAAACTCATTAGAGCGCAAAGTGCCATCGCGGGGATAAATTAGACAGGTTTGAAAAGAAGGGAATGTACACCGCCATATGGGTTTTCTCTCATATGTGATGCCCATCAGAGAAGTGGGAACAAGTGCACACATGCATGAACACACACACACACGCGCGCGCGCGCGCACATGAAAACAATCGTACACAACCACACCAACACATGCACCCGCAGACACATGAAATAAATCCACCAAAAACATGCACGCACACACACAGAAAGAGACGTGAACAAATATACATACAATAGCACACACCCTCATACATACTGCACTGACTAATGCACCCATAGACACATGCATACATACAACACACATGTGCACACTGACACACATGGACAGATACAAATGCCCACAAACACACACACAGTCGCACACACTCCCACACACTGAGCACACATAGGTATTGTATGCCCAACAGACACACACACTAGTCATTTCCCCCCGTAAGGATGATATCGCCTGCACACCAGAACTGGAAGAGAACAGTCCATAATTGGCAAGCCCAGGGGAAAATAAATGAATCAAATGTTTCCCTTGTGAAAGCAGCAGGCAGGAGAATTTGGCTGCCACTCCCCCCCAACCCTCACCCATCCCTCAATGCACCCTGGTGTGGGTCCCTGGCCCACCTTGTTCTGTCTGAAGAGTCTTTTAGCTTTGTGATGCCCTTCCATGAGCACTGGGATTTCTGCTCCGTGCTAGAGGTCTTTATGGAGCTACTGTATCATAAGAGGGAAAATTGAGGTGGAAGAGAGCAATAGGGAGTGACAAAGGCATAGACAGAGTGGTGGAGCAAATGAGAGACATGGAGAGTGAGAGTTACAGGAACGCGCAGTGACAAGAGTACACTAGTTAATGCACTAATTAGCATTAACTGCAAATTAATTAACAGTTAACAAATGCATCAGAGAGCTAAATAAGCATTAGATAACCTTAACTCACCATTTATCAATGCTCTTTGAGATCCTTATTAATACATAGAAAACATTCCTTAAGTAACAACTCAAACTATCAAACTATTCAATAAAGCATACATTAATACCTTAGTTAACATGAACACCATTAGTAGACCCATTAGTTTACTGTTAATTAACTGATAATGCTTCTTACTGCATTAACTAGTGTTAATTAATGTACCCTTAGTGTAAAGTGCTACCACATACGCTACCCTTATGTTCCCCAGTTTTCAATTCTTGGTTGTGGAGTACTGATATTGATAATGGCAGTCAGATTTTAAGAGTGGTCTAAGTCAAATATTCATTTGCTTACAATGGCTAGCTTTCTTCATAAAATTATTTCAAATTTCCAGCTACAATCCAGCCACTTTTTAAGCAATATATTTGAGTGATTAACTTTACTGATCAAGAGACTGTGCCCCTGACATTCATTTCAAACAGTATCCAACCATGTTTCCAGACTGGAGATTTGCCATTCTTCAGGATTTAACTCTTCGCGGACATAGCATATCTTAGTCAACTGCTAATGTAGGACTGACTAACCTTGTTTCTACAATCTACAATCCTGTGGGTCTGCCCAACCCTGTTCCTGGAAATCTACCATGCTATAAATTTTCACTCCAGCCATGAACAAGGTAAAACTCAATGCAATGCATTGATTGCTATGCCTCCACCTGTCATAGCTTCATACCACCTAAAAGCTGATCGTCTGCCCCTACATATAACTGACCTTACGAGACCTTGACCTTTGGCTGGATGACCTTCAAAACCTAATCAGTTAAGCTACCTTCTGTGGGGAGTTACTATGCCTGATTTTTGAAAATCCCTCCCCTCCGTCAGTAGATATAGTGCGGACACGGTATTTGTGACGTACAGTGTGCCAGATGCATGCACAGACGGACAACTGGAATATATCATTCCTTGTGCCCACTTTGGGGATGGAGGTATAAAAAGTGCACTTTATTCAGTAGTTACTGTAGACATCTAATAAACAAAATTTGGTGTGCCACCTTAGGGTTGAGAAGAAAATCAATGGGATGGAAGACATCTGCATTATCACTGTTTTACTATTTACAAAATTTCAGTTACAATGAGACAAATCTCACACACTGGGAATGTTGATTTGAACTCCTCTGGAACTTTCTGGAAAGAAAATGTCAGTGAGTGAGAGGCAGAGCAAACGGGAACCCCAACAGAGAACTGAGCAGAGTGCTGCCACAGTGGAGCTGTGATGTTTATGAGATCGCCGCCCTGGTGGCACCCAGGAGTATTGTCCTCTTTCATACCTGCAGTTTGACATTTCCACTTTTAGGTCTATATGGAATACATGCCTGCCTTTGATAGGCTTTCGTATGTAACCTCCAGTGAAAAGGTGCTTCCCTGGCCTTAAAATCAGGTTGTTTTTGAAAATGTCAGAAGAGGAAAAAAAAAACTCTTCTTTTATTCCATGAGAGGAAAGATAATGCTATTCTTCAAGGGAGTGAATAACCTCTTGGAAAATGTTATTAGTGCAGAAATGGGCTGGGGGGTAACAAAACACTGCATCTAAAATCAGTGCATTCCTCAAGAACAGAAACTAAAGGTGGCATGTTCACATAGTGTTGCGATATAGAACATGCGGCCTTTTTTTGAAGCAGATCATCCAGGCCCTACCAAGGTTAAATAAACAGTGAAATAAATCAAAAAGCTATCTGCTGAAAAACAACGACCAAAAAAAAGCAGCAATTTGCACACTCGCTCCATTCTTCATGCGTTTGCGTGGCTATATGTACAGAGCCCGCCTCTATGAGGTGGTGCGGCGACAATTTCTTATGTGACGGAAAAGAAGTGAAAAAAGAAAGAGTGGAGGGATGGAAGAAGAGAGATGGTTTCTGGGCTGATTAGAGAAGCTGTTATTCTCTCGCTTCGCTTCAATAGATGAAAGGACCCGCCATTAAAACACACACCATCAATCAGACCTCGCTGTAGACTGTCACCACTCGCTCCTACCTCTCTGTGTCCCTCTCTCCCCTCTCTTTTTCTGTTTTCCCCTGTCCTTTTCTTTCTCTATTTCCCTCTCATTCTCACTGCCCCCTCTCTTTTCCTCATTTCTGTTTCTCGTCTGACTCTCTCTACATCTTTTCCCCACTTTTTCATTTTCTTCTCTCGTTCTTTCCTCACAAAACCTCATACTTTTCCTCTTTCTCCCTCTCCATTCCTCTTTCTATCCCCCTGATACCCTCTCCATCTCTACTTCCCTCTCTGCCCCTTCTCTCTCTCCTACTCTCTATTTCCTTGACTCTCTATCCCTCCCTCCCCCACTCCATTTCTCTCTCACTCCAACTCTCTAGATCTCAATCTCTCCCTCATGCTTTTCTTTCTCTTTTCATATTACAGTTTTTCCACTATTGCTAAAACACATTCCTCGAAACAGTGCTCCGTTTTCCTAAAACTCTAAACACAAAACACTTTTCTCAAGCTACATACACAAAACCTCACATTCTCTTTTCAAAACCAAACTTTCACATCGAAACAGTTGCTCATATGCTCAAAACCAAACTTTGACACCAAAATCACTCTCAAAGCCTGCAAAAAAGGAAACACTACAAAGCATCATTACATACTACAACAAAAAAACTGAAAACACAATGTTCAGGGTGTGAGAATGATCTTTTTACAGTTTTTCACAACTGCCAAGACACATTTTTAGAAACCTTCTTATCTGTTCTCAAAATATGTTACTGTAGAGTATTGGGCATTCATAGATTTGTGTGTTTCATAGAAACAATATGTAAATTAAGAAAATGAAGAAAATACAGTTAGGTAAGGATTGGATGGACTCTTTTTCCTGCTTCGGTCATTGATATGCCGTGGACAATGACATGGTCAATGAGTGTAGCTTTCATTTCATCTGTAATGATGGTGCGTGATCGTCTTGCTCTCCCTCCTTGCCCCCCTCCTCTCCCTCCTCTGACACGAACTCCTCTTCCTATGCCTCTGCCTCTGCCTCCGTCCATTGTTGCTGTTTGGAACCTTCAGCAAACAGTGCATTCTGAACTGGCCTATATGTTTGGTCACATCATTTGCAACAAGTGTCTTCAATTTTGAGTTGTTGTGTTTAATCAATGACACCAGGTGTGTTCATTGTGTTCAAGTTTTGCAGACTGTGGCTAGCATTTTACATCACACGAGCTTCATGTGCAAAATGTGTTGACTGATTGAGAATTTGAGCAGAGGTTTCTGCAACATGTGTTTTAGCAAGACAAAATGTGTTTAGAGTTATGAGAAAAGGGGGGTTGAGTTTTGTGAATTGTGTCTTAACATGTGAAATGTGTTTATAGTTTTGGCAAATTGGGGCTAGTTTTGTTAAATGTGTTTAGGGAACTGGTCATTTGGTTTAGAGAGTTGGGTTTTGTGTTTTAGCAATAGTGAAAAACTGTATCAATAAAGGGAAATTTATAAGTAAAAATTCCCACACAAGTAATATTTTGTACTTCATGGGGCAGGTATTCTCTGTGAGTCTCTTGCCACCCCTCTCTCTCTCTCTCTCTCTGTCTCTCTCTCCCCCCTCTCTCCCTCTGCCTCTTTCTTTCCCCATTTGCTCACTGCAAAGAAATCTTACCTAGCACTTTATTCTTGTACTTAGACTAAAGACACTTATTTTTATTATCTTTGATCTCAGAAAAAAAAAATCTGCAGTTGATGTGCGATAATTTAGACTCATTTCTAGATTTGTCCATGAGATAAGTGTAATTTCCTTACCGCATGGGCAAATCGAGAAATGAGTTGAAATTATCTTGCATCAGTGGCAGATTATAATTTTTTTCTGAGTAAAAGGATGATAGAAATAAGTGGTTTAAGTCTAAATACAAGATTAAAATGCTTGTTGAGATTTTTTTTTGCTGTGCTCTCAAGGTTTGAGTGCCAGACTGCTGTGGCACAGACACAGAGACATCTGAAATTCTGCCATCGCCCACAGGAGCTCGTGAAGCGATAAGCTGAACTGCAAAGCATCAAAAAATCAATGGCAGTGGAGGGCAGCAGGAATCCATCATACCCTGCAGTCCAGTTGCAAGCAGGCTTGAGTGGGTCTCAGAGGGTTGTTGGTTCAGATCCCAGTGTACCCACAACATGATCAGAGCAGCTGTTGGGCCCTTCAGCAGGGCCCTATAACCCCATAATGCTCTAGGGGGATTGGACCTTCCTTAGTCTAATCAATATAAGATGGACAACAGAATCAATAAAAAACATTTGCCAAATAACTGTAATTTCAAAAGCAAACAGTTCCAAACATATTGAAGTAGGAAAACTGGTTCAGGAACAGTAATGAAAACAATATTAAACTACATATCCAGGACTGTAGATCCACAGGTGTAAAATCCAAGGTTAGAAAGTAAAAATAGCCACTGGTATTTCATCCAGTTGCCTAGATATACTAATTAGGGTAATTCTTCTGCCAGAAGATGGAACTAATGAGATCAAACTAATTTCCTCATGTGTGGAAATAAAACAGAACTTAAACTTTCCCCTGAAAATCCAATTGGCTGTTGCCCTTTGACTAATGCAAAACCACTCACTTTTCATTTCAATGTGAAATACGTCTTTTCCAAACATAAGAGCAGTTAGGCTGTAATTGCTGGTCCATTTTGAAAGGATCTCCCTAACAAGTAGTTTACTTTTGATAGGCTACCCATTTAAACGTCCTGTGTTTGTTATGATCCAGACAAAGAACCAGATGCTGAATCAGAGCACAGTCCAAAGAAGGCGTTTACTGATTGGAATATGATAGGGGTAAAGGGGAAGCCCAGAACAGCAAGAGCGCAGTCCACTTCAGGTGGTATAGTGGGGCACGGGTAAGGGGCAAGTCTGTGCCCAGCCAGTGGCGCCCTGGGGCAGAAGCCAGGTGGAATTTAGCAGGACTGTCAGACTGCAGGTCCGAATGGTTTAACAGGAGCACTGTCCCAATCCTGGAGATTGATGAAGGCTTGAGAGATGTTCCTAATAAACTGGGCTGAGGAACAAACTAGAGAGCCTTCAGGAATGCAGTCCTAATCCTGAAGACCAAGCATAAGGCTCGGGAGTTTGTTCCCATTAATTAAGCTTTGAGGAGTACTTCCATATTTCACTATCATAAAGGTTACTATAATTTCCGAAGGTGATGAACTCTTAACTAGACTGACTAAACTGACTGGTTGCTCAAGGGCACATAGCAAGGACAATCCAGTACAACTCTTTTAGACAAAACGTAAGGTTAAATACTCCGCAGGAACACAAGGGAGTGGGGTGCACAAATGGATTACACCTGGAAGGGGGAGGCACGCAAGACACCAAACCAATTAAGCAGACGATACAGTACCTCTAAAAGACACGCAGGTTGCTGGGAGGGAGGAGAAAAAACAATAAACAAGGCACGAGGGTTGTAACAATATTGTGCTGTTTATTTCAAGTCATTGTATTTTTGGATGTCCCATAGGGAGGCTTATTAACTTTTTAGCATAAAAAAACCCATAACAACCCTTTTGCTACCCACCATTGTACTGTTTTGTGCTGCTCGATAATGCGCTCTCCTCTCATTGGCCAGAGAACAGAGTGAAACATTAAATAATTAACATTAGAGCTATACGGGAGTGAGAGTTAGGGAAGATGAGCTCGTCTGTGAGAGGATGCACAACCAGAGGTAGTAAGCGTGAAATCGGCAGAGCAGGTATGTGCTGTAGAAAACAGCAGAAAGTTCAAACCATGTGTTTTAAAAAGTAGAAAAGGAGGGTCTAATGGTGAAACTGGGAGGTCTTCAAAGTCAACTTTACCTGACCTGTTAGGTAGGGGAGACTGGGGTCCGATGAGCCATGGGGTCCAATGAGCCATATCACTATTTTGCGATCAATCGATGACAGAGCTGCTTAAAATAGGCAAAATATTTAACCATTGACTGATGGATCATGGGGATAAATGAGCCATATCACTATTTTGCCTATTTTAACACCTTTGGCATCGATTGATCACAAAATAGTGATATGGCTCATTTGACCCCATGGCTCATCGGACCCCAGTCTCCCCTACATATTTTCCATAATGTATGGGTTCTTTAACTGTCACACCTTTCGCTGGTTAAAATGTTTATTCCCCTTACTTTCTGCGTTATGAACAGTATATTGGCTGATGTCAAAGATGGCCACGGATAATTCCCTAATTTAGGGTCAAAGTGTTCATTTTTGACAGCCGTAATTGCATTTTGCATAAATTTACAACTGCCATCATGCTGTTACTTCAAATAAATGGAAGCGGCTGCACGTTTGATTGATGTCACATAACACATGGAGGACTTGTAAATATACCCTGTAAACCCCACTGTGGTGGATGATAAGAAGTCTGTTGTTTCATTAGTGTAGCAGGGTGCTGGCTCCTTCAGCAAGTAGGGAGATGTATGGGTCGCAATGAAAATCTCTCATCTCAGAATGAACGCACATTAGGCCCAAAGCCTGCATTATGACAGGTTTTAATTAAACCCCCTCGAGAGCTCTTGCAGAGAGATGTGAGGGAGTGTTCAAATCTGTCAAGTTTTTTGGGAATAGTTTTGTGCTGGGAAATCATGCCTTTCATGTGGGTTGTACTGGTATTCACCCCTTCAAGGGTACGAATGCGTGATGAGAATATGCCCTTAAAGAACAATCTGATGCTGATGTAGCAGCGATCACTACCAGCGAATCACATTCTGTGTCCCATGTAGTATGTTCTGTTCCACATTTCCACTTTTTTCTAGTTTTCTTACTTTTAATTGAATTATTGTTGTTAGCTCCCGATTTGCTTATGCATACCTCATGCCCTACCCTCACCAGTGTCTCATTGTCTTTGTGTATTTAAGTTTCTGTTTGTCTTTTCTTGTTTGCTATGTGATCTGTTGTTTCTCTGTCAGCTATGTCCCTGGTTTTTTTTCATTAAAGCTCCTTACCAGGTATGAAGCCTTGCCCCGTGACAGCCATTCCCGCTGATTGGGCCCAGCTTGCCACCTTGCACCTAGACAGTGACGAATGAAAACAATTGGACTCTAGACTGTGTCAGGAAGGACTCTTTACAAAGGTAATGTACTATATATTACTTCTCATAACAAGTAAAGTTACAATACAATATTACTTTCTAATGAAGAGATCAATGACTTTTTCATTAAAGTTCTTTTAAATGAATGACTGATTTGGTTTATGCATGCATGCATAACTGATAAGATGCAGCTGTCAAAGCTGTAGCCTGTAATTACACCAGCTTATCCTCTATTTCTCTAATTTGATTGCGAGACATGATTATTCTTCAAGGTGTTACTTTTCCTGTTGTGCACCCGGCGGTGCACCCCCAACGCTGGCTGTCAAACACTGAATGACAATTTTGAGAAAACATTGAAAGGAATTTGCATATCAAAGGATTGAATGTTCCCATTAGGGCACCTCCTGTCTTGGTTCAAACAATTTCCTCAGTGTCTGTATGCCGGGATCCTGTTTTAGTTATTGCCATTTTGCTGATGAATTAATGGAAAAAATGACCAGCGCCCTTTTTTTTTCCTGTGGACAAATGTGGAAGTTACAATGCTGACATGTTGATTTCACTGACTATCCTGATTTAGCAATACAATTAGTTTGAGTGATGTAATTAAGACCTGCATTAAATTAGCGCACCGCACATTCTTAACGTAGCCAAGGATACATCCTATTGTTAATTTTTGTGTCCCTCGTGAGGGCAGTATGCCATGCTAAATTAATGATGTAAAGAGAAGAAATGCTAATGTTTAGACATGGGCCCGTGTAACTCGTGTTTGCCATTAAGCCAGGCAGAGTAAATGAAGGATTAACACTGTACGTCCCACCTCCATTGTTTTTTCGGGACCATCAGCAGCATCACAATCTTCTAAAGCCGGTGAGACAATATTGCCCTTCATTAGCTGCTTTAAGTCTTAAAGGCGCAACATTTAGCTAATGGCGGTGCCATGTTTGTAAGGATCACATCAGAGACAAAACCTGCAGATTGAGAGGCCATAAATCAGTTTCTATTGAAACTATTCAGTCCTTACATTCATATGCAATACAAGCTTTTATTTTTATCAAACTTAACTTTGTTTAGAATTAATGAATATAATGAACTCAATATGGAAGGTTTCAGGTTCTTTGAAAGCAACTCAGTAACTGAAGTTGTTGTATCTATTACTGCTGTTTTTATTGGTTATTTATTTCAAGGATTAATGTGTTTGATTTTATTGAAGACATACAGACAGGCAGTAGAAAAAGCAAATAAATAGTATCTGGGTCTAGAGGAATCTTTTTGCTTTGAATCATTGTCATCTTCAGTGTAGGAACGATCAATATGCATCTGACACGCTGGAGTTTTCACTATCAAATCATTATTTTTTTCCGTCAGCAGCTATGTTTGTCTCTTGATTTCATATTTGCAAGCCTTTAGCACGCATAATCTATACTTTCAGTGAATTTTGTTCCTTGTATCTTGAGCCATATGGGCAGTTTATCTCCCCCTTCCAAAAAAAAAAAAAAAAAAAAAAAATTAAGAAACAATATCCTGTTCTCATGATTACAATACCAGTTGTGAAGACCATCTGCATACCCGCAGACAAAAACCACCCTCAGAAAATAAAGGAACACATTCTGTGTGTTGCATGTGCGTGTGCTTGTGTGTGTGTGTGTGTGTGTGTGTGTGAGAGAGAGAGAGAGAGAGAGAGAGAGAGAAAATACTAGTCCCACAAAGTGTGAGACACAACATAGCTATTACCTGTTCAACTACTAACTAGTTACCCATTAACTGTCTGTTTTTTTTTTTTCCTTCTATCAGGAATTGCAACATTTTTGTATTGTTTGTGTTTTGATGCATTTCTTAATGCAAGTGTGTACTGTATGTATCGCCAGCCAGAAAAGCATATTGAATGGAATCAAATAGAGCTGAGTGGGAGGGATGGAGTGAAATCGAGACAGAGAAAATTGGACAGAAAGGGAAGAATGAGGTGAAGAAAGCTGCATTTCCAAAAAAAAAAAAATACAATATACCTGCCCCTTTTTTATTTAAGAAATTACGGTACATTTTCTCTTAGGGCGAATAAATTCCATACAGAAAATGAAAAAGGCTTCCATTATCAGTTAATGTGTTTATCGTTCACATGCAGATTTTTATTTTGTACTTTATTTCTGTACATTTATGGTGCTGCTATTCATTGGATAAATTGGCCCTGCTCTTAAATTGCTAAATTTATTTGTCAAAGCT
Source organism: Gymnothorax javanicus (assembly GCA_029692085.1). Lineage (NCBI taxonomy): Eukaryota > Metazoa > Chordata > Actinopteri > Anguilliformes > Muraenidae > Gymnothorax > Gymnothorax javanicus. Next base: position 85,911,005 of record CM056201.1, read on the forward strand.
AAAGATGTGGTGATTGAATCCCAATCTGGAAAAGAGGCCTGCGAGCAACATCTACGACCATTTTCAAGTGCATCACTTAACATCTGCCGCAGAGTGATGGTCCTCCTATTAAAACTAGGGGATAATGTTGCCTTTTCATTAATTATGTAAAGGAGCAAATGCTGTGGCTTATACAAGATGCAAGGACTGCGCCCAAACCAGCGGCCATTATGCAGGAAATGATAAATGACGGATTAACATGGAAAACTTACCTCTCCCATCTGTTCTTCATGCAGGATCCACTGTGGCATCACAATCTCCTCAAACATGTGAGACACTGTTGGCCACCATTTAGCATGTTTGTACTAAAGACTACAGCTTTTCAGCAATTTTGGTTCTGTAGCTAGACGAATTATGTGATAGATTGTGGAAGAGTGAAAACTCAGGGAAAGGTTCTTCATGGCCAGCAGGGTATTTGAGTTCAGCTGTATTAAAACCATTAGTCTTAAATGAGTCATAAAGGATTTGAAGTTGTCAGTGTTTTCTTTTTTTAATCTCTGTTTGCTTAAAATTTATATTTTCTTGTTTAGCAAAAGATAAGATAAGATTTTAACTTAAAATCTTAAGCTATGATATTTGTTGAGGCTGTTGTGTAACCTTGTTCTGGTGTATGTACCGTGGTGTGTGTGTGTGCTTGTGTGCATGGGTACGTGCTTGTCTTTGTGAGTGCATGTGTGTGTCTCTAAGTGTGTGTCATCGGGTCCAGAATTGTCAGAGATATGATTGTGACAAGCAGGCAGATTGTTGGGATAAGTGAGCCCAGAGAAAGGCCCTCAGTCAGGCAGTTATCTGTGGCCATATGCTGATGGGCTGCCGGCTTTGTTCGCGAGCACCGTCTCTGAAGCGGCCTTTTCTCGCAGTTTCTTCTGTCTGTCAAACGTTGATCTGCCGTCTGGTGTCTGAAATGTGCAGGTCTCTGAGAAACAGGGGTGGTGGAGACCGCTGCGGGAGGGAGGAAAAGCCTTATGTTAATCTGATTCTGAAAAACTCGTCACGTCACATTCAGTCCTTCTGCTGACACACTGATCCAGAAAAGAGGCTTTTAACCTCACCCGCCCAACCCTGTTCCTGGAGATCTACCATCCTCTAAGGTCCACCTTTCAACCCTAACTAGGGCTGTGCTTTTACCTACAAAATAAACCTGCACTTTCTAAGTCACAAGCCAAGTCCCTATTACAGCACACAATCTTAAAACCCTCATCAATTTTGGGTGGAATTTTCATGTTGTCCAAATCATATAGACCAAACAACCACCCCCCCCAAAACATATTTTAGCTGTTGAATGAGTGGATCCACTTTTTGGATACATGTGCGCTTTGACTTGACCTTTCAGGGTCACTAAAGGTCACAGGTCATGGTGTAATTTTAATCTCTGTGTATGATTTCCTAAATGTGTTGAATAGTAACCAAGTGGCCATCTACAGTAGTTTTTGAGATATAGTTTAAATTAGGCGATTCAGACCATAAGGCCTTGACTCCCCCCTGAATTTTGACCTCTATCGATCACTCAAACAATGCACTTTTCATTATAACAGTTGATAAGATTATATTTTATGCATTAACAAAAGGAAAGTTTTGGCATTGGTTAGATGTAAATTGGACAGTTTTTGGGAGTTATGGTAAAAAAAGAAAGATGATTTTGACCTTTTCAGTTACCTTTGACTTTAACCTTGACTCAGTTCTTTCCAAAATTTGGGATCTATTGCGGATCATTGGCAAACTTTTGTCAAATTTGGTGTAAATTGAGGCAGTGGCTTTCTCGTAATCTTGCTAATGAATGAATGAATAAATAAATAAATAAATGAATAAACTAACGCACAGACTACTGTACTTCAATACAATACCCTCGCCCTGCCCCTCCGGACGGGCAGGGTAATTACTGCATTCTCTTGGATTAAGTGATAGGAATCCATGTGATGGACTGACAGATTGTCCAGGGTGTGTTCCTGCCTCTCCCCATTGCATGGTGGGATTTGCTTCAGCTTCTCAGTAAACCGGACCACAAATAAATAGGTTAATTAACGACTGGATGATTAGATTTTGGATGGTTAGACAGGTAGTTACACAGCAATTGGATACATGGATGGAGTCTCCGAAATGAAGACAAATTGGTGGTTCATTTTCGTTCATAAGGAGCAAATTTCCCATTTGTAACCTAAGAGTACGATAATATCTTTTTGGTTGTAAAAAAAGTTAACTAGCAAAAGCAAAAACGGCTCAGCGAGTTATGTATTACTGATAAGGAGTAAAATAGGGGATCCTATTGGATACTACCACGGTGGCCAATCTTTATGACTATTTGGGCACTTACTCATATTTTTTTTTTCCGTAGAGTGCGAAGCTGGCAGCTTATCCACAACGTGCTATTTTCAGCTGTTTTATTTTCCGTCACCTGCATCATTGCACAGAGTGAGTTATAGTTATATTTCAGCGAAATGTGTAGTTTGCAAGGCGAGTGGAGATGAAGAACAACAGGGAAAAAATTATTTTTGTATGAAATATGTCCCAGCCACAAACTGTAGTGTTGGCAAAAATGCATGTTTTACCCTCAAATTTTTCATTCTCCTTTCGCGCACAAGCTGCATCCATTGTACTTCCTGGAAAAACAGGCATTGTTGTGCCACCCTAAAGGCTTCATTTGTACAACTGTGTTTATTCTGTTTCTCTTGTTTGCCAGTTAGAGGTCAGGGTTAAGACCTGCGGCCAGTACAGTCTCAGATTTAGACGTCATTAGTTTACCAGACCAATGGCTTTGCTGCAGTTTGCTTCCACTCTGCTGCAGTAATGGATACATCGAATGCAGCACTCTTAGTCACATACTGCTAATGAGGGTTTGTATGAGCCTGTGTGTTTATTGTGCACATGGGGAATTAACACATTGTGTACGGTCCATTAGCCTTTGAGTTTCCCTCGTGAAGGTGGTGTGAGAGGTGTTAAATCCAGGTTCAGCAAGCAGAAGTCATCCCCTGTACTTTGTGCCAACTGCCTGGATTTGCACATTACCACAATTAGTGCAGGATGTACAGCTAATTTTTGAACCATGGTGGAAGAGTTCATCGCTGGGAGAAACAAAAACAAGATTTTTACACTCTGACCCCTGAACTGTCCTCTGCCCTTATAGCAGCAGATGTCATGGTTGTTTTGACATAGATACCATAATGAGGGATTATTAGATTAGTATCTGTGTGTAATGAGCAGTCTGTGTGGCTAAGGTGCTGCATAAGCCTGCATACACTTACAAATGTTTCAGATGAGACCATACCCTCTTGTTTATGAGATTTAATGGGGTAGTGTTCTGCATTTGAACAAGACACCGCTGTTTTATGACAGTCGCCGGTGAAAAGAATTTTAGTCGCTGTTCCACTTTCCCAAAGTGTCTTTTCTCCTCTCTTCCCTGATCTGTTTCTTTCAACAAAATCTTCCTGTCTGAGAGGCTTTTTAGACTGCATCTTGTTTATTTTTATTTTTTCTATTTTTTTTTTAAACTACAGCCTACTTATGGCAGTGCAGTTGTGTTAACATTTTTTGCTCACAAGAGAATGAGAGGAATCGGAAACAAGTTATTTTGCGTTAAACTCCTCTAGGGGTCTGGGGTGTTCTTTGTTTTGTAATGAAAAGTAAAATATGATTATTTATTCATTTCAAGGACTCCATTTTAACAATTTGCTTTTTCCACTCTTTACCTTCACCAATATTGAGTGTTGGATGTGGTCACATAAATGTACCAGGCCATGACCTGATGCAACTGGGGACGGTTTTGTACTTTCAGTTTTATAACAAAAAAATGAAAGGACTTGACATTTATTGGGCCTCCTCCACAATTCACATGCTAAACCAGAGAAACGGGTGTGCAGAGACCCAAAACCAACACCAAATGCAAACTCAGATAAGCGTTTGAATGGCACAACCCATATGCCCCACTTCCCTCCCAAAAAAAAAAAAAAAAAATCCCTATGCTTTCCATATTGTTCTGAGGAATCATGAGATCATTGCTCATCCTCCCCCATTGTTCTCAAACTGGGCTCTGGTTGGTCTCTTGGGGGAAGGGGGGAGTGTCCATCCTTTTCTGCGTTCACACAATGGCCTGGCTTTGCCCACCAAGGTCAACAGGGTATCAATGACAGGCCGGCCAACAGGCACCTTGCAGACAAAGATGAAGGATATCTGCTCCCAGCTGATAAATGTTTCAATGTTAAACATGCATCTGGAAAGAAAGAAACCCTTAGGAAATAGCTATATCACCATTTATTTAAAATGATAATTATAATTACAACACCCCTGCTTCATCCCCAAAAGCAGATTGTTAATAATAATAATAATAATAATGATGATGATAATAATAATAATAATAATAATAATAATGATAGAAATAACAATAACAATTTCAGGGATTGATGCCCTGTTATAGGCGTAATCCTGCCTCTCATCCATTATACAGCGAGATACACTCCTGCCCATTACCCAGACAGCTTAGATAATGGATGGATAGATGGATTGATGGATGGATAATAGTAATAGTAATAATAATAATCTTGGAGAGTAATTTTGTCAGTGTCAACGGTACATTCACGTCGTCTTGATTGCTCCACCATTTAAGCTGCGTAATTAATTTCCTTCTTTGTGAAGGTAATGGAATTTGGGCTGTATGAGTATATTAGTTTCCCCTTTGGACCTTCCAGGCATCTCCTGAGGGGTTTATGACAGGTAAGTCCTCTTGTTCCCTTTCTGTTACACGATTTTGAGCAATTTCAGGCAGCCAGTGTGGATAAATTGCTACTCCTGCTCACAGCTCCCCAACAATAAGCGAATTTTATTTTTTACACAACTTCCTCTATTCAGTGTCAAACGGGGGTAAAAAAGCACATAAGCAATTTAAGCTCGTAAGCTCACACCGTCAATGTGAAATGCTGTGCATATTATTAATACCTCTAGCATATTAGTTCTTCTCTTTATATAAATTTCTTTAATTTGAAAGCAGGCGTACAGTATCGCTGACCAGCAGTCAGTGATCTGGACTGATTTAGCCGCTGCCCCTGCCAGCCACAAGAGCTTAATTTTCTACACGAGCTCGGAGGAGATAATTAAATGTGAATTTGATCAGCGTGGTTTTCCGTGTCTGAAGCACATCCGCGGGAATGGAGACGGATGGCGAAGGGGCCACCTGCTGAGGGCAACGAGAGGTGAAGCTGCAGAGGGAGCACTGGGAACTGGGAGCAGAGCCGGCTGTGGGTACAGCAGGGGTGTATCCAAATGAGCTCAGTGTACACATAGTGTGTGTTTGTATCTGACTTTGCTCAATGTGCAAATAAAGTAGCATGTGTGTACATCAAATTTTCTAAATGTGCACACAGTGTGTGAATCTCAATTAGCCCACAGTTTGCACAAAGCAGTGTACTGTGTCTGAATTGGCTTATTGTACACATACAGTTAGCGTGTGTTATATCTGATGTTGCTCAATGTCCATTTTGGGTGTGCATCTGAATTAGCTCAATGAGCACACATTGAAGGTTTACTTCCAAATCAACTCAATGTATGCATAGTGACTTTTTGTTGCTGAATTAGTTGTGTGTGTGTGTGTGTGTGTGTGTTTATATTTTATATAGCCCAATATACACACTGCATAGCTATCTGTATTGGCACAATGTATAAACAGGGAAGTCTGTTTACACACAGAGTGTTTTTATTGAATTAGTTTACCCGTGTTTGTGTGTATCTGAATTTGGTCAGTGTGTGAGTTTGTGGTGTGTAAACAGTGAATGTGTGTCTATGTGTAAGATTTTTCCCATACTGGCTCAATGCGCATGCAGTGCGTGTTTGCATCTGAATCTGTGTATGTGTATGTGTGCGCGTGTGCGTGTGTGCTTGCATGTGTGTGTGTGTGTGTGTGTGTGTGTGTGTGCGTGCGTGCGTGCGTGTGTGTGTGTGTGCATGTGTGATTTTTCCCGTATTAGCTCAATGGGCATGCAGTGCGTGTTTGTATCTGAATCTGTGTGTGGTGTGTGTGTGTGTGTGTATGCGTGTGTGATTTTTCCCATATTGGCTCAATGAGCATGCAGTGTGTGTTTGTATCTGAATTTAAATACACTGTGTCTATGTCTGTTTTAGGTCAGTGCCTAACTTTGCTCATTGTAAACAGTGTATGTGTGCGTGAGTGTGTGTGTCATTGACTTAGGTCATTGGGCTCACAAAAGAAATGCAAACTTGAATTTACTCCTTGGGATTACAAAGTTCAGGCCATTCCCAATCAGCTTGAAGTAGTTACATACTACTTGTATGATTAACTTGAATTATTCCATAGAAATACAGCATATAGATACCCTGAATCTGAATTAATGGATTCTGTTCACACTTAGCAGGATCCAGTTTATGTAGACCAGAGTCCTCATCCTTTTCCAGAGAAGAGCCAGTATGGGTGCTGGCTTTTGTTCCACTAGTGGTTACACAACTGATTCTACCTCTCAACCCACAGAGTATTTGCTAAAGACCTTGATTTGTGAAATGGGAAGTGTAACTTTGGTTTGAATGACAGCCTGCACTCTCTCCAGCCCTATCTAGATAAGGATGTGCACCAAATAATGGAGCACTGAAATTCGAAGGTATGAAGTTTTGTAAGCACAAACTGTAATTCCCAAAACAAGATACATTAGGTGAGAAAAAAGAACAGAGTGAGGTGTTTGTTTGCTGACACCATTATGTAGTCAAGACTCCTCTCAACACAGCGGTTAATTTCCTGAACTCACGCACAAAGTGACCCGCAAATGGCCAAGACGGTCTTCTCCTTGATGAAGAGCTGCATTCCCCTAAAAGCGCAATCAAGGGATGATTTCAGGAAACTGTGGAAACACATTATGCTAAGTGTAGAGTGCCAGCTCCTGGTGCCGCGCATTGTTTATGAAATTATTTATCTCTTTTTATTTTTGTGTTTTTTTTCTGTTTGTTGGTGCGAATACAGAGTTATGCGTCTCGTTGGTGGCTGTCTCCGGCATTTTCTGGGGTTGCGGAGGAGGCATTTGTCTTTGTTTACCTGCGGGTCTTTCCGTCTGATTGTACCCCGCACACCCACCCCCAATCCTCACCTGCCATCGAGTTGATTGCTGATCGTTTGCTCGCTACACCATCGATCCCCAGGGAAGGGCGTTACCAACCCCCCAAATAAAAAAATAAACACCTAGCAATCATATGATCATAATAGGCCCACTCTCATTGGTTCACTATGACACCCCCGCCCCCCCCCTGTTGTCTGAGATTCCTGGCTTGTTGGTGCCTTTGAAGGGCAAATCAAAGCTTATTTTCCCTCTCCCCAATGACTCCCAATAATCAGGGGGGGAGGCAAAACACTGGTATTTTCTCCCTCTAAAAAGCTGTCTAGCATGATGCATTGCAACGCGTTCCTTCTTTTCCCGCGTTACTTTCATGGCTTTACCCTGCCCTCTTTCGGTTAATCGCTTATTCCTGCACACGTCTAATTAAGCGATATCGGACTGGCGGGGCCACTGTGGATGACATCATCGGGTGCATGCTGTGACACTATTCCCCCCTCCCCACCTCCACAAAAAAGAATAAAGGAAGAGAGTCTCTCCCTTTTGTGTTTCGCATTTCTCTCCTAGAAAAGAATAGACCACCATTCCCAGTGGGGTGAAAGATAGTCCTGTAACCATGTTCCATGTGCTGGGATTTATTTGCATGAAGATTGAAGCACTGTGCGTGGGTTTTAGTGCGGTGCGATTAATTGAAGTTAATCAGTGGCTGTGTTTCCAAAAAGGCTCGTCTCGTTTCGAGGGTGGAGTGGGCTTTGTTCATTACATGCGGCTTTGAGATCCTTAATTACCACAGACGGAGCAGAATCGTGACTGACGGTTAATTACCGACAACGAGGGAGGCTTTGGAGTTTCTCTCAATCTACAATATATTCAGTATTTTCTTGGTAATTGCACAGTCACATTTTATCTGCTAAGAAAATGCCATTTTCTCCGTAAAAATGCACCATATTAATAAATGGTTGGTTATACATGTTGTTCACATGTACAGTTGTTTTTGTTAGTGAAATCTATGCAACAAATTTGTTGCTGCATTATGTCCCACTTGGCTTTCTGTACTTCTGTATCATACATACACCTCTGGTTTCTCTGTATTTGGCCCCTTGAGGTTTGCATCTATTTATATGTGGCTCTTCACTGAAAATATTTCATACACTGAACTTCCTGTTTCTCTGAATGTGCCCCCTTATTGGATTCACACATTTAACCTGTATTCAGTTGTATTTGGCCCCTCAGTGTAAATAATCCGTCTACCTAGCTTCTGGTTTCACTGAATGTGGCCCTTATTGTATCTTCACAAACAACTTGTATCCTGTTTAATTTTGCCTCCCCAGTGTAAACAATCCATCCACCCAGCTTCTTGTTGCTAGATTTGGCCCCTCATAAAACAATTACCTTGCGCAGATAGCCCCTGTTTTTTGTCTCTGTGCTCTTTCAGAGCTTGGAGTAGGATCACTGCTGACCTTGTATCTCAGCAAGTTCCAGCTGGAAGTGACAGATTCTCACTCCCCTCATTGAAAAGAGCTTTTTAAAAACAAAACCCCCATTGATTCATGAAACAATAAATACAGATGCGAGTACTGAACTCCCTTTAGTCATTCACTGTGAAGGCTCCTCACTGTTTAAAACCCCGCAGTGGAGTCAATTTCCATTCGGGGGGATCAATCTTCTGTCAGGCCTGACGTCTGTAACAATGAGGCCACCACAACGGTGGATCAGTTCCCGCCCAATCCTCTGGGTCTTATCGGAGCTTTAGCCAATCAGGCGTCTCATGGCCGGCATGCGTTATGTACTGTTTTGGCCTTGCTACTGCGAGATAACGGACATGCCTGTCTCTCGGCCTCCCAAGACTCGGCCTCCAAATAGATTACATATTGACCATAACAGTCCTCCGGTTTGTGTTATTATTTTACCTCCTGCTGCTGTTTTGGAGGGATAAATGGGGGGGGGGGTTTATGGGTCTTGGAGAATTTAATTCCATCGCTAAGTTACTGGCTTTGTTTGTGTGAATAATGAGGCACATTTAGGCCAATTTTGTTTTGTTTTTTTTGTCATAATTCATGCACTAGTCTAGCCTGGTATCCACCCCCTATTGAATTGCAGTTTTGTTCACTTCTCAAATTTTCATGCCAATTCATGAAGGTCTGGACGCAAGCCTATCCACCTGCAATTATTTTGGAAGGAAACCGTCCGAGATACCCACTTGGCTGGTTTATGTAGGCATCAATACTTCAGCGGATCTTCAACCTTCAGCAACTAGCAATAACATCTAACATAGGACATTATTGAATAACTTTGTTTAAAGGGGGCATATGAAAAACTTACTTTTTCAATTCTTGTGCACATACATTTTGGCTCCCTTTTTCATTAAACATGGAATGCCCAATTGGTGAACTAGGCTTGCTCGTATGCCATTCAGGAATTAGACAGTCCCCTCCTTCTATGTCACATGCAGGCTCAAAGAACGAGGGCGGAGGATTATTCTTCCTGACGAGCTCTCAACTGAAAATCTCCAGTCCTTCCCAACTTAACCCTTTTTAAATTGGCAAAAAAAGCATCCTAGCTTCAAAAACACGATGCTTTACCTATGAGCTATCCGGCATTATTTTTTAAGGCAACATCCTAGCTTCAAAAGCCTATATTTGTGCTCTCTACCTTTTGTCTGTCTGCTTTATGGTACTAACCAGGATCAGTACAATGCAGGCCTGGCAATGAAATTTATTTGAAGGGGGACCTGTTATGCCTCTCGGGAGATATAATGAGGAGGTGTCTCAGATTTATTTAGAAGAAGAATCTGTTGCTAGTTAGCTGGGTAAGTGTCTCCAATTTCTGTAAATATTTAAACTGAATTCCTTAAATAAATCTGTATGGCTTGGCTGTTGATATTGCTAGTTAACTATTGCTACGATATTGCTAACTGCTCTCATGAGGTATTTTTGAGTTGTCTGTACTTGGACGAAAAAGAGCACGCATGCTTTGTAGTGTGCCTTTAACTAATGAATTAACATTGCACAATGGACGTTGATGTGTACTTTTTGAGAGACAGGGAAGAACTTTTGGCTACTTTGTTACAGAGCTTGAAGACTGACAACCAATCGGTTGGGGTGAGAAAATATGCCACCGAATCAGCAGTGGAAAGGCTTGCATCCAGACCCTGATGAATCGTTAAGAAAATTTGAAAACCGCGATTCAAAGGGGCTGGATTCCAGGCTAATACCAATCTGCATTGAGGAGAAAAATTTATTCAGACCGAAGGATTGATGGATAGTTGCCCTCATTTTACTATAGGATTAGTTTTTTTTTTTTTTAACCTTGGAAAAATTTATGGAAAATTCACAGATCTTCTGCTGTTCCATACTCAAATCAGGCATAAGGGCTCTCCGTGGTTGGATGATGATAATATTTTTCAACAGCACTCTGGGTAAAATCAATGATATAGGGAAGCTGGTAGAAAAGGAAAAGTTATTCTTGAAGCTGTAGTAAGACCTACAATACCCATGATGCACTTGAATCAGGTCAGAGGTCAGGTTTGCTGTGCCATTAAGCGTTTCTGACCTTAGGAGTCCTGTGTTTGAAGAGCCAGACAGTTCAAATTAACACTAATATAGTGTGTCAACCTTTGCAGATGCTTTGTTCCTCTTGGTTTGGCCACTCATGGGCGGTTCAGCATTCCCAGTGACTGTGTATTAAAATAGGAAAAGATGGAACAGCAATAATCAGCTTCTCCTCCATATTTTTATGGGGAACTTGCGATAAGTGGAACCAATATTTCATAGGCTCCTCGGGCTCGAAGACAATGTACACACCGCCTTCCATAACTTGATCAGATATTTGCCTCGCGTTTGCTTGATTCACTTCCCAACACCTGAGCTCTCCCAGCTTCTTCAACGCCCCGCAAGCACAGAATTGGATGCACCACTACCATCATGCATTGTGCTGCTGCTGTGGACACTCTCGCTGCTCTCCATAGAAAATGAATGGGAGGCTCGGGCATCAGCTGATGCGCCGCCCCAGTGTAAATGCTCCCTAAGATGCCTATAGTAAAATCAACTCTTACGGAGCAAATAGGACTAGCTCTAAAAAGTTAAAACTGTGTATTCGCGACCATAAACAAGTGTTGCATTTTTAAACAGTTAATTTTCCTAAGAACTCCACACTATATAAAATAAAAGGAGGAAAGTGAATATGTTACTGAACATGAAAAGCAGAGCATATTAAGATTTGATGGAATCTGGGCCGGAATCTGTTGAGAATCAAGAAGGATGTTTCAAGATGGCCGTTCATCCTTTGCATTTTAATGAGTATTTCTCTTAAAGTCCCCATGTGATCTAATGGCCACTGTAGCAATTACCATCACCCTGTGGAGTCTACCATGCAATGTTTTCCCGCACTATTATTTCCATTAATCTGTGCTTCTGGAGCTGCTAAAAGATTTCCTAATGAAATTTAAACTGATTTGCAATACCATGCACTGTGCTTTCTTGAGGCCACACCAGTATGTCACTCTGACAGCTAAAGGCGGTGAACTACAGCATCAGACAATTCACTTCTAAACCACCGCTGGCCTTAGTCACTAAGACTTGTATGTCGTCCTGCTGTTCTTTAATGGGCTGATCAGACCAAACATGCTACATCGGCATGGAAATGCAAGCCACATCTGTCCTGATTTTTTAAAGCCTACATTGTAAAAAGGGCTGGGTGCATCTTTTCAGTGGTTCTTAAGTAACACTCCTGTCACACACTCTGTAAACATTCTGAACAATGTTAATGGCAATAAGAAACAAATTCCAAGGCATGCTGGTGAGTTGTTAAATTTTTTTGAATTACAGATAAGCGGTTGGCACTCGCTTTTGTCCTACAGGAGAGTGAGAAATAAAATATTAGAAGAATATTTGAACAACTTTTGTGAAATTGTTTATCGGACCAAGACAGTGCTGAGGTTGACGAGAGATTTCTCTGCCTTCTTTCTTTACGATGAAACCTTACGTTAAATAAAACTCTGCCCAAATTTTTGAGTTACTGAACAGCAAAGGAAAAACTGATAGTGACGTGAAGCACTTTTTTTTATCAAGATGCCTCAAAGGAGGAATGTTTTCCACACGAAGCACACCAAAAAAGAGCAAGAGACCAGGGGTGCATAAACGGTGCTCAAAAGCAGCATTGAAAACGCCTCATATCAAAAAAAAAAAAAATTAAAAAAAGAAAAAAGGGCACCCCAGGCCAATGCAGTGCATCTGGTGCTATGGACCCCCTAAGCCTGGACCGCAATTTTTCAGACAGAACATAAAAATGTCTATGAATGCTGTGTCATGTCTAAACCATGGGTAGTTGTTTGGCAACAAGTTTTGTGTCTCAATGTCAGGTATAAATGGCACTCTCCATGCTAATTTACCGACAGATAAGTGACGCACAAGACTCCATGCATGCTGCATCAAACAAATCATGGCTAAACCGTGGCTAGCCATAGGGGCAACTGCTTGCGTGTCTGAACTGCTGGCTTGACTACCTGCAGCTCTGTTAATTTCAAGACAGACAGGACATACGCTTTTAATGAGGACCTTTATAATGTGACTCTTTATCTAGTACGCAAACCTCATCTTTCTGTCTTTCCCCACTGTGTAAGTGGTCACTCAAGCCCAATTCGACGTATGATGCTTAAGACATGGACAACAGATCAGCGGTTTGGCTGAATTTCATTAATCTTTTGTGTCACGAGTAAAGGGGAAAAAAGCCTTGGTCTGCCATGAGCCTCTGGATTGATCCGAGACATAATTGTATGGCTGATTATGAGTCGATGCGCAACAATTAGACGAGTATAGCTTGCATTAGTCTTTATTAGCAGTCCTCCAGTCGTAGTTTGTTTTTTAGACTGGGACATGCATTCTCCTGATTTGTAGACATACAGTTTAGGTTTTCAAATGCATGTCTTTCTTTTCCTCATCATGGTAAATAGGACTATAATATTAATGCCTGGCAAAACAGTGTGGTAAGTGTAGCCTCTTTCGAAGTGAAAAAATAGAAAATTGCCCTCTGGGTCTGTAATGCTGGCTTAAGCTATGACGCCACCGTAACCAGACTTTTAATATTTTCAGATATCAAATTATTGGATTATCACCGCTAAGCACAAGCAACAGGAAGCATATCAAATCGCATTTGTGGGTCACAAAAATTAGATGCAGGCTCTTCCTCCATTCGATTTTTGCATAAAAGGATTCTTATTCAAAAGCCCCATCCACCCGCCCACCCCTCCCAACCCAGCTGAAAATCAGGTAATTAATTTCTATAGCCGCCGACACTCAGCTATTGATATGACCTGATTTCATGAAAACAAAAAATTATGATTTTTTTTTTTTTTAATATCCTTTCATGACCGTGTCTGCAGTGTGGCTGATACAGATCCAATTTTGGATGCAACCACATTTTTCTTCCTGTTTTATTTATCTATTTTTCTCTCTCCATCTCTCCCTCTCTCTCCTTTTCTCAGTCTCTCTCTCTCTTGCACTCTTTTACTCTCTCCATCCTTTGCTGTGTCCCTCTCTCTTCTTTCTTTCTGCCCCCCCCTCTCTCTCTCTCTCTCTCTCTTCCTTTCTCCCTCCTTCTTCTTTATTCGGGAGGCTGGAAATGAACCTCCATCTCCCTCAGTGTTTCCTATCTGTCTGTATGCAGTTGAGGCGTTAGGCTCTGGGCTGGTATATCCCAGTCAGATCTCAGAGGGCAGTCTGACAGTGATTGATGGGGAATTAATGTGATGCAGGGAAACTCCTTCCTTTTGTTCCGCAGCACCATACAAATTAGTCCTCACAGTCTCCACACACCCCCCCCAACACACACACACACACACACACACACACACCTAAACAATGCTTTAACTAATAAAGCTAATGCTACTGTCGCTACCATTTCTGCTATTGCTGCTAGCTCTGCAATAGCCAGTACCCCACAAAGTCACTCTAACTGTTTCACACTGTTGATATCTTCATCCAAATACAGTCATAGCAGGTAGACACTCTTGTGGAGAAAAAGCACCAAATAAACAAATCTATCCATCTATCTAGCTAGCTAGCTAGCTTGCGAGCTATCCATCTGTCTATTTGTTTGTCTTGGGTAAAGACACTAGCATGCACCAAGGCTGCAATGAGAGTGCAGGAGGTGGAGAATTTAGGGTGAGAATGAGGGCAGGAGAGATGGGGAGATGGAAAATGCAGGACAGAAGGCAGAGTGTGAGGGAAGGGGGATAGGGATAGAGGAGTGTGAGACTGAGAGAAGGTGAAAACGAGGGAGAGATGGGATGGTGAAAGTGTGAGAGGCAGAGACATTGAAAGTGAGAGGGATGGAGTGAGATTGAGAATGAAGGAGGGATAGAGAGAGAGAGAGGGGGGAATGAAAGAGAAGAGGGACCCTGCGATATATCACCATTGCTGGGGCCATTCTCTGGCACTGTTCATCGCCGTGGTGACGAATGGCTTTTTCATGTTGCTGCCCCTGAATGAATTTTTTTCACCCCCCTCAACCCCTCCCGACCGCCATTATATAACTGCACATTCGTCTTCGGCACCCTCTCACCCGAAAACAGGAGCATCAAGGCCTCCCGTCAACATTTCACAATCAAATTGGCCTCAAGAAATGAGAGGTGTGGGGTGACAGGGAAAAATGTGATTCTCACACTCTCTCCATCGCACTCTCCACATCTCTCTTTCCCTCTCTCCCTCACTCCCTCTCTCTCTTACTGTCCTCCATGTTGTCTCCCTCCCTCATTTCCCCTCTATTTCTTCCGCCTTCTCCCCCTCCTGTATCTCTCCCTTTCTCCTCTCATTCTCACTCTCTTTCTCCATCATCTCCCACACTCTCTCGTTCATTCTCTCTCCCTCTCAACTCAGTCTTTATACATCTTTTTCTCTATGATAGATAGATAGACAGATTGGTATGTAGATGCATTGTGGATTTGGGTGGGTAGGTAAAGGGGGCGGGGGGGGGGGGGTATTCTTTGGCTGTTCTGTGATTGGTTAAGGTGATGCGGTCAGCATCATTACAGCTTCACAGGCAGTCCTTCACCAGCCAGCTGACAGGCTCATATTTACTGTCACATGCATTCTGGGATGGCTCTCCATCAACCCCTTCAACCGCAACGTGGAAACGAATTAGGGGGAGGGATCATTTTAGAGGAATGATCTGAAAAATTCCGTTCTTCCAGTTGTTGAAGTACCTACAGGCCATGTTGGCTTTGTAGTGGTCAAATCCTTGTGTTCTTTTACTGATTTTAATCTTTTATTCTTGTTAGCCTGTTTCAGTTGGGGTTTTTTTCTTTCAAACTCTGCTTGAAAGATTATCATTCTGGAGTGGTTGCTTCGCTGCTGCAGACGCCAATGTTTGGCAGGTACGATTCAAGGAGGCTAAAAGCTGAAGATGTGTGAGGCGTCTCTGATGTACTTGTTCTCTTGTGCGGATATACATCTGGGCACCCTACCTCTCTTTCTGCTCTGGTTCGACCCAATTTGCACTGCTCTTTTGACATGACTGGGTATATCTTTGTTTGAAACTTTCAAGTATTTTTTTTTCCACTCCAATGTTTGGAATAGCCTTAATCTCTCAAATTACAACTGACTGAAAAAAATTCTGGAGAAAGCTGGTCCAGTCAGCCATTGTAATTCAAAATTGAATTTTATTCATTCAAGACAGCTATTAATTCAAGTATCCTGCCACACTTATGATGGCCTTGTCTTTGCAATCACAAGCATAGAACTAAAAAAAAAAAAAAAAAAAAAATCATTTCAAACAGTAAGCATGAATTGTAACATCAATGTCATTGCTGCATTTTTTAGATCAATTTAATGCAACCTAGGTCAATATAGATATGAATGTCTGAGGTTTGCCTTTTGGTCAGTACTGAGTAGTTGTGTGTGCGTGCGTGCGTGCGTGTGCAAAAACTTATTATATAGGCCATATAACTTATATTGATCTGGTTTATTGTGGTCCGGCTTACACATTTATTGTAATATCAGTGCCACATGCCGTTTTATGGATCTCCCAAGGACATGAGCAATTTTAGTATATCGACAGCATATCTGGCTACTCTGATGCAGCTATTGATTGGTTTCTGCTTCATACTATCTGCTTTACAAAAAAAGAAATTTACTTCCTCTTCCCTCTCAAAGAATGAGTAAAATGGTTCTAATTAATACGAATGAGTAAAAAAGCATGCACCCATCACTCTGTCCATTCAGATTAAACAGCTTATGAGTAATAATTAGAATTCTCATGCATCGCTGCAGAGAAGGAAAGACCATTGTTTTTTTAGTAATTTTTTGTTCATTTTTTTCCCCATAGTATCGATAGGTTAGAAGGCCAATAAGGGAGGGGTATAACAAAATGCTGTGTCAGGGTCAAAGGTCATTTGTAAGGCGAGTCAGTGTCTTACAAATGACTGGCCCAAAAACAGGGCCCACACCACCTTACCCCACTTATATGGGATATATTCCAATGAGGAGGACCAACTGCTACTGTGGCCATTAGGAGCTAGCTACTCAGCTTTTTTTTTTCCAAGACTGAGAAAATGATTATGGCTAGCGGACTGAATTTTAGCTCGATGGCTAATTCTGAGGCGGCCTTTTTACTGTCCACAGTCCTTCTCTAACGAATGGTTTGCAGTAATATTTCGTACTTCGACAAATTTTTTGTTATTTTGGTTCTGCTGGCTGAGTCAGTCTCTGGTTCTAAATCCAATTTTATATGCATTTTACACGCTAAAGAGGAAACTGAAAGCAGTAAGTCCCTGAAACAGGAAAGAAAGATGGTTGCTGTACAGTTGTGGTCAAGCAAGATCAGGAAAGACACCTAACATCTGGTGATGTCTATGCATAACAGCCTTCATGCAGTCCATTTTTTATGCACCCAAAAATGAGAGGGACTATACGCGAAAGGCGCTGTCATTTCTTAGCAGTTCATCCGCTTTGGTTGGATATGGATGAATACACCCTCAAATTAAAGCTGACAGTCGGCACTTCAACCTCTTTGTCATTGTATCCTTCCAAATTCAAAGTGCTAGAGTACAAAACCAAAAAAAAAAAAAAAAAAAAATCTTACTGTCCAATGAATTATGGTGCTTACTGTATGTACATTTTTCAGCTTTTGTTCATCCAAGATTGAGATTGCATAGTTGCTGTGATTTTATCCTCCCCATTTCTGAGCAGGCTTTTCATTGTGTTACCTACCTCTTTACATTAATTAAACCTTTATAAAAAAAATCAGTGCCTTGATTTTGCAATCAGTCTTAATGTGAGGCACCAGCTTACTGTGCATTTACATACACTGTATGCAACAAAGTGCTTGTTTTAAAATGAGCAGTGGCAGGACACATTTTACTGTGATGTCCTCGCTCTTAAACCAGCGCGTACCCACATAAACTCTCTTAAAGTTAAATAAACGCAAAATGAAAACGATGAAAAATTCTAAACATTGGCAAAAGATATTGCCATTGCAGTAAAAATAAATAACAGTACATGTAGCTTACTGGAGAACTGGGACAGTGGCTTTTTTACAACGTGCTATAAAAACAGATCGATGCACGGCCCTTACTGCTAATTTCTAGGGAATTCTGTCGCACGGCTTCCCTTTTTAAAGCGCACTGCCTTTACGATATGGCACGTATTTTATTTATTTTTCACTTTCAATAGTTTTTCTTCCAGGACAGAGGAGAATATCTTCCAGCCAACCTAATAAAAAAGCTATAAAACGCAACCTTGTTTGCTGGCAAAAAAAAAGAAAAGAAAAATAAAAAATTACTACTGCGGGCTGGAAAACATAAAGGTAACATTACTGACTGGTAATGTTCCGGGTATTTTGCCTGCCACAAGTATTTCTTTAGTGTACCGCTAGCTTGGTACAGCAGCAAGGAAACAGGCCAGCTGATAAATCAACTTAGCACAGTATAATTCAGAAAGGAAAAATGGAATTTCATGGGTACTCGATTGTGCTCTTTCCATTTGAAATGCATTCTATTAAAGTTGATTTAATAGGAACCATCTTGTTGTGTGTTGTCATGTTGTGTAACTCTCGTTGGGATATCCTCATACCTGGAACCTGTGAGGATTGGATTGGTTTAGTGACGTGGCATTAATTGAAAAGGGAAGTTTTGTGAGCATTGCAGTTGAAGGGTTGCACAGACCTGTCTATCACTGATGCCAACTCGGCCACTCTGCATTACTTCAGCAAAGCATGTGATTGGTTTTCGCCTGATTTAACCACAGAGCTTCTCCTCTCTTTCCCCATTGTGGTGGATGAGGTCCCCTTTCCAATAAGCACAACTAGACTCTGCCCTTTTTCCACCATGGTCTGATGGCACGTCTCTTCAGATAGCGCCTGATCTATCTCATACACTCCCCCTCCATCAATGTTCATGGTTTTACACCTGTAGTTGTAATGGTATCTTGGCACTCATGTTGTAATCCATCCATCATTAGTTTCTTTGTAGCAGTTGCCTTCGTTAATTGTAATCAGTCCTCAACTCAAGTTAGCTTGGCCAACACTTATTGTGTAGTTCACACTTTGCTGATTGTGGCTGTTTATTGATTCAGTAGAAGCCATCTGCCTACTAAATGCAGTGTAGGAGTAATAGCTTTCTTCAGCTTTCTGCTCTGGTAGTTACTGTCTGCATACCTTCATGTAGATCTTTATGTATTTTTCTCGTATCCTGAAAAACATCTTGTAATGGAGCAACTAAAAAAATTCAGCCATCACAAATAGTTCCATAAGTGCTTTTACTCAGGTTTACCAAGCAACTGACTGCATTACCATGCCAGACTGTCCACGTGAAGGAAACAAATTAAGCATTGCTCAACAATATGTATATTGTCCTGATGAACAGAAATAAACGTTTTTGAGTCAATATAATGCTGGGCTGCCCAGTCCTATTCCGAAGTCTGTTAATTTGCAATTCAGTGAGATCTCTTGCTGAATTGAATTCACATTTTTAAAAAGAAAACTTACACAGTGGTAAACCCAAAAAGCTTCAGGGTGGTAGATCTCAAGTAACAGGGTTGAGCTGCTCTGATTTAATGCAATGGGGCCTCGACTACAAAATTATAAAATTGGTCGTTCAGACAAATATTGTCTTCTTTCTTTATTTGCGGGCTGTTTTTCCTCTGTTGTAAAATAATAAATTCATTAATTGGCTTTGATCCTGGCCACTTAAAGCATCTCTTGTCAAGTGTTCTTGATTTTCACTGGCTGCTTGTTAGTGCAGTAGGGTATAATAGAATATTAAATCCAAACCCTGGGGGTTAGCTATGGAAAGGAGCTTGTTCAGGGGATAACGTCCTCACTGACCGGCTGGTAATATCATAAAGCCTTGCATGTATTAAGTGGGCGGATTTAATAGGATAATAGCGAGTCAATGATTAATGCAATTTAAACTCAACTCTGCTGAACGGTTTGCTAATTACTGAAGTGTAGTAGACTTGGGTTTAAAAATGTAAACGCTAGGTGTAAAGTGAAATGTTTGACGGGAAATAGACTCAAATAGAGCACTTTTAACTGCAGATGGCTTCAAATTATCACAGTTCAACTTGTGTAAACAGAACTCATGTTGATTTAACACTATTTGAGTTGATTTTACATTCAGTACATTCAGATATCTATGTTTGTACACATTACATAGCCAGAAATATGTGGACACCTGTGGATTCAACATCTCATTCCAGAATGTGCGCATTAACGCTGAGTTGGTTCCCCCCTTGCTGCTGTAACAACTAACTCTCAACTGAGAAGGCAATCCTCAGGTATCTCTTTGCTCAGTGAGGGATATGCATCCATTCCAGCCATTAAAGCATTAGTCTGGCTGGGCCGTGGTGTTGGGTGGTTAGGCTGGGCTCAAAGCCAGCTTTCCAGTTGATCCCAAAAGTGTTTCATGGGGCAGAGGTCAGATCTTTGAGCTTGCTAGCTACGTTCTTTGTCACCAAGCTTGGCAAACCATGTATGAACTGCGCTCTGTGTGAAGAAGGCCACGTTGTTATGATTCTGCTCTGTCTGTCATGATTCTGCCATGCTTGTTATGTTTTTTCCATGCCCTGCTATGTTTATGATTATGTCTATTAAGTTTTTGCCATGTTCTGTTTAGTTTTTGTTTCCTTGCCATGTTTTCGTTTTTGCCATTCCTGATCCACTTTTCTGTTATAATCCGGTCCATGTTTTGCCTATGCCCTTCATTGCACTTTGTCTGCCCTGTCTGGTCTCTTGTTAAGCTACAGCTTCTCCCCAGTCCTGCATGTCACATGTTTAGGTGATTTCATGGTTTCTGGGTTTCAAACATTCCTTCCAATCTCGTTTGCTTCCTTCGCCTCTCTTTTCTATTTTACTAACCAATACTAACAGTTTGTTTTATTAAGTTACTAACCCAGACTAACATTGTATATAATACAAACTTACTAACGAGCACCAGGGATTGTATAGCCGCACTTATTAATTGATTAACAAGCTCTCAGCACTCGCCCTGTTCTAGTCTCCGCCTCTTGCCTGCACTTAGCCTTTTCTGCAATTCAGCGGATCCTCCGCACCTGCTCCACTCTGTCCTGCCTCTCATTATCTGTGCACGTTAGAACTCCCTAACCGGAGCTGTATGTCTTGTCATAGGTTGTCTCGTGATCCCTGTCCGCGTTTTGGCTTTTGCCAATTTCATGTGGTTAGTTTCTCCCTCATGTTTTGCTCCCACGTAATTAGTCTGATCCTCTTCACCTGATCCTAATCATAGCATGTGACTTCCCTTGAGTGTATTTAAGCTGTCTTCTCACTGCAGTTCCCCGTCAGAACGTTTCCTGTGCTGCTCTTGTTTCTCGCCTTGTACTCATTGTGTTACCTTTCTGACTGGACCGCCCGACTACCTCTTTTTGGCTCTGATTTGGCTTATTATCTGCTCCTGTGTATCGAACCCTTTTTTTGTCTGACCACGATTTCTGTATTGCTGCCCTGGTTTTTCGACTCTGGATTCTGCCCCTAGGATTGTGATTTTGGATTGTGGACTTTGTACCTTTGCCTTCGGTCCTGCAGGGGTTTACCCCCCTCGCTAATAAAATCACATTTTTGCTATTTCTGGTTATCGCGACTGGTTCCTGAACGATACCTCACCCACGTATCTATAATTTTTTCTGAAGCGAGATATTGGCCAAATGTGTTTTAAACCATTTTACCAATGTCGACCTTTACACTTGAAAATGAATTTCTGAAATTTAACCCCATCTTCCTTGGACTTATTGTGGCTTATTGTCAAATAAATTTCAAGTCGATACCTTAATGACTCTGGACACTAGAGTGAGTACGAACAGACAGACAAACATAACGATCAACATACTTGCAAAACCAAGTTTTCGCAAATACTAAACAAACCAAGCCTAAAACATAATCTCCTCGGCTGAGATAATTACACGGGAGAAATGAAAATGAGGAATGGATTTGGATTCAAGGGACAGACTGGGTGATTCCTGCTCGAGACTTTCCCTCAGGAAAACTAAGAGGCTTCGTCCAAATCATGAAAACATCCCAGAATACGTAAAACCATGTAATTTTGGTCGCATATAACTGTATATATGGTGTATAACGGTAACACACTGGGAATTGTTGGCAGGGGTTATCCTCTGTGATATTCCTGTCATAAACACAATTTTTTTTTCAATCCCTGTTTTGCCTTACAGAGCGCTGTTTTGTGTCAAAATGGCTTCAATTGATCTCTGAGGTTCTGCAGATACAGTTCTGCCCTCTTAAGTAATGATTAAGGTGGTCCTGAAAGCATTTCAAAAGCAAAACTGTCATTAAGACGGATGCATGTAAAAATTAAATTTCCCATCTCAATGAGGGAAAAATCGAGGAAACAAATGTTATGGATCTGTTTAGCTTAAATGCGTGAACAGATTTGTTGGAGTGGAATATATTATTTTGTGACCCATCATCTTTTGCTTTTAAGAGCAGCATTCCCTGTTCTTAATTTTGTGGACGTGCATTATTCTGTCATTAGACTGGTAATGGTAAGGAGACCAGATGTTTTCAGTGGGGTACTTGCTCAAGAGAGAGTATGAGCAGTTTATACACCGTTAAGGTCTTTTACCACCTGGATATTGTGCCCATCTGTGGGCCATAGTGGCCATCTGCAGGGGCATATAACTTGTGAGAAATTATCTTTTGAGAAAGAACTATTGATAAATGAATACATGCAATTGTTGTATCGAATAAAATTTGTACTCGTGCATGAGTCAGTTTTATTAGCTTTTTTTATGCACATAATGTACAAACGGGGACGACTAAGCTGTGAAATCTTTTGAGACATAGTCCAAACTTGGAAACGCGGTGTTAAAAGCATACCAAACAGGAAAAGATGTATAATAGCACAAAAAATGGAATGTTATTCATTTTTACTGTTTCTTCTGTTCATCAAGTTGTGGGTTCTCCATCAGTGTGAAGACAGGCATGATTGGAATATTCAGTTCCCTCCTCGCTATTTTCCCTCAATTTAAATGTACTGCGCTGCCACATAAAAGTTAGCATACTGTGGTTTAGTACAACCTAGCAGAAATTAGAAAAATTATTACTTGTGAAGGTGTCAGCAAATGGCCCGGACAAAATTAATATTTCACCATTGGGAGTAGAAGCCCTTCATACCGGCTGAACAACGCAGCCACAACAATCATGTGACAGACAGGTAATCAACAGGCATTGAAGATCGTTTTTGACCTCTTTACAGCATCTTTTCAGCACAGCTGCCTACTTGTTGATCTATATATATATATATATATATATATATATATATATATATATATACTTACTGTACACACATACAGATATGTGGTGCAAGAGCTCAGCACATCTGGTAAGGATTAAACATTGATACCATACCATTTTAGGAGGGGCCTATCACTTTTTAAAAGTTTATATACGTATATATATATTTTTTTTGTCATCGCAACATTTATTTTAAGAAAATGGTTCCAGGTGAAATAAGCCTAGCCAGCAGTATATACGTTTCATTCTAAACCAATTAGCAGTTAGGAACAGTCTGTTGAGCTTGTCAGTGATGCTGAAATTGTTGAGCAGTTTGGTACTTCAGTATCTATCTCTGTCTGGCATCGCTTACTCTAAAGACTCCCTTTTGCGCTGTACGGTATTCATCAGAGTGCTTTCTTTCCCTTCCCCTAAACACCAATGGCTCCTCCACTGTGCGCCGTATAAAAGCCACTAAACGCCCATTGGACCCATTCAAAAGCCTCCAAATGTTTCACTCAACAGAATCAAGGATACCTCTGCTTTCCTTTTAGTGTCTTTCATGCACAGGATAATGCCCTGGCAATTAAAATCTCTGCCACTAAAAAAAGAAACTAAAACTGACCATGTTCAGCAGAGACTGAATATAACTGCCCTGTTGTCCAGTTATAGTTAAAAAAGCAGTTTGGCTTTCGATGAAAGCATGTCTTAGTACTCTCACAACCAGAGAGAATGCTAACAGTCTGTAGGAAGGGGAGCGCTGAACGAACATTTAGAATCTCCTGGCAAGCAACATTACTGAGTCTGGAAAAATATTTACAACGGAAAATTGACCATTTTGAAGCTTATTGATCAGAGGGCCCTCAGAAGAGCCCCTTAGATCTGCAACAGAAATATCTCCAAATGGTTGGGGGTGAGGGGGGTGGCAGTGGGGTGGGGGGGTGGTAAGCAAAATAACCCAGCCCATCTTCATCTATACTAATCAGACAAATTGTAACCCTTAACTGAAGAACAAATCAGTCTCCGTAGTGACACTATTGATTTTCGGCAGGCAGCTGGGGTGTTCGGCTAGGTAATGATTGGGTCCTGTGGCCGAGGGCAGTGTCAGAAAAATGGATCTGAATCCTGGGGACGCGAATTTTCTCCACAGTGTCGCGTCGCTTAATGTGTGGGGAAATCCAATTTCAACCTGTCATAATTAATTTTTATTTTATCCCCGCAATGCAAGCCCACATCACTCAAGCAAGCACCCATGCAGCATACGTTTGGGGACGTGTCCTCTCTTTTCCTGGAAACTACAATGGTATGAATGATTAACTCTTTAAGGGCCAGTTTTGCTGAGGCCATGGAGATTACCCATGGAAATCTCAGTTCAGTCCTGGACCAGGCACAATCTGTGTCTGCATGACTAAGCATAGGCCTCTGGATGAGGTTGTATAATTGCTGTTGCCTTTTTCAGATTAGTGGTATGTGTGTTTTACAGTATAATCCATCCTTTATACTGCTTCTTCCTCACTAGAGTCACAGGGCAGCTGGAGCCTGTACCAGCTGACTATGGCTGAAAGGCAGGGACACACCTTGGGCAGCTCACCAATCCTGACAGGTAGATGACTCAGAACTCAAGCGCAGACAGAAAGTCAGTTTCACAGGTTTCATTGAATGCAAGTTAGGGTCAGACAGTTCAGTTCTATACCAATCAGGCAACGTGCAGTACAAAAGGGAAAATCCAAATGATAGTCAGAATGAAGTCCAGAGGTCAAGTGACAAATAGTGAGAATGCCAAATCCGAAGAAATAATCTGAATAGAATCATAAGTCAATATCCAGCCAAAATCAAAACCAATGATCACAAAACACGAAGTGGCGAGCAAACTCGAAAACCGTGGATAAAAAAATAAATCAAAATCAGAAAATGCACCAGGAAATGCAAAGCCTACGAGTGACTGTGAGAGGCAGCAAACTTGCTAAGTTAATGGGGATAAGTGAGGCTACAGAAAGGTAGAAAATGACAAGGAGTAAACTGAAATCAGGTCTGCAGGAACTTGGAAGGGCGATAGGGGGTGTGATTACAAACAAGGGAATGAAAAGAGAACAATTAACTATCAAAATGGGGAAGGAAAGAGAGGAAATGTGAAAGAAAACAAAAGATGTGCAACTCAAACAGGGAAAGGAAATAATCACAAGAAATGAATGAAATAACAATACTAAACCATCCACTTGCATGGGCAGTCTAGCATAGGAATGGGACCAAACTGATGATTGGTATTGGGGGCCAATCCTAACATCATGAATCAGATATCAGACTGATGTCACCGATCCACATACCGATCCAAATTCCATAGTTTATGAATTATAAAAATTTAAAAATGGAAGTGGTTTGCACACATTAATCCAGTTGTTATTTTTTTTCTCCCCAGAATTATATGAGTTACTCCTGATCTACCCCAAAAGCATTTTTAGAAGCATTTTTTTGATGTCCATCTCTTGCACCTAATAAGGTACTATCTTATTTTCTAATTTTACCGTAAATGTCAATGGCCATAATTCATAAATTGTTGATGATGTGGATGCAATCTATAACTGAAATGAAGTTGCCTCATAATGTAATTACCAGTTATCAACTTTTCTGGGTGTAGAGTCAGTTTATTATGTCAAGGGCTCACAACCTTTGGCCATTCTATTCATTGTAAACCCCGAAATTTAGTTCTCACTTCAATTTCCTGCCTTCGTCATTCCTGCTATATGGATTGTTAGGGTGCAATGAAACCTGAACATACTTGACAGTGTATCAAGCAAATGTTTTCTGTCTTTCAATGACCATATGACAGATTTAAAACTATGTGCTTATTACTTTTCAAGATTCTATACTTCATAACTTGGTTATTCACAAAACACTCGTTGATGCCTTATTTACCCATTTTTAAGCACCCTATGAGTTGTAGCCATTACAATAAATCACCATCTCATCTTTATTTCATGAGCAAATCTGATTCAGTCTAACGAATGCAGGTGATGGCTTTCAATGGCTAGCTTGGAGACCATCATAGCTGCTTGCTAAATAGAGGATCTTACACGAGTGGGCGTGTCATATGAAAGTTATGAAACAAGTACATTTTGCATTTGTTGCGAGCAAGCAACATACCCACTTATTTACTCAATGAGTTTCATAACTTTCTTTTGTCACACCAAGTGTTAAAGATTCTGTTTATCACATAACTGAATTCCGTAATTAAATAGAAAACAAATGTAATTTCTGTTATTGCCCATTATGTGTTAGCGCTGAGCTAACTCTATCGCTCTGCTAACTTAGTCACTGAGTCGCAGACATTCGCGTTCGAACTAGCAGCGGTTTCTAAATTCAGTCAACTTGTTAGCTAACAAACTACTGCTGCATCTTGGTAATGAAAAAGAACTGCGAGCATGCTAGCCAGCTAGCTAAGTAAAGTTCATTTAGTTTTGTGAGTGCCGGTTAGCTAGCTTGCTGCAGTGCTGAGCCATGCTGATTGAAAAGAGCTGTGTCACGTTTACCGCGCATTCTCAGAACTTACATCCTAAGAAAGCGAATCGTCTTGACTACAGAATAATCTGATTCCATCCTTGCCAATCCATCTTCGTTTTGCATTGTATTTATATATTTTAGTTGCTCTGGCATTATGGTTTTTTTTTTAAATATTAAAAAGCTTTCTATGGAGAGCTGTTTTAAGCTTTAACCAATGGATACAAAGATTATACGCTGGTTGCCATTGCCAATAATCATAGAAGAAATGGAGCTTCTAGATTTTGACTTGCAGATGAGTGGGTTTACTTTGTTCAAAGTTGTGAGCATGGGCAGTAATTGTGACACAGTTCCTTTAACCAATGTTACACCTGGTATTCGGTTTAGCTAAATTTTAACAGCATGATGTAACAAAGATCAATTTTTTTCAGAACTCAGCCAATGAAATTTTTTGCAAAAGTGATAAGGACCGAGGGTAATATCAAAAATATGTCATGATCTCGGTAATGGGAAAAGTGATAAAGTGTTAACAAAAGTTCAATCACGAGACGTAGGAATGCCCAAGCAATTGCATTCACCCAATCGTATCCTTCAGTCCTTTACATAAACGCCCATAACGTGTTTCCGTTTGCTGTCGGCAGAGATTTCACATCATCCACCACTTCCCCACCACCACCGGCTTCTGACTCCGGCCTCTTTAGCATCGAACCCATTTCCCTGCTGACTAGACGACCCTACCTTCCAAACGGGGGATGGCTTCGCCTCTGTCTGCCACGCCGGCAGGTCTGCAACCCACCATGCTGAAGGGTCCTCGAGGACGGAGTCATTGCCAAAGATAATATGGACTTTATCCCATTGTTGATAAATCTTTTTGGCTTTAATTCCGGAGTCTTAGTGATTGAACTACAGTTATATGATATTTAAATTTTCTTTACGTAAGTCTGGAAAAAAACCTCTGTGACATAAAAAGGCGGTAGTGGTCGATAGTAATTTAAACAAACGTGTATATTAACAAGAGGGTGGATTGACATTTAACTGTTCAATAGCAGGAATAAACAAAACTTCACCCATTTTCTTCGATGCCTCAAGGTTAGCGGTTTGTCAAGTGAGACGGAGTCAGTGTGGATTGCATGACAGACACTCATGTCTCCCATCCGTTGACTGGAATGAATAAACCAACCATCATCCCGCAGACGAAAGATGTTCTGCAGTTGATAAGTGTTTACATTCTGCCCTAAACAGAATGCTTAATGCAGATACAAATTGCCGTAGATAGAGCGCTAATGTTACACACAGTGATTGAGCCACGCAGTAAAGAACTGGTAGTAATTCAGGTGGGCCTTACCTGTAGATCCAAGGTATAGTTTACTATTCTGAAAATGAGTCAGAGAAGGCTGTACCCAAACTGTACAGCACAGTGCAAGCACAGATAGCGGCACAGTAAATAGATGTTGAAGCCATGAGCTTCTCAACTGTTATTTGGTCCTCGGATGGGAGCCCAAAGTCGCTTATAAGTGTCACTGTAGTCTGGAAGAACTTGATTATGCCCTACGGTGCGGTGATTCAGGTGATAAAGTGTGGAGGGTCACCAGCACTTCAATTATAATCTCCATGAAGAGATGCTTAATGACTTGAATGATGCTGTTAACTTGTTTACTGTTGCTGCTGCTGCATAATAGCCCACCCGTCCAGTTTGTTTTTAACTCCTTGATTGTCTTTTTTTGATAGTGTAGATTTTTTTTTATGCAGTTCTTGTACTTTAATGTTCAGTCTAAAACCTTGCAGTTGTTGCTGCTGCACGCAGCCCCACTTGGTTTGTCCTGATCAGAGAACTGTTGTTTTTAACCTTTGATAGTTTTTGAGATCTTGCATTTAAATTTTATTTATTCAATTTCAACAGTTTGATGGAGTTGCACGCCTACCCATGTTTGCTTCATGTTCACCTGCTGTTTAAATGAATGTGGAATCAAATTTTTGTATTTCTTTTTTCTCTTTTAAGAAGTGCTGTGTGGTTTACAACTGCCTAATGTAATCTTACAATAATAGCAACAACTACAATAATAATAATGATAGTGACTAGAGGCACTCCGAGTGCAAACCTCCTCCAAGGAAGCACAGTCAAAATCTTGCTGTGTGAACGTGACTTATAAGAAATGTAAGGTATCTGCAACATGGGATGTCGGGATGGTTGCTGCAGCAGCCATATTGTTTGACTGATTGCAGTCAAAATCAATAGGATGCATCCCTGATGTAATAGCAACCCACCTGAAAAATTTCAGCGATATCCGTTCATTACCTTTTGAGTTATCTTGTACACAATCAGACAGACCGACAAACCAACGTCGGCAATAACATAACCTCCTTGGTGGAAGGAATAATACTCAACAAGAATTTGCTCTGGTATTGGAATAGTATTGGTAGCGTCAGATAGCAAAATTCAGGTATAAGAATCGGAGCGCAACTATTAAAAAAAGTGCATCAGTGCATCCTTAGTTTAATGTCTCTAATTTGCCTGAACTGCTTGTCTTTGGACTGTGGAAGGAAACCAAAGTATCCGGAGGGAACCCGAGCAAACATAGAGAACATACAAATACCGAACAGAGAAGCCACAGGCCAGATTCAAACCCACAACCATCTTGTTGCAAGGCAACAGTACTACCCACAGCACCATTGAGCCACCAGAAATGGCTAATGGCAAATTATGAAAAATCTAAACCAAGTTGTCAGTGAATGTTTGGGATTCTGGCTGTTATTGTTTTTTGTCCTTGTGGATTCAGTTTTGGGTCTGACTAGGACGTTAAAAAAAAAAAAAAAAAATGTGCACAAATTCATCAATTCATCAAATTCTAAGCTCACATGCTTTTTGTCTGGCATGTACGTTGTAATAAAGATCTTATGGGCTTGATACAGACTGTCGGCAATAAATACATAGTGAGAATTTTGGACCGCATGGATTTTTGTTTAGAGTAATAATGTCGGTCATGGTTAACCCCAATTGGAGTTCTCAGTCTATTTTCCCTTCCAGTGCATCGTGTGTAGCACATGCTGTGCTTTAAATTTGGGTCATCAGCCGTCCTACTGGGGAAGGGTTTACATGTCATTTAATGCTAGCTGGAGCGAGATAAAATACGTTGACCAGACGCCCTTCATACTCCAACATAATCTCTGTTTTTTTGTGGAGCACGGCCAAACTACTACCTTTTTTTGAGATTTTTCCCCCCTTATTCAATGGTTATGCAGCGTAGAGAGACAGGGAGGTTGGGGGAAGACATGCAGCAAATGACCCGAGCTGGATTTGAACCCAGGTCGCTGCAGGAAGGACACAGCCTTTATGGTACGCACACTTAGACCGATGAGCCACCAGGGTGCCCCAAAACTACTACTTTAAACCTTTTTCACCTTGTACCAACTATGGTGACAGACCGAGCCGTGAATTTAGACCAAATTAGCGTCAATTTCTCCTCAAGTGCTGGAACTTGAAATGTGCCACTGTGGTACTAAGTCTG
Organism: Gymnothorax javanicus; assembly: GCA_029692085.1. Lineage (NCBI taxonomy): Eukaryota > Metazoa > Chordata > Actinopteri > Anguilliformes > Muraenidae > Gymnothorax > Gymnothorax javanicus. Next base: position 85,940,820 of record CM056201.1, read on the forward strand.
TCCTGGTGTATATAACTGTTTAGTCACAAGGTTATACACATGTATGATGAGCTCCTGTGGGGGAATTCTTAGGTGTTATGCAAGGGAATTGTTGCCAGCTCTTGCACATTTAGCTACTTTGCATTCCAAAAATATTTGGACTGTGACATTTTATAAAAGGAGTTAAAGTTCCTACTTGGTTCACTCAATATAAATGTGATTACCTAAAAGTTAAGGCTGACATATCAATGTGTTTAAAACCAGTGGGCCAAACAGCCAAATGCAAAAATTGCATCATCGTCCGAATACTTGCAAACAGCTCTGTGAATGAGAATTAGAGTGTTTTAACAATATAATCAATACAACAGGAGCACCACGAACGGCAGCCACAACAATATAATTATCATAACAAGATTAATGGGTGAAATCAAAGCTCATCAGATTGGGAAAATAACATCAGCACAAAATAGGAGAGAAAGTGTCATGCCATTGCCTTGTTTAGATGAGGGGAATTGATGTACAACATCTTTTACTGTTCTGTTTGGAAGTATTGATGTGTTTACTCTGTGTTATGCCTTTCTGGTTGTCTATGTTCCACTATTATCAATGATAACAATAAAAGCAGCAATTCTAATGATGGCGCATTCATAACAACTGAGGAGAACGCAAAAAAAAAAAAAAAGGCACCAACACCAGTCAGTGTCCTTAGTGGTCCGAGCTGCGTAATTCTCCCGTTCAGTGATTAATTACGGTCTCCCTTTTCCATCCCAGAGCGCTGGACTCTGATTGGCCATGACGTTTCTAACGATCCCTCGGACTAATTAGCAGTTAAACTGTTGGGTAAATAAAGGGGAGTGGGTGTGGGCCGTGTGGGGGGATAGTTTGTGTCTTATCCTAACGGCCTCAGTACCGTGATGTATCGGTGTTGCTGCACTGAGATATCTCTTCATTTGGTTCGGCTGTAAAGGTGATTAACCTGGGGGTGTCCAAACTGCCAGAGCCCTCGCCAGTCCATGTAATGAGCAAATACTGCATCAGTGACCCCAAGTCTCTTCCCCGTACTAAAATGTAGCCCAGCAGCAGCTCATATATTTTTGTATTTAATTTCAGTGCAACAGCATGCACATTGTAGCTGACGCAGAATGCTAAAGGCCTACAGGATTTATTCTGGACAGAATTTTTGCGGAAATGTGAAACATGTGCCCTGTTGTACTTTTCTACAGTTTGGATTCTTCCCTTGGTGCTCAGTGCATCCACTCTGTGTTTTTTTTTTTTTGGGGGGGCTGAATTAGTGAGTTTGAGGGGGCCGGATTAGTCCAATCTATCAATTTTGGGGGTTTTTTGCAACTCTTTACCTTCAATAAATACAATCATTTAAAAGTGGCATTTTGTGCTTATTCTTATTGTCTTTGTCTTGCATTAAAATTAGTTGGATGACCTGAAACATTTAAATGACAAATAAGCAAAAACAGAAGAAATCCAGAAGGGGGCACAAAGTTTTTTAAATCACTGTATTAGTGTTCATATGATGTGTGTGACTGATTGTGTATATCTGTGTATATAAGTGTACCTGTGTATGTCTGTGCATGTATTCACATGAGTGTTTATATCTGTGTGTTTGAGTGTATGTGTGTATAAGCGTTAATATCTATGTATGAGTTAGTGTGTATGAGTGTTGAAATTTGTGTGTACGAGGTTATATGTGTGTATATAATCTGTGTTTAAGAGTAATGTGTGTATATGAGAGTTCATATCTGTGTGTATGGGTTGATGTGCATGTATACGTGTTATGTTTTGTATCTCTGTGCACCAGTTATTGCATGTCTTTATGAGCATTTCTATCAGTGTGCATAAGTTAATGTGTGCGTGTGTGTGAGTGTTTGTATCTATGTGTATGAATTAATGTGAGTATATGAATGTTTACATCTGTGTGTATTAGTGAATCTGTGTGTATATGAGTGTTTTATATCTTTGTATATGAGTTAATGTGTGTGCATGAGTGGTTATATCTGTGTATATGAGTTAATGTATGCATATGAATGTTTATATCGGGGTGTATGAGTTAATGTGTGTGTATATGGGTGTTTATATTTGTGCGCTTGAATGCATATGTATGAGTGTTTATGTCTGTTTGTATGAGTTAATCCATGTATATACAGTATGAGTGTTTTACATCTGTGTGTATGAGTTAATGTGGCGTGTATATGAGTGTTTATATCTGTGTGTATGAGTCTTTGATATACAGTTACAAGCGTGTATTTCTGTGTTTTTGAGAGTAGGCTATATGTACAGTAGCAGTCAAAAGTTTGGACACACTTTGCTAATGTCATGGCACTCTGTTTTTGGAGAAATTTAAATGGCTTAATATCTCTGAATAATCTCAAATGGAATCTGATAAGAGGTAAACAGTCAGAAGTTTAAAAAGAATAATTTACTTGTTAGAAAAGTGTACACAATTTTGGAATTCTCAAAGACACAATATTTTGCAAAGTAAACAGACAAACGAGCTCCTACCATTTTCCAATGGTCGAATTAAAGTCTAACTGTTTTGCGACTTATTGGGCAAAAAGGTCAATGAGAACCAAACCAGAAGTGCAGCACATCTATGGGAATTTAGACAGCTGCTTGGCTGCTAACTCATTATAGCCATGTAACTGCCCGAGTAAATAAATAAAAAATGTGAGTATGCTGAACAGTTATGACAACAAATGCTGGTTAGTTTGATTGATTTAAGAATTAGGTCTTTCTTTTTTGCAAAATAAAGGATGCTTATTTCTTTTTTGGACATGTAATGTATTAAAAATGTGGGTAAATCCAATCTATTGACTGGTACTGTATGTGTCCATAACCTGTGTGTATGAGTTCATGCATTTATATGAAAGTTCAGATCTGTACAGTATGTTTGAGTTCATGTGTGTGCATCTGAGTGTTTTATATCTGTGTGTATGAGTTAATGTGTGCCTGTATATGAGGGTTTATAGCCGTGTGTATGAGTTAATGTGGTGTGTATTAGAGTGTTTATATCTGTGTGTATGAGTCTTCTATATATGAGTGTGTATCTGTATTTTTGAGTATAGGCTGTATCTATGTGTATATAATCTGTGTATGAGTTAATTCATTTATATGAATGTTTAGATCTGTATGTTTGAGTTAATGTGTGTGCATATGAGTGTTTTATATCTGTGTGTATAAGTTCATGTGTGTATATGAGTGTCAATTTCTATATTCATTTGTATGAGTTAATGTGTGTATATGAGTGCTTACCTATGTGTGCATTTGTGTGTTTGCATATGTGTGAGTATGTATGTTTTTGTTTTTTTTTTTTTTTTCTCCAGATTATGGAATTATCAAATCATGGTCTTGAGCTCTGAGAATCTGGCTTTCCACCCTCCCTTTACCTAAAAGTCAGGTGTAAAAACCAGGCCAATCAGATTATTCATTTAATTACCAGGCAGAAATGAAAATCAGGCATGGAATAGGATTTGAGATCCCTGTTCAAGGTCACGCTTTAGGCCCTGATCTATTTTTGATCTTCTATACACACCTTACCTCAGGCACTCTGGTCCCACCTAACCTCCAACTGGCCCAAACTTCTAACCCACACCTTCCCCTGGAAATGTAGGCCTCATTGTCTGACCAGCAACTGAGTTATTCCTCGGCCTGTCCAACCTGCAGGCTGTGTATCACCCTCACGATTCTTATCCTCTTCACCTGTACTGCAGTGTGAGATTTAAGACTGTTGTTTTCTAGCCTGGATGTAGCGCGGTCTTCACCATCAGCCACATTCAACCAACATTTTTTAGAGGACAACTCAATGCTATAGCTAGGCAACTTGTAACCTAGTGGTTTTTTAATGTGACTCAGAAGGTTGCTGATTCAAGCTCCATCAGTCACAATAGGATCAATGCAGCTGTTGGGCCTTTGAGCAAGGCCTTCAACCCCATGCTGCCCCAGGATGGCCTGGCTCCTGCTTAGCCCAATCAACTGCAAGTGCTTTTGGATAATAATATTTGCAAAACAATGGTAATATCCATATTTGCGAGAGACAGCTATTTTTAGTGATCCCTTAACTTGGCAAACTGTGATGCGTTAAGCTTATGGATGAAGTCTGGTCAAACCTAGCCTGTCACAAGACTTATGTGACTGCTGCTAACATCTGGGCACCAGATACTACAGCTTCAGAGGCTTCGTGGAGTCCATGCCTCGAAGGGTCAGGGCTATTTCGGTGGCAAAAGAGGGACCTACATAATACTGGGCGTGTGGTCATTATGTTATGGCTGATCGGTGTATACCAGTGTGTATGAATTAATGTGTGTGTGTATATGACTGTTATATATCTGTGTGTATGACTTAAAGTTAGTGTATGTGAGTGTTTATACCTGTGTGTGTGAGTTAATGTGTGTGTATGAGTGTTTATATTTGTGTGTATGAGTTAATGCATGTCTTAATAAGTTTGTATATTTGTGTGTTTGAGTGTATATATGTGTGTGCATCTGAGTGTTTTTATCTGTGAGTATTAGTTAATATCTGTGTACATGAGTGTTTTGTATCTGTGTGTATGAGTCAATGAGTGTGTATATGTCTGTTTATATCAGTGTGGATGACTATATGTATATATATGAGTGTTTATTTGTATGTATGAGTTAATGTGCGTGTGTGAGTTAATGCGTTTATGATTTAATGTGTGAATGTATGTGTATGAGTGCGAGTTGCTTTTATCTGTATGTATGAGTTCATGTGTTTGTATGCGAGTGTTTACATCTGTGTGTATGAGGGAGTGTACTGTATATTTATGAGTTAATGATTATATGAGTTAATGTATGTGTATGAGTTGATATATGTCTATGACTTATTGTGTGTATGTGTGTATGAGTATATTTGTAGGAGTTAACGTGTGTGTATGAATGCATGTGCTGTAGTTTAACATCTGTCGCTGATGTGTTTCATTTGGCCCACAGGCCTTTCTTAGGCTGATAAATGGCTTCTCTCTGAACATGTCATAGAGCCAAATGGGCGAGCCAGGAGAAACCAGCAACAATATGAGCATGTGTGTGCATGTGTGCCTGTGTGTGTGTGTGTACATGTGCGCATGCACTATGGGCACATGTATGCATGTAATTTTGCATTGTGTGTTATGTACAGTGTACGCAGTGTGTGGTGTGTTTTCTGTCCAAAATAAATTTTCCCTTGTCTATAAATCCACCCTGTATACTGTATTATTCAAAGTTCTATTTACGTTGCATAAAGCAGACGCAGCTGTGATGCACCGTGCCTGATATATGGATGAATATCCGTGCTGCTCGAGAGAGAGAGAGAGAGAGAGAGATTCCACGACGGCGCCATCCCTGAGGTGAATTGTGGAGCCCTTCAGTTCATTCATACGTCTTTCAGGATTTGCATATCCACACACAAATGCTGAGACAAACACAACACCAACGTTCGCGCAAATGACTCGGCTGTATAAATAAACATCCCTAACTGGTGTATTACTGCATTAGTTTATCTCCAAAACAAGGATGTTGCACCAGACGGTTCTAGTACGCTGCCACATGGCTTATTGCAAAGCTTATACCAGCCCTTTAAGAATTTAACAGAAATGTGGCACTGCAAAGTGCCTAATCCGCCCGTTGTAAAATACCATGTTAAACTATGGTGTTTGAAAAAATCAGAAAAAGTAGAAATACAGCATGATCTCCTGTTTTTATTCATTTATTGAATTATTCCTCAAAAGCCTGTTGGATTTTGGGATTTTACTTTTTCTGACTGAGGAACAGCTTGGAAAACAAAAGTCCAGGTGTTTCAATCGGGGAAAGAAACATGTTGTAGGCCTAGGTGGGCACTCTGCCTCTCAGTGACTGCACTCAGCTTTTATTATTATTGTTGTTGTTATTGTAGTCTTTTTTTTGTTGTTTTTATGATTATTATTATGTTTCTCTTTTTTTTGTGGGGGGGAGGTAAGCCAACTATTGGGGCTTACCAGCTGACAGGCTGCACCCCATGAAAAAATGACACAGCCCCCCCTCCTCTTGTAAATTTTAATAGATACTCCTGAAGCGAAGAGAGAGGTGCTTGACAAAGTGCCAGCTCAGAAGTCTAGAGCCTTTGGCTCGGCCCTGATAATAATTGATGAATGACCGCGGCTGGAGACAGTGACAGCACGGTTGCCTGCCCTTTACCCCGGGCCTGTTTGAGCCTCGCGAGTGTGAAATAGCCAATTACCACCACGCCAATGCGAGGTAATTGGCCAATGAGCAAATTGCTACTGTGGGACGTAGCAGAAGGGCTGTAGATGGAGGAGAACCGGGACAAAGTTCTGCTTAAATCCGGCTACCCCCTCCACTGAGGACGGATAACGGTATAAGACCATGAGCGAGTGAGAAAGAGAGAGAGAGAGAGAGAGAGAGAGAGAGAGAGGGCCTGGTACTCCTTGCCCTGCCTTCTATTGACTTAAAGTTTATGGTCCATGATACTATCTTGTTATACAGACTCTAATTTACGGAGATAAATCCTCGTTTTAGAGGCCGTTAAATGGATAATGGAAACAGGGGGCGGTCGTAGATTCCTGGGAAAAAAAGACACGGAACGCCATTTTTACCCGGGAATGGAAAGCTATATACAAACGCCGGTGCAATAATACTTCCCGGCCTCTCCTGCCATCGAAGGAACAATTTATCTTTATAAAGGACACTGAAAAATTCCAATCTACCCTCTCCGTTATCACATTATCAGATGTAATATACGACTGCATCTAAATATAAATTTGCACCACAGTGGTGGTGGGTAATATTCCTGAATGTATTTATCGTGCTCAGGACACTGAAGAGGGGATGTTTTTACAGTGGGCAACTAGACTAGTTATTTTCATATAGAGTAATTCCATACAGTAACCTGTATTATTAGGCCATGTGTGAATGGCCAAAAGTGAGATATATTTAGTCACATTAACTTTGTAAATTACACTTTCTCGATATAAGTGCTCGGTGTTAAGGATATTTGCGAGTGTGTGTCTGTGTGTGTGTGTGTGTGTGTGTGTGTGTGTGCGTGCGCGCGTGTGTATGCATACACCTGTTTGTGTGTGTTTATGTACAGGTGTGTGTGTGTGTGTGTGAGTGTATGTGGGTTAAAATAAAACAGCTAGCCATAAAAGTAACTTGTTAAAAACAAATCTGCCGATTCAAAATTAAAGAATCAAACTGAACTGAAAATATTTCAGATCAAGCCTATTATGTGTGTGTGTGTGTGTGTATGTGTGTATTCTTGGTTATTCTACGGTTGAACCCAATTCAAATCAAAGTTTTGTTTTTATGGTTTATTCAGTCAGTGTTGTCATAGTTTTTTCCCATCAGATGCATTAGGTGATGAGTTCTTACATATTCAGGACTGTTAAGATGTGTGGGTGCTTACTGTTTTCTTTAAGCTCTTTAAGAGTATGTAAATGCATTATGCCAATCCACTCAAAAGCCATTAATTACATTTATTTTCTGCTGCATGTACTGTCCTTGAAATTTCTTTGGGGACCACCTACTTTAATTTACACAAATCCTTATTTTCATGCAAAGCATTTCACAGAATTAAAGTGCTGCGTGTGAGTATGTGTGTGTGTGTGTGTCGCATGTTTTCTTTTACAGTTTAATTAAGCTTCTGTTCATTTAACTAAAACACCCATCTCTAATTATGGCTCTTAGCTGAAATGCAGATTGCACTTTTGCAGTTTCAGTTTTCCAGTTCACAGTTATATATCACCAATCCATTTTTTCAGGATTTCTTTTTTTGTCACATAGCTGGCAACTGTTAGCCTTATGGCATTCCCAGCACCATGACATTGTAAGGCATTTATACAATGTGGACTGCACTATATCCCATATATAGGCTGAATTCAGCCCAGGGGCTCAGATGAGGTTTACACTGAGGTCTGCCGAATGCACATGACTTATGCTTGTCTATCGAAGGGCTTAGTCTTCCCAACTCTCATTGGTTATTTTATTGGAAAATGGAGTACACTGCCAAAGTACTGAAGAATATGAGCCAAGCACAGAGAAATCTATGGGGACATTTAGCAGTGATTGCTCTAAAGCTGGGGAATATGGCTATGCTGTCCCTTCATAATGGCTGCTCTTAAACAGTTTGCTTCTCTAAATCATTTACCTGTTGGCAGATGAGCTCAGTTATAACCGTTTCCCCATATGAAATGGCTGGCTGAGGTCTAATGTGCAGCTGAACTGACAGTGACATACACAGTGCACTTAAAGGTGACATAGAATGGTTGAACAGGGTATTTATCCTTGTTCTGTGATGTGACGTATAAACAACAAAATTTTGTTTGGGTCTGTAATGCCTCAGAAGCTTCCTAAAAACCTCTCTCAAAAAGTATGTTAGGGTGGGGGATTTAGAACGCGTTGATTTGCATCTATTTGGCGACCTTTCGGGCTTAACTGGCAACCTCATTATGAAATGCAAGCACTTGATGCTGATTGGCTGGCTTTGCTGCCTAAAGTGAAGCAAGTTATAATCTTCTTCTTCTTCTTCATCTGAAATTCCGGCAGGATGTACATCGTATGGCAAAATGCTGCCCTCCACAGTTCATTACAAGACACACTATTCGCTCTCACACTTATACCTATGGGCAATTTAGTGTCTCCAATTAACCAAACATGCATGTCTTTGGACTGTGGGAGGAAACCGGAGAACCCATGCGAATTCCAAACAGAAAGGCCCCAGGCCAGAATTGAACCCACAACCTTCCTGCTGTGAGGCAACAGTACTAACCACTATACCACCATGCTGCCACATGCAATTTATAATCGCTTTCCATGTTACTTGTTACAAGTGAAACTGAAACTTCAAGGCACAAGGATTTTAATTCCGCGTGAGATCTCATTGATAAGCGTTCATTGAATAATTGCGGACTATGGCGAATAATCCTAAAAAATGCGCTAGACCCACGCCGAATGCGTGAGACTTGGCATCTCTGCTACTTTTATGTTTTGGTATTAACGAACCAGGCGAAACATCTTCACAAACTGAAGGCGCAGATGCCGACTTCCCATCGTATTAATGTGAGCATGGCAGGATCATTGGCAACAACAATCTTCATGGATTTATTTCAGATCTTGTTTAAAAGCTGTTGTTGAGTGATAATCATGTCATACAACATTGGCTAGATAAGCAAAACGAATATATTCTATTTTTAATGTTTTAAAAACAATCTAACAACAACCTGATACTGACAGTTTGTACTGGTTGTTGAGGTAGTCGCAAAATCGGAACTGCTCCGCTACGAAGCACCAAACACTGCGAGAAGCCGGCTTGAAATTGTGCCAGGTTAGTAAAACTGTCAGAGGTGAAATGGGCTGAGCAAAGTAACAGTCTGTGGTTGAATGTAGTGGGAATCCGATTAAAAATGAACATTAGCCACGCATCTTATGCATTTCTTTCGATTGGAAGGTTATGGAACGTTTGCACACTGCTTCCACAGCCTGGAAGAGCAGACCTCGGTACCCGACTCGCCATTTCGCCTTGAACTTCGCGAACACTGCTGCAATTTACTTTCCGTAGGGGGCGGGAGAGCAGGTGTATGCGAATTATTTTGAAGGGGAGGAAACAGAGTGAGAGTGGGGGGGCAGTGAGATACATATGACATCATATGTATCCGTTGTTCAGATTTGCCCGTGTTCTGGCGGTCATTTTTAAAAGAGGAATTTCTATGAAACGGAGATGTTCAGAATGTCTAGCACTTTTCGTATGTTCTTGAATGCGGGTAGACTACCGCTATTCAACATAGACAAGGTAAAAACGGTTTTTGATTCTATGTCACCTTTAAAACATACAGTAGGAGTAGTGGCAAGAAATGTGTTATTTTTGCCATCAAATTGTGGAATAAAAGTCTTTTCTGGTCACAGTGCCATCTTTTGGCTTTAGGAGACATGGGTTGTGCTGGAGAAGCTGTATGGAATAATTTGAAGATCATTTTTGGATGTATTTTGGACTCTAAAAAATTCTAATGAACAAGTCTTCAGTTACTTCAGTTGTTTGGATGAAGGCTGCTACAGAGTTGTGCTGGAATCCTCTTAGTGTGTTGTATGTACTAACAAACTTCTCCCATGTTTTAAGTGGCCTGGGAGAGTGTAGGCGAGCATTTCCGTTAATTCAATTGGACTTTAAATCAAAGGATGTCTATGATGCATAATGCATGCACACTATATACACAATCAGACATTCTTTCATAAAATTCATGTGTAGACCGCTTGTATTGCCATTTTTAAGACAGGAAACAGCTATTTTTGAGCTGATTCCCCTTAAACAAAAAGTCTTGTCTGTACGCTGGGGTAACCATCAAACAAATCTGCCCCTGCCTTTACAGCGATGGAATCACGGTAGTCCCGAGAAAGACTGAAAAATGCCTTGAAAAACCACTCCACATTGAGGGCGTCTGCATGTAATTTCATAAGGAATGCCAGCAATGTTAAAAATAGGCCCTTCAGCAGTTCATTTTGAAAATATTTGTTCATTAAATAGTATTTGGAGTTGGGAAAACAAAAAAAGATCTTCCATTCAGTAGTTCTCTTTGCTGGTTTCAAGGATCACAGGCAGCATTGAAAAACCATTCAGCTTGCTGACAAAGCTGGGTTTAACGCAAATAGATGTTCCGGAAAACTGAAGTGGGTTTTTTCGTTATGGGTCTGCCCCTCTAATGTGTCAGGTGTATTTACAGTCCCTGACTGACAGGAGCAATGGTGCCTGGGATTAAGAATCTGATGGGGGGGGGGCACCAGTTCTGCTTCATTTACTAAACAGGGAGGGGTACTGAGACCTGACCCTTCTCTGACCCCCACAATTACCCCCCTATACACGCACACGAAAGTGCTTGCTTTAGTCATTAATGTCCTCCGATTGACACAAAGGCATGAGCATGATGACTTCAAGCAGCATTTCCGTATGTTGCGTCAAGCTTGGGTGCCAAGCAGCCCATAATACGCCACACGGCAAATTCTTCTACCGTAAATGACGGATAGTGAGGAGTGGAAGGTTGCAGTCCGCGACATGCAGCTGAGTGAATTACCTCATTTGTATGACCTTGCATTTTGTGTTAGGAGTTTGGTGTGTCGGCTGAAAGAGGTACTGTGGTTTATTGGTGAGGGAAGTAGTGCGCTTGGAGTTTATTGATGCTCCCTTAGCTAGAGATGGGAGACCCAGCATAGTCTGGTCTGGTGTAAATTCCATCTGTGCTGTCTGTCTTGTAAAGTGCTGATGGTTATTTGCCTCTGCTGTCTTCACTAAATACATTGCTGTTTTTAAGTGTTTGGTCAGTGGCACAAGTTTAGTTATTCTGGTTATGGTCCAGTACAATGGATCTGAAAATAATCAATGTGAGGCTGAAGAAGTTGCCGTCAACTCTAATTTGTGGCAATTAGGTGCATCTATACTGTGCGAATCATGCAGCAATTGTGGCCTTTTTTACTCATTCGCACTGTACAAAAACTGATGAACCGGACTGTATCTCATTGTTTCGCCAAGTTTGGTCTTTTTTCAATATGTAGGGTCTTTGTCTGAATATGGCTTCAAAAACTAAAATGACTCAGCTCAAATTCAGGGTTTGAGGTTTACTGTCATTGTGCTGGTGATGGACTGAGTCAGTCTGGTCTTATTGCCCAGCAAACATGTCCAATCTTATCTAATAAGTGGGCTGTAATGCATGCAGGCATCGTGTTCTATCAAGACCTTTATTATCCCCCACCACAAAGTGGATCGGGGGATATTGGAATGGTGCTCATCCGTCCGCCTGCCCGTCCGTCCATCCGCCTGTCCGGGTTCAATGGGGACAAGTTTTCTCGGAAACTATTGCACCTACGTGAATGAAATTTTGTATGTGGCCAGTACTGATGACCCAACTGAATGAGTTCGACAATTGATTCCGAGAAATTTATTTTTACAATGTTATGGCCCTTGACTCTGTTCTTGGACTTAAGTGTATGTGTGTTGCAATGGGGACAAGTTCTCTCGGCATCTATTGCACCTACGTGGATGAAATTCTGTGGGTGACCAGTATGATCCTATTGAATGAGTTCGACAGTTGATCCCGAAAAATTTATTTTTAGGCAGTTATGGTCCTTTTACTGTTCGTCGACTTGGTGTATGGGATTTGCAATGGGGACAAGTTTTCTCGGCAACTATTGCACCTTCATGGGTGAAATTTTGTGTGTGGCCTGTACTAATGACCCTACTGAATGAGTTTCACAATTGATTCCGAGACATTTATTTTTACGGACTTGTGGCCCTTGACCCTGAACTTGGTGTATGGGAGTTTCATGGGGACAAGTTTTCCCCATTCCCCCATGACCATTCTTACTGTGGCGGGCGATATTGGTGACAATGTTGCCTTGTTAGTTGAGCCTTGTCTCTCAGTACTGGGCTTCAACCAATACCTGCACCCACACTGCACCTTTTTAAATGAAGCCAAGAGCATAGACACACTGGCTGCACATAATTTGTCTACTGTCAGCTGGTCCTTGTTTGGAATGGGAGATATTTTCTGTGTCCTTTGTAAGAATGAATTGCTATTTTGTAATTTTCTGTCCCAGAATATTGCACCACATGAGTGCCATGCCAACACAATTTGTCCCCCCAGTGTAAGAACGTATTTTGCACCTGGATTGATTGTAAGACTTATTTTACGGTCTGGTCTTCTGGAAAAGGCTGTCATTCCCTCTCGCGATCATGTGGAATGGCTTGGAGTTGCTGAAATTGGAAAAGACCAAAATTGTCATAAGACGGCGTGTGACCGTCTTAATACTTGCAGAAATAAAAAAAAAAAATAATATTTTTTTCAAAAAAACAGCCCTGACCTGCACCTCCCAGCTTCGCACATTTCCCGACGCGTCTGAAGTATGCGGGAACGATGATGATAACCGCAAGGTGCGGGGTAGGCCGCGAGACGTTCACCTGTCATTAGCGATTCATTTAAATGCAAAACGATTTTCGGCGAAAATAAGGAAGCGTCTCGGGGGTAGTCATTTAAGCTTAAATGCTTGCGGTAATTGCGCGACGGCTTGTGATGTAAGTGTGTTCCTGCGGGTTTTCCACGGATTTTCCCGCGGCGGTTGTGTGAAGGTGTAAACAGCACAGGCCTTTCAGGAAAGGTAAATTTCGCTGTTCTTTATAGCAGGATTATTTCAACCCTGCCCCCCCTTCAGCAAAGCTGGTGATGATCTCAGCTTCAGCAAATCGATTTCTTTCTTCCCTCTTTCCCATCTTCTGTTGTGGAAATGAACTGTTATGAAATTGCAGTTATTCTCACGCAGGCAGTTCCATGCTATAGGGCTCAGTATAAACTTCAAATAGCGGCCTATGATTCATGTTCTCCGCTAACCTGAGCATCCAGGCTGTCCTCCCACCACATAAAGGCCGTCTCCCGGTGCAGGGGCTCTGAAATTTAGTTTGGGACCTCTTCTCCTTTTTTGCGCTTCCATAAAAAAGGGTTTCTCTTGCTTTTCCCAACAGAGGAACCCTGTTCGGTTTGCCATGGAAGCCTCTATTATTGGTGCATGTAGCATGGAAGCTCCAAAACAAAGAAGCCATGTTGCCTCACAATGAGCCCAATGACCCAGATAGGGTTCCTCTGTGAAATGACATGGTTCCCTCTCAAACGGTTTTTCATGGGAGAGAACACTACATTTAACACCATACCCTCAATCATTTGCTGGTTGGAGTTTAATATTCTTCCCCCCCACAGCTGCTGGTACTTGGAACCCTGTTATTTTCAAAATAATGACGGCTATCACTGGTAACACTGCTAGCTTGGTATTGTTTTCACTCTCTTTTGCCCGAGTGAATGTGAACTGAATGTGAATCTACTTGCTGCTTTGTTAACATGCATTTTATTTGTCTGGTGAAGTCTTTATGCACCCGCACCACATTCACATGCAGTTTTCAGGCCTTAGGGATGTTGTCTTGTGTTTATTTGATGACGTTCACTTAATTTTGGTTGAATTTCAGGTTGAAGTCCTATCAATTATATGTGCTGAGGCAAATGTATCAATTAATTAAACTAATGCACACTTTAATTGTTTGATTAAAGATCTAAAATGGTGGATAACAGAGCAATGCCAAAAAAAAAAACCTAAAACTTTAGGTGCGCACATACAGCAGATAAAACCGAATCAATGTACAATTAACTTCACAAACAAAGCACATCCTACTCAGACAAACCCGTTGATATTTACCTATGACAGATAGAGGCAGTTTAACCCCAGGAAATACACAAATAAAATGCATGAATAAAATGTATGGTTCATTTCAGAGCGTACCCCTGTTGCATGAAGAGCATCACAGAGCACCCGGGCAGCTCAGTATCCAGTCGCGGCTGCCGTGACCTTAGAAGTCACTGGATTTTAGCACAGCAGTATTGGATAGACAGAAAGAGAGCACCACTAATGGGCCATTGTCCCTGCTTACTGGAGGGGCCCATATGACCGATGGAAAGAGCAGTGATTAGCTAATGTGGCCTAATTAGGGAGACAGAGGGGTCACCCAGTGGCAAAGTCGAGGGTGTGTGTGTGTGTGTGTGTGTGTGGGGGGGTGGGGGGGTGTTGTTAAACGTGCTTGGAAGCCTAAACTGGGGTTATTTAGTGGGGCTCAATAAAGCTCCATTAATGGCAATTGAAGGTCCACATATCAAAAAATGTTGAAGTCTGCCCAAAATTAATCAATCTCAATGGGTATCTCAGTCTTATTCTGAGGCTAGAAATCTTTTTTTTGTTCTCTTTTGATCATCAACATTTAAAAAAATCTGCCAGTGAGATGAGAGGAGATCTGCCAGTAAGAATTGAAAATTGCACTTTTCAAGTGCAAAATAACTCAGACATTCATGTATTTTCTACATCATGGAGGAAATGGCAATTTTAAGTGACAGGAAAAGACTGTAATATGTTAAAACAGGCATTTGGGCAATATGCTGTTCACCACGGTGAGGTGGCCTTGATACAAATGCATGAAACTCTACACCGTGCTATGGTCTATACCAGGAATCAAGTGCGGAGACAGACTTGCAATATAACTGGTAATTTATTGACAGCAGTAAAGTAATGACAGGGACGGAACTCCGGAGACGATAGGGAGAGATGGAACAGTTCAGCACAGGTGTAATAGGCAATGCTTGGCTACTGTCACCGGCCAGTGTTGAAGCACTTGCCAGCACTCGACTGCCCACGAAGAGGAGGGTTGATGCTTGAGAGGAATTTGCTCCCAGTTCTGGCCTTAGATCAGGGTCAGAAGCTTGTTACTTACAAACTTGATAAGGAGAGTAGACTTTACAAGGGTTAATAAGAACGTTGTCCGAGTCCTAGACCCTGATTAGGATTGAAAACTTGTTCTTGAAAACTGAAATTGATAAACAGGAATTGAATTAAACTACTTTGAACTCGGTCTCAATCTTGAACCCTGATTTAGGATTGGCAGCTTGTTCGAATGAGCTAATGTCAATAAAGGTTTCAAAAAAGACCTTGGCTGCCATTAAATGAATTGTTACCTTAAGTGAAGACGAATAAGTTTAACATACACATGACTAGGATTTCAGTGTGAATGCAACTTTACAATTCAGCAACAAGCACAAGCAATAGAGGGCTTAAATACTCGTCACTCGCTCAAAAGGAAACAAGAGAGTAGCGACATTCAGCCAAAACCACCCGGTAGTCATCCTGGAAAGCCACTGGCCTATACGTCTTTACCCATGACATCTGAACTGAACAGTGCTACCCTCTTGTGGGTAGCACTGTTGCCGTATTACCCTATTATTGGATTGTAGTCTGCCTCAGCACTTGAATCCTGGTCTGGATCATAACACTATCCGTTTGCAGAATAGATTTTTTGGAATGTTGTGTCAGCGTTTTAAGTCAGTGTTCCAGATCACAGTTGCTTTGAGTTACCGATTCTGTTTATTACATCAGCATTCGAAGGTTTCGTGAAGACCATTCAAATAGGCCTATTAGTGATCATTCTCCTAAAAGGGTGTATATACTTCTGGCCTGCACAGCTTAAATATGCTAATTGATGCTCCACGTGAAGTGGTGTCAATCACACTGAGCTGTCAGGGAGGGTGAGTGTATTTTGATTTAAGCTTGAAATCTGAAGAGACAAAACCAGGCAAGGCCTTTAGTGGCTGAATGCACCCTTGATGGAGGCGCAGTAAGGCATCGACTCTTACGCAGTAAATAGATCTCCACACACGGAAAATGGATCGGACATAAAATTTAAGCCGCGTAATTCGACAAGGATAATGGTATCTATAAGATCGTAAATTCGGAAGCAGGCATGACGCTTGCCTTGCCTCATGCTGCCGATGAATTTACTTCGCGGGCATGGGCTTGCTTGTGCTCTCAACAGTGTGACCTCTGACCTTGATTTGCTAAAAGCACTCTGCTTAGCCTCGGAGAGGACATTACTGACCCTGCTCCTCCAACCACTTCGCAATTACGCCGCAATAAAGCTGGCCGTAAATCTGGCAACCCGGGGCAGGGCGTACATAGCGACCGCAAGGTGAGGACCCCAAACGAGAAATTAAACAGGAGGCATTAACTGCCCCACCCCACTGGACATGCGTGGCCTTTCAACTTTGCGGGCAGCCTTGAGTGATGTGGGAGGAGGTGCATGTGTTTATGATTTTATGTATGTGTGTGTCTGTGTGCTTGTTTATGTGTATTGTGCGCGCATGTGCTTGTACTAGTGAGTGCACCTTTTAAATCTTCTATTTATGCCTATCTTTGAGCATTATGCAAAGCTAAGGTCAGAAGGTAAACTGAACTGGCACCCTTTACTGGTCTAATAAAGCAGCAACTTAGTATCAAAGAGAACGTAAGGGCATACTGTCTAGAACAAGCCATTCACTCAATGAAGTCTGTTATTCTGTGTCTGTGTGGGTGTTTGTGTGCATGTGTGTGTGCGGGTACAAGCCTGCATACTTGTGTGTGTGTGTGTTTATGATGTGTGTTAGTATGTGTGTGTTTGCATGGATGCATGTCTATGTTATTTTCTCTCTCTGACTGTGTTCTTTGGATTCTGTTAAACAGTCTAACATCCCCATCTCCTCCTGTGCCGGCCCCCGACAGCTGATTGATGGTGCTCCTCTCCTCCGGGCTCTCTAATTGGCCAGCACTGAGGAGAAAATTATTGCTGGGCAGCAGGTCACTTGGCAGCTTGATTGGCGAGATTTTTGTTTCCTGGCCCCGCCCCTTTAATGAAAGGGCTTTAGCTGTAATAACAGCCTGTTCTCCCATCCCAAATGAGGATTAAAGAGAGAATGCACTTTCTTTTCTGGAAGAGGGGCTGGGAGGGTGTCTCATCTTGGTCTTCCGAGTCGGGTATTTGAGGTGGATATCATCGCCATGAGCCTGACTTTAAAAGAGCATAAACAATATGCATAGTGGCCTCAATATGATTTTATTTTCTTATGGAAATAGAGTGGAATATATTGCGAGATATCATGCAAGAAATCTTTTAAGCTTTAAAGCTGTTATAATGGATGCATTTCTCAGCGTATCGTTCATTGGTACGTTATATGTATCACAATACATTTCTGATTTTAATTTCAATCTTTGATTTTTTTTGAAGAAATGTGCGCATCTTTATATTTCCGTGCAATGTATATATCAAGCTATTTAAACTGTTAGAATCAGTAAAACATTCTGACACTCATAGAACCAGCTTAACCAATAAAGCTGACATGGACAATGATTGGTCTTGGTCTTTGTTTTCCTTAAATCACTGGTTGTCAGTAGTTTTGCTAAATGCGAACTAAAAGATTTAACATTTGTTAAAAGTCTTAGCGTATCTGTCCCATTATGTTTAAGGTTCTGCTTCTTTGTTTTCATATGTCGATGTTTCACTGAATGCCTGACTGAAAGATTCATTGCTAATCAATGTTATGTGAATGGGTGCTTGTTGAGTTTTTGTGTTCTTGTGATTTGCTATTGAGGTAACATCAGCCTGTATAAATATGTGCTAAATGCCAGGATAGATAAGAGTGACTGAGCACTAAAAAAGGCATTAAGTATCACTGCTGTTTATACATCGATTGGAATAGTAAAATGACATTCAATACTTACTGTGTTATAAAATGTGCATGAATAGGGCAAGTGAAGGGCTCCAAACTGGATGCGAATGGAGGATGCTTTGAGCACTGTGGAAAGCGTGTGATTCGGCAAGGCCAAAAGTTTAGAGATTAAATATTTAAAATATGTCCGTACACTGAGGTTTGTTTTTGGGTATCGGTTGTGGTAATATTATGTGCTCAGATCTTGGTAAAGTTCCACAGTTAAGATATATGTTTACAGCACTTCAAATGACTTATTGGGTCACCACTGGACAGATTGCCTAAGATTCAGTGCCTCTCTCAAGCAGTTAAATTCATACTCCTAGCTCTCTGAACATTGATAAGTTCTGATATTAAAAGCCAAACTTGCGGGACTTATTGATAGGTCTGTCAAAGAGCATTTTATATTGTGTTGAGTGTTGCTATGATCTCTAAAAGATATGAATCTTGAATTTTCAAAGGTAGTTACTACATCATTACATCATGCACCAGGGAGAGCTGACTGATGTTTGCACTAGCTCTGGGGCTGATCAATTTCATTTTTTCTCTCGAGGCTTCTGGCAAATGTAAACATTTCACTTCAAACATAGTTTTTCTGTGATCGATATGAGTTTGAATGGAGACTGTCAACTTGAATTAGTGGGTATTTACTTAAATATTTCATATGTGGTGTGAGCTGCTCCTACTGGCATCCAGTGTCCATTTAAGTGGATCGAAAGCAATTAATAGAATTGTCAAAGCATATGTATTTTACTGGGCAGCAAATCCATTGCATTTAGTGTTTGCCTGAAGTCTGTGACCTATATGTATCATTAGACGCGTGGTGCCTTTGATGTCGCAAGAAAAGGAGTTGTGTCGCTGGCCTAAAACCTTTGTAAGGGAAGTATATATGAAAACAAAGAAAGGCCACTGTGCGGTCTGAAGGTATGAGTCAGAGCACTTTGTGGCCTGTGGACAGCCACATCATTAGGTGAAGAGGACAGCTGATGACGGTGTATTAAGACTGATTTGATGGAGGAGCCTGTGCACTTTGGTGGGATTTTTTTTCCAGCCTGTATCTTTTGCTCTGTGTGGAGGTGGGTAAACCTGGGCAGCTTTCCAAAAATAGGACTTTGCCAATAGCACTTTCTCATCTGGCATCAGTTTATTTTTCAGGAATCATATTTTTTCTCGAGGTTATTTAGTTCAAACTGCACCAAGGTTATCTTGTCAGGTTATTACATTGTAGATAAATTAGCTATTTTGCTAGATTATTTTTTTTAAATTAGACTTCCATTAAAATATGGGTATACTGCATAATTTTGCTTAATTGTAATTATTTAAATCACGTAAATTGAAGGAAGTGCTGTTGGGTTTACAGCCTCAAATGGTTCTAGACATGAAAGATAAGCCACTGATATGTAAATTACTTGACAATTGATTGAATTAATGATTGCAGAAAATATTGTCAACAGTCTTTGTATATTAAGCTTTTGGTCATTACTGTATTGTAAATGCTCATCATGTTTTTTTTTTTCTCAAAAACCACAAGTTCACAAAATGGAATAAATTATTTTAAAGAAGAAAATCTGTCTTTTGTTCTCTGTCTCTCTGTTTCCTGTCGTTTTTTCCCCTCTTCTTCACTGTCATTGTCTCACTCCATCACTCTTTCTCTCCCCCTCTCTTTGTCTCCATTTTTGTCTTATGAATTAATAGATGTTACTTTCCTGCAGATGAAAACATGAAAAATAGCTCAGGTGCATTTGAGTATGGCAAATCTAAACAGGTTCCTATAGCATGGCAGGATGGCTGATGGATACTGCTTCCCATGTTCCCACTGCCATCGGCCAACCTGACTGATTACACTTCCTGTTCGCCCATGACCACAGGCTGATTTGTGGACGGCGTCTTGTCCTCTTTGGAGTCTGACGCTAGCACGTGTGCTGTCAGCCAGAAACCATTCTCCACAAACCCGCTCCGGTGGTCTGTAAATTTGTCCGCCGCAGATTAACGTCATCCCAGGCCTAGGCGAGAGGAGGGAACATCTCGTCCCAGCGCGTCGGAGAAAGTTACACGCTGACCTGCGCCGACCCGCTTACCTTGAAACGGAGGAGCATATAAAAGTGCGAGAGCAAG
Source organism: Gymnothorax javanicus (assembly GCA_029692085.1). Lineage (NCBI taxonomy): Eukaryota > Metazoa > Chordata > Actinopteri > Anguilliformes > Muraenidae > Gymnothorax > Gymnothorax javanicus. Next base: position 85,960,996 of record CM056201.1, read on the forward strand.
CGTCACACTCTGGGAACGTCATTCTCCAATTTTATGGCCCTCTCTCCTTCATTCCCCTTCCATGTCCAGGGCCGAAGGACATCCTGTCAGAGAGCTGAATGACCTCTGTGTCTCCAGGCGTGGAGTGATGGATTTTTTTTTTTTTTTTTTGGTTGGGGTCAGCTTGCGAGAATTCGTAGCAATGTTTGATTAACAGTGTATTCGCTTATTCAGCTGTTTATCCCTCTGGCTTAGTGCTGAGTCCATCCGCGACCTAGCATGGGGTTAGAGCTGGGGCGTGCTCATTTTGTGTTGGGTAAGTTGGGGTGGGGACAGGAGGAGATGATACGAATGCAGGTGTGAAAAGGAAATTCAGTCAGCTCATAAAATTCCCACCCCTGCATTATGTTCCAACCACCAGGATTTGCTCATTTGTGGGATTGTCCATCCATGAGGCTATGTTAACTCAGAACTGACCCACTGGCAGGGCATATGGGTAGGGTAGATGAAACACAATCCTGGACTTTAACTCTCTGTCCCCTAAACTTTACTCAGCACTAATGAGTTCAGGCCTGTTAAACTGACTTCCCATTTCTCTCCTTAATGTAGATAGTAATGTCAATTGCGCCCAAACCACAAAAAGGTCCCCACTCTGTCAATGTCCAGCCAGTATGGTGAGGCATGGTCATGTAATTTTCTTCATGGACCACAGGCAAGATTAGTGATGACAAAAATACACTTAGTGAAATTAAAAAAAATAAACCTTATTGAAGTGCTCACTTCAAGGGTGACCAAAAGGTCGCCGATTAAATCTTATCTAACAAACTACCTTTCACTCATGCCCAGTTCAGTCCCAGTTGCACAGTATCACTAATGCAGTCCTTAAAACAGAATTTATGGTTTTCCAGTTGTTCCTGGTGACCCCTTGAGATTCACATGCTGGGGTACAGAATCCAGGTCACCCATTTTTTTTCCTTTCATTTTTTTCCTAATTTCTTCCAACCCAACCTGCTCTCTTCCTCTTCTCTTTTCTTCCCTCCCTTTCTCTCTTCCTCTTTGTTTCCCATTCAAACCTCTGACTCTTTTTTGTTCCATCACTTTCTCCATCTTTTACTTCCCTCTTTTCCCATGTATTTCTCTCCCTGCTTCTCTCATTCTCGGGCCCTATGTATTTTGCTCTCATTCTCTCTCTTTATCCCTCTCATTCATGCCTTCCCCGTCAACCTCTCTTTCTCTCTCTACACAATTCCATTTCTTGCCCCTGCCTATTTCTCTCTTTTCATCTATTCCTCTCTCCCTCCATCTCTCCCTCTCTCACTCTCTCAGTCTCTCTTGTTGTCTATCCCTTTCTCTAACTCTTGTTTTTTCTTCTTTCATTCTCTTTCCATCTACCCCTTTCCCTGCTCCTCCATCATACCGTAAATATTTATATACAGTGTGTAATCTGGCTCGCTAGTCGCAAAAAGATTCATTCTTCTTTTGTTGCTTGTTTTTTTTTTGAAGATAAACTCAATTTGAATAAGCAAGTTTTCCCCTATTTTCTGTCTAGCCAGCAGGAAATGCTGAAGTTTGCATGATTTACATCACGGCCGCCGCGGAAAAGCGGAGCAGGCTGTTTTGCGGATGAGCCTCGCAAGCCGCGGAGCTCTTTGTCACGGACTCCGTCAAACAGCATGGTTGCTATGACGACAGAGGCCAGATAACCCATTTGGGAAAATACTTGTAGAGCCTAACACTCTATCATCCGGCGCTCAATAATTTCGTGTTCATAATAACTAGAAAATCAATGCCTGCCCCTCTGAGATGGGTGGTTTGAGAGCTGAAGAACCCCTGACCATGAGAGGGCCTCCAATGCCTGTTTATTTCTTCCTTTTTTTGGTATTTTTGCTTCCTTTTTTCCTTTTTTGTCAACCCGAAGAAATATAAAGGGGAAGGCAACTCAGAGTTTGACGACTCGCTGACGGCCAATGAAGTTGTGTTTGCCGCGTTATTGTGGCCGTTCCGGCGACACGCGACAATAAATATCTGAGACAGAGACCTGCCTTTATGGCCGCGGGCTATAAAAACGGGAACAGCTCATAAAAAGTGAATGTGGTATTGCATTATAACTCTAAGGCAAGGCTGAGCAAGGGTCCTGCTAAATGTATGTGCACAGAATCCTACTTTGACTTGCCCTGCAAACACCAAAAAATTCCAGTTTTATTTTTTCTGCTCAGAATCTTACTGCAGCTCATTTTAGTCCCCCTTCATTTTGAGTCACTTCAAGATTTGCTGATGGGGTGAGAAACTGTCCCTTTTCAAATGAACGGTAACTTCAAACGAGATGATATTTTGTACTGAAGAGGAAAAATAAGACTAAATTTCTGTCTTATTTTAAGAATATTATTCCGTTTTAGACTAAGTTTTTGGCAGTGCATTCTGAGTACGCCGAAGAGGGAATGGCATACCTAAAATTTGCGTGAAGCAACTTTTTTTACCCAAGGGGAACAAGAGAACATTGCCCTTTCACTTTGAGTTCTGTCATTCTCACCCTGTCAACAGGACAGAAAATCAGAGGGCTCTGATGGCTGACAAGATTACATCTGCAGATCAATAGCAAGGCTGTAGCTTCATCCGTTATTTCCTCCTGACTGACTGCTACACTTTCCTCACTTTCAATGTTTGTCTGTTTCCGTAGAATCTTTCCCCCAATGCTAAATAAACAAGAAAATTGCTGCCAGACTCCCCCCCCCCGTTTACCTCATTCTTGATTGTTTGTGAACGACTTGTTCGTCTCCTTTAAAACCTGACTGCGTTGATTTTATAAGCATTTTGCCAGGTCGTTATTGTGCTGGGATGCTTATAAAATGTCCCCCCTCATTTTCTTCAGTGTAATTGAATCGTTAAACGCCAGTACGCGTACATTTAATGCAATCTGTTATTTAGTTTTATTTATTTGTATTTTTTATTTTACTGCCTAATAAAGTGGCCAACCATAGTGGCATCTTCTTCGGCATGTGATTATTTTTCCAGTGTCTTTTTCAGCATTGTTTGGGGATGCCCTGTTAAATCTCACAGGCCTTGTCTGTTTGTCCATTCTAAGTCAACTTGACTGCAGTGCACTTTCTATATGAGAAGACACCATGCGCTGGGCTGGTCGTAAGTTGACCGCCAGCTCATTAGCGTATAAAAGAGAATGGCGCCCTCAACTTCGTCTGCCTTCCCGACCTCAGGGTCAAACTATTTGCAGTGTCACAACCCCTTATTTATATTAAAACTAGCTATATTCAGATTGCTTCATGCCCAGATATGGTCTCCATAAAAATAAGAACCTCCCCCCCCGCCACATTCATCCTCAACACATTCAACGTCCCACTTCGTCCTTCTCACTGGCAACAACTGCAAAATACGTAAATGAAAATAGTGGAGTTTCGCGACCTCATTATTTCCTGTCGAGCCATATTCAGATTAGCGGTGTTTTGATCCCGGAATGCTTATCACGAACTGGCGTAGTCTCCGGCTTTGCCTCTTTCTCCTGTGCCAAATAAGAAACCTGCATGAGCGCACAGGTGGATATATTTTCGCTCTGAATCAGCAGGCTGGTATTTTAACCAAAGTGCACATGGTGCATGCAAGCTGGGAGCCTGGCGCTCTATTTATTAGATTGAAATGAGTTCTTCTGTACGTTAAATTTCCGCCCCGTATCTAATTCTGTCTCGCGGCAACAACTCTGCAACAGACTCTCTGCCAGGTGCTCCGTATGAATTTCTATATGCATTTTTTAAATGTTTGTTTTATTCTCCTTATCAGGGAAAAAAAGCATGAAACAAGATTTATGCCTCTCGGGGCGTCAAAGTAATTCCAGAGTAATCTCTCTGGACAGCGAGAAGGCCACAGAGTAACCATCTGGGGCTTTGTGCTGGTATGGATCTGGATGCAATAACGTAACTTTTTTGAAGGTGTTGGCGGGGGGGCTGGGGGGTTGTCGAAGGTTTTAAGCTTTGTGATGACTTTTGTAAGCCTGTGTAGAGAAGCAATGGTGAAAGCGTAGGTGGGGAACCAGCCCATGAGTGTGACCCCCACCAGCACAGCAAAGCTTTGACTCTCTATGAAATGGTGGAGGCATCCCGGCTTCACTTTAGCTATATTACAAACAATGCCCCAGACTCACACCGTGAATGGTGGAATGTTCCTGCCGAGTTTCATTTCCTTGTTTCATTTTTTGTTCCTTTTGTTTTTTTTTTCCTTTCCTTTAGTCAGAGGAATAACGCATTCCTGCTCTGCAGGGCTCTTGAGGTTTGTTCTCTTTCAGTCCTGTGGTAGACTACATTCACTTTGGCATTTATGTTGCACTTCTCTTGTTTTACTCACAAACGCAATGTGATGCATTAATTTTGGTCACTGCAAAAACCAAAAACAAAATACTGCGAGGGCAGCACTTTCAAAATTGTTTTTCACTGAGCCAGAGCCTTGTATTCAATCACAATCTGCACATAACTTCGAACCAAACTCAAAGATCCCGCTTTTTCTTCACAAACTCATTTAAGGAAGTTCCCCTTAGAGATTACTTAGCTTGAGAAACTATGTCTGTGGAGTAAGCAAGTCTTGCTTGTTGTTTAATCCTTGCCTGCTCAAACTTCACCAATTTAATTGAATTGCAGTCATGATAAAGAATGAATGTTTTCTCAATCGTCGCCATAGTTAAGGATGAGTGTTCGTTGAATAACAGCTGTGGTTATGGATGAATGTTGGTTGAATGCGAGCCATAGTTAAGGATGAATGCTGGTTGAAAAATAGCATTGGTTAGGGATAAATGCTGGTTAAATATTGGTTAAATCCAAGTTTATATGTATTAACCCCAGTCCTGTCCTAGTCTGCGCTACCATGTGACCCAACAGAAAGGCTAAGACCACCTTTTTTTTGAGAGAACTAAACGAATAGCACAATACATGGCCATGTAAAATGTACGGCTGAATGGAAGCGCAAATGAAAAAGAAAGAAAAAAAGTGTACTGTATACGTAGAATTGTGAAAGAATCACTTCCACGGCCATATAACTTTTATGAGCCAATCCTGCAGACTCAGAATTGGAAAATACAGAAGTATGCTTTATTATTGCCCTCCAATCTCTATAGGGTCAAGTAGAGCAGTCCTACCGTTAATATCAATCAGAAAAAAAAACACTTGGGATGACAGACAGACTAACGGACAGGTTTTCTCCATTCTCCATAGCTCTTAGCTTTGACAGAGAGAAACTGTGCGAGTAAGATCTTTCAAAAAATATGAAGGTTGTAATAGAATTATCACACTAAGCACACTCAAAAAAAAAGAGAAATATTCGATTTACTTTAAAAAAATGTTAAGTCAACTGGTTTCGCACAACTATTTTACATAACTTAAAATTGACTTTTAAGATTTTTGGACAAATTATTTAATCAAAGGAAAATGCTTGACTTAGTTGTGTGGAACCAGTTGAAATGACATTTTAATTAGATCTAACATTTCACTTTTTTGAGCATAGAGTTTTATGATATTAGATCGGTGAAACTCTAACATGTTTTTTATGTTTGAACCTTTTTTAAGAGCTGTGTATTTCTTCCTTGATTCTAAAGACAGTATTGAAAATCAGAAGATTATGGTAGAACTCTGCTGTTGTGCCATTACAGTGGTGTAATGATCCAATGTACTACAGCTTTTCTTAAACAGCTTCACTGTTGTATCTTTCCTGTTATTTAAACTGTGGCCTTCAAGGGCTTAAAACATGTAAGCAGATTATTTTATTCACCTGAGTAAGTACTTGACTGTAAGTACTTGACTCTTGAATCCTCAAAATGAAGGCACATTTGCTGAAAAACAGTACAAGTATTACAATAAAGAAACCTCATCCTGCACCAGTCGTTTGTTTGGCAGTTTCTTGTTTTAGTTTGCAGACGTGGCAAACTACAGGCCAGTGTCCTTGTCGTCAATAATGGTCATGAAACTAGAATAGAGGGGGGGGGTGTTGCGCATTGTTTGAGTTTCAACGATGTCCCTTCAGCCTTAAATCATCCCTGTCCGAAAGGAAACAGTTTTTAAAGCAGGAGAGAGTGATTTTTATGAGTCTCTTAGTTTCTCCAAAAAGCCCCCTCACAAGCTAGGCCCTTTGCACTGATTGGCTGAGGGCGGGGGGTGTTAGTATCTGTTATGGGGGGGTCACCTCTCCGTGTCGGTTTGCCCTCTGAACAGGTCGCCTCATATGGATCTGTTTTCTCCGGTCAAAAGGAACGGAGCCTCTGTTTTACAATCTGGCGCCCATTGACCGTATCGACTGCCTCTCGACCCCATCGCCCCCGAAAATCAATGGCACTGCATCGGCGGCCGCGGCTGCTTCCCGCCATGTTCTCCTCTCGTCCTCTGCCGTCGCTATCCCATGATGCACCTCTCTCTGACTCGCCTCAAGGGGTTGAGACTGCAAAATCTGCAGGGGCAGATAGCGCTAAGGTCAGGAAACAGAGAGGCTTGCCATCCCCTGAAACCGTAGTCCAATACTCCCTGGGCCAACTGGCAAAGCGGACTTACTGTGAATCAACTGGGGCTTGAACCATCAACTTCTTTGGCACTTGTTAAGTGCCTAAGCCACAAGAATGTTGGGCAATTTATATGTTTTTCTCTTTGCGAACTCAGTCAACTGATTTATGAATTAGTTCCACCTTTTAGCTGAAATGTGCTGATAAGCAAATTCAAGTGATGGGAGCCTGTTACTAGAAAGAACTTAAAGATATTCATTGCAACACGCAATGAACACCACTTTTGAAGTCTCTGAACCACCAAAGCAAGAAGATCATCATTGGCGGGTCAGTAGTCATACCAAATTCACCCCAAAGCAACATGCTATACTCCGATCAACCATAGCATGATGAGTACGGACAGGTGAAGTGAATAACATTGCTTATCTCCTTACAATGGTATCTGTCAGTGGTGGAGGTTCATGTGTTGGAAGCAAGAAATATGGGCAAACGTAAGGATGTGAGCGACTTTGACAAGGGACAAATTGTGATGGCTCGACGACTATGTCAGAGCATCCCCAAAACCACAGCTTTTCTGGGGTTATCCCAGGTTACAGTGATCAGTACCCATCAAAAGCGGTCCAAGGAAGGAAAACTGATGAACCGGCAACAGGTCCATGGGCGGCTAAGGCTCATTGATGCTTGTGGTGAGCGAAGACTGGCCTGTGCAGTCCGAACCAACAGAAGAGCTACTCTTGCTCAAATTACTGAAAAGGTTCATGCTGGTTCTGATAAAAAGGTGTCAGAACACAGAGTGCATCACAGTTTGTTGTGTATGGGGCTGCGTAGCTGCAGACCAGTCAAGGCGCCCATGCTGACCCCTGTCCACAGCCAAAAGTGTCTATAATGGGCACGAGAGCATCAGAACTGGACCAAGCAGCAATGGAAGAAGGTGGCATGCTCTGATGAATTACGTTTTCTTTTACATTGTAAATCGTGTGGATGGCCAGGTGCATGTGCCTCCTCTACCTAAGTAAGACATGGCACCAGGATACACTATGGGAAAATGGCAGGCCAGCAGAGGCAGTGTGGTGCTTTGGGCAATATTATGCTGGGAAACCTTGGGTCCTGCCATTCTTCTGGATGTTACATTGACACGTACCACCTACCGAAGCATTGTTGCAGATCAAGTACATCCCTTCATGGAAACAGTATTCCCTAATGTCAGTGGCAGCTTTCAGCAAGATAATGCACCCTGTCGCTCTGCAAAAAGGGTTCAGGTATGGTTAGAGGAACGCAACACTGAGTTCAAGGTGCTGATTTGGCCTCCAAATTCCCCAGATCTTAATGCGAGTAACTGTGAGATGTGCTGGATAAACGAGTCCAATCCATGGAGGCCCCACCTCGCAACTTACAGGACTTGAAGGATCTGCGGCTAAGGTTTTGGTGCCAGATACCGCAGCACACCTTCAGAGATCTAGTAGAGTCCACAACTCGATGGGCCAGGCTTTTTTGGCAGCAAAAGAGGGACCTGCAGAATAATAGGCAGATGGCCATAACATTATGGCTGATTGGTGTATCCCACATGGAAAGAATCTATATAAACATATATGCGCATATATGCAACCTATATGCCACATATATGCCGCATATATACAGCATATATGCGCATATATGCTGCATTTAGGCCGCATATAGGCCAAATTCAGGTACATATATGTGCATATACAGGGCATATAGGTCTCCTATATCGCTTCTTTATATCCACATATAGGCCCTATGTACATACAAGGTATATGTCACCTATATAGCTCACATGCCCAGTGGCAGGTTCTGTTTGTCATACCTATTGTATAGCTCATATCTCACTTTTGCAACTGTCATACATGATGCCTAGCTCATATTTTTATTCTCAAAGTAATATCTGCATATTAGTCCAAAGTCCCTTAGAGAAATAACAAGAATTTCACGCAATAACTTATTAATCGCATATGAACACGTGAAATTGGCATCACATTTGATCCTAAATACATGTTGACATATGACAACGGCATGTTATGTGTAAACCAGTCATTATTAACTATGGCAAGTGAGAGGAGACAAAAAGCTATGATATCAACACAAATATCTGATACTATTTGTTACAATTTTTTCATGAAACATTAACAATAACAGGGTCATCAATTCTTTCTTGACCATACTTATTTCCATTCTATGAAGATTGAGTTGTGTATTGTGGAAGAGAAGGAAATGTATAAAAACAAAATGGTTTGATTATGTTTATTTCATCAATTAAGCATTTTTTCAAGTTTAAGTCACTGCCAGACTCACCACATTAGATAAAATTGGATTCACATCATTACAGCTCATACACATCCACTGAAAGGTAATACAATACACTGTTGCGTCCACCAAATGCAATGTTTTCTATCTTGTCTTTAATGCAGTTTCTAGATGAATATGGCTCAGAGATCCTTAGTCTAAATGTAGCAAAATAAAACAAAAATAACAAAATAAAAGTACATAGAACAACGTACATTCAAGTACACATGCCTTTCAAAAGTCATTTTCATCCCCACATCTATTTGATCATTTCACTGTGGTTAATGAATCTGAAGACAAATTCTACATTTCTGTTCACAGTTTTAAAGAACAGACACTTGTCTTTTATCTGAGATGATTGTATAGCAACTTAAGGTCCCAGACTTTTTCCTACAGGAATGAAATAACAAGTATTCTTAAATTCCCACACGGAAAGAACCTATATAAATATATAGGTTTTAATCCCCGCCTCGTATCAACCAGCAGTGGTCGGCAGCTCTTTTCAGAAGTAGCGCGCAATTGGCCAATGTGCTACAGGGATGCAAATTGGGAAGGGTCCGCTAGGAAGGGTTATATAGATTAGAGTTCCCCTTGGCGCCTCCTGTTGGCCAGACGGGCGCTCATAAGGAAGATTCTGAGCTATGGTGGGGTATCCCGCCCTCGTTCTGAGCTTGCGAAGTCTCATCCAGTTTGTATAACAAGCAGTGGCCAACGGGCGCGGGCTTTGGAGGAGAGTCGCGAGCTGTGTACGGTCTCCTGAGTTGGCAACAGGGGGCCGCATATACGAAAAAGACTAAGTACTTGTACATAGTTCCCTAATTGGATATTTCAGATTCGGGTGGGATTGGAGATGCCAAATTTAAAAAAAAAAAAAACATATAGGTTTCGCATATATATGACATACATAAAATTGGCTGTTTTCATACATATATGTACCTATAATATATGAAAACGGCCAATTTTCTGTATGTCGCATATATGCGAAACCTATATGTGGCCCTATATTAAAACCTATATGTTAATATAGGTTCTTTCTGTGTGGGATATCCCAGTGTTTAGCGTGCGTGAACATCAGCATTCATTCCAAGGCGCAATAAACGCCGAGCCAGTTTATCCATTAACTGTGATATATCCACGCAGCCAATCAGCGATGGAGAATCCCGCGCAGCCAGCAGGCTCTGATTGTTTGCTGACTCTTGTTTTAAGCAAAACAAAAACACGAGTCTCATTTCTATGCTGCAAGCTCTACAGAAATAAAAAATCCCCATTTTACCGTCCAGAATACATTTCCCATTGGTGGACATAGTTTTCTCCCTGCTGACTGAATTTTTGGCCTTCATGCGGAGTATTATTACAAATTATTATGGAAATATGGAATGTTTACATATGTGATATTGACTGGCAGGCCCTGGACTTCAAGTCGCACTTCTGTGGATATATTGTCTTTTGCCATATAATAACAACAAAGTTCACTTTTTCACAAAATTCATCATTCTTACATTTAACTTCCTAAAGCTCTACGTCCACCTGGTGGTAATGCTGGTAATGCTGGTGGTAAAGATGTAGGAAGGCTATAATATGAGATTGTATGAACGATTATCTACTTAATTCATTAGAAACCAAATCTAAATTTTGTCTGAATACCATCTTCAGCGACATTCACTTCATCACATTCTACTTCACGACGGAGTTTTGAGAAATTTCAGTAAATTGCTGTCCGTGCAATCTCAGATTGTAGCCTACCTCTTCGACGGAAAGCTATATATCTTTATCGTTAGTGGCAACGCAGCTCATTGGAAGCCTGTTTGCTCAGTAAATTAATTCAATTAATTATCCAATTCTTAATCGGAGACAGGTTGAGTGTTACCCTGCATTATGGTAATGTCACTGGCTGCAGACAGAATTTTATTTTACATGAGCAAACTGTCAAAACCGCATTTTAAGAAACGTTTTTTTGGGCGTATCAAACCGATCAGACATGGACGCAGGAAAAAAATTTGCTGTTTTGTAAGCTGCAAGAATTCAGAAGCTTCGTGACACGTTGATGTTTTATGTTACCATTAATGTGGATAGGAAAATGCTTGATAATTTTTGCAATGAACAGTAATGCAAGCGGAGGGGAAATGGATACTGATTGAACCTCGCAACAGAGCAAATTACCACTTAATTGCAAATTAGAAGCTCTAAATGGGTATGGGTTTGGAGACGTAATGCGCTTTTACCCGAGTAGAGAGCAGTAGCGAAATCCCTACGATGGCAAGACCCAAGTGGAAGAGGTTGACTGCATCATGGTATAGGGTCTTACTTTGTCTAGCAAGATGTATTATCAAGTAAGAAAGCTCTTCTATGCTTACTTTTCTCATGACTAAAATTTGCGTTTTTCTTAATATGCATTATATAGATATACTGCAATTTGTGATGAAATGCTTCCCTTCTACTTTCAGGCTTTGGATGTCAAGACTAATCATATCTTATTCAAATCCTGTGTGTTGTTTGTTGTAGGTCATTTCAAGTGTTTTATAATTGCACCTGCATGTGCTGTGCTGTGAAAAAAGTATTTGCCCCTTCCCAATTTATTCTATTTTTGCATATTTGTCATTCTTAAATGTTTGAAATAATCAAACTACAACCCCAATTCCGAAATAGTTGGGACGAAGTGTAAATTGTGAATAAAATCAAAGTGCAATGACTTTCAGATCACATGAGCCAATATGTTATTTACAATAAAACATAGATAACATTTCAAATGTTGAAACTGAGACATTTTACATTTTTATCTACAAAATGAGCTTATTTCATATGTTCTGGCTGCAACAGGTCTGAAAAAGTTGGGACACAGGCAAAAAAGGGCTGAAAAAGCAATTAATATATATGAGAATCAGCTGAAAGAACATTTAGCAAGTAATTAAGTTAACTAGCATCAGGTGTGTAACATGATTGGCTAAAAAAGAATGTCTTAGAGAGGCTGAGTCTCTCAGAGTTAAAGATGGCCAGAGGCTCTCCAACCTGTGAAGGCTTGCATTAAAAAATGTGGAATACTTTAAAAACTATGTTCCTCAACGTGAAATTACAAAGGCTTTGAATGTCTCATCATCGACTGTGCATAACATCATGAAAAGTATTAGAGAAACTGGAAAAATATCTGTGCGTAAGGGACAAGGCCGAAGACGCCACTGCATCACTCACCGGCATGATTCTGTCATTGACATTACTAAATGGGCCAAGGAATACTTCAAGAAACCACTGTCAGTAAACACAGTCCACCGTGCCATCCACAGATGCCACCTAAAACTCTTTCATGCAAAAAGGAAGCCATTGTTGAGCATGATCCAGAAGCGTCGCCGTGTTCTGTGGGCCAAGGCTAATTTAAAATGGACTGTAGCAAAGTGGCAAAGTGTCCTGTGGTCAGAAGAGTCCAAATTTGACATTCTTGTTGGAAATTATGGGCGTTGTGTCCTCCGGGCTAAAGGGGAGAAAGACCACCCCTCCTGTTATCAGCGTTCAGTTCAAAAGCCAGCATCTTTGATGGTATGGGGATGCATTAGTGCATATGGTGTGGGACACTTGCATATTTTAAAAAGCACCATGAATGCTAAAAGCTATATAAAGGTTTTAGAGCAACATATGCTCCCTTCCAGACGACATTTATTCCAGGGAAGGCCTTGTGTATTTCAGCAGGACAATGCCTAACCACATACTGCAGCTATTACAACAGCATGGCTTCATAGTAGAAGAGTCCGTGTGCTGAACTGGCCTGGCTGCAGTCCTGATCTTTCACCCATAGAGAACATTCAGCGCATAATTAAATGAAAAGTCCGTCAAAGGAGACCCAAAACTCTCTAGCAGCTGGAAGCCTGTTTTAAATGAGAGTGGGATCAAATTCCAATGGCTAAAGTCAAGAAACTTGTCTCCTCAATGCCCAGACGCCTCCACTCTGTGTTAAAAAGAAGATGGGATGCTACACCATGGTAAACAGGCCCCTGTCCCAACTTTTTTGAGACCTGTAGCAGCCATCAAATTAGAAATGAGCTCATTTTGTGGATAAAATTGTAAAATTTCTCAGTTTCAACGTTTGCTATGTTATCTGTATTCTACTGTGAATAAAATACTGGCTGGTGTGATTTGAAAGTCATTGGCCCTCATTTATCAAACTTGCGTAGGATCTGGTGTAGATTCTGGTGTAAATATCAGCGTTCGCCAGGTGTCACGTCTGATTTACTAAAAATGTGTACGTTGCAGATTTCGGTATAGAACTGGCGTGGCGTTGATAAATCTGGCGGCTGAAACCATGTAATTTACATGACACGCCCCTATAAATTCATGCTCCGGGAGGCATAGTCCTGCCCACTTTACGACATGGACTCTCGAAAGACGGCAAAGAAGAAAAAACTTCACTGAGGAGGAAATATCGCCGGCCTGCTGATAAAACCTCGTATCTACAATTTGGTAAGAAACAAAAAATCGTATGTTCACGATAATAACATAAACATGGCAAAATACAAAATTTTATTGATTGGATACATTCTTGGAAGAAAAATAGTCATCCTACCCGAACACAATTCACCTGCATTCTTACATGCAAAATGAAACTTTTTTTTTGCTCTCCTGTAAAGTTTATCATTTTGAAGATACGAGGTTTTATCAGCAGGCCGACGATATAAATTATCATGTCCGAGATGGAGAAAAACAAAATAATTTTATTTGGAAGCCTTACTGTGGCATAAAGGGAGCCCAGAAGGCTGCAGTTTGGAAAACTATTGCTGCTGCGGTAGACACCGTTGGGGTGGAAAACCGGAGTGCTGCAGAGGTTTGATTTAATTCATTAATAAATCGAAAAGACTATTCGCACTGAAAAGTGCGTCCATGACCGAAATTCTTGTTAGATGCATTTATTAGTGTGGCCAAGATGCCCATTTCTCCATTGCCCACACTTACTTTAAGTGTGTCCAAAGCTAAATTTTTTTTTTGGCTGAACTTATTTTAAGCGGTACTTTCTAAGCGGCACTGGAATGGTCATCAGCTGGAGCACTTATAAACTTCATGTCATATAGCCTACATAATTGACAATCCAAATGCTTTACATGTAGGTTAAAAAAGTGGTCTGATTTTAAGATCGCCACCAAAAAACGGGTTGCTGCGCTCAGGCACAGCAGCGCACGCACCAGCGGAGGCCAACCAGACTCGAACCTCCAGCTGTCTCCGGTCGAGGAGCCCCCTCCATCGTAGGAATACGAGGCGGCCAGGGCACGGATGAGTCCCCACCGCCTCGATAGGAGCTGCATGAGGATAATTGTCTCAAAATATAAGTTTAATTAATTTCTCAACACAGGTGTCTTATTTATTTATTCATTTTAGCCAATTTATTCAGCCTATTTATCTATTTAGCCTATTTATGATTTTACTAATTAGAGTAACAACAGCATGGCATCCGCATCGCTGCATATGGTTTATTAGCTACTCATTTTGACAGCTGCACTCGTTCCTGCATGTTGCTCGCTGGTTTCAAATTTGCGTACACCTGGTCAGACCTGGCGTGAGATTTTTGCGGACCGTTCGCTCACGTTCAGATTAATAAATGCCGATCCTTGCGGGAGTTTTGGCGTACACCCATTTTTTTGGTGTACGCACGTTTGATAAATGAGGGCCATTGCGTTTTGATTTTATTCACAATTTACACTTTTTCCCAACTATTTCAGAATAGGGGTTGTAAGTTTAATATTAAACAAAGGTAACCCAAGTACAGTCATTTTTTTTTTTTAGCAAATTTCCACCCAAACTATAATGCTTTCTGTTCTCGAATCACTTTCACTTATGGAATAATCATGGTCTCGTTTGAAAGGTGACACTCAGTAGATTGCTCTCAGATAGTCAGAATTGCTGAGAACATTATCTAAATTGTGTGAAAAAACTGGAAATGTAAGTTTTTGTCAGTCAGAACAAGATTTTTTCTTCTGCCCCTATGGCGCTGTGACCAAGCCTGATCAGCCTCGAAAAATACAGTCACAGCCAGATGCCGAAACAACTGCAGGTTCAAATATTATGATTGCTTAACCAAAAGTGAATATTTTATCAATTTTGCTCTTGGTTATCTTTGTGCGTGTTTCAACAAACAAACAAACAAAACAAAGGTATCGTTTAGGAACCAGTCGCGATAACCAGAAGTAGCGAAAAATGTGATTTTATTAGCGAGGGGGTAAACCCCCGCAGGACCGAAGGCAAAAGTACAAAGTCCACAATCCACAATCACAATCCTAGGGGCAGAATCCAGAGTCGAAAAAACCAGGGCAGCAATACAGAAATCGTGGTCAGACAAAAAGGGTTCGATACACAGGAGCAGATATTAAAGCCAAATCAGAGCCAAAAAGAGGTAGTCGGGCGGTCCAGTCAGAAAGGTAACACAATGAGTACAAGGCGAGAAACAAGAGCAGCACGGGAAACGTTCTGACGGGGAACTGCAGTGAGAAGACAGCTTAAATACACTCAAGGGAAGTCACATGCTATGATTAGGATCAGGTGAAGAGGATCAGACTAATTACGTGGGAGCAAAACATGAGGGAGAACCTAACCACATGAAATTGGCAAAAGCCAAAACGCGGACAGGGATCACGAGACAACCTATGACAAGACATACAGCTCCGGTTAGGGAGTTCTAATGTGCACAGATAATGAGAGGCAGGACAGAGTGGAGCAGGTGCGGAGGATCCGCTGAATTGCAGCAAAGACTAAGTGAAGGCAAGAGGCGGAGACTAGAACAGGGCAAGTGCTGAGAGCTTGTTAATCAATTAGTAAGTGCAGCTATACAATCCCTAGTGCTCGTTAGTAAGTTAGTATTATATACAATGTTAGTCTGGGTTAGTAACTTTAACAAAAACAACAAACTGTTAGTATTGGTTAGTAATATAGAAAAGAGAGGCGAAGGAAGCAAACAAGATTGGAAGGAATGTTTGAAACCCAGAAACCGTGAAATCACCTAAGCATGTGACACGCGGGACTGGGGAGAAGCTGCAACTTAACAAGAGACCAGACAGGGGAGACAAAGTGCAATGAAGGGCATGGCAAAACATGGACCGGACTATAACAGAAAAGTGGATCGGGAATGGCAAAAATGAAAACATGGCAAGGTAACAAAAACTAACAGAACATAGCAAAACCTAACAGACATAATCATAAACATAACAGGGAGTAGGGAAAACATAACAAGCATGGCAGAAACATAATAAACATGGCAGAATCAAGGCAGACATGACAGAACCAGAACAGACAAAGCAGAATCATGACATGGTTGTGTTCGCGTTTACAACAGTTTTACAGCTTCCTTCAATCAGGTCTCCTTTCCAATATGTAGCAAATTTTCACTCTAATATACCCTGCGATTCGCTCTACAAGTGTGGGATTGTATATGCGTGATAAAGCTGCTTCCAAAACTCCTTTGCTTCGTTTACAAAATACCCCCTTGTCAGAAACTATTGAAGCAATTCCTCCTCATCAAAATTACAAAATCCCCCCTTGTCAGAAACTATTGCAACAATTCCCCCTCGTCAAAATTAATCCCTTGGCTACCATATGCATCTGTCTTTTGAAAGTTTCAGACAACTGGCTGTTCATGTAAACTAGAAAAATTAGATTTTCCTGTTATTTTGGAGGGAGAGCTGATGGAGTGAGGCAAGACACTAACTGTTCTGTGTGATTGGCACACAATAGCCAGTTGGTTCCTGGTCTGCGTCGTAACAATTAACATTGTGAAAGGGTCTGTTTTAACCCAAAACATTATCTCTTCCTAAACCTAACCAAATAGTTTTGGTACCTAAACATAAAAAGGTAGTCATTTTTGCCTAAAGCTGACAAAGAAGTTTTATTGCCTAAAACTAAATAGTTTTATTGCCTGAACTTATCCAAACTGCAACTGAAAACAGAAAGTTACAAGTAAAACTGAAAATAATGTCAACTAAGTCTAAGAGTAATAAGCCAACATTTAGTTTCACGCCGTATATGAAACTTGATAGCCTCAATGGTGGTAATATGCTTAACCCGTTAATTCTCTACAATTTACATGCCACACAAACTGGGTGGTTCTTTATACTTTGTCACTTGACTTCCTCAAGGCTTTCTGGCATAAAACCCTGAAAGCGCACAACCATCAGCCCAGCGGCTCACCCAGGAGGTCACAAGAGAAGCCACAAGATCTACTGAACTCCAGGCCTTCCTTGCCTCAATTAACTCATTCCCTACGGCAAGCCGCTGCCAACGGCACGGTGAATTCTACCATTCCCTACGGTAAGCCGGTGCCAGCGGCGTGGTTGACCATTTGCAGTCCCATGAAAACACGAAATCAGTTGACGATCGCAGTCATCGGCCACCTGTACTTCAATACTTTATATTGTGTAATTTTAGGGAAAAGTATTCTGTACAAAGGCAATAATTTTATATCAATCTTTATTTATAAAACATTTTTCATACAATAAAATGTAGCACAAAGTGCTTAACATGTTAAAAACAGAACCCACCCATCACAACCCCCCCCCTTCCACCCCAAACCCTCCACCCTTATTCCTTGTCCACAAAAGTGATTGTGTGCTTTAGATTAAATTAGAATATAAGAAGAATAAGACAAATGCTAAAACTGAGCGCGAGGGAACCAGAGGAAACACTATCACAGGGAGCCGTCTGCGGCGGGAGGCTGGCGCCGTCCCCAGGAACGCGGTCGCTGACACGGAGTCCCATGCCGACCCCAGGCAGGGGGAAGCGCCAAACACCACCCCCATAAGGTGATGGTATGGACCTCCCGTCCCACCAGGGGGGACCAGACCCCAAACCAGCGCCGCAGCAGCCAGGGCCAACAGCCGCCCCCGACGCAGAGGGCTCTCACTGAGGAAACACTGGAGTTAAAAACTAAGTTAAGATAAATAACATAAAATAATAACATACAAATTTAAAGGAGATAAATAAATGCAAATAAGAAATAAATTAATAGATAAATGAATTAAAATGAATGCAACAAAAATAAATAAATTAATTAATTAATTAAAAAAAGGGTAAAAGACGCCACAGAGTGGGGCTAAAAATGGTAATAAAAAGAGTGCTAGCTAATAAACTAATAATAAATTAAAATCAATAAAATTGAAGAAAGGGTCTTAGTTAAAAGCCAAATTAAAAAGGTGGGTCTTGAGCCTGCTTTTCAAAATCTCAACATTCCCTGCAGCCCTCAGGTTCTCCGGCAGGCTGTTCCATAAGCGTGGGGCATAATGCTGGAAAGCTGCATCGCCATATGTTTTTGTGTTTGTTCTGGGAATGACTAAAAGGCCGGTACCGGTGGACCTCAGGGTCTGCGAGGGTTCGTAAGATACAAGCAAATCTGACAGATAAGAAGGTGCAAGACCATTAAGACATTTAAAAACTGTTAAAAGGACCTTAAAATCAATCCTGAAACACCCAGGGAGCCAATGCAGTGATTTTAAAACCGGTGTTATGTGCGCCTACTTTCTGGTCCTCATCAATACACGTGCAGCTGAATTCTGAAGCAATTGAAGGTGTGATATACTTTTTTTTTGGGAAGACCAGAAAGCAGGGCATTGCAATAGTCGATACAGCTGGAAATAAAAGCATGCACGAGCATTTCTGTGTTGGCCCGAGAGAGAAATGGGCAGACTCTGGCTATATTCTTGAGATGATAAAAGCCTGTTTTAACTGCATTCTTTATATGAGGGATAAAACTAAGGTCAGAGTCAGAAACGATGCCCAAATGTTTAACTTTTTCTGTTGGCTTCAATGACAATGCCTGTAATTTTGACAGATGTTTCTCTCTCTTAGCCTCAGGACCGGTAACTAAAACTTCAGTCTTGTCCTGGTTGAGCTGCAAGAGGTTTTCTGCCATCCAGGATTTAATATCTAAAATACAGTTAAAAAGGGCATCAATTGGCTGTGTATCCTCAGGAGACATGGCAATGTAAAGCTGAGTATCATCAGCATAGCTGTGAAAATTGACACCATGGGCCCTATCTTACGCCAGAGTCCCTAAACCCATTATTTGGGGATTTCGCATTGCGTAAGAGGCGTTCCCCCGCAAAAGTTGCTATCTTGCACACCTGCCTATATCCCTAAAACACCAGCGCTACCCGTTATATTATGCATAGGCGTGGTTTGGGCGTTACGCCAGTTAAACCAATCAGTGTGCCAGGTGCCACTGCCTTTCGGAGCAGGCTGCGCTATCCCAAATCCTCAAACCGAGATCCGTGATGGAGAGAGGAAGGTCGCCACGTTTCTCCGTTGACGAAGTTAAATTGCCCGTGCATGAGGTCAAATCCAGTCAGGGGAGGATCTGTTTTTGTTGAGTTAATCATGAATTGTATTATTATTATTATTATTATTATTTGACACTGACATATTGTTTAATGTTTGGTATGTAGTAAAAAAAAAAAAAAAAAAAAAATCAAGCCTACCTCTTTTGTGATGGAAACTTCAAAAAAAAAGAAAAAGAAAAAAATGCGCTTCGCCATGCACTTCCAACTCCCTCTCTCGTCTGAAATGAAGCATAGAACAAAATCTCATTTTAGAAAAATAAAATTAGGTATATGCACTGGCACTCAGCGACGTAACTTTTTTTTTTTTTTCCCAGCGAGGCGACATTTCAGAACTCTTCAGCGAATGAAGGTAATTCTGGTGACAAGTCGTGGTTTAGTCCGTTTACATTTTCCAATCGGACAGCTGTCTATTTTTTTACAGCAAGTTGCGTGACCGTGCTGCAAAAACAGGTGTACATACTTGTCGTCGAAATTACCTTCATTCGCAAGAGAGTTCTGAAATGCCGCTCTTGCTGGAAAAAAAATTACCGTTGCTGAGTGCCAGTGCATAGCGCTCTTGTGAAAGCCCAAATGCGGGTAGCGGGTGGTTTTAGGACCCGCTATACGCTTTCCCTGATGTGTGTGGTCAAGATAGCAATTGTAGGGAAAGCGCATAAACACGCCCACGGGCACACCTCCAGGCGCAAATAAAGGATTCGGCATAATGCATAGCGGGTAGTGTGGCCGCAAGATATCGTTTAGGGATAGTGGAAGCTGCTAAATGCGTAATTCACGGGTTGCGGGTAGTGGCAACGGGTAAGGCAGTGTGAAAGATAGAGCCCCATGTCTCCTGATAATGTTCCCAAGTGGAAGCATGTATAAATTAAAGAGTACGGGGGCTAGGATTGAGCGTTGGGGGACGCCACATTTAATTTCATAGATCCCTGAAGAGCATGTATCCATACTTACTAAAAATTTTCTATCTGTGAGATAGGAGTTGAACCATTTATAGGTAGTACCAGAGAGGCCGACAACGTGTCTGAGTCTATTCAAAAGTATTTGGTGGGCTACTGTATCAAAGACTGCGCTTAGATCCAGTAGTACCAGGACTGAAATTTTGTGTAGGTCTAAATTGTGCCTAAGATCGTTAACAATCTTTAACCCCTTAAGCCCTGAGCCTCTTTTTCGAAAATGGCAAGCCCAAAATGAAATGAGTATATCTCTGCAACTATTTGGTCCATTTGAATGATCTTGGTATCATAATAAAGGTAAAAGCATTTGGGATTTCTGCCATGGTGTAAAAATCAGTGTATATGTCACTGAGTCAGAGTAAATGAAGATGGAACACAGTATAAATCAAAGATCTAATTTTGCACCAAACAAAGTTTTACTTCTATGCTTGTAAACTTAATTAGTTGCAGTCTGAAACCTCTAAAAATTTACAGCACAGAATCTCGCCATTACCTGCGCCAAAGTTTATTCTAATCAAATAAATCAGAACAAAATTAGAGAGGAATGTCTAGGTGGCTTCTCCAAATTGGCAATTCAGGTACCTTGCGTGCCAAATCAGATTTCTCAGATATTAAACTGTAAAACTCATCTAATTTGACTTATATTTCACTACAAGCATACATTCCACCCAAATACAACCAGTTTTAAATTTTTAGAATTTATAATTTTTTTTATTATTATTTCTGCCAGTCCTATAGCCTATACAATTTCCCATTCAAAGAAAATAAATACAAAGAAAATGAAGTTTGGCTCCACTGGAGCAGATTTATTTTTTAAAAAAAAGCAAATTAATAAGATTATGAATACAAAAAGGGTTTATAAAATGGGGAAGAAAAGTCAAAAGAATAAAAACCCCAGCAATTATTTATACAAGCAAAATGGTACTATTTTCTTACTAAAACACACCTGACTAGGGATTCGAACATTGGCCACCTGCATTGCAGCCCTACATCTTAACCACTAGCCTATTCCATTTAATAGTGATGCTGTAATCAAATTGCTCATATCAAGAATGAGTCAAAAAAAACAAGTCACTCACCTTGTTGGTACTGTTGTGCCCTCAGTATTCACGCGTTTCTGTCAGAAAACAACTTTGAAAACGACGGTTGAATATTTAGCGGATAATTATGCCGAATATACCACAAACAAACCTGTTAAGCGTTTATATTGTCGCGCTATTTAAGTAAATTTGAATGGCCCATGGACTCGGTTTGACGCACTGGGAACGCAAGGCTGTAGCTCAGGCTAGCTTTCTGCGAAAGGTGCTTTGGGGCTCTTTGGAAACGTCAGAAGCCATAGAATCAAATGGCTACCGACAAAGTCTTACTGACAGCATCACAAGCCGATCACAGAGAGGAAAATACATTGCAAGCAAGCTGAATGCTGTGGAACTGAGATCTTTGAAGCAATGCCCGAGAAGAAAAACATGCTTTGAGACTCGCAGATCTAGTTTTGTTATAACAAGGACACATTGAGCTAACAATAGCAAGCTTGGATTTACCCTCAGTTTTTTTTAATTACAAAATATCAAAGGTAAGAAATTTCTTTGCTCATCTCTGTAGACTGTAAAGTGTATGCCTGCTTCTCTTTGAGTGTGGTGTCAGTTTAAAATGACAGGACTCATATTGTTGGATTCTGTGGACTTTCCTCTTTCATTTGAGGTATCGTTTTTATACATAGCACAAATTCAGGAGAAATTCTAGCGATTCAGCACTGATATGATTTTATTCTATGTTTTGCTACATGCTTATTTACTTGCTTGGTGCTTGAATTGTGTTCGGTTGAGGTAAAAATGGTCTACATGAGCTTTTTGCCTAGTTTCTTCGCGAAATGTGGATATGCCGCATGACAATGTTGCGATTTGGAAACATGCTGTATTTATTATGTGTAACCACCGCCCCCCGCCCGGTACCGGGGCGTAGGGCTTAAGGGGTTTTAACAAAGCCGTCTCTGTACTGTGGTTCGTCCTAAAACCAGATTGATGCATTTCAAAAATATTATTTTTAATTAAAAAATCATTCAACTGAATAAAAACAAGTTTCTCTAAAATTTTACTTAAAAATGGCAAGTTGGATACAGTTCTATAACGATTCAGAATATCCATGTTGCTCTTTTTCAGAAGGGGCCTCACCACTGCCGTTTTAAAGGCAGCGGGGAAGACGCCTGTCTGAAGAGAGCAATTCACAATGTTTAAAAGCTTGCCTTCAAAGGATCCATAAAATGTTTTAAAAAATGAGGTGGGGATGGGATCTGAAAGACAGGTGGTCGGGTTTGCTTGGGAGAAAACTCTACCAAGCATCTTAGCATCGACCAGGACAAAACTGTCCAGTGTTTCCTCAGGTAAAAGCAAATCTTTCTTTCTATTAAAACCTGTTTCCTGGTTAGATAAAATACTGGATCTAATGGAGTCATCTATTGCTCCTGAAGTGGTCTGCAAATTCCTCGCATAAAGAATCAGTTATAGGAGTTTTGTGTTTATTGAAATCAGGATTGATTAAGTGATTTATGGTGGAAAAAAAAAAAAAAAAGGACTTTGGAGTTATTTTTAGATAATATATAAAAGCATTCCGTAGGGAATGAGTTAATGTTTGTCATAATCATAGAAAAAAGGCATTCTTCTTCTATGATGTTTATTGGTGGTTGGCAAACCAGCATACACTGGAGTGGCTGGTCGAAGTCTTGACTTGAATCCATTTGAGATGCAGTGGCATGACCTCAAACAGGCAGTTCATGCTCAAAAACCTTCCAATGTGGCTGAATGAAAACAATTCAGCAAAGAAAAGTGGGCTGAAATTCCTCCACTGCAATGTAGAAGACTCATTGCTAGTTATCGCAAACATTTGATTGCAGTTGTTGCCACCAAGGGTGGCACAACCAGCTACTTGCTTTAGGAGGGCCATTACTTTTCTCACATGGAAGATATCTGTTTTGAATGACTCTTTACTTACACTAACCAAAATGATAATTTAAAGGCTGCATTTTGGGTTTACTCACATTGTCTTTGTCTTATATTAAAATCAGTTGGATGATCTGAAACCTTTAAATATGACAAAAAAGCAAAAATAGAAATAATTGGGAAGGGGCAAATACTTTTTCACAGCGCTGTAGTCTCAGAATTTTCTTGCAGAACAGTCTGTTTCAGTACTTCGACCCAAATTAGAAATGTGGTACATTTTAGGGACCTGTCCATTACATACTAGCACTGCCTAGTGGGCTACAGACTCAATCTCTGGGCCCATCAGCCTATTTGCTCCTTCCGACCCTCGTTTGGGTGCTATCATGCAGTTTAACTGCTGTATTGAATCCCTAATTTTTGTGTCAGTGTTGGCAGGGGGGAAAGGGTG
This sequence comes from Gymnothorax javanicus, assembly GCA_029692085.1. Lineage (NCBI taxonomy): Eukaryota > Metazoa > Chordata > Actinopteri > Anguilliformes > Muraenidae > Gymnothorax > Gymnothorax javanicus. The sequence goes on from CM056201.1 coordinate 85,984,392, forward strand.
AAGAGGGGAGGGTGAGTGGTTTGCGGGGCTTTTGGGTAATTTGTCATGTAAAGCCTGTCCTTTTCATGTTGGGGTCAGCCTCTGCCTTTAATTCATTGAGAAATATGTTTGCTTTTTTGAAGCGATGATCCGTCATCCCCCTCAAGATGTGGGATTACTGTGTTCGTAAGGCCTTATCACACTTCTTTCCTGCTGTCGGAACACCAGACATCCTGTATTGCGGGGGGGTTGGAGGATCGAGGTGAAATCATTCACCAGGACCCACACTGACAGTGTTGGGGAAATTCGCCCTGTTGGCGGTGTCGTCCTCTGTAACCTGAATGGCCAAGGACACTGGAGGTTATCTGTAGGCCATCATAAGCACTTCATACAGACTGAATCATAGCGCATTAAAATACAATAAAGAAACGCACAATGATAGAATCAAGTCGATTTTTTACGCTTTCTGAATTGCATGGAGATGGAGGTATTAATATTTAAGAGCGTCTCATGGCGTGGTGTGAAGCCTAATTGTGTGCCACCAATCTACCCACTTGAAACTCTTGACACTTGAAAAATTGCTAATCCGGCTGTGGAAATCGCTCCAGGAAATCACAGAGGGCTGTGGTTCAACATGATTTTCCTGTCAAATGAGTGCGGGCACACCAGACACACATCAATGGCTCCTGATTACTCCTTTATTAAGAGCTGGTAACTGATAGTTTTGAACAAAGAATTCTGCTTTTTAATAATCATAATGATGGAGCGTGTCTTCTCTTGGATGTAAACAGAGTGATAACCTCCCCCCAACGCTGAAAAAAAAAGAAATTTTTTAAATATTCTGTATAGAGACTTTTATTCTGATCTTAACCTTATTATTTTTCTAGCAAGTCAAAAATTTTAGCGTTTTTTAAGTGGCATTCTTTTTACTGCATCGACAAATGAGCCAAAATGTGTCACCCCATTGGCAGAATGTTTTTCTTGTTTTGCTTAAAAGGTTTGCAAATATGTGACTACAATGCCTACACATTCTCACTCCGATATGCGACGCAAAAGGAGGCTTTTAACATCCTTATTTGACACTTACGGTTAGGGTTTGGGTTAAGGGTTAGGGGGTAGGGTTTATTTTAAACTAGAATCAGAATAAGGACGCCAAAAGCCTCCTTTTGCGTCGTATATCGACGCTTGGTCAGATAGCGTCACTATATGTGGGGTCGGGATGAGACTGGGCTCACAATGCTTGTTAGGAGTGACCTCTATTTTGTTTCTTTTACTATCTATTTTTAAACCAGATTGATCTGATTTTAACTAATAGACCGCACAAGTATGCCCTGAGTGGTGTCTTTCCTTTGGATTTTAGTGATCATTGCCCTGTGGCATGTATTAGAGACATGAAAGTTACAAAGTCTCCTCCATGTTTTATAACTAAAAGAAATTCTAAACATTTCTGTGAACAGGCCTTCCTGCACGATATTTTTTGGAGTGATTTAAGCTCTGCGGGTTTTATTCCTGACCCTGACCTAGCATTGGCTCACTTTATTACCGTGTTTAATCCTGCTGTGGATAAGAATGCACCGGTGAAGAGACTTAGGGTTAAGAATGGAAGAAACCCTTGATTTTCGAATGCCTTATCCACAGAACTACGTGTTAGGGATGAAGCTTGGGGTAAAGCTAGGGAAACCCAGGCACTCTCTGACTGGCAAGTTTTTAGAAAATTAAGAAATAATTGCTGCTCATTGATTAAAAAGGCAAAATCTGATTATTTTATTTCGTCACTGGCCAAAAGTCAGGGTAATCCTGCAAAATTTTGGAAAAGTGTGAAGTCCCTGAGTTGTTATCTGTCTTCATCTATACCACACTCTATCCACACTGATTCTGGTCCAATAACTGATAAACACAAAATCTGTGATCTTTTTAACCAGCATTTTATAGCGGCCGGTAACCTTTTTGAAAATTTAATTAATCAGCCCTCTACAGGGGATATGTCAGATCTCAGCTCTAGTTCATTCACAAATTCTCCAAAACCTAGAGTATTGTTTTCATTTAGGGAATTTCAAGTGACTGAGGTCCTACAAGAATTGAAACGAATTGATGTAAATAATTCCACTGGAGAGGATCATCTAGTTCCGAGTCTTTCGCGTTTAGCTGCCCCAATGATTGCGCATTCAATAACCAATATTTTTAACTTGTCAGTATCGACAGGGACTATTCCCAGTGTATGGAAAGCTGCTCATGTTATTCCATTATTTAAGGGTGGTGATCCCTGTTCAGTGAACAGCTACCGACCTATCTCAAAATTGCCTTGCCTGGCTAGGATTTTAGAATCTCTCGTTAAGCAACAACTTTGCAGCTTTTTAACTTTCAATAACATTTTAACTTCACAACAATCTGGCTTCAGGCCTGGTCATAGCACCATCACAGCAGCTTCAGTGGTTTTAAATGATTTGATATCAGCTGTGGATAATAAACAAAAATGTGCTGCCCTATTTATTGATTTAGCAAAAACTTTCGATACAGTAGACCATTTTATTTTATTAAAAAAGTTGTCCTCCATTGGTCTTGATTGTGATGCTTGCTTGTGGTTCCAGGACTATCTCTCTAATAGAACACAAGCTATTATGCTTGGGGATGTGAAGTCTCAATTTTTAAAAGTGACGAAAGGCGTACCCCAAGGATCCATTCTTGGACCGATTTTATTCACAATTTACATTAATAATATTGCTCGTAATATTGCAAATTGCAAGGTTCATTTTTATGCAGATGACACTGTGTTGTACTCCTCTGCACCAACGTGTGCCCAGGCCCTTATCTACCTGCAATCGGCTTTTAATCTTATTCAACACGCTCTGGCAGATCTGAAACTTGTTTTAAATACGGATAAAACTAAGTTCATGTTTTTTTCTGCTCGGAATGCAATTATGCCAAATGATTCAATTTTCTCGGTGTCTGATGCTAAAATTGAGCAAGTTCAGTCTTACAAGTATTTGGGTATCCGGCTGGATCATGATTTTTCCTTTAAGACTCATGTGTCTAACTTGTCCAAGAAAATCAGAACAAAAATTGGGTTTCTTTACAGAAACCGGTCTTGTTTTTCTTTAGACAGTCGGAAGAGGATTGTCCAGGCAACAATCTTACCTTTATTTGATTATGGGGATATCATTTACATGCATGCCTCTGATAGTACTTTAAGACCTCTGGACGCTATTTATCACAGCGCTCTGCGTTTTATCACTGGAGATTGTTTCCGCACTCATCACTGTGTGTTATATAGTTCTGTTGGGTGGTTTTCCCTTTATTTTAGAAGGAAGCTCCATTGTATTTTATTTATTTATAAAGCATTGCTTGGCAAGCTTCCTTAATATCTAACTAGGCTTTTGTCCTTTAAAATCCGAAACCAGCATGTTAGATCGCAAGGGTGGATTTTGTTAGAGTCACCCAGGACTAGGACAAATTTGGGCTGTTCTGCTTTTAGCTCATTTGCACCTTATGTCTGGAATAGATGCCAAGACTCTCTGAAGCTTGACTGTCTCATTCCCTTTGATTCCTTCAAAAATCGACTGTGGGAGATGTTACTTGAGGAGGCCAGATGTACTTGCCTTTAGTTTTAACCTTGAACTTGTTCTCTGTCCTTTGCACTTGAATGTTTTATTTATTTATTTTATTATTATTATTATTTTTATTTATTTTAACTGTATTTTAAAGTTTGTTTTTCTTTATTCTGCAGTTGTTGCATGTAATTGTGTGAATTTTATTATGCTCTGTCTGTCACACACTTTGGATTTGTTTTATTGTATTCAGGGATCCCCTGAAAAAGAGACCTCGGTCTCAGTGGGACTTCCCTGTAATGAAGGAAAATAAATAAAAACAGTATACATCCTCAACATCCTGCTAACTCTACGCCCCCCCAAAGTTCAGTGGTGGGTGAAAAATCTCCCCCCAGAAAATACCACGACTGCCACCCCGATCCCATCCCACAGATTAACAGCCGTTAAACCCTTGTAGCCACAATGGCTACTTTGGAGATACTAGGCTCCTCCCTTTCTCCAATCAATATGCATTATTGTTGATAGAGGGGCAAAATAGAATGTAGTAAAAGAAAATTATGACACAAAAGGGGAAATTACCTGAGCTCAAAACTGCCTCAGAACTGGCCTTTGACCCTGTGAACTCCATTCTCTCTTCGTTTGATAATCCATATCTCTTTCATGCTCGTTAAATTCAAATTTGGTCTTCCTCGCAGTGATTTAAAACTAAACCCAACGCCTTTTCAACGCTCAGCGGCGATTAGATCAGAAGATTGGATCTTCTGCAGATAACTTCCAAACTGGAAGAGCTTATAGACAAAGGATGGAGAGGGGGGAGGCACAGATAATATTCTCCCCAGATAGACACCCTCCTCCCTCCCCAGTTTCTGATTTCCCCTCGGTGTCCCGTCATCCATGAGGTTCTCAGGTTAACCTTCATTTCTGTTCTCTTTAAGTGCGGTAAGATTACAGATCCTCGCGCCGTAATCCTGTTAAGCACCTTTACAATAGCCAAACAGCTGGTGAGTGTTAGCCTAGCGTGGTACCACGGGAACAGATGTCCATCAAGCGGACTGGTGGGGGGGGGAGGTTCAGCGATTGCCACAGAGACAGGAGACAGCTGGAAGAGAAACCATACAGTTGCTGAACTAGAGAGAGAGGGACAGAGAGAGAGACCAGTAATGACCGTAATGAACAGAAACCGGTGCCCTGTTGTGTGAGGTAACCCAGTCTACGTGACCCTTGTGAGCACTCGATACTCTGCAGACAATGGGGAGGAGATGACCTTGGATGTGCTCAGTGACCTGTTCTCGAAACCACTGTCCTTATTATTTTGTGTTTTCTGTCTTGACATTCCTGTGCTTTTGGGCACAGATGGGCCACCGAAACACAAACACACACACACACACACACACACACACGCGCGCACAATAAGGAGAAATGGGAAAACATGGATGTAACCAGTGGCTAAAAAGGCTTGCTTACCACAGTCAAGGCATTGGGGAGGCTGGTTCCACGGGAAAGAAGGCCCTTATAATTGGGTTTACCGGTGGGTTTGAGGAGTGGGTGGGTGGAATTACATTATCGCATCAGAAGTCCTTGCTATACAGTACACAGCCCCAAGCTAAGGTAATCCCAACATCCCCCCCCCCCCAAAAAAAAAAAAAAAAATGCCTGGAGGTTAGGGGTGTAACGCGATACCCCACTCCTCCATCAACAGCCCAGGCCTCTCTCTCTTTCTCTCAGGCTCTACAGACAGGGGCAGGAGCACGGATACACCCCTGTGGTCTCAGGTATCGGCTGCAGTTTGCCAGCGCAGCACACGATGAGCGCATGGGAAGGTTTTGGGGGATGCAGAGTGGGAGATGGTGTTTGGTGTCGCGGTCAAACTGGGACAGGAGGGGGTAAGGGGGGGCTGGCCGGGGCCCACTGAGAATGGGAACACTTGGGATTGGTGCTGCTAAACTGCCGGGGGTCAGTGTGGTCCATCTGGATTTTTAACTTTTTACAGTTTCAGTATTTTGGTGTCGCTTGTACACTTGTAGATGAGGAGCTTAACTGGGAACTGGAAGGTTTGCCTGCTCAAGCCTACATGTAGCCTTAGCCTTAGCAGTGCGACTGTTGCACCCCAACAAGGCCCTTTGTTCCTCAGGAGATTGGACCCTGCTTTGTCTCATTAACTGCAAGAAGTTCTGGGTCATCAGCAAAATAATGCGATGTGAAATTCAGTATGCATACTGAGTCTGAACCTTGTGTGTGCTTGATTGCATATGAACATATACTTTTTCCCACCACCAGTTTGTGGTTTGCACATGATTATTGAAGAATGCACAGCTTAATGAACTATGAATGCACAAATAGATTTGACTTGTGGCAATTCAGTGGAAATAGTCCGTATATTAGAGGTAATTCACCTTAGCCTGGCAATCCCCATATTCATCTGACAGATTGTGTTTGTGAGAAAAGTAGCCAAATTCCTCATAAATATTCAGCCCCCACTGAATTAGCCTCATTGTTTACTAGGACAAATTTACATTTCCGTGGTAAAGGAATGCAACTCTCCAGATTTTTCCATTGCGGGGGGGATTATCATGGAAAATCGAAGCTGTCTACCTCCTGCTGATTTGTGCCGCAAACCAGGATGTCCCAGAGTTCCCGACTTCCGCGCCGCGTTCCCGCCATTGACGTTACATGCTGTCAGAGACCCCCCTCTGATACGCGCTTTGTTTCATGTTCTAGGGTTTCTCATCTTCATGTCGAGCCCCAGACGGGGCTGAACAGCTTTGTAATACACACGCTTTGTTTATGGAATGTAGACACCTCTCTTTATGTGTGTGTGTGTGTGTGTGGGGTGAGGGGGAGAGGGTGGGTAATGGGAATTGGGGAGGTTGGTTGGGGATTGACTTTTTGTATTGAAGTTACATGGTAATGTCAGCAGCAGATTCACAATGTCAAACGAGATGGCGGTATGGCGGTGGGGGGGTTTGACTCCAACAAAGAGCATGCATAATGTTCGGAGTCTATGGAGATGTCCCTGGCAAAGACAGGCGCCGTTCGGCTTATTTAACTTTAATCCTTTTAGCATTACATTATTTATTTAAAGCTCATCCAGTTATTTTTACGAGTTGGTACAAGGCATACTTTCTGCCCATGTTTAAGTACTCTTTAAAGAACAGAGTACTATAACTTATAAAAAGTGTTAGTTGGGAGCCAAACATACTTTTACTGCTTTTGCCAAGCATTGAAAAGCACTGTGAAGCTTCTTTAACTTTCCAGCAAAGAAAACAGCGGTGAAAGTTCTAATATATGGGTGTAGTGCTTGTTGCTATGTGAACATTAGAACTATTCTTGGTGTAAAATTTGTTTTCATCACAAGCATTTTTGACACGCCCCTCCCACCCCCCACCCGCCCCCTACTCCTCCTGCTCCCCCTTTTCAATAGTGACAGCCATGTTGTGGCATGAATGAATGATTCATGCACTTTAATTATTTATAGTCATTGAGAAACGAGTGTAGCGGCATGTTGTAGCTTTGATCTCATTAGCTCTGAAGCTCCCACCTGTGTGTATGTGTGTGTGTGTGTGGGAGGGATGGTAGGCTATATTACAGAGGCGAAACAGTGGATCAGTCATTGATAAAAGACCGTAAGAGATCCCTCACTCACATGCGCACTCACGAACACACTTGCACACACAATACATACATACAAAAAAAACAATTTTTTAAAATATGTCATAATACATTCCCAAATATACAAGCAGTCAAAAACATTTATTTCAAGCTATAGTAGGATACAGTTTGTACAGAAAATCAGTGGAAAAAGCCATTAACATGGGTCAGATATGGAATGATTTACATGAAGTATCTCACGTCTGTACCAATGATCTCTGAGTCTAGGCCATGTGGTATATAAAAGTGCTGCAACCAAACCCACAACTTTTGAATCACTATTTTGCTGCTAGTGAGAAGTCCAATGCGCTAGCCAATGAGCAACAGAAACTTGTGCAGAAATTTTCTTTCTGCAAATTTGTGCAGAAAATACTCATTACATCTCAGATAAAGTACAGCCTGATGATTCTGGTGCCACTGGAACCCTTGTAGATGTCACCACATTGTCACCATTTACAAGTCCATTTATCCAGTGCGTCACAAAGACAGGCATACTGCAGGTCAGTTGCAGAAAAACACAACATTAAGTGATATTCTTAGTTTATTTGTCAGATGCTTTTATCCACTGTGATGAACAAGCGCTTTATTGCACACAAGGCCATTGGCACACTTTGCAGGTCTCTTTTCTGACACTTATCCCTGCTCATGTTACAGATGAAGTCTATTTTTGGAAGGGAAATGAACAGGATATGACTCTGGCGGGACTTGAACCCACAACCTTTAAATGTCTCCTCTTTATCTCTGTCTAGAAGTTCAACATGCTAGTCATTGCACCACAGAGGCCAGTGTAATGAAACGAGCTTAAAGAGAAACACACGCACTACATTAGATTTATTTCGTAGATGCCTTTATCCAAGGCTATGTACAGCACCTGCATATATGCAAGGCTATAGGTGCAGACTGCAGGTCACTTATCCATGCTCATCGATACAGAGAAGGGCGATTATTTAAGAGAGAAGTACAGGATATGACTCTGATGGGACCTAAACACACAACGTTTGATTGTCTCCTCTTTACCGCAATTTAGAAGTTTGATGCACTATCCATTGTACCACAAAGCCCAGTGTAATGTGTCAAGCTTATAGAAACCCATATGAGCAGGCTTTGCATTACATTTATTTACCAGACGCTTTTATCACCTGTATACTCCAAGGTCATTGGTGCTGCTACATACTGAGGATCACCAGATCAGGTACAGTGTATGTAAAGTTTCACTTAATTATATTCATCACAGAACCCAGATAAAGTTTATATCACACAGTAGATATAAAGTGTGCGGCTCTGGTGGGACTCAAACCCACAACCTTTGAATATCTCTGTAGTAACTGTGTCTAGAAGTCCAACGCGCTATCCATTGCGCCACAGAGCCTGCAAAAACAACTATGCAATTTGTGTAAGACAGCAGGGATCAGTATCAGTCAAGTTTACATGGTGTAATTTACATGGTGAATTAAACGACTAGAACAACTAAAGACAGCAGGTAGGATTTATTAGGCGTGCACATGCAAGCAAAAAGACACTCATGTACAGTATGTGAGCACTAAGATGTATGCTTGCAAATACGCAAACACGCATCACACTCCTGTTGATTCACTGGTGATTTTGAAGCTGGGCCAGGAAATGTGTGACCTTTGAACTTCAGACCGGTGTCATCAAAGCAGTCAAAGGCGCCGACTACAAAGCCCCAAAGCCGACTTGAAGAGTCGCTAATAAACAACTTCATAACAACTTTCCTTATTTTCGTTGACTTATTAAGCCCCCAGGCCAGCTTAGCTGAGGCCCTGGGTATGGCCTCCTTCATGCTAATTTTAGTTTTACTGATGTAATGAAAGGATAAGTGTACATCTGGAATACTTGAAAAAGCCTCAGTTTGTTCGGAATTAAGGGTGATAACCAACCCGAGTTAATCAGCAGTATTAGTCGATAATTTATTAATGTTTGTGAATGATATTAGCCAACAGCCTACTAGCTAATTGGAGGATATTAAGCTGTACCCTACCTGAGTTTGTCAAGGATTTCAGCCAATCACCTACCTGAGTTTGGGATATCAGACTTTAAACTACCTGATTTGATCAAGGATAGCAGTTAACAGCCTATCTGACTTAGTCAAGGATATGAGCCAATAACTGTCAACTTTATCAGAGACATCAGGTGAGAATCAACCAGTGGCAGCTGGACAGCTGAAAATTGATGAAGCACAGAACATCTCTTGAAAATATTGATCGGTCTTGACCAGTTTTTAATCAATCATTTAAATTAACATTACTTAAATTCTGAAAACACTCAACATCATCAAGCGTGACCCATTTTCCTCATTAAGGTAACACGGGAGAAAAAAAAGCATCATTTTGACTGAAAATTGCATTTCAATCAATGACTCATTTGCAGATATTTGAGATTAATTTTTGCTTTCTTTATTGTCATTTTAAAAATCATGGAGCTAAGATGGGATAGTGCAGGATGTGCTTAATGCAAACATAGAAGTCAACATGGTAGCCTAGTTTATCTTTTTTGTAAAATTAATATCAACATTATCTATATAATCCTTGTGACATAGCATTAAGAAGGAAGCCAAGTGTTCAACTGCCAATGGTGTATTCTTATCATTAGAAAACTTATCAAAGAAAATAATTGAATACAGACCAAGACATAGTGCTGGTCTTACCTTGATAAAGAGAACTGGTAACACCTAATGGTCCCATGTGTTTTTGGAGTTCAAGCAATGCCCATTTAAATAAATGATCGAAAACAGGTCAAGACCAATCATTATTTCGAAGGGAAACTCTGTGCTTCACCCATTTTCGGTTCACCAGCTGCAACTGTAGCCAACAAATTTGGTTATTCAGGCAATGACCTATCTGAATTAGTCAGACATAGCAGCTGATGAACAAGTTTATTCTACCTCACTTGATAAAAAAAAGGCATTGTGACTCGTGGGATTTTAACCTGACCTGTGAATGGCTAAATTTCCCTCAAACTGCACTGTCCATTGGCTCGCAAAGCCAGGCATAGAACGATGCACACATGTATATGTATGTGAACAAGCATGCGCACACATGCATGCATGCATGCAGGCACGCACAAACGCAGGTATGCACACACACACACACCCACACACATACGCATACACTCACCTACACACTAGAGCTGGTAACGTATTTGTGAAGGCACAATATTGTCATCGAGGGGCCACTAAATTGTCTGTTAACTTCCATAAAGGGCTATTCATGAAGGGGCATTTGGTCCTACTAGCCCCCCTTACTGTCTGATTAGTTTGAGGCAGGAAAGTGAGCCTGTAACTCATATGAAGGGACAACAGTCAAGATTCAATTCAGGGGCGGCATCGATTCATCTGATGCGACGCAGAGGTAGCTTGAGAACAAACCGTACTTTCCCCATTTCCCCCCTTGCATCTGAGTGTGGTTCTGTTCGCCACTCCAAAGGACAAACATTAACTTCTATTACATTTTCTTCCACACTTTTTTCATTTGTGTGAACAACAAAAGGTCACGTTCCTTTAAAAGCACCACGACTGCACTGCGTTGCCAGTTTTGTACCCTTGCTCTGCTTATCTCTTCTTGAGAAGAGTAACTTAGTTTTTTTTGTATGGCATGTTTCTCATGTCTCCTTTAGCAGTTTTGTTTTTTTTCGGGTGGCTGTCAACATTCGATTGAGCTCATGCAGTGGCAGACTCGGCCATATTCTTAAACGAAATGGGGCATTTGGTATTTGTCCCATTGACTGCTCTTCAAGAATGTCTCAGGTTTTGAGGTTGCAGTCCTTTAGCTATCAGGACTTTTCGGATTATTGCCCTGAGAAATAACAGTCCCTTCATGAATTAGCGCCCTGGATATTTATACTGCCACCGTAAATCAGATTTTTCCAATCCTAAAGTTGAAGTGTGCCCGTTTTCAGGTACCTGTCACAACTCATCTCTTTGATTACTTAGGGTGTTCCTGATAACAAAGTTTAATGAACAAGATCACTCCAAATGCGCCTTCCTATTCATCCGCATGCCTATATATACCACCTTCATTCCCACAATCCCCGCTCGTCTCGTTTCTACGTCCCTCCCTCCCTTCCCCTCTCCTAGAAGAAAGCAAGAAACAGCCACCACCTGGGACCGCGGGGAGCTTAGGAGCCACATGGACTCCGATGAAAGACGCGAGCCCCACCCTGAGTCTCGCCACCTGGGGCTCCCAACGTTCGCACAATCACAGACCAAGTTCATACAACATCGCCTTCACCCCGATCTCCAATCCATCATTCCACCGAATACTCTCCTCCACTTTGGGAGTGGTCCAGAGTTCATTAAAAGGTAGTTAAAAATGAGTATCAGGTCAATGAAAGATCACTTATGCTTCCATTCCAAGGTCATGTTTCAGAGTCGCCTCTTGAGGAGGAGAATGATTCATACCGGTTTTGAACAAGTCGTGCTTTTCAACCGTAAGACAGCCAACTCTGGTGCAGTGGTTAGCCCTGCTCTCTTACAACGTAAAGGATTCAAATTAAGGACTGGGACCGTCTGTGTGGACTCTGTATGTTCTTGACATGTCAGTAATGGCTTTCTCTGAGCGCTCCAGTTTTCAATCCAAAAACTACAGACTGGTAAGACTCATTGGACGGCAGTAACCGGGCATTGCTGTAAATGCGCATGTGTGTTCTGTCAGCCTGCCCTGTGTTAATAAGGAGTAAATGAATACCTTTGTCTGGATAACAGGGAGATGTTTTGATCTTGGGAGGTTCTGCAGGCTAATAGATTATCAGACCCTGAACGTCTTCACTGAATCTTTTAGCACTAGTAGATGTGTCAAAATGGCTGCTGCAGGATCTATACGTACTCCGTTGACTCTGTCTCCTCGGTATTATATTGGCCTGAAAGCCAGACCAGAGTGGAGCAGCCGTGGATAACAACAGCACAAAGGAGAATTGATGCTAGTCATCTATTCCGAGGTTCTTGCGCAGTGATAAACAATATGATAAGCAGACAGCCAGCAACTCGCCTCCGGCTCCTCTCTGTAAAACAAAAGCGGAATTGGCTGACAGTTCTCCGGTGTTATCTAGGAGGTTGAAAGCTGTTGACTTTGCACATTAAGCATTTATCACAGCAGTTTAGTATGTGGCATGTTTCACCACATCAGCGCAAGCCGGCCTCCGTGCCAAGAAAAAGAGAGACTTTGCTGTCCCCTCTCTCTCTCTCTCACTCTCTTTCTTTCTCTCTCTCACTAGCGTTCCATCGCTCTCTTTTTAATTTTTAAAATAAGGGCCCTCCAACACAGTCCTTTGCACGTTAACCATTAGCAACTATCGCTGCAGATTCGGAAAAATACACAAGGGACCGACTCAATGTCGGACGCCATAAAAATTCAATAAGCGGCTCGTTTTTTCCCCTCTTCTTTGAAGTATTGCCACAGACTTTCTCTCCAGGTCATTTGGTCAGTCATTTCTGGTTAACATTTGCCCCGGGATAGCTGGAGCGACGAACATGTGGCGTTTTCATGGGTAGCAGAGTAGAGTCCGCACCATCGACCCTTCCCCCCTATCATCCCCCCCCCACCTGTCTAAATTTCACACATCAATGAAGGTACGGAGGACCATCGGTGAGCTCTGGTAGATCTTCGGCGGAAATCAAACTCAGTGGCCGCAGTTTCCGAAAAAGAGTCACTCCCTTATAATTTTTTTTCTCCCACTCTGTCAGTGACACTCGTTATGAGACCCCATTAGTTAGGAGTGAACACCGAGTCCTTTTCCTTCTTCTGACAGCGAAAGGTCAGAACTGTGAAAAGGTGAATTTTTGGACCGTCAGTTATTGCGTTGAAGAGAGAGGAGACGTCACAAGTGGCGCCACAGGAACATTCTAGATCATACCGGCTATCTCATTAATCCCTCTCTTCACAGAAATGTTCTTCTGGAAACATCTTTGCAAAACCTACGCTAAAGGTCACAGTAGGTTAATGATTGAAAAATAAATATATCTGCTCAGAAAAACATATAGGTTAATTTTTAGATTCACCTCTACAGCATAAAAAATTAATTGTGGTGCACATTGGAATAGAGAGCAGTGGTCAAAAACATTTTCTCACACATCATTAGAAACAACATCCACTGATTTTTGGACGCATCAGGAATCAAAATGAAAAGTCCCTCCTTTTTGTCTCATGGTTTCATTGTATTGCAGTGCACTCTGGGATTTAAAACTGCCCTTTTGTGACATGCAACCCCTCAGAAACTGTGCTACACGAGGTAACGTTTGATTGGTCAATAGAATCGATTGATTGACGTTCCAGTTAAGTGTGCCGGGTCACAAACTGTGGGCTAAATTGCAGCTAACACCACCTGGTGCAGCTCCTGATGACCAATAAAAGACGAGGTCATCAGCAGTTTTTGTGAAGTGGGCGTTGCCCCTTGGGTCACTGACCACCATGGTTGGCGGTGTCGGGTCCGAGGTGATGAACTTTCATTTACAGCAGGGTCAGTGAACCGTCCGTGGCCAGCCTGTTATGTATCTCTACAAAGACAGGCCGGACTCTTTTGGAAACCATTAAGTGCAGAATATTTTGCCTGGAGGGAGGGAGACGCAGGGAGGATAGAGGGAAGAGAGAGATGCAGATAGTAAGAGAAAGAGTGAGTGTAGAAATGGAGAGAGAGATGGAGGGTGACAGTGATGGAGGTAAAGATGAGGAGGAGAGATAGGGAATGAGGGTAAGGTGGAGAGAAAGAGTGAAGGCAGAAATGAAGAGATGGAGAGACAGATGGAGGGTGACAGTGACAGAGAGAAAGATGGAGGGAGAGAGACAGGGAGAGGAAAGGAGAGAGAGGCAGAGAGAAATAGAGAGAGTGTAGAGGAAGACACTGGGCAATAAAGAAAGTGGAGGGATACAGTGACGGAAGGAGAATGAGTAAGGGAGTGACAGAAAGGGAGAGAGATGCAAAAGAAATGATAAAAACATAATGTTAGAGGGTGTGTGGGAGTTAAATAGTGAAAGACAGTGTGTTTCAGAGTCGGAGGGACTTCTTTTGATTTGGGTCAAGTTTTTGTTGTAAAATCTTACACACCCTTACCCATTGAGCCACAAGGACAGGGATAAAATTAACATAAATGAACCCGTTAAATTCAAATTAAAATCCTAAACTCTGGAACTGCTCTTTTCCTTCTCGGATATTACCCTGATTAAAACAATATCTTACGAAGCTCATCACTGTCCATAATGAACATTACATCATTAGCACAATCTACTGAGAGAGAGAGAGAGAGAGAGAGAGAGAGAGAGATGCAGGGCAGAAAGAGCAAGAAGGGGGAGACAGAAAAAAGAGAGGGAGAGAAAAAGGTGGAAAAGAAGATAAAGAAATTGAGGATGTGAAGTGGAAGGAGGAGAGAGGGAGGGTTGAATTTTAGTGGATTTTGGGTGGGGCTAAGGGGTTTAATCCCCAGTGAGGTATTTCCTGTAAGTCTTTGGGCAGAGATGCCATATAAAACCGTCTATAATTCCTTCATGGTTCATGACTCATGCCCTCACAAAATTAAAACCAAAATGAATGGAGTGCAGAGGGGCATAATTCACTGTTCTCATCATGAACAGTGTTTTACTTTGTGAGCAAACATATTACTGGCCATTAATAGAATCTTGCAGTAGCAAAGAACCCTAAAAAAGAAATACTGAATCCAGAACCGCACCCGAATCAAACCGAAAATTCAATCACTCCCCAAGTCGGGTCAAGACCCACATCTAAAATTTTCATTAAAATCCGTCCATTAGATTTTTCATAATCCTGTTAACTAACAAAGAAACCAGCAAGCACAACCAAGCACATAAATTCTTCAGCAGAGGTAAAAATAAAAAAAATAACCCCATTGAAATATTTTCAGGCGGTTCTGTAGTTCTGCCACGCCCACGCTTTATGTGTGTTTGGACTCCAGTCCGTGAATAGGGGCGTGAGAGGGGGGCTTGTATTCTACTCTAATACGGGAGTGCAGTGGCAGCCTAGCCAGTCTCGGACTCTCCACAGCAAGACCCTTGTAAACCCCTTTGATCTAAAATTGTCAATTCACCAGAAACGCATTTGGCTGATAGGACATTGCCAGGCAACGGAATAACGTAACTGTGGCCACTCAGGTCCTTGAGGGCCTGGGTGCTACTAGCAGTAGCAATGTTGCTACAGGCTATAGCCTACACAGCAGTTTCACACCATTGTAGAATGTTGATAACATTCCCGCATAGACAAACATACACTCATGCACACTCGCACAATTACATACCCTGTCATGCATGTACATACACGCATATACACACATTCACACACCAATTCATGCAAACACACTCCTACCGACAGCCTCGATTGCCAGCTGGAGACTACTACTACTACTCACAGCGAATTTTTTTTTCAACGCTTCAAGGGGGTAGCGTCAGCTGAGAAGTCGATTTGTTAACAATTAATGCTTGCTAGTGTCGCTTCCTGCCACACAATGGGATCCGTTGTCTCGCGTTTCCTAAAGCAGCTGTCATTGTGAGGTTGTCTGGTTTTGCAAGAAACCAGTGTGTTCCTGTCATCTGTTTTCAATAGGTCTTGTTCTTCTTATCAATTTTCAGACACCATTATTAAACCTTCTATGCCTCCACAATTTTTTTTTTTTTTTTTTTAGCACTGCACTGCACTTGACGCTTAACACAGTGTTCTGGGACTTAGCTTGCATCTGGCCGTCGTTCCACTATTAGCAAATACTGAGATTATACTCAGTCCTGCGTGATGAGTTTTGATATGCAAATGGAGACAGTAATGTCAAAGAAGCACAAAAGAATTCACAATAGCTACTAATTGCTGTTAAACAATTGTTTAAAACATCAGACCACATGGAGATCAGGACTCACAGTCTCTCTCTCTCTCTCTCTCTCTCTGTCTTTCTCTATCACACACGCATACACACACACCATATGCGTGCTCTCTCTCTCTCTCTCTCTCTCTCTCTCTCTCTCACACACACACACACACACACTCTCTCTCTTTCTCTCATACAATCACAGCAAAGCACTGGCCTACATTATATCCCCTAGGGTGTTCGTAAATATGATGAAGATTCATTACTCTGTAAGGTACACTACTGTCCTCTTCATCTACAAATATTCATGTCCTGTAATACAGATAAACACAGACATAATTTCTAAACAAAAATACTCTTCTCTGGTACGCTGGTACAGGTGCTATAATTGTATGAAAGAGGGACCTAATTTTTATATTTCCCTTTTACTCAGATCTGTGTATGTGGTCAATTCGCAATGCTCAATAATTCAAATGCAATACAACCGACAAAGCGTACAGCAGTATAAGTCAGCTGACAAGTAAGTAACAAAGAAATGTGGTCGACGTGTCCTCAGTAGAAGCGTGTGTAGACGAAGCGCGTGGAGCCTACAGTCTGCTGTGTGGAGGAAAGCGTCTGACACAAAGGAGATCATTTTGTGTCTGAGGGAGGTCCTTAATGAGCTTTCTCCGAGCTACTGGGAACCTCAAACTCCCGATTGCCTAGCCCCACCCAGTCGCTCCTCCCCCCTCATGAATAATCAAGCGGGTTCCCTGGTTATTATTCATGAGTGTGGGATCTGTGTGGTCGCGCGTGGCAGGAGTGAGAGGTGGAGGGGAGGAGAGGAGAGAGAAGGAGGGTTAGAGTTAGCGGGAGCGGTTGCTCAGTGCTCTGGCGCGTGTCAGAGTGAGAGGGAGTAGAGAGGATCCGCGGCCGCAGCCGTACCGTTATTACCGCCACTGTTTCGCTAGCCGCTAGCGTACGCGTACCCAGGGGCACGCAGGGACGGACTCTGCGGCCACGCTGCTGCTGCTGCACGAGTTGGTGTGAGCGTGAGTGAGCGCGTGTGTGTGTATGTTTGTGCGTGTGAGTGTATGACGGCGGGAGAGAGAGCAGGAACCGATGAGACACGGTGAGCCGTTTCGGAGGGAGTTCCCCCTGTGTTTTCTGCCACCGTCATTCAGCTGCTGGGGGCTTTACACGCCGCTAACATGGGCTGCAATCTGTGCACTCTGCAGAAGAGGGAGGAACACTATAAACTGCTGTACGAGATCGCACAGGTAAGAGCACACCTCCAGTTTTACCACACTCTGCTCTGGAACTGTCACACGGGGTGTGTTTAGACACTGCTTTTCCTGCCTGCATTCTGTGTAAGTGTGTGTGTGTGTGTGTGTGTGTGTGTGTGTGTGCTTGTGAGTTTGTGAATGTCCGTAATTGTGTTTGTGCATCTATGCACATGCATATTTGCGGATATGGATGTGCTTGTATGTGAGTTTTGTGTATAAAAAAAAGTCCATATGCGTGTGTGTGTGTAAGTTTTCCAGTGTGTCTGGGTGTGTGTGGGTCTGTGTGGATATGCATTTGCATATATGTGTTTACATGTGTGTTTGTCTGCATGTTTGTGAGTATGTGTGTATGGGTGTGTGCTTTTTTTTTTAGAAACTGGGTTTACCTGGCTAGAGGATTTGTGATTTGGGAAGATTCTTAAGGAAAGAAAACAGGTCATTTTCACCAGGGTAAGGCAGTGTGAGGTTCTGCACCGTTTCAACCAAAGATGATTACACTTTCAGCAAGTATAAAGGAAGTATCATTCTTACCACAGGCTGGACTGCGGTGCAGTTCTAGCCAGACTGAAGAGGTCAAGTCCATCTAGCCAGAGGATCTGAAAGTGGTTTTGGTCAGAGCAGAGGGGTCATTTTCTGTTTTTTTTCTTTCTTTCTTTCTTTCTTTCTTCAGTGGCTTGTAGAGTTCCAAGATTACTTTCTGCCGAACTCAGGACTGCTGCGTCTGTAAAATTTCAGCCTCTTGTTCTAGAGTGGATTGCCAGATAGCTTTTCCGAGTGTTGGAAAATGTTCCCCTCGCTGTTTCCCATTTTTTTCTTCTCTCTCTCTAAGTTTTCTTTTTCAGCATTGTACTTTTCAGTCAATCTCAGCCCTGAAAAGCCTCTGCTCGACTGCCTTTCCTTAAAAATGAGATTCCTTATTTCTGGTATTGACTGCCAACCAACATAGAATCACTGTTTCTTAAAAACTTAAAAAAAAAAAAATAGTATTGTGATGAGTTATGAGAATGAGATGAGACATTTGACAATCAATGAGTTGTTACTTGACGGTTCATGGTTTCACTCTGTGAGCTTCTTACAGAAATTAAAGATTCTATTTTAAGGATAAAAGTACACTGCAAGTGTTTCTTAAACCAAATCCTGGAGATCTACCGTCCTGCAGTTTTTCATTACAAACTTTAAAAAGCACTCCTCATTTAATAGTTTGACAGCTGATAGAGCAGGTAATTGCTTAAATCAGCTGTGCAGATTTGGAGTTATTATTAAAACCTTCTACACTAGTGTAGATGTCTTGGACAGGGTGATTTATTATTACAGTTATAGTTTTTTATTATATCTTTATTCAACCGAAACGTCAAATAAATACGTCACTTGGAATATCCTGTTGCTTGGTAAAACAAGCAGGAGCTGCCAAAGAATTCAGGTAGTTCAATCCCAGTGAAGGATTGATCTGCACATCTCAGTGACGCTAAGTTTCTCTGCTACTGAACTTATCCACGTGCAGCCCGCCTTTGAGCAGACTGAGAAACCGCTGGACTTGTTCCCCTCGAGAGGTTTTCCAGTAGTCAGAGTTTCTGCTTGTGTCAGCACCGAGTAACGTGGGTTAGATCTTTCCTCTGAGTGCCTCGTGTGGTCCTCCCAGCACCGCGACTACAGTGCGTCCGCCACAGCCAGCGCGCCCTGGCGAGGCTGTTCGCTGCACAGTGGGCTAATTAGCAGCAGCGTTCTCGGCGTATTGCAAGAGGCAGCGATAATGAACATTTTCACGCTAACCTGATCACAGCGTCATTAACTTTTTCATACGACGATTCTGTGCATTAATTAAATGTAAAATATCTCCTTATAACGCGCAGGAGGGAAAATTAGCGCCGATAATTACTACTAGGGGGCAGCGGACTTTCACTCATTTCGAAAAGATTCCCAACTCGAGCAGCAGGAAACATCTGAGGGAATTGGCTACAATACCTCCTCCCTCCAGAGATGACTCATTCGTGTTTTGTGCAACGTTATCTCACATTCGGTAACCTCCTAGGCTATTTACCTCAGATTTTAGTTATAGTGACTGTCAATGAGATCTTATACTACAACAACAGAAATCGAGAGAGAGAGAGAGAGAGAGAGAGAGAGAGAGAGAGAGAGAGAGAGAGACGTGCGCCAGAGGCAGGGCGAGGATTTAAACACCGTGCCGACTCCCGCTGTGATTGAGTATTCAATGCCAACCTCAGCACGAGGCGTTCGCGCCACTTGTTTTCCAGTGATTGAAAACGACGCGAGCCTCTCCGGGTAGATTAAACTGTTTCTGCTGCGCCTGGACTAGAGCGCTGCGGCGTTTAGTTTCCGGCGCACTAGCCAGCCGGAGAAAGGTGGAAAACGTTCTTTGAATTGCGTTCTGTAATGATTCCGGTGAAATTTCCCACTTGGCCGATGTGAAGTCTCTAGGGCCTGCACAGTAATATTATAGAGTTTGGGAATTTGTGAACAGTGCCGGAACTCAAGAGGTTGTATTTTTTTTTTTTTTTTTGAGGTAGAGGGATAGATGCTGAGAAGGAGCTAGAGAGAGAGTCTTCACAATGCAGTCAGTCCACACATACCAAGCCCTTTAGTTAAAAAAAAAAGAAAAAACATTTTGATTATATATAATTCTTGAACTATTCATTTTAAGAGCAATGCTTGGGGCTGGCTTAGATAGAAATAGTGAACATTAGTGATAGGGTGACTGAAAGAAGAAAAGATGGAAAGATGAGATGGAACGGTGGCTTAAGGTATGAGAAGAGGCAAGAAGCTCCAGACTTCGGTAGATGAAAGTGTGGATGAGAGTGTGTCTGTATGGGTAGACCTTGAGACCTAGTTACCACAGTTCAGTGACTGAACAGAGACCCATGCTAAGCACTACAGGAAAATGGATAATTGTGGCATTGGCACGGTGATGCTACAGCTTTGGTCATGATTCAGTTGGTAATGGTGTGTAATATTTTACTGAAAAACTGGGCTAAGGGGAAGCAAAAGCCTTTCTCTCTGTTGCACACACACACAGGCACACGCACACACACACTCGCTCAAAAAGATGCACACCCACACACACACACACACACACATATGCTCAAAGAGACATGCCAACATGCGTACACGCGGCCACGCTCACACACCCACCTCTAATTTTGACAGAGTTCCTGGTTGCTTGACCTCTGAGGTTGCGGAGGGAGATTTATATGACAGTGTTGTTATTGTTTGTTCTGGCAGCTGAGATATTCCTTTCCTTTGTCTAGCGGTGAATTCTGCCCTCCATTCTCCCAAGGCACAGAAAATACTCCATTCCTTTGTCCTCGGGCAAGTTTAATGAGTTTCATCCTTTTAGTTAGTTTCTGTTGCCTGTCTGTGTTTAACCTTCCTGTCCTCCTCTGTTCTTGGAGGCAGGAAACAGATAGGAGACTCGTGAGAATAAATCAGTGACCCTGTTGACCCTTTTCACATCCCCCCTACGCTGTAGAGGCCAGAGTAAAACTGACTGGGAAGCCTTGTTTTGAAGGTCGTGAGTCAAAAACTTTAGTTATAGCTATATTTTATCTGATGACTTGGAGGGATAATTTATTCACATGGGGAAATTAGCTTTTTTGGTATTGTTTTTATTTATTTTGACCATAGCTTTTATCTTCCACAGATCCAGAGAGGTATATTCACCCAACAATAATAAAACTGATATTTAGTGGTATTTAGCATTGGTCACTAATTAGAGAGCTATTTGCCATTTTTTGCAGTCTAGTTGTTAAATCATTTTTTGTTGCTTGTGTGTACTCTGGAAAAAATAATGTCCTAAGTCCAAGTGCTATCATTTATCAATGAAATATTTAATTGAATCTCAAATTAATTCATATTTCAAGTAATATGATTTAGATCTGTGTACAGTGGCCTGGCTTCAGTTTGTGTTTGAGTATGAAGCTTGTCGGTGAAGGTGGTCTCTCTCATCTCTGGCTGAGATCAGACCCAACTAATGGAGCTTTTCCACTACATGGTACCGGCTCTACTCTACTCTACTCCACCCGCCTTGGTGCCTGGTACCTTTCTGGGGTGTTGTTTTCCATTAGAGGATAGTACTGCCTCAGTGTAGCTGGTCGTCATAGCAGTGCAGCACGAAACTTCCGCGACGTCATCCTCAACACGACACACAGTGTAGCTGCAGTATGAAGTAAGTGAAAGAGCAGGGCCTAAATTACCTGCAGTTCTACTCTGCCACCACTGGGTGACCCCAGGAGCCAGAAATGGAGCAGATAGTGAATGATCACAGTTTGAATCAGCTACCAAATCCCAAGGTGGCTTTCTTCCAGTATTCCCATCCCTGTTATGGGCTTTTCTCATTTTACCATTTTGGGTTCTTCCCCAAAATTGCTCCTGATCCCAGAATTCTAAGCAGTGTTCTTTCCTGGCTCAGCCAGATTATTGGTGAAGTGGACCATGTGACAGGGAGTCACGGGCCAGCGGCGGACGATTCGGAATGCCTCCTTCGTTCAAGTCCGGGGGTTTCGGGTAATGAGTGAGTTTGCAGATAGGTGCAACCCGGTGCTATCCCACCCGTGCTGATAATTGACTGATAAATAAAAAATGGACTACATTTATACTTGGTATGGTGCCCCTTCTTCGTCTTGCGTCACTGAACAGTCGGCAGTGGAGCGTGGTTTTGCAATTCTGATAGCCCTCTGCTCTAAAGAGTTGGATTTACAAACCTGCAGAGCTAAAGAGGTTGTGTTCTGTTCAGGGGCACAAAGTTCAGGAGTCAGAAATGAAAAGCACTGCCTTGTGTTTCTTCCACCCATGATCCAAGCCAACTGATTTCACCAGTCATTTCTGCTGTATCGCTATAGACCTGTGGCACTTAGCAAATCCCAGTAGTTGGAACAAAATACTAGGGAAATATTTTACTCAGTACCTGGGTTTTACATCTGTATTCAACTTAAAACAAGAGGGGCCAGTTTATGCAGCGGGCTGGCTTTCAAAAATATGCAGTACTAGAACTTTCTTGCTTTGCTCTTTGAAATACTGTGGACTTGTCAAATATTAATAAGCATAGGGTACTCTTTACAGTCCCCATCAAAAATTCACTTCTCCACAAAGTACTGATAATTCAGTAGTTCCAGAAAGACTAGAACAAATTTGGATACTGTAATGGGATTTATTCATCTTCAAGCACTGTATGGGACTAACTGAAGTTTATTGAGTACATTTTTGGCTTTCAGTCTGTGTTTCTGCTTTTGTCAATTCACCAGGCACTGCTTATAGTGTTGTATTGTGGATTTATGTGAGTGACTTGTGTTTATCATTATTGGTGGCCTATCTCAGTGCTGAATGTATGACCTTTTGCAGGAGGGTTTGAGATTGTGAGGGTGTAGGAAAGGGGATTTCAGATATGACGCTTCACAAAGGATTCGGCAATAGGATTTGTGGGTGGAGGGGTGTAAGAAAAGGATTTTGGGATGTGACACATCATACAATGGACATGGTCGTCTGGAGGTGCGTTTGTACAAGTGGGTGCATGCTGTATTTCTGTGAGGTGTGTGATCTGATTTGTGTACTTAGATACATGAGTGTATTTGCTTGTTAGTGCTTTGCTATACAAGTGTATTTGTGTTTGGCTGAGTGTACAAGTTTGTGCGTTTTGGCTGTAAGCAAGTATAGCATGCACAGTATATTTTTGTGCACAGCTGTACAACTGCCTGCATGTGTAAATGTGTTTGTGTGCAAGTGTTTGGTTGCATGCATGTGGGTGTACAAGTGAATTTGTGTTTGCTATTTGTGTTTGGCTGTATTAATGTTTATGTTAAACTGTTTTGCTGAAGTTGATCTCTGTGTCTGGCTGCATGCAAGTGTGTTTGTGTATTAGTGTTTGTCTGTTCACTTGTATATCTGTATTTTAGAAGAGTTGTTTGTCCGTACATATTTGTTTGTGTATAGTGTCTGTACACAATTATGCGAGTTTGTATATAAGTATTTTCTGTACATCTGTTTGTGAGTATTTGTAAAAGTGTTTGTACATTTTTTATGTTAAAGTGTTTGTCTGTACGCATGTCTGCATGTTTTTATTTAAGTTTTTGTGCATTGTCCGTGTGTGTGTGGGGGGCAGATTTAGAGTCTGCCCCAGACGGCCCAGTTCTCTCCCGCACTACTACGCCCGTGTCTCTGGCCTGTTAGCTATGAGCACTCCCATTTATCTTCCACCCCCATTACACTTGTGTGAGTGATGATCTTCAGCTCCTAAACCTGAGAGAGGAGAACAAAGGGAGAGAGGGAGGGAGGGAGGGATGTAGTGAGGGAGGGGAAGAAAGAAAAATATGCCGTCTGATTGATCCTGTGTCCGCCCGGGAGATTACCCTGAGATATAATGCCGGCATCGGAATCATTCCTGAAATAGAATGACACCATATTTACTGTCCGCAGCGTTCTATCTGGAGAATTCTGCTCGTAATGTCGCGCGGCCCCTTGGTTTTAATCATTCCGCAGATCCGTCAGTGTCCTACACAGAAGACAAAGCGTCATTCGCCACCTTTCTTTGAGTCCCGTATAGAACCTGAAGCGGTTTTTACATTGTGCTTGGGGGGGCTGAGAGCGTGTGAAATAAATTTTGAAGTGACTTTGTCTGTTTTTCTGATAGTTTTCTGGCTTTAGCTTTGGCGCTCCTTGACTTTCGTCAGGCTAGAAAAAAAGTGAAAAAATAACCGGCCTTTAAGAAAAACATATGTACAATTGTGTTCCAAATATTTTCAAAGTTGGTTCTTTTCCAATAAAATAAAATTGATTGGACTCTACTTCCCAATAGGTCAAAGTGCACCAAATAACACTTCCACCACACCACAGCTGCAGTTAGTTATCCAGTCCTTGTGGCTCTGTATTGGGTGGCCTTGTTTCCACCGGTAAGGCTTGACGGCGGCTGTCTGTGTAAACCCCACCCCCCACCACACCACCCCAGACACACCACAAGCTCACACCTGACAGCAGAAATGCCCTCCTGTGGAGTGTTATCAGCCCGTCCCAGTGAATCTAAGGATTTACCACAGAAATGATGAATTGACCTTTCTCTCTTCTGTTTTAGTAAACCCCCCGATAAGGGCAGGGCTGACCTTCTCAAGCACATATCAATCCCTCCTGCACCACAGCTGGGGAGAGAAAGCAGCTCAAAATGAGTTTTACGGCAGCACCTCTCCGTCTCTGCAAATGTTACTTCTGTTTATTAGAGACAAGCCAGCCGGTATAGAAATGTGCTTCACATAAAACCATCTTTACTCGCCCAAGATGCTGCCATATAACGCTCGGCATTGTCTCCAGGAAACTGTCCCATCAAATTTGATTACAAAAGGACGTTATCAATATGCTTTATGTACATCTGTGCGTGGGTTGGGGTGTGCGTGTTTGTGTGTGCGTGTGTGTGTGTGTGTGTGTGTGTGTGTGTGTGCGCGCGTTTATATATGGGAATACATTAAGGCTGATTGGTTTCTATGAAACCTGAGTGAATGAGTCTGCTTGGATTAGCAGTAGTATTGGAAAATTGAATGACATCATCATGACATCAGCATGACATAGTTTTAAGTGTATGAGTAGTCTAATACCGGTTTGTGTGATTGTCAGTCCTTTGTTCATTGCATCAAATCTGCATCCAATTTGGTTAATGGTTATTCAAGTAAAACAAACTTGATTTTGGTGGCAATATCTCCCGTATAATTTCAGAAATTATTTTCCTGAACACAGTTTTTACAATTATGCAAAACAATTATGCAGTAAAACTGCCGCCATTTAAGCATTTATAAGCAATCAGACATGTAGGCAGCAATTACTGATTAACTAGGTTTTGCCAACAGAAATCAGAGCTGACAACTCATCATCATTTCAAAAAAAAAA
Organism: Gymnothorax javanicus; assembly: GCA_029692085.1. Lineage (NCBI taxonomy): Eukaryota > Metazoa > Chordata > Actinopteri > Anguilliformes > Muraenidae > Gymnothorax > Gymnothorax javanicus. Next base: position 86,009,522 of record CM056201.1, read on the forward strand.
AAAAATTTGAAGGTCCAGTTAATTCTTCCTGTCAATTTCTTATCATTTTTAATTAAGCGAGTAGCGGTATTTATTTATTTAATGGCTTCTGTGTCCCAGTTGGGAAGTGACCTCAGCCTGGCACTAAAATCAGTGGGGAATCATGGGAGTGTGTGATGTGAGGTCAGATTTAGCCTCGGGCTGAGTTGTTCGATGTCTGTTCCGGATAATTCTCTCGATTGTTTGCATTAGTGATGGTGTCTTTGGTATGAGTGCCTGAGTGGTAAAGACAAAACTGAAAGCTGCGAGTGTTTGCCTTCTGCCTCTATTGAACCACACATACTCTGCATGCTGCACCTCTGTGCAAATCATTTACAGCTCGTCATATACTGTCTGTTATTTACTTGTTGCTTTAATGGCACATTTAGGAACATACTGAAATGAGCGTGAAGTGCTGAAAAGGAGAATAAGGTTTGCTTGTCGACCCTGGCAAAGAACGTTTCTTGGTCGACATCATGTATAGGTTGTTTGTCTTCTTAAATCATGTTCAAACTATTTATCATTTACTAACTGCAGATTGGCTTTGTTTCTTGTTTTTGTTCCTGTTTTTGTATTCTTGCAGATGGTAAATTAAAGTCTCATTCACCAACATGGTCCGTCTTTCTGATCTCTATTGACACTAGCTAATGCTTACTAACAATCTAAAGAGGTCGTGTGCAGTGAACAGAAACTGCTTAGAACTGGGAAGGTACAAAGAGAACATATAATTTTACAATCAACTGACTGTTACAATTCACTGCACTTCACAAAAATACTGAGCACTCGTGAAGAATTTGTCATGTCAAGAAGACCACTATCTGAAGCCCTCTAACGTCAGAAGCCAAGGTGATCACCTTCATTGTTGATTCTGTTTCTTTTCAAAAGCCGTTGGCGAAATCACAGTCTCAATGGAATGTTAATTTCAAATCGCTGAACCGTAAGTGTTTGCAACAGTTGATGTTTGGCTTTCTCAAACGCACGTCTGGTGTTTGTACTGCTTTGTGCTGCGTGTGCTCTTGGCCGTGTGCTTGCTTGTTATGGAAACTGGGTTGTGATGTGTGTTTTTATTCATGGGCTGTGAAAGGACGATGTGAGAATGAAGACTTGTGTGCATCAGGCAGTGTATGACAAATCTCCCCCTTATCTCCTCTATTGGATTATCCTGTGCGCCGTCTCTCCCCCCCCTCCTGGAGATATCTGGCTTTCATATGGAAGCTGACATTTTGAAAAATAAGGCGCGTGTCAGAGTGGCCCTGGCTATTTGATCCCCTACTGATAAGGGAGGTTATAAAGCCACCGGGTGCTCTTATGGAGTGCGCTACCATCCCTTAGATACACACACACACACACACACACACACACACACGCACATACACATACATATACACACATACATAATCACAGAGGCACACATGCATGATGCAAGGCAGCACATATGGGCAGGCACACACACACACACACACACACACACACATACATACAGAAATGCATAACCACAGAGGCACTCATGCACGATGCAAACACATCAAGCCAGGCACACACAAACACACACACACACACGTGCGCGCGCATGTATAATCACAGAGGCATACATGCATGATGCAAACTCATACGGGCCTGTGCACACACGCGCACACACACACACACACGCATGCTTGCATGCGACCACATACAAGTACATGTCTACATGCACACACGCACACACGTATACACACGTGCATGAATGCAATCGTGCATACATGCACGCACGTATACACATGGGCACATGCATGCACAGAATCGCAGACAACTGTACACAGGTACAAATTCACATAAACACCCAATCACACAGGCAAACTAAATGCATCTACAGCACTAGGTATAATGTACAGCATATGCCTCATAGGGGGCACTGCACTTTCATACAAAGAGACATACTGTATGAAAATCAATTTTTCTGTATACACAGGTGCACCCACAATTACAAACACACACACACGCACACACACTTATTGTATTGCGGGGCTTCGAGAACAGTGCTCAGTGAATTGGCTCAGGGGCTGTGCGCGTATCCAAGTGTGTGTGTGTGTGTGTGGATGGAGTGTGGGGGGGACAATAAGGATGAGTGATTCAGCGAAAAGGAACCTTATACGGGAGACAGCAGAGGGAACACAAAGGAGGGGGGAACACTTAGGCAGTCGCACAATGTGTCACTCCCCCTGATCACTGGGGGCACTCTGGACTCGCTCAGATAAGACCAGAGTGACAGGTTGCTGACGGGACGGGGGTCGGGGAGGGCGAAAGCCCCTCCGTACCCCCCCAAAATCACACCGCCTCCCCAGCCCACGGCACGCTGTTGATAAGGGGGAGCAATGAATAACCAACACGGCCAGTCAAGGGGAACGAGCCACGCAGGGACCCCCGCCTCTCAATGCGGTCTAGACACACAAGAGCTGGGTAACTGCTACTGCTGCGTGATTATTAGCTAGCTGTGTGTATGTGTGTGTGTGTGTGTGTGTGAGTTCATCTTTTTGAATGCTTTTTTCTCTTCTATATGCTGGGTAAATATAATCTTAACGTGAGACTCGTTTCCACTTCCCCTTTATTTACCATGCCAACTAGACTTGAGATTTATGATTATAAATGAACAGATACTGTATATCTATTGTACCTTATCTAATCCTTATGTATTCTCACAACATTAGAAGCACTGCCTGTGAAACTGTAAAAACACAGTATGCGTGTGGCCTGGCTGTATTACACGTATGTTTACATGTACATCCATTTCATTGTTTACTTGGCAGAAGAGTACTGTCTGGCCTGACTCTGCCTGATCCATACTGGTCACTGACAGCCTTTGTTTCATATAAACCTGGGGAGCTGGGCTTTAACTGGTCTCTCTGGCTTTTACGCCCTGGCAGTGCCAGTTCCAAGCAGAGGGCGAATACTCTCCCAAAGTGCCACCCTGCCCATCAGTGAGCTGGCACCGTGTCACTTCCTGTGACCGATCTGCTCCAATCGCCACGCATGTCTGGGTGGGAGGAGAGGGTCAGAGGGAGGGGGTGCCTCTCTGCCACCGAAGGCTGAGGGCCAACGATCGCGATAACGCCCAGACCTCACACACACACACACACACTTGTACACAAGCAGGCTAGCTTATCCGGCCATGAGACCGACTCGCACGACTGACGACGCTTTATGGGGAATTTCCTATTTAGAGTCTTAAGCGCGCCAGACAGACAGACGACACTCACACTGTCACGGTTCCGGAACAATCGCCAAGGCCAACATGCAGCCTCTTCTGATCTGGCAGGAAACAGCTGCCTTCATTTCATGTGGAGCAAAGGCTCTGGATCTGGGTTAGAAAAAATATGTAAATACTCAAAAGTGAACACTCCTGACAATCCATGAGAACTCCCATTGACATGATGACCCCATTATTTCGCCTACGTTTGTTATTAATCTGAAATGGCGTTTTTTTTTCTCTTTGGTTATTAAGTTACTCATCCATTTGGACTCTGTTCCTCAAATGACAGTTCTGATGGGCTAACTGCTGATTTTCAACCTTGTCCTTCACCAAATAGTCCATAAAGACAGTTTGGCCTATCAACAGCACCAAGTGTTCAGTTAAATTAACAATAATTGTTCTTCTGTTTGGGAAGGGAAGAAACCCAGGACAGGATTTGGACATAAATATAGATAGATGATAGATGGAATTTACCAGTGTTGTGATATGTGATGCCTACTAACTATCAAATGCTTTCTTGAAACTCCCTCTTAAAAGCCACAGGATTCTTGCGATGGCCCACATCCTTGTTGTCGATACTGTTAGCTCATGTAAGCCATAGCCTTAGAGTGTGTTTACCTGTAACCCCGAGGTGAAACTCTGTCTTTAGTGATTTTCTGACTGGGCTGGCCAGTGGATTTATAGCAGGTTTAGCTATAAGTTAGAGGTGCAATTCCTTTTTGGAGGAATGTCCTGGGGGCAAGGCTCCTGTTCACACTGTTTCCCACACATCCATAACCCCGGAAGGGGAGCATTCATCACGTCGGGGCGTCTGTGGGCCGAACACAGGGGGGCCTTCACTCCGTTAGATACACAGAGATGGCTATCTGAGGGAAGCTGAGGGGGGTTGTGACTGCTCTTGCAGTATCTCTGCAGGGAGAGAACATCTCTGCTTTCTAATGCAGTATATCACACTGACCCCAACCAAAACCCCCGTATACACACTCATACACTCATACACGCGCGTACACAAAAACACGCATAATAATGCATAAACGCGCACAGAGACACACACGTGACCCCAAGCTCAAACACGCACTCGCACTCAAGTAGTCACACACACGCGTGCCCCGACGCACACAAATACACATACGCACTCACATGCACGCTGCCCCGCATGCACACTCTCCGGCATCGATTTCAGTCCTCGTTCACATGACTCGAGGAAGACTTCTGTGTGCCCTTTGACCTTCCTCTCTCAGACACACCGCGACACTCGACCCCGGCCCCGGAGTGCCTCTGGGATACGCCGGCCTCCTTGTTTGCTCTGCACTTAATTGGATCCATTAATGTCGCCGATCACATGGCTTCCTCAGCTCGCCTTGTTCTCTTTCATTGGAAATTGTATGAGCAGCGCTGCTCTTGTCCATAGTAGATGGCCTATTTTTAAAGACCTGCTTAAAATTCACTGTTGTGTGTATTTGGAAACTCTTTGCTATTATCTCAATTACTATTATCGAATCTATTAAGCCATTATGGGCCTGCATAGAAGCAAATTCCAGTCAGAATGCTAACTGCTTTTTTAAATGACCGAACACAATCTTTATTGTGAGTTTTGTGCATTTTTGCTGTTAAATTGTTCTAATCTCCAATTTTGCTTTGGCACAGAGCTGATTTTAACCTTAATGTTATGCTGAACAATTTTATACTACGTCCACCACCTGTGATCTTAGCTGATGGATTGCAGTCATTAGTTTTACCTCATGACTAAAGAACTGCTTTTAGGAGCAAAACCAGGAAACCAGAGCTACTAAGGGTGACTTTCAATTTTGAGCCTGGATTTTGCACCTGTTGCTGACTATGTATATCTTCCTTACCGACTCATTTGTGAGTTAATGGCCTACCATCCTACCCCAACCATGAACAACTACGGGAACATCTCAATTTTCTTAAATTCCCACACTTACTGCCAGTGTCTGTCGTTACCTATGGACGCCATGGCTTTAAGCTGAAAGTGTTCCGGGAAGGCTGCTGTCATGTATCCTCGCTCATGGTTCCTCAGAGCTCCCTCCTGGATCCTCACAGCAGAAATAAAAGCTTTGAGACGGCCGGCAAGATAGCAACTCTGGAACAATTTCCAGTGCAGACGAGGATCGAGGAGTGAGGAAATATCAAATAAGAGAATTGAAATGTAACCTTTGTGTTCACTGTCTATGTTTTACCGGCGTCCTTTCATTATCTAATGCTGTTCAGGGTGCATGGGGGCCAGGATCCTATCCCAGAATTCAATGGGCGAGAGACAGAAACACACTCTGGACAGCTCCCCAATCCATTACAGGGATAGGGCATCATTTACTCTCGCTTATGCCAAGCAGCACTTTATAGTCAAGTTTGCCTGTCATGCGTGACTGTGGAAGCAAAGAAAACAGACTTGAGCCAGTAGACCATGTTAAGTCCAGACAGGAAGGCCCCAAACCAGATTTGAACTCACTACCTTCTTGCTGTGAGTCAACAGTGTTACCCACTGGATCATCATGCTGCTCTGCTGGTATTTTCATGCCACCTTTAGATGCATATAACATGCATGGCTGTCGGGTTGGCAGCCATCTTGTTTTGGGGTTTCTGTGTAGATTGGAAACCTCTTCATACCACACCACATATCACCATATGGCGGAACCCCTTCGCAAGCGCCTGTCCCGCCAGTTTCCGCTGCGTTTCGCGACTGTCGCTGAACATGCTGAGCCGAACAGGTGTGTCTGTGTGAGAGGCAATTACGACGGGTGCGGGTGCGGTGTCCTCTATCAGCCAATGGGATTTCAGGGCCATTGATGAGTTGCGGGAGGCAAGCTGTGCAACATGCAACCGCCAAAGGCGTAAGGTCCATCTGCACATGCAGGGGTGGTGCCAAGGATCTGCGACAGCAAACAAAGCCCCGCGTGTCAGATATTACTGGCCACCATAGAAAGAGCAGAGGTCTCCCCTCTAAATCCTGCCGACATCTTGACCTCCAATTTAACAAAATCCTCCAGATCACTCATTGCAATGTCCCGTTACATTAGGACTCGTACCCGTGTGAATAAAGGTAATCTTACAAAATGAGATCAACAAAAATTTTTACCCAACCCCAAGAGGTCTGAAATTTACCTCCGACAGGAGATATATGTTTTTGCTTCCCTTTGTTTATTGGTTGTTGAAATCGACAACCATGTCACTTCGTTCCGTTATCGTCTGTCTGTCTGTCTGTCTGTCTGTCTGTTTGTTAGCGGGATATCTCAAAAACGGCTGCATAGATTTCAACCAAACTTCGCAGAATGCTACAGTAGCACAAGAGGAACAAGTGATTAAATTTAGGCATATCTAGGCCAAAGTACAGCTGAGATATAGGCCAAAGTACAAATCCAGCTATTCTGGCGGAGATTTGTCTCGAGTCAGACACCAGACGATTTCAACAACGATCCAGCAAGGCTGGAGTCATTTATTTGTTTGTCTGTCTGTTAGCAGGATATCTCAAAAACAGGTGCATAGATTTTAACCAAACTTTGCAGGATGTTAAAATAGCACAAGAGGAACAAGTCATCAGACCTTGGCATATCTAGGCCAATGTGCAGCTGAGATATAGGTCAAAGTTCAAATCCAGCTATGTTGGCGGTGGTATGGGCTCTCATGAGTCCAGCTCTAGTTGGTTTGTGTAATTACTGAGCCACCTTCTTGTGGCAACCCAGTGTATCTTGGGTGGTGGTGGTGGTGGTGGTGAGCAGGGCTATAGCTTAACACCCAAGGTTCTTTAATGGTACCCGGACAATAAGATGTGTGCTGCTGTTGTGCTCTTGAGCAATAGGCCATTAAACCCACATTTCTCCAGGGGGCATTGGCTCCTGCACAGTCTAATAAACTGTCAGTTCTTTTGAATGAAAGCACCAGTTCAATTACTGTAATGTAATCTTATAGTATATTGCCACTGGTAAAACCTCCTGGTTTCCATCATCTGTCCAATCAGGGTTGTTGGTTTGTGTTGTGTCTGAGATCACGCCCCTCTGTCCAATTAAGAGTTGTTTGTGCCATTGTACGGCAGCACTGACAAATAAATGCCAAACCCATTATGACTAAGACTGATTATTAGTTAATTACGTCCATATTGAATCACGCATTAATTCGATGAAACGCCCACGAGCGCAGTGAACAGTCGGAATGATGATAAATGGTGTGTTTGAAAGCATACGCTGAAGCGTATCCAGTCGGAAATGTTTGTGATGTGTGAAGAAAAAACATTTCTAACACCTGTCTCTCTGCCAAACGCACTGATGGACCTCATACTCTTGGTAGCCTATGAAGCATTGCAACACATGCTCTAATTCATGGCTTTTATTTTCACATGTCGTGTTGGTTGTAGGTCAGTGGCATGTATTAGGGTTTTCCTGTCCACAATTGAAGACCTGGGTGTAGTCACAAAATAACACTTTTGAGATATTAAGGGTCAAAGTTTTGAAAACATGCTGCCGATACTTTTTTTAAAAGATAACATTCAGTGGCACCTGCTGCTAGTCCCAGGGGTTATACAAAGTAGACAGACACGTTTTTGTGGAAAAATAATGCTTTATTACGAAAAAAACAAGAAAATCAGTTTCGGACTTAGGTACTTCTTACCATAAAAAGCCTGGACTTCGGTATTTATTGCCATAAAATGCATGGACTTCGGTACTTTTACCACACAAATGCCATTTCAATCATTTTCTGATTGCCAAACAGTCATTTGTGCTACGCTTGTCACATGACACATACTAGCAGCTGATTGGACAGTCATGGACTTAGGCACTTGTTCCTGATGAAGTCAAGGACTTGAGTATTTCTTGCACAAAAATTCAGTAGATTCTGGGAAGGCCGTATATCAGTATTGAGGACTTGAGTACTTATATTTGGAATTTTTTGGCTTTAAATGATGCACATGACACTCTACTTTGTGGTTGTAGTGTCAGCCCATTTTTCAGAAAATGTGACTTAAGTACTTCTTGCACCCAGGTCTTCAATTTGTGTCCAAGCATGCCTTACGTCGGCCATACTACATAGACTTTTCTTCAGTATCGCCTGACTGATAGCCCCGTCTTTTAAGCACTTATTATGTACCAGCTAACACAAAACGTTTACCCAGTGTTGCTGCCATGTTGTTGCAAAGCTTTATAATTGACCTGACATTTCAGTGAGAATATTCTGCATTTCCTGGATGTTCACACTGCTTCAAGCACATTTGTGCATCTCCTTTTTGGACCCTGCAAATTTGTTCCACACCCTTGAAATGTTATCTAAGGCTTGGATTGGAGCGGACGCTTTGGACCCGAGCAATAACACTCATCTAATTATAAAACTCTGGATGAATGCAGAACAGATGCACTCCTGTTTTCCTCCTGGTCGGGGGCCATTTTGGACCCCCTCTCCTAGCGTTACTCGACTCCGCGTGGGACAGTGTGGCAGCCAAACGCTGCTTCGGTAATAAATTAATGTAATCGCTTCAGCTCAAATGCAGAAGAAGCTTTAATAATGCACAAAGGAACTCCCTTCTTTCTGCTGAGGCAGAGCCTCAGAAAAAGGTGAGAGATAGGTAGTTTTCCACATTCAAAAATAAAAAAATAAGAAATAAGTCATGAAAGATGAGTATTTTGGTGTGAGACACTAAACATGGACATTCTGCAAAGTGGAGGGGATTTATGATCACTACAACAATGTACTAAAAGTGGAATGTTTGAATATTGGAATAAAATATCCCGTTAGCACATCATAAATAACACACTGAAGATGTTCTTGTACAGAGTAAGGACCGGTTGTGCTGTATTAAACATTTTCTGACCAAGAAAAGATAGTTATGCCCATCTCGGCTTGCTACTGGAGCGCTCACTCGGTATGGAAGAAATATTTTGGTTTCAAGTACTGACTGGAGTTCAACTTGTATTTCAGTTTCGACTTGCTTCTTAAATACAAGAAAGTTTGTGTCCTCACCAAATACTGGGTTTTGCCAGTTTGGTGGGTGGACTTGGCCACACATTTTTTTTTTCTTTCTTTTTGATACAGCATAAAGGCCTTGTCTTGTAATTGTAGGTCACACATATGGAGAAATGCTGATTAAATCTAGGTCACTCCAAAACCTGCTTGGTAAGGTAACCTCCATCTGGCAGTTTCCCCTGCTACTCGGCTCAGTTTCTGCCGGCTGCACAGAACTTAATACCCCCCCCAGATGTTGGTCTGCTCGCCCTCTTAAGTTTCATAGACTAACCTTCATCTGTCTGTCTGCACTGGGCTCTCTGACAGATGCCTGTCTTTAATTCCTGCTCTCCTGATGTACACATTCAGGTGTCTGCGGTTGCCAGGCCTTGCTGTCTTTTTCTGGCCAGCATCAAACAACAAAAAATCACCAGTGATTTGAATGATGATAATTCAGACAGGGATGTTGGAAAGAGAAAAGGGGTGAGGGGTAGTAATTGGAAAATTTAAGCAAGAATGCACACTAAGCGCTAACAGGAGAGCTAGGTGATTAGCGTGATTGGTGTAACTGTGTCTGAAGAAAGGAATCAAACTCTCGCCTTCTCCCTTCTCTGCCTCTGTCCGCCTCTCTCCCCATCTGTTTCTCTTTCCCTCTGTCTTTCTCTCTCTCCTATCTGATGTGAGGAGCAGAGAAGTGGAGGAACAGAGGATGATTTTTTTTCCAGTATTGGGACTCTCTCTAAAATTTAACACAATTTCAAGGCGCTTTATTGGTCTGACATGAACTGTTGTCAAAGCGGAATGTGACAGAGAATTATAACAGTACTAGGAAAAGTGACTGATATGCAATATACAAACTGAACAAGAACAACAGAAACAATAGCATGCTCATGCTGTATCATGTACAGTGTGAACTTGCGATTAATTAATTGTAGATGTTGACAGTTGTTGAGCTTCTGAGATGGTGACAGTTTGCCATATACAAAGCAGCTTTTTCTCACCCTCTCTTCCTCCTCCTCTCTCTTCCTCTCTCTCCTTCATTAAGGTCATTAGCACATTTGCACAGACACTCAGGGTTTGATTAAGAGCATGAGCGAGTGGGCCATGCCCTGCTTGACATTAGCATTAGCTCATGCTTTAGCATCTTTCACAATAATCAGTGGTGGATATTCCTCAGAGCTTGCAACCGTTTAAATGAAAACTCTCCCCCTCTCCCCCCTCCTACCTCTCTTACCCCCCCCACCCCCACCCCCCACCCAATTGTGCCAAGCTTCCTTGAGTGACCGTGCCTCATTATTCATCGGTGATTTGCAAATTGGGGAAGTCATTATCTTAGCAGCCTGGATTTCAATCAACACCTGTTCTTAACATTAACTAACAATTTATTGCCCCCCCCCCCTTCTCTCTCAAGCACGGGGCATATTCAAGAACCAATACTCAATAGTCCAACATAATATGAATATTTTTAAAACTGTAACAATACATTATTATGCCCTGATACTTGCTAATGTGAACTCACTGCTGTATAATTTATCTCATTAAGGAATGCTGGGAAATGCAGTTCCCCAAGTGAACTTCTGGTTCAGCTGGAGACACATTTGAATCATAACAAAGAAGCACTCTGTCTAGTCAACCCTGTAAGTGGTAAAAACTGCATATGCGGCGTGCAGCAACAGGAGCATTTACACCTTTCATCATCTGGCTGAGACCACCTCCCAATGTGGCCTCAGCAGTCAGACAGTAATGTGTCACAGGTGCTCCTTAGCTGCAGTTACCAGTTTTTTTGTAATATCGATATCTATCAGATCACCCAAGATGCACGAAGCAGGTATGCATAATATTTATTCCGGAATTGTACTGTGATTCTTGCTGAACATTTTGGGGTATTTGCGCAATTGCTTTTGTGATATTTTGTACAGTATACAGTAATTATGTTGTGATTTTTTTTTTATTTGTTCCTGCTAAATTTATGTAATATAAGCTGGCATATCCAAGCTGATTTGCTGCTTTTCTAAGGAGACGAAAGATAATAAGTGGTATGAGCGTAGTCTCAAGGCCCATCCCTGGTTTGTGTCAGCAGTTATTTGCCGCTTTTTATTACATATTTCTATTACGAAGTGACACCTATCTGGATTCAGTTCCAGTGTTGTTTGTCGGACTATTTATGAACAATCCCATAATAGATTTTTTTTTTTATACTACATTGCATTCTGTGGTTCTCTGAGTGAATTTTCATCTTTAACCTACTTCTTTTTACATAAGCCATGCCAGTATCATTAATTAAGGGACCAGGCCACTGATTTTATCTCTATCAAAAGCACAGCTGAAGGAAGAGACTGTGCTTTACTTGGGTACATTAGGACCAGATTGAGAGCCATTCCTCTGGGCTGCTAATTGACTTGAAAAGCCAGATATGCTTTTCTCCTGGGAGATGATTCACTGCAAAAACAAACCAATGTGGGCCAAAAACAAGCAAAATAACCGAACCTGTACAAACACCAATTATGTTTGATGAATGTAACTGACTGAAATTACAGTATGTTTTTGCATTAAAGATGCAACACCTATAGATACTGTATCTAATGGCGTTGAAATAAAGGGTAAAAATCTAACAATAGTGTCTAGAGAGTCCATTAATCAGAATGATGTTGTTCCTACAATATTTTTTGTCGAGTTGGCACAACGCGCACATGCGTGAAGATGCGAAACAATTTCCAATGTTACGGACACCTCGTAACCCATGAAAGCCAAAGGGTCTAATAATTTATGCGGTGAAAATGAGATGGGCCGCCTTCACGTCGCAGTGGACGTGCCGAGTCGGCGATCGTTGCGTTTCCACTCACCGTCCCCATTAATAAAGTGCTCATTAACGCGTTCGGACGTTAGCCTGTATCATCCCCGGCTAGCCCACGGTGAGAGAGCCATTAGTTACGGTGACACTCATTACTTCATAATGATGTATGCTGCACCTCAGAAACATGTATTATTCATCCCCTGCTCCAAACGGATTGGTGTGATGGTGTTTGTTTTAAATAAGGCAAGACCATTTCCAGTATTATTATTTCAGGAAAGAAGCTCTATTCCAAACGTAAAGTGAGTTGGAGATGTGATTGTGTGTATGTATGTATAATAATAATTGTTGCCATGATAATATTCCCGGAAGGCAATGTGCAAATAGAGCAGGTCGTTAAAGCCTATTTGCTCAAGCATGCATCTGGAAATTCCATAGCAGACAGAAAAGAGAGAGTGTTTCGATTAGCCTTTGGGCTCGAGCGTCCAATCTTATTTGAAAGGAGCTTGTATGGGTGCTGGTTCAACATTCAGCCCAGCAGTAAGACACAGTTTGTCCCAGTAACCAATCGTGGTCTTCAGAAAAGATTTTCATAAGTAGGATCAGGTGTATTAACACTGGGTTTGACCAAATACCTTTACTCACGGTGATATCATTTGGACATATTTGGTCACCTCTTTGCCAGTCTCCTCTGGATAGATGACCACCTCCAACTTAAAGCCTTAATTGTGATTAGGTTTTTTGTGAACAAACTTCTTCTTTCAATCAATTCAACTTTCTATCCTTATTCTAGAATTCGGATGTTTTCAATTGCAGGTAGTGACTGTAACATCACATTCAAATGTTTAGCTATGGACATTCAAATTACACATTTGTGAGCTCCACACCCAAGAAGTTGACTCATGTACATTGCCTTGATGGTCCACTATCAGCTGATGGTGATTTCCAAACAACCCTGGTTGTTAGTACAACCACAGGCTGCTTGGAGGCCACTGCATGTTTGCTTAGCTGGGCCCGTTCAGCAGAAAATGGAGTGCATATACACTGTGCAATTCATTCTTAGCCTGGTGATATTGAAGCTCTTCTCTTTCTCTCATATAGACTGTGGGAAAAATCTGCAGGTTTGATATCAGATGGGATCATGGCACTTGTTCGACGTACAGGCCTATTTTTAACTGTCTGTCTCCCCTACGGTGTAATCATGAGCAATCAGGCACGTCAGGAGGTTTCCTGTGAGAAGCGCCTCGTCTCAAATCTTTCCTCTAAAAACCTGCAGCATATCAGTTAGTCTCTCTCTCTCTCAATGATAATAAGAGTCACATATAGCCTTTAATTTGGGAAAAGTTCAGAGAAATGCTTTCATAATACGCTTCAACTTCTTTGCGATGAATTTATTAAGTATGTGCACATTGCCATGAAATGCTGAAAAATACACCAGAATACTTAGTACAGTTCATCTAAATGGATGGGATCCTTTATGACACTTTGCATAGTGTCTTCATAAATGAAGAAAGCAGTCCACACGTAAAGGAGCGAGGTCAAGCATGCTGTGGAAATGAATTGATTTAACTGATTAATTAAAGTGCTCGGTAACATGAACTACTTCCTCAGCCTGGGACTTTCTGAGAATTCCATATTTCACTCAAGATACCCTCACTGAGCCACTTTACCTGGATATGCCATCTTATCTAGGAAGTGCCATAGAGGGTACCAGACTTAGTTTTAGCCCAGTGCACACAGTGTACGCAGCTGATTCTACTTATCAGGGATCTAGATTGAAAACCATGATTACTTAATACGTAGAATCAGTTCCATTAGCATTCAACTGAAACAGAAACCCTCACTAACGCCGGCCATTTTTGGATAAGATTGGACACTCGTCTTTTAAAGCCAGAAAACACAATGGGCCAGTCTAAATACCCATACATGATTACAGTGCCGAAGGCAGGAAGCTGGACATTAAATGTGAGGTCTAAATGCTGTCATTTGCCTGCAGCATTTGGCAGAATTCCCCTGCTAGCGATCAGTGAATGCTATGCATGAGGCTACGAGTGCTGAGATGAGAAACTATTTTCAAGATGACAAAGGTAGCTCTGTTCATACATGTTGAAAGTGATTCATAAAATAAAATGCAAGATTAACAGGAAATAATTTATAAATACAACACGTACCATCTATTCTTACGGCAGGTTGTGGAGGTTATGGGTAAACATCGGGGTCAGGAGATGTATGTGATGGCGGTCATGTTCTATGTCCAATTTCATGCATATGGCACTGATGCTTAGGCCTACAGATTGTACTAGCTACATTGATTGCTCAGTTGTAAGTATCAAATCAAATTCAGTACGCACTGATGCAGCATGGGTACCCGGTTGAGTGAAATCACCTCATCCTGTGCAGATAATTTCATTATCAGTTGTGTTCAATAATGACCCTGCTCTCTCATTTTTTTGATTGGGTGCCCAAGGGAGCCAATCGCATGTAACGACACTTTTGAGTAATAAATAAGTCCTATGTGCCTCTCTTTCAAGTCTCTCATTACTTTCTTCATTACTCTCTCCCCCAGTGCATTCCAGCCCCCATTTAATTTTAACTGAATAATCTTCATTCTGAGCTCCCAGAGATGCCTGAAATAGGCACTAATTTCTTTGCATCACAGTCCAGAGGAGTGCTCCAGGTTTGTCCTGTCAGTCATCCGCCAGTCTCATATCGGAGGTCGCATATCCAAATGAACATTTATTATAATGCTGCTCTCAAGGAAGGGGGGGGATTAGTAATTAAAGGAAGTGATGTCATTTTCAGCACCCCACTCTGAGCTCCTGGCAGTGATCCCCAGTTGTGTATAATGCAAGCACAGAAGGTTACAGTGATCCCCAGTCTTTTTAGCAGTCACCTAAATTTCCTAATAAGCGCACCTCCTCAGGTGGGCGGTAGACTTAAGCCTGGGAAATGAAGGTTGTTTCTGGTCACCATAGGCGACCTGGCCAGATTTGTTTTTTATATTTACTTTGCTCGTCTGAGAGACAGACGACAGTTCACTAGGAGCCTGTTAGCGCTGCCAGGCCCTTTTTCGAGTGGCCTGACATTTTAGACCTGACAGTAATTACTCTGTTTTTTGTTCTTTAAGCCACAGCTTTTTTTTTTTTTCCTCGTCAGAGCTAAGAAGACTGTCTTTTGAACAGCTGCTACTGAATTAAGTGCAGGGTAGCAGTAAATAACCTCTGTTGATGATAATGTACCGTTTCACTCTCTATCTTCCTTGACCTCTTTTTCCTCCCTCTTTTTATCCTCTATTTCTCTCAATCACTCTCTCTCTCTTTCTTTCCACACTGTCCCACTCTCTTTGTGAGGTGAGGGTGGGCTGGTTGCTTCAGTGTCAGTGTAATAACTGACTGCCCCCAACCTTCCAAGCATCCTCCTATGTCCTTTTGTCATTTTCAGCCTGTCAAAAGGGCTCTTGGTTTGATTCTCACACCGGTGCCACAAATGATTTCCGGAAACATCTTTGTCACCAAAGCGGCCCAGTGGCTCGTGCTCCGGTTTAGGCGATTTCTGTGATGACAATCTGTCTGGATATTTGGGACCCCCCCTGCATCCCCCCTTCCCAACTGTTTCCCCCCCTTTCAAAGCTGCCAATTACAACACAAGAGGCAGGTCACTGTCCATCAGCAGGGGAGGAGTATCCTTTCATAACACTGATCCCTTGTGACAAGCCAGCTCCATTAATATGGAGTCAGACCCTGTGTGTGTGTGTGTGCGTGCGTGTTTGTGTGAGCACTAGTGACTATTTTTGTCTCTGACCACGTGTGGGGTTGCATGGGTGTGAGTGTGTGTGCGTACGTGCTAGTGTCTTTGTTCTTGAGCTACAGTGAATGCATGTGTGTGTGCGTGTGTCTGTGTATGTGTGCCCCATTATGCAAATATTGTTTATCTAATGCAAATGACTTTTAATGTGCTGTTTGCTAAAACTTTGAGCGCTGGGACCTGCATATCAATGAAGGCTGCAACATCTTCTGAGTTCTTACATTACTCCCCCTTCCCCCCCCTTGACAATAGGGTCCTGTCTGGAAGAGCCCCCCCACCACAAACTTAAGATATGACCAGTCATTAATCTCAATAGCTCAACATCCACCCGCCAATGAGTGCCCCTGTCGCACATTTCAAAGAGCGAGCTGTGAGGGAGGCTGCAGTATATGGTGACTTGCGAAGGGCTGTTGATATGCTTATGTGATTCATAATTAAGGGAGTGTGCTAATTAGGGTCGTTAATAGTGTCTCTGAGTAGTACTCTGGGGTGATATTGTGCTCGGTGTGTGATGGTGAGGAGCCGGCATGTATTTCGATCAGGAGGTTTTGGCAAATTCTCGCGAAACTGTGCGGATGGTGTAGTTGATAAGTATTTGGATGGTTATCATGCATAACAATACCTGCTATTCTTCAGAAGATTACCCAGATTGGATGTGAATACGCAGAATGTAAAATGACAGTTTGACTTCTAATGTTCATTGTTTCAATTCATTTCGCTAAAGTAAAGAACTTTAACAAAAAATAAAAAATAGTCACTGTCTTAATATTGTCATGAGATGTCATATAAGTTGCGCTGTGACATCGTCTCAAGGGTTCACTGTGCCCATGTGATGCTGAATATGATGTCTAGTTTTCCTCCTTCCTGGTGTCTCCTCCATAGAGAAATTTACACTCATCTACTGACATTCTGATGTGTGAATGCACACTGTGTGTGTGTGTGTGTGTGTGTGTGTTCTTGAACTTGCTACAAAGTGAGAACCAAAAAACCTTGTTTTACTATGAAGTGGGGAGATTTTTGGGAAGTGAGGACATTTTCTTGTGTCCTCACAACTACAGAAGACAAATTGTGACTTATTAGTTAAGGTTCGGGGTAAGGTTAGAATTAGGGATAGGTTAAGGTTAGGGTAAGGGTTTCGGTTAGGCGTGCATTGCTTATTGCTAAGATTAGGGAAAAGCTGTAAAGACACAAAAAAATGAATGGAAGTCAATGTAATGTCTTCCCAAGCATAGAAGTACAAGGATGTGTGTGCCTGTGCATGTCTCTGTGTGTGTATGTGTGTTTAGAGACTGTCATCACTTGTTTACTGAGAACCCAGTACTGTCAGAAGGAGAGGGATGTGGTTTGGACATTAATGCAAAGATGAAAGGCAAGCCTGGCAGTCCATGATTGGCTTGTGTTACACTTCCTGGCTTCCATTTCCTGGCCACCTGACTGTTTATTTTTGCCCACACCGCACAGAGGGAGATGGACCAGACTCCAGAAATCTGGGAATCTCTCTATCTCTTTTGGCCTCTCTCGTGCACAAACTCTCGCATATACACTCAATACACTCTCTCTCTCTCTTACTCATCACTCTCTATTCTTGGTCTACTCCATCGTTTCTCCCTCCCTTTTCCTCCATATTTCTCTTTCCCCCCTCGCTATCTCTCCCTGTCACTGATTAATTACAGATAAGGTGCTGGAGATGTGGAATTTTTCACCGGAACACAAACACACAACTCGCCATCACCCTGGTGCTGTGGTGCTGATGTGTTTATCTCCAAACTTCAGGAAGTGGTATTCTCACAGTTCAGTGTGTACCCTTCAACAGATCCCGGTCAGATACTAGTAAACAGAGCACGCACGTAGAGACCATTCACATGTATATATACCTACAAGAAGATGCACACGCATGCACGCATAGAATATCACCTACAAACATGTCGTACACATAGACACACATGCATGTGCGTGTTATCTCATGCACACCTGTAACCTGCACCCACGTGCACATTCATGAGCATATATACTCACACACAGTCCACTGTAAAACCAAACGTTTAAGTTCTGAACATATGGTAAACACTTTTTTGTAACACTTTTTAAAAATGTCACAGTGTTTAGATTCAGTTTTAAAGTATATTCAACAAATCTGAAATACCTTGATTGCAACATCCAATAAACATCAGTGTTTTGAATGAGAACACCTATTTACAGAAATAATCACCAGGCATTTAGCTTTTACACACTGGTTTTTAGATTATACACGTCACATGTTCCACAGTTTTACAGTGTATGCATGCATATAAGCTGCAGGGCTTAAAGTTCTCCGGTGTCAGGAGATTTTTATTACTCGGGCCGGTAGGCCACGAGTCCAAGTTTCGGCTCAGTTATTTTTTTTTTTTTTTTTTTTCGGGGTCGCGATTGTCCTGCTCATGCACTTGCGCGGTTTCGCGATTGGCCCAGGCCTAGACCCAGCCCGAGTACAGGCTCTGAGGAGCCTCTTGTTTTTTTTTGTTAATGTGAGCTGAGTTTTCGATGTGTAACAGTTTATCCAATCACATTAAACGCTGTTCAGAGGTTGATAAAAGTGATATAATTCTAAACCAATAGTATATGAGTATTGCATGTTACTAAGCAATAGAGGGAGAGCGAGGCACGTAATTTTTTTTCCTAGGCGAGTACAGGGCATAGATTTTGCAGAGGCTGAATACGGTGCTCCTTCCCCGTTGGGGGCGGCAACTTACGTTAGCTAACGTTGTAGGGTATGAACCATGATCAGAGCAGTCATTTGACATTCAAAACTTTAATAACGATATAATGTCATAAAAATGACTCCTCATCTGTGAAATGTTATTCCGAGTTCTCTTGTCTTATTGTTCCGTTCGTTTGTACATCCATATGCTGTACAAAAGTCTGGCATCGGGTCTGTCTGTAATTTTTCCTGCTGGTCACCTATAGACGCGCCACTACGCTGAGCAGAGAGTCCCCCGACACAAGATGGTGGCTCATTGACGTATCCGCGAAGCCTGAATTCGGCATCTAGGTATATATATCTATGGAGTACTGGGCGTTCCATTTGTACTCGGAAGTCGGAATTTCCGAGTTCCGAGTCGGAAGTTTCAACTGGAACGCCCCCGAGGTCGGATTTCCGACTTGGAAAGTTGAAGAATCTTCACTACCCCTGAGTTAACATTCAAAGATGGCTGCCCTGGGTGTAAACAGTAATTAGAAGCTCCTGTAATATTCCGTTTATTACTTCTGACTCGTGTTTATCGCACTAAATCAGCCGTATACATTGTTCGACGTATATATATGGAAATCCACCATGTTTGAAGGTTGCAGAAGGACCGCATATTAGTCCAGAAGTTGCTTATATTCGGACAAGGCAAACGCGAGAATAGCTTTCGTAGACGTGACCATTTTGTTTTATTACTCTTCTTCCCGGTTTATGGCGGTTGGCAACTTTTTTCCGACATTGTAACTGGAACGCCGATAACTCGGCTGTGACGTCATTCCCAGCTCCGACTTCCGAGGTAAATGGAACGTGGCATAATTATGATAAATAGGCGTGTCCATCGAGCTGACACTTGTCGCTCATACGCGATATAGTCGTTGGTCTCACACACAGACTGTTTAGAAATTATATACTGTATATTATGTACAGTCTTTGGTCTCATACTTACATGCTCAACATCCAGATGGGGGACAGATATAAGTATAGAAAAGGATAATACGTCCTCAGAGAGCTGGGACACAGCCCAACTCCTAGCATCCCATCCATGTTTTGGCCATTTTGGGCAGATGTACATGACATCTCAGCAAAACCCGGGATCTCCCATCTTGCCAATACAGAGCAGGAACATTCGCATCATCTTAAGCTATACAATTGGAAGTAGAAAAAAGGGTATGCTGATAAGCTGAGGCAATAATTTTGTTACGGGAGAAACACTCTCGCAAAATAATTAACAATAAATACGAGTACTGGACACCTCTGTCATAATGCTAAACGCTTTCGTACTGGCGAGACGAGCGTGCGCCACTCATTTCCAGCAAACTGACTCGTCCAGGGATGTGAATGTTATTTTGGTTATTTTAATTAGCCTAAAAGGAAGGTTGCTGCTTCAATCAATTCAAATAATTACCAGAACATTGCAGCAAGCTAACAATACCCACATGGTTTGAGCAAAGTGTTTTAATGTGGTTGTAGCCTATTCGATAAATAAGATTTCAGCATATGACATACATACTAGCTCACAGCAACAGAACAAATGTGGACGGAGCAGTCAATATAGTTAGGCAGTTGCTACGGGTACGGCAGTTTTCCAATGCATTTCAATGTAGAGAGGTATGGCAGTCCCAATTTCAAACCCCGTCCTAACCTAACCCTGACCCTAACCCCAACCCTAACCCTAACCCTGACCCCTAACCCTAACCCTAACCATAATCCCTAATCCTTATCCTAATCCCTTCATATCGACAGCCGTACCCATAAAACTGCCGTATCTCTAGACACTGCGATATAGTTAACCAGCTAGCTTCCTCTTTCGATGCCAGTCATGACCACCTCATGACAGCCAATGTTACACCAAGTCCTGTGGTAGATTTCCGAGATAATGCATCGTCCGCCTGTGTAAGAAGTTAGCGGAAGATAGGATGGCATTAGCTAGCCTGTCAGTCTCAAACCGACATAACCACACACGGGATTGCTCCAGAATTCAAAAGATCAGATGTCTTTTGAATTCTGGAGCAATCCCATGTGTGCTTATTGCTGAGAAGCTGAAGAAAACGATGTTTTCGTTAAACATAGACGAAGCAACTAACGTAAACAACGATAAAATTCTGAATATTTTGGTTCGTTTCTTTGATGACGATGTCGGCAACAAGTTTGGTTAACTTTATACTTTATTTATATAACAAAATTTATACTGGGTTGTGAGCAGTGCTACAGCGTTAACAATTATTTATTTATTATTTTTAGTTAACACAGTTAAGGTGTTGCAAACTCAAGAACGCTCTATTCAATCAGTTACGTTATCCGGAATAACGCTATATGACTAATGGTCTGTATTGGAGACAATGCTGTAATGCTAACTCAACGCAATGGATAAATCTTGAGTTGGGACTAGAGACAATGTCAGCTCTGTCGTCCACACGTGTCTCTTAATGTAAGTTGCTGCTCCTAGCATAACCGCGGGAAGTAGGGGTACTGGGGATGCTGCAACACTCCCTGTTGCCGCAGCAGCACCCAAAAATCTATTTATCCAAACTTAAATAAATAAAATGTATGAAAATTGATTAATATTCATTAGAAACCGTATAATTGTGACATTAAGCCATAAATGACAAAATGAAAAATTTTGCCTTACTATTATTTAAATCATTGGTGTCTTTTTCCACGGCAGCGACAAAAATTTTTATTTTTATTCAGGCTACGTGAACACCAAGGGGACATTGTCTCTAAGCGCTTTCTCATAGTACAGCTGCAGATGTGAGTACGTGAAGTGTTAAACATTGGAGTCTTCGGTTATTCCATGCTGTCAAAGGTGATTGTCAAGTCAGTAAAGTGAGCAGGCGAAACAATACGAATGTTTTCATGTAGGGGAAGCCGGGGCACAGTGAATCAAGGGGCACAGTGAATCAGGGCTATTTTTGGAAAATTGACAAAAGGAATCACTGGTATGACATCATCATTTTTTGTGTTTGGAGAATACCCATCCATGAAAGTTTAGTTAATTCGTTTGGATTATCTACTGACAGAAAAACAAGGTAAAGTATGTTTTTATGCATGTAAAGTAAATTTCCATGGCTTCTGATCGTGTGCCATATCTTATAGATCATCTGGAAGTAATAAATCCATTATGATGCAGCATTTAGAGCACATATTTGTCACAGTACTGAATAGGTGTTTTCTTGAAACCAAAGCAACATGTGACCTTGGGAGACAGTTTTAGGTAATGAAAGCACGTGGGGCACAGTGAATCAGGACACAGTGAATCATTGGAAAGGTGATTCACTGTACCCCAGTAGGATTCCTTAACACATGGGCCCAGATTCTATTTGAATAAAGAATAAAATGGGAATTGGCAGATATCGTGATGTTCAGTACAACAATAGTCAGTTCTGGGACTATGCAGAATGTGGCCAAGGAAATCACGAGGTCCACTGGAAATCGTAGGTGTTGTTGGCCGGACTCCCCCTTAAAGGATTGAACAATCGGCAGTACAAACATGACTTGCAAATTAGGTATTGGCATTAACTTTTGAAATTAAGTGTTTTGGACTCTATGTCCTGTTGTAAATCGTTCATAAATGTCTTAATTGAAGGTTGAGTGATTAGAAAGTATCTTTCAGCCTAAGTGTGCATTCATGAAGTCCACTGGAAAAATTAGATGTTGTTGGTCAGACACCCATCTTCAAGCATTGAACAATCAGCAGTACAAACATGACTTGTGAATTTGAGTATTGGCATTTGACTTTTGAATTTAAAGGTTTTGGACTCAGTGTCCTGTTGTGAATCATTAAATGATTAGAAAGGATCTGTCATTCAGCCTAAATGGCATTTGTTTACTTTAAAGGTTAAATAAAAGTTGATTAAAGCAAATTTAGCAGCGTTCCCTTCACGTTAATGGAGTGATTCACTGTGCCCTGAAAGCCGATTCACTCTACCCCAGTACTGAGGCACAGTGAATCACTCAAAATCTGTTTTTCAAAACCCTCTCATCAGAGTTAAGCGAGAGTTAGCAAAGATCTGCTGCCTTGTATTAATGCACAACACCACCCTCTTTCAGATGAAGGATGAAATGAAATTATTATCACTCCCGGGACAGAAAAAAAATCAACAAAACAACTTTTCTGATTCACTTCCCCTATCTATTATTTTATGCATGCGCCAAACTTGCATGACTGCTCTGCACAAACAGACACAGTATTTGTAGTTCAGCCTTTATTAGCAAGAAGTTTTGAGGGGGTGGGAAATGCTGGGTAAGATGAGATGTGAGCGACACACTGGTAGTGAGCAGCATCAGTGTATGGGAGTGATGCTGCGGAGATTTGCTGATGTGGCTGAACTCCATCTGAGCAGAGAAAATACGAGAGTCCCAGAAGAAACAGATGAGTGCGAAACGAAGATTGACTTTGTGTACATTTTATAAATGGGCTGCTGATTATCAGATGACTCAGGACATCCAGTCAAGAAAATTTAGTTTAATTTCTAGTGCTGATAGTGGTAATGGCATATAACGGCGAAAGCCATGTTACTGATGACACACCGGGTTGCTAGGGCATGCGCAGCATATGCATTCACGATATTAAATATCAAAATTAAATTTTAAACCTTCTTCTCCCTAATAAAATCCCCCAAAATATCTTGGCGCCCCTTTCAAAATCGTTCTGGCAAAAAAATAAAAAAATAAATAAACAAAAAGCCGAAAAACGTGGAGGTTGAATACGAAATTCTTTCCAGGAGAAGGACTCCAGCATGTGTTAACTTAAGCAATAGGAAGATAAAACAGATGTGTCCTAAGGCCCATCTTTTATTGACAGTAAAAACTGCTGTTGGAACTAGGATAGGCTCTAGCTTGCCCACGACCCTGTTGGCGCAGCAGCACCCAAAAATTTATTTATCCAAAATTAAATAAATAAAATGTATGAAAATTAATTAATATTCATTAGTGTTAAGCACCACTGACAGCACACAAGCACTCCATAGTTAAGTTGCAGCCACCAGTAGACCATATTTTATGGATTGATAGTTAAGCATTTATATGTGCACTGATAAGGTCATTCCTGCTAGTAACACCAACACCCCTGTTTGCTCAGCACCCCCTGTTCAGAATGCGTTCTTGCAGCTATGGCTCCTAGTTATTCACTCTCAGTTTCTCAAATGTTGGCATCCTGTTTCCTCTTTATATCTGTAATCTCCACCGTAGCGAATGTGAACGTTAATCAGGTCGGTCCTCTCATCGGCCGAAGCTCATGCCTTAGTGAATGTTTTTTATAAGACAAATGTCGGGCAGTGTCAATGTGTAACAAGTTCTCGTATTGTTATTTTACGTATTTCTGTATTATGACAGACAGGCTACTATCACAAAGTGCGTTAGGAAGCAACTCAATCTAGGACACCCCGCCCCCGGTAATTTCATTTTCCAGCATGGCAATTTTTTGAGCTTTAAGCCCTGTAAGCATAATCATGCACATATGCATGCACACACACACACACACACACACACACACACACGAACATACGTTGTACATACATACATACACACATATGCACCTAAGCTCACACACACTCCATGCACGCTCAAATGCATGCACACACGCATACACACTTGAGCTAGAGCACACAAGGACACACACTTGCTCACAAATGCATTTGCATCCTCAGGCACATATGCATACAAGTACATACAAGGTGTGTTTCTTGTGTGCATTATTGGAAATTATATTAGCCTGTTTTGTTCATGTAAGAGTAAAGCCTTTCTCCTGTCTCTCACCCTTTCCAGAGAAAGTGGTAAGAATTTAGTTTTATTGAGTTTAGTTTTTAACAGCGCAGGTGCATTTGTTTTGTAAACTGCAGTACCTTTCAGTGTTGTTTATTGTCGTTATTAATTTTACATTAAGGAAAAGCTCACATAATCCTTGCATTCGTTCTAAGCATAAATTAAGGAGGAATGTCGACTAAATTCAATTCAAGCATGAGAGCCTCCTGAGATGACATTATGTGATTTTTAAGAGAACAAACTTTTTAATCCAGCTACTTATCAGCCAGGTGGTTCTTATTTGATGCTTAGTACAGTGGATTAGCATTTTTAAAAAGCTGGTTTGCAAAAGTGCCTCTTAAAAGGCTTCCAGACACTTCATTGTTTTTAAAACATCAGATGAACTATGGAGTGATAATCGTGACAAGCAGAATTTGGCTGCCTGTCCTAGGTGTAATCCTACCTCTTTCCCAATTCAGGCTGAGATACCCCCATCATTGCTATGACCAGTTAAAAAGTTAGTAAATGGTTTGATGGATAGATGGACAGATAGATGGTTCTATCCTGACAAAAGCGGTGAATTCGCTTTTCCTCCCAGACCCATTTTTGCGCTCAGAAATATATAATGTAAATATAAAGTGGCAGAGAGCGAGCGACAGCAGCCCCCAGAAGAGGTTTGCATAAGAAGTGTCACACTCTCTTTGCGTCGCTTTTCCCCTCCGGCTTCACGAAGAACATGGCAGAGTGATGCTAAACACTGTCATTTTGCAAATTAAAAAGTATAAGTCAATTAAAGAAAAGTCTTCGGGCCACTGTGGAAGAAACTGATATAATTGCAGCGGCAATTATAACTGCAAGCTGTGATTATGAGGGATTGCGGAGATCGTGTTCTGAAATAATCCTCTTTTCGCTGTTGATCGCCATGACGCCAGTGGCTTCGTCCCTTTAAAAATGCCACATTGATGGATGCTGTTTTACATCGGATTTAGTACGCATTTTGATCCCTAAATGTTTTTTTTTTTTTTTTTTTTTTTTGGAATTTTGTTTTTCACGTTAAAGGCTACTAAAAGTCAGGTGCAGACTCAAAGTTAAGCTGTGCAATTAACACTTAACCTTTACATTTTATGCCTTTGCATACCTTATATGTCCCATTAACCTTGCATAATTAAATTTCCATTTAACTTGGGTTTCTTAATGATCTGCGGGATGCGGGAAGTTTTAGGTATGATTCATGCTCATCGTTTGCATAATTTCGTAAAAACTGGCATAAAATTTTCTAATCATTTGGATTAATGGGAAGTGACTAATTTTTGCTTTTTGATGTACACGAAATCCAGAGATGGAGGACTTCTAATAGTGTGGATGGTCAAGCACTGTTCCTTCAGGAATCATTTAGTCCGCTCTGAGCCTCAGATGAAGCTTATTGTGTTATACTGATGCTTCCTCCTGCTATTCAGCTGTTAATGGGCTCCTGCTTTGTGCTATTCTGTCTCGGTAGCTACATTTCCATTAATGTGAATTTATGCAACTTTGGAATATTAATGCGCACCGCGCCTAATGGAAGAAAGCAGTATACATACAAATGGAAGTTTTTATTTTTTATATAAAAGCACTAATTCTTGGCTCAAGGTTTTTACAGAATGGAAAATAACTGGTCTAAGTGCGCATTAAGGCAAATGGAAATAGCGGTGAACTTGAGCAAAACGTACCCCCGGCTGCCGAGGAGACAATGAGAAAAAGATCAATTATATTTACATGCAAATGGTGAATTAATGGAGTGAGGCGTGCGCAATCTCGGTTGTGCCGGGTTTTGTTGTTACTTTTCTAATCGATCGATTTGAGAGGCTGAATTGAGCGAGCTCGTCTCCCTTGGTTCTCGGGTGGGAGTTGATTTATTTATTTATTTATTTATTTATTTTTTAAGGGAAAGTAGTAACCAGCCAACCCCGAGGCTTTCCAAAATCCGGATTTGAGACGTTTGAGTTAACTGCACGGGTAGCATAAGGGAGCCCTAATTGGAATCATCTAATTGCGCCCCGAGCTCTCTCACAAAAAAACGCTACCGTGAAAGCCCTGACTTGACTTGCACTGGCCGGTAGATGTTAGTGATTGATTACGTCCGAGGTATATCCACTTGCTTGGTGATGCAAAATGAGCCCATCAGGTCATCTAATGGGACTCTGTATTGGACGCGTGTAGCTGTGGGCGCTAACTCGGCTACTGATCCTGAGCCAGCCTTAGCAGAGCCCATTCATGTTCATAAATGTCCCAGATGGTACACGGTCTCTGCAGTTAGAAAAGGTGAGATACGAGGAAGCCATTCTGTGGAAAAAATTATGTTCCTCGAGCAGCCAAACATAGCCGCGGGGATACACTTTCACAGGGTGACTGGTAATGGTCAACACACGCACGCACGCGCACACGCACACACACACACACACACACACACACGCACGCACACACACACACACACACACACGCACACAAATGTGCACACACGTACGCACACACTCAAACAAGATTGAACTGAATGTTGGGGTAGAACCATTTTTACCCCTCATTGCTCCAGACATGAAAGTTGAATGGGCAGGGCAGGGCTCTTAATGTTGTAATATGAGGTCTACATCATTACGAAGACTGCTTTATGCAGCCGCGGGTTAAAAGGCTGGTGATTTGAGGGGTTGGTTTGGACATATAATATTTGTGTATCTGTGTGTGTGTGTGTGTGTGTGTGTGTATGTTTGTTTGAGTGGAGGGAGATCTACCGTATTCACTCGTTCCCTGTGATCCCTGTTCATTTCCCTGCTGATCCACACCATTGGAGCAACCCACTCTCAGCACCAGGAAGTTGTTCAAACAGTGCCATTGAATGTCTACGTTGATTTATGTACTCATAATATCTTTTATGTATCACGCTGCTGGTCTGTACAGTATCTCGCTGTAGGTCGTATTTTAGCCTGACACGCAGTATTGTAATGGGGGCATTTTCACCCTGGGATTACAAGCTGCCGCTCTTCTACATTCACTCCTGCTCTTTTTTTTACCTCTCTTTTCTGAAAGAGAGAGCACCGTCACAATCAGCTTTGTCAGTCAAGGGAAATTACCTTTCCACAGGTTTAACGGCATGTCCTGGCCTACAGTGTTTTGTCTTTTTTTCTCTCTCACTCTAGTTTGTTTTTTTCCCCCTCTTGAATGTTGAATGGATATTTTAAAGTGAAATGAAAAAAAAATTTACTTTTACTGAGGGATAAGCATCTTGAAGATTGTTCAAGCTGTAATTGTCGGAGCTGCAGCTTTTTTGGAGGGTGTGAGCCAGGGGACTCAGAGAAACAGAGGTCACAGACAGGGCTGTTGTGTCTGTTTTCATTGTGATATGATGTTGAGGAAAACAAAAATCCAAGTTGAGGAAAATACAGATCCAAGGGCATAGGTTTTATCTGCGAGTTTGCAGGGACATATGTAATGCGAGCGCGTACAATGCGCAGGCTGGAAAAGTTTTTGCAATAATTTGAACGCAAATATTGCCTTTTCAGACAACAGAGATTACTGTGTGTTTCTTTGATGTTTTCTGTGGTGCTTCACGAGAGCCCTCTGTAATTTTCATTGATAGATGCCATATTCATAAACTTGTTTTTCTATTTTTTTTATCCAAATACTTTTGATTAGGTTTCTGAATACAACTTAACAACTGATAGTTATATGTCAAACATTTCTTATGTTATATGTTCTAAAACTTTTAACAATTTAAAAGTAACATAATTACATGACATTATGTTGTATTATTAGCGACTGCTACAATCATTTTGCGGTAATTTATTAGCTCGCTAAGCAGGGATGTAGCAAAATTTAAGGTCTGATGCCAGTCAAACAATTAACGGCTGTTCAAATCAGACTTGGAAATGCCTCGCTCAGTTTTTATGAAGCCCAACATCCCGCCAAGGTCCCATATAAGTTAGACAACCATTAACACTAAGAATTTTTGAAGAACTGCTTTCTGATTCCTCCCAAACTTATATCCCAGCAGAACCTGAATTTTTCCATTATTAAACACTTTCTTGTAAATGTAAAATCTCCAAGTCAGAGTCCACTCTATCTTCAAACAAAACCGGGGTGCTAGCTAGGTACTCACATCAAGCTGCCAACTGTCTTGCGTTAGCGAAATGGTTGAGCTGGAAACAATAAATCAGTGGCATGTAGCCCAAAAAAGTAATCATGCTGAAGATCACATGAGACAAAAATAGTCCTAAAATTTTGGCAGTTTTTCCCTCGCCTCATCTTCCTCTCTACTTTTACTTGCATTTTAATGCTTTTGCTTTGACTGCATTTTCAGTGATGTTACGACACAGAAGAAGGCTGCTATAGCTAATCAAAATAGCTTACTTGGACATTTGACAGATCTTAATTTTTCTCATGAATCTCAACAAAAAGAAAGCAAGATATTTTCCATGACATCAAGAGAAAGTATGCAGCCCAACCACCTATTATGATAATTAAAAAAAAAATCAATTATCTGACGTAGGTCTAATGGAGGCCCGACATATTTACATGATGATTAAACATTGATAAATTAATATCTAAAGAATGTTACTTCCAACGAGTCAGAATTGTTTGGCTTTGCTGTCATTTGTATTACAATAAAACCTTTTGACCTGTCATGTGGTGTACAGCGCTACAGAATAATTAATCACACTTGCTTGATTATGATTGGTGTTTTTTATCTCGACTTAAACAACCGCACTGATCATTTCACCACAGCTCAGATGCAATTTCCCCACAAATACCCTGTACACGCAGGCTTGGGTGCAACTGCACCCACGGTGTTACCACCACTAGTGAGTATGTTTTTCAATATAAGCTCATGTTCGAAATTTGTTTACTTTTCATAAACTTCCCTTACTGCAGCAAATCACATCCGTGCACCCTCAAAACCCGACAGTGTAACTAATGGTGTGGATGCAGCTACATTAGCTAGCCAGCCAGTTTGCCATCTTGTCTATTCTGTGCACTGTACTGTTTTCTTGACACAACGTTTGTTACGTGACTACAGCTGAGATAAATGCTTTAGATTAAACCATTAACTGTCTATGAATTGAACAAAGCTGCCATCCATGGATGCACTAACATTTAACTGCACTGGGGCATGTTACATTTAGAATGCCACTCTTCTTCCGTTTTCCCCATTGATCGGAAGTTGGCCGGAATATTCTTGCCATGTTCGAAAGTTGGTCGGGACATGTCCCGACCATCCCTACCAAAATCTTCGCCTATGCTCAGATCTGTGTGTCTGTGAATGTGTGAGGGAGTGAGGTCTCAAGGATGTGGTAAATGTTCCTAAAATGGAAAAGAAGTGACAAGCCATGGTGTAGTACCCATAGGTATACATAACTGTAGCCCGGACTTATCCATTGGTTGAATAATTTATTTGTACCTTTCCTGCGGGGGTATGTATTTTTTTTTTTTTCTTAGATCTTGGGGTTATTAAATCATGGTCCACGAGGTCTGAGAATTGCTGGTTTCCCACCCTCCATTTAACTGGGAGTCAGGTGTAAAGATAGTCTGGCCAATTAGAAGCACTAACTGTTCAGTGAATTATCAGGCAGAAAAGAAAACTGGGCCTGGAATTGGATTGGGAGTTGTGATCCCTGTTTAAGGTCATAAGGCCCTGATCATTCTATTTATGTTCTCCTATATTCAGCTTGGCTCAGGCATTCTGTTTCCATGCGACCTCCATCTGGCCTAAACATGCAACCCACATATTCACCTGTAAATGTAGGTCACATTTTTGGACTACTAACTGAGTTATTCCCCAGCCTGTCCAACCTGCAGACTGTGTATCACCCTCAGGGTTCTTTGCCTCTGCACATGTACTTCACTGTGAGATTTAAGACCAAAGGTCTCTGGCCTGGATTTAGTCTTCCTCATCAGCTACATTCGGCTAACATTTCTAGTGGACAACTCAATGCTAGGTTGGCTGTTTGTAGCCGAATGCCTTTTGATTGTGACTCTGAAGGTTGCTGATTGAAGCCCCATCACAGCCACAAAATTACCAATGCCGCTGTTGGGCTCCTGAGTAAGGTCATAATCCCCACTCTGTCCCAGGGTGGCCCAACCCAATCAACTGTAAGTCCTTTTGGATAAAAGTGTCTGCTAAACAATGTACATATTTATGAGACATGGCTATTTTTATTGATCACTTAACTTGGAAAACTGCAGTGCGTTAAGCTTGTAGACGAATGCTGGTCAAACTCAGTTTATAGTCTCTGTTTAGTGTGATGAAAAGCTGCCTGGTTTCATGCTTTAGGTTACTCTTGCGTTAATCAGCTCCGTGGGGTTTCAGCAAATCTATCCCTGCTTATGATTGAATATGGTTGTTTGTCTTATTTCTTTCAAAAATACAGTTGGCCATAGTTCATACACTGCTTGATTTAGCCCACCAGATTGTATTTGTGCAGAAAAACAATGTCTTTCCCTTTACAGCATGACTATGGAATGAATTAAGGCCTATGGTTGTACAGTGTGGAGTTATTTCAAGATATCATGGATGGTGCACCATCAGTGAACGGATATAAGAAATCTTGGCTCGCGCACTATCTATCAATGTGGAGTTATTGAGAGATATCATCGTTGGTGAACCATCCCTCATTGTACAGATATTATAAGATATCATAGCTAGTGTATTCTACAAGAGCACTCCCTGAGATTAGACACAATATAGGAATTGATTAATTTATTTACTCAACAGGCAAGCTAGAGTATATATATTGACAAAGACCTGCGTGTCGATGGCCCCCTGCATTAACAGGACCATAAAGCACAGTATTTATGTTCATTTAAAACACTAATATTAAAATAAAAAACACATGAAAATCAAAATTGTACATGAAAGAGATCACATTAATAACCAATATAGTATGAATACACAATAGCCAGTTCTCCCCCTCACAACCGCTGTACATTGGATTACATTACTCACTCTACAACACACACACACACACACACACACACACAGGCTTGTGTGCTATATCATGTGGAGGAGGTAGTGCTAACTTCAGCTGTGGGGTTCCAAACTTATCCTCATACTGAATGGTTAAATGAATGGAAATTTGCCCTAACTGACAGCCTGTCCGTCCTTTTAAGTTAATTCATTCCACTCTCAGTCTATTAAGGTATCGATGAGCCGCTGTGATCGATGGGTGCACTACAGTGGCAAGAGTTGGCCTTTGAGCGGGGAACCTATTCTTGCATTAAAGAGACCCCCCTCACCACCCACACTCCCACCCTTGACTACGTCGGGACTGCCTTGTCAGGGCAGGAGGACGTTTGACTGCTCCTGAAAGCTAATCGTTTCGTTTTCCATTTTTTTCTTCAGTCAGTGAATAAAAACAGAGCTGAGAGGAGAATAGTGTTTTCTGTAAACCGGACCATGGGGAGGTGTTTTTTCTCTGTGCATCAATTGGCTCTCTAGCTTGGGGGGAGTCTGGTGTGCCACCTCTGAGCCAATAGCAGTCCTCTCAATGGAGTGTCATACTCTTGAGATTGGTGATACACTATCTTGATTGGGTCTCTGGTCAGAAAAATGCAATCCAATTTGCTTGCTTAGCCTAATCACTAACACTGGTCAAACGCTGAGCCGGGGAGCTACTCATTCAACAAAAGCTCATTTTTGTTGGCTTAAATCCGGCTTTCTCCCATATTGCCATATTGCTTTGAAAAGTGAGAAGAGAATCTGGTTTATGATGAAATAGTGCCAAATTAATTTAGGGAGATTTGTTTCGTTTTGATTGAATTTCAAATTTTCCCAAAGGGAATAACTGAGTTCAACAGATTTTGCCCAGAGTCTTGGGGGACTCTAAAGAGCCAGTTTTATTAAAATGATAGCTGCTTTTTTTAAATTATTTTATTTTTTGTTTTTAAAGCACTTTATTTTTGATTTTCATTTCTCCTTAATTGGAAATTAATGCAGGTTACTACCATTTAATTCCCTCCCACTTATTAGGAATGCTATAGCTCTCACTGGAAATATATATATATATATATATAGCTAATCTATGTTCCACTGTAGGTGAGAAATAGTCCTACAATGTAGGAATGTAGGAAAGTATACTCATTGAAAAACAGTGTCAGTGTGATAGCATTTATTGAGACGAATTCCAGGATATTAACTGAGTATTTATCAATTTCTTTTTCCCGCAACTGTTGAAGTTTAAAGCGAAGACCTGTGTGCAAGAAGTACCGTGGTCACAAAAAAATATTTTTGAGATTTTGGGGGTTGAAGTTTTCAAAACATGTTGCAGATAATTTTTTCAAAGGAAATATACTATGGAGCCTATTGCTGTTTCCAGGGGCTAGACAGAAGAACCCTTTTTTTGTGGAAAAATACCCACATATTTACTTGAACCTATGTACTTTTTTCTGCTAAATACCTGGATTGAGTGCATTTTATCACTAAATGGCTGGACTTGAGCACTTTAACAGATGAAAACAACTCTTCCTCTTTTTTAAATTTCCAAACAGTCACTTTCTCTGTTTCTTTGCCTTTCTTAATTTAATTATATATGCAGAAATACTAAGTTAAGTTAAAAATTACTCAGTTAAGTAAGAAATAAATCTCCTAAATGAAAGAAAACCAAACTTGGTGCCAGTCTTCTCTCACATCGCACGTCCCGCATTCAGAGAAGTCTTCCTGCTCAGAAAGTTTGCATCAAAATCATACCAGACGGGCAATGTTACAACAGAGTCAACTCAGAGTATAAATAATATTATGGCCACCTCTATTAACATTCTGTACGGATTTGCATAGCAGGTTAATTGACCTACTTAGAAAAACACAACCTATTACATATATTCTGAACTCTCACAGAAATGACACTGCTTCAGTTTTTTCCACACTTGTTCTATTCATACTCATTAACATCATCCTCAACCCTATCATCACCCTTGAGCTGATGGCAGATGGTAAGAGTTAGCTGCAAATCTATGTGCTGTAACAAAGCTTTCACATCCTTAAGCTTTGCTGGCTTAATGGGCAAGAAATTGCATTGCACTGCCACGCAATTTTATGAAGGCTGAAGCTGCCTGTCATTGATGTTATGCCCTTTTCAATACAACCAAAGTATAAGAAACTACATAACTGATGCTTTGGCATCCTTCATTTTCTTCCGAAACCAGTGTTTGGGCTTTTCTTTCCTTTTTTGCCCAATTTCCTGATTCATACCATGCTGTCAAGCCTCCATGGTCGCTATTTTCACTGTGACACATACTATAGCATTTAGGTTGGACAGTCATGAACTCAGGTACCTCTTGCTCAAAGATTATGGGCATGGGTATTACTTAGACTGAAGTTTAGTGAATTTGACAATGGCAACACACCAATTCTCAGGACTCGAGTAC
Source organism: Gymnothorax javanicus (assembly GCA_029692085.1). Lineage (NCBI taxonomy): Eukaryota > Metazoa > Chordata > Actinopteri > Anguilliformes > Muraenidae > Gymnothorax > Gymnothorax javanicus. The sequence continues at coordinate 86,043,164 of CM056201.1, forward strand.
TTCCTCCGAGAATCTTTGGTCTCAGATGATGTTGCGGTCATTGTGGCTTTTAATACTGGAGTCGGCTCATTTTTTTTGCAAAATGTGACTGAATTACCTCCTGCATGCAGGTCTTCAAGTATCAAGGTCAGGAAGCAAATGTCCTGCCATATGTTTGCTTCACTCGTGAATTGAATCTATTATTAAAATGATCAGTTCTACGTTTTGGCGAAAAGCTATGTTCGTTAGAAAATCCTGGTGGTTGAAACAAACTACCAGGAAGGCATTTTACTTTACAAATCTGAATGTTGCAACTCTGCAGATCTTGATTGCTAACACAACAGTATGGTGCCATAAAAACATCTGAGGTTGCAGGGTTGACTCCCAGATGTGGTTATGGGGCAACTTCTGTCCTTAAGCAAAGATGCTTTATCTGAGATTGCTTAAGTAAATATCCAGCTGGGGAAAATGTATGGATGTGAAGCTGTGTGTTTGTCTGAATTACAGCATCTGCTAAATGTCCATGATGTACATGTAATGATACCCGCAGGCAATATACATAGGCTTGATTGCTTCCATCTGCTGATTACATTTGTGTCTACTGTGCTTATTTCACTCTACCTGTTGCAATCAATTTTCTGTTGAAGTTAACCTGTTAACATAAAGAATGTAAAAATGAATTAAAACAATATTTTTCCATTAACTTAGGCCTCCGAGCTAGCAGAGGGGTTATAATTTTTCTTCACAAATACAACTTAACCTTTCTCCTGTTAGCCTACATGTTGCAGCTTGCGTGACTGTAGGCCTACTTTACGTTTTCCATTTTCTGTGTCATGGCAAGTTACATGGGCACACCAAGTTGAAGACATTTCATGGTAAAGTTCTTCTGATGATTTAGTTTCAGTAAACTTGTATGTTTTCAAGCCAAATGGAAAACTGTTTATATATTTATTTAACTCCAATATGTGTGACCCCTAGGGCCAAAATGTTTAGACCTCCACCCACTTCGTTCGTGAATCACTGCAGGTCTATCTCACGGCTGAATCAAGTTGTAGCGTTAGACTCTAGCTTACAAAAAAAAAAAAAAAAATAAAAAAAAAAAAAATAAAAAAATAAATAAATAACAGCTCGTGAGCAGTTCCAGTAAACGGCAAACGTCGGATATTTATATCAAAAGTAGCAATATTCCGTCTCCTCCCGGTAAGGACTAATCCAACAGCCCACCCCCTCCGGACCGAATTTTGCAGACCAAGTGTGTAAGTTTCAGACGCCCAAGATCAATGCGGCTCGTATGTCAGCGCTCCCTCAGCTGTTGAATATCCGCGTGTAAATACACACAGATGGGCTGCCGTAGTGTCGCTCTCCCCCCCTGCCTATATCCCTCACCAAATCCCCAGACTGTCGCTTGCCCCAACATCTCCCAGCGTACCGGTAGAAAACTGGGCGAATGAAACGGATCATTAGGGGTGAGCACGTACTAGTGTTTCAGCGCAGGTTTGTCTTGGCTGAGAAATAGAAAAAACAAAAACCGGCTGGTCATGCCGTTTGCTTTGGCTCACGTTAAGTGCGGCTGGCTTCTTTTTTTCTAAATGTAAGCTGAAGCTTTTTTTAAAATTTGTAAACAGTTCGGTCATCCCCGTGAATGTTTCCGGTAAATTATTCATGGACAACAGCTTTTGTTTACCGCCGCGGAGCTGGTGAGTGATACCGAACCCGTGCACTCTGTGGCCGCACAAGAGGCAGATTTTTAATTATTAATTTTTCCCCCCGCAGCCCTGTTGCAAACATACAGATGAATGACTGAATCACAAAACCATTTGTTTTGCATGGGTATTTCGCTGGTCTCTGTAGGGGGAGCCCCTTTTAGTCCTCCACTGAACTCGCTATGATAGTTCTCGGTCTGATCCGTTTTGACTGATGAATGAGTAAACCAGACAGAGCTCTCCTACTGAATCACACGGGACCCTTTTTCGCATAGCGTATAAGGCAGTACAAGGGAAAGATCAGATGAAATACAGGTATTTTCTTTCCTGTGGTTATGGTGACTGACTGAATCAAGGCCCTGCACCCCAAGCAAAAGGAAGACCCTTGCCCCTTTGAGTTCAACTCAATCTCCAACAGGGCGATGCTGTGCTATGATTTTACCTCTCCCAGTAGTGGTGTTACTTTTCTTACCTCCAAATAAGAGTAATTGGCCCTAATCACTATCCATCTGTTTAAGTCGATTATAGGTAAGAGAACAGATGCTTCATAGTTGGCTGTGGTTGAGAATGTCTGATGAACTCTAGTGTCAGTCGGCATTTCCCCCACAATTAGCACCTCAGTGGGTGTGGGTGTAAATATCTGGTGGGTAGCTACTGTGGGCTCAAAAATTACTAGCACCCTCGACTGACAATGATCATTAAATACAAAAAAGTAAACAATATAATTATGGAGAAATGGAATATACCAACATGTGTGAATTACATTATTAATGTTTAGATGGACACACCCATAACAATTATACAAAATAAATTTAAATGAAATCAAGCTTCTGTAATGGTTGGCACCATTCATTTAGTACTTAGTGCAACCACCTCTGGCAAGGATAACAGCATGGAGTCTTTTCCTGTAATTTTTGACAAGGCAGACATTTGGGGGGATTTAGGACCATTCCTCTAAGCATATCCTTTCAAGATCCTTCACATTCTTGGGTTTGTGTTTATCAGCTGCCCTCTTCAACTCAGCCCGCAGAATTTCAATTGCATTGAGGTCTTGCGACTGAGATGGCCATTGCAGAATGTTCATTTTGTTGTCAGAGAGCCATTTCTGTGTAGATCTTGAGTTGTGCTTTGGGTCATTGTCTTGTTGGAAAGTCCACCCAATCCACTTCGCCTAGTCCCAGCCTTCTGGTGGAGGCAACCAGAGTGTCACCCAAAATATCCTGATACTTGGTGAAAATCATTTTGCTATTAATCTTAACCAGTTCCCCTGGACCTCTTGAATTAAAACTGCCTCAAAATATGACAGACCGACCATCATATTTCACCATGGGTATGACGTACTTCTCCTTGTGTGCATCTCTGTTTCGACACCAAACATGCCAATGCTGTATCGAATTGAAACATGCAAACTCCAAGCGCGTGCTTCTGTGTCTTCTGGTCAGAAAAGGCTTTCTTCTGGCAACCCTTCCAAAGAGCCTGTGGTTGTGGAGGTGGCGCCTGATGGTGCTTGTTGAACCCTGGTGACCCCAAGATGCCATCAAGGCCTGCAATTCCTTCACAGTGATTCTTAGGGATTTTGTTGCTTCTCTCTCCATCCTCCTCAGTATCCTGGGGGTCGAAATGCAATTGCGTGCTCTACCCTTGAGATTTTCAACAGTTCCATATTTTTTTAATTTCTTAATAATTGCTCTGACAGTGCTCAGTGGCATATTCAGTTGTTTGTGAATATTCTTGTAGCCATTACCAGATTTATTAAGGTCTTTGACCATCTGCCTCTTTTCAACTGACAGTTGTTTTGTTTTCTTCATAGCGTTGGATGAAGAAGGGATATTGCATGTGTGCTGCCTCATTTTATACCCTCCTGAAACAGGAAGTGATGTAATGACTCAAAATAGTTCCTCAAGACTTAAATAAAACTTAAATAAGTGGAATTTAATACCTGGTTTAATTTTGGTAGATGTTATTTACAATAATCTTTAAGAGTGCTAAGCTAAACAAGCTAAAACTAGCCAACATTTGAACTTGCGCACGGGTGGTTTGACAGACTAGGAGACTGTAAATTCTGTAGTTTAGTGAAGATCAGACAGATTTGTGAGATTAGGGACTGGTACTCATTGAAAGACACACACTATGAGGCTGGTAAGACCAAATTTCTGGACCGGGCAGCTTAACTTTCACATTTTAGAACTCTGTTCCCCAAATTATGGTCTTTGCGGTCTTAGAACAGTTGGTTTTCCGCCCTCCCTTTATGTGGTAGTAAGTTGTGAAGCCAGTCTCACCAATGAGCATTGCTAATTCTCGACACTGCATTCACAGTACAAGTCTTGTTCTTCAATTCCAATCTTATGGTTTGATCATATTTTCCTATCTTGAAGGTTCACATTCATAATTTCAGGTGACTTGTACCTGTATGTACAGTAACGTGAATGCATCTGCCCTCTGAAAAGGTAGGCATTCGCACATTGATACATTTTTGCACAAGTCATCTGTGTCATCAACTACAAAAAGCATCTCACATCATGAGAGCACTTATGGTATTAAAATCTCACTCAAACTGAGAAAATATATGTGCTTTTAGCGAATGTCTGGACGGGATTTTGCCCTGGAGGATGGTAAACAGTTTGTCAGGTGTGACTGCTGAGGTTGAGAAGGCGAAAAAATGCCAGACAGCTAACTTTTTAGGCTTTTAATTGCACTCAGCGCATACGTACAGGCAAAAAGCCACACAGATTTCAATCTGACCATTCTCATTCATGTCGCAAGGCCACTTATCAGATTTGTATTCGATTTAGGTCCACACGTGAAAGTGGCTTAATTCTGATTCCAAGATCGGACATAAGATTGGATTTCTTTGAAAACATCAAAAAAAAAAAAAAATCATATTTGAGTAGCTTCAGCCTGGTAATGTGAATGTGCTTGATCCATTGTAGGTATTTGATGTGTTTCCCCTTGAGAAAACCTGGTACAGTTGTTTAAGAGCTTCATTAGTCACCTCAGGTGGGCTTCAGATGAAACATATGAAGGCACTCACACACACACACAGGCACACGCAATCAGAGATTCGTCCACACACACACACACACACACACACAACTTTTCGATCACACTTGCAGCACTTATCTGGTACATTAAAAAAAAAAAACGCCACTCCACGCTTGTTTGGCCACACTTCCCTAGTTCCTGACACCTCCCATGATGCATTGGGCTCTTACGAGTCCATTCCTGGCACACAGCTGTGGGTCATCAGCGAGCGCACTGGAAGAGAGAAGAAGTCATTAGAGAGAAGGAGAGCATCAGGTATACGGATGAGGGAGAGAGGGCGCTGGTATTGAATAGTCTGTGTGCTCTAGTTAATATTCAGAAGTTGATTGTGGATTAATTGGTCCATCTGGTCCTCAGAAAGCCTTCGTCTCCTCTACTCAGCGGGACCAGCAGTGCAGTCACAGCAGCTCTAAGGGGGGGGGGCAGATGGATCTGGGGGGAGATGGGGATGGGATCATCTCTCAATCTCTCAGTGGCTGTAGTTTTTCCTTCTTCAGACCCTTTGTTATCCTAATCTCGGGGTTCTGGGGTGCTGCAGAATCTTCTGCAGAGCTGGGATGAAAATCAAGATGGCCGCACTGTGGGGGATGGGGGGTGGGCATTTATCTTTTGTTACTTTGGCATTTTACTTGTTGTCAAGTTGACAGGAGTCGCATCAACTTTAAGTCTTCTATTTTACTGTGAAAAATAACATTTTAATTTGAACCTTGGACTTGTACGATCTCTTGATATAACAAAAGGCGCAGCCGTGTTTATGGTGTGGACTGCAAGCGAGGATAATTCAGCGGCTAGATTTTGAGCAATTTGTCATGTTTTTGCTGTTAGCAGTATTGACTCTGGAAGGAAACTGTGAGGGTGGGGCTCTCTAGAGATATTTCAAGGTCTCTAGAACTCTCTACCCCTCACTCCCTGGTCCTGTTCTACATTGTGCAATTTTCCTTCGCCTCCTTTTAAGACCTTGTGATTAATGCAATGTCACTTTGCTCAAAACCTCAATGTTGCATATTATTAACCCACATGTGACAACTGACTAACATAAAATAAAAATGTAGATGAGGATGGCGTTCAATGACCACACAGATCATTCAGTTTGGTGCAGAAAGGTGCCATTTTTTATGAGTAAAACTATCCTAAGGGCATGGTAGCACAAATATCAAGCATACTGTTTGACAACATTTTGGTGTTTCATGCCTGAAATGAATCGTTAAATTTCATTTCCTGATGAAAAATGCTGAATTTTTGCGGACATGAATGGGTTTAAAAAAAACACAATGATACAGTGCTATTCACACATTTGTTGTTTGAGTGCTGCAGTAATACTGCAGCATTAATGGATAATTATTCTTAGCATTGCTTAGAATCGATGGATATTCATTGTTAGCACCACACAGCATGTCTGGTTGTTTTATGGTTAGTGCGCAATACTGATGTGTATTTAGAGTTAGCATCATGCGGCTTTAATGGGTATTCATTCTTAACAGTACACGCTATCAATGAGGTTTTCTAATTTGCATTGCACCCAATCCGAGAGTGTTTATTGTTAGCGTGCAGTTTTAATAGGTATTTATTGTAGGCACTGTGCAGCAATTGAATGATAGTTAATTGCGTGGATGCTTAATAATTCACAACTGCGCAGCTTTCTTGGGTGCTTTTTTGTTGAAATTTCTCCTCTAAAGGCATCAGGTGCTCTTGCTTAACACCGTTCATGGAGGTACTCAATCATTAGGGATTTTTAGCTTGGCGTCAGGCGCTGTAACCACAGGTTCTGAAGTGCTATTGAAATGTTAATCAATGCGGGAATAATGACCGTGTTGTTGAACCTCTCGATGCCTGTTGATGGACTAGCAGCACGATCCATGGGTCCATGGGGACATTGGTTTATATCAGTCATGAAGGGTTTCCCAGGGGCTCCAGTGAATGTAGAGGGAAAGACAACGAGCAAATTTGACTGTAGAGAAATGGTTGCTGCTAAGGCTGTAGCAATCTGAAACCTGGCAGATTTTAGTACATACTTTGCAATCTGTACGTATTTGGAGAGTGGTTCTGTCTAAAGAGAGATCCAGTTCCTCAAGGCTTGTTTGCTACAGATGCACAATAAATATCTCCAAATTGAAGCTGGCAATCTTTACTTTAACCGTTGTTTCCAAATTTAGTGTGCTGAGGTGCTAAAGTCTTCCCATTATACAAATAATTGCATACTGCATTATTGCTGAGTTTGCATAGTATGCCTCATATGACTGCACCTGCATGTGGAAGTGCAGCCTTCTATGGATCCTTACAAAATCCAGTGAAGCTTTCATCTTTGTGCTAATGGCCAATGAATTATATTTCTTAGATCTTCTTTACTATCATGGTCATGCCTAAACAATCCAACTGAAGATTGACAGCTCGAAGTTTTATCTTTTTTCTTATCCACGGATCCTGTTTCTTTGAGTCCTAAAGGTAATTCTGTATTGTCAGAAGTACAGTGGAGTTACCAGAGTCACTGACTGGAGTATCTTATTCAGAACAAGTTGCATTTGTATCCGGTGTGTGCTGATAGGAGTGGGCCAGCACGACTTAATGGCATATCCTTCGGAAACAGCACCGTCATTGGAGAAACCGCTTATTATTTGGAAAGGGCATGGTTATTGGGGTGAGCACTTATTATTCGGTAACGGGACAGTTATTGGGGTTGACCACATATTATTCGGAGCCAGGACTGTTCTTGTCCCTCTTTTTATTTCTGTGTTGCACTCTCTCTGCAGTATCCTGCTGTCACACTCCGTTCCCCCTTCTTCAATCTCATTACAGAATTAAATGGAGCGGTAACTTTATTTTTCCGTTGCGCCATAGATGTATTCAATTCCGCTAACGAATGGCATGCCTCCGCACTGTCCAATTGATCACCGTCGACGTCGATTCGGCGGTGCAGAACCGGCGTGCGCGATATTATTGCTGGTTTATATCGCCAGCTTATATCCAGAGGAGCGGCGAAATGCTTGTATTGCGGCTTTATTTTCCATCATTCCCGTCACTGTGTCGTAATTATATCTTTGGAGTACATTTTTCTATTATTGAAATCATCCGTAATGGCCAGCGGACAATAGCGGCAGTCTGTTTTTTATTAGTTTTGTTGCCTTATTGAGCTCCGATGACTGTAAAATAAAACCCCTTTATCACCGCTATGATGTCTTTCAAATTACGACCTGGAAATGAAAAAAATGACCATTAATAAAAGAGTGTTGTGGCGTGATCGAGCATCGTCTGGGAGGTGTAAACTGCGAAAATAAAATTACGAGCCACGATGGGCCGAATGGCCTGTTCACATCAATAAAGCCCGTGTTCCTTAGTTCCTAAATGAGAAAACACAACCTGGGGCAATGTGTTTGGTGAAACCCACACTTTGGCAAATGGCCGTTCTGCGGGGCCATTCGGTTGAGCACAGTTTGCCTGTTAACGGAGGACGTAAGAAGCTCTCAGAGTTATGGGACGTGACACCGGCGTGGTAAACGGTTGGAAAACAGTTGTAGATTTTTCCGGAAACGGGGCCCAAGGGAGGATGGCATCTAATTGGGTCAGCGGTTTTTCCGGACCCCAGCCTCACAGGTGTCTGATCGCTCAGGGCGGGTTGGAGGGGGTTAGTTGTCAGTTGTCAGGTGTCAATAAAATTAAAATGAGGTCCCCTGTGAGTTATGGACCCTGTGGGTTTGGCAGCTGGTAATGGCCCAATCTAGACCCTGGAGCATCATGGGAGATTAGGGGTGAGGTGATAGTACTCAAGCCAAGCCATCAGGTGTCCCTGTATGATGGCTAACCGCTTTCTCTGATGGAGAACAAGGACTTTATTCTCACTGGTGCACTGCAGCTTTCGTGTAGCCATAGGGTGCACAGTGACAGTGAGGCAGCTTGCTTTTGTCCTGGCTCTGTATTCTAACGCATTGAATTGAAGCCATGAATGTGAGGTTCAAGTGCGATCTGTATTTACTTCCTTGTCCGGTAATATCTTTGGTAGTCACAGCCCTTATACATGAGTGTATTATCCAAATTCTTACGGGCGGCGCTGTACATGATACTAGGGAAGCCATATGTGTTGGGTGGGCCAGGAGTGCTGTTAGCCACCTAAAAAGACATGCCATGAAGGATTAAAAGGAGTTACAAATATGATTGACATTTTCCATCATTCGCAGGAATTTCACTCAGGCCTGATTGATAGTGTTTATTAAGCCTCCCCACAGACAGGAGGCAGCAAATTCTTTCTCACTAAGTTCATTTTGTACATTATATAGGCATTTGATTGTCACATTTATACAGATAGTGAAAATAACTCCTGTGTTATTATTCGTTGTGATTTAAATCAATTATGATTTTTGTTCTTAAATCCTTTTCATTTGATTGCATGCATATGATTTTGATTGGCTCTGTTGTTATTGCATTATTGTTATAAACACTGTACCACACTTGGAAACCCCTCTGTGGCTGTCACGTGACAGGCTGTGTTCATAAGATCTCCAGATTTTTACAGGTCGGTGCCACTTTATTTCCGATGCAGGTGAACGGGAAGGATATTGCCAAGGGGTCGCACGAAGAGGGGGTAGAGGCGGTCTTTCGGAGCGCCAAGGAGCCGATTGTGGTACAGGTGCTGAGGCGGAACCCCGCCTCCCGGAGCCATGGCAACACTCAGGAATCACGTCTGGTGGACGTGTGCACGCAGACAGACATCACGTTCGAGCACATCATGGCTCTGGCTAAACTGAGGCCAACCACCCCTCCTGTGCCAGACATCTGTCCATTCCTGCTCTCCGACAGGTAAGCTACCACACTCTCTCTATTTCCCAAGAATCCAACTCCCCAAACACCTCTCTCCTCATCCCTCTATTCCTGCCTCCTCGTCACTCCACGTGCCCCCACCCTCTTTTCCCCATCCATCCATCCATCCATCTTTAATACCCCCTTTGACAATCGCCCTTATCCCTCATCCCTCCATCCCTGCTACCCTCTCCTATTGATAACCACCCCTTACTCCTCTTCCATCCTTCCTACGAGGTCGCCCTCCTGCAAACCTCTATTCAATCTCAGAACAGCTGTTCCGGAAATTTTCATCTTTTTCTGGTACCCTTACAGAAAAAAAAATGTGTTTAAGAATCACGTGTGAAGAGTACACATGTAAGTCATGAAAATAATCATGAAAGTCCATGAAGGGAAGGCAGTATGAGTGAAATAGGGTTTTTAAAGATTTATTAATGAATTATGTGCCGCCAGAGGGTAACTGATCATTTTAAATTCAGCGCTCCCTTCAATTTTCATTTTACTACTGGACATGCAATTGGAGTTCATAATTTTCATTTAATGACTCAATTTTGTTCTGTCAGCTCGTCAGCGATAATGCCGACTTTTGCCTCGAAAAGTGTTTTAATGAGACTAATGCATTTTTTGGGTTGTACTCGTATTTTAGTTATCCAAGGTTTGTTTGGCTAACTATACCATTGAATTATTTCTACTTTGGCCCTTGAAAACCTTGGGAGACGCGTTGACGCTGTGGTTAAAAAGACTCCAATCCCACAGTGCTCCACTCTATGCAGGTATATGATTGGGTACTGGCAAATTGTGGGGGAAACATGACTCAGTGCTAGGGGGCTAACCTGCGTTGGACTAGCATCCCATTCAAAGGTAGGAGCAATACTCCTAGTCACCTCATGCTATAGAAACTGGAATTAGCACCTGCTGGGTGAGCCACAGTTGGCTTTGGAAATACTTTACCTTTACCATACTGTGCAAACCTTGCATTTCTTTGTCAAAGTGTTAGACAGGTGTGGGTTGAATCTGAGGGCAATGTCTTGAAGCAGGACATACCTGGCTTACTGAACTGACTAAAATCTGGAAAAGTTTTTTTTATTTCAGGCCACATTCTAGATGTGTGATGGTTCTGGGGTTTTCTCAGAGAACTTATCTAGTGAACTCAGTTATCTCTGCCTTGTTAATTACCCCCAGTCGATCTTAAACAATAACCAGCTTCAAACTCCTTGTTCCTTTAAACCACCCGCACTTTTGTTATTATCATTTTACTTAACATAATAAGTTCCCCTGTCCCCTCAGGCAGATGCTCTGTTTAATAATCGGTGAAACTCTGCGCATTCATTTAGTTTTAATGGTGACTTTACAAGGTGATTAAGAACAAATGAACTAATAAAAACAAGTGGCATGGCGCAACATCTCTTCCCATCTTTTTTATGACTAGCAGGCGAGTCCAACTGTAGTCACCTTGTAAAACGCAAATGGTGCATCACTTTCTTCGGGGTGTGTGTGCGACCAGTTTTATAGACAACAAATGGCGCCGCGCATGTTTTTCTCCCCTCAGTTTCTACGGAGAACCGTAAAATTCTGCATTTTTGCTTTAATGCGTGCGCACGTTTGGCCAAGGTGCAACACAGGAAATGGCGAAAGTAAAATGCTCCGATGTTTATCGCCATGGCTTTGCCCTTGAAATGGCTGGTTTTCTGGCAAACCAAAGGGTGTAAAATGATAGAGCTTCTTTATTGGTCAACTGAGGAACGTTCACTGAGTCTTAAACACGGGAGCAACTGATGCCACTGTCATTTCTCCATTTTAATTACCAATCCATGTGGCCTTGTTTTACAATATTGCTGCGTGTATGGTGTGGTTGTTTATTGTACTTTTGTTTCTTGTTGAAAAAAGGGAGACCGGCCATATTTTATGTTTTATTCATGTGTCAAAATTTTCTTGCTTGACAGTACTCGCTCAGAAAAAAATGGTTCCGAAGGGAAATCTGTTGTTTCACCAAGGAACCCTATCTGCTCCAAAGGGTCTTTATTGGACATAATGGTTCAGTATGGGAGCTTTAACACATGGTAGAGGGTTCCAAAAGAATTAAGAAGGGACCGTCTATGGAGACCAGACGAAAAAGCTTTTTTCCTGAGATTTTATAAGTCTCTTATTTAGAAATTTTATTTGCTGCTTGTAAGTTAATTTTCCGGCTGGTTTTCACAGGCCTGGTGGGAGGTGGGTAATTACCTTGCTGGCTGTGTAATGTTTAATGGGAAGAATTATTATCACTAGAAGGGTGTCATGTGATGCAGGCTCCGCCCAGTTCAGTGCCTGTCACAGTTCTACTGCCATGGGCCTCCTCATCTGTCTGTCACGAGAAAATGGCTGACTGATCTCTCTCTTTCTGTCACTTTCTCTCTCTCCCTCTCTATATTTCTTGCTCTCTCTTTCTTTTTCACTCTCTACATTTCTGTCTTTGTCTCTATCTCTGTCTCTCTATATATATCACTCTCTCTCCCTTTCTTTATTTGTTACTCATTATCTCTATCTTGCTCTCTTTCTCTCTGTCTCCTTCCCTTTCTCTCTATTTATCTCTCACTGTCTTTCAACTTCTCACTCAGACTCTTTCTCCTTCCGCATCTCCTTCTCTGCCTGTGGGGGTAATTTTGTTTTTTCTTTCTGTTTGGTTGTCTCATTTGAAGGTCTACAATTGCTGTTTTTTGGTTCCTTTCTCCCTCACTCGATCAATCTCTCACCCTCTCTTCCTTTAACCATCTCTCTTTCTGTCTCTTTGTCCATCTGTCTCCCTCTATTTCTCTCCGCCTCTCCCTGTGTCTCTGCTTTGTGACAATAGCAATGCTGCCCCAGGGTGATGGGGATGGAGGGCTTGATTCTCGAATAGAATTGTGATAGTAAAGTATTATTTCTCTCTTTCTCTCTTCATCTGTCCTCTGACAGCTGTCATTCACTCCAGACGATGGACCATGAGTTCTACGAAGGCACGGACTTCCTCTCTCCGATCCCTCCCGACATCGAGAGGACAGACGAGTTTGAGTACGAGGTGAGTGGCCAGACTATGATTTCCATCACATTTATAAATCGCACGACGACCAATAGCCTGGCGGCTAAGGTGCTGGACTGAGACTCAGGCATTCGGTGGTTGCTGGTTGAAGACCCACCGTATCCACCATAAGACTGGCGAGTCGGTTGGATTCCTTGCACAAGACCCTTAACTACACCTCGCTGCTGGAGAAACTGGCCCCTGCAAAGTCCAATCAATTGTCTGACACTTCGGATAAAAACTTTGGATATATAAAATTAGTGCAATGAAAAGATAATATAACATCCTCTTATCGAGTCCCTTCCACCCTGAACTGTGATTGTCTTCACTAATGAACAAAAAGCACCCCGTCACCTGCCCATCACCGCCCAAATTTTTAATTGACCTTCCTGGTTCTGGTCCCATGGGGGTGCTGTGTGAGAGACAGATGACATTTCTCAAGGCTGAATGCTCCTCAACTTCTGTAATTTGTGAGGAAGAGTCAAAGCTCAAATCAATGCGTCCAATGTGGTGACTCCACTCTCATAAAAACCAGCGCACTCCCTTCTGTCATTTTTTTTCTTTTTTTAGTTTATTTGACAAGTACACATTTTTGCTAATCATAAAAACAGTCAACTTATGTATGAGACATTGTCAGGGATAACATGAAAAAGTCCAGAACTTATTTCCATCATAGTCCCTGATGTTCATGAAGTCCACACACTTAAAGTACAAGATGGAAGCAGTTGGTCAACATCCATGAATACATGTGGTAGGATTGGCAGCAGTGTTCTGCTAAGTGTTGAATTCATTGAAATAACCTTATCATTATCTAGGGATGTTATCTATTAGCATGTAATTGACCTTTTTTCTTAAATATTTCTGTTACACACTTCTTTTATTTCAGACGGCAGCTTATTGCACTCTGTAGCAGCTGCATGTAAGAAGGAAACCTTACCCATCATAGTTTTAAATTCATAGAGTTTTAGGTTAGTTGCCCTTGCTCTGGTGTTGTAAGTATGTACATCTTCTAACTTTATTTGTGAAGTGAATATGTAGAACAAGAGATGGAAACCTTGCGACTGGAGAGCCATAGCCCTGCAAGTTATGGATGTTTCTCCTCTCTAACACACCGGGTTCAGACTTTTGCCTTGTTATCAAGCCTTTGACAAGCGGCAATCACTTGAATCAGGTGTGTTAGAGCGGAGAGACGTCGAGTAAATGCAGGATTATGGTTCCTTACCCTTGATTTAGAAGAAAGAGGACACAGCTACTAGAGCTCTGCTTTCATTTATAGAGCAGTCCTCTAAAGTTTGAGTTTGTCACTGTATTTGGCTATTTTGTTTGGTTTCATTCCTGCAATCACAAGCTTTGTATGGTCCTGCCTGTAAACACCTCACATACATTTAATCCAGATAAGGAGGCGTTATTACAGTTTATATTTAATAAATATTATGTTGTTGTCGTTGGGACTGCCGAGCTCTATTCAGTTTTGCAATGCTGACAGTCTGTTATGACACTGGGTGAATGCTTCATTTCAAGTTGTCAGATCACAAAAATCTTTGATTAGAATATTCTTAATTAGACATTCTTCCGCTAATGTAGCTAGTGTTGTTGGTAACTCAAAGCAATGGAGTTTTTCAACACTAATTTGGATTTTTTTTTTTTTTAATTCAAAAAACCTGCTCTTAAAATTTTACTCCACTGTATTGTTTGTCCCTGCTTTCATATGATATCTGGTAAAAGAGAGTTATATTTGTTTATGCCCATTTCTTAGTATCCTTGCTGAAATCATGTACTCTAGTCTCGTACAATACTGAAGCATTTGCGTTTACAATAAGTTACGTATTCCAAAGTACCCCCTGGTTTGATAGGTGATGTCATTGGCTTTCTGGGAGCCTACAGTCGCGGATTCAGCCACTTAATTGGACAGACAATAAAGAGGTTCTGTTCAAATGAGCTATACGAAGCTGAGCGAAGCTAGGCAAGGCTAATGCGGTTTTGTGTCTGAGCCACTGAGATGCAGGCAGACTGTAGCACCTCGAGTGAAGCTGAACTGTCATGGTTTGTGAGGTGTGCGTGTTGTTTGGACTTTTCTTTGCGGCTCTTGTCCCGGGACGATATGGAATTCCTGGGCCATCAAATTCTTTACCCAGCTGGTTGATTGAGCTGGGGCGGCGCTTTCCCAGAATCTATATAAGCAGGATGTCCGGCACGCCCCCTTCGCTGGAGTGTCTGTGTTTAGCTTCGCGCTATATCCGAAGATATCTGTATTCAGGTTTTGTATGACTTTCTATCTTCTTATTGTTGGAGTTTTCTCTCCCATTTTCTATCTCGCTTTGCTTCCGTGGTTCGGACTACTATACGTCCTTTTGAAGCGCGAGTACTTACATAACATAACATAACATAACATAACATGAATGGCGAGAACAGGCCGTTCAGCCCAACTAGGCTCGCCAGTTTCTTTGTACCATCGTGAATATATCACTTCAGATACTCAATGACTCAATGGTATCTAGCTTTAAGTCAAGTCTGCTCTTGAAAACTCCCAAGGTCTCTGCCTCAACAATATGGTCAGGCAAGCTGTTCCACACCGAAATTACTCTTTGGGTGAAGAAATATTTCCGAATATCAGTGCTAAATTTACCTTTAGTCAGCTTCCATTTGTGACCCCGAGTTCTGCTAACAACACTTGGTACTTGCGTTTGGTCTGTATTATTCTCTGTGTTTGTACTGTGTTCATGCTACTCTCTTTCTCTCTGTCGTTGCGCTTGGCCTCTGTATACTACCGGCCATTACAGAACACTCTAGCCAACATGGAGTCGTCAGCAACGGCTGCGTTAGAGAAAGTTGTGGCTAACCAACAAGCTGATCTCTCTGGTTATGGCAAGGGTCTTGTTAGCCTGAACAATCAACAGGCAGAGTTGGCAGAAAGAGTCTGCCATCAGGCGAATGCCATGGAGAGACAGGAGAACATTCTGTTAACTCTGAGAGTATTAAAGCCTTGTACACGCAAATCACACAAAATATTGCACAAGCACAGTCCGTACATCTTCCCCGAGAGCCAAAGCTTCAATTACGTCCAAGATATGGAGCCGAGGCAGGAAGATGTAAAGATTTCATTGCCCAATGTGAGATATTTTTTAAAGTGCAGTTTTCACAGTTCGTGAATGAAGAGTCTTGGGTTTCATTTATTTTATCCCTGTTAAGCAACACAGCACTCACTTGGGTCGGCCCACTTATTTGATCTAATTCACCAGTAGTGAATACTGTGTACGTATAATCTGCTATAATTGTAACAAAACGGGACATATCCATCCACGCTGCCCTGAGCTTCAGGAAACGGGAAAGTCCCTCTAGCGGTATGGGGGGCGCTAGAGGGACAGACCCAATTTCCCTTCCGAACTTTAATCCCTGTAGAATTGACTTTGGGGAGACAGAGAATATTTATCGGAAGCTTTTGTGGACTCTGGTGCCGTGGATTGTTTTATGGATGCAGAGTGGGCTAGGAGACATTCCATTCATATCCACCCTCTTTTACATTCACGCTCTGTTAGATCTTTGGACGGTCGCCCGCTGGGAACTGGATTTATAACCAAAGTTTCTGAATCATTGACTATGTTTATTTCTTTTGGTGGCCATTCTGAGGAGGTCCGGTTTTTTATTATCAGTTCTCCTGTTTTCCCTGTCATTTTAGGACACTCGTGGCTACGGGAACATAGGCCTCATATCATTTGGGGAAGTCAGGATAACCTGATCGTCCAGTGGGGGACTGATTGTAGGTCCCACTGTAGGAAAAGTTTGGCGTGTCATCCCGGTCATCAACCTATGGGGGAGGCTGACCTGGAGTGATTCTGAGGAGTTTGCCTCACACAACCCTCCAAATCTACAGAAAGGGGCGGAGGAGGGGTTGGAGTGGGATCCTCAATTTGACTGGCGGCAGCCAGTGGAGGATTGCTATTCGGAGGATTTCTCTGACTCGGAATCTGACTTAGAGGGGGCGGGTTCCAAACAGGGTGAGAATTTGGGGGCTTCTCTGAATTTTTGTCTGCCTCCTAATGTTCCTGATGATTATGCTGATCTCATGGAGATTTTTAGCGAGTAACGGGCCTCGACTTTACCTCCTCATCGCACGTTCGATTGCGAGATCAATCTCCACTGGGTACCACTCCCCCCAGGGGTTCATTATGCTCGCTGTCAGGGCCTGAACGGAAGGCTATGCGAGAATATATTCAGGAGGCTCTGACTAATGGATTTATTCGGCCCTCCACGTCTCTTGCCGGAGTGGGGTTCTTTTTTGTGGGCAAAAAAGATAGCGGCCTAAGACCCTGTATTGATTACTGGGGCTTGAATAATATCACTATTAAAAACCGATACCCATTTCTGTTGATGAACTCCACGTTTGAACGGCTGCAGGAGGCGTCGTTTTTTACCAAGCTAGACCTCCGGAATGCTTATAACTTGGTTTGGATCCGTGAGGGGGATGAGTGGAAAACGGCATTTAATACGTATGACAGGTACTACGAATATTTGGTCATGCCGTTTGGATTGGTTAACGCCCCCTCTGTGTTCCAGGCACTCGTTAATGACGTCCTCCGAGAGATGTTGGAGAGATTCGTCTTTGTCTACCTTGACGATATTCTGATTTTCTCTTCAACTCTCTCGGAGCATAAACAACACGTCAGACAAGTGCTTAAGGCCCTTCTCAAAGCTAAGCTTTTTTTTCAAGGCTGAGAAATGCGTTTTTCATGTCAAGACAGTTTCGTTTCTTGGCTTCATTATTTCGGAAAGGTTGGTCCGCATGGATCCTGACAAAGTGTCAGCGGTCAGGGATTGACCTGCCCCTCAAAACGTTAAGGAGGTGCAATGGTTTTTGGGGTTTGCTAATTTTTTTAGGAGGTTTATTCGTAATTTTAGCGCGGTAGCTGCCCCCATTATTGCGCTCACTAAGAAGAATACCTCCTCGTCGTTTGCTTGGTCTCCAGCAGCTGAGGATGCTTTTCAGGAGTTAAAGAAACGATTTAGCTCAGAACCCATTCTCGTTTTGCCTGACCCCTCCCTCCCATTTGTTGTGGAGGTGGATGTGTCGGAAGTCAGGGTAGGTGCCATTTTGTCCCAGCGCCCCCTTTGGGACAATAAGTTGCACCCATGCGCCTACTTCTCCCTGTCGTTGTCGGCGGTCGAACGGAATTACAGCAGTGGTGACCGGGAGTTGTTGGCCGTCAAGTTTGTGTTAGAAGAGTGGTGCCATTGGTTGGAGGGGGCTGAACAGCTATTTGTGGTTTGGACGGATCATAAAAATCTCCAATACATCCAACAGACTAAACGACGTAATTCTCGGCAGGCGCAGCGGTCATTGTTTTTCAACCACTTTAACTTTATGTTAACCTATCTCCTGGGGTCTAAAAACATCAAGCCCGATGCTTTGTCGCGGATTCACGACCGCTACAATCTCGAACCCATTCCTGAGCCGGTTATCCCGGCAGCTCAGATTGTGGCTTCCATTCAGTGGGACGTGGAGTCTGTTGTGCGGGAGGCGTTGAAAAATTATCACGGTCCTGGTGGGGAGCCGCCTGACTGTTTATTTGTTCCTTTGGCAGTGCGGTCCCAAGTTCTCCAGTGGGGGCACTCTTCCCGCTAGGAACAAGACTTCCCACCTCCCTCCCTCTGGTCTGCTGCGGCTGTTGCCCGTCCCTAAATGCCCATGGAGCCATATCGCTCTTGATTTTGTTACAGGGCTGCCTGTTTCGGAAGGCAACACGGTCATCCTGGTCGTGGTTGACAGTTTTTCTAAGGTCGCCCACTTTATCGCGCTGCCCAAGCTGCCTTCGGTGCGGGAGACTGCCCTTCTTGTTGTGGACCATGTTTTCCGGCTGCATGGCATCCCTCAAGATATGGTTTCTGACCGGGGCCCTCAGTTTATGGCCAAATTCTGGCGTGCGTTTTGCAACCAGTTGAGGGCCACCGTGAGCCTTTCCTCGGGGTTCCACCCAGAGACTAACGGGCAGACTGAGCGAACCAACCAGTCTTTGGAGAATACTCTTCGATGTTTGGCGGCTGACAACCCATCTTCGTGGAGTCGATTTTTAGTATGGGCGGAATACTCCCACAATTCACTGGGTAACTCCTCCACAGGCCTTTCCTCGTTTGAGGCTCAGTTGGGTTATCAGCCTCCACTGTTTCCTGAGACTGACAGGGATTCAGAGGTTCCTTCGGTAAATTACTTTGTTCGGCGTTGTCGGTCAATATGGGCTGGGGTCCGTTCCTCCTTGTTGCACTCTGGATGGAAACAAAAGACCGCCGCAGATAGAAGGCGCCGTTCAGCCCCATCTTATCGGGTTGGCCAAAGGGTCTGGCTTTCCATGCGGGACCTGGCCTTGAGAGTGGAGTCACGGAAATTGGCTCCCTGCTTTATTGGTCCTTTTAAGATTGTGCGAAGGGTCAATCCGGTCACAGTCGAGTTGAAGCTCCCTAGATCCTTACGGATCCACCCCTCTTTTCATGTCTCCAGGCTCAAACCGGTTAGCACTTGCGTCCTGGCTCCGGTCGACAAACCCCCCACCGCCGCCCTTGGATGATTGAGGGGGGGGCCGGTTTACACTGTGCGTCGTATTTTAGCCGAGAGGCGTGTGGGTCGTGGAGCTCAGTTTTTAATAGATTGGGAGGGTTATGGTCCTGAGGAGCAGTGGTGGGTCCCTGCTCGGGATATCCTGGATCCTACCCTTATTTCTGAATTTCGTGCGCGGGGCTCTCTGGGAACTTCTGGGGCTGTTCCATAGAGGGGGGGGTCCTGTCATGGTTTGTTAGGTGTGCGTATTGTTTGGAATTTTCTTTGCGGCTCTTGTCCCGGGACGATATAGAATTCCTGGGCCATTGAATTCTTTACCCAGCTGGTTGATTGAGCTGGGGCGGTGCTTTCCCAGAATCTATATAAGCAGGATGTCCGGCACGCCCCCTTCGCTGGAGTGTTTGTGTTTAGCTTCGCACTATAGCCGTAGATATCTGTAGTCAGGTTTTGTATGACTTTCTATCTTCATTTTGTCTGAGTTTTCTCTCCCTTTTTCCATCTCGCTTTGCTTCCGTGGTTCGGACTATTATACGTCCTTTGGAAGTGCGAGTACTTGCGTTTGGTCTGTATTATTCTCTGTGTTTGTACTGTGTTCGTGCTACTCTCTTTCTTTCTGTTGTTGCGCTTGGCCTCCGTATACTACCGGCCATTACAGGAACAATTGTACAAGCAACCCTCACCACCCACACCATGCATGTACATTTTCCCAAACATCCTCACGTGTCATGTTTCTAATCATTTCTGTCCTTCAGCAGAAAAAAAGGTTTATACATTCGCTATGACTTGTGTTAATTCAGTAAGAATACATTATATAAGAGCGATCTCGCTTTCCTTCATCTCCATTAACAGATGCTATTAAGTCTTCCTCTGAGCTCGCGCCATCACTCCGTGTCTGATTTCATGCCCAAGGGCTTGTTTTCTATGCTAACTAACTTCCACTCGCTTCTCGGCATATTCTCCCGAGCATTTGTGCGTTCGTACAGCTGAACGTCACAATAGAATGTATTCTGTCACTCCCCTGGGTGATCGTTGATAGATAATTATGTACCTGAGATCAGGCATTAAGAAATAATACCTCTTCAGTTTTCATCTCTAGAACAGCATGGCGCTCTCATGCGTTAGCCTGGGAGATCACTCATTTATTCTCACGGTAAAATCCCGTATTTTAGGCTTTTCAGTCAGAGAAAGCAAGCTAATTTGAAGCAGCCCAAATAGTGTATGCAGTTTTTTGAACTTGTAATCTATTCATATTGTTGTGTATTTTATTTCTGCAAGCAATTCAGCACTAAGTACCGCTTAAGGATTTGATGGCAGCACTTTACCTGAGATTTGGGGCTCGTTGTGAATGTGTTGATTGAATAAGGAGCCATTGTTTGTGGACTTTATTGCTGAAGGGAAAACCCCTGCTAACACAGGACATTCTGACAATATTGCTGCCATGTGGTTTACTTTGACACTGACAAGCATTCAAGCAACATTGTTAGAACATTATTTGTCTCCTGGGATATTGTTAAGCATCCATATTTCCAGAGCGGAAGTGTGAATAATTTGGTCTCGCAGTCCTGGCTTGCTGATGAATGACATATGGGCATGGTCAGTGGTGCATTAGGGGCAAACGCATATCTTTTTTTTGCGAGTAGAGGGGTTGTTTAGACGTGAATACCCACCACGATAAAATAGCGAGAATTATCCTAGTTTTACAATGTACCTCTGCTTCCCATTCTCTAAATCAGGCCTGGGTCTGATCTGGACCTCATGTTCTTATGTAGAGTGTGGCCTGGTCTGTCACACTTTGAACCTCTCTGCTCTAGTACACTGGGGACTGGCATGTAGATGGCCTGATCTGGCCTTCTGTGATCCTGTTGCAATGGTAGGTTACTCTCAGATGACCTCCTCTGCCCCGCTTTGGCCTAGCCTGACCCGGTATATTGAAAATTTACTCCTACTTTGTCTTGTTTTTCTCTCCTTGGGATATTTTAGCTGAAGAGCAGATCTTTCGTATTCAACCTGACAGCATCCGTTCACGCGGCTGAGTCTGAAATGAAATTTTTTGACGAGCAAATCATCACTGGAACGTTAAGATACTGAGCTGCGGCAAAGCATTGTGGGTAATAACTACTTAACAAAAGAATGAATTGCGATGTAATTAACCATGCAGATTATCATTCCCTCCATCCCTCCTTCCTGACGCAATATGGAAATGAGGCAGGAATGGAAAATTTGAAAGGTTGTTCTATTTTATTTGTGCAGGGAGCTTCCAGTTTTTTATCTGACGTTTATGCCGTTAAAGTTGGGTTCACCAGCACAGTGTGCGTTCGTCTCCTGCACTTTTGCCCCCGCTAATCACAAAGTCACAAAGAAGTACGACAGCAGATCAGCTCTGCGTTGACAGCACGAGGTAATCTCCTCTAATCATGAAACTGCGGTAATTAATTTACTGTCAGTCTCGCTAGCCCTCAGGCCGTAGTCTTCTTCTCTCAGGAACTCCTGGCAAGATGAGCTTGCAAAAGGGAGCTAAGGTCACGGCTGTGTTTGACTCCGTCTGTTAAGTATTCTCAACACCTCGCGCCGCTCAGCCCGAAGTCCTTCAGCTATCTCTCCTGGGTGCCAGGTTTCTTCAGAAAAAAATTCCTCATGAATCAAAATGTTTTTCACCTACTGTTTAGTTTATGAAACAATAAATGAGCAGCATGTGTTGTGTGCCTGTGCGGAATCCACAAACATTGATGTTCCTCTAAAAATATCCGGTGCCAGAAAAATCGCTTGCTTGAGCCAAATGTTTTGCACCTTCTATTTACTGTTTAAAACAGTATGCGAGCAGCATGTGTTTTTCTGTGTCTGAGCTGTTAATATAAATGGCCTCTTGAAATATGCTTGCTGTGGTCATGAACTGCTCTGTTTATATTGGGCAGAAGCATGAAGTCCTCTGGTCAGAAAGGAAAAGTTCTGCCATTCTTGCACAAGTCTCTCAACCTAGATGTGTTGACTTCCTCTACTTCCAAATGCTTGCCTCTAACATGTAGCATTTTATATAGCATTTGAAGATTGTTGAAAAGATAGTCAGGCTTGAGAGCCTATTCTTGCAGCAATGAAGTCAGCCAACCTATTTTCATCTATTAGTTGTACATCCTGGCTAAAGGGTTGTGCTAATTCACAAATCCTGGTGACTGGCACAAACTATTAAATCAGAGAGTGTTTTCTAACCCCAGGCTCAGGCAGGAAATTTCCTGGCCAGTCCTCCCTCTTTAAACACCTAAGTAACATCAATCTCTTCTTCTCAGCTGTCAAAGGACCAGGTGTGTGACTGCAGTAGGTCACATTTGGCAACTAGGCTGCCGTTTGAATTGGCTTCGTGCTGGGAATTGTGTCATTGTGTTCAGTGTTGAAGCTTATTTTTGGAAGTCTTTCTGTTGTATCTTTTTTAACCTTGTCTGTTCTCAACAATATAAAAGATGGAGTTTTACTTTTATTTATGAATGAGTTCAACAGCAGATTTCGATATTCTTTTCAGTATGCAGTATCTGTTGGGTCTTTTGCATGTACATATACACCAGTGGTTCTCAAACTCGGTCCTGGTGCCCCTCTGCGTATGCTGGTTTTTGTTCCAACCACAATTGCAAATGGAGGCCTTTAATAAGCTGTTAATTTGTCCTAATTAGGTACATTTCATGTTTAAAGTAGTTATTTGCTGTCTTAAGCCACATTTTGACAGATATATATATATATATGTGTGTGTGTGTGTGTCTGCGTATGCGATGAGGAATAAAAGTGCCTTTAACATATTGTGTTTATATTACTACATTACAAGCCATCTCTGGCAATTACATTTTTAAACAGCTCAAATTAGACTCTGAGAAAATCACTAAGCTCCAAATTAGGTTTGCTGAACGCAGGTGTTGAGAGTTCTTTCAAAATAATTAGCTTGAAATTACGAATATAAATATGACCCAGAACAGGTTTGACCCTACAATTTGCTTGCCTAATAAATTGTTAGTTTAAGTGACTGTGTGTCGCTGGTGTAAGGAATATTAACCCATAAAGGTAGACAATCAATAGGTAAGGTCCCAAAACAGTGAAACAGTGGACACAGGTAAATGAACAATTTATTTAGCAGGAAAATGACAGGGTCAAACCTTTTCTGGGACATATTTATGTTATTAAGTTCAAGCAAATTAATTTGAAAGAACTCTAAACACATAACAAAAAAAAAAAAAAAAAAAAAAAAAAAAACCTAATTTGGAGTTTACTGATTTTCTCTGAGTCTAATTTGATCTTTTCAAAAGTGCTGTTACCTAAAAGTGTTGCTTACAGTATGGAAATATAAACATGATATGTTTAAGGCTCTTTCATTCTTCATTGCACACATCGATGTATCTGTCAAAATGTGGCTTAAGACAGCAAATAACTACTTTAAACATGAAATGTACCTAATTAGGTACTTATTAAAAGCCTCCGTTTGCAGTTGTGGATGGAACAAAATCCAGCACACACTGAGGGCCGCCAGGACTGAGTTTGAGAACCATTGGTATATATATACATGCAAAAGACCCAACAGATACCGTATACTGAAAAGTGGCTAAAGACGGTAAATAACTTTAAACATGAAATGCAGCATTAGAACATTTTAA
This sequence comes from Gymnothorax javanicus, assembly GCA_029692085.1. NCBI lineage: Eukaryota > Metazoa > Chordata > Actinopteri > Anguilliformes > Muraenidae > Gymnothorax > Gymnothorax javanicus. The sequence continues at coordinate 86,066,888 of CM056201.1, forward strand.
CAGCTTATTAAAATCCTACAATTGCAATTGTGGCTGGAACACACACCTGCATACAAAGGGGGGCACCAGGACCAAGTTTGAGAACAAGTTTCATAACATTACGACCACTGGCGGATGAACTGAATAACATTGATTATCTTGTTACAATGGTCTGTCTGTGGGTGGGGAGGAAGAAGGCAGCAATAGAAGAAGGTGGTCTGGTCAGATGAATCACATTTATTTTTACATCACCTTCAGAGGTCTAGTGGAGTCCATGCCTCGACGCATTAGGGCTGTTTTCTCGGCAAAAGGGGGACCTACACAATATTCGGCACGTGGTCATAATGCTTTTGCTATAAACAAGTGTATTGTATGTCATCGTTTCTGTAGATAGATGTTCAAATGAGGTCCAGTTTTGCAATCGCAAGCATTGAGTCTTATGAATCCCGATTGTGTTACTTTTTCCATCAGTAAACTGTCAAAAATATATAATTGTGTCTGAGGTGCACTCATCTGCCCTGTAGCGGCGCAGAAAATGGACTCTGAGGATAGTATTTTCTCAAAGAGGAATAATGTCTCTTTGGCAAAGAACACTAATGCCATTTTGTGTTCTGTACAGTGCTAGCTCTTGGCCATGTCCGCGATGAACAATCAGCCACAGTGTGGGCGGTGGATTTATTTGTTGACATTGGACACGGATCCAGTTAACATTTGTACACCTTCTGGTACCGGAAAATTCCCCAGACTCTGTTTGTTCTGGGGAAAAAAAATATGGCACTTCTATGCATTTGCAAGTCTCTTTTGAAAAAAAGAAAGTTTGGTTGAACCCTTGCCAAAGTTGGGGGTAAATGTTTAATGACTACTAGCCAGTCTGTTCAATCACAGCAGACCTCTGTGTTCCACACCATTGAGGCTCCCCCTACCACACAATGCATGCTGGTATTTGATGTTTTCTGGGTCAAATTTGATACGTTCTGCTCTATTAAATACCTTTGGAGGCATCAGAGTGGGTGTGTCGGAGATAGAGGAAGTGAATGGAGAGCAGAGATAGAGAGAGGGAAATGATGAAAAGCGGGGTAATTAAGTGATAGCAGACCAACAGGGTAAGGGAAGGAAGGATAGAGAGTGAAGTATGTATATTTTATTGATATTTACGGTATGTCTATATTCATATTTGCTTTGACAATAGTGTTATAATACAGTCGTGTCAATAAAGCAATATTGAATTGAACCGAAGGGAGTGGAGTGGGGGAGAGATAGAGATGGAGAGAGATGAATAGTGAGAGACAGAGTGGGAGAGATCGAAGATGAAGTAACAAGAGAGGAAGAGACAAAGGGTGGAAAGTGCTGGCAAAACAAACAGTTATTGGAACTACTGAGGGGGTGGAGGAGAGAGAGTGGATTGGAGGCGGAGAGAAAAAGACGGAGGGAGAAAGAGAGCGATAAAGGAATGTGACAGACCTCTCGTCCTGCCTGTATTGTTTGAGTCGAGACTGGAAGTAATTAGCGGATCGGGATTCGGACCGACAAGCCCCTGATGATCTGTCACACCATGCGAGGGGGGGGTCCAGGGTGGGGGAGGGGGAGGGCATTAGGGGTGTTAGATGATTTTCCTGTACCGCGATGATCACCAGCGAATTGTATTTGTGATTAACTAAAAGCACTCAGACTGGATTCATTCTGCATTTATCTCCATTATTTACTGCTGTGTTGCCATTTGCGCTAAATTAAACAGCCCAAACATATTATCATCCCTGAAAAAGAAAGCCCATTTGTTTTAGAGAGGAAAGGGCAAACAGCCTCATGTATGCATAGAGTGCCCCCTGAAAACAAGGGGGCGCTGATCTCAGACCAGTTTCCTCTGCTTACCCCCTTACCACATTCTCAATTAGCAGAGAAGACAAACCTGATCCCAGATCAGCATTCTTGCTTGGGGAGGTTTTATGAATAGGATCCAGCATGTGGGGAGGGTGCAGGTGGTGTTGAAAAATTAATATTTCGCATTGCCCTTTTCCATGCTACATGCTAGCCTTTTGTTGACAATAAATAGAAGTCAAAGGACAAGGTGCTAATTAGCTATTTTGGCCTTGGTCCATTGACTTGTATTAATTGTCATCAAAAGCCTAGCATGTAGCAGGAACAGTCACTTAAAAACCTGCTCAGCGTGTATAGTAGTTTCCAAGAGCAATGCTCAGCTTTCTTTTCCGAGCCAGACTGACACCTGCTGACCCCATGTGCTGGAAAGATTTTACTCGGGTGATGAGCTGAACCTGTGGTGTGTGTGTGTGTGTGTGTGTGTGTGGGGGGGGGTCATGGGGCCCAGCAGGGGGGGTAGGCATCAGGTGTCTCACTCCAAAACTACCCCCATCTGCGCGTCTTCCTTCCAAAGTGCTGACGAGCTTGGCACGTGTCGTCGGCAAACCTCCAGCTGTCAGGGGGGAAAATGGGTTCCTCCAAGTGCCAAATCCCATCTCCTCCCCCCTCCACCCCCACCCCATACTGCGCCACACACTGTACACCGCCCCCCGGGTGGTGCTTCATAAAGCAGGATTACTGTGTTAGCCAGACAACTGCCGCATAAAAGCCAGGACAGTTTATTATTTGTTGTTACTTCAATCCATGTTCCAGATTTGGGGGGCTTCTGGAATTTACTTGGTTCAGGTATCCATCTACCTCAGTCATTCCATTTTGTTGAATAGGGGGCAGCTCCTTATTTCGGCTGATTATCTTGACTTCTACCTCACAATTTTTAAATTTTTGATTGGTATTTGTTTGCAATGGATTATGCTTGCTTGGTGTACTGGTACAAACTAAATTGTCTCAAAAATGTAAACCCTCGGAGCGTCCGAATACCCATACTTCATCTGCACATAGCTAATTTGTTTTGATACCTTTGACTCAATCGTCAATGTAGAAGGTACAATATGTACACATTGGCATATTATGCATGAAACACTATTCAGCCACCACCTCGTCTATCTCCTGACACCGGTTTACCAATGAGATAGCATTACCTTCTCCCCGTGGAAATTTAAAGCCACAACTTTACCTCAGAATCGGTGGCATTAATAAATATTTTTAACAATACCAGCTAATAAAGTATTCCTGTTACTTTTATATAATGTTTATTTTATGAATAGTTTTCTTCAGAGAGCTATCACTTTTTACGTCATCTTGAAAATGGCTTGTCATCTCAGCGCCAATATCCATATTGGATAGCATAGTGTCAACTAGTCACATACAGCATGCAGTATGCAATATCCATCTGGGTATGATTCACATACAGTTTGATCCACAGAGAGGATTTGGGCACAGTATGAATTTTGGATACAGCTTTTGGCCTACTGTATAGAAAACGTGTCTGGGTATTCGGATGTGCCCTCTGACGTTTTTCCCGTTAATTTTTCCCTGCAAGTAGCCTGGCATCGCCCCTCTCAATTAATTTTTATTTCCAAGGGATGTCAATTGACGTCAATTCATCAATGGACGTGGACCAAAATATTTCTGGACTTAATTGGATTGATGTACAACCAATCAGAGCAACGAAAGTCTTGGTGCTGAGCGACAGAAAAATGTAACTGATCGCAGCATGCAGAAATATGGTGTGATGGTGTAGCATCGATATGTCTGTGAACCACTGTCGGCATTTTTGCCACAAGAATGTGAAAATACAAGGTGTTACAAGCAGTATGCTACTAGGCTAGGTAACTAGCTAGCTAGTTTCAACATCTAATTCTTGTGGCTGTTACTTCAACATGATGCACTGATGTTTGTCATGGCATAATTCAGCCGACACATACCATTGGTAAGTAACATGAACTTCATGTATGACAATCCCCATCAGCTTTTCTTAGAAAGGTCAACACGTCTCACCACTCATTGTTCAGCAGCCAGGACTCCGGGCTACTAAATACAAGTTGGTAAGGTCCACTTTCTGCCTCACTGTCAACTCTATGTGGGCTTTCACCATGCTCCATCTTCTTGGCGACCAGTGGGGCCAGTTGGTAAATGAAACTTCCAGTCGGAAGTGTGGCAAACTCATCTTTCTTATCAGTAAAAACTTCAAGCGTGATTGCTTGTTCTTCTTTTAGAGCAAATACTCAGTCCAGCTTAATACTGTCCAGTTGCGGATTCCACTGACTGTTACGCATCAGCGTCTTGATTGTTCACAAAAATGCTTCAGTGGGGCTCCCTTCTATTGTCATCACATGAAACCTGCCCCATAATAGAAAAACTGAAAAGCTGTGATTGGCTCGACCAAAAACTGGTCGGATGAAAATCAGCCCGAATGGAAGCCTGCGCCAGACACCTTTGCCCGAGCAAATAAAACACGAGTTAACAAATTCGCCTGGTTCCCAGGCTACCCAGCAAGACCAGCAGAACAGAGAAAAATATTGGAATCCAAAACAATCAGCATTTGATTCCAGTTCTGACTTAACAGCAGTGGTGATTTTAGTCTTCTGTGTAAAATTGAACTCCAGTCTATTGCTCGCCAAAGCCAGTAAAGCAGTAAAGCTAATAGGACTAGATGTTTCAATCCCTTTGGTAAGTAGGTAACTCTTGAAGGTAGCGGTCAGTGTGGAGTGGTAAAAGGGAGGGTATGTATGTCATTGGGGTTATCAGGTGGGCACCCTGCTTCATCAACGTTTCATTGATTGAAGCCCACAACGTGTCCAGAGGGCTCAATGGTATACCCAGCCTCCCAGCTACACCCCCCTCCAAGCCATACCCTCTATGTCCCCCGATGGACTCTGCATGGCAGGGGCGTCCTTCTCCCTGAGCCAGGAGTATGCTTGGTGTAAAACTGAACTCCAGTCTATTACTCGCCAAAGCCAGAAGACATATCGGGCTTTCATGATTACTTAGATGATACATTAATTCTCTTGCACCTCTCTGATAATTTTCTCCTCTCCTGCACATATTGTCAGTCCTTTTGTTTCAAAAACAAATGGCTCTCTTTCCCCGAGATGTTAATGTGTGTCAGTATGCAATGTCTGGTGTAGCGCGAACAGCAGCGCAGTGGTAATGAATGAGACAAACGCAGCACGAATCCAGCCTGTGTTGATCACAAATATAGCCCTGGTGATCTGCATAGCACAGAAACCCGTGACAAATATGCCATATCATCTAACCACCATTATCTTCGTGAAGGAGGACGAAGGTAGCAAGGGTGAAGTATTTATTAGATCTAAATGTGGCTGTGAATAAATCTGTTAGAGTGGACAGCCTAGATTAAAAAGGGACAAAAAAGCATTTCCACAGTAATTGTGGCTCATTTACTGGGGTAATGATATTCAGATTATGCTTGTGTTTTTTTTTTTTTTTTTTTTTTCTTAGCTTATGAAATTAGTCCATGGAGTGATTGAGAAGCAGAATTATCAAGCTATTCCTCCGGGTGTTTTGTAGTGTTGGAAAGGGAGCTTGGGAAGTTGGAGGACAACTGAGATTCAGAAAAAATTTGAATTCCACCCAAGGCTCGAAGGGACCAAAAGCCCCTTGGAGGAGAGAATAATGAATATTTAATTTTTTCTTCTTTCTTTTTTTTCTGCAGTAACTCCACTCTTGTGAAAGAGTGCAACAGTATGTGCCATGGAACGGAATAAGTTAGTGAAGATTAGCATAAATAAGGGACTTTTTCTGAAAATGAACACTGAGGATGGTTCCCCTCCATAATGATTCTGTGGTTTCACACTGAAGCCCTGTGGAGGCTGGCTAATCGGGACCTCAGGTGTGTGGATGGAATGCTGCTCAAATGCTATTGGTCCAAAAATTACTGACCTCTTAAAGGTTCTCAACTCGTTGAATGGGGGATTGCATCATACCTCAAAACGGATTCTGTAGCTCTGTGTGTGTTCAGTAAGTTGTACAGTAGCACTGGTCTTCCTGTGTGTGGCCTGAAGGGTATGAAAAAAAGTCACCAGCTCTCCTATAGTACTGCGTGTAGCCTGCAGGGTGTTAGATAATCACTGGCATTTATTTAATGTTTTGTGTGTACAGTAGGGTGTAAAATAGCACTGATCCTTCTGTAGTACAATGTATAGACTCACTAGACTGAAGGGTATGAACATTCACTATCTTTTATGTTAAACAATTTGTTGCTTGTTGGAAGTGAAATATTTACAAGCTTTCATGCAGCATTATGCGTGGTCTGTCGGGTGTAAAATAGTCTATATCTCTCCTGTAGTTCTGCGTCTGGCCTGTAGGGTGTTAAATAATCTCTTGCTGTCCTGTATTACTGCATGGCCAGTTTCAAAAGGAAGGAAGAGAGACTATCAGCTGTAATTTGCGGGCATTTACTGCAATACAAGCAAAGTGCAATCTTGTTGGATTGTACAGGACTCTGCAATGTGGTGCGTTTTTGCATATTAATCATGATCCACAGATTCAACCAAAAATATGGGAACTGTTCAGAGAATGTAGCAAGCTAGTAAAGGTAATGCCTAAATCATTCCTACCCAGCCAGCATAATTTACATCTACAGTAGCCAGCTAGCTAGCTACAGACCTACATAAAAACGGGCTGCTCAACGCCACGGTTTTCTTGTAAGTTGCTCCATAGCTAACTAGCTGGCTACTGTGGATTTGAAATGAAGGTATACGCAAGTAATATCAGGCTTTGACTCAATAGCTAACAATTTTCTTAATTCACAAGCCAGCTTGGATGGCAAGCTCACCGATGGAAGCAATGTGCAGTCCTACTGGATTGTACAGTACCGTCCGAAGCAGTGCATTTTTGCATGGAAATTCAGTATGATGCAATGTCACAGATTCAACCAAATTTCAATCAGCTCATCTGTCACACTGTATCTGAAAATTTGCAAAGTTAGAAGGCTATGGCGATACCATTCTTGAGATATTGAGTATGAAAGGATTGTGACTCAGTCACTCACTCACTCACTCAGTTCCATTATGGCCATATTAGCCCACTGTTGGAGGGAATAGTATGAGGCATGCTGGAATTCTAGCCGTATGCAGTGCTTCTGCCCATACTTGTTGACTTCACTGTTGCTTTTTTTAAATTCCAGTCTCATTTCATCTTGGGTTGAGTTTCTTTTCCTGATGTGAAACCACTCTGTGGCTCTGCAGTAAGTGGATATTACACTTCCTCTCCACGACTCTACCGGAAGTGGATAATAAACACCTCTGTCTGTGGCTCTGCAGGAAGTGAAAGCCTCTCACTGAGGCTCTACAGGAAGTGGATAATAAACACCTCTGTCTGTGGCTCTGCAGGAAGTGAAAAGCCTCTCACTGAGGCTCTACAGGAAGTGGATATTAAACACCTCTGTCTGTGGCTCTGCAGGAAGTGAAAAGCCTCTCACTGAGGCTCTATGGGAGGTGGATAATAAACACCTCTGTCTGTGGCTCTGTGGGAAGTGGGTTTTAAATGCCTCTCTTCAGGTGTTTTCGATATTAAAACAGTTGTTGTCGGAGAGTTTTTTTTTAATACCCCTGCACACTAGTCAATTCAAGTGAATAATAATCAAATAGAATTTTTGTGTTGTCCGACAAGAACTGGCGTCAACTGAGCATGTTGGCCTGTGCTGCCGAATTTTTCATCAATGACGTTGTTCATGGAATGCCAAAAATGAGGCCATTTGGCATTCCTAAGCCATGATAAAAACTCTTGTGCTTCTGGTCTGGGTATGGAGGTCTGTGAGGGTGAATTGATCATGTGACTGGACATTCAGAGCGTACACTTGTCGTACACTTGTCATACTCTAAGTTTTACATCGAAAATGCTCTCTGTGGCTCTCCAGGTAGTGGTAATATAACACTTCTCTTTGTAGCAGTGCAGGAAATGGATATTATACATCTCTGTCTGCAGCTTTATAGGAAGTGGGCATCAAAAGCCTCTATCAGTGGTTCTACAGGAAGTGGTTATTAAACACTTCTCTCTGTGGCTCTTCAGGAAGTACATATTAAATGCCTCAGTCTGTGGCTCTACAGGAAGTTGATATTTAACATGTTTCTTGGTGGCTCTACTGGGAATAAGTCTTAATCATGTCTCTCTGTGACTGTACAGGAAGTGGATATTAAATGCCTTTGTGGCATAACAGGAAGTGGGTATGGAACGCCTGTCTTTGTGGCTGTACAGCCCTGATCCTCAAATCACGGTCCTTAATGTCTGAGAACTACTGGTGTTCCACTCTCTGGTTACGTAGGAGTCAAGTGTAAAGAGAGTGTGACCAATCAAGTTTTCATTCACTTACCTGGGATAAAAGAAAACCTTGGCTGAATTTGGATTAGCGGTCCAGATTATCAGATTTCTGCTCTACAGGAAGTGGATTATAAGTACTGTTTGTGACTCTACAGGAAGTGATTATTAAACGCCACTGTCTGTGGCTCAACAGGGAGTGGGTTTTAAATGCCTTGGTTTTTGGCTGCAGGAAGTGGGTATTAAATGTTTCTCTCTGTGGCTCTACAGGAAGTGGAGCTGTGCCGAATGAACAGCCAGGAGAAGCTGGGTCTGACACTGTGCTATCGTACCGACGATGAGGAGGACATCGCCATCTACGTCAGCAAGGTAAGATTGTTCCCCTTATGTATCTGGGGTGCAGGTGAAGGCCATGTGAAGTTGGCATTGCAGGTGCAACAGGTTTTTTTCTTCTTACCATGTTAAAATAAATGCTTTTTCCTGAAACTGCAAGTGACTTGGCCTCCCACTTGTTTGCCATGCTTTTCATTTTATTTTTGACTGGCAAACCAAGCCTGATTTTTTTATAAATTCTAGTTTTCCTTTCTCCAACATTCCATTGTGTTTAATTGCACATCATCATTTAATAATAGGGACTGTAACACTGCCAAATCACATGGCTTTACTACAGATGCAACATAATGTTTAATATGCAATGTGCAACACAATCACATAATGAACACTATAAAAAGCTTCAGCATTGGCAAACGTTTTTACTAGCTAAGCAATCAAACTGAAACTGATGCCAAAAATCAATCTAAGAACACCAAATCAGGAATCTCCACTGCGGCGCAATAACATCTTTCATGAAAATGAACTCTTATTACCTTTATAATGAAAGCCCTCTCATAATAGTTTGTCACCCTTAGTGGTACAATCACAGTCTGAGAGGGATTTAGGCCTACCGCAGGAGTTAAGTTGAAAGATTGTGATTCGGTCCTTGTCCCTCTTTACCTATTTTTATAATTAGGTTGGACTGAAACCGTCATTGCCTCCCATGGAGAGTTAGATTTCTCCTACCACACAACAAAGACAATCAAAGCTTGACAGGAGTTGTTTCTCATAGAAACTCTGTCCTGTGGATGTTTTGAGTTTTTATAACTGTCCCAACTGTACAGATCCAATTACAACCAGAAAGAGAAAGTATGTCAATTCCACAAAATATTCTGATGCATATTAAAATTGACACAGAAGTTCCTGGAATTACTTTGCTGCATTAATTTTACAAGATGAACAAGAATGGAACTTTGGGAGTTTCATTGACTTGAACTAATTTCAGATTCTCCCAGAGTGTACTGCAAGTGCAACCCGTGTGATTAGTGTTATCTGCTCATTATGCAGGTGTAAACTGTTGCACATACAAGAAAGTGTGTTCATGTCACCCCAGAATATTCAGGGGAAGTGTGAAAGCTAGGGTTCTCAAGCTATAGTCCAGGCACTCACCCATTTAGGCCTCTTAGCCACTGTTTAAGTGCCCTTCTTAAACTGGATTCCCTGAATATAACTCAAGGGTCCCCATCGTATGGAGTTCTCAGACTCTATCTTGGCCGTTCCCCTTCTGTCGGTGTCTTCATTTTTGTTCTGTGGTTTCCCCACATTTGGGGTTGCCAGCATCCATCTGGGGGGACCCCCTGCATATAGGCAAACTATTTATTTATTATTATTATTTTTATTTATTTATTTTTTTACAATAATCATTGTTGGAAGAATATTCAAAGAAAGTTCTAGCGTCATGTCTTCTGTAAACCTATGAGTGGATGTTTCTCTCATACATTCGCTTTGTCTAAGAACCTTTTATATGCAGCACAGGATTGGCCACCAGGTGTCCACGCTTTAGGCAGCTATACCCCTGCTCATTTCACGTCAGTTTATAATTAAATCAACTGAAAATGTAACCAAAATCTCGAGGGAAACATTCATCTTATACTAGTTTTCTACAGTAGAAGAAAGAATGAGTTTGGAAATGCTTATTGACCCCTTTGTGCAGATATAGACGCCAGCATCCCTAAATTCCGAAATTTAATTCCTCAATAATTCTGTAATTGAATTTCCAAATGTCTTGCTTCGTTTTCCAGAGTCTCTGTGACACAAATACTGAGTTATAAAGCCTAAAAAGGCTAATGTATTTCAGGAAGAATTGGCCTTATTTTGTATTCTGTACAAAGGGGTTAAAGGAGGTGTAGTGTGGGGCGTGTATTCTGCGTGGCCTGTTCAGCTCTTTCTGACATAATGGCCATAAAAGGGTGAGTCCTTCAGGAGACAGTATCTAATTAATTGAGAATAATTAATGGCTATTACTATTCAGAGGTGGTAAATATGGAAGAAACACCAGTGCTCTCTGTTTTAACCCAGAGGAACACATTTGAAAACCCCTTGCTAAAGTGAACTGGTGAGAGGGAGTGATATCCAGAAAATATTTCTCTCATTCAAATGAGGACTTTCAATCAAATAATGCGCTGAGTATGACCTGGTCGATGAAACAAAATCTCTGATAGCAACAAATGCAAATTTACCTAATCAAATATGTATTCATGTTCATAATCTTATTTCTCCTCTATTTTTCACCAGCTTGGAATGTATTTTCTTGTTGTTTTTGAGGTTTTTTTTAACATGCATTTCGCTCTTGATCATGAGCTTAAAGTATTGTAGAAGTGAGCAAACAGTTATTCCTTAGGAGTGGAACAGTATTGGATTTGACTGAGAATTACTGAAGCTGATTGTACATACGCAGTGCACTGGGGATTCCAGAAATATTTATCGGTTTTATACACGTTATTAATGGAAACACATTTCTATCTCATCACTTGTGACGCTTAATACATTTTCTTTGTGTTTTCTGTTACTCGCAGCCAATGTCTGTGCAATGGGACAGAGTGGCAGTCTAATTTCTATGAGGAAGCCACTGTACAACAGACAAACATTAAACACTTGGAATGATATTTTTATTAATCCATAAATAGAGAAATGAAACAATAAACACAGCATGTGAGGCTGTGTAACAATCGTTTTCTCTCACAGATACATAATGAATAACCCAGTGGTACATTATTACTGTAGACTTGAATTAGCAAATGTGCCTCAGTTTTCCTTTCCCTGGGAACAAAGCATCTGCCACAGTCAGCAGACTGAACTATCTACTGCCCGAGAGAATGCCGTTCGACCACTTGTTGTACGCGTGCAAAAATTCTCATATGAGGTTCTGCCTAACTTTGAAGACTGTTTTTTTATGTTAATTAAAACCCGCAAGCTATTCCATGTAGAATGCAGAAGGAATACCAATGATCTAATGTGGTTACACCGTCTGCTTAGTTTAGAAATCACTTTCTGAAAAACTGCTGAAGAAGTTAATGCAAGGCACTCCCTGCAAGAATGGCAAATTTCAGATCAAAATTGAATTCTTCTGAAAGCCAAAACTAAGAGGATGAGTATTATGAGATTTGGTACCTTTTAGGAGTGGGAAGAAACCATATACAGTTATATATCATTGGTGCGGCCTCAAAATGAATTCTATAGAGGAGGCACGGAATTTTGTTTTTGTTGCAAGCTGTAATAAGCTGTCTCGATGCGTTATGGCGTGTTATAACATACTTATCACTTATTTACAATTGTGTTATTGCATACTTATTATGCTTACACCAGTGTTATATCATGCTTATTAACCTTTCCACCAGCCTTTGGCTGCGTTTTTGCCACCATTATGCAAAGCTTACAGGCCATAAAACAGAAATGAGTGTGCTGTGTAAGGTGTTTGCACATGGGTGTTTGGGAAGGGGAGATTTCTGGGATGCTGTTATCTTTAAATGGGTATACAGCTGCGTTTAGCATCTATATTTGGCAATTTGCTCTCGAATTATATATTCCGTGAAAGTATTTGATTTTAACAAATTATGTCATGCATGGCTGTTTGGATCCTGTTGATAAATATCAATGAGTCTGCTCACATTTTCACAGAGTTTATTTTCAAAAATCTAAATTAATTAGCGAGCGCTCAAATGCTGATCCTGATAATCAATTGAGAGCCCCGTGGGTAGAATATTATTAAACATCAATCCAAAAGCCTTCAGTCTTGCCGACAAGGCTGTAGCTATGAATTGTGGGTCGCTTGAAGGAATATTGCTCTGAGCATTCTTGTTTTAATAGAACATAGTAAAGTACCCACCCCCCTATGAATCAGCACCTTTTCTCTTGTTAATTTGCAGTGGCTTGAGTTACCTGTAGCCTGTATTCCTTGGTGATATACGACGCTTTGGTAACAGGCAATGAAGTTCTCTTCAGAGGGTCTCCGGTGCTTTGAGAGAGTGACTGTGTTTCAGAAGCTGCTATCTGGTCTAGTGCACAAGTAGTGTATCTTGTTTAATGAGAGTTAAGGGGAGGGAATTCACTAACCACAATGAGAAGAACGAAGCCAGTGTCTCGTGAGGTGCTGACGAGTCGGGGACAGTTTGCAGGAGTGGAATTGATGGCCGAGGAAAACAATCAAACGTAGCGCGGCTGCCTCTTTGTTCCATCTCGTTAAGTGAGGGACTGCAGCGGCCGTTTTTTAACCCCCCGGCTGATATACCGATATGCGTAATCTTCTTGGCGAGTGTCCGGTCTCAAAGCTGTTTCAGAGGCATTAACTGCCTGAGTGGAAATAATGTCTCTATCGTCTGATTATTATCATGTAATACACTCCTTTTGAAGATCATTTCTTTTAATCAGATCATCTAATTGGACTCCCTATTCATTATGTAAGTTTGGCAGTTTATAAATTACCCCTCAATTGACACAGAAACTTGCAGAAGCTGCCATGGGTTATGTGATATTACTGTCCAAGTGATTATTCATGAAACACATTTCATAAGTGCGTAGGATGGTTTTTGGTTCAGGAAAAACTGAAATTTTCTGAAGCCAGTGTCAGTTCTGCCTCTGTGCATCACAGGCTTCAATAAAAAAAAAAAAAAAAAAAAAAAAAAAAAAAAAGAACTTAAAGAATCTGCCATGAAATGCAAGTGAGGATCATTGCTTATGTCTGACATTGTGAGACTATTCCAAACTTAATACCAGTATTGGTCTAAAGTGTTGCTTTTTGTGGTAATTATTTAGCTTATTTGCTTAAGGTAATACTAAATGTTACTCAGAGAGTGCCCATGATGACTTGTGGATGTGAGTTTGTGTGTGTGTGTGTGCGTGTGTGCGTGCATGCAGAAGTCCATCCAGTGGCTCATTGTTTTCGAAACAAGTTCAGACATGTTTACCCCCCCTCTCTCTCTCTCTCGCTCTCTCCCTCATTCTCTCTCGCCCCCACCCCCCCAGGTTGGGCCGGACAGCATTGCAGCCAGAGACGGACGAATCAGAGAAGGGGATCGAATACTGCAGGTGTGCAATCCCTTTTACACCAGATAAAAAAGAGTAACACCCCTCTTCCCCTCATCTTTCTCATTTATCATCCATCTTTCTCTCTCTCATCTCTTTCTTCCATCACTCTCTTCTTTTTCTGAGTCTCTCCCCCCTTTAAATTTCTCCTTCATCCAAGTTCACTCTCTTTGTTGTCCCTCTCTCTCTCCAGCTATTTCACACTCATAAACACACACACATGCGCACACACACACACTCCTGTCCCCTCCAGTTTTTTTCTCGCAGAATCAGCATTATAATGTTGTTGTATAGGGGAGGAGGAGGGTTGTTTTTGCTGGTGTATTTTCTTATCTCCTTGCATGTTTCTTCCCTTCGGGCAACAGGATACGCGTCTCCTAGAAGGGTAACCTGTGCCTGAATCTGTATGGCAGGCACCCCCATCCCCTAAAGCACATCAGAATACTTTAACCATTTCCCCATTATCTTGAGGGATGTAGGAGGGGGGAGTTCAAGGTTGTGCGAACAGAAGAAGTTAGCCTGCGGTGGCTAAGGGAAATAGAGGGCGTGGGGCTATGGCCTGTGAGTACTTCCTGATGAGGGATAATCCGGACGCTCGGCGCTAATTGTCTGGCGGTGGGTTAGGATGGTGGGAGAGAGAAGGAGGTAGAGCGAGAGGGAGAGAAGCAGCATTGGTTGCTCCAGCAGAAGCCATTATCTGTCCCTGACAGTTCCATTACTCTCCACCCAGAGAAGATGGACGCCAGCTGTCAACGGCCAGTTAATTGTGTCGCCAGATGTATGTTGCGAGGATGCTTTCATGAACACGGACCGTAACCCACCCCCCCGACAACACCCGCCCACCCACTGGCGCCACAGTGCGTGGGACCCCTACCTTAACCAATCCAGTCCCACAAACGCCCTCCCCACCCCCCGCCCCCCAATGTTCCCATGAGAACGACCTGCTCAGCTCATCTAGACCGTTGTCTGTTTACCCAGCAGGCCATTGTCCCCGAGAGCCGCGGGATTCACTTAAATCTGCTGTTAATTAGCATTTAATCAGCCGATTAAAGTCGTTAATTATACAGTTAACTCGACTCACCTGGTTCCCTGGGTCTGAATTAGAGGCTGATTAGCTGGGCTAAGCAAAAAGGAGACGACTCCATAAGCTTTGGTCTATAGAGTGTCCATTCTACAAAAACCAAGAAATAATTCAATCTCAGCAGGAATTTTCATCGTATATTTAGACTTGGAATTTTATTTTAATCACTCTAATGCTCAATAAAACAAAAAGTTCTCAGTGAAGTGAAATAATTTCACTCATCTCATAATTTCCCTGCGGGTTGAGAAAATTAAATTTGTCGAGCACTCACTAACATCAAACAAGCTAAAATGTATGCTGTACTTCTGAAGAATAAAATGTGAGGCATTTTAGGATTTACATAGCTTAGTTAGACTCATACACTTTGGAAAGCAGACAACTTGTGCTGCACAGTACTGCTACGTGTGGTTCTGAGCCTGTGTTTCTTCTAAGGACCTCGCTGGTTACCCTAGCCAACTAGACCTCAGTATACTGCATATATTTCCTGATTTTTCAGATAGTTGTTATTGTTTAGGTCAGTTTTTGTTCTGTGCAGTACATTGATCCCTCACTGGGTTATGTTTGTATATTAAAATTCTAGTATAAAAGTTTAATTGGTGGAATAGTTGCAGTTTTGAAGATACTGCCCCAGTGTTAGTCATTTTACTCCAATAGGAACCATTTATGCATGTTTTTTTTTTGACAGTGCCATGTGTAATTCACATAAGCAGTAAGTACATGACTCAGCATAGGCTCTGGTGTTCTATAAGAAGTCAGATCAGAAATCTCTCTGTATTGGCTGCTGACTGCGATAAAGAAATTCATTATCCCCATCAATGGAGTTGGATGGGGATTATGTAATTGTCCAATGTCTGTTTGTTTGTCTAACTATGAACAAAATAGTTTTTCAAAACTTGGCCAATTTTGGCCAAAATTCAAAGCGAAGTAGGTCATATTATGTTTTGGGAGTCATTGAAGTTTGGGGATGTTATGTTTTATAATACATATAGAAGCATAAAACAGTTTTTCTTGGACATCTTAGGAGCTAAACATCGCATTGATTTGCTTTTAATGCTAAAAATCAACTCAGTCCAAAATCTAAAACTTTCTAATTTAAAGTCATCACAACAGGAAAGATATCACAAGCTCCTATCCTCCCCCCTCCTCTCTTTCTCTCCTACCTCTCTCACTCTTTCTCTCCTCCCCACCTCATCCCCTCATCTGCTCTCCTCTCTCTCACGTCTCTCCCCCTGTTTTTGTACCTCAGATAAATGGTCAGGATGTGCAGGACAGAGAGGAGGCAGTAACCATGCTCTCCAGCGAGTTCTGTGCCAACGTAGTACTGTTGGTCGCCAGGCCCGAGATTCAGGTGAGACGTCTGGCGAGACGCCCGCCATGTACCAGACACACCTCACGTGCCCGCACCACGATCTTCACAGCAAATAATATGCAACATTGCGCCCTGCCACTTTGGTGTGAAGATGATCTCAAGCTCCAGAGTGCTAAGCTGTAAATATAAGTTCTTTCATCATATCCGAGACACACATTGTCCTTTACCCTCCAGGACAGACAATTAGGGTGAGGACCACAGGTACTGTATGTACACCAAGTCTTGGCGGAGAACACTTTATTGTCTTCAGAGAGGCAGTTCCTTCCTGTTCAATGTAAGGAAATAACACGTAACATAATTGGGACATAATAAGATTGAAGATACTTCATAAATACAATAGTCTTGAAACTTTACTGCTTCATATTGTAACTTCTGTCAGTTTACTTACAGTGAGCTCACAGTGACATACAGTGAATAGGAGTATGTATTCTTCAGAGCTTACAGAATGTTGTGGCTGGGTCAAATTATGCTCACTGCTCAATATAGGTTCTTAAGTTATGTTCTAGACAGGTTGAATGATCCTTTCTCCTCAGTGTGGATTATAATGTTCTTATGTTCTTGGTGGTCTGAATTGCCTGTTCTATTCATTCTTATTCTCTTATGCTCAGTTTCCTTACAGTTTTAAAAGGCATCATGTCGCCAATAAGCCATTACACGTCTGAAAATTGAAAAGGCTAACAGTACGCAGAGTGAATTTCTCTGAGCAAGGAACAGCACTCTTCTAAAACGTACCGCCTCCACATCGGTAATGAGGGCCGGCGCATTAGCTCTGCTTCATGTTTTTTTATTATTTTTTTATGTAGCACAAGTGTAATTGGCTTCTGATAGTAAACTATAAAAACTAATGGCACTGTAATACGGAATGAGCCGGAGGCTGGAGGCTGGCTGCGGAGAGTCGATATACGCCGCGCATAACTGATCCCGCTCCACTCCTCTGCTAATTATAACACATCTGCGTGTTAATAAAACTTAACCATGGAGCTATCCATCGCCTCTGGTCAAGAGTTTTGGGATATGCAGTAATTGAAAGAAGTTCAAAAGGTCACTGGATAAGAAGGGAGGGGGGAAAATAATTGTGTTGATTTTATTTTCTAAATTTGTGTTTGGGAACGGTGTGAGGATTCGGAGATTCCACCTCATTAAAGTTCAATTAACATTCACTCTTAATTTGTTTTGGTTTAAAGTCTGAAGTTTTCTGAAGCAAGATGTAATTAACTGGAACTGTTGAATTGAAGTGGTGTCTCACGAGGAGGGAAAGCAACACTGTATTTTTAATTAGCAAGTTTCAGATCCAGATAGTGCGAATATCTTTATTTAATCACTGAAGGTGCCCGTAAATGTGTGTTTTTGCTTGCATGTGTTTGTGTGTATGAATATCGGTGTGTAAATACAGAGGGTGTGTGCAAAAGTGTGTGTTTTTGAGGGTGTATGCACCTGCAGCGGGTGTGCGTTGAATTAGCATCATCTTGCCTTCTAATGTTGCAGTAGATGGGGTAAATGGTGCTGAATATGGTAAAGCCACACAGGTGGCTCAGAGCTAGTGAAACTAATGTCTCTCTCCTTATCTCTCCCTCCCACTCTCTCTCCCCCATCTCCTTCTCCCTCTCTCTTTCCCTCTCCATCCCTCTCTCTCCCTCCCTCTCTTTCTCTCCCTTTCTCTCCTTTTCCTCTCCCTCTCTCTCCCTTGCTCTTGCCCTCTTTCTCTCCCTCTCTCTCCTTTTCCTCTCCCTCTCTCTCCTTCCCTCTCTGTCTCTCCCTCTCCCGGTCTCAGCTGGATGAGAGCTGGCTGGAGGAGGAGCAGTCGGAGCTCCTGGAGGAGCTGAAGATGGAGATGGAGGAGCAGAGGAAAGAGGAGGTGCAGCTCATTGTCAACACAGCAGAGAAGGTGAGGGGAGCACAGGAGGTCACAAAATCAACGAGGTGGTGTCACATAGAGATGCGATCACCTGAATTACTTTTATCAATGATTGTTGTCACCTGGGTTACGTTGATCCGTAATGATGTTTTCACGTGGGCTATGTTGCTCTGTGATGATGTCATCACCTGGGTTGATTTGCTCTGTGATGATGACATCACTTGGGATATGCTGTTGCATGATTGTCATCACCTGAGTTACACTGCTCTGTGATGATGACATCGCCTGGGTTATATTGCTCCATGATGATGACATCACTTGGGCTATGTTGCTCTGTAATGACGTTGTCACCTGAGTAATGTTATCCTGTGATGAGGGCATCACCTGGTTTATATTGCTCAGAGTGGGGGTGATTAAATTGAAATAATTTGGATTAGATTAGATTAGATTAGATTCAATGGATATATGTTTTGGATTAGATAAGATTAAGATTAATTTGGAATCTCTTGGATTAGATTAGATTAAAGGATTAAAGTGGATTAAATTAATATTAATCAGATTAAACTGTCGTCGAACTTGATATTAATATAACATCCATCATTTTCTTATAAATACAAGCTCCTGTCACCCTGATAATTAGTGTTGTTGTGGTAAGGTTAGAAAAGTTTGTTTTGAGGACAGGGGAGACAATGGCCAGACAATGGGAGAAGAATACCCATGACACTTGTTGTTTTGGTGAATTGGATTAACTCAAGTAACAAAGGCGATTGAAAAGTGAAAGGAAATTTGACTAGGTAGATGTTGCATTTTAATGTCTTTGTGATTTGCCTTTATACTATTAACGCAGAGAGTGGAAAGGATAATGGATCACATGGAACTTTACAGACTTGAGATTTGATAATGGAAGAATTTAAAGTAGATTGTGGACCTTAATAAAGATAAACGCAAATTTTGTGAAATCTTTAATCTTAATCCAATTATAATCCAAATTTAATCCAAAATATTGGATTAAATGGAAAAAAAAGTGGATTAAGAGTAGATTAGATTAAAGCTAAGGAAAATCTGAATTAAATTAGATTAAGTAATATAATGTTAATCTAATCAAGATTAAGTGGATTAAGATTAAGACGACCTCAACTCTGATATTGCTCTGTGTTTATGACATCACTGGGGCTATGTTGCTCTGTGATGATATCAGCATCTGGGTTATATTGCTCTATGATTATGTCATCACCTGGGTTACTCTGCTCTGCTATAATGACATCACATGGGTTTTATTACTCTGTGATGATGAAATCCCTTGGGCTATGTTGCTCTGTGATGATGTCATCACTTGGGTTATGTTATCTGGTGATGAGGGCATCACCTGGGTTATATTGCTCTGTGATGATCACATCACCTGGGTATTGTTGCTTTGTGATGGTGACATCACCCGAGTTATGCCGCTTGGTGATGATGTCATCACCTGGATTACATTGCTCTGTGGTAGTGGCATTACCTTGTTTCGGCTATTAGAGATAATGTCATCATCTCTTAGGACACTCAGTGCTGATGTAGGCAACCTTGTTTCCGCCCAAAACGACGGAATCATCACCCGAGGAATATCCCTCAGTGATATCAACTTTTATAGCCTAGAGTGATGCTATCACCTCCTGTTACAATATTCCATGATGATTTCATTCATTCATTGTAACCATGAAGGATGGCATTATCACCTGTTACACCCATCAGAGATGATAACCTGTGCTCTTGAGGCAATATTATTGCATGTAACAACCATCTCTCATGAGACAGAAAAGGACAGTGGCTCTATCCCACAGAGTAGGGCAATGCCTAATGGTGATAAACAGCCGCCTCACTTTATCTGGAGCCAGAAACACTAACAAAAGCCCATGAGGCATAATGAGGCAAACAGGAGCCTCTTAGTCTCTGCAAAAGACTGCTTCCAGAGGAGTGCATTGTTTTGTTCTTTGGTTTTTTAATTAGATGCCTACAGTAGGTGCATTTCATTTGAATAAGAACAATGCACTTCACACTGAATGGAAGCCAAAGGATTTGTATCTGTATTAAAAGACAATGGATATGAGCCGTAGCAGGTAGTTTATTTTCCTATTTATTAAGTGCCTCTCCATGAAGTAAGCAATCTGCATCAAATGACCTATATTGCAGTTTCTCAACCAATATCAACTTTTTTTAAGTAATAGTTTTATTTCTCAGTTCATAAATCACAGTATTTGCTTTGTAAAAACCAAATACCTGTACAGTATGTCATAATTATTGCAGGTAATCATTTTGATTTTGGAAGTATGTACCATGAAACAGGCAGTAAAATGTATTTTCATAATATTGAACATGTCTGTCTTATGCTACACGCTCATTTTGATTCATTCTGCTCACCTCTGAAATGAAGAATGTGTCAAATATAAACTCAAGCAGCTGAAATTTACCCATGAAATACTGTAATTTACAAACCTTTGAAATAAAGTGTTGCATTTAATTCTCGCTGTTTCTGACATGTGGAAATGTGTTTCCCTTTCCAGCCCCGACGACCAGAGGACGAGGACATTACCACCGACACAGCCACGTGTTCCTCCAACAATCAGGACAAGGACAGCGGAGTCTGCCGGACTGATGACAGTGGTCGCCATGATGACACCTCAGAGCAGGAGGTCCTGGCGAGAGTCCACAGGCGTCTTTCCCAGTGCCTGCGGGAAAGGAGAGGGCGGGGGAGGGGGAAGGGGTTGCAAGCGAACGCGAACTGCCCTGGGCGGGGAAACCGGCCGCCATTGAAGGAGGAGGACGAGGAAGAGGTGAACGAGGAAGAGGAGGAGAGGGAGAGGAGGGAGGGCGGGGAGGGGGAGGAAGGAGAGGAAGGGCGTTTCCGGCAGCTTCTGGAGCTGAAGTGCCAGATCCGGAACAGCGGCGAGTACGACCTCTTCTACAGCCGGCGGAGTACCATAGAGTGCAGCCTGGGTAACCCGGAGCAAGAGCCCGGGGTGCAGCGGGAGCTGCGACTGCTGAACGAGGAGCTGAGGAGCATTGAGCAGGAGTGTCAGAGCATCATGCAGGCGCACCAACTGCGGCTGACCCGCGACCACAGCCCCGAGCCGCAGCCCAAGCTGCAGCGCGCCACCGGGCCCAAGATGGCTGGCACCATGGAGGAGCACCTCGAGCGTTCGGATAAGGACAGCTCGAGTGCGTACAACACAGCGGAGAGCAGCAGGAGCACGCCGCAGCTCGCCGTCGAGCGCTCTCCGGAACATTCCCTGCAACGCCTTGTACGCATCACCAACCAGAAGAATCTGCGCAGCTCTGCCCTCGCCAAGATGGCCACCGCCCAGGACCGCGAGATGGACTCCTCCTCTTTATCGGGAACGCCGTCCCCGCTCCCACTTCTGCCCGAGGACGACTGCGACCGCCGGAACTGTGCCCCCTACCCCTCACCCTACCACAGCGCTCCCTACAGGCACCCGAGCATCCCAGCACACGCGCGGCACTACCAGAGCTACATGCACCTGATCCAGCAGAGTTCGGCGGTGGAGTACGGACAGAGCCAGCTCAGCCTTCTGAGCGTGTGCAAAGACCTCCACCCGGGCCCCCACCGGCCGGTTAACGAGCCCAAAACGGAATGGAAGGTGAAAATCCGCAGCGACGGGACACGCTACATCACCAAGCGGCCGGTGCGAGACCGGCTCCTGCGGGAGCGAGCGCTGAAGATCCGAGAAGAGCGAAGCGGGGGCACGACCACGGACGACGACGCAGCCAGCGAGCTGAAGATGGGCCGCTACTGGAGCAAGGAGGAGCGGAAACAGCACCTCCTGCGGGCGAGGGAGCAGCGGCGCAGGCGTGAGTTCATGATGAGGAGCCGGCTGGAAAGCCTGAGGGAGAGTCCACAGAGCGGTGGGGAGGGAGGGGGCGGAGGAGGAAGTGGAGGTGTGGGGAGGAAGGAGGTCTCCATTTTGGAACTGAGCCATAGGAAGATGATGAAGAAACGCAACCGAAAAATCCTGGACAACTGGATGACCATCCAGGAACTGATGACCCACGGTGCTCGCGCACCCGAGGACACGAAAGTGCACAACGCTTTTCTCTCCGTCACCACCGTTTAAAAAAATAGAAGAAAAAAGACACAAAAAGCGACACAAAATGAACACGCGCAAAGACACTCACTCTGCTACTACTATTACTACCGCTGCCCCGCGTAGTATGGTTTAATTGCCTCGTTCAATGTGGCATTTTTATGAGAAGAAAAAAAGATACAGATTAAAAATGAATGGAGAAAAAAAGATATTTTTCACACTTTATAGCTTGAACTGCATTTTGTAAACTATTTTCTTCAACAATGTTTTTTTTCTATCATGATTTTTCAGTAGCTTCTTCATTGTTTTATTTATTGAATTGTTTTTGATCGTTTTTGCTGCTGTTTGAATGTACTGTAATAACTGAAATTGGTCTTCTGCTTTGTTGTGCATTTGATGCCTAGAGAGGGAGCATTTCTGCTGCTGGTTCATTGAAGCAGGATTGCTGAGTTAGTTTGGTAACTGCAGGGAAGTAATATAGTCCTTGTTCCAAATTTGGAAGTCACTTCATTTTACTCCTTGTAGTCATCCACCTAAATCTGTAGTCCTATTCCCTGTAACAGACCCAAGAGATGCTCAATTTAAGCCTAGAGCACATGGCATCTGGCTTCTGTCAGTGCTTATCACACTGTACACTGGTTCCTTCTGTTTTGTTTACTTTCGTCCTCCAGAATAGTTCCCTCTCCCTCCTTCCTTGTCCATCAAAATATCTCCCAGGCTATTGTTGATCCACCGTAAACAGCTTGCTCACAGCTGCGAGAAGTACTTTGCCGAGTGGTCGTTTTCATTGGCTACCCGCTGCACTTCTCGTTAAAGCCCGCTCATGAAAAACCGGAACACCTGGCGTACGCTGCTTGGTTCTGCCTGCAAAATGTTTTCCTCTCTCCCCACTTTTCCATGCTGTTACCAGAGCAATTACTGAGGCTCTTAGGCTCTTGATGCCCTGCAAAGATCTGCTCTGTTAAGCCAGTGTCCGTTTTTTTGGCTTCGGGAAACTGCAGAAGCAGTGCTGCGATCGTGGCCAATTCTTTATGACCATTTCCAAGGGTGGTCTTAACAGCAGTATGCAGCCATTAACCAGGATCTAAGCACCGCGTACTGTGAGCTCCTAGGCTTGGATTGTGTAGCTATGTCTCAGTGCTAAGGCCCCCTTCCCACCTTTGCGATTTAAGATGTCGAGTTACACCGATGTCTGTTCATGGCAAGTCATAGGGAAGTCTAGACCTTGTCGTACATGTACTCGGAGGAATTCCTGAACAGTCCCAACCAAGTGGTAGTTAGATATCGTGACCTCAGTATTATAAGGTTCTATCGCATATGTGTTTCTGGGGCAGATGGAACCTTGTAATACTAAGGTCAAGATATTACTCAAACCGTGGTCTCCCTTTTGCCTCACCTTTTTTCCAATGACCTTGCTTCCACTCAAGGAGTCAATTAGGGATCATTAATGCGACCTCTGAAAACAAGCAGTGTTCTCATGGATCCAGGTATTCACTATTTGGAAATAGTGCACTCAATTCATGCGTTTTATGTTAAATCTGCCTTTGCCAAATTTTCAGTGTTTAAGCCTCTGTTACACACGCTTTCAACTGCAAGTTGTAATCAACGTTCCAACCTTTTTTTTTTTTTTTTTAAAAAAAAGCATCCCAGCAGAATGGAAATTTCTCATTTATTTTGCATGCACGCGTGCATACCAAGGACATAATTAATCATTTACAGAATAATTTGAATAATTACATTCTCACATTAACGTGGATCAAAGGATGCTGTGATAACAATGGCACTGACCCAGTTATGAAGTAATAACTCAAACTTGTCCAAACATTTCCGTGATGTCATTGGAACCTTGTTACCATGGCTACCATATCCAAGTTTAGTATTGAGCGATCTGTTTATTTATACGCACACAGAACGTTTTTCAGTGCATTTAATATATTCTAAATCTAAAATATTATGAATTCCTCTGAATAGTTTGTTATTTACGTGTCACTGCATCTGTACATTTTATTCACTTTTTTGTAAACTTTTGTATGATGGCCAAAATGTGCATAATTGCCTACATTTCAATTGCGCAATGAAATGCTACTGGAAGTACTGTAACCCTCCGCTCTGTTATGGAGCTCAGACACTTTCATATACTTTTGACGCCTTTTTATTTTGCCTTTTGCTAATATATTGTAAATTCTACCTGTAAAGTAATCCTGTATTTGTTCCCAGTCAATGTTGATTGTCTTATTTCTAGGTGACATGTAGTGGACATAGATGCTGGCAGGTCATTGTGTGGTAATTGTGATAACTGGAAAATGATAATGACAATAAATTATTGTTTATCTTTATGAAAACCATTGAAACTATTTTATTACCTATTTTCCACAAATTGGGTTTGAAATGCTCCGTATAGTTTCGAAGACCACAAGGACCAAATGCAGACGGGTGACCACTTGACGGAAAAATGAACATAAACAGTCTTACTTTTGAGTTAGAGTGACCACAAGTTGCCAGATCAGCTGCATGTGCCTTGGCACAGAGTTCACAAGTGTAAAAGTTTACTGGAGGACCTTTTTTTCAAAATGGACTCATTTGGTGATTTGATGATGGTAACAAAAAGTGCTGTCAAGATGCTGATCAAAAATCCCTCATATGAGTTCAGTAGGTTTGAGATCTGGTGACTGAGGTGTTGGTGTCTTCTTAGGATTATTTTTGTACTCATAAAACCATTCAGTGACCCCTTGTGCCCTGTGGAGCTTGGGCCAGTGTCACCCTGGAAGAGACCACTCCCATCATGGTAGGAATGCCTCATTGTTTCAATACAATACAATACTGCCCCTCAGCTCAATTCCTCAACACATCTGTGTTGATTTGCAGTGACATTGCAGCCTTTAGGGGGAGGGGTGAACCCAAACTATGCCAGGAAAATGAACAGAAGCATCTGCTTTTGCGACATTTGTCCATGCATTTATTCAGGATTTTCTTTTAATTTGTCGCAGTATGTACTTCCTATGGTGCTTGCACTACTCATTAATAGCAATGTGAGCATAAATGAGTTTACACACTCACTGTCGTAAAAGAGTGGTAATGGCTTCGTTATTCTAATATAAATATGAATTGTAAAAATGCATAATTGAACTCCATTCTTCTGCTTTAGCCAGAAGTGAAAGTATTCTGAATTGAGTTAAATTATCTGAGTAACTCGTATAAAGCCTCTTAAAGTTTAATTAGTGATGACCATTTTACTGTACGGTTCCCATATGAGAGAGTTATTCAGGCAGATTCATAATATGAGCTTTGTCTTATAGCTCACAGACTTAATCAAATTCTAATGTGGTTATGTTCATTGCATTGGTGTAAACTAGGGGTAGCTAACCTTCCTCCTGCTGGGCCACAGGGTATGCTGCTTTTTTTTCTAGTCACCAACCTTAGACCCAAGAAAAAGAGCAGTGCGTTAAATGTTTAATTTACAGCTTTAATGAATCAATTACTTTCAGAGTAACATCAAAAATCAGCACACACGGTAGCCGTTCAGGACTAAGGTTAGCTACCCCTGGTCTTAACTAATCAGACAGTGCCGTTCTGTATGGATTGTTGAACTGTCCTGGGCATATTCCTGCCTGTCTCTCATTGGATGCTGAGACTGGTCCAGCTCCTTGTGACCCTAACCAGTTGTAAGCAGGTTAAAATAGCGCTTGGATGGGATTGAGACTGCAGTTAATTGGAAAATGAAGGTTATGCATCTTGCAATTTTCTATCCTGGTTTTTTGCATGATATATTAATTTTGCCATTAAGGTTCAGGATAATTCATTGAGACTCAGTCAGCAACAACTGTTTTTAGGAGGCATATGCAATTAGAGCAGCACGTCATTTTTTTGCTTTTAATTTACATCTCTTAATTCTAACAGGAAAATGTATCCCTTTTCTCCATTTCAAATTG
Source organism: Gymnothorax javanicus (assembly GCA_029692085.1). Lineage (NCBI taxonomy): Eukaryota > Metazoa > Chordata > Actinopteri > Anguilliformes > Muraenidae > Gymnothorax > Gymnothorax javanicus. The sequence continues at coordinate 86,092,728 of CM056201.1, forward strand.
ACTTGCTAAATGGGTATTAATCATGCAAAGGCAGACAGAGATTTAAATTAAAAACGCATTACACTCGAGTGGGTTTGCTTCATTAAGGCAAATCTCTCTAAATCATTTTAGTAGCTTTACTGTCTTACGTGTGGAAAGAAAGTGGATAAATGTTCCACGCTGTTTCCATTTGATATTCAAATGCATGTTTAAATCATTAATTCATTTAAGCTGTAAAGTCATAAAGTCTTCAGAGTGAAATGATAGAGGTGTTGGCATTCCCCTCATTAAGATGGCTTCTCTTATTGAAAATGTTTGGCCTGTTCCTATGTTGTGGCAGAGACGATTTCTTAAAGATTAATACCTGAAGGTTTTGTAAATGTTACTGTGAAGAGGTCATTTTAATCTGCCTCGTAAAGCCAATTCATGCCCAGAAATCAATGGCCCAGTCAGATCTTCAACTGTGGCAGAGAGCGTGGATATTTCCGACTGTTTGGAAAATGGATACGCAAACACGTATATGGAGAATATGAGCCTTGGAAATGGAATATTGATTGCCAATCCTTGACTAGATGAATAAAGCCTCATGTGAATTGATTGTAGGCGATGCCTGCAAGGAGCACGGAGGTGTCTAGACTTGACAATACTGGCCCCTCAACTCAATTCCACAACACATAAACTTTTAAATAAATAACTATGCATAAATCTTCTCACTCGGTTTTGTTAAAGGGGTACTCCACCCAATGCATGATTTCGACTCATTTCTGCTGGTCTTTTGAGTAAATAAACTCCTCCAGACAGTTTTGCAGACTATCCCTTCTATTTAGAGCTAGAGTATGCTGCTATGTGTTTGCCAGGTAACAGCTGCCATGCAACTAAATGGCCTCCAGTAACCATGCCATTACTTTTGTCCTCAAACACATGATTCTGGCATTCTGAGCAAGCAGAACACTAATAAATATTAAGACATGCAAAGTCAGCTATTTACCTGGTAGGTGTTTATTATGTCTTCTAGAAGGAGTTTCAAAAACACCGGAATCTGGGGCGCCCCGGTGGCTCATCGGTCGAGCGCGCGTACCATAAAGGCCATGTCCTTCCCGCAGCGACCTGGGTTCGTTTCCGGCTCGGGTCATTTGCTGCATGTCTTCCCCCATTCTTCTCCCCAACCTTCCTGTCTCTCTACACTGTGTAACTGTCAAATAAAGGAAAAATTCCCAAAAAAATTATCTTTAAAAAAAAAAAAAACACCGGAATCTGTTGATTTTACTTGCAAGAGCCGCCTGAACTCGAGTCGTGTGAATATTCCTGCGCCGGCTCACCCTGTGGTTGCAGCTCTGGCAAGTAAAATAAAGATGGCCTCCTGTATTTTTGAAACTTGCGTTCTAAAGGACCTCAAGAATTTGTTGGCAACTTGAATAAATCACCTATATTTTATTGTTTACAGAGAAGCACTGTGTTAGCTTCATTTTTGAATTGCCAATCAGCTTGTTGGGAAACAAATAAAAAGCCTTGAATTCAGTTTTTGATTAAAAATAAAACTTTGTGAGTTTCATCTCAAAGAGGGTTTCTTCAGATTTGGAAGGTGATTTTTGTGGCCAGTGTTCCTGAGAAAATAATTGTGATGAAATATGTCAAATATGTGCATTTGAATGGGAGGAAATTATTTTAATATACTATATATAAATAAATAAATAAATAAATTACAGATGTTGATTGGATAGCTATAGAACACAGTTTGCATTTGATTTGCAATTAGAAAAAGTTATAAGATAGGCCGAACAGCATATTGTGTTTCACACAATTTTTGGAGCTGCCATTCATAAGTAGGCCAATGAGTACTTGGAAACAGAGTTCAGAGTAAACCCATTCAGAGCTAAGCATTAAGTTATTACCGCATTAGGCTATATTCATTAGCGATCAATGGACTAGACTATTCTGTAAATCACTTGCCAATTTTGCCTATGTGTCGGGATCTTGTGTTTCAGAGGAGGGAGTTGGTCTATTAGGCGAACACAAAGTAGCCAACCACCATTGCCTATTTTAAATGTGACAATGAGACAGTTAATTTTGCGAGGTCTCCAGTGTTACAGTTGAACTTAAAATCTGTCAATAATAAATTAATGAATTCCCTCCATCTACTCTCATCTCCACCACCGGTCAGACGAACAGCGATTTACATGAATACAATAGCGTCGCAGTCAGAGCCGCATTCTTTCGCAGCGCCAGGATCTGCTCTGCTGGTGTGCTTTTTTCCCCCCTAACCACGTTGTAGTACCACTTACGCTCTGAGCCACACTTCAACCAATCAGATAGTACCTGACTGGAATTGTAAGCGGATCAGATTGTACATAACTGAAATTTTTCCTCAACTTGGTTGTGAAAAGTGATCCGGCGCCCTGCTGTCAATCTCTGAAAGCGCATTCCACGCTGCTCATTTGTTAATTCTCATTGTTTCTCACTAAGACAATTAAAATACCATAGAAAGCACGAGCGGATCCTCGCGAGCCGTTCCAAATGACGACGTCCATGAGTGGCAGTCCTCGCGCAGGCTAATTAAGTTCGGTTCGTGAGCCCTGGAAGACCCAGCCAGGTGTAATTAAAACCGCACCAATGACAGCCCTGGCATTTGTCAGATTCATCCACTGGTTCGAATAGCGGCCCCAGACAGAAATGTCAAACTGATAGCGTTCACCGTGCATCTTCCCACTTCTTCGGCTGTAATGCGGACCGGGTGGCACGGATATTTTTTTATGAATGTTCGACGATAACCTTTTAGGGTTCCCTAAACAGTCTAGAACGGTAAATTCCTTTTCATTAGCCTTGCAAAAGGAAACGGAGGTTAAATTTATGGATGCATGAAATGCCGTAAATGCATGCTGTAGGATTCTGTGTAGCCTCATAATTCTGTTTTCAGCGCAATATCGATTGGAGAGGACGGTATGACAAACCGGTAATTACTGTGGACAATTTTGGCTCAAGATGAGCTAAATACTTTTCACAGCTCCTATTCACAATTCCTTTCCTCACATTAGTCTTAATGTGCCCCAATATATTAGCTTGAGAGCTCAGTATTTTCACTGAGAGTAGCCTGCAAGTATTGATGAACATCCTGTTCCGTGCCCGCAGTGTGCAGTGTGCAGTATTGATGATCATCCTGTTCCGTGTGCAGTGATGATTATACACCACCACTTTCATCTAAGAAGCGTCCTAATTCATTTCTTCTCTGTAATGTTTTGGTGAAAATATATTGAGAAATACGTTGTACTATCGTAGGCAATGAGAAATAAAAAAAATCATTCCCACAAGTATATTGAGGTAAAAATGCGGGTAATCAACAAAAACACTGAAAACAATTTGTTATAACGAGGTGTCGCAATTTTTTTTGACTCCTGTATAGCCTTAATGCATGTTTGAGGGCTAATTCCACAATTATTGATGCTAAAAAATTTGAAGGGTTCAGTGCAATAACTTGATAAATGCCAATCTCATGTTTTATGTTATTACACAGAATACACTTTCACCATTTACTAATGTTGTGCACTGGTCAGAAATCTCCCTCATGATATATTGTTTTTTAACCTATCTATGTGGAAATTTAACTAAAATATATAATCTTTTTATCCCCCTCTTTCATATTAAACATGAGATTGGCATTTATCAAGTAATTGCACTGAATACTTCATTTGTTTCAACTGGAAAATTGGTTTGCGGCAACATTATTCTGCAAAATTATCTCTGACAGTCAGTTGTTCTGGTATATAAGGTGACATGAACTTTGAGCAGTGTCACAGTGTTAAACATCATGGCACGACGGAGGAAGCTCTCTAAGATAGTTCATGGTCGCATTGCAGCTTTACATGATGCTGAGGACATTAAATGGTGCCATGGCACTGTAATAAACACCGTCAAGCATTTCAGAGAGACCGGTTTGCTGAAAACTAGTGGTAATAGAGGTGCAAAACGGAAGGTAAGTGCCTTAGCAGTTCGTTGTCTGTGTATGACAAGTAAAAAAAAAAAAAAAAAATCAGCAGTTGACAGCACAACAACTCAGTGATGATATCCTTTGCGCTAGAAGTGAAGAGCTGAATGTATCAAGATCTACTAGTTCCAGATGCCTGTGTGAAAATTGTCTGACTGGTCGTATTGCTGCCAATAGCAGACAACATCAAAAAAAGCCTTGAGTTTGCCAAGAAATTCAAGGATTGGACACCAGTGGACTGGGAACAAGTCCTTTGGACCGATTAATCAAAATTCAAAAAATTCTCACCCAAACACAGAACTTAAGTGCACTGTACAGTTGGAGAACATTTCAAAAATGACGGTTTAACCCGCTCAGTAAAACATGGAGGTGGTAATATTATGGTTTGGCGTTCAGTCAGCTCCAAAGGAGCCGATGATCTCATAAAAATCGACAGAATCATGGATCAAAAGAAGTTTCACAGCATCCTTGTAAGGCACGCATTGCCATCTGGAGAGAGACTGATTGGTTGGGGATTTTATTTTCAACAACATAAATGACTCTAAACACACTTCTAGTTGTGCAAGAATTATCTCAGTTGGAAAGAAACGTCTGGTGACATAGAAGTTATGTCTTGGCCTGATCAAAGTCCAGACCTTATTCCAATGGAGCATATCTGTTGTAACATCGAAACAATCTCTTTGGAATGAACTTTAAAAGATATGGAATGGTTTAGAGCTGTGCTTCCCAAACCTCTCCTGGAGGCCCACCTGTCCTGCATGTGTTAGATTTCTCCCTGCTCCAGCACAGGTGATTCAAATGATCAGCTCGTTAATCTCCCCCTAAAGCTGATTGTTGACAACCTGACCATTTGAATCATCTGTGCTGGAGCAGGGAGAGATCTAAAACATGCAGGACAGGCGGGCCTCCAGGAGAGGTTTGGGAAGCACTGGTTTAGAGAGTGCGGAAATAAAAAGTATGTTAAAACTATGCCTGAAAGATTAAATGCTGTAATCAAAGCAAAGAGTGGCCACACTATACAGCATATTGACTTTTTCGCTCAAAAAGACATTGCTATTTTTGTCTTTACTATGTATTGTTATCTGTTTACTTATTTTCATCTATATGATCCAATAGTACATGAAATAAATACTTGAATTGTACTTGGTTTCTGATTTATCTTCATTTTGTTAAGCATATAATCATCACTGCAAACTACTATACTTAGCCTCACAATTTACTCCAATGCACTGAAGTGGTCAGCACTCCAGCCAAAAACATTTCACAATTGAATTCGCAATAGGTCACTATCATTCAAATTTTCAAAAACATTTTGCTTCACAATTGGCCCCAGGACCATTCAGAGCGAACCGCTGAATTGTCGCTCAGTGTTCATGGGACTGGAACGCGATCCTTATAGTCCATGATTAATTCTCATTTACTCCAGTAGTTATCAATCTAGTGCTGTTTTCAGATACTTGTTTTACACTGACCCGATGTTTGTTTGTTTTCTCCATCTAATCCCTGCCAAGTGCACTGGAGCCCAATTAAGCGTACAAAGCTGTGAGTACTCGCAATGATCAAACCGCTAATTACAATGCATTTTCATCAAATAAATGGTCCTCATATTTTTTTCATCGGAAGAGTGGTAAACTGGGTCCAATTTACCAAATGCTACATTTACGGTTGCAATGGAAAGGTTTTGTTTTTATTTTAAATGTGAATGAAAAAAGTCATTTTAAAATACACCGACATGGCTTCGCTTAATTCTGAGTCAGGCTATGTCTTAAAGGCTGAAACATTTCAGTTTTGAAACTTTTAACCATCCAGTGCCATGGAAAAGTATTTTTCCCCTCCTCCATTTCTTCTATTTTGCTGATTTGTCTTATTTAAATGTTACAGATCATCCAACTAATTTTAATTTAGCTAGGACAAAGACAATGTGAGTAAACACAAAATGCTTTCAAATGATCATTTCATTTATGGAAACAGTTATTCAAAACCAACATCACCCATGTGAAAAAAAATAATTGCTCCCCCTAAACTGCATAACTAGTTGTGCCACCCTTGGCGGAAACAACAGCAATGAAACATTTGAAAGAGCTGGCAATGAGTCTTTGACATTGCTACAAAGGAATTTTGGCCCACTCTTTTTTGCAGAATTGTTTTAATTAAGCCACATTGGAAGATTTTCAAACATGAACTGCCTGTTTAAGGTCTTGCCACAGCATCTCAATTGGATTCAAGTCAGGAGCTCCATTTGGTTTCTTTTGAGCCAATCAGAGGTGGAATTGCTTGTGCGCTTCGAATAATTGTTCTGCTGTATAACCGGACTGCACTTAAGCTTCAGGTCAGAACCTGATGGCTGGAAATTTTTCTTATGGGTTTTCTGATAGAGAGCAGAAGTCACGGTTCTATCAACTATGGCAAGTTGCCCAGGTCCTGAGGCAGCAAAGCAGACCCAGACCACCACGACCACAGTTGTTTGACTGTTGGTATGATGGTCATATTGTAGAATTCTGTTAGCTTTACGCCTGATGAAACTAGGTTTTTTTTTTTTTCTTTCAAAAAGTTCAACATTTGGGACAATATTCGGTGAATTAATGAGTCAAAAGTCTTTGGGGTCATCAAGATGTAGATTTCACTAATGTAAGACAAGATCTAGCGTGGATCTTGACGTGTGTCCAGCAGGTGCAGCAGGCATTAATACAATTAAATGTAAGCTATGTACAAAGACAGTATTTGTACAAGCGAATGCCAACAGGGTGCATATCGAGGGCTGACTGCAATAAACAGTTATGTCTAATGTAAAACATCTGGACATAACTGTTTATTGCAGTCAGCCCTCGATATATCCTATGACCTGCATGAGCGTCAGAACTGATAATCCCTTGTTGTGCTTAGGATAGTCATCAGTCAGAGGAATGCCTGGTTAAAATGAATGTTAGCCTATTTGTTGAACAAAAGCCGGCTCACAAAATGCGACGCAGAATGTGGTGAGCAAAATGACTATAGCTTATGCGGCTGTCGCGCAGAAGCCTGTGTTAGAGAGTCGCCTAGAGCCATTCCACTTTTCCCCCATAATACCCAAACATCAAAGGAAATACCAAGTCATCAAAATAGCGGCCCAATCAGGAAGAAGTGGTAACGGCAGTAATCATATGTGCATCATGCTTGCATATTTATGCACGCTTCCCTCATGCCAGACACTATAACTTTTATCATGACCGCTGATGCTGTTTGTGAATACAGGGGTGATTCATGGATCTTGAATAATGGTCTTTCAATTATACTGCAACCTGACGAAACAAACAATGGACATAGAAAAATGGAAATAATCGAGAATAGTCTAGGTTAACATTAACCAATAACGTAAACCTAGCAAACATGAGACGTCCGCCTGACGTGCAGATCATGTCTATATCGCGTCGGTCAGTCCAGGACCATATCTGTATGCCAATACGACGTGCAAATAAGGTTCAAGATTGAACCTTAGACTGAACCTCAGAAGATTGTCTGCCTGACGTGCAAATCATGTCGGCAATTTTTAAAATCGCATTCAACAGTTTGTATCGCTGTTTAAAAGCATGAACATCCCCATAGTCCTGTCTCCACAATACAGAACCCACCACTTCCTGTAGCTCAAGGTGTATTCTCTTCAAAATAAAACACCCTGCAGTGTTAACTCAGATGACACAACTGATATGTGGTTCACATACATCAATATATGGTAATTTTTGGATGTCTATTGACATTCAAGACAGGTGCAGGATTCAGGTCGTTTTCACAGTTGCCATTTTACAAGACAAAGCAGGGCAAGCAAATGTGTGATTGTCTAATAAGATTTATCATGGTTTGATTCCATATTGGCGTGCCACAACTATTTTAGTGAGACAGGAACCACAGCGCAAGGGCAGTATGGTCCCAAAACACCTAAATTGAATGAAACCATAATTTTTTTTCACCTGTGCTTGCTGCTTTTCCTCGCTGAGAAGGATCTATTTCCTGCACCTGTCTTGCATGTCAATAGACGTCCAAAAAATACCCTATTTCGACGTCCAAATATAGAGCCACATATTTGTGGTGTAATCTGAGTTAACAATGTGGAGTGTTTTTTTATTTTCAAGAGTACATATGTTGAGCTACAGGAAGTGGTGGGTTCTTTATTATGTACGGACGGGACTATAGGGATGTTCATGGCGTTAAACAGCAATAAAGACTGCTGAATATGGATCTTACAAATTGCCAACATGATCTGCACGTCGGGCAGACATCTCGTTTACTGTCTTGGTCAAGACTGATTCACAATCGTAGCCTATATACCCTGGGGGGTGGGACTGGGACCAAGGACTGTATTGCAGGTGAAAAGGATGGCACAGAGGAGACTCACGTGAAACGCGCAGAAGAGTAATGGAGGCGTTGCACTGGATGCAGAAACCGTAGCGTAAGTCACGTGATCCCCGAAGTAACTCAGGAAGATGGCTTTCATGGGATGGGAGTGCATCGATTAATTATTATTTATTTATACAAAAAGAATGTATTTCCTTGCTCTGAAATGTCACATGTATAACCGGATATTGAACCTAAGGTCCAAATGCTCCGCCTTATCCATGACACTAGCTCAACAGACTATATATTCACTGGTCGATTTAGCTTTAGCACTTGTATAGCTGTGCTGTGTTTGAACTTGAACATATTGGCGCAAGGATTCTCAGTCATAAACCGGCTTTGAAAACAACAGTTGAATATTTAGCGGTTAATTATAGCGAAAATGCAAAAAACAAACTATTTAAGTGATTATACTGCTTAGGTCTTCCAGTGCATAGCATAATGGCGAGAGGACTCTCAGATAGACTGGCTAAAACAATAGCAAGCGCAGATTTACCCACAAACAGCTTTTATGACAAAATATCAAAGGTAAGAAAATTTTTTGCTCATCTCTGTAGCTTTTAAAGTGTATGCTTGCTGTTCTTTGAGTGTGGTGTCAATTTAAAATGACAAGGCTTATATCGTTGGAATCTGTGGACTGTCCTTTTTCATTTGAGGTATCGTTTGTATGCATATCACAAATTCAGTAGAAATGCTTGCGATAGAGCACTGATTATTTAATCTTATTTTATTTAATGTTTTGCTAGATGCTTATTTACTTGCTTGGTACTTGAATTGTGTTCGGTTTAGGTAAAAACGGTCATCACGAACTTTTCGCCGAAGTTTCTTAAACTTTAAGAGGGTATGCCACATGACGAGGTTGCTATTAGGAAACATGCTGTATTTATTATGCAAATTCATTGCCCCCGTTACAAGGGCGTTCAGGCTGAAGGTTAATATTTGTATTGAATATATATTTTCCACTAATTTCTTTAAATCTTCAATTTAAAACCAGTTTTCATTGCAACAAAACCGTTAACTTACTTGTGAACTTCTGGTATGTGAAGCAGCTTTTCTCGAAGTGCTCTGAGCAAAGAACTGAATGTTGTTTTTTTTTTTTTGGTTTGTAAGGCTTTCCAAGGTCAATTCTTCTTAATTTAACAAGCCAATCTTTCAAAAGGACTTCATTAATTTGTGGAAATTGATTGAAACTTATTTAGCCGTATTTTCCAGAAGACTGAATGACATTATTATTGGTGCAAGCAACAGCAGCACAAGATTTCCCCATTTTCACTATGCTGCGATCAACCTCTGTGTACATTTTGCTTCGGGGATCATGTGACCACCTACGTAACTTGCAACGACCTCATTACGTGCGGCACAAGGTATTACAGCAATCGAATTTCGCGTGGTTTTTAAGGTTTATTACTAACAAACAAACAAGGAAGAGGCTATTCGTCCCGCAGCGCTCCGGCGCGAAAGTTCAAAGACTGGGGTGGATTGTAAAATAAAATCTCTTATTGACCCAGTTATGGGGAAAATAGCAGAAGTGCTTCTTTTATTTGCCCCATTGCGGTGCCAATAGCAGAACTGCTTCTCTTGTTCGCACCGCAGACAGCCGATCTCTTTCCCCCAATAACCTCCCTGCTGGGCGAGTCACCACTTTCAACAAAAAAACAAAAAACAGACGACTGTGATAACATTAAAACACAAAATTGCATGTTAACATAATTCATAATTGTTTTTATTATCCCAACACTATAATAGCCTACTATAAGTCTAGTACATTATTTTTAATATTACTGATACAAGTTGTTATGACTTCGTTTAATGACCCGTGGAAAGAAGTCATTGGGAAACACACTTAACTACTTAGCGTGCCTAGCCTAACTTCGTGGCGCACTCGGTAGCAAGTATAACACAAGATTTGACAGGTTAAAAGTTCGAATCCCCTCTTCTCCGCAAAAAAAGGAACATTGCTTGTAAGAATAAGATAAGCGTTCACTTCAGCTGCTCAAGCACGCAAACGAAGAGCTAATTAAACAGCCTGAGAAAGAGGGAAGTGTCGCAAGGGAGGAGACAAAAGAGCAAATGGTTTTTTTTCTTCTTCTTTTTTATTTTGTCAAGTATCTCTAAAATAAGTGCGCAGTTGACGTTGAAAAGACGCCCAGAATGACCACATTTGAACTAATTTTTAACTTTATGCAGACTTCTGGTGGACATCGATGCGGGACGTCCAGAGACCATCGTTAAAAACGCGTCATAAAAACTTTCATTCTGGCTCCTCAGGGGATGTCATTTAGATGTTTGTGGAAGACCTCTGAAAGACGTTGTTTGGACGTATTCTTGTTTGGTGGGAAGTAATTCGCGAAGAATCGAAAGATAACAGACTGGATACCAGAGGCCACGAAACAGTAGGTAATTGGCCTTACTACTAAACAGAGGCTAATTCGTCGTAATTGCCTGAAAAATGGAAGGCACACTCTTAAATAAAAAATAAACAAAAGTGACAATATTGCTGTAATGTACTACCAAAACATCTGAATTGAATTTAAAAAATTATAAAATCTAAATCAATTTTAGTGCAGCAAGCTGAAAATTGTGCGCATCAGCAGGTTTCAGCTAAACATGCATGGATTCTGTGGAACAGTCCCAGGCTAGCTTGATTTCATCATGTTTGCGCTTGGGCGATGCTCTTTCCCACTTCAAAGAGTGTCTGTATTTTCACTGACTGCACTGATTTGTAGTTAGCTTTACATTGCTTTTTATATTGCATTGTCTAGCCAATGAAAATATAGGATAATGTGTGACATAATCTAGTCCAGGGGCTTGGGAGGCAGAAATGTTGCTTGTCTGGAAAAAAGTTGCTGCAACGGGAAAGACGAACAAAGAATCATGTTGCTAAATGCAGCCACTTTTGTTCTGATCTCTGAAACACTATCGCTCACATAAAGATTTAACACATAACTATTTTCAAATTAGGTATTCAAGTATTTTTAATGCAGTTTATGATGCAGGCTAAACCCAATACTAATGTTGATTTTTCCATACTCAAGAAAAACCTTATCAAATAATATTACCCTCACAAAGCCATCAGCGCTCAGTGAGAAAATGATATTGACGGGACATCCCACAAAAGGGACCAGGCAGACAAATGATTAAAGTAGGGATTCAAAGAAAATAAGTACCCATAAAATTGGTCCGTTATGGCAACTTCAAGATAGGTTGAAGGTATTCTCTCATATGACGAGAAAAAAAGTTTCATGCGACTTGATATTCGCTCTCCAAATGTTGCTCTTTTTCCACCGTAACCGTCCGCCGGCAGTCTCATTTTCCGTGACGTCACATACGGGTTGTGTACTCTGAAAGTACCCAGATGTTCTATAGTTATAGTACAGCGAACACTGTGAAAACTGTTTTCAGTTTTGTTTTTAAAGCCTGACGAGTCAGAACTCTTAATAGATTTCTTCCAGATCTTCCAGTAGTTCACAGTTCTAAATCCCATGTTTCAAACTTTATTTTTTTTTTTAAGCTACTGTCGCATAAAGGTGATTTCTTTCATCGATGCATATTAGTTTTGCTGCTTATTTTTTTTAGTTCCATGCCCTCAAAAAGTCCAGTCGCCGCGCTGGCTATACGCTATACACGTACACGCTGTCTAGTTTAGAAAGAAAATTATGTTTTTACTGGAGTCATGCTACCATTCCGAGGAAGGTTTGGATAAGCCAAAGCTGGTCAACAAAAAAGATAGTATTTTATGAACACGATCAAGTGGACTCTCATGACAGTGATTGACAGACCCTATAGAGCCCTGGTCTTCAAATCACGGTCCTCGAGGTCCGAGTACTGCTGGTTTTCCACCCTCCCTTCACCTGGGAGTCAGGTGAGATGACAGTCTGGCCAATCAGGAACACTAAGTTTTCATTTACTTACCTGGGATAAAATAAAACCTGGACTGAATTTGGATTTGAGGTCCAGATTTGAGGATCCCTGCTATAGGGTGACGAGGTCGATGCCATTAGAACACCATTGTAGCCTACCCCTCAAATATCTCCACCCAATACTTCAAAAGCAGCCTGAATCGTCCGCCTGTAGGCCTACTTCTCATGCACTCAAGCTCAATTTCAGGTCTTAATTGCTTTTTAATAGTTGCTGTATCTCTTCCCATGGTTCTTTCTTCAACTTCTGGTCCTTCCTCTTCCATGATGGCCAAAACGAAACAAAACCTCAAATTTAATAACGTTAGATAGTTACAGTATACGCAATAGAAAGATCTGACGACAGGCAGCTGCAAGTGCATGAACAATATGTATTCCTGCACGAGTTAAGAGAGAGAATACATTCTAAAAATCTTCCTTTCTTGTTCTGTCGTCGCTCTTATCAAGTCTACTCATCGAAAAAATATCATAATAAATTAAGGTATCAGTCCTTCCCCCAGGGTTTCGGCTACATATAATTGATTGTGGCGCACCGCCACGGCAAAATAAAAGTCACCACGCCTATGTAAATGACTACACATAAACTCCAAAAATCCTAAGGACAATCAGGTGTCACCAGTTCTCATTGTTAAGTTGAAATGAGTGCTAATAATTTTTGACCTGTTGTCAATCATTTTGCTTGATGAACACGTTTTCCAATGAATAAAAATTAGCCATCGGCAGTAAAACGCGCTGCTTTCTTCTTAATGCAATGCAGTGGCGTAGCCAGCAGGGGTGCTAAGACATGTTCCTTTTTGACTGCAATTAGTAGTTCTCAATCATTTTCCTTTATTGACGCGTTTTCCAATTATTCTAATTGGCAACCAAAGACACGGTTTCTCTCCATATGCGATCTAACAGCGATTAAATCATGGGCTAAATTCAGTACAGTTGCGGAACAAGAACAGAGCATTAGGTTGCACAAAACTTCCGTTTAAAACAATTATTAGTCCTGACCTGTTCTCAGTCATTTTCATAATTAACAGAAGGTTCACTCCGAGTGCAGTCCACAGTTAACAGGTGCTGCTTGTTCTCCCCGTTTAGGTAAGACGACAATCATTAATCTGGAGGTATATTTGCTGTATTTAAATCAACATCATTCAAAATTGCATACCTGTCGACTCTCACGCAAATAGCTTGAGCCGTAGGCTTTTTATAGCCTGTTTAACTGCCGAATACCACTTTTTTTTTCCAACCCACACAATACCGAGAATGAAAGTCCGCCTTTCATTGGAACGCGGACCAGTTCAATCATCGCGAAGCATTGGCCTATTAAGTAACTAAATTATTTTTCTGTACTGAATTTAGCCCATGATTTCATCGCTGTTAGATCGCATATGGAGAGAAACCGTGTCTTCAGTTGCCAATTAAGATAATTGGAAAACGCATCAATAAAGGAAAATGATTGAGAACTACTAATTGCAGTCAAAAAGGGATGTGTCTTAGCCCCCCTGCTGGCTACGCCACTGATGCAATGTGTGCAACGATTAGAGAAAACAATATTTTGTTCACTTTGCAAAACGATAAACGATGATGTTAACGTCTGTGCTCTACCTAATTGTATCTTTATGATTATTTAATTCCAATTCCAGAGTCCGGAGTCATAATCAGTTTTCATATTATATGTGAAATCCACCGTGACACATGTGAAACTGATAAACCTCCGTGCACATAGACTTCAATTTTCACATCGCCTACGTGCTGATTAATGAAAACTGGCCACACCTGATAATGCTGAGTTTTTACCCGACGCTGAAGGCCTCCGCCACAGTTTCAAAAAATCCTGGAGGAAACCCCGCCTTCCCCGTATTTACGCGATTTCCGTCAGATCGTTTATATGTCCATGTTAATCTTCAATGTACAAGGCCTATATTGAAAAAAAATAAGTTTAAATTAAAAAGACAGATAAATGTTTCTTCATTATAATTTATCCATCTCAAGTAAAGTACGACTCAATTTTACCCTTTAGGGCCATTCTCAGTCACGTGTGTGACCAAAAATGTAACAAATAGTAGAAAAAATCTCCTCCAATTACAAAAGCATTGGAGGTTCATGATTGTGGACCTTGTATAAGAGTACTACTTATCCAAGTCTATCAAGTAAAAAATGTTATTTGTTACATTAACTTTTAACTACTTAAGGTCAGAGGTCAAATACGACTGGTCACGTGTGTGACTTCACACGGAAACAGGTTTTTCATAACTCTATTTGACTTCAAAAACTCTGTGAAGTTGAAAAATCTAGAATTTTCATAGTTTTGGGGTATGGAGAATAGCAAGGAATAAATTTGATACCTTTCATTAATTTTCAAAGTATTTCTTTATTTGATGACATCTGGTCATGTGTGTGACATTTTGGTTCCCTTCTCAAAGAATGGCCCTTTAACAAAATATAAAGCTTAGAGAGAGACATTGTATTTCTATTGACATGTAACAGAGCAGAGCTTGCAAAACCCGTACGTGACATCACCCAAAACAGGCCTCTTTCCTAGCATCACGGAAGTATTCGCACTCGATAAAGTACTGTCGTTTCGTGCGTGTTTCCATTTTCTCGTATCGACAATGTGACGGAATTACATTACATTGCATTCTTTGCGTTCTAAGCTTTCCATTGATATCGAAATTGCCATATTTCAGTTTTTCCTTTGAATCCCTTCTTTAAATCGGAAAGGCAAAGGAGGGGACAATCAAAAAAATAAATTAAAGGAGACAAACTGTAAAACACACAGACTGCTGGAACAGGGGAGGAACCAATTACTGAAACACGAGGGGGGTGACAAGTTTGATAGTCTGAAACATTTAAGAGGGACAAATATGCAAAAGTAGAAGAAATCAATGGGAAAATCCGTTTTCATAGCACTGTGGGACATTCAAAATCACATCCTAAAGTGCTGTGAAAAAGCATTTACTCCCCTTTGGTTCCTGGTAGAGGTGAACAATTCAAGGTTTACAAGTAGAAGTCCTACTAGGTATTTTATTCCAATGACCTGGATTTACTAACATGAACAACTCTTCAGCCCGGATGTTTTACTAGTGAGTAAAAAGTATCTGTCATAGCTCATTTGTGGAAGTAAAACATGGCCAGACCTTTACTTTCTGACCCCTGGAATGTCTAACTCCAGTTACTAGCATATAGTCTTTTGTCTGGAAGGGATTCATTTTCATTACACTTTGATAGTACCATCAAAACTTGTTCACTTGTTGCATGAAATCAGAGTGCTCCGGGGTTCCCTAGAAAACAGTCACTTTGAAGTAATTTCACACTCTAATCTACAGCAACAAGACTAATTACGCACTTCTAGGCATTTGTACCTGCTCATTTTGTGTTTTGTTAGCTGCTTAATAAGTCACACCTAATGGGAAAATAGTTGTTTGTCGGCTGTGTTCTCACAGCACAGACAGGCTTCTCCATTAGTGTGAGAACCAGTTGAGTTTTGGCAGGGGCCCAGAAAAGCAGATGAACTTCCCTTCTGCAGAGCAGGATTAGCATTCATGGGGCTGGAGGCTGATGTTAATCAAGCAGAGGGATTTCAGCGCCAGCTTCTCTCAGCGGCTGCTGTAGCTGGCAGCCTTCATCCGCTGAGGATTTCCAGCCGAAACAGAGCCAGTTGAGAAAGGGGGCTTCTGGTCCCCAGGCTTAAAACAATGAATGTGTCCGTAAAATCAGGGGCTTATTAAGGACTTTATGCCCCCGTGAAAGGATATAAATCTTGTCCTCATGGAATTTTTTGGGCCCCCCTTCCATTTCAAGTTGCGGGTCCCCACAATTATCATCCGTGCCCTTCCCCCTAGTAGCGATTTGCCAGTTTGTAATGACAACCATGGATGAACAGATTGAAAAGGGATCTTGTTGTCCCCAAAATTGTGTTATTACTGAACTTGTCTCATTCAGTACGTTAAGATCAAGTCTCGTAATCACAAATGTGAAAAATTTTAATTCTGTTTTTTTATATGACACCAGTCCTTGCTTGACTTACCACTGAAATGAATAATCACCTGCTGACCTCAATCTTAGGTTTACTATATAAGGTAAGCAACATGCGCTGCCCTTACATTTCCCTCTTGTTGCATCTGGTGGACACACCAAACTAATGGCGGCACTGTCGGATTAATATAACTCAGGCTGGATGTATCATAGCGTGCCAGAAAGGTAATTGATTTTTTTAAAGAAAATTCCACCGTGTATGTGGAACAATACTATTTCATACCAGACTGGGATTAGCACGGTGGCAGTCACAAAACCATTTAGCATTTACCGTCAGTGATTAAGTTTGCAGCTATGAATCTACAGGCATTCCTGTTTTGTTTCTGTTGTGCACAGGTGTTGTACATCGATGGTTTCCCTTCCCCCACTAACACCACCCCAGGCCCCCACCCCACCCCTTCGGAGGTCAGCTTTATTTTTAATTATGATTATTAAAAAAAAAAAAAAAAAAACATTATGGTGATGCCTCACAGAGGAAGGATATGTCAAAGTGAGACAAATTTAAGACAGCAAAACTTAGTGTCTGTGCGTGCATGCATGTTTATATGTGTATATGTGAGAGAAGAGCAAATGTACCAATGTGTGTATGGATGTGTTTTTACCAAAAATTCAATATATTAATTAGATTTTTCTCCCCCTTATTTTTCTTTCTTCTCTTTCTGCATTTGTGTGTAAGCGTGTAGGGGTGAGTGAGGATAGGCGAGTGTCCATGTCTTTATGGATGTGTTAGGGTGCGATTATGGTGTGTGTCTTTATATATGCGTGGGTTAACATTTGTGATTTTATATGGGTGTATGTGTGTCCATGTGGGAATGAGCACAGTGCTAGGTCAGTCCCATTGAGAACAAGAATGGAGACCAATTTCTGTGAAAAATTTGGCTGTTATTGTAAGCAGTGATTTTTTTTTCAATTGATATGTATTCTAAAAGAAGAATGGTCCAATGGTTAATATTTATTGAGTTTTTTTTATTTCCAGCTTAAGAGAATTGTTTTCTTGGCAGCGGAGAGATGAGCAGGCTGTTCTTGTATTTGTTTGGTATATTGGAGGCTGACTTGTCTCCTAGTAGACAGAGCTGTAGGAATGAAGGGATCCTGCAGTCCAAGATAGTGGAAAGTTTTTGTGTTATGGAGTCCAAGAAAGAGTGAACTGGCCGACAAGCCCAGACTACATGAAAATAATTATCTGTTGTACCTATTGTGCATTGTGAACATATTCCTGTGTACACTAATCCCATTTTGTGCAATTTATACCAATTAATATGTGCTCTGTGGATGATTTTGGATTGGATTAACTCTAGGTTTGTATTGGTTGTCATAGCAAAAATATTTTTATTAATGTCTATTCAGAAGTCAGTTGTCACGTCTTTACCGTCTTTACATGCCCTCACTGGACTCAAATTCCGTGCCAAGATTTTGCTCCAACTCACCAGAGTACTGATCACTCACACCTGTGCACCATTGGACTTCCCTATTTAAGCTGTCACTCTCCCTTCACTCTTTGTCAGGCCTTGTTTATACAGACTGGTTTTGCTCCTAGTCTCTCTCTTTGCAGTTGAAAGTATTTCTCAGAGCGGTGGTGGATTCTGGTTTCGATTGTTTCACTCAGTGTATTTTCTATAGTTTTGATTTTGTATATTTTTATTTGTTTGATTCCTTGGGTTTATAGTTCCCATGCTTAGTTTATGTTGTTTTACTTTCTTCTTAGTTTTAGTCAATTTAGTTCCAGTTCCCATCAGTTTTTCTTAATTTTTTATTTCATTTTATATATATATATATATATATATATATATATATATATTTTTCATTTATAACGCATACCGATTACGACTCCGGACTTCTCATGCTTTTCTTTTCCAGGGATTGGAAGCGATTCATGTGTTTCATGATCGTTTAAATGAAATAAGATCATTTGAAACGTCTTTATGATATTCCATTGCTTCCAACCTCTTTAGTGCACAAGGACTTCGATTCCGCGCAAGAATCTCTTAAATACGCGTTGATTGAATCATTGCTGACTACAGCAGAGGAACGTAAATATGCCACTTAAACTCACATCGAATGTGTGAGAGTTGACAGGTATGCGTTATAAATAAAAATTGGCCACACCTGATAATATTGAGAGTTTTCGGAGTTTCTGTAATGGTAATTTAAATGAATGATTGAAAACAGGTCGTGACCAATCATTAATTTTAAGGAATTGTTTTGAGCGTCCCCTATTGCCAGTTCACCAGCCGTCACTGATATACAGTTGCAATCAAAATTATTCAACCCCCGTTGCGAATTATGTTTACTGACAAAATTTACAAACTTTCAGCTGTTTGCAATGAACAAATCAAACAAGAACAGTTTTAAATGGCTCAACAAATATTACAAGTGGCTTCTCCAAATTCAACACAAAATGCCACTTTTAGACTTCTTCTTGTTAGGCAGTAGACATTTGGACACCAGATGCAGGATCCAGAAGTGTTTATTACAACACAAAAACACTCGGAGGATATAGGCGCACAGGCCAGAAACAAAACACCGTGCACATGCACTGAACAACAGGAGAAACTAAGGTACACTGCCCAAGGCAGGGGGGAACAGAAGTATTCACTCAAGGAATGGCTAGACTAAGGAACCAAAAACTGGATTAACTAAACTGACGGAAACACTGGGAGACTTAGACCAAGGGCAGACAAGACGAGGGCATAGCAACACACGAGGCTAAGGAAGCCAACAAAGTCCCGTCTGACAGTCTCAACTCTCCTCCCTCCTGATATACTCATGGAAGGAGGCGGGGATACGGAAGGCAATCTCAGGTGGAAACAGAAACACATGGGATTAATGAACAAATTCACGAGGACCGGGTAAACAATAATGACTCGAGACAAGACGCTGAGACAATCAACCAACCTAGACAGTTCAGATTCAGGTAATCAGAAAGTGACGAGTAAAAAAGCACCACGAGAACAGCAAAGGAAAGCATAGCTTTAAATGCAGTTAATTAGGGAAAGCTTAGGAAGGAATTTACAAAAGCTAGAAACACTCGCACTCACTAATGAGTTAACTGGGTTAATACTATGTGACAAAATATATACACACCCTTAAATAAGTGCAGGTTAGTACGGATTAGTAATGACCCTATCAGAGAATGCATTCACTCAGAGTTTTGCGAGACCCAGAATTAAGCACAGGTGGAAGCAATGAATGAAATACCAAAGCCGAAACCGAAAGAGGAAATGTGATTGGACAACGAGACTCAGGCATGCTGAAGGCTGTCACGACACAGGAGTCAGGGCAAGAGGGAATCAATGGTCAGACCGCGGGAATGGAGCTGAAAAACAAATCCAGAGAGGCACAGGGGGGAAAACGCACAAGCACAAATAAGCACACGAGGCAGAACCATAACACTTCTGAAACAAAGCCTTGGTAGATGTAGAGGTATGCTAAGGATCATTGTCCTTTTGGAAGGTCCAATGATGTCCAAGCGTCAGCTTCCCTCAAGACGGAATAACATTTTCTTCTTGGATATCCTGGTACTAACTGAATCCATCTTGCCCTCCATACTTTGCAGATTTCTAGTGCCAGAGGATGCTAGGTAGCCCCAGAGCATCAAAAAGCCCCCACAATTCTTCATTGTAGGCAGGGTGTACTTTTCAGCATATGCTTCTTTATTCCCCCTGCTGATTCATGAGCCCGAAATATTCCAGTTTTGTCTCCTCACTCCACAGAACAGAATCCCTAAACTTCTTATATGGTTTTGAGCATATTGGAGCTTGTGCTTTTGGATCAGTTGTGGTGTATGTCTTGGAAACCTTCAACGTTTAGTATGCGCCCTACTGTGCAAACTGAAACCTCAATGCCTCCTACCTCCAAGTCTTGCTGCAGGTCTCCTGCAGTCAGTCGAGGGTTTTTGACCACCCGTCTCCTCAGGAATCTGGTGACAGCCATTGATAGCTTCCTCTTTTGCTACATCCTAGTACTGCAGCCATTCTTCCTTTAACTCTGAACTTGCAAACTTTGCTTCCAACTGTATCTCTACAAAAATTTAGTGCCTATGTTACCTTTTTGTATCGTTTTCCTTGTTTGTGCCAGGTAATGATCTCCTCTAGTAGCTTTTTGGACAATTCTTTTGACAGCCATATTTCTAATATGCAATCAAATGTCACTGTCAACAAACCCCTAGAGAGTTCAAGTATTTGATGTGTTCTATCTCAAGCAACACCTGATTTGCAAATATGCTCTTATTAGGGATTCTATTTGGGGGGTTGAATAATTTTGAGACTGCAGTAGTAATTAAAAATTGCATTTTGTGTTAAATTTTGAGAAACCACTTGTAATATTAGTTGTGTTCAGCTATTTAAAATGTTCTTGTTAAATCTGTTTATCACAAACAGCTGAAAGTTTGTAAATTTTGCTGTTAAACCCAATTTGCAATGGGGGTTGAATAATTTTGATTGTAACTGTATATATATATAAAAATTTGGCATCTTCAATCCCACCTGAATCTGGAATGCCCAATTAGCGAACTATGTACACCCAAGCTTGCTTGTGTGCATCCCCATGTTGCCATCTCAGGAGAGTGAAGACAGTCCGCGGCTCTCCTTCGAAGCAGGCGCCTGTCAGCCGCTGCTTCTTTTTACACTTATAGCTCGAAACTTCGTAAGTTTAGAACAAGGTCGGAGGATACCTGAACATGAACAAGCTTAGAATTTTTACTGACTAGTGCCCGGCTGGCCAACGGGAGGCGCTTGAGCAACAAGCAATGCTGTAATTCAATATTCCCAAACTGGCAGTCCATCCCAATTTATTTCCCTGCAGCACGAAGCAAATTACACGTTGCTCTGCAAAGGCTACCGACCACTGCCGGCTGGTACAACCAGGGATCAAACCCGAGTCGTGGTGGTCACTACTGCTCTGCAATGCGGCCCCTTTACCGAGTTAGCGAACCCGGTAGCCTCTCCACCAGTTTCTTCAGCGCACTGCATTTGTATATACAAATATATTACCCTAATTGTCTGCAAAGCCTTTTAATAAAATAATTCATAGTTGTCTCCATACAGTTCAGCTCTTGGGTCTTGAATATACCATGACATCACCTGAGGGAGAGATGGTTAGGTCAGTGCTCCAGTGAGCTGATGGGACTCCTTGGAGTTATTTGAGGTTAACAGACGTCTGAAAAGTTTTGAGGTTAGTTTATTTAGATTTTGTAAATTGATTTACATCATTAATTACTTTAGGTGGTTCAAATGGTTTATTAGTTATGTAAAATTTGGATTTGACTCTGGATTTGAGTTGTAGGTATTCTGGAAAGTTGTAGGTATTTTATATAAGGTATTTGAAATCTATGAATTGATTGTTATGAAAAACATGAAGAAGGTGTCTGGTACCTCTTTGCCCACGTGTGATAGTAAAGAGGATTGCTGTGGAGTTTAAAGTCAAAGTTGTGCCATATTGGAGTGTATTTAAATGGTATTGCAGTGAAATGAAAAATCTTAAAACCCCAGTCACACTAGAGGCGGAATGAGCCGGAATGCCGTCAGAATTAAAATTCTTTGTATATTCCTGGATATTCGAAGTGCGTTCTAAAAATTCTGACTGCATTCTGAGTGCAATCCAAATATTCGGGGCCATTCTTGTGGCTGGCCCGAATGTTTTGCTCATGCTCAAAACTTTCCAGGTGCATTCAAAGTAGAGAAATATTGAATGGCATTCGAAGTGTGTTCTAACTGCGCTCTGACTGCATTATAAATATTCTTGCAGCATTCCAACAGTATTCAAAACATTCTGATTGCATTCGAGGGAGAATCAAAATGGCAAGCCACGTCAAATCCTGCCAGAATGCCCTGAATGCGCCTCGAATGAGCCAGAATGCACCTCGAATGCATCTCGATTGCTGCAGGAATCTATTTCGATATTAAAACAATTCACCTGGAATGCACTTCGAATGCCGTTGGAATCTTTCGATTACCGCTGGAATCAGTGGTGGCTGGTGAACTGGCGATAGGGGAGGCTGAAACCCATCCCTAAAAAATAATGATTGGTCATGACCTGTTTTCAATCATTCATTTAAATTACCATCACAGAAACTCCGAAAACTCTCAACATTATCAGGTGTGACCAGTTTTCCTTAATAACGCATAGCTACCTGTTAACTCACGCATTCGGCGTCAGTTTTAGTGGCATGTGTACGTTCCCCTGCTGTAGTCAGCAATTACTCAATCAACACATATGGGACACTCGTGTTACATTCTGAGTACATTCTGAGTATTCGAGCTGCATTCTGTTTGAATTCTTGGACGTTCCAAACATATTCAGCGGCGAATCATTTGAGGCGGGTTTGAAGCGCAATCTAAGTATTCAAACGGCATTCTTTCAAAGCTGTAAGAATTTTGGTCAATTTGAATTTCCCGCCCGAATGTTGCGCGAATTCTTCATTCCGGCTGGTTCTGCTTGATTCCTGCTGATTTTGAATAAGTGTGACGGGGGCATAACTTTCCACCAGGCTGTCAGAGTTGTTGAGATTGCTGTATTTTTGAAACAGGGGTGTTGTTTGATGGTCGTGTTGAGGACTGGTAAATCTGAAAGTGAGTTGTTTTTGAATATAGTTGGTCCAAGTCTGTCCATGAGATATTGTGGTTGGTTTGATGGATGCATTTAGCAGTACATTGAATTTGGTTTATGAGGTAGAAGAAGGAGAAGTTTGGGGGCATAGTCTGCCTTGAGATTTGCTTTTTTGAAAAGTGAATATTTGAATTTTTGCTTTTTTATTTTTCTAGTAGAAGCATGTGATGAGACTGTCAATAAATTTCCCATTATTTTAGTCTGATCTCTGTTTTGCTATTCATTTTTCAGCATTATAGCTGACCTGCCTGAATTCTACTGACAGCTGAACACGGTTTGTCAGATGAACTGCAATGAAGCTGTAATATGTTTTGACCCACAACAAAGGTGGCAAAGCCATTAAACAAAAATCAGGGTATAGATTCAGAGGAACTCTCACAGAGAAAAAGTTTCAGACATTATGAATGATTGATCAGCTGATGAAATAAGGCACCATATGTTTCAGCTGCAGATTATCCCTGGAGTAAAGGTCCCTACTCTGTTAGCCCAGTTCATCAATCCTGCAATTACGTTTTCTTCCCAATGTGTCAACTAATCTACTGCGTTCACTCTAAATTAACTCTAGCCCATAGTGCTCCGATATTTTTAATGTCCATTTTTGCTGTACCTACTCCATCCAACTGGGTATTTACCAAATAACTACCATAGCTATGTGTTTCCCAAATATCTACTCTCACCAACTTGTCCAATGTCATAAGCTTATTTTTAGTCAAGCCTGCTCACCAAGAGCAGTGGTACTCAGCAGCAGTCCTGGGGACCCCCTGTGTTTGCTGGCTTTTGTTCCAACTACTATTACAATCTCAGAATTTTAACATGGTGTACATTTTTATTAATAGCAATGCATGCCCCGAGGAGTTTCATGTTTATATTGCTACCTACTGTATTGCTAATGTTCTAGTTGCATAAAAAGAGGGGAAATTGCAACTGATGAAATTTAAAAAATCATTTGGCCTCTAACTGTTAAATGCGCAGACAAATGGTCTCTAAAAATAGCCACTTGGTGGTTAATGACAAACTAAAAGGCAGATGATAACCTGCACTGCGGAAAAGGGAAAAAGTCACATGTTCAACAATGTAATTAGGCCCCTACTGATTCACCATCTTCACCAATGTGCAGCCTTTTTTTCTATTTTTGCTCCTTTATGGTACACAGCAATAGCTATTTCGAACAATGTAGCTAAAGAGGGTTAAAAATCCGTCTGAAAATGGAATGGCCTAATTAAGAGACAGTAACAGCTGTTTAACACAGTTATTGCAGTTGCGACTGGAACCAAAACAGATGGTCCTTCGGAGACATTGAAAACCACTGACCTAGAGTATTAGTCCTGTTACACTTAGATATTTTCGATTAACACAGAAATTTCAAGCACTTTATTTATTTACCTATTTATTTATTTATTTTATTTATGCGCTGCTGAATTAATGCGGTGACAGACAACAATGAAACTCGAGATCATTACAGCCACCTCATAAATTACAGCACAAAGTCACGCACTTGGGAAGACTATAGCGAAAGAAAATACTATTTCTGAACATTTTACTGCTGGTTCTGTGATGCTCTGCATGATTTGACACACCGAACGGAGCGAAGCGGGAGCTTTTGCTTGATTCACGACCCGGATTGCAGAGCTGACCTTGGGACTTTTATGAAGGCATGTCATTGATATATAGGAGCTGTTCAGCAGTTTGAAGATTCACAACCTCCCACTTTTTACAGACCACTGCAGTTCATTTGAAGCGACAGCCTGCAATGCTGGGGTCCATTATGGCAAAGTGCTTACATTGGTCGGCCATAAAAATAATGTTAGGTGATGTGAGCCTGATTAGCATAGCATAGCACAGGACTGTGTTTCAGGTTTATGCTCACGGAACAATGAAAAATAAGTGTGCGTCAGTTCAGATCCACAGTGTGACGATTCTGTTGTCACTGAAAGAGAACTCTGTCGTATACATTTATGTGCAGTATTATGCTCATAACTTTGTTTTACAGTTTAGCCTCAAGCTATAGGTTATCCAGTACAGCTTCCTCTGATAATGCTCTTAATATTTCCAGAATATAGGTCCCCTAGATTGACAAGGAAATACTACACAGGAAAGACATACCTTGAGAAATTATTTGTTGCAGATGAGTGTGCAAATAATTTTTTTTTCAGACAAAATTGGATTTAAGGGGCCAGGCCTGCTAAACAAAGCACTCGCACCGTGTATATTACCGCGGTAGGTGAATTCTGAAAATCCCTAACAGTTTTTTGCTTTACCAGTGTCATGTCACCTGGTCAATCTAGGCGACATGAATACCAGGTCTATGCCTTGCCCAGGCACAGAAACTTAGCTTTTTTTGGCCTCTGGTCCACACACAAATGGCGTTTCAAGCCACTAAACAGAGATTTTTTTTTTAAACACCTTGCAAAGTGAAGATTTATTAGAATTCTGGTGTCCGTATATCTGTGTTCACATGTAAATAGTTTTGCACTCACACTGTTTTGCAGAGCACCTGCTTGTACCCTGGATATTTTCCTAAGGCAGGCCCTTTTAAATTGCTTTTTCATGGGAACTTCAACCTTGCTAGGCATTGGAAATCAACGTGCGACTTCATTTCCCAAACCATTAGGGCAAACTGCTGTCTCTCAAATGCACCAGAAAGTACTTCAGATATTCCACTGTGAAAATTAGGTTATGGGCTGCACTGGTGTGACTATCTTAGGTGTGTTTCTGACTCACTCCTGATGGGTGATGGGAATGGCACTTACCCCTGAGTCCCCACCTGCCCCCTGCTACCCAGACGACGAAGAGCAGGGTTATGGATGGATGATTACTTGCTTTATACAAACACCTGAGTCGTTATGACAGGTTTTTATGTTTTTGAAGTTTCACTCCTGCATCTCACTTTTTTCAATTACTCTTTTTCATCGCCTGGGAAAGTTTCAGGATGGAATGTGCTTATTAAAGTTATATATTGTAGCCCCTGTCTCATTAAGAAATTGCCCTGAAGCTAACAAAATAAGTAAAAGCATGTTCTTCCCAAGTTCAAGCACATCCCCTCAGGCACTCCATTTTAGTCCTACAATCTAAAAGTTAGAGGTTAGGCAATATCTGGGGGAACTTTATCTAGACATAGCTGTTTATGAGCATGCATGCTAAGTCAATCCATCCTGTCAGCCCATGGCAAGAAGGTTGTGGGTTTCAAACCCAGCCAGGGGCCTTTCTGTGTTGTGTCAGTCAAGTGCAAGTTCTCCCTGTGTTCCTGTGGGTGATCTCCAAGCTCTCTTATTTCTTCCCACAGTCCACCCACAGACATGCATAGGCTAATCGGAGAACCTGAGGCCCTGTCCACACTTACGCAGGTCTTTTTGAAAATGTAGAATTTTCTAAGTGTTTTGGCTTTTCTGTGTTTTCAGTCACGGAAATCAGACTTTCTGCAAAACACCCTCCAGGGAGAAGATTTTTAGAAATTTTTACTTTTATTTGTGGACAGGGAAAACAGAGTTCTTGGCTTACAGCATCAGAGTGTGTGCACCTCAGTGCAAGTTTTTAGGCTTGTGATTGGCCTACGTGGTTTTACATTAAATTATGTCATCCCCGCCCGTTGGTTTGGCATGCTCTTGTCAGCACCTAAATTGTGTTTTTTCATGTTCATCAGGATGGCAATTTTTTTTGGAGCAAAACAGGGGAAACCCCCATTTTTAATAATACACGTGTACATGTGAACAAGGCCAAAATCTGTGGTTGTGTGGTGCAGTGTATATGCTGGTCTTAATTATTACAACCATAATGACAATCCCAGAATTAACAAACTGTTGATTTTTCAAGATGCTTTTTGGTCTAGAGTGACTTTTCACCTTCTTTAAGCATGTTGATAGAAATGGTTTTGCATTCCGTGAAACTTAAAAGCCCAACGTTCTTGTATATTTTGCAATATTCAAAGCAAGTAAGCCGAGCCAAGGTAGCAATATTCGCTATTTTGACTGATCAAATTCAAGACAACATTTAAAACCCCAACGTTCATGTTTATTTTGCAATATTCCAAGTAAACAAACAGAGCCAAGGCGGTAATGTATTTTAACTGATCAAATTCAAGGCTGTGGTGAATTAATAAGCATCTAATTAAGTGTCTGAATGCTAGTGTTTAAGTTCATTTTAAATAATTTTCCTAAAACCAAACACAAAAATGACATCAAAACAGTTTAATGCATTATAATTTTCTTTGGCTTTGAATTCCTAGTGGTTAATTTTAGTGACCACATTCACCATTAGAAGCTAACAGATTTTTTTAATTTCAAGAGTCACAATTATTTCCTCTTTCATACAACAAAAAGTAATTTGCAATAAAGTACAATTTGAATATGGAGCTCTTCAGGGCATGAATCGCAATTCCTGACGCAAAGTGGCTCAAAAATATAATCCTAATAATCACGGGTTGCGCAATTACAAAAGAATGAGCAATTCATCAAAATGATAGAATTGCAATTATTGTTGGATCAAACGCCAGTGGATACTGTGGTTCTCAGGACCTAGTTTGGGAACCACCACTCTAAATTGTCTATAGGTAGGAGTGTGCAAGACAAAGGTGGGTGATTCCAGTGATGGACTGGCAGACCATCAAGGGTATGATCCTGCCCCTTGCCCACTGGATGCTTGGATTGGCTCCAGAATTTACTCACTACTGTCACGTTAAATCAATCCCACGTGACTGTGTTGAGTTAGTTAAAAATAATAAGTGAGATTCTAAGCTCAGTAAATGAGATATACGTTCTTTTTGAGAAGTGACAGTGCTACCCTTTGCAACACCAGTTGTGTGGGAACCAGCTGTAATTGAGTTAATTTAGTAAATTCAATATCTCATGTCTTTGAATACAATGCCTTCTTTGCCCAGTTAATATTTCTGCTTGTTTTCAGTAATCACTTGCTTCTGTGTGAGCGTCTCTGCTGCATGCTAATTCGGCTGAAGGGAAGTCAGGACATTTCTCAGCTGCACTGAGACTATTGGCAGGGGGTTTTCATCAATGCACCAAGGCAGACATGACTTTGACTTTTCTTCTTCTTTGCTCTTATTTCTGTATTTCTTTTGTATGCAAAGTAGGTTAAGGAGATGAAAGTCATCCCACTTACTTCCGGCAGTGATTTCTGTGTGTTCCGTAGAGGATCCATCCATCTCTCCCTCTAGATTTGAAATATTAAAGCACTACATCTTTAGTAACAGCTGTGCACTCAGTAGAGTGATATTTCATTGATTGTGTTGACTGCAGCTTGTGGTTTATTAATCCTTTGTTCTCACTCATTTCCTTTGGCTCATACAAACAAACACGCAAGCTGAGAAACACAGTATGTTCCTGTATACGGAATAACATTCAAGATAACATCAGAGTCAGAATGAAAAAACAGTATACTGCCTAGTTGCAATTTTTTTCTCATAACGAGTGATCAATTCCCATGGAATCATGCAAAGAATTTCTGTTGCTTGGAGAAATGCAGATTTTTCTCGCATCACTGCGATGAATTGGTGAACTGTCCAATGTATGACCGTGTCTGTCACCCACTGTATGATGGTATAATTTTGAAGCAAGCAAGCAAGCCCGTAGCCGGGTGGGATCGGAGGGTTCAAATGATCACCCCCCCCCCCGTGGCCAGAAGTCCAGAATTTAAGTCCGTTTTGTGTCCCTCTTTTACTTAACGGCGGTCAATAATTCTAAGTTGATCTAACAAAATAAGAAATTCTGAAAGAAACAGAAGTTTCAAACATGTTTATGACTCTGTATGTCAAATTACAGATGTATACATGAATGTTTACATGTCTAATTATCACACAAAAGTGCCTGATTGGGAGTTTGGTGGTGTCAGGCACTGCCAAGATGGCGACGGCTGGAAGCACTGGTTAGGGCAAATTAAGCTTCACTCTGGGTTTTCAGAATTCTATGGGTGACGTCATGGAGACTGCGTCTCTTGTTTTGTACAGTCTATGGTTTAAACACTGCACCTTAGGACTGTTCAGGCCATGTGCCATTGTTTACATCACCAGCTTCCACACAACGTGGTGGTCCCTGGCCGCACAGCGTGCCTGTTGTCAGGCGAGTCCAGTCCAGTAATGTACATCAATGGACTTACCTCTCAAAAAAAGTATAAAGAAGTTGGTTTCCATCCCTCATAAGGTACTTTAATACCCCATATTTTACTTCATTCATAATCAGCTAGGCACCTGCACATTTTGTGGCCTTTCTAAGACCTACTATTGCCCCCATAGGTGCTGTAACCGCTCATATAAAGAAATTTTGAATATAAGTCTTCAAAATTATGAGCTCATTCCAATTTTCATATGGGAACTTATTCATTTTGAGACCATGCCCAGCAGTGGCGGAAGCATGTGATGATTAAGTTGGACCTGATCCAGTCCCACACTAACACCAATATACGGGTAAATATAAAGATATCAAATAACTTTATGTGCACTTTATGTGTTAGGAAAGACACTGAGCATTTCCTTGATTCAATATCTCTATCTTATGTAAATTAATCAAGAATTAAATTGGAGTTTTTCATATTTGCATAATCTCATTAATTTTGTGCATGTTAATGTTGTTGTTGTTGTTTTTTATATCATCACCCTATTAAAATAATGGCCTAAGTCATTTTTTTCAAGTTTTTGGGAAAACACAAAAAACATTATCAAAGCATTATCAAGAGATGATTTAGGCCAAAAACTCATTTTCGTCAAAAATGACTTAGGCCATTATTTTAATAGGGTGACAATATATAATTCTGAAAACCACCAAAGAAATTGGTGTTTGCATCATTTCTGTGCCTATGTTTTGTTTTTAGATGAGACCTGTGGTGAACCTGGAGCTCACTCACAGCTAATTAGGGTGAGTAGGACACGCCCATTCAATTTGGGGGAGGAAATTAACCAACTTATTATCCAGTGCACTGCCTGCAGCCAATGGGGAGAGCTGAGTGGACTCGCCTGAGAGGAATATGTTCATCAAAGGACAGGGTATTTAAGCCGACTGCTCCTGAGGACAAAAGGGCAGCCACCAGTGGTAAGAGACTAAGGGCCCAGCCTAATTCCTGTGAATCTTTCTAAGGAACCCAGTGTTCTGAGAAGAAGCCTAACTGAAAACTGAGCAGGAGAGGGAAGACTGTTGCCCTTCCCTCCTACATCCAGGATGTCTTGGCAGTGGAAACCCCACTAACCCCGGGCAGGCCTGGCAGCATCCCCTAACGCTCCGTTTTTGTCCACTTCCAGATGGAGATGAAGCCCTTCCTGCCCCAGAGGAGCTCAGCACAGGCTGGACCAGAGAAGAACCTCAGTTGTTTGTATCCCTTCCCCTTCCCATCTATCATTTTAAATAAATACTTTTGTTGAGGCCCACTTGGTGACTCAGGAGTATTTTAATTGTGAAACCAACCTGTTCCCCCCTGGGCTTGCCACAGACCGCGGAACATTTTTCAATGTGACAAAACGCCAAGTAAGTCGGAAGACCCCTACAGTAGTAGCAGTTTTCGAACAATGAACAAATATTTTTGAAGAAAAATTGTTTATTCAGCAGGGTCATTCATTGAAAGAGTAATTGGGCTTTTAGAACTGTAATTACGTTGAATTTTATGCGTAGGCTACTCGAAATAAGACCATTGCAACATATTTACTGAAGAGAGAAAGGTTTCAAAAAATATACAATGAAAAATTTGGGAGCAACTTCATGGTGGTTTGTGAACAACCCCATTTTCAAAGCAGTTGCACCAATATGGAAAATGCAAATAAAAACAATTGATTTGTAAATCATCCTCAACTTGTATTAAATTGAAAACAGTGCAAAGGAATCGTATGTCTGCAACTCATTCCATATAAGTTCGGATGGTGCTGTATTTACTTTGGTTTCATCGCTATTTCTTTTATCTGCTGTCCAAGTAATCATTTGGGGACCTGAGGATGTGAATTGTTCCAGTTTTGAAGGGTTATTTTCCCCCCCATTCTTCCTTGATGTCTGTCTTCAGCTTCTCAGGCATCTAGGGACTTAATTGTCACATTTTGCACTTATTAAAGCACTGCATATTTTCAAAGGGAGAGTCTGGCAGCCACACTGTCCAATTAGGATGCCACACTGTTGTTAGGAGCAGAATGTGGCTTGTCATTGTCTCGTTGAAATAAGCACGGGCGTCCCTGAAAAGATGTCACCTGGATGACAGCATGTTGTACCAAAATGCATATACGCGAACATCAATGGTATGAACATAGACGATCAAGTTTTCCATGCCATGGGCTCTTACATACCCCTATATAATGACAGACATTGGATTTTGAACCTTTTTTCGGCATCAACCAGGCAGGTACATTTCTTCTTTGGCTGTGTAAACACAATATCCATTATTACCAGAAGCCAATCTGAAAACTTGACTGGTACAGTACTAGTGTTTCCGTTGTGCGGCAGTTCATTTCAGGTGAGCTCAGGCCTGAAGAGAAGTGCAGCTTTTTGGATGTTTTTGACTTATGGTTTCCTCAATGCATACAAAGTTCACTTGCATTTGTGGATACAATTGTGCTTATTGACAAAGGTTTTCTAAGTAAGTCCCAGTCCATGTAATCACATGCATTACAAAAGCGTGCTGGTTTTCAAAAGTCATCTGAATGATTGAAGATCAAGGGCCATTAGTATTTTCAATTTCATGCTTAATGCAGAAATGTCTCTTGATTTCCTGAATGTTTTGACAATAATATGAAGAGTTCGGTTCCAAAATACAATATTTATTTTCACTGTTTTAAGAAAAATGTTATGATTCTGCTCTGTCTGTCATGATTCTGCCATGTTTGTTATGATTGTGCCATTCCCTGTTATGTTTATGATTATGTCTGTTAGGTTTTGCCATGTTCTGAATTTTGCCATGTTTTCGTTTTTGCCATTCCCAATCCAATTCTGTTAGATTCCGGTCCATGTCTTTGTTCATGCCCTGCATTGCACTTTGTCTCCCCTGTCTAGTCTCTTGTTAAGTTACAGCTTCTCCCCAGTCCTGCGTGTCACATGCTTATGTGATTTCATGGTTTCTGGGTTTCAAACATTCCTTCCAATCTCGTTTGCTTCCTTTGCCTCTCTTTTCTATATTACTAACCAATACTAACAGTTTGTTGTTTTTTTTCAAAGTTACTAACCCAAACTAACATTGTATATAATACTAACTTACTAACGAGCACTAGGGATTGTATAGCTGCACTTACTAATTGATTAACAAGCTCTCAGCACTCGCCCTGTTCTAGTCTCCGCCTCTTGCCTGCACTTAGTCTTTGCTGCAATTCAGCAGATCCTCTGCACCTGCTCCACTCTGTCCTACCTCTCATTATCTGTGCACATTAGAACTCCCTAACCGGAGCTGTATGTTTTGTCATAGGTTGTCTCGTGATCCCTGTCCGATGTTTAGCTTTTTGCCAATTTCATGTGATTAGGTTCTCCCTCATGTTCCCTTTTGTAATTAGTCTGATCCTCATCACCTGATCCTAATCATAGCATGTGACTTCCCTTGAGTGTATTTAAGCTGTCTTCTCACTGCAGTTCCCGAGAACGTTTCTTGTTACCTGTGCTGCTATCTTTAGCCTTTGTATTCATAGTGTTAATCTTCTGACTGGACCGCCCGACTTTACGATTTTTGGCTCTGCTCTTTTGTACTTTTGTCTGCATCTGTTTTCGAACCCTTTTTTGCCCGACCACGATTACTGTGATTGCTGCCCTGGTTTTTCGACTTTTTGGATTTTGTCCCTGGGATTGTGTTCTTTGGATTGTGGACTTTGTACTGTCGCCTCCTGCTCTGCGGGGTTCGCCCCCCTTTCCAATAAAATCCCATTTTTACCTTCACTGCTCGACTCTCATTGGTTCCAGAACCGTTGCAACAAAAAATCACTTCTCCTGGTTAAAGTGAACTGAAGTTGAAATGAAATAATTCATTATTTTTATGTCAAAACGCTACATATCTAAGTCATGGTGTTTTCTCACAAAATGTTATATACGGTATCTCCTTTGCTTCATTAAGCAGACAATGTATTTTATGTTTTTTTTCATAGCAACTATTCCTAGAGTGGGGTGTACATTAGACAAAGATCTGTTGTATCCTGTAAAATGCTTATATAATGGAAATTAATCTACTTAAAGATGCTGGCACGTGCCGTCAGATGTTTAGAGGGCCTTCGGAAATGTCCAACTTGGTTTTTATGGCATTCTGAAACCAAAGTCTTCATATGCACTGTTTGAGGTTTGTCTGAAGGTTGTTTTTAAAATGTTGGACTATTCAGTGACAGTTTTTCACTAAGTAGACAGCCTTGACCACTCATTGCTTGCACACAAATGGTCTTTATGTGCAAACTCCACTTTCTGAGTCGAACATCGCCACTCTGCCACCTATTTTGAAACAGCAGACATCAAACTCAGAATGGGCTCATTTTTTATAAAAAATAAGTTGATAAGGTAAAATTGGAAATATTTTGTCTTGTACAGTTTTCAATTTAATACAAGTCAACGATGATATACAAATCACTGCTTTCTTCGTTACTTTAATTTCCATACTGTCCCAAGTTTCTGGAGTTGGAAATTGTTGCCAAAATGAGATCATGCCATACTCATTGTAATTCTAAAAACTACATATTTCCATTAGTAAGTATTTGAAGTATTTGAATACTCTTATGGAACCCTTTGCTAATTTACCCATCAATTATCTAGCTCATGTTGTATTTATGCTTTCCAGAAATACATTCTTGTGACGCTCCAATCCAGGCATCAAGTGTGGAGGCAGAGTACAATCCAATTGGTGGGATTATTAACTGCAGTTTGGTAATGACTGGGGATGGAACCCCAAAGGAAGAGGTGCAGAGCATACCCCAGAAGAAGAGAGCACAGTTCAACACAGATGTGGTAGGCGAAGCTGGACTGCCAATTGCTGGCCAGTGGTTTCCAGGATAATAGCTGGGTCAGTGTACACTTTGCCCAGGCTGAACTGTCTCACAAGGGGATGGAGTGGCTTGAGTGGAATTTGGTCCCAATCCAGATGACCGTAGAAGGATTGGGAGCTTGTTCCTAACAAACTGGGCAGAGGAACAGACTTGGAAGGGTTAACAAGAATACAGTGCCGATTCTTGACCCCAGTTAGGCTTGGGAGCTTGATCCTATTAAACTGGACCAAGGAACTGACTTTAGCAGGGTTAACTTCAACGTGGTCCCAATCCTGGACCCTTAGTAGGCTTGGAAGCTTGTTTGAGTAAACTGAGAACAGATAAAAGCCTCTGCAAATGGCTGTCATTAAAGGGACATTGTGTAGGAATTACTCCCATCCAGCGTTGAAATTGTGTTTTACATTCAAACGAATAGTGCACTCGAGCGCCTCACTTTTTCAAACACGTATTGCAACTACGGTAGCCACCGTGTATCAATGTTCTCCGGCAATGTAGCTATGTCCACTGTAAAACCCATGCAACAGCTCCGCACTGAACGGGCAAACATAGCACTCGGCTTAAATATAGTTTGGAAAAACAATTTATATATCTAATAGGGATATAAAATGTTGATGAACTAGTTTTATTTAACAGGGAAATAAATTCTGACAAGCAAAATTTCTTTTAGTGTACGAATGCTCTAAGCTCATTAATTCTATCCTTTCTCTATACCTGGATGCACACACCATTCATTAGAATTTAATTTTAATATTGCGAATGCATATGCTGCGCATACTCTTGCAACCCCGTGCGTCATCCGTAACATAGCTACTGCCGTTTATTACCACGTTTATCAGCACTAGAAAATAAACTCTAAATTTTCTTGACTAAATTCACGCTTGAGGTTTATACTACCCTAATGTTTTTCTGGGTACTCAAACATCAAGGTAAGCTGGAAAAGTGCTGATTTCATTCGATATTAGTGGAGTTTCAATTCTGAATTATTTTCCTTCCTGTAATACAGAATTAGCAAATTCCTAAGTCCGCACATGATCAGCAGCCCAGTTATAAAATATGAAGTCGCTCTTGGTTTCGTTCTCATCGGTTTTTTCTGGAGCCCTCGTGTTTTCTCTGGCAGAGTTGAGCCGCATTAGCGAATCTCCGCTGCATCACTCCCATACACTGATGCCCCTCACGAACAGTGTGTCATTCACATCTCGTCCTATCCAGCGTTTCCAACCCACTCAACACTTCTAGCTAATAAAGCCTGAACAACAAATTCTGTCTCTGTGCGGTGCTGTCATGCAAGTTTGGCGCATGCATAAAATAAGATACAAAATATGAAGTTTCTGTTATCTTAAAAGTTATTGAAAAGTCACGACATCAAGTATGCACATCTGCTATTGTTTTAATAATTAAGCATGAGCGTGGAATGGTAAATAAATGATTAGCTAGCTGTGAAATTTTTTGGGCTGAATTTATACCATGCTGAAAGTGGACGTAGTCAGTGCTACTTAGCCAGCATATAATACATGAAGCAGCAAAACGCAGTACCGTGAATCGATGTAAGATATTCAAAGTAATGGAAATAAACAACTCGGCTTAGGTGCATCTTGAACAATTTAATACGAAAAAGCAAAGCATGTGTTAGCTGCATGCACGCTTATAGGATGTCACCTTCAATAGTTACCGAATACACGCCCGTTATCCAACCTAAGTTAACCAACAGCCTTTGCTACCTTACGGTTTATTCTGTAAAGTTACATAAAAGACAGGTGAAGCAGTCAAGTCGCTACATAACAAAGCCATTCATCAAATACAGTAACTGAAAACATTGGTGTTGTTACACCTGCTCACTTTGCCGACTTGGTAATAACGTAAGCCGACAGCACGGAATCTCCTGACCAGCGCTACAAGCAAAGAACCTACGAGAACGCGCTTAGAGACAAGGTCCCCTTGGTGTTCGCGTAGCCTGAATTTGAAGTTGACTTACTTGTTGATCGGAAAGCTGGCAACTTCAGCATCCCTTTGAAAATCTTTCGCTTTCATTAGCTCCTTCCACCTGGGGAAGGCTAGCCCGACGTTGACCCTCGTTTTTTTGAATGCGCCGGTCGCGCTGCCTTTTTAATTCTCTTTTTCACTTTCTTGGCGATGAGGATTCCGTCTCCTGTGCTGCTGCTGCATATGCATGGTCTTGCATTTTGCTGCAGTAGTGCAGATTTTCAAACTTGCCACGGTAGCCTCTCTAGCTGATCTCCTCCAGTGTCTCAATCACTGCGCTAGGGCAAACGAATCCGCGTTTGGTGCTATTGGACCCTTGCCGGCGGCTGTAGTTTCAAGATGGCAGACCGTCATGGCGCTTCCCTACCGGCTTACCCGTCCAATGTACAAACAAATCTAAAATTCATCGTTTACAAGAATATGTCAGATTATTAGCAGAGGTCATAATACACCAATGATGACATATGTATGAATGCAGACTTAGATTTTGGCCAATAAACAACTGAAAATGTTTCATGTACACATCACAGAGCCATCAGGAGCTAACAATGAAATGAGACACAGACGGGGAGGGGAATTTTGTTAGATGTAAAGCAATCAAAGGAGACATACTTCTAATAGACACATAAGTTGCTGAATAGGACAAGAAATGGAAGGCATTCACACGGGGGCTGTGATACATTTTAACGTATTTGTTATGCTCCAGATCAGGAATCAAGCGCGAAGTCAGAAGCACAATCCAACTGGTAGTTTATTGACAGCAATATGGTAGGGACTGGGGGCAGAACCCAAAGATAGGGTAGCAGGGATGGAACCCCATTGGAATAGACAGTTCAGCACAGTTG
This sequence comes from Gymnothorax javanicus, assembly GCA_029692085.1. Lineage (NCBI taxonomy): Eukaryota > Metazoa > Chordata > Actinopteri > Anguilliformes > Muraenidae > Gymnothorax > Gymnothorax javanicus. The sequence goes on from CM056201.1 coordinate 86,129,346, forward strand.
TAATTGGCTAACCTTAAGCTGCAATCATTGATCAGGCTTCCAGGATGCTGCAAGGTATCACACGGGCGCTGCCAGCACTGAACTGCTTCAGAGGATGGAGAGGTTGCTTGAGTGGAGCGCGGTCCCAGTCCTGGCTCCAGTTTAGGATTGGAAGCTTGTTCCTAACAAACTGGACAAGGAGAGCAAACTGGTTTACAAGAATGCAGTCCCAGTCTTGGACCCTGATTAAGATTGGAAGCTTGTTCTTGATAAGTTGAGTAGAAGAACAGGAACAGACTTGAATTAGTTAACTTGCACTCAGTCCAAATCCTGGACGCTGATTAGGATTAGAAGCTTGTTCAAGTCAACTAAATGATTAGAATTACCTCTAGGGAGAAGGCTGTCACCAAAGTACAAGTTGCCTCAGATGAAGACTACTGAGGTTTATAACTAATCATTGAGTAGGATAACTTGCATGAAAGCGAGTTTACAATCCAGCAACTTACACATGAACTAGAGGGCTTAGATACTTGTTATGCCATCGTTAAGCACACAGCTGTATAACAAGATTCAGCTGAGGGGGAGAGACACACAGGATGTAAACCAATCACAGCACACATACACTTAACCCTTTCAGCGCCGTGGGCAACTATAGTTGCCCAATGATGTAAGATATCAAAATCAGACGCTGTTGAAAACCTATCATGTGGCAACTTGTTTAAAGAGCTCCCGCAGGGGAGCTCTTTTAAACAAGTTGCCACATGATTGGTTTTCAACAGCTCAGGATAACTACATTTTTAATTCCATGAAAATGTATTCAGTGCTCAAAGGGTAAATAGACACACAAGCTGCTGAATTGCAAAGAGACACACATGGGATTCACACGCGGCTTGTGACAGAATTAATAACTGCTACAACAGTGTTTTTGGTGGCACCTTTTTGGACCTCCTCAGAAATTACTTTTTGGAAAATATTGTGTTCAGTGTCCCTCCAACGGTGAAATGAGATTTACACTCCTGCTGATTTCCAGATTAAACTACAACATCAAACTCATATTCCAACGTTACAAACAAAATCCAGAAAACTCATCTGCTCACTGAAAAAAGTGAAATTTTATGGTTACTTCAAAGTCCCTTTTCATGTTTCCTGGTGCACAGCCAATTAACAATTACAAGGGGGAAACCACCCAGAGTAATGAAGGAACTGATTAACTGGTTGGCTGAAGTTGATCAGTCCCTCTTGCCTCTGGGCACTCAATTCCCCACGTGATATCACAAAGGTGCGGATTTTGAAAGGGGTTGTAGTGCCTAATTGGATGTACACTTGGTGACATGATTGGTGACCTTTAAAAATGTTATGTCAACTGACTGCACATTAATGTGTTGCTTAACTTCAAGTTCAATTCAAGATTTTGCGCCACTGTAATTTATTAAAGTAATTTGAAGTTACTGAACTCAGTTGTGTGCAACCAGTTGACATAACATTTTTAAGCAAAGCTGATGTTTCGCCTTTTCAGTATTTGAATTGCCTGTAAATTTGGGGCAGAAAATTTTTTAACAACACTCTGAAAGATAGGGTACTGTGTATTCAAAACTCTTGTTGGCATGGACTGTTTGAAAGCACATGATAATATTTTTTATCATAGAAAACCGCAAGCATGATCTATAAATATGGTAATACATACAAAAATGAACAATATTCTGTTGTCCTAACTGCTAGGACAAAGGAACATTGACATTACTTCCCCACTGTAACTTCTGTTTGACTGAAACTATGAGTTTCAATCATTCAGTTTCAAGTGACTTACAACCTTGTGTGTTGAGAACCTGGGCTCAGTTCCTACTGCTAGGCCAAAGGTGCGAAGCTGAAATGTTAATTTGTCCCCTTGGAAACAATATACCAGCTGTCCTTACCAAACTCCAACTGAGCTCTCTGGCTGAACTGACACGAATAAAGTCCATGGGATTGATTAAATATGACCCCGGGCAAGGGCAGGCACTGCTCATTAACCATGTAAATTAGTCAGAGTTTTGAGGTTATGTTTGGATGAGGACATGTGGGGCTAATGTCAGAGTCTTACAGTAATTCAATCAACTCACCCTGTGCTTTTAAAGTGTAAGCACAACGAGTACCTGGGGTTGATTTGTTGCTTTGTGGTCAGTGAAAGTAGGGTTCTACAATCTACTTACAGTTTGCACTTGTAGAAAGCTATACACACAGCTCCCAACCCTAATAAACTTATTCTGATTTTTATTCTTTTTTGTCAGTCCTCGAATTGGCTGCATTATGTAGCTAATGAATCGAGATGTTTTGATCATTTAGTGCCATTCAACTAAATCTAGAACAATGAATACCATAGGAATTTGGGCAGTGAGCCAGTATTAGCTCTGAGGTTCTGTACCCATATCCAATATGCAAGAGAACAATCAACACAATGTTAAAATACAGACCATCAACTTAAATATGGGCATGTTTGCGTCCTGTGAACCACACAGAAAATGCAGCCCTTCTATACAGCTTTACTGCCCTGTACTCCTGCACTGTTTATTTTTCATACTGAACAGGAATGGGCTCTTCTAATGTCTGCAATCTCACAATAAAAATCACAGTGTTAAATAAACTCCAACAGAGTTTATATGCCCAGTCTGCAATCTCACAGTAAAAATCACAGTGTTAATTTTACTCCAGCTGAGTTTATATGAGTCTATCCCGGCCGCCTTGGACTCAAATAACCTCTACTGGAGTCAATTTAACACTGGGATTTTTACTATTCATTTACTTTCAGGAGTGGTACCTTGCATTACATGTTCTGGACGTTTGAATAGTTTTGCCTCCACACTGGAGAAATAAAATTTTGAACTGTGAGTTTTTCCCCTCAAAGTGCATTTCAGTCAAAAACTGCCTGGGGCATATTAAAATACTAATTGTGTATTCCTACTAAAACTTTATAAACTGAAAAATGAAAAAAAAAAAAAACAATGTTCACATAACAGCAGACTAAAGCAGAGGCATCTGCTTGAATGACTTATTCATGCTGTATCAATTTTTAAAACAAGCATGAAATACTCAGGTCTCTCGCCATGGTTTTGGCATTCTGGCCTGGAAATGAAATGTAACGGAGGAAAGGACAGATCGACAGGAGGTAGGAAGGAAGTATCAAAACATACATCTGCACTATAAAATGTTTCTTTATATGAGATATGGTCGAAAAATTTTGACCAGCTTAGAAGTTCTGGCCTGGAAAAGAAGTGTGTCGGATGAAAACGCGGACGGACAGACTGTCACATGGAAGGACAACACTCATTCCTACATTCCCCCTCGCAAACTGGAATTAAGAAGATATACATACTCACATTATTTGAACCCTGTGCATTTATTAAGCATTATTTGACATACCAAGCAATGTTAAAATTAAAATTCCTCCCTGGTTCCGCATGGACTGTCTGCACGCAGTATTCACAATGGTCACCATTTTGATTTCAGTACGTATTATATAATTTACTACACGGCTGATAGCAGTATCAAGATGAGGAGTCTCTCAAAGGAAATTAAAATGCATAATAGTGAAATATTGCATATGCTATACCTGATAAAGATTATTGGTCTTTTTATCTAAAAAACAGGCTGTATTTTATAATACATGCAGCATTCGGGTTGTTCTGATTTATTCTTTGCAGAAGAGCAAAATTCGTTTCAACACTGAGTGACCCTGCACAATCAAGGTCATCATTTCTAATGGAAACATGACACATGATATTAAGTTTCTTATTCAGATATTTATTTTCTTATATAATGTCTAGATGTCAAATTTTATGTTTATACATTCAAAATGTATGCGCTATTATCTTGAGACTTATTAGACTCATGTAAGAATTTGATACTGAGTGACGCTGAAATATTGTCTGCCAGTACTACTCATGGCACATATCTATTTGCACCATATTCATGTTTGACAGCTGAAGCTATTCTGCCATTGGTTTCTTTGTGAAAGGAGGAGTTAGATGGATTTTTAAAGAGTATATGGTTGGTTTTTATTGGGCAGGCTACCTCTCGTTTTACAGAACACCTTAGGCTCTTCCTAACATCGGAAGTGCAGGTCACAGTATTGAGTTTGGCCGTTGAATATGATTGAGTCCTACAAAGTGTGTATGAAGTGGAAATGAAGTACTGGCACCATCGCAGTATTTCCACAGCAAGAACTCATGGTCAACATTCAATTACATGAATTGGAAATTATGACTTCATGAGCGAATAAACAGAGGAGATCAAATTACATCGATGTTAGCATGTGTAAACTCAACTGGCTTATACAGTTGCAATCAAAATTATTCAACCCCCGTTGCAAATTAAGTTTACTGGCAAAATTTACAAACTCTCAGCTGTTTGCAACAAACAAATCAAACAAGAACAATTTAAATGGCTCAACGCAACAAATAATACAAGTGGCTTCTCCAAATTCAACACAACATGCCACTTTTAATGACTACTGCAGGCTCAAAATTATTCAACTCCTTCATGGCAAGCATCTTTAATACTTAGTAGAGCACCCTTTTGCTGCTATGACCTGCTCGAAATGTGATGCATAGGCAGATGTCAGCTTTTGGCAGCATTCCCAAGGAATCTTAGCCCAGTCGTCATGGACAATGGCCTCCGGTTCAATAATATTCTAGGGTTTGCATGCTGCAACTGCCTTCTTCAAATCCTACCAGAGATTTTTCAATGGGGTTCAAGTGAGGCGACTGTGATGGGCACTCTAGAATCTTCCCAGACTTCTTTTGAAACCAAGCCTTGGTAGATGTTGAGGTATACTTAGGATCATTGTCCTGTTTGAAGGTCCAATGATGTCCAAGCGTCAGCTTCCCTACGGACGGAATGACATTTTCTTCTTGGATATCCTGGTACTTGACTGAATCCATCTTGCCCTCCACACTTTGCAGATTTCTAGTGCCAGAGGAAGCTAGGCAGCCCCAGAGCATCAAAAAGCCCCCACAATTCTTCTTTGTAGGCTGGGTGTACTTTTCAGCATATGCTTCTTTATTCCTCCTGCAGACATACCACTGATTCTTGAGCCTGAAATATTCCAGTTTTGTTTCATCACTCCACAGAACGATATCTATGGAAGCCCATAGTGGACAATATTCAAATGAAAATGTAATCCCACTATTGCATTATAATTTTCCACTTATGAATGAGTTATTTGAGACAATATTAAATTGAAAATGCATTAATCCAATTATCACTTTCATTTTCACATACACATATGGGAAATCTATGACTATATTCAAATGATAATGAAATGCTGATTGACATTTAATTTTCAAAGTCATGCTCTGCAAAACAGTGGACAATATTCAAATGCAATAAGCAAAACAGCACCCCCAGCCTATTGCATTTACATGTCATCACGCTCTTTTAGGGTCAACATGATAATGAAAATGCTGTTTTCTAATCACTTGGAAATAATAATGATATAATAATGATGACGACATTTGACATTTCATTTTCAAAGACTTATCCTGCAATACATGGGACAATATTCAAACGCAGTAAGGGAAACAGCGCCTCCCAGTCCATTGCATTTTCAAATACATGTCACCACGCTCTTTTTGGGACACAATGAAAATTAAAATGCAATCTGTCAGCGTCTCATCAAGGCGGGTCTTCCGCGAGGACGTCACTCATTAGGGGCGCGAGCGGAAACCATGTTCCTTATTTGCATACCAACCAATCAGCTTCTGGGTAGCGCTTGTACGCACGGAGGCGTACTGATAATGTCATGATGGCTAGGCTGCAATGTATTGTGTGCTATCGCGCATTAGGCTATGTTGCGCTTTGGATGTAGCCATCTTGGCAGCTAGTATGCTAGCTAACGTTAACTAAGGAAAATATTTGTAAATGATCATCACATTAAAGCGATATGATTTGATTTTTGCCCCCAACTCTATTCACTGAGCTAGCTGTAATATGCATGAACTTATCCGAGGCTTCGCGGCAGTATTGTACAACTGCAACCCAAGTGTGCTTGCAGATTTCAGAGACGTTAGCTAGCTTGCTAGTGAGTCTAAAAGCAATCGCTTAGGTACAGCTAGCTAGCTATGATGCCTACTGGAGAAGCTCTTACAGCCCTGATTCGTCACTTTAAACGCCAACTCGTACACACGACCTCTTTCACCATTGATTAGCAGCTCTTTTACCTAAAGAACAAACTGACAGTTCAGCCTGAGACATGTTATTTCATAGCTAGTTAAAGCAGCATTATCCTTCCATGCGTGCTACAGCGTATTACATTACTCCAGATAAAACGCTATCCGTCTTCCGACCCTGCTGACGCTCGTTTGGGGAAATGTTTGTCATCATTTTTATACTTAATCGCTGTGATTCGGTTTTTGCTAGCTGACGACTGCTCTTGTGCTTGCCGAGTTGCAAGTTCGCCACTCCTGAAACACGCACAATGTATGCATCATGCAGAACGGTCCGATAAACAGCCAGCAGTCAGGCTGCCGCTGTTCCTAGTTTAATCGCGATTCCCAAGCCACATAGCAATGGGAGAAGTTTTGATGACTGGCTGAAAACAATGCTCCTCACTTGCTAACTTAACCTGCTGAAATATGAACTTCTTCGATATGTTTGGCAGCACTTTTGTACGTCCCAAGAGTACTATCAGATTTCTGGGAGATTTAAATGGATAGCTCATTACCTGGCAAGCTCAAGAACAATCTGCAAGCACAAGAGCAATCGCTGTCGGCAGGCTAGCTTGTGAAGCTAGGGCAAAAACCGAATCACAGCGATTAAGCATAAAACATGATGACAAACATTTCCCCTAACGAGCGTCAGCAGGGTGGGAAGACGAATTGCGTCTTATCTGGAGTAATGTAATACGCTATAGCACGCATGGAAGGATAATGCTGCTTTAACTAGCTATGAGATAACATGTCTCAGGCTGAACTGTCAGTTTGCTCTTTAGGTAAAAGAAGCTGCTAATCAATGGTGAAAGAGGTCGTGTGTGCGAGATGGTATTTAAAGTGACAAATCAGGGCTGTAAGAGCTTCTCCAGTAGGCATCATAGCTAGCTAGCTGTACCTAAGCGATTGCTTTTAGACTCACTAGCAAGCTAGCTAACGTTTCTGAAATCTGCAAGCACGCTTGGGTTGCAGTTGCACAACACTGCCGCGAAGCCTCGGATAAGTTCATGCATATTACAGCTAGCTCAGTCAATAAAATTGGGGCAAAAATCAAATCATATCGCTTTAATGTAATGATCATTTACAAATATTTTCCTTAGTTAACGTTAGCTAGCATACTAGCTGCCAAGATGGCTACATCCAAAGCGCAACATACCCTAATGCGCGATGGCACACAATACATAGCAGTCTAGCCATCATGACATAATCAGTAATCCTCCGTGCGTACAAGCGCTACCCAGAAGCTGATTGGTTGGTATGCAAATAAGGAATATTAGCCGCTCGCGCCCCTAATGAGTGACGTCCTCGCGGAAGACCCGCCTTGATGAGACGCTGACAGATTGCATTTTAATTTTCATTGTGTCCCAAAAAGAGCATGGTGACATGTATTTGAAAATGCAATGGACTGGGAGGCGCTGTGTCCCTTACTGCGTTTGAATATTGTCCCATGTATTGCAGGATAAGTCTTTGAAAATGAAATGTCAAATGTCGTCATCATTATTATATCATTATTATTTCCAAGTGATTAGAAAACAGCATTTTCATTATCATGTTGACCCTAAAAGAGCGTGATGACATGTAAGTGTAAATGCAATAGGCTGGGGGTGCTGTTTTGCTTATTGCATTTGAATATTGTCCACTGTATTGCAGAGCATGACTTTGAAAATTAAATGTCAATCAGCAGTTCATTATTATTTGAATATAGTCATAGATTTCCCATATGTGTATGTGGAAATGAAAGTGATAATTGGATTAATGCATTTTCAATTTAATATTGTCTCAATTAACTCTTTCATAAGTGGAAAATTATAATGCAATAGTGGGATTACATTTTCATTTGAATTTTGTCCACTTTGGGCTTCCATACACTCGAGGGTTTTAGACCACCCATTTCCTCAGGAATCTGGTGACAGCCATTGATAGCTTCCCCTTTCTGCTACATCCTGGTACTGCAGCCGTTCTTCCTTTAACTCTGAACTTGCAAACTATGCTTCTAAATGTATCGCTATGAAAATTCAGCACCTGTGCTATCTTTTTGTATCCTTTTCCTTGTTTGTGCCAGGCAATGATCTCCTCTGTTAGCTTTTTGGACAATTCTTTTGACAGCCATATTTCTAATATGCAATCAAATGTCACTGTCAACAAACCCCGCGCGAGTACAAGTATTTGATGTGTTCTATCTCAAGCAAACCTGATGCAACTAATTAAGCTCTTGATTAGCTGCATTAGGTGTGCTTTAGACAACACATGATTTGCAAATATGCTCTTATGACAGATTCTTTTCGGGGGATTGGATAATTTTGAGACTGCAGTAGTCATTAAAAATGGCATTCTGTGTTAAATTTGGAGAAACCACTTGTAATATTAGTTGTGTTGTGCTATTTAAAATGTTCTTGTTTAATCTGTTTATCACAAACAGCTGAGAGTTTGTAAATTTTGCAATTTAACCCAATTTGTAATGGGGGTTGAATAATTTTGATAGCAACTGTATGTGTTATTAAGAAGTCACTCCAGATTTATGGATATAATATTTTACTCCAAATGTGTTCTGCCTTCATGTTTGAGAAAAATCTATTGTGGTGGTGTTAGTTATCATCCTAGCATGCAATTACATTTTAAGATGGGACTATATTCTTGTCCATTGCAGCTCATCACACAGGATGTTTCTGAAGGACAGCTGATGGGTGTCCACCCAACTGGTGACATGGCCTTTACTCCGTTGTGTCTGTGGTGTTGAGAGAGATCAGTCATGAGCAGCATTTATTTAGGTCCTCTGTTTGGCCAGCTGGCTGCAAATATTCTTTAGGTTGCTAGATTTTTTTTTTTTTTTGGTGTTTGATTAACCTTTATAATATACCCAGCGGGCAAGAGATCCTGACTGGAATTCTCTTATAGCCAGTGGCCCCAATATTTCACGAAGACTAATATGGAATGAAGTGAAGTTCCCCTCCCATTTCTCTGCAGTGGATGTACAAACCGATTAAATGGGGCTTTGTGTGTGTGTGTGTGTGTGTGTGTGTGTGTGTGTGCGCGCACTTGTGTATGTGTGTTGGTCAGTGGGTGTGTAAGAGAGAGAGAGAGAATAGTGAGAGTTCACAATCGTATGTGTATCAATCTGTGTGAATGTAAGATGAGCCCACTCTTGTTTCCATTTATGTGTGTATTTGCGCATGTTAGAGTGGGTAGATGAATGAAAGTGAATGTATGAATGAATGTGCATATCTGTGTGTGTGTGTGTGTGTGCGTATCTGTGCACGCACGTCCTGAATGTGTGCGTGTGTATTTGTTTGCCTCAGGGAGGTACAAAAAGAGTGCTTGTGATTGCAAATTAATGTGACTGTTATTGTGTGGAAGTGTTTGTGAGTGCATGTGTTTGTGTGGATGTGTGCGTGAGACAGTAAGAGAGGGCGCATTTGTGTTATTTGTGTGCGTGCAAATGAAAGAAAACAAATTTGAGTTTGTGTGTGCGCGTGTGTTTGTGCATTTGATAGTCAGCTTCTGACTCAGAACTATACATAATACACTGTACATAAGGAGCTTATCTGTTATCTATAATTACACCATACTATTTAAATTAAAATGTGGAAATCCCCAGTGCTATTTACTCTATAATGTTAACCTCAGAGAACTCATTCTACATTAGCTTGATGTCTCTATAATTATTCAAACTGTCTTTGCATTGGGTGAAAATTGAAAGCATGAAATTGAAAAAATTATGAGAAAATTCCCTTGCTGCAGGAAACTGTATATTCAGTTCATTGAGGAGAAATAACCATTTTCTATGTGAATGATGCAAGATGAGGTGAATAATTTCAGTTTTCCACTTAGATTCTGTTGAAGTCATCGTCAGTAACCTACTACCCAAAAATACTAATAATGCAGCAATTTTGCACTCGTCATTTGAGTCTAGATGAAATCACTTAGATAGATTGACCGTCTTTAATTTTTCAATACAAAATGGATAAAGAGGAAAGGACAAAAAGTAGTGAACAGGGACATTTCAAACTTGATCAAATAACACGGGTGAGACATAGATAGACGCGATTAAACGATCAGTTTTCCAAAACTTTTAGGTTTCTGGCTTGCAAGAGCATTTGCCTATCTCGAAACGCGGATGAATGCTCAAGTTTCCGATGGGGAAGGGTCAAATTGGCAAAGGTCGCGCGTAGTATTCTCAGTATTGTTCCGCTAATTTCTTCGTAATCAGAAAATGCCCGGCTAAGTACTGAAAATATAACCCCTTAATTGCGCGATTTTTCGCTCAGCTTTTCTCTGTAGAGCGAGATGCAGTATATCTCGTTTTACATGCAGAGAAAACAAGCTGCCTTTAAAATAACATTGTTTTTCCAACTTTGAGAAGGAAACGAACTTAATTCCCTCTGGCATTATTCCTCCCATATGAGAGCAGTCCGAGTACTGACTCTTGCAGACAGGAGAAAGGTCGGATGTTGCGACACAGCCACAACCTGTGCGGCGATCCTCGCTGAGCAGCTCTGTGTAAAATGAGAAAATAAGCACGACGCCCTCACCATCGCAAACCTGACGCACCTCTTCTGCATTTCCCTCACACGCGCATGAAAGGAGCCCAGTTCCCGGGAAGTAAATTAGATTCCATTCAATAATGGAACCAAAAGGGCCAGAATAATATTTCATCTTTTAATAAGAAATGTTTGGTAATCAGATAGGCATCACTTCTGTGCCGCGACGAAACCTTTCCGTGAAAAATATTTTCAGGGAAGCCTGACGGCATGCAGTGCCTGCATCTACGCATTGATCTTACTACATGAAGATCACAATGAGAATAGATCTAATTAAATGCAGTACACTCCATCTGTATATGGAACATAATAATGTCTGCTACAGCTCAAGTGGAGAGAATTTTGTTTTGCGCAGGGATTTGTTCTTGTGCAACACATTACTGTTGCATTTAACTGCGAGTTAGATTTAAGGACAGATGTCATTTGAATACATTTGCCTCGATTTGCCACCGACCAATTACAATTTTATGTCCTGGGTTTGGCTTTGGCCTCTGCCAGTCCCTCATTTTTTTCTTTTTTCTTTCTTTTTTTTAACAACTGGAAGCACTTCAGGACAATGGACAGCACACAACTTCCGAGCACCACGGACAGCGTAAACAACAGCGGACGCGTCCACGCATCGCGTCCATTTTCTTACACAGAGAGAGTTGCACAGCTTACTTTTATATATAGTCCACTTATACAGTTGAATTTTTAATGAGGCAATTCGGGTTATACACTCTGCTCAAGGGTACAATGGATGACAGTGTAGGATAATGGCTAGGGAACTCGACTTGAATCTCTGAGGTAGAGTCTCCTTACCCTTGGGCAAAAGTAATTAACCTGAATTGCTTCAATAAATATCCGACGGTATAATTGAATTGTACATAAAGAAAGATAAGTAAAAAAAAAAAAAAAAAAAAAAAAAATTGAAATAACCTGTGCAAGTTGCTCTAGATAATAATGTCTGCTAAATGGCAATAATATACAGTAAATATAATATGAATAGTGTACAATGGTCTAAGTCTACTTGTGAATCAAGCCAGCAACCTCTACAAGGTTAGTGCCCTCAGCAATTGTTCTACTCAAACCCCCACCTGCTGACTATGAAGCATTAGGAAGAGATAATAAATATGCCAAAATTTAAGACCCCCGCCCCCCTTTTTTTCACCCGTGATTATGCATAGTTGGACCAGTCTTAGGCCAAATACGTATTTAAAAGAGTAGCCTTTGTGGCCCGGCCCCGTGAAACTTTTTTCATAATACCTCATTGCACATTTTCAGTTGGGCTGTGTCACTCGGTTTTTTGGCTGGTAACAAACAGTATTTAACTGCTGGATTTCAATGGTAACATGTTTAATGGCACATTATGGTTGGTAACATCTTTGCCTGCAGATTTCAGATGGAAATACTGATGGCTGTGGTCAGAAATGCATTTTGTAAAAATATTTTCATCAGTGATTATCCAGAGTGCTCAGATATTTTGCCCTCATTGTACCAATTTACAGTATTTCAAAGAGATTTTAGACCCTGGTTTGACAGGAACAATTTTGTGTGTTGTCCATTTGTGTATCTGCTCTCACAGCCTAGGGCTGTTTACTTTCTGATATTCTCCTGTAGGGTGCTTGGCCCTTATCAGTCCTGTGGCTGTGACGCTTGTTTTTGCTAAAATGCTGTAAATTTGAGACATTGTTATCTGGCAGCACAGGCTAAATGAGGATAGCTCAAGGATGACAGGTATGACTTTTGTTTACGACAAGATGAGAGGTTCTTGATATTCTAGGAAAATAAATCATCATTGAGGGAGTGTGGCTCTGTGGGTTGGTGTATATCTTTATTGACTATGTCAATGCTGTTTTATTTTGCCTTGTTTGATGTACTACATCGTTATTTTGAAATTCCTCAAAAAATTATCTATAAATCAATTTATCTAATCAAAAATATATTTTATGTCCGTTCACCAACATGCTGCCTCATGCAGCACCACAATTGGAATTCTCTACTGGCAATATAAAAGCTCTGTAATAGACCCCATTGAGCCAATTTGTAAGAAATACAGAAAATGATTGCATTGCCTCAGAACAGTCATTCTTGTTGAACTCCTCAAGAATGTCAAAGTAGCTCAGTAAACTCAAACATTTTTGCAGGAAATCGGCTAGCACTTTCAGAAAGCCATATAAGTAGGTAGAGCATAATATTTCCATGCCACCTTTATCAGAACCAGGTTAGCTTGCACAAGTACTGGTGAAAGCAATTGAATTTACCTAACCATGTTGCCTTGAGCTGGAAATTTCACAACACTTCTGTAAATTCTGATATTATACTTACGCCCGAACAAAACTGACATTGGTTGCTGACTAAATTTCCCCCATTAAAAAAGTTGAAAACCAAACGAACAACAACTTCTGAATGCCTTATTTTAGAATTTCAGTAGCATTTCTTATCCTTGTAAAATGTGCATTTTATTGTTCGTTATACTGCTTCACTTGGGCCTTAGACTGTTTTAGAAGATTGGAGTTTTTGACATTTTACTTGACAGAAACAGTTCCATGGCGATTGCGTCTTATGGTGTTGTTAATTGACAACACGCGGTTTGTTTTCAGAGGCTTCATTGAAGGCTCTGCCATTTAAAAATTTATCAGAGCGGACTTTTTGAGCAGCAGACATTAATTTTAAGTTGGAAGGAAAGTTATTTTACTTAATTTATAATAGGCCTACTTCTCGGGTCGCTTCTTCTCGGGTTGGGTTCTTTAGTTTGGGACAGTCCTTGGAGTTTTTTCCATGATGACCCTGATGAATCTTAGTCCACTGTGACATCAACGGGTATTGCTTCTTGTTTTAAGGATACTGCTACCTGTTAGTGACAAGTTTGTTATATTGTGGACGTGGTCTGCCAACAGGACATGGCTGCAACCTTGTGAGATCTCTCCAATAGTTAGTAGAAAGCAGTAACCAGTGTGTTATCAGACGTGGAAATTCTGCACTTCAACATCATGGTAGGTGGCCTTTTTTTAACATTACTTCAACCAGTAATATCCCAAAGCAAGTGAACTGATGGGCTGAGAATTGCAGGATAACACGGCTAGCAAACTTTCGTGGCAGATAGATAATTATGCAAGCAAACGGCTGTTTTCGCAAACTTATTTCATACTGCTATTTCGGAACTGTGTCGTGCTTAAAGTAGAAACAGAAAGACGAAGGCCAATAAATAAGCATTTGCTAATGCACTTTGGTTTTTTTCTTCACTCAGTATTGTTTTGGTTGACCAGAACAACCACATGTGCGCGTTGTATTTGGTGGGGACCTAGTGCCAGTTAAATTCAATATCAACCAGTAGGCTATCTCCTCTGATTGCTCACTGAGAACATGAAGTCTACTTTGGTCTTCAGGATTTTGGGTCTTACTGAGGACCTGTCTAACAGGGTTGATTTAAAGGAAACTGGTATCTTTGGACCAAAGGCTTATGGAGTAGCCTGATAGATGTGGAGGTCAGCACAGTGGTGCAGTGGGTAGTACTACTGATTTACAGCAAAAAGGTCTTGCATTCAAATTCAAACTGGTGCCTCTCTGAGTGGACTTAGCATGTTCTGACTGGTTTTTACTCTGGTTTCTCCAGTTGCCTCCCACAGTCCAAAGACAAGCATGCCTGGCCAGATCGGGACTTTACATTGCCCATTAGTGCAAATTAGGTTTGAATGTACTCTTGGAAGAGATTAAAGCTGAACCATGTGTGTTTCCTTCAATAGTGTGCTACACACCCAAGTGCATAACCACCAACCCCAGACCTGGGAAATTACACTGTTATAAATTGACTGAATTTAACAGTTAAATTAATACATTGTCTCCTTGTTATTTTAATCGTAAGTAGAGTCCTGCGCGCATTTAACTGTGGTTTACAGTTAACATACACGGAACCTCTATTATAAACATATTGGGAAATTACAGTTAAAATAACTGGCAAAAAAACTGCCAGTTTATAACAGTGTACACTGACTGAATGGATTTAGAAGAAGATGGAACACTCTGCCCTATCAAGCTTGTTAAAGTCTGCTGAGTTCTCATCTGAGCACATCGCCAATGCAAATACTAATGCATTTGGATAATACTTGGGTGGTGTATGTATGTGCACGGATAATGTGTTTGAACAGGATCAAGATTCTGTCAACCCTGTTCAAATGTGCCATTAACATGGGCTTGAACTTCAGTCGTGGTAAGATTCTATGGACGATCTTTGATAATATTTTGAGGCTTTTGCCAATATTAGGAACACACACACACACACACACACACACACACAAGTCATTTTTCATGTCTTGTGGGGTCATTCCATAGACTTGCACTCATTCCCTGACCCCTCTCCCTGACCTTAACCCTCAACACTACATACCTAACCCTAACCCTAATCCTAACCTTAACCTAACCCTAACCTTATCCCAACCCTAACCTTAACCTTTAACCCTAAAATAGCTCAAAATGTCCCCATAAGGATAAAGAAATCTGGAATTCCGTGTCTTATGGGGACATTTTGTCCCCATAAAGGTAGGTATACCAGGAGCACACACACACACACACACACGCACACACACACACACACACACACACACACCCAAACACACACACACACACACACATTATGTACACACATCACACATATTATTGTGGTGCTGAGGAACAGATGAAGGTACAGATGAAGACTCCCCAGTCTCTCAGGGGGCAGAGCCGCCATTGTTTACAAGTCTGTTTAAAATGTGCTGTATCTCCTGCTTCCCCCTTTATTTCCCTCATTTTTCATTTTTTTGTCTGTCCTTGTCTCATTCTCTTTTACTTACGGTGTTTTTTTTTACCATCTTTCTATCCCTCTCTTGTTTTTTTCCCTCTCATATCTTTCTTGCTATCTTTCCATCTCCCGGCTTCTTGATCTGTCTTCTTGCTATATTTCAATCTCACAAATTTTTTTTGTCTTCCTTGCTTTTGTCCTCTTGATGCCAATAACTGTGTTCTATTTCACTTTAATCTGCTGTGCACCCCTCTACCCCCCCCCCCCCCACACACACACCCCACAGAAACAGACCGTGTTTAGATCTGATACTGTGAGCAGTATGCTCATTAAATGAGGTCGCCCTTACTGACCCTGATGTTTATTCTGAGATCAAAGCGTCACACTTCTTCTCTGATCCTGAGAACGGGGTGTTTAAACACTCAGAAAATAAAATGGTAATGTTTTCTTTGTGCATTGAGCACCTCTGCTTGTAAGCCTGCTAATGAAAATGTTAGTCTTTGTTCCCACCAGCTAAAGTTTTTCTATGAGAATGAATAAAAATTATGCAAAACTCATTCAACAGCCATATGATTTCCTCTGTATAATTGTCTAATGACTGGATTCAGTGGTCGAATGACAGAAAGTACGCACATACTGTGTAAAATTGTCATTGATTGCTTTGAGCATGGATGACATTAATCATGTATAAGAAGGAGGCTAGTTTTGCTCTCACGGCAAGTTATTGCACATTGAATGGAGAAAGTCACATCTCATGTGTTTGTTTCAATTTTATCACAGTTACCCAAAATATATATTCAACTCTTTACTCTACATGGGGGGGAAATCTGAATATTGCATTAAGCCTCTAGCGTTTATAAGAAACAGATTTAATCTCAGAAATGTCAAAACGTGTTAGGTTTGATGTTGCTCAGTTTCAGGTGTCAAGATTGATTTAGTCTGCCTGACTACAGGCCACTTGCCCCTGCTGAGTGACAGAAATGGCAGGAAAAGCAGTCGAGTGACAAACATTTCTTTTGCCACACTCATATTTTAGAATAACATTAACTCCAGATGAGAAATATGACCTGTCAAACACTGCAAAAACTCAGAATGGCAGACTGGATATATTCATGTATGATTAAGCCTGGTAAATAATCATAGGGTTGGAGGGACCCAGAAACTAGAGCCTGTCAGTATGATGCATATTCTTTTTTAAGGAACTGAAACCCTTTTGTTCTTTTTAGTCAGTTTGTTTACAGGTAGTATATAAGGCCACGCCTCCAGCCGTCCAGCGCACCGGTCTACTAAGACCTGGACTGCACTTCGCCTCATTATTCAATTATCACCTGCACCTGTAATTCATTTCCGCTGTGCGGTAGTGGTGTGCTGTGTAAGACCAAGCGTCACACTTAGTCATTGCAAAGTCTTGTATTGTATCTTGTATCTATCTGTACTTCGTTTCTGTGGCTTGAGCCCAGAGTCTGTATTACTACTAGTGTTTATTAAGGAGCCTCATTTCCTTTTTATTTTGTATTGCAACATTTGTGCCTTCTGTTGTGCAGTAGGCATAATAAATACATTCAAGTCTATCCTTGCATCTGAGTCCAATCCTCAACTTCCAGTCCTCCTTGCATCTGAACTGTGCACGCAGCACAGCCGTTACATAGCGTGTGCCTCATTCCTGTATTCTCTCCTTGAAGTTGTTTAGTCATAATTTGTTATGTTTTGATGACTCGGGAAGACTGTTGGCTGGCAAGTTAGTTTGAAATCATGGTTGATGGAGTCCACAAAGAAAATCTATGGTCTCAACCTCAGCATTCAAACTGGATTATTTTATTGAAGGTTTTCATGTTTTTCTCATTTAGCATCTCATGCAATGACTGATGAACTTGTCATTTTAGAATTGCAATGATGTGGGAAAATTTTAAATATCCTTTTGTTGGAATTTAATGGTGTTGCACAAAATCATGCAAGACCCTTTCAAATAGAACATAATAATATTTTTCTTTCAGACCTTCCAGTGGGTTCTAAATGAAATCCAGCCTTGCATAAGCACCCAGTTATTATGCCGTGAATTCAATGAGACTAATTCTGCGCTGTTGTGTAGAGGAAACAATGGGACTGGTAAATGCTTTTAATCTAAGGCATGAGAAAGTGATCCGGATTCCCTTTGAGCGGAATGCTGGCGAATGGTAGAATGATGTATAATTCAGAAACCATAGAAGCTGGCCCAGTAAGGCAGCCCTCCAATTTTTCTTTTCATTCATTTTCATGAATTCGGAGTCAGTTGGAGTTCAATTACGGCTTTAAGAGAATCGCTAATATGAAGAGTTTAACAGATGCTTAATACGCCACATTAAACATTAACAGTCGCCGCGTGGCACGATGAAACGGGGGGTAGAGCCAGGAGAGGGGATGATGGAAAGTTTTGTGATTTCATGCTGGTTGCGGAATTAGAATGGCGGCCACAGTTCGGCGATAACGGCACCCAGATAATCAGCATTTTTTTTCTCTCTCCAGAGCTGGCCGTATCGTCCTTCCACGCAAAGTAAGACCAGATCTGAGCCAGATCTTGCTCGCTTCATCAAAACAGCATTAGATATTCATTGCCGGTGTACAGTAGTGATTGGTTGGACTAAAAACTTGAATACTCTCAGCCTTCCATGGCTCCACGGGCACCGTCGCCTCAGGCCCACAGTCTTCACATTGTTATCTCCTCAGCTTGCTCTCAACTCCACCCACTCGAGAGGCAAGGATAATAAGCGAACAAAAAAAAGGGAGCGAATGAGGGGGAAACACGAGTTTTGGGAATGCGGTTCCTCCCTCATTGTCTGAAACAATGGCAGTTACGGCCGCGGCTGATGGGGTAGATAGGCTTCACACGGGCAGATCGTTTTAAAGAATTAAAGGTCCCCTATCACAGCCATTACAGGCCGTTTCAAAGTCTGTTCCTTTGTAACATCACATGGGGAAGTGACTGCCCAGAGGCTAGAAGGACAGATCAACTTCAGCCAACCATTTAATCAGCTCCTTCATCCTTTTTTTTCTGGTCTCTTCCTTGTAATATCACAACAGACAGCTTTTGAAATGGCTTGTAATGGCTAATTGGCTGCACACTGGGTGACACGATAGGGGATCTTTCAAAGAAACCTGCATAAGGATGCTGTTAGGTTTCCTTACTTGTGATATTTTTGGGAGACCCCTAATCCCCATATTCTAACTCATTTAGCGGAATAGAATCTCCTTAATTGGACACCTTATGTGACATGCTAACCTTGTGATGACAATTAATAGAAGTCAGTGGACTACGGCTAAAAAAAGCTTATTTGCGCCTTGTCTATTGACTTCTCTTCATTGTAAATGCTAGGCTAACATGTAGTATGAAGTCTCCCTTCAATGATAGTAGACCTTGATTTATTGCCAGGTAAGGCATTAGGGAGGTAGCAAAGGAAATTGAAAAATAAAGATTTAAATGAGCCCTTAGTCCATGCAGACTAAGCCTGGATCCCCTTCCCACTCATCACAAGCACATCTCGCTCCACTTCGCTAAACTTTTTCCCAGCATCCTTTGGGTTTGGGTGTTTTTGCGTCTCACTCCCATAGAGATAAGATGGAGAAGACAGGAGATGCATGCTGTTGGTGTTCCTTGCTGCAAATGCTTCTTACAGAATTGTAAGCTGGTAAATTACATACGGGAGATTTAAAGGGCAGTGTAGCAGACCAGAAAGCCCCTGTATTACCGCTCCCTGGATCGTCTGGAGAGCCAGGACGATGTTTTTAATATCAGAGAAGGGGCTCAGGTAGTGCTTTGAAGATAAGCTGTGTATTCAGTGTGGGCTTTTAATCCGTTGTCTGTTGTCCCATTTAATAGATGCTGCTGCAGTTTTGTAGAAGGAATTCAGAAATATTTTTTTCTCTCCCTTGGTTGGAATCACCTGCCCTTTCTTTGGAATTACCTGTTTGTTAAAATCCTATTCCCCCTACAGCAAAATTCCTGAAATCTAGGGCAGACATATTGAGTTCACAATGGATATGTATCTATAATGCTATTAATCAGATAGGTCTCAGTGAATTCAGTGCTTCCCTATTTATGTCATTTCAGTACCTGGTAAACGCTCACAAACTTCGTTCACTCTCCTGGTGTTGGCATCTCTTTACATTGTAACAAGTGATTCTTTATCCTTTGGCAAATGGAGCTGTTAAAATAACGAGGAGTCTTTTCAGGTGAGTGTGAGCTGGAAGCATGGCTCCGATATAACTTGTTAAAAAAGGGGCCATTTAGGCGAGATGTAGATCAGGTAAAGTAGGTCAGGGGATCTCACGTCTTTCGTCTTCATTTCCCTGCTTCTGTCACGATGGTTTTCATAGCGGCATTTGTTAGCAAGTCACATAGATTCGAGACCATAGCCTGTCACACGCATTTTAGCATTGTCCACATTGACTCACACTCATGACATACATGAAAGGAGCATGTGCACTTCTTGTCTCTAGTTTTTAAAGACAGAGGCCATGCAATATTAATTTTGTTCAGCTATCTCCAGTTTCAAATTAGTTTACATATGACTTCTTTCCTTTAATAACTTTCCTCAGGTCGTCTCGTTTGTGTGTCCCTTCCGAGATTCTCATAATCTCCCTTACTATTGATCTAGTGGAGTATAAATGTCACATCTGTGTTCTTTGGAGTTACCCAGTTTAATTTATTTCTTGTTTACCCCTGCCCCCCCCCCCTTCCCCCCCCACACCACTCACTCACTCTCAGCCCCCCAAGCCCCACCCCCACCCAACCTTACTGCCTTAGTTATCATACCTCCCATTCCTCAAAGATTTATACTTTCAAAGATTTATCCTTTGATTTTTCCCCCTGCCGTGGAAATTCACGACAGGATTCCGAGCTTTTCCACTTTTCTGCTGCCTGCTACGATATCCCCTCCCACCACCCCCTTCCCCGTTAGTCTGTATGGATCAAAGCCACCGTTGTTGTTCTGCGTGTGGCATCGTTAGAGTGAAGAGGGGGAGGAGGAGGGGAGCCTTTGTCGAAGGTCCTGCTGTGATATCTGTTGGCGTATTTTCTGCAGGTCATTTTGCAGTCTGTCCATCTGCAGAGTATTATTCAGAGGGGAAAGGTTTGGCTGTGATGCAGCCCAGACCAGCTCTTTGGAATACAAATGGAGTTTACTAAACGCAGTTAGATAACTAGACCGCACCTAAAACGTTACTCTGCTTGTCTATGACGTAACCAACCAGCCTATTTATACCACCTTCATTTTACAATCCTGGTCTGTCTCCTTCAACATCCTTTCCTCCCATATCTTTCTCTTTTTTTTCACCCTATCACTCTATTGGAAACCCGGGGGACTCGAAGGAGCCTTTATGACTCCAAGAAGACACATTACCCCCACCCCGAGTCTCGTAACCTGGAACTCCCCTTGATCCTGAACCAGACTCCATCGACTCGACTCCATTCCATCCTACATCAGCAAAAATCCCATGTCCATCCAATTAAACAAATATAATAAACTGCTATTTTATCTTTGGTCTGGAATTCATTAAAAGAGTCTTCGGGCTCGGTCCAATCACTTATTTCTTTTTCCTCCATTCTCTTCTCAAAAATTGATTTTGGTCTCCCCTTACAGAGATTCCAGTCCAGTGAACAGGTCAAGAAAGAGGAACTGAGGTACAATTTCAGGTAAGGAATGTTGCACCTACCCCTACTGTAGATTTATTATTTTTTTCTGGAATTCGTAATGTATAAATGATTTACCTGAAAACACTTACCAGTTTGAATGAATGAGCCCTTTGATTCACCCTCAGCAGGATTGTCCCATGATAGCATTCATCTCAGGTGGGATTCATGAGTCGCATGTGACAGGATTCACTCATGATGGCAACAACTTGTGATCTGATTAACTCAAAGTAGGATTCACTTTGGGCAAATGTCACTCCACTCCCAAAAGTTATGATTGAAGTCATAACTAGATTGCACTTGGCGTTATATACCCCCTCAGCGTGCCCTAGAGCGGTAACGTCATCCACTATGACTTCTGACCTAGAAAAAAGGAGGTCAAAATCAGAGCTATGGCCTTGCCTTGAAATTGACTTCTGGAGATACCCAGCATGCATGACCTGTAAAAATTTGAGAGCTGTCCCTACAACAATTCACTTGCTACAGCGGTAACAATAAGTGGGAAGACAGACAGCCAGACAGACAGATAGATGGCAGAGGGAATGACAATACCCCATCGGCAAGAGAATTGCAGAGGGAGCAAAAACCGACAGGGACTGAATTTCTATATTTTATGGCTGCCTAATTCTGTGCTCTCTCATTCTGCTTTTGCACAGATGAAAGCTATACAATTTAGCCCTGTGAATATTAAATACACTTCAAAATCTCACGTATCCTGTCCTCCAATCTGAATGTAAGCTAATAATTATCTGTGGGAAGTCATATTGATTGTATAAAGATAATAATAGAAGCTGCATTAGTTCCTTGGGTGATTATGCAAATATAATGGTGAGGATTCTGGGTAATATCAGGATCGCACAATTGGCTCTAAATGTGTGTTATTCTCTTGAGAGATGTATAGATAACGGCAGGATATTGGTGTATCATGCTCTTAATTAGCTTTACCATGCAGTGTATACATTGATATCAGCTGTAGATGAAAGATTCCATGTACTTGTCTCACTGCTTGTCTTTCCATGAAATTGAGCAGTAACCTTTCCTGTGAATACAATAAGTTCCATAAATGTATGGACAATGATGGTAGTGGGCTATACAGTAAATCCTACATGACTCATTCAAATTAAAGCTGACTGTCCCTCATAAAGTGAGGCTATTTCATTTATCATGTAAAAATTACAAGTCTGCTTAATCCCATCCAAATACTTGGGGAACTTACTTGTAGGGTGATCACATTACGTGTTCAAAAACTCTTTTAAAGTCTATCTACAAAACATTGAAAATGCAGGAGAATCTTTCCTGTTTTTTGACACTGGGTGCTAGGGCATGTGCGTGTGCATGTATGTGCAGGCTTGCGTACATCTCTGTTGCGGCACGTTCTCTAAAGATAAGAGGCTTAGCCTCCCCAATAATTGTGCTTTTTAAGCTATTTTTAGTCTTGTTAATTTATTTTTAGTGTGATTAATTTTGCAAAGTTCTGAGTACTGAGTACAGAGCATTAATTGTTTCCAGATAAAATTCCTTCCTCTCACATGGTTGACCATGGTATGAATCTTGGTTTTGGCTTTTGCGGCATAGCATTAAAGAACAGAGGAGAAAATAGCTGTAAGTGGCTGAGAGATGCACGGGGCCCAACGAGCAAAACCTTTTAGCCCACACAAAAACAATAAAAAGACTATGATGGTCTAGGATTGCATTTGATGTTTGATGATCAGTGCTGCAAAACAAATACCTTTACCAATCTTGGACCATGATATTAATTTTGCATGAGATAAAAAGCTTTGCATGTGCTGAGGGTCTTAGAAAATCAGGTTCATCATTGTATATGCAGTGGAGCTTGTCTTTCTAAGTGGGAGTGGCCTGCGCGTATGTCTTTGTGTAAACACACTGTCTGTGCTCGTATATGAATGCATGCAGTGGTATCACCTGATAATCAAAATCAGTACAATATATCATTCCAACAATTGGATTCCATCAATCATCACTCTGAATCTTTTTGAGCCTTCCAGTCATGTAAGGAGATGTATGGGTAATAACTGATGTGTACCACAGCTTAAACTGGCAGTTTGACACCTGAAAAAAGAGCTTTTTAATATAAAATACGTAGGCAAGAGAGATTCGGAAAGTGGAGGAGAATAAAGCTATTGAAGTCCCTGACAATGGGGGAAAGTGACGGCTAATCAGAAGTGTGTGTGGGTTTCCCTGTGCGAAGAACGCCGCGTGATTGCATCGGTTACCATTTGTGTCTCTCCTCCCAGAGCGAATCCCGTAACTCAAATCTCGCTGCCTCGGAAAAATCAAATTAAACGCGTATCTCTCATGAATGCCATCAATCTTGGTTCAACTCCATACGAATCCGTAGATCTGATTCATAACACTGCCGAGGGCCCAGTTTCCAGCCGCGAATTATCCATCTTTATAGCGCGCTTAATGTGTGTTTGGCAAATTAAAGCTCGGATGTTTATACGCCAGACTTACAGTTTATTGGATCACCTCAAAGGATTGCAAGATTTTTATGATAGAAATGAAATCTGATGGGTCATAATCTTGTTTTTTTTTTCTGTTATATGCTTGCTATTGTTTTGCAGTGTATTAACTTCACTGTTTGAGATGATGATGATGATAGTAATAATAATCATCATCATCATCATAATCAAAATAATAATGATTTATTCAGTGAAGGTAATAAGGCTTGGTAGCTATGTAGCTGATCAGGGCTACTTTCATTTAATCATATTGAATAATCATGCTGAATAATGAACCATGAAATAAACCTGTTTAAATGTGTAAAAGGCATCTTTATCTTCGCGTAGGTGTTTATTTTGAGTGTGATGTAGATAAGTGTACACAGCGGCTCTAAGTAAGCAGTATTACTGTGTGTTTTCAGTGAGGGGCACTGCTAGCAGGCACAGATGGTGAATGTGACCATCTGGTGCTTTAAACTTTAGGGGGCTTTGCAGTACCAACTTCGAGCAGGGCCCATATTTCCACTCACTTACCCGACGCTGTTCTCACAAACGGGCCTTTGATAGCTACATTTCACACATTTCCCATTGTCTAGTCATTTACGTGTAATTAGTGAATTTCTTTGCGGCAATGAAGTGTGTCTGTGTTTGGAGCTGTGGATCAGCTTGTGTATACGCATGTGTGTGAGTTTTGGTATCTTGTTGGTATGTGGTCATTAGTGTTTGGGTGCCTGTGTCTCTGTATTTATGTGCGCAGTTGTGCATGTATGCGTGTGCATGAGTACTGTCTGCCTGTTTGTGTACATTTGTGTGTGTGTGTGTGTGTGTGTGAATGCAGTCTGTGTGTCTGCGTGTGTATGTGTGTGTCTGGATTTGTAAGTATATGCATGGTTGTGTGTGTGTGTGTGTGTGAGTGCAGTCTGTGTGCCGGTGTGTGTGTTTGTGTGTTTGCCTGGATTTGTGAGTATGCGCATGGCTGCGTGTGTGTGTGTGTGTGTGTGTGTGTTGGTCTGGTTTTGTGAGTAGTTGCATGGCTTTGTGTGTTTGTGTGTGTTTGTCTGGATTTGTGAGTAGTTGCATGGCTGTGTGTGTGTGTGTGTGTGTGTGTGTGTGTGCCCGCATGTTTGAATACACAGCATCCTGGGAGGTGTTAAACAAGCAATCCGACTGCTTGTCCTGATCGATCTTTTTTCATCAATGCCTCTAAAAGAGGAGTCTGACTGATAGAAAGACCACATTAGGCCGCTGGGATTTAATATCTGATCTGACTCCTACATCCTGCAGAGGTGTCTAAACACATTTGCACCGTGCCGCTCTGAAACCGTTTGCAGAGCTCTGTGGAGTGATTTTCACTGTCAGCGCTTCCTCATGGCTTAGTCCCCAGTAGTAAAGTTAAGGCTGTCCATGTAGCATCTTGCCGTGGTATTGACACATGAATCAATACATTTAAACTGCAGCATTGCACGCCCGACTTTATTTTATAGGTGTCCAAACTCCCAGTGCTTCTGTGATTAGATCCACTGACCGTAATACCTTGCTACCGCAGTATACTTGCTTTTTTTTTTGATTACCAGAAATTACCTAACCAGGTCTGCCAGCAAATTTCTTCAGCACAACCGTGATTGAAACTCTTATGTCGGCACTGAATAAATAATTTGCCTTTTTGTATGTATGATAATACAGCTGTGATGGAATCCAGAATCCTGTAGTTTTTGTCAAAGACGCATTCTTAATCACCACAAGTGTTTTCCACTTCTCTCCCCCCAAGACAATAGCAAAGATTATCTGTTATCTATTTTTCAAAATGGGCTGCACTCTTGTTTCAGTAAAATACCAAAAAACCTAATCCTCTCACTGATGAAATTATGAGTCATTTACTTCAAAAGGTAAAATCAATCGAAAAGAGATTTACCGGGAGTTATCACATGAGTCACAGGCCTGAGTGCAAGAGTCAAATCCTCTGACGCATGCACACATCAGATCAACTGTGGCACACAGATCTGTCAGTGATTAAGGAATCAAATCAGCTGTATCTGTAGAGCATCACAATGAGAATAGGTCAAAAGCAGACCCAAGTCCCCAAATAAACTTGAGGACAAAAAGCACTCCAAAAAACCCCCAAACAGTGGCAAGAAAAAAATCTGCAGTGGCTAGAAATCTTGAAATTGACCCAGCCATAGAGGAGGAATAAACTGCATTGTACTAGCTAAACACTAGTGGTCTCTAGATTAGGGAACTAATGGAATTCTTAATGTTTCTCTCAGGATGACATCACAGGAGGATGCTAATGTGCTAATTGGCATGGGCTACATTTAACTAGTTTCCACGCCTAAGTGCCTTAGTCTGCAGAAAAATGCAATTGTAATTTCAGACTGCCATTAGCTGCCCATAGAGCACCATATCCCTTAATTAACCTTAATAAGTGATATTCTATTAATGCTCCTATGGGCAGATTTGCAGATCAGCCAGGCACCTATAGGTTGTAAAGTATGATGAAAGTGTTCTCTTTTTTTTAGGAATTTTGATCAAAAAAAAAAAATGATGAAAATGTTTGGTAATTTTGAGAATTATTGGGCCCAGCTTGCAGAGCTGGTTCATGCATAGAACTCCAGACACGCCCTCCTTACCTTACATGGATATCAGCCATTGCCCCACCTCTCTGTAAAGCGGTCTGTTTAAACTTCTGTCCTGCTCCTCCTCAATGGCAAATAACCTTCCTTTTCCTGCTGCTGCACTGCAACATTCTCAGCTGCTGTTAATAACATTACCTGCTGCTGCATCACTCTTGCATGCTGCTAGTGAAAATCCCACCCCCTCCTCCAGCATTCACCTGTGGGCTTAAAACTTCCACTGAGGGGTGAGCGGGTGTGGTGTTCTATCCTGACCCGCCCTGCTCTTTTTATTCAAGCTCAGTAGGCTGCATGATTGTCAAGGATTGAAGCCCAGATGCCAAACTATCATTTAATGTACACTCGACAAAAAAAGTTCAGTCAGGTCACTTACGTCAGATTTAGCCCTTTATTGCAGAACAACCTGCATTTGAGTTCGGCTGTGACTCTGCTCGAGTGATGCTCTGGAACAATCTGAGCAAGCATGACACAGACAGTCCCTGAGATCACAACCCCCCCAGCAGAGCCTGAGATGATTTTAAATCTCATAAAAGTTTAAGTTATTGAACATGATGTGAACAAGTTCTGCATAAGATGAACAATGAAGTTATAAAGGAGGAGGCTGGGGAGGTGGAGGGAAATGGGAAACATATTTCTTAGTTACACAAGCACGAGCAGTGTAGAGGGCACAGTGCCAGAGAAATGAAGGAACACTGTCTTGGTTATAAAAGCTCACCAATTAGGTGGGAGGAACTAAATTGAAGAATGATTGGACAGAAACAGGCTTGTGACCAGCGTGACTACTGTGCCCGACTGAACTAACGCCTGCAACTCCATTAAAGAGCCACTAAGTTCTTTTCTCTATTATTTTCTCTCGTTCTGAGCTTCCCAAGATGCTGTTAAGCTGTAGTGACAGCGCATGGTGGTCACACTACATATTGAAATTACAACCCCAATTCTGAAATAGTTGGGACGAAGTGTAAATTGTGAACAAAATCAAAATGCAATGACTTTCAGATCACATGAGCCAATACGTTATTTACGATAGAACATAGATAATATTTAAAATGTTGAAACTGAGACATTTTACATTTTTATCCACAAAATGAGCTCATTTCAAATTTTCTGGCTGCAACAGGTCTCAGAAAAGTTGGGACACAGGCAAAAAAGGGCTGAAAAGCAATTAATATGTAAAAGAATCAGCTGAAAGAACATTTGGCAAGTAATTAAGTTAACTGGCATCAGGTGTGTAACATGATTGGCTATAAAAGGGATGTCTTAGAGAGGCTGAGTCTCTCAGAAGTAAAGATGGCCAGAGGCTCTCCAACCTGTGAAGGTTTGCATAAAAAAATAGTGGAATACTTTAAAAGCAATGTTCCTCAACATCAGATTGCATCATCAACAGTGCATAACATCATCGAAGAATTAAGAGAAACTGGAAAAATCTCTGTGCGTAAGGGACAAGGCGGAAGACGTTTACTGGATGCCCGTGATCTGCGAGCCCTCAGACGCCACTGCATCACTCACCGGCATGATTCTGTCATTGACATTACTAAATGGGCCCAGGAATACTTCAAGACACCACTGTCTGTGAACACAGTTCGCCGTGCCATCCACAGATGTTACCTAAAACTATCATTCAAAAAGGAAGCCATTGTTGAGCATGATCCAGAAGCGTCGCCGTGTTCTGTGGGCCAAGGCTCATTTAAAATGGACTGTAGCAAAGTGGCAAAGTGTCCTGTGGTCAGACGAGTCCAAATCTGATATTCTTCTTGGAAATCATGGGCGTCGTGTCCACATGCTAAAGAGGAGAAAGACCACCCCTTCTGTTATCAGCATTCAGTTCAAAAGCCAGCATCTCTGATGGTATGGGGATGCATTAGTGCATATGGTGTGGGACACTTGCATGTTTAAAAAAGCACCATGAATGCTGAAAGGTATATAAAGGTTTTAGAGCAACATATGCTCCCATCCAGACGACATCTATTCCAGGGAAGGCCTTGTGTATTTCAGCAGGACAATGCAAAACCACATACTGCAACTATTACAATAGCATGGCTTCATAGTAGAAGAGTCCGTGTGCTGAACTAGCCTGCCTGCAGTCCTGATCTTTCACCGATTGAGAACATTTGGCAAATAATTAAACAAAAAGTCCGTCAAAGGAGACCCAAAACTCTCCAGCAGCTGGAAGCCTGTATTAAACAAGAGTGGGATCAAATTTCAATGGCTAAACTCAAGAAACTTGTCTCCTCAATGCCCAGACGCCTCCACTCTGTGTTAAAAAGAATAGGGGATGCTACACCATGGTAAACAGGCCCCTGTCCCAACTTTTTTGAGACCTGTAGCAGCCATCAAATTTGAAATAGGCTTATTTTGTGGATTAATTGTAAAATTTCTCAGTTTCAACATTTGCTATGTGTAGTGTTTGTTGATTCAAGAAACGACGGCAAGGTAGGTATATCGAACTCATGGAATTTACTAGCGAAACATAGCATCCAGCATGGTACACATACGGAACAAGATTCACAACTTTCTCAACTAGTTCCTAGGTAACTTCCTGTCCTTTATAGTTCCGCTTACAGTTCCGGTTAAGCATAGAACACAACATTTTCCCCCTTTTTAAGAAAGCCCTATAGTCACCTCACACAGGGCATGTACATATAACGGTACACATGGTATATAGGGTAATGTAGTCTAGCCAGAACAGCTATCAATATTTTGTATTGCTTCTTAACTGCTTAATGATACTGGAATATCTAAGTTAGGAACTCATGTCACTTTCACATCAGGTTATCACACCACATCAGCTTATTCATGACCAGTAATTAAATAATACAACTGACTGAAATAGCAAAGCATGAATATGCAGAACAACCTTCTGACTGAACATTAACTGCACTGTAGTCAAACCTAGTTAGATAATCAATTCAACGATTCAAGGTCACTTAAGTGAAATCAATGTAAGCATCATAGGTGTGACACTATAACTTCATATTCAAGTAACATAGTCCTTCAGCCAGGGAGGCTGGCGAGTGACTCGCGTAGGCCTGGGTGAGGATGTGAGGTCAGGTGGTTTGATGTCCTCGTTTGTGGTTGGTGCAGGTGTAGCTGCAGTGTCAGGGAATGCAGTGAGGTGGGTGGCATTCCAGATTTTACCATCACTCGTTCTGTATGTACCCTCACCAACCTTCTCACTTATTATCAGAGGGTCACTGAACTTCCTGTGTCCCTTGGGAACATGTAGAGGATTTCTCACACATACTCTGTCCCCTTTTTGAAAACAGGGAGGACGAGCACCCCGTTTGGTGTCCGTGTATGCTTTCATGTTGTTCTGGCATTGGCTGACCCTGTGACGCATGTCCATATCACACTGTGTGGATGTCGGAACAGGTGGCAACAGAGTCAGCTTTGTGCGCATTGGCCGTCCGTGCAGGAGCTGAAACGGTGAAGAGCCAGTTGTGGCATGGGGTGTAGCACGATAAACATGTAAAAAGTCAGTCACAGCTGGTTTCCATGACTTGTGTTGCTGAATGGCCAACTGTATGGTCTGTTTGAGCACTCTGTTAAACCTCTCTATAGCCCCATTCGCAGCAGGGTAGTAGAGAGAGGAGCGGTGATGCAGAATTTGACGTTCTTCAAGAAACGCAGCAAAGGAAGCAGAGGTGAACTGGACACCATAATCTGTCACAATGCTCAGCGGGTTGCCATGTCGACTGAACACGGATGACAGGAATGTAATCACAGCATCTGTAGTAATGGTCTGAGTAAAGGCAACCTCTGGCAACTTACTGTAATAATCGGTCAAAGTAATCGCGTACCTGCACTCTGGAGGAGCAGACTCGAACGGCTCCCACTATGTCCACAGCAACCTTTTGCCATGGGCCATTCGGGAGAGGCACTGGTTGTAGTGGGACTGGGCGTGGCTTGGCAGTTTTGTCATTCAGTTGGCACAAATGACAGGAGCGGATGGCACAGAGCACCTCAGCGTCCATCTTCGGCCACCAGTAGAGTTCACGGAGCCTTTGTTTGGTCCTCACCACCCCTTGATGGGACTCATGAGCGATTGAAATCAGATCAGGGCGGAGAGTTTTGGGTATGATCAGTCGGGAACCGCGAAAAACAAACAGGTCTTTGACAGACAGTTCCAAGTGAAGCCTGTAGTATGGCAGCAGTTCAGGGTCAAGGTCTTTTGGTGAAGGAGGCCATCTGTGCGAAATCTGTGCACGGAGTTTAGTGAGCTCAGGGCATGCAGCACAAGCAGAGTCGAGGTCAGCAGCCGACAACGTGTTACGAGCAGTACAAAGAAGGGCAACAAACTCAGGGTCACTGTCATCTTCCTGAGCAGGAACAACAAGACTGTCAGCTGGGGCAGCAGCAGGTAAGGGTAAGCGGGACATGCAGTCAGCTGGGGCATTTTCAGCGCCGGGGCGGTAAATGACATCATAGTTGAAGGACATGAGATGAGCAGACCATCTTGAAACACGCAGACCAGCACGACCGACGCCCTTTGTGGTCAGCAGGGTCGTCAGGGCCTGGTGGTCTGTCCGTAAGGTGAAGCGGCGCCCCCACAAGTAGGTACGCCACTTTTCAACAGCCCACACACAAGCTAGGGCTTCTTTCTCCACTGTAGCATATTTACGCTCAGTGGCAAAAAGAGTTCGAGACGCAAATGCCAAAGTCCTTTCAATCTTGTCTGGGCCCACTTGTGACAGTACGCCACCTAGGCCATAATCGGATGCATCTGTGGACACAATGATTTGCAGTGTGGGATCAAACAATGCTAGGGCTGGGCTACCCGCCAGCATTCTCTTAACAGTCTCGAAACTGGCCTGTGCCTCCTCGGTCCACTGAAAGGCGCTGTCAGTTGGTCTCAGACATGCACGCATTGGTTCCACTATATGAAATGTTGATGAAATGTTTTGATGCATTTTGTGTAATGTCCGGTAGAATCTGGAGGCCAAGCGCAGCGGCAAAAGGACAACAGAGCAGTACGGACAAAAGACAAACACAGACAGTAAATAAGACCACACGACAGGAAACGTACTCGCGCTTCCAAAGGACTTCCAAACATCCGACAGCTCAGAAGCAAAGCAAGAGAGATAGAAAGAAGTAGAATCTCGGGAACCGAGAAAAACAAAGCACCTCAAATAGTGCGATACACAGAAAAGAGAGGAAAAGAAGAAAAGGGAATATCCCTAGAGAAATAGAAACTCAGAAAACAACGAGAAGATATAAAGTCAAATAAATCCTGTCCACAGATATCTTCGGCTATCGTGCTTAACTACAAACAGACACTCTAGTAAAGGAGGCGTGGCGGACTTCCGGCTTATATAGAGTCCAGGGAAGCGCTGCCCCAGTTCAATCAGCCAGCTGGATAAAGAATCCGATAGAAAAAGAATTCGATATCGTCCTGGGACGAGACCCACAAAGAAAAGTCCAAAACACACAAACATCCAGAACCATGACATTTTGTGTCTTGGATTAACACCAGTGATGTTAACAACTCTTAGGATTTACGTTCAATCTTTAATAGTTCACATACTTGGCTCAAAATCGAGTGTTCCTTAACTTTTCTTGTTGGGTATATTTGTATATATTTGCAAACTGTTTATATTAAAGTTTTGCTGACTAAAATTATGTTAATATCTTTTAAAAATCTTTAGTAGTTTTTGTCTCTTTTATGCATTACCTATTTGTGGAAGAGCTACAAACACTTGTCACACATTGTTAGTACGAAAACCATTGTCTTTAAAAAATGTTAACATACTTGGTGCTGGTTCACCAAAATGTGAACAGATGTATTTGTATGTTTCTTTTTTCAAATGTGCTATGACAAAGAAGAATTAAATGAGGAAAAATAACCTCAATTTATGTTATTCTCAATCCTTTTTATCTAAGACCGCAACTTGCAACTGGAAAGAGTTTCAAGGGTCATGAAACAGTGAGTCTCTCACTCAGTGCATTTACTTGAGTAAGGTGCATTTAGTAACTTGCCCCTTTTACATTTTCACTTGGTTTTCTATTCATAATCATACCTGCCCACACAATTTATGAACATTGAGAACTACAAAAAATTTGGTCTATGGCGGGACGTTAGATTACACCAAACTTACACTAGAAAACTCTCCTAAACTAAAGGACCCATTCAATCTCAGCATAACGATCTGCATAGGTAGATACCACCTGAGGAAAATAGGGGGAACATAATCTCATCTTTGGGTGAACTTCCATTTTTGAGCATGAGAATGAAAATTCCCAAAATAACTGGAAAATTCATTGAATGTTACCATGAAGGTCCCCT
Organism: Gymnothorax javanicus; assembly: GCA_029692085.1. Taxonomy (NCBI): domain Eukaryota; kingdom Metazoa; phylum Chordata; class Actinopteri; order Anguilliformes; family Muraenidae; genus Gymnothorax; species Gymnothorax javanicus. The sequence continues at coordinate 86,161,838 of CM056201.1, forward strand.
ATCTTGTCACCAAGTGTACAGCTAATTAGCCACTACAAGTTATTTCAGAATCTATCCTTTGTGACCTTACAAGGGGGAAGGACAACTCAGAATAATGAATAAACTGATTAAGTGGTTTTCAGAAGTTGATCAGTCCCTCTCGCTTCTGGGCGGTCACTTCACCATGTAATGTCACGAAGGAACAGATTTTGAAATGGCTTGTATTGGATAATTGGCTGTGCACCTGGTGACATGATAGGGGACCTTTAAAAAAATTACCTCCCTTTGCAACTGTACTCAAGCCAAAATCTAGGAGACACCCCAGGATGTGGGAAACTTGATATATCTGTTATCCTCCAGGCTGTAGAGGGGCTTTAACTCAATCGCGGTTTCCTTCCTGGGTGATTAATGATATTTTCCCAAAGATAAACTGCGTAGGAATATAAATGATTTCTAATTTTCAGCCTGGACAGAGTGGGGTGATTAATGCGCTAAATTCTGTTGTGTGGTCAGGTAATCAACCCCTCCTTCCCACTGGGATTAGTCACTTCACTGCATCAGAGCTGCTGCGGATTCAGACGACAGATTCATATGGACAGGGCACTGCAATCTCGCAACCTCACATAGGTGCGTGTTTCATGTGTATGAGGACATTACTCAAAAGAAACTTTAATGTTTCATTGAGGTTTTCTGCACGGTAGTACAGTTGACAGGAGAAAAAGCATTTACCTGGGCAAAGTCTTCGCTAAGTTCTGTTCACTTTCCAGACATACTGTAAATGTGTTGGGACCTGCAGAATGTACTCTCAAAGAAAATTACTCCCATTCATCTAAAAAAGTAAGCCCAGGCCATGACGCTTTTAGTGTACAAAAATGTATAATTTTCTCTAAACATGAATAAATAAATAAAGTAAACATTGAAAGATTTGGTTGAAAGAGTTACAAGTTTGCTCATTGCTTGGGACAAAATGTCTCCCAGACAAAGTGTAATGTTTATATCTGATATACTGTCTCAAAACACAACAAGTCACCGATGACGTTGAGACGGCACAACGTCTACCATCTGAAATTATGTTTACTCATTTTTTTTAACAAGTCAGAAAGAAAGGGCAAGGTTAGCTTTACGTTCCTCATTGTGGAGTGTTCTTCTCTCATAGGAAATCAGAAACCCACTCAGCTTGCTCTTTTCCCTAAGCTCGGGCTGTGCTCCACTTATTTTCAAGTTATGGATCACTGAGGATAGGGAGTTTTTGGTCACTGGCTGCCAGTGGGGCACTGTGCGAGTGTGTGGATACCTTTGTCTTGGGTTGTCACATGATGCCATCTCAAAATTTGATGTTGCGAGGTGAGTATGTCACAACTTCAGGACTGATTTGGTGTTGCAAGTATGAATTTCAGCTAGGTCTGGGGTGCCTCGTCTTGCCTGAACAGCCCTAAATTTCTATCCCAGTCAGACATTAGACTTAGCAGCCATACCACTGTTCGAACTGCTCCAGCCGCATGGCTGAAGCTAAGCAGGTGTGGGCTTGGTTAGTACTTGGATGGGAGACCACCTGGGAAAACCAAGTTGCTGCTGGAAGAGGTGTTGGTGGGCCAGTAGGTTGCAATCATCCCCCTGGTGGAATAATGCCCCGATGCCCCAGTGCAGTGATGGGGACACTGTACTGAGGGAGACAGCGTCTTTCGGATGAGACGTTAAACCTAGGTCCTGACTCACTGTGGTCATTAAAGGTCCTATGACACCCTTCAATAAGAGTAGGGGGTTCTCCGGTGTCATGGTTAAATTCCCAACCTGGCTCTTTCAGCCTGCCACCTAATCATCCCCCGATCATAATTGGCTGTGCAACTTGTCCTCTCCCTCTCCACCTCAACCCCCCAGGGCTCCCTTGAAAAAGAGATTTCAATCTCAACGGGACTTCCCTGGTTAAATAAAGGATAAATAAAATGAAATAAATAATCAGTGGACACTGGGCCTCAGCGTGACTCACACTCAAGCTACTTTTGAATACTCAAAAAATTAAGTCCTGTCGACTAATTCCTGCCCATTTGTCTTTAACCTCGAAGGAAAACATTATGAGGTTAAGGAAAGGCATAAAGGGAAGTCATAACAGCTTAGGAAGACAACCACACTAAAAAGAGAATCCGAATGCACACACACTAAGCGATGCATTGTGCGTCTCTAGCTTGTCGTGTTCGTTTGTTTTCAAGATTGGCCAGATGGATGATCGTTCCTTTAAATATTGCTGCCGCATGGAATTGTGGGATGGCGTTATCTCCTTTCTTTTTGTAGAGGAAGGCTCATTGAACCCTATACTAAAGGAAATAAATCAGGAATCAGTGAAGCACCTTCCATAAACATTTAGAGAATTCAAACACACTTATCATGGCTGCTATGTAAACACCTCTGGATTATTTTCAAGGAGTTAGGAACTTTCCTTCGCAAAGCTGTATTTGAATAGTTAAAAATTATATCCTATCATCAAAGGCCTGACAACTTTTTTTTAACCTTGATGGAAAACGTCATGAAGTTAAGGTGTAAAGGGGAATTCATAAAGACTTAGGAAGACAACCATGCTAATAAGAGAATCCGAATGCACTGGGTGACGTGATCATGCATCTCTCGCCCGTCATGTTCGCTTGTTTTCAGGATTGGCCAGACGGATGGTTGTCGCTAAAATATTGCTGCTGCATAGTATTGTGGGGCGGTGTAATATCCTTTCTTTTCATAAAGGATGGTGATAAATGCTGAAGGTTATTAGTTAGGAAGCATTAAAGCACTTTTCCTTTACATTTAAAGAATTTGAACACACTTATCATGGCAGCCACATAAATACTTTGAGGTCATTTTCTTGGAGTTCGGAGCTTTCCTAAGCAAAAAAAGACCATTCGAACACAGCCTATGATAAGGATGATGCTGAAAACAATAGCTGGAGTCAAAGATCAGGACTGGCTTTAATTTCACAGAATATAAGTTCCTTTTGCGTTCACACCCAACAAAGGTAAGATGAGTTAAGGGTGACTCCTTTGAGAAGTTTCTGACTAACAGAGACCTACTATTCAGTCCGGGGCCTTTGGACCAGTGTTTCCCAAACTCGGCTCGGGGAACTCCTGTGTGTGTTTGTTTTTATTTCAACAACAACTGTAGCTCCTGAATTTTAACAGGTAGTTTTTTTTTTCCAAGTCTGGTGCATTTAGCTCAAATAGTTAAGAGTTGAATAGGTTAAAATGGCTGTTGAAAATGAGTTCACTTCATTTGTGATTCTTTCCTTGAAATTCAACAGAATGCAGATTTGCCTCATCATTTATTCTCAATGAAGATTTACTGATTTGCTTTCTCATTGAATCCTCCTTATTTTCCAAATGATTAGGTTTGGTGGCCAGGTGTTCACAATTTAACCAATTAGGAGTTTTAGCCTCAATCTTTAATTTGATCAGGTATGAGTAATTCACCTCTTTTCATGGAATTCTGCGTGCATGGAAATGTATTCATTGTTTACGTGTAGACCAATGAACATTACATGCTCCAAGAATATTTATTTTGCAAGCCATGCATAGTTCTTCCTGAGCAAATGTGATGCAAGAGTTTTACTCTTTCCCAATGGCACTGCCAAGTCCCGGTCAGATATGACCAGCGAGAAAGGTTATCAAACTTTCTATAATTGCATTCCTAATTACATCTGATTTCTTTGTGTTATACATCAAAAGAAAGCTGAGAATATGCTCTTTCCGATAATACTCAAATATTGAAATGTTCAGCTATTATCAGAATGGTTTGGCTCCTTAAAGCACGGCACCATTTCTAGAAACATCCTTTGTTTATGATTGCTGACACACGGTGAACGTTGCGTGTGCATCGCAACAAGTTTGGTTTTTGCTCATCACCCAAAAAACAACAATCAAAATGACGGACAGTGACAGCCGAATTGGTATCTGATATGGATTCTGAGGAAGGATTGGACCTAAATAGTAGTCCAGGGGAGTTTTCTGTGGAAATTTTTAAAAATGGAGTGATATTTCTTCAGAAGATAAACAACCTAAAAAATCGAAAAATTAAATATTCTATAATGAATGATTTTTTGAGGCAGTTTTTTCAGTATCCATTTTGTCCTCATGCAGGCCACTTGAGAAAGAGCTATATAATCCCACATTAAAGGATCACAGTTTAGAAAAAAATAATAGTTATTAATAATAATAATAAAAATAATTATAATAATAATGTCAGAATTCTAGGATCCTCTCTGTGGTTGAAACACAAACCAGCTTACACAGGGTTCCCCCAAAACTGTGTTTGAGAACCATTGGTTTAAGGCACTGAGGAGAAACAGGCTCACACTCTGGATTTCCTCAGTTTGATACATTCTGGAGTAGGTGAGGAAAGCCTGTGCTGTGTTAGGTTACAATGGAATACACGGAGTCATGGTGGATGAAGCCAAGGGCCCATACCATGAGGCAGATTTTGAGTTTGCTCAATAGCTACACTGAACAAAATCGATAAGCTTTTACCTTGGTAAAAGTTCTAGGTCAATCAGAGAATTTTGGATTTAGGAACATGCAGTTATTAGGCTAATCCTCTTCTGTGAAACTCGCCTTTGGCAGTGGAGATGCACTGCAAACACTGTGGTTCCCAAACTTGGTCTGAGGGTACTCTTGTGTGGATTTCGTTCCAAACCCAATTCCAATGAAATAATCCTAAATTGTCAGTTTTTCTTGAGTGGGTGTTTTTGATGTGTATAGAAATTACTTATCTTCTTTATGCGTAAAGCTATGCTAGAAATGGCTTTAGAATGCCAAGAGCAATACTTAAAATTCCCAGGTTTATGTTGAGCTTGTGTTGATCAACTTTGTGGTTGAATGCATTTAACGTCATCAATAATTTTTCTTCCTTATATATCAAAAGAATGCAGGATTGCCTCTTTAACTATTATTTGAGCCCCTAAGAACCATACCGGGCCATCCCGCACTTTTGGCGAAATAGAGTTGAGGTAGTCAGCATGTGCAGAAAACTAAGATCTACATTTCCTAAATGAGCCAACCCAATCTACCCACATGGATTGTTCATACAAGCAAACGTCCTCTCTGCCCCTGTACATATGCACTGCACTGCCTTATCCATAATAGGCCATCCCAGAACCTTCCCATAATTCATTGCAGACATGGCGGCTAGGTATCTCACTGATGAGGAACTGCTTGCTATGATTGATGATGATGGTGAAGTGTAAGATAATGGAGACCCAGAGTTTGTCCCAAATTAATCAGAAGATGATGATTCCGCTTCAGAAGGAGGTACCTTTCACTTTAAACGAAACAGAAGGGCATCCAAAACCTGCAAAAGAAGTGCATTATGTAATTGAACATATCATGAGTTTTTAACATAAGCAGTGTTTCTAGTTCCCAGTTACTCTAGGTGACACAGGAGGCTGGCAACTTTAAGTCCCATTTTCTCAAAAGTTCCCCAACATGGGTTGGCCCAGTATGGTTCTTAAGGGCTCATTTAGAAGTTTTCATTATTTACCAGATGATTAGGATTAGTGGCCAGGAGTCTGTACATTCTCCATTTGGAAGCCGAGCATTCAGCTCAGAGTTTAATGTGATCTCTAGGAGATAATATTGTCTGTCTTTATGCAACTTAATGTTTGCAATATAGCCCAATAGGCATTGCGTATCCAAATAAATTTTATTCCATGTCATACAGTTCTGTGAAAAATTTTTAGGCACCCTAGATTTTTTAAATTTAAATATGACCTTAGATGTTTATTATTTGTTTACCTCATTCATGTTTCTGTTGATAGAAAGCACATTATATATGAAGCATTTACATGGTTAACACCAAGGGCTCTAATTTCTTGGTGCAGTGCATGGGTGGCGCAGCCCACGCAGTGGTAATTTCGTCCGTAGCAGCCTGCGCAGTGGTAATTTCGTGCGGTGCAACACCATGCGCAGCCACTTTGGCAATTTGGCGGACGGACGTGCGCCGAGATGGGTGTGGCGGTGTAGTAGGGGGAGGTGTCACATATTCATCATGACGCAGTGACAATGTCATGGCAAAAGGCTCTGCCGAAAGTGCGCAGAGAGCTTGCCAGCACCAACCTGGTTTACTTTCTGTGCAGTGGTAATTTGGCTGACCGGCGCACAGTGCGCACACGCCACTGAAACCTCACAGGCAGGTTTCCAGAATGTCAGGCACATTTCAATGCAATAAATAATTACAGCAACCACAATTTAATGTAAATATCTGAATCAGGACATAAATTATAGTATCTATATCGATTGTCCTGATGTCAGATCAAAGGCGGTTGGCATGCGTAATGGAAACTCGACCTGGCTCAATCAACGCAGCTTAATCCGTAATGCAAACTAACGACTTCACATCTTTCTCAGCCAACCACAAACTGCCTCGGCATCAGGTAGCGCCGTATATATATATATATATATATATATATATATATATATATATATATATAGTATATATATATATATATATATATATATATTCTATATATATAAATATTGCATTGCTTTGCAAATTTTTTTTGATGACTGATTAAAACAAAGTCAATGCAAAGACGCTTGAATACATGTATTCGCGTTTTTGCATTGACTTTGAATGTAATCTGTCGTGCTAAAAATTTGTTTAGCGTCCAGTGTGCAAGCGGCTTAATACTATCATTGTCACTTAGGTTTTATCGTTTTTAGTGGGGGAAAGGAATACAGCCTGATTGCTATGATCTCGTACTGAGTTAAGATCACATATTGAAAATAAATGTGTAACGTATCTTGCATTGTTGTCCATGCATGTTAATCCCAAAATTTTAAGCAGCAACAGGGTGTAATAATAGGAACACGCTATCCATCGTTTCTCTTCCCAATGATGCAGGCAGAAGAAATAAATGAGCAACCGTCGTATTTCATTCCAACTTCATAAGTTTGAATGATCTGACGTTGTTTCGTTTTGAAATTCCATTCAAGTTCGCTAATGGTAATAATTCGCGAATGCCCTAGCTAGCCAGCTAACTCATATTCGTAATGCTTAATATAGACATAAGCAGTGCAGAAAACATGCCTGAAGCAGCAAAGTAAAATGCAACATTAACGCATCATGCAGATATAGGACAGAGGCTTCTTTATTCTAACATTTCAAAGGTGAGTAGAGGAGCTCATTTGATTGGTGAAGATTTGACTCGGCTGTGTTAAACCCACTCACGCCTTCTCTCCTCCCTCTTTGCCACTTGCACCGGCAGGAGGGACAGAGGCGGGACAGAGGAGTACTTGCGCCCAGCTGTGCCGGGCACGAAATTGCAAAATATGCCTGGATACACCCTGTTGGCGTGGCGCTCCCCCCATTTGCCGCGCCTGCACCTGGTCAACAAAGTTAGAGCCCCAAATGTCAATTTAAGAAATCATTCAAAAATGTTTGTATTTCACTAAATACAGGTTGATACAGATAATGTAGACTTGATGGAGCCCTTATCTCATCATCACATGTGCTGTCTGGGATTACCTGGAGAGACAGATACAAGTGAGACTGTGAGACTGCAGAAGAACTGCGGCAAACAGCCAGTTATCTTATAAAACTATAAAACTGCGGGACTGTATCCCTAATTTTAAGGCTAAGGTTAGTCACGCCAAAGGTTGATTTGATTTAGTTTTTAACAGTTCACAGATCTTGATGGTAAATTTTTCAAAATTCAGAACTTTCATATTCATGATTTTTTGAAGCATTGTCGCCTCACAGAATTGAGATGTGTCTATAACTCATGCAAAATATATTTCTTTATCTCACTTAATACAATTGAGTCAAAACAATCTTGCAGAAAAAGTGTCTAGCCGAGAAAAATTAATTGTATGTTGAAATTATTTTATTGCAGTTGTGGTTTGAAACAAAACGAGCATACACAAGGGGCCTGCAGGGCCGAGTTTGGGAGCTAATGTGCCAACAGAGGGCAAAATTGATGTCAACATACCCTGCCAGTAGTGTTCTGCTTTAGCCTCAGTTTTACAAACAGCTGGCTTTCTGGCTTGAAAAGTACGACAGTACAATATGATAAAGTGCATCTGAGTATCATAAATGATCCGTGTTTATTGGCTGTAAATTTAGAGGTGGATTGTTGGAAGGCACACAGTAGCTGATGAAAGAGGGAGAGGATTTATATAAATGTGCTTGCCTCCCACTGGACTGAGGAAATAAATAAGAGGCGATCTACCATCACGAACATCCATTTATAAACTAATTTGTCATTTTTAATGCTGACACTATCTTGTTGCAACACCTTGCTCATTCTTATTTCCCATCTTGTCCTTAAAGCCAATGTGTTAGGGCTGCCCAACCTTGTTCACAGAGTTATATACTGTCCAGTAGATTTTCACTCCAGCCCTAATAAACCACACCTCTTTCAACAGCGAGAGCTGGGCTGTCCAAACCTCTTCTAGAAGAACTACCGTCCTGCGGGTTTCCATTTCTGCTCTAACAAAGCACAACTCATTCATCATCTAGAGATCTCATTGAGCTGCTATTTAGAAAACAAACAAAAAAAAAAAAAAATCAGCGCCAAGGTAGCATTTCGATGAAAACTTTCACGGTGGCAGGTATCCAATAGAAGGGCTGGACTGCCCAGCTTTGGATTTTAATTATGAAAAAGAAAAAAAGTTGGGAGTAAATGAATCATTTTTGGCTTTAAAATGTGTTGCTCTGGACCTCTCCTTACTGTCAGGTTGACAAATGGGCATAAGCCGATAACAGCAGATGGTCATCGGCGCGAACGCATCAAACATGTTAGCAGCCAACCCGTGTAGATTGCAGCGGGATTAAAACAAACAGGCCGGTTCCTGGGAAAATTCAAGATGCTGTCTGTCAGCAGAGCCGCGAAGAGCGATGGCTTTGTCCAACCCTGCCGGAGAGAGTCGCTCGCAAATCACAACCCGCTCTAAATTAGCCTGGCCCCTGTGCTATAAATAACTTGGAGCGAAAAGAACAATAACATTACGTCATATTGGGTTCTGCATGGATTGTTGCAGCCCCCCGCCCCCTTTTGTGACATCACCGACCCTGGTGAATAGATGGTTCCACCACACTACTCCATGTTCCCTTTACACTATTAGACAAATGTGTTTGTGTTGTGTTCACTTCATGGTTGTGAATTAAGTTATCATAAACAGGTTTTTGAAGTATCCCCTTTTTGTGTTTGCACATATACAGTAAACGTCATATCCCCATTTCAGAAACCTGGATAAGCCCCTTTTCTAGTTTTAAGAAACTCCAATAAGATAGCAGGTGTACTCCTTAAGTAATGGGGATGCTAGTGTTTATTATGTAAACAGGAAAATAAGTGACCAGATTTCTCTATGCTCCATGTAAACACCATATCCAGAATATGAACAAAGCCTGGATAAGCCTCATAACCGAGACACTCACGTCCACGAAAATGTGCTTAATGTAGGTGTTTCATAGAAAAATTGAGCATATGGAGGGGTCATTTCACTATTTTGTGGAAGACTTTTTGCGGTGTATGTTAAATTGCAAAGTACAAAGGATGACAGAGTGTTTTTTTTTCTGCGTAGTGTCTTATCAGCACATGTTCTGGACATGCTTCCATATGTGTAATCTCCTGGCTCACTCTGACCAATTAGGAGGGGTAAAAGCTTGCTGAAATACTGGGTTTTCTCAGAGAACTGCTGGGGCATGTACTTCTCTCAGTAAATCATGTGTTAAAGCCAAAATTTAATTAAACTCTCTGTGTAGAACTGGATTATTCCTCGAAAAACATGAAGAATTATGAGGAAAGTTGATGTGATGCTAAAGCAGAAAACCAATTTCAGGGACTTGATTACATACTTTGCACAAAAATCAAAATTTGAAATAAAGGAGTGGTGTGTGAAGAAATTGCAGTTCCACCAAAGAAAGGAATGAGACGCATTAGAGCAGGCCTCTCAACAACATCCTGGAAAGGCCAGTGCGGGTGCAGGCTTTCACTCCAACAAACTAGTTAGATACTTTATTCTACTAATTAAAGGTCTTTAGCAACTCTGAGGCCATGTTACCTCTTAAGAAGCCTCAAGGATGGACTGCAATCCACAAATCACGATTGTAAGGGTTTGCCAGGATTTTTCCGTCACTAGTTCACAGCCAAGCATACAGCATTGCTCCCCTTGACCATGGAGATCTTAGCTGCTATTTGCTAAAACCTCCAACAATATGAATGGGTTACAGCGAAGTTACAAATGGTAACTGCATATTATTTAGTGAACCAAAAAAATTTCTTTGTATGCTTCTGTTTTTTTTCTTTTTGTATTTAGTTTTATAAACAGATGAGTCTACAAGTTGAGGATGTAGTGCTGCTTATTTTCTGACCACTAGTATATTCCCTGCAATAGCAGACTAATATGGCCATAATGGAAGTGAGTGCATGAGTGAGTGATCCTTTCATACACAATATCTCAGGAATGGTATTGCCAATAACTGTCTCACTTTGCACATTAACAGATATAGTGTAGCAGATGAGCTGATTAAAATTTGGTTGAATCTATGAAGTTGTATTATGCTAAATTAATATGCAAAAATGCACCAACAATAGAACTGCAGGTTGCTTCTGTCAGTTGACTTGCGAACCAAGCTAGCTAGAGTGTTCATAAAATTATTTGCAATTCAGTCAAAGCCTGATAAAGGCTCAGTTTTGCCAGTAGTTATGCTAGTGATGTTTGTTTTGTGTTTCCGGCTCAGTTGAGGTGTACTGCACTAACATTACTTGCGTTTACCTTGATTTTACATCTACAGCAGCCAGCTAGCTATCTACAAAACTATATGAAGACCGTAACATTGAGCTGCCCGTTTTTGATGCAGCTCTGAAACTAGCTCGCTGCCTACTGTAGACATCAAATTCTGCCGGCTGGGTAGGAATAATTTAGGCATTACCTTTACTAGCTAGTGACATTCTCTGAGCAGATCCTGAATTTGCAAGTGGTACTTCAGCCTCATGTTGTAACATAGGCTTTTCAGTTGTCCTCTTCTATTGACCTACATACTGTGATGACAATCAAATATGACCTCATTCGCTACTTCTTTTTTCCACCTAGTATGTGTACCTTCATTTGCTCCAGTAATATTACAGTTACTTTGAAAACTGTCCACGAGGACATTGTGATAATTCAGGTGAAGGTAACATTTAAGTTAGCAAGCCAAGCGCCACTGTCTTCAGGCATTAAGGAATACCTGCTGCCAGTTAACAAGCTGACGCTAGATCTCTGAAGTTAAGCAGGTGCAAAACTCTATGCAACTCCAAACCGTGCCGTTAAACACCCCATTTTCATGCACCTCTGTTGCTAGTTAGCTGGCTACTGTACACATCATATTATGCTGGCTGGGTATGAATAACATCGGCCATTACGTTTACAAACTAAATATATTTCCTTGACAGATCCTAAGTTCACAAGTGGCACTAGAAGACTGATGGTAGGCTGTAACATTAGCATTTTGGTTGTCCTTTTTAAGTGACTGCCATAAATATCAATTTCATTCAGAGTAAATGTGCTATGAATCTGTGAAGTTGCGTCATACTTAATTAATTTGCAAAAAGGCACCAGATCGCAGGGTCCGGTACAATCCAGTCAGATTGTACGTCGCTTGTTTGTTCAGAGTTTTAGGCAACACTTTACCAGTTTAAATTCATGCATGTATGCAACACACATCACCTTCTTCGTTCATGCGGATGGTTCCCACCTTCTCTGCTGATTTAATCCCTAGATATACACCTGACAGCAGATTCTGATTGGGTGGTTTGAATCAGATGATTGGGAGTGTTCTTATTTGAGAGAGAGGCCATTAAAATCTGTGAGTAGAATCTGCAAGCATTATTAAATGAGAACACGGTGTAACACAGCCATGTTCTCTCTTACGAAAGCTTGTGGATTCTAACTGGCATCCTGCTGTATAAGCGTATGTGGGCAGGTGTCAGATTAGAAACCATGAGCCTTCTTAAATGAGAACTGGACATAATTGTCGTTTAGTATTATCAGGTGTGTACCTGCATGTGTAGGCTGAAATCCTGCACCCACACCGGTCCTTTCTGGATAAAGCTGAATACCCCTGCTTTAGCATCAGAAGGTTCACCCCGGGAAAGTCAGAGCCAGAGCTTACGTTTACATGCGAGAGGAAAACCCAATAAATGACTACACTTGACTGTACTTTGGAGTGATTTAAAGTTGATGATGCCCCTGGGTATGAGAAATGCACTTGAGCCTGGTACATTTGTACAGGGGAGCCTTATCTCCCACTGCAGGTCAGAACCTCTCTGGTTGGGTGGAAGGCGGTGTTGAGGGGGGGTGGGTCGCTGGGTGTTCGAGGATCACTAGAGATAACCGCCTGAGGAAATGAGGAGCTGGGCCAGAGAGAAGAGGTATGGCAGGAGATAAGACACAGGGCAGGAGCGCAGCTTATTATAGGCAGGTTAAGCCGGGACGAGGAAGAGGTTTTGCAGGAGGAGAGCTGCAGACTCTGCAGATGGGATATTACACGAAAGGAGATATTTTCACTGTGATTTCATGAAGCATGATGCTCAGGTGCTTGACTTGACTGGTGTACCAGAAGGGTGATGGGTCGAGCTTTGCTGTAGCCACAGTAAGATCAATGCAGCCTTTGGGCCCTTGAGCAAGGTCGTTAACGCCACACTATTCTGGGGATGATTGGCCCTTGCTTAGTCTGATCAACTGTATGTCACTTGAACAGAAAGCGTTCAGCTAAATAACTCCAATGTTACAGAGTTAGCCGCAAAACCCCATTGAGTAAAACCTGGAACAACTCGTATATTACTTCAGTCCATGCTTCAGACTTGAGAGGATTCTAGGATTTATTTAATGCAGTTATCCAGCTAAGTTAGTAATCCTACTTATTGAAACAGGACCCAGGTCATTGAACACCACATGTGCTGAATGGAGAAAAAAAAAAGCTGGTTTTAAGTGCGATATCTTCCTGGCTTTCTACCAAATCCTGACCATGAGGACATACACGGAACGCCACACATTAAAGAATATAACAAGGTCATCAGGATTTATGATGTCTGTTAACATGAAAGAGTCCTTTGAAAATAAATCCATAAATAAGATGATAAACCGCTGGGGCTCTGAATGGCCAATATTACGTTCTCATGCCGACATTTGCATATCACCGGGGAGCTTGATTAGTAAAGCATCTTTTAATTGATTTTTTTTTTGTTCCTGTTTTTACTTTTATTGCTGGCAAATCCTGATTGTTCATAGGACATTAACCACAAGGATATAAACCTTTTTATGGATTTTTTTTTTTTTTTTGCACTTAAAAAGGCATCAAATCCTATTGCACATTTTAACAACCTATGAATAATGTTTAATCCATAATGTACGTACCCAAGGAGATTCTCTTTGAAGCAGTTTTTGATTTTAGACAATGTTTGAGTCTTTTTCTGTGGCACCTTTGAAGCCTTCTGAAACCATGATTCTGACCATTCTTTCTTTGCCATTTTGATGGGACTGTATTTTTCAAGTTATTGCTTGCTTGTTTTTGAGAATATTTGAAGAAGCCCTGTAATTGCCTAAATAGATTTGTTCTCAAGGGCAAATAAACACTAAAACAACACCGAGATACTTCAGCGCTTGTATTGTATAATGTTCCTTTTAACTGTTAAGAAAATATAATTTGGTTTTACTTGGATCATGGCTGCCGGAATCACTGTCCTCGAGGGCTGAGTACAGCTAGTTTTCCACCCTCCCTTTACCTGGGAGTCAGGTTTGATGACAGTCTGGCAGTAATTGTTCACTTAATTGCCTGGAAGGTGAGAAAACCTGGGCTGGAATTGGATTCGAGGCCCGGATTTGGGATGCCCTGACTTAGATGATCACAAGCAGACTTGGTCCAAAGAAGTATTTTAATACTTTAGATGCTAGTAAAATTTCCTCTGATTCATTATAACTTTGTAAGAAGTCTTTTCAAAACCAACCTGAAGAAATTGACATATATGCTTTTTTAAATGAAAAAGGCGTAAAATTTGTATTTTTGGTTTGCATCAGGTTTCCTAAGGATTTACAGGTCACAAGTATAAATTTTTCTATACAGTAGATTAATGGAAGACATCATCAGTAGATAAGAATCATTATCAAACCAGTTTGATGTTTCCCTATGGATTTGTTAGAGCTTGTTTACTCTTTCATTATTGCTTGCTCCTCTGTCGTTGCTCTTTTGATTCCCTTGACAATTTTCTTGAATTTTCAAGCTCTGTTTTCGAAGGAAAAATTTTGAAGACCTGCACTGTCTGTCTGGCACAGAGTTTTTCATTCTGATTGGTTCGATTTTGATGTTGAATTAAATGCTTTCAAGTGGCAGCTTCATTCCTCTATTTAAGTGCAAGACCTTGTCTTGAAAGACAAGTTAAGAGCAGCCTGCCAGCATATCCTGCTGCCCACTCATACCTGTCTGCGCCAATATGGCAGCTACATACGATGAAGTGCTTTCAGACTGTTCCTTATTTTTAATGCAGCTGGCTATGTCTGTTAAAAAATCTTTTTCAAACCTTGTCTTGTTACTTTTCCATTCGCTTGAGATGTGATATTAAAATTGTCATTGTCAGTTACACCACAGGGGTGCACATACTTTCTGTTCTAAGAAGGAGACATTCAAATGGTGTTGTATGAAAGTAGCTGGTCTACTGAACTTGTCATTACTGTGGTTCACACAATAATTAATTCCATAACTATAGACAGAGCTGACAGGTGTCAGATATTTTTGCTTTGTAAAGCTAGTGGTAACTAACCCTCTTCATCATCGTGTAGGGATGAAAGTAACCTGCTGCCGCCACAGGTACTGCCACAATTGTTCTAAAGTCACCAATTTCACTCCTATAAATTTCATATTTGGTGTGAACCTTGCTTGCAGTATGATGACAGGGAAATACTTAGCAATTTTGGAAGAAAAAATGCATATTTAATAACACTATTAAAGACTATGCAATTTTATATCTGTTGTGGTTACTTTTGTCATATGAGTGCAAATAATTCCAGAAGTACTGAGATAAACCTGCAATTGTAGGTGACAGACTTTTCCAGTTTCAGTTCTGTTTTGAAACACAAGACTGTTGATTAGCTACTCTATAAACGCTGCTGTTGATTGAGATTTGCTTCATTAGGGTTATAGTAAAAATCAACTGGACGGTAAATCTCTACAAACATGGTTGGACTGTCAGTTATCGGGTATCATTTGCAACCTGTTTCTGCTTTGTAGTGAGTAACATGTCCAGGGTTAATTCAACTTTTAACTTAGATAAGGCCACGATTGATCCCTGTTGGACTCGTATAATAGTTAGAGTTGGTCGTAGACTCTGTATTTCACTGGACATTGCGTCTTGAGGTAGAAACGAGGTAGATGTATGCGAGAGACCCGAAAGCCCTTGTGGATTCATATTGACCGCCAGTATCCCTATGTGCTCTAATTAAGCTTAAGCGGAATTAAAGTGATTTGTACCGCGTGTGTCGCTGTTAATCAGCTTCATTGTGAAATAAAATAAATCGATGTGTTTGTTTGGGGTGGTCCGGTAAGACGACCCAGGGGCCTCGTCCGGTGGAAGCTCAAAGTCAATATTTCACACCACAAATCTGATCAGAACCGGCTGGGGGAAAAAGACTGCGTTTATTTATGCTGAGTTTTGTGATTTGTGTTGAGGCGTGTGTCAAAGTCATTAAACACCCCCCATGATGGCTGCCGGACGTCCCCTAGCGCCAGTCCAGAGCAGCTTATTGACACTGAAAGCCTGCCTCCCTCCTCCTGGGTTAGTGTTGGGTGTAAAGAAATAAAGAAGTAGGTAGCCAGCTGCTATTTACCTCCCTAATGCTCACTGTGCTCCCCACTAGTAATGCAAGTTCGATTATCGAATGTCGTAATGTGGATCCTGGGGCCTAGTGAGTGACTCCTCTCCCCAACAGGCGTGTCCAGACATGCCTGTGCCAGGCCAGGGTGGATGCAGGAGTTTTTTTGTTTTTGATCAAACTGCTTCTGTGACTGTGTCTTCAGTCAAGGCTCTGAGCTGAATTGGGCACGTTGGGAAAGACTAGCACCTACTCTTTCTGCACAAGATTGGACCTCCCTGCTCTAGGAGGCAGGGGAATTGTATTGCTAATACTGCTCTATGGGAGGGGGAAATTTACAGTGAGGGGGGGTGGTGTCACAGATGAGGCGTGAAGAAGAGGGGCACACTGTCCCTGGGGCTTTTGAGATCCCGAACAGCAGGACTCCTCGTTTTCCTGCCTCTCGGAGATTAGCGCTGGAGAAATCCTCATCTTCATCGCCATATCCTCATCCCCTGCCTGCTGACGCCGCTTACTCCACTGGCTGCCTACTCATCCACCAGCGCTGGCAATCATCAGCTCCTCCGCTCTGAGTCACCAGCATTCCTGTCTGGATACAAGTCTCCGTGTCACAGTAAAATACACGCCGGCCATGCTTGTGTATGCGTGATGAAATGTTTCATCGTGTGAAATCACAAATGTGATTGGAGCACTCCAACACTGGAACAAACTACTGGTAACTGAAAACAGATAAGTTCTTGAGTTTAATGATAATCTATCAATGAACAGGTTAGAGTTGGAAATTAAGAACTATGTTTTAAAAGATAGAGTCCTTAATGCATTAAATTTTTTATCCTTTGCAAAAATCACTGGGCTGTGTTAAAAAAATCACAGGCAAGGATGTAAGCGTAAATTATGTTTGATCTCTGTTTACCAGCATCGTTTATAACACAGACCGACCCCTAAATCCCCTCAAAGAGCTTTTATGTGCCTTTTGGATGTGTGGAGGTATTATAGAAATGGGCTTAAGATTTTTCTTTTGCTGAGGGAAAGAAAATTTCTCTGAGTGCAGAGACAGGTGTGTGTGTGTGTGTGTGTGTGTGTGTGTGCGCGAATGCATACAGAGGCAGTTGTATGCGCGCGTCCTTTGTCAAGTATTTTTCTTTCATGCACACGTCAGGTATTTCTTTTATTACCACCAATTAAATTAAATTCTGCGTGAAGGGAGGCGATCATTTCCTGTACATTTTTAAACCAAAGATGAGGAAAAAAGTCCTTCAGATGTTGAGTGTAGAGGAAAGCGAGCAAGAAAATCCCTTTCAGTCGTTTTATATTAAAAAAGAGAATTCTTTTGACCTACTTAATTGCATATTCATGAGTTAAAAAAAAACACACACACTTTCAAATGAGGTAGGTTTTCATGCTTTTCCAAGGCTCTTTCAAGAGACTCCCTCGAAACGAAAATACTCTGCCTTAAAATCCCAGAGATTAGACTGTAAACGCCTTAAATATTGTTTTTAAGGATTGTTTTACCGCAGGGCAGGGGAACCGCATGGTTTGGGCTTATTATTCGTCTTGCTTGCATCTCTCAAATTGTATCCCCAAGTCAGCTCTCCCTCTGTCCTTCTCTCCACTGTTTTAAGCATACAGATATGCACTCAAAAGGCCAGATCTCCTCCTCTGTGTATTTCCCCTGAGAGAGTACTGCTCTCCAACAACAGCTGAAGACTCCATCCTCCCAGGCATCTCTATGAATAACTTGCTCTTCATCCTTTTGTAATTATTTCTCTCAAAAACTGTGCTTGTGATCGGTTGCGAGAGTGATGTTGTTTTTGTTGAGGATAATGTGTAAAGTATGTGGGGTTCCCTGTAGTGCTGTGAAGCTTCAGGCTTGTGATTTGTTTTGGATAAAACAGCCAGATCCCACAGGTGAGGAAGGGTAGTTCTCAAGTTCAGATGGCCTCAGAAATAGTGCTAAGTTTAGTCATGGGAGCTCGGCATGAACGGCGTGAAATTCTTTCTTTGTGATGTTGCGCTGATTCATCGCAAATGAATCATGGATGTCAGTTTTGAATGCTAGCGGTTAGCGTGTGGGGTATGCAGGAATTACAAGTTTTCTGGTGTCTTGCTCGCTACCTTCACTAAGTAGTCCTAGCTCCTGGCTGAAGTATGAGACTAATTAGTGAACGCAAGTGGTCGGCACGAAACACCGGGGAAGGCTTTTACTTTCTGTTGCTGGATTTTACACCTCTGGATAGTCATTCCCCCGGAGGTGTTGCCAGGCGAGATTGATAAAGGCGTGTGGTTTGTGAGACTGACATTGAGGTCTCGCCCATAGTGTCACTGAATGGAATGATGGAGAAGGTGCTGTCGGTGGTTATACGAATGCTCATGTAGCGCAGTCCTTCATCCTGAGTGACTTGCAAAAGTGCAGTTATCAGTGTCACCAGGGAAGCCAGTCATTACATCAACTCGCAGCATAATTTTGGATCGAACGATAGGTCAGAAGATACACTTTCTGAGCCAATGATGCATTCGATGGTACGGTTAATGTTAGCGTAAGTAAAGAGGGCACTCGACCCAGAGCCAGCAGGTCGCGGTTCAGGGCACGTTTGAACCGAGATGCAGTTTTCGGTTCCCATGGTGACAGAGAAGGATGAGCGTGATGGAGAGGTGCTGTCAGTGGTTCCCATGGCGATGGATCATAAGGCTCACTGCGGAAAGGTGGGAGGTGGGAATGGGGGGGGTGTTGTAGTGTGCTACACATCATATTGAATTATATTCTTCTGTTTGTCCAGCTCTCACTGTCTGACATCAGGGATCTCAAGCTGGAACCCATGAGGCCTGCTGTATCTCTTCAGTTTATGATGTGCTCATGCACTTAAATGCTTACTTTAAGTCAATGATTGGCTGAAGATTCACACCGTGCTCACCATGTGGAAGTCTGTAATAAGCTGCTGATTGAATGGAGATACCAAAACCTCCAGCTGGCGGCCGGCTCTGAAGCTCTCCTGGAGTGCGATTGGAGATTCCTGCTCTAAGGCCTTTCCTGATCCCCCCTCCTAATCTCTCACTGATCTCTGCCCCCCATACTCAGAGACAGAAAGGGCAATGACCACCAATCTTGGCTCCAGTCTGTGGAGTGCTTCTATAGGCTTCCTATATTTGAATTTTTCGTTCTCTGAGCTTTTTTTTGGGGGGGGGGGGGGTGTAGATGTGTGGATTCTTCGCCTGATCAAAAATTGTTCTACAAAACACTCTACACTAAGGGAATTATGACTCATTGTACATGAGATCACACAAATGCATAGGAAATTGGCAGCCATTCCAAGAAGGTGAACTATTGCTTTTTCTTAGAAGTGAGCCAAAAGCTGTATAACAATATTATCACATGATGTAGGAAATTTGAAGTGCCTAAGTGTGGAAACAGAGCATTCTAACCACATTGTTCACATACTGAATATGCACATACTGTTCGCAAGTGGGTGGGTGTGCCTTGACAGCCTGAACCTCCCACAGAGAAAGCTCATAGTGATGACTGCGTCTTATCTGAGCGGACAGCCAATGAGGTGTGAGAACCTCTTTGGCCCCGCTTGTCTTGACCTCTTTCCCAGCATTCCTGTGAAAAAGTGTTGAACCCCAGCCCCGCCCTACTCCTAGCTCCCTGATAAAGCCCAATCCTCACTTCTAAACCCCCCACACACACACACACACACACACACACACACTCTTAATGTCACTGTGAAGAGTCATTTCTCATGTAAGACCGCACCTAGAAACTCCCCTCCCAGAGAGACGGCTAAAGACCGAGACATCATCCACAAGAATCGATTGCTTTCATAAAGCACGTCTATTGGCTGGATGTCTTAATCTCAAACCTGAAACTATCCCAAATTAGGAAAATGGATCGAAGAAGAAAAGAAGGGAGAGCCTTTCCAGTTTTTCAATCCAGAGTTATCCTGATAACTCCTGCTTTATGAAACGCACTCCAGGGCTGGTATTCTCATAGCAGGGTGGTAATGAGGAGGATTTGGATTGTAGCACTGGGTTTGTTTCTGTAGTGGGAATTCTTCTTGAGAAATTGGAGGGAGAATGTGATAATGTGCTTGGTGGTGGAACATTTATGGAATGGTAAACTGCAGGGATCTCAGGCAACGTTTTTTTTTTCACCAAGAGGGCATATCCTCCTAATTTGAAATACTTAGCACACTAATGTATCCCAATGAATAGATGTGCTTGTAAATTATTTTGCCAGTTGGTTTGCTTCGCGCTGCGGGAGCAGATGATCCGTAGAACTGCCTAGCCCTGGTCTAATGATGGGAGTGTGTGTGGTGTGGAACGCTGAAGTGGAACACGAGCTTTGGGATTGGGCGTGGGGGGGTGCATGGATTGGGGTATGGGGAATGGCCAACTCCAATGACATAGTCAAAAAAAAAAAAAAACATAATCTGGAGTTTAGTGGAGAGGAACACTAGAAGATTTCTCCAGGGAGGTCTGAGTGAGGGTGTGTGTTTGCGTGTGTGTGTGTGTGTGTGTGTGTGTGTGCCTGAGGAACATGTGTTTGGAGGGTCGGTGTACTTTTGTGTGAAGTACAAATTTGTGCATGTACACTTGTGTGTGTGTGTAGATGTGTAAATGAGATGTGTAATATGCCTGAGTTTATACGCGTCACGCGTGTGCGTGTATGAGTCCGTGAATGGGACATGTGGGTGTGCGTGTCAGAGTTTATATGTGTGCATGTGTGTGTATGTGTGTGCATGTGTGTATACGTGCGTGCATGTCTGTGCGCATGCAATGGGTGGTAGGGACCAGTGGCTTTAGATGCCCATTGCAGTAGAAGATTTTGGAATTATGTCCAGTACATTCCCCTCACTGGCTTCTTCTCCCTCCCAGTACTCAGAGGTCTGCAGACGGAGCTGACGCCTTGGGGCTGGTTTCTGCTCCCGCCTTTATTCCTCCCTTCATACAGGAGAAAAATATCACATCTCTCTTCCGCAGCTGCTACCTCTCTAATTCCAGCTACACATTTTAACGTGAGCCATTTACAGGAGATAACTCAATAATCGCTCTAGATTGTGCACCACAGTGTAGAGGAGAATTACGCTCTCTGTCTTAGTCTTTGTTTTTGTTTCTCTGTCCTGTCTTAAATGGTCTGTCTCGCACCTCAGTTTTAATAGCCTCTATTTATAAAAGTCATCCTTGCCCTGGGGAAGAGATTCGATCTGTTTTTTGTTTTTTTTTTTTTTTACTTTTTTTGATCAGAGTCATCACAGTCAAGATGGATATTTGAATTATCAGACATAATAATTATGGAGCCACCAGAAAATGTTGATCTTGAAAGACTAGTGAAAGTCCTTAACTGGTTGTCAATCCTTGAATGCACAGTCAGTGTGCATGTAGAGTTTGAGGCTTTAAGGTAAAAAAAAAAAATCACTTGTTTCTGTTGAGGAGCCAGGAAGCAGTCACAAATACAGAGACAGAAAAATCATGTAAATTACCGGAATTACGGGTTTCTATGATAAGTCATTGGATGCAGATTGAAGTGGCTTTAGAAGCTGTAAATACCTCTTGCACAACTCCTTATCACACTACTCCTGTACGTATAGTGCAGAGATTTAAAGGAGAACACTGTCAAGTTTCTGGTCCCCAAACCTGCAGGGCAATCTCTCAATGTGGAGCGCATTAGCTGCGGATTTGAAAACAGAATGCTTTTGAAGGACGGCCCCAGGTGACAGGTGGCAAACCGAGCAAACAGTTGTCAACGAGAATCATAAATATTTTATGTCACGTACAGGCTTGTTGGGCATAGAGTTTGAGGGTGAAGTCAGCTCAGTGGATGCACAACAATAAGTCAATCTCAACAAGTATTGTATCTATATTTGTCTAATATTTACAACCTCAATTCCAGAAAAATTGGACTATGTGTAAAATGGGAATAAAAACAGCGAGCAGTAATTTTCAAATCCCCTCTAACCTACATTAATTGTAAAAAAAAAAAAAAAAAGTGAAGACAGACTGAGTAATGCTTTAACTTATGACTTCATTGTTTTTAGAAAATAATAGCCATCTCAAAAAAAAAAAAGATGTCTGCAACACATTCCAGTGAAGTTGAGGCAGGTGCATGATCATTACTGTATAACATCACCTGATTCATCACTGCTTTTAATAACACTTAGTAGTCATTTTGGAAAAGATAAAAGATAACGCTAATGGTTAGAATTTTGAAATTGGATTGATGCCTGGTATAGGACTTCAGTTGGTCAACAGTCCAAGGTCTTTATTATCATATTTTGTGCTTCATAATGTGCCACATCTTCAATAGGAGATGGGTCTGGACTGCAGGCAGACCAGTCTAGTACCCACAATCTCACGACAAAGCCACATTGATGTAATTTGTGCAGATTGTGACTTGGCATTATCCTGCACATGTTCCCAAAATCCATTTTTACCCCCTCTGCACCAATTATGCCTTAACAGATGTGCAAGCACGCTGTGTGAAGTGCATTATTTCAGCCCCAGACTATGACAGGTGCAGGCTTTTGAGCATGTCACTGGTAACAGTCAAGATCGTCCTTCTCTTTGGCCCAGAGAGCAAGTTCCTCATTATTTCTGAGTGCCGTTCAAATACTTGTGTTAAGGAGAGGTCAGGTGGACACCAGATGCAGGATTCAAAGTGTTTATTAAAACACAAAACACTAGGAGAAAATTGGCAAACAGGCCAGACACAAAACACCGTGCACATGCACTGAACGATTGGGAAAACTAAGGTACACTGCCAAAGGCAGGGGGAAACAGAAATACTCACTCCAGGAGTGGATAAACTAGAAAAACAAAAACTGGACCTAACTAGACTGACGGACACACTGGGAGACTTAGACAAAGGGCAGACAAGACGTGGGTGCAGCAAAACGCAAGGCTCGGGAATCATACAAAGGAAATACTAGGGAAGGCACAGGAGCGGAGATTTCACAATGCAGAGCAAAGCCAATACAAAGTTCCGTCTGATGTCGCTTCTCACTTTGCCCCACATATAGCCACGAGAGGAGCCGGGACTCGGAATGCAATCTCGAATGGAACAGAAACACATGGGATTAATAAAACAATTACACAAGAACCGGGTTAACAATAATGACTCGAGACTAGACTCTAAGACAATCAAGCTAGACAGTTTAGATTAAGGCAATCTAAACGTGACGAGTAAAAAGCACCACGAGAGAAGCAAAGGAAAGCACAGCTTTAAACGCAGTTAATCAGGGAAAGCTTAGGCAGGAATTACAAAAGCTGGAAACACTCACACTCGCTAATGTGTTAATAAAGGTTAATACTACGTGACGAAATATTTACAATCACCCTCAAATAAGTGCTGGTTAGTACGGGCTAGTAATTATCCTATCAGAGAACGCATTCACTCAGAGTGTAGCGAGACCCAGAATCAAGCACAGGTTGAAGTAATGAATGAAATACCACAGCCGAAACCGAAAGAGGAAACGTGATTGGACAACGAGACTCAGGCGTGCTGAAGGCTGTCACACGACATCACTGGAGTTTGGGCAAAGAGAGAATCGAACATCAGATGGCGGGAATGAAAGCTGAAAAATAAAACGAAAGTAAAGCACAAGCACAAATAAGCACAAAGACAACACACGAGGCAGAACCATAACAACTTGTGCACCTCACTGTGTTACACTGGTCTGCAACGCTGTTACTGGAGAGCTGCAACATTTGCTGGGTCTTCCTTTTGTTACCTGATAATAATATTTAAAACTGACCAATCAGAGAGGCATTAATTCTGAGTTCACTCGCATTACCTGTTTCTTAAAGCAGTTGTCTTGAAAACTGCACCAAAGGCTTCATATTTTACTCTATACTGTTTATTTGCACTGTGCTTCTGCCTTGTGCATTAGGGTTCCCAGGTCTGAAGTGGTTGCTGTTTTGAAGATAAAAACTGGTGGCTCAGTGAAACCAGAATTATCCTCCTGAGCTACATGAATCCAGCGTGTGTTAGATACATGCAACCTATTGTACAGCATTGCAGTGTTTTCTGGGATTATTATGGCATCAGGGACCATTACGGGTTCATTAAATAGTCGTCTCACATTTCAGACCTAAAGAAAAGTTCCTGGTCTTACATACCTACGTCGTGCCCTCCAAACTCTTGCCACTAGGACACTGCCTGAACGCAAAGCAGTCTGATACCAGTATCTGGCATGAACACAAAGGATTATAAAGACTATTTATTAAGATTTAAAAAAAAATTAATGACCTTTCGGGCACTGCTAGAAATGAAGATTTCTCCTTTTGATTAATTTCTGCCACAATATTGAATGAAGAATGGCTCTTTTACAAAATAATCATAACTTAATTAATATTTCTTAACATTTATTCAAGTGCAGTTGTTCTAATACTCTGAATACCTTATAGTTCCTTTTATTTTCTTTTATTTTTTGTCATGTTACAGAGGAAAAATGACCTGCTCCTGAGTGCTCATAGATGAGTGGCAAACGTTTCTTTTTTCAGGTATAATCAGAAAGGAACTTGGTATGTTTCACCTGCTGTGCAAGACTATTAATGATAAAAAGCAGAGAATCAAATAGACATCCAAAGTACATACTTGTGGTGCCGAACAGAGATTACATGAGCCATATCTTCTGCCACCTGGCACATATCATGTCACCTCTGTCTGTTATGATTGGTGTGAAAACCTACAGGTGGGTAGATGTGCAGGAACAGGAATGGGCAGCCCTGACTCTCAGAATAGCCTGCTTTGAGAAGAAGTGAGTGTTTGTTTGATACGACAGCGGTCGTAATTGAAATACGATTTGGTGCTGTCAAATGCAAATGCAGAAATGGCTCTCCTTTGTGTTATTGTGGCTCCACCGAGCGCCTCCCAATTCTTCCTCACATCCCTGCAGATTTGCAATTTGCTACATCACTGACCTGAATACAATCAGCAGCTCTCCTTCGCTGGAAAATGGAGAAAAACACTTTTATATCTTCGAACAAAACAAAAACTATAATTTTGGTCTTCATTTTTTGTCATTGTTGAACTCAGCAAAGTTCGCAAAAGGGAAAAACTAATTACATTTATAACTCTGAATCAAAATTTGAGTCAATTGTTTGCTTTTTCCAGTCAGTGTTTGCATATATTGAGAGTGTTCAGAGTAATTTACTCACAGAATCATCTCTCAGATCTAAGACAGTATGTGCCAAGGCAATATTTAACACAATAGATACTTAAAATTTCCAGAAGTTAACAACTTATTTTATTTACCTTTGTATGCCTGCTTAAGAATAGATGTGGTAAGCTGTAGCTGAGCCATGTACAGCACAGGGCTGTTATATTCGCATTTTTTCTCATTGCAAACACCCATCATTTTGCTATTTTTGGAGTTGGGGTGGTGGTGGTCGTGGAGGTGGTAGTGGGAGGTTATACTTCCTTTTAAGTATAAGAAACAACAAGCACAAAAGTACCCGCATCATGGCTTGTTATGGTCTTGACTCAAAGTGTCACTGTGGGTTGATGCATCATTATGGGGACTGAATGCTGTAGACTAGCGAAATTCAAGCTGCAGCACTGAACTTCAGGCTTTTGATTAGAAGGCCCACAACAGCATGTGGGCCTACAACATGGTGAAACTGGAGAAAAGCGCATGTGACCGTAACTGTAGGGGACAATGGAGGCGTTCGCCTGCACTCTGACTTTGATTCGGCTTCCAAACAAATTGGATCTGCTAGCAGAACATTTATAAACGTCAAACTTTGTGTCCCTTACTTTTCTCTGACCTTTATCAACCATTGGTTCTCTGCTGAATTTGTTTAGGTTCTTTTGTTTGAATCTTGGCCGTGATTTGTCAGCAGATAGACTGATTTTGTGGTAATCAGCTCGATGACTTCTGAAGAAAGCAGTTCTGTGAATCAATTCGTTTCATAAGAGTGTCCAAGATATTCCTTTACATAAATAGGACATGGCCCAACAATCTGAAGCAAATCCAATAAAAACAGTTAAAAACTGTTCCAATGTTGTATATTTAAAAACATAATTTCTCTGCCAATGTCCCTCTTCAATAGTGATTCATCATAGCCCACAACCTTAATCATTCTTTGTTTGGGTATAACATTCTACTGTTTCCATTGTGATTAAAGTTTGCAGTATTATTATTAGTTGGTGTGAGGTGCAATTAGGAGATGTAATTACTCTCTCTGTAATAAATGAGGAACAATCCATTTCTGTCATCCACAAAGCCATTGACAAGGTGAAGGAGAAAGTGTTTGAACAGAGATTGAGAGAGAGGGCAGTTGACAACAAATTGCATCGATGAACCTACTCCAAACACAAGCTCAGAACGTGCTTACTTGACTAATATTTGTTTGGGCTTGCAATTCACTGTTAGGTCACCAATTAAATTAATATACAGGGCAATAAAAGCATTCAGAAAGAACTGATGATGAAAAATATCTCCTTTTGATGTCAGAATCTTGTGGCAATTACGCTCTTCATCATATTAAAGTGAAAGCTTAATTACCACGGAGGATATTACGATTTCAGCAAAAGTGTTGCGATAAGCACTCAGCATGGATATACAGTACAGTGGTAACCTTGTTTTTTCTATTGCTGCAATAAATCAAAAATGAATTAACTACTTTGCGCACACAGCATTCCTACGATGATCTCACAATAAATATGAATAGTCATTATTTAATAAGCTCCCATTTCGTTTGAACTTCCATCAGCTTTATTGCCCTCCCATGACCTTCGAGGTGCTACTTTGTGTGCGTGGGTGTGTGTGTGTGTGTGTTTACAGGCATGTGTGGGTGCGTGTGTGTAGACAAGGGGTTCTTGTAGTCATGAGTCCTCCTTTTCCCAATGATTATCTTGGTATTTCCCCCACATTAGTCATTAACTGTCATATCTGTCCATATTTTATGGGGGACACAAGTGGAATTTAAGGCACAAGTGGGGCTTTTAAATGGGGCTTTTTAATGCTAATCCTAATTAACATGCACATTTAATTGAAGTCATGAATAGCCCTGGCCATTGTGAGACTGGTACTGCTGAATCCCTATGGGGGTGACAAAGAGACTTGGTTTCGAGCTGGCTTGACCAAAGCATTAAGGAAATACGTTGGGTGTGCTATTTAAACACAGCGAGTCATAGTATGTTTTCACAGAAGAGTTCCACTTTAGTCGAGAGCTCTGTGAGCACCATGATAACATTGTTGAACTGGAATATAAGCTAGAATAGAATACGGAGTAGTTCCTCCTGTCCACCATTTTGATTTTGCATTTTATGATACCAGGGCCCATAATTGTCATGTGACTCTCGAGAAACACTTGCCTGCTGTAGCAAGGCCTTGAACTAAATTCAGTCAACTGCTGACTTTAAGTGTAACCCAGTTTACACATATTTAATTTTGTTCATTCGCGGCATTCACAAAAAAGAATTTGCCAAATTGCACATGAAGGGGGAAATTAAAATAGCAGTTTAGTCCAATTTTTCATTCCTCTTCAATAAATTTGAGAGGCGTTGAGTGCAGTTTTCAACTGGTAGTTTATTGACCCCTAGGGACTCTTGCAGATACTGTGGGAGGTTTCGATTCAGACATGATATACAATAACTATGTGTAGACATTGGAAAATAGCTATGTTTAAAATTCAATAGCATTTTCCTCTCTCCAATTATGGGGACCTCGTAAATGTCTTTTATGTTCGAATTAGGTTCACCAGGATCAGACTGGATCGAAACTTTTGTAATGGAGCTTTTTATCTGCAATACTAATGTGGTAAATCTGTGTGCAGGTACTCAAGTCAAGTTTAAGCAGAGGTGTCTGTTTTCCTGAGATGCTCTTCTGTGTGTGAGAGCTGGATCTTCCTTCTGTCTTGCGACACAGCAATATACGCAAAAATCAATTTAATACCTCAAAAGATTTAAGATAATATTGTACAGAACCCCTGAGTGTTCTCCCATAGTTTAGAGCTGTGGCTCACAAAACTCGGTCCTGGTGCCCTCCTGCGTACGCTGTTTTTTGTTTCAACTACATTTGCAATCTTCGGACTGTAATAAACTTAATTGTCTTTATTAGGTGCATTTCCTTTTTTAAGCAGTTATTTACCCTCTTCAGCCACTTTTTGACAGAAAAGTCTATGTGAGCCGTGAAGAATGAAAGACGCTTGAACAACATTTTTTTAAATGTTTTTTATGCAGCTCTTTCTTATATATTACAATACAAATTTTTTCTTCTTCTTGACATATATAGATATCTGATAAAATGTGGCTTAGAGGATAAATAACTGCTCTATACATAAATTCACGTCATTAAAACAAATTAACAGCTTGTTAAAATCCAATTATTACAATCATGGTTTGAACAAAAATCAGCATACACAGGGGTGGCTCCGGAGTGTGATGGCTGGTATTTCGAGACGCCAAATGCAGTGGCCGGAGCGAAAGGAACCACAGTAATATGACGAACACAGACAAAACAAGAGAGAGGGGCTCGCGCTTCCAAAGGATATAAATCTTGTCCGAGAAAAAATAAGGAAGCAATGCGAGCTAGACCGAACAAAATAAAGGAAAAATCTCGGAAGCCGAGATCAAAAGATTAAGCACCAGGACGGTGCACAGGCAGAGGAAGCGAGAGGAAAAGAGAGAGATAATTTCCCTTACTAACTAACACTTTCCTCTTTGCAACTAATTCTTCACCAACTTACTAGCTAGAGAACTTACAGGCTATAGTGCAATCTTAACACTAGCTGTGTTTCCATCCACCTATTTTAAAGCGCATTTTCATTTTGCGCTTAAAAAAACCTGAGTGGAAACGGCCAAAATGCGCATCAACTTGAAATATCGCATCATTTTTTTTTTGTGCAAGGAGGGGGTGGAAAATTTTCCAAATCAATAAAGATAAATGCGCTTTAGTGCAGTGGAAACGGGTTAGCGAACAAGTTATGCGGATAAATGAAGACGTTTAGTATCTAAGTCATTTTTGCTTGCCTACGTTGGCAAGCTAGCTAGCTAGTTTGCTATCTCGCAACATTGGTGTGCTAACTATAACGTTTGAGTTTGTTATCACTTTAGCTAGCTAGCTAGTGGTTAATACAGTAAAAGCGAACTGTAACCTTACACTATTGTGCTAGCTGTAACATTAAAGACTCCGTAACCACTAGCTTAAGTGATTACTTTTATTCGTTTTCGCCACCAGCTTTCCCGTTTGTTTTCCTTTTCGTTCGTCGCACTTATTGACATCATAGCGTGCGCCGTCCTCTTCTGCACAAGCAATGGCAATGGAATCGAGAATTAGCGCCACCTAACGGCACTTTCGGCTTATATCGTGAAACAAAAGCGCGTAACTGAAGTGGATGGAAACGCACACAAATGCGCTTTTCCTTTTGCCGCATTAACGAAAATTCGCTTAAGATTTGCGATAAAATTTGGATGGAAACACAGCTACTGACACTCTAGCAAAGGTGGCGTGGCGGAACTTGGGCTTAAGTAGAGTCCAGGCGCCGCCCACAATTAATGCCAGCTGGCCAAAGAATCCGCTGTGGGCAAAACGATATCGTCCCGGACGAGAGTAACAAAGAAAGCTCCCAAACAAACGCCAACCTCCAAAACCATGACACGGAGTGATTTTGGGAACCACTGGTTTAGATGACTCAAGTCCCCTTTCTGAATGATTCACTGCCACTCCTGCCAGGACCATATAGTTTTCTCACTTTGACAGGAGTCATTTTGACTCTAATGGATTTCATTAGGCACCAAGGCCAAATCAGAGGGCCAAAAATGTAAAATTCAGCACTATGACTTGTATTGGGGGGGTAAAAAGCTTAGAGCAGCGATGGGAAGGTTTTGACCTTGTGAGCCACAAGGCCTGCTGGTTTCAAGTTCAATGTTAAAAATCAGTTTAGACCCGAGAAACCAGGCGGGAAAGTTTACTGTGAAATCAGACCCGGCAGCAGAAACAAATTCCTGGACGGGCAATAAATATACTCGGGGGGGCATGATGATTTTTCAACATTATGAGCAAAATCATAGTGGAAAGCCGTTGTTTTTTATTATTATTTTTGAAGGATATTTAACAAATAAAGTTTAATTTCATTGATTGCCAGTAGCGGAATTATATTGTAACAAGCGCTCTTGGCATTGTCTGCAGTGCTGAACTGGACAACGGCCGAAATCCTATGCGGAAAGGCAACTTAAAAGACTAATTTCTCTCACTCCTTAAAAACACTGACTCATACAAATAAAAAGACTGAAACGGATATATCTTTGGAGGGTCTCTCACCATTTATGTGAATCTACTGAACGACGTAAGCAACAACATCCACACAGCAGAGAAAACACTTAAAATTGGAACAAGGGGCCGGCCAATGACAGCAGCCTACTGCACACCATAAATTACCACTAGCTATGTGATCCATTCACATAAAGTACGCAACAGAGCAGCAGTATCAAACCACAAACCTAAGCTATATGCTCCTCACAAAACATTGAAACAAATGCAAAAATATACTCAAAATAATTCGGCTAAGCCTACTCCATGCTTTGACATTTGCAGTAATACAAAAGCCGACATTATAGGCAATCGAATCGTGTTTTGCACCCACAAGCAACATTGTAATAAAACAGTTCAGTTCATTAGAACACTGTAAAATTCAAGATTACAGACTACAGGCTAGGCCTATATGTAGGCTAACAGTAAGGCTACCAAACTCCTTTTCTTGACTCGGCTCACTCAAAGTCCACATTTGCAGACAGACAGACAGACAGACAGAAGAATGGGGGCACAGAGAGGTGGAGTTTCTAATGTTTTACAATACCTAGCCTGGACTCTAAAAAATAAATAAAGTAGCCAAATGGTGACCTACCACTATAGAGCGGTAGGCAACGTTTTTCGACCAAGTGAAATCTTCTTAACACATTGTCCTTCCACTCATCCCTGAACTTTTTCGTTAAATCCTTTAGCTTGCATTACATGTCTAACTTAGCGACGCAATATTTACCTCCCCCAACAAAGTTGGGGCGGGGTTATGTTTTCGCCCCTGTTTGTTTGTTTGTTTGTCTGTCTGTTTGTGAACAACATAACTCAAAAAGTAATGCACGGATTTATCTTAAATTTTGTGGGTGCATTGCTATTACATCAAGGATGGACCCTATTGATTTTCACCGCAATCAGTGAAACAATATGGCCGCCACGGCAGCCATCCTGAAATTGTATGACACGCTATAACTCAACTTTGCTCCTACTCATCAAGATTTGGATTGTGCTGCCTTGGCGTAGGTTTGCACTCTACGAGTGCCTCTAGTTTTTTTATTTTTTCCCCTCCAGAGTTCAAGGAAAGACACACTCATATTCTGCCTCTAATTGGCTAAACCTAAGACTGACCGTAACCTCAACTTCAACCAGCCTCATCACCGAAAATGACAAGGAGCACTTTAGTCCTGTCGGCGGACAATGCCGCTCTCGCTCTCTCGTTTTCTCTTTCTCTCAGGGAGTCTGATGGCCTTACTGTTATTTTACATATATACTAGGCATAATTACTTATTTGACATATTTAATTGTAATTATTTGTTTTAGTGTTAAGGTTCTTCTATCTCGTCCCCCCCATGTATGGGACTCTCATCAGGGCGGGCACAGGTGACTCAGTGGGCGGGCCAGGACCCCTGATGCCCCCCTTGCCGCCGGGTGTGTGTGAAATCGAATTCCTTAATTGGTCGACTATGAACCAAGTGCCAGCAAAAAACAGCTGACCCTGTGGCTCACCTGGACCAGCACTGGACACCTCTGCTTGAGAGAATTTCTTTATGCCGGGACCCCCAATGCCCCCCCTTGCCGACAGGTGTGTGTGCGCGTGTGTTTGTGTGTGTGTGTGTGTGTGTGTGTGTGGACTCATCCCAAAAAAAAAAAAAAAAGACACAAGCAGAAATATGGGCTAAAAACAAGCGCACAAGAAGTCTGGCAAAAGGTCATCTTTTTTAGCTGCCTATTCTTTGGCTGAACTTTCTAATTACCATGCCACATCCCTATCAATGACGAATGAAGTCTTAAAACCTGTTTGGATGGTGGTACTGTCCATTCATAATTCATGAAGACTGGATTTTATTTTGACCTTTATTCAGCTGCATTTACCCTCCATTTCACTGCATATATCTTTCGTTCATTTTGTTCAAGAACCTTTTGACATCCATGATTGTAGTACACTGGTGTGACTATATTTGCAGTTCATTTTCATTAGAAGGTGATGTGTTTTGTTTTTAATATGATGCTCTGTTTTAGTTCTCTGAAATAATAAAATTTAATGCTGTGAATTTTTTAAATCAAGTTCAATTTTCGTTATTTTGGGGCATTTGCTTCTAAAAGAACTCAAGTCCGCAGACTGGTATGGAACGAAATTTGTTCCAACAGAAATTGAACTGAATTTTGGTTTTGAATTGAATTTAATTAGTTTTGAATTGAATTTAACCTGCTTTGAATTGAATTTTATCAGGTTTTGAATTGAATTTTGGCTTTGAATTGAATTTTATCGATTTTGAAATTGAATGAACAAGTAATCTGAAACTGAATCCAATTATTTGTATTGAATTTAAGATAAAACTTGAAGCATTTCATTCAGTTCGCACATTCAAATTCAGTTCATAAAATTCAAATTCAGTTCTCTAAATTCAAATTCAAGTTGAGTAACATCACATGAATGCGCATCGCGAGCTGCAGCCCTGCCTCCGTCCCTCGTGGCCTGCCTTATTTGGAATAAGGTGACCTATAGTATGTCCGGGAAGCGCATCTCAGAACGAATTCTAAACCCACCCAACTAGACACCGAAAACGTTTACCAAAAATTTGGCCCTTTATCAGTTTATTTGTTTTAGCTCATCATATTAATCTTCAGCAGTTAACCCTGAGTTAGCCCAAGATCATCTGTAAATGCACTCGCTAATTTCTATCGTTTCTTCGGCTAAGTAAATAATGCTAACGTTAGTTACGATTGAGTCACTTTTTCTCCCAGTTGGTATGTGTGAATGTATTTCGCTGGCGAGCCTACACGTTCAAGCTCATGGGCATCAAGTGTAACGTTATATTCAGTCAAAATCAAAATAATTATATAGAGCTGTTCAGAACTTAAATTGGTCCAAGAAATATTCCATTTTTGGAGTGGTACTTCACGCACATGCAAATTCACTCATGCACGAAAATATGCAGTTATAGGAGCAATATGTAAGTTTGTGGCCAAAACTGGTAGTGCAATCACATTCAAAATAGTGCAGTGCGCAGTATCCCCTTCTCCTCTCCCCCAGACGAGAGGTTGCCAGCTAGGTTGCTGGATCCAGCAAGAACGTCTACTATACAGAGCTACCATGGCTATGTTTCAATATCACCAATGATTTGCTCTGACAGGGTTGTGCTCAGTTCAGTTCAGAAAAGATCGAGAATAATGACTTACTAACTTTATCAATGGTCAAATTGGTCAACTTGCTCGTCACTCTTCTGTGTGGATAGCCCACTAAAGTCCATACTGTAATATGCGTAAAGAATGAATGAGGACTCATTTGACCGACGTACTGTCTCAATTACATTTCATATTGCCATAATGGCTGTGCTAATGTTGGAACGGTTTCCACAGCGTCTCAGCATAAAGCCAGAGAAACAGACTAATAATGCATTGCTAATGTTAGCAATGAAGAGCCACGGTTTTTATTTCTCAAACAATTGTTACCTAGTCAATTCGATGACCCACCTGCATACGCACTAACGTACCATGAACGAACATACATAACGTTATTCGACTGTAGAGAATATTTGAAATGTCCGTGCCTACATTAAATAGAATTAAGTTAGCCAAACTTGGCTGAACTACACCTGCCCAGAGAAAATTAGCAACTTCGGCATTGGTCTTCAAATTCTTCTCTGCTTTCAGCCGTCTCCATCTTTCAAAGGCATGTCCTATACAGATCCTTGTTTTGTTTCTGACTTTGTCACGACGTATTTCAGAATCATGACGAGACCTTTTAGGTTTAGTAACGTCAGACATTTGTGCTCCGAAAGGCTGGTAGCTGCAGCTCAGTGGTAACTGGAAACCTAGATGCCGAAATGCTGTTGACTTCGTGATTTGGAGATAGGTGGAGGGCAGCGCAACAGGCCAAAACACAAAATGAAAACATCAACATTAGTTGTGGGCTGCAACTTCGCTTTTGTAATGAGAATATTCTGGCTGGACTACTGTTGTCAGTGATATAAGTATTTGAAATTAACAGCATTCCTTAATGGTGATATATCAGGGCCATTTCATGATTAATCAACATACATTTCTTACATATTGTGGCGAACTAATTGTAGATAGTTCTGTTGCATAGCGCTTTTGTCTGTTTGAAAAGTGGCAGCTCGCGATTGGCTGGCGGGGGAGTCAGTGGTGCAGCCAATCACGGTCGGGGAAGGGGTTTATAAGAGGGAGGCTCTTTGCGCGTGAGTCAGTCTGTATTGGGTTTGTTAGCAGCGAGAGCAATGTTCCACTTGCCTGAATGAGCAACAGCCCTTTTCAGAGCCTCTGCTACACCTGAAATAAAGCAAAGCCCGCCCCGGGCGATGCGAGAACCACTAACTCTGCCTGCGACTGAGTCCTTCCGTAGCGACAACGCTGCATTGGTGTCAGAGAGCGGGATCGAAGACATATGCCGCAAAATTAAACGCATGGAAGGAGAACTCAGCGGCAGCCTCCGAGTAAAGGCGGGTTCAGCAACGGGGAGTGAGAACCAGGCAAGGGAGCCGTTCGCGCCAGACGGGAGAAGCAAGCCACGTTTTGAGCAAGTGCCGCCGGTGGCGGCCAAGAGAGAGGGGACGCCGGAGCCACGGAAAGGAGTGAAGCTGCCCCGTTTCAGTGGCGCGTCGCCCTGGGAGCCCTATCAGGCCCAGCTGCTGCTAGCAGCCCAATACTGCGGGTGGACGGATGGCGAGGCAGCAACACACCTAGCGTTAGCTCTGGAGGGCCCGGCGCTGCAAACGCTACTCGACCTCGACCCAGCTGTACAGACTAGCGTAGCCACGCTAACCAAGGCGTTGGAATGGTGATACGGGCAGCGCCAGTCTACCCAACTCCATCGGCAGAAGCTGCTCCTCCGCCGCCGCCAAGCGGGGGAACGATGGGGAGCCGTAGCCGCTGACCTGCGCCTCCACGCCCGCCAGGGCTATCCTACCTTCGGGGCCCGCGAACAGGATGAGCTAGCGCTGCATGGCTTCCTGCAGGCTCTCACCCCAGAGCAACTAAGACACCACGTCATGCTGGCCACGCCCCGTTCTCTTGACGAAGCTCTCCTAAAGGCTGAACGAGTCGAAGACGTCATCATGGAAGTGACAGTGGCAAGCGTGCAGCCCGCCGTGCCTGAACCTAGCCCGGCGCCACCCGCACCGCGAGCTGAACTCCATTCTGCCCTTTTAAGGGCGGACGAGCAAAAAGCACTCTATTCTGCCCTTCTAAGGGCGGACGAGCAAAAAGCACCCCATTCTGCCCTTCTAAGGTGTGTTAGGCCGGTTGGGTAAGGCTGGTGGGCTGTACCTCAACTGCCAGCTGGATGGCCACCCCTGCCGGGCACTGGTCGATACGGGTGCCACCATCTCCCTCGTCGGGCCAGCCACGCTCCCCAACGCCACCTGGAAACCGACCACAACCAGGCTGCAATCTGTGACCGGCCAGAGAATGGGCATGCGGGGCAGAAGAATGGTGAGCGTGGCGGTCGGCGACCACCTAGCCGAGCAGGAGTTCTGGCTGGCCGACATCGGTGAGGCATGCATCGTGGGGCTGGATCTGCTGACGGCGTGGGGTGCCACAGTCGACATAGCCCAGGCTAAGCTCACCATCGGCCAGACCGCATTTCCCCTGCATCATGCTGCCAAAAAGAAGCGAGCAGCGAGAAGAGCTCACCGGGCCCGCACAGCCATCACGCAGCATGACGCCAAGCTCCCCCAGCCTACTGACCGGCCAGCTAACCAGCTTGCTGGCCCCGGGAGCGGCTCCGCCTCCGTCCGCCCAGCCCCCTCGCCACGACCCGCCTCACCCTCAGTCGAGACGGCAGACGCCGTTCATGAGCTGTGGCTACGTAGCTGCGGCGGACTTGCCCCTTCTCAGTGCCAGCGATTACGTAGCTTGTTGACTGATAATGCAGACTTTTTCACTGTACACGATGAGGAATGCACGCAGATGGACCTGGTGCAGCACACCATTGACACTGGTGATGCTGCACCTGTCCACCTGCGCCCTCACCGGTTATCGTCCAAGCGGCTGGCGGCGGAGGAGAAGGTGAGAGAGATGGCTGCAGCGGGCGTAATAGAGCCATCGGACAGCCCGTGGGCGGCGTCGGCTGTCCTCGTGCATAAGAAGAACGGAGAGTGGCGTTTCTGTGTCGATTATCGGCATCTCAATGCTGTTACTCGCAAGGACGCCTACCCTCTCCAGTGCATCGACGAGGCACTGGATCACATTGCGGGGTCCAGTTGGTTCAGCTCGCTGGACCTCCACAGTTGATACTGGCAAGTGAGGCTAGCCCCGAGTGCCAAAGCAAAGACTGCTTTCACCATCGGGCAGGGTCTATGGCAGTTTCGCGTGATGCCGTTCGGCTTGTGTAATGCCCTGGCAACCTTTGAATGGCTGATGGAAAGGGTGCTGTCGGCCGTCCCTCGAAGTCGCTGTGTTGTGTACCTGGACGACCTCTTGGTGCACGCGAGCAACTTCGAGCACGCCCTCGCGAACTTGAATGAGGTGTTGCGGCGATTCGACTGGCTGGGCTCCGGTTGAATCCCCGGAAGTGCCAGCTTCTCCGGAGGGAGACGGCCTTCCTCGGACACCTCGTGAGCAAGCGAGGGGTAGCCACTGACCCAGCTAAGGTGGCTGCAGTGTCGGAGTGGCCGACACCGGCGGACATGGGCGAGCTGCGCAGCTTCCTGGGGCTGGCCAGCTACTACCGGCGCTACGTATGGGACTTTGCCTCCATAGCCAGTCCCCTCCATCGCCTCACTGACAAGCACCAGCCCTACAACTGGAATGACGAGTGCACGGCGGCATTCAACCAACTCAAGGCAGCCCTAACTCAAGCCCCGGTGCTGGCGTACCCTGACGTCCATCGGCCATTCATCATGGACACTGATGCTAGCAACACAGGTGTGGGGGCGGTGCCATCGCAAGCTGACGACAGCGGGGAGAGGGTGATTGCGTACTACAGCCGTGCCCTGAGCTGGGCCGAAAGAAACTACTGTGTCACACGCCACGAGCTGCTGGCCGTCATCCTAGCCCTCCGTCACTTCCGGCCCTACCTCCAGGGTGCCTCCTTCTGCCTCCGCACTGATCACGCCTCCCTCACGTGACTCCTCCACTTCAAGAACCCGGAAGGGCAAGTAGCACGCTGGCTAGAAACGCTACAAGAATACAACTTTACCATTGAACACCGAGCAGGCTGCCTTCACGGAAATGCCAATGCTCTCTCACGGCGTCCATGTGCAGAACTGAACTGTAAGTCTTGCCAGCGTATGGAGGAACTCGACCAACCAGAACCACCAGCGGCGGTGGTGTGTGCGCTGGGAGAGGCGGAGGGCTGGCTGCCCTGGGAGGACCAACAGCTGAGAGAGGCGCAGGAGGCGGATGACGTGCTGCGTAAGGTGGGGGGCTGGCTGGAGGCTGGCGCATTCCCGACGTGGCTGGAGATCTCGGCTGGGGAGCTGGAGCTCAAGGCCTACTGGGGACAGCGCGGCAGTCTGGAGCTGCAGGTTTGGGCTGGCGTACCAGCGGTGGCGGGCCCCTGGCCGAGGCAACGACCTCCTGTAGCTGCTGGTTTCCCGTGCTCTCTGCCCACAAGTCCTGGGGCTGGCGCACGGCTCGGTGGGGGCGGGCTACTTTGGAGTCCACAAGACCCTACAGCGCCTCCGGCAGTGCTTCTACTGGCCAAGCTGCTGCCGAGACACCGAGCTCCACGTCCACTGCTGCAACACCTGTACGGCACACAAAGGGCCCGATGAGACCTCTCATGCCCCGCTGCAGCGCTATGTCGTGGGTGCCCCCATGGAGCGGGTCGGCGTCAACATCCTCGGGCCATTCCCCGCCACCGAGACCGGCAACCGGTACATCTTAGTCGCCATGGACTACTTCACCAAGTGGCCAGAAGCGTATGCCATCCCTGATCAGAGTACGGAGACGGTGGCCAGCCACTTGGTGGAGGAGATGTTCGCCCGGTTCGGGGTGCCGGGAGAGCTCCACAGCGACCAGGGGCGCAACTTTGAGGCTAAAGTAATGGCTGCAGTCTGCTAGCGCTTGGGCATCGCGAAGACCCGCACCACGCCTCTCCACCCCCAGAGCGATGGGCTAATGGAGAGATTTAACCGCACCCTCACCACTCAGCTAGCAACTCTGGCCAGTCAGCAGCAGCGGGACTGGGACCGTCACCTACCCCTGGTGCTGTGGGCATACCGGTCGGCCATGCAGGAATCCAGCCTCTGCACTCCTGCAGCCTTAATGCTTGGGCGTGAGCTCCGGACCCCCATTGACCTGGTGTTCGGACCCATGCCCACAGACGAGGAGCCCAAACTTAGTGAGGCTACCTACTACTGCCAGCTCCTCGAGCGCCTGCAGGTGGCACATGATTTCGCGCGGCGGGCCCAGGAGACCGCGGGCCTCCGGCAGAAGCGAAATCACGACAACCAGTGTCAGGGGCGAGCCTTCGCCCCTGGCAACAGAGTGTGGGTCCACTGCCCAACCTGCAAGAAGGGACTGTCCCCCAAGCTGCAGCAGCACTGGCGCAGCCCCGGCGAAGTGCTGCAGCGGTTGAGCGAGGTGACTTACAGGGTGCGTATGCCCGATGCCGGACGGGTGGTTGTCCTGCATCAGGATAGGCTGGCTCCCTACCGGCTCCGGGCTGCCAACCCTGTGTCTGATGCTGCTGGCCCCGCAGCTGACCTGCACGCCAGCGCGCCCGCCAGCCCAGCGGCCCCTGCCCCACCAGCTCCCACGGTCCGGCCCCGGCTCACCGACAGGCCCGTTCACCAGCGCCGAGCGCCCAGCAGCCTTCGGGACTTTGTGGTCGGCCATGCCAGTTTAAGGGGTCGTCGGGAGACAAGTGACCCCTTAGGTGGGGGCAATGTGGCGAACTCACTGTAGATAGTTCTGTTGCATAGCGCTTTTGTCTGTTTGAAAAGCGGCAGCTCACGATTGGCTGGCGGGGGAGTAAGTGGTGCAGCCAATCACGGCCGGGGAAGGGGTTTATAAGAGGGAGGCTCTTTGCGCGGGAGTCAGTCTGTATTGGGTTTGTTAGCAGCGAGAGCAATGTTCCACTTGCCTGAAAGAGCAACAGCCCTTTTCAGGGCCTCTGCTACACCTGAAATAAAGCGAAGCCCGCCCTGGGCGATGCGAGAACCACTAACTCTGCCTACGACTGAGTCCTTCCGTAGCAACAACGCTACAATATTGCTCCTTTAAGAGTACGGGGATATGCTCTCTGCTGAAATACGGATTTACGTATTGTGTGCACATGGTTCTGTAGTTGCATATTAAACGCTCCAGGTTCATTTGTAGCTGGCTAGTTATATCCGACAAATCATATGCAGCATTCACGGACACATGAAATGCAATGTAAATTCGGTGGCTCCTCGGA
This sequence comes from Gymnothorax javanicus, assembly GCA_029692085.1. Taxonomy (NCBI): domain Eukaryota; kingdom Metazoa; phylum Chordata; class Actinopteri; order Anguilliformes; family Muraenidae; genus Gymnothorax; species Gymnothorax javanicus. The sequence continues at coordinate 86,201,233 of CM056201.1, forward strand.
ATTCAGTACTTTCTACTGGTCATCGGCAATGTCACTAGTTCGGTCTCTGGCAAGTTCAAACCCTGAAGGAATATGCTTAAGTAAAAACTCGGACATTGCTCACTCACTGTAAAGACGCTGCCAGAGATCAAACTAGTGACATTGCCGATGACTAGTAGAAAAGTACTGAATTCCGAGGAGCCACCGAATTTACATTGCATTTCATGTGTCCGTGAATGCTGTAGATGATTTGATGGATATAGGTAGCCAGCTATAAATGAACCTGGAGTGTTTAAAATGCTACTACAGAACCATGTGCACACAATATGTAAATCCATGTTGGCACCGTATTTCAGCAGAGAGCATATCCCCTTACGCTTAACTGCATATTTTCGTGCATGAGTGAATTTGCATGTGCGGGAAGTACCGCTCAAAAAACGGAATATTTCTTGGACCAGTTTCAGCTACAACCCCTACTGGATTAGTTGCAGTCTCTTCTCTTCGCGGGTATGACATCATTTTGTGACTCCAGGTATTCTGAACCATTAAGCCATATGAAGTTGAAATTTAAGTTCTGAACAGCTCCATCAAATTATTTTGATTTTGACTGAATATAACGTTACACTTGAAGCCCACGAGCAACGTGTAGGCTCGCCAGCTAAATACATTCACACATACCGATTGGGAGAGAAAGTGACTCAATCGTAACTAATGTTAGCATTATTTACTTAGCCGAAGAAACGCTAGAAATTAGCGAGTGCATTTACTGATGATCTTGGGCTAACTCAGGGTTAACTGCTGAAGATTAATATGATGAGCTAAAACAAATAAACTGATAAAGAACCGAAGTTTTGGTTAACGTTTTTCGGTGTATAGTTGGGTGGGTTTAGAATTCATAAGGTGCGCTTCCTAGATATTATATAGGTCACCTTATTCCAAATTAGGCAGGCCACGAGGGACGGAGGCGGGGCTGCAGCTCGCGATGCGCATTCATGTGATGTTACTCTACTTGAATTTGAATTTAGAGAACTGAATTTGAATTTTATGAACTGAGTTTGAATGTGCAAACTGAACGAAATGCTTCAAGTTTTATCTTAAATTTGCCGGTAGCCATTTGATTTTATGGCTTCTGACGTTTCCAACGAGCCCTAAACCAGCCTTATCGCACAAAGCTAGCCTGAGCTACAGCCTTGCATTCCTCGGCATCAAACCGAGTCCATGGGCCATTCGAATGTACTTAAATAGCGCGACAATATAAACACTTAACAGGTTTGTTTGTGGTATTTTCGGTATAATTATTCGCTAAATATTCAATCGTCGTTTTCAAAGTCATTTTCTGACAGAAACTCCTGAATACTGAGGGCACAACAGTACAAACAAGGTGAGTAACTTGTTTTCTCGACTCATTCTTTATATGGGCAATTTGACAATGTAGTGTGCAAATTGATGTAGTGTAGTGGTTAAGATGACAGGCTGCAATGCAGGCTGTCAGAGTTTGACCCCCAGCCAGACTGCTGTTAGGTGGCAATGGTAGCGTTCTTTTATGTATAGATATTTGATGGGGTATTCGTTCTTTTTACTTTTTTCTAACGATGTATGCCCTGTCATTTTAAACCAACACCACACTGAAAGAAAAGCAGGCATACACTTTACAGTCTACAGAGATGTGCAAGGAAATTTCTTAGGCGAGTAACTTGTTTTCTCGACTCATTCTTTATATGGGCAATGTGACAATGTAGTGTGCAAATTGATGTAGTGTAGTGGTTAAGATGACAGGCTGCAATGCAGGCTGCCAGAGTTTGACCCCTGGCCAGACTGTTGTTAGGTGGCAATGATAGCATTCTTTTATGTATAGGTATTTGTTCTTTTTACTTTTTTCTAACAATGTATGCCCTGTCATTTTAAACCAACACCACACTGAAAGAACAGCAGGCATACACTTTACAGTCTACAGAGATGAGCAAAGAAATTTCTTACCTTTGATATTTTGTTATAAAAAAAACTGTTTGAGGGTAAATCCACACTTGCTATTGTTAGCCCAATGTGTCCATGTTATAACGAAACTAGATATTCCAGTATCCTAGCATGTTTTTCTTCTCTGGCATTGCTTCAAAGATCTCAGTTCCTCAGCATCCAGCTTGCTTGCAATGTATTTCCCACTCTGTGATCGGCTTGTGATGCTGTCAGTAAGACTTTGCCGGTAGCCATTTGATTTTATGGCTTCTGACGTTTCCAACGAGCCCTAAACCAGCCTTATCGCACAAAGCTAGTCTGAGCTACAGCCTTGCATTCCCTGTGCATCAAACCGAGTCCATGGGCCATTCGAATGTACTTAAATAGCGCGACAATATAAGCACTTAACAGGTTTGTTTGTGGTATTTTCGGTATAATTATTCGCTAAATATTCAATCGTCGTTTTCAAAGTCATTTTCTGACAGAAACTCCTGAATACTGAGGGCACAACAGTACAAACAAGGTAACTTGTTTTCTCGACTCATTCTTTATATGGGCAATTTGACCATGGAGTGTGTAAATTGATGTAGTGTACTGGTTAAGATGACAGGCTGCAATGCAGGCTGCCAGAGTTTGACCCCCAGCCAGACTGCTGTTAGGTGGCAACGGTAGCATTCTTTTATGTATAGATATTTGATGGGGTATTTGTTCTTTTAACTTTTTTCAATTTTTAACCTTTCCATTGTATTCATAATCTTATTAATTTGCTTTTTTTTTAAAAAATAAATTGCTCCAGTGGAGCCAAACTTCATTTTCCTTGTATTTATTGTCTTTGAATGGGATGGTATAGGCTATAGGACTGACAGAAATAATAATTTAAAAAAATGTCTAAATTCTAAAAATTAAAGACTGGTTGTATTTGGGTGGAATGCATGCCTGTAGTGACATATAAGTGAAATTAGATGAGTTTTACAGTTAAATATCTGAGAAATCTGATTTGGCACACAAGGTACCTGAATTGCCAATTTGGAGAAGCCACCTAGACATACCTCTCTAATTGTGTTCTGATTTACTTGATTGGAATAATTTTTAAAAGTTTCAGACTGCAACTAATTAAGTTTACAAGGGATCGAAGTAAAACTTTGTTTGGTGCAAAATGAGGTCTTTGATTTATACTGTGTTCCATCTTTATTTACTCTGACTCAGTGACATATATACAGATTTTTCACCATGGCAGAAATCTCAAATGGTTTTACCTTTATTATGATACCAAGATTATTCAAATGGACCAAATAGTTGCAAAGATATACTCATTTCATTATGAGCTTGCCATTTTCGAAAAAGAGACTCAGGGCTTAAGGGGTTAAATAGAAAATCAAACAGCCTCAAACAGTTGAAACCAATAGTTTTGATGCATTTATATGCAAGACACTAAGTAGCCCATAGTACCATATTTCTTACACAGGCAAAAAAAATTCAATCCACAGCTAAATTTATGAATCTTCTGTGAAGTGCAAAGTTAAAATGTTAAACTGTTAAAATGTTTTCTATTGCAGTAAACAGGGACCCCACCATCCTCACCAATCTCTACGGCTCCTCTCACCCTGTCCTGCCGCCCCTGATTCAATTTCCCTCCCCGATTCTTTACCTGCTTCTCTCTCCGTCTGGAATTCTGTCCCCGTCTTACTTCTCGCCTTAAGTACTTTGTATTGAATTAATCAGTAATATGTATAGAATTAAGTGGAATGATTTTATTAACCCTTTGAGCGCTGAATACATTTTCAAGGAATTAAAAATGTCATTATCCTGAGCTGTTGAAAACCTATCATAAGGTGACTTCTTTAAAAGAGCTCCCACTCTTTTTAACAAGTCGCCACATGATAGGTTTTCAACAGCATCTGATTTTGATATCTTGCATCATTGGGCAACTATAGTTGCCTACAGCGCTGAAAGGGTTAAATTGCTATGAGTACACGAATATCTGTTCTTGAAATTCACTGCTGCCCTCTAAACACAGACACTTATCTCTCACATTATCCCTGATTAAAAAGGTAAGGGTGCTTCCTTCACGCACACATACTACATGCATTCTCAAAAAATAAAAACCCTCGTGCCATTTTAACAGCGATGAAGCCACCTGCGTTTATTATCCCTCGCCACGAAGAGGATGCGTATGTAGGAATGAGTGTTGTGCCTCTGGTTTTGGTTCCCATCTCGCCAAGTGCCAAAAATGAGAGAAATGCATGAATTATTTCTTGCTCACCTGCAATGATGCCAAAATCTCCGCGGCAGACTCTGTGACAGAGGCTTTCTTCCAAAACCACAGTATCCCCCAAAAGTCTCTCCAGGGGTTAGTAAAATAAATAAGGCCCTATTTGTCCATGCATGAATATTGCCTATTGAGTAAAACTTGCATGTTGCAAACACAAATGAGCCAAAACATTATGACCACTCACAGATGAAGGGAATAACATTGATTATCCTGTAACAAGAGCACATGTCAAGGTCTGGGATATATTAGACAATAAGTGAACAGTCAGTTTTGTCATCAGTGTTTAGGTCATGGGAGAAAAAAAGGGAGGAGTTGAGACCTAAGAGACTCAGACAAGGGATAAATTGTCATGGGCAGAGAACTGGGTCAGGGCATCTCCAAAACCACAAGACTTGTGGTGCTTCTGGTCAGCAGTGTTGAGTTCCTACAGACAGCGGCGACAGGCTGATGACCAAGCTTGGCCCTACTGACTCTCCTGCTGCATGCTCTCTGCCACCGCTGCCATATGGATTTATTTAACAATGGCCGCCAGTATCATTTGGACCTCCGCGGTGACTAAGGGCGTAGCACTGACACTTTTTTAATTTGGTTATCTGGCTCTTTCAACTTGAAAGGATTCAGTGACAAAGAGGATGAACTGTGCAATGTCAGTCATTATTGAAGGGTGTTATCATCACAGTGGGATAAACAGAAATGAATGATCATTTCTAAGATGTCATATTCTTTGCATGTAAAGACTCCTTGAAGTCCATGATGGACTGACATCACCAGACGTAGGGTTTCTTCCTTGGTAATGCTCCGCCAGGCCTGTACAGCAGCCATCGTCAGTCCCTAATTGTTTCAGGGACTATTTGCCTTCAGACTCCTTTTCAGCATTTAAAATGGATGTTCATTTGAAATATAATCTGCCAACAGTGGTACTCACTGAATAATTTCGGTTGAAATGTGTTTGATACACTCGTTCCAGCAGATTCATCTACAGGCCTAAAATCTGGAGAAAAAGGCCATATTATTTGACGTGTGGTGGGTTGAGCATATTACCTGGGTATGAAGCCACCAAAACTGGACTCAGAGCAAAAATTCCCAAGACATGGTTTCTTACCAACAGTAATACAAGTGCTATACGTCTGCTTCACTGTCTCAGTCAATAATAATGGATTGCAAGAGCATAGTTCTAGCCAGGCCATTTTAGCGTACGGGGCCGGTAGGCTGACGAACGCAAAAGTCGCATGCCGGTACCCTGGAAAAATCCGCCGGTACGCAAAAACTTGCTGCCGGTACATTACAGATAGGTCACCAGTACCAGTGTCAGCAACAACACGGATGGCTTCAGACTGTACCGATCAGCCTAGTTTTATCGACTATCTGAAGATAGGCCCGTATAGCGGCCGCTGTCGCAAGTACCAGGTACAGCACATTAGGCTCAGTGCCAGTTAGCGCGCGAACAGCCGATGGCTGGTTCGTCCACCTCCTGGGACTAGTTCCCATTCCAAAATGAAACCAGTGCCGCGAATGTCCCGACATCAGAAAGTTCGGAGGACGATGATGCAATCGTCGGAGTAGAGCCTAGTAGCAAGCGAAAGCCATCAACGACGGCGGATCTTGCTTGAGCGAGTGAATATAGCCAGCTAGAATTAGAATTAGCTCTAGGAAATGTCTATTTAACTGTCTGATCGATCCCGATCTTTTCTGCCACTTTGCAGTCTCTTCCGTATAACATGCGCAATTGGCACATTTTTAAAATAATCACGGAAACTAGGTAGCTATAGAGATACCGATATTGCAAATTGATCATTTCGCTGGCGTCAAATTATCCACGAGTAATTGGATATCTTCACGAGAAGCATCAGACGTTATTGCACAACACTTCCTATCAGATATAAAATACTGCATTGTCAATTGCCTTAGTTATATTGACTAGCTACAAGCACGTCGCACACAGATGAAAAAATAATATAGCCTAATATTGTTGGTAGCCCGTCATTTTAGCCATGGGCATCTTTCCAATATCAATTAACATTTCCCAGTTAAACTTGCTGCCGAATCAGTATGTGCAGACCTTTGTAATGTGTGTTTAGCGACCTTGCCATGACAGCTAGCGAACTTGGAATGTAGGTATACCGTTCGCTAATAGTTCTTGCTCGTCTTTATGCATGGTGGAAGATGGACCGTGAACGCACCGTCCCTCAGTAAGTGAACGTGTTGACAGAGTAAATGTGAACCTCAGGCCAGAACTGAATCAAGGCCCAAATGATGGAGCATCAGGTTGTCTATGGGAGTTGGAGAACAATGCACTATGCAGACAGTGTGCCTGCTAAACACTGAATGACTCGGTGAACGTATTTTTTGAACAAAACATTTTAATGAAATGACTCTAGGAATTCAGTACAGTCAAAAGAACTGCCGTTCCCATCACTAGTCGAAGTAAATCGTGTCTCTTACGCCTAAATACTTTGAATAGTCTCCCCGCCACAATTGCTGGGAAGGAAATGCTGCGGGTCCACTGTGCATTTACAGAGGGCTCGGCTCCGAGCAATAGTAATTTCAAATGACAGTAAAGTTGTCCAATCATATTTCCCTAATGAATGGGAGGGCTTTGTTATCGGTAATAGTATGACAAGTTCCGCCCGCTGTCCCCCAGGCGGTAAAGAACCTAGCGAGTTAACCTGAGTTGTTGGTTCGTGATAGCTGTGAATATCGTTTCGAGTTTATGAAGAACGTTTTCTAGACTAATATTCAAGAAGTTTGAGTTGATCAGCATGGGAAAACCTATGCCAGACCTTAATTTGATGCAAAAAAACCAAGGCTTTTGAGAGACATTTCAACACCAGCAATTATGTGCGATACCCATGGATGAAGGAGGAAAATCTGTATTGCGGGGATTGAGTCCTGGGCCAAAGATGGAGACTCTGAGCGGGTGAAAAAGGCAGTTAAATGATCATGAAACGGTAAGCTATTTATAGGGCTCTGTGCTCACTGATTTTTGTATTATTGCCGTCGCTGCCAATGTTTTGTGTATGTTATAAAATTTATTTGGGAAAAAAATAATACGGCATTGCTGAGATGGTGAAATAGATTGACCGGTTATACCGCACGATGCTTTTACCCAAATTAACTTTACAGGGGAGACGGAATGAAACTTTTAGCCTCTGAAATAATTTTTGTGACCTCACGGATGCATAAGAACACAGCGTTAATTTTTCATTAATTAGATCCTCCTATGGCAAGCCGTTTTAACATTTAATAACTAGACTGGATATGTATTACAGATATCTGTAATTCAATTCTTCCTAGTCAAAAAGAACATTTCAGATATCTACAATGACATTCTTCCTATCCACAATTGTCATTTCAGATATCCACAATGACATTCTTCCTAGGACAAATGACGTCACTTTTGCCATTCATGTGTATTGGGCTTTCAATTTCAGATATCCACAATTACATTCTGGATATCTAGAATGAACATTCTGGATATCTGCAATTGAATTCTTACTAGGAAAAACTCCCATTTCAGATATCTTCAATCCAACTGTTACTAGTCATAATTTTCATTTCAGATATCCAAAATGAAAAACTATTCCAGATATCCAGAATGTAATTTTGAATATCCAAAATACATTGTGACTAGTAAAAATGTCATTATGGATATCCACAATTCGTATAATGACTAGTAAAAATGTAATTTCATATATCTACAATTAGAATTATGACTAGCAACAATACAGTTGCAGATATCCATAAAAAGTATTGTTGATATCTGTTGAAAAACATTGACAGGACTAGTTTTTCATTTTGGATATCTGAAATGAAAATTATGACTAGTAACAATTGGATTGAAGATATCTGAAATGGGAGTTTTTCCTAGTAAGAATTCAATTGCAGATATCCAAAATGTTCATTCTAGATATCCAGAATGTAATTGTGGATATCTGAAATTGAAAGCCCAATACACATGAATGGCAAAAGTGACGTCATTTGTCCTAGGAAGAATGTCATTGTGGATATCTGAAATGACAATTGTGGATAGGAAGAATGTCATTGTGGATATCTGAAGTGTTCTTTTTGACTAGGAAGAATTGAATTACAGATGTCTGCAATACATATCCAGTCTAGCTATTAAATGTTAAAACGGCCACTTACAGTTTTTAAGGATTTTTAGATATCTTAAATTTAGTTTTGACTAGTACAATCAAAGTCGTAGGTGTCTTAAAATAACATTTCTACAAGTAAGAATGTTATTGCAGATGTCTTTAATTACCATTCTAACTAGTCAAAATTACATTACATTACATTTTGACTAGGAGAAATGCTATTATGGATATCTAAAATGTAATTACAGATAGGAGTGTGGTTCGATTAAATGTTAAAACGGCTTGCCATATCCTCCTGACTCCTTCGGCCTGCGATACTTCTCGTTTACAAACATTGACGTCATATTCAGCCATACGCATTTGCGTGGTTGGCAAGAACAAGTGTAAATCAAGACAACAAAACAGGGGAAGTATGGCATCCTGCAGTTGTGGAACCGATTCGGCAGTCTCTGAATATGTACAAAACCTTGACAGTACTGCGAAGGCAAGATATTTCTCTTAGCTTAAGTACAACGAAGGTCCGTGTAGGCTTCCGGATCTTTATGAGCTGAGAGGTTGGAGGAACACCTCTTTGGGTCTGGGTCGGCTGAATCATCACTTGATTTTCTTACATCGAACAGAAATTCAACATTTGTTGATCATCATTGATCAGTGAAAGTAATTCACAGTCGTACGTTTACCAGAATGATTTTAAAAAGGGGCGCCATTATATTCTGGGGGTTTTATTCATGATAAGGGGGTTTAGAATTTATGATTAATATTTAATATCACGAATACATATACTGCGCATTCCCTAGCCACCTGGTGTGTCATCAGTAACAAGGCTGCCGCCGTTACAGCTGCAATAGACATTTAACTCTAAATTTTCTTGACTGGATGTACGATGGACGTTTTTACACACTCGAATGTTTCTCTGGGTACCCAAAATTCAAGCCGAAAAAGTACTGATCTTAGTCGATTCTGATGAAGGTTGAAAACAGAATTCTTTCCAATACTAATATCCGAACTGTCACTTAATTACTCGCTATCGGAAAGTAAGGAACCTATCGAATTGCCCAACACAAAAAAGATCATTCCCTTGCCATGACCGAATAATAAAATGTGAAAACTTAGCAAAATGTCATGGTAGAAATGATGGAAAATAACTTGCGACTGACCCGACGGAAAGTGAATAGTACAAACACGCAAGTGGGTCGACGGCATCCAGTTCTTGCATCGAATTACATCAATCCAAGTAGATTTTTTCGGTTTTTGATCCTGAACCCTTCATGAAGCGGGTTGTGCAGTTAATAACGCTGCAACTTACTGGCATTATAACAAAAAGTGAAAGACCACTTTACTTCACCTATTGTCATGTTGTGGCTTTTTGCCAACCACGGTAGTCAACAAACCCACGTGACCAGGTTCATGACATCACGAGAAGTATCTCTCCGGTACGTTCAATAAAATTTCTGGCTAGAACCCTGCAAGAGTATAAAAGTTTTAGAAGAGCAAGCACTGGCATGTATGGCGATTGGGTTCACTCATTTCTAGCTTGGCTACATAATACCCACGACTCAATCTGCTCCAGTCACGTGGCTGAAGCTGAGCAGGTGTGGGCTTGGTTAGTACCTGGATGGGAGACCACTGGGGAAAACCAAGTTGCTGCTGGAAGAGGTGTTGGTGGGCCAGGAGGTTGCAATCTCCCCTCTGGTAGGATAATCCACAACGCTCCAGTGCAGTGATGGGGATGCTGTACTGAAGGAGACGCCGTCTTTCGGATGAGACCTTAAACCGAGGTCCTGACTCACTGAGGTCATTAAAGATCCTATGACGCTTTTCAACAAGAGTAGGGGGTTCCCCGGTATCATGGCTAAATTCCCAACCTGGCTCTTTCAACCTGCCACCTAATCATCCCCTGATCTAATTGGCTACGCAATTTGTCCTCTCCCTCTCCACCCTAACGCCGCCCCGACTACTATACTATTTCACTGGTCCTCAACCACAGTCCTGGGGAGCCACTGTTTTTGTTGGTCTTCATGGAACTACTATTGCAATTTTCAATCTTACGAGTCTGTCATTTATGTTAATTTGTTTTAATTTATTGCATTTCACATTTAAAAAGGGGTATTTACCCTCTAACTCAACGATTGAGAGAAACTGCCATGCCTGCCATATGGATCAAAACTCCCAAATCCTAACTATGTTACATAGCTGAATTGAAATTAAAAAATTACTGATCAAATTAATACTGAGGTGAATTAATGACCTGCTGCAGGTTGCAGCATACAAGTGTTAAGTTCATTCAATTATTCCTTCGAACTTTGAAAAAAACAAATTTACACATAAAAGGTGTGACTCGTTGTCATTTGCCTTGTTGTTTAACTGTTCATTATATAATAAATGATTATTTTTGCTGACTACAGGTGCAAACTGGTATTATATACATTAAGAATAATGTGCCTTGAGTCAGAAATGCCCCTCATCCATTGCTTAATTGTTGGATTGTCGCCCCATTTGTAACCACACCTCCCTGCATGCTTCTCTCATTTACGCACCTGTTCCCCGAGTGGTTAGTCTCCCTGTTTCCCTTTTCCTCCCCCTTAGTGCCTTGTGCAAATGCTCAAGGGATTCACAGGAGGGTAAGAACAAAAACAAGTTGATTGACATTAGATTAGATGGTATTTATTGTTCTTCAACTGTTTTTTAAATTTACAACATTAACAATTGTACAATATCCAAACAAACTACCAAAGACAGACATAAAATGAGCATCAAGTATTTATTAAAAGTTCCAGGACCTCTTCTAAGGTAGTAAGATTTACAAAGGTATGAAAAATTACAAAAAGAGATGTACCAAATGGATAAACCATTTCTCCAAACCTGAGAGTATACTGTATATGCATCAAAAAAAAAAAAACTGTTCAAAGGCAGGCATATCTCATGCCACTGTCGTAATAAAAATAGACAGAAAAATAAAACAGTTTTTCTGCATTTTTAAGCAAATAAAACAGATGTCACATTCTTGCCCCATGCCATGTGACTTTTTCTTGTTCCAAAAAATCCATTTTCCCTTAAAAGGAAAGATATTATACGGCAGCCCATTATAATGTCAAAATTTTCACTAAATCAAAACTTTTTCACTCGGCAATTGTGTGCTTCCATCATCACTGGAACAGTGTCGGAACAAGTGTGTATCAGCTGGGGTAGATTTCTTTGAAAGTGACAGCATATAATGCTGATGTATTTACATTACATAAACTGTACAAATGGCACTTAAGTTTATTTGAAGTGCTGAAAAATTAAGTATTGACTATCATAAACTCATGCACAGACAGACAGACAGACAGCCAGCCAGCCATACACACACACGCACGCACACGCGCGCACACACACACACACACACACACACACACACCAAAACAGTCACTGAAATCATGGACCATATAGGTAAACAGGCAGTTTATTTGATTGAATCTTAAATTCTAAGAATAATTTTATAAATATTTCAAACCTATCTTATGTACAACAATACACATGAATACAAACAGTGCAGTGAAAAAGTATTTGCTCCCTCCCAATTTCCATTATTTTATGCTTACTTGTCAAATTCAAATGTTCCTGTTCATCCAAATAGTTTTATATAAAACAAAGAAATTGCGAGTAAACGTAAAATGCAGGTTTTAAACGATCATTTCATGTACTTAAGGTCAAGAGTCATTCAAAACTTTTATCACCATGCAAAAAAGAAAAAAAGAATTGCTCCCCTAAACCTAATAAAAGCTAACAGAGTATTCAATACAAAGAACATTGTAACAACAGTCAAACACAGTGGTGGTAGTATGATAGTCCCAGGCTGCTTTGCTACTTCAGGACCTGGGTGACAAGCCACAAGTGTTGAAACAAAAAATTCTGTTCTCCGCTAAAATATCCTGAGGAAAAAAAGTCCAGTTATCGGTAAGCTAAATTTGTAAGCTAAATCAAATTATTTGTAAGCTAAACCTCAAGCTCAGTTACGTTATGCAGCAGGACAATGATCTGTAGCACACAAGCAATTCCACCTCTGAATGGCTCAATAGAGACAAAATGAAGGTTTGGGAATGGCCTAGTCAAAGTCCTGACTCGAATCTAATAGACATGCCGTGGCACAACCTTAAAGGGCTTGTAATGCTTGAACACCCTTCAATATGGCTGAAAAAACATCAATCTGAAAAGACGAGTGGACAAAATTTCCTCCATAGCGATGGAAAAGACAAATTACCAGGTATTACAAACATCTCATCACAACTATTGCCCCAAAGGAATGCACAACATGTAATAAGGTTTGGGGAAAATATTTTTTCACGTGTGATATGGGTTTTGAACAACTCTTTGCCATCAACAAGTGAAATTATCACTTAAAATCAGCATTTTTTGTTTACTCATGTTGTCTTTGTCTTGTATTAAAATTAGTTGGAGGATCTGAAACATTTAAATATGACAATGAGCAAAGATAGAAGAAATCGGGAAACAGGGAAATACTTTTGCACACCACTGTACACTTATTGTCTTTAATGCAACCTCTAAATAAAATTTATACAAAGTTTACAGACAGTTTTCAAGTTTAAATAAACAATACACAGTTCACAGAAAAAATTTATTAGCTCAACAATTTTTGTAACTGTTATGGCCCCAATTTGTTATGGCGTCAATTTGTTATGACATCACGGACAGCAAAGGATGACAGACAAAATTCTTAAAGTTCAATAGATTTAATTAAACAAACACATAGAACTAATCTACACCCTACACTACTGACCAAGATTGAAATGAAAATAAAAAATTAGATATTTACAGTTCCCTGTAATGGAGATGGGCTGCTCTGTTGTGATGTCCTGGGACAGGAAAATGCTCCAACACAGGCAAAAATCCACAAAAAGCTTAAAAGGTCTTAAAAAGAGTGACAGGTCTGGTCAAATGTATCCTTCTTGCAATTTCTCCTACTACTACTATTCTCGATTTTTCTCCTTATATACTCTTGTCCAGCCCCCTCCCATTTCTGGGACTTTCCCCTCTGGGCATGCCCCGGACATGCCCAACCTAGCTTCAGACTGGGCTTCACAAAAAAAAGTCAATACTGCCATCTAGTGGCTATTTACCACATTACAGTAACATTTAGATTTAACATTTACATTTGAGACTTATAATTTAATATTTACATTTAACACAATAGATTTAATGATAACATTTATATTTATAATTGAATATTTACATTTAAGATTTATTATTTAGATTTAGCACTTAACATTTAGATTTAATATTTATCATTTAGATTTAACATATAACATTTAGATTTAACATTTACTATTTACATTTAACATTTAACATTTTAATTTAACATTTGCAATTAACATTTAATATTTGGATTTACAATTTAACATTTGCATTTAACATTTATTATTTAGATTTAGCATTAACATTTAGCATTTAGATTTAATGATAACATTTAGATTTATAATTTAATATTTATATTTAACATGTATTATTTAGATTTAACATTTACTATTTAGATTTAATATTTATCATTTTGATTTAGCATTTAACATTTAGATTTATAATTTAATATTTACATTTAACATTTTTTATTTAGATTTAACATTTACATTTAGCATTAACATTTAGATTTAACGAAAACATTTGGATTTGTAATTTATTATTTACATCTAGCAGAGGTTAGATCACCTGATGGGCCAAAAAGGTGGCGCGGAAGTTCCAGAGCAGTTTATCCAGACATTCTAAAATGCTTAACGTTAAAAAAGCTTAACGAGGATTAATGTACCAAAACAGCAACTGATAAGTACCAAATTCTTCCCAGACATTTCTTGTCAGGAGCACTATCTCTAGTTAAAAAAATCAAAACCGAAGTCCTAAGAAAACAGACGTTATCTCGCATTAAGCGTGTTCGCCTTTTTAAAAATATTTTGAGTTGAAGACCAAAAGGATAAACAGCAAGACATATTTTCACAGCCAGTTTTGCTCATATTCACAAGGGATGCCAATAATTCTGGATAAAATCTGACATGAATTGGTAGTTCTCTTTTAATGTGCCTGAGTATTTATTTACCTTTATTTTAATCAATTAAGTCATGTTAAACTTTTTTCTTATTAATGTGTGCCAATGTAGGGGAAAACGTGAAATGTGATAAGATGTCTTTTTTCTTAGGACTTCGGTTTAAATTATTTAATTGGAGAAAGCGCTCCGGACAAGAAATGTCGGAGAGGAATTTGGCAATTATTGGTCGCTGTTTAGGTATATTAAACTATGTTCAGCTTTTTTCCTCATAATGTATGTAAATAGAGAGGAAAACGCTTAACTTGATATAACTACCATATTCCTTACTCTTCGGGTTTAAATTTTTTGATTGGAGAAGGTGCTCCAGACAAGAAATGCCCGAGAGGACTTTGGTGATTATTGGTCGCTGTTTTAGAACATTTTGCACGTTAAGCTTTTTCACTTTAAGCGTTTTAGAATGTCCCCTTTTAGATCGCATGGGGGAGAAAAGCCGTGTCTTCAATTTCCAACTGATTATTACTATCATTGGAAAATGTGTTAATAAAGGAAAATGATTGGACTAGCTAGGACTAATTGTTGTCATACAGGGATTTATCTTTGCCCCCCAATTCTCAGTTCTGGCGCCGGCCCTGTTTATAATAAAGGTGAATAGTTGTTCCTCAGTCTTGGAGAGATGGAGAGCTCAGACTGATCTCAGTGAAGGTCCTGGTCTTCGTTTCTGCTTCTCTCATCGGCACCACTACAACAGAAAATGGCTCAGTCACATGGACTGCAAACCAGCCTCAGTACTGACCTACATCCCACATTATCACCTGACTCTATAGAGGGGCTTTACCTCTATTGAGATTAACAGAAATTTTACCTGTACTGCATTCACAGCACAGCAGGAATATTACTCTGGATCAGCTCTTACCTGAACTCATAAAACAGCAAGTAGGCCGAGTTTGATCTCCGCCTCAACACTGTCCTCTGGTCCAGTTCCATCACCTTCTCGTCATCAAATAACCGCCACCTTTTGTCCCGGTGTTGGCTCTCACAGATGTAATGGCCTGCAAAATCACACAGAAAAAACACTCTGTTATATGTTCTCATTGTGCCGATGATTGTGACGCAGGCATAACTCTCTCAGGGTAGAGGCCCGAGGGCCTTAGTCCTTAGGGGTCCAGATAATGTCACAGCATTTGTTTGGTGTATATTATATTAGGGCTAAATAGCAGTATTTTTCAAATAGTACAATGTCAAGAAGTTTCTCATATACTAATGATATTGTTCAGAATCATACACCACATGTGTGCACTAAGTCTCACCTATGGTGATGGAAGTCCAAGTTAATGCAGAATTAAAATTTCATATTGTTTTATGTACCACTGGGACTTGCGAAAATGTACTAATCTTAACAGTAAAAGCTGTTATGTACAATGACTTTACATTTTTCAGTCAGAACTGGAATTAGCTGAGTGAAATGTCAACTGGGATATTAGCTTGATCAGTGTATTGACCAATGGCAGGAGAAATTGTTCCGGAAATATAATTAGGTTGATGTTAATTGCACGTAGGCTAATGTATATTTTTCAAACTAGCTAGCTAGCTGTCCTATGTCCTATTTTACATATTGACAGAGTGACTGTGTGCATCTTTTGGCAATTGTCAACTTTGATAGCATAGCTATGCTAAAGAAGCTAAAACAGAAAAGCGGCTTTGAAAGTTCGCAAAGCTGCCAAAATTAAATCAATTTTTTTTTATAGTGCCACCAACTTTTTCACTTTGTGATGCTTCTCCAGGGTTAATGTGACACCTTCCGTTTCTGCCCGCCATGATGAAGTCTGTATTTTTATCGGCAGCTGTTAATTTCCTATGGCACTTATGACTGTGGTGGAAAAACTTAATGTAGCCAAAGCTTTTGCTACTACATGACCTGGCATGTAGGTTACAAATATGAAGTAGAAATTGCAAACATGACCATGTTTTAAAACTGCGACTGAAAAGGGTCTAAAACAGTGTTCTGTGATTGTACAGAGTTGGTTATATGGGTTCCCCTCCCCAAATATATTGGAACTTCCACCAGCAGAAAAAGAGATCGGCACCAATGCTACTCGGACCATCTGATGGTATAGGAGCTCCAACAGAAAAATGTAGCCCAGGGCCCAAGGCAAACCTGTTCCGCTCCAGAGAAGTGAACTGATCATGTCCTGAAAATGTCTCCTGATCAGATTGCGTATAGGACCCAGGAGTGTTTGCTTTGGGTCTTCAGTGTATCTTACCATGTCGCATATTGGACCCAATATGGGACAGGACACTGGTGATTCTGTATTTAGCCTAGAAGACAGAAAGTACAGACCTGCAGTCAGAAGAGGTACAAACCTGGGCTGCCAGATAGCTCACTCGGTAAAGTATCGCGTTGCGAAGCAGAAGTGACTATCACGTCGCGGGTTCAAGCCCCGCTTCGTACCAGCCGGCAGTGGTCGGCAGCTTTTTCAGAGTAGCGCACAATTGGCTATTGCGCTACAGGGTTGCAAATTGGGAAGGGACTGCCGGGAAGGGATTATAATAGTTGCCTTGTTCGTTGCTCAAGTGCCTCCTGTTGGCCAGACGGGCGCTCGTCAGGAAGATTCGAAGCCCGGTCATGTCCGGGTATCCTCCGCCCTCGTTCTGAACTTGCGGAGATTCAACCAATGAGTGTATAAGAAGCGGTGGTTGACAGGCGCGTGCTTCGGAGGAGAGCCGCGAACTGCCTACACTCTCCTGAATTGGCAGCAAGCGGTCGCATACGAGCAAGCCTTGTACATAGTTCACCAATTGGGTATTCCAGATTCGGGTGGGATTGGAGATGCCAAATTTAAAAAAAAAAAAAAAGAAGAGGTACAAACCCACACCCTAATCCCCCATCCCAAACTGTCATTATTATCTATCAGTGCTCAGCCACCTGCCATTGTAAAAGACAAAAGACTCTCTCTCTCCCTCTCTCTCACTGTTTCCTGTCCTCACCATAGAGTAGCTGTCCTCTACTCTGACAGTTGAACTTCTCTCCAGAGTGGTCTTCTTCTCAGCTTCAGGGGAGACCAGACAAAACCAAAACACCATCAGATCTCTTGCCTCATCTTTACTGCCACAAACTGAACACATTTACCCCTGAGTTCTGGAGTCCTATCACTGAGTCTGCAAGGTTACAGGGTCGGCAGGTCTCTTCCTTTTAACGAGTGCACAGAATTTCTCTATTTTGCCATAAAGCCTGATTCAGCATGTGTTTTTATTTATTTTTTATTTTTACAATATGACACCTAATTCAGCATGTCTTGCTGTGTGATGATGATGATGATGATGATGATTATTATTATTATTATTATAATGAGTCCATTAGGCCAGGGCTTGTTAGTGTTATCATTCTGTTGTAAATATATCAACGAGACTCAAACCATCAAACTTGCATAAAACTACTTTTGGTTGCTTAAAAAATAGCCTATCACTATCACAGGATTTGTTTGCACTTGGCAAGGCAGGAAGGACCAGCAAATCGACATAAATGTTTAAACAAAAAATGGACATGTAGATCTAATGTAAAGGAATGAGAAAAATGTGCACTTATCAAAGCAACAGTGAAAACTTTCTTTGATCCAACACCTGCGTGTGTGAACGTCTTACACAAGCGCTCAACACTTTAACAAACAGCACTAACACACTGCGAGAGTCTGACAGTCTGGTGCTAATTTATTATCCACATTATAGAGAAAATCTGCAGGATTGTCTCTCAGGGATAAAATACCTGCACAGGGAGCAGCATCAGTCAGGTGGGTCTTGGGCAGCTCAGGGAAACGGGCAGTAACACTGCTGTGGGGCTGCAGGCTGAGCTGTGGGGAGATTCGCACCCGATCGTGCAGCTTCACCAGGTGTCCTTTGGTGTTAGCGCTGAAGCGCTTCAGCTGCATGACCAGCACTCTGCGCAGACAAAGGGAGGAATTTTTTTATTACTATTTTTCCAGATACAATTAAAGACACTACGCAACTAAAGTTAACAGAGCATTTTACTTCTTGTATTTGATGTACTTCTGAATGAAAAACAACATGTTTTTTGGACGGAAGTACGTAGAAGTTGAGGAGTTTGTCCTAAGTTGCAGGTGAGAGTAGCTTTGCCTGATTTTGATGGTTGGCAATGGCTAACGTTCCACTAACTGTCGGTTAAAGGGTTAGTGCAGCATGAAATAGTTCCAGCCTGGACAAAGATATCACAACCGGAGAAAAGTTCTCGCTGACATCCATTTTTATGGATGGGATTTTTTTGAGTGAGAAAATTGTAGCCTTGAGACATTGCGAAGAGCAGAATTTAATCCATGGTTGGAACATTCTAGATATGACCTTGAGCATGAACTAAGAGGGTGAAAAGAGTTCAGTTTGGAGTATATCATGTCCTGACATAAGGGCAGATATACTCAAAGACGAAAAGAGTGAGAGACAGAGGCGGCTGCTCTTACCTGGGAAGTGACTGGAGTTCCTGCTCCATGATGGCCAAATGCCCAGAGCAGCACAAGCACTTACACTCCACCTCACAGCCCTGCAACAGCCAAACATGGCAGCACTGCATGCTAGATCACAAAACTCAACAATACATTCAACCCTCAACTCTCACTGCGAAGCAAAGCATCACTGTCAACACTACACTCACAGAGAAATGCAGAATCTGTTCCAGATGGACACTTACCCTGAAGTAGAGCCCCAAACTGTCCTGAATAGAGCCCCCTGGGACAAAATCCAGTGACAGGCAGTTGTACAACTCTCTAAGCGAGAATTTCCTCCCACAGCTTTTGAGCAGGAACCACAGAGAAACAGAAATTCAGACACAGGTAGGATGTCAATTCCATTTGAAGATCACAAAGGAAAAACAATCTGAGTCCAAATTTTGCATTTTTGTGTATTGTATATATTATATTATTATGATATTTATAATAATATTTGGTAATATTATATATTATCATAATATTTTATATATTTTATATTTTTTGCATATTTTTTCATGGCTTTGTTTCTAAGATCGTTTTGAATTTTTCATTCATCATTTCTCCACAACGTGAAAATGTGACTCTGATCATTTTTCCATTGTGGTCTTCATTTGGGGTGAAACTCAACAAATGAGGTAAAAATCTTTGTTTTCTGTTTTTAATTGAACATTTTACATTTTCCAGTACAAAAAATTCAAATGGGACTAAAAATGCAGTGGCGAGAAATCTAGGTCAAAAAGTTAAAGTCCTTTGTTATTTGCTCCAATCACCAGGATTGTCCAGTTAGCTCAATTCTTCAGCCAGGAACTCAATCAAACCAGTTGGAGGCATTTGCGGATGGAGATTATGGCAAAACGATCATATTATTGGCCCCTGGCCTTTTGACCTCCACCCACAAGCCACTGTTTTACTTAAGTACCTGAGAAAGATCTTCTGGCTCACAGCTCACCCATCCTGCCTGGTTTGTGATTGGTGGGCAAAATGGAGACGGCTGGAGTCTAACTGACCCAATGGGAGACACTGTATATGAGTGGCTCACCTGAGGCACATCCTGGTGGACCGAAGCTCGAATTCAAAATTCGACTCAATGGTCCTGTCGCAGGGGAGATCCCCCACCCTTCTCCTCAGGGAAGCCTGCTCCTCCTTAAACTGGGAGAGGAGAACGCCGAGGAACTCATGAGCATCCTGCAGGAGACAGGGAAAATCCGTGAGGGAAGGAGAGGGAGTTGAGCATTTGTGACATAGGTTCATCAGTTATTATAATATTATTATTCACTCAATGGGCCATATCATCACTCTGGTTTACTCCACAGCCAAACAATGTCCTCTATCGCCCTGTTACACAGTGGCTTTCATTAGCAAAATCTGAGGTGATTACTCTCATATCAATGCGTCCAACAGAATTTATTTGCATATTGTAGAAAACATTGTGTTCTGGAAATCTGCAGCCTGCATTCTTATAATCTGCGACAAGAAGAAATAAATAAAGGATCATAGGATATGTACATGCATGTGTGTGTGTCTCACCTGCTTCTCACTCCCGCTGAAGTCACTGCAGGCCACTGCAATGCTCTTCTTCAGTGCTCCCAACAGGCTGGTCTTCTGCCTCCTGCTGGTGCTGCTCCTCGCTGCCTGCAGATCTACAAGACACCTGCAGGGGTGTAATTAGGGTAGATTTAGGGTAATTAGGGTAATTATGGCTCAGAAGAAACCCAGCTTGTATGCACAGTAGAGTTTCAGGGAGAGGTTTGAGAGCCAATAAAGTCCATAGGACTCATGGGAAGTCCTGTGGGCAAAATATTTTCAAATAACACTGCTAAAGTGTCAATTTACACAAAATCTTGATCAAAGTGCAAAATTCAAAACTCCTAATAGACCACTGACCATCAGCCAGCACCAAAAACAACACAAATGTGATGCCCAGTACAGCACTGGCATCTACAGATGTCTTTGACAATAGATGTTGATGCACTTCAGTAAAAGTGAACTCCCAAGGTCTTCTTCTCCCCTGATGTCCTGGGTGAAGGTCGGCTGGCTGAACAGGCTCTGGAGAGTTGCGTTCATGTAACATGAGTTCCCAATGTTGGGTAACCTGTGGCAGAGACATGATCAAATCCTTACTCAGCAACAATATGGAAGTC
Source organism: Gymnothorax javanicus (assembly GCA_029692085.1). Classification (NCBI taxonomy): domain Eukaryota; kingdom Metazoa; phylum Chordata; class Actinopteri; order Anguilliformes; family Muraenidae; genus Gymnothorax; species Gymnothorax javanicus. The sequence continues at coordinate 86,222,193 of CM056201.1, forward strand.
CAGATTGTACTCGCTTGAAATGGCTATCTCCATCTCATGAACATTTTGTACTAATTGTAATGTCTCTGGACACTGGGAATCCAAAAGATTGAATCAGGGAGAACTGGTGATTTGACTTGTTATACTTTGACACCTGTCTGCACATTCAGGAAGTAAAACAGCTGTTATAATGTTATACAGCTTGGACGACCTTTACAGCTACTCTTACCCAAGTACAGTGTAGTCCAGCGAGATCCTCTGAATCACCTCCTGGTCCTCGCCGTCATCCTGGGATATCCTGCTGTTCAGCCGTTCCAGTCCATAGCATGGAAAAGGAAAACAGATAAACATGCCCATTTTTAAAGAAACTGAGAGCCCAAAAAGTAATCATACCCAGATAGCAAGCACCTCCGCTCTGGATCTGCCCGGCTCTGAGCCGGATCAGCTGGAGTCGGCACAGAGCCGGGCTGATCCGGAGCGGAGGTGCTTGCTATCTGGGTAGGTACCAAAAAATGGAATGAAGTGAAAGACTTACCCTTGCTGTCCTGTGCAGTCGATAGTGGATGTCAAACTCTTTACGCAGAGAGAAGCCTGCTGCTCTGCAGATCGGATGTCATTAGCAGATGCCTTCCTTGTGCAGGTGATGTTTAGGGCCGGTGTTTGCCCTGCACTGCGAACATTACAGGCCAGTACCACCTCCGCGTAGCTTAAGTTCTGGGTTGGGGTCTTGTCCATGTGGCCGATGTTCTGGGCCAGGGTCTCATCCGGAGAATTGAGGGTCAGAACAGCCACTTCCTGGCAGAGGTCACTCAGGGTGGCCCACTTTAACATCACTTTGTTCTTCCCCTTCTTCCTTTTTTGGTTTGCTGATGATTTTGATCAGCATCGTCACTGGTCAGGTCTGATGAATGAGGGCAGGTATTGGTCAGTGCTGGTGGTGCCGACGTGGAGGCACTGACTCCCTCTTCAGTGCTGCTGATGGAGGCAGCGGATTCTGCTACACAGGCAGTGAAACGCGTTTGCTCCTCAGCACAGCTGATTGGACAAGCCGTCTCTTTTGCTCCATTGATGGAAATAGGAGCTTCCTCTGATAATGTGGTGATGGAAGTGTCATTCTCAATCTGGATGGAATGGGACGCAGGCACTGGGGTATGTCCAAGCTCTTCAATGCAGTTGATTTTAAGGGCTAAACCCTGCTCTGCTGGACTATCTGTGGAGTCTGTCCCTTTCTTTCCCTTCCTCATTGACCACTTCTTGTTCTTTTTCTTCTTCTTCTTCAATTTTTCTATGTGTTCTGCTGAGACAGCCATTGGGGACAGCTGGTCAGTGCTGTCAGTGGTAAGGGCTGGGGTTGTTGCACAGTCTTCAGTAACAGTTGACTGCTCTGTATTAGCAGGCTTCAAAGTGTCAATGGCAGTCATTAGTTCTTTGAATGAAATTGAGGTAGCTACCTCCTCATTGGGGACAATTGGCTGAAGCTGTTATGGTTCTGCCTCATGTGTGTTGTCTTTGTGCTTATTTGTGCTTGTGCTTTACTTTCGTTTTATATTTCAGCTTTCTTTCTGCCGTCTGATGATCGATTCCCTCTCTGCCAATCTCCAGTGATGTCGCGTGACAGCCTTCAGCATGCCTGCGTCTTGTTGTCCAATCACGTTTCCTCTTTCGGTTTTGGCTGTGGTATTTCATTCATTGTTTCCACCTGTGCTTGATTCTGGGTCTCGCTAAACTGAGTGAATGCGTTCTCTGATAGGATAATTACTAACCGTAATAACCAGCACTTATTTGAGGGTGATTGTAAATATTTCGTCACGTAGTATTAACCTTAATTAACTCATTAGTGAGTGCGAGCGTTTATAGCTTTTGTAATTCTTGCCTAAGCTTTCCCTGATTAACTGCGTTTAAAGCTATGCTTTCCTTTGCTTCTCTCGTGGTGCCTTATACTTGTCACGTTTAGATTACCTCAATCTAAACCGTCTAGTTTGATTGATTGTCTCAGCGTCTTGTCTCGAGTCATTATTGTAAACCCGGTTCTCGTGTAATTGTTTCATTAATCCCAGGTGTTTCTGTTTCCATTCGAGATTGCGTTCCGAGTCCCCGCCTCCTTCCGTGTCTATATCTGTGGGCAGGAGAGAAGAGACGTCAGACGGAACTTTGTTAGACTCTGCTCTGCATGGTGAAATAACAGCTCCTTGTGCCTTCTGAGTATTTCCTTTGTATGATTCCCAAGTCTTGTCTTTTGCTGCGCCCACGTCTTGTCTGCCCTTTGTTTAAGTCTCCCAGTGTGTCCCGTCAGTCTAGTTAGGTCCAGTTTTTGTTTTTCTAGTTTAGCCACTCTTGGAGTGTGTACTTCTGTTTCCCCCTGCCCTGGGCAGTGTACCTTAGTTTTCCCAATTGTTCAGTGCATGTGCACCGTGTTTTGTTTCTGGCCTGTGTGCCTATTTTCTCCTAGTGTTTTGTTTCAATAAACCCTTCAGTTCCTGCATCTGGTGTTCCCCTGCCTACTTAACAGAAGCTGCTTCACCTTGGAGTCCCTGACTGCAGGTGGATTTATAGCAACGGTTGTTAGCCCTTGTTGCTCTCCATTGTTGTTTATAGCTGCTAGCTCTGAGCAGTCACTCAAAGTAAAATTTACCTCATTGCAGCAGATGGTAACTGCCAGCTCCTGAGTGGGTGATTGGAAGAGCCAGCTTTGAGGCACAGTTGTTGGTGGCACCACGTTCTTGCCTGTTCTCCAGAGCAACAGCTTGCTCTGGAACAGCAGGCTCCACTGCACAGTCCATGACAACTGTTGACTCTGCATACTGTAGGGAAGGAGTTACCACCTCTGTGTAGACAGTAGTATGGGTCTGCTCCTCCACACAGTCATGAACTGCAGGTGGTTTCACTTCAGTGTTTGTCCGCCCTTGCTCCTCTCCATGGTCGATAATGGACGGTGGCTTCTCAGTACGGTCAGTGCAACGTTCCTGACCTTCTGCACAGACCATCTCTAGAGCTGGTACTTCAATGCAGTTCTTGGCAAGCATTGACACCACATGGGCGATGATACTGGTTCTTCTGTATTGTACAGACCTTGCATTTCTGCATAATTGAATGCCAAAGATGGCTCCTTCGAGCAGTTAATTGAAACTACTGGGTCCTCAACATCGTTGGCAGTCAGCCATGTCTCTTCCACACGAGCCAAATCATGAAAGAGGTCAATGTAGTCATTGGAATTAGATGGATCATCTCTACAGTCAAATATTGTATCTTGTGCCATGCAGGCAATGGCAAGACCCAGCTCTGAGTGCATGTTATTAGCAGGTTCCTTTTTACAGAGATTGGTACCTGCTATTTCTTCAGCATAGTTGATGGCTACCCCTTGCTCTGCGCATTCAATTGCAATTGAGCACTCCTCTGTATGGCCAATGATGAGACTTGGCTCTGCTGCACTGTTAGTAACTGCTTGCTCTTCTGTGCAGTCAAGAAGAGGAGCTGTTTTCTCTGCATCAATAATTGCAGGACCTGTCTCCAATGCAAAGTCAACGGGAGCAGCCGGTGCCTCTACGCAGTGAATAGAAACCGTAACTTTGGCATAGTCACTGGCAAGAGATGTTTCGTTTGCGCTGTCAATTGTATGATCTGGTTTCTCTGCACAGGGAGCAGAAATAGCCGACTCCTCAGAGGAGGTGATGGTAAGGGGTGGCTGCATGTCTTCACTGGTATGAATTCTGTCTCTTCCACTGTCCATGGTTAAAGATGCTTCAGTGCAGTAGGTGTTAACTGCTGGCTCTTCTGAGGTGGGTTATCAGAAGAGCTAACTCACTGGGACAGTTGATGGTGGTAGCAGGATTGCGTATTTCATCAATAGGAACCTCTGGCTCTGTAATAGAAGGCTCCACTATAAAGTCGATGCCAACAGTTGGTTTTGCATTATCAACTGAAGGCTCTACCTCCTCTATGTGGTTGGTAGAATGCGCCTGTTCCTTTGCATTGTCCTTAGTTGTAGATGGCTTCACATCAATGGCTGTCAGATCTTGTGGCTCTGCATCATTCTTGACAGATGCTGGCTCCTCAGTACAGTCCATGTGAAGACTGTGACCTTCTGCCCAGTCCATCACTGAATCTGGCTTTTCCATGCAGTCCATGGAGAGCATCGACTTTGTGCAAGTGATGGTAGAGCTAGGCTCTCCGGTTCGGTCATTTCCCAGATCTTCCTCCCCTACACAAATGAAAGCCAAAAGATGGCTCCCCTAAGCAGTCAGTTGTAACTGCTGGCTCTTCTGTGCAGTCAAAAACAGGAGTCATTTCATTTGTGTTGAAAATTGCAGGAGCTGTCTCCCTTTCACTGTCAAAGGGAAGAGATGATGCCTCAACGCAGTCCATAGTAGGGGTCTCTTCAGCACAGTTGATGGTCAGAGGTGCTTTTTTTCTGCTGTCAATAGTGTGAGCCGGTTTCTCTGAGCAGCTAAAACAGATGGCTGACCTCTCAGAGACGGTGATGGAGAGTGCTGGCTCCATGCAGTCACTGATAAGAGCTGCCTCTTCTCCACAGTCCGTGGTCAAAGTGTCCTCACTGCAGTGGGTGTTAACTGCTGGCTCGTCTGTGGCACAGTCGATGATGATAGTTGGGGGTTCCTCCATACCATCAATAGCAGATGCTGGCTCTGCATCACTGATGGAAACTGCAGGTCCTGCTCTGCAGTGGATGGTAACTGCGGGCTGCTCAGGATAGTCATTATTAAGAGATATCTGCCTTGTATCTCCGATGGTAAGGGGCAACACAGGAGTAAGCTCCCTTGCATGGTCAGCGAGAGCACCTGGTTCTTTTTTGTAGTTGATGGTAGAAGTTACCAGCGATGCTTCCTCAGCACAGATGGTTACAGTTATCTCTGCAGGGTTAATTGAAGAAGCTGGTTCTTCATCACAGATGGTAAGGATTTCCTCTTTCGTGCATTCAGAGGTCAGAGTTGACCCCACGCAGTCAGTGGCCACTGCAGCTTTTCCTGCACAAATTCTGCTAAGAGTTGTTTCCCCTGCAGAGTTGATGGCAGTATCTGGCTCCTGAGTGCGATCGAAAGCTGTAGCTGGCTTCTTCAGGCAGGTGTTATTCAAGACCCCCTGGTCAGCAGATTCTGACTTTGCCTTTTTTCTTCTTTTCTTCCCATTCTTCTTCTTGCTCTTCTTCTCCTCATCGTCCAATTCCTGGGTCAATGCAGATTCAAAAATTTGAATTCCTCTCTGTATTTTTGGATTGTGTTCCATTTAGAATATTAGGGTGGACTGATAGCATATTGGGCAAATTAAACCTCCCTTGGACTGGAAAAATCTAACATTTCACACATCCACATCAGGTAGCTGACATAGCGAGTACAGCTGCTTTGAGACCGCTCCGAATCATGAGCAAGCAAATATTCAAAGCTGCACTAAGGACATCTAAGACCTAAATTTCTACATTTGATGGAACCCAAATTTAATGAGGGCAGTAACGCTAACTTTTTATGGCTTCTGATGCCATTGTGCAGCATATAGCAAACAGATAACAAAATTACTGTGGGCACCAGAATTATTGGCACCCCAAACTGAGAGTACACTAAAAATTCTACTAGAATACAACTAATAACATCATTGTAGGAAATCATCCATGTATAGTTTTTTCCTGCACATTTTTGTTTTTATAGTATGTCCATGCATTTTGGTCCCTGAGTGTATGTCCTGTCCTCATCTACATGTTTTGTCCTGCCAACATCTGTAATGTCAGCACGGTCTGATCCTGTCAATGTGTAAATCTGCCTGTATGTCTGTATCTTTGGGGCTGATCATGCCTTTCATCTGCGTCTTGTGGTGGGGTGCAGAAATAAACACAAAATGCCAAAATGTCAGAAATACTGTACTTTATTAATATCTGAAATTAATAGATCCAAGCAGATGCATATTCATTTAATTAAAAAACAATTTTCTCTAAATCAAGGTTTCACAATTCATTGTACCCCTAAATATTATTTCAAATAAAACACCAAATCTGAAAGAGGAATGAAACTCATCTTTATTTATTTTCATCCGAGCTTTGAGGAAGTACATTGTTTCATATCACCACTTCCTCTTACAATGGGGTTTAAAAGTAAGGTAACATGCATTAGTCATCCAGCACAGTAAAGAAAACAAAAAACTGGCGTTTCAAAAGAGAGCTCATCGTAAGCCTTCTTAAATCAGGTAAAGGTCCACAAAAGATTTAATATGACACCGAGCACTGCCAGGGCAATTATTTAAAATTTGAAATGTGTGAAACAGTTGAAAACCGCTCCGGTAGAGGAAGTTACTGCATTTTGCCCCCCAGGAAAGGAGGGAGAGCAAAAAATCGCCGAGTCACCATGAAAGAGTTGCATGCCTTGGTGGTATCTTGGGGGCGCTAGTTTCAAACCATCAGATGCCACCCCCATGGCTGCTGGGTTGACTCTCTCAGTGAAGGTGCTGCTTTCAGCATCAGACTGAGCACCACAGCATGGGATCTAACTCAGCCGCGTCAGTGCTGATAGGCCAGCAGCCTCCTGACAGCAGCACGTAATGCTTTGTGCTGCTCAGGGACATGAGAGAGGATACAGTTGGTTTGGGTTAGCGTAGTTTTTTGCTCAAACCCCATCTAATGTTGATCTGGGTGCTCCTTTAGTATCAGTCAAAGCAAGTTCGTGTTTAGGCACCGCCCTCCTTCTGAGCATGTGCAGTTTGAAACTTCGAGAGGAAAAAGTGGCAGCCGACTGGGCAATTTCAGAGGTGATGTTGAGGATTATATTTCAATATTTCTCATCATATTCATCAGTAGATCAATTTTCATGTTGAATAACTGTAATCAATAATCATTATCACCATATTATGTAAACAGCAGTCACACAAACACACACACACACACACACACACATAACATAACACACACACATACAAGTAGTTCACATACGCGTAGGGAGGGATGAGCAGTGCAAACACACACACACTCACATATACAAGCAGTTCGCACACACATGAGCAGTGCACACAGACACATGCACACACACATACACACGCAGCACACGTACACGTGCACACACACACGCACACAGACACACACACATACAAGCAGTCCACACACAGACACACACACACACAAGCAATTCAATTCACACATGAGCAGCTCACACACGCAAGCAGTGGGCTTCTGTAGCTTCGATTAGTAAGCAGGCTTCTGTTTAGTTGATTCGAAAACATAATCAGGTGATGCATTTGATTTCTTTAGCTTTGATCAATATTTGTTCAGTAAAATCATAAGTTGTTACTGAAAGCATAATCAATTGAATCATTTATGTATCTACTTGTATCCTATTCATCTGACTGTATTTTTCCTCTCTCAACTGTAAAATTTTCCAGTCCTTTTTAGGGATGTACATCCTTATCTTTGCTTGAGGTTCTCAAGGTTAGTTGGCAGTGTTGTGGTTTGCCTGTCCTGTTGTAGCGTGAGAATGAGAAGGCGGAAAGACCATGTTTGTAAGATATTTCCTGTGATGAAGGTATAAAGACTGGGTGTGAAAAGTAAGATGTGAGTTCTTGCGCAAAAAGAACTCGGCTTTATATTTATCAATATGCCTCAATAAGGCCTAATTGTCTGAAGACTCTGTCTCTCACCAATTGCTTGAGGATGGGGGAACCTCATAATATGAAAATATGTTTGAATGAAAACCACAACAAATTTGGCGAGCCAGCGGCAGGAGTCAGCAAAGGTCGGTTACACTCGAAAGGGTGGGCGGTCTTCCAGTGCTCGGAGATGGTGCGAGGAGCACACACACACACCCTAAGCTGCTAGCAAACTAAGGATAAGGTGAGCAATTTAATTAATTTGCTTTAATTATCTTGCTCAGATAGATAAGTGGGGGTGTTGTTTTGTGTTGTCCCGGCCCTGATCTGGAGCACTGGAGACAAGTGACTGTTTGGCTCAAAGAATCTAGACACAAAATTGGGGGAAATTAAAAGGAGAGGGACAGAATCTGCAGAATTATTATGTAACTACTAACCACTAACACCGCATTTGCAACAAATCACTGTGACTAATTGTATGGAACTCAGAGTGCGCTCTGTGATTGGTTTGGTGTATGACTGTTTGTTATGTGTGAGGCCTGTGCTGGGACCCTATGGCAGGGAATTAACCTGCAGGCTCTCTTTCTTGAGATTGAGTTGGGCCTGGATGACCTAAGAGAGGTACCAGGATCCGTTTTATCTTTATGGTGTTGTTTATCTTGTTGTTTATTATTTTTTGAAAAGGGTGCGCAGCACATTTGGCGTATGGAGCTAGCCGATTAGTGGTTCTAGCGAGGACATTGACTGGAAGTGAGGTTTGTTGGGTCCTAAGGGTGGACTGACTGGTAGAGAGGATTGCGGGGTCCCGAACAGATGTTGACAGGAAGTTTGTACTGTGGGGTGCGGCGCCCTTTTGAATGAGTGTAGAGTGGATGATGTGAACAGTGGTTCTGTTATGTATTGCATTAGTTAGGTGTGTTGGGAGTGCACTAAAAAATAAAATATAGCCCCTAGTCTGCATGCAATAAGTGTTCAAATTATTATTAATGGTCATTACTATTTGGCAGATTAAAAGAAGTAGTAAATTGCATGCACTAAAAGATGATTATTTAAGCCTTATTATGATTGCTGTACTATTATAATTGAATACGTGAGAAAAAACAATTTAGCTGAGAAATGAAATTTGGATTAAAAAAATAAACAATGATGATTACAGCAAAGCTGATAGATGGAGGAAAATAGGGAAAAAAGAAGGGAAAAAAAGCAACTTCCTATGTTTGAAAAAGACAAAAAAAGAACAAATGGAACTAAACAAGAAATATCATGGATTAGACAAGTAGATGTTTATGAACTAAACATAACACTGGTTTAGGAATGCGTAACAATATACGATCTGTCTAAAAGGAAGAGGAGAAATCAGCATAAGTGTGTTTATATTATAGACTGCTTATAAAGCAGTGTAATTGTTAAAATAGACATATTGCAATTTAATACGTGGGGAAAAATAATTCGGCTAAGTAATAAAATTTAAATTAATAAATAAATAAAAATGGCAATGCCTGTGGAGGAATTAAGAGAGCAATTTGCTACCTTTGAGAATTATATAAAAAATTGTCAAACAAGTCGGCAAAAAGGACTAAAGAAAACAGAGTAACAAAGTGGCCAGTAGAGGGGAAATTTGATCTTGCAATATGAGAAAAAAATGATGGGTATAATAACAAATTATGCATCGGCGGCAAAAAGGGTTGAAAAAAGAAGAAAATGAGCTGGCAGTTCTGGAACTGTTTAGAGAAAGGGGAATGCTGAACATTCAGGATCAGGATAAATATTTTGTAAAGCAAAGTGAGGCTGCGTCTCAGTCCAAGCCATCTGAAAAGGTTAGTGACAATAAATTGTTTAACACAATGCTGTATGCCCCCCCACCCATTTTCAGGAACAGAGGGAGAGACAGCAGCTGAAAAAACCTGTAGCTAATCAGAAAAAAAAAAGTGAATTAGCAAATGTTTATTGGTTGGGGGATATAGTAGACCAAATTAAAGAGCAAGTTTGGAGTACCTGGGGAAAATACTGTATGTAGAGGCCCAAATACCCCAGGCTACATGGCCAGAAACTGAATTGCATTGTACAATGATATTCAACCCCACTCAGGACCCAGAATTAGAGAGAGAAAAAAAAATGGGTCCTTAATGTTGATTTGGAACAGGACAGGAAACAATGATTAAGATTATAACTAACTGTCAATTGATAGGGAAAATAAAGCAATTGAAAAATTCCTATTGAGGAATCAGAACGTGAACTTAGAGAACAAATTAAGACAGAATTAGACAAATTACCAGAACAACTGTGGTCTCAACATGATACATATGTGGCAGAATGCTATCAGCAAATCCCGTAATATCCTCAATGAGTGTGAAGTAATTACACCATTTGAATTAGTTACATATTTGTAAAATTCTAAAGCACTACAAAATCTAAGCAGTTTTATGTACATAATTAGACTGTGTGAGATTGGCGTGCTAGAAGCATATCTCTGAAAAGAAAATGAAGGAAAAGTAATACTGAGAAACAAAAATAATAACAAAGAGCGTTCAAAATTTGCCAAAGTACTGTTAAACGCGATATACAGGCCAATAAACAGTAAATTTAATTGATACAGAGGTTTCTCTATCAAGAATTAGAAAATTTCAATTGCTATTTGAAAGTAAAAAATTAGGGTAAAATTATTAGAAAGCTAGCAGTAACTATAAAATTTAGTATAAAATTTAATAGTACATATTAGATTTATAAAGGAATAAAAAATCAAATTAACTATTGTGGGATTGGAGACTGGAGACTGGATGGATTTTTTGATGCGCAGAGTCAAAGTAATACAGCGAATGGAGCCTTGGTTACCAGAAGCAGATAAGGGAAAAAAGAGAGGTGAAAGGTCAACACACAGAGGTCAGAGAACAGAAGGGGAGAAAGGGGGGTCTAAGCAATGCTATTGCATGTGGAATTTTATTCAGTTATTTAACAAGAATAAGTTCTGCCCAGAAAATGAGTCATGTGAAGGATCAAATTTTATAACAAGTGGCATTGTGATTTAAAAAAGTCACTGAAAGCGTTCCTGACCAGTTGAATGAGTAATGGAAGATTTTTTTCTCTGTTTTTTAACAGGAGTGTCAGCCAGGGGAGCTACAATTCAAGGAGACGAATTGACTAATAAACTTTCTCTGATTTTTTTACTTTTACCGGAAAAGATTCAAGCCCAATCGATAGGAAAAGCAGCAAAATTATGATAATTGAGTTTTTGTTCACTGTTGTATGCATCTAACTCATTCTCTTGGAACTTTTCCACAGAGTGCGCACTCCAGAAGAGAGGAGATTAAAATACCCTTGAGTGAAAATGATAAGCTGGCTAAGGATCCAACTGCGGGGTTGCAACTTAAAAGTTTACCTTCTAAATTAAATTTGGGGAAATCCAATTGGAGTATTAACAAAAGACTAAATTCAAAAGGTGGACCACCATATAATTGAAAAAGTCGACTAATAACGTGATCACATTCTAAATTTATTTTTGATTGGGCTGACAAAATCTTTCCCTCTGACTAGTAGTGAGAAGGACGGGGACCTTCAAATAAAAGGTACTGACTGACTGACTGACTGAGCTGACCAGATTTGGGACGATTGTTTACCTTTAAGTGCTGGGAGCCCAACAGAAAAACTATTTTACAGTTGAATATTCAATATGTGCCCATTTTTGTGAATAAAAACAAAAGAATTGCATATTGTAACACGGTCTAAAGCAACTCCACCCGGTTCTGCTGATGACATGGGGAGTTGTCATGGCTGGGGCTAATAAGCCCTGATTGTGCATCGCCTCTATGCGCTTAGAACCCTAGATTGAGGTGGGTTGCTAAATCAAAATCCATTGAAAAAAACACTTTGAAAAGAAAGATATTATTGTTACTGTCCCACTTTTGACCCAGAATATGCTGAAACATAAAATTATGAATATACTGCCAAAAAAATTGATTTAAAATTGACAGGAGCTCAGTAGTGAGGGTGAGCAATTTGGTAATTATGAATTTTTAAATAATATTAATTTATCAGGGTGGCACATGCACTGTCGTCGACAACTCATTGTATTCCAAATAATTAAGGTGACATTAATGATTTTGTAAAGCACATTCAGACCGAGGGGACAAAATACACAAGACAAATTTCTTGAATTGAGACTTATTCTTCTGGTTAAACAAGAATCTAAGTGTCAGAACTATAATTGCAGCATCTGTTTCAAATTGTTATTGATGAGTTGTAACTTTAACTGTTTCATCTATTATGCCGAGAAAGCTGCTGCAATAGCCCCAATTCAACTGGAGTCATCTCATAACTATCCCATTATGAGGGGTGAGGAAAACTATCCCCTCATGAGTACAGAGTGCAGTGCTGAACACCTGAGTGTGTGTTGTGACTCACTCCAGAGACGGGTAAGATCTCCTATCGAGGAGACAACCTAAGGCAGGGGTGAGTCGACCCCCAGGTGACACGGTACTGTATTTTGCCATAAAGTCATAAAGTGGCAATTGTTGAAATCAAAGTCTTTTGGGAGATTATTATTATGGGCTTTTGCATGGAGGCGCTATTGTAAGTTCTTGTGAAAGCCTGGATGAAACTGTTTTTAAAATGTTCTGACTCCAAAGTGTCTGCACAGTCTTTGCAGCAAAAGTAAATATTATAAAATCTGGTACATCTAAGACTTAATGTGAAATTAAGCAGGTGTAGATGACCCTCGTTCTGTACGTGCCGAGTGCATAGTGGATCTGCATGTGCCTGTGGTGTCTGTGCCTGTGTTTGTATTTTATTTTCTCACTCCAGTGACGAGCGGGTGGCAGTCTGGCGTACCAGCCGGTCGAGGCCCGCTCCTTCCTGGAGCCTCCCTGAAGTTTTGAACGAATATGCTGAGACAGTGATTCCAGTCATGAAGGCTCGTTCACCAAAACAATCAGATGGAAAAATCGCAAATCAATGTTGAATATGGACTTGGACTTTGGACTAACTTTGGACTGATTATCTGCAATAAGCAACATTACTGGATTCAAGTGAGACATTAGACTGGGACTTTATTTACCAGAACAATGAAAGGCCTTGAGAAACCTGGACACGAAAACAATCAGGAGTTCACATGCTGGCGTACAAGACAGACTGTTTTTACTCGAAGTGTTACAGTCGGAAAGGGCCCACCAGCCATATTTTATGTTTGGACTCATAAGAAATTCACTTCTTTGTTGTATGGGGGTCATAGACCAGGGGTAGACAATGCTGTGCCATTTTTCAACCATGGTTAATGTGAGGCCACGATTGGGATGGCCTCAATGGGAGGAATGTTGAGGATTATATTTCAATATTTCTCTTCATATTCATCAGTAGATCAATTGCCATGTTGAACAACCGTAATCAGTAATCATAATCAATAACCATATTATGTAAGCAGCAGTCACACAAACACACACACACACACATAACATAACACACACACATACAAGTAGTTCACATACGCGTAGGGAGGGGATAAGTGCAAACACACACACACATATACAAGCAGTTCACACACACATGAGCAGTGCACACAGACACATGCGCACACACATACACACGCAGCACACGTACACATGCACACACACACACACGCACACAGACAAACACACATACAAGCAGTTCACACACAGACACACACACATACAAGCAATTCAATTCACACATGAGCAGCTCACACACGCAAGCAGTGGGCCTCTGTAGCTTCGATTCGTAAGCAGGCTTCTGTTTAGTTGATTCGAAAACATAATCAGGTGATGCATTTGATTTCTTCAGCTTTGATCAATATTTGTTCAGTAAAATCATAAGTTGTTACTGAAAACATAATCAATTGAATCATTTATGTATCTACTTGTATCCTATTCATCTGACTGTATTTTTCCTCTCTCAACTGTAAAATTTTCCAGTCCTTTTTAGGGATGTACATCCTTATCTTTGCTTGAAGTTCTCAAGGTTAGTTGGCAGTGATTTGGTTGGCCTGTCCTGTTGTAGCGTGAGAATGAGAAGGCGGAAAGACCATATTTGGAAGATATTTCCCGTGATGAAGATATAAAAACTGGGTGTGAAAAGTAAGATGTTCTTCTTGCGCAAAAAGAACTCGGCTTTATATTTATCAATATGCCTCAATAAAGCCTAATTGTCTGAAGAATCTGTCTCTCTCCAATTGCTTGAGGATGGGAGAACCTCATAATATGAAAATATGTCTGAATGAAAACCACAACAGTGAACCATGGACTGTCTGCACTGTCTGTATGCTTGTACATAGTCGCTGATTGGACATTCCAGATTCGGGTGGAATTGTAAATTCTACATTAAGAAAATATACCAAGATTACCATGGGCATTTTAAAAAGGCTGCAATGCAAGAGGTTTTCTGAGTCCAACACACGTGCAAATGCTTTAAAATGGTTATTTTTACATTATGATTAGACAAAGGTGCTGGGTCAGATGAGACCGAAGTTGAACCTCTTGTTAAGGCACATCATGGCTCTCCATGCTCTCCTGAGATGTCAGCACACACACAGTTACATACCAGCATGCTTGTGCACAGTTGCTGCATGGAAATCCCAGATTCTGATGGGACTGGAGAAGCCATTTTTTCTAACCACATGTCCATGAAAAAACCTCCCGCAACAACAATTGGCATCACTTATTTCCCTGAGGAATTTGGGCTGTAGATTGACCAAACCAGGTAAGATCATCTATTTAGAGCCACTCCACGAGAGATTGACATTTGGTGCGCAGTTGACCCCCCTGGAATTGAATGAAACTTGGCACATAGGTAGATATGGGTGTCTCACGGAAAAAGCCAAATTTTTAGGTCCGTATCTCACTTTGCCTGCCGGTAGCGCCACTTGGAAACCATTAAAGTGGCTCAGTTTTGCTGTTGACACCACATTTTACATCAACGATCATGACTTAAGGATACACAGTACCAAATATGTTATACTTTTATTAAGGCCTCAGACACTTCAAGCCTGGATAGACATCAGCACAACATCAGCGCCATAACTGGGTAACTACGTTATTGAGCCAGAATTATTTGAGAGATAACAGTAAAAATTGAAAATGGGAATGGGAATAAAATAATATCCCAGATATATACCAATTTAGAATGCTTTATTATGTGTTTACTCACAACAAGACTATTGTTTTCAGTGAATAGTGCCTTGGTATCTTGCTGGGTTAGTGCAATGGATGGCCGGAAAGATGGTCGAAATAGATTTTCGTAGCAGATTGTGCCTGTGTTTGGGTGACATTATTTTGTTTACCCAGCAAGATAGAGATCTGAAATTCTCTGGATACACAGTCCCTTTGGGGTGCATCACAGCATTAGTAAAATCTCAATGGTAGTATTTTCAGTGTAGATGATATTCAACATCAAAAGTCGGAAAATTTCACCCTCAGGGGGTGCTGTATGCTGGATGCAAGTACTGGCTATCCCCAGCAATGTACCAAAGAAATTTTTTTGAATTGCACACAGCTAATTTTCTGAGAAAATGAAGAGTTTGGTTTGGTACTATGCTGGGTAGATAGCTTTCTGACTAAAGGTGGTGCTTTAAAGAGCTAATGTTCTACCGACCTAATATTTCGTATTCCCAGACATATACCAAAGTTCTGCCTTTTGAAATGTCTGAAGCACATGCACAGTTATACATAAAATTTGTCATCCCTTTGGCATAAAACTCTATTGGTTGTAAACTGGTGGTGATTGTGAGCGTTACAAACACACAATACATGTATTATTACCAAGTACGGGTACAGCCCAGGCAGAAATGTACAGCAAGTTATAAAACATGACCAGTCCAAAAAAATAAATAAATAAATGCCAAAAAACAACTAATGTAAAAGGAGTATCACCATAAGTATGTATACAAACATGCATCAACAGTATATGTACACTTGTATAAAATAACAGTCCATGATTTGAACTCTGAAAAATAATCTTAGTCACACAACCGTGTACATGAAGACAGAATGTTTAGTACAAAAGTTAAAACTGTTTTATATTTTTCATGTTATCCAAAGTGAAATGATGTCAAGCCAGCATGTGACTTGCTCTATCCCTCAGTCTGTTTTTGGAATTGGACTGCGGGTTGGTGGTGCGCGCCAGAGGTGCTCCTTGGCCTTGGCCCTGAGCAGCTATCCAAGGCCTTCTTCGTTCGATCTGGGTCGATGTTATCCTTGGAGCCAGTTGAGCCCTAGCCAAGCCCTACTACACTAGATCCTGGTCTCTACAGGGCCGTTTATGGCCCGTTGATAGTGAGCTTGTCTGTCTCTGAATTAAATAGCTGGCTACAGCCTATATGGCACAATGGTTGCGTCAACACCCACAGCTTGGTACGCACCAAAATGGGGAGTCTGAAAAAGAAACCCCGCCCTCCCACCCAGCAGGCGTCCTGTAGGCTAGACATCTTGGGCTGGTGTTAGGAATGAGGGCATGCAAGTTACCACTACAAATGAACTGCCCTTATCTTGGCAGGCTGCTGCTTGCTTACTACAAACTCTGATCTTTTTCAGGGCAACCACTCGCTCGACGCGACTGCTGTACCCTTTTTCTTACCCAAGCACCCTACCCTTGGGAAATCCTGGAATTAACACTAAGCCTGATCACTAATTCTAATAGCAAAGGAAAAATGCTGTGCATTTGTTATTGTCTCAAAATGCACCAACACCACAAAACTGTAAGCTGTACTGACTACTGGTAAGCTTCTTGCATGTTGACAAAATGCAACAATCACCACCAGCATTCTTTTCCAATTTACAACGAACCCAGCTTTATGCCAAAGAGATTACAAATTTTATGTATAACTCTGCAAGTACTTTATATATGTCAAAATTTTGTTATATGTCTGGGAATATGGAATATTAGGTCAGAAGAAGTGTAGCTCCTTAGAGCGCAACCTATGCTCAGATAGCTATCCACCCAGCATAGTGCCAAGCTAAACTCTTCATTTTCAGAGAAAACTAGCTGT
Source organism: Gymnothorax javanicus (assembly GCA_029692085.1). Lineage (NCBI taxonomy): Eukaryota > Metazoa > Chordata > Actinopteri > Anguilliformes > Muraenidae > Gymnothorax > Gymnothorax javanicus. The sequence continues at coordinate 86,238,739 of CM056201.1, forward strand.
GTATATCACAATTCAAAAACAATTTCTTTGGTACATTGCTGGGGATGGCCAGTACTTGCATTCAATCTACAGCACCCCCTAAGGGTGAAATTTTCCAACTTTTGAGGTTGAAAATCATTTACACTGAAAATACTATCATTGAGATTTTATAAATGCTGTAATGTACCCAGAGAGCTTTAGATTTTCTATCTTGCTGGGTAAACAAAATAATGCCACCTAAACATAGGCACAATCTGCTATGAAATGGTCCATTTTGAGTTTTCCTCCAACTTTGGCTCTGTCTAGCTTGAAATTGTAGTTAATACCAAATAAATGCTTGGTATTCCTGAAAATAGAGTTCCAAAAGCGCAACAAATGGCATTTACCACCACAGTACAAATCTGGGTTACTGAGAAAATATACTGCAAACATGAGCCAAAATCAATTTCGACCATCTTTCCGGCCATCCATTGCACTAACCCAACAAGATACCAAGGTACTATTCACTGAAAATGATAGTCTTGTTGTGAGTAAACACACGATAAAGCATTCTAGATTGGTATATGTCTGTGATATTATTTTATTCCCATTTCTATTTTTAATTTTTATTGTTATTTTTCAAATAATTCTGGCTCAATAATGTAGTTACCCAGCTTGGCGATGATGTAGTACTGATGTCTAACCGGACTTGAAGTGTCAATGGTCATGATAAAAGTATAACATATTTGGTACTGTGTACGCTTATGTCATGATAGTTCATGTAAAATGTGTTGTCAACAGCAAAACTGAGCCACTTTAGTGGCTTCCAGGTGGCGCCACCGGCAGGCAAAGTGAGATACGGACCTAAAAATTTGGCTTTTTCCGTGAGACACCCATATCTACCTATGTGCCAAGTTTCATTCAATTCCAGGGGGGTCAACTCCTCAACTTCTTCAAAAAGTGCCATTTTCTCACAGAATGGCTCTTAAAATACAACATCATGATGCCATAATGCATGCAAATACTGAATTCAGACACCTGATGTGAGGTAAAATGCATGTTTTCCACCACTGACACACAAATAGACTACCTAAACGATTGGTAACTAATAATTGTTGAAAGGTCAAGGATATTTTTGATGCAGTAAATTTATATCAAGTGTGTTGCAAATCTGGAGCATACTAGTGAATATTATGCAATATATTATCGCTGGTATTTCAGGCAGAAAGTCTGACCTACAATGCAAGTGCAAACAACTACAAGCATGTAAAAGCATCCCACTGGCTACTGGGAGCCTGACACCTTATATTCTAGACGACAGCACCCACCTTATACGACCATTGTAACAAACTAACTTTTTACAATACTATCGTAACCAAGGACAACGACCATGGCCTACTGTCGCTAACACTCTCGCAACCACACCATGACATGTAAGTGACTATTAGGTAATATTGTAGTGACCACTCACAAAGACCCTAACAACTACCCAGAGCACCATAGCAGCCACTAAGCAATTCCATTCTAACATCCTAGCAAAGTACAACCAGCTCATGAAAACTGCTGTACATTTTACACCTGAAGTACAACTGTGCTGCAACTTAGTGCATCAGCAGCCACACCTTTGCATTTTCATTTGGAAACGTTTTGTTTTCATTCAAATTTAAAACATGACGAGACAAAATACTCCAAATTTCAATGAACACTTTAAATGTTTCCATGGGAATCACAAAATTAGTTTTAAATGTGAATTATTTACTCTTGTTTTGGCAGGGAAGATACCCAGCATCTTGCGATACCTGTGGTTGCCAACCTCATACAGTCATTACATATGTTAGATTTGCAGCAAAGAAAAATGTATAATAACTTTAATTCAAATTATAATGAAGTAGAATTGCATTCATACCCCTAAAATGAAGAGCTATGTTTATCAAGGGCAGGAATTATTGCAGAAATCTGTCAATTAAAGGAAGTGCCTTCAAATTAAACTTGACATCTGTATTTTTGCCGCATATTTATTGTTTGTTTTCAAATATGCTTGAATACTGAGCCAAAATAATTATGTCAATCCCCCAAACTTTTGACAGGCAAAAGTGGTTATAGAATACTTTTGGATTTTTTAATTAACTGCAGAAACATCAAGCATCATATACTACTCAAAATTAGTCATTTGTAATTTATTTGTAGGTTATATGCATTATAAATGTTTTGTTGTTGTATTTTTCATGGTGACTCCTGTATTTTGAGATTCATTCCAGGTCAGTATTTAGCAAAAAAACATAAAATCGATACTAATATAGATGAGGGGCATAATAATAATAATAATAATAATAATTAGTGGGTACTCACCGGACGACAACAACACAGCAACGAAAACATCATTTAGGAAAATGATATCGTCGCTTGGGAGCAAACACTTTTTATACATATGCGTCTTTCAATCAGAATTCTAAAACTTAAATGCTTCTCTGCGGTTGGTTGACATTGCATTGTGTTGCCTGGAAGCGCTCACGTACAAAACCCAAAACCAGTGACGTTGGCACGTTATGTAAATCGTAGATAAAAACAGAATACAATGATTTGCAAATCCTTTTCAACTTATATTCAATTGAATACACTGCAAAGACAAGATGTTTAATGTTCAAACTGAGAAACTTTATTTTTTTTTTGCAAATAATCATTAACTTAGAATTTAAAGGCAGCAACACATTGCAAAAAAAGTTGGCACAGGGGCCTTTTTACCACTGTGTTACATCACCTTTCCTTTTTACGACACTCACTAAACGTTTGGGAACTGAGGAGACCAATTTTTGAAGCTTTTCAGGTGGAACTCTTTCCCATTCTTGCTTGATGTACAGCTTAAGTTGTTCAACAGTCCGGGGTCTCCGTTATGTCGTCGTATTTTACGCTTCATAATCGCCACACATTTTCAATGGGAGACAGGTCTGGACTACAGGCAGGCCAGTCTAGTACCCGCACTCTTTTACTACGGAGCCATGCTGTTGTAACACGTGCAGAATGTGGCTTGGCATTGTCTTGCTGAAATAAGCAGGGCGTCCATGAAAAAGACGTTGCTTGGATGGCAACATATGTTGCTCCAAAACCTGTATGTACCTTTCAGCATTAATGGTGCCTTCACATATGTGTAAGTTGCCCATGCCTTGGGCACTAATACACCCCCATACCATCACAGATGCTGGCTTTTGAACTTTGCGCCTATAACAGTCCAGATGGTTCTTTTCCTCTTTGGTCCGGAGGACACGACGTCCACAGTTTCCAAAAACAATTTGAAATGTGGACTCGTCAGACCACAGAACACTTTTCCACTTTGCATCAGTCCATCTTAGATGAGCTTGGGCCCAGCTTGCCGGGTTTCTTTCTGGGTGCTGTTGATAAATGGCTTTCGCTTTGCATTGTAGAGTTTTAACTTGCACTTGCAGATGTAGCGACGAACTGTAGTTACTGACAGTGGTTTTCTGAAGTGTTCCTGAGCCCATGTGGTGATGTCCTTTACACACTGATGTCGGTTTTTGATGCAGTACCGCCTGAGGGATCGAAGGTCACGGGCATTCAATGTTGGTTTTCGGCCTTGTCGCTTACGTGCAGTGATTTCTCCAGATTCTCTGAACCTTTTGACGATATTACGGACCGTAGATGATGAAATCCTTAAATTTTTTGCAATAGCTCGTTGAGGAATGTTGTTTTTAAACTGTTCGACAATCAGCTCACGATTTGTTCACTAAGTGGTGACCCTCGCCCCATCCTTGTTTGTGAATGACTGAGCATTTCAGGGAAGCTGCTTTTATACCCAATCATGGCACCCACCTGTTCCCAATTAGCCCGTTCACCTGTGGGATGTTCCAAATAAGTGTTTGATGAGCATTCCTCAACTCTCTCAGTCTTTTTTGCCACTTGTGCCAGCTTTTTTTGAAACATGTTGCAGGCATTACATTCCAAATGAGCTAATATTTGCAAAAAATTACAAAGTTTACCTGTTCAACATTAAGTAACTTGTCTTTGCAGTGTATTCAATTGAATATAGGTTGAAAAGGATTTGCAAATCATTGTATTCTGTTTTTATTTACGATTTACACAACGTGCCAACTTCACTGGTTTTGGGTTTTGTAAATAAATAGCGTTATTTACGGAATTAATTACAGTTTGGACGTTTCCAACCATTCATAGTTCAACGCTGTTATGATGACCTTACCGCTCACTGAAAGTGAAAAGGAAAAATAAATTTGTCGCCTTCCAATTATTTAATAAAGTAATGCCATCACCATAGATATTACGCTTCATTTGCTCTTAGAAGTCTAGGGGTGCTATTCCACAACATTCGGAATGACGGTATCTCCTTGGTAACGTTCGCTAATAGGCCTAGTTTTACTCTGTTGCGATCAAGAATGTCCCCATTTCATGACAAATAAATACCCTATCTGATTATCCAGTGCTGATGTTCTGCGGACTCGTTAAAATTTATCGTAAAATCAGTGAAATGCAAACGAAATATTCTATACAATTAATTGGGAAAAAGGAATTTGCCATCTGCATGAACAGTCAATTCCATCCTGTAGATTCGCAGTTAAAACCATTGCAGTAATGAGGAAACATTTGCAGCATGGGCTTCTTACCGGGGATTGGCGATGGCACCGACAGATTATCTGAATAAAAATTTAATTGTCCTCCGATAATTGGACTCAGGTAGGGTAGAACGGGGTAAGATGCCCCCTTAAGCAGGAATTTTCATAACTGAAGGTAAGCAACATGAATTAATAATTTTTTTGCTTGAATGAATAGTATGTTAAGTTGGCCACAACATCTCGAAAGATTTATGACATAGTCGCTATATAAATATTTTAAATGTTTAATTACTTTTAAAAAAAAAAAAAAAAAGGTCATCTTACCCCACCCCTGGGGTAAGATGCCCTTCTGGATGGGGTAAGATGCCCCCCATGGGCATCTGTTTCATGTTATCTAGAATAACTTGTAAAGCCTAATACATACTGGTTTTACTGCATTTCACATGGGTACTTATCATATTATTGCTATTTTAACTGGCAGGTACACATCATGAAAAAGATCAACATCTTTTAAGAAATTTCCTTGCTGAAGAAATTTGGAAAGAAAGAGGTGCATTCTCCTAAACTTAACTTTTTATTAACTGACTAAACACAAAGGCACGTGATGGCAAGGTACTGTTGGCATTAAATGCATCAAGGAATTGATGGTTATGTCTTGTGGACTACTAAAAAATATGAGGCACCACATTATATAAACATGTAGCGGTATGTTACGGCCGGCTCGTAGGCCACAGCAAGTAAGGGAGATGTAGGCAAGGCAGCTCCAAAAGTTAGCAAAAATTTATTCTCATTACATTATACAATAAGTACTAAATGAGGTGTGGAAGTAAGTATCAGTAGTGTGTGAGGGTGCATGGATGTAATGAAGGATATGTGGTGCATGTTGTAAATGCAAAATGAAAGACAAACACAAAAAGAAGACAGCATGGCTTGAGGAGGGGACCGACAGCCACGCGGCAGCAACCACGACCACTCCAGCTGCTACTGCCATTACGAAAGCCCAAATGATAACTGGGCAGGCGGGGTTAAGTAACCAGGGAACACTGGCCAGGTGTTCCCAGTTACTTGATGCCAACTCAGCTCCACCAAGCTGCACCTGCAAAACAGAGCACACACCAAGTACCAAAGAAGGACCAAGGCCCTGAGGCCGTCACACGGTATGGAACATATATGAGTATCCATGAAAAGTCTTTAAAATTAAGAGTGACCATAATGCATTTCACCCAATATATTTCTTTTTAGGCCCTTATTGATGCATATATGATTCATTATTGTGTAACTCCATATGGCCTGACTTTTAACATGTATGAATACACTTAACTTTCCATTCCCAATTTCTTTATAAGAATCATAATGTCTGATATATATATTTCCTATAAATAGAACATAATTTTTTTGAAAAAAAAAAAAAACTCATAACACAGAATGAATACGACTCAAAATGGGGTAAGATGCCTTCCTTCCTAAGGGGCATCTTACCCCAAACCAAAAAGGGCATCTTACCCCCAGCACTACCATATTGGTTTTGGCTCATTAACCCCAATTTCTCCTATTATCACCACACAGGACCCCCTTTTATACATAGAGAAGGCATCAGAGAGTTACACTGACATGTGCTGCAGACTCCTGGAGCAGTCAAATACTTGTGGCAAAATTATTCATTTGGTCATTTTTTATAAGAAAGACAGTAAAAACACAAATACTTTGAGTTGAGTTCAATCCCCCAGGATCTGTCTGAATTAAATCAAAAAAAGAAAATGCAGATATAGCACCAATTAAAGACAGAACTGCCATATCAGTACCTTCAGTTCAAAGTTGTTGCAGACAGTCTGCATTTGAAGGGGTTATTTCCATAAGTGCTCGAGTCCACATTCATTAAAAATCAGATAACACTACAAATCCATTCTTTCATCAATGAGGAATAAGCCCCATAAGCCAATTTTGGCCAAGAGGCACTCAAGTAAAATATAAAATGAGCAGTGAATTAGAAATTCCCCAAGGAGCTACTTCTAACGGTGACCAAGTCCAATCGAAAGTCCAGTCAGCCAATCAAAACATCGCTTAGAAAATTGGTTGGCCAATAGCAGCAACTGTAGATTTCTTACCTCACCAAAATGGCTGACTCTACAGGCCAGGGTGTGTGTGTGCAGACCCAGCAGCAGGGACAATTTCCCGGACGGGCACTAAATATACTCGGGGGGGCATGATGATTTTTCAGCATTATGAGCAAAATCATAGTGGAAAGCTGCTGTTTTTTTTTTTTTTTTTTACTTTTTGAAGGATATTTAACAAATAAAGCTTAATTTCATTCATTACCAGTGGCGGAATTATATTGTAACAAGCATTCTTGGCCTTGTCTGCAGTGCTGAACTGGACGACGGCCGAAATCCTATGCGGAAAGGCAACTGAAAGACTAATTTCTCTCGCTCCTTAAAAACACTGACTCACACAAATAAAAAGACTGAAACGGATATATCTTCGGAGGGTCTCTCTCCATTTATGAGAATCTACTGAACAACATAGGCAACAACATCCGCACAGCAGAGAAAACACTTAAAATTGGAACAAGGGGCCGGCCGATGGCAGCAGCCTACTGCACACCGTAAATTACCACTAGCTATGTGATCCATTCCCCCCCCCCATGTACGGGACTCTCGTCAGGGTGGGCACAGGTAACTCAGTGGGCGGGCCCGGAGCCCCAATGCCCCCCCCTTGCCGCCGGGTGTGTTTGAAATCGAATTCCTTAATTGGTCGACTATGAGCCAAGTGCCAACAAAAAACAGCTGACCCTGTGGCTCACCTGGACCAGCACTGGACCCCTCTGCTCGAGAGAATTTCTTTAATGAGTTCCGTCTTGCTTTTCCAGCATCCTGACACTTTTTCTACCATTATGAATATTGTGAAGTACACTACCGTGCATAGTATTGCTTTTAAAACCTTTTGCCTGTTGGATGCAAGAAGCCCACATCATAACTGGTACATGCTGCCAGTTTTGTTATTGATTGTGAAAATTTAGCAGACATTTAGAGAGAGATTTGACCAGAGATTAAAGTTTATTGATGCCTTATGGTAGCTGTATCCCTTAAATGATGTGGTCATGTGACAGCCATCAATTGTAAGTATAGGTTCCACTTCAGAATGAAACTTTCATTGTATCAATGAAAGTGTTTTAAGATGTTAAGGAGGCACACGTCTTCAATCACTTTTCTATTTACTAGAATTGTCAGGTCGCCGTAAAAGCCTGTCATTTTATCTGTTGTAAACATGCAGGTAATGGTCAGCCTGCAGGTTACTGAAATGACCTGAAGTTAAAAGCAGCCAGAGGAGAAGGAAAAAGGGGCCATTTTGTGAGGTGCAGTGACAGGTTCCAGTCGGCATAAAGCCGGCCTCTAAGGGCAAGGCCACAAGCAGCCTTGTCAAGGTGTCAAAACTGCTCATAAACAATTCTGAGTCAAGCTGCACTGTCATAACCTGAAGGAAATGGAGGACATGCTTGTTTCAGCTGCGGGAGTTAGGTTTTTGAACAGTATTAATGGGTAAATTCAACGATGACTACATTAATTTTAAAAAGCCAAGAAATGTACCTGAAGGAAAACCAGGACATTTCCATGTTAATGCTGTTTTGGATTCACTACAGCATTTTGATAGCAGTATAAAAGGTGTTCATCCAATTTAAATAATCCGCCTCACCAGGGCATTCTTACAGCATGGTTACCGTGCATTCGATTTCTGAGTTTGACGCAGATAAATTATGATGTTGAGCACTCGTTCCCCTCAAAAAAAAAAAAAAAACCTGTGTGACTTTGGCGGTGTGATGGCCTCAGTTTCATGTATAATTCAGCAGTGTGAAAATTAGCCGTTTTGTATACAGACACTAGCCTGGGTCAACATGGAGGTCTGGTTGGTGGGCGCGTTTGATTTGGTGGTTCTGCTAACAAGTGTAGCGTGAGGCACTGGTAACTGACAAAGCTCAAAGCCCTCGCGGAGCAAACCGGCATTGTGGGAAGGCTGATAGCAGAAGCCAGAGCGCGAGAGTCGCTTGGTAATGAAAACAATGAACTTGTCTTGGTACCATCGCTTTTACAGATGACATGCCAGACCCCGATATTGTTGGGGGGGGGTTACTGAATTCAGCCTTCATTGCTGGTGTCCCAAACCTGGTCCTGGAGAGGTGGAACAGGAATTATCAATATTGTTTTGAGGTGTTCAGAAGTTAATTGGGTTTTCATTGGCAGGGTGCTTGGGAATACAAGAAATTTTGTCACTGAGGCATATGACGATTATTATTCAAAACATGCTTGTTTGTCATTCTCTGATTTTTCGCAAAATTCATTATAGTGAATAAAACAGCTCGGATGAACTACAGCAGAAATAATTCACAAATGTAATAATCTATGGCTCGACAAAAAAAGAGTTTAATGCAGAATCAGTGTGCTGGGAACTGCTGATCACAGTCAGAGAGTGACCAGGTTTTCAATTAACAGTGTGGAAATTCATCAGCTGGGGACAGATTACTCGGTCCGTGGGTTGCCCTGCCTTGGGCCTCGTCTGCATTATATTTCAATCAGGTTTCTTTAACTTTCCTTGATTTTTGCCCCAAGTGTCTGACGCCCCCCTCAGCTATTTGCATTCAATTCGATCAATTCTATACCCCGACAAGAGTGTTTGAGAAATGGGGGGAAAAAATCAATATGGCGCAATAAAGTAGATCCGAGCGTAAATTGACACACCGGGGAGTGTGATGTTTGCCCTGGTTTCTCCTAGTTCTGCAAATTGATTGTTTCCTCCGGGCTAACGGGGATTCAATGACTTAATCCTTAGAGTCCACCAAGCTGCAGGTGTTGTGAAATGAAAAAAAGAAGAATGTTTTTTTTTTTAAATCTGCAGCCAGTTCTATATTATTAAAACTATTTTTAAAAAATTTGTCCATTGCCATTTTCTCCACGTGAATCTAACATACATTTTCCTGCAAATTGGTGCAAATGTGTGTTTGGGATTTTTTTTAATGGTCTGCTGCTGATATGAAATGAAGGGATATTTTTAATGATTCTGTTGGTGCTACATTGTTAAACATTTGCTGGCAATTCCTTTTTTCATTTCAGCTCTCTCCTAGCTACACCATGCACTTGTGCAAATGCATAGTGGCGCTCATATATAGTCAGCGGAATAGAAGGAAAATGGCCCTTAATGGAGCCGCATATATCTCTGTGGGCGCCTGCTGTAAATAAACAACTGGGATGCATTCAGTGTTAAACTGGCAGGACAAATGGTTTTCCCACCACAATGAGTGAAATAAATGTTTACACGCGTATTATAAATTCAGCACAAGCATACTGAACATGGTGTATGACAAACATTGCATCCATATTTCATGTCTACACAGCTGTCAGATATTTGACTGTTTTTACAATGGCATTTTTCATTCCTGGTTTTGAATTGTCATTCCCTACATTCTTCATAGACTGATGTGGCTTTCCTGAGACCACCTGGAGAAGTCCTTGTTCTAGGGAAAGGCTCCAGAGGGAATTCCCAAATGGCAACAGCATTCCTGTGTCACAGGTAAATGGTCCTACAGGAAAGGCCTAATGGCTTGGGTACTTGGCTAGGGCTGAAACAATTGGTGGTTTAAGCTCTAATGTAGCCTTCCTCATCTTCGCGGAAGAAGTTTAGAATTCATGATCGAACTATGGTGGCCAACGAGGAAAATATGCCTGCAACGGCCCTCAACATCTCAAATTGGAGAAATTCGCTGCAGTTTTGAATGTTTGTATTCACTGCCTAAATAGCGCATGTCGGCTGCTGTAGCTAGTTCAATTTCTTCCACGAAGATAAACAGGCTCCTAGCGAAGTGGCTACATTGGACATTTAGGCCAAAAAATGGTGAAAAGACGTCTTGAGGAGTCAAATTTGAATGTCGGGGCTGACGGACATTTGGATTATGCCGCACAAGCAGGCATTTTGTGTTTTTTAAATGTTGTTTTTTACGCTTGAAAGAATGGCCACAATTGACTTCAGTTCATTTAGATTTGTCTTCAGGGCTGTTTCTCTTTCTAACTCCAAAAGTATTTTGAGGACAAAAGAAATTCATGGAACCTTCGGTTAGCCTTGGGGTGAGTAGATGATGAGTGAACTTTGATTTTGGGTGAACTGTTCCTTTAAGAATAAGGTTTCTCAATGTAAAATTGTAAAGAACAAAATATTCAGATAATCTGGAGAAATCACTGTATGCAAGTGACAGACCCTCAGGTGGCACTGCATTATAAACAGACACAGAATTTGGTAGTGGAAATCACTGCATGGACTCAGAAACACTTCTGAAAACCATTGTTAGTGAACATAGTTTGTCGCTGCATCAATAAATGCAAGTTCAAATTCTACCATGTAAAGTTAAAACCATATATAAACAAGATCCAGAAATGCTACCCCCTTCTCTGGACCCAAGCACATTGAACATGGACTGCCACATCACAATCTGAAATTTACTTTGAAAATCAGGGATACAGCATCCTGAAGGCTAAAGAGGAGAGGACCCATCCAGCTTATCATCAGCACACAGTTCAAAAGCCAGCATCCATAATGGTATGGATGCATTAGTGCTTTTGTGCACCTGGCATGGGTAACTTGCACATCTGTGCAGACACCATCAATGCTGATGGATAAATACAGGTATTGGAGCAACATTTAGCGTTATCTATATGTCTTGCAGGGATTTCAGCAAGACAATGCCAAACTACATTCTGCTAGTATTACGACAATATGACTCCACAGTAAAAGAGTCTGGGTGCTAAACTGGCCTGCCTGCAGTCCAGACCTGTCACCCACTGAAAATATTTGGTGCATTATGAAACTACTAATATGACAAAGGAGGCCACAAAAGTGTTGAGCAGCTGAAATCCTACATCAAGTAAGAATGGGAAAATATTTTGCTTTCAAAACTACAGCAGTTGGTCTCCTCAGTTCCCAAATGCATAGAGAGAGTTGAAAATGTGATGCAACACAGTGGTAAACATGCCCCTGTTCTAACTTTTCTTGGAAAGATTTGCTGGCATCAAATTCAAAATGAGCATATATTTTTCAAAGAACAATAAAATCTCTGTTTCAAAATCTGATATGTTGTCTTTGTATTATTTTCAATTAAATATAGTGTTTAAATGATTTGCAAATTATTGCATTCTGTTTTTATTTTTTTCTTACAATTGGGTTTGCATAGAAACCATTAACACCTCAAATAATACAACAAGTTCAAATGAACCACATCCTCAGGACAATGGCGTGTAGTTAGTGAGTGCTTGTGCAGGGTGGACGCACATGCCTCCTATGCCCTTTTTGCTAAATTGGGCTCAGTTATTGCCTGCATACTAACAAGTAGAATACATGTGTTAAGATTCAGGATGATGTATTAAGTAATAATGGAGGAGAAGCACTTCAAAGTTAGTGTCCATGAAAGGAATGGCTTGAGACTCCAAATGCAGTTCAGCAATGGCAGGGCGTTTATTAGGTGAGCTCATGGTCATACAGAACAGAAATCAAAGCCAGGCAACAGGAATGGTTTAGGCAAGGCAGAATCGTAAATCAAGGGACAAGCAGAAAGATCTATAAACCAGGATGTCAGTCCGCACAAAGACAGTAACACAGGGAAATACTAAAGGGATTGGATGGGGAAGGAAAAGGGGAGTTGGAGAGGATAAGGGTAGCACAAAGGAAATCTCTAACAAAGTTGGTACAATGGGAATAAAGGGTAAACGTGGTACTCACAATCACTATCTCAATCACACAACAAAACAACAACGTAAACAAGACTCACGGGAGAAATCACGAAATACAAACTTGCAGAAATCGAGAGAAAAGATGCAGAAACGAGACTTGACCAAAGCGAGCTTAGAGGCGGAAGAAACGAGTCAACAAGAAGCAGCAGGAAAGTGGGTCTTTTATACACAAACAAATTAAGTGGAGGCCCAGCTAAACTCAGAACAGGTGAGAGGAGAGGCGGATCTAGAAAAGCAAGGACGGTGATAGGAGAGAGAGAGAGGAAGTAGGTGGGATCCTAACTTTGAACTAACTAATCACCCGCCTAACTGAACTGCTCTAAGTGTGGATAGTCCAATCAGAACAAAGAGAGAAGGAAGAGGAATTACCAAACCGAAATGGAAAAAGAAAAGAGTGAGAATCTTTTAAAGACACCACACAAAGAAACAAGAGGAAAGTAAGACATGAGACTGCAAGCATTCATTCTCTAAACATGAAACATGTAACTCAGAATAAATATATAAATACAATAAATACACTAGAAATATGCTAGAATGGACTAAAACCAACTAAAACCAAGCATACAAACATCACTTCTTAACAGTCCACCTCAAGAAGAAGAAGAAGAAGAAGAAGAAGAAGAAACTGCGTAAGTTTTAGGTCCCTCGTCCTCAGGACAAAAACCAATGGCCAACACATCAAATAATATGGAAACCCTTGAACAACACCACAGTATAAACCTCATGAACAACATGAATGGAACTGCGGTAAAATGACAAAATTCTCTTTCCAAAAAAAAATTTAATAATAAAAAAAAGTCGAGTAACGCAACCAACAGCAGGAGGATGACAATGGAGGGGTATTTGTATGACAAGACATAAACTTAAGACCCCTTGGTCTTACCATTATATCAAACAGATATAAATTATTAGTACATAAAGCACACACGTAACTTTTAACTTTTGATCTTGGATCCATTCAAAAATTTTTTGGAATATTACAATATAAAAGTATTGAAGGTCATAACCTAAAGGCCAAAGGTCAAATATGGAATACAACCAGGCAATTCACATGTCCATCCAATGCACTTTATATTTGGTCAGTTTCAAATTGCTGCTATCACTAATTGTTGAGAAACAGCCTGTGCAAAATTTCCAAGGTCAATGTCACTGCATCTGAGGTCAAATCCCAATAAACATGGGCTGTTACACATTTACAGCCCAAGGTCCTTCCATGTGATACATAGATGTTAAATATGAATATCTACTGAGTACTGGTCTGCACAAAAAAGTGGGAAAGACAGACAGACACAAAGCCAGATGTACAAACAGCATCATGATTTTTATCAGCTGTGATGGCTGAGGGGTAATAAAGGGATACAACACAGGCCTTCCTCTGCTCTTTGATGTGTGATGCTGGCAAACTCCGAAATTGAAAATCTCTTTTAGCATAACTCCTGGGTCCAACGGACAGAAGATATTTACTCCATGCAATTACACTCTTGAACTGCTCCCCTTAATGCAAACTGCACTGCTATCTCATTATTGTGTGAGAGACATTATGAGACATTCATTAAAGTAAAGTGATATATGTAGTTTTTCAGGGTTTCTTGATGATTCGATTGCTTCATTTTGGTTATCCGTTTGTGAGATTCAGTCTATTGTCATTGCTGTATGAATTAAGCACTTAAGAAACTGCCGTTTAAAGTGTAGCTTATCAAATATTTAAAGTGGTCAATGCAGTGTGTAATTTCCGCATGATATTGGCCTATACATATAGGCTTCAATTTCTTTGTGGAATTAGTTATATTACAATTGGATAAGGCCATAAATCTTTTTTGTGTTCACAGCACTCATTCTCTAACCTAGCAATGTTTTGAGCTGCATTTAATGAGGATGCTCGCTCAGCTATAAGCCAGGAAAGGTTGCCGAAGTGTCCTCAGATGACATCTCGGCCTATTTCAGGTGAGGTTCAGAAGTCCTGTCAGCTTTTCCATTAGAGATAGTTAGAGGATAGCTGTTAGGAGGCTTGAAACTCTGCGGAGAAAGTCTAAAACCACTCCTCCAGTGAGCATTGATAGCAGAATTAGCAAGAGGCAGCTTTTCAAAGTTTGAGCCAAAAAACTCTTTTTTTCCTTCCTATTCTAAACATTTTCACACACAGAAAAACTCCTCTGAAGTCAGCCTGGGGTTTCATCAGAAAAGGCTTGAGTCTGGCATACTCTTAAAAGCCAAACAGAAACGCAAGGCACTTCACTCATTCTGAATTGTTCTGTGAAGCTGAGCGCTGGGAGAGGGGCTGACACAGCACCCAATTCATGAATAGAAAATGAAGGGGAAAAAACTTTGATTTTTCCATTAGCGGGAGTTCATTTGTAAACTGTTTTGTTGTCAGTTGGCGCATCACACGCTATGAATTTGAATTATATTACTTGTTACCTGTTCTCCCCAAGAGTCTGAAGCAAAACAGGTGTGGGCTTGGTTATTACTTGGATGGAAAACCTCCTGGGAAAACTAAGTTGCTGCTGGAAGTGTGTTGGATACATCTCACCACCAAAGTGCAATGACATCATCGCCTGTATGAGACTTTGAACCAAGGTCCATTCTCATTGTGTAAATTGATATGCCATGGACATTGTAAAGAGTTGTATTTCCTTGATGTCTGAATTTGCTGTCTGATGCTTTCAACCAGCCGCCTAATCATGTCTACCTCAGCTACCAACTCGAGAGGGATCTGGTGTTCTGGCCACCGTGCATCACGAATGTGGGTGATACTTGAGGTGAGGTTCGTCTCATTAATGTAAAGCACATAAAGTGTGAAAAAGCACAATATAAATTTGACGGTCTGTCAGTCCATCCATTTTGGGCCACGGAATAATACAAAAAAGACCAACTTATAATTACTGTAAAGTTTACAGTTTGAAAGCTCCCATGACCCTAGACTTCACACCCATGTCCAAAGGTGCTTGTTACACAGATGTTATAAGGTGCCCATTATAGATATTCTACCCTGACAGACAGCTATTTCTGTGTTTGAGATAATATAGCAAAGGGTCAGCCCCTGGGAACGCTGAGGCCATTTTCACATAACTGCTATTATTCCTCTCGCCTCAGCCATAAAAATAGCTACAGGACGGTCTTTAGAGAGGCATTCGAAATAACGATGCATTTCCCTCTCCCTTTGAAACCAAAGACCCCACGCTTCAATGCAAGGATTGCCAAGAAAAGATTTTATAAATCTGTCGTCCTCCTGGACCGGCATTGTTAGAGTTGAGAGCGTGTGAATCATTTGGAAATGCCATTGCGCCTGTAATCCACGCGGTCTCCTTGCAAATGAGGAAACATTCCTTGCCCCCTCTGATCACGCATCAACAATAAAGCATGCATAAACGATAATGATCAGGGTACAATCTGAGGTGCTAGTTAGTCCTGCTATTTTCCGGGCACTTTAATCGTTTATGTCTCTGTAACGTGCGAGTGTTTAAGCTATCGTGCTCTTTACAAAATAAGCCTGATTCAACACAAGGCAGTAATGTGCTTCAGCACTTTAGTATTTAATTAGTATGGATCCTGCACTGAAAAGGAAAAAAAAAAAACACTTCAGAGCGTAAAATACTGCCCGAGAAGTGACAGTTTGATTTGTTTCAAGATTTGCGGATGGGAAAGACCATTTCACCTGTCAAAATAAATTGGAACTTAAAAAAGCTAATGAGAGGGAAACAAGATGGGGGAAAAAGTCAAGTTTGCAGTCTTAATACTAGATTCAAGCACAGACGCATAAACTTTTTTTGCTGTGTATTTTTGTAAAATAAAAAATGTCTTGAAGTTGAGTGACGCTGGATATATACTGATCAGCCAGACCAGTAAAACCATTGACGGTTGAAGGCAATAACATTGATGTTTCAATGGTCTCTGTCACAGGGTGGAATATATTAGGCAACAACTGAACAGCCAGTTCTTGAAGTTGATGTGTTGGCAGTGAAAAAATTACCTTAGGGACCTGAATGATTTTAATAAGGGCCAAACTGTGATGGCTAGATGACTGGGTCTAATCATTTTCAAAACCGCAGGTATTGTGAGGTATTCCGGGGCTGCAGTGGTCAATGCCTACCAAGGGTCACCCAAGGAGGGATGACCGATGAACCAGTGACAGGGTCACGGGCACCCAAGGCTCACAGATGTGCCTGGGGAGCAAAGGCTTGCCTGTTTGGTCCAATCCCACTGAAAAGCCTCTGCAGCACAAATTGCTGAAGAAGTCAATGCCGGCTATGACACAGACGTGTCAGAGCACACAGTGCATGACAGCTTGCTGCATACAGAGCTGCATAGCCAGACTGGTTACAGTACCCATGCTGACCCCCTGTCCACAGCCAAAAGCGCCTACAATGGGCACATGAGCGTCAAACTGGACCATGGAGCAATGGAAGAAGGTGGCCTGGTCTGTTGAATCATGTTTTTCACATCATGTGGATGGCTGGGTGCATGTCTGTCACTTAACTGGGGAAGACATGGCACCCCGGATGCAATATGGGAAGAAGATAGCCAGCAAAGGCAATGTGATGCTCTGGGCAATGTTCAGCTGGGAAATCTTCGGTCCTGGCATTCGTATGGATGTTACTTCCACACATACCACCTACTTGAATATTGGTATAGACTAAGTACCCCTCTTCTTGGCAATGGTTTTCCCTGACATGAGTGACCTCTTTCAGCAAGATAATGTGCCCAGGCACTCTATAAATATTGCCCAGGAATGGTTTGAGTAACATGACAAAGAGTTCAAGAAGTTGACTTCGCCTCCAAATTTCCCTGATCTCAGTCCAATCAAGCATCTGTGGAATGTGCAGGAAGAACAAGTCTGATCCATTGAGATCCATCATACAACCTAGAAAACTTAAAGGATTTGCTGCCAATAACTCGGTGCCTGATATCATAGGAAACCGTCAGAGGTCTCACGGAGTTCCTGCATCAATGAGTCAGTGATGTTTTGGTGACATAAGGGGGACATATGCAATAGTAGACTGGTGTTTTTCATGTTGTGGCTGATCGGTGTAAAATAACACGTTTTTTTTCCTTTCGGAAACGAGTGCAGTTCTGCATGGCATCAGAAGTCGTGATTCGACCGTGAATATTTGTCAAGGTGTTTGGATACCATCCGCCTGCCATGTGCGTCAGACTCCCTGCCAGAACCATTCACCATGAATGTGACAGCTGTCAGATTCACTGGAAGAAAAAAAAAACAAAACAATTAAGGGTTGCATGCACAGGTCGAGAAAAACTGACAGTCAGTTGGACAAATCCTGCGAGAGGTTGGTTTTTAATTAGACATGTGGGGCCACAGGCCTCCTGTGTATTTGTCTGCCTGCAGATATATTTACTGTTGTCTTGACATGGACTGAAGAAAAAATCTTACGTCCAAGGAAGGCTCTGGTATTGAGAATTAGCGGGGATGTGGGGGTGTGAGGGGGGGGGGGGGGGCAAGGGGAAGTTGGGGATGTTTCAGCTTACTGATGTCAGTTTGATGTGGACCAATACAGTGGCAGAAGCTTGTGATGATGGGCCTGAGTGCAAGAATTATTTTTGGCCCCCACAAACCCACTCATTCAAAAAATACATGCCTGATCCAATCCTGTTTCTGCATATTGATCCACACACTAACAGCAATATACTGGCTGAATAAAAAGTTATTGCATGAGTTTGTGTATTAGGAGAGGCACAATGTGCATAATGTCTTTGATTTTGAGTCTCTGCTGTAGGGAAGATCAATAGCTCAATTTAATATAGATCTATAGCTTCCCAAAATCTTGAACTACAGATTTGCAGGCCAGCCATCTAATAAAACCAAATGCAAGTTAACAAATGTTGCTCATTTAATCATAAACCATAACAATGTCAAACAAATGATTAATCATTTCGCAAGGTATTATTTGATTACACAATAACATGTTTCATTATTAGTAAATGTTACTATCATTATGTTTTTCACAGGTTAGCTAGCAGCATTTTCAAACCCATACAAATTTTTGTTACTCAAATATTTTTTCATCATTCAACGCATTGTTGTAGGACTAAAATCTCTGATTCAGTGTCCACTTGAACTTTGTGCAGAGACTGGTTGCTAGTTAGACACCTAATGTTACATATGCCTGCCGACTGTCTTCAGTTGACAAAATGGTCGAGCTGAGAATAATAAACCAGCAGCATTTAAATAACAAAGTCCAATGCTGGCAGTTACTCTTGGCAGCCAGTTCACTAGTTAGCTAGATAGCAGCATCATGGCTAGCAACAGTAAACATCAGTTTACCAACAGGCACTTGCCGTCCCTTGTCGAGGCATGTTTTCCTCGACGGCTCTCGCTAGAACCATTTGCCTCCTGATTGAACAGTTTGACTTCCTCTGATTGGATTGTCAGTGGCCAACGTGTTCATTCGCTGGTCAGTGGGCAATGTGCTGATTGACCAGTTTGCATCAGGAGTCAGATTTGGGTCATAATTTGTGCGTGTGATTTGTAATTTGTGAACATGAAACTTCAGTGTCTCATTTGCAAATAGCAAATTTATGTTGATATCAAAGACTTCAAGAAACCTCACTGTTGAAAATATTCCTGCAAAAATTTTAAGTACATATGCACAATGCATATTTTTACGACTTCAAAAACTTTTTACTTGAGCAAATTATATCTGTGAGCTCTGAACTTTTTCACGCATGTATAAAATATTTCTACAAATTCCAAACTTTTTCACATGCTCCAAATATTAATGACCCTCTTTCAGTTTAATTTATAACTAGCCTAATTTTTTTAACTACATTGAGACATCTTGATATTCGTGTGATTGCATTAAATTGCAAAGGCTCATAGTGCTTACAGACGGCAAACAAACTCACAAAGAAAGAAAGAAAATGTGGGGCTTATGTAGGGAAAACCGAAAGAAAATGGGAAGTGATTACAGGTGTGCAGGGAGCTGAGAACACAACTAGAGGCATGGCTATAAACAAGTAAATGAACAAGACAACACACAGAATGGGGAGGGGGAGTGGCAGACTGAGTGAAAAAAACAAAAGCATGTAAAGAACTGATTGGGGTTTGAGAATATAAAGGGGAAAATACAAGAAATAACAGAAATGGCAATGAATACATTAAATCAGATCTTAAAAATTGACAGTTGGTAATCTCAGCCTTTCTCAATATGGCTGTGTATTGCTATTACTGATGTTATAAATGCTATTTTGTGTAACACTGATGCACCCTTGTGTAATATCACAATGACATGGTTAAGCTTTGTATAATATGATAGACCTCAATTTGATTGCAACCACGAAATGATTCTTTATTCATACTGCATATAAAAACCTTCAAGTTAAAAATTTTCAATAACAAAAAAATTTATGAGCAAGTTTCATCTCTCAGTTTATGAGAGCCACGTAAACTCTAATTTTACCTTATTTGTGCTTGATTATCTTCTGATTTCTGCCCTGTGTTCCCCAATCTTTTGAGTCAATAGCAGTCATTGGTATAAATATAGTTGTAAATATATCCAAGGGAAAAGTGGTGCTTGTGCAATGCAACTGCTGGATTAGAGTACTGGAACCCTTTTTGGTCCAGTTCATGCACTGGATGAGATAAGGGTATTTTGCCTAAACTATCTCTCTGAATTCTATTATCTATCTGTGGTAATGTGTTGGAACAAAGTGTGCAAACCAAGGTCTCTTTACATGTAAGATTACAACCCATCAAGAACGAGATTTAAATTAAAGCGATGCACCATTTGAAAGGAAATGTAGTGTCCTATTGGATTAAATAGCTATAAATCTTTCCAGAACCATGAGAAAGAGGTAAAGGGACAAGAAGTGCTCAGAGAGATAGAGAATTTTCATGTTGGGCTCTGTTTTCTAACTTATGTATTTTTTTCCTTGGAGGGCTCATGCACGATGTAAAACATGAATGCTGAATTTTGAAAGGGATCTTTCTATGTGCTAGCAGCAGTAATGTTCTGTATTTACATTAAAATGTAATAGGAGATTTTGATAGTTGACTGACAACTCAGGAATTTATCCTGTACATTTTGTAATTCCCCAAGCAGTGATTCAGTGCTGGATTTATGTTCTTTTGAATGTGTATGTCATTATGTTGTTGATATGAGGTTACAAAAATTTTGTATCACCAAAATAAGTACATTCTGAAGTACTTCCTAGTAGCTTCCGTAGCCAGATATGTCTGGCTGATAGCAGATCAGCTTAATGGAGAGATATGTTTCGCACATTATCTACTATTTTATCTCAGACTTTGGAACTCCCTCTTTTGAATAGTACTTAGGCACTGAAGCTAAGCAGGTGTGGGCTTGGTTAGTACTTGGATGGGAGACCACCTGGGAAAACCTGCTGCTGGAAGAGGTGTTGGTGGGCCAGTAGGTTGAGATCTTCCCTCCAGTGGAATAATCCCCAATGCCCCAGTGCAGTGATGGAGGCACTGTACTGCAGGAGATGCCGTATTCCGGAGATATTAAACCGAGGGCCTGACTCACTGCGGTCATTAAAGATCCTATGACACCCTTCGATAAAAGTAGGGGGTTCCCCGGTGTCATGGCTAAATTCCCCACCTGGCTCTTTCAACCTGCCACCTAATCATTACCTGATCTAATTGGCTATGCAACTTGTCCTATCCCTCTCCCCCTCAACCCCCAGGGCTCCCTTGAAAAAGAGATTTCAATCTCAACGGGACTTCTCTGGTTAAATAAAGGTTAAATTTGGAGGGCTGCACGAAAGTTTACTGCTTATCCGGGGAAAGGATTTAAAATAACCATAATAGTCACCTGAATAATGTTGTTTAAAAAAGAGATGCGTATGAAGTCAGTTTGCACTGAGTAATAAAACCATCCATGCACCTTTTCATCAATGCAACAAGCAGTCATCATCTGTCAATGCCGTGTGAACCAGAAGGAAACAACACCGCCATCTAGTGACGCGCTATTCGTAATTGGAGTGCACCCAAAATGAGAAATAAGCTGAAGTACAGCACCATATCGGTTAGCCTCATAGCATAATTGCCTATCTCACTTTTAATTTTTAATACTTTAGAGAATAGATTTTTTAAGGATTTTGAGGGAAAAAGGGGGGGACTTTTTTTTTTTTTTTTTTTTGCCAGTGCAAAAGAACAGGCAGCCGATATCTCGATTTGGCAAAAATATGACTAAGGCAATTATGCTATGAGGCTAACGATACGCAAAAATATGCATACTAAACTATTGAAACATTGGATAAATAAGGTGCCATTCACTTAAGGGATCAGTTATACATATCTGTCAAAGTAAAAATATATTTCCCATGGACTAAAGAGTCTGTGGCCACACAAGCCTTATCTCTGTGAAGACCTGTTTGATGTGATCGATTGACAAGAAATGGACTGTTCCCCTCTTGGGTATAATTACTGCATGACTGAGTATAGCTGAGTGGTTGGTACCACAAGTCAGTCTATTTTTATTATCATAATTGTTACTATTGTTTTGAGTGTAGAGGGTGTTTGAGTAGTAGTTGGTCATTGTTGTAAGTGGAAGCTGATGGCAACACATAGTGGTTGTGGAAGTACCTTATGGTAGTAGGCAGTAGGGAAAACAGTAGTTCATGGTAGTATTAGTGGTAGGATGGTAGTTATTGTGGTAGTAACTTTGTGTTATTATGTTTCACCAGAAGCAGCTTTCCCTCTGATGATGAGCCTTGTGGTGGTAATACAATGATAAAGGTGATGAGAAGTATTGGAGCTTTCAGTAAGCAGGTTATGATGATACTCACGGCTCTGAGTTTTGGTGCTGAATAATACCCCTCTTGTGACAAAGCCCACCAGGGGGGCAATAAAAGAAACGCATTTTAGTTATATGAGGACCTTCCACTGTCAATACAGGGGAGAGATATGATTGGTCTTTGCACAACTTCACTTTATTGCTCACCCCCCTATTTTCCTGCAAGTTTTCTTACAAAGAGCACCTTAGTGTGACAAAAAATGGAAATGTCAGGGTGGAGGAATGGGATGGGATGACAGACCTGTTGTGACAAAGGAGCTTGACTGAGGCCGGAGAGATAGTGGGTAAAGCCCAATAGTAACCTTAGGCCCCTTTAGTTTGATGTTTAAGTCATTTCTCTGAGAGGATTGGACCCTTCTTGGCCTAATCAGCTGCAAGTCGCCATGGATGTAAATGTCAGTAAAATGAGTCAAATGTCAGACACTGATGAAGGAAAACACTCTCACACACTCTTGCATGCAGAAATACACAGGTGCACACACATCCATGTCCACAAGCGCTCTCAATCCCCCCTCCCTCCCTCTCTATCTCTCTCTCTCTCTCTCTCTCTCTCTCTCTCTCTCACACACACTCGCAATCTTACACTCTTTGACCTGATTGCATACATGCAGACACACACACACAGGGCACTGAAACTTGTCTGATTTTTTTACCAGCTGTTTCCCCTCATCTCGTCCAATGGCTCTAGGTGTTGGGTATTCCAGAGTAATCCTATTATGTCTCACATGGGTAAAGAACAATAAATCACTGCTGTTATTTATTGCAATATTAACGCCATTTGGGTGAAATACAATTAAGAAGTGAGCCAATATTGAATTCCGAATTGTATTGTGCCCTAATGCCACTTGGGCAAACCATTGATTCAGTCCAATAGTCTGTTAGCCTGTGGCTGTTTTGGTGGTGCATTGGGGTGGTATTTAATAAGTGCTGGGGGGAAAAAAGGTCAATTGAAATGATTGATTACATCTTTTATGTAGGGTAATAGACAGTGTGTTACTCGCACATTTTGTATGATGAATCAGGCTGACATTTGGTACAATTGAGCCATAAAACTCTCGTCTTGATGCAAGACTCTTCTGAGTTATGTTCCCTGTCCTTTTATTATTTTTTTTTCGTCGGAATTTTTTGCACGGGTGTAAAATATCCAACCCATCTACTGTCATCCGTGAAATGGCAGGGACGGATTAAGCCCCAAGGGGCGATGTTGGCGCTCTCTCTCGGTTACAGTTTACGAGCGGTCCGACCCAATGAGGAGACAGCAGGATCCCTCGGGGTGTTCATTTATGGATTATTTGCTGTAACATCGATCTGCAGAAAGTCCTCACCATAAATCCATCTATCCTCAGGTCTTTGTGGAATAAATTAAGGAAGAACATTCACACTGGGAATGACATCGCTGAAAAAAGATACTGTCACTTAAATGAAAAATAGAAGCTATTGTGATTTTCAGAAATCGATTTGTGAGTGATGAGCAGGCCTGAAGATTTTAAAGAAAAAAAGGCACTGACCCTGCCTTAGCAAGGTGCCAAGTGGATCATAGAAGGATTCACAGCAAAATAGCTGGCATCAATTCAACTCTAACAGAAGACTTCACCTCCAGTTGAAGACATAATTAACACTGTACGTATTCATGGAACACTGAACATTTTATTGTGTAGTGATGAACGTCATTCCTGCTGAGAGTTTGTGCTTGCAACCTTCACAATGGTGTATAATCCTTGTTATACCATGGTCTGGGTGAATACTTTTTTCTGATTGCCTGGCAGGTATGAATTAAAACCGTGGAACCGCACAGGTAGTTCGGCTACGGTAGTCTCACCATTCGAAATTCATCCACTAGCCAACTTGTAACCCTAGCAACGTTAGACCTGGTATTCGGCTGGGTACAACAGAAACCTAGCTGCTCATTTATCTGCAGTAAATTTGGCGGCGTCATGTAAGTTGCGTCCTGCGGGGCGATTAACTATAGGTACTCAAGCGATAATGACCGGAAATATTATAGCAGCGAAGTAATCAGGCTTTATTCATTAAACGATTGTAATTGTGTACGGTTACAAAGGAAGCTAACGTGTTCACTTCATGTATCAGCAACTGCTGACAGTTTGCTGGCTATGCGCTATGCCAGCAGACTGATTTCAGCTCGCTGACTGCGGAAACCGTCATAAGTTCATTGCAATTGTGGGTAGCAAGTTAGCTACAGTCTGCATAATCGCGCATAATGTTGCGTTATGCATAATCTCCATTTCAGATGGAATCCGTTATCAAATCATCAGCTGGTAAACGGATGTAAGCGTGTGCAAAAAATTCTTTCACCATGAACGTAAGATGAACTAAGATAGCTGGTTCAATTTAGCTTGGCCTATAGTATTGGGTATGAGAAGGCGCGGCGCCTGTTTAATGATTACCAGCTCGTTTTTTTTTTTAGTGCAAAACTTTCACTAAAAATTTCTGAATGCTGTGATTTGATATTGCTGGCAAATGACCATGGTATAAGCGGGATAATCAACTTGTAGGTGAGCATTCCACGGTTTTAAGGCACTTCGCGGAGGCAACCACCCTCCGTCCTGCCTTAAAACCGTGGAATGCACACCTCCGCGTTGATTATCCCTTACGTATTTTATGATTACAGAGGGTGTATCCTGCTGAAACATAGTGATAGTGGGATTCTAAAATGGCTTAAAATTTGTTCTAGATACTTCCAACTGGTCTGTTGGGGGCCATTGGTCGGTGACTGGTCATTGCTGGAAAAGCTGGTAGACCAAGTGGGTGGCCAGAATGGTGCACTGGCTCACTTTTGCATGCTCAACTGGTGGTCTGCTGGAAAATCAGCTAGAGAGTAGATCCTAGGCTGTCTTTGTCCAGCTTACACTATTTTATTTTGGCCACAGCAGGATTATTCCACCATTGTGGATTCAATGCTCAATCCACAGTGGTGAGATTTCATGCACAGCTGGTGAATCAGACCTAAAGACTTACTTTAATTGTTTTGTCTAGACAAAATTGTTTAGTCTCTCACACTTGTACTTGTTCCAGCACTGGGAACAAATGCATTATTGATACCAGGGCTCCTGTGAAGCCCTCATCGAACAGAACTGCTTTGGTTCAATCCAGATGGGGGGGGGGGTTTCAGGATAATACATGGAAAAACAGAATCATTTATATCTCCAGCAGTGTTTCTGTGGCATTCCTCCTTGCTTGTTGGGATTTATTTTTTTGCCCCATTTGCCACATAAAGCCAATAGAATATGTGTCAGTGGGTGCATGTATGGGTGCGCGAGTGTGTATGTGCTTGCGAATTTGTGTGTGATTGTCTGTACATGCAAGTATGCACTTGTGTTCAACAGAGGGCAAATGGAATTCCAAGGTGGTTTAAGATGTTTTCAGCATTTCTAATGGCTGGTTTGTAGCTGGTCAAAGCCACCTAAAACTGGTTAAGCTGATATGGTGCGCTGGTGACCAAACTAGTGGCTACAGGATGATCAGCTGTATAGACAGGTGGCGATGTGGGTAGTCTTTGCTCTTGGCCAAGTGGGTCAACAAAAGTAGTGTTGATTCCTCCTTTACCGTGAATTCAAACCTTAACTGCGTGTCATTTAGTCAAAACAAAAAGCAGATCTGTTGGGGATCTGCGGAATCATTTGATCTACTTGGAGAACACAGATGTGTCACTGTAGAACAGGCTCTGAAGTATACTACCTATTTAAAATTGCCCATCTCTTTTGAAGACTTCCATCCACATAGCCACCCCTTTTTCGTTATCTATGGCCCACTTGGAATGGTAACTGAGCGTCACTGTGGCAGATTGAAGCTGACTGGCTGATTTGTGGCTGCTTCAGTTCAGCAACTCATCAGCCAAGCAGATAATTTCAAAATATTTTTTAAAGAAATTTTGGACTGTGTTGGTTACTCAATTTCACAATGTTTGTTGACAGCAGCTGTTGACAAGTGTGTGAATATAGAGAATGTTTACTCCAGGCAACGATGAAAAGGTTTACTTCAGTTGGCCTGTTATCCAATGATTCCTTTGATTTGACAACTTTTATTCCAATTTAGACACTGATGGTCTAACTTAACATTCTTGTTTTGTCTGATTTGGCAGGTTGGAACTGAATTTTGAGAGCTTGTTTTTTTTTATTGGAATATTGAACACTGAATACAAAGTTGGTGTTCTAGATCTCCATTGCTCTCAAATGCCAGTGGAGATTGTTGCATTATCATTAAAATGTTCATTTAATAACATTCTCATCATATTATTTGCTATTCACACCAAAGGGTTAAATACTGATAAATTTGTTGTTTTGGGTCAGAAGAGATGCCCTCCTCAGAGGAGTCACTTTGCATTCAGGGATGTAAATATGTGGGCAATAGCACAATTTTAAATGACTGTTCATTTGATATTTGATACAGGTGCACCTGCTGTCATGTGAGTGACAATTAATGCTATAACGTGAGGGTATTTATATCAGTATCAAGTGAAGCGTTAAGGAATTAAAGCTCTTTAAAATTGTGTCAGAACTTGTACCGGAATCCTTCTGATGTCCCAGAATTTTGGAAAACTCCAGACAGAATGTTCCAGAAGCCCGCATGCTGTCAACCAAGGAGTTTTTTCTCAACCAACCTCTCCGTTACTTCAGCCTGCAGCCACGAGGAAACCCATCATCAGAGGAAGTCACTTTCCATTTAGATTTTTCCGCCTCTTTTCATGCCGTGCTCGAAGTTGCCACCTGAAGGCTCCGTTTACTGTGACACACCTGCTATCTTTTACTTAATAACCTCAAAGGCTGTCAGCCCTGCTCTGTTTACCACCCATTTACTTAATGTCTCCTCTCCCTCAGCTGTTACCAAACAAGGCGCGGGGGGAGTGAGCGAGCAGTGAAATTAATAACCTACGGGCAGTTCAGCACAGACACACTGTGGCCCCCTCAACCCTACATCACAACAGCAGCAAAAATAAAAAAAACCCAGCGACAAAAACATTATTCCTCAGCAAAGCTCTACGCACAAACTGGGGGAAACGACATTTATCTTGCTTAAGACCTCTTTTTAATTTCTTCGAGGAATATTCAGATGATTCCAATTTAGCCCTCCTTCCCACTACGGGAATGTAATCACCGCAGACCTGTGATGAATGGACCTGTTAGCGAAGCCGCTGACTGGCTAGCAGCCGTAATGGAGCCAGCTTCCCCCCCCAGAGCCTTTTAGGACAATACCGTGGATTTAAAAAAAAAAAACTATAATTGCACTCTGGCTTTGGTGTTGTCGAGGCACTATAATAAAACTGGAAAGCCTGTATCATTAATAAGCCCATGAATACAGCTTCTCCCACGCTAAACCTAGCGTAGAGTGCGGTTTCATTTATTATTTTTCTAATGTGGAGATGTGGCACTAACCAGCTGAAGGAAATGGAGCACTTTGTCTGGTTTGAGTGCTCTTGCCTCCATTTGTCCCATTTCTGAGATCATTTTTTTGGTTATTAAGTGAAGACATGCTCAGAGGCCTACCTTTCACAGAGATGGGCCTGAGTGCTGACGAGAGAACTCTTATCTGGAGCTCAATGGTGTAATTAGTGGTGCTAAGGTAGTTTGGGCAGCTCGTATTTGACTGCTTGGCCAATAAATGGAAAGTGATGACCCACAGTCCTTCACCCAACCAAAATAAGCACATACTTACACAGACAAACCATTGTCGGTATATAAAGATGAACGACCTGACATCTCCCCAAAAGTGAGGCCAAAAAATCTTGATCAGCATCTAGTGGCTGGCTATAGTGCAGGTTATAAGCCCGCCCCCTCAATATTAGTGGATGGGAACTGGACCTCACAAAAATAAAGTCTGTATCAAGTATTTTTTTTCTGAAAATGGTTTGGCATTTTAAGAAGTTCTTACCATGCTGATGTATTTTCAAATTTTCAATTTTTTTCAGATAAGTTTGGTTATTTAACACTATAAAAAGTGGGTGTAAAGTCATGATTGACAGTAGTGACTGACAGAAACTTTGAAAGTAGTTGCCTGCTGATTTATTTACGGGAATTGTGCGAAGCTAGAGTGCGACCATGGAAAATAGATATAGCGTTAACATTACACATGCAGTAGCTACTCGGTCCCTGTACAACTGAATATAACCCAGTGATTTTGAGGGTCTAACAAAAAACGACAGCAGAAGGGTCTTGGCTCTGAACATAGCATCATGTAATGTTAACAGTGGTGCTATTGCTGAAAAGTAAAACCAGTTAGTGAGCAGTTAGTGGGCCTTTTTGTGTTCCTGGGCTCACCCAGTTTGTTTTTTTCTTCTGGAAAAATGTACAGTGTATTTGGCCACACCTAATGCTCTTCCATCTCTCTGTGGGCTTTGTTATTCCTCCACCCCATACAGTTGCTGGTGGCTTTGTTTTCCAGTCTTCTTCTTCTGTCCATCTCTCACATCTCTTGTGTGCGCAATATCTACTAAAGGAGGTGACGGATTTTGACCAAATCACACATGGTTTCCAATTTCCAATAGCTGAACTGATTAGGTTATGGAGGTCATCAGGTCAAAGGTCAAAGTCACATAAGGTCAGTGGTAAGCAGGAACCGTCGATGAACTTCATGGCATATGAAGCTATGGCAAGCAAAAGCATTACAATCAACTCTTGGCGATGACCTCTAACTTGTTTTGATATTACAACCTAATGATGGCTTGTTTCATTGGCAGTGACAGTCACTGTGGACCTCATATTGGTAGCAAGCAGCAGCAGATTTCAAATGTAACTGCCAAACTTCAAAACAAACTTTTTTTTTTTTTTTTTTTAATTTGAGATGTTATATCTGCTTATTTGTCAATGACATATTGGGGGAATAACACACTTCTGGCAGTGTAGCTGCTGAACAGCCAATAGTCCAATTAGTTATAGTCCCTATGAAGGGACAGACCGCAAATACAAGATTCTACAGTTCTTACGCCAATGACTCAATTTGGATGTAAATACTGTCAAATTAAAGCTGAAAGTCTGCACTCAGAGCTCATATTCCTTATTTAATTTTAACTCCAATATGCTGTGGTGCACAGCTAAATTAACAATGACTTTGTCAATGTCCAAATAATTATGGCCCTGGATGTACACATACATGCCCTTGTTGCTACACCTGTGGCTTTCAGGCAAGGGTATGAAAGACAAGCAGTAACCTCATCTCCAGACTGGCTTAATTAAAGCAAGCCTAACCTGAGAAAGCCAGACCCAAGTTTTCTGTATTGAGTTCAGTCTGAAGCAAACTAAAATTGTAAAGATATCATTCATCTTTTCATAAAAATATGTGTAAGCAGCAACCTCCGGGGCTCAAAACTGAGGCCAACACTGAAGTGTCAAAAGTTGGAGTTCCTCAAATGGCTACTTGAGGCTGACTGCAAAAGTGAGTAGATCCCCATTGACCTCCATGTTAAAAAAGCCCAACTTAACAGCAGAAATGAACATGTTTACAGCCTGGTTCTAAAAGCTGTTTTAGTTGCAATAGCTATTTTTTTCCTCCCAGAAAATTTTTTTATATAACTCACCTGTTTACGTCATGTACTGATACACATAAAAAACGCAACACCGAGGGACTGTTGATATTTTTGTTTTTTTCTGCATCACTAAATCTGTATTGCTCACTGTCACTGAATAAATTTCAATCAGCTCAACAGAAAGCTGTGGAAATATCAATCATTCCGTTACAAAAATGCAGAGTCCAAATGATTTATATATTCAAAGATTTTGATAAATTTCCATGTGTTGCATTTTTTATGTGCATGAGTATATTAAGGCTTAAACTTCTGCATAATTAAGGGTGTGGCCGATTGAGTGACAGGTGGCTATGAAGTCAAGTAAGTATATAATTTTTTAATGCAATCATAATGAAGTGGTTGTCAATGGCCTTCAAACTCAAAGGAAGAGGAGAGGATTTATTTCATAGCTAGCTAGTATATTACAGCAGGAATAGATCTACATGCTCTGTAGAGTTCCGTTATGCATGTTTGCGCTTTGACAATATGAAATACACACTTGCATCATACAAATAAAGCCCATTATGAATTTGAATTCGACAGATGTGAGCCCAGCTGCTTGCTGTCCACCAGGCGTAACCTTAGCTAGGCTAATTCGAGTCACTGAACTTAACCTCAAGGTTGTGTTTGTGGAGTTGGTGACACTTGGGAAATTTTTCATCAAAGGGAAAATATTGTCTTGGTGTGCAGTTAATTGTGCGAAGGGACCAAATGAGGAGTTTGTGCTCCATTATTTTCAGCGAGTGAAATTCTGATATTATTACATTTAGCCCTGTACACTGCCCAGACAAAAAAAAAAAAAAAAAAAAACAACACAATCTCTAATATTTCATTGGACCGCTTTTAGCTTTGATTGCAGCATGCATTCGCCATAGCATTGTTTTGATGAGCTTATGGCAGTGTCACAACATTTATTTCTGTCTGGAATTGCATTCACTGTTTGCCAAATCTTGTTTTGATGATGGGAGAGTTGGAGTGCTGGCTAAAGTCTTCTCCAGCAAATCCCAAAAAATTCTCAATGGAGTTAAGGTCTGTATGCTGTGGTGGCCAATCCATGAGTGAAAATGATGTCTTGTGCTCCCTGGACCATGCTTTCACAATTTGAGCCCCGATGAATCCAACCACTGTCATCTTGGAATATGCCCACGCCATCAGGGAAGGAAAAAAAAGTCCATTGATGGAAAAACCAGATCATTTAACACACTCAGGTAGTCAGCTGACCACATAACTTGGGCACATACTGATGCTGAACGTAGACCTGACCAAATGAAGCAACCCCAGATCATAACACTGCCCCCACAGGTAGGGGGCACTACAGCACTAGTATGGTCGGCACTATGCGTGATGGGTGCATTACTTCTTCCACCGCTCTTCTTACCTTGATGCACCCATCAGTCTGGAACACTTTCTGTTTTTGTATCTTCATAGATGTATGCCTGTAACTTTTAAAATGCTTTTGTTAGTGTGAGAATTCATGTTTTCATGGAAAATTGTAAAAACCAATAAAAGCCAAAAGCCATTTCTCTGGAACAGGGTAATAAGTCTGGACTCATCAGGCCACATGACCTCTTTCCATTGCTCCAGAGTCCAATGTTTATGCTCCACAGCAGATTGAATCTTTTTTTTTTTCCTGATTAAGAAAACCACTTATCAGTGAGTCTAAAGCTAAACAGCTGTCTAGTACCAATCCCTCGAGTTTTCTTCATATTGTGGGTGCAGAAATGCTCTTACTTTCACAACTGAATACAGCTTTGAGTTCAGCTGTTGATTTTTTACGATTTGATTTCACCAATGTTTAAGTGATCTGCGATCACAATCATTCAGGATATTTTTTTCTGCACATTTCTTCCTCGAAGATGATGGTTCAAACTTTATCCTTCCACTTTGTAGCTAGTTAATAAGTGTAAGAATTTAGGGTGACAGCTAATACTAGAAAGCCTGGAAAGTAGTCACGGTTTTCTGCTAGGTAGCCACAGCATTCGGCTCACCGCAGCATGCTATCAGAGGATAAGGGTAAACCTACCAGGGACACAAAAAATCTCTGCCGCCGTCCTCCTCGCGCGGCTTCTTTAGTTGTCCCCATAATTTGGCAGTGAACTCTTGAAGAAAATCGGAAAAGAGGAAACAACCATAATCATCTCCTCTTCCATATATTTACGGGGAACTTGCGATAAGCAGAACTGATATTCGTAGTCTCAGTGGCCTGGAACACAAAGTACACACCGTCTGCAATCACTTGATTGGACATTCCCCTCGCGTTTGCCGGATTCATTACCATAAACTGGAGCTCCCCCTGCTTCTTCAACGAACCGCGAGTACAAAATTTGACAAACCGCTACCATCATGCGTTGCGCCGCTGCTTCAGATGCTCTTGCCTCTCTGCAAAGAAAATTAATGGGAGGCGTGGGCATCAGGTAACAGGCCGCAGCAGTGTAAATTCACTGTTTGCTGCTTTGCTGGGGCTCCAACGCTTTGACCTTTTTTGGATTGACCGGGAGTTAGGCGGAGTCTGGCACTGCCAAGATGGCATCAGCTGGGAGTAGCGGGGAGTACCAAATACGAGTCATTTTGGCTTTTCAGAAGTCAGTGGGTGACGTCATTGAGACTGCGTCCACAGTTTTGTACAGTCTCTGGTATTTACGCATACCCAATTATCACAGATGTACAGCCAAGGTTACTTATACTGTAACTCCAAATACTAACACATAAGAAAACAAGCATAAAATAAAATACTCAGATCCCCTGCCAGGAGAAGGCTGATATCTGGCCAGGGAAGAAAATGTGGTGGAGGGACAGAAGTATGAAAAGGCACATCTGCACAATAAGATGTACAACGTAGATATACATTTAAATTTTGTTGAGAAATATCGAGCGGTTCAGGAGTTCTGGCTCCAAAAAGAAAGGGGTGGCTGATACCTGACCAGGAAACAAATTGTGGCGGAGAGACGGATAGATGGACAGGAGGATGGATGAAAGTATGAAAAGACACATCCACACAGTAAGATATATACAGTTTCATTGAGACATACTGAACAGTTTAAGAGTTCGAGCCAAGCAAAGAAGCGTGACTGGCGAGCTGACAAACACACAGTAGGACAACTCTCATTCCTATATCCCCATCCACTTTGTGGTGGGGGATAATAAACTTAAAAAACCCAAGCTAGTTGCATTCACAAGTGAAATGCTGGTCTGAGCCAGTTAGAAACAGAAATTACAAAGCCATTGTTCATTTAGGCATAATATGCATATTTACACATGCCCAAGTATCAGAAGTAAACAAAATGTTACTTTTCAGTGGGCACTTTGTCTTTATCATTTCTCAATAATTAGAGAAATGGTATTGATTCATTGGTATTGATAATTTTATAACGTATGATTGTTCATCAGGGAAGTGAAAACTGGATCTGGTTTTTAAAAAATATGCATAGTGTTGCCACTAAACGTGGCCATGTTCCCCGCCAGGTGACAGAAATTGACTGGGGTCGGCATATCACTCAAATACGCATTGAAGCCAAAGATGAATAAAATCGGTCAAAGCGTTCTTAAGATATCGCGTTCATAACAAACGGGACATGACGGACAGACTGACGGAGCTGAATACTATGTCCCCCGGCCCCAACACACCTTGACACCAAAGATGAATGGAATCGGTCAAACTGTTCTTGAGATATCATGTTGACAAGGTATTTATAAGTGGTAAAATGGTTGTAATGACCTTGAGAATAATGCCATGGTCACGTAAATACACCTTGACACCAAAGATGAATGGAATCGGTCGAACCGCACTTGAGATATCGTGTTCACAACAAACGGGACATGACGGACGGACGGAGCTGAATACTATGTCCCCCGCCCCTAATACACCTTGACATCAAAGATGAATGGAATCGTCAAACCGTTCTTGAGATATCGCATTCACAAAAAACGGGACATGACGGCCGGACGGAGCTGAATACTATGTCCCCTGCCCCTAACACACCTTGACACCAAAGATGAATGGAATCGGTCAAACCGTTCTTGAGATATCATGTTGACAAGGCATTTGTAAGTGGTAAAATGGTTGTAATGACCTTGAGAATAATGCCAAGGTCACGTAAATCAAGTGGGCTGTGAGCACCCCCCTAATACACCTTGACACCAAAGATGAATGGAATCGGTCAAACCGTTCTTGAGATATCATGTTGACAAGGTATTTGTAAGTGGTTAAATAGTCGTATTGACCTTGAGAATAATGCCAAGGTCACAGAAATCAACTGGGGTCGGCGTATCACACTAATACACCTTGACATCAAAGATGAATGGAATCGGTCAAACCGTTGAGATATTGCGTTCAAAACAAACGGGACGTGACGGACGGCCAGATGGACGTGACGGACGGACGGAGTTGTATACTATGTCCCCCGCTCCGCTCGCTACCGCGGCGGCGGGGGACAAAAAGGTGAGGTTATGGTTTGCCTTTCATACATTTGATGCCACATCAGTGAGGTACAAATGGACATACACAAACATGCACTCACATATGGACTCTCACATGAACAAACACAAAGACACACAAATGAAAACATTTATACCTCTAGCCATCTCCATCTGCCAGACAGGCAATACGTTATGTTAATTTACAGGAAACGCCTCATTCAAAAATAGCGGCGAGAAACCTTTGGCCGGTCATGATTATTTCTCCATTTAAAAAATGGTCTGTATAGTTCCAAGTCTTTGTAAATCTACTCTAGCCAAGCCAGAAGAAACCACAAATCACAGAATTGACAAAAATGATACTCGTCATCTGCTTTAAACTTCAGCAACTGAATTGGTCACTTTATTTTATAGAACACCCTTTAGCATATGCTCCACAAAAGTATTAAGGTAAAAACATTTAAAATGATCTAAAATGTTCACTTTACATTATAAAAATAGTTTTTCAGAAGACGATTACACTTAATTTTCTGTAACCAATGTAAATAGTATGTCTGTGCATCGAGGTATCACAGTTGCAACACTACAGATTTGTAATCAAATGGTGGAAATTACATCGTTTTGATAAGTGATTGCATTTTTCTCTCCCCCCATGGATACCATAATAAATCGGAATTCAGTAAGTACAACAGAACGTGCAAAACACTCTTTTGGCATTAGCTATGCATCAAAAGCATTGTCCCTAAAAGATAAAAGAAAGTAGCATCTTACATTCATAACTTCATTATAAATTTCCATCAATGCAATACACCAATCGACAATTCACAAAATAAAACATTACGGCAACACTCACATCAACAGACAAAAAGGTTGATTGCATCCATTCGAAAACAACAAATTTGAAATGTTATCAAACGATATTTCCAACAATACTTTGAACAATGTCTATATCCATACTGTCATCTTATATAAACTTATTTAGATTTTTGTTTAGTGCAAAAGAGACCAATGTACTACCTCTAGTGTTATCAGTCACCCTGTCAGTAAACATTTAAAATAAACTGCCACACAAAACTCCGATATGGCCAAAATGGTGCCAGTACTTGACCAAAATAATTAAAATTAAAAGTTACCGTTTATAAATACAATCATGGATTCAGTTTGGTGATTGTTAGAATAAAAAAAAAATCTCTTGAAGTATACATCTCTTAATTTTCTTATTCATATGTAATGGATGTTAACCCATGGACACCCAAGTGACAGGAGAGTAGTGATATTCATAAAAATTCAGAAAGCTGTTCATTCTCTCCGAACTGAAAAATCAGCGTTTCTCAATTCAGGAATGAATTTACTTGAGGACTGATTCTTCAGGGAGACAAAAAGGCCATCACAGGCTAATAACACCCGCGCGCACACACACGCATGCCTGCCCCCCCCCCCCCCCCCCCACACACACACACACACACACACACACACTCATTACCAATAATCAATTTCTCAATAACCAAATATGTATTGATTGCTTTTCATAGGTGGGAAACTATGCAGTTTTACCTCTACTTTAACCAACTAAATCATCAATTATCTTTTGCAGCAATGGTTGAATCAAAGAGGGCTGTTAGAGACAGGGATACAGCCAATCGGATGCATGAGGGCAGACCAAGCACTTAACCAGAAGACACACACACACACACACACACACTCTCACACACACACGCACGCACGCTCTCACACACACACACACACAGGCACACACACACACACACACACACACACACACACACACAAAAGGAATTCCAGAACTGCAGGGATTCCAGTTTACCGATTTTCTTTTTTTCCCTTTAACTTCCCTGAACTGACCCAGCAATGGTCCTGGTGTTCCAGTCTAAGTTTTAAGGCATGGGAATGGATGATTGTCATTTCCCCGCTCCAGAATCCAGCTCTGTAGTTTCTGTGCATCCGCCCACTGAGCGATCACAGTGACTAACCAATCAGATCAAGGGGGCAGGGCCTCTAGGGGATTACAACCCCACTTCCTACTGCCCTCCTCCTGGCTCTGAGACTCAGGTGAATAGAGCAAGCACCTGCAGCTCAAATGTCTGCAATTCCAAGTGTTTGCCTACCTTCTAAGTTCTGTGTCTTGGTCTTCGACTGTAACTCTGAATGATGTCTGTAGCTACAAGTCTTTGCGTTTCTGAACCTTAGATCGTCAGCCTGTAGTCATGAGGCTCAGTTATTGTCTGCATTTTTAATTTTTCAGTAGCTCTAAAACTCAGTGTTCAAGTCTCTCACACTGCCAATCAGTGTTTGTTGCTCGAAGCTTCAGTCACTGTCTGTAGCTGCAACTAATAGTGTCAACGTCTGTCAAGAAATTCAGTCAATGTCTAGAGCTTAAAGCCTCATGCAGTGTCTATAGTTTTAAGATACAGTCAGTCCTTCTGTACGTGTAATCTGTAAGTTCAGGCACGGTCACTAACTGCAGGTCCACAAGTTTGTATTAGTGTCAAGCTGCCAATTATTGCGTAAGCCTTAAAGCAAGAGATCGTCGTGGTGTGAAAGTTCAGACACCGTTACTGTCAGTAGCTGTAAGCCCTACTGTCTGTAACTGCCAGATTCTGAGTCTGTGGGTCTAAGGCTCAGTCAGTTAGCAGTTCTATGATTCAACCAGTCTGTCTGTAACTGTGAGATGCCGTCAAGCCAGTCGGTAGGTCAAGTCTTTGTCAATGTTTAAGTCTTTAAGACTGAAGAGCCAGTTAGTGTCCATAGCTGCAGAGGCTCTGACATAGCGTCTGTCGCCCCATGGCTCTGAGGGTCTGTAGCTCCGTGTATCCGAAGCTCTGTGGCTCATAAGATCACCTCCCTGTGGCGGTCTGGCGGCTGACGCTGCTCAGGTCGGAGATGCTGCGCTGCAGGCGTTTGGTGAGAATGTGTCGGGCTCGGCCGCAGTACGTGTGCGTGGTGCCTGCCAGTCGCTCCTCCAGGGGCAACAGCAGGGTCTTCAAGGGGTCTGCTCCGAAGGAGTACTGAAAACACAGAGTGTGTGCAGTTATGTACACTCTGACACACACCTCCGCACATACACACACAGGGTCTGCTCCGAAGGAGTACAGAAAAAGTGCGTTTCCTGCGATACACATTCTGCCTCGCGCACGTGCACACAGGCACACATGCGTACACACACACGGACACACAAATGCATGCACGCATACTGACACAGAGGGTCTGCTCCAAAGAGTACAAAAACATGTGGTGTGTAACACCCACACACTCAAGCACAGGATTCACAAACTAATACTGAAAAACAGTCTGCTGATATGAAAACAAATACACACTCAGTCTGCTGTTACATGCACACACAGTCTGCGGTCATATATATACACACAAACACACAAACGCATCAGTACACAAAATACATATACACATTCATGCACGCCCAGCTGCACCAACATCCCCATTAACTGCCAATAGTTTTTTCGAAAAGAAATAAAAAAAAAAAAGCCTGTTGTGTTCTCTCAGCAGAGCTGACTGACGTGAATCGTGTGCCAATTTCGTTAGAGGCCCAATATAAAATTTTATTTTGTGCATTTCATCATGCATTTTTCATTAAATAGCGCAAACTTAGCAATTCCGTCGGGGGCACAGATAGCGTTTCCGAGCTACGGGAAGCCTCGCAGTCGCTTCTCCGTGCCGCTCGCGTTAAAAACGTTTCTGAGAAGTGTTTACAAACTAAACAGCAACAGAGCGCAGCGACTGTTTTCACACGGCACCACTTCCGTCATCTCCGGGGATCCTCCGGCTGCCAAAGAGCCGTCGGCGAGGATTCGAGCGAACGCCGGGCATCGAGCAGCAGTAAATCAGGGGCAGCAGGCCCGGCCCTTTCTCACTCCTGTTCATGAATAAAGGATCAGCGTCTCTCTTTTCCCGCAGACAATGAAAGCCTTTTACAGCGCTCGCAGGAAATCCACGGAAAATTACACTTTTACGAGCGTTCATTTGCTCGAGTTTGTTCGGGCATTAGGGTTTTTTTTTTTTTTTTAAACCGTGCCGAGAACGTCACCCGGCGCAAACTCTCTGCCCCCTTGTTATCGGACGTTATTGATTTTCGGCAGATGATGGCACTCCGTCCCCAGCAGTATCCGCTCGGCTAAGTGTACCGCCGGCAGTTAAAGTTTTACGGCCTCTTACCGCTACCGAGGTGGCGTAATGGCGGATGCTGCAGACTTTATAGTGGCGGTAACGTATGTGTATGAGTCTGTGTATGTTGGGCGGGGGGTTGTAGGTTTGAGGCCTACTGCTTGGGGATTTCCCGGCAACCTTGTGCCATCATTCCCCCCACCTTTTCCTGGTGGACCGGGTGATGGACGGTTGGGGAAGGAAAGGAAGAGGTGACGTTATTAGCCTCCTCCGAGCTGCCCAGTAAGGGCGTTGCTTCACAAACCCTTGTCAACTCCCACACTCCATTATGTCACTGGCTCACTCATCGTAATCTTCACAATAACACAAACAGCCATATATATCCATAACTCACTTGATGACTGCCAACTTAAAAAGGAACAAAGTAGTCGACAGCGTTGGTGGAAATCTTTTTTGCGGTTGAATATAACAAAGGGCAGTGCCAGCATGCGCGCCCTTTTCGGACGCCAAAATAACTGGCTTGAACATCAACCAGCACAAACAATCCCAAATCAAATGAAACGATGCTAGCATGTGTTACGCAAGAGGGTACAAAGGCCAAGTCACACCGTTTGGTTAACACTATCCATACCACAGACAAATACACGCGTTCAATTTGCCATGCGGCAAAATCCCACTGCTGCATATATTCGCTGCTAGCTGAAAAGGTAGAATACCATTGCCGCATAAAAATGCACGTCTACTGCCATTATGGGAAACCTCAGTGTCGCATATATGCATAAATCCAGGGAATGTCAAACAACTTACTATTGGTTCATACAGGAGTAATCCTGTTAAAGAATGAGGAATCAACCAATCAGAAGGCATGTCACAGGGACTATCAAAACAAAGAACTTAGCCAATATAATTAATACCTATAGCAGCCCTAGTCCCCTGAGCAGCCTGCTCTGGTAAAATGCTCTGGTATGCAGCCTACAAACTACCTGCAGTATGAGGCTGGGGCTATCGCTGTGGTAGGCTGCCCACAGTCTACTGATAGTATGGATAGTGTTAAAAAACAAAAAAAATTACTGCGGCCAATGGCTAACTCTCACACACAAACACTTTAGCTGGGCCAGAACATTTGCAGCCAAAATTTTTGTTTGTGGAGGTGGTGATGGCGGGGGGGATATTTTTGTCAAGGCAAACAGACGCGGCAGGATCTCTGAAGTCAGTCAGTCGGACTGATTTGTGCCTGTTGCAGTTTTAAGGGCTCCTCTAGTCCACTGCCAGGCCTTGTCAAATGAAGCCGGCTTATTAGCTTAATGGCCGAGAGCTCTGGCCAGCCTGAGGCTAATTAGCTTGGAGAGGCTGTAATGGACTTTTGAGCCATTAATGAAACGTTCACCCCAGATCATAGCAGCAGGATATCAGCGGGAGAAAGGCTGTCCATGCAGACAGAAGCAGGGAATTCAAAGAGAGGACATTGTCCGTACAGATGAACGACGGTATGGACAAAACCAACCGTGTTGTCACTCATCGACTTTCTTCAGGCTACGGGAAAAGTATTTCCACACAACGAAGTTCAGTTTTCAAGCACCACCACGTTGCACAATTTGGAGGCAAAGTCAACGACCAGTGGATCAGTGTCCTCCACCAAGCACGTTAAATGGAGTGACACAGCCTGCTCCTGATTGGTCAGAAATATATGTCTCGATTGTCCACATAGCACAATGGCTTAACAAACAGCACATGGAGACTGTTAGACGAAGAAAACGACGTATAAAGTGAGATTTTGGCTGTTGCCACTTACAAGCA
This sequence comes from Gymnothorax javanicus, assembly GCA_029692085.1. Taxonomy (NCBI): domain Eukaryota; kingdom Metazoa; phylum Chordata; class Actinopteri; order Anguilliformes; family Muraenidae; genus Gymnothorax; species Gymnothorax javanicus. The sequence goes on from CM056201.1 coordinate 86,278,673, forward strand.
GGGCGAAACATTTGGGTGATTGATACTGTTGTTGACACAGACAGAAGCAACAGAGCAAAGATTTCCAGGAGATGAGGTTGATCACCACAAAATAAGCAAAACAAAACATTCTGGAAACCGAGGTTGTCTGTGCAGGCACAATACAGCAAAGCATCCTGGGGAAAAAAGGCCATTAAGGCAAGTAAATGGCAGATATGCAGCCAGCTGATGACTGGTGCTGATTGGTAGGCTAGTTAGGGGATTAACTGGCTCCTGTCACACCGCTGTAAAGCCAAATGAGAGCAGCTGATTTAGTCCTTTCTCCCAGACAAATGGACTCGTTTAGTAGAAAAGCGACGATCTGGCAAGGATGGGTTAAAGATGCGATTACACTAATGTTCCTCCTACTATTGGTTTCATTAAAACTGCGGCAATTAGAAAACCAAACAGACCAATATTAGAATCACACATCTCTTGAGGGCCAGGAGGAGTTTGTGTGGCTTAGGCAAATTAGCCAGCAATTCACAAAGCTCTAATCTGTGTTTCTTAATATGTGTACCGCCTCCACTACCGAAATGGTGTTCTATTGGAGACTAATATTTCTACCCTTGAAAAATTATTCCCAACGTAATATGATAGTTTTAATGTCATGTCATATGATAGCAGAAGAGGTGCCCAGAAAAAAAAAAAAAAAAAAAAAACCAACATGTAGCCTATGACAATTCTCAGTCTGGAGATTTACTGAATCACAAATACAGGGAGGCAAACAGTTGGTAGAGGCCATGGAAAGCATCTCAACCAATCATCACCAATAACAATGCAGGGTAAATTTGGACAGAGCCAATCGGACCGCACATGCTTCAATTGAGCAAAAAGGCAGGATAGCCAAGTTAATGGTTTCAAATAGCCAACAGTCTTATCCAATCTATACAGCTGGTTATAGAAGGGGGATCCAAAATGTTTGGGGGAATAAATTTATTAACTTTCTTATTCTTGATTCGGCGATCAAGTCCACCTAGAAAGGTAGGGAGCATGTTTAAAAAGTGATGCAGTGATTCCTAATCGGTGAAATTAAACGTTAGCCCTCGCCTTTTTACGGCTATTAATGGTCCCGATACAGTAATAGGGTTAAGGTTTACGGCGTTAACGGCTTTCTACCTGGCTCTCAGGCAGTTAGGAGTCTGGGCGCAGCATTACCTTGTTAATGGCTTCATACACAGCCCGGAACGCCGGCTGTTTCTCGTCGTGGTAAACACCTCGGTTACCATGGAGAATAAAGACTCCTTCCTCCTCCGCCGGGATGCAGTTGCTCCCGTAGATACAGTGATCTGGCCGGAAGTTCCACTGGCATGGGAATACGAACAGGGATTCTGGAGAGAGGAGAGGAGACGAGAGACAGAGAGAGAGAGACAGAGGCAGAGAGTGAGGAGGGAAAGAAGGAGAGAGAGAGAGAGTCAAGAGGACAGTGGGAGAGATGGAGAGAGAGAAGATAAGCCCCAGGGAATGGGAGGAGATGGAGAACGAGAAATACAGAGAGAGTGGGGTAGAGAGTCGACAGAGAAGGAGAAACAAGGGCGAGAGATTCACCATCTCAATAAAACTGCACAAGAACAATAATTCTACACTGCAACACCCACATACAGCACAGTCCATAAGTATTTGGGCAGACAATGTGCGAGAAGGGTTGTCCTTATAACACGTTTCACACAATACAAGTGCAAATACACGTGTATTCAAACTTATAGTCTCTATGTTAACCTTCCATTTGTCATTTTCAAATTTAATGCGCAGGATATTAGAGTGAAATGAGCAAACTGCATCACTATACAAATAATTACAGACTACACCACGAGTCATACTCTGCTTTGAACTGGATTGGTAGAGTGAACAACCTTCATTTGTGACCGACATTAATTGTCAGTTATTTTGATGTTGTTGTTGTTAATAACATTTTAATCATCAGACAGAGAGTATAAATCAGTTTTTTACTGTGGTAATTATATTAAATGGAGCAGATGTGGAGGCTGAACGAACAGACGGATGACCTTCCAGAAACTTCTGTTCCCTTCTCTGTGCCACACTGTACGGCAGTAAAAAATAAATACACAGGTGGCAGGTTTTAGGCAGCCAAGTTTGGATTTGCATTTCAGTAGCAGAAGGTTTGAAAATTGGCTTCAAGGTTTCAGTTGCGGGTTTATACCACTAAATGCTGCACTGCATTTCAATACAGCAAAGTATGGCTTTGTGTTTCACTCGTGGAGTTGTACAATGAAGTTTAATTTTGTGTTGCATTAGTGGGTTTGTAGAGCAAAGATATGCTTTGTGCTTCAGAGATAGGTCTGTGCAGTATAGTTCAGCTTTGGTTTCAGTAGTGGGATTTTCCAGTTGTTTTGATTCATATTTGAGTGGCAGGTTTGTTCAGTTAAGTTTGTCTTTTGTTCTGTTAGAGGGTATTTGAAGTGAACTTAGGCATTCAGTGGCCACAGGATGATGTCCAGTGCGGTGAAAAAGTATTTGCCCCTTCTAGATTTCCCCCATTTTTGCAGGTCATACTTAAACATTTCACATCATCCAAATAATTTAAAAAAATGTGAGTAAGAACAAAATGCAGCTTTTAAAAAATCATTTCCTTATTCAAAGTTTTTAAAATCCAGTATCATTCACATGAGAAAACTGGTTGTGCTACCCGTGGTGGTAATAATTGCACTCAAAATGATTGCGATAACTGGCAATGAGTCTTTTACATCACTGTAGAGGAATTTTGGCCCACTCTTTGCCGAATTGTTTTAATTCAGCCTCACAGAAGGGTTTGAGAATGAACTGCCTGTTTCAGGTCTTGTCGAAGCATCTCAATTAAATTCAAGTCAAGACTGACTACGCCACTCTAAATCCGTCATTTTGTTTCTTTAGAGCCTCTCATAAGTGGACTTACTCCCCTTTCCTAATTCATAACCCAACTACACTGAGCTTTAGGTCACAAAATGATGGCTGGAAGTTTTCTTTCAGGATTTTCTGGAGGAGAGCAGAATTCATGGTTCCATCATTTACAAGAAATCACCCAGGTCCTGAAATAGCAAAGCTGCCCCAGACCAACACACTACCACAACCACGTTTGACTGTTGGGATGATATTCTTAGTGTGGAATTTTGTCTTAGCTTTACACCAGATATAATGGGACCCATGTCTTTTAAGTTCCACTTTTGACTCATCAATCCACAGAATATAATCCCAATGGTCTTCAGGCTCATAAAGACTTATTGTTGGCAAATAAGAGACAAGCTATTGTTGCTCAATCTCTTTCGTAATGTGGTATCATGAAAACTGGCCTAAAATGTAGCATGTGAGGCCTACAGTTCTTTAGTATTAGTCTGAGATCTTTTCTGACCTTCAGGATGAGTTGTCAATGAGCTCCTGAAGGAAGATTGGAAGGACAGCTACTCCTGGGAATTTTCACCACTGTTCCCAGCTCTCTCCATTTGTGGATATCTGTGGTTAGCTAGAGTCCCAGAGCCTTTGAAATGGCTTTGTATCCCTTTTCAGACTGATAGACGTCAACAACTTTGTCTCTCATCCGTTCTTGAATTTCTTCATGTCATGTTTTATACCCTGCTCACATTGTCAGAAAGATTCTATTTGCATGATGTTTAGATTCAACAGGGCCGGCAGTAATCAGGGCTGGATGAGCCTAGTGAAATTGAACCCAATTACCTATTAAATTTGTTTAATCAGTAGCTTTAATAACTACAGGGGAAATTACTCCTTCACATAGGGCCAGGTAGGGTTGGATGGCTGTTTTCTTTCAATTAATGATATCATCACTTAAATACAGCATTTTGTGTTTACTTGGGTAATCTGTGAACTATCATAACCAATCTGATGATCTGAAACATTGAAGTGCAACAAATATACAAAGATAGAATGAATCAGGAAGGGGGCAAATACTTTCTCACACCACTGTAAAATCCACAAAAACTCAGGATTGACACCAACTGTTGAATATTTTTCTGTAAGAGCTCAAGTTTGACAGGCTGAGAATCAGCCGTGTACCTGGAGGCTGACCTACAGTGTTGGTATGGATGGAAGCCTTGCGTATATAGCGAGGTGGTGTCATAACTTACCTGGGTTGTGGTGGAAGATGATGTTCAACAGATCCTGGTCTCCCCAGGTGATGTTCAGCTTGTATTTCTGGAGAAGCGGCATCAGTAGGTCCTCCCATGACAAAGACACAGCGGTCATATCATTCTGTGCAAACACACGCACGCACACACACACAGACAGTCAATCGCAGCACAGCCTTCTGTGAGTTGCTCACCTGACTGCTAATAGCATTTATAAGAGCAAATCCACTTCCAAACAATGTCACTAATATTCTGGAAAATCTGTAACCAACTGTCTCCTCAACCAGAGACCATTTGCATACCATTATTTTTATCGTTTTACAGCCATCTGGAATAACCTTTCAGCCTTAAATTCAAGAGACCAAATCGGTGACCCAAGCAAACGCGCAACTCAAACCAGGATGGAAAATGTTCTACTTCCATACAACCGAATGACATCTATGCCGCCTACTGGCCAACAAAGGCATTGCTACATGCTTGATGAAAATGGCCTTCAGCATTGTTGGAAGCTAATTAGCAAACTTCACATTCTGCTGTAGCCCACAGATGTGAGCTGATAATTGCTTTGCATGGAATACATTAAAGAAGTGTTATTCAACTGATGGCCAAGGGGACAATGTGCCTCCACATCAATAATTTTCTCACTTTGATCATTTGGAAGGAAAATGATATTCAAATAAAGCAGAAAAAAAGAAGAAATATCAGGCATTCATCTGCTACGTCTGCACACCACCCACTAGCAAAGAATAACAAATGATAGTCATGCATTTTTACAGCGCATCTGCTTTACGAGTATACATTTTACAGTTACATCTGTCATTTTGGAATTTTTTCAGTGCTCTGAGAACTTCATTGAGATTACCAGTAGTGATAGCGACATCAGCCTTAGAATTTTCAGTCATAGGCATTCAATTCACACATTTGTGACCAGTAAAATCCCACTGGCTAGTGCATAAGAGGTGGGCAATATGTCGGTTTATTACATGGCATTGTCAAATGCTCGATCCTGATTGGTCAATTACAACATTCTAAGGTCTGTTATTTCCGTATAGCAGACCGTTGTTATGGACGCTTCTTGCTTACAGTTACAGTTACAACTGTAGAAACGAACGGACTATTTTTTCAAGCAGCGGACTATTTTTTCAAGCGGAAACAATGAAAACTTTTGTAAATCAATAAAATCATATTTAGATCAACATTTTACGTCAAAATTTTGTTTTCTTTGGTGAGTAGCCCTGCAATAAGTGGGATAATGTACAGCGAGCCGGTCGCTATAGAGAAATAAACCCCTTCCGGGTGATGTAGGACGGACACCTACATCACCCTGTCGGGGTTTATTTCTCTATAGTGACCAGCTCGCTCAACATTATCCCTTACTTAACAGATATACCTGCAGTAACCCATCCCGCAAAATGAATTTGGTTGCGTCGTGTACCACAACCCATAGAAAAAGGCTTCTGATCTGTATTATCAAGCATCAGTACACAAATTCAGGTCAGAAAACCTGGATAATGGGGAGTTTCCAGTGGATCGGGGTCACCATATGATTGGTTCCGACCGGTTGAGTGGTGTGTAATTTGCCCAATCCTGCCAATACCCCCCCAAATCTAATCAGATTCTTGAACTACTTTAAAAACGTGTTCTGTACCAACTAAGAGAAAATATACACCATGATAGTCATTGCAACCTTCAAACATTAAAATATTCTGATTAAACCCTTAAATCTCATTCTCTGAAGACAGAAGGTGGGGAGAGATTACCTTGAAGAGCTTCGCCCGGATACGGGTCATGTTCATTAGCATAACGCCGGAGTTGATGCCCGTCCTGCCGTGGTAAGGGTGGCGGGCGAAGCGGCTGTACCAAGCAATTCGCGGGTCCTCATGTTCTGGCGCCATGGCTGCCATCTGGGAGGAGTTGAACTGGGCCAGGAATGCCCACACGTCCTCCACGGGCCGCAGGAACAGGATGTCCGTGTCCACGTACAGGAGAGAGTCCACTTCCTTTAAGATGATCTGAGTGACGGTCAGCGGAGCCAATTAAAAGCGAGTATTTGCTTCAGTCTTAAAGTCCCTTGGAAATTTCATGCCGTGAAGTCCCGGAGTCCTGATCTGGGTTTGCGTGTATGCATGGACTGCACGTGCGTATGTGTGCATGTGTGTATACCTGAGAGTGTGTATACAGGGTTGTTACAGAATTTCACTGTTTGAAAAAGTCTCTGGGATGTGCAGGGTGTGTGTGTACGTGAGCATTTGTATACTCCATGCGTGCACACAGGTTAGTATGATCTCATCGGTAAGAGCAACCTCTAAACACTCGGACTGTAGACGTGCATTTATGCATGTGTGTATGAATGTCTGCATGCGCCTGTATGCTGGCTGAATGTGCAGGGTATTCACATGAAACGGGTGGAAAGAACCCCTAAGCCTAAAGAGACAGCCAGTGTGTAGTGTGTGTGTGTGTGTGTGTGTGTCTGTGCGAGAGCTTGTATGTGTGTATGAGTGTACGCGCATGCATGCCCGAGGACGTCATCAGCAGGAATAGCCTCTGGGATCCAAAGGTGTGTGCTTATGTGGGCTGATGTGTACGTATATGAGAACACGTTGGAGGATCTCATTGATTTGGCCTATGAGGGATGAGATCTGTGTGTATGTGTGTTAGGGGATCTCACCGGTAAAAATAACCTCTGGGAAGCGCAGGGCTTGAACAGCCTCTTCCACTCCGCGGCGTTCTCCGTAGGGAAGGTGATTGGGTAGATCGTGTAGTTAAACCTGGACCGATATGGCTCAGGCCACGCCTCCAGCTGAAAAGCCACACCCACATAGAGAGACATAATTTAATACCGCATTCACACCATGTACACATCAGCCACTCAGCCCTGTCAGTCAGGGTTATGCAGATGAAAAACCAAGCTAAGCTGAAGCTACTTTTACCAAGCTGTCAATCTATAATTGTTTCATATCAAAAAAAATAACTATTAGGCTTCCCGTGACAGCATTTTTGTAGCAATATCAATTCCATGAATTTGCAACTTTAACTCTCTTTTGTACTCTTTCTCTGCCTCTTCTTGTGATTCCCAAAAAGTTGTTCAAGGTAGCACACAAACACAATGGATTATGTATCGGCAGCATCTAGGGTGCATCCATAATATCCCCACATGCTACTTATAATAAGCTACAAAGCTAGTAACTTTGCGAAGGTCTGACGAATGTACTGAATGTCGCACAATTGATACAAAAGCATGAGCATGTAAAATACAAGAAGTCTTTGAAATTATGCAACTTGATATTTACGGCATCAGACATTGTCGGTCATCCATAGGCCTTCTACTTTCTCCAGATATGCCACTTTTTCGTCAACAATAAATATTTACAGCCATAAAATAGCATTGTTCGAAGACATTTTTCAGGGATTCAGTGTGTGACAACAAAGTTTTGTGACCAGCAGTGATGACAGGACCATGTCACCAGTTCTCCAAAACCAAAAAACTCAGGACAGACACTTAAACTTAGAGTGGATTCAGAGCAGAGGTGGACATCGACGGTCATGTGTGTCCCTCGCTTTCACTCCAACTTTTAGCCTTTAATTACTTAATGTGCCGAACCACATATGAAGGCAAATTTCAGTTGCATTTCTTAAAATGCTCATGAATTAACACCAAAGTCTCTTCCTGTGACCCAAAATGAGACATTCTACTGCAATCGAATCCATAAACAAACCCATGTTCATGTGTGCAGCCAATTAGCTCATTTAGTCACAGTAATTAGCAGAAACATACACTAGCAAACAAACTGGCCCTCCTGGACCGGAATTTCTCACCCCTGATTATGTGTAAACTTGAGCTCAACTCACAGCCTCTCTGAAGCCCAGGTGCAGCTGGTCTTCGGCAAAGATGTGGTAGTGTAGTGGGCGTCTCCCAAAAAGCACAGCACTCTTCAGCATGGTCAGCGTCTCCTCCAGCCGCTGTCCGCATGAGACCACGCCTAGATGCACCCGCTGGTCCTGCACTATGCTCGCCGCGCCGTCCATGGAGTCCTGCCTCCTCATGATGTACCTGTGAGGGTCACGGGGAACTCAGGTGAGAAATACCACCCTCTGCCCAGTGTGCCACAGAGCAGTGGTTCTCAAACTTCTCATCTCCAGGTGTTCGTTCGGTTCCACCTTATCCGTGCATTCGCTTCTGACAGGTGTACTTCAGGCAACTGTACCTGCCGGGTATGAAATTAACTTAATTGTAGTCCCCGGATGAAGTCAGGCGGCTACTATGGATTCATGCTCGTTGTCTCTGCCGCCGCCGCGTTCGTGTCCGGAGACACTTCCTTGTGGACGCTGTACAGGCCGTAATTTTTGACCGATTACTTTCATATTTGGCATGGGCATAAGTTATACTTAAGTAATGACATGTATCGATTTTGGTTGCCATGGCGACAGTATTGGCCGAATAATGCGCATATTTGCGCTGAAACATGGAGATTTCCTTGTGGACGCAGTACAAGCTGGAGCAGCGGGCTTTTGGGGGCTACACCCATGTGGTGACGGGCAACCGGACTGTCTAGTTATCCACTGGCCAAATGGCAAGCAAAAGTTCAAATTTTGTGAGCCATTCAATAGATTACCTTTGTTTTTTTTTTGGTTGGTGAGTTTAGCTAATCTACCAGCCACTTACATATTTTACCAGCATATGGCTGGCGCCAATTTTGTGCCCTGTACCTGGATTTGGCTGGTGTGCCCCAAAAAGAGATTCAGGAGCCACGACCAAGAGATAGACAAGAACTTGATGCAGTATAAAAATAAGTCAAAATATAATTTTAGCACTTTGAAGCCACAAGACAATCAATCCGCAAGATCAGTTTTATCACAAATATGTAATGTCGGCAAAGTCCGCGCATAGACAGATGTTACTCCGAGTGAGTTGAAATATACTCAAAAATTTTGGATGAACTGCCCCTTTTATTCAGAAAATCTTGATTTATGATCTTAAATCCAGAATCTCGAGGTGGGTACCCATCATGAACTTACAAATTGTGAAATTTCAGTGGATGAAAGAATCTTCCTGAGTAAAGCCACTTAATCAAGGAAAGGACCTTACTGCGAAGTATGAGGTCTCTTATTGACCAAGATTTTACCAGATTTTAAACTGGTTTCAACAAAGTGCACTGGCCAGGCTCTTAAAATCTTTGGGTCCAGAGAGAATTTGGACCCTCATGGCCACAGAATGAAATCAAATGTTCTGACTGCCAAGTGATACAGACAAATGAATGTCTGGGTGCTTTTCAACAATAAACTTCCCATGTGCTTGTAATAAGGGTGGTAATGGACAAAGTTCCATAACTGTTGTTACTAGTCAGACATAGTACAAACCAACCAATTACCATGCAAGGGACAATAACAAATATTACATACCAATCATAATCAAGTTGGCAACCTCCAGCGCATACCAATGATATAGCTCCAACAGGGAATGGATTACAATGGATTTGTAAATGCCATCTACATTTTCCAATCACAAGTGGATTAATTGGAAAGTGGTACTGTGATAACCCCCACAATAAGAAGCTCATCTCAAAGGGAAAAAAATAAACCGTCAGGTATCCTGGTAGTCAAGGTGCAGGCAAAGCTGTGCAGCATATACTGACTGCTATCAGAATTTTAAACATTTTAAGCTTTTTTGATAAAACTTCTTCAGGAGCACCTCATGCCATTAAATTTTAGGAGTAGCCAGCGTAACACCTCTGCATAAATTACTCAATTAGTGTGTATTTAAATCTGGCTTTAAACCTGTCATGTTATTGGGAAGAAACGTGCATTTAAAACGAGGCATTAGTGGATATTAACCCGTTTAATCCCAAATTTTTCCTTGCAGTGTAAGTGCATGCATTTTACACCTTAGACCTCCCTAACACTGTATGCATTTTTTGATTTCATGATGGTTACGTTTGAAGTTTTTTTGCCCAAAGCCAACAACAACACATTTAGAGTTTCCAGAAGTAAAAAAAAAAAAAAAAAAAAAGTCACAATTGTGACCAGTGGAATTACATGGGTTTAATGTTCGGGGCAAACAAAAATTAAAATAATGAGAGGGACAAATACAAGGTGTGATCAAAAGGTAACAAGAGTTAATGTGTTACAAGCATCAGTAATAATGAAAAGCGCTACAAAGATGCGTTCAAATTACAAACGCAATCTGCGCATAAGACAAGCCATTTCTCCAGAATATACAGCATAGCTGTATTGCAAATGAACTTTCCATGAAAGGCTCGTCTCCACTACTTCCTACGTAATAAAAATGGAGGGAAAAGAACAGCAGCGCCTAAGTGCATCAAGAGGACACTGAGAGAATTGCCATGACAACGCGCAGTCTGTTGTGTCTGATCAAGAATGTTTGGGGGGGAAATAAATAAATAACACTCCACTGATCACTATCACATCCCAAATTTGCGATGCGTAATGTCTTTCTGCTACCATAAAATCTAAATTCATTGAGACAGAAAGGAATTTCAACAAATAACCTGGTCAAGTATCTCTAAGAATTCCAGTACTGGAATCAGCAGTAGAACATTACTTTAAACGAGGCAGCATATAACTCTGATATACAAGTACAATATTTCTCAAAATAAGTGAAATCCTCCTCATTTTTTACATCATCTTGTAGAACAAACTGCAGGACAGGACATCCAAACAAACAAATCCCGCTTAGACATCAATGAGAGTTTTAATTTCCCTGCAAAAACATCAGATTTTTACACCAAAAACCTTCTGTATGAAAGGAGCTAGCCTATTTCAGCGGAGTGCACACATAAAGATAATCTGGCTGATATTGCCCCGATTTTCCCCCTCCCAACCAACGACGACAATCGGAAGATTATCTTATGCCTTATAAGATTATCCTGTGGTCTGAGGTGTGTCAAGAGTAAATTTGTCCCGATAATCGGGTCCGAAACGGGTCGGCCCGACTATCGTAAATATTAAACTTGTTCATTATTTACAACCAAAAATCTTCACGTGTGTGGGGAAAGCTGACGACTCCCGAGTCATGACTCCGTGAATTGTGACATGATACGGAATGTAGCCAATCAAGAAGCGAGCTGACCACCATCATTCCCTCCTCTCATGTGTCCTCTTCCATGTTGCGTCCATAGACAGTAAAAGAAGTGGACGGCGGGATGGCGCCATTTTCAATGGGAGAGTGTGAAGCTCAATTGAACGAGTTTTCAGTTGGGCACCACGCCTACTGTGCAGGCTCGAAGTCAGCTCGCTGACGTAAATCAACGTGCTGAGAAGCGGTAACTCGTCTGGTAGATGTATCCTACACATAATTCCCAGCGAGCAAGCGATTGCGCCTGTCAGTATAGTCTGATTCCGCTCAATGTTATCATGTTTTGCTAATTATTACTTCATAGGTACTTCACTTCGTTAGCGATGTGGCTCAATCGTCTTCTGTCTATGATTCGTTATGGGCTTCTGGTCTAAACAGTACGGTTATTTAGCGACAGAAAGTCGCCGGCATTTCACGTCACTTTTAGCCTACCCTGGTGCCATCGGCTAAAAATGCTTACTATTAGACCATAACGCTACATACGAAGTAAAGACGTCTGCTACAAAATGTAGTTTCTCTTTAGAAAATGTTATCGCTGACATGAAGGCTCATAATGTTTTTAGTGTAAAGTTATTTGATGTCAAAAGTCAGGCAAAATGAATGGGGGTGAATGGAGAAGCTACCGCTAGTTGATCATCTGCTATCTTCTAGAGCGTTCAATTGAGCTTCAACTTCCGCGTGTATTCCTACCCCCTTGGTTGCGTCTTGTGTTTGTTGTTGCCACAGAGATATAAAAAAAAACTAGAGTGGACAATCCCGTTGTTTCCGCGGCAGTACGCCGCCGCCATCTTGTGTATGTATATCGGGGCAGATGTTCAATGGAAAATGCAGTATAACTGGCCTAAGCCGTGCTCGTATACAACGAAAACTCGCTCATATGGGACAACAGCTGAAGTTCCGATTTTTCTGTAATGTCTTCCGATTAAATAAACATCGAATACACTGGATTTTAAAAAAATATATTTTTAAATAAATATTGTTGTTTGATTACAATTCCTTATTCGTGTCCATTTTAAGTATGAAAGGATAAAAAAGAACACGGAAAACAAGTCTCTAATTTGTCGACACCCATGTTTAGCCTACTGTTTGCATGTGCCTCATTGGACATTTAAACATACACAAGATGGCGAAGCTATTCTGCCGTTTCCGCTTTGGTCCAGTCCACACGTCGTCCACTCTAGTTTTCTTATATCTCTGTGGTTGTTGCTACGTTTCTTCTTCTTCGTTTTTGCAGATCACATTAGATCACGCAAGATTTCTGTCGTGCAGGACTAGATTCTAGATCGGTGGTGGAACAGAATCGTTATGTGCGTGGTGGGCTGTGTTGAGATTATCGGAGCACACCACACACAGTACGATCAAAACTGTTCAGTGCCTGATTTTTTTATCTTCATGTGTGGGGTCTGTAGCAGATAAAAAAATCTCTTCAGATTTAAAAAATCCTTGTGTGCGTACCCCGCCTTACGCATGTGATTCAAAGAGGAGCCAACGGAAAGTTCCCGGGATTCCCTGGCAACTGAAAGCATTGACTTATATCCATATCACGCAAGACGCCATCTTGAAAATTTCCGAAGCGAAAACGAGGCTGAGGTGGGAGACGAAATGTCAAATGCCCGCATTAAGCATAGAAAACAACAGAGGAGATTGCTGAAACTAATAAATGGTCAAGAACTATAGCCATCGAAGCTCTCAACCCTGCCAAGACAACGGCCATTAGCGTATTCCATTAGTGTAATCATACCAGTGGGCAAGAAAGAGGAAGGTAACGTTACTGTAAGAGTAGGAAAGTGGCGTCCATGATCGAAAGGAATGGGCACTCTGACAAAGCGGACGTGTGCAAAACCCATTGCAAAATCGGAAGCACCAATATTATCTAGCCCCCGTTACACAACCCTGAAGGAATAAGCTGAAGTAAACAAAAAAAAAAAAAAAAAAAACGCAGATCTCGGATCTTGCTCACTCACTGGGAAGACAATGTCAGGGACCGAACAAGTGACATAGCCGATGACCAGTAGAAAGTACTTAACTCCGAGGAGTCACCGAACTTAGCACTGCATTTCACGTGTCCGTAAATCTTGTAGATGAATTATCGGATATAGCCAGCCAGCTAGCTATGAACCTGGAGCGTTTAATATGCGGCTACAGAACTAAGTGCACGCAGTAAGTAAATTCGCTCCGGTATCGTATTTTAGCAGAGAGCATACCGGAGTCCCCGTACTCTGACTTGCATATTTTCGTGCACGAGTTAATTTGCATGTGCGTTAATTACCGCTCCAAAACACGTTATATTTCTTTATTTACGAGTTGTTCTGCTAGTTCGCTTTTAACGTACTTCAGCGAAGAAACGCAAAAATAGTAATTTACCGGTGAGAGCTAGTGAGAAACCTCATGGTTAACTGCTGGAGGTTAATGTGATGTGCTTAAACAAATAAACTGATAGCCCAAGTTTTAGTTAATGTTTTTGGGCGTTTTTTTAATATACAGTTGAGTGGATTTAGAATTCGTTCCGGGGTGCGTTTCCCAAAAGCGTAGTTGCTAACTAAATTAGCAACTTACATAGTTCGTCCATTCACGGTCATTGGGTCCAACCAGACCGGTAGATAACTCAATATCAATGGCTCTGGGTCCAACTATGTAAGTTAGCATCTGTGATCTCGAGAAATGCACCACTGGGCAGGAAACCATACGACCAATCAAGGAACATTGCGTGAAAAATGAGGATAAGAAGGCGGAATTTGTTTGAACTAATGACTTGCGTACAAAGATCAACTATGCGGTTGGATTGTGCGAATATTCAATGAAGATCATGCGGAATGTTAACTCGCCAGCCGGGCGAGCAGTCTGAGCTAATTCGGTCTCCCTAACGAATTTTCGGTCGCCACGGATCTCGGGCGAGAGCGAAGATCGAGCCCTGCAATTGTTAACGATAACATCAAACGCTGTTTGCACAAACTCACATAATAATTTGACATGTAACTACACTTCATTTCTATCTCAAACAAGCAAAGGAGCTTAGTTAAGACCAATCGCATTCACAGTACTAGTTAGGATTTATCAGCTGTGTCCCACCAGTGTAAGAGAGGCGAACTTCGATATTTGTAATGTAGCCTTCGATTAAATTGCTGTAGCCTTTTTAGTAAGACTGCCCTTGGTATCCGTAATCCCTCCTCGGCCCATTATTTTATGTCAGTAATTGTTAATTTAGGTAACAGCTCAAGGTTGAGGACATTGAGCTTGGGTGACGCATAGGGTAAGGTGCACCGCACTTGACAGCTGAGAGCTCATCCCACCTGAGCCTCGTTTTCGATTCAAAATGGGCAGATCGCTAAACGAGCAGTTACTACTGTGAGTCTTGCAAGCAGTCCTTGCAGTCCAAACTATTCACCTTCCCGAAAAGCAACTGCAATAAAATCGTATTCGAAAATCCTTTTAACATAATATTAAATTTTATTTCCACGTTATACTTTCTCATTGACTGCATTATGAAACGTATCTTTACAGCTTTCTGAGTCCTAGCCCGCGTCCGAATAGTCTTTTTTGCCAAGGAAAGTTCCTAACTCCTAGAAAACGATCCGGAAGTATTTACGTGGCAGCCATGTATGTTCGGATTCTTTAAGAGCCAGAGTCTGTAACTTTGGACCAGCTCATAGAAGGGGGTGATATATCATGTTCCAGTGGACCACTGAAGTTTTTTGTGGGGGTAGATATATTGTCCAAAGTGACAAAAATTACCTTTTTTATCAGAAGATCCCTTCGGGGTGGAAATTACAGTCCTCTTTAGGGTAGGGGTGGAACGGGCCAAAATATTGACATCATCAAAATCTGGACTTTGACCTTCAAAATCTGGACTTTGACCTTCGAATATTTTGGTGCGCCCTCAGTGACCCTCCTTGATCTTATGGTATATGAATAGATGGGTAGAGTTCTTCCATTTAGCATTATAATTTTCAAGGTTTACTGAGGGTGCCGCCTATAGGTGGCGCTTCAAATCATGACTTTCTGCATTTTGGACTACATTTGAGACCCTCCCAGGGCCTGCGCCCTCATTAAACCTTGCTTATTTATGTGTATTTGGATACATTGGGGCTAGTTCTTTCCAAATTTGCATAAATGGCAGTGGCTTAGTAAGGGCGCTTTTGCATAGGTGGCGCTTGTTATGGCAAGAACGCGATTTTAGGCGATTTTCATTTGGCCATATCTCAGTGCGCCCCCTATGGATTTCAGTGAAACTTGTTTTATTGTGTTTCTCTATATCTCTGCTATTCATGATGAAAATATCAAGAAGGCTTTTTGCCTCGTTAACCCTCTTTGTGCTAAAACGTTCACACCAGATCACACTCCACTTCAATCAAGAAAGACAAAAGGTTAGTTCTCCAATGCTTCAATGGGCGGCTCATACGGCAGGTGGCAGCATTGCTGTGACCACATGTTTTGATAGCATGTTCAGAGTCTGAATAGAGCCGTGGAAATCCTGCTTTATCATGAACATCTTCTGATTTTAAGACCTCTTGAAAATGGTACATCCTTCCATCTTTACCTTGTGGGATATTGTGCTAACGATTAGTTTTGCTCCCAAGATATTAGATCATATATTTTCTGATCACATTTTTGAATGGGTGTGGCCTGTGTGGATGTATAATGCATGCAGCAATGCAGAATGTAAAGACAAGGTCCTCAACCCCCTCTGAAAAGTACTATGGTTACCTTCTGGACAAGGATGCCCTTCAGTTAGTTTTGAACTATGTCGTGAGATTTTCTGGACAAGTTTGTCCCATATTTTTAGTTGATGTGGGTTAAAACTTCTGGACAAGGATGTCCTTCAGTTCGTTTTGAACTATGTTGTGAGATTTTCTGGACAAATCTGTCCAAACATTTTAGTCAGTTGTGAACTATATGCTATTCAGTTGCTGTCCTGAGAACCTCTTGAGGAGTGTGTCCCTTAGTTAGAATGACAGGCAGTCATTTATTTCAGACTATTTCAGGAATACCAACGCAGAAGCCTCTGTTACTGGAAAAATTTTTATATGGTTCTTATTCCATGCTAAACAATTCTAGAATTATTGAGTCTTTATTCTGTGGTGGTGGCACCAACAGAAAGATGCCGTCCATTAAGGCCTAAGTATCTTCAGCACCTATGGGTGCCTTGATTGTTGTTTTTCTGACTTTTCAGTTTTAAAATTTTAATAAATTCTTGCTTTTTTTGAATAAGTTCTCTTGCCTCAATGCTTTGAAAACACTCAAATAATTCCCCCCACTGGTTGGTGGGGACTAAAACAAAAAATCGGCATTTTTTCGGAGGTGGTGCTTGATTAGAGACATGTGTCAAACTCTGGCGTGTAAAGGGTTAATGAGGCAAAAAGCCTTCTTGAAATTTTTATCATGAATAGCAGAGATATAGACAAACATAATAAAACAAGTTTCACTGAAATCCATAAGGGGCGCACTGAGATATGGCCAAATGAAAATCGCCTAAAATCGCATTCTTGCCAAAAAAAAGCGTCACCTATGCAAAAGCGCCCTAACTAAGCCACAGCCGTTTATGCAAATTTGGAAAGAACTAGTCCCAGTGTATCCAAATACACATAAATAAGCAAGGTTTAATGAGGGCCCAGGCCCTGGGAGGGTCTCAAATGTAGCCCAAAATGCAGAAAGTCATGATTTGAAGGGCCACCTATAGGCGGCGCCCTCAGTAAACCTTGAAAATTATTATGCTAAATGGAAGAACTCTACTGACACATTCATATACCACAAGATCAAGGAGGCTTACAGAGGGCGCACGAAGATATTAGAATGGACAACGTCCAGATTTTGACCATGTCAATATTTTGGCCCTTTTGACCCCTACCCTAAAAAGGGCTGTAATTTCCACGCCGAGGGGATCTTCTGATAAAAAGGGTAATTTTTGTCAGTTTGGATGATATATCTACGCCCACAAAAACCTTCAGTGGCCTACTGGAACATGATATATTACCCCCTGGTTCATAGTTACAGACTCTGGCTCTTAAATGTAAAGGAAAGGTGCTATAATGCTTCCAAATTTAATCACCTTTAGCATAGGGTACACTGAACCATTTTTTTTTTGAAGGAAAGGAGGAAGTGCTATCCCGCAATTTCGCGATGACCGTCCTTCCGGCCAATCAGGAAAACAAACAAACATGACGGGCAGGAGGCGGGTGATCACTGTGCCTAGTGTAAGTGCATTCGGATTCTCTTATTAGCGCGGTTCTCTTCCTAAGCTGTTTAAGAGTCCCCTTTACACCTTTCCTTTACATCAAGACGTTTTACACAGAGGTTAAATAAAAGTGGTTAGGAATTAGACGATAGGACGTAATTTTTAACTATTCGGACGCAGCCCCAGTCTTGGCACCCTGCTCCCGTGGTGTGCGTGCATCGGTTTAGCCAAGCCTACCTAAAAGCGGAATCCATAAAGCAGTTCAATCCACAAACACCAGGGGGCAGTCTCCAATAGGGATTCCAGAAAGTCACTGACAAATTCTCACACCTGACGAAACGAGAAAAACATGCTCTTAGGTAAATAAAGGCACGTTATCATCAAAAGAATAAACCCAACTAATTAAGTCAACCTTTTTCGCGCACAATTTAAAGAGCTTGTCTAGCAGGTGTGCTCATCTCTGAATTAGTTGGGAGGCGCCATAAACCGCCAAGCAAATTTACACCCAAGAAAACCGAATACAAAAATCATCATACTTGCCGGTTCAACTCGAAGAACAAGTGAGGAACAGGCAGTGAGTGAGCTGTAGTGCCATGAGGGAGAATTCGAGTGAACCTGCTATAAATTTAATAGTGTTCATTTTCAGCAATGTAAACACACAGATGAAACACCGTATCAAAACCAAGGGCTATTGCGGACCAGAAGTAAAATCTCAATAAGAACGTTATTTAGTTTTTGTTGCACACAGTTCACACATTTGAAAGAGCCACAAACAGGCATGCCTTGGTGGGGAAAGAAGTATTAATTTCAGGAATCTTCCCGATTGTTTCGTTAAGAGGCCTGGATTGCCGTTTTTAAAAGTCATGTGCTGGTGCATACAGTAATCAGCTTTACGATCAACTCTACATCGTGTTATGATAGGATTTCTAAGCTGCCACACATGCTGTTATTGCATGCACTCAGGGCCACTGATCCGCTAACATCTCCTTCCTCACTTAAATCCCAGGGCACACGGCAGGGGGTTCCTGAAAAAAATATTTTACTGGAGGCCAGAGGGGGAAAAAATCCCAGCCCAAGTAAATAATGCGTATGCCCTTCATTTAAGTCACAAATAAGCGATAAGTAAAAGACCAAGTACGATCGGGAGAAATGTCCACTCAACGCAACATTCCCAAATGGCATATCAAAGTCAAAACGTTCGACAACTAGGTTAAAGGTCCCCGCGTCTAATGATATTAAGACTAAATGCATCGAATTTGCTGTCCAATTAACTTCGCAGAGGAAAACCAAGTGAATGCAAACTATTTGGCATTAGCTTAATCAGTATCGCTGGACTGAAAAAATAACTATAGCGAACTATCAGGCCAAATTAATAATTTAAAAAATGTAGCAAATGTAGCTAGCCTTTCCTTGTTCTAACGTTCGTCTCAACATCTTTACCCGATGAAATAGAGCTCCTGCTGTTTAACCCATTCAAGAAGACTGGACAACTGAGTAAAGCTAACGTATAGCTAGCCAACGGCGTTTCAGATGTAATGATAATGAGCCATGCATGTGAAAGATGGGTTGCTGACTTGTTTTATACCATCTATAATCGCTGATTAGCAAGCTAGTAGCTACATAGAAACCGCAGCAAGCACCAGAATGTGAAGTAGGTGACGTCATTCAAATTCCACTCCATCTACAATCCCGCAGTCATGGACCGTCTAAGCTGGCTAAGGCTAGCAACATCACACATTGTTTACACACTTTATCAATAACATGCATGCACACAATTTACACTGTGCGTCATAATGAAAAAAAAAACTGAATTTATTTTTAGGGTTAAATGCGAGTCTAAGTTCTGTCATACAAGATGTAACGTCAGCTGACATACGATAAAATAAGGTCTAGTAAAAGTTAGCTAGCTAGATAGCGAACAGAAAGTTAGCCTACTGAATGGGGTTCGACTTGAAACTGGCCATTTGCACACGTTTGCGTTACAATCGCTCCAGTTGTCAATTAGCTTTTAGGTGGAGGTATGGCCATCAAACTGGTTGACTTGAAGGCTTGCTTGAGTTACCTGTTGTACCAGTGCTGATTCCCCGGGCCTTCATTTCCCGGCTCTTTCCTGACTCTGTGTCCCGGGTTTCTCGGCTGAAAGGAGGCTTTTGGTCGAGCAGCGCTCCCAGAACCTCCGCTTGACGTTTCCAGGGACGAGGCGAGTTGGCTGAACACGTACAGAATCGAGAAGAACGCAAGAATCATGCAAACTAGAAGTATGCGGAGATAGCGCCTCATTTTTTTAAAAAAATTTCTAAATATACAACTTGCCGATCTGTCGGCTAGCTAATGCTTTATCTGTGGAAATAAAATATAAGGCATGACTGGGCCGAGTCGATCGTTTCCCCCCACTCTCGGATCTCGTAGGAGGACGTGCGCCAGACATCACAACTATTTGTTAATACTAAACGCCGCTTCTACCCCCACCCTCCAACACTGTCAAGACGGCCAAATCACGAGCACTGTAGTTCTATAGCGTCGTGATATTGAATAAACCTCATATTTCCCAGATAGCTTAATGTCGCAATTTGCATGCAAGTCATAAAACTGAATCCGTCACTGAATGTTTCATTTATATTTGTTTTTTCACCCTCTGGCGATCTCATATTACACAGCGGAGACTGACAGGATTATTTAGATTCGCTGCCATAAAATTTAAATGCACTGGCCCACTTAAGCAGGCATGAGACATCATGACCTTAGCCTCCTCTCTTTAGTACCATTATTGAGATTGCGTTTGTCTAGAAGTACAAAAACGAAAGTAAATAGTGGCGGTATTGTTGAAGATGGTGAGGTTCCCTTTTGGGAGGTCAGTTCGGTTCAAGCCTGGGTCATTGCTTGCCGCACATTTGCTGATCTTGTTTGTTGACCAGTTTGCTCAAGGTAACGCTCGAATGGAAACTTAAGTATTTATTGACTTTGTACTGAAAATTCGACTGGTGTGATTTCCAAACTTCAGCTCACGACCGTTGACTACTTAGCTTTTTGAAAACATGTATTAACTGTCGCGTAGACACACCCTGGAATAAGAGTACTCTAAGCCTGCAGTGATCTGCAAGTAATTTTCGGTAAAGCCTCCAGGTGAATTCTACTTTCTACACTACCATTGTACAGTTTAGCTATGTATACCTGAATAAATTCACCATGCTGGAGACTACCAACTGATACCAATAAAGTTGTGCACGCTGCCTTAGACGAGTGTGCTGCTAACACATCTGGGAATTCGGTGCATACGACGGGCTGTAACATACACTGGGGAGTGCTTGCAACCAGTTACGCAAATTGAGTCTGACAGTTTGCATTTGCAAAGTCAGCTAATTATCTGGCCACAAAAATTGGCCTGCATGTCAAGTATAACCTTTAAAAAGTTTATTTTACAGTCTCGTATTATCCATTTAAAATCTCCGCGCTCTGATTCAATCGACTTCTCATTGGTTACGCCACATAGCCAGGATTTCAGAGAATGGTAAATATAAAGTAGGTGGCAATGCATGCACACAGCGAACTTGCTTCCTGACAAACATTCAGGTGTGCAGCAGTGGCGGTTCTAGAACCGGGAATTGGGGGGGCGCAGACACGTCCCTTTATGACAATTAGTCCTGGCTAGTTCTGAATCATTTTCCTTTACTGTCGCGTTTTCCAATTATCGTAATTGGCAACTGAAGACACGGTTTCTCTCCATATGCGATGGAGCAGCGATGAAATCATGGGCTAACTTCAGTACAGTGGCGGAACCAGAACTGAGAATTGTGACAAAACATCCGTTTAAAACAGTTATTAGACCTGACCTGTTCTCAGTCATTTTCATGATTAACGAAAGGTTCACTCCGAGAGCACTCCACAGTTGCAGCTTGTTCTCCCCGATTACGTAAGAAGACAATCATTCATCTGGAAGCGTATTTGCTGTATTTAAACCAACGTTATTCAAATTTGTATACCTGTCCAGCTCACTCTAATAGCTTGAGCAGTAGGCTGCCTATTTAACTGCCGAGGGCCACTTTTTTATTTTAATCAACCCACGCAATACCGAGAGTGAAAGGCGGTATTTCATTGGAACGCGGACCTGATCAATCAACGCGACGCACTGGCCTATTAATAAGTACATTACTTTTCTGTACTGAATTTCGCCCATGATTTCATCGCTGTTCGATCGCATATGGAGAGAAACCATGTCTTCAGTTGCCAATTACGATAATTGGAAAACGCGTCAATAAAGGAAAATGATTTAGAACTAGCCAAGACTAATTGTCATAAAGGGACGTGTCTGCACCCCCCCCAATTCCCGGTTCTAGAACCGCCACTGGTGTGCAGCCAGAGTTATATGCACAACATGCGCAATTTATCCATCGAATAGAAATTTCCCATCTTCTCTATATTGTTGGCAGCGTTTTGCAAATGACCCCTGATTTTGATATAAAGGGTAAGGAAGTGGCAGCGGGGTGAATTGGGGGAAAGAGATCAGCTATCTGCCCCGCAACGGAGCCGACAAGAGAAGCAGTTCTCTATTCGCACCTCGGTGGGACGGATAAGCGAAGCACTTCGGCTTATTTGCCCCGCAGTTGGGCCAATAAGAGATTTCATTTCATAATCCGCCCCGCTCTTTGATCTTTGGCGCTGAACCGCCGTGGGGCGAATAGCCTCTTCCAAAGGGTAAATCAAGGCAACAGGAATGTGTAGTCTCTCCCATTATAAAGAACTACTTCCATCCTGCTTACCATGGCAGAAGATGATAACACACTGCTGCTAGCAAAAATGATGGAATCACCACACATAGAGGATGTTCATCCTTTTTTTAACTTCATGGAGAATAAACAAATCGCAGATACGACATAAAAGTTTTGTTTATTAGCTTCACATTCAGGCTTCAGGAGACACACCTCAAATAAAATTAATTATTTGAATGCATTTTTTAAAATAATTAAGTATAGGAAAAAAATATGGAATCACTCAACGATGAGGAAAAAATTATGGAATCACCGTGTCATTGGCTTTTCTAAAAGAGATACCAACACAAATCTGAATATGCAAATTAGTAAGCAGTTAGGAGAGTGCTTGCAGACCTTAATGTAGTGTTGAACTTCGGTAATTGAAAGGAAACCCGGCACCAGCAAGAAAGCTGGCGATAGAAACAAAGGAAAGGATTTAAAAAAAAACTGCTCCCAGAAGAAAATTCAACAAGGAGAGTGAAAAATGATGTTGACTGTTCCCAGTCAGCAACGTCTGAAATTTGGTTCAAGTATAAACAAAATGGGAAGGTATTTAAAGGTTAACGTACTGATCGACCACAGAAGACGTCAGTGTCAGGACGGAAAACTCAAAGCAGTATGCCTAGAAAAGCGACAATGCACAACAAAACAAAAGAAAAAGAAATGGGCAGAAACGAGTCAATGTTTGTGACTGAACTGTAAGAAATTGGCTGAATGAAATGGGATTTACATAAAGAAAAGTCAAAAGAAAACCAGCAATAACACCTAAACAGAAGACCGCAAGGTTACTGGGTAAAACAGAAGCAATCATGGAGTGTGGGTGATTGGATGAGTGATATTCAGTGATGAATCACAAATCTGCATTTACTTAAGCGATGATGCTGGAAGTTTTGTCTAGTGTCATTCCAATGAAACATATAAAGATGACAGCTTGAAGATAACAAGCATGTTTTCCCATTCATTTCTGATATGGGGTTGCAGGTCAAGTAAAGGACCAAGGGAGATGGCAATCATTACCTCAACAATCAATGTGCTTGAAATTTTGGAAAATTTTCTGATTCAGTCAACAGTAAATAGGTTTGGTGATGGTGAAGTAATTTTTCAGAATAACAATGCATCTTGCCACAATGAGTGTAAAAGCTGTTCTTCAGGGAAAGTCATATCTACTCAATGGCATGGCCAGCAAACAGTCCAAATCTCAATCCAATTGAAAATTTAGGTGGAAAATTAAAAAAAAACAAAAAAAAAAAAAACAGTCAATGACAAGGCCCCATCCTGCAAATCTGATCTGTCAATCACTATTTGAGAGAGTTGGAACCAGCTTGATGGAGAATTTTCATTGGTAAAGTCCATGCCTCAAAGAATTCAGGCTATCATAGAAGCCCAAGGAGGAGCAAGACAGTGCTAATTCTGAATTTTTGTTGATTTCATAATGTTTTCCTCAACAGTGAGCGATTCCTTATTTTTTTTCCCCTATTAGATTGTGAAAAAATATGGCATTAAAAATAATTTCATCTGATATGTTTGACATGTATTTCACGAAGCCTGAATGTTTAAGCTGATAAAATTTGTTTTGTCATATTTGGAATTTGTTCATTTGTTATGAAGTAAAACAGCTGGAGAAACATCCTCAACCTGTGGTGATTCCATAATTTTTGCCAGGGGTTGTATAAAGGTGGGAGGAATTTAAAACAATGAATTGAGCCTCAGTGCAATCTATTAAAAAAAGTCAGGTCATCTTGGTTTTCACATCACATAAGATGCAGTTTACGATGGGGTCTAGAACATATATTTTATTTTGTGATCATTTCCTGTCAGAAATCACCATTAATTATAAGCTAGCATCTATAAAATGAATGAAGAACAGGTCAGACCTCTTTAACAACAACTTCATAATTTCATTCTTTTACAAATAAATTTGTTTTGGACAGTAAAACAAATGCAATTAACGTAGATCATACACATACAGTATTAACAGCACGGCTTGGTATGTCCATAAACATGATAGCACGCATGATCAATAGCGTGCTGTAAACCGCTGGCAAAAAAAAAGACATAATACAAACTTTTTTCCATCAAAGAATATTTTCTCATGAAACCACACCAAGTACCAGCTGGTGTGATAATTCATGAGGAAAAGCTCTGTCATCATCACAGTTCAATTAATCAATGCTATAGTACACATAGAGATGGACACTTCAACAGATCCCATGTAATGCATATCTCAACTTAATTATTTAACTCTGGTCGATTTCATGCCACAATAAAGTTCTGAAAGGAGTAGAAATGCGTGGAGACTTTCTTGACAATATAACACTGATTTCATGTAAAATGCAACCACATTCAAATGGGTGTTGTGAAGAATAAGTGGTATCATTAGGGGGAATGGAGCATATATATATATATATATTTTTTTTTGCTTTTGAGTAAGTTATCATAAATGGGAAGGGGAATATTTTACAATATCGACCTTAAAAAATGATCTTCATGGCTAACATTTATCACAAAAGGAGGGACTGACCAGGTACAGAGAACATTCTGGAAGACCTCCAAAATGCCAACCACTAGGCCTGTGAAGTGCAGAGAATACATGTGATGGTTCCTTTCAAAGATGTCAAGTCCAGTGATTAGAAAATACAACTCCTGCCATGCATTTCATCTTCTCATGAACTCAGCCGAAAGACTTGGCTTGTAGATTTATCTCCCAGCAGACGAGTTGAGTGAATTCGCAAATCCAATTAGGAAGAAGACTGAGGCAGATTTTTACTTTCTGAAACTGGATTTTCCACCTCTGGTTATCTTGCCCCCCCATAACCGAGACCTGTGGAATAAACTGGCATTGGATTCTACAACTTGTGCATGTTCAGCAGTGACTATTTTTGACAGCGTTTGAGGAAGGGGGAGAGGGTTTGGGGTTGTGGCTCTCAATGGGATTCTCCATTAATTGACGAACCCTCCACTCTGGGCGAGGAGGACCGGGAGACGCCCCTTTCAGTGTTGTCGGAACTTGATCCGCTTTGGCTGTGCTGGTCCGTGGAGGCGGAGCTCGATGTGGAAGTGGGCGCAGCCTTGGTTTTCTCTTTAAAGTCCGTGATAATAACAGTCAGGTCACCCACAGTGACCTCTAGGTGCTGAGCACTGCTCCGGTCCACGTTTTTCAACCTCGGCCTGTGGGATAAAGAATGGACAGGAAGTCAGTTGAACAAGAGTACGTTTTTGGTTTCCATCCCAAATAAGCCTTAGAGACCCACCTGGCCCCGTCGTCTGCGCCATCTGACATCTTAGCTGCAATTGTTTACGCCCAACAGAAAAATCAATGACATGATTAGCCTAGGGTCTAAAAAAAACCAAACGATCCCAGTCAAAGGTAGCCAGTGTAACTCCAGGATGCAATTTTTAATTAAGCAGCAGATTTTAATGGGCAGCTTAATTATCAAGAAACTCAGAACTCTAAATGTTCCAGGAACGCAAACCCCTGGGTTATATCAATAAAGCCCCCTCAAAAGCAGAACCATTGACCTCAGACCAGTGCCCACCTCCACAGCATACCTACAGTGAGCAGAAAACCCAAAAATAATCCCAGTTCTGCATCCGCACTCTGAAAATTCTTGTGAATAGGGGGCCTGCACTCCAACAAACACAGTGAAGGACAATGCACAACCCTTGGTTTGCCATAACCTTGAATTTTGGGGGTTTTTTTTGTTTCTTGTTTTTTTTTTACAAAAACCTAAAAATCGGAATCAAGTAGAAAAAATACGTGCACATTGCAGCAAGTGTCTCACTCGGTAAGAAAATCCGAAAAATAAAAGATTAGTAATATGCTAGTGCAGTACGACACTAGAAGCTTACCTCATCTTTTTGTGGGAGTTCTTTTTGATTGCAGGCTCCTTTTCGTTCTTTTCTTTATCCGTTTTGTCCTTCTTCTCTTTCTTTGGCTGTGTGGGTGAGGCGAACTGCTGGGTTACTTGCTGTGCAACCAACTGGGAGACTGGACGTGGCTTCCTGCAGTAATGAGAAGTATTAACAGATGAGATCAAACAAAGCTTGATTAAAATTGCTGCCCACTGCCAACTAACCCCGGGTATCAGAATGTAGCATTTACAGTAGATCCATAACTTAGACATTTATGTAATCATGCGTTTCTTGCAAGCCGCTGATAGAGTAAAATGTATATGCCATGGTATTTAAGCTTCAACCCCATTTCTGGGTGTGCTCCAGGATTTTTTTTTTTTTTTTTTGCCTTCAGCCACAGTGGCTAAACAAACATGATAATGTTTTAGCCACAAAGAAATCCTTTTAGCCACGCAATGAGAACAGTAGGGAGTTTTCGCAAAACACGACGGTGCAAGATCTACACCGGTGAGCAATTCACTGTGACCATCCCCGCACTCGTGCCACCGTCTGACTTATGAGCAGTTTCGCAAAAGGAGTACGGGGACGGTGCGTAACGTCGGCTGCAGGTGCACTCCCTCTATTGTCTTGTGGCCAAGATAATTTTTGGTTGGTGTTTCTCTAAAACATTCATGTAGTAATTTTAATTTAAAGATTTTAGGAGAGCTGCTTTGAATTGACAGAGCCATTCCTGAACAATAACTAACTCATATTTAAGTTTCAATAATGGGATCTAAAGCTCTAAATTGTTATGCAGTTTCACACCGGCCCACTCGGACAAAGAAATAAACCTGACTGCGCCTTGTACATGGTCGCTGCATACTCACAGGAAAAGCATTACTCGTAGTAGGCCTAGTTGTTGAATCCATGTCCATGATACATCGAAAAAGCCGGAGGTGCGAGCGAATATTTGCATACACCACGCTCTGAGTGCTGATGATGCAGCCCAAGTGCTGATTGGCTGGTTGCACTCCATCACGCTCCATCGTGGAAGATCCACAACGAACGAGAAATCGGCCTACTACTGTAGCAGATTCGGAGAATACGGAAGAAGTTTCAGGGTCGCGCATGCGCATATCGACTTTGGCATCAGTTTACCGTCCCAGACGCCTGCCGTCGTAGTTGCGAAAACTCCCTAGTGTTGCACATGCAACTTCACAACATAAGCTCAGTACATCTGCATTGTTAAGCCATATCAACAACAAATTAAGAGTTGGAATGCAAAACCCACAAAGTCCACTCAACCTCTTGTTTCAAACTGAGATTTTTTATACTCAGCATGATATGCTGAGTAAAAAAAAAAAAAAAAAAAAAAAAAAAAAAAATTTAAAACAAAAGAGGTTGAGTGGACTTTGTGGGTTTTGCATTCAAACTCTTAAAATACAAACTACAAATTTATTGAATTTATTCCACACATTCATTTCTGAACCTGCAAGACAGGATCATTTATGTAAGGCCAGATATACATTTATTTTTGTAATACTTGATCAGCAAAACTAGGTCAACATTTGATTCCACAAATACATTTTCAATAACCACCAACATTTGCACCTACTGTTGTAGAAAACCACAAACCGTTGAATCTGCTGCAATAAAAAGTACATCATGAATAAGTATAGTAAAAATCCACAATCTCAAAGTAAGCATCACAATACCACTGGAAAGACAAATAAAAGTACAAAGACAGATCATGAACATCACGGCAAAATGTCACAGGAACCCTTATTAATCAAAACTATCAGATATATCTCAAGAAGCACCTATGCTGATTTAGAAAGGTCCAGTGGGGCACTGTCCTGTTACATGCATAGGTTTCCTGTTACCCTTTAGATTACATAGCCATCTAGCTCGCTAGTTAACATTAACTAGCTGTGGAAAATCATTGTACATAATCATCATATTTAATATGCCTTGGCTTTGCCAAAACTCTACTAACTTAGGAAGCTGGAATAGGCATGAACTTCTCCGATACGTTTTGCGGTGCTTTCGTGCGTCCGAACTGTACTTTCAGATTTTTGAGATGTTAGCTAGCTTGCTAGCTCAAGAGAAATCATTGTTACAGCTAGGTAGCCAGTGAGGTTAGGGCAAAAACCAAGAGGCATCACTTAATTATAACGATTCTTTACAAAGATTTTCCTAAAATAGCATCAGGGCAATTCCACATGAGTTCCTAAAACAGCAATTTTTAAAAAGTGTTTTATATTAGAAATATATAGGTTTTCATGTAGATGACTCATGACCAAATCAGACACTGAAAACCATTTTGAAATATCTTTTGACGGTCTTCTCAAAATTTTGATTTGAATTTTGTAATTTTTTTTAGCTCCAAGATAAGGATCAAAGGTTATTTTCCCGAAGCTGACAACTCCTAAAAGATATTTAGCTACAACCCCAATTCCGAAATAGTTGGGACGAAGTGTAAATTGTGAATAAAATCAAAATGCAATGACTTTCAGATCCCATGAGCCAATGTCATTTACAATAGAACATGGATAACATTTCAAATGTTGAAACGGAGACATTTTACATTTTTATCCACAAAATGAGCTTATTTCAAATTTTCTGGCTGCAACAGGTCTCAAAAAAGTTGGGACACAGGCAAAAAAGGGCTGAAAAAGCAATTAATATATAAGACAATCTGCTGAAAGAACATTTAGCAAGTAATTACATTAACTGGCATCAGGTGTGTAACATGATTGGCTTTAAAAGGGATGTCTTAGAGAGGATGAGTCCCTCAGAAGTAAAGATGGCCGGAGGCTCTCCAACCTGTGAAGGCTTGCGTAAAAAAATTGTGGAATACTTTAAAAACAATGTTCCTCAACCTCAAATTGCAAAGGCTTTGAAGGTCTCATCATCGACAGTGCATAACATCACCAAAAGATCCAGAGAAACTGGAATAATCTCTGTGCGTAAGGGACAAGGCCGAAGACCTTTACTGGATGCCCGTGATCGTCGGGCCCTCAGACGCCACTGCATCACTCACCAGCATGATTCTGTCATTGACATTACTAAATGGCCCCAGGAATACTTCAAGAAACCACTGTCTGTAAACACAGTCCGCCGTGCCATCCACAGATGCCACCTAAAACTCTGTCATGCAAAAAGGAAGCCATTGTTGAGTATGATCCTGAAGCGCCGCCGTGTTCTGTGGGCCAAGGCTCATTTAAAATTGACTGTAGCAAAGTGGCAAAGTGTCCTGTGGTCAGACGAGTTCAAATTTGACATTCTTGTTGGAAATCATGGGCGTCGTGTCCTCCAGGCTAAAGAGGAGAAAGACCACCCCTCCAGCGTTATCAGCGTTCAGTTCAAAAGCCAGCATCTCTGATGGTATGGGGATACATTAGTGCATATGGTGTGGGACATTTGCATGTTTTAAAAAGCACCATGAATGCTGAAAGGTATATAAAGGTTTTAGAGCAACATATGCTCCCCTTCAGATGACATCTATTCCAGGGAAGGCCTTGTGTATTTCAGCAGGACAATTCAAAACCACATACTGCAGCTATTACAACAGCATGGCTGGCCTGCCTGCAGTCCTGATCTTTCACCGATTGAGAACATTTGGTGCATAATTAAACGAAAAGTCCGTTTAAGGAGACCCAA
This sequence comes from Gymnothorax javanicus, assembly GCA_029692085.1. Lineage (NCBI taxonomy): Eukaryota > Metazoa > Chordata > Actinopteri > Anguilliformes > Muraenidae > Gymnothorax > Gymnothorax javanicus. The sequence goes on from CM056201.1 coordinate 86,308,277, forward strand.
AACTCTCCAGCGGCTGGAAGCCTGTATTAACAAGAGTGGGATCAAATTCCAATGGCTAAACTCAAGAAACTTGTCTCCTCAATGCCCCGACACCTCCACTCTGTGTTAAAAAGAAGAGGGGATGCTACACCAAGGTAAACAGGCCCCTGTCCCAACTTTTTTGTGACCTGTAGCAGCCATCAAATTTGAAATGAGCTCATTTTGTAGATCAAATTGTAAAATTTCTCAGTTTCAACAGTTGTTATGTTATCTCTGTTCTATTGTGAATAAAATACTGGCTGGTGTGATTTGAAAGTCATTGCATTTTGATTTTATTCACAATTTACACTTTGTCCCAACTATTTTGGAATTGGGGTTGTATTTCCTGGTATTTACTGTATTTCCATGCATTGGTAGCCAAAGTATTTGAGACTGTAAGTCATTGCAGGAAATTGAAACACACAATTCCAGTGGCTCATTGTGAAATTTTTCATTTTTCAACGTAATTCCGTAACCGAAATCGCAGTATAGTCTTCTTCATCATCTTATTTCTGCATTTATTTTATTGTTATCAAGAATTCTCCTCCTTCTTATGTCTATACTGAATTTCAGACATTAACCTCTCCAATACTTAGCTGTAATCCTAGAAAATTTGTGGTAATGGAATTACACCAGTAATGGAATTACAGAATTATTCTGAAAGCCAGTTAAAAACAGAAGATAGCACAAGGTGGCATGAGGACTTTATGGAGCATAGTGGTTCATTGTTTTGGACATGAATAGTTGAGTGTTTCTTCCAGTGAGTTAAGTTTCCATAACCAGCGCATGAATTATACCACGGTCTGGCGGCAATTGCCGTGGTTGCCCCCCTGTGTGGCCGTCATGCCCGACTACCCAAACGGCCAGTTTGGTTTGCCCTTTTTTCAAGTGGCCGTTATGCCCAAAAAGTACCCAAAGTGGTGATTTTCAACACAGCGACTGAGCTGTGCGGCTCCCGTCCTCACGCTGCGCTGAACTTCTGAGCACTTTGTGCGACCAACGACACGGCCACTCAAGCAATTAAATATTGTTGGTGTCAAGTATAGATGTGCTTTAGGGCTGGGTGAAAACAGTGGTTGTATAGCTTTCCTAGACAGAAACTAAACTTTGAGAGTGAGCTGGAGAGAGCATTCACCTACAACTTTAGCCTTTGCAGAGCGTCCAGTGTCGTGCCAGACTGCTCAGCAGTAGCGGTCCGTCGGCAGTAACAAAGGCCATCAGAAACCTCATATTTCGGGGTGCCCCGGTGGCTCATCGGTCTAAGCGCGTGTACCATAAAGGCTGAGTCCTTCCCGCAGCAACCTGGGTTCAATTCCGTCTCAGGTCATTTGCTGCATGTCTTCCCCCATTCTTCTCCCCAACTTTCCTGTCTCTCTACACTGTATAACTGTCAAATAAAGGAAAAATTCCCAAAAAAATAATCTTTAAAAAAAAAAAAAAAAAAAAAAAAAAACATATTTCAATGCTTGATAACCAAAACCTCTCGCAGTTTACGTTTCCCGAGTAGCAACCGTTGCTCAGACTAATTTGTTGAACAACGGCATTATAATTTATTTGATAGAATTGTTATACATTGCACCATAAAATTGCAATGTTTTCTTCCGCACATAAATGAAGACGTAAAATATCAATGTCTTTACAATTTCTGCGCTCGTGTAGGTCCTGAAACTGCACAGATTTGCGTAAGTTAGTTTGCGAGGCTCATTAAGCAATAAGCCCCGAGAATCCGTTCTAGATTCTGAATGTAGTCATGGCTACAGGACGTTGTTTGGCATGATGTGCAGCTGAGTGACAACTGTAAGGATGGCGAAAATAAATGCCGTGAAGTCAACAAAAGTTTTGGATTTTTGCATTTATATTATCATCCTTACAGTGCCAATAATATAAATGCTGGCAATAGGCATTCACTTTTTCATCATCATTTCTAGTTATTGGTCATGTTTTGGTCTTGATTGTTCTGTAGATAAATTGCTGCAAGTTGATTAAAAAATTTAATTTTAAAAATTAATAAAATACTGGTTTTTAATGCGCTCCTAATTATTGATTTATACTGTGTTATCTACATACAATGTCATTATCACTTATTTTTCTGGCAAAATTGATTAATTTGGTTTCGGCCTTGGTGCCCTACATTTTGGCCGTGATGCCCCAATTTTAAAAGGCCGAGTGGCCTTGCCCTAAAAATAACTTAATTTGAGGCCTGCATAACTATTCATTCATGTATTGCCTTCCTTTTGCCCAGACTTGTTGATCAAAATTTTGGTTCAACAGGAGGTCAGCAACACAAACATCATTTATGCTACCAATTTTCAATTGCTTTGTTGTTTTGAGTATAATAAATTTCGTAGATTATCAGAAAATGTACCGTTACCATTTTGTAATTCCGTTACCGCTGTCTCTTTCTCATAAATGGCATCCTGCAAAATATCTGTGAACATACCAGTCAATATAAACTTACCATGGCCTGGTCAACATCCTAGGCCACCAACTTAAGCTTAAACCTACTGCCTATCATTGCCAGATTTCAGAGAAATGCCTGTCAAAGTAAAGGCAAAAATAATGGCATTTTTTTCTGCCGTAATTCTGTAACCAACACTTTCACCTTCGTATCGCCTTCTACAAAATAGATTACTCCAAACTTTGTGTTATACAGCTCAGTAGGCATGCCAGTGGAACTGATAAAAGCACAGGCAAGTAGCTACTGCATTACAGTGATAGATGGCAGGTAAAAATGACATGAAAATAACTCTTGAACGTAATTCCGTTACCATGGAATTGCCCACTAGCTAGCTAGTTGATGGCCATATAATCTGAAGAGTAACGTAATATGCGAGTGCATTCATACTGGTATTAAGAAGCTTAAATTTGCTAGCCATGAAAATAACATCTCAGCCCGAACTGTGTGCTAGCACTTCAGATAACAGAAGCCATTAATGAAGGTTGAAGGAGGTTATATGGGTGTGATCGCTTTGAAAGTGACCGATTGGAGTCGTCAAAACTTCTCTAATAGCTATGTGGTTTGGGAATCGCAAGTTTGCACCCCGCTCAGAGAGGGGAATCTGGCAACAGCGTGATGCGCGCGGATCAAATATAATTTTTTACGATGAAAGCATCGCTGGAAAGCCTTCGCCACAATGGGGAAGAGCCATAGGAAATCTTTCGCCAGAAATAGATTTCTTTCACCAGTGGCGATGCGGCAAATGGCTAGCATGCACCTAGCCATTTCCAAAAAAGTTGGGATGCTGTGTAAAATGTAAATAAAAAACAGAGCAATGATTCGCAAATCATTTAAACTCCATATTTAATTGAAAATATTTCAAAGGCAACACTAAATACTGCCAATGTTATTGTTTTTTGAAATATGTACGATCATTTCAAATTTGACATCAGCAACACTTTTCAAAAAAAAGTGGAGACGGGCATATTTACCACTGGGTTGCATCACCTCTTTTTAAAGCACTTTGTAAGGATTTGGGAGCCGAGGAGACCAATTGCTGTAGTTTTGAATGCAAAATCTTTTCCCATTTTTGCTTGATGCACTGTGCCCATTTTAATTGCAATTCAGAAGGAAAAATATTTTATAACAATGTGTGAAACATTTGCTTCCCCACTTCCTATATAAAGGACAATTAATGACACCTGTTTCCTCACAGAGTGAATGAATTCTCTCATTAAACTCCACACTGCTATTATTTTGAGCACGCCCTTCTCAATGAATGAGTCAATTACTCAGAACAAGTACCGTGCATGTCTTGGCAGTTGGGTATGTTGCTTTTCTATTACACTACAACAACTACAAATAAATTATTTGCCATGCAAAATTATCACTACTACTAACAGTGGTTCATCAGGTTATTGATGTTGTTCTATTTTCTTTAACACAACTGTGAGATGTTCCACCAGAAGTATTTTTTTTAGAATCTTACAGCTTTTCCAGTCTTTTGTTGTCCCAGTCCCAATTTTTTCTAAATGTGTTGCTGGCATCAAATTCAAAATGCGCAGATATCTATAAAAAAAAACATGAAAATTTCTCAGTTTCAACATTTGATACGTTGTCTATTGTACTATTTTATATTAGATACATAGGGTTTAAATGATTTGCAAATCATTGCATTCTGTTTTTATTTACATTTTACGCAGCATCCAAACTTTTAGGGAAATGGGGTTGTATAAACTTGATCTCCAAATGGCAAATTTCCTGCTGTGGCACAGAGCAGCAGCTTCCAGGATAAAAAGAAAATACGCTTAAATGTATAATAAAGGTTTCACACAATAGCCATTTAAGTGATCATTTCAAATTTGTTTTTTTTTTTCAATGACAAGCACTTTGACAACAATGGCACTTTATACTTCTGCCTTGATGATATTTTTAGAAGAATTCTTCTAGAAGAATCCAACTGTTGCTGTTCACCCTTATGCCTTAGTGGCACTGGGCAAAGAATACCATTTCAGGTGAGGTCATTAATCACTCACTTTCCTGCTCACTCAGCGGCATGGACAGGAAGTAGGAAATTGACAAGCAGGAAGTTTGACCCCCAAAGTCTTCAGACTTCGGTTGCCAAGAATGCCATTTTTAAACGTCCATTCCCAATGTTCCTCTCCTCATTTGGCAGAGTCGTACTGCCTGCCTGTTCAACAGTACATTTAGGCAAAAACTGCCCCATTTGCTTCACAAGCAGGACATAGTGTTTTGTGATGCATTTGTTTTGGTGGTTGTGGCTGTTTGCTCCTAACACAACGTAACTGGTGACAAAATTAAGGGAGAGGCAAATTTTTTAGTTGGGGGTGTGCCTGAAAGACCCATTTATCCTGTGGCAACAGACTTCCTGCAAGCAAAAACACATGCATAAATGCACACATGCGCATTGCCCAGTTATCAACCTATCGAGGAGATAAGGGGTGTCTGTCCTCAAACACTGAAAATGAATTTCACAGTCATAAAACCCAAGAGAGGCTACTTTATTATTTACCTTGCAACAAACAGAACAAACTATAACCTTGATAGCAGCCACAAACCATGCAGTCCGAAAGTATTTGGACAGTAATCCTATGTCACTTCAATATGAATTTGTCTGACCAAGAATACATATTCTTCAAATCCAATGAAATCAATGGTAGAGCCAAAAACAAAAATTGTCACAGTCCAAAAACAGACAGAGCACAGCAAGAAAAACATCTGCATTTTTACCCCCAGAGGGATAAACTCGAAAGACTTGGGCCAAACTTTTGTGCTTTGCTCCACACGCTGCTAGGCGCACTGCACTTTGGAGACACATTTCGAAATCATACAGTTCCTGTCATGCTCCCAGGGAATGTTTTCACGGCTCATTTATGGATTAAGGCCGCAAAATAAAAATACACGGCCCACATACAAAGGAATGAGGAGCACTTTGGAGAAGCCTACCTTACAGTGCTCTATGAAGAGACTGATGACCGGTTCAGCTTGCATACAAGTGCATTCACTAATGTTTCTCTTTCCAATGTAACAGCTAAAAAGAATCCATAATACATGTTCACAGATTGCAGAAAATGTCAACAACGTGCCACGTGCCCAATGAAATGGCCCAGAAATTGCGGAAGAAGGGGGAGGTGGGTGAAAGGGGCATTTTAATGTGGGAAAACTGCACAATTCGACACTGCCAGTAAACAATCAAGAAGGCATTATAGGTGCTCAATTACAGAGCAACAGCGAGCTCCAGTCGTACTGTGACAACATAATAGCATTGATTTTGGCCAGAACCTCTCACCTGTCGTTAATATTCCCAGCGGAAAATGCTCAGTGCTGCCGATCAATAGCCCAACTTGAGCAATCCATTTCAGAAAGCACACTTTCCACCCTAATGGAGCCGACCACAATGAAATTAGGGCATTAAAAGGCTCAAGGTAAACGAACAGAAGACAGCTGACGTATAATTTCTTGTACTCAGCAGGATGATAATTACATTAACCCACAGCCTCATCTTGCCCTCCCTGACCTACTCTCTCCATCTTGCCACCACAGAACAGCAAACGAATAGCATTTTTCCAACCAGGTTTCACTCATCCAATTATGTGTTCCCTGTACTTCACACTTTCCCATACCTTGTTTTGACAACAGTAATGACCCCCGCCCTTGCTGGAACTTTCCACAATGGCTGAATACTTATTTAGTGAGCATCGTTCAGCCAGTCCCCTGGCATTACTCGCCTACTTTCAACCCCAGTTCCCCACAGGCCAGTCCTCGGACCACCTCGCCTTAATTTTCTTTGCATGTATTTCCTATAAACAGCCATTTTGAGACACACCTTTTGAGCATTTTTGTTTTTAAAATTTTAGTAAGTTATGGTCATGCCTGTGCCTCAGAATATTGGACTTGTTTTCTTGGACGTAATCCAACTATGTTAACTAAAACAAAAACCTTCATCTTCTCCTTTCTGGCTTCCCCCTTCTCCCTGCCTGGGCAGGAAACATGCAGGATGCTCCGCTTAAGAGGACAAAAGGATGTCACAAACAAAAGCTGTAATTTAAGCTCTAGGCTGCCATGTGCAGTACCGTCACAATAATTACACTGTGTATGAGCAATGTAGATAGACATTAGCAGCCATAGCTCCAGGCTGTGTTCCAGTCTGATAACTGCACTATATGAAAAATGTGCATTCATCCACTTTCAAATTAGCTCAATGCCAATTAATCAGCTTTCATGTAGATTCAGACAAAGCCGTTAGTCTGTCAAAGAAGAGATAATTCCATCTACCCAAAAGGTGTGTGTGTGTGTGCGCGCACACTAAATTGCCCATATTTTCCTTGAAGATCTGAGATTTGTGCATCTCAAGCACTTTCAGGAGGAGGATAATAAAACTAAACATTTCTAGGAGTTGGGGGTGCTCATTCATCCAATCGGTCTATGCTAATTAGGGCAGTCTCCCCTCAAAATATTTCTCCGACCCACAAGAACTTCAGTTTTGCCTCTTTTTCCGACCTAAATTGTTACAGCTTGAGATCCCATGAGGCCAGTTCTTTGGCGAAGCTCCCGGGAATGTCCCGATGATGTCGCTCGATGAGTCTGGAGCGTGTGCGGGATGAGTCAATGCTCATTACCCACTGAAGTGCTTTCACTGCTTTATCCCTACTGAAGACATGGCGGACATTTCTAAAAATACCGTCGTCCGTTTCCCCAATTGACCTGCAGTCCTGCGCTGGTGGCATGATTACAGGAGGGAGGAGAACAGTTACAAAATACCCAGTGCAGTGTGTCGTGATAAAGGGTGACGATTCCTACAAGGTCCACACAAAAAGCATGCAAATGCCCACAAATTAAAGCTGACCATCACACTTCACCCTTATATCTATCATTTCATAATCTGTGCTAAAGCGCGGGACCTAAAAGTTTAAATTTTGTCCTTCCAAAACTCTACTAGTGGACTGCACAGCAAATTCCATTGAACCTATAGAGGAAACTTGTTAACAGGGCTGTGAATGTACAGTGATGCCTTTTCATACAAAAGACAAGCTATTGGTGCACTTTCATCTTAATTCCACATTCCCTGAATAGGTTTTCAGGCAGGGGAAGCTCATTGTTGCTGAAGGAAAGCCCCCATCTGCTCAGCGCCAGTAAGGCAGAGCGTGCGTGACATTAGGGACTTAATCTCCTGAGAAATGCATGTAAACATTTGCAGCCTCCTTCCGACAGCTGCAAAGCGACAGCCTTTTCCAGCGACCGCCTCGTTTCCGCGCCTCGATTATGGGCTCTTCGCTCTGGGGAACGAGACGAGAGCAAGGACGCGGCACATAATTAACGCACACAGCTGCCTACGCCAGCGCCGCTGAAACAAACCAGTTCCACACCAGTCACCCATCCTGCTCTCCCTCCCTTCCGCTCTCATCTTCACTCCAACTCAGTTTCTACCCCCCCCCGTCGCTCATTCACTCCCACACATCTTCCTCTCCATCTTTCACCATTCCTCTCTCCCTCCTTCCCCCTCTCCCAGACCACCTCTCATCTACCCCCCGTCACTCCCTCAGCCTCTCTGCTCCTCTTGCGCTCGCCCTCATTTCCTGCATCCCTCCCTCTGTCCTTCTAATAGCCATTCTCCCCATCTGTCCCTCTCCTCACAACCCCCCCTTTGGTTTTCTCACTCCCTCGCTCTTGCCTCTCCCTCTCTCACTTGCTCATCCACACTCCCTCTTGCTTCATCTCTTGCTCCTCCTCCAACCACCCCCCCCCATCACTCCATGTAGAACAGACGTCTCCCCAACTCCCACAGTCTGGAGCAATTCCACCTGCTGGACCCCCTACCACCTCCTATAAGACTAGCTACACCAAATCTCCACATAATCCATTTCCCGATTATTCAAAAAAGTAAATAAAAATAAATAAATAAAATCAACACCTAATGGAGTTTCCCCGCATACACTGGCCGAGATTTAGCCCTTTCATTCGGCGGATCATCCTTCTTGGTATTCGACAAGGGGAGAAAAACGAGACGGGGGTTCGCGCTCCAAAGGAAGCCTGTTATCTGAGCACTGTGAGATTCATAACACCAGTAATTTCTGCTGGGCCGCATTTGCGGTTAGCCCTGTAATTTGCATGACATTAGTTTCACTGTGGTGAGCCTGGCCCACGGGAACGTAATTAAAAACGCACCCATGCATCGAATGCAAATCCATTAAAATCATGACATCTCAGACAGTGGCAAGCAGTGCAGACTGCTGCCTTTCGATCACAGAAAGCTTTTTTATTATTATTATTTGTATGAATTACAAAAGGGTGCCACATCAGAGAGCTTGATGCTCAAATCCATCTCTGATTTTGCACCCAAGTGGCATCCAAGACAATCACAGAGAAAGTCCTCATTTTAAATTATGATTACAAAACAATTAACGACACGCTAGATTAAAATACTGCCAGTGATGAGAGCTTTGCAATGAAAGCTACCAAGTGGCATACAACCAACAGTTGCTAGTAGTTGCGTATAACCTCGTTTTGTTGTTTGATGGCAGCAGAGATCCATCTACTGCTTGAAACTCTAAACAGAAAATGCCTTTCTGTACAAGTAAAGACTAACTGGTAAACACCATTTAGCAAGAACACAGCATATTCACCCATAAGCAAGGTTTCCTGATCTAGAATGTATCTGCAGCACACATCAATGAAGCAAAATACGAGCTCCTGTCCAAATAACAATAGACGTACAATCTTGTGAAAATTCATTGGATAAAGCAGGCTGGAGTGGGAAAACCAAACGACAAAGGTTTTCAGGCTTTTTATTACTTTAAGAGCATTTACATTCAGCAACCAGTTCGAGATGTGTCCTCCACAGTTCTTGATAAGCAATACCACCCATTTTGGCGTGGAGCTGACCAGGTTTTTGCAGGTTGCCTTGATTTCTTCATTGTGATGCCACATCTGGACAACTGCATCAATGACTTTGGCTTTTGTGGGGCAGTCCTTTTGCTGCAGCCTTGACTAGATGATGGACCAGAGATTCTCAATGGGATTGAGGTCAGGTGAATCACCAGGCCCGTTCAAAACAGTTACAGTACTGTGTTGATGATACAGTCACATTATTTGCATCATTTAAGTCAAGAAAATGAATGAAACATGGCTGAAAGGTACTATGCAGTGATCTTTGAGGTGGTTATACTATAAAACGTCCATTACTAGGCATGGCTATTTGCACTCCATTCAGCTCATTCAATTGACAAGCACCTTTATCCAATTAATTTGCACAAGACTGTAATTCATATATTCACCCTACAGTTAAACAAGAGCCTTTTGATCCAAATATAATAATGAATCATCAACCAATTAAAATTATCAACACTATTAAAATGAACAAATTCCGCCTCAACTCCTCTGGCTGTATGATGCAGTGATCAGATTAGGTGGATTCGCATCACAAAATGCAAATCAAATGTTAGCAGTTTTGATGAAATGCTAATCATCATAACAATCCCTTCGCAAAAAATGTTATTCAAAAAATCTCAATGATATTTCATTGATCCCGACGCACTGGCCTGATAACTTCAGAGTTCCTGAGCCACGTAGCAATAGGAGAAGTTTTAACGATTTTGCTTGGCTGGAAAATGATGTTCATTTGCATACCAACCAATCAGCTTCTGGGGAGCGCATACATGCACTAGGGAGGCTTTCTAGTATAGCCATGATGTCTAGACTGCAGTGCGAGCCATAGCGTATTATATTACGTTGCTCTTTGGATATAGCCACCTAGTTGGCTAGTAAGCTAACTAACGTTAACTAAAGAAAATCTTTGAAAATGATCATCATATTAAGGCGATATGATTTGTTTCTTGCCCCAACTTTACTAACTTTGCCAGCTGTCATAGGCATGAACTTATCTGAGGTTTCGTGGCAGTTTTGTCCAACCCAACTGAACTTTTACATTTTTGGGACGTTAGCTACATTGGTAGCTAGTTCAAAAGCAATCGCTTAGGTACAGCTTGCTATAGTGAACCTATGATGCCTATTGGAGAAGTTTTTATAGCTCTGATTTGTCACTTTCAACGCCATCGCACGCAGAGGATCTCTTTCAACATTGATGACCCGCTTATTTTACCTAAAGAGCAAACAAACAGTTTGGGCCTGAGACGTGTTATTTCATAGCTAGTTTTAGCTGCATTATCTTGTTATGCATGCTATTGCGTATAACGTTACTCTTCAGAATCAGATTATAAAGCAAGCCATCTTCCTACCAAGCTGACGCTAGCTAAGGGGAATCTTTGTAATCATTGTTATACTAAAGCAATGTGATTTGGTTATTGCCCTTATGGGAAAAAATTCCATGTCTGACCTCCCAATTTTTTCGGCTTTAACTCTGAATCGTCTTGACTGGATGTACGCTTTACATTTTTTACACACCCGAATGTTCCTCTAGCCTACCCAAGCATCATGGTAAGCCCATCAAAGTCATCAAAACTTCTCTCATTGCCATGTGGTTTAGGGAATCGCAAGTTCGCCACCGGTGTCTCCCAAAACATGCACAATGATCTCTGATCATTCAAATACATGATGTTGTGATGTCAAAATGTGACTGAGTTGGAGAGTGCCTTGTGTGACTGGATTTTAACAGGTATGGATCCTTTCACATCTCTGATGAGGTGCTTAAAGGGATATTTCAACATTTTGGCAAATTGGCCAATTGCCATAATCCCTATAGTTATATGAGTAGGTACATTGCCTTTTGTTATCCGTGCCCGTTGTTTTGAGATTCAAGGGGGGAAAGACGCAAGCTGCTCAGCAAATATAATGAAAGTGAACGGTACAGGTCCCTCCCTCCTTCAAAACTCATCAAATACGCAAACCAGCAACTCCGAAACGCTCTCGTGGACAACTTGTGACCTTCACAATCACCACGCTATAAAATAATAATTTACAATTACGAGACAGAGTTATTTTCAAGGCAAATGCATAACCAGAACTACATTCCAGACATACCAGCTGGGCGGAGTGATTTCAAAAGCGTATGTTTACTGCAACAACTCGCAACGTCTGAGGTGCGCACTGCGCACTGTGTTAATCCACCCAGCGGGTTACTCAAGAAAGTAGTTCCGAGTATTTGCTTCAAGTATTGTAATGTTTCATAATTATACATTATCATTTCCTAGCGTGGTGAATGTGCAGGTCACAAGTTGTCCACGAGAGCGTTTTGGAGCTGCTGGATTGCGTATTTGATGAGTTTTGAAGGAGGGAGGGACCTGTACCGTTCATTTTCACTATGTTCGCTGAGCAGCTCACGTCTTCCCCCCCCTGAATCTCAAAACAACGGACACGGGTAACTAAAGGCAATGTACCTACTCATATAACTATAGGGATTAAGGCAATAGGCCAATTTGCCAAAATGTTGAAATATCCCTTTAACAACATCATATGCTACAGTAAGGTATAGATAAGACAGCTGTACTGCAGGTTACAAGCAGTTTACAGAAATTTCACGGGGAAACGGAAGTGTGCTGTATTAAATGAGGATTGTTCAGGGTAAAATTGATGCCTTTTGAAAATAATTTGTTTTGCTTTCAGAGCGAAGTTGTATTTCTCTTGTAATTGTAATTTGTCATTAGGAAAGAATAAAAAGCCCTTTTGTCATTTAAAATCTGATTTACTGTTTTCAAATTTTTGCTAATCATTATGCAGATGTGCTTAACAATTGCTAGCCAAGTGATTAGATGATTAGCAAAAAATTCAAATCATTTTTTTTCCTTAATCTGATCGCTGTGATGGCATCTGGTTATTTGATTTTTACTCCACAATCCAACCAAACACCTAACCTTGTGACTCTACTGTAGCCAAACATCTTAAGCTTTGGCAGAGTTTGGTCGCAATCAGCATTTTTCTGTAAATGTTACATCCGCAAATCATGAGAGGGCATAGCAACCACAATATTAAAGCATTCCATTTCAGAACGGTCAAGTTCTCACCGAGTTAGACGAAGTACTATCAGCAACAGACTGCAAGTACCAGTGAACTTGCGCAAGAAAGTGCATTTTCTCATTAAGAACAAAGCCTTGTACTTTAATCTGCTATTGCTTAAAAAAGAAAAAGCAAGTGGACTGCAAATGAACCCAAAACACACTTGAAATGCACAAGGAGGTCAAGTTAACTTGAAGCAGACCAACAACAGTTGTTTAGAAATCCCGTCTGCATCAACCTGTTAAGATTTACACATGCTACAGGTCACCGACAGTAGCAAAGTACAACCGTTAAACCGGAATGGCAGTAAGTCTTTCGTTGACTTGACATCGCTCAGTCAATTATTTAACTAGACAGTCCGTTCGGCCGCAACCGCATGGGTGTAGCCCCCGAAAACCCGTTTCTCACCTTTTTGGCGCATAATACTGTCGCCATGGAAACCTAAATCGATAGGTGTCATAAATGAAGTATATCATATGTCCATACCAAATATGAAAGTAATCGGTCCAAAATTGCAGCCTGTACTGCGTCCACAAGGAAATCTCTATGTTTTGCCACTAATGTGCATATTATGTGGCCAACACTGTCGCCATGGCAACCAAAACCAACAGGTGTCATAAAAGAAGTATAATAGGCCTACATGCACATACCAAATATGAAAGTAATCGGGCAAAAATTACAGCGTGTACAGTGTCCACAAGGAAGAGTGCATGTTTCTGCACAAATTTGCCCAATATTCGGCCAATACTATCGCCATGGCAACAAAAATAGATAGGTGTCATAAGTGAAGTGTAACACATGCCCATACCAACTATGAAAGTAATCGGTCAAATAATTGCAGCCTGTACTGCCTCCACAAGGAAATCTCTATGTTTTGTCACTAATTTGCATATTATTCAGTAGGGGTCTAACGATTCTGAATCTATGTTTTTTCAAAGCGTAGTAAAACCACCTGCTACCATGGGGCGAACATCCAAGCTTTCCCTTTTCCTTTATTAACCCCCGTGCTGTCCTGAACAAAAGTGCCTAACACCAAAGGGCATGGGAAATGCTTCCGGAAAAAACTTGACTGACATCAGTATTTTGCGGCTACGTGCTGAGAGGAGCCAAGCAAATGAAAACAAAATCGTCTCCTATTAACCAATTAGGCAACTCTAAGAAAAGTATACCTGTTCCCGTTTACCTTGCTTGATTAGCAATCAAATGGTGGATTCGTTACTCTTTAAGTTGAATGAGTAGAGCCGTTTATTAAGACAACATGTTTGATTGCTGCATTTTGAAATTTAAATGGCCATAGAACAGCACAGCAAGAACACGATTGCCATTGCCATGCCATTTCGTGCGACTGTGATAATTTATATCTCACATTCACGTTTCATCCGCTTTTCAGAATGTTTTCCACCTTATGTATTTTTTAGATGCTTAAACTCCAGGGCGATCTTATAACAAATCTGTTTTAAATTAATCTTGAATAATGTCCGAAAATGCTACAATGAGAGATGTAATTCAGAGGAAGATTTTTTCTAATTATTCAAATTGGCATTCTTTCAATCTAACACCGTAGCCCAGTTAGGTTTGTCTGCTTTTCACCGTCACATCTTAATCGTTATAGGCTACTGGCTAAATTTCTTGACTGTAATTGAGGCCAAGTACACGGGAGCAGATTTAAGGAAGGGCGGAGCACCTGCAATAGCAAAATCTAAACTCAGGCTTCTTCCCGACGGCATTTTAAATCGTTTTAAGCCACTTCATGTGTGTATGTTTCTAGAAATTACACGCGACTGCCTACACACCCCATGACAGCAAGTTGTCTCGTCACACTTTAAAAAAAATCCTCGTTCAACATCGCCACATCCCAACTCAGCATTTCATCTCTCATTGTAGGAGCCTATTTTTAGGAGATCTATAATGATAAAATAAAAATAAAGAGATTTATTCTCAGATCCCCCTGGATTTCAAGCGTCTAAAATATACACAAGGTGGAAAACATTAAAGCGGATGAAATGTGAATGTGAGCTATAAATTATCACAATCACACGAAATGGCCAAATACGCATTCTTGCAAATCTATGCCCATTTAACTTTCAGAATGCCACAATCAAACATGCTGTCTTATTGAACAGTTCTACCCATTCAGAAAAGTAAATAAGCAAATCCCCTGTTTGATTGCTAATTGAGCAAAGTAAACAGGGACAAGATTAGAGTAACCTAATTGCTTTAAAGGAGACGATTCTGTAGACCTTTACTTGGCTCCATGCAGCATGTTGCCGAAAAATGTCAGTCAAGTTTTTTTTTTTCCCGGAAGCATTTCTCATGCCCTTTGATGTTTGGCACTTTAGTTCAAGACTGCGTCGGGTTTAATAAAGGAAAAGGGAAAACTCGGATGCTCGCCCCATGGCGGTCCTATGCCTTAAAAAACATCGATTCAGAATCGATTCAGAATCGTTACACCCCTATTATTCAGCCAATACTGTCGCCATGGCGACCAAAATCGATAGGTGTCATAAGTGAAGTGTGACACATGTCCATACCAAATATGAAAGTAATCGGTCAAAAATTGCAGCCTGTACTGCGTCCAAAAGGAAATCTGTTTTGCCATTAATTTGCATATTATGTGGCCAATACTGTCACCATGGCAACCAAAATCGATAGGTGTCATAAGTGAAGTGTAACACATGCACATACCAAATATGAAAGTAATTGGTTGAAAATTACAGCCTGTACAGTGTCCACAAGAAAGTGCTCACGGCGGCGGCCGAGACAATACACGTGAATCCACAGTAGCCGCCCGACTTTGTCCGGGGGCTATAACTAGTAGGACGTCACAATAAGTTTACCATCAGATCATGCATCACCAAATTCCTTCTCTCAAGCCGCAAGGCAAATTTATAAAATTTTATAAAAACATACGACACCCCAATAGTAAGCTGTACAACCCGTTACCAAAACAGTTAATCTTCAAGTATGACCTCAGAAATCAAAGAAACCTTACTTTGTACAAATGTAAAACTTAACGCTTCCAGAAGTTTTCTACCATACTCTGTGTGGAAATGGGACTAATTTTATAAATTATTCCATTTATTACTTGTAGATTTTTGGAATTTTTTAATGTTTTGCCATTGTGCAGATTTTTGAGTTTTTCAATTCTTTGTTACACCGACTGAGAATTGCAAGTCAAAGTTTGTTAATAAAGTTAATTAATTAATAATTAAATTCCAACAATTTATATAAATTTTAAAATATCCCTCCATTCTTTTAAATCTCAACAGTCTGCGGATGGCCCAAATGAGCTCTGGCAGTGTTCTTGCAGTGGTTTTGAAAATTTTCTTAGCCTCATACATCCGTTTAGTGTGTTTTCCAGTAGGAGCTTGATTTCATTACCATTGTTCCCTTTTTATTACATGCCTTGGCCCACTTCTCATTGAGGCCCAAGCCAGAGTGACATGTTTGCACATCGCGGAAAACACCTTTGCGCTGCCAAGTAGCCGTTGCTTGCTCGTTTGCAAAATCCAATCCACAAGGATGGGAAAATGTATAAAAGCTGGCTTGTGCAAGATTTCTGTAACCCTGCGAGGCAATATGTCCTCTGACTGTAACCCTCTCAGACATCGAGGAGCAGCGGGCAACCAAAGAGCAGCACCCTGCAAATAACTCCAGTTCTGAGGTCAATGAGTTCATAGGAAAAAATGTCAGGCAAACTCCCATCAAATCATGCAAGTCTTTTCAGGATAGAGAAAACCAGATCACCCAGAGGAAAGCCAATCAAACTAAACTACCAGAATACAAACACAAACCCACTGGAACCTCCTTTAATGAGACAAAAATTTTAACCACTGTGTTCACTTAGAGTAGTGGTTCCTTATCTTGGTCCTGGGGCACCCCTGTGTATGCTGGTTTTTGTTCCAACCACAAGTGCAATCACTGGATTTTAACAAGCTGTCAGTTGGTGCAGTTATTTGTCCAATGAAGCCACAATTGAATCCATACATACCATCAAGAGGAAAAAAATCTACAACCATATTGTGATATTTTAGAAACAACTGCATAAAAAGATGGGGGGGGGGGGTCAAGCCCATCAAAGCGAACAATCAGTGGATTCCTAATTTGTGAAACTGTGGACACATGGTTGTGAAAACTAACAACTCATTAGGCAAGAAAATGATAGAATCAAACCTGCTTTGTGTCATTTTAATGTCAGTAAGTTCAAGCAAATTATTTATAAAGAATGTGAAACACCTGCCTTCAGCAACCTAATTTGGAGCTGACTGATTTTCTCAGTCTAATTTGATCTGTTTAAAAATGTTGTCCCCTGAGTTTGCTCAGAATGATGGTAAAATAGACACAATATGTTCAAGGGTCTTTCATTCTTTAGAGAAATCATGGGTTTTTTTGTCAAAATGTGGCTTTAGATAGTAAACAACTGCTCTAAACGTGAAATGCACCTAATTAGGACAAATTAACATCATATGAAAATTCTGCAATGCAATTGTGGTTAGAACTAAAACCAGCATACACAAGGGCGGCCCAGGACCAAGATTGGGAAACACTGACTTTGAGGATCTGTGAGACTAGCTGAGTTGTTCAGAACCAGGGAATGATTCTACAACACACATTCAGGGCTTCCCAAAAAAATTCCAGTAAAAATCAAAAGATACCGATTTGCATTCATACTGTCAAAACACACATTCACCCACTTTCAAATTAGTTCAATGCCAATTACTGTCCTTCAATTCATCCATTGTCTAAATGGCTTCTTTCTCACTAGGGTCGAGGAGGAGCTGGAGCCTATCCCAGCCAACTGTCGGCGAAAGGCAAGAACACACCCTGAACAGCTTGCTAATCCATCAAAGGGTGCATGCACCATTCACACAAACACATATATACCTACAGACAATTCTAGAGTCTCAAATTAGCCAGACATGCATATCTTTGGACTGCGGGAGGAAACTGGAGTACCTGAAGGAAACCCACACAAACATGTAAAACTCCACACCGGAAGGCCCAAGGTCGTATTCAAACCCACAACCTCCTTGCTGAAAGCAATAATACTATCCACTGCGCCGCCCCTTATCTCTGTTCATTCGCTTGGCTACTTGCCATTTCTTGGCTCTTCGTGATCCTCCATTACATTAGGCCGAGGTAGACGGCCACTCAATCCATTTTCAATCTCAGTAGTATTTAGGAATGACCCAGTCACAAAGTCTGTATTGATATCAGTTCTTTCACCATCTCCGCAGTTTTATTGAGAGGGACAGTGACAACTGAAGGGGCTGTTTATATTGACTTTGCGGTTCCCAGCGTTCACTTTCAAATAGACAAATGAGCAGTTAATTGCCACTAATGGCTAGACCTTATTCAATTTCTAAAAAGGCTTCGACCTTGCAGAATCAAAACCAATCTTTAAACCCCCATCCAATTGGCTCAAGAGCTCTCGCCAAGTGATGAAGACCAATTTGGGTCAAAAAGGCAAGAGATGTAGGCAAGACTGAAGCTGTAGCAAAGGAGGGCAGCGATGTAAATGAGTGAAGTGCTCGCATGCTTTCCAAGCTTATCACTGCATAAGGTTGAAACCAAGAACCGACAGTGAAACCTCTCCAGCCCACATCTGCGTCGATGTGCTTCGAATTACACATTTTCACCCTCTTCCTTCTAACAGTGCAGAGGCGGTATAAACCCTGCTTGCTAAGGTGTGTGACCTGGACCAAGAATGTTGTTCAAGCCCCAACAGAGTATCATAACTTCAGGGGTACTAGCCCCCCTATCCATATACGGTCATTAACCGTAAATCTCTGTTACAATGCAGAATGCAGGACTCTGTCCATAGAACACTGCATAAAACACATATCTTTGTTCTAAACTCAGCGCTCGGCACCAAACATTCTCCAAGTGCTGAAGAATCAGTGCTCATTTATCCACTCTCATATTAGGCCTACGTTATCATAAGAAATCACTTTGAACTCAAGAGCTGCCACGTTAGCTCACTCGGTTAAGGCGTCGCATTGCTGAATAGAAGTGACTACCACGGCGAGGGTTAGAGCAGCACACGATTGGCTAAAAGCGCTGCAGGGATGCAAATTGAGAAGGGACTGCCGGGCTGGGATACTAAAATAGTTGCTTTGTTCCTTGCTTAAGTGCCTCCTGTTGGCCAGCAGGGCGCTCGTTAAAGCTTGCTCATGTTGGGGTATCCTCCGCCCTTGTTCTAAACATGCGAAGTTTCGACCTATGAGTGTAAAGATGCAGTGGCTGACAGGCGCTTGCTTCAGAGGAGAGCCGCGAACCGTCTCTCTATCCCGAGTTGGCAACAGGGGTCGCATACGAGCAAGTCTTGTACATTGTTCTCGAATTTGGCATTCCAGATTTGGGTGGGATTGGAGACGCAAAATTTATTTAAAAAAAAGAAATCAATTTGAACTCGAAAGTGATACTACTGCAAAGATCTAAAACAAAACTGTTACAGTGAAACATCATCATATTGCTTACAAAACTGAAACAGAAAATTGCCACAAGCATGTATTAGATGGGAAGGTGTACAATTTACTGAAAATAAATTAATCTCCATGCTTCTTGTCATATGTGGAAACACAGACTGATGTTGCAAAATATGAGTTTGGATCACATAAACCCGTGCTAACAAACCAGTTTCTAAGAATCGAACATCCAGAAGGTTTTTATTTCAACCCTAGTAGCATTACTAATGACCAGCTCAAAGACATCCTTAGGATGTTAAGTGAGGTGGTCCTTGCTAAGGTTTGAGTGATAAAACTACCAGATGTTAGGTCTTCAAGAACAAGGTTAGTTTCCACTGACAAACGGTCTTCATCATTACATATCAAACCTGTGATCATGTCTCCTCAAGTACCCTGTAGTCCAGGTTTGCACTCTGCCATTATTCCTACTTCACCAACTGTTGGTTACACCAACAACCCTCTGATTACCATCGATAGGTGTTTAGTTGAGTACCTTCTTCACCAAATCTACATCATATTCACTAACCTGCATAATCTGTGATCTGTGAACGACGTCACATTGCAGCCAATTCTTGTCACTTCAGCCAATTCTCAGTTGCGTGATCTGATCCACAACCAAGGTCACAGCAAACCACTCTTAGCCATTAAAAGAAATATTGCTCCAAGCCTGCCGTTCAAAAGGAAATTTCTAGGGCTCTCTTCACCTGCGCGCCTCACTTTTCAAATTCCCTCTCGTGATGCGACCCCAGTTATGCTGAAAAAATGTTGTAACAACCAGGGGATACCTGCTGTCAGATGATGGCTAGCAGATTTAACCTTGGCATTACAGTGCACCAGGGTCAAATCGTACCTGACAGATATTCTTTAAAGGCCGCTTATAAAACTTCCACCCTGAGCTGGCCTGACGAGGATTATTTTTGTGAATTTCATTACATTGCTGCTACTTTGCAGCAACATTGCAATTGTCAGCTGGGACACCATTTACACAGGAAATTATGGATGATGTTAAACTCTCACTGGAGCGTTTGGTGACATCAGCTAAGGTAGCTGTGAGACAATAGTGTGATTGACGGTATGTGAAGAGAGATTTTCTCAAGGGTCCCTGGTGATGGTGGCAATGATCAAATGTCTGGCCCCACTGCCCTCTGAGTCATCATGGATCTACTGCAATTTAGATCGCCTCTCAGGACTGCTCAACTCGAGCCATTGACCCTGGAGACAAAACTATCATCCTTCCACTTTCTAGTGGGGGTTGGTGCTTTCCCATATGCGATTTTAAAAAATCCTTAACGGTCTGATCAGATTAAACAAACAATTTATCATGATGCATCATAAAGAAAAGTGTTCAAACACA
The DNA here is from genome assembly GCA_029692085.1 of Gymnothorax javanicus. Lineage (NCBI taxonomy): Eukaryota > Metazoa > Chordata > Actinopteri > Anguilliformes > Muraenidae > Gymnothorax > Gymnothorax javanicus. Next base: position 86,328,522 of record CM056201.1, read on the forward strand.
GAGTACAGTTCAGACATGTACACAACAAAACGTGCACAGAACAACAACATTCCTACTGGAAAGAAACAAAGTGCTCTTTCTTATCAGACTTGGTCGTTAATTCCTCAGCTCAACCAGGGCAATTTCCCTGACAATCAATCACAATACCCAAGAAGTTTCTCAATGAACATTTACTTGACTAGGGTGTTATCCCGGGTGTAAAAATGCATAGCGTACGAGATTCATTACAGGGCAAACCCCCGAGTACCATCATCCGCCATATCTTACTCAACTGGCTGAGGGTAGGCTGCAATCGCATTTAAACGGCATATGCCTTCTCCAATGCGGTTCGAAAGCAAGATAATGATTGAAACTGCAATCTGGACCACTGCCTTTTCCCCAGAGGTTTGGTTCACTAAAGTGTTTTTCAACCACAACTTGACTTTAAATCGGTAAGAGGCGAAGTTATGTGTGCAACAGAGTACATTTCATCAATGCTTAAACATTCATCTCAGTTGGTGCGAGCCAATTATAATCACTGCACAAAAAAATGCTTCACAATTACGCATAGCTTGCACACCAATAAGCCAGAATGTTATATGTGATTACTTTAGAAGTGGCTGCAATATGTCAACATTAAAACTAGGTTTATTTCATTGAGAGATTTTATTCCCTTAAAACTATCTAGCATGATTGCTAATCAACTTTTAGATATTCTAAAAAAAAATGTACCGTACACCGGAACAGTAACGCATTTCACTCTGCACCAGATGTGCAGTTGAAACGTCAACATTGACAGCAAACGATTACTAGCGACGGCTACAAATATCGTATAGCTATCTCGAGTTAACCAAGCTAGCTTAGGGCTAGCAAGCGTTAGCAGTACGATTCCCTACATGGATATTTATTTCTTGATTATATGCATTATGCTCCGCTTGGTTTTCAAACACAATACCCAGATTGCGGCGTTGATGTTGGCAATAGGAGATGCTATAATGGGAGATAAAATGGCAGTTATGTTATCTTAAATCACCAATTCACTTACCGTGTTGACGTTCCCTTTCTGACATCGCACATCATGCACTTGAACGCCTCAGCGCTGTTCCTAAATGTGCAAACGCTACAGTCCCAGTATCCTTCGTCAGAGGAGGGCTTAGTTTGCCGCTTCGGCCTAAAAACCAAAACACGACAAAAAAGCACACCTTTAAAACTCGCGATTACAGGTGATCTGTACGCTGGCGTGCCCAGTTGTTTGTAAACATCTGATGGAAAACTCCCCTCTGGACCAGAACTGGTGCGTTTAATGAGGTATGTGATCTGACATTGTAATAAAACAGCCAGTCCGCCATGGTTGCTGCGCTGAAGCAGCAAACCTTATTCACACACGCACGCATACTGAGCACTCGCTCAACGTTTCGATTGCTTCACTGCGTCTTTAGCACGTCCCTGTCTCAGCGTTACAAATGTAAATTAAACATTACCTTGTCGGACTCTTTTTGTCGCCCATCCTTCTGAAACTATTTCAAGTGAAATATGATCACGATTCAGATTTGTTCTTAAAAAAATGAGCGAAGCGCTGAGATCTCACGGCTTCCAGCTGTCGTGGAAACTCCAGTCGCTTGGTCACATGGTGCAATCCATCCAATCAATCTGTGGACCTATTTTATGAAAGGAAAGCAGTCGGGCAGCTGGCAGGTTAACGTGAAAAAGACATTGCACAAACATGAAAATGACGATTGTTTGTTTACTTTACAGTAAGTAAGTGCGCCTCTGGCGCAGCAGAATCACGGTGCAACTTGAGTTCATCCAAGGTTGTTAAAGAACATTACTTTAGCATCTCGTGGTCTTCGACAGCTGCCCGTGCATTTCTGTTTCGTGGTTGTTGTTAATAACGTTATGGATTTTATATGAATACAGAAAATGTTTTAAATTTTTTAAAATTTCTTATCCAGATGAAAATGTATTCATAGCATATATTCAAATATATGTGAACATAGAAATACGTTATTTGTGTCGAAATATGTTTCAAAATCCAAAGCAAATGCGCTCAAAATGTATTGTGGACAATGTTACCAAGAGGCCTCTCAGAGAGGGCACACCTCCGCCAACAAGATTTGATCCACTAGCACAGTGGTTCCCAACCCAGTCCTCAAGGACCCCCTGCCCTACAGGTTTTTGCTCCAGCTCCATTCTTTCACACCTGATCCATTTAAGGGCTTCATGCTGATTGGTTGAAAAAGATCTTCCTGAACAGGGTGTGCAAGAAGGTGCATTGGGCATTAAATAGATAAGGTGTGCAAAAGTAAAGCTGCAACAAAAACCTGCAGGACAGGGGGTCCTTGAGGACTGGGTTGGGAACCACTGCACTAGCACTTGTAATCAGATGCAGAATACAGATCTGTATCTGAATTGGTCTGGAAAATTTATCACCCCTTCCCCTTCATACAGGCCAACTTCCCATCAAATTTCATGGTAATCCGTTGAGTAATCCTGCTGACAAACATATACGCACACACAAGCGATCACAATATGTTCAGCAATTTGGTTCTCAAGTTTAGTTTATCTGAGCTTTCCAGAAACACATGGGGACCTCCAGTATGTTCTATTGTGAATTAAGAAACACTGGGTAAAAAAAAGCAAACATGAAGGATTTTCATGTTCCTCAAGGATACATCACAACATCTCAAAGTCATTGTAATTGTGCTTTGTAATCAAAAGATGATGGAGAATGAGGCTGTATCAGACAAGCAAGTGAACGAACTTAAGTAACCTACACAACGTAAGCTTTAGCTACTGGACCTAGTAATTATCTGTACATATTACAAAAGTTACCTGGCAATGAGTTACATTTAACTTCTTGATTTAGTAGAATGTACAAGATTAGAACCTTTGCTCTGGTGAGAACCACACTCCAGGTCCTACCATAGGATGAGGGAAGCTGATAGACTACAAAAGGACAAGTTAATTTGCATCGCTGTACACTAGGGTAAAGTTCACCTCCCAGCTGCTAGCTACCTAGCCACTGATCTGGCTTCACATAGACTATTAGTTTTACCACCTAACTGGGCTAGGATATACAAAGCTTCAATGCTATGCTAGGTTATGAAACACAGGTTATTAGAGCTACAGTTTCAAAGTATTACATGCCATTGACTATTCTGTTACAGACAGATTGCTTTTATTTATTTATTTATGTATTTATGGCCTCCATACAGGAGATAATATAAAATAATAAAACATTCCGAGTACAAGACAGCTTCAGACATTAAACTTTACAAGAGAATAGACATTTAAAACATTTACATCATCATATTAAAAAACACGTAAAATCAGTTTTGCACATTTATATTCATTTGAGCCTTTCTTGTGAAATTAATTGCACATAATCAGTCCCTTTAACGAGTTGACAATACCATCCAGAGTATACCGGGGCCTGGAGGTTGACCTGCCCAGAGCCGCTGCCACAGGGGAGAGGCCGAAACTCCTCAGCATCTCCGGGATTGATTTTACATTCTTACGACTGGAGGCCAGCCACTATAAAAAGTAGTTGGTTACCCATTTTTCTTCCCTAGCTTGTGTTTCTTTACCTTCTGCCAGGCGAATGCTGAAAAGGGGGATTATGTTGCGGCACAGTCTGTCTATCTGTCCATCTGTCCATTGGTATCGGAAGGTTCTTGGCTTGTGAGATCAACTCCTCCTACAGTTTTCATTGGACATCCCTGAAACTTTGCACATATGCTACAGATAGACTCATGATATGCTCATCATAGTCGTAAGTCAGGTGGGGGATGTTGTGCTCTCAGAGCAGTCTTGTTTCTTTTTTGAGGCAGGATGAGACTTTAGGTTTTTGCAATTTAATGTGCCTGACTAACATTTATTACATAATACAACATATGATTTAGCTTTCTTTTGTTTTCATTAAAAAAAAAAATAAAGCATTGATAAAATCAGCAGTAATCAAACACATGACATAAATTCCCAATACCAGCCATTTCTGTTGTCAGCATCTTGGAAAGGAATGTGAAAGCTCCACAGAGTTCTGAGGTGACAACATCACGCTGCTGTCGGAAGCAAAAGTTCCCATTCAATTTACCCATAGACCTTTTAAAAAAATTCACTTTTGAAGCACTTCCCGTTTTTTTCAAGCCTCCATCGATATCAAGATTGTGTGTAATATTTTCGAGTGACAACAAATGTCGTTTCTCTAAATTGTTGTCAACGATAATTTCAATCAATTTAATTTTTTGCTACCATGCTAATCCTCTTTGTCCTCTAAAAAACTGCACGTCCCGTGATCCTCCCAATTCCTAAGCAGAATGAGTTCATAACTATGCATCAGAAATGATCTGGCACCTTGCCAGATTTGTTTGCTTAGCCTGGTGAGACCGTGCTAAATAGTTAGCGACTCTAAGGTCTCCATAGTCATGCTTAACTAGATATCAAGTTTTGCAACTAGCACCAGTTTACATTAGTAGCCAAGCATCTTTGGCCAACGTTTGTTAGCATAATAACTTGATGGCCAGTAAACAAGCTAATCAGCCTCATCAATGCGTAACTGACATGGCTACATAGTTAATTCATCATTGCTTGCTCATCTCACTCTAGTTAAGTGGCAAAATAATTGCTATGCACAGTTTTTAGTGATTTATATGCACCAAATATAGCTAGCTGAGCTAGCAAACTAACTGTTAGCTAGCTAGCATAGCCAGTGAGATAGTTTGCTTGATTTGTTAGTGAGCAAGTGTTATATTTGGTGCATGTAAATGCCAGCTAGCTTGCTAAATGTTCGTGGTTCAATGCACAGGGAGGTTCAATGCTAGCTAAGTAGCAAAATAATGGCTATTCCTTGTTTTCCATTGACTTAATTTATATTCACTAAATATAGCTAGCTTAGTGATATTTGGTGCATATAAATGCTAGCAAGCTAACTAAGTAATAGTAAGTAACAGTAAACTAGCTATTTACTGTTATCTATCGATTTATGTGTACCAAATGTACCTAGCTGGCTTGCTAGTCATATTTTGTGCCAATACCGTAAATGCTAGGTAGCTAGCTAAATGGTGAAATAATGGCAATTCACTGTTATCCATTGATTTCTAGGCTTCATTATATAGCTAGCTAGCTGATAGTAGCCCGCACACCGGATTATTTTTCATAACCAAGTTAGGGGAAAATTCCAGGTACGTACAATCTGATTGGTTTACAATGCCAGTTAGGTAGAATCTGATGGGCTGAATTGTAGCTGAGAGCAGAAGCGGTACCACAACTTGGTTGGGAAAAATGTGCACGCCGCCAGCTGTGTAATAACTTCCCTTGGTTTCAGATTTATCCATTTCCCGGAGATGGCCAATGCCAATTTAGGTCACTAATCAGCTTACGTCAAGTCACGTTGTGAACATTTGCTGAAACTGAGGTACCTAATTGGCTGGGAACAAATCACGGTCCACTCATGTGTTTGTGTAGTGGATATGTAGTTCACAAAAGTGGACTACAAACTGGACTACAAATGCAAAAACGTAACATTTTCGAAAACAAACAACGGATTTCATGTGATCATTTGCATCTGCATACCCCGAGGGCTGATCTTGGAGCGAGCGGGCTCATAAAATTGATTTGAGTTTGAGTAATTTCGGGAAGTGTCCAAACACCATTATAAATTTCCGTTGGGATTTTATTTCCGACACCAAAAGCTAAGTAGCTGTGACGTAGTCACCTCAGTACTCTAATAGCTGTATGTTGCTTGTCTGCAGTTGCAATCTGTTGGTGAACATCAGTCAGTTGAAATCTGATGGGGATATTAATTCCTCTGATGTGCTTATTGTTAATGTAAATCAGTAAATGAGCTGTGGCATCCTGAGGAACATTTGTCACTAACCTTGTGATCTAATGGCTTTCGGTGTGCTTTCAACTTTGTGCAGCCATACAGGTACTCCATCACTGAGTAAACCAATGCTATTATGCCTGACTGAGGGAAACCTGTGGTGTACCACCATTTCCTGTGAGAGAAGGCATTAACACTGCCCCCACTGGCTCCTTCCCAGCTCATGTCTTTGAGATGTGCTGTTTGATGGGTTTTTGTTTACAGCCTTTAGTCTGACTTTGCATTATAAATCAGACCCTGCCTGCCTGCCAGCCTGTCAGGACCTGTTCCACTATTGCATCTGGCTCTCTGTCAGGGCAGTCCATCATCTGGAGGCTCTTTTCCCTGATAGAACGCAGGTGATGCACGCAGGGTTTCTGCATCTGGTGTGTATTAACACTGCAGGGCTCAGCATGCATCTCCCCTCCACTGCTGGCTGTAGGAAGAGTTGCAGTACACCTAGGATCTTAAGACTGCAGCCATGAGATGAGGAATTATAATCAAAATGATCATAACTCAGTTGCCAAAAGTTAAGGTTGAACATTGAGGCATGAATTGAAGTTTAATTAACCAAAATCCCCCCTCAAAAAAAAGATGTACTTTTCATTTCTAGCTCAATGGGCATTTGACTCATCCATCAGTCTTGACATGGTGTAGTGCAACTTCCTTCAGCAGTTTGTTTCTTCTGCCATTTTCCTTTTAGTGTCTGCTGATAAAAGCAAGAGGGAAACTCTGTGAAAAATTTACATGGAATAAATCCATATTTCTCATCTGCTAGTTATTGTCGTATGTGGGTCTACTCATTGCCATCCAGACTGTAAATTGCACTTTTACCATATTACAATTCCAGCACTTTGTTTGGATGTACTAACATCAAAAATATACCTATCACAGTGGGTTTTGAGGCCTTTTGAGTTCAAAAAAATTCTACTGGAGATTTTTCAGTGAAAATGGATTGGCCTCGCCGAACAGATTGACATGGTGAAGAAACGACAAAAATCCGTTGGGAATTTTTTGAGAAAAAGTGACTTTTTTGAAAGTTTGATATTTTGAGATTTTATTACATAACCGATGGTCGAAATATTGGGCAGATGATTCCAATTCACACTTTACTGCTTTCTCATGTTGAAAAAAAACAATTTGTGCCATCATTGTCAATTTATCATCAATTGGTGGTTGCCATAGCAACCAATTAATTTTCCTACCAAGGTACAATTCAGAAGAATCACTGGACCATGTAAATATAATTTCATTTCCTATATTACTGATCACGCTAAACAGCTTTCCCCATGTCATCAGTTACATCATGAGGCCCACGATGTAGTTAATGACTGGGACATACATAACTTAGTCTATGCCTTTCATTGCTGACAAAAACCTGAAGTCCTGATTAGGGTGGAGCATTTTGATTAAGGAGGAGGCTGCCTAACCTCATGGAAGATGCCGAAAAGGCCTTTGACCACATTGAATGGCCATATCTCTTTGAAGTGCTTCATAGATTTGGTTTTGGCCCAAGATTTCTCACATGGATTGCCCTAATTTATAATACTCCACAGGCAGCTGTGCGTACCAATTTTATAAATTCAAATTTCTTTCCTGTTCAGCGTGGGGTGAGGCAGGGCCGCTGTTTGTCACCTTTTTTGTTTAAACTAGCAATTGAACCTCTGGCCATGGCACTAAGAGCTGATAACAGAGCTCTTGGCATTGTTACTCACAAGATTTCACTGTACGGAGATGATTTACTTTTATATCTTTCTAACCCAACTTCTTCTTTGCCTTATATTTCTCGCATGCTAAATGACCTTAGAAGGTTATCAGGTTATAAGTTGAATTTTTCCAAAAGCATACTTTTTCCCGATTAATAGTTTAGCTCAGAACCTTAATTATAATGCTTGCCCATTTAGATTAGACAGAGAATCTTTTACCTATCTTGGTATTGTGATCACACACTCTTTCAAGAATCTATACAATGCCAACTTTAAAAAATTTCTTGAAAACATGAAACACAATCTGAAGCAGTGGTCTGCCCCCCCCCCACCTTATCTCTCGCAGGCCGTATCAATACAGTGAAAATGATAGTTCTCCCTCAATTTTTCTATGCTTTTCAAATGCTACCTCTGTTTCTCCCCATTTCATTTTTTAAAGATTTGAAGTCACATATCTCATCATTTATCTGGAACAAATCTGTCCCAAGACTGAGAAGATCCACTTTAGAGATGCCTAAATCAGCAGGTGGTTTTGCACTTCCCAAGGTCATGTTGTACTACTGGGCAGCCAATCTCTCAAAATTACTCTACTGGATTAGATCCTTCAGATCAGGGCAAGGCCCCATTTGGGTATCCATGGAAACTAAAGTCCAACCCTCTCTTTCACCAATTCCTAGCCTTTGCATATCTTTTAACAAGAAATCCAACTACTACTCTCCAAATCCTGTGACAAAACACTCCCTTAGAATATGGCGTCAATTTAGGAAACATCCTAATCTTAATTATACAAGTGGCTTTTTGCCCCTGATGTACAATGACATCTTCCCTGCTGCACAATTTGACTCAGCTTTCCGCTTATGGCATGATAGTGGCATAGTGTTTTTCAAAGATTTATTTATAGGCAACACTTTCATTTCATTTGAGACTGTACATAAAAACTTTGAGATACCTCAGGCTCATTTTTTCAGATGTCTACAGGCCCGCAGTTTTGCCGGAGAACACTACCCATTCCCACATCTACCTGATAATCATCTGATAGATAGATTACTAGGACAAGACCCAACCCTTAAGGGCAACATCTCTTTAATATATAACACCATTCTCAACTATAGTATGCCTTCAACAGAAAAGATGAGATGTGCTTGGGAACAGGACCTTGGTATCGAACTTTCATCCCAGACCTGGTAAGGCACCTTAGATTTCATCCACACATCTTCTCTGTGCCTCAGGCACAATCTGATACAGTTCAAAATTCTACACAGGCTACATTTTTCCAGGGAGCGGTTGGCTGCCATTTACTCAAACATCGATCCAAACTGTTTAAGATGTCATCAGGGCACAGCTACTATTGGGCATATGTTCTGGGCTTGTCCAGCATTGAATAACTTTTGGACACAGATATTTGAGGCTTTCTCACGTCTGTGTGGAAGGCCCATCCACCCAGACCCCATCACTGCTGTGTTTGGTGTAACACTTGGTGAGACTCAGATTTCCACATTTCAGGCACATGCCATTGCCTTTGCTTCACTTTTGGCTAGGAGACTCATCCTGCGGCAATGGAAGTCTGCAAATCCCCCATCTTTCCTTTGCTGGGTAAAGGAAGTCCTTGCTTTTCAACCCCTGGAAAAATTGAGGTACTCAAAGAGTAAATTCGCCAATAAATTTCATAGTACCTGGAATCTTTTTCTAGAATTTGCAGACAACCTGTCCTTCTCCTGGCTGTATTTTGGTCTGGTGGTGGGGGCGTTGGGTGCAATATTCCTATATTCCTCAATTGCTATATAAACAGTAACTCAGTCACAAACAAACAGAAAACCTACTGGGTGTATAACAGGCTAAATGTTTCCTCAAAGGTGTGAGCCCCCCCCCCCCCTTTTTTGGACCCTTGGTTGGGGTTGGGGGAAGGGGGGATGGGTGCTGTTTGTTTGTTTGTTTGTGTGTTTGTTATTGTACTGTCAAAACCTTGAGAAATAAAGCTACAAAAAAAAAAAAAAACCTCATTGAAATTGTTTGAGGAACAGTAGAATTATGCTGGTTTGAAGTGTTTCAAACAAACATTGTTTAGGTTCATGATTTTTTTTTTCTCATGACAACCCAATATAAACCAGCATTTTTTAAAAATATTTGTTGGATTTGTTGGAAATCCAGTAAAAGCTGCTTTAAAATGGATAAAATAGTCGATAAGGATGCCAAATCAGCACCAAAAAAAAGAGAGATATTTATCTCAAGGTAGATGGCTCCAGTACATACCGGAAATTACGATACAAAAGAGGAAACCGTCGAATGTGGGGGAAATCACGTTGTGTCGCTAGCTAACGTTAGCTGAAAATGGATGAATATCGTCAGTTTGCAAACCAGTAGCTGGTCATTGATTGCATTTTTAAATCGAATGAATTCTGTCGGCTAGCTTATCGTATACGAGTAATATAAATGCTATAGACAAAAAGCATTGTTCTGTCGATTGGAAATAACGAATCTGGTATGTTTGTTTTGGAACTGAAGCATGCTCCGCCTGGTTGCTTGATGATTTAGCAAGCTATGCTACAATATCGCCTGTTTGAGCTATTTTTCAGGCCCAGCCCGTCTTGAAGAAATTCTACTTTTCTGGTACAAATTGTTACGGTTGCTTGTTTTCCATCTGTGGTATGGAAGTAGTGAACATATTTTATAAATTGCAAAACTTAACTATGCATGAGCCGATTTTTTTTTCCTCCACTATGCTTAGTTAGCATTAGTCACCTTCGCTTTTATTGTCGCTAGCTAACTAGCTACCCATGTCTCTGCAACTTTCATGTTCGCAAAGCGCGATCTCTAAAAACCTTACTTGTGTTCCTCTGTATGAGATTCTCCTGTTCGCACGGGAGTCAAACCCGTGACGGCAAAAGATCTGCTCAGGCTACAACTGAAGTGAATGAGTAAAATCTGTGTGATCAAACATTGTGTTTGTGTAGGTTTGCATTTTGCAGTCATCGGCACCTTCAGAAGGCATCGGAAGAAGTAAGTTCTTCTTTTTCTTAGGTGAATGTAGCGTTATCGTCCTCCTCCCAAATTATGTTACTGAGAATGAGCTAACGTTATGATCTCTTGAACGTATCCGTATGGGGTTAGGGTTAATCTGAAAACATTCTGCTGAAAAAATACAACCATCTATACTTTCCTTCATAATTTCTTTTTTTTTAATATATTGATTAAATTTTCACCAGTTATTCTTGAGATGTATATCTATCAATAAGAAATTATGAAGGAAAGTACAGATGGTTGTAGTTTTTCAGCGGAAAGTTTTCAGCAGATTAGCCCTACCCTCTGTATGGTGTCCAAACTGGGGCCCGGTTTTCTTTATATGTCGGTTTAACCAATGTTGCAATGCCAGATGTTTTATTAGTTCTCAGTTATTTCTGTCCCGTGCTTTTCTTGTGTTGAGGGCTTGTTTGCCATCGTTAAGCAATAATTAGAAATGGCGCTTATGCCTTAAAAATTACGCTCTTTTCTGAATGATGTTTTTTTTTTTTTGTAGTAAGTTGAGGACTGCATTAAAACTGGCAGCTTTTTATCTCCCCTGGCATATAATAGAGTCGTCTGTCCGTGGATATTTCGTTTCCGGAGCAGAACTCGAATACCACTCAATATTTTTCATAACACTTGGTTTGCGGATTGATCAGGTCCTATACTGGTGCCATTTGATATTTTGGGATCTCTGAGATTACATTGCGGAGGCTGGGCGAGATGTCATCCAATGAGGACTCTGATTTAATTTAATGATGTTCTGTGGTTTGTAAATCATATGCCTCTTGGTTTACTGGACACGACGCGTCATTTATTCCACACTTCTGTCTTTGTATTTAAGGGGAGGAGAAACCTCTTGGGAAAAAATTGTCATTTTTGGATGGAAATCATTCATACTGTGTAATGTGTATTGACAGTATATGACCTGAAATACACAAAATATGAATTTGACCTAATTTGCATAATTAGGTCATGTGATTCAAGATGGCCGCCACCTCGATTTCACCATTATTTCTTTGCCTTATATCTCAGGACTGAAGCAAGATATTTAAATCAGGTTTTTTTATTAGATTTAGTTATGTTTACACCTTCTTCTGAACTAGAATAAAGCATTTACACATAATACTAGAGATTTAGTGGGGTGAAAGAGGATTTTGCCATTTTTCTCCCCCTCGATATGAAATATAAATCACCATAACTCACAGACCCAAAGTGCTAAACCAAAACTTTTAGTTCAGTAGACTTCCTGATTTGTACACAGACTTCTGTCAAAATTTCATGAGAAAAGCTCCACAAATAAGTGAGATATAGCGCCTTAAATGATAGCAATCAATCGGGCAAAAAATGAGGTTTTTTGAAAATCCAGGTTAAAGTCAAAGTACACCTACAAATCATTGTAACAGTCAACTTAGAACATTAAAATGCCCCTGAAGCATAAACTTCTCCCTCCTGCTCCCTCTGATTGATTGTCCTGCTCTTGAGCAGATTGAAGTGATTTTTGGGTTTCTCCTCCCCTTAATTTAATGCAGCCTTAGCTTGTCATTAGGTTTGCTATTCACTTTTTTCAGTAGCTTCCTTTTGTTTTTTTTTTTTTGTGTGTGTTTTGTGACAGGGAGTACAGGTTTTGACCAATTTTGAACCTATTGATTCATCAAAGTTTTTAAGGATATGTCCTGTTTTCCTATCATTCCAGCCCACTTGTAAACTTGCCCAAAGTTCTTCCACTTTTGAGTTGGAATGAGCAATACATGTTGAAAGATCATATTTTGACTTTTTTGTCGCTTACAAAGTGTTGATAAAGAATGAGAGGCAGTGAAAGACACCCCTTTTTAGCAGATCTCAGGTCAGTTGAAACTCCAAAAAAACCTCATTAGAATTTTCTTACCTATTATTGCAATAACGTATCCAAAACTCATATGGCAATATCTACACATAATAAACAATGAAAAATGGGCACAAGTATCACATTTTATTATGTGACTTCTGACCTAGATACAGTTAACAGCAGCCTACAGAAGTCACTTCATCATGCACTTTCAAAGTTAAACATCAACCTTGCCCTCTTCTAGGATTCTAATCTTTGATATATGTTGTACATACTTATCATATCTAAAATCTATTTCAAGCAATAGAATTAAAAAAAAAAAAAACAAAATTAGGTTTTTGAATGCTTGTATTTCTGTGCGCCCTGAGTGAGCCAAATTGATTTTCATTTGTGCAAGTCTATCGGGTATGGACGCTCCAAAAATGTGAATTTTGGCGGCTGACTTAGGGCGCAGCCCATAGGTGGCGCTGCAAATCACTCCTTTTTGTAATTATGCACACTTTCCCAGGGGTTGTGTGGCTTGCGCCCCAAGTCAGCCAAGGTATTTTGTGCATGTCATTATAGGTTAGGACCTCTTATTTTGATTTGGATGAAAATTACGGTGGCTGACTTAAGGCGCACAAGTATAGGGGCGCTTTTTGCCGCTGAAAGGTGAAATTACCTCATTTGCACACTGCAGTTTCTCCATGCGCCCTTAGTCAAAAGTGATGAAATATGGCTCACGTTGACACTCAGCATCTCTAGTGTCAGTGCTAAAGAGAGTTTCATGGCTGGTTTCGGTATTAACCCTTTTTGCACCGTTTTTCTTGGGTCACTTCACGAAAAAGCCGAATATGGTAAACTGGGAACTTTCTCCGATTTTCATGAAACTTGCAGGATTTGCTTCCTTAACTGGGAGAAAGGTGTTCTGTAAGTTTGAGTGCAGTGTGGCAAGCCACTTTGCTTATAGGCCGCCACTTGGTGGCAAAATTGGAACTAAACTGCAGCAAGTAGCACTTTCAAATAACCTTATATCTCATAAACCGTTTATTTGATTTTCATCAAATTTGTTGTACATTTTTCCACAAGAACCCATTGGGTCGCATGTCATAAACTGGTCATATGAATTGCTGGACTTGTGACACTCCACCCAAAATTTTCGGATTCAGAACAAATGTTTTACATGAAGAAATAGGCCAATGCTATTGATTGAGGTGTCATTTTTTTCATTTTGATGTCCTCTTTGTAGTAGAATAGATTATTTTTCAATAAGTTAACCTTTAGAGGCAGTTAGAAGTAGGATAAGTAAATTTGTCAGGCCCGGACACCTTTGAGGAGGAGGTGGAGGACAATAAAATGTGTGACAGCATTACAATCTTGGTTTATTTCTCTTTGATTAGCCCAGCTAGGTCCCTAATTGAGTGATAGATGTCTCTCCTGTTCCAATTAGATATGCAAATTAAGCTCAAGGTCATGAACAACAACAAAAGGAAGCCATATTGTTCATGAAAAGTTTAGGAGGAGGGAAATTTGGTGTAGAACACCTTAAAAGTCCAAGTTCTAAATCAGCACTCCATGCTCGGAGGTATTTCTTCCTTCCCTCATCAGATATTGATGTCACAAGGGAGAGAGCAGCATTTACCACTATAAAATGAACACAGAAGTTCCACAGTGTGAGTTCTGCAGATGCTGAAGGCTTGATTAAAACAAGAGTTTTGTCTTGTTACTGTCCAGAATGCACTGTTGCTAATCATGGAAGTTGTGAAAACAGGGACTACGTTGAACCATTCAGTGTTGTGAAGTTTTCAGGTGTGATCCCTGAACCTGAGGTAGAATCAGATGAAGGCTCGAATGCGCAAACTCTTTCACAATCACAGTCTAATCCTGTGTATGAAATGATCACAAATGAAAGTGTAGTAGCTATCAGGCCTGATGCAGGGTCTGTTGAGAACTATTTCTTATTCAATGTCCTATCCAACGGTGTGGAATGTCTCACTTCTAGTGTTACTCATTCTGGTCATTGCTTTGCAGCAGGAACTCAAATAGTGAAAGGTCACTACTACAACTTAGTGAAAACTATGAGGAAGGGGAGAATTTACAAGAAAGATCCTGAAGCTGATGTTGTCATTCCAGCAGCTTGTGCGTTATATATCGATATTGTGTTGCTCACTGACGAAAGTCTCCCTGCTGATTCGTTCCTTTCACAAACCCAGGATCATGAAGATATCTTGCATTTTTGTTGACTTGAAGCAACTACTGTCCTGGTACTTCATTGTACTTAGCCTGCAAAAGGAGTGAGACTACCAAGATACACCACACAAGTCAATGTTCTGTTTATGGTGGAATAATGTGAACCCCAGACATTTTTTGCGCATGCACTCGGCAAGTTCTGACAAAAAAATAGGCCCTAGGTTTGGTCCAGGTTTGAAGACCTCTCTACTTTTGCCATATATGTTTGATGGTATTCCCTAAAAACGCCATTTCTTCTGGTCATTTTGCAGAAAGATGTATTGAGATATATGAAGGGAGAGCCAAGCAATGGCATTTTGAAAATTTCAAGTCCGAACTGAGAAAATGGCAAAAATGCTCATTTGGCGTAATGCATTTTCTAAGTTCCAATGTTTGAAGTTGTTTTTTACTAAAAATAAGAGTTTTCAAAAAATCAACTGCAGAGTTTGTTTCCTCCTTTGACCTAGAATACATTCACAAGTTATCAAAAAAATGGTAATTTTGACCCTATCACACACTTTACTACCAGTTTGTGACATGCGACCATGAAGCTAAACCTGGCTTTTTTTTTTTTTTTGCTATGTATTCAAGGGGTTTTCCAATCAAATCAAAAGTCAGTTCTAAGATTTGTAGGATGAAATCAATGTTGGTGTAAGCGATCACCAATAGGAGTCCTTTGACCGGCGCTAGACGGGGTGCCCTTTACACTAGGTGAAGTGAGTAAAGGGCAAGGGTCCCAGGAAACTGGTTGACCCGTCCACTTCGGCAGTTGGCAACAGCTGCTGGACAGGGTAAGCCCGCGGTGGCTGCGGTATTGGTTAAGGAAGCAAATCTGCAAGTTTCATGAAAATCGGAGAAAGTTCCCAGTTTACCATATTTGGCTTTTTCATGAAGTGGCCTAACAAAAATGGTGCAAAAAGGGTTAATACCGAAACCAGCCACAGAACTCTCTTTACCACTGACACTAGAGATGCTGAGTGACAACGTGAGCCATATTTCATTAATTTTGACTTGGGCGCATGGAGAAATCGCTGTGCAAAGATGTGGTAATTTCACCTTTCGGCAGCAAAAAGCACCCCCTATACTTGTGCGCCGTAAGTCAGCTGCCATAATTTTCATCCATATCAAAGTAAGAGGTCCTAACCTATAATGACATGCATAAAATACCTTGGCTGACTTGGGGCACAAGCCACACAACCCCTGGGAAAGTGTGCATAATTACGAAAAGGAGTGATTTGCAGCGCCACCTATGGGCTGCACCCTAAGTCAGCTGCCAAAATTTTCACATTTTTGGAGAGTCCATACCCGATAGACTTGCACAAATGGAAATCAATTTGGCTCACTTTGGGCGCACACAGAAATACAAGCATTCAAAAACCTAATTTTAGTGATTTTGCCATTTTGGCTGATTTTGACCCCGATATTCCAGGACCCCTAAAAAAAAAAAAAAAAAGCAGACCCTATTAAGGATAGAAAATGTGATTTTTGTTTGTTTCTAACATATCTATCAATAAAAAAAATTTCGGACAAATCCGAAGGGGTCATGAATCACCCTCTAATAGAAATCTGCCTGACTCTTAAAAAAAAAACTGGCTCTTAAACGCCTAAATATTCAATCAGGACTTTTGGACAGACGCATGCAAATGATGCATCCGGTCTTAATGGGTTAGTGGGTGTTATGGATGGACTGGAGTATTGCTTTGCCCTCTGGGGGAGGATCTTGTCCTGGATGTGCTGAATGATCGGTGCTAGGAGTCTGTGGGATCAAACTTGGTCCCTGGAGTTTCCAGCACCACTGAGCATTAGCAAAGGTTCCTGAGCTCCAAAACTCAAACATAAACAAGCATCTGTCCCTATGGGGACCTGGAAGGGATCCGAGTCTGTGGCCGCATGCTGCTGAGGTAACGTTGTCTTGGGTTACTCAGCTTGTCCCCAGATGACACGATACGAGAGAATATGCACTGCCTCAATCCAGAATGGAGGGCATAGGCAGACTCCCGCCTCGCTTGTTCGGAGCTATTGTGCAAGTTTGTATTGTATCAAACTCTGCATTCATATGCTGATGGCTGTGCATTCCTCTCACAGTGAGGCATCACGTAGTCTATTCATGGTGGACGTTCAGTATGAATTTTGTTGCAAGCCATGGGCTCGATTGCTGCAGATGTTGTAGAGCTGGAGGGTGCTTAGTGCTGACCCTCCGCCAACTGTAGCTGGCTCAATCTCCACCATCCCAAGGAATTTATATGACAAATTGAGAAATCGGTCGATAATTTGAAGCTGAGTCTTTGGACCAGTGGCACAGGTTTTAGATCTACATGCGTTGGTCTCGGTGTCCTGAAATCACTGAAAAAGATTAACAATGGGAACCCAGTGATTTTAAGCTTAATTTAATTATTTTTTAAAGTTATTTATTTAGCCTATTATTATTTTTTTATTTCTGATGTGTGCCCATGGGCAAATTTGAGGTTAAAACGAAATCGCGGGTGCACATCTTTTGCATTGACCATGTGAGAGTATCTCCATCTTGAACTCCATGTGTTGGTGGTCCCGTAAGTGTTTTGTGGTTTGATTCGACTGGGAGAGACGCATACCTCCATGGTCTCTGGGCAATATACAGCACGTTCGGCTGGCCCCATTGGAGTCGTTAGAGCTGTAACCACAAATTTTGGCCTGGTGAAGAAAAAAAGACTAATCACCTCTGGGGGGTGAATGAGGAGGTAATTATATGGTACAGTGAGCCTCCATTGCTCTTTTTGAAAGCAGCAATTTGATATCTGTCCTCGGCCATCAGTTGCAAATTAGTTCGCATTGCTTAACCGCAGAGCTTTAGGATGGCGCCCTTCTCTGTCCAGCGTGTTGTGTGCTCATTGTTTGAACGAAGCAGCTGTCTGCGTTTTGCAATCTTTGAATTTTTTTTTTTTTAATTTAGTGGCGTACAGAAGAGACCGAAGCATCAGAGCGGCCTATGATGAGCATTTCCATTCAGAACGGGAGGTGAGAGGCGAATATGTGAAATCGATGTCGGGAACATACTGTGCATGTTGAGTTTGGAAATGGTTTTGAGTTTTTCGATTGTACAAAAATTGCTGTGTGATTTGAGTGCCTGTTTTTTAAGTGGAGGCTAATTTATTTTCAGACTGCATTGCCAGTTGTCTAAAAACTATCTGAATGTGATTCTCAAGTATTTTTACTCTTCTTAAATTCAAAGCTGTGTCAGGACCAGCCTGTCAGTCACGGTGTAAGCCACTCCCCACTGCGCCAGATTTAATGTCATCCTCAAGTCAGAAGTGATGGTTGAATGAAATGGCCCCTCATGAAACTGTAATTCTAAGTTCTTTGTCCTGTTGTAAATTTGTGTTGCTCTCCCCTGTGGTATAACATGAACTATATTCAGACATTTCCAAATGGTGAACCAGTTGGTTTCGTGAATAAGTGCATTGTTTTGAGTTTTAACTTTATGTGTGGTCTTGGCATCATTTTAAAGATCTCTTTTCACATGTCACTTCTAGATGCCATACGGCAGAGTGGTGAATTTGGGTGAAAGGCGCGGAGAATTCAACCGGACCGAGGAGGACTACCATAGAGACTATGATTACGACGGTCCGCGGTACCATCCCAATGGTGGGCCCCGCAGTTACCATGGAGACGACCACAGAGGCTACCCCGAAAACGCCCACTTCGGCAATGTTCGGAGGAATGGACCCCCCTCTCGAAGGGTTAGTAAGCCCCAAAGCCCTCGTGCAGAAGCACGTGCTCACGATCTCCTGCGTAAAGGTTCAGGATCATCAGTAGGGTATTTCACAAACCAGGATTGCATAGTTACCTGGATAACTGCACTGAGGATACTTAAGAACGGCTCTTCTTCCATCCCGATTTGGGAGTGCACTGGGCTTTGTCACATATGCCCCATTGCTTGTGAAGTGCAGGATTTGGGTCATTTCAAGAAATTAACTTCATTAAAATCTCCTTTGAACTATGTGCATTATTCTCCATTTCACTTAGCTTTTTAGTAATGTGCTGTTCCTGAAATGCAGCAATAGAGCCCTTTCTGGAAATTTATTTGGGCATTTTTGTGGATGAAAATTTCCTTACACTTGAGTTCTTGGTTAGGCTCATTTTTATTTAGTTTTCAATCCCTGTCTCTCCATTAGATCTAAAAAATAAATCTGGAGTCAACTGTGTAATTATCTGTCCAGCAGTTCCGCTGGGGAACTTGTGTGTACTGGTTGGCAGGAAGAGTACAGTGCCATTGCTGTCAGTCCATGCTGCCCCCTGTGGAATACAGGGATTTTGACAAGCAGATTCATTTCGCTGCTCTGCCACCTGGTGTTCATGCACAGGACATTAATACATGGCTCAAAATAGCGTTTGAAGGGTCGTTTTTTGCTTGGGAAATTTCCTAACTCTAAAAAAATGACCTGGAAGTATTAACGTGGTAGCCACAAGTCAGCTCGAATTCTATGTGTAGAAGAGCTTTGGTGCTTCCTGACTTACCTGCTTTAGTATAGGGTACACTGAACCATCCAACACCATCCGACAATTCTGCGCAGCAGCTATATTAAAAGTGACCACCATCCACCTGACCTATCATGAAAACAAACAAACCTGACGGTCGAGTAACGCATGATCACATCTCTTAATTTTCCGGTTCTTGAACATGCAACAGCAATAACACTTCATGCGTCGGCAGGTTGTCAGTCACTGGCAGGCTTTTCTGTTCTAGTGGACAAGCATTTATCACTTTATCAGTGAGTGCGTTTAACATGTTTTCACGATGTTATCTCATGTAAATTATTCAACCAAGAAAGGAGCTTTACATAGATTTACATTTAGCCAAGGGCTATAATTTCAGCAGTTCTGTAAGAGTACATTGCCATGTAATCAAGCAAAAAGTGCATGAGTGTCCTGTCTTTTGTCACATGCCCATCTACATGGTAAATGCGTGGAATGGTTTTACTGAGCCCATGGAAAGTTGTTTCCATTTGCATACCGTCTGTTTTTGGGCAGAAATGTTGTTTAATGGCTCAAAAACTTTTGCTCCAGTCTGTTTGGGGAAAATAGACTTCCTGATTGATGGTCTATCTGACTGACAGACTGATCTTACTGCCTCAATGATTGGTTTGTTAAAATAGCGTCTGCTGTTTGGTTGAGGGAATTTTTGTAATTGTTATAACAATCTATTGGCCTTATTGAGTAGTTTTTTATGAATTCAAATCACTCCTTAATTATATACTCAGCTACAAAAGTTCCTGTGACACCAATGTTCACGAGTTGTTCAGCAGAAAAAAATGTCTGGTGTTCAAATCTGTTATGAAAGTGTGAAATAAGTCACACAAACACACCCGCTGCAGAAAAGCATGCCTTGAATGCAAAAGGTGACTTTCATGCAAACATCACGCATTTGATGACCTAAACTTGGGTAGAAAAGCACGTGCGTTGCAGGAATTCGAAATGCATTGTTCCTGCAGCTCAGGGCTCGCGAAATCGCTGTTCTGAGCGCCCGGGACAAGTAAAAATTTTGTCGGACTAGCAGAAATTAAGAGGCGCTTGCCCGACGGACTGGCTGAAAATTTCACGCCACATAGTAATGTATTTCAGATCTTAATGTTTTATTCACTGTACCAATGTGGCCACTAAATTCATTTGAAACAAAATCTGATTTGTTGCTGAAAACCTATGGCCAATTTCACAATATTTTCGTCCTGACTGTCACAACTCCCCAATTACTGGTTGCCAAGTGCCATGTAGCCAAATAGCGGGATTTTGATCCGCCGCGGTCTAGTTTGGTTGGTGCAGGCATAAGCAATGATTTGACTCCCAACCATCAAACAGGGGAATAAAGGCATACATGCGTGCAGCTGGCGCTAGGAATCACGTCAGACGGCCATTCCATTGAACGGTCACTCACAAGATCACTTTCTCGGAACATGGTTATAATATAATGTTTGAGTGAGAGAGCTAGGCGAAACTTTTATCGACATTTGTAGTTGCTTTTGTGTGTGGTTGTTGTTTTTTAAAAAGGCCCACAGCAAAGTGAATATATTTATTTAATATTAAAGTTATTCATCTAAAGCAGTGTTCTAGGTTTCGTTTCAATCGCCTCAGAACCGAAACGACAGGCTTGCGGTTACACATGAGGGGAAGAGAGCAGTGGCGGCCACATGGACAGAGGGGGTGACCGGGCAGTGTCTGCGGACTTTGAGTGGGTGTGGGACTATGAATGCGAGCATTAAACTCTCGACCCAGCAATCTTACGGCTATACGAGGGCGCGTTTTCTATTAAAACCAGCAACACACAGGCAGAAATATGTTGTGATGTTGCACTTGAGGAAGCCAATCGGCCATTGTCAGAGCAACATACAATTTTCAAAATGAGACATTGGAGCCAGAGACCGAATTAATGTGGACTTATAAAACACTTCGATAAACACTTCGATGACTGATTATACTTAATAAATATTATACGGAAGTTGTTCATGTTCGTTAGAGAACGCGCACCATGTCAAAATATCTAGCAAAACAAGACAACCCGTAAGATAAAATGCTTCGTTGTCATTTCACTTCACGACATGAGTCCGAGGACTTACGGGTGCTGGTTTAAACCACTCACTGCGCACCCTGATTGCGCGCCTGGTGCTCATTCATTCATTAAGAGTTAAATGTAGCTTTCATAAATATACCACCTAAGTCGTTACAATCCGGGTGCTAAAATATATCTGATTTTGTTTAGAGTTGTATACGTGCCGCTTATTGTTGGTCAAAAGGAATTATGAAGCATCCATAATTGTTTTTTTTTTTCTGCCTTCATCTAAAGTCAAAAGACCGTAACATATGTCAGTGTCTCCAACGACCGAATGAAAATTTTATTTTAAACGCCATTCCAAAACAGAAACAAAATGGAAAGCCATAAGGTTGTAAATGATTTTTCAAGAAGAACACGACCACTTTCAACCACTGACAAAATTTAATTACACAACCCTCCAACAATTGCTGAATATTTTGATCGTGTGCCGTTGTAAAATTTCAACAGTTGATTTGGCCATCAGATGTTTGCAATGGGACGTCAGTATAGGCCAATGTTTTACCGATATTCGGATGAGTGTGCTCGCACATCAATGATCAGAGTATTATGTAGAACATACTGACGTCCATTAAATGGACAAAATATAACAGTAACTTACGCCCCATTTCTACTACGTGGTACCGGCTCTACCCACTTTTTTTCATTGTTTAAGTTGCATAAAAGAGAGTAGGGAGAAGTCATTAAACGCGACGTTTTATTTTGTGCATTACATATAGGCCTATATATTATTATTGAAATTCTATTGAAATAAACAAATGTTCCGTGGTGTGAAAGAATGCATGGTAATAATGAACGTTCGTTGGTGTTGATGAATATGCATCGTAATGCAAATTTCCTTTATGAAAATGCCGCCTACATAAATGATTTTCTCCTCGCTAATAATACACTTTTCGGCGCTGATGATTTTTTTTCCTCTGTTCGTAATGAACAGCAAAAGTTGTAAAACCTTTTCAAATGGAAACTGATATGTTGGTTACGTGGTTGGTGAAGCTCATAGTGCACACAAATGCATGATGATTACCATTATCGTAATGTGTAAAAACACCACTTCAAAAAATGACTGCGATGGCATGTCTGAGTGGTAAAGAATCAACCGCATCCACAAAGGAGCATACAGATATTTTAAATAGTTTTGTGCTGCGTCACTATGATGACCAGCTACACTGAGGCAGTACTATCCTCTAATGGAAAACGATCCCCCAGAAAAGTACCCGGCACCAAGGTGGGCGGAGTAGAGTAAAGAAGAGCCAGTACCACGTAGTGGAAATGAGGCATTAAGGCCGAATTCGGCGAGGTCTCGGGCAAGGAGAAAACTTTTTGGACAACCAGGAATTCACTTGCGCTTTACCGACGGGCTACCGTTCATTTTAGAATTTTGCGAGCCCTGCTGCTAGTGTTGACAGTGACCGCACGGAAAAACAACACGTTTCTATCCTTACGCAAAGTTTGAAGATGCCACGCTTATCTGAAAATGAATGTCTCAGAGCCATTGGTATGCTTGAAGCTGGAGCATCTCAATGGGATGGCGCAAGACAATTCAACGTCCATAGAAAGACCATTTGGACTTTATGGCAACGTTGGCAACAAACAAATGCTGTCAGAGACCGTTCTCAATGTGGCAGGCCATCCGTTACTAGCGTCAGACAGGATCGTTGGATTCAAACCACGCACTTGCGAAATCGGTTCCAACCTGTAACAGTCACTGCCAGAACCATCCCAGGACTTCGGCGAATATCGGCACACACTGTACGTCGCCGCCTCAGACGTTTCAGGATTGTCGCTAGATCCGCTAGACCTCTGATTTTGACCCACAATCACTGACTATTACATCTACAGTGGTGCAGGCATCGTATACATTGGACAACAATTCAGTGGAGACAGGTGCTGTTCACTGACGAGGCTCGTTTCAACCTCAGCCACAATGATTGACGCACACGTGTTTACCGAGGTCAAGGTGAACGTTACGCTGAACACTGTGTCATGGAGCAAGACCGTGTGGAGGTGGCAGTGTTATGGTATGGGGTGGGATCATAGCTAGACAGAAAACCCATTTGTTACTGGTTGATGGCAGCCTCACTGGTCAGCGTTACCGCGACGAGATCATCCATCCCGTTGTTCTGCCAATTTTGCGTCGACATGGCCCTGGCGTTCTCTTTCAGCATGACAACGCCTGGCCGCATGTGGCTCGAGTCGTGCAACAAAGACTTCAACAAAACAACGTGAATGTGATCCCTTGGCCTGCTCGCCCTCCAGATCTCTCTCCAATCGAGCACATGTGGGATGAGATGGAACGACGTCTCCGAAGTTTACCACGTGCCCCAGAGACACTCCAGGAACTTAGTGACAGGCTCGTACAGATATGGAATGGTATCCCACAAGACTTTGTGAGACGTCTGATTCATTCCATGCGAAGAAGATGTGTTGCTTGCATCGAAGCCAGAGGGGAACACACGCATTACTGATGTGGGAATTGTAATTTACGCGTGTCCATGTTTTCCACGTCATGACGTCATAACTGTAACCGATATGGCTTATTAAACCTGTGAACTTGTAACAGGAGTCTGTTTTCTATTGGAATCCCAAATTATTTTTAGATTTAGGGATGTAGCTTATTTAAGATTTAATTTTATGTATCATCACACGAACATATGTTGCTGAGTATAATTGTGTGTTTGGCTCTTGAGTGCATCACGCAGTCCCCAATGACTTGACTTTAAATCACCATCTAGCCTATTATTTGTTGTTCTTGATTGAGTTGACAGATGAATTATTTATGAATCGTACCTCATGTGAGCTTCTTTGTGTAGCTTTTCCATTGACCTGAGTGCTCTCCCACTATTTTGCTATTGATAGAGATGTATTATAATGTTTGCTTTCTCTGCAGGAGGAGGGGCTCCCCTATTACAGGGGGGCCCGTGAGGAGCCTCCGGGGGGCCGGCAGGTGGAGTTCAGGTAAGGGGTTCCCTCCTGCCTCTGAAGTTTGGGCGGGGATGGGGTGTTCATTCCAACCACCCGTTTGCACACCTCAATATAAGAATGGAGGACTGTAACGGGGAGTGAGGGTTGATGAGTAAAAGCAGGCGTTTGACCGCTTCTTCGGAACAGAAGCCTGTGCCCGTACCCGCCCTTTCTGGATAGGGTTGAAAACCCCTGGTTTAATGTATTGGGAGCCATGGGCTGTAACTCGGTTTTGAAGTGGCTGAGGAGCGTCAGCTGTGTTGGGTCATTTCGACACGGCTCTTGCATGTGAAATTCATGCACTGTGCACCTTGACTTGCACAGTTTACTGTTGCCTCGTAAGGAGACTAGGTGCTTGGTTTGAAACCAGATCCTCAAGTGTGTGAAGTTTGCGTCCCTCATGGCCGCCTCCTCTCTCCATGTGTTGTTGCCCTTAGCTGAGTTTCTGTCCTGAGAACCGGAGTTGGTCCTTGGGTGCTGCGCTGTGGCTGCCTACTGCTCCTAAGCTACTCGAACTGGTCAAATTCAGAGGACAGAATGTCCTTCATGTGTCTCCCTGAGGTGGAGATATTATCTAGAAATTGCTCCGTAGAGAGACCTATTGGATACACATTCTGAATTGTGGGGAGCCCAATGGGTTAAATGAGTGTCTTAACTCCTCTTGTTTTTTGTGATTTTTTGAATTTATTTTTTTTTGTAATTTTTAGATGCCTATTGTGCTGTCTAGACCAGTGTTCTATTTCTCTCCTCCAACGGATTTTGCCCAGATATGGAGGAATTAGTTGACATTATTTGTAGAATCACGTGGAACTTTTACTGTCACTTTGTACACATCCGCACCTTTCGTTATATAATTGATGGGAGGGGGCTTGTATTCCTCCCAGTGCGGGTTCTGTCATTTCTTTTCTTTTGACTCTGAGGAATCCGTTGATTGATGTTGTTACATTATCTTCCCTGTTATAGATAACAGTCTTTTCTGAGCTCTAGAGTGCTCTAGCTTTCTTTATTTGGCACTAGTCTTTGAGAAATGGTTCAGGTAAGGAGTATACTGTCTCTTTGTCCTTGCTGTTGAGCACCTCTCTTGTCCTCTTTTTATGCAGTGGGCGTGTGGCACGTCTGGTATCTTTTTTTTCCCAAGCTCGTGCCGAATTTGGATATTTTTGTTCAAATTCTGTTTGAATTTTATACTTCGGCAGAAACTGGAAATGCATGGGAAAATGTCATCCGGTAATATTACCTGAGCTTTAGTGCATTTTTTAACCGGTGGATGTAACGGACCAAAAAAGCTCTCCGTACACTAATCCAGCAGTTGCAAGACATGAGCATCACTTTTTTTTTTCTTGGATGTAATTGTATTAATATTAGTAGCTGTAAAGGATGATTTGGTGGCTGCATTGAAATGAAGGTCTGTCATAATGTACAGACTTTTTTCATGTAATTGTGACATTACACAAAAGTGCATCAATCTTACTCTGAATGATATTTATATCATCAATAATTGCAATACGCAGCATTACATAAAAATGCTGGAACTACTAACCACATGCTTAATGAAGTGCAAGATATGCAGTGGAGAGCTAAACGCTGGGAGCCAATAAACAATCAAATTGTCTTTAGTTTAAAGCAATTTACATGGAAAGCTAGACATGTCAGTTTGGTAAAATGCGTTGGATAGATGTAATGCAAATAAAGCAGCAGTGCTAAGTCTAAATATGAGTTCATAACATATACAGTGTTACTGACTGGAAAACACTTGTTGCTACTATGTGCATTGTCGCTTGCAAACCTTTCAGGTTGTTGGCTATTATTGAAATGATGCCAGTTGGGTACTGCTCTTTTTTTTTTTTTTTTTTTTTCAGCAAAATTAAATTCCACCGTTTCACTTTGTCAGAATTCAGTAGAAGAATTTTTCAATTCTATTACCAAAAATGTACAGTTACATTTACATGTGTATGATAATACAGTAAAGCAGATTTTTGCGCATGGTGGGGTAGAATGGAGGCCATTGGTTTACTAGCCTTTACAACTGCTCAGTGCTAATCCAAATCAGTAAACGGGCGCTAAACCTACGATTATTGCCTTTTACAAAGGGCAGTTTTTTAGGGAAATTTTTGCGCAAAAATGGTTGAAACGAACTTGCCAGTATGTGTGTCGAATTCTCGCCGAACACCTTAACTGAAGTTCAGTTGGCTTCCTGAAGACCCCACCCCCTTGTATCCCACCATGCACTGCAGTAAATGCTGTACGACATCATCTGTGCATAGTGCCGTTAAATTGTTTTTATTTCATGCTCATTGTAAAAGTCTGCCTTTTGTACCTAAGAAATTGTCCAAATAATCAGTTTAATGCATTGGACCAGAAGGACTGTGGTGGTAGTTGAACCACAGGTGTGGAGAAAAGGGATGCATGTTTTCAGGGTTTTGAGGGCATGGGGGTGATGATTGATTTGGATGGTTCTGCTGTTTTGATGGGCTGAGAGTCTTGAATTGTTCTCTCCATACTGATGTAAGTGCCCTCTAACTGAAGTGCAGACTGTCAAACCTGTAGGCATTTCAGCCCCTTATAAGTTTATCTCGGTCAAAAAGCCCGCGGACCTCGCTGCCTGTGTTGCGCATTGAACCAACAGCAGGCCATAAACCCATAATACTCACTGTGGGCAGCAGGGGGCGTTGGTGTTCTTTCTGCCTGGAAGGACAGGGCCAATGTTTTCTTAGGCAGGAGTGTTTGCTCAGCACTGCAGGATTGTGGGTATTTTGTCTCCGCATATGATGCTCATAAGGCCCTCACTATGCTGCTCTGACAAAAGCTGCTCTTGAGCGCGGAGCTCTTCCCTGCGTGCTACGTTTCATGTGTTGTGACTGTAAGCGTTTTGGCCGGAGTGTGATTTTTATTGCCTGTCATTTCAGACAGAGCGGAATCAGATTTCTCGGAGCTTTCCATCCTTCTCGTGTTTCCACGTCACAGTTTGAGTATACTGGGAGGAGTTCCCAGTCGAAAAACCTTTTCAGCTCATAAATGAGAAACAACCAGTTGTGTCACGGAGCACTGTTTATTATTTAACACAGTGTCAACTTCAATTTATCATTTTTTTTGAAACCTTCTCCCACCTCTCAAAGGCCATCAGATTTCCACAGCCTCTTTGTGTGAGAGAAAGGAGAGAGGTTGCCTTGTGAAGACTGCTTGCAGTGGAAGTCTTTGAAGTGATTTTGAGTTGGAAGGTGGTGGGGGTGAAGGCAGTCCATCCTGAACAGGCCTCTCTGTTATCATGGTGCCTAAGGGGCACATTTGCTCATTTTTTAATATTCAAAAATATGGGTATACTCCAGTGCCCCCCCAGTTAGATGTGCTCCTAAGTAATATTTCCAGCTGGCTCAGTGATTTCCTTCGGAAACCGGTTGCAAAGAGTGGAAATAATGTCTTTTGATATGAACTGTATTAATTTTTGTTGCATGATTTAATTGGGGGGCGTGTGGTATCCCCTTGGCTGAAGAGTGGGGGGTTGTGCGGGAGTCATTTTTATTGATAATCCATAATGAGCATTTTTGAAGCTAGAGAAAACAAAGTTCCAACGGACCAAGGCGTATAAAATTTACAGTGTGGGCAGGCACCAACATTCTACTTATCAGACACTGGTCACTTTGAAGTTGATTGTAATAATTTTGGTGTACTGGGGTTTAAAGTTAAGCAAAATCGCATAAGTCAATTTTTTTTTTTTTTTTTTCAAATTTTAATGGCTGTTCTTTTCTGATAAAAGAGAGATGGGCTTCTGCAATTTGCTATGTGCGTTGCCAGCAGACTTTTCGATTCAAACCTGAATATTATACCTCTGAGTGCATCAGTTTTGTCTTTGTGGATGTTCAAAGTTGGATCCAGAATTTAAAAAAAAAAAAAAAAAAATGTTTTTGACCCCAATGTGGGGAGATCTCACAAGGCACTCCATTTATCATAATGAAACTTGGCATGCTTAGATAGTGAGCATTGACGGTGAATGTAGAAAAAAATGAGTGCTATTTTCCTGCTTTTTGATTTACACTCTGTCAACCACATTCCCTGATTTTCTTATTTTCATGGTGCTGTCAGTTCTTACCTGCCCATAGTGTGCTGTGGAAAATTACTCTATGGAAAATATGTTTTAGAATTCAGTCAACAAATGTTTTCATTGAGAATAAAAGTTTTTACATAGTGTGTTGAACCCTCCCCACTTCTCTGACCTTGCTTAGTTGCATATCGCGTTGTTACTCTGTGGCAGCAGGTATGTTCAACTACATGAAGTTAAAGAGGAACCCAAACATATCTGACTTTTTTGCGGTTTTGCTAGTTTTAGGTACTTTATTTTACTCTTTCCCCATAGACATTTGTAACCGAGCTCAATCGTCCTATTCGTGTTGAAGAGAGGTCAAAAACCAGCCCAGCTGCAATGCCATTTCCACGATTTCAGAAAAGCTAATTGTGTATTAATTTATGCATGTGATGTCGTTCTGAGACTCGTTGCAACTCTGGATTCGACGTGGATATACAAGTGCGTATGTTCTGTGCGAAATATCCAAGCTAATGCTTTGCCTTTGGGTTTGTTTTTAATACATTTTATTGGACAAATCTAGAATGCCTCGATCTTATGCAGTTGGAGGCTGTATGAGGAACATTGTCAAAAATCTCACCATCAATGTCAGAGATCTTGTGAGATCTTGTTCACTGAACACGTTTACTGCGCTAGTGACTGAAACAAGCGACATCACTGATGACCTGCAGAAACATCGACAGCTCTAAAAAGCCACGAATCTCCTATTGCATTCATGAGTCAGTGCTGTAGAGGATTTATGGTATAGCGATGTTCACGATGACGTCAATCCCTTTGGAAAGAATATTATGCATTTTGATTCCCCCAGTAACCACCAATGGCTGCCAGTACCACCTTGACTTCAGAGATGTCAAGTCTTTAGCTCGAATATGAGCCTTTTGTGTAACTCGGCATGCAAGTTGCTTAGAAAACAATTTTATTCAGTGTTTTACAAATGCATTTGTGCCTCCAAAATTACTCAAATGTGTTCCGCGGCATTCTTTTGTTATTTAAATAGATCCCACCCTAAAATTTGCTGTGATTTAATAATTTTTTTTAGCATTTGTGTAGTATGCACTTAAGCGTACCTTCCACAGTGAGCCAAGGGCCGGTAAGATCTGAGAGCACCCTCGAGATGGGAAAATCAGGATATATGATTAACAGAGTGTAAATCAAAAAGCAAGAAATTAAATGCTCATTTTTTTCATATGTTCACCATTTATGCTCGCCCTCTAAGCATGACAAGGCATCATGGCGTTTCTCTGGACCGCAGGCAACTGTGGCTTTTGATGTCTGTTGGGGAATATGGTTATTCTGCTGAAGCATTTTCCCTCACCCTTGGGCGATGTTTGTTTGCAGTTGCACCTCTGCTAATGAAATAAAATTATGCTGATCAGCTGTTAATCATGCGGGTGCTGTTTGCTCCCAAATGCGACTCTCAGTATCAGGATGCAGTCTTACCGGGAGAAGACTTGAAAAGAGATTTGATAGCCAAGTGTCTGAAAAAATTTATATTCACTCCTTGCTAAAGGTTATCAAAATGTGTTCATAACGACTTGATGACTGTTTTGAAAGATGAGCCTTTTTCCTCTGTCAAATGTTTTTTTTTTTTTTTTTTTTGTTGAAAACCATGAAATTGTTTCATGGGATTAGGAAAGCCGGGGTTGGGTTAAGGTGGGAAGCAGTTGGGAGGGGAGGTGTAGCGATTTTCAGCTGGAAAAAAAAAAGTCCTTTGGTAATTTACTCCCGGAGCAAATGGCGGACAAGGTTTAGGAGCCAACTTCAAACAGAACCAGGGGGAGTCGTAAAAAAAGACCCGGCGAGGCCGTTTAACCGTTTAACGTCCGCCCTTTGTTTAGCAAAGTATTCTGGAGGTCGGCGGAAGGTCAGGAGAAACCAGGTGTCCCTTAATCCCACCCTACCTCTTGCGGGGGGGGGGGTCTTGGCGCTGCGGAACCCCGTCATATAGCTCGAGTACCGCTCGGTTGTGCAAAATCGACGACCGTGAGCGATCCGGAGTCCAAACAAAGGTGAAAGGGAACGCAAACTAACCGTTTTTGTTGCAGTTTGCACAGATGTGAGTTTAAGAAAAGTGGTGGGGCAGAAACAACCTCTTCGTGAAGAATACACAAGGTGCTTTAGCTGTGTTTTGGAATACGCATTAGATTTAAGGGCCAGTTTAGTGCCCGCCGTATCTGGCCCCATACTGATTTATGGGGCATTGTGAGAGAAGGTAAACTTATTAGCCCTATCTGATGGTACCCAGGCTGTACTGGTATGTAGGCGGAGGAGAGGGCAGATTGAAGAAACTGGATACGTCAAGTGTTTTATGGTGGGGTAGCAGTGGTTTATGGGCCATTGGTGGTATCGTGTTGCGGTTGGAAAATAACTTAATCAAGCGTACCTGCCTTCCACTCTTTCACTCGTTTATCAGGGCGTCTTTCATTCCTTTCTCCAAAAATGCAATTTAATTCATTTCCTTATTTGCTTAGGTCTGTTTTTTGTTCATTTATTGAGGTATGGTTCACTGCTGTTTTATTAGTTTCATTTAAGTGTGCTGTTGAGTCAAGGAGGGTATTTCAAGAGGCAGAATTGAAGAGCTGGCTGGATAACTGGTCAGAAAAGCCCAGAAACAGCTTTTTTTAAATTCAGCTCATGTTCTAGGTTTTTCTTTTTGCATTTATCCACCGAACTTTGCTATTTGGAACTGTGCTCTGTTCTCTCATGCAGGCTATTATACACACTGGTGTGTGCGTGTGTGTGTGTGTGTGTGTGTGTGTGTGTGTGTGTGTGGGGGTCAGAAAGACTCTTTTAAACTGTGGGGTTGGGTAGGTCCTCCTGCACCCCTCTCATGGTAAATTTAGGGCATGGTGAGAGGATTTTGATGACCTATACAGGTGTTGACACGCTGGGTCATATCGCCGCGGCAACACTCCGGAGGCTCCACATGTGCTACCTGTCGGTTGCGCTCGAAGGGTGCTGTTCTGTCCGAGGTGGTCCATCATTCGCAGCCCCCCATCCATGACAGATCTGAGGTCGCTGCGGTCCCTCCCAGAGTCCTTTGGTTTCAGTTTTCGCGCGGCAACGTCTGTGCTGTGAGCAGTAAATGTACTAGGAGCTGCGAAAACGAATGCTGAAGTTGCAGTGTGGGGGTAGAAAAAGGCTCTTCTGTCCTTTTTTTCCGCTATTTTTTTGAAGCTGGTTGTCTGTAAGTTGCTGACAGACGCATCACACACCAGCCGTCTTATGCCCCTCCCTCCCTCCCTCTTTGGCTTGCGGCCTCGTGGCCTGTAAATGCCCCACAAGTTTGCTGTGAAGGTTTTTAGGCCTAGTTAGCAGAGACATGTTAGCCACTTTGGGACACCTGCCCCACTTAGCTGGCTTGTTAGCATGATGTGGCCCACAGTAGCAACATCTTCATTGCGGAATGGTCCGTGCAGCACTCCTTTCTCCTGTGAGGGGGAAACGGAGCCTGGCTCCCCTACTGAAGGGAAAAAAGTGGAACTTTTTTTTTTTTTTACATCCTTAATAGCTTCCCCGCTGACATTTGGTACGACACAATGTGGTACGTTCATATATGAATATGCATGTGCATGTTGTTTTTGGTCATGCTACTCTCGGGTTGGTCATGGACGTTCGCTGCTGTGTTGTAGCTCCGCTTCAGTGTCCACCGTCTTTTTTTTTTTTTTTTTTCTTTCTTTTTTTCTAACTTGTTTCTGGGAGCTGTTGTTTGTCAGGAAGCTCTGATTTTGACTCGCCGAGGTGTGAATTTTGCATAATAAGTGTTTACGGTCCTCATAATGCAGGTCTCTTTCAGTCACTGTATACATTAAGGATCGCATAATGTCAGTCCTCATGGCTGTGTGCTTGAAATGGTACCCAAGGTATTCATGTTCAGAAAGAGCTGATAGACAGGGGCTTAAGGCTTTACTCGATACGCTGGATTGGTGCAGGATTACATGCACTCCTGTCTAGATTTACAGCTTCCCTTCACGGTCCAGCCTCTTTCGGTGAGATTAGCCTAAAACCATTTGCACCGTATCCCTGAGAGAAAGTCTCTTCGGGGTTTTTTTTTTTTAGTGTTGTGTTTTGGGGAAATTGAGCTGTCAGCCTGTCGGGTCAGTGTGCCAAGTGCTGATTAAAAGGTAGTTTCTTTAAATTTCCTCATTTTGCGGGGCTTCCTAACTTTCCTGTTCTTCTCTCTTTTTTTTTTTTCTCAATAAAAAAATCAAAATCAAATATCTTACATCTATCAGAACAGTCACACTTGAACTTATGCTCGTATCTCATTTTAAATTGCGTGAATGAGATTGATAATGGTAAGGCACTTTTTCGCAAAGCATTTTTACAGTGAATAGTCTCCGATTTTGAGTGGATGCGTTGGGATCGACCCAAAAACAACTGAACGCGCTCCACCAGTCTGTGTGACACTTCCATTAAAGATTCCTATCACGGAACATTATGGGCAGGTCTCGCCTGAACGACAAAGAATGGAGACACTCTATTCAGTAAAGAATTTGTCCTCCAATTCGGCATCAGTCTCTGCGAAACCAGTTGCAATTTGGATTCAAGAACAAGATGAAATTAAAATTAGTTGGCCGTTTTGAACAGCCATGTGAAAAAAGTCTGAAACCTGGAAAAGTATTTTTAAGGTAACATCATTTCTTACTCGCGGATAAGTTGATTACATGCGTCTGTTAATCATCGTTTCCTCTCCGATCGGAGGCCAATTGCATGTGTTCAAATCCATTAATGTTTAGAACATCTGTCCACATTCTGTGCCAAACGAATTGACCCCCTTTCTTTAAAAAAAATAAAATTTTTGCTGCACATGCACTTTATTTATTTATTTTTTTTAAACTCATCTACAATCTTGCGTATATCCATTTGTTATGATCTGGAACACCAGATTTGAAAATTAGTCATATTTTGATTAAATGCCTGGTAATTGATCCAAAATCAATGTTATTTGCTTCCGTTGCAAATGAGCAACTTCTGTTGAAAGATTCTGAAATTGGAACTTTGGGTCAGTTTAATAGTTGGAGATTTAGGTTAATCCTGGGCTAAAATTACTTCGGTATAGAGAATCTCCATTCTCCAGCATTCTCTGAGGCTTGAGTTAAAGGGGCTCTGTCATAGAAGAGTATGCACAGTGGATACTCATACAGCAGGGAAAATGAGTATTGAATGTGTCAACAGTTTTCTCAGTGAATATATTTCTAATGGGGCTATGGACATGAAATTTTCACCAGATGTCGATAACAACCCAAATAATCCACGCATTCCAAGAAATCAAAACGAATAAGTCCATAAATTATGTGTAATGAAGTGGAATGACACAGGGAATAAGTATTGAGCACATGAAGAAAAGGAGGTGCAAAAAAGCATGGAGAGCCAAGAGACCAGCTGAAATCTGTCAGTATTTAGAAAGCAGTCCTGCCCATGTCAGTGCACATTAATATGAGCTGGTTTAGTCCTAATGGATGGCCTATAAAAAGGTTTCTCATTACCATGGTGTCACACAAGAAGCATCTCATGATGGGTAAAAGTAAAGTACTCTCTCAAGACCTTCGCAACCTTATTGTCGCAAAACGCACCGATGGCATTGGTTATACTCATATTTCTAAACTTCTGAATGTTCCAGTGAGCAACGTTGGAGCCATAATCCGGAAGTGGAAAGATCATTTCGCCATAAATGGGCTGCGACCAGGTGCTCATTGCAAAATTTCTGACAGAGGAGTCAAAAGAAAAATCAGAAGAGTTGTCCAAGAGCCAAGGACCACTCACGGAGGGCTTCAGAAAGACCTGGAATTGGCAGGTACAGTTTTTTTTAAGGAAAACAAGTAATGCACTCAACCACCATGGCCTCTATGCACACTCACCGCACAAGACTCCATTGCTGAAGAAAAAGCATGTTGAAGCTTGTTTGAAGTTTGCTGCACAACATTTGGACAAGCCCATGAAATACTGGGAGAATATAGTCTGGTCAGATGAGACCAAATTTGAACTCTGGATGTCATAGCACACACCATGTTTGGAGGACAAACGACACTGCTCATCACCCCCAAAACACCATACCAACAGTGAAGTTTGGAGGTGGGAACATCGTGGTGTGGGGCTGTTTTTCAGCATATGGTACTGGCAGACTTCATATAATTAAAGGAAGGATGGATGGAGAAATGTACCGAGATGTTCTTGAATCTGCTGCTATCTATCAGGATGCTGAAGATGAAACGAGGGTGGGCATTTCAGCAAGACGATGATCCCTAACACACAGCCAAGGAAACTCAACTGGTTTCAGAGAAAGAAAATAAAGCTGCTAGAATGGCCCAATCACCCGACTTGAATCCAATTTAAAATCTATGGAAAGAACTGAACTGATCAGAGTTCATAGAAGAGGCCCCTGGAACCTTCAAGATTTGAAGACTGCTTGTGTGGAAGAATGGGCCAAAATCACAACTGAGCAATGCATCGACTAGTTTCTCCATGCAGGAGGCGTCCTAAAGCGGTCATTATCAACAAAGGCTTTTCTACTAAGTATTAACTGAATTTCAGTAAGTGTGTTCAATACTTTTTCCTTGTGTTATTCCACTTTATTACGCATAATTTATGGGCTTATTTGTTTAGATTTCATTGTATGGGCGGATTACTTGGGTTTTTACCGACATCTGGTGAAAATATCATGTCAACAGCTCCATTAGAAATATATTTACTGAGAAAAATGTTGATGCATTCAATACTTATTTTCCCCGCTGTAGGTTATCAGAGAGATCGTTCAGCTCTCGGCAGTCTTGGTTTTAGTACATGACTTCAATCCCTTGCAATACAAATGAGAATATACCGCTGCAGTACCCACAATTATTTACATTTTAGCTTTTTTTTTTTTGTTTATTAACATTCTGGTGTAATCCTATATGACGGATTGTGAAAGTTAGTTCAGATTCCATGAGTGCTAGTTTCTGTCCTTTATCCATGGTCAGGCATGGCAGCGCACAAACAAACGTCTCCTAGTTTGTGCAAAATACTGAACTGAAATATACTAATGAGTCTTGCCCTCGGCAAATAATTCCTTTTTAGGAAAAACAGCTATGATATAACCACTATAGAACGTTTAACTATGAATTTCCACTAGTGACAAACTTGAAAAAATTGGCAAGTTAATTCCCCCCAAGTTGACAACACATGCTCAGCTGTGATGGTGCCCCATTAGTTTCTCTCTGTGAAAATAGCCCAGCAGGCCTAGCCTAGTGGATGTGTGCTGTGATGTGATATTTGATGTTTTGGTTTTTTATTTACCTTTCTCTTGTGTTCATGTGCCTCTCAGAGCCGGCCGAGCTGGGCCCCCTCCCACCGTTAGAGCTCAGGGCTTTTGTCCCGCTCCACGCAGCTTGTCAGCCATAGACCCCGAGATGGCAGACGACACCCTAATGCAGGCCATTCTCAACCTGGACCGCGGGTACGCCAACCTATCTGGTGCATTGTGGGGGAAAAGGGGTCATGTGGCTGGCCATAGCGGGATGAAGGTGGCAATGAGGGAAAGGGAGAGAACTCCATTTCCCAGCAGACCGTTCTTGCATTCTCCATCTTCCTTCCCATCTTTCCATTCGTCATTAGACTAGAAGGGGGTGTTTGTGTTTTGGGATTGATTTTGATCCAATCGAAATGATTGGTTGAGCGCCTGATTCATCCGATTTGTCATTGGTTGCAGTTTATGCGAGGATTTTATCAGTTACCAAGGTATCCAAAGAACTCTGGTCCCATTTCCTTGAATTTCATTTTAAATGAATTTTGAAAATGACTGCAAACCTTTTGACTTGACTTCACACCTATACCTCCAGTGTTTAAAATCTCCTGGGGAAAACCATCTGTACTCTTTCAGTGTCTCCTCGCGTAAGGTGCACCTCTTGTCATTTCAGTGTGGAAAGAAAATCAAGTGGTTGAATCCGGCGTGATTTATCCTTTTTTAAGTCTCTCTCTGTGTCAATCGGTTGTGGTGAGTTTGCGCATGTTTTTCTCTGTATGAAACGGTTGTAGTATCAGTGATTGGGGCCGTGATCCCCCCTTTGCTCCACTCTTTATATTTCTCCCTCCACCTCTCACCTCCCCTCCCTCCTCCCCTCCCCCAGGGACGACCGGGATAATTTCCGGAGGAAGGGCTCGTTCCCCCCGCAGCGGGACCGGTCCCCCCTCAAACGGGACGCCCCCTCGCACTCCCCCCACAGCCGCTCCGGTTCCAGCGTCAGCAGCCGCGGCTTCTCCCCCGAGCGCGGCAAGAGCTACTCCTTCCAGAAGCTTCCGAAGAGCAGTGAGTGTCCGTCTATCTCCTGCACAACTCTGACACGAACAACTCCTTGTTAGGACATTTTATTGACTTCTGTTCATCATGGACAGCCTAACCCTACCCCTAACTTTAACCAAATCATGCCTGACCTTAACCTTAACGAAACCTGTATTCGATCCTGACCCCTAACCTCAACCATGACCTCAGAAATGACGTTTTGCCTTATTAGGACCAGGCTTTGGTCCCCATAATGACTACTGGTCCCGACAAGTTGTGTGTATACTTGAAAAGGTCCCCAATAGGTAACAAAAACGTGAACATGCACACACTCCTCGCCCCCAGTATGATGTGTTCACACAGTAAAAAAATGTACGTGACATCAAGATAGGGGCCAGACCAGAGTGGACGATAGATGATATTTTTCAATCTTAAGGTGGCCTTGAATGTTTTTCTGCCAGCTTATTCTGCCTGAGTGATATTTTAGAGATGATGAATTTATGTGATTGATTCAAATGTTTCACGGTAAAAATAAGCACGCTAACACATTTGCCGCTTTTAAAAAATGTGACCTCGGGTGTAGCTACCCTGTAAAGAGAAGTTAATAGCTTTTTGTAAATTCTAGCCAGCAGTTGGAACCGAAACCAGCATACACAAGATCGATTTTGAGAACCAGTGATCTCGCACGTTATTTTATTTGCGCAGAAATGATAATTGTAGTTTTAGTAATGGTAATGATGATATTAATCATAATAAAAATAATGTTGATAATAATAGGGGTATTGATTACGTTTTGACTTGATGATTAATTACTCTAATATTTTCAGATTGGAGTCATATCCCCAAAGTGTTCGGCTGTAAACAAACTCTGCCGATGTGTTTGGGGAAATATCTGGAATAGCGCTATTGCTGTAAATGAATGGGGTCTTATCTGGACATAATTACTCTGTTTAATGATTTGTGGTGTGTGGGAATGTAGTAGAATTGCTTTTTAGCGATTCTGTGTAGGTGAATAATGGCTGCAGGCCTTCAACTTAGCAGACAGGGGTGGGATTCTTCCCTTCGTGCGTCGGATATAAACGATCCAGAATTTTACAACTGATCCAGGATTGTCTGCCTTGTTCATCACTGAAATCTACCTACAATCTGATCAAAGGAAGCACTGATCCTGGATTAGGACCCAAAGCATGCATTATGCTGAACAGGTCATTCAGCCCCGTTGAGCAAGATTGTATAACTAGATACTATCTTGAGTAACTAGAACTTGATACGGCACATGGTCATGCAATCACATATGTAAGATCTAGAGGTCTTAACGGTTGGCTTTTTCAATGCGTTTTTGACCAAGGTCTAGTCGTGTAGTGAATTATTACTCGGGACTATCCAGGCAAATCCAGAAAGTGCTTTAAGTTCCTCAGTTTGTGATGTCATCGTGATGCTGCGGATATTTCCAGGTGTGGACTGTGCAGGGCCTGGCATGAACAGAGGAGCGTGTCCACGGAGGGGCGGCTCCCTCCCACAGAACTCTGGGAGTGTTATTGAGGGTGGGTCAGCATTGCTCATCACTGGTTTGGTTCTGGCTTCATTTGTGCTAGCTCAGCATTAGCCGTGTGGAATCGCCCTGCTTAATCCCGACTGAACTGCTTGTCAAGCACAGCCTGTGAATTTACTGACCTCAGCTGCACGTTGGCTGCGACTTTTGAAATCATAGTCTCGCGCAGAAGCGGTTGCACAACTGCATTCCGTAGTTTGATGGTACTGTTGCGTTTTGTTTGTTTACGTTTCGCTCTGTCTCTTCTTTGGTAAGTGCATGAGGCTTCACTGGTGAATTAACAGATGAGACAGCTGTGTCCTAGGGCTGAGTAATGTATCGATATTTAATCCGTATCGTGATGTAAGATGTGGTGTGAAAGGTGTTGTTTCATCTGGTTTTAGTGACTGCGTTAGTTTCCTGCACTTATGACTGTTCGAGCTGTCACCTGTTCCTAGTTGGTCCTGATATTCACATTACTAATGTCTGTTTTTCAATAATTTCATTGTAAATATTTTGTCCAAACGTCAATATTAATTCCAACAAAATCGCTAGAATATTTGTACCAAGGTATTTGGTCAGAAATATTGTAATTTTTGATTCTGTCTGTATCGCCCAAGTCCAAGGAGTTTTTCTCCTTTTGGACAAATGTTTTCGGCAGAAATCGGCAATATGCCATTTAGAGCAGTGAACTATTCTATTTTTTTGTGTAGGTTCGGTCCAACTTTGTCTATTTTAACTTCAGTACGAAAGTTAAAAATTGGCATTTCTCAGCATCTCATGATCTGCAGAGATGGGGACACTGGCGGTGAGACTGGCCATAAAATACCATGGAATGGAAAACTGCACTCCGACTCAAAGGGTGAAATAGTTTATGGATGTGTTGGTATTTATGTACTAAAATTAATATTCCATAATGTCTTGGCTGGCTTCTTAAATCTTGGTTGGAATGCTTTGGGTTGGTGCCGAAGTAACACGAACGTTACGGAAAACGGGGGGGCGTACTCTCTGAAACGTGGAGTGACCCTCGAGAGCGTTGGGTTATCAGGTGGCACTGTTTTACGGTGGGGGGTGGCTGATGTTCGGGGGCTTTTGGCACACTGCTTTGATTGGACACGGCTGCGACAGGAAGGTGGCACTCGCGGGGGTCCGCTGCCCGGTGAACCCCTCTTTTATCCTGGGCAGCAGAGGTGAAAGGTCGCTGAGGTTTGGGCTCAGGGTCCCACCCCTGCGTTTGTGCTCCTTTTGAATCAGTAATGTGGTCGTACGCCTGCAGCTAGTTGTCGTGCCTGGCTTTCTAATTAAGGCTTCAAAGAGGAAATGAGAACTCTGTAATTCCACACTGTATGGCACACGGGGGTGTGCGGATGGGGGGTTCTTGCTGGGTGGTGCTTCTTGTGAGTCAATATTAAACTCAAACTAGGATTTATGCCTTTATTCTGCTTCAGTGGGCAAATCCTCAATCAATTTTGGACTGAAATGTCATGGAACAAGGTTGTAGCTGCTGTCACCTTCTGTCATTACGTGGTCACTGGGTTGCGCTCGTCTGAATTCCGAAACAAACTGACTAAGGTTAGAGGAGAGGAGAGTGTTGGCTGAGACTCTCATTCTATGATATGGCTTTGGTTTAAGCCAGCTTTCATTATGTACTGCGCTCAAAAATTGACTGCTATTCATCATTGACTGCGTGTTTAAAAAAAAAAAAAAAAAAAACACTGTCATTCATTATCTACCATCTATAAGAAATGACATCCATTCGTTATGTGCTGTTTGTAAAAAATGACTGCCTTTCATGCACTTAATTGGTTTGGTGCTTCATATTGGAGCTCACGGCTGATTGTGTTCATTAAGTAACACATCACTCTGAACTAAATTGACAGCTAGTGACTTACTCTTGCCTGCAGGTATGGATTACTCAGTCCTAGTTTTATGGCTCTCTGGTGTGTTTGCTGTTCATTATGTCCCCCCCTGGAGGCAGAGGGGAGACAACATTGTTTTAGGCTCGGTTAGCGTTAGCGAATAACTCCAAAACCGTTGGCATGATCTTAACGAAACTTGGTATGTGCCCGTCTGTCTGACCGTTGGGATCTAATCCATTTTTTGGGGGGGGGCTTGGTTAGGCAGGGAAAGGGGCCGGGGGGTGGCGTATGTTTTTACCAGTAAAAACACATTATGCTTAAATTTGTGTTGGCTGGAGTTCAAACTCCCAACTGGACTCCTGTGCTGCCTGAGAAATCAGTCTCAAAGAAAACACCTGAATCGATTTTAGCTTTAAATTTATTATTGTTTTATGCATTCTTTGTCCTAGATACTAACATAAGCTTTTATGAGCAGGCTGGCTTCATTGCAGCCATTTTAGTTCCAGAGACCAGCGATAAGCCTGAGCTTATTTTGTTTGACAATTTAACGCATTAAGCCCCTCTGATGTCCTTTCTTCAGAGTAGTTAAAAGTTTAATGAAACTTAATCATGCTTTATGAAGCTGTGTTTTGTCTGTATGATGGATTCAAAGTGCAACCGTGCTGGTACATGCCTTTAAATTTTACTATTTGTTGTTCCCGGTGCTACACACTTGAGTTTGAAATCCTTACTTTGTTTGCGTAATCACGTTTCTCATTTTGCCTTCAGCTAATGATGATTGCTATAAAACTACGCGCTTGTTCGGCTCAAAAGCCTGAATTTGCGCTGCTGGGTTCTTTTGTGAATGATAGCGCACGCCTCGTGTTTGGTCTTGCGCGCACAAAAAAGCCGTATTGAGCAGTTTAGCTGCAAGTTACCCGATCGCACATCCTCATGTCTGTTTGTGATTTTTACCCCTGGCTTCTCTTCCTGTCGACCGGAGATCCGCACATTGATAACAAACATCTCCACCGTGGTGCTGCATGTCTGGTGTAGACACATTTGAAGTGTGGAGAGAGAGAGCTCTGGTGAACGTCACTAGTCATAATGCATGCATTGTCTGGCCAGAGGAAGTGTCTGTCTGTCAGGGAGGTCCGAGCATTTAAATTCAAGCCTGACTGTTTGAAAAGGCAACGGGGGTTAGGTTCGGGCGAGTTGAGATTTTGGTCTGCGTTAACCTGAGCATGCAAACATGCATCCATTCTTCAATACTCATCATGTACATTCTCGGCTAGCTTGCGCGATGTCATAGCCTGAGCCGAGCTCGCGCTAACTAGGCACCTATTCAGCTTGCGAAGCTGTCCGCATGAAGTTCAAACCTGCTGGAAATTCTCAGGCCTTACATCCCCAATTCAAGTGCATATAGCTACCCTTCCATTTGCCTCCATTGACGAACACAGTGATTATATGATGCCATGTGTTATTTTCCGACTCGTAGCAGTCGCTCTGTGGCTCTTGAGTTTCAGAAAGGAGTTGAAATCTCTCATGTCCATGTGAGGTATTCCAGAGATGCCCACAGTCTTCAAAGTTCCACAGATTTGCATCATGACTGTTGCTCTTTTTCTATTATTTCTTGCCAATGACCCCTAACTTGTGTGATTTGGATCGCGCATGTTTGGTTGTTTCAGTGGGAAACCGATGTTTCTCTCCTCCTCTCTCATAATCTTACTCTCTCTTTTTTCTCCCGTCTCTCTGGCTCCTCTTCCTTCCTCTGCTGTTCTTTACTCTCCCCTTTTTCATTTCATCTCGTTTTTTATTTCTCCTGGTCTCTCTCCTTACTTCCACTCCATCTCCCCCTTTCTTTCCCCCCCTCATTTCTGTCTTTCACTCCGCCTACTTATCCTCCTCCCCCTCCCTCCATCTTTTCCTTCCCTCTTCTTTCCCATGTCCCCCTCTCCTGCAGATAAGGAAAGGGTTCCTGGTCAACCTGTTACGGCCTCCAGGGATGGATCACCACAAAGCACAGTGTCTGCCACAAAGGTGGGATATGTGTCTGTGTGTGTGTGTGTGTGTCTGTGAGTCTCTGTTAGTGTGTGTGTGTGGAAGCTGACCTTTAAGCATGACTGTACTAAAGTATGACTGCTTGTTTATATTATAGTTGTAAAAATATTTTCCTATTACGCATGTCCTTAACTGTGTGTGCGCATGCATTCGCGCGTGTGTGTATGTGTTTGCGCAGGTGACCGTGGAGAAGCCCAGCCGACCTGTGGAAGGCCCCCCTCCTAAGAAGGCAGAGGAGACGCCAGAGAGAGCCACCAAGGTGTCCGAAACACACAAGCAGATTGTAAGAGCCTCGGCGACCTTTACCATCTACGCCCCTGCCCTTAAAGCTTCATACAAACGCCCATACTCCCTCCTTTAAATGCCCATACGCCCTCTCTTAAATGCCTGTACGCACTCCCGTATGCATTCATTATATCTACTTTAAACACCCATACTCCCTCCTTGGAAAAACCTGTTCTCACTCCCTAAAACATCCATACTTTCTCCCTTAAACACCCACTCCCTCCCTTAAACAACCGTACAAGCCCCCCCCCTTAAGCATGAATACTCAGTTCTGTAAACATCCATACACCTTACAGTGGATTTAACACGATTTTTTCCCTGTTTTTGGTTGTTTGAAATATGCAATAAACAGAACTTTTTTAGAAATTACGAAAAAATATTTTTTGTTACTTTCTGCCACCCGAAACTCCGTTTCCCTCTAAAATTGTCCAGAAGACTGGGTCCGAGGATGCCTAGCTCGTGACATCTGTGTAATTGATTGCAGTCTCCGTGTAGTTCAGCTTTGAGTCATTTCACTTACATTTTCTCGCTAAAATCAATGCTCTGAAGCTGCCCAAATTTGACCCATTTTGCCCTCAAAGTGGGATCTGAGGAAAATGCATGCATCTGTATGCCCAGTGTGTAAAATATATTCATACAACTCTGGATGTTCGCTGCTCCTGCCGCACGATATCGGCCTCCTTTCTTCACTGCCTTCCTCATGCTTTCCACCGTGTTTTTGTTGTGTTTTGTTGAGTCAAATCAACTGACATCATAGGAGTAAATCACATGACAATGCCTCCTTGTGGCAAATTTCAAGTCAAAATTGCAATATATTTGAACACAAAAAACCGAGTTCCATTTTAGTAGTATTTTGATGTCAGAATGCTATTTTTACATGTATCAAAGAACCAAATATTGGGGGGAAAAAAATTGTCATATACACTTTAAAACCTCATACTCCCTCCCTTAAAAACCCATACTGTCTCCCTTAAACACCCACTCCCTCCCTGAGTCACCCTCACTCCCTCCCATATACACCTGTACTAGGAAGAGCAATGAGTCACCGCTGTGTTCTTATCATCTTGTCCTTCCAGAAGATTCTTTTAGGTTCGCCCACCCCCCCATTGTATTATATTGCTAATGCTGATCATCATCTTTTTGGGAATAGCCCTCTGACCACCTACACTTGGACCAGTAAGATGCCGTTTTTTGGTGTCTTCGACAGATTAAAGCAGCCTCAAGAAAGCACGAAATAACATTTTTTTTCTAATCCATGCCTTCCCAGCAAAATCATTCTCTGCTTCCTTCATGGAAGCTCATAAGCTTGGCGTCTCTCTTCAGCTTCTGCAGGCATGTTTTAGATTTGCTTTCTCAGCGCATTTGCATGGTGGTTTTTTCTCTCGCTCTATCCCACATCAGTCATTGAGTGACGAAGAAAGACGTTTTGAGGCATGCCCAGAAAAACCTCAAGGAATGGGCCGACCCCACGCTCAAGCAAGCCCACTTCAACACGATCACGGTTTCCCTTAAGACCACTTAAATCCACTTCACTTCCTTAACACTCAACAAGGATTGCTCAGCACTATACGTGGTGCCCTGACAGCACCACTTGAAAGGTTTCTGGGTATATCGTGCTCTTGGGGGGCACTTCAGAAATCATTTTCAACAGCACGAGTAACGCCATTATGTCTCTTCTCTTCCCCCGGGAGAGGGAGACATATTGTTTTAGGCTCGGTTCCCGTTTCCACTTCGTTTCTGGAGCGTAACTCCAAAACCGTTTGCATGATCTTAACGGAACTTTGCACACTTGCTACTCAGGTCCTGAAGTGGTGCCTTTTGGCATGTGCCTGTCTGTCCTTCCGTCTGTCTGTCCGTCCGGATGTAATCAGTTTTTGTCCGGGGCTTAACTCCAACACCGTTTGCGTCATCTTAACGAAACTTTGCATACTTACTACTCAGGTCCTGCAGTGCTGCCTTTTGGTATGTGCCTGTCTGTCTGTCCGTCCGTCCGGTTGGTTAGGCAGGGAAGGGGGTCATGTGGGAGACGTACGTTTTTACGAGTGAAAACACATTCTAGTTCTTAGCTGCGCTCAATGCTTGTTAGGGAAGAATTCAGTGGCCTCTACAAAACCCCTGCTTTTATGTTGCTTATCGTCGAAGAGCTGTCATTTGATGCGGGTAAAGCTCCTGCGACATTGTTGTTTATTTTTCACTACTATTCGCCATGATGATTGAAGGCCTAAGCAGCAGTAAATACTTTTTGATCCAGTCGTTCCCAACCTTGTTTATGTTTCTCTCCCGCCCCACCTCACCCAGGAGGAGATCCGGGGTTTGGAAGGGGAGCAAGATGACGTTATTCCCGTCAAAGACGACGCCACCAAGGCCAAGGAGAGCCTTCAGGAGCGGCGCTCCAAGGCCATCGCTGCCAAAGCCCGCGAGATCGAGCAGGTACGGAATTCCGCTCTCGCGCGG
This sequence comes from Gymnothorax javanicus, assembly GCA_029692085.1. Classification (NCBI taxonomy): domain Eukaryota; kingdom Metazoa; phylum Chordata; class Actinopteri; order Anguilliformes; family Muraenidae; genus Gymnothorax; species Gymnothorax javanicus. The sequence continues at coordinate 86,373,148 of CM056201.1, forward strand.
AACGGTTTGTGACCGGGAATTTCCGGATTGCAATTTTTGGGTAGGATGGGAATGCTGACCTGTCAGGCCTCGAGTGTTCGGCTTCAATTTCTCCTGACAAAGACTATCATTTCACAATTCTATCCTCAGTCTTTTGTCTTCATTTAGCCCTTTGCCTGTTATATTTGCCTTTTACATGGTTTAAGTAAGGGTCGATTTGAAGCAGTTTCAAACTAGATTAGATTGGCATGTATTTCCCTGCTGGCTCATAGGAGGCAGTGTTTGAATGGCATAGAACGGAACTCAACATTGCACAGTGCTGTAGCATGGCGCAGCTGAACACAATCCCAGTGGTTATACAGTCAGTGGCTTACATAAGAGAGTCGTGGTCCAGTTATGAAACTAGGCTTGAGCTCTTAAAATAGCCTCATCGATTTAAGCACCAAAGGTTTAATGCCTCTCGTGTGTTTGTAATGGGGGCATTGTGGTCTCCATGTCCCTCATCTGATGGACTGAAGCAGTTACTTCACGAACCAATCCTGAAGCAGCAGGGCGACAGGCTTCCAATAGCAAAGCACCACTTCTTGAGCCGTAACACATTTACAGCCTGCGTGTTGCAACCAAAAGTTCTGCGTTAGACGTCTGGTGGTGGAGCCTTTGTAAGAGCCATGGAGGTCACGGTAAAGTCGCCAACTCACATCACCATCCTCACATCAGTGACTATTATTTTCACTTTCAGACTTCGGTTGCCAGGCAACCGGAAAGCTGACTTTGTCCAGCAAAGCAGGTGATTCAGTCTCTGTTTAACTCGGCTCGCCGATCATGATCAGGTTTTCCACCCACCAGACTTCATTTAGCCTTGTTTGGGGTATTGCATTGTGACATTGCAGGGCCAGAATTGCGATGGGAATCTGCAAATCAGTTCTCAGTTGACGTCGATTCTAGCAAAATTGTGCAGAATTCTGGCTATCTTAACACCTTTTTCCAAAGCAACTTACAGTTGGCTAGACTAAGTGGGGGTCCAATCCCAAAAGAGCAATATTGAGTTCAGCGCCTTGTTCAAGGGCCCAATAGGTGCTCTGATTGTTTAATAATTACTCTGCTGTCGGGCTCTTAAGATAGATGGCCATTTGCTTCACCTGTAGATTACCTGTAATCTTTGTGCGTTTGTGGTTTGATGGGGTAATTTGTCCCTGGCTTTCGAAATGGAGTTTATTTTTAGTTGCAGCCTGTCATCTTGGATGTATCATTATGGGATCGTGGCATATCCAGTTGGAAACTGGCATTGTTTAGTTTTCCTGTAGGGCAGTTTGTGCTGATTTGCTGCCGTTCCTTGTTCTCTGCCTGGTTTAGGTCAGGCCGAACTCTTGAATTACCGCTGACTCTCATAGGCCAGTTCTCTGCCCTGGGGATGGTCCCGCCTCCTCAAAAATAATGACTTTTCAATCATTTAGCTGATGCTTTTGCCCAAAGTGAATTGAATAAGCTGGCCCCCCCGCAGAGTACTGTCAGGTTAGGGCCTTACTCAAGGGCCCTTCAGCCGCACTGATCTTATTGTACCTTCAGCACCTCAGCCAATGGGGCATTGGCTGCCTCAGTCTGTCAGGATGTGGTGAGGAGATTGAGGAATGTGCTTAACCCTTCTTGAAGCCAGGTTGTGTAAATGTCAGAAATTATTTCAGGCTGTGTGTGTGTGTGTGTGTGTGTGTGTGTGTGTGTGTGTGTGTGTGTGTGTGTGTGTGTGTACAGCCCGCTGTAGGTTATCCTGTCTCCCTCCTGACCTGCCCTTCCAGGGCTTCCGCCAAGCAGCGCGATTGCGGGATTCCCGCAAAAACTGCCCTAGCGCCCGCAAGAGAAAATAGTCAAAGCGGGCCATTCCCGCACACGTTTTCAGTGAATTAAGCTGCTTGCGCACTGGACACAAAACAAATTTTTCGCACGACAGATTACGTTCAAAGTCAATATAATCTGTCGTGCGAAAAATTCGTTTCGCGTCCAGAGTGCAAGCGGCTTTAAAGTACCTATACAAGTACTGCTTGACTCGCACGTTCATTCACACCCACAAAATCTGAACAGATTGGACATTCAGAGAGTAACTAGCCAATCACTGGGTACGTTTTCTGCCTTGCCGCTGGCCGCTGACCGCAGATGATCTCGAATCTTCCCTTTCGTTGCGCAGCACCGCAATCAGGGCAGTCGCTATACATCTTCATGGCCAACGTTGTCCCTAATTTCAGACATGGTAATCACTAGCCTGCCCAGCGCTGTACATATTTTCACCTTGGGGACAAGGTTTGCGCCGTCTGCACCTGTCGTCTATTCATTAGAATGTTTATTCACCGACTCGCTTCAAATCAAGTGAATAATTTTTATAATGGGGGAGATGGATTGTACGTTAATGATTTTTTTTTCATGCTGTCAATGCCAGTCTTTAATTTATGGGTGTACAATAACGGTTTCCAAAGTGTCGCCTTCCGTTCTTGACAATTTCGTTTTTCACGGTTCCATGCGGATATACTGTACGTAGCGACCGAGAATCGCGCTGCTTAGCGAAAGCACTGCTATTTTTTGTGTCTTTGCAGGTTTGTTTGTTGACTAGAGAATCTAGTCAAACCCAGTCCTGTTCTAAATCATACCGTTCTGTCGCGTAATATCCATTATCTGATTATAGTCAATGGCAGTTGTAACTTGTATTTTTTATTTTTCAAATTTTACACGGTCACTCAGTCACTGAGTGCAGTAATTACTTTTGTTGAATAAATGTTTTATTTTTGTGAGAACTTTTGTCTTGTTTCAGTTCATCTGAATATCCTAAATGAATAGTTGTTACAGTCTCTTATGGTTGTGACAGCTATCCGTTACATACTGAAATCCCCCTGACAAATTGAAAATCCCCCGACAAATTGAAAATCCCCCCAAAAAAAGTTGGAAAGGGGGAAATCCCCCTCTGAAAAATATTTTGGTGGAAGCCCTGCCTTCTACATGTTACTTCCTTCACGTTTTGGTGACATTATCCAGCTTTACGTTACATGATGACTATCCGGGTGGAGTGGAAAATGCCCGGCCCAGTTTATTTGAATGAATGTTGCTTTGCTTATTTGATGTTTGTGAGGACATCCATACAAAAAAAATTGTAAAAGGAAAAATCTGGAAGAAACCACACGTGTTTAAAACACACTGTTGATTTAACATGGCGTGACTTGTATTTTAAGTAAACTTTATGTTGTGTAACGTCTATTTAAATATATACTCCAGTGCCTGATCTGGGAAAGCTCTTATTAAGAAAACCACTTTGTAACTTTGCTATTAAATCACAAGTTTAACTCTCAAAACATTGTAATGACCTTCAAACATCTTGGCTGTAAGCCTTTGTAGACATGGAATTCTAACGATGAAGTTTGCACCGTTGATCTTGTGCAAACTTGATGGATTAATGAGGTACGAGAGAGTCATTTTGACTTGTGAATATAAAGTATTTGAGCCAGTTTGCATTACCTTCCACTATTTGCATTTTGTTGTTAGTTTGGCTGCTCTAATGAAGCGTACCATGACAGTTTGCTCAACCGGAGTGATCGCCCAGAGAGACTTAATCTTCTGCTGTTTGCGTTTGGGGAGGATCACGTTGTCTGCATTATTCAAGTCTCGATTGGAGGGATGGTGTGGTTTTAATTGGCCATGGTAGCCCGTAGGGTTTCTCCTATTTGTATTTAACCCTGTGCGTACTCACAGATGGCTTGTTAGTTCATGAAGGCTATTAATTTTGTATCAACACCTAACTGCTGCTCTGCTTTTGAGGCAATTGCTCAGATGGTAGCCATTTTGGCAGCTTCACGGCGAAGTGGACTTCCGATCGCAAACAAGTTCTTGCATTTTCTGGGAAGGATGCCTTCCTCCCGCACCATAAGTGCATCGGCAGGAATCTCATGCCATCCTGCTTTTACGGCCATTTCATTTTAGTTCATGCTCTTTCATTTTTAGTGTTTTTATTTTATGGATATTTATCAGATTAGCAGGTAGTTTTTTGTTTAAATTGGGATGCAGTGCAAAAAGACTTGGCTGGTCTGTAGTGAGTTTATCATGCAGTCTGTCACAACCAAAACATCCACTCAGCCAGCTGGATCCTGCATCGAAGAGGTGGGCTTCCCGGTCAAGTCAGTTAGCACCAAACTGCGCCTTTTTCTTTGGCCTCATTTATAGCAGTCCTTCAAATAATCATGCTTGCTTCTCTCCTCGTAAATAATCTCTTCTGGCTGCCATTTTTGGGTTTCATATGACTCCATGATGGGGAGTGTAGTCATTTGTGCAGTAATCTGTCGTCTGGGTCAACCTGTGAATTAAAGTTTAGGAAAGAAAAGCATCCATCTTGTATGTGCAAGTATAAATGAGGTGCTTGAATATATTTTTTTGAAGATTCTGAAGTGTGCAAAGAATTGGTGCTTCATATGAATGTCGAGGTTCAAATAGCTAGCTGGTCATTTGAGCATAGATTTGCTCAAATGTGTTCTTAAAAGCCATGGGAAGTGCCCAAATTTTTTTGGTAGGCAAATAGTGTGTCTTGGCTGCCATGTCCAGAAAATCAATACCACTGACAAATCAAGTGTCCCCATACTGTAGGCGAGATCTGTTTTTGTGCCGTTTGTGCTATTTTTTGTTAACATTAGCCATCAACATGGTTGTACAAAGCAGTTCTTCAACCTCGGAAAAGAGTTGTTTTGTCCGATATCAAAGTGGAGGAAATGTTTCCCGATGACCGTTGTGATGATGGTTGTGACTCATTTTATTGGGGTCACAATATAACCAAAGACTTCATGAAAGAACTCATAGCTTTGGTTAGATGTATGGCTGGGACGGAATCTTTAATATTCTCTTCTTGGCAAGGCCCATAGAAAACTGCAGATGGTTTTAAAATTCATGTCCTTGAAATGACCCCTACTTTTTAACAGAAAATTTACTTGAGCCATCCGGTTTAACTCCAGTTTGGTTCTCAAAGCAGCACCATGCTTGAGGGAAGTCATGCATTCTTACAGCAACATCCGAGTCTGATGTTCCCAAAACCAAAAACAACTCATCGTTTCACCATTGTCACAATAGTTGGTATATTGGTATAACGACTTTCGCTGACCCAAAAAAACACAGCAACAATAACAAAGCATGGATAAAACTTTGTATGCAGACGTGATACACAACTATCTGCTTGCTTGGCCAACGTTACCTAGCTGCTACAGCAGAGAAATGTTTTTAATGCGTGACATCACGCGACCATTACAGCTCACAGGCATCGGGGTTGTGTGACTGCCCAAGGACACTGAATTTGGCTCCTGAAATAATGCCACAATGGAGTACACTCGCAAAAAGACATTTATTGCCGAGCAAGTACAACAAATTCTGGCTGTCTTTACTGATTTTTTAGAAAATTGCTGTCGGTGGCCTTTAAATGTCAATATGATTGGACTCTGCTGAAGATTGAATGTCCAGCAGTGACTGGTAATTTGTCAGAGGACAGGAAATGTCTTGGAAAGATTTAACTAGAATGAATTATGTGTTAAACCAAAGTTGTCAATGCAACCTAATTTTTTGATCAATTGGATTCTGTTCCAGTATGTTCATAATTTTTTCCTTAAAGGTCCTAAATTATGCTGCTGGTTATGTTCTCAGGTGTCCAAAAGGGAGATTTATACATTTATTAGTAATAATCCCATAGAAATACGGGATTTTTTGGCCATTTGCTGCCAGTCATTCCCTCCCTACTGAAGAACAGGCTATTTTTAATTGGTGTCCCCTTTATAATAATGAGCTGTGCTCTGATTGGCCCGCAATATGAGCTACCTGCCGTTTATGCTGCGTGTTGATGGATAGCGTTTAATACATCAAATTCCCTGTGGTCAACTAGCCACAATCTCAGAATGAACATGAAAAGATGAAGTAGTGAACTAAATTGTGAGTATGGTAAGCTAATATGTGCGCAGTAGGCTGCTTTATGGACGGAACTGGCATATTAAATTAAGCATGAAGTGCTGTCATCGTGCAAGTTTAACTGTACTGGAAATTCGGTTTAAATATTGACAGAAATTGGAACTTCTGATTCCATATTTGCAGTTTCCTTAAGGATATACTTGGAATGGAGCTGTTGCTCTCTCATAACTTTCTAGCAAATCCAGCATTATGCTCGCCTTTGCTCAGTAAGCAACCCGACCATAAATGAAAAACGTGAATGTAAACGTGAATGAATTTCAGCCGGAACACTGGTGTAGAAAAATGGGGGAGATGCTTCGAGGGAAAGAGGTGGTGAGTTCGAGGATGGCTGTGGCAGTTAGCAGAGCACACAGACAGGAGGCGGTAAGAGTGAAATATGCTGAGCAGGCTGGTTTGTGACATAGAAAACTACAGGAATTTCAAACCACATTTCAATCACTGTGGAGCTGTATGATTCAACTCAGCAAAATGATTTAAAAAAAATAATAAATTATAGACCATTTGCCCTGTCATTTTCTGTGCTGATCGAAGAGCAGCTTGCCCTAGTTCATCACCCGTACTTCGCCATTACAAACTAAAAGGATGAACTGATCCCAGATGAGTGCTTCAGCTCTGTGTGTGTGTGTGTGTGTGTGTGTGTGTGTGTGTGTGTGTGTGTGTGTGTGTACAGGCCATTGTGAAACACAGTTCTGGCCTTATTTCTGAGTCTTTCTCGCCAGCTCCTCTTCCTCAATCCTGGGTCATGTGACAGCCCATCCCTGTGTGGTCTGAGGGGTGGAGATTAGACCCTTTTCTGCTAAGGGACAAACAAGAACCCACGCAGTGCTGAGCAGACTTCTGTATCTGTCTGATGGCCAGGCACACCCTTCCTGTTTGGCTGCAAGATACAGAGTTCTGAAAGTACAGTATGCTGGAGGAAGTGTGTGTTTGATTGTGTGTGGTGTATGGGAGAGTGCGTGTATAGGGTGTCTTGGATGGTGTATGTCTGTGGTATGTGAGACTGTGTGGGGCTTGTGTGCAGTGTCTGGGAGAGTGTGGATGTGTGGTGATGCTTTGTGTGTGTGTGTGTGTGTGTGTGTGTTTTATACGTGTGTGTGAGATTCGTGTGTGGGAGAGTGTTTGCAGGGTTGTGTGTCTGTGTATGGTGTGTGTGCGTGCATTCCTCTGCTTTTTACGACACTGGTGTGGAAAGGTTTGTTGTTGACTCACAGCCAATAGCACGGTCAAACACAGGCCTGATGCGCATCTGCCTCGAGCAGTGTTCTTATGGACAGCTTTCCAAAAAACCTGCAACCAATTACACCCCACCCCTTACCCTCCACCCCCCATCTGCCCCTCCGCACACTCCCACACACACACTCCTCAAACGTACAGTACAACAAAATAACCCCATTAGGAAGAGGAAGAACAATATTTGTTTAAAGGATTTCTAATGCAGCCCTATCAATTCAGCCCTGACCTTCAAAATGGACCCTGTTTACATTCCAGTTTGGGAGGTGGATGGTTAATTTCCGGAAATGAGCCGTGCCTTATCCATCTCTATCTCAGGAATAGATTGAAGGGGGTGTGATGTGGAAGGTTTGTAGTTTTAGGAGCGATCTGGGCAAGACTATGCCCCCCCCCCCTTGTGTATCCCCTGGGCCCCACATGCACAGTGTGGTCCCAAGGCCTCCGGGTCTGTGGTTACAAGCTGCTATTATGTGGGCTAGTACGCCAGTTTGGGTGGAAATGGCCCTACAATTAGGCTACAACGGTGACGTGGGACACTGTCGACCTTTCCCACATCTTACACCACCCCCCTGCCCACAAAACCCTCGAGGTTTCTCATCTTATCCACCCCCCAGACAGTCCGGCTGTACCAAGTCTGTCATTTTTTGCCCGTGTCAGAACCTCAAGCAACCAGGAAATCAGAGCTTTCTTTTCATTGACGTGTCTTAAGCTGCTGCGCTCGTGTGTAGAGACGGTGGTCTGTGGCTTTTTATTCGTTCGCTCTTGTGAAACTTTTGGTCACCCTCTTCCAGGTTCCTTACAAGCTTCTCACAATTGACCAGGAAGCTGAGATAAGATTCACTGAATTAAAAAGGAGGTAATTTTCAAGTGTCCCGTAGTGATGTTATTGTTCATTGATAAAGCAGGGAATCCTTATTTGAATTTACAATATGAATACTGTAAAAACTACTATAAATTTAAGCTCCTTAACACTTTGAGAGGCTTGTTGTATTCCTGGAAGACAAGGTGGGGATGATGTGGATCAGTGATCGTCACGCTGCATCCGCCGTGTTTGCAACGTCCGTAGTGATTTGCTTGTGAACGCATTGCAGGCCTTGTGTGTAGTAAGGTCGCAAAGTCTATCGATGTTGGGAGTGATTGCTTAACTCTTTACTCCCTAGCAGATATCTTAGACTGCTGCCCTAGCAGCCACTGACCCCTGGTGCCCTAAGACAATGTGGCTAATAAAAATACCACGACTGTAGTCGGGATTCGCCGGCAGAAGCGATGTGTTTATCACGCCTGTAGTCGGGACTAGCCTGCACCTAAATTATCACGTCTGTAGGCGGTATCAGGGAGTAAAGGGTTAAGGGGGTACGGGGATCCATGCCAACCAGCAGCCGCCTGACTGTGTAGCTTAAAGGTCCCCTATTATGTCACCCGGTGCACGGCTAGTTAGTTATTACAAGCCTTTTCAAAATCTTTCCCCTCTTGACATCACATGGGGAAGTAACCAACCAGAGGCAAGAGGAACCGATCAACTTCAGCCAAGCAGTCAATCAGATTTCATTATTCTGGGCAGTCTCTCCCCCTTGTGATGTCAGGAAGGGGAGACTTTGAACTGGCTCATGGCTAATTAGCTGTGCACCTGGTGGCATAATAGGGGACCTTTTAAGTAGTATCACCTTCAGGAAACATAATTATTTGGACCTGCAATTGCCTTTGATTCCGCAGGCAGTCAAGGCCTTGGCAATGAGTTGATCAAATCACAGTCTTAAGTACTTGTGTGCAGCATCACATCAGAAACCAGTCTCTACATCGCCCTCCAGGAATCGCATTCGGCTCAGAGCCTAGGCAGGAAGAGCCACCCAGCATCTCCTATCAATTTGGGCATTTTAATGTTTCAAACACCACAACATGCAGTACAGTCACCCCAACGCTAACGTTCCTCGCAGCTCTTTCCGACGTGGTCCAGCACATTATTCCCAGCGTCACATGTTTAATTGTGCTTTGATACCCCAGCGAGGCTGCTTCCTGTACCAGCTGGAGGTTCTCATTACCCTTGCGTTCCTGTGTGGCAGCGCTTTAACGAGGCCTCCCCTCGTTAGGCGTAATGACTGGTATTAGCAGTGCCGCGCTGGGTGTGGGGCAAGCTGGGCGCATGTGTTGCACATCTGCCGCACGACTGCTGCTATTTCAGGGACTGTGAGTCACTTCACTGATGTCACAGTATCTCCTGGTGTTGGATTGGTTTTTAATAGAACATTCTAATGCTGACCTCTCAGTCACTGCAGGTGTTGGTATGTTCTTATCTGAAGATTCACAGGTTGACAGGGCTCGAAATGGCGGGTGCATAGGTGCACTTATGCACCCGGTTTTCGGCAGGTGCAGCCAAAATTTAAAGTCGGATGCACCGCGTGCACCTTGTAAAAACCTGCCCCCGAAATAAATCCTCTATCTACAAATGCGCACATCCTTTCCTGAAATGATAAATTTGTCGGTAAGGGACGAGAATTAATGACAAAATCGATGGGACTACAAGACTGTGGAACACGTTTGGTCTGAGGCCGCGTATGTGTTATCACTGGCTGATCGCGTAATGTATATTTCTCATCAAAGACTTTCCCTGATCCAGGATCAGGGAGTTTGTGGGACATATGCCGTCCGCGGCACCAGGGGGCGCCGCCACCACAGACCACGGTGGGAACCAATGGGACTGCGGCCTAACCGGAGAAATAAATTACGTTTTACACTGATTGGGTGGACACGTGAAATTATGCACGCGCATTCTCGGGTAGGCACTTGGAAAATTGTAATTGAGATTCATGTTTGAAGATCCATTCATGTTGGTTGATGTTTGCACTTACTCGTTGGATGTAATGCAAGTGGCTGCTGGGTGATTAATAAAATCTTACAAAAAACATTTTTTAAATTTTTTTTTAGATTAAATCTAGGAGGAGAGGGTCTTAATTATGGAGTTATGAAGAATGTAAAAATATAAAAACAGCAAAAAGCAGCACTGTTGCTGCTATTGAAGCCAGAGAGGTCCTATGATGGAGTTGTGGAAAATTACTTCAGTTTCGCGGCCAAGTCAAACAAAGTAAAATTAAATTATAGATTGAATATTATCTGACTGTGATAAATAACAATAGTACACTCAGTTTTACCGATTTCTTAAGTGTTTTTTTTTTTTTTTTTTAGTATTTTTTCCATTATTTTGCTTATATACAACATGATTTTAATAAAATCTTATCCCACCAATAACCCTAACCTGTTGCACCACTGCAAATTTACAGTAGTCCTATGGCATATCAAAGAATATGAGTTCACGAATATTTGTTTATTCATTTTTTTTTTTGCTGCAAAGCGGCTTTTTTATTGAATTAAGCAAGTTTTAGACTGTGCACCTAAACACGCACGAGTGCACCTTTGTCGAAATCGCACCCAGTCAAAAAAAATTGCGTTGGAATGTCCATAATCTCTAGAATGTTCAATTATCTATCAATCAGTACTTGTAACTGATTGCAGTGGAGTTCTAACGTCCATCTTATGTCAAGACAAAGTTTCGTCTGGAAGTGTGTACGCATTTGCGTCTGTATATCTGTCTGCGTGTGTGTGTGTATGGGGCGGGGGTTGTGTTTCTGGGTGTGAACCCTTGAGCAAGAGCTGGTCTGGACTTTAAAGAGGCTGCAGACATCTGGCTGGTCAAATTCTGGCTTAATCACCGGGTCCTGAGGGAGGAAGAGGGGGAATTACCCCACTAATATAAGATGAAGATATCTGCATTTTTAAAATTTTTGAATTGTTACTTACAGGATTAGTTTCACTGACCGAGATTAAGCCTATTTCCTCAGCATGGTAGAAATGTGGACTGAATATCTGTGGATTCATTTTAAGCATTAACCCTCTCATTACCATTGTCGCATTTCCGCGACAGCGCCGATCCCGCATCACTTACCATTGTCGCTATTTTGCGCCTAGAGAAAGTCCCTCACAAAAACTGTCAAAGCTCCGCAACAAAACACCCCTTTGGACGAGTCTGGTATCGCACAACACGTCAGTGATGTCATCAGGCTTCCCGTAGTTCCCAATCCTCCAGTTATGCACAGTTTAATTTTATTTTATACAGGTTATTGCAGGCAGTGCGTGCTGCAGTACGTGTATCTCCGTTTGTACACAAATGCACGTGTATCTCCGTTTGTACAGAAATGCGCGTGTATCTCCGTTTGTACGTAAATCCCATAGAGGAGAAATTGTCTTGTCTTGACAAACCGAAATACGGTTTTTGTCCTCATTTTCTGTTTTTACTTTTGGAAAAACTAAGCAAAGATATGTGTCAATGGAAAGGTAAATGTATTTTGAACATGTTTTCTGTACATAAAATTGTCCATTTCTGGCGTTTTTAGTTCAAAAAAGGGGGTGAAAATCCACATGCAATATCATGCTGCAATAGCACAAAAATTAATGGTAAGCAAGGGTTGTCTTATTCCCAGTAAGCGGTAGTGAAAGGGTTAATTTGTGGGTCATTTTATTTTTCACCCTTATTTTTATTTATTTTTTTTTTTTCTTTCTGTCAGGAGTGCAGATATTCTTGTTTGGCAAATAATTACAGATTCACCCTTGTGCTTTACATGGATCTTGACATTTCCTGCAGTGCTTGTCTCTGCCCTTGAAGACTCATGGATCAGGGGTACTCTGAACCAGCTTAAGGACGATACACGGGAGTTTCACGCCTCTGAATCAACTTGATTGTGGTCTGTTTGTCCGATTTAGTCTGAAATGACATGATGTTACAAATGTTACAAATTTGTCACTCCGTTACTGACCAGATTTTTGCCGTTTTCACCCAAAATAAGTCAAATGAACAAACTTAGCTATTTTGTTGTTTGAAGTACTAGGGGAGACCTACACAAAGCCATTTAAATTGTAACTCTATCTTACTTAGTTTTGGAGCTATGATACAAAATACACCAATTTCGTAACTCCGTTACCGCGTGACCTGGCCCTGGTGCCTTTTTGCATTTTGGGGTTTCTCAGGGATGTGGGGGGAGACATTTATTTTTTTTTATTTATTTATTTTTAAACTTTTTTTTGCTGCTGAATTCATAATGTCCATTGCTCCGTAGTGCACTATTTTCTGCCATTCCAATGGACTCAAACCATGTGAGAAACGTTAGGCCCGTCCTCTCAGGTTTATGAGACCGCGCACATAATCAGATTTACAAGAGCAATACACTGGTTTATGAGGGCGGTTCTACTTTTTCCTCTCATTTTTGGAAGTTGCTTTGTTCTGAAATTGTTTATTTTGGTTCCCATCTTTCATCCCTAAATGAGTTCAGGTCCTCTGCATTTTCTTTGCCTCCTGCTGTTCATGCAGACCCAACACACCCAGTGGATGCGTGAGTCACATATGAGGTACTTCCTGAGGTCAAAGTATATGGTAGAAAATGTTTCTTTCAAAATACAGCAGCCTATAGCTTTGCCTGGTGTGTTGGTAGCTCTGACCCAATGGTTGTGGCTGCTAGCCACAGTCAGTGCAGCTGTTGGGAGGCCCTTGACCACACATTCCTCTAGGGGGGATTTACCCCTGCTTAGGACAATCAACTGTGAAGTCGCTTTATATTAAAGCCGCCACTAAGTAACTGTAACGTAATATTTAATAATGTGTGGGAAATCTGACCGGTTTCAGAAGAAATGAAATGCTTGACCCAGAACTGCTGTTCTCTGAACATTTTAAATCAAATCCTGGTTTTTTTTCCATTGGACACCTAAGTGATCACACGACCCCTGTGTGATTACACGACCGCATTCTCCACTCTCTGAGGCGGTCAGGAAAAATGCCAGGAAATGATGAACTGTAGGAGCTGAAGTGCAGTCCATGTGAGGATTATGTCCTTGGGCGATTATGTCTGGCCTTTTTACTCCACATATACTTGTAAAAAAAGATATACATATGAAATACAGGCAGTAAAATACAAGCGGTCTGAGATGTAGCGCAGGGCCCATATATGCACAGCTCGAGAGAGCAGCAAGTCTTTAAGAAAGTTACCATGGTGGAGAAACCTGATTGCATTGTTTGTGCGCTTCTGCTTTTGGGGATGAAACTTGCAACTGTTTTAGCCATTTAAGTTTAAAAACTCATTTCAGCTCTGTCCAGTGTTTTCTGTGTAATGTCTTGAAATGTTGTTGTAACGCATTCGTATTAAAATATGAAATACCTTAGTTCCCCTCTGGGAGGAAATGCGAGCAGAGTCATAATGATCACGTTCTTGCCTGTTCTGTGCACAATATTTACTGTATCTGATAAGAAAAATCTCCTCGGAAACTCATGCTGCAATTTAATTTTGGCCGAAGATGAGCCGATAAGATTTGATGTAGCCTTTCGCTGTATTAGCTCAGACCCTGGGATAATGTACAAGCTTTGATGTGATGGTGGGAATTTCACTAGTTTTAAGTCTCGAGCTTTGTTTGAACTCTTAATTTGGAATTTATGACTTAAATGCAGCTTGTATATCCTGGCTGAGAGATTACACTTGAGCTCTTCTCTGAGATTTTTAAGTTAATGTTATTACGTCATTTTTAGCTAGAATCGTTGAACAAAAGCTGGATGTAATTCTGCTGCTTGCCCTGTGATTTTTTTTTTTTTCCCCAAGTGCATGCACACCCTTGCCTGAAAACGCACACTGTTTACACAGCCTTCTCTGCTGACATGCAATTAGCAGAGGCATTTGAAGGACTGACCATTATCGAACACTCAATTAAAAATACACATTTGTATCCCACACTGCCCTATGAACAGTCAGAATATTGCACTAAACTTGTCCAGCAGTTTAGGTAAACATCTACAGCCATGTGTGGGCCCTAAAAAATTGGGTCAGGCTTCTGTCTTAATAACCAGTTTGCTCTCCAGCTTATATGCTGATAGGCTTTGTGTAGCAACGTGAAAATGTACTTCATTTGGACGTGAGAGAACCTTGCCTTGTGTGAAAGCAACTTTGCCTGCAGTGTGAAAACTGAACTGATGTAAACTCTCCCAGAAACTTCTTGCAGGTCTGACCAAATGGGAAGGATGTTCTCAGTTCATTGTGTAGAACTTGGTGCGTAACCCCACTACCCCCCTGCATTACAGGGCTTTTTGAACTATGGTCCTGTATTAAAGTGCTCTACATGCTCTTAGTTAAATCTGTGGGCTGTAGAGCTGCCCCCAATTAAAACCAATCTTCCTCAACCAACAGTTGAGCAGGTGACATCACCCCCCCCCCCCCCCACTTGGTCAATTTGTCAGTATTTCTTAATGCCCTCCACTCTGCCCTTGCAGATTCTGCTATTGCACTTTAAACTGCAGCCACACAATATGCAATGATTTTATTTCGTTAATAGCACATTTTTTAATGCAATTTTGGTGAGCCCTTGTGAATTGCAGCCTTAGTTTCTTGTTCTTAGCTGACAGGAGTGGCACCCAGTGAGGTCTTCTGCTGCTGTTGCCCATCTGCTGCAAGGTTCGACGTGTTGTGCTTCAGAGGTGCTCCCCTGCATACCTCAGTTGTAGCAAGTGGTTATTTGAGTTACTGTTGCCTGTCTATCCATTTGAACCAGTCTGGCCATTCTCCTCCGACCTCTGTCATCAACAAGGCATTTTCACCTAGAAAACTGCCGCTCACGGGATATTTTTTCTTTTCCGGACCATTCTCTGTAAACCCTGGAGATGGTTGTGAGTGAAAAATCCAGCAGATCAGCAGTTGCTGAAATACTCAGACCAGCCCATCTGGCACCAACAGCCATGCAGCGTTCAAAGACATTTAACCCATTAATGCCCTAATTTCTTCTCAAAGTGAAAGTTGCATTTTATTATCGAATACGGTGTACAATGAACGTGTAACACTCAAATCCTGGTGAAAAATTTTGTCATCAAGGACCCCAAATGTGTCCCATTATAAATGTACAGATTGTTGAAAGCATTAAAAAAAAATCATCATACTGAGCATTACATATTTAGATAATGCTATAATTTCCAATTAGTGTTGTATAAAAAATGTTTCTCGGAAAAAAATCGCACACTCACCTTTTAGAGCATCGCATAGTGCTGTTACAGATTCAAGAAATTTATGCAAATGGAAGCTCCCACCACTGCTGTAAAAGGAAGACTGTTTTCATAAGCACTCTTCCTGGATGTGAGTTACTTCCCTCGATTAACCCACAGCAGCTTAGTCACAGTAACCCGTACGCTTTGGTTGCAGAGGTTAAAATGTGCTGCGTCCCAAAAATGGAGCAGTGGTCATTGATGGGTTAAATCACAATTCTTCCCCATTCTGATACTCTGTTTGAACATCAGCAGATAGTCTTGACCGTGTCTACATGCCTAAATGCATTGAGTTGCTGCCATGCAATTCACTGATTAGATGTTTGTGTTAACTAGATAGTTATAACAGATTGTTAGGGATAACCAGCCGTCAACAAAAGAACTATTTAATTCAACTGTTAGAGCATTGCTCATTAGTTGGGAAAAAAAATTTGGTTGTCAGGATGAGCCATAGACTTACCATAAACATTTGAAAATGCAGGAGATTCTGGGGGCTGCGTTCCCTGGACCCCCACTGGGGCGCTGCCCCCGGACCTTACTGAGGGGCCTATGCGGCCCCCGAGTCCTCAGTGCTTAGGTGTTGGATTTTGCAATCCCATGCCTGTAGTACACTGTAGGAAAAATAGGCTCTCACTGTCACCTATCGGCTTGCTGGAAACCATGGATATGGATCTCCAGCATCACCATGCTGGTTGTACAAAGTGGAGCTTCTGTCTCCACTGTGCAGCCGCTGAGTCCCAAGTTGTCCCCTAAATGCATTTGATTCGGTGATGTCACCTGCTCTTTGATAGATCAATAAATTTCTCCGTTCACAAAATGGCTCTCTTGCTCGATAAAGTTGCCCCATAAAAACCACTGAGAGACATTAGACAAACACTGAATCAGTTCTTCTATTTTCTTATGGAGGGAAAGCAAATTGTTGTAGTCTCTTGCTAAAGTAACCATTGATTTGCATTTGTAATAGGTGCTGAATGACCCACACCGGAGCCATTTGCAGTGGAGTTAGTGAGCAAGGTTTCTCAACAAGACTAGAAAACATGATTAAACAAAGCTCGATTTATGTGTTGTCCCTTGGTTAATCCTGGGAAGACATCCCTTGTGATGTCACAAAGGGCCTCAGTTGTGATTTCATGGCTGGAGCTCATGGCAGGAGCTTTTTTTGGTCATCACCCACAGGGCTTTGCACCTGGCCTCCCTCTCGACACTCGGCCCTTTAATGAAGGGTTTAGCTATCTCACTGCAGCCCTCTACATCGTAAAGGTCTGGCGTGAAATGGCTTGGCTTTCCACTAACAGGTTTTAGCACCTCTCTTACGCTTTTCTGTTGCCACACCTGCTGCAAAGGACCCAAGGCAAAACACTCTAATAAAAACCCAAAACGGCCCAATGATCTATGGTTTATGCCACCAGTTACCTACCTAACCTTTTTCCGGCCTCAACAAAACAAACAATTAGTTGTCATTGCTTCTGGTTGAGTTGTTGCTGAGACGTCCTAAAACTTGAATGTTGCCAATGTCATTGATTGTCTAACACCCACCTTCAACTTTTTTACACGCTCAGGCTAGTATGTTCTTTAATTATGTCCCCCCCTCCCCGGAGGGAGAGGGGGAGACATTGTTTTAGGCTCGGTTTGCGTTCGTGTTCCCACTTTGTTTCCGAAGCGTAACTCCAAAACCGTTTGCATGATCTTAACGAAACTTTGCATACTTACTACTCAAGTCCTGAAGTGGTGCCTTTTGGTGTGTGCCTGTCTGTCCGTCCGTCCGTCTGTCTGGTGGGTTAGGCAGGGAAGGGGGCCGGGGGGGAGACGCGTTTTTACAAGTAAAAACACATTCTAGTTTGTTATAAATGTACCTCCCAGTTGAGAATTTTCTGAAATTGTTTTGCCTTGAGGATGTGAAAGAGATGTTTGCTTAGGTGACTTGCTGGGGAAAAAAAAAAAAATGCATAAAGAGGGAGAACTTCAGTCACATGCTGTCTTGTGGTCATGAGATCATAGCCTGAGAAAAGCCCTTCTGATCTTGGGCCACACTCTGACAAAATGGAGACTGCCTTGTTTGGGGGGGAAAAGAAACACTGTTTTTGAGGAGCTGTCAGTGTAACCAAAACAAGCTAGACTTAAGGTGCCAGTGGTTTAAGACTGCTCGGGGCGGCTCTTTAAGGTTTTAGCATTCCTGGCAGTGTGGTAGAATAGCCCACGTGTCTTCTAAACAAAACACTAACCAGTCCCTGAATGCACTGTGTTACAAAGGTGGGGGATGCTATACTGCTAAAAAATGAAAATTTGAACAGCAGATCTTTTAAGTTAAAAAGTTGGACAACTGTCCTGGTTTTTGCGAGTGTTTCCTGTCAATATTGAGCTATGGCAGAAAGTGAGCAACTAGCCATGCTTTCAATTAAAACCTTGGAAACGAATTATTTTTCTGCCTCTTAATTGATATCTTGTGACATGTTTTCCTGCCTTGTGCTTGTCATAGTGGATGTCGGACCCCCACTCAAACACTTTAAATTGGAGGATGTTTGCCAGTTTAATTGCACAGCCACCTCTTGCCATTGCTACAAAATGGTGGCCTGTTGCTTCTGACACCCTGAGAAGTGAAGTGTAGCATTCAGCTTTGTCAGGCCCTGAAGCCCAATGTATTGATTTACCGTCATAAGAAAAGTTTGTTAACGCAAAGGGATATGGGGGACTGTACCCGGTATATTCAGGCTGCCTTCTTCCTAGGGTTCTCCTGGGCCTGGTTTGCAGACCGCAGCAGTCCTTGTGGTTCTCCAGGGCCGGTGTTACCCTGCCTGGTGACACTCACTGGCCCTAAAGTCACTCTCCTTGTTTTGGACAGGTGTTCCGGCAGGACTGCGAGACGTTCGGCATGGTGGTAAAGATGCTGGTGGCCAAGGACCCCAGCCTGGAGAGTCAGCTGCAGACCCCACTGCGCGAGAACCTGGATGAGATCCAGCAGCGATGCCTGGAGGACCTGCGCCACTTTATCTCCGAACTGGACGAGGTCCTTCAGCCCGAAGTGTCAGGATGAGCCCCTGTGAATTCTGATGATAGGGGCCTGGGAAGAGGTCCACTATGGACAGAGCTCCTCATGTAAGCCTCTAGACTAGCAGTGAGGGTCATTTTCAACCTTGACCCACTTTGTACCGGTGGAGGGGACATTAAATGGCTCCGCCCGGTGATGTCCACCCTTTCAGCCCACGGTCTCCGCTGAAAAAAGGGAATCTCACATTGATTTGGTCTTTCCTGTGCATTCCTGAGTTAAGCCCTGTCCCTCTTGTATCTCGCACATGAACGTCAGACCACAAACTGCTGCTGAAATGGTGGTGTTATGGAAACTTTGCATTGGGACCTCCAAAGAGAAGTAGAACTCAGCCATGTATCTTAAACCCCACTGGATTTGCGAGGGTTCTGAACTGCGGAGATCCAGTCGGGTCTGCTGGAGTTCTCAACCATGTAACTGGAGATCCACGGGGTCTGTGGGGGTTCTTGACCATGAACCTGGACTCCCTCTGGTTCTGCAAAGGGTTTCAAACCTGTATCAGAAGACCCACAGGGTCTATTTGGGTTCTGAACTCTACACTTGATGATGCACAAAACAAGTGTTTTGTTTTCACCTTGTAATCACAGCAAGTTGATCACATCTAGCAGAGCAGCTGCATAAATTGAAATTTTCTGAGTTTTAATACTAATTTTAATTCATAAAAGAATTGTAATTCTTTTGATGTGTAGTTGCAGCTGTGATAAGCAGACCCATGTGCTCCCCAAGGCCACACACAGTTGAAGCCCCCTGGTGCTGTACATTATCTCAGCCTGTAGTGTGGCGGAGCTTGGTGGAAAGAAGATAAGTGTTATTCTGTTTTATTCCTTCAAGTTTCCGGTATTCTTTCCCTAAGCTACATTTTCCAGGAAGAATCTTTTTTTTTTTTTTTCCCAATTTCACCCATTGCTGAGAGCTATCCAAAATTCTTCCACGCTACTTTCTTTTAAATGTATTTTTTTGTGAAAAATTTGGGCCTGGGTTCAGCCTGCATTGTTTCTAGTGAGTTGGCGTGGGAAAAGGACAAAAGGTACGGTGTGCTGGGCTCTCCCCATTTTTAATGTCATTTTGAATCTTTTCAAAGTTCAATGAATGTAAATAATAAAAGTATTAATGATAAAAACATCGTATTTTCCTTTCATTTTCTTAACTTAACTTAAGGAAATTTGAGATTTTCTCCCCCAGAATGGTGGACTACAAGACGAGGCATTCTAAGAAATGTGTGATGCTCTTATTTTAGTCATTTTAAGCTCACCTAGACCAAAGCTCCGGTGGACTTATGTACGTAGTAGCCTCCTTGTCTGTCATCATTGGTCGTTGTCCAAGTTTTAACATACTCTCCCTTTAAACCACTGTGCTGACGAAGCTGAAACTTGGCTTGCATGTTTCTACCCTTGAGGGCACCGGTTTGTTCAAGGCATCATTCGTCAATCGTTTCTGCTGCAATTCACCCGAAATGTGATGTGTACATACAGTTGAGTTCAAAAATATGGCAGTACATTAAAAAATGTGAATTAAATGCTAATATTTTTTAATGGCCTTCAGCTCCGTATTTCAAAAGTTGTGGAAACATTATACATTCAATTCCAAATCAAAGCCTTCAGAAATTTGATCAAGTCCAGGGCTACCAAAGAAAACGGCTAAGCTGAAACAAAAATTTGTCAGATGTCTACCTTTTTCAAATAACTAGCAACACAAAATGGAAAACATGCCACATTCCCGCAAAATTTTGCAGCAGAACACTTTAAAGTCGATACATTTTCACCAGAACCAAACTCATAAATCACGCGGCCTGTATCTGTGTATAGATGAGAATCTCATTTTCTACTTAAGATGAGCAGAGCAAATTCAGAAAACTTGCATTTCTCAAATGAGTTGCCATGTTCACTGAAAAATGATAGTACACCAGTTTCATCTTGCATAACTGGCGCTGCATTTTTTTTGGTATCATCACATATCTTAAAATGCTCCAAAACCGCCGATTTCTCTGTCATTTTGTCTTGGTAGGTCCTTAATGAGTCCTTGATGCACTTGATGATGACCGACTCGATGACGGAGTGACAGTAGCCAATAAAAGCAGATACAGTCAATTATCTTTTTTAATGAGTTGAGTCAGCTACCAATGTTAATACTGTTGGAGCTGAAAATGATTTTAGTTACTGTGGTTGCAGAAATGAAATATGGCTGTCGCAGCTAGACTACTTTTCTAAGGTGTCAAGTGCAGTATAGAGCAAAAAGCGTTTCACTGCACGTGGTGAAAATGTGGTTTCTGACAAGCCAAACACTAACAAATACAGACTAAAGCAGAATAATTTGTCAGATAAAAATATATTGTGAATTCAGAAAGTTGTTCTGTCCGCCTTTTTTTTTTTTTTTTTTTTTTTTTGGAAATTTTGAGGGTTGGATTTTATAATGATCCGGAGTTAATGGAATTTAAAAGTTTGGATTAAAATCATAATAGCCTACTAATAGGCTAACGCAATTAGACTGGTAGGCCTATTATTAGGATGACTATGTAGTTAAGTCTTCGTCACCAATTGTGCAGAAAAAAATATCTGGTTTAAACGGAATGAGGCGTGGAAACATTTATTTGGTCAGTTGTCTGTTGCATATTCTTGTAAGGAAAAGCATTGTCAATGCATGATACTCATCTCGTCATTTAATAATGCTGAATATACAGTGCTAAGAATAACTAAAATAAATAAAGAAATAATTAATACTACACTATAAAAAGCAAGCTTCAATTTCAAATCGATGCTGTGTGATTGGTATCGGCGATACTGATTTCAGTGATCGGCAATCGGTGATTGGCCCCAAAAACCCTGATCGGAGCACCCCTATCGCTTACTCGTGTGTTTGGGGTCATCGTCTTGTTGAAACACCCATTTTGGGGGAAATTCCTGGTATGCAATAAGTAGGCCCAACGCCTTGAAAAACATCCCCATACCATGATTTTTGCACCCCCATGCATCACTGTCTTCACAGTGTACTATGGCTTGAATTCAGTACCCTTAACCTAAAAAAAATGATTTTACTCATCAGTCCGCAGAATCTTACGCCATTCCTCTTTAGGCCAATCGATGTGTTTTCCCCAATTCTGCACATGCCATTTTTTTCAAGAATGGTGCTTTACTGGGGCTTCTTGCTGATGGTTTGCTTCGATCAAGTGTCTTCTCACTGTAACAGCACTCACAGGAAATTTTATATCATCTTTGATTTTTCTGGAGGTGATGATTGGCTGAATCTTTGCCATTCTGACTATTTAAAAGTAGTTGCTTGTAGTTGATCTGTTTTAAAAGTAGTTGCTTGTTTCCTTCCGCGTATTTCAGGTTTTTGTTGGCATTTTAAAGCATTTGAGATAATTTTAGCTGACCATCCTATAATTTGCTGCACTTCTTCATATATTTCCCCCTCTTCAATCAACTTTTTTTTATCAAATTACGTTGTTCCTCCAAACAATGTTTGGAATGGCCCATTTTAATTTGCAGTTCAGACGGAAATACAACCCCAATTCCGAAATAGTTTGGACAAAGTGTAAATTGTCAATAAAATCAAAACGCACTGACTTTCAAATTACACCAGCCAGTATTTTATTCACAATAGAACAGAGATAACATAGCAAATATTGAAACTGAGAAATTTTACAATTTTATCCACAAAATGAGCTCATTTCAAATTTGATGGCTGCTACAGGTATCAAAATAGTTGGGACAGGGGCCTGTTTACCATGGTGTAGCATCCCCTCTTCTTTTTAACACAGAGTGGAGGTGTCTGGGCATTGAGGAGACAAGTTTCTTGAGTTTAGCCATTGTAATTTGATCCCACTCTTGTTTAATACGGGCTTCCAGCTGCTGGAGAGTTTTGGGTCTCCTTTGACGGACTTTTCGTTTAATTATGCGCCAAATGTTCTCAATCGGTGAAAGATCAGGACTGCAGGCAGGCCAGTTCAGCACATGGACTCTTCTACTACGAAGCCATGCTGTTGAAATAGCTGCAGTATGTGGATTTGCATTGTTCTGCTGAAATACACATGGCCTTCTCTGGAATGGATGTCGTCTGGAGGGGAGCATATGTTGCTCTAAAACCTAATTATACCTTTCAGCATTCGTGGTGCTTTTTAAAACATGCAAGTGTCCCACATTATATGCACTAATGCATCCCCATACCATCAGAGATTCTGGATTTGAACTGAACGCTGATAACAGGAGGGGTGATCTTTCTCCTCTTTAGCCCGGAGGACACAACACCCATGATTTCCAACAAGAATGTCAAATTTGGACTTGTCTGACCACAGGACACTTTGCCACTTTGCTACAGTCCATTTTAAATGAGCCTTGGCCCACAGAACACGGCGGCGCTTCTGGATCATGCTCAACAATGGCTTCCTTCTTGCATGATAGAGTTTAAGGTGGCATCTGTGGATGGCACAGCGGACTGTGTTTACAGACAGTGGTTTCTTGAAGTATTCCCGGGCCCATTTAGTAATGTCAATGACAGAATCATGCCTGTGAGCGATGCAGTGTCGTCTAAGGGCCCGACGATCACGGGCATCCAGTAAAGGTCTTCGGCCTTGTCCGTTACGCACAGAGATTTTGCCAGTTTCTCTGAATCTTTTGATGATGTTATGCACTGTCGATGATGAGACCTTCAAAGCCTTTGTAATTTGACGTTGAGGAACATTGTTTTAAAGTATTCCACAATTTTTTTTACGCAAGCCTTCACAGGTTGGAGAGCCTCTGGCCATCTTTACTTATGAGAGACTCAGCCTCTCTAAGACATCCCTTTCATAGCCAATCATGTTACACACCTGATGCCAGTTAACTTAATTACTTGCTAAATGTTCTTTCAGCTGATTCTCTTATATATAAATTGCATTTTCAGCCCTTTTTTGCCTGTGTCCCAACTTTTTTGAGACCTGTTGAAGCCAGAAAATTTGAAATAAGCTCATTTTGTGAATAAAAATGTGAAATGTCTCAGTTTCAACATTTGAAATGTTATTTATCTTATATTGCAAATAACATTGCCTCGTGATCTGAAAGTCATTGTATTTTGATTTTATTCACAATTTACACTTTGTCCCAACTATTTTGGGATTGGGGTTGTATATTTTATAACAATGTGTGAGACATTTGTTTCCCTTCTTTTTTAATAAAGGACAATTAATGACACCTGTTTCTTCACGGAATGAAAGAATTCTCTGAACTCCACGCTGCTATTATTTTGAACATGCCCCTTTCAATGAATGAGTCCATTTCTCAGAACAAGCAGCGTGCATGTCATTACAGTTGGGTGTGTTTTTTTTTTTAACACTACTACATCTATAAGTATATTATTTGCCATGCAGAAATAACGCTATTACTAATAACTGGTTCGTCAGGTTATTGATGTTGCACTGCTGCTTTTTTTTTTTTTTTTTTTACAAATGTACTAAGTACCAAGATTCAGTGAAGTCTTCAAGGTTTTGGTGTATGTTTCATTTTAAACTTGATTTCACTTCTGTCATAAGGCCATTTTATTTTATGAGTATCTTTAGAAATCTTCTCCAGAACTACTTGACCAATAAGGCTGAAACTTGGCTTGCATGCTTCTGCCCATCAGTAGATTAAAGTTTTTTCAAGGTATTCTGATCTAATTTGAAATATAGCTGCAATGGAAGCCATCCTGAAAATGCCATTTTCACTCATTTGTCAATAATTTCTGCAGCAATTCAGCTGAAATGTGATATGTCCATACTAAGTACCAAGACACGATGCACACATTTCATGTTTTCATGTATGATCCATTTTGACCTTCATTTAACCTCTGCCATAAAGCCACACGCCTACATTTCATGAATATCTGGAGATATCTTCTCCAAAACTGCTCCATTAAGGAAGCTGAAATAGGCATACAATGTTTCTACCGATGAATGCATTGAAGTTTGTTCAAGGCATTCTGATCAGATTTTAAATATGGATGCCATGGTGGCCATCTTTAAAACTCCCTCTTGACCCTCTTTTCAACTATTTCTCTTGTGAATTATTTCTGCAGCAATTCAGATGAAGTTCAGTATGTTGGTTCTACACAGCAAGACTCAAGACATATATTCCAGGTTTTGCTGTGCAGTATATTTCGACCTTCATCTGACCTCTGTCATTGGAATATGCTGCTAAATTTTATGTATATTTAAAAATCTTCCATAGAACTTCTTGATCAAGGAAGTTCAAAATTTACAGACATCATCTTGCCAAGCTGGACACCTGGATTTAAGAAGGCCCAAACTAAAATTCCAATATGGTTGCCAACATTTGTTTGTGCCATTCCAATCTGATTCAAATATATAGTTGCCATGATATCCATTTTGAAAATACCACTTTGGGTCTTTTTTTTGCAGCAAATATACAATATGGTGACCATATAGAAAAAGTGAGTTAGCTTATATGTCACCTGTTCTTGCTCCAAATTGAATGAGTTAGGTCCAAGAAAATACACTCAATGGCAAATTTTGCAAGGTTTCTATTAGCTTGCCTTAATTTCACCTCAGTGATATCCTGTGCATTAATTAATCCTGGTGTCCCGGTGAGCTATAGTGTCATGGCTCTATTAAAGAATGAAATCTTAAGTAACACAATATTTTTATTTTCTTCCATAGCCATATGTTCCAGTTTTATTTTTTACATTTATACAGATTATAATGACCTGTTTACAAGATAATTGTGACCCCATAAATAAAGCTAACAACCACACGGTGCTCACTGCAGATGGGGGACCCCGTCAATGTTTGACGTAATAGCAATTAAAGCATGTGAATGGAGAGTCCGAGTGCATAATACTCGTAAAATCCCCCAAAGAATTTGGCCATTTTTACTTCTAAAACCCTGATTAACAAAAGCAGATCTTTCAAAACTGGAGTGGAAGTAAGTTTTTCAATGCAACTTGTATTGCATCAAAGGACACCTTAAAACAAGCCTTTTGAAGCTCAGGGATATAAAAATATCTGGTTTTTTATAATCTGAACTTTACAATATATACACTTACTATTTGCACTGTTAAATAATGGTTTTCAATTAGTCTCTAAATGCTACGTTTATAAATAGTTTTTTTTCTTTCTGGAAACGAAGCAATTGCTCTTAAATGCACACAACACAGCGGATAATATTGTAGCTAGGATACTGTATAGGGAGTAAAAATTAGGTTAAACGGTCCATGTTCCTTAGGCAAATCGTCCAGCTGTTAAGAAGAGACAATTTGACCATCCATGGCAATGTCCTTAATCCAAAGTCCAAAGAAAAACCGGTGTAAACATGAACACACATATTGCATCAGAGGAACATAGCCTCTCTTGCAAATAAACATGCGTTTGGATGTCAATCCATCAGCGTGTGAATGGCATTTTCACAAAAGGAGAAGTCTGAAAACCATATGCCTTCTGCTCTGAGAGTTCTAGTCAAACTTGATTGGCTGGTCAACCAAATGATGCAGTTCTCATCAATTGTGATGGGTTGTTCTAAGAAAAACAATGCGGTTCTCATCTAACATGATTGGCTGCTCTACGAAATGATGCAGTTCTTTCCCCTGTGGCCTTTCTTCTTTTTGGATTTAGTCCGTAGGCTGTAGGGGGATGGAGAGGACAGGGCGGAAACGGGGGTGGGGAGGTCATCTGCGTAATAAAGCAACCTCTGCTGCGGGCGTGGCTGGGGTATAGGCTGTCCCAGAAAGTAGCCATCTTCCTCATCCTCTGAGGAAGAGGACGATGAAGAGCAGGTGGAACACCAGTCATCATCATAGAACCCAGCAAACCTGTCGACCGGCGGCGGGTTCTGCAGAGCGTAGTCCGAGGTGGCATGGGAATGGTACCGTGGCCCGTACAGTAGTTCCTGACTGGCTGGGAAAGCGTGGGATCGAAGTTCATGGGGGCGAGGCTTGGAGGAAGCTTGCCGATCATACTCACCACCTCTGAAGTACGTCTGGGCATGCTCCCTTGGGACAAGATGGAGGGCGTTGTCTGAGCGAGACTTCCTGCTTCTCCTTCGGCGGTGGTGGTGATGGTGGTGGGGGCGGTCATGGTGGGCATGGCTTTGGCGGCGATCGGGCTCCTCAAACCGGTACACTCGCCGGCGCGTTCGCTCACTCATAGGAGGCTGGCGAACCTCCAGGTCGTCGTAGCGACTGTTGTCCACCACGTCGTCCGAAAACTTGACCTGTTGGGGCCGCGACTGCGATCGAGTTCGCCGGAGGACGGGGGCAACGTGTGGAGGGCGGGGCTGTTCCTCTGGGAGATGCTCAACCTCCCGTACCTCCTCTTCCTCATCCTCCTCATCCTCCTCCTCCTCTGGTTCCTCCTCCTGCTCCAGCTCCGAGGTCAGGCTCTTGAGGGAGTTAGTGCTCCTGTGCAGCATGGAGGAGTTCATCGTACCCATGTTACTGATCTTCTCCATGTCCTCTGCCTCAAGCTCGTCCAGGTTCTGTAAGTAGAGCATGGGCCTCTCCTTGCCATCTCCATCGACCGAGGCTCCTGAAAGGAAGTGCAGGTAAAATGAGTGTGCATTGAACCATGGGAAATGTAGTTTCAATCATGAGTGTCACTAAAGGAAATGTACAGATGGTCGGAAAGAAGGGATTCTGTCATGTGTTTCTTCCACCCATGAGCTCAGTAGGCTGATTTCTTTCATAAGTTCTGCCTGAGCTGATTATGAACTCAGATGATCTTAGCAAATACTGAGGAAGATTGTAAATCTCTCAAAAATGTCCCTTTAAAAATGACAGAACCTACATAATTTACACAGAAACCTTTGAAATTTGCTAGGTTAATTCAATTATGGGATTACAAACTGATTTGGGAGGGCTCTCTTTCAAATATTAGCCAGTTCGTGCCAACTGAAGGACCAATCAGTGACAGACCTATACCTTGCACCAGGACGAGGATCATCCCCTACCTAGAGTAATCAAGTAGGAGTCATTTCAACAAGTGTCAGCTAATTAACTGTGATAGAATGTAATCAAAGAAGCAAGTAGGCCATATGAGCAGGGGTGTATTTTGTGATCTCGGACCACTGAGTAAGATGGATGACTGTGCTGAGTAAAACCCAGACTGGCTCTTTTTATTACTACAGTCCATTACACGTTCCAGATTTATGTTGGTTCCAGGTTTTACTCTGCAGTTATCCTGCTAACTCTGTAGTCCTGCTTTCTGAAACAGGTCCCAGATAAAGGTGGAAGGGTTATTGAATGAGACATGTCAGAAAAGGACCCCATTTAGTTGAGCCGAGGTGGAGTTTCTCACCGGTGATGTTTGACAGCGCTAGCGAGTCCATGGAGTCTCGGATGCTCTGTTCGGGCTGCTTCAGCTCATCGCTGATGCACTCGAGCGAGTCATCAGTGTACCATTGCTTCTGCTCCCGATCGAATCCAGCTGCAGCCCCGTGCTCCAAGTCCAACTCCTGAATTTTTCTGCTGCTTGCTGGACCTGGGTGGCTCCCGTAGGCCGAGTCTCCCAACCCGTCCTGTGATTGGGTCCAGTACATGTCCGTCTGGTGGTACCGCTTTCCCACCAGGTTCTGTTGTTGTCCTCTGTGACTGCCTGTGATTGGCCCGGCTTTAGCTTCAACCCCACCCTCCTCTGATGATGTCATCATCCAAAGCTCGCCCGGCCCCCCTGCTTCTTCCTCTTCCAGCTCCTCCCCGGCCTTCTGGAATGTTCCGGCACGGTCGCCGAACTTGAGGAGCAGCTGTCGTCATGTAGTCCTCATGCTCTGCCCACTCCTCCTCGCGGTCTTCTTCCTCCTCAGGTGGAGCCTCCTCTTCTTCTCCTTCCCTCTCCTCCTCTTCATCCTCCCGGCGATGCTCCTTCCAGAAGCGGCGGTCCTCTTCCTCGACGTCGTCTGCAGCGCCAAAACTCAAGTGTGCCATCTTACGGGAAAGTGCCTCATCAGTACCGCCGTTACCACTGGAAAAGACAGGGAGCCTGTAGTTTTCTGCAGGGGAGAAGAGCAGCGACTGACGGCACTGGTCGGCGGAGCGACTGCTCTCCCCCAGTCGCACGCTGCGCCGGGATTCACGGGAGCGCGCTGACTGGAAGGCGGAGTCTGACGAGTCAGAGGCCTGGAGGTCCTCGCCCAGGCTGCAGGCCTTGGAGCAGTAAATGCGGCCCTGGCGCGGCAGGAAGGGGCAGCCAAGCAGAGAGCTGCCACACTGGGCACAGCTGAAGCACGACTCTGTGGCGTGCCAGTGCAGGCCGTCATACGTCATCTGGGCGTGGTCTACACCTGCCAGGAGAAGGGGAGGGGAAGATGTCATTATAATGATAAGTTTTCATGCAAAATTACTTGTTTATCCTATGTAGTTAACTGAATAGTATGTTCCTCATCTGAGCTTTCGGCATGGGGGTGAACATTTCCTTCTTGACGGATTTCCTAGCTAACTTAATGTAATTATTATGTCAAGGCACTAGGAGACTAGACTTATAAAACTTTAGGTTGGTTAATTGGCAATTAAAGGGTATCCAATGACTGGCTCATGGAGACTTCACTATGGGTCTTAGACAGCATGTTATAATGTGATAAAATTATGTTTAAGATGAGGATTGCTTCATTTTATGTTGCTAACTGGTCTTATAAGCACTGAATTGGCTGGTCAGCCATTAAAGTTCTCAGCCTTGGTTGGTTGGTGGTGAAAGGCCTCTTTTGATTAGCTCACCAATGTGCTCCCCGCAAGCTTCGCAGTACTCGGCATAGAGAGACTCGAAACAGCCACAGCAAAATGGCCGCCCATCCTTCATGATGTAGCGCTGACCACCCAGCACAGTCTCGCACTCAAAACAAGCAAAGTGCTTCATATGCCAGTGCCTTCCTTCCGCCTCCGTGCACTCGTCCGCAAAGATGATCTGCAAACGTAAGAGCAACTTTGAGCGCATGATGAGAATAGGCCTTATTACCTGTATAGAACATAAGATTAAATATTCAAAGCAGCCATTGCATATTGAACAAAAGAATACAAGAATAGGCCATCCAATCTTGAGAACACTGTGTATGACACTTGTACCTACATAAAATGAATACTGGCATAAAATCATACCAACAAAATGCTTTTTATACTTTCAGGACCACCCTGGCGTTATCATATATAGGGTATCTCTAAGTTGTTATTCAGTCATAATGGGGATACTATACTGAGTAACACTTGTAATGGGGCTGCATACATCTCTCTTCAGGAACACTGCCCCTAGAGATCTACTATCATGTTGGCTTTCACACCAACCCCAATTAGGCACCTCCAATTCGACTAATTAGCCCATCTTTAGCTGTTGAATGAGGAGGATGTGTTATTGGGGTTGTATGAGAACCTGAAAGATAGATCAGGTGCAGGGCTGGCAACCACTGGAATGTTTAATATCTACTCATGACGAGGTATATGACTATAGTAGGAATACTCTAGATGTCCATCCCATGCAATATGGACACTTTGTAATGTATGCGCACCATACTATAAAATTGGAATTCCATTTAGAGTCGATGATGCATTATAAAGCAGCAATAGCGACCGTGTATAAGAAATCTATAACATGTTATAAAGCAATAATAGGCATGGTATAAAAGGTATCTGTAACATGTAATATGGAAGTTGGTGTGGTATCTATAGCAAGTTATTAAGATGTAATAAGCATAGTATAATGTGCAGCTCACCTCATCACAGGCAGAGCATCGAGGCTTTAGCAGCTCAGCGTGGTGTCGACCGCAGTGTATTTTTCCGTCATGGTAGAAGTAAATAAGGTCCACCAAGAGCTCACCACACGTTGAGCAAGCAAAGCATCCTGGGTGCCAGCACAATGACGGCCCCGCCCGGGAGGCGAATACTGCCATCTCCCCGCCAGAAATGCTCTCCCCACACTAAAGACAAAATGAGAAGGAAAGATGGAGTGATTAGAAGTCAGAAAATAGAGCCGGCAATGCATAGATAGTAAATCTGGCCCTTAAATCCAAATCCAGCCCAGGATTTCTTTCCTCCCAGGTACTTAAGAGAGGAATAAGTGGGGTAGTTTTTTTGGGGTACATAGGGCTCACAGACAGGGTTTTTGGGGTAGTTTTTCAGGCTATGCAAATGCTCATCGTTAGGGTTTTAGGGCTATTTGTGAGCTCAGTTTGGGTTTTCGGGGTGTAGTTTTTTCGGGGTACATACGTGCTCACAGATGGGTTTTTGGGTAGTTTTTTTTTTTTTTTTTTTTTTTTTTTTTTTTTGGGTATGTGCATGCTTACAGACAGGGTTTTTGGGGTAGTTTTCTTGGGTACGTATGTGCTCACAGACAGGGTTCTGGGGAAATTTTTCAGGGTACGTTTTTGGGAGTACGTACGTGCTCAGAGACAGGGTTTTTGGGGTATTTTTTCGGAGTATGAATATGCTCACAAACAGGGTTTTTGGGGTAGTTTTTGGGAGTATGTGCGTGCTCAGAGAGAGGATTTTTTGGGTATTTTTGCGGAGTATGTACATGCTCACTAACAGGGTTTTTGGGGTAGCTTTTGGGAGTACGTACGTGCTCACAGACGATGTGCATGAGCGCTCTGGGCAGCAGTTTGATGCTCCCCCGGCCCAGTGCCTCCTTCTTCCTCTGAACGCTGAACATCAGCAGCTCCTTCTGCTCCTCTTCTGACAGAGCCTGGCAGTACCGCACCTGCAGGGAGGTCAGCATTTAACCTTTAACCTTTCACCTTTCATCACCTGGAGGGTTTCAGTCAATGGTCTCGAATTCTCAGAGGGCCGCTGCACCTACTGGATTGTGATGTCATCCTGAAGCGATTAATTAAGTCAAGAGCTAAAAAATGTCTGCACTCTGTAAAGTCCAAAATTTCTTAGGACCATTGGTATTGGTAGTTTTATTTATTGCAGCATGTGGTCTAACCACTTAAGTTCATGTGGCTTTGATGAAGAGTGAGGGAGATTCAGAGTGAGGGAGTAAGACTAAGAAAGTGAGAGAGAAGGAGGGAGATGGAAAGACAGTGACAGAGACCAGTGGACATGGAGAAATGAAAAAACAGTGCGGCCTGTTTTCAATCCAATGTGTTCTGGCCCGTTTCCCTGAGTCGGCCCACATCAAACCTATTCCACTGTCCCTGAGGAGCCCTCTCTTGTCTCAGTGTTTGTTTTTTTGGACAGTGCTGGATTTCTTTCCTGTGCCAGAATCTTCACGAAAACCAGAGTAGGCGTTTAAACAAACTGTTGTTTAGAGAGAAATCAAGAAAATGACATGGCATACGGTGATCTCTCTCATCCCTCTCTCTCTTACCCTTCCTCTCTCAATCTCCCTCTCTCTCAAAATACTCAACTAGCATCACAAAATCTCCCTCTAAACTCCTGCTCTCTCCCTGCCCTCTCCCCCCCACCTCTCTCTCTCTCTCTCTCTCTCTGTCTTCTGTCTGTCTGTTTGTCTCAGTCTTTCTTTTTAAGCAGGCCCAGTCACCAAACCACAGCTATGCCAGGAATCATCCTGTCTTATGGTCAGACTGTGGCAGTATCACAGGCATGTAAGAATCACCCCTTCAGAGGGGCCTTTGAGCTGACTAAACCCACCTCTGTGGAAATAAACAGCCATCAGTACGGACTGCTGAAGAAACGAATAGAACTCACACTGACACAAGCGGAAAACGGCAAAGGTTAACCAAAATCGTCTACGCGCAAGTTTTATTCACTATTCTTACAGAATGAGTCAGGCAGTGGAGTTGATGGACTTCAGTTTCTCTAAAGATCAGAAGTTCAAAAGTGACTTGTTCACCCATCGTGAAGAAATAACTAAAAGAAATCCCAATCTGAAGATGAAACCATGGAAAGGCGACTTGGCTATTTGTGGCCATGTTGTAAGAAGTGAAAATTGCATTTAGCACTTGAAAATGTTGTGAAAATGCAGAATCCCAGTGTTATGTGTAGAATTCCGTGTCCTATGGAACAACAAGGTATGATGATGTTCAATTTGCTATATTTTATTTAACGTGATTTACTTTTTTGCTAGGTATATGGTGTAATGTAGGAAGTAAGGGACTGGGCACTTCCAAGGGCAAAACTTGGTGCACCCCGTTTCCCTGCTCAGTCGCACCCTTACCTCGTTATCATGGGGCGGCAACTGATACAGAAGCTGCTTTATTCTGAATTTCTCCCCAGGACTGTTAATGTAGGGAACCTTCTCCTCTGGGAGGGACGAGAAATACAGCTGAACCTGAGAAAGAGGGATTGAGAAAGACCAGGAGGGAGAGCGAGTGAGAGAGTTGAAGGGTGAGTGAGCAGGGGGAGGTTGGAGGAGAGAGAAAAGAAGATACTTGATTATCATGAAGGCCAATGGTTATTACTGTTAAGAGTTCCATTCCTTCACCAACTCAGGATTTCTAATAAGCAGCATTTTGCCTGCAGTTATCATTGGCAACAACATATTTTGCCACAAAAAGGGCTTTTTAGAAAGACTCTGGATATGACAGACACAAAGCCACAGATGCACTAGATAAAGCTGGGTAGAGATAAGCACACACACACGCACACAAACACAAACACACCCACACAGATACAAATAAATTACTGTGGTGGAATGAGCCACAGACACACAGATAAAGCACTTTGATAGAGTGAGACGCGCGCGAACACACTCACACACAAATACACAGATAATGCCCCAGTGTGCTGGAATGAGTCTGTCTCCATTCTAAGTGGTGTCCTGCTGTCGAGGGCACTGGTGTGGAATGCAATTTAAGCAGACGTTCAGCAGGGGGTGGGGCTTATTCCAAGGTGGGTGAGAGGGGTCTATAAATTATGCATGTTTAATGTTCCTATTATCTCCACCCACCTCTATCTTCAGAGCGTACTGCTTCTGTAATGATCAGCCAATAGTGGTTAGTTCATAGGGAAATCCAGCCAATAGCTGCCATAAAGAGAGTACATTTGCCCCTGGTATTGTCTATACCCACACACACAGAGTTTGCAAAGGGTATGCGAGAGTTCTCCTGTTGACTCTGCCCTTGCTTTTTCCTTCATTACTTCCATGTGTGCCAACCCCCCAAGCAGCACACACACACACACACACACACACCTGGGCCAGACCCTATTTCTGGACCGTAAAAAGAGCCCCTACGGTTTCTGCTCATTAAACCCAGGCCCTACTCCAAAGCCAGCTCAGACAGGCTGTGCCACTCGCTAATAATCATATACAGACTTTCTAAATGAAGAAAGAGTTTGTAAATAACATAAGAGGATATACATCCTGTGGTTAATTGGCTGGCCCTTGGGACATAAAGAAGGATGAATTTTTTTCTCTTGTTTTTAAGTAATTGAGAAATCAACTCAAATGAAAGGCTTCTGAAATTCATCCACACAGTCAAAGCTTCAAACCTTGGAAATATTGCACAGCTTAAATTGCAAGTTTCCATGGAAATGACTTCTATAAAGCCCGTTCGCATGATGAGTATCTCAGAGCAATGTGGATAAACCACAGGCCCACTGAAGTGATGCATTTCCTGTTATTGCTGGAGTGAGTTTCCAACTCTTTAGACAAATGCGTTGTGTGATTATGTAAATACTGGAGACAGTATAGCGCAGATGTTACTCTAAATAAAATAAAGAGCATTTAGAAAACTGCTTTTGCACACCTGGATGGAAAGGTTTATTGCTAGATTCTGTTTTTGCAGGCATGAGCTCTAAAACCGCAAACTTGCACCAGTTTGCGTGAATCCGTAGCTCTCTGTGTTTAATCTGGTAGCCATTTTCCCGTAAAAGCAATCACTGCAAGGAATCGTGGGAGGAAAGTAAGCAAAAATGTTGAATGCAAAATTGAAATGACAATCATGAGCACCAAGGCTATGTTTAAGTGCTTAAACTTGCATACTAGAATACTAGTTTGCATGCACCACAAGTATGGTTGCCGCATGGTTTGTCATTAATGCATCAAACAGTCACATAAATTGATGTGTACAATTTGCTTTTTCTAACTCAAGATGGGGGATGCAGACTCAAGTTCAATTTTGATTGCAGAAAATGCAAACAAATCTCCTCATAAGGGTTCAAAAAGGAAGCTCCTCAAGCTTGAAAGGTAAGGAACACTATTATGAGTTCGAATGATATCCTTGCATGCCTTAAAATGCATTTCTTGCATATAGAGTGGGTCCTGAGTCAAATACCTTCACCTATTGAGCAGCAGGGCTGGTTTAAACACTGTCAAAACCTGCTAAATTTCCACCCCACTTTCAAAACCTGCCAAGTCAAAACTTTGTGTTGCAAAAAAGTCATTTCTTAAAAAAAAATAATGAATTGCCTCGTGGATTATATCTGCAAGGCTAATAGTTTCAGTATAGTGAAAATTGGTATCTATGGAAGATAATTTCTATGCCTACCAAAAAATCAGATTTTTCTGAAAAATGGACCAACTTGACTTAGAAGGCTTTGCAAGTGGACTCCTCACATGTGCGTAGAGATACTATAAGAAAATTCAAGCGTGAGTACTTGTGTGTTCAGTCTAGAATGCAAGTATGTTGATTGCAAGAATGCATAACTGAACTCAGACCAAGTCTGTCTTTGCTGCAACTTGTATATCCTGAGTGTGACATTCTGGGTCTCATTAAAGGATAGCAGATCCAGTGTGTTTCTATTTTCATCATCATGTGAGCACAGAGTTTAAAATAACAATGGGATTAGCTTATTAAATGCCAGATTATCTTAGCTTTAGACACATTTATACAACGATCCAATTTCTCCCTCAGTGGTCAAATAGATTACAGAGAGGCCAGTCCACTCATGGGCTGAATTCACATACGTGTTTGTATTTCAAATCCTATATGAGCCCTTTTGGCACAGATTATGCATTAAATATTTTCTGACCGTATTTTCGAAATTCACAACATTTAGTTTGTGTGGTTGTTTATGGATGCATAATATTTTGTTATCGGTTCTTTGTCCACATGAGTTACTTGTCCAGTCCAAACTTTGCATGACTAGTGCAAGGCTGCCCAGATTCCCCCTCTGTGTTAGGAGTGGGTGATATATTGGTATAAACAATATACCACAAGAAATGTGTCCCCTGATACGACTTTGGCTTTATTATCCATACCAGCAGAGAAAAAAAAAGTTATGTTTACATTAGGGAATCCTGAAAATAAATATTATAAATACAAGGAGGGCCCAAAGGCCAAGGGCTGTTGTGAAATGGGTTCTGACCAGACAGCTAGTTGATTTGTCACTTTCCTAGTACTCTAATTCTTATTGGATACTTGTCCTCCTTTTAGGGCATGTTCCTTCAAAATTAGGTGAAAACGTGTTCACTGTGATAGCGGATCTCTAATTAGTGAGCCCGACACACCAAATTTATGAAACGAGAGTCATAATATTCATTTATTCAAGGCCTTTGGCAAGGAATAAATGAAAATTACTACTCAAGTTTTATGAATTTGATACCTCAAGCTCACAAATTTTAGATCCTATTTATCCCATAAATGTCAGTGTTAAATTACAAGTAATAAATTCAAGTATCTACGATAAGAGTTACAGGTTTAACTTATTACTTTCATGGCGAATTGCATTAGCATGCTAGCTGGCAAATTATTCATCCCATTGAAAAGACCACCAACTAGAAGCTAATGCCAGTGATAGTTCACCGTTACCAGCAGGATTAGTAATGTTACCGTTGCTAAGATATTGGTTGAAGTTGACCAATGAATGGAATCTGACCAATCGCAAGAAAGCTGTATTGCACGTATGTAATATCGGTCACACTTTAGATGAAGTATTGCTCATAAAGACTTTATACAGCATGTATAATGTCTTCATAAATGAGACATAATGTCTTCACAAATCATACACAAGCAAACGTCATGCTCTGTAAAGGATGAAATAACACATCCTTATTCAGCATGTGATGCCAGATGTGATATAACTGACAATGTCACTTAGCTAGTGGCTAAATGCTATAAAGGGTGAAATTGTCAGCTAAGTGACATTGTCATTGTCACATCTGGCATCACATGCTGAATAAGGATGTCTTATTTTACCCTATACAAAGCTTGACATTTGCTTGTGTATGATTTATGAAGACATGTCACATTTATGAAGGCATTATACATGCTGTATAAAGCCTTTATGAGCAACAATTCATCTAAAGTGTGACCGTGATATCAAACAAGTATGACATGGCTGAATTACACAAATTTTTAAATAATTTATGGGATAAATATTGTTATCATCCAAAATTAAAAATTTATCTTGATATACATTTTTGGGCCAAATCGCCCAGCCAAACTTAGCATTTCCCCAGCTGCCTTCACTCAAAGCACAAAATTTAAGGTTTGACAATTAACCCAGGGCACAACAGAACCAATTAAAACCCACTGTAGGCACACCACAACCAATC
Organism: Gymnothorax javanicus; assembly: GCA_029692085.1. Classification (NCBI taxonomy): domain Eukaryota; kingdom Metazoa; phylum Chordata; class Actinopteri; order Anguilliformes; family Muraenidae; genus Gymnothorax; species Gymnothorax javanicus. The sequence continues at coordinate 86,409,775 of CM056201.1, forward strand.
TGGGCACAGTAGAACCTAGTGTTCAAAAGTCATTTATGAGCTTATAGATTGTCCAAGTATGTGTGAACCTCAGATTCAGAATTTTAAACGGCTGCAACTCCTACATAGTTCATTCCATTTGGACGTGATCTGTGCGCTTCAATTAGGAGTGTATTTACATGTATGATTATAGGAATCCCTGCCATTTAAAAACTGTGTTCCGGTCAAAATACTCAACAGAAGTCAATGTACAGCAGATTTCCAGTCTACCTTGATCACAGAAAGTATGTGACAGTCAGAAGCATAGCAATCCGGGGGTGAAAAACATACATAATCTCACAGTTGAGATGCCAGACAGGCATAGCCAAATCATAGAATATCTTCAGCAGTCCTTATACTTGTATATTTTGATGAACATTCAGATGTATGATGAATTTCATTTCGATTTGCACATTCAATCTGATTTTTGTGCAAATGTAATTTATGCCTGTTTAGTTTCAGTCGGGCACGGCGAGAACCTCACCTGCTCGGGCCGAAGCCCCGGTGGGACCCAGGCATACTCCTCCAAAGCACACCCCGAGTCGTCATCGGACGTGGAGCTGCGCTGGAACCCCATGGCGTGCTTTCCGCTGGCCTTTTGCTCCATGCTCTCTAGAGCACTGGGGTGGTAGCGCGCCGCGTTCTCCAGATTCATTGGGCCGAGGTTCTGCTAAGACAGATGGAGAGAAAAATTCAGAAATTCAGGGCTCACTTCTTCACACTGGCCAAAAACGGAAAGCACAGAGCTTTAAAAATGGCAGACCAAAGCAACACCCACAGGCTAATTGAGGGGAACGCAGTTTGTCACCCTAACTTCCAATAAACAGAGAGAGACCACTTGCATCTATTTTGAAACCAGTTTCCATTTCTTAGGGTGTACATTCAGTGGCCCCTGTCATTAGATTCTTCTGACAGAAATCTATGGTTACATAGAGGCTAGCAAAAAGCTGTCTCATGCCTGCTACACCAGATCTCTTCTGTATGGGGCTGAAGTCAACGATTCCAGTCGTATCTAGGCAACCGGCTGCACTTATGTTGATAATGTGCCTATAAAAAGACTAGTTGCTGGTTTTCACATTTTAACTGCCACTGTGGAAAAATTTATATTCAACACTTTCCTTCCTCCTGTGTTAAGAGATGCCAAAATCCTGCTGGGATTTGGCACAGGACAATTCTAATCAACAATAAAAAAAATAATCCAAAAAAGCTTGATCAGTACAAGATTACACTTTTTCGGACCTATATGACCGAGATGATGTAGACAGAACATAGGCCATTGCCCACCTGACAGATTTGTCCATTATCCTGCAAAGTTTTAGACTCACATGTACGTTGCACATTTAAGCAGCATAAGGTCGTCAATGTGTTTTAGTCTTGTAGTGAGACATAAAGTCAAATATTTCCTCTCAAATATAAATTATAAGTTTGCCTACAGAAACGTTTTTCTTGACAAGTTAAAATTTCTTACCCCATTGGCATATCTTGAAATAATTTTTTATGAACTGTCTCACCTCATTGGCAAAATATTTTTGGCAAAGGGGCTGTCACATACGAAGATAAACAGGCAATGTTTTGAGGCTTGCTGTGCGATAATGAACAGTACAGTGGGTCGTATTGGGCAGAAAACATGATGTACAAGACCATATTCCCAGAAAGAGCCAATGTTAGCATCTCCACCATGTTAAAATTTGTGGGTGCAGAAATCAACTCCACCCTATTGTCAAATATTGATTATCCCTGAGTGGCACCAAGTTGCGTGTCACCGCCAAAACTGGGCAAGATTTCTTTGCCTGCAGAGGCAATGTAATTTGCCCTCTTCATTGAAATCAATGGAGCGCAATTTTTTGACACTCATTCTTTGTATATATGAGACCGCACCTTTATTTAACTAAATAAGTAAGATGAATGGGATGTCAAGTACAAGTAATTTCGAGACTGAAATGGTTACTGGGACTAAATAACTTTTTTTTTTTCAAGTAATAAATGGAGCATTGCTGTTCAGCTGAATCCTGATGGTCTGAATCCTGATGTTTCTGAACCAGTCAAACCCTCGATACGTGACGGACAGAGTGGCGTGGCTCTCCGAATTACCCGCGGAGATCAGAGAACGAGGAACAGGTGAGATTCCGACGAGTGCAAACAGACGGTGCGCTGGGCAGAGGACCACAAAGCCGAAACATCAAAGACTGTACCCCCCTCCTGACCCTTTCAGGCAGGTCACACACACAGTGCCCTCTTCCAAGACCCCTGTACACCCATCCCTCGCACAAACACATCAGCAAATGCCGAAAAACATGCCACTCAATACACTTTAGGACCCCCATATATGGGAGGCTATATTTCTGTCGCGTCAGGGACAACATCAGCTTAGAACTAGAGTAGCAGCCATACATCTCTCTTGGTCATGTTGACTGACAACCCGCGAATGAACAATCAATAAGGGCATGGAGGCGGGACCATTATTTGATTGGAAAGTAAAGCAGGATATTTAGTCCACACCCAGGCTTGTTTGTCAAATGTGCATATTTAATCTTTTGTATAATTTTTTAATTATAGCGCCTGTGTAATAGCCAGTTGCTGATAGTCGGTCTTCAGGAAAGGAATCTCACAAAAGAAATGTAGCAGGAAATGGGACTTCGCTTTACCCTGCACTGTCCCAGGCTCAATTTATATCAGTACAGGCCACTTGAGGCTGAGGCTGGAAACCACATCAGCGTTCTGTACGTCATCAAGTCTGTCCATTAAAGGAAATAGTTGGGCGACAGGCACCGTTGATACTGGTGCTTTTGCAGTTGTGCCTGTTTCTCAAAAGCTTCCACTCCTGAGTGAACACTTCAATGGGATGTCTGCCCCCTCAATCCCCCCCCCCCCCACCCTTAAAAAAAGTCACTCGCAAGCCACAGGGGGGCGGAAATGGGCAGCTGGGAAAACCAGCCACGCCCCAACAGCGGCTTTGAAGCGCCAGAGCCATGACAGACCCCTGTGACATCTCTCTCCTGGAATTCTACACATGCAGCATGCAGAAATACACACAGGAATGCATTAAGCACACACACACACACACACACACACACACACTGTCTCCCTGTCTCTCTCATGTACGCATATTCACTTTATTTTGCACATACATTTACATACACCCCCATGCCCACGTGAGCATACTCAGTATACATAAATACTCATAGACTCCCATAAAACACACACATACAAACATGTGCATACACACACGCATATGAGCTTGCACACACACACACATACACACACACACAACACCCTCTCTCAACAAACACACTCTCATACGAGAACACATTCACAAACACACTCACTCCCTCTCAAACATACTCACAAAGACAAACACATATGCACACATACAGACATTCTCATGGTTCTCCTCAGATGAGTTTAACTACACACACAGCCCCTAGCAGCGCTAGCATTAGCGACAGCGTGGCTGCGGCTTCACGTGCCTTTAGCTCTCTGGCAATAATTACCCACCTCCTCCCTAACAGCTATAGGCTGACTCAAGCAGTCAAGAACACACAGTAGTCCCCAGGCTGCAAGCAACGTCCACCAACTACAGTGCCTCGTGCCTGCCTGGACTGCTTAGCACATTCAAATGGAAGCTCGGTTATCAGCAGACACCGGTGTTTATACCACAAAGCTGGATTACTAAGACAAATAACTGCACTGAATGATACCCTGAGCAGCACTCTACCCTTCCATGTTCTAGATTTTGAGAGGGTTTCCATTTTTACTTCTTGCATTTAACTATCTGCTCCAGCTTTGTGATATAAGCACCAGTTTAAACGGGCTCAGTATTTGATATTCTTTGAAAAATAAATGCTACCTTTTTACCGATGAAGCTTAAAAGAATACTGAATCCTCTTGAATGAACATGAGCTCATTTATCTCTGTAATCACATGCTTTGAAGCACCTGAAAGTCAGATAACACATCTTTATTCTAGGTGTTAGAGGAAGCACGTTGTCTCGCTGCGTGCGAGCCTATTGACTTGCGAATGAACCAAAGTTGCCTTCGTAGAGGGGAAAAAAAAGAACTTTTTTGCAGTCTCTTTAAACCTGAGGAGAAAATCCTCTGGAACAAGATGAAGTTTATCGAAAGCAAACGATCTATTTAATCAAAAATGATTTGTACATCACTGTTAATATTCCAAGTTAATGCCTTCAACCATCCAGCCGCAATATCATAAGTACAGGATCTAGTAACAGGTGATGCAAATGAGGGACACAAGGTCGGAAAAAGATCTTGAGAGCGCTTTCTCAAACCGGGCTTTAGGAACTAATTAAAGCCATTTCCTTTGGCTTGTAAACCATCTCCTGTAGGGAAGGCAGCTTGTTTGAGAGGATCAGAGGACTGAGTCGGTAATTAAAGGAATTTAGGCCCAAATCTCCTCCTTCTCTCCCACACCCGTTTCCTGTGACCAGCACCCACCCGGAACCCGCGTCCTGTAAAGCCGGGGCCGCCCAATCGGATCAGAACCAATTCCCTATACTTCTCTTCCCTAAACTCAATAAACTCCTGGAGAAGTTAAAACTAAACAAGATGGGGAGGGCAACTTTCAACATATGGCATCTTATATAAAAGAACCTCTATATTAGGGATCTCAAATGGGCCACTGCGTCTGCTGCTGATAGGTGGGTTTCTGGACTCAAGAACTCAATGGGAGTCATTGATTGTCTATTGCGTCTGAGACCTACAGTACACCAGTACGCTCCATGCTAATTAGAAAGGGTGTCATAGAAACTACCGCCCACCAGGACTGGAGGTCAGCTGTAACTATAACCCTGTACTTCAAGTTAGTAAATTTCACCGAACACTATAGTTCTATCTCTTCTGTTTTTCTTTGGAGGCTGTTGGAGGGGGGGTGCTGTAGGGTCAGTTCCTGTGAACAGAAAATCCCCTAGCCCCTGTGGCACAAATTGTTTAACAGCCATGTCTTTTGTATCGGCCCTTGTTAACAAGGCTTTTGTGGGGGGGGTTGCATCTCAGACAAATACGCCCCCAGTGTTTTAGTTGAGATCTCAGGAGGAGGGGGGGACGGGGGGGCAGTTATGATCAAGCAGTAACACCATAGGAGGGGTAAAAGGAATCACCGCCAAACTCACTCATATGATAATGCCCCAACCGTTCTGAGACAATGCAGAGCGTCCTGTACCTCACATTGCTGTGTCATGGTGACTGTACCCCCCCTTCACCCTTCGTTTGCATACAGAGACCTGAGACGGGGGAGGGGAGAGGAAGTGACTGAAACGCCAGCGAGCCAATCGAAAAGCAGACGGAGCACGCACCCACAAATACACACGCACACACACATGCACACACACAAACACAAAGACATCGTCCCTTTTCTCAGTTCTTCTACACTGCATTTCCAATTCCCCTTCTGCAGAAACACAGTAAAGCCCAAAGTACAATGTGTTTCTTACACTGTGAGCCAGGACCCAAATGGGTCGCAAGGGGATATGAGTTAGAATAAACTATTATTTGTATCTGATGAGTTCCTGAAGGGGTAATACTGTCTAATTTGGGTTCGCACTTTAAAAAAGTAGTCATAATTGGAGTACCAATGTTTATGAGCTGAACCAATGTTATACAACAAGCAATCTCATTTCACCATTACAGTCCATGAGAAAGTCAGCATGTCACACAACAGCTCTGGGAATGCACCTTCCTGGGCAATGAAGCCAGACACCATGGAAAGAAGATCATTGAGAAGATTAATTCAAATGGGATGCGAAAATTATGCACCCTCAGAATGAAACGCAAGAACTGTTCCCACCTCCTTCCTACAAACAGGAAATAGAAAAATTTTTGACAAGGATAAGAAAGAGGGGCTTCAAAACTGCAACAATGCAAAAGGTGAGATGTACGCCTGGTTCACCATCCACCAATCAGAGAGAAGCTTCCACCTCAACGTAGCACCCGGCTAGCACCTTCTTAACTGTTGACA